>CP125979.1:415857448-418645689 GCA_030063025.1 Avena longiglumis | reverse complement strand
AAGCCATACCTACAAACAGTGCTGATGGTAAGACCTCTTTGAAAATGCTTAAATATGTCATTTTTCCTTGGTTTGGTGTACCTAGATATCTCATGACTGATGGAGGCTCTCATTTTATTCATGGGGGTTTTAGAAACTCTCGCTAAGTACGATGTAAACCACATAATTTCTTCAGCTTATCACCCTCAAACTAGTGGGCAAGTAGAACTTTCCAATAGGGAAATTAAATCTATCTTGCAGAAGACTGTCAATAGATCTAGAAAAAATTGGGCTAAAAAGTTGAATGACGCTTTGTGGGCTTATAGAACTGCTTATAAAAATCCTATGGGGATGTCTCCTTACAAAATGGTCTATGGGAAAGCTTGTCACTTGCCTTTAGAATTAGAACACAAAGCTTATTGGGTAGTAAAAGAGTTGAATAGAGATTTTAGACTTGCTGGTGAGAAAAGACTGCTAGACTTAAGTAATCTAGATAAGTGGAGAGGTGAAGATTATGAAAATTCTAGGCTCTTTAAGGAAAAAGTAAAAAATATGGCATGATAGGAGAATTCTAAAAAGGGAATTCCATGTTGGTGAGAAAGTTCTTTTGTATAGGTCTTGTCTCAGATTTTTTGCAGGAAAACTACTCTCAAAATGGGAAGGACCTTTTATTATCAAGGAAGTATACCACTCAGGGGCCATCAAAATCTCTTCTATGAAGGATGACACAACACAGGTGGTTAATGGGAAAAGACTAAAACACTATATTTCTGGAGATTCTTATAACAAAGATGTTGATGTTATTCGAATGACGACTCCCGAAGAATTTATCAGAAACCAAACACCAGATTCTGCAGAGTTCTTCATTGAATAGGTAAAAGTGGTGAAAACAGAAGGTTCGTGAAACTCCAATCTTTTTATATTTTTGATGTTTTTAATACATAAGGGAAGTTATGAGACAAAACTGTAGAGGAAAAGGAGCCCGGGGTGGACAAACCCACCCTAGGCACGGGCCCCAGCCTGGCCGCGCCTGAGGGTGGTGTCCCCTCCCCGAACTCCGTCTTTGCCTCGTTTCCGTGTCAAAACCTTCCTTATGAATTGCAACTTCGTAATATATAACCCCCCGGATCCCCCGAGGTTCGTGCATCGTGTTCTCGTCGTGTTTTTGTTTCGATCTATTTCTTTTAGGAAATCTTCTCAAGTTTAGAGCGCCATATCCTGTCTCCACGCACACTTCCTCCTAGTACCCCTTGTTCTAACCGTGCAGGGAAGAAACGCTCTAATTTGGAAGAATGGAGAAAGATTAACAAGGACTGGGATCCTCGGTCCGAGTTGACCATGGGCTGCATTGAGCATAATTCGGAGTTAATTCGTACTCTGACCTTCGATATGGAGGACTTGAGGAAACTTATTGAAAAACTTATTAAGAGAACACCACCATAACCAAAGGAGTAATTCATCATCAGGTTTGGCATCCCCTTGACTTGTTCCAAGCTTGGGGGAGTGCCGCGGTATCACCACCACTATCTTTCATATTTTACCTTTTTAGTGGATTCATATCTGTGGTAGAGAAGTTATCTTATAGTTTGGTTTTCATGTGGAAGTATCTCTTCTTTAGTTGATTATCTATGTATCCCTTGGTGTAAGTGCCTTTATTGAATATTAATGAGAAGTCTCATCTTTTACTTTTTGCACTTCTTATTTTAGTTTGCAATCTCTATTATATGATGGATCTTGTTGATCCGTATTGGCACCACTTTGGGAGCATCAAATGGATCTAAATTGGTTTTGGCAAACCGAGTTCTGGTCAGTAGCAACAATTTTTTAGGTTTGAAAGAAAAATAGAAAGAAAAAAGGCTTACAGGTATTTGGTATCATTTGTTTTCTTTGTTAGCTCATAAGATTAGTTTTCTTTATTTAAGATCTTTTGTGTTTTCAAGGAAGATTGCATTTTTGGCTTTATTACTTGTATGTTTGCTTGTTTCTTTCAACTCTCTTGCTTGCTACCCAACCTTGCTAGCCGAAAACCTGTTTTGAGAAGGCATACTTCTCATGTTTCCAAATCCCTTTGAACCAAACTTTTGCCACTTGTGTCCACCATATCTACCTAGTAGCTTTTTCTATTCCAAGCAAATTCTTAAGCTTCTTCTACCTTCTGAATTAAAACGTATTTTTTATGTGAAAACTAGTTAGTAAAGCTCTCACGAACTTGATGGCACACTTAATTTTCTTGCCCCTAATAAACTTGAACCATTGTGGACATGAAAGTTGTATATGCTTGCATCTATACGTTGGAATTAGCAGAACCGTGCTGTCACGGGGAACGTTTTCAACATAGCACTTGTACTCTGTACATCGTTGATATCGTGCTCTTTTGTCTATGGATGTCAACAGTGTGAAATAAGAGGGGAACTTGTGAGTCCATGGAGTTTGTACTTTGTGTTAGAGAAACGCCTGGGCCGCTAGCCTAAGCCATGCCTAATCATGGTGGAAACTTGCAACACCACCATAGTGAGCATTCTGTGAAGCATCCTCAATAAAAAACTATACACATAGTAAATAAAAAGATCGCTGAGATGCTCACTGTCTGTTTGCCTTGTCATTTTGGTTATGGGAAAGCTCCTGTACCATGTGCAAGGGGTACCCCGTTGGCGGTTCTCAATGATATGCAAGTACTTACAATGACAAGAACTTGCCTGGGCCCAAAATTTGAGTAGCATGAGGAGTGGCCCTCATATTCAAGGGACATGAGATTGCCAACTTATATTTCGTCAAGCATATACTCCATCTTTGTTCACTTTAACCTTAATCATATCAAGATGCTTATGATAGGGGCAATGAGGGCTCAAAGCTAGTAAGTACTATAATCTTTTGGAAGCTCTTTATGACTTGTAATCCCTGTTTCCCTCTAAGAAGGGACCTTTCTTCCACTTCCAAGTTGAGTCAGTAAACCTATTTCCTCTCTATCTCCAGCAAGCATTTGAGTTGTT
Organism: Avena longiglumis; assembly: GCA_030063025.1. Taxonomy (NCBI): domain Eukaryota; kingdom Viridiplantae; phylum Streptophyta; class Magnoliopsida; order Poales; family Poaceae; genus Avena; species Avena longiglumis. Next base: position 418,642,720 of record CP125979.1, on the reverse strand, counting down.
GTGTTTCAAGCATTCATATGGTGATGTATTCAATCATGTTCTTTATCTTCCTTGTTTGCACAAAACTCTTATCTATTGAGTTTTACCTTTGAAAGCCTTCACTTGTGAAAAACCTTTTTGAGCAAAGAGTGTTCCAGTTTTAAAACTTCTACAAAAAGATTTTGTGAAACTATTTGCCAGGTGTTCTCTGATCAAGAACAAGTTTGCCAATTCCAATTATGATTTATCTTTATGCATCTCTATTATAACTGTTGTACTTGGTTGCAAGCTAAGTTATATAATGGTGAGTTTCTTTCTTCTATGAGTTGTGCAATGGTAAAATGCTTCTTGTTCGTATTCTTTTATCGACAGTTCACTCCATAAACCTGTGGACATGTTTACTGAGCTCAGTTTGCGCTTGGGGACAAGCGAAGTCTAAGCTTGGGGGAGTTGATACGCCCAATTTGCATCACCATTCTATATCATAATTTACCTCTACTCATTGATATTTGTCTTATTATGAGGTATTACTTATGGATTTTTATTCTGTTTATGCATGTTGGATGATTCTTGGAGTATGGACTGCCGGAGTATGGATTCTGATGGAAAAGAAGGCAGTTCGGTGAAATTTCGCGAAGATCGGAAAAATAGCAGAAAAATATGGAAACATATTATTTTACCTCAGGACGAAGGAAGCCAGAAGGAGGAGCGAAGGGGGGCCACAGGGGTCCCACACCACCCTAGGCGCGGGCCCACCTGAGGCAGCGCCTAGGGCAGGTGTGGCCCACTTGCCTAGCCTTCGACTCTCCCCCTTTGCCTATATCTTCCCTTCGGAACCCTAAGCCTCACGGAGCGACCACAGATAGATTTCCGCCGCCTCTGGGGGGCAGAAAACACCGAGAGAGAAAGATCTCTCCGGCAGACAGATTTCTGCCGGGGAAATTCCTTCCCGGAGAGGGGAGACCGTCACCATCAACACCATCATCAAGCTAGGCTTCATCGGGATCATCATCATCATCCACACCATCATCACCACCAGCACCATCATCACCACTCCGTCTCGCTGTAACAATTGTGTTGGATATTGCTTTAGTTCATTAGGGGAAACTTTCCCGGTGTTAATTACTATTGTAGTTGATGCTTGTGAATGGAACCATTGGATTATTGTTTATGTTCAGATTGTTATCCATTACCATATCATCTTTGATCTTGATCCATATGATGTATTGTGAGTAGTTCGTTGTGTTCTTGAGGACATGGGAGAAGTCATGTTGTTAGTAGTTAATCTGTGAAGAGTTATTATTCAATGGTTTAGTATTTAAGTTGTGCTGCTATTCTTCTAGTGGTGTCATGTGAACGTCGACTACATGACACTTCACCATTTATGGGCCTAGGGGGATGCATTGTGTATTTGGCTACTAATCGCGGGGTTGCCGGAGTGATAGAAACTTGAACCCCCGTTAGGACACCTTTGCACAAGGGAGTGTAGGATCTCAGAGTTTAAGCTTATGGTTAGATTTATATCTTAATTACTTTCCTGTAGTTACGGATGTTTGCAGGGGGTTTAATTACAAGTATGTATTAGTCCTAGGAAGGGCGGTATGTTAGCACAGGTTCACCCACACAACACTTACAAACATAGAGAAGAGTACTCAGCTATTTGCAGCGAAAGCACTTGACAGAATTCCCATGTGTCCTCGAGAACGTTTGGTCTTTATAAGTATTACCACTGGCTTGTACTTTGCTAAGAAAGGATTGGGCCACTTGTTCTGTTTGTTTACTGTCTTTGTTACTTGCTCTTTGTTTTGTTGCCTTGTTAGAAAACCACTAAAAATCCGTTTTCTAAGTATTCACAGGGATTTCCTGCTCCATACCACTGTTCAGCACCTTCTTCTCCTCGTTGGGATCGACACTCCTATTTATAGAAAGTACTACGATACACCCCCTATACTTGTGGGTCATCAAAGTGCAAGTCCAAAGACATTGCTATATAACTATACACGCTTTGGACTATGTGTCATGAGTATGGCGCCACTGTTGATGTTGATAGATTCTTTTGAAAGGATAAAGAAAAACTGAAAGAGAAATCTAAGAAATATTTGGCAGAAAAGAAAAGACTAGAATTGTTCAGCTTAGGTATATAGAAGATATACATGTTATGGATATATTCTTTGCTTGTTAAACAATGTGGTTCTTAAGTATTGGATACTGAATTTGTTGGTATGAATTGTCATACGAAACAATACAATTCATGAACTACAATGGGCTAAGTAACTAGCAAAAGGATATGTGATGATGTTCATCGAGAACAAATAAAGGGTTGTTGTGTTGCTCGTTAATATCAAATCATACCTTCAAGATTTGTTCCAATAATTGTTATTTCAATCAGGTATTATGAGAGAAAAAGGGTTGTTCAAATAATTGCCATAATCCTTAAAATATGGATGATTTACAAATCTAGGTGATGATATAACATCCATAAAACTAGTGCTAAAAATGTCGAAATACAATTGATTGAAAGATCACTTAAGAAGTGACATCGCCGTTTAAATTATATTGGAAAGAAAACGTGAAGAAACTCCATGTGGATGGAATTTTGGAGTCTTTTGATTTCGATCAAATGGCACTTGTGGAACTTTCCTAGAGATAATTAAAACTCCGTTCATAGGCCAAAAGGGAACGAATGACTAACTTATTGGAACTTATACATATTGTTGTATGAAGTCCATTATGTGTAGTCAAGGGCGATGGATTTCAACTTCGTATGCTTTCTATGAAAATTTGAGTGAATATATGAATACTTACTTAATGAGGATGAAGTGTGAAACATTTGAGAAGTTCAAAGACTTTCAAGATGAAGTGCAAAATCAATGTAACAAGAAAATAAAGAATTTATGATAGGATCATAAAGGAAGATTTTTGAGTTACATGTTTAGCATAACACCTAAGATTTGAGGAATCATTCCGTGGATTTGTGTTTCCCGAAACACCATATGAGTATGGAATAATCGAGATATGCAATGAAACCTTGTTTGACATGGTAAGATCAAAGGTGTAATTCACAAAACTGCCATTATATTTTAAATATTAAAATCTTTAGAGACTACCGCTTTTTTCACTGAAAAGAGCTCCATCATGATCCGTTGAAATGACACCATATAAAGTTATGGTTTGGGATAAAACCCAAGTTGTCCTTTCTTAAACATTGGTATTCTATGCATAAGTAAGATGTTTATAACCAATGTCGGATGAGCATGTATTTGTAGGTTATTTCGGATAATCATTGGGTACTCCTCCATAACACCAAAGACAAAAGTGTTTGTCACTTAGAACGTCAAGTTTCTTGAGAAGAAAATTTCGTGAAAAATTAAGTGGGAGGACAATAGAACTTTGATAAGTTTAAAAGAACCTTAGCTATATGTGCAAAGTTGCGCAGCATCGTAAAGTGTACCGGAGGCAGCAACAATACTCATGGCTAACGTGCCTCAAAGGTTATGTTCACGGAGGTCAAAGTTCCTATTGAACCAAGTAGGTCGGGTAAACAATCAAATACCAATATTTGAGGGTTGAATCATTATTTGACAATAATGAACGGACTACATGCAAAGAAGCGATGATGGGCCCTGACTCCGTCAAATGGCTTGAAGCCATAAAATCCGTGATAGTTCCATACACGAGAAATCAAGCTTTGAACTTGAAAGACCCTCTGGAAAGGTATAAGACCTTATAGTCGTGTTTGGATCTATAAAGAAATAGACATGGATGTTTCACATCTATGAAATAGTTGACATGTTGGGAAAGAGTTCACAACAATGTTCAAAGGTTGACTATGACAAGATTTAATCTTTCATAGCGATATTTAGTCTAGACGGATTAATGTAGCAACCACTACATATAATTCTATTATATGGTGGTTGAACAAACAAAACAAAGTTCTTTTAATAGAATCGCTACCTACGACGTGTACATAACACGATCCAAAGGGTTTTGTCAATTCAAAGGATGCTAAAAGTGTATGCAAACTTCAATGGTTGAAATAAGCATCGCGGAGTTGGAATCTTCACCATGATGAAACTGTTAAAATAGTTTAATCTCATCGGAGATGATGAAGATGCTTGCATTTGCAAAAAATTAAGTGGGAGCTCTAAGACATATTTCTAATACATTATGTGGAAGACATATTGTTGATTGGAAATGATGTATCTTTGTTAACACAAGTTAAGAATTTCATTTTGATGAAAGACTTAGGAAAAACCCGAATATTTGGCATCAATGTCTATAAGGATAGATTGAGATGCTAATATGGTTGTGCCGAAAGTACATAGATGGTATATTGAATGAGTTCAATATAGAAACTGCAAGAAAGGTTCTTGTCGCACAGAAAGGATTGAATCGAAATTCAAGTGTATTGACACTTGGTAAGTGAAACAAAGATTCAAGTATAGATTGATACTTGATGTATGAAATCACAAAGAGTATTTATATTAATCATACTGTGATATGTACAAATCCAGATATGTCCTATGCTCTAAATGTTATGAGCATATACCAGAATGATTCATAAGATGATCATTGGACAATAGTAAGGATATTCTTATGATCTTTTGGAAGAACTAAGAATATATTGTTTTTGTAGAGGTGACAAATAGATGGTTAGTTCATTGTAAAAGTACTACATTGATATTAGTTTTGTCACAAAGTACAAATTAAGTTTATCTCAATCCAAACTAAGGATGGCACAATATAATGGAAAGTAAGTTCCATAATGGATTTGGATGAGTTCCAAAGTTAAGACATTGTGACAGATACTACAACAAAAGGCTAAGTATATGACTGCTATTATAGCAGCAAAAGAGGGCATTTGTGTCAAGTAGTTTGTTATCAAACTAGGTGTAGTTCACAGCAGGATAGTACTATGAAGATATATTGTACGACAATATTGTAAACATGTTTTAACCCCAAGGAACTAAAGGTCTCACCAAAGGACCAAATTTATACAAAGCCATCTCATTAGAGAATGAGTGATGCGTAGAGACGCAAAGACATGCAATTACACACGGACCTGAAAGTGTCGGATCCAAAGATCGGTTGAACACTACCAATCGTGTACATACAACACCGGAGAGCCATAGGTGTTGAATACACAAAGATTTGAATCTAGATTATTGTCTCTAGTGCAAGTGGGAGACTGTTGGAGATATGCCCAGGAGGCAATAATAAAGAGGTTATTATCATATCTTCATGCTTATGATAAATGTTTACATACCATGCTATAATTGTATTAACCGGAATGATCTAGAAGGGTATAGAAGGTTCATCGGACTAGAAGGGGAAGGGTACATGAATGTGTCATGAATAAGTGGAATAATTGCATCATATCCTAGGTCACTTGGTTGGGCATTTGTAAGAAAGAAATTAAGCTCCAAATTGAAAGTCAAAAGGCAAGTTTGAAAAGTCAACCTGGGACAATGTATCCTGGTGGAGGAAGGAAAGAATCCTTATTTCCCTCCATCACAAGCCAACTAGGAGAGGGAGTTGGGGAAGGATTCAAACTCCCCTCTCCCAAGCTTCCCTCCCTCTCATAAATAGAGGGTAGGGGTGCCCAAAGAGACACCACAACCATCCCCTCCCCACACCGCCGCCGCGCTGCCAGCTGATGGAGCGCTGGGTTGATGTTGGAGCTTTGTTGGGAACCCCAAGAGCAAGGTATGATGCAGCACATCAGCAATTTTTCCCTCAGTAAGAAACCGAGGTTATTGAACCAGTAGGAGGAAGGAAACGTCACACAAGTGTGGCAAGCAACATGGAAACCTGCACAACACAAACTCAAGACTTTGCCCCAACAAACAGTGAGGTTGTCAATCTCACCGATTTTCTATAACAAAGGATTAACTGTATGGTGTGGAAGGCGATGATTGGTTTGCAGCAAGTAAACAATAACAGTGGAAGATGTATCAATGGTAAAGATTGGACTGAGGCCCATAGTTCACTAGAGGTGCTCTCCTTAGATAAACAACATGGCATAAAGGGTAAACAAATTACAGCAGGGCAATTGAAAGGAACTAAGCAAGTCATAACAATGCAATACTAGACAAAAAGATCCTATGAGATTCGATTGGGCAATACAACAAGATACATAGACCGCCATCCAACTGCATCTATGACTAGAAGTCCACCTTCAGGTTATCATTTGAACCCCCTCTAGTATTTAGTTGCAAGAAACAGACAACTTCTTTAAGCAAAGTGTGTAAGGTAAACAATCCACTTTTTCCATGAACAAGAGACCGTTGTTTTCTCCCTAGTGGCAACAACACATCTACAACCGAAGAGATTTCTGTCATTTCCCTTGTAAACTAGAGGCATGAACCCAGTATCGAGCATAAATACCCCCTCTTGGAGTCACTAGCAACTACTTGGCCAAGATAGATACTGACAACAGAGAGCATGCAAGATCATAAACAACACAGACATGATAGAATCATATAAATAAAACCATTAATCAATCTGACATAGTAATCTCAATATCCATCGGATCCCCGCAAAAACAACATGCATGATTTCAAAAAGATTAGATGTTGATCATGAACGGAGCTCACAAGATCTATACATGAAAGCACAAGGAGGAGATACAACCATCTAGCAACTACATGGACCCGTAGTCCAAGGTGGAACTACTCACGCTTCATACCGGAGAAGAAGGCCTCCGCGATGATTTCCCCTCCGACAGGGTGCCGGGAAGAACTTCAGATCACCCCGATCTAGGGACGATGGTGGCGGCGGCTACAGAAGGTTTCGTGGAGTTTTGATCGGGTGCCTAGGGTTTCTGCATCGGGGGCTTCTTATAGGCGAAGATGCGAGGCAGGTACCAGGGGCCCACACCGCCCAGTGCGGCCCACCTGGCCGCCACTGGGGTTGTGGCCGCCCTGTGGCGCCTCTCCGTCTCTCCTCTGGACTTCGTGTTGCCCACGGTAAAATATTGACTTTGACTTTTGTCCCTTCCAATTCGTAAAATATTGATTTTCTACCTTTCTGGAACCAAAAATAGAAAAAACAGGCAACTGGCACTGTGACAACTTGTTAATAGGTTAGTTCCAGAAAACATATAAAAACACCTCAAATTGTAGACAAAGCAAAGCAAAGTAGATATTAAACAAGCATGGAACATCAAAAATTATAGATACGTTTCCGACATATCAAGCATCCCCAAGCTTAACTCCTGCTCGTCCTCGAGTAGGTAAGTGATAAAAGAATAATTTTTGAGGTGACATGCACCTTCACAATAAAGATCAAACCATTTGCTAGCATTGGAAGCTGGGATCAAAGAACTCTAAACATGTGCATGAAAGATGGAGTTGTAATAGTAAGACAAAGTAACTATGCATGCAACATGAAAGGCTACAAACAAAGATCATGAATAACATGCATTGAAAAACGTTTGTTTGTTTCACATACAAAAAACATGGGATAGTGGCATAAGCTTGTCCCTCATAGAGTAGCAAATAGATGCATATGAGACCTTAAAAGTTCATAAGAGTGACTAGATACAAATATCACAAGAACAAGCAATATCAATAATATGCATCAATCAATAATTTTTGGGACACTATACATAGAACTAAGAATGTCAACTATGCTCTCTTAATGGTGCCTAAAGGTAGAAGGTGGAGACTCAATATCATAGTGGAAGAAAGGCCCTTCATAAAGGGAAGCAGGGATTTCAAGTTTCAAAAAGAGCTTCCAAAAATTATGGTACTTGCTAGCTTTCAGCCCTCATTGCCCCTATCATAAGCATCTTGAAGTGATTAAGGTTAAAGTGAACAAACTATGGAGTATGTGCTTGACAAAGTATAAGCTGGCAATCTCATGTCCCTTGAATATGAGGGCCACACCTCATACTACTCAACTTCAGTCACCTGTAAGTTCTTGTCATTGTAAGTACATGCGTATCATAGAGAACCGCCAACAGGGTACACCTTGCACATGGTACAGGAGTTATCGCATAACCAAAATGACAAGGCAAGCAGACAATGAGCATCCCAACGATCTTTTTATTTACTATGTGAATAGCTTTTTATTAAGGATGCTTCACAGAACTCACTATGGGGATGTGCTGCAAGTTTCCACCATGATTAGGCATGGCTTAGGCTAGCGGCTCAAGCGTTTATCTAACACAAAATACATAACTCCATGGACTTACAATCTCCCTCTTTATTTCACACTGGTGACATCCATAGACAAAAGAGCATGATATCTACTGTGTACAAAGTACAAGTGCAATGTTGAAAACATTCCCCATGACAACATTGTTCTGCTAATTCCAACGTATAAGTGCAAGCATATACAACATAGACGATATAACTGTTCAAGTTTATTAGGGACAAAGAATATAAAGTGTGGCATCAAGTTTGTCAGGGCTTTAATCACTAAGTTTTCACATAACAAAAAAGTTTTTAATTGGAAGATAGCTGAAAGCAAGAATATACTTGGAATGGTGTAACACACCATGCATAGAAATTTATAGTGCACACTTTGGAATAACTTGGTTTCTTGGGAGTTGGAAGCATGAGTAGAGCTTACTCATACAAGTGGAGTCTAGCAAAAGACTGGGAGCAACCAACTAAGAGAGCAATAATAGCCATAATCATGCAGAGCGACAAAACATTACTAATCAAAGCATAGAGTGGTACTACAAGTCAAGGACTAAATGATCATAGAGGCTATGATGACTTGTTCATAGTCATAAAATGGTGTGAGCATGTGCCAAGTCAACCCAAACAAAGCATCAAAGGAGAATACCACAATACTATGCTTTTGTATGCTAAAACAATCGCATGATTCTTTCAAGGTACACTAAGCAATCCCAATGACTTGGAGCAAGTCATGCTACAGAAACACTAAGATTAAGGTCAAAACAACACCTAGCATGGCATGCTAAAGTCTAAGTCACAGTCCAAGCAAGCTCCTCTTGCACTTCTCAAGCAAGAACTTTCTACTCCTTTCCAACACCAATCGACTTATTTGAAATAACACAGCGAGAATAGGGGTACAAACTACTTTATTCAAGCAAACTAAACAAACTAAGCAAAGCAAACAAAAACTAAGACGCTCCAAGAACAACACAATAGTGCATGAAACAATAAAAAAGAAGTGTCTAGACATACCTGAGCTTTTTATTGATGAAGAAGGGGATGCCTTGGGCATCCCCAAGCTTTGACGCTTGTACCTCTTGGATATTTCTTGGGGTGACACCATGGTGGAATCCCCAAGCTTGATCTTTTGTCCATTATTTATCTCATTACATCATTCTCTCTCTACACCTGAAATTTTTCCTTCATACAAAACTTTACACAATCTTCATTAGCAACATTAGTGCATTCAAAAGATAATAGACCCTTGGGTTTAGCTTTAGAACAGCAAGTATTTTGAATAAAAACACAAGCTACTGAATCAACTTCCTTTAAAAAGCTCAATTCCCAAAAATAGAACTAAAAAAGAAATCGATAAGAAGCAAATGCAAATAAAGGCAGAAATCTGTTAAAACAGACCAGCAGGCAAAAACCGATTTTTTGGAAAATCTTCTGTTGCTCAAATAAAAAAGTGTTGAACTAATGAAAGTTATCTAACATACTGGGGGATTTATTCGTAAATTTTCATCTCAACCCAACTTAGAGAGACTCCTCACGATTTTTTATGGTGGAGGACAGAAATCTATTTTGGGACAGCAACTCCCCAAATCTTACTTCCCTCTCATTAGAGGTCATTCTTGGCACAAAAAGCAAATAAAAAGGATAAGGAGTAATAACTTCCAAGAGTCAAGGAAACTCTTGGTTTATGTCCCAACAAGTACTTTTCTTTAACTCCTTTAAGTTAGGCACAAGAAGCAAGAAATCAAGTATTTTCAAATGAAGAAGCATTAAGATCAATACTTGCAAAATCTTCAAATATGAAAGGTATCTCATACAAATGAGTTTTGGAGGATCCCTTCTCATCTCTCTTTGGTTTACTACTTTCATCAAAAAGATTTTCAGGAGCAATCCAATTAAAATTCTTTTCAAAGGCTTCATGCATCCCAACAAGCTTAAAGGCTATGGGTATCTTGAATTATTCTCTAGGTTTGGTTTTATTTGAAGTAACCACAACATCTACACATGAGCATAGCATATTGAAACGCTCAAAGACCTTTTTGGATTCCCTAGCAACATCACTGAATTCTTTTAGTAAAGTTTCAAGAATGAATTCCCTCTTTTCAGCATTCTTTTCTTCTTTTAATTTTAGGAACAAAAATTGTATCATGGGGTTAAGGCTAACAAACCTAGCCTCCAACATATGAACTAAAGAAGCTACAGCAATCTCATAATTAGGAGAAAGTTCTTCTATAGATCTATCCTCAATATCCTCATGCTTGCTAACATGATTAAAAAATTCTTCAATATTATCTTTCCCAATTATGGAGCCACTACCTATTGCAAGATCCTTTAGGGCGAACTTCGGGAACAACATGGTGAGCTAGAGCGGGGTGGCAACTAGAGCAGGAACTAATTTTTTTGTGTTTTGGTAAGAGAAAGCAAACGAAACTAAACTAACTTTTTTGGAGTTTCTGATAAAAAGAGGCAAAAAAAGAAACTAAGCAAATTAAAAACAAAGTAAAGAGAAAGGAAGTGCAGGACTCCCCTTGTGAAGACATACTTAGCCTCCCCGGCAACGGTGCCAGAAAAGCTTGATGGAGCGCTGGGTTGATGTTGGAGCGCTTCGTTGGGAACCCCAAGAGCAAGGTATGATACAGCACAGCAGCAAGTTTTCCCTCAGTAAGAAACCGAGGTTATCGAACTAGTAGGAGGAAGGAAATGTCACGCAAGTGTTGCAAGCAATGTGGAAACCTGCACAACACAAACTCAAGACTTTGCCCCAACGAACAGTGAGGTTGTCAAGCTCACCGGTTTGCTGTAACAAAGGATTAACTGTATGGTGCGGAAGGTGATGAGTGGTTTGCAGCAAGTAAACAGTAACAGTGTAAGATGTATCAATGGTAAATATTGGACCGAGGCCCATAGTTCACTAGAGGTGCTCTCCTTAGATAAACAACATGGCATAAAGGGTAAACAAATTACAGCAGGGCAATTGAAAGGAACTAAGCAAGTCATAACAATGCAATACTAGACAAAAAGATCCTATGAGATTCGATTGGGCAATACAACAAGATACATAGACCGCCATCCAACTGCATCTATGACTAGAAGTCCACCTTCAGGTTATCATTTGAACCCCCTCTAGTATTTAGTTGCAAGAAACAGACAACTTCTTTAAGCAAAGTGTGTAAGGTAAACAATCCACTTTTTCCATGAACAAGAGACCGTTGTTTTCTCCCTAGTGGCAACAACACATCTACAACCGAAGAGATTTCTGTCATTTCCCTTGTAAACTAGAGGCATGAACCCAGATTTAGCATAAATACCCCTCTTGGAGTCACTAGCAACTACTTGGCCAAGATAGATCACGACAATGAGAGCATGCAAGATCATAAACAACACGTATGATAGAATCATATAAATAAAACCATTAATCAATCTGACATAGTAATCTCAATATCCATCGGATCCCCGCAAAAACAACATGCATGATTTCAAAAAGATTAGATGTTGATCATGAACGGAGCTCACAAGATCTATACATGAAAGCACAAGGAGGAGATACAACCATCTAGCAACTACATGGACCCGTAGTCCAAGGTGGAACTACTCACGCTTCATACCGGAGAAGAAGGCCTCCGCGATGATTTCCCCTCCGACAGGGTGCCGGGAAGAACTTCAGATCACCCCGATCTAGGGATGATGGTGGCGGCGGCTACAGAAGGTTTCGTGGAGTTTTGATCGGGTGCCTAGGGTTTCTGCATCGGGGGCTTCTTATAGGCGAAGATGCGAGGCAGGGGGTACCCAGGGGGCCCACACCCTGCCCAGCTGGGCCCACCTCGGCCGCACTGGGGTTAGGCCGCCTGTGGCGCCTCCGCCTCTCCTCCGACTTCGTGTTGCCCACGGTAAAATATTGACTTTGACTTTTGTCCTTCCAATTCAGAAATATTGATTTTCTACCTTTCTGGAACCAAAAATAGAAAAAACAGGCAACTGGCACTGTGACAACTTGTTAATAGGTTAGTTCCAGAAAACATATAAAAACACCTCAAATTGTAGACAAAGCAAAGCAAAGTAGATATTAAACAAGCATGGAACATCAAAAATTATAGATACGTTTCCGACATATCAAGCATCCCCAAGCTTAACTCCTGCTCGTCCTCGAGTAGGTAAGTGATAAAAGAATAATTTTTGAGGTGACATGCACCTTCACAATAAAGATCAAACCATTTGCTAGCATTGGAAGCTGGGATCAAAGAACTCTAAACATGTGCATGAAAGATGGAGTTGTAATAGTAAGACAAAGTAACTATGCATGCAACATGAAAGGCTACAAACAAAGATCATGAATAACATGCATTGAAAAACGTTTGTGGCCGGGGGTGCCCGGGGGGGGGCACACCCTGCCTAGGCATGGGCCCACCCTGGTCGCGCCTAGGGGGTGTGGCCGCCCTGTGGCGCCTCTCCGTCTCTCCTCTGGACTCCGTGTTGCCCACGGTAAAATATTGACTTTGGCTTTTGTCCCGTTCAATTCAGAGAATATTGATTTTACGCCGCTCGAACCAAAATGTAAGAAAACAGTAACCGCACTATGGCAACTTGTTAATAGGTTAGTTCCAGAAAACATATAAAAACACCTCAAAGTGTAAACAAAGAAAATCAAAGTACATACTAAACAAGCATGGAACATCAAAAATTATAGATACGTTTCTGACGTATCATCAGCCGTCGCTGCCACCGCACCAAGTCGCCGCCGCTCTAGCCGCCGCCGACCACCTCCTCCTCTCCGGCCTCTAAACCCTAGATCACCGGGAAACCCTACTACTCCACCATAACCCGCTCTGCTTAGGCGAAGCCCTACAGGATCTCCCCTCTACTTCCGACACCACGCCGTCGTGCTGCCAGAATTGCGAGGAGAGAACTACAACCTCTGCTGCCTGCTGGAACAAGGGAGAGAAGGTCTTCATCGAGTATTGGACGTGTGACCGACTGCGGAAGCGCTGCTGGAACGCAGCGCCGGAAGGAACGTCTACACGATCTTGAGATTGACAAGTGTACAACTACACCACCCACGAGAATTTGCTCTCGTTAACAGCTTTGGAATCTTCGAGGGTGAGTACTCTAATCGACTCGTTGCTACAATCTAGTAGATAGATCTTGGCTTGTTTGTGTTCATGCGGTAGAAATGTTTTGTTTTCCAAGCTACGAACCCCTAAAGATTTCTCTCACAGATTTATAGAGTGGATAATGTCAGTGTGACGTCTGTGAGATATTCTATAAAGTTTAATGGAACTCTCTTGGATTTATTTGGACCGTCGCGTGGGATACGGCAAGGTGCTCCACTCTCTCTATTTTTATTCCTTTTTTGCTGACGGTTTGTCTTCTCTCTTGAACAAGCAAATTGCTGAAAACAATCTATCTACAATCAAAGTGTGTCGGCGTGCTCTTGGTGTTACACATATCCTTTTTTTCGATGATACTCTATCATTTTAAGGATGACAGCGAGCAAGCCTTATGTGTTAAGCATGTGTTGGACAACTATGATGGGGCTACGGGTCAACTTATAAACCCTACAAAGTGCTCAATTCTCTTTGGTGACGCATGCCCAACCAACATCCAAGATGTGGTATGTACGGTGCTGGATGTGTCCTCCTTAACCTTTGAAGAGAAATATTTGGGCTTGCCTACCCCTGAAGGCCGGATGTCGAGAGGCAAGGTGCAAAACTTGCAAGCACAATTAACAAAACGATTGTTGATGTGGGGTGATGGGAACCTTGACCAAGCTGGCAGGCAAATATTCATTAAATCTATTGTGCAGGATCTTGCAACTTATCTCATGGGTGTCTTCAAATTTCCCTTCTCAGTGTGTGATGATCTTACCAAGTTGGTCAGAAATTTCTATTGGGGTGCAAAAGATGGCAAGAGAAAGACTCACTGAAAGGCATGGGAGAAATTACAAAGACCAAAGAAACAAGGTGGTCTTGGCTTTAGAGATTTCAGGAAGTTTAGTTGGGATCTCTTGGCTAGGCAAGCTTGGAGGCTACTTGATAAACCTTATAGTTTGTATTCTAGGGTGCTGAAGGCACTACCCCAATGGCAGTCTTGAGGACACTGTATTCACTCGTAATGATTCTTCAACCAGGACGACCATATCTTATGGTATCAAATTGTTAAAGAAAGGTGTGTGGCGTGTTGATAATGGCCAGAGTATTAAAATTTGGTGGGATGCATGGATTCCTAGACCGTTATCCTATATACTGCTATCCTTGAAGAGGAGGTGTAGACTCTGGTTTGTATCAGAGCTGATTGATCAGCATGGTGCTTAGAAAGTGGATCTGCTGAACCGATATTTCTTGCTAGTTGATGTCATGGAGATTCTGAAAATTAGCCCCTCCCCAAGGATGTTACCTGATCGGCTTGCTTGGACCCCCTAAAAACACCGTCTTTTCACTGTACATAGTGCTTAAGGACTTGCCATGGATGAATCTTCGAGAGAGGACACACAATTCTCTAGTTCGGCACCTGATGGTAGAAGGAAGGATTGGGATCTAATCTGGAAAAATGATGATCCTCCAAAGGTTCAACACTTTGCATGGCATCTTGTGACGGATGCATTACCAACTTGGCAGAATAAATGCAATCGTACTCTGGAATGAAGTGATTTGTGCCCGGTATGTGGTATCAAGACAGAGGATAATTTCCATCCATTTAAACTTTGTTACAATTATTTTACTCCCAAAAAAGAAAATGCGGTTCAAATCCAGCAATACCGCCCCATTTGTCTCCTAAACATAAGCTTTAAAAATTTTACCAAAGTTGGAACGAATAGGGTAACAGAGGTTGCACATAAGGTGATACAACCGACCCAAACTGCTTTTATGCCTGGACGCCATATTCTTGAAGGTGTACTGATCTTACATGAAACTATTCATGAACTTCATAGAAAAAAACTTGATGGTGTGCTCTTTAAAATAGATTTTGAAAAAGCGTATGACAAAGTACAATGGCCTTTTTTGCAACAAGTGCTTCGAATGAAAGGTTTTGACCCAAAATGGTGTAGATGGATTCAGGATTTTGTGAGTCATGGTAGTGTTGGGATTAAAGTTAATGATGACATAGATCATTACTTTCAAACCCAGAAAGGTTTACAACAGGGAGATCCACTTTCACCCATTCTTTTTAATATAATTGCGGACATGTTAGCCATTTTGATAGCTAGAGCTAAAGAAGACGGACAAGTTGATGGTCTCATACCTCATTTGGTAGATGGGGGAGTGTCCATCCTTCAGTACGCGGATGATACAATTCTTTTTATGGAACATTAAACATGAAACTAATCTTATGTATATTTGAGCAACTATTTGGCCTTAAACTAAACTTTCATAAAAGCGAAATCTTTTGTTTTGGTCACGCCAAAGAGGTTGAAGCTGAATATATGAACTTATTTGGTTGTGAATTGGGTTCTTTCCCATTTAAGTATTTGGGCATCGATATCCATTATCGCAAACTAAAAAATGGGGAGTGGAAACCAGTAGAAGATTGGTTTGAACGAAAATTGTCTAGCTGGATAGGTAAGATCCTATCGTATGGTGATCGACTAGTTTTGATCAATTCAGTTTTAACCAGCCTCCCCATGTTTATGTTGTCCTTCTTTGAAATACCTATAGGGGTAATAAAAAGGCTAGATTTTTTTAGATCTAGGTTTTTTTTGGCAAAGTGACGGTCATAAAAAGAAATATAGGCTGACCAAATGGAACATAATTTGTCGACCTAAGGATCAAGGGGGTTTGGGTGTGGAAGTGTTGGAACTTAAAAACAAATGCCTATTAAGTAAATGGCTTTTCAAAATCATGTCTGGAGATGGTGTTTGGCACGAGTTGGTGCAAAATAAGTACCTGCACTCTAAATCGCTGCCACAAGTTAAGGTGAAACCTTCTGACTTACCATTTTGGAAAGGGGTTATGAAAATTAAAGATGACTTCTTTGAGAGAGGTCTCTTTAAAATTGGGAATGGTGAGAAAACGCGTTTTTGGGAAGATACATGGTTGGGTCATGAACCTTTATCCCAACAGTATCCTTCCCTCTACAATATAGTCCAACGAAAACAAGTTTCTGTTGCTAATGTTTTCTCAACCATGCCTTTGAACATCAATTTTAGACAAGCTTTAACCGGTAATAAATGGACCAGGTGGCTCCACTTAGTTAGGCGCCTCATGGATATGCACTTGTCAAACCAACCTGACGTTTTTGTTTGGAAGTTGACAAACTCAGGGCAGTTCACAATTAAATCTTATTATTTGGATCTAATGAACGACCACACATGTTTCCTCTGCAAATATATTTGGAAGATGAAAGTACCTCTAAAAATTAAGATTTTTATGTGGTTCTTATACCGTCGTGTTCTTCTTACTAAAGACAATCTAGCCAAAAGAAATTGGCACAGTAGTAGTAAATGTTGTTTTTGTAGGGGTTCGTAGCATGGAAAACAAAAAATTTCTATCGCATACAAACAAACAAGCCAAGATCTATCTACTAGATTGTAGCAACGAGTCGATGGAATAACTTACCCTCGAAGATTCCAAAGCGGTTAACGAGAGCAGATTCTCGTGGGTGATGTAGTCGTACACTTCCGATCTCAAGATCGTAGACGATCCTTCCGCGCTCCGTAAGCGCTCCGCAGTCGGTCACACGTCCGGTACTCGACGAAGACCTTCCTCTCCTTGTTCCAGAGGCAGCGGAGGTTGTAGCACTCTCCTCGGCAAAGACAACGGCGTGGTACCTAAGTAGAGGGAGATCCGCAGGGCTTCGCCTTAAGCCGGAGCGAGTATGGTGGAGTATGAGAAAGCTATTAGTGGTCTAGGGATTAGACACACCAATTAGAAGGCTCTAAACCGCAGGCTAAAGCAATTAGAAGCTCTAAACCAAAACGGCTCTAAACCGGAGATTAGAGGATTGGAACTTGTGTGTCTAAAGGAGGAGGCCCCGCCTCCTTTTATAGGTGGAGGCGGCCAGGAGGGAGGGAGTCCTCCCAACTCGGCCTAGGTGGTCAGCCGGCTTGGGAGAGGGACTCCTCCTCCAAGTTGGTTTCAACCTCCTCTTGCTTGTTTCCACAGCTTCATGTTTCCCACGTTCTGCTTTCCACAGTTTCCTGTTTTAGCCGCTTGACTTTCAAACCGCAGCTTGACTTTTCAGTTTTGGAACAGCAAGAACACTTAGTACATGATGCAATCATTCAATGACACATTCATGTACCCTCCCCGAGTGCCGGACAATCCGAACCTTCTAGAACATTCCGATGAAAACACTAATCATTTCCAACTCAAACGGACTTTCCTTATATGAATCTTATTCTCCGGACCATTCCGGATCACCTCGTGATATCCTGATCCCATCCGAGACTCAACAACATTCGGTCTCTTTCTCATAATACCATAACTACTCAAACAACGTCGAATCCTTAAGTGTGTCTCACGGTTCGTGAATTATGCGACATGATCGAGACACTTCTCCAACAATAACCAATAGAGGAATCTGGAAATTCATATGGCTCTACATATTTCTACGATTACTTTGTGATCGAATGAACCACTTACATACGATACCAATTTCCCTTTGTCTCACGATAGTTTACTTACCCGAGGTTATGATCGCTTGTATCTCGCATACCTAGTTCAACCTCACCGATAAGTACTCTTTTCTCGCTCCTGATATGTGATCCCTTGTGACCCAGTCACATGCTTGCAAGCTAATTGGATGACATTCCACCGAGAGGGCCCAGTATATCTATCCGTCATATGGATGGACAAATCCCACTCTTGATCCATGTGTTTCAACCAATACTTTCCGAACACTCAATGCCACCTTTATAGCCACCCGATTCACGGTGTGGTGTTTGATGTCATCAAAGCATCCATCCGGTAAAGGTGATATGCATGATCTCATGATCGAAGGAATTAGGTTACTATGTATCAGAAAGCATATAGCAATTGAACTATTGAAATGACTTGATCTTTATGCTACGCTTATCTATAGGAGTATGTCCATCACATCATTCTCCTAATGATATGATCCTGTTGTTAATAACATCTCTATGTTCATGATCAGGAAACCATGATCATATATTAACCAACAAGCTAGTTTAACAAGAGGCTTTACTAGGGACTCTTTTATGTTTACAAATCACACAAGTATTAATGTTTCCGGTTAATACAATTATAGAATGGTATGTAAACATTTATCATAAGTGTGAAGATATGATAATAACCACTTTATTATTGCCTCTTGGGCATATCTCCAACAGTCTCCCACTTGCACTAGAGTCAATAATCTAGTTTCAAACCTTTGTGTATTCAACACCTATGGCTTTCCGGTGTTGTATGTACACGATTGCTAGTGGTCAATCGATCTCCGGATCCGACACTTCCAGTCCGTGTGTAATTGCATGTCTTTGCGTCTCTACGCATCACTCATTCTCTAATGAGATGGCTTTGTATAAATTTGGTCTTCGTGTGACCTTTAGTTCTTTGGGGTTAAAACATGTTGATAATATTGTCACACAATATATCTTCATAGTATTATCCTCTGTGAACTACACCTAGTTTGATAACAAACTACTTGACACAAATGCCCTCTTTGTGCTATAATAGCAGTCATATACTTAACCTTTTGTTGTAGTATCTGTCACAATGTCTTAACTTTGGAACTCATCCAAATCCATTATGGAACTCACTTTCCATTATATTGTGCCACCCTTAGTTTAGATTGAGATAAACTTAATTTGTACTTTGTGACAAAGCTAGTATCAATGTAGTACTTTTACAATGAACTAACCATCTATTTGTCACTTCTACAAATAATATACTCTTAGTTCTTCCAAAATATCATAAGAATATCCTTACTATTGTCCAATGATCATCTTACAAATCATTCTGGTATATGCTCACAACATTTAGAGCATAGGACATATCTGGATTTGTACATATCAAGATGATTGATATAAATACTCTTTGTGATTTCATACATCAAGTATCAATCTATACTTGATTATTTGTTTCACTTTACCAAATGTCAATACACTTGAATATATCATCAACATTGAACTCTTTCAATCCTTTCGTGTGACAAGAACCTTTTCTTGTAGTTTCTATATTGAACTCATTCAATATCTCGTATGTACTTCGGCATAACCATATTAGCGCCTATTGATGCCAAATATTTGAGTTTTGCCTAAGTCTTTCATCGGGATGAAATTCTTAATATGTGTTAATAAAAGATACATTATTTCCAATCAACAATATGTCTTCCACATAATGTATTAGAAATATGTCTTAGCTCCCACTTAATTTCTTGCAAACGCAAGCATCTTCATTGTCTCGATGAAATTAAACTCTTTAACAGTTTCATCATAGTGAAGATTCCAACTCCGCTATGCTTACTTCAACCATTGAAGTTTGCATATGTTTTAGCATCCTTGAATTTAACAAAACCCTTTGGACCGTCATGCACACGTCCTAGGTAACAATTCTATTAGAAGAACTTGTTTTGTTTATTCAACTACCATATAACAAAATTATATGTAGTGGTTGCTACATTAATCCGTCTAGACTAAACATCGCTATGAAAGATCAAATCTTGTCATATACAACCTTTGAACATTGTTGTGAACTCTTTCCCAACATGTCGACTATTTCATAGATGTGAAACATCTATGTCTATTTCTTTATAGATCCAAACACAACTGTAAGGTCTTACACCTTTCTCGAGGGTCCTTCAAGTTCAAAACTTGATTTCTCGTGTATGGAACTATCACGGATTTTATGGCTTCAAGCCATTTGACGGAGTCAGGGCCCATCATCGCTTCTTTGCATGTAGTCGGTTCATTATTCTCAAATAATGATTCAACCCTCAAATCTTGGTATTTGATTGTTTACCCGATCTACTTGTTTTAATAGGAACTTAGATCTCCGTGACCACAACCTTTGAGGTACGTGAGCCATGAGCTTTGTTGCTGCCTCCGGAACACTTTTCGGCGCTGCGCAACTCTGCACATATAGCTAAGGTTCTATTAACCTTATCAAAGTTCTATTGTCATCCCACTTAACTTTTCACGAAAAATTCCTTCCCAAAGAAACTTGACGTTCTAAGCGACAAACACTTTTGTCTCTGGTGTTATGGAGGAATACTTAACAGTTATTCAAAATAACATACAAAGACAGGTTCATCCGACTTTGGTTGCAAACATCTTTCTTATGCAAAGCATACCAATGTTTAAGAAAGGACAACTTGGGTTTTATCCCAAACCATAACTTTATATGGTGTCATTTCAACGGATTATGATGGAGCTCTTTTCAGTGGAAAAACGGTAATCTCTAAAGATGTTAATCTTTAAAATATAATGGCAGTTTTATGAATTATACCTTTGATCTTACCATGTCAAACAAGGTTTAATTACATATCTCAAACGCTCCATACCCTTATGGTGTTTCGGGAAATGCAAATCCACGGAACGATTCCTTAAATCTTAGGTATTATGCTAAATTCTGTAACTCAAATATCTTCCTTTATGATCTTTATCATAAACTGTTTATATTCTTGTTACAATGATTTTGCACTTCATCTTGAAAAACTTTGAACTTTTCAAATATTTCACACTTCATCCTTATTAAGTAAATATTCATATATTCACTCAAATTTTCGGAGAAAGCATATGAAGTTGAAATCCATCGCTTTTGACTACACATAATGGATTTCGTACAACAATATGTACAAGTTCCAATAAGCTAGTCATTCGTTCCCTTTTTGCCTATGAACGAAGTTTTAATTATCTCTAGGAAAGTTTCACAAGCGTCATTTGATCAAAATCAAAAGACTCCAAAATTCCATCCACATGGAGTTTCTTCATGTTTTCTTTCCAATATAATTTAAACCGCGATGTCACTTCCTAAGTGATCTTTCAATCAATTTGTCTTTCGACATTTTTAGCACTTGTTTTATGGATGTGATTTCTCCAACGAGATTTGTGAATCATCCATCTTTTATGGATTACAGTAATTTATTTGAACAACCCTTTTGTTCTCATAATACCTGATAAAACAAATCTTGAAGGCAA
This sequence comes from Avena longiglumis, assembly GCA_030063025.1. NCBI lineage: Eukaryota > Viridiplantae > Streptophyta > Magnoliopsida > Poales > Poaceae > Avena > Avena longiglumis. The sequence continues at coordinate 418,621,507 of CP125979.1, read as the reverse complement.
GCTTTGATATTTAACAAGCAACACAATAACCCTTTATTTGTTCTCGATAAACATCATCACATATTCTTTTGCTAGTTACTTAGGCCATTGTAGTTCATGAATTCTGTTGTTTCGTATGACGATTCATACCAACAAATTCAGTATTAAATACTTAAGAACCACATTGTTTAATAAGCAAAGAATATAGCCATAACATGTATATCATCCATATACTTAAACTGAACAATTCTAGTCTTTTCCTTTCTGCCATATACTTATGAGATTTTGTTTCAATATTTCCTTTTCTGTTTGAAAGAATCTATCAACATCAATAGTGGAGTCATACATATGACACATAGTTCAAAGCGTGTATAGTTAAATACCAATGTCTTTGGACTTGCACTTTGAAGTAGATCACCATCATCAAATGTTTGGTGTTCTTTCAAATTCCTTTCTTTAGTAATCTCTTGGTGTAGTAAACATTTTACCTACATCAAATATTCACCCTTATCATGGAATCGTCCATGATCAAGCTACTTTTAGCTTATAACGATGAATTATGAGTATAATGTTGCTATCCAAAACCTTTTGGAGGATTAGGACAACAAGTGTCTCCAACCTTTTGCAAATTCTCATCAAATATGAGAACATGACTTTTGCCATATTATACTCTATCATGTTGTAACCAATACTGCTTCAGATATCACAATATCTTCCACACATCATGGTTTCAAACAACTCTTTCAGATCCTAGATAACCTTGATATTAAGAGAATCCCTTGAATATCAAGAATCATGGAGACAAACATGATACTTATATACTAACACTTGGAATTGTTACTCTTGATTTAATACTAATTATTAAACTTCATGGAGTAACCGGAACTTACTGAAAGTTTGCAATAGGACTTTTAAACTTTAGATTAACACTTAAAACAATACGATACCAGTTCGTAAAGTAACTAACCAGAATTCTATAGTTCTATCATCTCAATTATAACTAAGCGCAAGGTGGTAAACGGATGCCAATGACTACAACAACTATGCAAATTCACTTTGATTTAGTTTATGATAAATTGAGTTCTAATTAATAATTAAATTAATTTAGGCGAACTCCCACTCAAAACAATATCCCTCACATTGTTTTAGTGATCACACAAACCAAATCCACCACATCAAAACCGATCATCACGAGAGTTGATATAGCTTCAATGGCGAACAATCAACATGTTCATCATATCTACTATATGACTCATGCTCTACCTTTCGGTAATTCGTATTCCTGAGGCCATGTCTATACATGCTAGGCTCGTCAAGATCAAACCTTAGTTTCCGCATGAGCAAATCTGGCTTGCTCACGTTGTATACACTTGCAGAATCTAACACACCCGATCATCACGTGGTGCTTCGAAACAACAAGCTTTAGCAACGGTGCTAAGTAAGGGTGAACACTTTATGACTTGAAATTCATGTGCATGAGGGATCATCTTATAATGCTACCGTCGTCTACTAAGCAATACAAGATGCATAAAGGATTAACATCACATGCAATTCATAATATGTGATATGATATGGCCTTTCTTCTTTGTGCTTCCGATCTCCATCTTCTAGCACGGACATGATCTCCATCATCACCGACATTGCATCAAGGTCAATGATGCTTCTCCATGGTTGTCGTCCACCGGCTTCAACTATTACAACTACTTTGAATAGACATGCGGGTCTTAACAGAATTTAAAGACAACCATATGGTTTCCGTTGCCAACTTACAATAAGTAACATTGCATACATCATATATAATCACAATCATGGCCATATCACATCACTGCACACCCCTGCAAAACAAAGTTAGACGCCTCTACTTTCTTTGCATATTTTACGTGGTTTGGGGCTTTCGATAAGTGTCGTTCTAAATTACGAACAAGAACCACAACATTGATACTAGTATTGTTAATCACCCGTTGTAAATTGGATCTTAACTATGCTAGGAGAAATAGGCACCCGCAAAGCCACTTATGCAATACAAGTTGCATGTCAAGCGTGGAGCAAGTCTCATGAACGATGTCATGTAAGGTTAGCCCGGGCCGCTTCATACCAACATACCGCAAGACGCAAAGTACACAAGAAGCAATCGACAATAAAAGCATCAACGCCCACAATGACCATTGTGTTCTACTCGTGCAACAAATCTACATATAGACACGGCTATGATACCACTGTAGGGGTTCATAGCATGGAAAACAAAAATTTTCTATCGCATACAAACAAACAAGCCAAGATCTATCTACTAGATTGTAGCAACGAGTCGATGGAATAACTTACCCTCGAAGATTCCAAAGCGGTTAACGAGAGCAGATTCTCGTGGGTGATGTAGTCGTACACTTCCGATCTCAAGATCGCGTAGACGATCCTTCCGGCCAAGGCTCCGGCAGCGCTCCGGTCACACACGCCTGTACTCGACGAAGACCTTCCTCTCCTTGTTCCAAAGCAGGCGGAGGTTGTAGCACTCTCTCGCGATTCCGGAAGACAACGCGTGGTACCTAAGTAGAGGGAGATCCCAGGCTTCGCCTTAAGCCGGAGCGAGTATGGTGGAGTATGAGAGAGAGCTATTAGTGGTCTAGGGATTAGACACACCAATTAGAAGGCTCTAAACCGCAGGCTAAAGCAATTAGAAGCTCTAAACCAAAACGGCTCTAAACCGGAGATTAGAGGATAGGAACTTGTGTGTCTAGAGGAGGAGGCCCCGCCCCTCCTTTTATAGGTGGAGGGCTGGCGGCCAGGAGGGAGGAGTCCCTCCCAACTCAGCCTAGGTGGGCCGGCTTGGAGGAGAGGGACCTCCTCCAAGTTGGTTTCAACCTCCTCTTGCTTGTTTCCCACAGCTCGCTTTTCCAGTTTCTGTTTTAGCCGCTTGACTTTCAAACCGGCGTTTGACTTTTCAGTTTTGGAACAGCAAGAACCCTTAGTACATGATGCAATCATTCAATGACACATTCATGTCCCCCCCCCCCCCCCCCGGAGTGCCGGACAATCCGGAACCTTCTAGAACATTCCCGATGAAAACACCGGAATCATTTCCGAACTCCGAAACGGGACTTTCCTTATATGAATCTTATTCTCCGGATCACCTCGTGATATCCCGGATCCCATCCGAGACCAACAACATTCGGTCTCTTTCTCATAATACCATAACTACTCAAACAACGTCAATCCTTAAGTGTGTCTCCCTACGGTTCGTGAATTATGCGGACATGATCGAGACACTTCTCCTAACAATAACCAATAGAGGAATCTGGAAATTCATATGTCTCCCACATATTTCTACGATTACTTGCGATCGAATGAACCACTTACATACGATACCTATTTCCCTTTGTCTCACGATAGTTTACTTACCCGAGGTTATGATCGGGTATCTCGCATACCTAGTTCAACCTCGTTACCGATAAGTACTCTTTTCTCGTTCCTGATATGTGATCCCTTGTGACCCAGTCACATCCTTGCAAGCTAATTGGATGACATTCCACCGAGAGGGCCCAGAGTATATCTATCCGTCATATGGATGGACAAATCCCACTCTTGATCCATGTGTTTCAACCAATACTTTCCGAACACTCAATGCCACCTTTATATCCACCCGCCGGTGTGGTGTTTGATGTCATCAAAGCATCCATCCTAAAGGTGATATGCATGATCTCATTGTCGAAGGAATTAGGTTACTATGTATCAGAAAGCATATAGCAATTGAACTATTGAAATGACTTGATCTTTATGCTACGCTTATCTATAGGAGTATGTCCATCACATCATTCTCCTAATGATATGATCCTGTTGTTAATAACATCTCTATGTTCATGATCAGGAAACCATGATCATATATTAACCAACAAGCTAGTTTAACAAGAGGCTTTACTAGGGACTCTTTTATGTTTACAAATCACACAAGTATTAATGTTTCCGGTTAATACAATTATAGCATGGTATGTAAACATTTATCATAAGTGTGAAGATAGGATAATAACCACTTTATTATTGCCTCTTGGGCATATCTCCAACAGTTTTTGTGATAAGAATGAAACAATACAACATTTATTTTTTGATTGTCCTTTTGCGAAATTGGTGTGGCGGATTACCCATATGGCCTTCAATATTACACCCTCTGTAAACACAACAAATCTTTTTGGAAATTGGTTAAGGTGCGTTGACAAGCAAGACAAAGTGCAGATACGTGTAGGCGTTTGTGCTGTACTTTGGGCCATATGGCATGTAAGAAATGATTATATATTTAACAATGCAAAATCTTCTTCTTTTATGCAGGTTATCCCATTGGCAACGAACTGGATCCATTTGTGGTCCTACCTACAAACAATGGAAAAATGCAATGCCATGGATATTGGGTGCAATCAGCTAGAATTGGTGGCACGGGATATATATAAACGGTGCAACTGGCATTTTGATTTTCGTATAACACTTTGATAGAGATGCATATCACGCAATCTTGTATTTTTCTTTGGCTGGTCCATGTGGAGACCTTGTGTGACCCATGATGTAATAATTTGTAACGACTTTTTCTAATAAAGTAATACAGGATGTATGTATCTATCGATATAGAGGCCGGGGTAATCCCCATTTCGAAAAAAAAATATGAGATGTCTTCTTGCTAAGAAGCTCTGGTTTTCCATGGCTGAGATATCGCAGCTTTTGAATTATGAGGTACTACAAAATTTTGGAAGAGAATGGCTATTTAATGTCATTTCAGGCCTGTCTAAGCCCAGGATTTGCATGGTGCTCATGGTTCTATGGAGAATCTGGCATGTTCGTAATGAGATCACTCATTATAAAGTGACACCACCACTTGAAGCATCACGTCGGTTCCTCACACGTTATATGGAATCTTTGATTTCAATTAAATATCATACAACTGAGGATATTTTCAAAGGGAAGTTTGTCCTAGACACTGAAGATAAGAGGTTTCATTCTCCTCCTTTAAACCCTAGGCATCTTAACTGGGAAAAACCACCGATCGGATGGTGTAAACTAAGTACAGATGGATCGTATGAGGATGGGAAATCTAGTGCGGGTATGATTGCTAGAGATCATGATGGTAACATAATATTTTCTGCAAGCCGCAACTTGCATTTTGTAAATATCCGCTTAGTGTTGAACTACATTCGCTATTGGAAGGGTTGGCACTTGCACACCATTGGTGCGACCTACCGTTGTTGGTTGAAATAGATTGCTTGGAGATAGTGAAGTTGGTGAAGTATGGAGAGTTGGATCGGTTAATTCACTCTTCCATCATAGAGGAAATTAAGATCTTACTTAAGATCTAAGATACTTGTGTTACTCCTATAAGGCGCTGTCAAAATAAATATAGTCACTACATGGCTAATTTAGGTAGAACTTAGGGCCGTACTTTTTTTCTGGCTGCATTCTGACCCAGAGGAGTTAGTGGATTGATACGTCGTAAATGTATCTATAATTTTTGATGCTCCATGCTTGTTTTGTGTTAACTTTGCTTTGCTTTGTCTATATTTTGAGGTATTTTTATACATGTTCTGGGACTAACCTATTGACAAGATGTCAGTACCAGTTGCCTATTTTTTGCTGTCTTTGATCTCAGAAAAGCTAGAAAAGAAATATTCTCGGAATTGGATGGGACAAAAGCCAAAGTCACTATTTTTCCAGAAGATTCATGGAGCCCGAAGGAGAGACAGAGGAGGGACACGAGGTGGCTGTTGGGGATATACTTTCCGGGTATACCCACAGGACTCGCTGACCAGGGTCGCCCACCAACGGGTTAGAGCTTTGCTTCACGGGCGGCCCAGTCAGAGAAAGAGGATGATCCAGTTCCGGCTACAACAAGGTCTAGAAGAGTTACTAACTTAGGTCTGTAGTATTACTTGTATTCCAAGCTATATCTAGTTACCGACTATGTAACGTAGCCGGATAGGTCTCTCCTGTAACCCTAGGTCCTGGTATCTATATAAACCAGCCCTATGGGATACTTTAGGGCACAACACGTACAACAACCACAATCACAACTCACACAGGTGAACCTCTCTTGTAATCCGCTGTAACATCTGGCTTACGCCGATATATTACTGGGTTGCTACCGTGAGTAGGATCCGATCACTGCAGTCACATCTGAACCTGGGTAAACTTGTGCTCACCGCTCCTGGAACATCTGACGTCTCACACCCCATATTTCCAACGCCACTAGGACCCCCTATGGCGTACTTGTCGACAATCCAATGACAGTTGGCGCCCACCGTGGGGCGGGTGACCTTTGGAGCTTCGTTCTAGGCAGAATCTGCGCGTGCAGGAATCAGCGAAACCATCGCCATGGGTCGCATGGTCTATGCCAGTGATGTCCCTCTCGTTCTTCTCGACGAGACCTGGATTCCGTCTAGCAAACCCGTGACGACCTACACGATCATGTCTATCGACGAGATCGATATTTATCTCGGCTTCGCTGAACCCGCCCAACCCACCCTTGAGGTGATGACCACGGCGGAAGAAAAATCCGGATCTACTTTGTTCGCAGAGGCGGAAAAGTTCAAGATCCCGGAAAAAATCGAACCCACCCAGCCCACTCTAGTAGTGGAAGAAGAACTGGAAGAAAAATCCGGATCTGATCTCCCCGACGAGATCGGATACATGGACGAAGAATATATCCGCTATGGATCTGGCCCTGCCGATGTCATAGCATAAAAAGTACTCTTGAGGAGCAAGATAAAGAAGATGACGAGACTCCCTTACATCGATTACAAAGCAATTGCCGATATCAAGGAAAGCTTTGAGATGGAGGAGGCGGAAACACAGCTGTGCCACTACCTCAAGAACATGAACAATAAGAGGTACTGTTTCGTGTACCACATAAGCTCTGGATCTGACTCTGTCGATGCCGGAGCCGGCAGTGATTCAGTCCTTGTTGCAATCGAAGAAAACGCCGACTTACCTAGCTCCTCTCAAGAGTCAATAACGTCGCAGGAACTTCGAGACTTCGACAAGGAGATGGAGGAGTACGAACAAGAACACGCCTCCAAGACAACGCAAGGTGAGCTGGAAAATCTTCCTAGTCCATATGATAGCATGGATGAAAGCTACACCTCGAAGGATCACATGGACACCGGAGATTCGTCCGAGGTCCACAAACCAACCACTACGGAAAGTACCGACGGAAGTTTATCCCCCGGTACCGGACCAAAAGCCGTCTTTGCCACTGGTACGCACGTTAAGGCTACTGGGGGTTCAAAGAAGAAGAACAAGAATCCGACACCGGCAGAGCCGGACGTCGAGGAAACCAACAAAGAGATTAAGATGTAGAATCAGGATGGAGATCCAATAAATACCACGCCGATCGACCCTCTAGTGGATGGACACGTTGTCACCAAGGGTGCGCGTGAAATTTACGGAGATGCTCTCACAATTCCAATCCCAACGGATTCAGATCATACTCCGGAGGGACTGGAGAAAAGGGCCGAGGACCTAGAAAAACACTGTTTGTTTCTGCTTGAAGAGGCCACACGCATCGTCGAGCTTAGACAGCAGTTAGACATTGATCCTGCCAAATATCAGTCAGGTTTCAAGTGACACCAAAACAAAACAAGAGGAGGTCCATTTCTTGCAAATAAGAATCCGAATATCCACAAAGACCTATTTGACGGAAAAACCGGAGAGAAGATCCGACTCTATAGCACACCGTTGGAAAATGCTGCAGCTCGAGCTATCCTCGCCAATAATCCGTCTCCACAACAGGTCCAATAGTGCGTTGCATTGCTGGACAAAGGATTGAAGCAACAGAAAACAGTCGCGTCATTCACTGGCAAGCTGGCCTCAAAGTCGAAATTTTGCCACACTGACGCCAACCAAAGCGCTAATGGAAGACTCCACGGGGATACAGATCAACGCTATCGTCCTCGTGGAGAAGAAGAGAATTCAAGAACCGGCTCAAACGACCACTCTCGCAGGCCGGCACGTGACTGGGCAAGAGTTATTCCGGCTGCGTCCGAAGATGCCATCAGGGAAATGGTTCCTCATCAGGACCATCATCGGCAAAAAACCGCTATAGAGAAGACCCGGAAGTGCGCCGCCAGCGGGAGCAAGATCGGCTAAGGATGCCACCACCAAGCCGTCCGGCTGGTAATGCCAGACGAAGAGATGATCTGGATCGTCTTGAATCAAGTAGGGACGAAGCCCGAAGAAACCAGTATCGAAGTCATCATAATGAGGCTCCACCACCACCACATAACCCATCCGGAACTAATCCGCCAGGCCCGCCATCGCCTACAGGCAGCGACCATGAAGGATCACGACGTAGCCATGGAAGCCACAGGGCGGAGGCGGCAATGGTGAGAGGAGAAGCAGAAATTCGACACCACCGCGCAGAAGTCGTGAGCCTCTGAGGCGTAGTTCTCTCTCTCCAAACGACGCTCGCCATTGCATTGAGTCAAACATAAAGGCGCGGCGGTACGATAAAGAAGATGTGTATGTGGGACCCAAGTGTTTTGTCCCACTCATACATCGGACCAAATTTACGGCTGACTTTGGTATTGCCAAACACATCCAGCCCTACGACGGCGCGGCTCGGCCAGATACCTGGCTCCAGGATTTTTTCAAGGCCTGTTGCATCGCCAAAGGAGGAAACAACCTAGTCATAGTCCGATATCTCCCGCTTATGCTGAGGAAGACGGCTTGATCATGGCTCAATGAACTGCCAGAGAATTCAATTCATAACTGGTTGATATGCAAAGTGCATTCTTTTCAAACTTCGAGGGAACATACAGGAGGCCCTGCACAGTCGGAGACTTGCAGCATTGCATGCAAAGACACGGAGAAACCTGCTAGAATTACCTCGGACGCTGGATTGACACGAAGAACTCCTACAAAGGAGTAAACAAGCAAACTGCAATAAAGCCTTCATTGCAGGACTCCCGGTCGGACTCTTGCGTCACAGACTGAAGGGTGACCACGTCATAGATTGTGGAGAAATGATAGAGATGGCTAGCAAATATGCTGATGCCGATGATGATTCATAAGGGCTTCTAAATATTCTGGCCAATCCCAACGTGGCCAAACAGCCCAAATAACAAGCTCAGAAGCGCAATAACACCTTGAACGAAAACCGCCTCCGGACAACGCAGCTGTCAACGCAACATTTGGATCTGGAGGATGAGGAGGGCGCGGAGGCGGCTGGGGTCGAGGCCGCGGAACTTTCCGAATCCAGGGCAGAGGAGAACAGCAACCCGGAAGAACCTATACCTGGGCTGACATTGCCAATAATCCCTGTGTCCATCACTTCGATACTAACGGAGGATCTACCCACACAAATGCCGAGTGTCGTTTCAATGACGATGATGCCCTCAGATCACTGTAGAGCTTCGTTGGGAGACCCCAAGAGGAAGGTATGATGAGCACAACAGCAAGTCTTCCTCAGAAAAAAACCAAGGTTATCAAACCAGTAGTAGGAAGTAAATGACTCAAAGGTGTTGCTAGCAACTTGGAAACCTGCACAACACAAACTCAAGACTTTGCCCCAACGAACAGTGAGGTTGTCAATCTCACCGGTTTGCTGAAAACAAACGATTAACTGTATGGTGTGGAAGGTAATAGTGGTTTCTAGAAAGTAAACAATAACAATGGAAGATGTATCAATGATAGAGATTGGACCGGGGTCCATAGTTCACTAGAGGTGTTCTCCTTAAGATAAACAACATGGAATGCTGGGTAAACAAATTACAGCAGGGCAATTGACATGACTGAGCAGGGCATAACAATGCAATACTAGATATTCATGATCCTATGAGATTTGATTGGGCAATACAACAAGATACATAGACTGCCATCCAACTGCATCTATGACTAGTGATCCACCTTCAGCTTATCATCCGAACCCCCTACAGTATTAAGTTGCAAGCAACGGATAACTGCTTTAAGCAAAGTGTGGAAGGTAAACAATCCACTTGTTCTATGAACAAGAGATCGTTGTTTTCTCCCTAGTAGAAATGGCACATCTACAACCTTAGAGATTTATATCACTTACCCAGATTAAATAGAGGCATGAACCCACTATCGAGCATAAATACTCCCTCTTGTGGTCAGTAGCATCTACTTGGCGAAGATAGCTACTAGAAACGGAGAGCCTGCAAGATCACAAACAACACAGACATGGTAGAATCAATAAGATAGAACCATTAATCAATCTGAGATAGTAATCTCAATATCCATCGGATCCCCACAAAAACAACATGCATGATTACAAATAGATGATCTTGATCATGAACGGAGCTCACAAGATCTAAACATGGAAGCACAAAGGAGGAGATACAACCATCTAGGTACTACATGGACCCATAGTCCAAGGTGGAACTACTCACGCTTCATACCGGAGGCTGGCATGATGATGAAGAAGGCCTCCGAGAAGATCTCCCCTCTGGCAGGGTGCTGGGAAGAGCTTCAGATCCCCCCGATCTAGGGTCGATGGTGGCGGCGGCTATGGACTGTTTCGTGGAAGATTGATCGGGTACTTAGGGATTTGGTATTGGGGGATTCTTATAGGCGAATAGGCGAGGCAGAGGGCACCTAGGGTGGTCGCACACACCCCCCCCCCCCGGCGTGGGCCAGGCCTGGCCTCGTGGCCAGGGGGTGTGGCCCCTGGTGGCTCCTCTCCGTCTCGTCTTCTGGCTCCGTGTTCCCCTCGGTAAAATATTGACTTTGGCTTTTGTCCCGTCCAATTCCGAGGATATTGATTTTGTGCCTTTTCTGGAACCAAAAACAGAAGAAAACATGCAACTGGCACTATGGCATCTTGTTAATAGGTTAGTCCCAGAAAACATATAAAAACACCTCAAAGTGTAGATATAGCAAAGTAAACTAGATACTAAACAAGCATGGAACATCAAAAATTACAGATATGTTTATGACGTATCAGACGACATCAAGAAAGACGAATCCGCTGGCTACAGAGCCAAGCGATGAAAAGGAAAGAAAAATTCCGAGAAAGGCAAGGAGCCCAAGTAAGATTCCAGCATGGAAGAAGCGGATGCCGCACAGCCCAAGTCGGATGGAAAGAATGAATTTCTGACTAAAAACGACGCACACATCTGCTTCCTTCGATCTCAGCCAGCTAAAGACAAGAAGGCGGTTCTCCGTGAGCTCAATGCCACGATTCTGGCTGTTCCACAATTTCTGGACTGGTCAGATGTAACCATCACCTTTGATCGCTCGGATCACCTGAGGAAAACACATCATCGGGGAAAATACCCTCTGGTCGTCAATCCTCTTATTGATGGCTATGAGTTCTCTAAAACACTCATGTACGGTGGAAGCAACATTAACATCCTCTACATCGAGATGCTCCACCGCATGAAGCTACACGACAGCCAGTTGAGTTACAGTAGTGTAACTTTCCATGGTATTGTACCAGGAAGACAGGCGAATTCTCTGGGTGAGATTACTCTGAACGTGACATTCGGAACCTGAGATAATTATCGGACCAAGCCACTCTCTTTTGAGGTGGTACCGTTAAAAAGTGCTTACCATGCCATCTTCGGACGTCCGGCTTACTGGGCATTCATGGCTCGTCCCTGTTACATCTACAATATGATAAAACTTCCAGGTCCAAAAGGCGTCATCACCATCCGGGGAAATCCGAGGAAGGCGCGAGAGTGCGACAAAGGATTTGCTGCCTTTGCCAAAGCCGTGCTACACGCGCAGGAGTACCAGGAGATCAATAAGACCATCAACCCGTCCGAGATGCCAGCTATGAAAAATGAGGAGCTGAAGCCAAGCATACAGTTCAAGGCATCTGAAGAGACGAGGAAAATTTCGTTGAATGAAGATGATCCCTCCAAGACGACGAAAATAGGGGTAGGCTTAGACCTCACATAGGAAAGCGCGCTCGTTGAGTTCCTCAAAGCTAATAGTGACATCTTCGCATGGCAGCCTTCTGACATGATCGGAGTACCTAGGGAACTTGCCGATCACTCTCTTAATGTGTACCCTGACGCTAAACTCGTCAAACAGTCCTTACGACGGTTTGGTGATGAAAAGCGCAAAGCGGTAGCCAAGGAATTAGTCCGACTAGAATTAGACGGATTCATAACAGAGGTCATCCATATAGATTGGATGGCAAATCCTATACTCGTCCCTACAAAGTACACTATTGATTTAAGGATATGTGTTGATTATACCGCTTTGAACAAAGCATGCCCAAAAGACCCGTTTCCTTTGCCAAGAATCGATCAAGTTATCGACTCAACGGCAAGGTCAGAATTACTCTGTTTTCTCGACGCATATTCCGGATATCACCAAATACCGATAAAAGAGTCAGATGAAATTAAGACGTCTTTTGTCACTCCTTTCGGAACCTTCTGCTACAAAACTATGCCTTTTGGCTTAAAGAACACAGGAGAAGCATATTAACGTACTATGCAGCGTTGTCTCAACGACCAAATCGGATGCAACGTCCATGTATACGTAGATGACATAGCAGTCATGTCTAAAAAGAAGGGAACTTTAATTTTTGACTTGTAGGAAACATTTGCTAGTCTACGAAAATTTAACATGATGCTAAATCTGAAGAAGTGTTTCTTTGGAATTCCAGCCGGAAAATTGTTAGGTTTCATCGTCTCAGAGCAAAGCATAGAGGTGAACCGGGACAAAATCAAGACTATACTCAACATTACCAGGCCAACTCACTTGAAGGACGTGCAACGTCTCACTAGTTGCACTACAGCAGTGAGTCGGTTCATTAGTCGGCTCGGTGAAAGAGCTGCACCTTTATACAAACTCTTGAAGAAAACCGACAAATTTGTCTAGACCCAGGAAACCAATACTGACCTACAAAGTTTGAAATACCTACTTTCAAACCCACCATTTCTCGCAGTGCTAGAACCTTAGGATCCTATGTTACTCTACATTGCAGCAACCAACAAGGTCATACGAGTGGTAACAGTAGTGGAGCACGAGGAAGAAGGTCGCGAGAACAAAGTGCAGCATCCAACCTATTACTTGAGTGAGGTCCTGACAAAGTCGAAACAACTGTATTCACACCATCAAAAGCTATCCTATGGAGTGTTCTTTGCATCCAGAAAGGTACGCCACTATTTTCAAGAGCATAAGATCACAGTGGTGGGCACCGCTCCCCTGCGAGATATAATCAATAATCGTTAATCCACGGGACGTGTCGCAAAGTGGGGAATAGAGCTTGCAGCTTTTGACATTGAGTACAAGCCGCGTACACTAATCAAGTCCCAAATACTTGCCGACTTTGTTGTTGATTGGACAGAGACGGCAGAAAATACAAGTCCTGCAGACTCGGAATTTTGGACCCTTCACTTTGACAGATTAAAAGAACGAGGAGGCTCGGGGGATGGCATGGTGCTCAAATCACCCCAAGGAGATAAGCTATTCTTTGTGTTACAAATACAATTTACGGAACCAACAATATTGCCGAGTATGAAGCATTGTTGCATGGAATACGCATGGCCAAGAATATTGGCATAACAAGACTCATGTGTTACGGAGACTCGGATTTAGTTGCTGAGCAAGTATCCGATATCTGCAATGCAAACAAGCACATGGCAGCATACAAAGCTGTCGTGGATGAATTATCTAAATCGTTTGAGGGTTTTGAAGTTCAACACATCCCTTGAGCAGAAAATGAGGAAGCATATGCTCTATCAAGAATAGGCTCTATGCGGAAACAAGTACTGGATGGCACTTTTTTAGAGCATTTAAGGGTCCCCTCCATAATCGAAGTTGATGAGGACTATCCGACAAAATCTGACTCACCTTTAGTAGCAGTTCTGGCTGTAATTCCCATCTGGACAAAACCCTATCTGGATTTCCTCATAGACGGAAAATTACCTGAGTATTAAGTCCCGAGCCGGCAGATCGTTCGATGAGCGAGAGCCTACACAATAATAAAGGGTGAGCTCTATAAGAGGAGTGTTTCTGGGGTTTTTCAGCGATCTATTTCTCCAAAAGAAGGAGTGGAAATCTTACGAGAAATCCACAAAGGCGAGTGTGGTCACCATGCTGCAGCCAGATCCTTAGTGGCAAAAGCTTTTAGACATGGATTCTTTTGTCTTCCAGCTAAGGCGGACGCCGACAAACTAGTCAAAACATGCAAAGGCTGCCAAAAGTACGCCCATCGGGAACATGTTCTGGCTGAAAAGCTGCGAACAATCCCTATTACATGGCCATTTGCGGTCTAGGGGCTTGATATGGTAGGGACGTTTCGCACGACAAAATGTGGATTTAATCACCTACTAGTGATGGTGGATAAATTTACAAAATGGATTGAGGCTAAACCCGTAACAAATTGCGATGGAGACACAGCCAGAAAGTTCGTTGAGGACGTGATCATCCGATTCAGATATCCGCATAGTATAATTACTAACAACGGGAGAAATTTTTCCATGGGAGAACTTGCCGAATTCTTCAAAGAACAAGGGGTCCGACTCGATACTGCATCAATTGCGCATCCACAAGATAATGGACAAGTCGAAAGAACTAACGGTCTTATTTTACAAGGACTCTGACCTCGTCTCGAAGCACCAATTCATCGTACCGCAGGGGCTTGGGCGGAAGAATTACCATTTGTGATATGGAGATTACGTACAACACCTGACAGATCAACCGGATACACTCATTTCTTCTTGGTCTACGGTGTAGAAGCAGTTATTCCAAGTGATCTAATTCATCAGTCTCCACGAGTAAAAGTGTATATCAAATAAGATGCAGAAGTTTCTCGATAGGATCATCTTGATATAATATAAGAAGTATGCATCATTGCTGAGCAGAGATCTACAGCCTATCGGCAGAAACTGTGCAAGTATCATAGTCAGAGAGTACAGAACCGTTCTTTCAGAAAGGGCGATTTGGTTCTCTGACTTGTGCAAGAAAGAAAGCACAAACTTTCCCTGATTTGGGCAGGTCCTTTTATGATTAGCAGAGTTCTGCATAATGGGTCATATTATTTAACCGATATGAGACCAGTTAGGGAAATACCAGATACTCAGAAGAGAAAGAGAGCCAGCGGTAGCATATACCTGGATAAAATAGAACGTCCATGGAATATTGCACAGCTACGGCCCTTCTATTCTTAGTTATATTTCCATGTAATCATATATGTACATGTTCAAAGTGAAATAAAGTATTGGTTTCCTCATGAGTTATCTTTGAGAAGTTGCTTTTGCCATCTTATTTCCAAAAAGAGCATGTCGTTTTTCAAAAATCCCAGAATGCTTGAAATTACTTTATGCTTATGTTCGTTCTGGTTATGATTTTTAAATATTTAAATAATGTTACCTTAGGGTAAAAAAGTCAATTTATTGTTTATACTTTGGTTTTTATCTGATTGCTTAGATGCGGGTATTTTCCGAGTAATGAATTCTTGGTACTGAAAGACGGCTTTATTTCCGAGTTTAAACTGGTTTAGTAATTGAGCTTCGTTGCTCGGCAAAGTTTTCGTGTTAAAGGTTGGCCGGCTCATGAAAGGGACGAGGCAGAGAGCCAGATAAAACGACAAGTATAAGCATAAAAAAGAGTGCTTCAGAAATTTTCAAGCACACACATAAAAATATATACAAGCAAAAAGTGCTACGATAGTAAAAGCATTAGTTTTTACAGACCAGCACAATCAAAATATTGTTTCTGTCATTACATGCCCAAAGTTCATAATAATGCATATAAACTGTTTATGTTGCAGACTCAGGTGGTGGTGATGAAGAGCGTGGAGTACTGGAGTCGACAACATTGTCGCCCTGAACCTCAGACTCGGAAGTTGCTTCAGCAAGACTGTCTTCTGGATCTTGAGGCGAGGGAGGCACAGCGACGGATCCGAAGAACGACATTGTGTAGTTGGTCATCTCCACCACACGGCAAGCATAACCTGCACAAGAATCTTGGATAGCTTTGATGTCCAGTGGGTTACCCTCATCGTCCTCACCGGCGATACCCTTGGTGACATGCCAGATTTTCATATCACTATGGTGGCTCATCACCATGGTAAGGGCAGTCTGTGCAGCAGTTCGAGCATAGGAGATCTTGCAGTCTTCAATCAGCTTCGGAATCTCCTTGGCCTTCTCCCTCACCTCTTGCACTGACATCTTGTACAAATCAGAAAGTTTGACCGACTCGCCAGCCTCTTCAAGAGTCTGGCGGAAGTCTAACAAAATATCTTCGACGATCTTGATATGCTCGAGGCGAGGTTCGGAGGTAGGAGAGTCGAAAAGATTCAGGGGGGTCTAGGAAAGAACCAAAAGTCAAAATTTGAATAGAAAAGAAAGTCGAAAAAACCAATCAAACAAAGTAAGTCGGAAATCTTACCTAGCACAGAGTGATTCCATTGGGCACGCTCCTCGGGGAGGTTTTTTAGATCACTCACCGTGGCCTGGGCTAGATCCCCCTAACTGTCGAAGTCCTTCTGGAGATCATTCAATTGTTTATCTCGAACGGCTATTAGCTTCTCGAGTCTCACGGTCTCATGGTTGCTTTACTCCAGGATAGCAGCTACGGATTTCTCCGATTCAATAGTCAGCTTCTCAAGCTGGTCCCGGAGCTCAGCATTCTCCAATTACAAGACCTTAAAGTTCTCGGATTTCTCCACCATCTTGCTAGATTCACAGAACAGTTGTGCAAAGGGAAAAAAATTCAGTCGGACAGAATAAGTTTGACTATGACAAATAGCTAAATGACAAAGAAGAAGTTGGAAAAGTTTACCTTCTGCTTCATCTTTTT
Organism: Avena longiglumis; assembly: GCA_030063025.1. Classification (NCBI taxonomy): domain Eukaryota; kingdom Viridiplantae; phylum Streptophyta; class Magnoliopsida; order Poales; family Poaceae; genus Avena; species Avena longiglumis. The sequence goes on along the minus strand of CP125979.1, from coordinate 418,604,782 downwards.
CAACTTTTAACTTTGAATTCTCAAGGCGCTGGGCTGTGATGTCCTTGTGTTTGTTACATATGTTCTTGAGCAATTCCTGGTTGGAAGAGGCAATTTTCTGTAAGTTTAGAGACAGAATACCGTCAGACGGCTACTAAGACTGAGGCTGCAAATTTAACTAAGTAAAAATACAGCACGAGCCTTGGGGGCTACACTACATCGTTCTTTTGCATCCTATTAGCATCAACTCGGATTCAATGATGTTTATCCGGCTTTATGCTTGAGGGCTAGAGGATATGATTAATAAAATAAATGCAAATGAGAATCGGAAACTTACAATGTGTTCCAGGTGCAACTTCTGAAATCCGAGTTTAGTGTTGTGAAACACTTTCTCGGCAAGGGAGAGGGAGGGAACATCTGTCGCTGGGAGTTTGCCAGACTCTATCTTAGCGTCTCGGACAAAAATTTGGTCCAGGAGGCTGACCAGCTTGACGTCCTCCTGCTCCTGGTTTGCTGCTACTGTTGTAAGGGTTTGCTTCTCATGGCTAGACTGAGCCAGCCTGAGGATCTCCTCCTTCTTCTTCCTCTTCAGGCCAGAGACAGTAGAGCCGGCCACTTTATCCAATGCTCCTATAGAAATTACCAGGGGATCATTACCCTTGACGGGTTCACCCTTGTTAGTTGCTTTTCCACCAACGGTGACCAAGGCTTTCGATATGTTACCAGCACCAGGAGAGGCGGAAGCCTCTGGTGCTGATGCTGTACTGGATGGAGTCGGCGGCGGCACGGCAGGGGAGATAACAAGCTTCTGCTGACGCATCGGCTTGCCTGTTTTGCTGTCGGGCTTCGTCTTACTCTTCAAAACCGTTTTATCTCTGAAGCACAAAAATCTAAATATCAAGTGTGCTTTGGAAATAAAGAAAGGTACAAGATACTGAAAACAAAGACAGGGTGCTTACTTTTTAACTATTGGCAGCACTTGGCTACCAGCAGTGATAACAACTTCCTTCGCCTTGTGCTTCTTGGAGGCGTAGACGGAAACTTCTTGCACCTCATCATCCTCCGTCGCCACCTGATCATCTGAGAGATAGCCCTCTAGTGGAGGTAACTCAGACTCGGGGAGTTTTTCAAGCTGACAAAGTCAAAAGGCATCGATAAAAATAGAGTCGGAGAAAGAACAGAAAAGAATGACAAAACGCGAAAGAAGAGTCGAAATATTTACCGGAGTCAAAGGACGGTGGGATGTGAACATCTTCATGCAAACATCCGGAACTTTTCGTTCCACTCTTTCCTTGATCAAATATTGCATGAGGGTCTTGTAATCCTTCGCCGAAATCCGGTTCAGGCTGACCCGCATGATGTCCTTCTTGTCACCGGTGATCTAGTACATGTGGCGATCTCCATGGTGCTGGAGAGGCTGTATCCGGCGCTCCATCCAGCAGTGGATCAAGTAGGATCCACAGAGCCCCATGTGCTTCATCAGAAACTCAATCCGCCTCTTGGCGAGGATCAAAATATCCGACAGTTCCGGCGCCTCCACGTCCCATGACTTTTGGTGGGAAGCGGCACCGTCGACGAAGGCTGGAAGACCTTCCGCCTTTCCAGGAGCCGGAATATCCTTATGATAAAATAAGGTTCCGGCCCAGCGTTTGACGGATTCGCTAGCGTTAATCCTAGGATAAACTCGGTTTCTCCTAAGGACTAAGCTAAGAGTGTCAGTGGTGTAAGGTACACCGGCACTGATGGAGTTCTTCCGGGTACCATAGTAGTACCGGAAAAGGGTTAGAGTTGGCCTAATGCCAAGAAACCCCTCGCACAAGGCTGCATGAGTACTAAGCTCTAGCAGGGATTTGGGAGGAAGGTCATGTAGTTGCACACCGTAATATTTGAGGACCTCGATGAAGATGTTTGACGGTGGCAAGCTGAGGCCGCAGTCAATGTGCGTGCCGAATAGCACCCGCTCGCCGTCGCGCAGGGCGGGAATGTCGTGTCCTAAGGCGCTCCACCACGTGCCGGCGACGATAAAGCCCTCATCCTCCATGACCTGGAGTTCGGCGTCGTCCATGACGCTGGGGAACCAGAGGCCTCGCATCTTCTTATCGTCTGCCACCGAGGTACCTGTCACCGCTCCGGAACCAGATGCAAACGCCATTGCTCTGGGAAAGGTGGGGAGTTGGTGGGGGGATATTTTCTCGCGGTGTGTAGATGGGAATGGCTGCGGAGTGCTCGAGGAGTACGAGGAGGCAATGAATGAAGCGGTGGAGAGATGAATCTAGGAGAGCAGGGTTTTCTCCTCTCTTTTATTTTCCTCTACGCCAAGATTCGTGCGTTGGTCGCGCGACTTACGCCATGCGTATAGGAGAGACGGGATAGCTTCCTCGTGAATCCTCCGCCGCCTCGATTCTTGCGTGAGCATTAAAACCGTGCTCTGTTCCGTATGGAGCGGACCCACCAACAGTTGTTTCGATGGGACTCCTGTCATTGACAGGACCTGGTCTGAAAATTTGTCAGCCTACACGCCCCTGTAAAATCCGACTCGTGTTTCAAACTGAGCAAGGAAAAGACTAAAGTCAGAACAAAACATATCCGACTCAATTGACTCAGAATCCTACACTGTTAAAAGAAGTTTTCGGGAACCCTTCAAGATTTTCAAGACGAAGAAACCATCAAGCTAGATGGTTCATCCGACTTTAGATCTTGGACACTTCCGGGGGCTACTGTTGGGGATATACTTTCCGGGTATACCCACAGGACTCGCTGACCAGGGTGGCCCACCAACGGGTTAGAGCTTTGCCTCACGGGCGGCCTAGTCAGAGAAAGAGGATGAGCCAGTTTCGGCTACGACAAGGCCCAGAAGAGTTACCGACTTAGGCATGTAGTATTACTTGTAGTCCAAGATATGTCTAGTTACCGACTCTGTAACGTAGCCGGATAGGTCTCTCCTATAACCTTAGGTCCTGGTATCAATATAAACCAGCCCTATGGGAGCATAGGGCACAACACGTACAACAACCACAATCACAACTCGGACAGGAGAACCTCTCTTGTAATCTACTGTAACATCCGGCTTACGCCGATATATTATTGGATTGTTAGCAGGAGTAGGATCCGATCACCGCAGTCGGATCTGAACCTGGGTAAACTTGTGCTCACCGCTCCTGGAAAATCTGACGTCTCACACCCCATCTTTCCAACACCACTAGGACACCCTACGGCGTACTTCTCGACAATCCGATGATAGTGAAGGGAATATGCCCGAGAGGCAATAATAAAGTGGTTATTATCGTATTCCTTATTTATGATAAATGTTTATTTTACATGCTATAATTGTATTAATACGGAAACGTTAATACATGTGTGTTTAATAAACAAAAAGGAAGTTCCTAGTTATGCCTCTCTTATAAACTAGCTCGTTGATTAACATGATGATCAAAGTTTCCTGATCATGGACATTGGATGTTGTTAATAACGAGGTCACAACATTAGTGTAATGATGTGATGAACATTCATCCGAAGTATAGCATTACGATCAAAGTCATTGAGTTTATATTGCTATAACAACTTTAAGTGATCCTAATCCTTAGACCATGAGATCATGTCAATCACTAACACCGAAAGAGTTTCTTGTTGACATCAAACGTCACACCGTAACTAGGTGATTATAAAGATGGCTTCAGAACTACTAAAGTGTTATGTTGAGACCCATGGATCGAGAGTGGAATTTGTTCATCACGATGACGGATAGATATGCTCTGGGCCCTCTCGGTGATATCACATTGATTAGCTTGCAAGCAAGTGATTTGATCACTAGAATGTTATATCACGGGAACGAGAAAAGAGTGCATGTAGGTAACGAGATCAAACTAGGTATGGAGATACCGATGATCGAATCTCGGACATGTAATATATCGTGAAACAAAGGGATTAAGATACTAGCGTAAAAGGTTCACACGATCACAGAAGTCATCGTTGAATGTGTGGGAGTCAGTATGGATCTCCAGGTCCCGCTACTGATTATTGATCGGAGAAGGGTCTCGATCATGTCCGCATTATTAGCGAACCGTAGGGTGACACACTTAAGGTATGCCGACACCATTCGGAGCAAATGATATGCCAGAAAAAGAAAAGGAAAGCGCAGGAATTTATTTCACTAGACACCGAAGCTTTCGGTTGAAATTGCAAACTGGTTACGCATGTGAAATTGAAATGTTGTAAGGGGTTTTATGTGAATGTTTGTTAATTAAAGTAATTAACAAAATTCTGAATAAATAAATAAAAGATTTTTATTTAAATGAGAGCTTGCATTAAATTTGGTGGAAATTTAATGCATGTGAGTGGATTTTTGAGTGGAGGCTTTTTAATGGGAGTGGAGGCTTTTCATTTTGAGTGGGAGCTCCACCCACATGAATGTGGAAGAGGTGGGGGCAGCCCCATGGCTGGGATCCATGCCCCTTGGGTGCCCCCCTCTCCCCTATAAAAGGCCCCCCTCTCATCCTCTCAAAGCACACCTCCTCGCGAAGGATCTCTCTTCCCCCTTTAGAATTTCCCCATGGTCTCGGATCAGCGAGATACATGTTCCCGGTGGCTTTTTATGGAAGGATTTGTTGCTTCCGCTGCTTCGCTGGAGCGAGGGCGTGGAGGTTGTCGGGGTACCCCTACGTGTGTGCGATCACGGATGCACCACTGCTTTGAGGTGCTGGACTTGATCGTGCTGGACCGGCTGGACCAGATGGACTTCATCACGATCTTGAGATCGGCAAGCGTTTGTCTACATCATCCACGAGTACAACCTCGTTAACACTATTCGGTATTCGAGGGTATGTATTCTATGGATGTATATCCACCCGTTGCTTGTATCTAGTAGATAGATCTTGGTACATAGATGTTCCCATCATAGGAAATTTTTTGTTTTCTATGTTGCGAACCCTACAGTGGTATCAGAGCCGGATCTATGCGTAGATGCTTTGCACGGGTAGTACACATATGAGTATGTGGGTGATGATGATCATTTTATTGCTTCTTAGTTGTACTTTGGATATTGGTGGCATAGTGGGATGAAGCGGCCCGGACAAACTTTACATGTCCTCGCACATGAGACCTGTTCCACGCTTGACATGCAACTAGTTTTGCATAAGTGGCTAGCGGGTGTCTGTCTCTCATACTATAGTCAATATCTAATTTGCAACGAGTTGTGAACAATTTGGTTATCCTCGTTGTGGTTCATGTTCGTAGGTAAGAACGGTTCTATCTTCGAAAGCCCTAAGCCACGTAAAATTTGCAATGGATAAATTAGAGGCGTCTAGTTTAGATTGTTGTTGGGCTAGTGTTATGATATGGTGATGTTGTAAGTAGAAGTATGATATGATACTCTTACAACACACATAATGTGTAAACTCCATAGACCTTGGATTTACACATAAAGATATGATAGTGATCATACCACGGTGCACATGATAGAGATCATATGCGGGAACCATATCATTTTACTAAATAAACATGTGATGTTTGATTGCATCTTATATTGCTTGTTTGGCGTTTTATTAGCATAATAAGATGATCCCTCATTTAGATATCAAGATAAGAATGTGTTCTTCCTTAAGTATGCACCGACAATGTTTCGTCGCTTCAAGACATCACGTGATGATCGGGTGTACTTGAATCCACGAACATATCTCAGGTGTAAGACAGTTACACACGTGAATACTAAGGTTCTTACTTGGCGAGCCTAGCATGTACAGACATGGCCTCGGAACACGGACCGAAAGGTTAAGCATGAGTCATATGTTTTGATATGATGACCATATGGATGCTCGCCTTTGAAGCTACACCGGCTCACGTGATGATCGGACTTGGTGTAGTGGATTTGGTTCATGTAATCACCAAAAAGACACGAGGGATGTCGTTTTTGAGTGGGAGTTCATTTCTAATTTGGATTAGTAGAACTCAATTTATCATAAAATAAATCAAAGTGAATTTGCATAATTTGTTGTAGTCATTGGCATTCGTTCACCACCTTATGCATAGTTGTAATTGAGATAATAGAACTATAGAATTCTGGATATATACGAACTGGTATCGTATTGTGTTGAGTGTCAATCTAAAGTTTAAAGTCCTATTGCAAACTTTCATCAAACTCTATTTACTTCGTGAAATTTAATAGTTGGTATTAAATCGAGAGTAACAATTCCAGTGTTAGTATCTTAAGTATCATGTTTTGCCTCCATGATTCTTGATTGTTTTAATATCAAGTTTATCTAGGAGCTGAAAGAATTGTTTCAGAAACCATCATGTGTGGCAGATATAACAATATCTGAAACAATGTTTTGGTTGCAAAATGATAGAGTATAATATATGTTCTCATATTGGATGAGAATTTACGAAGGTTGGAGATGCTAGACATCCTAATCATCCAAAAGGGTTTTGGAAAGTAATGTTATACTCATGATTCGCCTTTATAAGCTACAATAGCTTGATCATGAAATCCGTCATGATAAGGGTGAATAGAAGATGTATGTAAAGTGTTTACTACACTAAAAGATTACTAAAGAATGGATTTTGAAAGAATACCGATCATTTTGATGATGGTGATCTACTTCAAAGTGCAAGTCCAAAGGTATTATTATTTGAATATACACGCTTTGGACTATGTGTCATGTATATGGCACCACTTTTGATGTTGATAGATTATTTTAAAAAGGAAAAGGAAATGCTGAAAGAGAATCTATAAAATATATTTGGCAGAAAAGAAAAGATTGGAAATATCCAATTTAGGTATATGGATGATATACATGGTATGATTGTATTCTTTGCTTGTTAAACAATGTGGTTCTTGGGTATTGGATACCGAATTGGTTGGTATGAAATTTCATATGAAACGACGCAATTCATAAACCACAATAGCCTAAGTAACTAGCAAGAGAATATGTGATGATGTTCATCGAAAACAAACAAACCGTTGTTTGTATTTCTCGTTGACATCAAGGCTTGACTTCAAGATTTGTTTTAATAATTGTTATTTGAATAAGGTATTATGAGAACAAAGGTTGTTCAAATAATTACCGTATTCCATATAAGATGGATGATTTACAAATCTAGTTGGAGAAATCACATCCATAAAGCCTAATGCTAAAATGTCGCAAGACAAATGATTGGAAAGATCACTTACGAAGTGACATCGCCGTTTAAATTATATTGGAAAGAAAACATGAAGAATCTCCATTTTCATGGATTTTTGGAGTCTTTGATTTGATCAAGTGACGCTTGTGAGACTTTCCTCGGGATAATTAAAAACTTCGTTCAAAGGCCAAAGAAGAACGAACGACTAAAATATTGGAATTTATACATATCGATGTATGTAGTCCATTATTTATAGTTGTAAGCGATGGGTTTCAACTTCATATACTTTCTCCGGAAATTTGAGTGAATGTTCACTTAATGAGAATGAAGTATGAAATATTTGAAAATGTTTCAAAGACTTTCAAGATGAAGTGGAAAATCATTGTAACAGGAAAATAAATGATTTATGATTTTATCATAAGGGATTTGTTTGAGTTACAAGTGTAACAAGAAAATAAATGAATTATGATTTTATCATAAAGGGATTTATTTGAGTTGCAAGTTTAGCAAAACACCTAGATTTACATTTCCCGAAACACCATAGGAGTATGGAGTGTTTGAGATTTGTAATGAAACCTTGTTTGACCTGGTTGGATCAAAGGTGTTATTTATAAAACTGTCATTATGTTTTAAAAGATTAAAGCTTTAGAGACTACCGCTTTTACACTGAAAAGAGCTCCATCTTGATCCGTTGAAATGACACCATGGAAGTTATGGTTTGGGGTAAAACCCAAGTTTTCATTTCTTAAATTTTGGTATGCTAAACATAAGTAAGATGTTTACAACCAAAGTCGGATGAGCATGTCTTTGTAGGTTATTTCGAATAACAATTGGTTATTCCTCCATAACACCGAGGACAAAATGGTTTGCCGCTTGAAATGTGAAGTTTCTTGAAGAAGGAATTTTTCATAAATGTTAAGTGGGAGGACAATAGAACTTTGATAAGGTTAACGAACCTTAGCTAAATGTGCTGAGTTGCGCAGCGCCGGAAATGGTTCTGGAGGCTGCCATAATGCTCATAGCTTATGTGCCTCAAAGGTTGCGGTCACGGAGGTCTAAAGTTCCTATTGAACCAAGAAGGTCGGATAAACAATCAAATGATTGAGATTTGAGAGTAAATCATTATTGTTTGACAATGATGAACCGACTACAAAGAAGCGATGATGGGCCCTGACTCCGTCAAATGGCTTGAAGCCATAAAATCCGTGATAGTTCCATACACGAGAAATCAAGTTTTGAACTTGGAAGACCCTCCGGAAAGGTTTAAAAACCTATCGGTCGTATTTGGATCTATAAAAAAACAGACATGGATGTTTTACATCTATGAAATAGTCGACATATCGGTAAAGTATTTTACGACAATGTTCAAGGAGTTGACTATGACAAGATTTGATCTTTCATAGCGATATTTAGTCTGGACGGATTAAAGTAGAAACCACTACATATAATTTGTTATATGGTAGATGAATAAACAAAACAAAGTTCTTCTAATAGAATGGTTACCTAGGACATGTACATGATACGATCCAAAGGGTTTTGTTAATTCAAAGGATGCTAAAAAGGGCATGCAAACTTCAATTGTTGAAGTAAGCATCGCGGAGTTGGAATCTTCACCGTGATGAAAAGGAGTTTTCATCCGGAGACGATGAATATGCTTGCATTTGCAAGAAATTAAGTGGGAGCGCTGAGACACATGTCTAATACATTATGTGGATGACATCTTGTTTATTATAAATGATGTATCTTTTATTGACAAAGGTTAAGAATTTCATTTCGATGAAAGACTTAGGCAAAACCCGAATATTTAGCATGAATGTCTATAGTGGATAGACTGTGACGCTAATATGTTTATGCCAAACGTACATATATGAGATATTGAAGGAGTTCAATATATAAACGACTAGAAACGGTTCTTGTCACATGGAAAGGAATTGAGTCAAGATTCAAGTGTATCGACACTTGATAAGTGAAACAAGATTCAAGTGCTTTGACACTTGATGAGTGAAATCACGAGAATGTTTTGATCAATCATACCATGATATGTACACATCCAGATATGTCCTATGCTCTAAGTGTTATGAGCATATACCAGAATGAATCGTAAAATGATCATTGGACTATAGTAAGGATACTCTTATGGTCTTTGGAAGAACTAAGAATATATTTGTGTAGAGATGACAAACAATTACAAATAGTTTATTGTAAAGCGTTACATTGATACTAGTATTGTCACAAGATACAAATTAAGTTTATCTCAATTTAAACTATGGGTGGCACAATGTAATGGAAAGGAGATTCCATGATGGATTTGGATGAAATCCATAGTTAAGACATTGTGACGAATACTACAACAAAAAGGCTAAGTATATGACTGCTATAGTAGCAGCAAAGGAGGGAATTTGTGTCAAGTAGTTTGTTATCAAACTAAGGTGTGGTTCGCAACGGGATAACACTAAAGATATATTGTATGACAATAGTATCGACGTGTTTTAAACCCCAAGGAACTAAAGGTCTCACTGAAAGACCAAATTTATACAATGCCATCTCATTGGAGAATGAGTGATGCGTGGAGACGCAAAGACATGCAAATACACACGGACCTGAAAGCGTCAGATCCGTAGATTATGTTAACCACTTGCAGTTGCGTATATGGAACACCAGAAATCCATAGGTGTTCAATACGCAAAGTTTTCAAACTAGATTATTGTCTCTAGTGCAAGTGGGAGACTGAAGGGAATATGCCCGAGAGGCAATAATAAAGTGGTTATTATCGTATTCCTTATTTATGATAAATGTTTATTTTACATGCTATAATTGTATTAATACGGAAACGTTAATACATGTGTGTTTAATAAACAAAAAGGAAGTTCCTAGTTATGCCTCTCTTATAAACTAGCTCGTTGATTAACATGATGATCAAAGTTTCCTGATCATGGACATTGGATGTTGTTAATAACGAGGTCACAACATTAGTGTAATGATGTGATGAACATTCATCCGAAGTATAGCATTACGATCAAAGTCATTGAGTTTATATTGCTATAACAACTTACGAAGTGATCCTAATCCTTAGACCATGAGATCATGTCAATCACTAACACCGAAAGAGTTTCTTGTTGACATCAAACGTCACACCGTAACTAGGTGATTATAAAGATGGCTTCAGAACTACTAAAGTGTTATGTTGAGACCCATGGATCGAGAGTGGAATTTGTTCATCACGATGACGGATAGATATGCTCTGGGCCCTCTCGGTGATATCACATTGATTAGCTTGCAAGCAAGTGATTTGATCACTAGAATGTTATATCACGGGAACGAGAAAAGAGTGCATGTAGGTAACGAGATCAAACTAGGTATGGAGATACCGATGATCGAATCTCGGACATGTAATATATCGTGAAACAAAGGGATTAAGATACTAGCATAAAAGGTTCACACGATCACAGAAGTCATCGTTGAATGTGTGAGCCATCAATGGATCTCCGTGTCCCGCATCGATTATTGATCGGAGAAGGGTCTCGATCATGTCCGCATTATTCGCAAACCGTAGGGTGACACACTTAAGGGATGACGACACCATTCGGAGCAAATGATATGCCAGAAAAAGAAAAGGAAAGCGCAGGAATTTATTTCACTAGACACCGGAACTGTTTCGGTTGAAATTGCTGAAACTGGTTCTGCATGTGAAATTGAAATGTTGTAAGGGGTTTTATGTGAATGTTTGTTAATTAAAGTAATTAACAAAATTCTGAATAAATAAATAAAAGATTTTTATTTAAATGAGAGCTTGCATTAAATTTGGTGGAAATTTAATGCATGTGAGTGGATTTTTGAGTGGAGGCTTTTTAATGGGAGTGGAGGCTTTTCATTTTGAGTGGGAGCTCCACCCACATGAATGTGGAAGAGGTGGGGGCAGACCCATGGCTGGGCGCCATGCCCCTTGGGTGCCCCCCTCTCCCCTATAAAAGGCCCCCCTCTCATCCTCTCAAAGCACACCTCCTCGCGAAGGATCTCTCTCCCCCCTTTAGAATTTCCCCATGGTCTCGGATCAGCGAGATACATGTTCCCGGTGGCTTTTTATGGAAGGATTTGTTGCTTCCGCTTCTTCCCTGGAGCGAGGGCGCGGAGGTTGTCGGGGTACCCGTACGTGTGTGCGATCACGGATGCACCACTGCTTTGAGGTGCTGGACTTGATCGTGCTGGACCGGCTGGACCAGATGGACTTCATCACGATCTTGAGATCGGCAAGCGTTCGTCTACATAATCCACGAGTACAACCTCGTTAACGATATTCGGTCTTCGAGGGTATGTATTATATGGATGTATATCCACCCGTTGCTTGTATCTGGTAGATAGATCTTGGTACATAGATGTTCCCATCGTAGGAAATTTTTTGTTTTCTATGATGCGAACCCTACAGATAGTGGCCACACCTGGTGGTTGTGCGGGTCCCCCTGGTCGTGCCACCAGGGGGTGTGGGCCCCCTGGACTCCCTCCTACGTTGCGTCTTCTCCTATAAGAGCCCCCCGATGCCAAAACCCTAAAACAATCAGCCTCCATCCATGAAAAGTTCCGCAGCACCGCCGCCACCGAAGAGGAGATTTGGGGGGACAGAAGTCTCTGTTTCAGCACCCTGCCGGGATGGGGAATTGCCCCCGGAGCCATTTCCATCGATCTCCACCACCATCTCCATCGCCGTTGTTGATTCCCATGAGGAGGAGGGAGTAGTTCTTCCTCGAGGCTAAGGGCTCTACCGATAGCTATGTGTTTATCTCTCTCTATGCGTGATCTTATTATGGTCATGATCTTTGCAATCAAGTAGATCTACTCTGCTACTCAAGTGCTTTAATAGATCTCTGCTTTTCCCCACGTGTGTGAAGGTGACAGTGTGCACACCATGTGGCACTTAGGCTAGAGATTACATAAATCCTTTTCATGAGTTATATTTGGAGTTGGATGTCTCTATGAAATTGTGGTGTTTGTTGGAACCATCTAGCGCTCAAGGTGACAGTGTGGGGTTATATAGATGGGGAAAGCGAACTTTGAGGTATGCTATTATAGCCCTACCGTGGATTAGAGTTGTCCAACTGGAGAGTAGTTTAGAGTAGTATCATGAAGAAAATATATTTATATGAGAGTGTTCACTAGTGAAATTATGATCCATAGGCCTTGTTTCTAACCATTGAAACACCGTTTACAATCAATCTTGTTACATGTTTCCTTGCTTCCATCTTTATTTCAGATTGCCTTTAGTCTCTTCCTTCCGTCAAGCTATTTTCTGGCACCGTTGTCTTATAATCATATATACTACTTGTATTTCACTATCTCTATGCTGAACTAGTGCACCTATACACCTGACAAGTGTCTTGGGCGTGTTGGGGACACAAGATACTTCTTGTATCTTGATTGCAGGGTTGCTTGAGAGGGATACCTTTGACTACTTCCTCCCTGAGTTAGATAAACCTTGGGTGATCCACTTAAGGTAAACTTGCTGTTATTCTACAAACCTACACTTGGAGGCCCAGCACTATCTACAAGAATAGAAGCGTGCGTAGACATCAAGCTATTTTCTTGTGCCGTTGCCGGGGAGGTAAGGTAAAAGGTACTCACATCCTCTGGCCACTAAGCTATCTTCTAGTATTGTTGCTAGTGTGTGAGTGCTCAAAGTTATTTCCTTTAGATTCTGCAATTTTGTCTTTTTGTTTCTCTTTTTCACTAGTTAGGCTTAATGGAAAACAACAAAAAAATTAGAGAGCTTTATAGTATTTATCTTGAGTTAGGACATGAAGTGTTTGAAGAGAAAATTAAAAAACCTATGGAACTTTATTTGCATGCTAATAGCAATGTTATTAGTATGAATCCTTTGAACACCATTATTGCTAATGCTATGGAAACGTCTAAGCTTGAGGAAGCTAGTTTTTAGGAAAATGATATTTTCAGTCCACCTATTTTGGAGGAGAAAATTTTCTTTGATGATACTATACCTCCATTATATGATGATTACAATGATGAATATGATATTTTAATTTCACATACTATTGAGGAGAAAATTAATTATGATTACAATATGCCTCCTATATTTGATGATTATGGTGATGAGAATAATAACGATAGCTATTTTGTTGAATTTGCTCCCACTTACAATTAATAAGAATGACTATGCTTATGGTGGAGAGTAATAATCATTTTATGCATGTGGCTCATGATAAGAATGTTTTATGTGATAGTAATATTGTTAAATTTATTCATGATGCTACTGATAGTTATTATGAGAGAGGGAAACATGGTTTTAAGTATCTCAATAATATTAAGTTTCCCCTCTTTATGTTGAAAATTTTGAAGTTGCACTTGTTTTGCTTTCCTATGCTTGTTGCTTTGTGCTTTCATGACTTGTTTCTTTACAAGATTATTTTTCATAGTAATTGGGTTAGACTTAAATGTGTTTTGAATTTGCTTCTTGATGCTCTCTTTTACTTCAATTCGTATTTCTTATGTGAGCATCTTCTCAAACTATCAAGCCTAACTTAAAGGCGTTAAAGAAAAGTACTTCTTGGGAGATAACCCAATATTTTATTGAGTCTTGGAAGTTATTACTTCTGTAATAACCTCTACTTATCCTTTTTGTGTGATTTTTGTGCCAAGAATAACCTCTAATGAGAGAGAAGTAAGATTTGGGGAAGTTACTGTCCCGAAATCGATTTTTGTGCTTCACTATAAAAATTCGTGAAAAATATCTGTATATCGTATGGGGCTGTAATTTTCTGAGTAAATGACTCAGGTTGTTACATAACTTTCGCTAGTTCAACACGTTTTTATTTGAGCAACATAAGGTCTTCGAAAAAATCGTTTTTTACCTTCTGGTCTGTTTTGACAGATGCCTTTATTTGCATTTGCCTCCTATCGATTTCTTTTTGAGTTCTCTTTGGTAAATTGAGCTTTTTAAAAGGAATTGCTTAAGTATCCTCTGTTCTTAATGGAAGTTTTTCTGTGTTGAAACTAAACCCAAAAGGTTTATTACTTTTGAATGCACTAATGTTGCTAATGAATATTGTGTGAAGTTTTGTACGAAGGAAATTTTCAAGTGTAGGGGAAGAATGATGTAATCAGATGAAGAATGGACAAAAGATCAATCTTGGGGATGCCACCCTGTGTCACCCCAAGAAATATTCAAGAGGTCCAAGCGTCAAAGATTGGGGATGCCCAAGGCATCCCCTTCTTCATCAATAAAAATCTCAGGTCTCTTTCCAGACACTTTGTTTTTATTGTTTCATGCACTGTTGTGTTGTTCTGGGAGCGTCTTAGTTTTTGTTTTTGGTTTTAGTTTGCTTAGTTTCCTTGAATAAAGTAGTGGGACCCCCACTTTCTCTGTGTTGTTTCAATAAATTAATTGGTGTTGGAAAAGAGTAGAAAGTTTCATGCTTATAGTGGTACAAAAGAGAGCTTGCTTTGACTGTGGCTTAGATTTTATCATGTCATGCTAGATGTTGTTTTGACCTTATGCTTAGTGATTATTGCTGTAGCATGACTTGTTCCAAACAATTGAGATTGCTTAGCGTGCCTTGAAAGAATCATGCGTTGTTTTACCATAAAAAAACATAATATTGTGGTGTTCTCCTTTGATGCTTTGTTTGGGTTGACTTGGCACATGCTTACATCATGTTATGACTATGAACCAGTCACCTTAGCCTCTATAATCATTTAGTTTTTGACTTATGATACCACTTTATGCTTTAGTTGATAATGTTTTGTCGCTCTACGTGATTATAGCCATTATTGCTCTCTTAGTTCGTCGCTCCTAGTCTTTTGATAGCCTCCACTTGTATTGAGTAAGCTCTACTCATGCATTCAACTCCCAAGACACCAAGCTATTCCAAATTATCCACTATAAATTCCTATGCATGGTGTGGTACACCATTTCAAGTAAATTCTTGTTTTATCTACCTTCCAATTTAAAAGTCATTTTGTTATGTGAAAAATTAGTGATTAAAGCTCTCACAAACTTGATGGCACACTTTATTTTTCTTGCCCTAATAAACTTGAACAATTGTGTCATATATGTTGTATATGCTTGCACTTATAGGTTGGGAATTAGCAGAGTTGTGCTGTCACGGGGAACGCTTTCAACACCTGTAAATATCTACCCAGTTGATATCATGCTCTTTTGTTTATGGATGTCGGCGGTGTGAAATAAAAGGGGAGATTGTAAGTCCATGGAGTTATATATATGTGTTAGAGAAATGCCTAGTCCGCTAGCCTAAGCTATGCCTAATCATAGTGGAAGCTTGCAGCATAACCATAGTGAGCAATCTATGAAGCATTCTTCTTATAAAAAAAGAGATATAGAAAAAAGAGAAAAAAGAGAAAAGGAGGAAAGAAGAGAAAAAGAGGAAAGAAGAGAAAAAGGCACCATTTTCCCATGGTAAATAAAAAGATTGCTGAGATGGTCATTGTCTATTGCCTTGTCATTTTGATATGGGATAGCTCCTGGGCAAGGGGTACCCCGTTGGCAGTTCTCTATGATACACATATACTTACTATGACAAGAACTTACCGATAACTAAAGTTGAGTAGCATGAGGAACAACCCTCGTACTCAAGGGACATGAGATTGACAACTTATACTTTGTCAAACATATACTCCATTCTTTGTTCAATTTAACCTTAATCACTTCAAGATGCTTATGATAGGGGCAATGAGAGCTGAAAGCTACCAAGTACCATAATTTTTGGAAGCTCTTTATGAAAATTGAAATCCCTGCTTCCCTTTGAAGGGCCTTTCTTACACTTTTATATTGAGTCTCCACCTTATATCCTTAGGAACCAATTAAGAGAGCATAGTTGTCATTCTTAGTTCTATGTGCATTGTCCCAAAACTTATTGATTGATTCATAATGTTGATATTGCTTGTTCTTGAACTATTTGTATCTAATCACCCTTATGAACTTTGAAGGTGTCCTATGCATTTATGTTTTTCTACTTCATAAGGGACAGGCTAAATGCCACTATGCTATGTTTTCTATATGTGAAACAAACAAACGTCTTTAAATGCATTTTTATTCATGATCTTTGTTTGTATCCTTTCATGTTGCAACATAGTTGCTTTGTCTTATTGTTAGAACTTCATCTTTCATTCTCATGTTTAGAGTACTTTGATCCCAGCTTTCAATGCTTTGCAAATGGTTTGATCAAGATTGTGATGGTGCATGTCACCTCAAAAATTATTCTTTTTATCACTTACCTACTCGAGGACGAGCAGGAGTTAAGCTCGGGGATGCTTCATACGTCGTAAACGTATCTATAATTTTTGATGCCCCATGCTTGTTTTGTGTCAACTTTGCTTTGCTTTTTCTACACTTTGAGGTATTTTTATACATTTTCTAGGTCTAACCTATTGACAAGATGTCACAGTGCCAGTTGCCTGTTTTCTGTTGTTTTTGGTCTCAGAAAAGCTTGAAAAAAAATATTCTCGGAATTGGACGGGACAATAGCCAAAGTCACTATTTTTCCAGAAGACTCACGGAGCCCGAAGGAGAGACGGAGGAGGGCCACAAGGTGGCCACACCTAGTTGTGGCGCGGGTCCCCTGGCCGCGCCACTAGGGGTGTGGGCCCCTTGGCCACCCTCTTGCCTCGCCTCTTCACCTATAAGAGCCCCCCGATGCCAAAACCCTAAAACAATCAGCCTCCATCCACGAAAAGTTCCGCAGTGTTGCCGCCACCGAAGAGGAGATTCGAGGGACACATGTATCTATTCTAGCATCCTGCCGGGACAGGGAATTGCCCTGGAGCCATCTCCATCGATCTCCACCACCATCTCCATCACCGTCATTGATTCTTATGATGAGGAGGGATTAGTTCTTCCTCGAGGTTAAGAGCTCTACCGGTAGCTATGTGTTCATCTCTCTCTATATATGATCTTATTGTGGTCATGAGCTTTGTAATCAAATAGATATACTTTGCTACTCAAGTGCTTTAATATATCTCTGCTTTTCCCCATGTGTGTGAAGGTGACAGTGTGCACACCGTGTGGCACTTAGGCTAGAGATTACATAAATACTTGTCATGAGTTATATTTGGAGTTGGATATATCTATAAAATTGTGGCGTTTGTTGGAACCATCTAGCGCTCAAGGTGACAGTGTGGGGTTATCTAGATGGGAAAAGCGAACTTTGAGGTGTGTTGTTATAGCCCTACCGTGGATTAGAGTTGTCCAATCGGAGAGTGGTTTAGAGTAGTATCATGAAGAGAAGATATTTATATGAGAGTGTTCACTAGTGAAAGTATGATACCTAGGCCTTGTTTCTAAGCATTGAAACACCGTTTACAATCAATCTTGTTACATGTTTCCTTGCTTCCATCTTTATTTCAAATTGCCTTTAGTCTCTTCCTCCCGTCAAGCTATTTTCTGGCACCGTTGTCTTAGAATCATACAGACTACTTGTATTTCACTATCTCTTCGCTGAACTAGTGCACCTATACACCTGACAAGTGTATTGGGTGTGTTGGGGACACAAGATACTTCTTGTATCTTGATTGTAGGGTTGCTTGAGAGGGATACCTTTGAGCACTTCCTCCCTGAGTTTGATAAACCTTGGGTGATCCACTTAAGGGAAATTGCTGCTATTCTACAAACCTCTGCACTTAGAGGTCCAACACTGCCTACAAGAATAGAAGCGTGCGTAGACATCATGGACATTAGCTTTACCGATTGTAATCTTGAGGCTCTTTGAGTAATACAAGTTCTTCATTCGCAAAAAAAGCAATGCAAAGGAGATATTCAAAAAGAAAAAGGAAAGAAGAATTAAAGCTAGTTTTGAATTAGCTATAATGCTTTCTATGAACGTGTTAATATAGCATCTTTAGAGAATGACAACATGCAAAACCCGAGATAACAAAAAACAGATTCCAAATATTTAATGAAATCCTACAGCTTAATAGGGTGAACTATCATCCATGGTTAACAATGTTTGATGAAAAGAAAGCATGTCCATAACACAACGATACAACCAGAGAAACACATGTAATGTACTGACTACAGCAGTGGTACGTGGACCACCTTCACATTCTTCATGTCAAATACGACGATCATTAAAGTTACACTTCTACGGCACTGGTTACCACAGTAGAAAAGGCATGAAGTCGTCAAAAGGCATGAAGACCACGTCCTCATCACCTAGGGAAAATCCATATCGCAAAACAATGTCCATTTCATCACCTAGAAAAAATCCATATCCCTGGCTTTTTAAATTATTTAGTGAAGAGGATACGTGGCAAGAATTATTGCATAATAAGTACCTTAGAAGACATTATCCAAACTACAAGCAAAGCCCATTGACTCATCTTTTTGAAAAGACATCATCCGGGTGAAGGATGACTTCTTTAGTAGATTTCAAAATTGGAGATAGATCGACAACAAGATTTTGTGAAGATGTGTGACTTGGATATTCATCTTTAGCAAACCAGTATCTATCTTTATATAACATTATTCAAAAGAAAAATATAACAATTGCAAATGTTTTAATTCAAGTACCGCTGAACATTAGCTTTAGGAGAGTGCTAATTGGTAATAAGTGGACAACATGGTTGCACTTATACTAACAGCTAATAATGGTACATCTATCTGATGAAACTGATAAGTTTGTGTAGAGTTGAAATACTTTAGGTACATTCTTAGTTAAATTTGTGTATGGAGATCTTATAAATGGTCATGTCTTTTCTTTAAAAATACTTATGGAAGTTCAAATCCCACTAAAGATTAAAATATTCATGTCATTCCTGTATAACAAAGTTTTTCTCACAAAAGAAAACTTAGCAAAAAACAATTAGGTTGGTTGTATAAGTCAAGATTACTTATATTTTTTCTTCCCCAACTAATATCACAAATATGTTCCAAAATTAGTTGAATGGGGGTAGATAAAAAATCTAAGGCGAGGATACGTATTGACATTTCAGCCTTACGTTGGTCCATTTGGAGATCCTAAAATGGTATTGTTTTAACAAGACAAAAAACACTATTTTTTTGGAGGTCATCATATGGTGGCTCGTAGGGTGCAGCTTTGGGCATAACTTATTCCTCCAAACCAGCAGGATGACATGGATATTGGATGCAACCGTCTCTGATGGTCGCACATGATATCTTCTCCTAGGCTGGATGGCGACATATTAGTCGACTACAGGATGCTTAATGGTCTATGTTTTTTATCTTTCACTGGTTGATCTTCGTATCAACTTTGAGTGACCCATGAACTATAATAATCTTACTTGATACTCAGGTGAACCATTCTTAATAAAAGGCTATGTAAATCACTTGATGCAGAGGCCTGTGTTCTACCCCTTTTCAAAAAAAATGCCATATTCAAATCCTTGGATGATCCTGTCAGTAGTGACATGAAGACCGCATACCCATCCCTAATATGATAACCGGCACAACTACTTGGCAAATCCTCCCAGAACCAGTCACAAGTGTCATCGTCCATGAAAAATATATAATTGCCCTTTAGTTTGTACGGAGATACGATAATTTATAGCATAAACCACCACTAAACACGAGATATAGAGAAATATCAGAAGCAACTTTTTCCCAAGAACAGAGCTTGGTAACCCCCCACACACTTAACCTCCACCCACCTCTGCAGTTGGAAGTGTGCCGCATATACCTCGAAGTGAGATCCTCGTGGCTTAATTGTTGTAGATCTCATGTCATCATCAAATAATCCACCAAAGAATGTTCTTCGAACATGTAATAGTGCACCATGGGATTCATCCAGGTATTCCTCGATGTTAGAAACACCACCCTTGATCAACAATATGGCCTGGTACGAACTACAAACCCTCTAGTAGGCACTTTATATGAGAAACCCTTAGCTTGTCACTATCATGGTCCTCACACCTCGATAGCCAAATGGTCTTCAAACTCGTCGATGACATGCATCTTACCCGTGTAGAACACAATGTCTGTTATAGATCTTCTGATGCCAGGTTCACTTACAAACCATGATGCAAAACCTAGCCGATGCCAGGCAACAATATGAAGAGGCCCAATGTCAACAATTGCCGCAACAAGGATCCTTTGCATAGTGATACCTTAGTATCCTTCATCAACACTGCATCAGGCATCTCCTCCTCTGCGATGACACGATCATTAATGATTTTATCAGGCTCATCCATGGGACAGAAAGAAGATAGGTCAAGAAGTGTCAAGTTGACTTTAGAGAAGGGGTCCATCAAAAAGCAAGAGCCTTCGCGTGAAAATACAAGCCAATCACCACAAGAGATGTGATAGCTAACACTATTTGGTAGATTGAAGCACTCTTGTATTCCTTTCGTGTGAGGAAAGACAAAGAATGTTCCATTAGGGAATGCAAGCCATGGAAAAGGCTGAGGCATGCCGTGTTGATGTCTGATGAAGCGCCAAT
Source organism: Avena longiglumis (assembly GCA_030063025.1). Classification (NCBI taxonomy): domain Eukaryota; kingdom Viridiplantae; phylum Streptophyta; class Magnoliopsida; order Poales; family Poaceae; genus Avena; species Avena longiglumis. The sequence goes on along the minus strand of CP125979.1, from coordinate 418,584,272 downwards.
GGCTACATGTTGTAGCAAAGTGGAAACGGTCCATGTGGGGAGAGAGGTGGCAAAGGACCAGACCAGCAAGCTCTGGTGGTAGGTCTGGCCAGTGGCGGAGCTAGAGAGATGATGACCAGGGTTCATAGTGGTGCAAAAATAGTCAAAAATGTTTTTAGGGGTAGCATACATGGCTTAAAATGATATTTTGCAAAGAAAATATTATTTACCCAGTGTCCTGTGCACCCGCATGCTTTCACTTGCACCCGCTACTGGTGGTAGGTCTTGCAGTCTTTTTTAGATGGGGCATAATAAAGGTATCGGGCTAGATGGCTTCCCAACCAAGTTTTATAGAAACCGGGAGATCATCAAACAAGATTTAATGGCTCTATTCCGGAAATTACAAACAAGTGAGTTACCATTGTTTAAACTAAAATTTGCAATTATTACTCTCTTACTGAAAAAGTAAAATGAAATATGGATACAACAATGTCATCCTATTTGTTTACTAAATGTTAGTTTTAATATCTTCATGAAAGTAGCAACGAATCGTATCACTAGTATTACACAGAAGATAGTTCGGCCCACTTAAACCGTTTTCATGCTAGACCGCCATATCTAGAAAAGGGTGGTGGTGTTGCATGAAACCATATATGAGTTACATCGGAAAAAACTTAACGGTGTCCTCTTCAAAATTGAGTTTGGAAAGGCTTATGACAATGTTAAATGGAATTTTCATAACAGGCGCTACGTATGAAAGGTTTTAATATATTATGGTGCGAATAGAGTAAGAACTTCATACAGGGTGGAAGTGTGGGAATAAGGGTGAATGATGACATTGACCACTATTTTCGGACAATAGAAGGGTTGAGACAAGGGGATCCCATATCTCCAATGCTCTTCATTATTGTTTCAGATATGCTTGATATCGTTATTGCGAGAGGAAAGGAAGATGGTTAAGTTGGGAGTCTCATACCTCATTTCATGGAGGGGGTCTCAATTTCGTAGTATGATGGTGATACAGTTATGTTTAGGAAAATGATCTTGAAAAGTGATTAATATGAAACTCATTCTTTGAAAATTTGAGCAATTGTCTATGTTAAAAATTAACTTTCATAAAAGTGAAGTTTTATATTTTGGAAAATCCAAGGATATGGAATAATAGTACAAGCAGATATTTGGATGCGAGACTGGTTACTTACCCTTATGGTATCTAGGTGTACCTATCCATCATATAAAATTGAAAAATTTAGAACGGAATCCGGTGGAGAGCCGTCCCATGTCTAAGCTAGGATGATGACAAGGTAAGTTTCTCTCCTATGGAGACCTTGTTCTCACCGATTCGGTCCTGACAAAAGTTTACCAATGTTTATGCTTTCATTTCTAGAAATACCCAGAGGGGTAAGAAAAAAACTAGATTTTTTTTGGCAAAGTGATGATACAAAGAAGAAATATGGATAGTAGAGATGGAACATCATATGTCGTCTAAAGGATCAGGGGGCGAGAATAGAAGTGTTGGAATTTTAAAAAATAAGTGTTCATTAAGTAAATGGTTATTCAAACTACTTTCGGAGCAATGAATGTAGCAACAACTTTTGCATAAAATTTACCTAAAGAATAAAAATTCATCGTAGGTAAACGCGAAACCCACAAATTCTCCTTTTGGAAAGGCCTCATGAGAGTGAAAAACAATTTTTTTAGATAAGGTTTTTTTCAAAATTGGAGATGAGACTACGGTACAGTTTTGGGAAGATATTTGGTTAGATGACAGACCTTTAGCGGTTCAATATTTGGCATTATATAACATTGTTTAAAGGAAGAATGTCCTTATTGCAAGTGTTTTATCGTAGACCCCATTGAATGTTGCTTCTAGGAGGGGTTTAACTGGTAGTACTCCCTCCGTCTCGGTTTATAAGACTTACGCGTATTTCTAGGTCGACAAATTAACCAACTTAGCATGAGGTACATAAGATAAAAACTATACTATTAGAAACTTCAAATGTTATATTTTTAATGGTATAATTTTTATATTATATAATTTATATTATATAGGTCATGCGGACGACCTAGGTATACGCGTAAGTCTTATAAACTGGGATAGAGGTAGTAAGTGGAATGGTTGGTTGCACTTATGCCAGAGACTAATTTTGATTCATTTGTCTTAAAACCCAGACACATTTATCTGGAAACTTTCTTCCAATAGAGTATTTACGGTGAATCTATGTATCTAGACCTAATGAATGGACATACTAGATCTTTAAGCAAATATTTATGGAAACTAAAATTTTCGTTAAAAAAATATTTATTTGGTTCCTCAATCAAAAAGTCCTGCTAACGAAAGACAATTTGGTTAAATGCAATGGGCATTAGTGCCAAAATTTTGTATTTGTGACTCGGTGGATACCATAGACCATCTTCTTATGTCATGTCCTTTTGCACAAATTATTTGCGCATGATATACTTTACATATAACATACCTCCTCCAACTAATATTACTAATATGTTTGGTAATTGGTTGATCAGATGAATAGAAGGGATAAGGCTAGGATCTTGCCAGGGTTTCAACTTTATGTTGGTCTATTTGGAAAAGACGGAATAATATTATCTCTAACAATCAAACGGGTCCAAAAAATGCAGGTTGTTCGACTCACTACTCATTGAATTCAACTATGGTCTCACTTACTCCCGGTGGACCAGCCGGAGCACATGGCTACTGGACAAGACCGGCTGCTAACGGTTGCTCAGGACATCTTTTTCTAGGCTACTAGATGTCAGCATATTAGGGCATCAGCAATGCAAGGTGCTTAAGGGAAGTGCTTAGAAAATAAACCTTTTTGTTAAGCATCGGTGATTATTTATACTAGGTAGATGATTAAATAGTCATATTTCCTATACAAATAGGCAACTGTTCTTAATAAAATGGTTGGTTTATTTTCCTCGAAATAGGCATTACGCCCAGCTTTATAAATAAAGCAACGACCATCCAGAGTACACGCGAGTCACCGACGCCCAGGCGACAAATGAAAGCAAAAAGAGTCCGCTAGGGCCACATCACATCAAACCCAAAGGAAAAGAACAAAAAACAGACAAAAAGGGGAAGCTAGAAGGGTGCTCCCCCTACGAGGCCACGGAAGCACTAGCAGGAGCCGCGAAGCGCTGCGCTGATGCCCTGAGAGCCTAAAGGATGTCGTCCACGCTCTCCCGGTCCCTCTGCCTAGACATGGGGTACCACTGTTGTAGGTAGGCAAGCAAAGAGAACACAGAGTCAAGCACGGCGAGGAAAGATCCTCTCTATCACCATCTTATTCCGAATATTCCATAGTGTCCAAGTGATGGCCTCAAACACCAACCAGAAGAGGTGGCGCCTTCTACCGGTATGGTTCGCCTCAGTTTCTAGGAACTCGCCGAGGTCTTGGGCCTGCCAAGCAGGCCCTAGCGCTTCTCGGATAAAGCTCCACAGAAACTAGGCGACGGGACATGTGAACATAATGTGGGTGCAAGTTTCTGGCGTCCCACATAACAGACACAACCCATTGCCGGGACCATTGCATTTCGACACCTCTACCCCCGAGGGCAGACGATCCCGCAACAGCTGCCATAGGAAGATATGCAAGCTCAGGGGTAGGGAGACTTCCAAAGGTGCGACGTCCAAGGTAACTCTGGGCCCTGAAAAAGGGTCTTATAAGCCGAACTAACTGAAAATGCTCCCGAGGGGGGACAAGGGTAAGGAGCCACGCAGCCTCAAGAAGTCAACCGCCTCAGCATCATTGAATGGCCTCCGAATGGGATGTTCCGGTGGCGTCCATGGGCTACCTCAGCAACCGTGGGAGTTGCGCAGATGGCAAACAGTGCAGGAAATTCATGGTAGAGGGAGACCCCCTGTAACCAGGGTCCAGCCAAAACAAAACTTCTCGACCATTTCCCACCATGAAGGAAGAGCCCCTGCGGATGATGTGCTTAATGTCTTGGATGGCTCGCCAGAACTGGGACCCCTCCCGGCGTTCGCACGCCATCAAGGGGCGGCCATTATGTATGGAGAAGTAGGCAAATCAAGGGAGGAGTCGAGATGTATCTAGGGTTCCATATCTATGTATGTATTATATCAAATATAGGAATTGGTCTTATAGGCAATAGTCAATAGCGATAAGGATTACAACTAAGCAGCTACCCTTATATAACGTGATAGCACAAAGACATAACTGGAAAGAGACGGTAACGGCGAGCACTGCGAGCCGTTGATTCTGTTATGTATTGATCAATGTCCGCCGTTGGATAACTGGGTGGATTATGTCTTGACCTGGTGCTGACAATTCCCTCTTGTGAGAACGAAAACTTGTCCTCAAGGAGCATTTTTGTTGGTAAACCAGTCGTGCACCGTCTTTTGGAAGAATACTGGGAACGTGTGCTTGATCAAATATGCATCTTCCCATATTGCATCTTCTGGAGGTAAACTTTCCCACTGGACTAGCCACTGGACCACTAGGAGATTGTTGCGTGGAATCTGTCTTTTTTTAATCACCAGGATAGGTTCAGTCTTGATGTGGCCATTACTGTCAACCATCGGGAGATCAGGGTTTGGAACTGCTGATGGATCCAAGTGCCTTTTGAGTTGGCTCACATGAAAGGCCGGATGGATAGTGACATGGTCAGGTAACTGAAGTTTATATGCCACATTTCCAACTCTGGACAATACCCGAAATAGACCGTAGTACTTGGTCTGTAATTTAAGGGAGTTTCGCAGGACAAATGTTGTGAGTCTATAAGGTTGTAGTTTCAAGTACACCATGTCACCTGGGTTGAGGATCCTTTCCACTCTATTTGTCCTCTCATCCTCAACTGTGCCTTAAGCAAGTTTTCCTTCAACTGGGCAATAATTGATTGTCTTTGTCCCAAGAATTCCTTAGCCTCATCATAAATAGAACCAGGCAGAGCAAACTCACTAAATGCCCGAGGAGGAAATCCATACATAGCTTGGAAGGGAGTTGTTTTCAAGGAAGAATGAAAGGAGGTATTATATCAATACTCTGCCAGTGAAAGACAAGATGCCCATTTCTTTGGCTCAGCCGAAACCATGCACCGTAGGTAATTTTCCACACATTGGTTGACCCGCTCTGTCTGTCCATCTGATTGTGGATGATAAGCTGAGCTATATCTTAAGTGCACATCCAATGCCTTGAATATTTCTTTCCACAAGTTACTAGTAAATATTCTATCTCTGTCTGAGACTATAGCTATACCACTCAACAAGGCTGCATACCCATATTGACCATCGACTGCTGCATACCACTCAACAAGTCTATAAATGTGTCCTGCTTACCATGAATCTGGAGCAAATCGTTCTTGAGAGTAGAGAGTTCGCTGCGGATTTCAGTCGTTGCTGTTGAATTTGCTGTGACTCCATCCTTCAAGGCCACAAGCTCGGCCACTTCGGCTTCATCCAAACCAGGCTTGTTCTTCGGCATCCTCACTGAGACGAGAGAAACGGGAGGGGATTTTACACTGACACAAGGTCAGAAACCAGGCCCGATTCCAAGCTCCTACCGCCGCCCTGATTCCACGCCACCGATGGTACACGGAACAGCTCCACCGCCGGGATTTTACCGCTACACGAGTATCCTGCAGGAACCGCTTTGGGCCACTGCTCTATACCCGAACTCGTGTCGCCGCCACCAAGCCGCCACCGGAGAAAACACGCCGCCGCCGCACGTCACCGTCGACCACGTCAGAAAAGTACGTCACCGCCACCAACTCCACCGCCGACCAACACTGCCCCCACGAACTGGAAGAAAGGAGTGGGATTTTACGCGAGGGATCCCAACCACTCCGCCATCACAATTCGGATCGCTGCCGAGGAAGTCACTGAAATCCGATACCAATTTGTGATGTATAGACTTGGGTGTAACATCCCAGCATTAGAAGTTAGAAATAAGCTGAACACAGATGTGTGCATTGTATTCATGCATAAAAAATCTAAATAATTTTTGCGCTTTTAAACAAAACTTGTCAAAGTGATTGAAGCTTCTCTCAATTTGATGGAATTCAAGTAGATCATCAAGTTGACTGCGATAAGTTTCAATATGACCTTTGCTAAAACCTTATTTTTGGGTAAACATGATTTGATCTAAGGGTAGATCAAATATAATAAAATTAAACACTAATACATTGCTTAATGATTAATATTTGATCCTTAAGTGATCATTTCATAGTATTCATTACAAAAACCCATAAATACCAAGCTATGAATATAACTTAAGTAATAAGAGTGTAGTAATTAAATCTTGATATATCTTAATCTCATCCACTTATACCATGAGTATCATGGTAATACCTAACCTTAACTCTTTTAGTGAGATTGAGTAGGAAATAAACCAAGTCAAGATCATTCATCATATATCTTTCTTTTCATATCAATCTTTACCTTCTCTAATGAATCTTATCTTAATATCTGTTGTTCATCAATGTTGAGTAATCAACTATTGATTCACCAATTCTTCATCTATCAATTCTTCATCTATAAACTCTTGACCATATTATAGCATTCACTTAAGGCCTATAAAGAAATAAGTAAGAAGGGGTAAATAGTAATGCTAGATTTGAGTATCATCTATAGGATGGGAGAGTTGGAAGAGAATAAGATCAATGTGATAATTGATGGAGTTAACCCACTCCTGTAATGATAGAAGAGTTAATTGTAACATATATTTATATGGTGATAAATAAGATTACAAGGATGAGTTCTGAAGATAAGATACTAGGAGAAATCCTATTTAATAAAGTAGGTATAGTAAATGAAAAATCTATCCTAGTCAGATAGATACACTGAGAAGATAATTATAATACAAATGTAGTGTTGTATTGATGAAGGCCTTGATTAGCAAACTATAAACCTAAGCCATAAAGGAACAAAGGATTATAATGATCATGCCTTACTCATCAAGATTGAATGCTTATATCATGTATAAGTGACCTTGGTGGATAAAACATGATTGAGCCCTAGTAAAGATATGTTATTCTAGGTTAGCCATGATAAGTCACCAGGATATGATGTGAAGTTTGAATATAAGATATTGGAGCTAAGAAAATATAAGATAGTATGATTAAGCTAAAGCTAGTGTAGCATGGGGTTATTGAAGTAGTATTATTCCTCTTAAAACATAGTAAGATTTTGAGGAGAGTAGTTTGATCTATACCTCTACTAGAGTAATGTTGATGATGAGTAAAAGGAAGTGTTGATAATATTATTCTTGTGAAATAAAGCTCATCATGTTAACACATGATGATGGATAGGAAGAAGTAGTATATCTAGGAAAGGAATTCCTTAATCATAAGTCCAGAATTATGAGTTATGGAAGATAGGAATTCTTGGTAAACACTAAATCCTAAATCATTAACAAAACATAATATCCATTTCCTATTATTACCCTATCCTCTAATCTCCATAAAACTTTATAGGAATATTTTCCTATAGCAAACCTCTTAAGCACATCTTTATCAATTCCAATTATTATAACTATATGCGCTTAGGAGTTATCTTTATCAATCATTTTCCATAAACCTTCCAGGAAATAACTTTCTTTTCTAAAAGATGAAGTCATTCTTGAACACCAACATAAGGACAATCTGTCTTAACCAATAATCTTTATTCATATAAATAAAAGGATGAACAAGAATATTAAGAACTCTAAATCCTAGGGTAAACATTTACAATTCAAACTCTAACTCTTATGCTAGTTATAACAAAATATAAACCTTGGTATTTACTAGATTCATGGGAATGATATTAACCATATTAAATCCTTAGGATATCATGCATTAAATAATAATATGGGATCATTATATAAATTTTTCCCTCCAAACTATGGGCTAACTAAAATTAAGTTTTATAAACAAATAAGTAAATATCCTAAAATAAATCCATGGCTTATTATGCAAAGAAAAATTACTAACAAAGTCCCTTACCAAATATTAGAATGATCTATATAAACAAAATAAAGAAATACAACATTAATAAAAGCTCATAAAATGACTTTAATACCATTCACTATTGCTCCAACTATTTAACAAATAAATTCTATAAAGGAAATGTGAAACAAAATGGGTATTACACAAATCTGAAAATGAAACAGAAAACGGAAAATAAACATAAAGAAAAAATAGAGGAAACAGTTTCTGGACCATGGCCCATTTCCCCTCTTTCTTTTCTGTCACTCGCATGTGTCACACCGCAGCCCGCTAGAGGCTCGTACCCCTTTAGCCTTTCAGCTATCGCTGTCTTCCTCGCTCCAGTGAAGCAGTTGCGTGGGCAAGCTGATGCCGTTCGCCGGCGACCTCGCGTCGCGATGCCCGCTGCCGCCTGTCCTATTCTGGAGACGAAGATAAGACCGCCGCATGCGCCATCTTCCATCCTTATCCCCATTCTTTCCCCTTTGGAGCTCTCTCTCGATTTCTTCTTTCAAAACCGACACCCTAGCCTCAAACCCCGTCAGAGCTCGTCGATGTAGACCTCCTCGCGAATATCTGAGGTGCCTAGGAGAATCGCCTCTCCACCCTCGTTCTCCCTGGCCAGGTCACGGAAGCCTGAGAGTCCCCAGTCGACCCAATCGACGTGTCATCTCCGTCGCCGGCCATCTTCGTCAATCGTCGATTGCTGCCACTGTGAGCTTTCCCGTTCTCCCTTGATCAAGAATACGGCTTCGCCTTGCTCCCCTGAGTCTCCTAGCCGAAGGAATTGAGCAAGTGCGCCTCGAATCGATGTGACAACCTTGTCTTCCCGAAGTCCGGACGCCGTCGTCCACCTTGATTTCGGACGCAATATCCTCCATCGAGCCTTCCACGAGCTTCCTAGTGAGATGTTGAGCGTGGTACCGCCCTCCTTTACTTTCTTCTCTTCCTGTACCGAGCCATCGTTGTGCGCCGCCGTGCACAGCCTCCAAACGCCGTCGTGCTCCACTCGCTAGTGACCAAAAACCAGCGGCGCTGCCCCTATCTTGCTCGCCTCACTACACTGATTCGAACTAGCACGCACGCGTCCGCTCCCGATCCCTCTATCGCTGCTCCGAATGTGATTCCGGCGAAACTCCGATGAGCCCGCGTGGCAGCCAACGTGTCCACGGGCCCACTTGTTCATCTCTCTGGCTAGGTTAGTTCGGGGTGTAAAAAGGATACAGGTCCGTGCAGATGTCATCGTGGCATCACGCTTGCGTCATCTTTTGACTGAGTCCACTTTTGACTAGTCCGCTGCCTAGGTGTCATCCAACGTAGCCAGTACCCCACATGTTAGTGACTAGGGTAGGTTAGGTCTGGGTAAGTAAAGTAATTTCCTTTCTGTAATAATATCTAGAATTTAATTAGAAAATGATTTAATCTTGAAAATTTAATAACTTTTGTTTTATAATTCAGAAAAATAAGTTAAATATATAAAAAAATTCAAAAAAATAAATCTACAACTTAAAACTATTATCAAATATTATTATGCTACTTATTTAAATAAATATTATTTATTAAAGGTTTTATAAGTAATAAAACTTAGATAATTCATATTTTAAATATTGATAAATATTAAAAATATAAATAAAATACCAAAAATCTTAGAAAAATAAAACCAATAGTTTAAAACTATAATCATACATTCTTACTTCACTTAATTAAATATTTATTGTTTATTAAGTATTTATAACGTAGTAAATCTTATAAAAATCATATCTTATTATTTATAAATCATAAAAATAAATTTAATATACCAAAATGATCACAAAAATAATACCTACATGTTAAAAATATGATATTCCACTTTTGAGGTAAATAAAAATTTAAACAACTTAATAACTTGAATTTAAACTTATTTCCTTAATTGATAATTCATATAAAGGTAAATAAAATTTGTTAATATTCCTAAAATTACCAATTTAGGTCTAATAAGTAATACTAGTCTTAAATATTTTTAATATAAAGTCAAAATGGTTCAACACATTTCAAATACAATTTTATTGAATTATCATTCAACCATATGTGTAGTTTATTTTCTAAAAAGATCTTTATCAAGTATAAAATCTTCAAGAATAATTTGGAATTAAGTAAAACCTTTTTACTTACCTCAACCACAAGTTTATAAACAAATCAAAACACTATAGTGAATCCATAAATAGTTAAAGTAATGTTACTTCCTTGATTATGAATCATAACCACACCTTTATAAAAAGATAAATGATTCTATTCCACTATACAATTAATAAACCACTACTCATATAGAAGTAATACCATTCTTAAGTGACTTTAAGGAAACATTATAACATACACAAGGTACAAATAACATAAGTAATACACCCTACGTCCATCTATGTCTTTAAAGTTAACTTTAGTCTACAATACTTTAAATACTATGCTAAAGATTTTGTTATATGTTTTATAGTTAACTTTGATCTGTTATAATTAAGTTATAAAGCATCTCAAGTCCAAACTATTCAAACACAAACAACATCAATCACATTTAATTAACCACAAAGATTGTTTAAACCTTAGTAAGGAAATCTTTTCTTCAAATGTTATTCTTTTTGCCACTTTAGAAAACAGATCACAACTAATCACAATCACATTACTTTATACTTTACTTGTATACTTAGGTTTTATAACACTTAAGTTCTTTATAAGTGACATTACTTGTAAAGTAAAAATTTGAAGGTAAACAATTATAGTATAAGCAATCTTAAGTAGCATTTCACATTTTTGTGTATCTCATTGTTTTATGATATTATAATTACATATTGTTTCACACACACTCACAAGACTTAATAAGAAGCACAGGTGTGAAACTTAATCTAAAAGGGCAACACATTCTAAAGAAACCATTCCTAGCATTCAAAACCTAGATCAACGTTATCCCCGGGATTCGAGTTTACGAAATTGCATTACATTACTTATGCATAATAGAATCTTTCTTCTTTAAACATTAGTCCTTACCGGACCAATGATGCTGATTTCAGATATTGGATCTTTTATATTGTCTCTAAGACCGTGAGTGCATAATCTTGCAATCACAAAAGGAAAGTTCACACTTTCTCATGTCCTTTGATTATTTTCAGTAAAGTATTTTACAAATCCAGTGTTGTCATCACCTGCATTTGAAAAAGGTCAGAAAACAATATTTTCATAATAATATGAATATAGGTTATTTACCATGAGGTAATAACCAACTATGAAAGTTCTGGTGGTAAACGAACATATTATTTAGGACTTAACAACCAATGTCGTCAGTGATACTTGCGACGTATATTACGTGTTAACCATGAGATTTGGAATGGGACGAAGAAGTCAGCTGTATCCTTGTCCTCTCGTATGGAGGCAAGACGACCTTAACGTGACGTTGTGATTCCTTGTGTCGATCCAACATATGGGTGGGCACCCTTATGCCCCACACTTTTGGTGTCTAGATTATCTATGGATGGTGCTTAGTTGATGGACCATTTAATATGGCACATGCGAGGGCAACACCAGGTCATAGAGTCTTCGGGAACTCATCATGGTTTTAGCCTTCCCGATAGGGAGCTTAACGGATGTGAGCCGGCCCCGAAGGATCGTGTAGACATATGAGGTCGCAGAGAAGGCAGTGATTGGCTTGGATCTTAGTCTGGGCCTCATACTAAGGAAGTATGAACGGGTTGGCCGCTCGGATGTGTAACAAAGCTAAGATCTCTCATGGGTAAAGTAACATACCTTTATAGAGTGTAAGAACTGTAACTTGTTACTCCCTGTTCCGGGAAGGAGCTGTGAACGCTGCGGGAAAGGAACTCCATGAAAGTTCTGGTAAACCCGTGAAGGCTGACGGACATAGCTTTTCAGAATAAAAGCAACCTTTGAAGAAATGTTTTCGAAAACTTGCATTGCCTACGACCTACGGTCTGTGGCTGTAGATATAGTGCATCAAACACTCCTTTTCTAGTGAACTTGCTGAGTACGCTCATACTCAACGTATCTTCTTAACCCTTACTAGATTCTGAAACCATTAAGACGACGTCTACATCAAGTTATGCTCCAGAAATCATCATCAAAAGCTAAAGCTCTTCAATATAGTCAAGAAGGTCAACATATACACCGACTCAAGTGAAGACGAAGTTACTGATTAGATAGGAAGATAATCTCTAGCCATAGAACCTATTTCAGTAGTGTATTGCGATAGCAGCAATACCCGACCATGAGTTAAAATACTAGTCTTAATAGTATGATAGTTTTTGAGTTGTTTATTTCTGATTCTTCTTTGTAAGAAGTTTCTTTCTCTCTCTTTAACCTAGAGTGTTCTCTGGATCTTATGTAAAGAGTTGAGTTGTAACCTATAGTCATGTCTTGGACCCGTTGTGTTTCTGTTGTACCACTCTGAGGGATGTAATACTAGTGAAAGGTGTTTTATTGGTGTTATGTCAACGACTATAGTATACTACATCATGCAGTGGTATGCTGGGTCACCGTATTGGGGATCGAGGATTTACTATGGAAAAGTAGGCAAATCAAGGGAGGAATCGAGATGTATCTAGGGTTCCATGTCGATGTCTGTATTATATCAAATATAGAAATTGGTCTTAGAGACAATAGTCAATAGCAATAAGGATTACAACTCAGCAATTACCTTATATAACGGGACATCACAGAACGAAAAGAGACGGTAACAGCGAGCACTGCGAGCCGTTGATTCTATTATATCTTGATTAATATCCGTCGTTGGATAACTGTGTGGATTCTGTCTTGACCTGGGGCTGACAGGCAAGCATACCAGGATTGACGAATCAAGAACCCTAGCTAAATCACCGACCTGGAAAGTATCAAAGAACACAAATTTCAGGAAAAATAATCAAGGCGCTACTGGCGGTTCTTGTTACCTTGTCTGTGCTGGAATCCTGAAAGGCACCTTCCACCGCGCTTGCCGCCGCCGGCGTGTGCCCGGCCGGCTGATGCGCATGTGTATCGTTAGGTGTAGTGGTCGCCTGAAGACGACTCATTTATTCTTTTTTTCTTAGGTATCTCCGCAGTCCGGCGCAACAAAAAAAAACCTAACCCAACGGCACTACGGACCAACGCGCGTGGACCGACCTATTCCGTCAGGGAATGCGGCTGGTTAGACGCACGTCGGACCGTGCGGTTGTCCGAGTGTTGGCGCGTCGGTCCCACAAGTAAGTAACAAATAAAGTAAATAAACATGTTTCGGTTTATTGATGATAGACATTACATTGATTTAAATCAAACCTAATAACTACGATGTTGTCCAAAAAGGTGTTCATCGTTCTACACTCTACGACAACATTGTCCACTGCTCGCCGTCCTTGGCCCTAGTGTGGCCCGAGAAGCTGACCTCGTCGATGCGCCCCTTTCTGATGGCAAACTAATCCGTTGAGATTGTCGTTGACCGAGGTCGATCCCTCTCAGCAAGGAGACACTGAGTCCTCTCGTCTGGCATCCAACCGCTTCTTCAGGCATCCTCCTCAGGCTCTTGAAATAGTTGGTTAGTGCATGAAGCTTGACATAGTATCAGAACAAGGTTTCGAGTTTGAGTCATGTGTGGCACAAAATTTCCTAAAAAATGTTGGTGCCCCCTTCGTCCATGCATTGGCCTCTTGAGTGATACCTCTGAGTTTACACACGTTGATTTTTCTTTCCATCACACGTGAGGAGGGGCGTTGAAGTGTATAAGTGGATTGCCTACCACTTTTCATCAGATCGGTCTTTTAAAATAGTTGGTTAGCGCATGAAGAATGACAATAAGAATATCTGGTACTGATTTGTCAACAACCGGCAATTGATTCAAGAGTTCACAGAGCCAATCTGAATCGACAATAGTTATATATATTTTTATCAGTTCCGTTTTCATTGTTGACCTCGTTAAGATGATTTTCTTGCAAGACTTCCATATAAACATCGTCACACCTCTATGAGTGAATACATATCCGCTCAGGGCCTTTATCTTATCAGTATCAGAAATCCAATTCTAGTAATTGTGCCCTTCAAGTACCATCGGATCTCTGGTACAATGAATACAATAGCTCGATGTTTCCTTTAGGTAGCGCATTACTCTTTCAAGAGCACGCTAATGATCACCTTCCGGATCAGAAACAAACCATCTGAGTTTGCTCATAGAAAACACGATTCCAGGCCTTGGTGCGCTATCTACATACATTAGCGAGCCAATGATCCGAGAGTATCTCATACGATCACTAGTTATTCTTCCGTTCTTTCGAAGCATACTAGGATCATATGGATAGTGCTTGTAGTGCAATCTTACTAGGATCATATGTAATTCTGCTATTCTCGTATCTGAGCAGCTTGATATCGAGATCAACTTCTTCAAAGTCTTTTGTGTCAAAACTTGGAGACAAGGAATTCCTGACATGTTCGATTGGTATTGATTTTTTTTCTACAGTTTTGCTGAACCACGTTGTTCACGAGGAGCTTCTACCATGATTTAAGGGAGTTTGCAAGGTGCAGATGTTCTTCGATGTTCTGTGATCTACTTGTACCGGTGAGCACATAGCCTAGCGTTGGTAGGATTGTTTTGCAATTTTCCTTTGTTTCTCAGTCCGAAAGAGGTAATTAAGAAATAAGAAGGATATACTCCTACTCCGTATATGGGTACATGCCATTCACTAACACTACCGGATGACCCACGAGAAAAACACCACTAGATGAATACAACGCATGCTTTGTTGTAATTCAACGATGAGTTAACTCAGCAATACATACGGAGGGAGTAGAGTAGTAAATACGTACTCCATTCGTTCTAAAATGTGAGATGTTTTAATTTTGTGAACTGAATATATTCAGACACTTTTAGTGTTTAGGTTCACTCCGAACTTACACTAAAAGTTATTTAGATATATACATTTTCTTCACAGAGCAAAAACATCTTATATTTTTGGAACGGAGAACTAGATAGCAGTCCCACGGACGATTGGTTATCGTTTCGGTCTCTCTGTGCAACAAAGGGGCAGGATGATTTAGCAGAGTTGCAAAGGGGCTTTAATTCACCAAGACTATGTGCGTTGATCACCGGTTGTTGACTAGTAATAAGTGGTGGTCGACAGACATAGATCCTACATATACACCACGGGTAAATAAGAGAGAGCCTGCAATGTGCAAAAGGAGCGCCTATAAAAGAAGTTGTGGCGTGCACTCTTAGAAGCAGACAAATGCCTCCCTTTCATATTTGTACTCGCTAGATATTATGAACATATATAGGCTCGTGAGGCATCAGGAGAACTTTGTATGTGAAGCCAATTCAATAGTCTCCTTGACAGATTATGTGGTGCGCCGTGACAGATTATGTGGTGCGCCATGACAGATTATGGCTACGGTACGCTGTCGTACACTCAAGAGGTCTAAACGTCAATGGCGGCTCTTGGTGTCGAAGCCATCATCATGGAGTATAAGCCGCAAGTACGCCAAAAACACAAGTCCCTCTCAACAAAGCTGTAAAATTCTGCTCTACTTTAATTTTGAGTCATAACACGAGAAACAAATAAGTAGTACAAATTCTGCCCAAGATTCCTTATTCTGCATCGCCGCGCTGTGCTTTGACGTGACACGTATTGGAACAATACTTGTGAACATATATCACATGGCCACGTACAACTTTGAACATCACTATGTGGTTCCGGTCAACCAATGTGGATATTAATGGCCTTGTAGCTCGGATTTTACTAAAACAATTATGACTTTATTAAATCTCATTTGATTAGTACGGCAACAATGCAAAGCCATTATAGTTGAATTTCGCTATTACCTGTCCACCTGGATGTCATGAGTAGTTCTTACTCTGATAAGATGCACATCTTAGAGCGCCTAAAGGTGATCCCAAAAATATCGCCCCTCTATCTTCACATTTGGCCTTCGTGTTAAGATCCTAGTGTGGGTGATGTGGGCTACTGTAGCATCCCATTTGTCTAACAAATTGTAATGCTACTTGGTTTAGTAATATATTGACTACTTCATATATATAATTGTTGCATCATCATTATATCATGCTCATGTCATCATGCCACCTTATATTTGAGCATCTTATCCAGCTTGCATTTGTTTTGTCTTGGTTGTGTAGTTGCTATCACAAATATCTCCACCTCTTTTACCTATCTATATTTTTGTTTCCTACAATGTGGGAATTCATTGCTAGGGTTCCATAGTTAACAAATGATTTTATTCTTTTCTAAAGCCCTCAAGCCACTAATCTTGTAAAATGCCAAAATGGCACATACATCTATTATGTATGTGGGCATCACTCATCTCCACTTCTATTTTTTCCTTCTGCCTATCTTTGGTGTTCCAAAATTATTTGCATGGTTCAAAACGATTTGAAATAAAATGCTTGCTTGAATTTGAAACAAACAAAACAAATAAAAATAAAAAGAAGTAGGAATAAGAGGAGTGAGCTCACCTGGCAGTCCAACCAGCCCAGCAGCCACCTGGCCCGATCCCTCTCCCTCCCTCTTGGGCCGGCCCGTAGCATGCCACCAGTGGCCTAGTACCCCTTCACCCGACGCCGTCCCTGTTCTTCTTCCGTCTCGCATCTCTCTCTGTGGC
This sequence comes from Avena longiglumis, assembly GCA_030063025.1. NCBI lineage: Eukaryota > Viridiplantae > Streptophyta > Magnoliopsida > Poales > Poaceae > Avena > Avena longiglumis. The sequence goes on along the minus strand of CP125979.1, from coordinate 418,567,739 downwards.
CGGGCAGCTGCGAGTAGGCGTCGCCATGATCCTCGTCATCCTCACGCCTTTCGTGACCCTCCTTTATCAACCCGGGTTCCCCCCTAGAACCCTAGCTTTCTTCCTCCCTCGCGCCACAGCTTTTTCCTTATCCACACCTCTCTGTTTTGCTGCCATGGCCGCCGCCTTGCGCCACTGTCGCTGTCACAGATGTCGTCGCTGAGCACCGTGGAGTAGCGGAGGAGTACCGCCTACTTCCTCCACGTCGAACCGCAGCAGTAGCAGAGCCGGTCGTGCCAGGAGCTGTCCTCCCGTCATCGTTCTCGGGTGGACCTGCGGGCGCAGCCATTTTCGTCCTCACCGTGCCGGCGTCTCCGACCACCCCCCGAGCCCGCCGAGGTCACCTCCGGCCTCGTGGTAAGCCCCCCTCTCCATTCCCCTCCTTCCAGCATCCATCACGTCGTCCTGTAGCTCGCCAACATCACCTGAATTCGTCCCTGCCGCACTTCTCACGCGAAGTCAGTACAGTAGCAACAGCAGTGTTGCAGTCCCTTATTCACCTGTCTCCCCAGCCGCCTCTGTTCTTCCGCATATTCCGATCGATGTGGGCCGTATCCGTGCGAACTTGCTAAACCAAAGTTGTAGCCCTATCATCCCTCTTCATCTTTCATTTTTGCATCATGGCGAAATTCGTAGTAGATCGCTCGCCATCGTCTCCAGAAGATCGCTCGAACCCGCTGTAAAACTGAAGACTTCCGTCAGTTTTTAAAACCACGAGATCTCCTCTGTTCATCTCCTTGCCCCGTCCGCTGCAGGCCTCCGTCGACGAAGCTCCAAACACCAAAGTTGTAGTCCGACGTTGGCTCTACATCTTTTGTTTTTGCAGCGTCGCAAAATTTCCAACGGTTTGCTCGCCATCGTCCTCCGAAGTTTAGCCCAGCTAGCTGTTTTCGCGAACGAGTTTTTCAGTTTCGTCAGAGTCGAACGGTTGGTTCCTGTTCTTTTGCAGCAAAGCCCCTGTTCTTTCCCAGCCTCAACCCGCACTCCCCCAGATCGCACACGTGTCCGCGCCTCACAGGTCTCGCGTGGCCGCAGCCTAGTCAGCTCTTGGCCCCACTTGTCAGTGACTGTGACTAGGTTTGGCTGAGTATAAAAAGTATTTTTCTGTTATCTGTTTTAGTTTAAATCTTTTCAAATTTGATTTAAATTCAAATTCAAATTACAAACCTGTTTAAATATGAATTAACTCATAACTTTCAAATGGTTTGGAATTTGAATTCAAACCCTATATGAAAAATATTTTGTTTTTGAATGTTAATTCAAATCTTTAATCAAATATTTTTTCAGAATAGATTTAAATAGTCAACCTTTGACTTTGACTCTATTTAATAATTTTGACTTTAAAATAAATTTAAATTCATAATTCCAAATAATACAAATAATATATGTTTTCAAATCAGAAAAATGTGAGGATTTCAAATATGCCATCCAAAATATATTTTGAGCACTTAAAATTTCAAATTGAATTAAATTACAATAAAATGCCCTTTTCTTAATTAATTAATAACTTTTGACTTACAACTCCAAATTTAACAAATGATATGTCTAAAATGATCAGCTCGACGAGACCTTTCTGTTTATGCATTTCATGTTCTGAATTGCAGCGTGCATCATATAAATATAATGTAAACAGCAACTAATATGAGGATAAAATGTGGCCAAAACTTAATAAAATGTTTATTTCTTGTATTCTACACCTCACCCATGCCATGCTACATTATTGCCATGCAACTTGTGCATCATTCATCATGGCATGATTGTTTGCTTGACGCATTTTATTCCTATGCTTGTGCACTTTATTTATGTTGTCCCTTGTTGTTTGGTTCTTCTCCGAATAGACACTGAGCAGGGGATATATCAAGAGACCCAGGAGCACTACCCAGATCCTTCTCTCGCTTCAACTGAGCTGCCAGGCAAGCACTACCACATGCTTGCATACATACAGTACCTATTGCCTCTATCTTATTCTTGCATCATTGAGTCGCGATTGCATTAAACTGAATCCCAAGTATTGCATAGCCTTTACTTTTAAACCCCACCGAAGCTTGTTCCTCTATCCCATGAGCCACTACTACAGGAGTTGTTTGAGCCATGCGAGTCGTAGAACAGCATGTGTAGGGTATGTGAGTGTCTGATGGAAAACGAGGTACCTAAACAACTTAACCTGAGTAGTAATGGGATAACTAATGAAAGTGGCACCGGTGAGCAATATCTGCTATTTGGTTTTTCCTACTCACTTGTGTCCCGTAGGACCCCGTGTACTTGATTCCTGTTCCTTGAATATTCGCGCTATCCACATCCGGGAGGCTTATGGGACCCCGCTGAGCCAGAGCTTGATTCATTCTTATTTCTTGGGGCCACAAACTAGTTTGAGGTTTTATTTACTATCCTGTACTTATGCCATGCTTTACTGCTTAATTTACGATTGTGCGAGGAGCACCTGTACTGTTTAGGTAAGCGGAGTGTTTTCGCGGTATCGACAAGCCTAGTCACATTTTCGGGTTCCCGGTCGTTTACAGCCACTGACGCAAACCTTGAGTCCGTCTCGAAGTCAGCTAACTTCGTTGCGGGTAGCTTAATGGGGTGGCCCCCTGAAATATTTCTGAATCCTGTGATTGCTTTGTCGTGAAGGCCTCGTTGGGTTTTGATTTGGTTTTTCCGAGGTCGATCGAGTGTGTGTTGCTATTTGTGCACCCCTGCAGGGTAAAACTTTCTAAAAGCCGTGTCCGCGGTTATGGACGACTTGGAGCACAGTTTCTCGATCATAGACAAGCATAACTAAAGTACCGCTTTAAATTTGACTAAGCAACTGACTAGTAACTAGTGCAACACTCATGGAATGGATAATAAAACTGCCAACGGATGGGGGGTGTTCGCCCGCTTCCTCGTTGGTAAGCGAGGAGGAGGATGGATCTGTGGATATTACTGTCATAACTGTTGTCATTAATTCACGGACATCCGTCTATCTTTGGTTAGGCGGATGGTTAGCGAGTATCTATAGAACTATTAGGGTTTATCGTTTGCTACAATTGCGTCACCCCAGGTTGTGTCCCCTTTAGAGGCATAAAGACTTGCTGAGTACCCCTAGGGTCTCACACGATAAATTATTTGGTTCAGATGAACAGTACACTCGAGATGGATCTTTGGGTGGAGGAGACGGACGATGTGGGCAACGATCATTCGGTGTAGAGATTCCAGGAACGGGGATCCGTGAGATCTGTGGGCGGGATGTGTTTATTTATGGGGCATCTTATGCCGATTTGCTTCTTATCCATACTCAGATCTTGTTTGCCGCTTCCGCCTGATACTCTGATGTTTGACGTATGAGGAGATATCCTAAACTATTATATCTATCTAGGACATTTGAATCTTGTCGTATGGCGTTGCTATATTTCCTTTCTTTTTAGATGGAATGGCTCTGATGTACTGTTGTATGGTGGCTTGCATACATACTCATTTGTGTATGTAGTTGATCCCTTCGCCTGCCGATTACGCCGCCCGTTCTTGTCCCGATGTTTGGAAATGGTTGGGACGGCGAAGGTCTACACGTGAGTGGCATTTGGGCCCCACCGTACTATTTCAACCATTTCCGCTCATCCGGGCTTGTAACTAGGAGCGTAATTCACCGAGGTAGTTACAATTGGTATCGAGCCATCCGCCTCTTGGTCTCGGCCAAATGGTCGTTGTCGATCTAGCAAAATATTTTTGGTAGTTATGTATACTAGGGAAAAACAAAAGCGTGAGAGTAGGACTGCTTCCATTTTCTTCTTACCCACCCACCCACCCTATTCTGGTAAGGAAGTGTAACGTTTTCAATCCTCTTCTTAAAAGTTCAAACTAGGATTCACGTGTTCTGGGTTTTCGTAGTACCATAGGTTGTGTGTGTGTGTGTGTAATTCCTTGTCTATCTGTTGCATCCAAGTTGTTATCACAATCAGCCTTTTGGGTATCAACTGTTGGTACATTCCATACCGACAGGCTTTGCAAACCGACGCGATCTATCCGATTCGTTGTATACCGCTGCGATCTGTCTTACTCTTTGTTATCCGACGTTATCTTGTTGGGGTGTTCGTTTCCGTAGTTACTAATCTTAGGTTCATCGTGAGAAGAAGGGGTTAGGATATGTGTGCTACTTATTCATGTGCGGAGTAATGATTTGAGTGCGGGATGGAGTCGCGACCATACCACTACTCTTATTATTCGCTCTTGTATATTGAATTGGTAGAGTCACTAATCTTGATTCGTTAAGTGATTTTGCGCATCTAGTGGTATTTTAATGCCGAAATTTGCGGAAATTTTTTCTTTGATATATTTGTGTACCACACTCCTTTTCAGTCGTGTGCGATATGCTTAATATCTTCTAGGTGCTTTGATATTTGTTGATATTTTAATATCATCTTAGTAAATTGTATCCTTTAATCTTGGTTAATTCCATCTTGGTACTATTTTGGATTATTATTATTCTCCAGTATAGTACTGACTTATGTTTTATATCAATCACAGGATGGCACCGCCACGTCGTTCTGATGAGGACATACCACCTGAACTGGGGTCCGCGTTGTCAAACATCGCCAATGCCTTGGCAGCAATGCAGCAGAACCAGCAGCGTTTTGAAGAGAGTGTTTGGAGGAATGAGTTTGCTCCGCTACCTCCACCTCCAAGAGAGGAGACATCAAAAGCTTCCTGAAGTTCAACCCACGCCAATTTGATGTTTCTGATCAACCACTTGATGCTGATGATTGGTTGCGTGAGACGTCAAGGTTACTGGCGACTACTGATGTTCCTGAGCAAGAATGGGTAAAATGTGCTACTCACCTTCTGAAGGGAGATGCAGCTCTCTGGTGGGAGAATTACCTGAAGGCAAACTGCATTGGTTTTCAGCCTACTTGGGAACAGTTCACTGGAGCGTTCAAAGAGCAGTATCTGTCAGAAATTGTCATGGAGAGGATGAAGGAAGTGTTTCTCAACCTCAAGCAGGGAAATGACAATGTCAACACCTACATCAAGAACTTCATGAACCTTTCTCGTTATGGTGGCGATGAGATCTCCGATGACAAGAAGAAGCAAAAGAGGTTCCGGCAAGGGCTCAATGCATCGATTAAATATGCAATCACACATGCAAGGCCGGCGTCTTTTCCGAACTTCAGATCTGACTCTACAGAAGAAGCAAGTAGGCAAGTGTTTGAGGAGTCAAAGAAACACAACCGTGATGCAGCAAGCTCTTCAGCTATGTCAGCTCCTTCTAAGCGTCGTGTCTGGGTTCCTAACACCCCACCGTCGCTCCCGGCTCCACCAAGACCTTCAAGCTTCGCGGCAAGGCCAACAAACTTCCTCACTGCTGCTCCCAGGGGCTACAACCACCACTACCCTGGAGCGCCTGGCGGAGTCCCTGGCCACGTTGCTCCACGTCCACCTGGTGTTTGTTACACGTGTGGACACACTGGACATCTAAGCTGGAACTGTCCGATGAAAAACAAAACTCTTCCTCCACCACCTCCAAGATCTGCGGCAAGCTCTCCTTTGGTTCGTGCACCACCACCTCGGGCTCTCAACATCAACACCAAGCCCGGGTCTACTGTTGCTCATGCCAACTGTGTCAACGCCGCTCAAGCTGAGCATGCACCTGGAGTTGTGATGGGTATGCTATCCGTTAACTCAGTCCCTGCACGAGTTTTGTTTGATTCTGGTGCATCGCATTCTTTTGTTTCTCACAAGTTTGCAAATGAAAATGAGTTAGAGTTGGATCCTCTCCTTAAGCGGTTAATGGTCCTTTCTCCTGGAGCGAAGATGGCGGCTTCTAAAATCAGTCATGGCAATCAAATTGAGATTGGTGGCTCTTCGTTCTCGGCGTCCCTAATTGTTCTGGGCAATTCTGACATTGATGTCATCTTGGGCATGGATTGGTTGACAGCAAATGCAGCTGTGATTGATTGTGCTGAACGCTCGGTTTCTCTGAAGATTCCTGAAGGCCATATAGTATTTTCTGCAAGTCTGACTCCTGATATCCAGCTTTTCTCTTTGGCGGCTCTGAATGATGATGCTATGGACGCTATTCAGAGTGTTCCGGTGGTCTGTGAGTTTCTAGATGTCTTTCCTGAAGAGTTGTCGGGTATGCCTCCGGATCGTGAGGTTGAGTTTGTAATTGAGCTTGAACCTGGAACGGCTCCTATCTCCAAGCGGCCTTATAAAATGGGTCCTGCTGAGTTGGCTGAACTCAAACGTCAGCTTGATGAACAAGAGAAGTTGGGTTTCATTCAACACAGTACCTCTTCTTGGGGTAGCCCAACAATCTTTGTGAAGAAGCGAGACAGGACTGATAGACTTTGTGTTGACTATCGAGAACAAATATCCCCTTCCGCGGAATAATGATCTCTTCGATCAGCTAGCTGGAGCTGTGGTATTCTCTAAGCTGGACTTGAGAAGTGGTTATCATCAAATCAAAATTCGCAAGGAAGATGTTCCTAAAACAGCTTTCACCACCCGCTATGGCCTGTATGAGTACACGGTCATGTCTTTCGGTCTCACCAACGCACCTGCTACCTTCTCGAGGCTTATGAACTCGGTTTTCATGGAGTATCTTGATAAGTTCGTTGTGGTCTATCTGGATGACATCCTAGTCTATTCAAAGTCAAAGGAAGAGCATGAAGAACACCTTCGGTGTGTCCTAAACAAGCTTCGTGAGAACCGCTTGTATGCAAAGTTCTCAAAGTGTGAGTTTTGGCTGCCTCAAGTAACCTATCTTGGTCACGTCATCTCTGCCAAGGGCATTGCAGTCAACCCGGAAACTGTGAAGACAATTGTTGAATGGCTTCCTCCGGTTAATGCCAAAGAAGTGCGGAGTTTCCTTGGTTTGGCTAGTTATTGCTGTCGCTTCGTTCAGAACTTTTCAAAGATAGCGAAGCCTCTTACCGATCTCCTCAAGAAAGGCAAGAAATACCTTTGGACTCCTGCATGTCAAGCAAGCTTTGAGACACTCAAAGAGAAGCTCACTTCCACACCAGTCTTGGTTCCTCCAGATACATCTAAGCCTTTCCAGATTTTCTGTGACGCCTCTTTGCAAGGATTGGGTGCGGTCCTTATGCAAGAAAAACAAGTTGTTGCTTATGCCTCTCGACAGTTGAAGACGCATGAGATCAATTATCCTACACATGACCTCGAGCTCGTAGCAGTTGTCTTTGCTTTGAAACTATGGAGGCACTACTTGCTTGGCAACCGTTGTGAAATCTTTTCTGATCACAAGAGTCTGAAGTATATCTTCACTCAGCCTGATCTCAACCTTCGGCAGAGGAGATGGATTGAAGCAATCAATGATTTTGATTTGACCATCAACTACACTCCGGGCAAAGCTAATGTCATGGCCGATGCTCTCAGCCGCAAAACTTATGTCAACAACCTCATGATGGAAGAACAACAACCTCTCTTGTGCGAGGAATTCCGTCATCTCAACCTGGAAATTGTGGAACAAGGGCATCTCCTGAACCTTCTGGCTACTCCTCTCTTGGAAGAAAAGGTTCGCTCTCGTCAGCTTGGTGATCCACACACCAAAAAGATCATCTCAAAACTTCAGCTTCCGAAGTATGAGTCCTTCCACGTCGATGATCAAGGCACGCTTTTCTTTGAACACCGGATGTTTGTTCCGAACTACCCGGGTTTGAGAGAGCAAGTTCTCAAGGAGGCGCATGATTCTGTTCTTTCTATCCACCGTGGCAGCACAAAGATGTACATGGACTTGAAAACACAATATTGGTGGTCGGGTTTGAAACGATATTGTGCCAAGTATGTCTCGGAGTGTGATGTCTGCCGTAGAGTGAAAGCTGTCCATCAGAAACCTTTCGGTCTTCTACAGCCATTGAAACCCCCGGAATGGAAATGGGAGAAAGTAGAGATGGATTTCATCACTGGTTTTCCAAGGTCGCAGAAGGGCAACAATGCAATCTTTGTTGTCATTGACAGGCTTTCTAAAGTGGCTCACTTCTTCCCCGTCAAGGAAACAATTTCTGAATTCAGGTTGGAGCTCTATATCAATGTAATTGTCTCTCTGTATGGGGTTCGCTTGAGATCAGTTCAGACCGTGGAGCATATTCACTTCAAGTTCGGGAAAGTTTCCAAAATGCTTTGGGAACAAAATTGAACTTCAAGACAACTTACCACCCTCAATCGCAAGGACAAGTTGAAAGGATCAATCGATTCTGGAGGATATGCTTCGTGCTTGCGTCATCTCTTTTGGCATGAAGTGGGAGGAATGTCTCCTTATGCTGAATTCTCTTACAACAACGACTTCCGAAAAGTCTCAAGATGGCACCATTTGAGGATCTCTATGGTCTGAAGTGCGTAACTCCGATTGGTTGGTCAAAGTGCGAGAAAGAATATGGTTTGGCCCTGACATTGTAACTCAAGCGGAGGAGAAGGTGCATATCATTCTTGAAAATCTGAAGATTGCTCAAAGTCGCCAGAAGAGCAATTATGACAGGAAGCACACGGACATGGTGTATGTCCCTGGTGATCTCGTTTACCTTCGTGTCACTCCCATGAAAGGCACAGACCGTTTTGGTATCAAAGGAAAGCTGGCTCCTAGATACATCGGTCCTTTCAAAATTCATGGAAGAAGAGGAGAAGTTGCTTATGCTCTTGAGCTCCCGGAAAGACTCAAGGTTCATGATGTTTTCCACATCTCTCAACTCAAAAAGTGCTTCAAGGATCCCGGCAGGACCGTGGATCATGAGATAATCAATCTCCAAGAAGATCTGTCTTATCAAGAACACCCCACAAAAATCCTTGAGACCGCAGAAAGAAGGACTCGCAACAAGTCCATCAAGTTCTGCAAGGTGCAGTGGTCGCACCATTCCGTTGATGAAGCCACTTGGGAGCGTGAAGATGAACTCCGTGCCAACTATCCTACCCTCTTTGAGTCTTCTTCTTCTTCCTAGAATCTCGGGGCGAGATTCCTGTTAGTGGGGGAGAGTTGTAGCATCCCATTTGTCTAACAAATTGTAATGCTACTTGGTCTAGTAATATATTGGCTACTTCATATATATAATTGTTGCATCATCATTATATCATGCTCATGTCATCATGCCACCTTGTATTTGAGCATCTTATCTAGCTTGCATTTGTTTTGTCTTGGTTGTGTAGTTGCTATCACAAATATCTCCACCTCTTTTACCTATCTATATTTTTGTTTCCTACAATGTGGGAATTCATTGCTAGGGTTCCATAGTTAACAAATGATTTTATTCTTTTCTAAAGCCCTCAAGCCACTAATCTTGTAAAATGCCAAAATGGCACATACATCTATTATGTATGTGGGCATCACTCATCTCCACTTCTATTTTTTCCTTCTGCCTATCTTTGGTGTTCCAAAATTATCTGCATGGTTCAAAACGATTTGAAATAAAATGCTTGCTTGAATTTGAAACAAACAAAACAAATAAAAATAAAAGGAAGTAGGAATAAGAGGAGTGAGCTCACCTGGCAGTCCAACCAGCCCAGCAGCCACCTGGCCCGATCCCTCTCCCTCCCTCTTGGGCCGGCCCGTAGCATGCCACCAAAGGGCCCAAGACTTCACCCGACGCCGTCCCTGTTCTTCTTCCGTCTCCCATCTCTCTCTCTCTCTGTACAGGTGACGGAACGCTGCAGGTAGGCATCGCCCGCCGTGATCCTCGTCATCCCTCAGGCCGCGCTCGTGACCCCCCCTCCTTTATCAACCCTGGTTCCCCCCTAGAACCCTAGCTTTCTTCCTCCCTCGCGCCGCAGCTTTTTCCTTATCCACACCTCTATGTTTTGCTGCCATGGCCACCGCCTTGCGCTTGCCGTCACAGATGTCGTCACTGAGCACCGTGGAGTAGCGGAGGAGTACCGCCTACTTCCTCCACGTCGAACCGCAGCAGTAGCAGAGTCGGTCGTGCCAGGAGCTGTCCTCCCGTCATCGTTCTCGGGTGGACCTCACTGCGGGACCATTTCGTCCCTGCCTCCGACCACCCCGAGCCCGCCGAGGTCACCTCCGCCTCGTGGTAAGCCCCTCTCCATTCCCTCCTTCCAAAGATCCATCACGTCACTGTAGCTCGCCAACATCACCTGAATTCGTCCTCGCCGCACTTTGCTGTCAAGATAACAAAGAACAGCAGTGTTGCGCCCCTTATTCACTGTCTCCACCGCCTCTGTTCTTCAAAGATATTCCGATCGATGTGGCCGTATCCGTGCGAACTTGCTAAACCAAAGTTGTAGCCCTATCATCCCTCTTCATCTTTCATTTTTGCATCATGGCGAAATTCGTAGTAGATCGCTCGCCATCGTCTCCAGAAGATCGCTCGAACCCGCTGTAAAACTGAAGACTTCCGTTTTTAAAACCACGAGATCTCCTCTGTTCATCTCCTTGCCCCGTCATTGCAGAGGCCATCGACGAAGCTCCAAACACCAAAGTTGTAGTCCGACGCGTTCTACATCTTTTGTTTTGCGGTCGTCAAAAATTTCCAACGGTTTGCTCGCCATAGTCCTCCGAAGTTTAGCCCTGCTAGCTGTTTTCGCGAACGAGTTTTTCAGTTTCGTCAGAGTCGAACGGTTGGTTCCGTTCTTTTGCAGCAAAGCCCCTGTTCTTTCCCAGCCTCAACCCGCTCCCCGGATCGCTACGTGTCCGCTACCACAGTCTCTCAGGTCGCAGCCTAGTCAGCTCTTGGCCCACTTGTCGATGGCGTGACTAGGTTTGGCTGAGTATAAAAAGTATTTTTCTGTTATCTGTTTTAGTTTAAATCTTTTCAAATTTGATTTAAATTCAAATTCAAATTACAAACTGTTAAATATGAATTAACTCATAACTTTCAAATGGTTTGGAATTTGAATTCAAACCTATATGAAAAATGTTTTGTTTTTGAATGTTAATTCAAATATTTAATCAAATATTTTTCAGAATAGATTTAAATAGTCAACCTTTGACTTTGACCCTATTTAATAATTTTGACTTTAAAATAAATTTAAATTCATAATTCCAAATAATACAAATAATATATGTTTTCAAATCAGAAAAATGTGAGGATTTCAAATATGCCATCCAAAATATATTTTGAGCACTTAAAATTTCAAATTGAATTAAATTACAATAAAATGCCCTTTTCTTAATTAATTAATAACTTTTGACTTACAACTCCAAATTTAACAAATGATATGTCTAAAATGATCAGCTCGACGAGACCTTTCTGTTTATGCATTTCATGTTCTGAATTGCAGCATGCATCATATAAATATAATGTAAACATCAACTAATATGAGGATAAAATGTGGCCAAAACTCAATAAAATGTTTATTTCTTGTATTCTACACCTCACCCATGCCATGCTACATTATTGACATGCAACTTGTGCGTCATTCATCATGGCATGATTGTTTGCTTGACGCACTTTATTCCTATGCTTGTGCACTTTATTTATGTTGGCCCTTGTTGTTTGGTTCTTCTCCGAATAGACCGAAAGGTGGATATATCAAGAGACCAGAGCACTACCCATCCTTCTCTCGCTTCAATCGAGGCTGTGCAAGCACTACCACATGCTTGCATACATAGACCTATTGCCTCTATCTTATTCTTGCATCATTGAGTCGATTGCATTAAACTGAATCCCAAGTATTGCATAGCCTTTACTTTTAAACCCCACAAGCTTGTTCCTCCATCCCATGAGCCACTACTACAGAGTTGTTTGAGCCATGTGAGTCGAGAACAACATGTGTAGGGTATGTGAGTGTCCGATGGAAAACGAGGTACCTAAACAACTTAACCAGTAGTAATGGGATAACTAATGAAAGTGGCACCGTGAGCAATATCTGCTATTTGGTTTTTCCTGCTCACTTGTGTCCCGTGGGACCCCGTGTACTTGATTCCTGTTCCTTGAATATTCAAGGCTATCCACATCCGGGAGGCTTATGGGACCCCCGAGCCAGAGCTTGATTCATTCTTATTTCTTGGGGCCACAAACTAGTTTGAGGTTTTATTTACTATCCTGTACTTATGCCATGCTTTATCGCTTAATTTACGATTGCGAGGAGCACTGCATTTAGGTAAGCGGAGTGTTTTCAGCGGTATCGACAAGCCTAGTCACATTTTCGGTTCCCGATCGTTTACCACTAACGCAAACCTTGAGTCCGTCTCAAGTCATCTAACTGCTATGGTAGCTTAATGGGGTGGCCCTCAAATATTTCTCAATCGTGATTGCTTTGTCGTGAAGGCCTCGTTGGGTTTTGATTTGGTTTTTCCGAGGTCGATCGAGTGTGTGTTATTTGTGCACCTGCAGGGTAAAACTTTCTGAAAGCCGTGTCCGCGGTTATGGACGACTTGGAGCACAGTTTCTCGATCATAGACAAGCATAACTAAAGTACCGCTTTAAATTTGACTAAGCAACTGACTAGTAACTAGTGCAACACTCATGGAATGGATAATAAAACTGCCAACGGATGGGGGGTGTTCGCCCGCTTCCTCGTTGGTAAGCGAGGAGGAGGATGGATCTGTGGATATTACTGTCATAACTGTTGTCATTAATTCACGGACATCCGTCTATCTTTGGTTAGGCGGATGGTTAGCGAGTATCTATAGAACTGTTAGGGTTTATCTTTTGCTGCAATTGCGTCACCCCAGGTTGTGTCCCCTTTAGAGGCATAAAGACTTGCTGAGTACCCCTAGGGTCTCACACGATAAATTATTTGGTTCAGATGAACAGGTACACTCCCGAGATGGATATTGGGTGGAGGAGACGTACGATGTGGGCAACGATCATTCGGTGTAGAGATTCTGGGAACGGGGATCCGTGAGATCTGTGGGCGGGATGTGTTTATTTATGGGGCTTCTTATGCCGATTTGCTTTTTATCCGTACTCGGATCTTGTTTGCCGCTTCCGCCTGATACTCTGATGTTTGACGTATGAGGAGATATCCTAAACTATTATATCTATCTAGGACATTTGAATCTTGCCGTATGGCGTTGCTATATTTCCTTTCTTTTTAGATGGAATGGCTCGATGTCTTTGTTGTATGGTGGCTTGCATACATACTCATTTGTGTATGTAGTTGATCCCTTCGCCTGCCGATTACGCCGCCCGTTCTTGTCCCGATGTTTGGAAATGGTTGGGACGGCCGAAAGGTCTACCTGTGAGTGGCATTTGGGTCCCACCGTACTATTTCAACCATTTCCGCTCATCCAGGCTTGTAACTAGGAGCGTAATTCACCGAGGTAGTTACAGCTACCAATCCAACTCTCAAGACAACTTGTTTATGATCATAACAAAACCACTTAATTTTAGATTTGTAAATTACATGGTAAGATCACTAAGTAAATATTTTGTTGAATTATAAGAAGATTGGCTCATTGGGAAAATTTATGGTACATTTAAAGAAATGAAAGTGGCCTACAAATACGATTAGATGTAGCATCGTATATTGGAAGTATATAATGTAGAAACATTTGGTCAAAAGTATTTAAACTCTCCTACAACAACATCAGGTTAGATCCATCATCTTTTCCTACAAGTGATTTTCCTCATTAATCATCACAATCAGTCGGCGGTATCAACGTCATGAGAAACTATACCTTGTTGCAGACATGTGGTTAGTTACTTTGTGTATACATTTACTTTGCTATTGAAGCCAAACCACAAAGACATGGCTTCACTTACCCTTCTCACCTCTTGGGAGATTTGGAATGAGCGCAACGACCGAATCTTTAACAAAAACCATGAGCCGCCTCTTGTAGTCCTAGATAAAATTAAACGTGAAGCCCGTTTATGGGTTAACGCGGGAGCTAAGAGTTGTTAGATGTATATTTGTATATTGTATATCCCCACTTGTTAGGGGGTTTTCCGGCATATTTCCACATGTACATGTACTATATATTGTGGCCTTTGCCCCCCCTAGAGAAATACAAGTTGCATATCCCTGACATGGTATTAGAGCTAGGTTAGCCTCCTCCTACTCGCAACTTCGTCGCTACAACCGCCACCTTCCCTGTCGCCAACGGCTTTGCCGTCGTCGCCGTCGCCGGTTGCCGCCTGTCTCCGTCTAGTTCCTGGCCGTCTGCCTTCGTTGCCCGTCCCGTCTGCGTGTCTGCTGGTATCTCCGGATCAATATCCACCGACCCGATTCCGATCCAGATTGGTTCCATATCGATTTTCGGATCGATCTCCACCATGCGCACGGGCTACCTCCTCAGATCGATCTCCAACCAGGCGCGATCTCCAACAGACGCGCACCAGATCTTCTCCGCCCGCCTGCAGTCCGCTTCGATCTCCTTGGGCTTGCACGCCGCCTGTCGAGGTTTAATCTCGTCAATGCCCATTGTTATGGACTTGGGTTTTGGAGAAGATGGGGATGCTGGATATCGTGGCACGGTTAACAGACAAGCAACCAGGGGACACGAGATTTACCTAGGTTCAGGCCCCCGGAGGGAAAACCCTACTCCTGCTTGTCTGCTCTTGATTACGACGGAACTGAAGGTTACAGGGTGCGCAGATTCGATATGGCGTGGAGGTGTGTGCAAAAGTATGAGTCGAGAGAGATTTGTAGATCTATTGTGGCGGTGGAGATCGTAGATCTATCTATTGTGTACGTGCCCTCCTCGTTGGACCCTCCTAGCCTTTATATATGGGGAGGCTAGGTCTCGGGTGCCAATACGATTTGGTTACAAGTTGTATTCAAAATCTAGTCTTGAGGTTTCCTGTCTTGTACGCTTGAGAGTACATGTCCACATGGGCTTCATAGCAGCCGAAACGTCATAGGAATCATGGACCCTGGCAGGTCGTCGAGTGGGCCTTCCGTCGGGATGGACGCAGGTAGGCCAACATCGGGTACCCGTAGGGCATATCCATGTCAGTAGCCCCCGAGTGTTCAGTCGAATCGTAGATTCGGCTGAGGACTCTTCAATCCTTCGGGTGCAGCTATCTCTGCTTGTTTAGAGAATGATTTGAGTGTGTAGGGATTGTTGATGCGTGTGCCTGACTCTCCCGACGGATCAAGGTCAGTTAACTATCTTAGGACAAAACAACACGATCTTCTTCAGATTCGAGTCCCTTGACTTGAATCCGGAACATATGCCAGCGTAATTCGACTCAGGCCGCGAAGGACTTACAGGAGTGGAATTTCAGTGAATTTAAATGATGTACCTAACGCGTCCGTCGGGATTTTCATCGCGCCTGTTGGCACAGATTCTTACTAGCAGAGCACATTCGTGTGCGTTACCAGGCCATCAGATGATATCTGTAGGTCTTATCTTTGTGTCGCATACATAGCATCCGAATATTTATTACCGTGGAGGTGTTTCGGGTGGCCAAGAAGGACGTTGCTCACTTAGCGTTAATTAGGACAGAGTTGCCGAAAAGTTTTGCATGCTGATCCGAAGGATCGCACTCGAAGAATTCATAGGGTGTGCGACCAGCGCTCCCTATGGGAGTAGCCCCCGAGTGTCTGTTCGAGTCGTAGACTCGAGCAGAGACTTTAATCCAGCCATTGTTCGGCTTTAGGTCCGTAGGACACAATTTTTTCGGATGCTTGAATCCATCCATCCTATGGGAGTATCCCCCGAGTCCGTAGTGGAGTCGTAGACTCGGCGTAGGACTCGAAGATCTTGTGTGTGCGCGACCAGCGCTCTAGTTTGGAGTAGCCCCTGAGTGTCTGGCGGAGTCGTAGACTCGGGCAGAGACTCCAGTCTTGTATCGTGGAGTTGTAGTCGGCAATCTCGTGGGCGTACCGCTGACCCGGAAGTACATCGGGTGCGCGACCAGCGCTCCTGATAGGAGTAGCCCCCGAGTGTCTAGTCGAGTCGCAGACTCGAGTGGAAACTCATGTGAGGAGAAACCACTGACCCGGAAGTGCATCGAGTCAGCGTATCACGTATAGTGGAGTCGTGTGACGTTTAGCCGGGGGGACTCGACGTTTCGGATGAAGTCGAAGCCATTGCTTTTGTCGGGTGCGCGACCAGCGTCGCGCCTTGTAGCATCAAGCGATGCAACCATCCGAGGAGGGTTTCGACTCAGGTCTTCAGTTTATGGTGTAGCCAGTTGTTTTGTCGACTCCTGTTGGAGGACCCAATAGAATAGCTCGACGCAGTCGACATCCTTGTAAGCTACAGAAAACATAAGAAATCGTGAAGTACTTGTATCTTATAAATAATATTTGCATGTCGGCTTGTATAGTAAGATTCTGGTGCCGATCGAGTCGACACTATTGCACTGTATGCTAGGCCTTTTCGTTAGCCTGATTACCCTTAGTCTCAGTACCTTGCCGAGGTACTCGGAGTTCAAGGATTCGATGGTCAGGCAGAATCAGCTACTCGGGCTGTCGCGTTCGAGGTGCTCGAGTGCGTGGAGCCGATGGCACATTAGGTTACGCGAAGAGGGTGCAGCCCCCGAGTGTTTCGAGTGCGAGTTAAAAAAGAATCATCTCTTAAGTAGAGGAAAACTTAGCTTTATCGGTAGTTGTCGTAGATGAAGTCGACGCGACCACCGGGTCGCGGGAGCTGATGCGACCACCGGGTCGCGGTCACAGGAGTCGAAGATTGTGGCGGGTTACCACAGTCAAAAACCGCAGCAGGTCGCCGGTGTTGAAGACTTGGCGGGTCGCGCGACGGAGTCGCTGCAGCCCCTGGCGTGAAGTTGATGTGGTCGATGTAGTAGAGGCGGCGTTCAAGAGCCGTTGCGGCGGACCAGAGTCTACGCAGTAGCGGTTCACCGAGGCCGATGGTGGCAGCAGTTTGCCGCAATCGAAGATCGCAGAAGGTTGCCACATCCGAAGGATGCAGCGGGTCACCGCAGCCGAAGGCCACAACGGGTATCGCGGGTGTCGAAGACCGCGGCAGGTTACTGGAGCCAAAGGATGTGGCTGGTCGCCGAAACGGAGGGAGCCCCCAAGTGTAGAATCAGCGCGGTCGAGAGAGTCATCGAGGCGGAGCTAATCAACTAGACAGATTTGGAGTTGCATTGTCGCCGTAAAACCCATGCAGGCCTCATGTACATTTGTTAATAACTTGACGCCAGATTAGTACGTGTATCCAATAAAACAGACGTTTTTCCTGCGACCTGGGTCCGTGTATATTTGATTTGGTTTGCAAGTCGTGTGCTCCAACGATTCCTTTAGCACCTTATTCTCCTTTTTTTTCATCACGTGCTGTAGCAGGATGTTTCCAAATGCTGACATCTTGGTTGTCCTTTTCTTTTTCTTTCCTCTTCCTTCTAGGAACCGTCTGCGTGATTGATTGTTTTGCTGTTGTGAGAAATCTGGTCCACACGTGTATACAGTATCTACTCGGCCAGATCGATCCGGCCCCCGGCCGAGCACATCCGCATGATATCGGTCGTCGTACACGTCCAATTTGCAGTCATATCTCCATCCGTCCATGGCTAGATTGATCGTGTGAATCTGTGCACTCTCCTGCTTGGTCGGTCAGCTTCTGGTAGACTCGGCAAATCTCACGGCCGATTTAGATTTTTCTGAGTGTGCGGACGCGGACACAGACGCATCGACCAGACGCGATCCGATCTGGCCGATTTGGATAACAAGAGAACCAAATTAGATCAGCTTCTAGTAGCCGACGAAACGTAGATTGTAGTAGATGGGACCGTCACGATCGCACAATCAGCATCCCCAGTTCCCACAGACGGCGCCAATTGTCGAGGTTTAATCTCGTCAATGCCCATTGTTATGGACTTGGGTTTTGGAGAAGATGGGGATGCTGGAGATCGTGGCACGGTTAACAGACAAGCAACCAGGGGACACGAGATTTACCCAGGTTCAGGCCCCCGGAGGGAAAACCCTACTCCTGCTTGTCTGCTCTTGATTACGGCGGAACCGAAGGTTACAGGGTGCGCAGATTCGATCTGGCGTGGAGGTGTGTGCGAAAGTATGAGTCGAGAGAGATTTGTAGATCTATTGTGGCGGTGGAGATCGTAGATCTATCTATTGTGTACGTGCCCTCCTCGTTGGACCCTCCTAGCCTTTATATATGGGGAGGCTAGGTCTCGGGTGCCAATACGATTTGGTTACAAGTTGTATTCAAACTCTAGTCTTGAGGTTTCCTGTCTTGTACGCTTAAGAGTACATGTCCACATGGGCTTCATAGCAGCCGAAACGTCATAGGAATCATGGACCCTGGCAGGTCTTCGAGTGGGCCTTCCGTCGGGCTGGACGCAGGTAGGCCAACATCGGGTACCCGTAGGGCATATCCATGTCACCGCCTGCAGCGTGCGTCGTGCGTCGCTGCACCTGCCGGGCCGCGATCTCCTCGGGCCTGCATGCTGCCCCGCCCCACTCCCCGCCCGCACGCTGCACTGCACGCCCGCACGCTGCACTGCCTGCCCGCCCGCAAGCTTTGCCCCGCCTCACACTTGTCAGGTCGACGGCCTCCGCCGCCGGCGGCCGTCACCGCTGCCGGGAATCGATCCTCGGCGGGTTGAATTGATCTTCCCCGCCCCTTAGGCGCCGCCCTTTCTCCCGGCTGGCCGGAATTTGGCCGACATCTGCCTGCAGGTGCCGTTGACCAGATCTGCTTCCAAAAAAAATTGAGAGAGAGATGTCTTCTGCATCGGACTATGTTGCGATTCCTCGCTGCCCGGTGATCTTCGATGACGCGAATTATCCTGATTTCGTTGTCTTTATGCGCGTTCACATGCGCAGTCTCCGTCTTTGGGGTGTGCTCTCCGGCGAGGTCTCCTGTCCGTCGTGCCCCCTGCTCATGTGGCTCCTCTTCCGCCGACGTCGATTGTTCTTGGCGCTGATGCTTCTCAGGAGGCCAAGGATGTTGCTCAGAGTGCCGATGATAGTGTTGTTGCTGATTATGACCTGAAGTTCAAGCAGTACTCTGCTGATCTCGAGACCTATCGCCACGATCTGACTGCCTACACTCAGTGGGTCGATGAGGATGCTCGTGCTTATGCTGTTCTCACCTCCAGTGTTCTGCCATAGTTTGCTGCTGAGTTCATGAGTCTCCCTACTGTTACCGCTCAGTAGGCACATCTTCGTCAGCGCTATTAGCCATCTGGGGATTCTCTTTACCTATCCATGGTTCGCCAAGAGCATGCTCTTTAGCAGGGTGATTCCACTATTGATGAGTTCTATACTCAGAGTGCTGCTATCTGGCGTCAGCTTGATTCTTTCCGTACTGCTGTTTGTGGCACATGTTCGTGCTGTCAGATTATGTGCTCGGATTTGGAGTTCCACCGCATCTATGAGTTTATGTCTCGACTTCGCTAGGAGTTCGAGCCTCGCCGTGCTCAGTTGAATGCTCATGGTCGTGTTCCGCTCTCTGAGGTGTTGTCTAAGCTTCGGGCTAAGGAGACTCGTCTCTATGGTGCTGGTCTTCTTGCGGTTCCGTCTGTGCTTGCTACTCGTGGTCCTCCTCTACCGCCTGCTCCCTTGACTCAGCTGCGGTCCTCTATGCCGTCGCCGATACTACCCACTCCTCCAGGTCAAGGTCAGAGTCAGCACCAGTAGTCTCAGGGTCTGATTCAGCACCAGCAGGCTCGTGGTCAGGGTCGCCATGGTTCTCTTCGTCACTGCTCTTACTGTAACAGGGATGGTCACACTTGGGCCACCTGTTATACACGGGATCCCAGTTTACGTCAGCAGCACCAGGCTCATGGGCATTCGGCTCCTTACGGATCTTCAGCAGTTGCTCTCTTCGATCAGGACATTATTAGGAGTCTTCGCGGTCTGCTTGCTGCTACAGGATCTTCTTCGACGGGCACTGATGGTTCTGTGACTAATTCTTCAGACACTGCGCGACCACCACCTTCTACACAGTCAGGTACGTCTCCGTGGTATCTGAAATCTGGAGCTTCTTTTCATATGACCTCTGAGTCTTCTTTTCTGTCCGCTCTTCGTTCTCTCCCTTCTCATGTCCGTGTTCTCACGGTCGATGGTACCTCTCTTCCTGTTTCTAGTCGGGGCACCCTTTCTACTTCTTCTTTTTCTGTTCTTGATATTTCTTATGTTCCTCGTCTTAAGATGAATCTGTTCTCTGCTAGCCATCTTATTGACTCTAGTTGTCGCGTCATTCTTGATGCTGATTCTTGTGTTTTCCAGGACCGTCGCATACAGGCCCTGGTTGGAGCTGGCCCTCGCAGCCGTGACTCTTTAGGACTTTGGGAGTTAGACTGGCTTCGTGTTCCTTCCGCTGCCACTTCATCTGCCAGTTCTTCTCCGGTCTTCGCCTCTGCTACCAGCTCCTTTCAGCAACGGCATCATCGTCTTGGTCACCTTTGTGACTCTCGTCTGTCGTCATTAGCTCATCGTGGTCTTCTGGGGTCTGTCTCAGGAGATGGGCCTTTACATTGTCAGGGCTGTAGGTTGGGCAAACAGATTCAGCTTCCCTATGCTACTAGCGCGTCTGTATCTCAGTGAACTTTCGATTTAGTTCATTCCGATGTTTGAGGTCCGGCTCCTTTCGCTTCGAAAGGGGGCCATCGCTACTATATTTTATTCATCGATGATTTTTCTCGGTACACTTGGTTGTATTTTATGCGCTCTCGCAGTGAAGTGCTCTCCATATATCAGCGTTTTGCGTCCATGGTCCGTACTCAATATTCTACACCCATTCGTGTGTTTCGTGCTGATTCTGCTGGTGAGTATATCTCCCAGATGTGCTGCGAGGTGTTCTTGCTGAGCAGAGTACCCTTGCTCAGTTCTCCTGTCCTGACGCACATGCCCAGAATGGCGTTGCTGAGCGCAAGCACCGTCATCTTCTTGAGACCACTCGTGCCATGATGATTGCTTCTTCCCTTCCACTGCATTTCTGGGTTGAGGCTGTCGCTACGTCGGCTTACCTCATCAATATTCAGCCCTCTGCCGCTCTGCAGGGTGGTATCCCTCTTGAGCGCCTATCTGGTCATTCTCCAAACTACTCCATGCTTCGCTTGTTTGGTTGTGTTTGCTATGTTCTCCTTGCCCCTCGCGAACGCACCAAAATGACCGCTCAGTCTGCTGAGTGTGTTTTTCTTGGATATAGTGATGAGCATAAGGGCTATCGCTGTTGGAACCCCGTTGGTCGTCGGATGCGTATCTCTCGCGACGTTACCTTTCATGAGACGCGCCCTTTCTATCCTCGTCCCACCGCTTGTACCTACCCGGTGGAAGATATCTCTTTTCTTCTTTTTCCTGACACACCTCCTTCTACTCCTATCGTGTCTTCTTCAGGACCCACTCTCTCTGATGCCTCTTCTTCGACATCCTCCTCCTCTGCTCCGTCTAGTTCCCCTAGTTCTCCTCGTTCTCCGGAGCCTTCCTCTGTTATTCCTTCTTCTTCATCGTCGTCTCCTGAGTCGTCTTCCTCTGATGAGCTTCCCTTTACTCGTCCTGTTCGTCAACGTCGTGCCCCCAACCGTTACTCTCCTAGTCAGTATGGTCTTTCTGTTGCCTCTGAGCCAACTTCTTATCGGGATGCTGAGCATCATCCTGAATGGCAGATGGACATGGCTGAGGAGATTGCTGCGCTTGAGCGCACTGGCACCTGGGATCTTGTTTCTCCCCCTCCTGGTGTTCGTCCTATCACGTAAGTGGGTATATAAAATTAAGACTCGCTCTGATGGATCTCTTGAGCGCTATAAAGCGCGTCTTGTGGCTCGTGGTTTTCAGCAGGAGCACGGTCGTGAATATGATGAGACCTTTGCTCCTGTGGCTCATATGACCACTGTGCGCACTCTTCTTGCTGTCGCTTCTGTTCGTCACTGGTCTGTGTCCCAGCTTGATGTTCATAACGCTTTCCTTAATGGTGAGTTGAGTGAGGAGGTTTATATGCAGCCTCCTCATGGGTATGCCGTTCCCGCTGGGATGGTTTGCCGTCTTCGACGTTGTCTCTATGGCCTCAAACAGGCCCCTCATGCCTGGTTTGAGCGCTTTGCCTCTGTGGTGACTGTTGCTGGTTTCTCTCCTGGTGCTCATGATCCAGCGCTGTTTGTTCACACTTCTCCTCATGGACGCACTCTTCTTCTTCTCTATGTTGATGATATGATCATTACTGGTGATGATCCTGAGTATATCTCCTTTGTTAAGGCTCGTCTTCGTGATCAATTTCTTATGACTGATCTTGGTCCTCTTCGATATTTTCTTGGGATTGAGGTTTCCTCCACCTCTGATGGCTTTTTCATCTCCCAGAAAAAGTATATTCAGGATCTTCTTGCTCATGCTGCTCTTGGGGATGAGCGCACTGTTGAGACCCCTATGGAGCTTAATGTTAAGCTTCACCCGACTGATGGTGATCCTCTTCCTGATCCAATGCGTTATCGCCATCTTGTTGGGAGTCTTGTTTATCTTGTTGTCACTCGTCCTGACATATCTTATCCTGTTCATATTCTGAGTCAGTTTGTTTTCGCTCCTACCACTGTTCACTATAGTCATCTTCTCCGTGTTCTTCGTTACCTTCGTGGTACGATCACTCGTCGCCTTTTCTTTCCTTGTTCCAGCTCCCTCCAGCTCCAGTGCTATTCGGACGCCATGTGGGCGAGTGATCCTTCAGATCGCCGTTCACTTTCTGCTTACTGTGTGTTTCTTGGTGGTTCGCTCATTGCTTGGAAGACGAAGAAACAGACAGCGGTTTCCCGTTTGAGTGTTGAGGCTGAGTTGCGTGCTATGACCTTGTTGACTGCTGAGGTGACCTGGTTACGATGGTTGCTTGCGGATTTTAGGGTCTCTATTACCACACCCACTCTGATTTTGTCTGCCAGTACAGGTGCTATTAGTGTTGCACGTGATCCGGTCAAGCACGAGCTTACCAAGCATATTGGTATTGATGCTTTCTATACAGGTGCTCAGGTGTAGGCTCAGGTTATTGCGCTTCAGTGTGTACCTTCAGAGTTACAGTTGGCGAATTTCTTTATGAAGGCACAGACTATTGTGTAGCATACTTTCTTTCTCTTCAAACTCAGTGTTGTCGAGCCACCATGAGTTTGAGGGGGGGGGGGGTGGGTGGGGTGTTAGATGTATATTTGTATATTGTATGTCACCACTTGTTAGAGGATTTTTCTGCATATTTCCACATGTACATGTACTATATATTGTGGCCTTTGGCCCACAGAGAAATATAAGTTGCATATTCCAGACAAGAGCTTGGGTGAATTCATGCCGCGAGAGTAATTTGTTTGCATAAATTAGACCTTTTAATTCTTGTAAAACTTCTCCTTAATTAATAGATTGGGGCAAAGCTTTTGCCCCCGTTTAAAAAAAAACTTGCACATGATATCTTTTCTGTGGCTCTGGTCGCAAGAGGGATGCTATTCTGCTAGCTCTACCTTATGGAGGTACGAGAAACGAAGGAAGCATGTTTGTCTGCTAGGAAGCAAAAATATTATGCTACAACACAACATTCTGTTAATGTGTTATTAATGATTTAGAAGGAGCTGAGCCGAGAGGCACTACTTTCAAAATCCAAATCCAAGAAACTGTACAAGTAACACAGCACCAGTAATTGCAAGGGACCAAGGAGCGCTAACTGTTTCTTGACCTTGATTTTTCACTATTTCAATGCCTACTACACCACTGTTCGCCTTCTTGCACTTACATGTAGATTGCTATGCTTGTAATGTACTATCGAAACTTTTCTTAGTGTGTAGATTCACTTCAAACCTAAGTGAACCTATATACTAAAAGAAATCTAGATATATTTGCTTCATAAAGCTAAAACATCTTATATTTCGAATTGGATGGACTAGAATAGATCACGAAACTGTTTAGTTTGTTCTATCAGACATTTCAAACTTGGGCAGCATAACACAATCGCTGCAAAGTCATAAAGTGATTACGGATAGGATGGCAGAAGTTTCTAAAAGATGTCAGGATGGCAGCAAAACTAAATTTGCATCTAAATAAGCAGACCAGCACATATACTTCACCACTCTGACACACCAGAAGTTCACGGCTTGACCATAACACAAGCCAGGATCATCAAGCCTTTACTAATTCGTCACTACATATAAAACCATGAGTTCAGATAATAAAGTGCTGATGCATTCAACAGCTTGCGCATAGGGCAACCACCAAAATAGCTGTCCGTACATACTGATGCAGTTAACAGATTAACCACCATGTCTGAGTCCACATTGAAGAGACTGAACAGAAACGCTTCAGGTTCAGTTTTGAGGGAGTAGCCATGTCGCGAGACGCATCCCATCACGCTTCCAAGAGACTGTTGGCAGAGGAGAGGAGAACACCTGGCCAATCACATCATAGACACCAATGGAAGCGTTCTCCTCCTCGTAAGAGCAGCCTTAGAAAAACTCCTCATCATCATCCAAGAAGCAGATGCGGTCTCCCAGCAACCCGTACTGAGAGACAGGAACAATCTGGGAGCACCTTCGGCCTAGAAAGAGAACCTGGTCATCCCCTAAGGTTGTTTTCCTGACCCATCCTAGCTGCTTGAGGTCAGCCTGAAACATCTCAAACTTGTTCCGTGAAACCACAAATTTATCAGGCATCCGTGTCGAGAAAATCTTCCTGCGCACCATCATCAATGTGCCACGCGATTCAACCAAGTAGAGCTTCTTATCGACCCTAGTGTTGTTTTCGGACAATAACAGAGGGAAGGGATCACCCTTGATGACCCGTACAATCCGAGGATCGCCGGTTGTTTGGTCCTGGGTGATGTCCATGATAGAGAGATGCTCATGGTGAGAAAGTATGTAGAGCTTGCCCTGGTAGAATGCCATGTCTTCATATCCCTTACAGGTATCGTAGGCTCGAACCGACCACGAGGAAGCCCCAGGCTGACACACAAGAATCTGACCAGAGCCTTGATGGTTGATGAATGCAACGACGAGGTTGTGCGAGCACAACATTAGCTTACTCAACTGGGGATCCTTGTCCTTGATATGAAGCCATGTCAACCTAGGGGCTACCCTGGTACATGGCTCACATCAGCATCAGGCGGGTTGAGCCGGACACTGGACAGAGCTGGGAGCGTCACGGTGGCCTTGGAAAAGGGGTTGACCAGGAAGCATCCGTCGCCGCGCGGGAAGACTAGCCAGCTGCCACAGGCGCTCTTGAAACCAGCGAAGCCGCAGCCGGTGAAGCGGAACGGCTCGGTGCAGGGAAGGCTGTAGAAAGTGCCGTCGGGAAGAGCGAGCAGTGGCACTGGCGGTGGCACGGTGAGCTGTCGCGCAGCAGCGCGCCACTGAGGGCAGACCGCGGAGAAGCGGGCACGATCGGCGTACGCAGGCAGGAGACGGAGCACCAGGCCGGCCAGCTCCAGCGGGATGTCTGACCACGATGGCGTCGGGCACGGTAGCTTCGTCGCCATTGTCATGAGTTGACTTCTGCAAACAAGAAAAGGTACGCAACAACATCAACAAGTGCGACCAACAGAGCAGAGGAAGGAGGCACCACGTCGAGCACCTTGCGTGCATGGTCAGTGCACATGGTAGGAGCAAGGAGGAGAGTAGGGAGGAGAGGAAGGCGGCAGGTGTACGGGGAGCAAGGATAGGCGAGTACCAGATATCAGCGCTCTACTCCGGTCGATGTGTTGATCGAGCGGCGAACCGTACGGCTGCCGCCGTCGCCGCCTCTGTTGCCTGAGAGTGTCGTGTGGTTGCTGTTACATGGCCGAAGTGAAATGTCACTGGACAGTTCAGATAAATGGGCTTTCTTCATCGACGCCTAATAGCACGTATCTACACGGACACAGCTATTTGGCTTCCGAGCTCATATGTAGCCTTTATTTAAATTTGATTTTTGTCAAAATTTGAAATGCTAAAAAAATTCAAAAAAAATATGTACACGTATAACTTCAAGTTTTAGACGTGGACAAAGTCGTTTCGCGAAAAATTGAACATTTTTCTGGAATGACTTCGAGTGAACCTAAAACACGAAGCTACACATAAACATATTTTATTTGAAAAATTTCAACATTTCAAAATATGTTATTTTTGTACCGGTGCAAATGCACCCGGGTTCAAAAATGGTTTTCCGGTATCTACATCTACATGTAAAGTTTTACAGAAAATAAAACCTCGTGGCCTGTGTGGAAAAATTGATGCTTAAGGAAAAACCGCCTCAAAATTTATTTTTCATACTACACAGCATTTCTTTTCTTTGGGAAAAATTTCACCCATATAAAAGACAAAATCATTTGTGTTGTCAAAAGTGTATTTTTTTAGTAATAACTTTTCTAATGTTCTTATTGTTCATCCTAGGTCTCAAAACGTTGCCCCGCTTTGTCCGCCCTCACGACATTGATATTACTCTCTTCGTTTCAAAATATAAGATGTTTTAGCTCTGTAAAGCAAACATATCTAGACTATTTTTAGTATATAGGTTCACCCAGGTTTAAAGTGAATCTATACACCAAGAAAAATCTAGATATATTTTCTTCATAAAACTAAAACATCTTATATTTTAAAACAGAGGTAGTACATGACAAGTGATGGCATGTGCTTTGGCTGCTTGGCACACCTAAAACAATATGTGCTTTCTTCTTATAAGAAAAAGTATGGAGTAGCTTTTTTCTTCTTTTTGCAGCTCAAGAGCTTGTGTTTTCGCTCTAGACATGACCCTCGGTTACAGGAAAATCGATATAGTCCTTTTTTTGAAGAGTCGATGTACTGTTAAACGGAGTTGGTTAGGACTATCGATCCTACTCTCCGTTGCTAACCGAATGTGACTAGATAGTTCTCTAGATAGTTAGATCTATGTAATCTTAACAATCTTGTAATTTGTATATGTATTATATTAAGAGAGCACCGCCGGCCCCTTGAGGGTACACGGCACAAACCGATCTATCTCGTTTTTTATTATGGTATCAGAGCACTAGGCTCCAAAAACTCCAAGGCTCCAACCAATCCACCTCCACCACCGCCGCCGGTGAACATTATCGCCGCCCTGGCCTCCACCATCACCATGAAGCTAGATCAGGAGAATTTCCTGCTCTGGAAAGCTCAGGCTCTGCCTGTGCTATACAACAATGATTTGTACGGGTTTGTTGACGGAACCAAGGTGGCCCCGCCAAAGAAGGTCGCCGCTGCAACCGGGAACTCTGACGAGGTTGATAACCCCGAGTATCCCATCTGGTTCAAGCAAGATCAACAGGTGCTGAGTGGCCTACTCGCCATGTTCAGCTCCTCAAGACATTGGCCCAGGTGTGGGAGGCCCTGGAGCTGACGTTGTCGTCCAGATCCAAGGCGCGGATCATGCAGCTCCACACTGCACCGGTGAAGCCAAAGCTCAGGGACATGTCGATGTCCAACTACTACCACCACACAAAGAAGATCGTCGACACGATGGCGGCAATTGGGAATCCCCTCGGCGACGACGCGATCGCCTCATACATCCTGGCCGGTGTGAGCGAGGAACACGAGAATTTCAGCACATCGATGTCCATGCTTGCTGGGAAAGAGGACTTCGTGCTCAGTGGCCTGTACGGTCACATGGTTGCCTACGAGGCGCGCGCCAGCGATCGCGCTTCTGGAGGACAGTTTCAGCACTCCGCCAACAACGCCGGGCACGGTGGTGGCCGCGACGGTTTCCAGCGTGGCGGAGGAGTGGCCGTGGTGATGGCGGCTGCGACAATGGAGGAGGACGCCACAATGGTGGCTACAACGACAACGGTGGCAACCACAATGGATACGGAGGTGGTTATGGTGGCTATCAAGGCCACCAAGGAGGGTACCATGGAGGTGGCAATGACTACGGTCACGGCCACAACCCTGGGCACGACGGATTCATGGCCACAACCCTGGGCACGACGGATCAGCTCTAGGAGGAGGGGACGGGACACGGCGGCAAGTCCACGTGCCAGATCTATGGCATATACGACCACGACGCGCTCTGCTACTACTCCCGCTTCAACCACGCCATCCAGCCGGAATCTTCGAACCGGTAGGCCTCTTACTCCTACTCCAACGCCAATGACTATAGTGAGAATTGGGTGTTGGACTCCAGCGCGACGGACCACATGACGAATGACCTGAGTCGGCTTCACGTCCAGGACGTCTACCACGACAATGATCAGATCCAAGTGGAAAATGGTACGCATATACCCATCCTGCATATCGGTGAATCATCTTTAAATGGTTCGACTCATCCTTTACGTCTTAAAAATGTTATAACTACTACAACTATTACAACTACTTTGAATAGACACGCAGGTCTTAACGGAATTAAAAGACAACCATATGGCTCCTGCCGGTTGCCAACTTATAATAAGGAACATTGCATACATCATATATAATCACAATCATGGTCATATCACATCACAACACACCCCTGCAAAACAAAGTTAGACGCCTCTAATTTTCTTTGCATATTTTACGTGGTTTGGGGCTTTCAATAAGTGTCGTTCTAACTTACGAACAAGAACCACAACGTTGATGCTTGAACTATCAAGTGCCCGTTGTAAATTGAATCTATACTATGATGGGAGAGACAGGCACCCGCAAATCCACTTATGCAATACAAGTTGCATGTTGAGCGTGGAGCAAGTCTCATGAACGATGTCATGTAAGGTTAGCCCGGGCCGCTTCATCCCATCATACCGCAAGATCCAAAGTACACAAAAAGCAATTGATAATAAAAGCACCACCGTCCATAATGACCATTGTGTTCTACTCGTGCAATAGATCTACATATAGACATGGATCTGATACCACTATAGGGGTTCGTAGCATGGAAAACAAAAAAATTCTACCGCATGCACACAAACAAGTCAAGATCTATCTACTAGATTGTAGCAACGAGTCGATAGAAGCACTCACCCTCGAAGATTCCAAAGTGGTTAACGAGAGCAGATTCTCGTGGGTGATGTAGTCGTACACTTGCCAGTCTCGAGATCGCGTAGACGATGCTTCCGGCGCTGCGCTCGGTGCGCTTCCGATCGGTCACATCGCGTTAACTTTCGATGAAGACCTTCCTCTCCCTTGTTCCATCAGTCAGCGGAGGTTGTATCACTCTCCTCGTGATTCCGGCAGCACGACGGCGTGGTGTCGGAAGTAGAGGGAAGATCTCGCAGGGCTTCGCCTAAGCCGGAGCGAGTATGGTGGAGTAAGAGAGGGCCTTGGCGATCTACGGTTTAGAGGCACCAAGGGGGTGGCTTGGCCAACGGCTAGGGTTTGGGGAAACCCTAGTCGGCGATTTGGAGGAGCCCTAGGAGGTGGCAGCACTTGGGGTGGTGGCGCCTAGAGCTAGGGTTTGAGGTGTGAGGGTAGGGGTGCGCCCTACCCCTCCTTATATAGGTGGGGTGGCGGTTTGGGAGGAGGGAGTACTCCCCAAACTCCTCCTCCTTGGCCGGCAGGTAGAGGGAGTGGGATTCCTACCCTAGGTAGGTTTCCTACTCTCCCTCCACCAAGCAATGTTCGGATTTGACTTTTCAAATTGGCGTTTGACTTTGAAACTTGAATTTGATTTCTCTCCATATTGCCCAGCCAAGTGACATGGTACATGATGCAACCATTCCACATTGTCATGACACATCCATGTACCCTTCCCCTTCCGGAGTGCCGAACCTTCCAGACCCTTCTAGAACATTTCCGGTGAAAACACCGAAATCATTTCCGAACTTCGAAACAGGACTTTCCTTATATGAATCTTATTCTTCAGACCATTTCGGATCTCCTCGTGATACCCCATATCCCATCCGAGACTCCGAACAACATTCGCTCTCTTACTCATCATTCCATAACTACACAACAACATCGAATCCTTAAGTGTGTCTTCCTACGGTTCGTGAATTATGCAGACATGACCGAGACACTTCTCCGATCAATAACCAATAGAGGAATCTGGAAATTCATATGGCTACCACATATTTATACGATTACTTTGCGATCGAATGAACCACTTACATACGATACCAATTTCCCTTTGTCTCATGATAGTTTACTTATCCGAGGTTTTGATCATCGGTATCTCTGCATACCTAGTTCAACCTCGTTACCGATAAGTACTCTTTTCTCGTTCCCGTGGTATGTGATCCCTTGTGAGCCAGTCACATGCTTGAAAGCTAATTGGATGACATTCCACCGAGAGGGCCCAGAGTATATCTATCCGTCATATGGATGGACAAATCCCACTCTTGATCCATGTGCCTCAACCCATACTTTCCGAACACTCAGTGCCACCTTTATAGCCACCCAGCTACAGTGTGGTGTTTGATGTCATCAAAGCATCCTTACGGTGATGGTGATTAGCATGATCTCATGGTCGAAGGAATTAGGTTACTATGTATCATAAAACTTATAGCAATTGAACTATTAAAATGACTTGATCTTTATGCTACGCTTATCTATAGGAGTATGTCCATCATACCATTCTCCTAATGATATGATATCGTTGTTAATAACATCTCAATGTTCATGATCGAGAAACCACGATCATCTATTAACCAACAAGCTAGTATTATTAAAGAGGCTTTACTAGGGACTCTAATTTAGTTTACAAATCACACAAGTATTAATGTTTCCGGTTAATACTGTTATAGCATGAATGTAAACATTTATCGTAAACACAAAGATATAATAATAACCACGTTTATTATTGCCTCTAGGGCATATCTCCAACAGTCTCCCACTTGTACTAGAGTCAACTAATCTAGATTACATGGTAATATACCGAACACCCATGGCGGTTTGCTGTTGGTCATGTTTTGCCCTCGGGAGAGGTTTAGTCAACGGATCCGCCACATTCAGATCTGTGTGTACTTTGCAAATATTTATGTCACCATTTTGGACATGTTCTCGAATAGCATGAAAACGTAGCTTGATGTGCTTCAGCTTCTTGTGTGACCTTGGTTCTTGCTCATTGGCTACGGCGCCCATGTTATCACAGTAGATAGACATTGGGTCCAACGCACTTGGAACCACACCGAGCTCTGTAATGAACTCCTTCATCCATATCGCCTCTTGTGAAGCCTCTGAAGCATCTATGTATTCCGATTCAGTTGAAGATCTCGCCACAATGCTTTGCTTTGCACTCCTCCAGCTAGCTGCTGCACCATTCAAAGTAAATACGTATCCAGATTGAGATTTAGAATCATCCGGATCGGTGTTCCAACTAGCATCGGTGTAACCATTAACAACGAGATGTTCATCACCTCCATAAGAAAGAACCATATCCTTAGTTCTTCTCAAGTACTTAAGGATGTTTTTGACCGCTGTCCAATGATCCACTCCTGGATCACTTTGATATCTGCTAGTTAAGCTAACAGCATATGCAATGTCGGGTCTAGTACATAGCATGTCATACATTAGAGATCCTATGGCTGAGGCATAGGGAGTCTTACTCATCATTTCTCTATCTTGTGCCGTTGCAGGACTTTGAGTTTTACTCAAGGTCGTATTGGGCAACATGGGCAAGAACCCTATCTTGCTATCTTCCATTCCAAACCACTTTAGAACTTTGTCCAAATATGTACTTTTTGACAATGATATTAGGTGTCTCGATCTATCTTTATAAATCTTTATGCCTAATATGTAAGCTGCTTCGCCAAGATCTTTCATTGAAAAACTATTATTCAAATAATACTTGACACTATTAAGAAGGTCTACATCATTCCCAATCAACAATATGTCATCTACATATATTATTAAGAATGCTACAGAGCTCCCACTCACTTTGTTGTAAATACAAGCTTCTCCATAAGTTTGTATAAAACCAAAGCTTTTGATTACCTTATCAAAACGTTGATTCCAACTTCGGGATGCTTGCTTCAATCCATATATGGACCGTTGAAGTTTGCATACCTTGTTAGCATCTTTAGGATCGACAAAACCTTTGGGTTGCATCATATACAACTCTTCGTCAATGTCTCCATTGAGGAAAGCTGTTTTGACATCCATCTGCCATATCTCATAATCATAATATGCAGCGATTGCTAACATAATCCTCATAGACTTTAGCTTCTCTACCGGTGAGAAAGTCTCATCATAGTCAACTCCTTGAATTTGTCGAAACCCTTTTGCGACAAGTCGAGCTTTATAGACAGTAACATTACCATCAGCATCTGTTTTCTTCTTGAAAATCCATTTGTTCTCGACAGCCTTCTGGCCATCCGGTAAGTCCACCAAAGTCCATACTTGGTTTTCATACATGGATCCAATCTCGGATTTCATGGCTTCTTGCCATTTATTGGAATCTAGGCTCATCATCGCTTCCTCATATGTCGCAGGGTCATCGGTGTTGTCCACCAACATGATACTCATAACGGGATCATACCAATCAGGAATGGTACGAGTGCTCGTTGACCTGCGAGGTTCCGTAGTAACTTCAACCAAAGTTTCATGATCAACATCATTAGCTTCATGTCTTATTGGTGCAGGCGCCACAGGAACTACTTCCGGTGTTGCGCTACTCGCAAGTTCGAGAGAAGGTTCAGCAACCTCGTCAAGTTCTACTTTCCTTCCAGTCACTTCTTTCGAGAGAAATTATTTCTCTAGAAAGGATCCATTCTTGGCAACGAAGATTTTGCCTTCGGATCTATGATAGAAGGTATACCCAATAGTTTCCTTCGGGTATCCTATGAAGACGCATTTTTCCGCTTTGGGTTCAAGCTTGTCCGGCTGTAACTCTTTACATAAGCTTCGCAACCCCAAACTTTAAGGAACGACAATTTAGGTTTCTTCCCAAACCATAATTCATAGGGTGTCATTTTAACGGATTTAGATGGTGCCCTATTTAAAGTGAATGCGGTTGTTTCTAATGCATAACCCCAAAACTATAGCGGTAAATCTGTAAGTGACATCATTGAACGAACCATATCTAAGAGAGTTTGATTACGATGTTAGGACACACCATTACGTTGTGGTTTTCCCGGCAGTGTCAATTGTGAAAGTATTTCGCATTTCTTCAAATGCTCGCCAAACTCGTAACTTAGATATTCACCTCCACGATCAGATCGTAGAAATTTAATCTTCTTGTTGTGTTGATTATCTACCTCACTTTGAAATTCCTTAAACTTCTCGAAAGTTTCGGACTTATGTTTCATGAAATAGATATACCCATATCTACTCAAGTCATCCGTGAAGGTAAGAACATAACGATAACCACCGCACGATGCTACACTCATTGGACCACACACATCGGTATGTATGATTTCCAATAAGTCCGTAGCTAGCTCCATCATAACATAAAATGGAGTCTTAGTCATTTTACCCATCAGACATGCTTCGCATATTTCAAGTGATTCAAGAAGTCCATCGGAATGGAGTTTCTTCATACGCTTCACTCCAATGTGACCAAGACGACAGTGCCACATATAGGTCATGTTATCACTCAATTTCAAACGTTTAGCTTCAATGTTATTAATGTGTGTATTTCCACAATCGAGATTCAATAAGAATAGACTATCTATCAAAGGTGCATGTGCATAAAACATATTACTCATGTAAATCGAACAACCATTATTCTCGGACTTAAACAAGTAACCGTCTCGCAATAAACATGATCCCGATATAATGTTCATGCTCAATGCAGGCACCAAATAACAATTATTTAAGTATAAAACTAATCCTGATGGTAGATGAAGAGGTAGCGTGCCAATCGCGATCACATCAACCTTTGATCCATTTCCAACGCGCATCGTCACCTCGTTCTTCGCTAGCTTCCGTTTATTCTGCAGTACCTATTTCGAGTTACAAATATGAGCAACTGAACCAGTATTAAATACCTAGGCACTACTACGAGTACTAGTGAGATACACATCAATAACATGTATATCGGATATACCTTTCTTCTTGATGTTGCCGTTCTTCAAATCCGCCAAGTACTTTGGGCAATTCCGCTTCCAGTGACCTTCTCCCTTGCAGTCAAAGCACTCAGTATCAAGCTTAGGCCCAGCCTTGGTCTTCTTCGCCGGCGCGGAAACTTTCTTACCGCCCTTCTTGAAGTTTCCCTTTTGCTTAGACTTGCCTTGCTTCTTGAATTTGGTGGTCTTATTGACCAACAACACTTGGTGCTCTTTCTTAATCTCCACTTCTGCAGATTTCAACATGGAGAAGAGTTCTGGCAACGTCTTGTCCATGTTTTGCATATTGTAGTTCATCATAAAGTTCTTGTAACTTGGTGGCAGTGATTGGAGGACACGGTGAATCCCCAAAGAATTAGGAATCACTATACCCAAACTTTGGAGTTTATTTGCATGCCTAGACATCTTAAGCACGTGCTCACTCACAGAGCTGCCCTCTTCCATCTTGTAGTTAAAGAACTTTTCAGAAGCCTCATAACTCTCAACTGCCGCCTGAGCCTCAAATATCATTTTGAGTTTACGGACAATATCATGTGGGTCATGGTTCTCAAACCTTTTTTGAAGCTCCGATTCCAAACCATACAAGATAGCACACTGAACTGTGGAGTACTGATTGTTCCGAGTGAGGTAAACATTCTTTACTTCATCGGTAGAAGTAGCTGCAGCGGTCACCATGATGCATCCAAAGACATAGGTCAAATTACCAGCATTGAGGACAATCCTCAAATTGCGGAACCAATCCGCGAAGTTGCTTCCATTGTTTTGCAACTTTTCTTTCTCTAGGAACGCATTAAAATTGATGGTAGGGGCCTCCATTGATCTACAACATATTTGCAATAGTTTAGACTAAGTTTATGACAAATTGAGTTCTTATTAATAGTTAAATTAATCTAGGTGAACTCCCACTCAAAAAAATATCCCTCATATTGTTTTAGTGATCACACGAACCAAATCCACCACATCAAAACCGATCATCACGAGAGTTGATGTAGCTTCAATGGTGAACAATCAACATGTTCATCATATCTACTATATGACTCATGCTTTACCTTTCGGTGATCCGTGTTCCGAGACCATGTCTGTACATTCTAGTCTCGTCAAGATCAAACCTTAGCTTCCGCATGAGCAAATCTGGCTTGCTCACGTTGTATACACTCGTAGAATCTAGCACACCCGATCATCACGTGGTGCTTTGAAACAACGAGCTTTAGCAACGATGCTTACTAAGGATGAACACTTTAAAACTTGAAATTGTGTGCTTGAGGGATCATCTTATAATGCTACCATCGTGAGCTAAGAAATACAAGATGCATAAAAGGATTAACATCACATGCAATTCAAAATATGTGATATGATATGGCCTTTCTTCTTGTCCTTCCGATCTCCATCTTCAAGCATGAACATGATCTTCATAATCACCGGTATGGCGTCAAGGTCAATGGCGCCGTTTCATGGTTGTCGTCCACCAGCTTCAACTATTACAACTACTTTGAAAAGACACGCAGGTCTTAACGGAATTAAAAGACAACCATATGGCTCCTGTCGGTTGCCAACTTACAATAAGGAACATTGCATACATCATATATAATCACAATCATGGCCATATCACATCACAACACACCCCTGCAAAACAAAGTCAGACGCCTCTAATTTTCTTTGCATATTTTACGTGGTTTGGGGCTTTCAATAAGTGTCGTTCTAACTTACGAACAAGAACCACAACGTTGATGCTTGAACTATCAAGTGCCCATTGTAAATTGAATCTATACTATGATGGGAGAGACAGACACCCGCAAAGCCACTTATGCAATACAAGTTGCATGTTGAGCGTGGAGCAAGTCTCATGAACGATGTCATATAAGGTTAGCCCCGACCGCTTCATCCCATCATACCGCAAGATGCAAAGTACACAAAAAGCAATTGATAATAAAAGCACCACCGCCCACAATCACCATTGTGTTCTACTCATGCAACATATCTACATATAGACACGGCTCTGATACCACTATAGGGGTTCGTAGCATGGAAAACAAAAAATTTCTACCGCATGCACACAAACAAGCCAAGATCTATCTACTAGATTGTAGCAACGAGTCGATAGAAGCACTCACCCTCGAAGATTCCAAAGCGGTTAACGAGAGCAGATTCTCGTGGGTGATGTAGTCGTACACTTGCCGGTATCGAGATCGCGTAGACGATCCTTCCGGCGCTGCGTTCCGGCAGCGCTTCCGCAGTCGATCGCACGTTTGGTACTCGATGAAGACCTTCCTCTCCCTTGTTCCAGCAGGCAGCGGAGGTTGTAGCACTCTCCTCGTGATTCCGACAGCACGACGGCGTGGTGTCGGAAGTAGAGGGAAGATCCCGCAGGGCTTCGCCTAAGCCGGAGCGAGTATGGTGGAGTAATAGAGGGACTTGGCGATCTACGGTTTAGAGGCACAAAGGGGGGTGGCTTGGCCGGTGGCTAGGGTTTGGGGAAACCCTAGTCGGCGACTTGGAGGAGCCCTAGGAGGCGACAACACTTGGGGTGGTGGCGCCTGGAGCTAGGGTTTGAGGTGTGAGGGTAGGGGTGCGCCCTACCCCTCCTTATATAGGTGGGGGGAGGCGGTTTGGGAGGAGGGAGTCCTCCCCAAACTCCTCCTCCTTGGCCGACGGGTGGAGGGAGTGGGATTCCTACCCTAGGTAGGTTTCCTACTCTCCCTCCACCAAGCAATGTTTGGATTTGACTTTTCAAATTGGCGTTTGACTTTCAAACTTGAATTTGATTTCTCTCTTCATATTGCCCAGCCAAGTGACATGGTACATGATGCAACCATTCCACATTGTCATGACACATCCATGTACCCTTCCCCTTCCAGAGTGTCGGACCTTATAGACCCTTCTAGAACATTCCTGGTGAAAACACCGAAATCATTTCCGAACTCCGAAACATGACTTTCCTTATATGAATCCTATTCTCCGAACCATTCCAGATCTCCTCGTGATATCCTGGATCCCATCTGAGACTCTGAACAACATTCGGTCTCTTACTCATCATTCCATAACTACACAACAACATTGAATCCTTAAGTGTGTCTCCCCACGGTTCGTGAATTATGCAGACATGACCGAGACACTTCTCCGATCAATAACCAATAGAGGAATCTGGAAATTCATATGGCTACCAAATATTTATACGATTACTGTGTGATCGAATGAACCACTTACATACGATACCAATTTCCCTTTGTCTCATGATAGTTTACTTATCCGAGGTTTTGATCGTCGGTATCTCTGCATACCTAGTTCAACCTCGTTACCGATAAGTACTCTTTTCTCGTTCACGTGGTATGTGATCCCTTGTGAGCTAGTCACATGCTTGCAAGCTAATTGGATGGAATTCCACCGAGAGGGCCTAGAGTATATCTATCCGTCATATGGATGGACAAATCCCACTCTTGATCCATGTGCCTCAACCCATACTTTCCGAACACTCAGTGCCACCTTTATAGCCACCCAGTTACGGTGTGGTGTTTGATGTCATCAAAGCATCCTTACGGTGATGGTGATTAGCATGATCTCATGGTCGAAGGAATTAGGTTACTATGTATCAGAAAACTTATAGCAATTGAACTATTAAAATGACTTGATCTTTATGCTACGCTTATCTATAGGAGTATGTCCATCATACCATTCTCCTAATGATATGATCTCGTTGTTAATAACATCTCAATGTTCATGATCGAGAAACCACGATCATCTATTAACCAACAAGCTAGTATTATTAAAGAGGCTTTACTAGGGACTCTAATTTAGTTTACAAATCACACAAGTATTAATTTTTCCGGTTAATACTGTTATAGCATGAATGTAAACATTTATCATAAACGCAAAGATATAATAATAACCACTTTTATTATTGCCTCTAGGGCATATCTCCAACAATATACCCATCCTGCATATCGGTGAATCATCTTTACATGGTTCAACCCATCCTTTACGTCTTAAAAATGTCTTACATGCTCCTGAACTTTTCAAAAGTCTTTTATCTGCTAGTAAACTTGCCTTTGATAACAATTGCTTTTTTGGAACTTCATCCTCGTTCTTTTCTCATAATGGATCGCACCACGAGGGAAACTCTGCTACAAGGTAGAGGTCATCGAGGACTCTACCCCATGTCACATCCATGCCCTCGCCAAGCCTTCCTCACCACACCATACAAGGAGTTGTGGCAGCAGCGCCTCGGCCATCCCTCTTCAACCATCGTCCAAGCCATCCTCTCCACAAATAAGTTGTCATCCATAAATAAAGATTCATTCACATATGTGTGTGATGCGTGTCAACAAGCTAAAGTTCATCAGCTTCCTTATGAGTTATCTAGTCGAGTTTCCCGTGTTCCCTTATAACTTGTCCACACGGATGTGTGGGGCCCTGCCATTAAATCTGCAGGAGGTTTTAGTTATTATGTAAGTTTTTTGGATGATTTCAGTAAATTTTCTTGGGTGTACTTGTTGACACACAAATCCGATGTTGAGCATGTCTTTTATCAGTTCTAGAATCGTGTTGAACGTTCCTTTTATAAGAAAATTTTGTCCATCCAATCCGACTAGGAAGGATAATATCACAAATTAAATCGTTATTTCCGTGACACTGACATTACACATCGTCTCTCATGCCCACACACGCATCGAAAAAATGGTGCTATTGAGAGGAAACACCGCTATCATGTTGAAATAGCCTTGGCTCTTCTAGCTCAAGCCTCACTTCCTCTCCGTTTTTGGGATGTTTCCATCCTTACTACTTGTTACCTTATCAATAGATTGCCTAGTCATGTTATTCACAATGATACACCGCCCCGTAAACTCTTCCAAGCCTTAATTCGTTACGATCTTCTTCGTGTGTTCGGGTGTGCCAGTTGGCCTAACTTTTCCCCTACAATAACCGGAAAGTCGAGTTTTGGTCACGCCGGTGTGTCTTCCTAGGGTACAGTCCTGATCACCTTGGTTTCAGGTGCCTCGATCTCTCAACAGGGCGCATCTATGTGTTACGAGATGTAGTTTTTGATGAATGAGTGTTTTCATTTGCTACCGATTCTTCCCAGTATTCTCCTCCCATCGAAGATCTTTTGCTCCTTCCTGAACCGGATGATTCACCTTTATGTAGTGATAGGGCACGTGCTACTAATTCTGCTCCCAGTCCTGTTGTTGTTTCAGGTACCGGCGACGTTGATCGCGCCCTGCATGCACCCCGCCCGAGGCCCATCACAATGCCCTGGACATGGAACCCTCTCCGCCAACTTCGTCGTCCACTCCACCTGCTAGGCCGGCCCATGATGACCCCGGTCTGTCTCCCGCTTCGTTGTCGTCCACTGCTGCCTCGCCACCACCAGCTCCGTCGCCGCTCGCGTCCATGATGCGCACACTCCTTCAGAACAACTTCATGTGTCCCATCAAACTCTATGATGACATCATTCGGTATGACACCTCTAAACGAAGTTTTGCTGCTGATCATGTCTCCCATATGGATGCTCTTGGTGTCCCAACGTGGAAAGCTGCTATGGATGAAGAATTTCGTGCTCTCCGTCAGAACAAAACCTAGAAGCTTGTCACAGCAACCTCGAGGGCATAATGTAGTTGGTTGCAAATGGGTGTTCAAATTGAAACAAAAACCAGATGGCTCCATTGACCGGTACAAGGCCAGATTAGTTTCTAAGGGTTTTACTCAGTGTCAAGGAATTGACTACACAGATACATTTTCTCCTGTTGTTAAGCCCACCATGGTGCGATTGATCTTGTCCATCGTTGTGTCTCGCGGCTAGACTCTTCGGCAAGTTGACGTTCAAAACGCCTTCCTCCATGGCGATATCTAGGAGGAGGTATATATGCATCAACCACTAGGGTACGTTGATCCTGATCGATCTAATCATGTCTGTCGTCTTTAGAAGTCTCTGTATAGGTTGAAACAAGCGCCTATGGCTTGGTATTCGAAGATCAGTGTCAAAATGCAGTCGCTAGGGTTTATTCCATCACAACCAGACACATCTCTGTTTATCTTCACTGGTCCTTGAGTCACCATCTACATGCTGATCTATGTGGTCGATATTATCATTGTAGGCTCATATCCTAAAGCTGTTGAGAAGTTACTTTTGCAGCTTCGTGATTCATTTCTTGTGAAGGATCTGGGGGAACTCTCATATTTTCTGGGCATTGAGGTGACTCGGCAACCTGATGGCATTGCACTCACCCAGTCCAAATATACTGTAGATCTTCTTCGGAAAGTGAACATGCATATGTGCAAGGTGAGCAACTGTAATATCCTAAAATTCTATACACGTTGAGTTTAATATCTCTTTGTTGTTGACCAAAATTTGACCTTCTGAATCATAAGACGAATGGAGTATCCGATACCAGGGTTGGGTGCGTCTCGTCGAGCTGATGAAAAAAAGTATAAATTTATGCCAATCGGAGGTCAAATAAATTATTGCAGATATGTTAAATTTTTCGCTATTAATATTTTTTGTCAAACCTGGCTCTGATACCAACTGTAACACCCCAGATTTCTACCTAGCTGGCGGTGTAACCACACTTCTTAAATTATGATCGAAACTAACTAGAATTCAAAATTTCGGCAGCACCTCCTTTGTTTCAAAGGACATCCACGATAGGCAAAACACACAATAATGGGTAAAGACAGTAAAGACCATATAAGTAAACAATCCACGCAGTTCAGAAAGTGCATAACCATTCCATGACACGAGTACTAACGCTAGAGAGACCCAAGGCTCACAATAACATGCAAACGACTCCATGAATTATGATAAAGGAATAATGGTAACTAAGAATTATGTGTGAACGGTGTTCTATGATATGTAGAATGGATGTGTGCGCCAAGTGGTGGCAAACTACTCCCTCCCATGCATGTGGCTATCTTTGAGTACAGAAATCCAAATAAAAACCAAGAAAACACAAGGGTGAGTAAAAATATACTCAGCAAGTACATGTTCAGAACCAAATCAACAACATACAAACTCCAATGCTCATTCCAAATGATATCTAGAAACATCATTAAGCATAATTTGTTTTACGGTACGGGCGTTCCGGAATATTCACTGTTAACTTCCTCACCGACCTCGCGGAAATCTTTCAGTGCAGTGCACCTAAACATTCTCTATCAGTGTTGGCTAGCCTGCTTCCAGGTCGGAGAGTATTGAAGAACGGATTTCTTTGGGATTTGGTGGGGAATTTGAGTAAAGAGATGAAGATTGAGAACATTCATGTGGTTAGAAATTGTTGGAATTATGACCTAGAGGCAATAATAAAGATGTTATTATTATAATTCTTGTTCATGATAATGTTTATATTCCATGCTAGAATTGTATTAAGCGGAAACTTTAATACTTGTGTGGTCTGTGAACAACACTGTGTCCCTAGTATGCCTCTATGGACTAGCTCATTGATTAATGATGGTTAAGGTTTCCTAGCCATGGACATGAGTTGTCGATTAATAATGAGATCATATCATTGGGAGAATGATATGGTGGACATACCCAAACTAAGCGAAGCAATTAGATCGTGTCATCGTGTTCGTCTTTGCGAAGCTTTTCTTATGTCAAATATTGTATTCCTTAGACCATGAGATAATACAACTCCCTGGTATCGGAAGAAATCTTTGAGGTCATCAAACGTCATCCTATGAGAGGGTGATCATAAAGGTGTCTCTCGGTGATCGGAAAGTATCATTGGGTTGTATGTATCGAGATGGGATTTGTCCCTCCCAAGTCGGAGAGATATACTTGGGCCCTCGTGTCGATATCAACACAGCTTGCAAGCATATGGTTAAGGAGTTAATCACAAAGTGATATCGGATTACGGAACAAGTAAAGTACTCACCGTGAGCGAGATTGAACTAGGTATGACGATGCAAGCGATCGAATCTCGGGCAAGTAAAATATCGCGAGACGAAGGGAATATATATATGGGATTGATTGAATCCTAGCATCGTGGTTCATCCGATATGATCATCGATGAATGT
This sequence comes from Avena longiglumis, assembly GCA_030063025.1. Classification (NCBI taxonomy): domain Eukaryota; kingdom Viridiplantae; phylum Streptophyta; class Magnoliopsida; order Poales; family Poaceae; genus Avena; species Avena longiglumis. The sequence continues at coordinate 418,526,017 of CP125979.1, read as the reverse complement.
GTGGGAGTCAATATGGGTTACCAGACCCCGCTGTTGATTATTGATAGAAGATCATGTCTGCATATTCTCGAACCCGCAGGGTCACACACTTAACGTTTCTCGACGCTAGGATAGATTGGATAATTGGTTTATGAGTTTTTGTTCGGAGTATCGGATGGGATCCGGGACATCACGAGAGGTTCCAGAGTGGTCCGGAGAATAAGATTCATATAAGGCAGTGCAGTTTTTGGAGTTCGGAATTGTTCCGGATTAATCGGTATTGTACAGGAAGCTTCGAGAACCTTCCGGAAGGGGACCAACGTGGCCCCACCTTCCGGGAGGGGGCATGGGCCTATGAGGGAGTGCCCTGGCTGCCTTGGGCCAGGGTCACAAGTCCCCATAGGGCCGGCCTAGAGAGGTTTAAACTCGAGATAGAGTTTCTAGAAGGGGGGTTTCCTTGCCCCCGACTCCTTATCCTTTGGGGCCGCCGGTTTGGGCTTGGGGGAGGGGCTAGGGCTGTGCCCCCTCTATATAAAGAGGGGTGGGGGCGCACCAACCCCCCACACCTTCCCCTCCAACCCTAGCCGCCCTGCTGCCCTTCCTCTCTCCCTCCCGACTGTTTGTAGGCGAAGCCCTGCTGCAGAAATTCTCCACCATATACACCACGCCGTCGTGTTGTAGATCCAATCCATCTCTCCACCATACTTGCTGGTCCGAGGAAGGAGGATACGTCGAGGTGCTGCACGTGTGCATCTCACGGAGGCACCGCCACTTGTGGTGCTAGATCGGATCGGATCGCGAGGAGGAGAAGCGAGTACGACTACATCACCCACGTTCCAATGAGCGTTCATCTTGAATCTTCAAGGGTATGAAGATCTAATCCAATCTCTCTCGTTGTTTGCATCTCCTAGATTAGATCTTGGCTTCCCTCTGTTCGCATCCATAGAAAATTTTGATTTACTATGCCGCGAAACCCTTGAGGTATCGAGCTAGATCTATGCGTAGATGTGTTTCACGAGTAGAACGCAGCATGGTTGTTGCGGCGTTGATGTTTTCTGTTGCAAGCCTCTTGTTTATGTTCTTCTTATGGCGGGATAGTGAGATTGAAGCGGTCGAGGCCAACCTTACGCGACGTCGTTCGCGAGACCGGCTCCGACTTGACGTGTGGCTTGTTCCACATGCGGTGGTAGATGTCGATTCTCTCACTATAGTTGTCATGGGATTAACACCGGAGTTTGGCAACCATAATATCACCGTTGTGGCTTTCCGTAGGTAAGAATCGTTCTTAGCATCTACTCCCATAAGCCACGTAAAACATGCAACAACAAAGTAGAGGCGTCTAACTTGTTTTTACAGGGAGTGTTTTTCTGTGATATGGTATGGCCCAAGATGTGATGTGTATAATGTATGCGATGATCATGTTTTGTAATGTTTCATGACTTGCATGTCGATGAGTACACAACCGGCAGGAGACATATGGTTGTCTTTATAATTGTGTATGACCTGTGTGTCAACTTCTTATGCGCCATGTAATAGATTCACTTTATCGCTAAGTAGTTAGCAATAGTTGTAGTTGCTATTCGTGGTGGAGGCAATCATGGTGGAGTGATGGAGATCATGCCGGAGCGCACAAGATGGAGATCATTGCGCGAAGATTGGCTATACCATGTCACATTAAAGTTATATGCATGTGATGTTTATCCTTTTATGTATCTTATTATGCTTAGATCACGACGGTAGCATTATAAGATGATTCCTCACTTAAAGATCAAGATAAAAACTATGTTCTCCCCGAGTATGCACCGTTGCGAAAGTTCGTCGTGTCCAAGCATCACGTGATGATCGGGTGTTATAGACTCTACGCTCACATACAACGGGTGCAAGCCAGTTTTGCACACGCGGAAATACTTGGGTCTAACTTGACGAGCCTAGCATGTACAGACATGGACTCGGAACACAAGAACCGAAAGGTTAAGCATGAGTCATATGAATGATATGATAGACACTTCGTTGTCCACCATTGAAACCACATCTCTTCTCGTGATGATCGGATTAGGTGTGGTGAATTTGGATCGTGTTCACTAAACAACTTGAGGGATGTTGAATTTAGTGGGAGTTCATCTAGTAATTTGATTAAGTTGAACTATTTATCATGAACATAGTCTAAATTGTACTTGCAAATACTGTAGATCACATGGCCAAGTCCAACTTCAACTTCAACGTTTTTTTTGAGATAGAAAAGCTTAGAAACAATGGGTCTAACTTCACCAAATGGTTCCGCATTCTGAGAATCATTCTCGCTGGCGGACAAAAGGACTATGTCCTTGAGAAAGCGCTAGGTGACGCCCCTGCTATAGATGCGCCGGCTGATGAAAAAGCTGTTTATCAGTCGTGCAAGGATGATTATGATTTGATTAAGATCGCCATGTTGTATGCTATGGAATCGGATCTTCAAAATCGTTTTGAGGAGTTCGCCGGGCCCTTTGAGATTCTCGAGGAGCTGAAAAACATGTTTCAGACTCAAGCCCGTTCTGAGAGATATGAGATCTCTAAGAAATTCTTTAACTACAAGATGGAGGAAGGGAGTTCCGTTAGTGAGCACGCCATTGAGATGACGGGCTACACTCAACGCTTGAGCAAGCTGGACTGCAAAATTCGGAGGAGCTCAAGATTGACACTCCTAGCTACAAAAGTTTTGTAGTTGATCACAATCAGTTGGTTCCACGATATGATCACCGAGATCTTTGCTAAGATGAAAGTAGCGGAGGTGAACATCAAAAGAATAATCATGTGTTGATGGTCAACAAGCCCCCACCTTCAAGAAAGGTAAGGGTGCAAGGAAGCCCTTCAAGAAAGGCGGCAAGCGCGTTGCCCTGGCGAGAAGAAGCTCAAGTCTGGTCCTAAGCCGGACCTTTGAGTGCTTCTATTGCAAGGACAAGGGTCCTTTGGAAGCGCCGTCCAAGTACTTAGCGGACAAGAAGGCTGGCACCATCAAAGGTATATTTGATATACATGTTATTGATGTTTTCCTTACTAGCCCTCGTTGTAGTGCACAGGTATTTGATCGGTTCGATTGCAAATATTTGTAACTCGAAGCAGGAGCTACGGAATGACGGCGGCTTCGAGGGATGAGGTGACGATGCGGCGTTGGCAGCGGATCAAGAGTTGATGTGATGGCGTCAGACGCTCTCCTTAGTTTTACCTTCGGATTAGTTTTAAACCTTAATAAGTGTTATTATGTGCCTGCGTTGAGCATGAACATTATTTCTGGATCTTGTTTATTGCAAGACGGTTATTCATTTAAATCGGAGAATAATGGTTGTTCTATTTATATGAGTAACATCTTTTATGTTCATGCACCTATTGTAAATGGTTTATTTCTTCTAAATCTCGAAAGGGATGAAACACACATCCATAACATTGAGGCTAAGAGATGCAAAGTAGATAGTGATAATACTACTTATTTGTAATCGTTATCTAGGTCATATTGGTGTAAAGCGCATGAAGAAACTCCATTCTGATGGACTTTTGGAGTCTCTTGATTTTGAATCATTTGACACATGCGAACCATGCCTCATGGGCAAGATGATCAAAACCCCGTTCTCCGGTATGATGGAGCGAGCAACGGACTTGTTGGAAATCATACATACCGATGTATGCGGACCAATGAGTGTTTCCACGCGCGGTGGATATCGCTATTTTCTCACTTTTACCGATGACTTAAGTAGATATGGGTATATCTATTTAATGAAACATAAATCTGAAACGTTTGAAAAGTTCAAAGAATTTCAGAATGAAGTGGAGAACCATCGTATGTAAAGATTAAATTTCTATGATCCGATCGTGGAGGTGAATATTTGAGTTATGATTTTCTCACGCATCTTAAAGCAAGCGGAATCGTTTCGCAACTCACGCCACCCGGAACACCACAGCGCAATGGTGTATCTGAACACCGGAATAGAACCCTATTAGATATGGTCCGATCAATGATGTCTCTTACTGATTTGCCGTTATCATTTTGGGGTTATGCATTAGAAACCGCTGCATTCACTTTAAATAGGGCTCCATCTAAATCCGTTGAGACGACACCGTATGAACTGTGGTTTGGTGCTAAACCTAAGTTGTTGTTTCTTAAAGTTTGGGGATGCGAAGGTTACGTCAAGAAGTTGATGCCGGACAAGCTCGAACCCAAAGCGGAGAAATGCGTCTTCATAGGATACCCTAAGGAAACTATTGGGTATACCTTCTATCACAGAACCGAAGGCAAAGTGTTTGTCGCAAAGAACGGTTCCTTTCTTGAGAAGGAGTTTGTCTCGAAAGAAGTGAGTGGGAGGAAAGTAGAGCTAGACGAGGTTATTGAACCTTCTCTTGAATTGGAAAGTAGCGCAGCACCTGAAATTGTTCCAGTGCCGCCTGCACCAACGATAGAGGAAGCTAATGACAAGGATCATGAAGCTTCGGACGATGCTGCTACTGAACGTCGCAGGTCGACAAGGTCGCGTGCCCCTCCTGAGTGGTATGGCAACCCTGTCTTAATTGTCTTGTTAGTAGAAGACAGTGAACCTACGAACTATGAGGAAGCGATGATGAGCCCAGACTCTGAGAAATGGCTAGAAGCCATGAAATCCGAATTGGGATCCATGAGCGAAAACCAAGTATGGACTTTGGTGGACCCTCCTAGCGATCGAAAGGCCGTTGAGTGCAAATGGATTTTCAAAAAGAAAACAGACACGGATGGTAATGTTACCGTCTATAAAGCACGGCTTGTCGCGAAAGGTTTTCGACAAGTTCAAGGTGTTGACTACGATGAGACTTTCTCTCCCGTAGCGATGTTTAAGTCCATTCGGATTTTATTAGCAATTGCTGCGTTTCATGATTATGAAATATGGCAGATGGATGTCAAGACTGCGTTCCTCAATGGAAACATTGATGAAGAGTTGTATATGATGCAACCCGAAGGTTTTGTCGATCCTAAGGATGCTGATAAAGTATGCAAACTTCAGCATTCCATTTATGGACTGAAGCAAGCATCTCGGAGTTGGAACCTTCGTTTTGATCAAGTGATCAAGAGCTTTGGATTTGTTCCAAATTGCTACGAAGCTTGCATCTATAAGAAAGTGAGTGGGAGCTCGGTGACATTTCTGGTACTATATGTGGATGACATATTGATTATTGGAAATGACATCAACATGCTTAACGATGTGAAGAGTTATTTGAAAAAGTGTTTTTCAATGAAAGACCTAGGTGAAGCTGCTTATATATTGGGCATCAAGATCTATAGAGATAGACAAAGACGCCTGATAGCTTTAAGCGGTACATACCTAGACAAAGTTCGAAAAGGTTCGAATGGATAAGGCAAAGAAAGGTTCGGTGCCTATGTTGTCGTGTAAGATATTGAGCAAGGCTCGGTGTCCATTCTGATGAAATGATAGGAAGCTATGAGCAAAGTGCCTTATGCCTCGACCATAGGTTCTATCATGTATGCCATCTTGTGCACTAGACCGGATGTGTCCAATGCTCTTAGTTTGTGACGAGATATCAAAGTGATTCAGAGTGGAACACTTTGGACAATGTGAAGAACATCCTAAAGTACTGAATATGACTAAAGAAATTTTCTTAGTCTATGGGGTGATGAACACTCGTCGTAAAGGTTACGTCGACGCTAGTTTCGACAAACAAGGATGATTCTAAATCTCGAGACGGATACGTTTATATTTTGAATGGAGGAGCTGAGTGGAGAAGGCCAAGCAAAGCATGATCGCGGGATCTACAGTAGAAGCGGAATACATGGCTGCTGCAGAAACGTCAAGTAAAGGAGTTTGGATAAGGAACTTCATCACTGAGCTTGGCGTGGTTCCAAGTGCATTGGACGCACTGGAGATATTGTTTGACAACACTGGAGCCATAGCACTCGCTAAGGAACCAAGATATCATCCAAAGACCAAGCATATCAACCGCAAGTTTCATATAATCCGAGATTATATAGCAGATGGAGATCTGAAGATTAGCAAAGTACATACAGATCTGAATGTCGCAGATCCATTGACTAAACCTCTTCCACGTGTAAAACATGATCAGCACCTCAGTGCCATGGGTGTGAGATTGTTGCCAGATGTAAACTAGATTATTGACTCTAGTGCAAGTGGGAGACTGTTGGAATTATGCCCTAGAGGCAATAATAAAGATGTTATTATTATAATTCTTGTTCATGATAATGTTTATATTCCATGCTAGAATTGTATTAAGCGGAAACTTTAATACTTGTGTGGTTTGTGAACAACACCGTGTCCCTAGTATGCCTCAATGGACTAGCTCATTGATTAATGATGGTTAAGGTTTCCTAGCCATGGACATGAGTTGTCGATTAATAATGAGATCATATCATTGGGAGAATGATATGGTGGACAGACCCAAACTAAGAGAAGCAATTAGATCGTGTCATCGTGTTCGTCTTTGCGAAGCTTTTCTTATGTCAAATATTGTATTCCTTAGACCATGAGATAATACAAATCCCTAGTATCGGAAGAAAGCTTTGAGGTCATCAAACGTCATCCTATGAGAGGGTGATCATAAAGGTGTCTCTTAGGTGATCGGAAAGTATCTGTTGGGTTGTATGTATCGAGATGGGATTTGTCCCTCCCAAGTCGGAGAGATATACTTCGGGCCCACTCGGTAATCGATATCAACACCTCTTGCAAGCATGTGGTTAAGGAGTTAATCACAAAGTGATATCGGATTACGGAACGAGTAAAGTACTTGCTATGAACGAGATTGAACTAGGTATGCGATGCAAGCGATCGAATCTCGGGCAAGTAAAATATCGCGAGACAAAGGGAATATATATATGGGATTGATTGAATCCTAGCATCGTGGTTCATCCGATATGATCATCGATGAATGTGTGGGAGTCAATATGGGTTACCAGACCCCGATGTTGATTATTGATAGAAGATCATGTCTGCATATTTTCGAACCCGCAGGGTCACACACTTAACGTGTCTCGACGCTAGGATAGATTGGATAATTGGTTTATGAGTTTCTGTTCGGAGTTTTGGATGGGATCCGGGACATCACGAGAGGTTCCGGAGTGGTCCGGAGAATAAGATTCATATAAGGCAGTGCAGTTTTTGGAGTTCGGAATTGTTCCGGATTAATCGGTATTGTACCGGAAGCTTCTAGAACCTTCCGGAAGGGGACCAACGTGGCCCCACCTTCCGGGAGGGGGAATGGTCCTATGAGGGAGTGCCCTGGCTGCATTGGGCCAGGGGCACAAGGCCCCATAGGGCCCAGCCGGCCTAGAGAGGTTTAAACTCGAGATAGAGTTTCTAGAAGGGGGGGGGTTCCTTGCCCCCCACTCCTTATACTTTGGGGCCGCCGGTTTGGGCTTGGGGAAGGGGCTAGGGCTGCGCCCCCCTCTATATAAAGAGGGGTGGGGGCGCACCAACCCCCCACACATTCCCCTCCAACCCTAGCCGCCCTGCTGCCCTTCCTCTCTCCCTCCCGATTGTTTGTAGGCGAAGCCCTGCTGTAGAAATTCTCTACCATATACACCACACCGTCGTGTTGTAGATCCAATCCATCTCTCCACCATACTTGCTGGTCCGAGGAAGGAGGAGACTTCGAGGTGCTGCACGTGTGCATCTCACGGAGGCACCGCCACTTGTGGTGCTAGATCGGATCGGATCGCGAGGAGGAGAAGCGAAATGCGACTACATCACCCACGTTCAAACGAGCGTTCATTGCTGTGCGAATATTCAAGGGTATGGAGATCTAATCCAATCTCTCTCGTTGTTTGCATCTCCTAGATTAGATCTTGGCTTCCCTCTGTTCGCATCCGTAGAAAATTTTGATTTACTATGCCGCGAAACCCTTCAGAAATTATCCTGATGTTTTTCCTAGTGAGCTACCAGGTATTCCACCAGAGCGGGACGTGGTCTTTCGTATTGACCTTGTTCCTGGTGCACGCCCAATTTCAATCGCTCCATATCGTTTAGCTCGTCCTTTTCAAGATGAGTTGAAGAAGCAAATTGATGATATGCTAACCAAGGATTTAATCCGGCGTAGTGTTTCACCTTGGGGAGCTCCTGTTTTGTTCACAGAGAAGAGAGATTTGACATTGCGGATGTGTATTGATTATCGGGCTCTTAATGCCGTGACTATCAAGAAAAAATATCCGATGCCACGCATTGAGGACTTATTTGATCAATTGAAGGGTGCCAAGGTATTTTCAAAGATCGATTTGCAGTCAGGCTATAATCAAATAAGAGTGCATGAAGAGGATATTGAGAAGACAGCGTTCTCTACGAAGTATGGACATTATGAGTTCAAGGTTATGTCCTTTGGTTTAACAAATGCACCTGCTTATTTCATGGAGGCGATGAATAGCATGTTCCATAAGTATGATGATTTTGTCGTGGTATTTATCAATGACATTCTCATTTTCTCCAAGACGGAGGAAGAACGTGAACGTCATTTGAGCATGGTTCTCGAGACATTGCGGAAGAATAAGTTCTATGCTAAGTTGAAGAAGTGTGAGTTCTGGCTTTCGGAAGTGGCCTATTTGGGTCATGTTATTAATGGTGAAGGTATTTCTGTTGACCCTAGCAAGGTTTCCACTGTCGTTGGCTGGGAAAGACCATCTAATGTAAAGGAGGTGAGAAGTTTCTTGGAAATGGCTGGCTACTATAGGCGTTTTGTAAAGGATTTTTCTATCATTGCCAAGCCAATGACCATGCTTACACATAAAGGGGTAAAGTTTCATTGGACAGAGGAGTGTGAGCGTATATTTTGTTTATTGAAGGACCGGTTGGTGTCAGCACCTATTCTTACACTTCTAGATTTTGGAGAGCGTTTTACAGTATATTCTGATGCGTCTCTGTTAGGCCTTGGATGTGTTTTCATGCAGAATGGCAAGGTGATTTCTTATGCGTCGAGGCAGTTGAAAAAGCACGAGGAAAATTATGCTACCCATGATTTAGAGCTTGCAGCAGTTGTTTTTGCACTCAAGCTTTGGAGGCATTATCTTTATGGAGCAACGTGTGATATATTCATGGATCATAAGAGTCTCAAGTATATCTTCACACAAAAGGATTTGAACTTAAGACAAAGGAGGTGGCTAGAGTTGATTAAAGATTATGATCTTAATATCCAGTATACACCGGGTAAAGGAAATGTGGTTGCAGATGCTCTGAGTCGTAAGCCAGTTCCTTCCACAGAAAATTTCTTGATAGCTGATTTTGAGCGGATGGATATTTCATATTGCTATGCCAGAGTTGTAGAATCAGAGTCACAATTCATTCTTGAGTCGGCCATACCTAGGCGGGTTTTGGAAGCACAACAGCAATATCGATTATTGCAGCAAGTTAAAAAGCGTGTTCGAGAAGGGAGGATTGGAAATTTTACCTTGGATTCCATGGGAGCTGTTCGGTTTCGTGGTCGTATCTGTGTGCCACAGAAATCACAAGTAAAAGAAGATATTTTGAGAGAGGCACACCGTACTCCATATACGGTGCACCCAGGTGAGAACAAGATGTACCAAGATTTGAAGGAAAACTATTGGTGGAAACGAATGAAGGTCGATGTGGCCAAGTATGTGTCTTGTTGTAGTGTTTGTCAGCAAGTGAAGGCTGAGCATAAGAGGCCATCAAGATTGTTGCAGCCCCTAGAGATTCCGGAGTGGCCATGGGATGACATTGCTATGGATTTTGTTGTTGGGCTACCTCGTACTCAAAAGGGGAAGGATGCTATTTGGGTGGTCGTGGATCGACTAAGCAAGGTTGCTTATTTTATTCCCATACGCACCACCAACTCAGCAAGTGACCTGGCACTGATATATGTGCGGGAGATAGTACGGTTGCATGGTGTTCCGAAAACCATTGTTTCAGACAGAGATGCTAAATTTATATCGAAGTTATGGGAGAGTTTGCAGAGTGCATTGGGTACAGAATTGAGGCTTAGTACAGCGTTTCACCCCCAGACGGATGGACAGTCAGAGCGCACAATCCAGACTTTGGAAGATATGTTGAGATGTTGTGTTCTGTCTTGGCAAGGGAGTTGGGAGGACCATTTGTCGCTTGTTGAGTTTTAATATAATAATAGTTATCAAGCTAGCATCCGCAAGGCGCCTTACGAGGCTTTATATGGACGAAAGTGCCGATCTCCACTTTGTTGGACTGCCGTGGGCGAGAAATCAGTATTAGGGCCTGATTGGGTTCAGCAGACCACTGAGAGGTTTGCTGAGATTAGAGAGCACATGTTGGCAGCACAGAGCAGGCAAAAGAGTTACGCCGATCCCAAGAGACGAAATGTGGAATTTCAAGTAGGTGATGAGGTGCTTCTTAGAGTATCACCTACTAAGGGTGTTGTGAGATTTAATATCAAAGGAAAACTTAGCCCACGATATATTGGACCTTTCAAGATAGTGGCACGAGTAGGGAAGTTGGCATATCGTCTGGAGTTACCCGAGTCAATGAAAGGTGTACATAATGTATTTTATGTCTCGATGCTGAGAAAGTACTTTCGAGATCCAAAAAGGCAAATGACACTGGGGCCAATTACGATCGAGCAAGATTTGAGTTTTGAGGCTCGTCCAGTAAGAATTTTGGAGGAGGCTGATAGAGTAATGAGGCGTCCGATTCTCAAGTTTGTCAAGGTTCTATGGACAAATCAGACGGAGCGAGAAGCAACATGGGAACTTGAGTCGAGGATGCGAGAGAAATATCCTGAGTTATTTACACCTGGTGAGTAAATATGTTTTTATAAGCTTAAGTTATTCTTGGGTTTAGTAGTAAGCGAGAATTCGAGGGCGAATTCTGTTAAACGGGTGGAGAATGTAATATCCTGAAATTCTATAGACGTTGAGTTTAATATCTCTTTGTAGTTGACCAAAATTTGACCTTCTGAATCATAAGCCGAATGGAGTATCCGATACCAGGGTTGGGTGCATCTCGTCGAGCTGATGAAAAAAAAGTATAAATTTATGCAAATTACGGAGGTCAAATAAATTATTGGAGATATGTTAAATTTTTCGCTATTAATATTTTTTGTCAAACCTGGACTACATTTTCAAGTAGGAAAATAAATAGAATTTATAAAAGAGACCTCCCCGTTTAGTCCCAGACCTCACCCTGAACCAAGTGCTCTCCAACACCAAGGCGCCGCCGCAGTTGCCTAGGGTTTGTCCGTAATCCGTCCGTGGCTGCTCCGGTGCGAGAGTGTCCTGGTCGTCCTGGTCTGCGCCTGCTGCTGACGCCCGGAGGTGTATTCCGGACCTGCAGTTTCTAGGTACGTGGTGGAAGTCGAGGCCCCATGTCCCTTTGCTATCGTTCATCTTGTTAGTTTAGATCTTGGCCAATCTTCCTTGATGTGTTGGTAGGATCTGCTACATGGAATCGATCGTTTGAACAGCCTTGGCATAGCAACTCGATTCCCTGTATGAAAGCACCGTACAATTTAGTTGCTAAGTCTGACGGTGGAAACAGCAATTAGAATTAGTGCATGGTGCCGGCTGGCCAGGAACGATGGATTCGATGGATTTGCTAAAGTCAAATATTTTTTTGTAGACAAACCTCCGTATTAGAAATATTAGAAATTTGGCCTATAGTTTTATTTTGGATCATGGGTTAGTACTAAAGGTTTCTTGGATTGGGTATTTAGCCAGAGACGCAACTATTATCTGGATCAGATGTTGCACGCGCGTGCTGTAGCAGCTACGGCCTATGAAATAAAAAGATTCAAATTTAGCTAGTACACATACTACTGCCACTTTGCTGTTAAATTGTTATATACGAAGGTAGCTTTGTTAGTTGAGACGGAATAGGGAATTAATTGATCTATGTTAGAGCTAGCTACCGATAAGTATCAGATGGATTTGAAAATATCCATGTCCAACTCCAGGATAGATTTAGAATTAAGACTGCACGCTCTAAATTAGTTTGTCTATTCAAGAACAGTCTCTAAAATTATTTTACCTACAGGATTTGGAGGTACGAGTGCTGAGGGTGGGTCTTCAGTTTAAACGCCGTTTTAAGGCAAGTGCATGACGAGCCCTTTGTGTTATGTTTGCCATCTTAAATTGTTGGCTGCGTGATCTTGGTTCTTTCTTTTGTTTTCATGCTTTGAGATGTTGTCAAAAACATTATTTTACGCCAGGACGGTGAATAAGTTACAAGTGACTAGTCCGGAGCAGACGGTGAATTAAGTTATTATGTAACTACTCCGGTGAGCTTGGGCTAGGTGGGTGACAATTCGCGTGATTAACTATTCCGCGAGGTCGGTGAGGAAGTTAACAGTGAATATTCCTGAACCCCCGTACCGTAAAACAAATTATGCTTAATGGTGTTTCTAGATATCATTTGGAATGAGCATTGGAGTTTGTATGTTGTTGATTTGGTTCTGAACATGTGCTTGCTGAGTATATTTTTACTCACCCTTGTGTTTTCTTGGTTTTTATTTGGATTTCAGGTACTCAGCATAGCGACATGCATGGGAGGGAGTAGTTTGCCACCACTTGGCGCACACATCCATTCTACATATCATAGAACACCGTTCACACATAATTCTTAGTTACCATTATTCCTTTGTCATAATTCATGGAGTCGTTTGCATGTTATTGTGAGCCTTGGGTCACTCTAGCGTTAGTACTCGTGTCATGGAATGATTATGCACTTTCTGAACTGCGTGGATTGTTTACTTATATGGTCTTTACTGTCTTTACCCATTATTGTGTGTTTTGCCTATCGTGGATGTCCTTTGAAACAAAGAAGGTGCTGCCAAAATTTTGAATTCTAGTTAGTTTCGATCATAATTTAAGAAGTGTGGTTACACCGCCAGCTAGGTAGAAATCTAGGGTGTTACAGCAACACACCAATGGCAACTTCTGATAAACTCAACAGGACAACTAGAACACCATTTTCTGATGAGGATGCTTTCACCTACAGAAGTACAGCAGGGGGTCTGCAGTATCTCTGCATGACTAGGCCAGATATCTCCTTTGCGGTAGACAAGACCTGTCAATTCCTGGCCGCACCAACAAATGTGCATTGATCGGGCGCCAAGAAAATTTTGAGGTATATCAAAGGAATAGTGGATGTGGAACTAAAGGTAACACACTCATCGTCCATAGAGCTTAGTGTTTATACCGATGCTAATTGGGCAGGGTGTCCAGATGATCGGAGATCGACAGGTGGCTATGTGGTGTTTTATGGGCCAAACTTGATCTCGTGGAGCTCAAGGAAACAACTGACCGTTAGCATATCGAGCACGGAGGCAGAGTACAAAGCCATTGCACATGGTATAGCCGAAGTCACCTGGTTACAATCAGTCCTTCGAGAACTGAAGATTTTAGTCCCAGGCTCCAGTTTTATGGTGTGATAACTTAGCAACCACATTCCTCACAGCTAATCCCATCTTCCATGTGCGAACAAAATATATCAAAATAGATTTCCATTTTGTATGAGAGAAAGTGTCAGCAGGGGCACTGAAGGTTCAGTTCATCTCAACACAATATTAGTTGGAAGATATCTTCACTAAGGCTCTTGGAAGGGATTCATTTGATAAATTGAAGTATGAGTTGAATTTGGTTAGCACCCGTTTGCATCGAGAGGGGCTGTTAAACGGAGTTGGTTAGGACTATCGATCCTGCTCTCCGTTGCTAACCGAATATGACTAGATATCTCTCTAGGTAGTTAGATCTATGTAATGTTAACAATCTTGTAATCTTGTGTATGCGTTATATAAAAGATAGCACCGCCGGCCCCTTGAGGATACACGGCACAGACCAATTTATCTTGTTTTTTCTTATGTACCACTTACTTTACAACGTAAGTGACTGCATTATCCTCGGCATCGATTTCTCTCTTGACGGTAGCCCTAGTTGCACCATCGTATGGGTGTTTGCGCCACACTGATTACAAATACTATAAGCCTAAACAAACGATTTTCTTCGCATCAGCATAAAGGTTTGTCACCGGTTTGATGACTTAACACTAGCCACATGTAACTATTGTCAACACCCTCTGTTGTTGCGACTATATATAGCCGTCAACTCTGATGGCTTCATACTCTCGTTTCTATCTATTCTGTTATGCTGCCAAATTATGTTATGCACGTGCCCCCACTGTGACTATGGGGTGATGATATAGTAGTTAAGGTTTACATATGATTTGGTTCTATTTATTTGGATTCGACAATGTGTTTATTAGAATAATTTGTATTATAAGAAACTTTTTGTATTTTAGGATATTCATAGGAATTTTTTTAGAGGATCCTAATTGAAATTTCCCGTAGATTCCCTTTCGATCAAAGGAATGGTGCTACAAAATTGCTAAGATTTACTTTCCATGCAAAATCTTGCTTACCTAATCATTTGTGTTGAATCAAGGTGTTTTCTTGTATTTTTCCTATGTTTGGTTCAAAACACTATTTATGCAATTTTCTTATGTTTTGCAATTCTCTATTTTGCGTTTACGTTCTTGTCAAAGAACATAGTAAAAAAAAGAAAGATGCAAAATTCATTTGATATCAATTTTAAGGGAAAAAACACAATAATTTTATAGTGCGCTTGGTCCTTTCTTCAGAATGTCTAAGAAACAAGGTAACTTTATAGGTCAATTCGACATCCTATTAGAATTTTCAAGCCCAAAGTACATAAGAGGCATTATGAAGTTTTGACTTTGATTTCACTATTTGTGTTAGGATTATTGTGTTTTCTCTGTTCCTTCAAACCAAACACTAGGTTTACAAAATTCTCATGGTTTCCGATCCTATGTTTATTTGAATCTGGCTTAGTAACGAGTCCTTTAGTGTTTTGTAGGTGTTCTGGTCCACCGAAATCTTCCTATAATACCCTTTTAATCAAATGAAATGAGTGGAGCTACAATCTTTCTTATTTTTTTATACAATTTCGTATCTACACTACTGATTTGCATAGGATCGATGCTTCTTTCTTGTGTTTTTCATGTGTTTGGCACAAAAGACATTCTATAGGATTTTCAAAGTATGCAGCTCTCCTATCAATATTTTGTGTTCTGTATTCGAGTGTTATTTACCAAAGAGACCCTAAATTTGTAACTCACTCAAGGCTTGGTACCCGCTCATCAATCCCGCCTACATGCCATCAGTAATTTCTCAATGGATATGACAGAGTATGCATGTGTGCGTGTAACTGTGTGAATGGAGCCATGGAGGTGCCTTGGAGATATAGAAGCCATCATTTATTCGAGCCAGTTAATGTGGCATGCCATCAATACAATTATACAAAAAAATGAAATTGTGCGGACTATCAATTTGATGTATATATACACAAACGATGCCATGGATAGCATTGGAAGACAACAGTGCAGCTGGTTTCTAGCACAATACATCAGCTGTACTTCTTGTCAGCTATAAGCCTATAAATACTAATCCCTCCGTTTTAAAATATAAGATGTTTTACCTTTATGAAAGGAGTGTATCAAGATCTCTTTTAGTGTGTAGTTTCACTCTAAGTCTACATAAACTAAAAGGGATCTAGATACACTTCTTTCACAAAGCTAAAACATCTTATATTTAAAACATAGGAAGTATATTGGAGTGGCCGGGGCTAACTGGCTAAGTGACATTACCCACATGAGATTCACTAGCTTTAAACATGGCGTAGGAGTTAGAGGCATCAGGAAATGATGTATGCGAGTCATCCATGGTTGTTCTACACTGGCACACTGTGGCACTATACGATTTTCTAACTGCTCTGTCATACCATACGTTTCCTAGTTCAATCTGATTGATACCTTCTCAATCAAGATCTGGAGTGGAAGCAGGTCTTGACAGATATACGAGGCATGTCGGGGCTGATCGTGTTTCCTCGCAAAGAACACTACAACAGATGAATTGGCAGTCTATGGTTAAAATATGAGAGTATATAGAAGTTAGAAAACAATAACCAAGAGTATATAGAAGTTTTGGCTTTGATTTCACCATGTATGTTAGGATTATTGTGTTTTCTCTGTTCCTTCAAACCAAACACTAGGTTTACAAAATTCTCATGGTTTCTAATCCTATGTTTATTTGAATCCTGCGCAGCAACGGGGCCTTTAGTGTTTTGTAGGTATTCAGGTCCACTGAAAGCTTCCTATAATACCCTTTTAATCAAATGAAGTGAGTGGAGCTACAAACTTGCTAATAATTTCTTTCTTATTTTTTATACAATTTCATATATACACTACTGATTTGCATAGGATTGAGGCCTCTTTCTTATGTTTTTCATGTGTTTGGCACAAAAGACAGTCTATAGGATTTTCATGTTAGGTTGACCTCTCCACGTATGAACCCAACGGTTCATATGGACCCTCGATTCGCGCCCTGATCGGGGGCGCCCAACCAAGTCAAGGTTGGTGGGCCCCTGTGGCAGCGCAATATAAAGAGAGGTGGGGACCGGGGCACAGCATCGAGGTTAAATCACGCCGCTCTCCCCACCACAACCCCTTCCGGTCTAGGGTTTTGCGCTTAGCCACGGGAAGCACCCCACCGCCGCCGCCTAGCCCAGCCCCAGCTAGCTGTCGTCGTCGAACACCATGGCCACATCGACCCCCTCCTCTAGCCAAGGAGAAGGTATGCTCCATCTCTCTGTTTCTCTCCTCTCTCTCTCAGGTTAAGGACAAGACTATGCACATGGAAAGAACCTATCGAATTGATCTAGCCTAGATGATCCTAAGGCAGATTTAACATTGGTATCAGAGCTACTAGAGGCTAGTTTGTTCGGTGCAAAAGAAATTCAAAGGAAAAGACCTACATCTACAGTGCGCCTGCCCTTACGGCCACGCCGTTCCGCTCGATCTAGATGCGCATCCTATGCGAGGCATCTAGACGAAGAACACACCCCTCTAGGGCAAAGAAAACCACGACTCAAATCCCCAAAGAGAAAGATCCCCTGATCCCGCATGCAAAAGCTAAGTCAAATTCCTCCCAGATCCAAAAGAACACCCCAAAAGAAAACTTCAAAAAAAACTAAAAGGGGCCGCCTCTGCGCCGTTTGACGGTGGTGTGCCCAGCCTAGGGTGCACACACCGCTGCCAAAGGGGGCAGGGGGACGCCAGGCCTTCTCCCTCTCTCGCTCGTCGTCGCTGGAGGGTGAGGAGAAGGTGGATAATGGGGCAAGAAAAGGAAAGGGGGAGGAGCTCGCTCGCCGGACCGGAGCAGAGGAGGCGCGTGGCGCCGCCTCGCCCGACTTCAGGGCTCGCCGCCTGAGAGGGAGAGGAGGCGACGCGCCGCCTCGGCCCTCACGAAGGCTCGCGCCACGCCGCCGAGGGTGAGGAGGGGCGGCGCAGACCGCCTCACCTCCGGCGTGCACGCGGCAGGCCGTCGAGGAGAGGGAGGGCGCGGTGCACGCGCCACCTCGCCTCAACCTCACGGGCATGCACGCGTGGAGCCGCCGGGAGGCGAGCTGCACGCCTGGCGAGTCCATGGCCGCCCAGCCCTCACGCAGGTGGACGCGTCCACGGGGCGGCCGCTGACGCGGGCGCCGCCTTGTGGCACGCTGTGAGAGAGGGGAAAAATGGATTAGGGTTTTGGGGGGGCTGGCGGCTTGGGGGTTCTTATAGCCCCGAGACGCACGGCCGACCGTCGGATTTAGGTCACGCGATGATGGAGGCAGGATCGCCTCGCCGCTGGCGGGCAGCCGCCCGTGGCTGGGCCAGTTGGCGGGCGAGCAGCATGGCGGCGTTAGTTGTGTGGCACAGCCGAGTGGGCCATTGCATGCCGCCCAAGTTTTTCGGCCCAGCCAGTTTTTAAACAGTTTTTTCTGTTTTATTTTTACAGAGTTGTTTTTAATAGTTTTGCTTAGTTTTTTTAAGCAAATTTCAAATGGTTTTCCCTAGTCATTTTATTTTATGAATATTTTGACTAGAGGATGAAATAAAGACAGAATTTTTTCTGTAAAGTCTTGAAAGGTTATGAAAGTCATTATAAAAGTTTCCGCTGCAAATAGTAAAAAGGCAATTGCTCAAATGCAATAAAGTGATAATTAAATTTTCAAAAGATGTGATAAAGTGATATTAAAATATGATTATGATTCTGTTATTATATAACCAACGTTGTTAATAGCATGATCATGATTTGTCATTTTATGTTAAAAGGTGCATTCATCTATGTAAATAGTTAAAAGGATTTATTAAAGGTTTAAAGTGAATTAAATTTCAAAAGTATGTTAAAGAAGTTATTGAAACAATTGTGGTTCTGTTATTTATGACCAACGTTATTAATAACATGATCATGTTTTGTTGCAATAATATATGTATTTATCTCTATTATCTGCCCAACGGTGATATAGATTTAATTGCATAAACAATTGTATGTTTTAATTTATACCAACGTTGGATTAATGCATGCAGTTGTTGTTTTGGTTACACATCATTGTGTTTTAAAGAAGAAAAGATGATGATATTGCGTGGCAGGAAAAAGAAAAAGGACCATGCTCTATCGGAGATGGCATATACCTTAGAGGACCAAACGATGTTTAATGCCGACAAAAGTTGCATTATTTTTATGAATAACATAATTGAGAACGCTAATGCGGGCTCAATTGCAAAGTGTGCTTCCGCACGGGAGTTCATAGAAAAGACTAAAAGCCTTCATTACACAGAAACTTGATAAATGTATCCAATGTGGACAAAGACATGGCAAGTGTGTCATATGGTTTAATAATGCTTATGTGGGTGTTGTTTTGCTTCACAATGAGCCTTATTTTGTATCACTACATGAGAAAGTATTTTCTCTGTGTGTGATGTGAATGAAAAGTTCCCTTGTCGAACAAAGAACAAAAGAAAAGAAAGCAAACTATTGACTCATCGAAGTTATGGCAGTGCAGATTAGGCCATATTTCGAGGGGAAGAATTGAAAACCTCGTTAAAAATGACATTCTTCCTCCGTTAGAGTTCTCCGACATAGAACAATGCATAGATTGCATTAAAGGAAAGTATGTCAAACAGATTAAAAAGGGTGCAAACCGAAGCATAGCTACACTAGAAATAATCCACACGGATATTTGTGGACCGTTTCCGGTGAAAAGTGTGGATGGCTATGATTCATTCATAACATTCACGGATGACTACTCCCGGTATGGTTATATTTATCCAATCAAAGAAAGATCTGAAGCGTTGGATAAATTTAAAATTTTCAAAGCTGAAGTAGAAAATCAGCACGATAAAAGAATCAAAATAGTCCGGTCCGATCGTGGGGGGGGAGTACTACGGTCGGCATACTCCATATGGTCAAGTACCAGGACCCTTTGCACGGTTCCTGCAAGAAAATGGAATAGTCGCCCGATTCAATGCGGGCGAACCTCGCAAAAGGAGAATGAAAGGCGCAACCGTACCTTATGGATATGGTGTACAGCATGATGAGCTATTCCACCCTCCCATTGGGATTGTGGATGGAGGCGCTTAAACCATCCATTCATACTCTCACCCGAGTACCAAGTAACTCGGTGCCCACAACACCGTCATTGTGTGGACAGCAGAGTCCCTCTCTGCACACTTGAGGGTCTGGGAGCCCAAATGAGGCAAAAGTTTTCAATCCAAACATTGCAAAGTTAGACCCCAAAACAGTATCTTGCCATTTTATTGGCTATCCAGATAAGTCCAAAGGCTATCGCTTCTCTTCCGACAGATACACAAAGTTTGTAGAAGCGAGACATGCAGTCTTCTTGGAGGGCGAATTGATGAGGGGAGCACGGTAGCTAGGAAAATTGATCTTGAGGAGAAGAGGTGCATGCACCTAATCCGATGATTCAGAGCCATTTTCTCGCTACTATTGTGCCACCATCTACAACCCCTGAGGTTGTGGTGCCGGCACCTGTTGTGACTCCACACGTGACAACAATGGGCGAAAGTTCGGAACCTGTCCATCAGGAGCCACCTGAACCCACTGTTGAGCACGAAAGGGAGCCAGAACAGCCACCAACGATAAATGTGCCTGAACCCCAGGCAAGAAATGAGCAAGAGTCTGATGAACTCAGACGGTCTAAAAGAGAACGAAGACCAGCCATTTCCAAAGACATCTACAAAGTTTACAATGTCGTTCATATGGAGGGCGATCCTACCTCATATGAAGAAGCCATGAGTAGCCCTCACTCAGCCAAGTGGGTGGAGGCAATGGAAGAAGAAATGAAGTCGATGAGTTCCAACAATGTTTGGGACTTAGAGGAAATTCCCAAAGGAGCCAAAACAGTAGGATGCAAGTGGGTCTACAAAACAAAGTATGACTCCAATGGGAATGTAGAAAAGTACAAAGCTAGACTCGTGGCAAAAGGCTTTACGCAAAGAGAAGGTGTAGATTACAATGAGACTTTTTCTCCGGTCTCATGTAAGGACTCCTTCAGAATCATCATGGCACTAGTTGCACATTTTGATTTAGAGTTACATCAAATGGATGTCAAGACGGCATTTCTAAATGGAGATTTAGAAGAGAATGTTTACATGAAACAACCCAAGGGTTTTTTCATGGAGGGGAAGGAACATATGGGATGCCGCCTAAAGAAATCCATTTATGGGTTAAAGCAAGCCTCTAGGCAGTGGTATTTAAAGTTTAATGATACCATTAAACGTTTTGGATTCAAAGAAAATGTTGAGGACAATTGCATTTATGCAAAGTTCAAAAGTGGGAAATATATTTTCCTAATTCTATATGTGGATGACATTCTTGCTAGCGGTGATGTTAGTCTACTACTAGAAACAAAGAAATTCTTGTCATCAAACTTTGACATGAAAGACCTTGGTGAAGCATCTTATGTTTTGGGCATAGAAATTCACCGAGATGAAAGGATGGAGTGTTAGGACTGTCAGAAAGCGTATTGTGAAAAGATTTTAAAGAAATACAATATGCATGCGAGTAATTCAACACCTGCTCCCATAGTCAAGGCGGCAGTTTTGGGAAATCCCAATGTCCAAAGAATCAATATGAGATCGATCAAATGAAGTCGTACCATATGCTTGGCTGTTGAAGCTTACAAGATGCACAAGTGTGCACTCGACTTAGCATTTATCACCGGGTACTCGGTAGATATCAAGAGAATCCGCATAGAGCAACCTTTGGAAGATGGTAAAGAAAGCTTTGCGCTATGTGCAAGGCACAAAAGGCCTCATGCTAACATCTGAAGATCTGATTTCCTAGAGATAAAAGGGTATTCAGATGCAGATTTTATGCGGAGATAAAGGCGACCGAAAGTCCTGACGAGGTATGTCTTTACTCTCGCGGGGTGCTATTTTGTGGAGAAGCGCCAAGCAGTCGATAGTTGCATCATCTACGATGTATGCAGAATTTATAGCATGTTATGAGGCCATGGGACAGGCGTTATGGTTAAAGAAATTCTTACCCGACTTGAAAGTGGTTGATCGCATTTGCGGGCCACTAAAGATGTCTTGTGACAACGAGCCGCAGATTCTATGCTCACAACAACAAGTCGAGTAATGCTTCAAAGTCTATAGATATAAAGTATTATGTTGTGAAGGACAAAGTCCAGGATCAAACTATAAGTCTCGAGCATATAAGGACAAAGGATATGCTTGCGGATCCGCTAACGAAAGGCTTACCACCCAATGTGTTCAAGGAGCACATAGCCGGCATGGGTTTAATGGCAAGCCTATGATTCCTGGACTATAGAGGCCCAAAAGTAACAGAATTTGTTTCAGAACATGAAGGTGTATAGTGGCTGTCTGATTCTATCGGCAATTGAGCTGAGACGATGAAACATGCTCTATGTATCATTCTGTGATGGAATAAGTAAAGAACAAGGTTAAAAGTAAAGTCGAGATCAAGGGGGAGAATGTTAGGTTGACCTCTCCACGTATGAACCCAACGGTTCATACGGACCCTCGATTCGCGCCCTGATCGGTGGCGCCCAACCAAGTCAAGGTTGGTGGGCCCCTGTGGCAGCGCAATATAAAGAGAGGTGGGGACCGGGGCACAGACTGCGAGGTTCGTCACGCCGCCGCTCTCCCCACCACAACCCCTTCCGATCTAGGGTTTTGCGCTTAGCCACGGGAAGCACCCCACCGCTGCCGCCTAGCCCAGCCCCAGCTAGCTGTCGTCGTCGAACACCATGGCCACATCGACCCCCTCCTCTAGCCAAGGAGAAGGTATGCTCCATCTCTCTGTTTCTCTCCTCTCTCTCTCAGGTTAAGGACAAGACTATGCACATGGAAAGAACCTATCGAATTGATCTAGCCTAGATGATCCTAAGGCAGATTTAACATTTCAAAGTCTGCAGCTCTCAATATGTGCCCACATTCCTATCAATTTTTTGTGTTTTTGTATTCGAGTGTTATTGACCAAAGATACCCAAAATTTGTAACTCAGTCAAGGCTTGGTACCCGCTCATCAATCGCGCCTACATGTCACCAGTAATTTCTCAATGGATATGACAGAGTATGCATGTGTGCGTGTAACTGCGTGAATGGAGGTGTCTTGGAGATATATAAGCCATCATTTATTCGAGAAATTTAATATGGCATGCCATCAATACAATTATATATAAAAAAATGAAATTGTGCGGCCTATCAAGTTGCTGTATATATAGATGAAGGATTCTATGGATAGCGTTGAAAGACATAGTGCAGCTTGTTTCTAACACAATACATCAGTTGTACTTCTTGTCAGCTATAAGCCTATAAATACTACTCCTTGGAGTATATTGGAGTGGCCGAGGCTAACCGGCTAAGTGACATTACCAACATGACATTCACTAGTAGCTTTAAACATGGTGTAGGAGTTAGAGGCATCAGGAAATGATGTATGCGAGTCATGCATGACTGTTCTGCACTGATACACTATGGCACTATACGTTTTCTAACTGCTCTGCCATACCATATGTTTCCTAGTTCAATGTGATTGAGACATTCTCAATCCGGATTTGGAGTGGAAGCAGGTCCTAACAGATATACGAGGCATGTCGGGGACTGATCGTGTTTCCTCACAAAGAACACTACAACAGGTGAATTGGCAGCCTATGGTTAAAATATGAGCGTAAATAGAAGTTAGAAAACAATAACCAAGATCAGCTGCCTGCTTCGCCCACCAGTGTGGAGTTCACCGTACCCTCCTCACATTTAGATTGTGAAAATGGCATGTAAATGGGCTATTGTCAAGATCCTCTCGGGCTTGGAATTGTAATGGTCTCCGGCAAGAACAGCTTCAAAAACAATGAACATGCATTAATTCTAGCTGCTACATGCACACTAAGAACGTTCACAGGTATCAGCTTTTGGCCTCCAGGCATGATGACACACCGAACCAACAAATCACACTAGTACATTGTTCATCACGAGTTCATAACTTGAGCATAGCACAACTGCAGAGTCACCAAGGCATTGACCTAGATATATTATATATATACAACCATGTATACGTTCACATAATCTAACACCGATGCATTCAAAAGCTTGCATAGAATGCAACCACCATAACAAGCCTAGATACATACTGATCCCGTAAACAGATTAACCACCATGCCAATTTCATAAAAGTAACCAAAACACCATATGCCGCGGTCACATAGATAGTCATACATCCAGGAGATCGCATAGAAAAACCTTTAGTTTAGTTTGCAAGACGCATCCTGGGACCGTGGACAGAGGGGCGGAAGCCTCCTTGCTTATCATGTCGTAGACAGCAATGGAAGTGTTATCATCTTTGTAACAAAAATCTATAAAATGCGACTCATCGTCATCATCATCCAGGAAAAAGATACGGTCCCCAGGCATCCCGTACTGAGACGCGGGTACAGCCTGAGAGCACCTTCGGTCAAGAAAAAGCATCTGGTCCTCCCCCAAGGTGGTCACATTGACCCACTGTGATCACCTGAAGTCAGCCTCAAACACCTGAAACTCATTCCGTTCAACCACAAATATGTCAAGTACCAACCTAGAGACAATCATCCCGCGCACCATTAAGCAATGCACCATGAGATTCAACAACATATAGCTTTTTATCAACCCTAGTGTCTTCAGACCATAACAAATACTCAGGATTGCCGTCACCCTTGATGGCCAGTCCAATCCAAGAAACCTCTATTGTGCCGGTGGATGTGTCCAGGCCAAGGTTTTGGTTACCGGTCGGGAAATTTGGTTACCGGTCAGTAACTAGACTTCCCGAGCACCCTCGGGAAATGATCCTATCGCACAAAATATCCTGAAAGTTTTTGAATTTAAACGTTGATATACCGGGACATTTTAGGATATTCATAGGAATTTCTAAGGATTCTAATCCACTGAAATTTTCCTGTAGATGCCCTTTCGATCAAAGGAGTGATGCTACAAAATTTCTAAGCATTACTTTCCATGCAAAATCTTGTTTACACTAATCATTTGTGTTGGATCGAAGCGTTTTCTTGCATTTTTCCTATGTTTGGTCCAAAGACTATATACGCAATTTTTCTTATGTTTTGCAATTCTCTATTTTTCGTATACATTCTTGTCAAAAAACATAGCAAAAGAAAAAACATGAAAATTTCTTTTGATGTCAGTTTTAAGGAAAGCGGAATAATTTTATAATTCACCAAGTCCTTTTTAGAATGTATGAGAACACGGTTAGATTATAGGTCAATTCGACCTCTTATTAGAATTTCATGCCCAAAGTACATAAACAACATTATGAAGTTTTTACTTTGATTTCACCATGTTCATTAAAATTCGAGTGTTTTTTCTATTCATTTGAACCATACACTATGTTTAAAAAAATTCCATATTTTCCGATCCTCTATTTTACACATGCATTCATACTATATTCATGTGTGTTTCCTATTGCTACATTTTTTTAACCCTTCTTAGCAAAGAGTCCTTCAGTTTTTTGTTGCTATTTTGGAGTATTCTGGTCTACCCACAAAAATAGTATTCTGGTCCATTGAAAATTTTCTATAATGCCCTTTAAATCAAAGGAGTGGTGCTACAAAACTGCTAAGAATTGCTTTTTGTATACATTAACTTGTTTACACCGCTGATTTGCATAGGATCGATGTTTTTTTCTTGTGGTTTTCAAGTGATTGGTATAAAAGGCCATCTATTTGCACCCACATTCCTACCAAGATCTTGTGTTTTTGTATTCAAGTGCTCTTTCTTCCTTGAATAAAATGATACATAATTTTGTAACTTACTCAAGGCTTGGTTCTTACCAGCTCATCTATCGCACCTACACGCCATCAGTATTTTCTCGACACATTGCACTACACTGTAGACAAGCGGACTGGGTGTGGGAAAGGCTCTATATAGCAGACACGGCAAAGAAAGGATCTGAGTTAGCGGCCCTATTTGATACCCCGAGGCAGGATGATAAAACCTGGCCAATCTGTATTGCTGCTTGCCTACTAGCACTATGGCGGGCTAGGAATGACCGAGTTTTTAATCACAGGCAACCAAATAGAGGAGCACTTTTCAGTAACATCGCTCACTACCTATCTCTTTGGGCACACAAAACAGAGAAACAGAAGCCGCAACTAATGACCTGGGCAGCGGTGTTTGAGTCTCTCTAGGGATCTCTCACTTTTCTTAGCTTTACTTCTCTCCCCTACCTTCATCTATAAATATATATAACTTCAAAAAAAAGTATTTTCTCGATGGATGTCACTGAGCATGCATGTGTGAGTGGTGGTGAGTTGGAGATAAAGAAGAGATGCCTCCCCTTTGTACTAGTCAAGCTTTCGGTTGCAGAATCGATCAAGATATTTTCATAGGACAACAATCGTGAAATTGATTTTAGCCAATAAATATGGCATGCCATGAATACAAGTGTACCAAAAATATAACTGCGCTGCCTATCAGTTTATTGGATATTTATTCTAGGATAAGTACCATGGATAGGGATAGCATTGGGAAGACATAGCTCAGCTGGTTTCTAACATAATTCATCGGCTCTTCTGCTTGTCAACTATAAAAATTATCCCAGATGAGGTTATCATGTTGATAGCAAGACCAAATTTGCAGTACAATATATTACACTAACACATGGTCCATCACGGGTAAACATCATGAGTTCACATCAGGAGCATAATACGACTCGAGAGTCATTGCGGCATTAAGTTAGATATACAAAACCATACATGTTACGGATAATCAAAGAGTGATGCACTCTAAAGTTTGCATAGACTAGTGCCACATCCATAGTAAGTTTAGATAGACGCTGATCCGTAAACAGATTAACCATCATGCAAGTGTCACATAAGTAACCAAAACACCATGCCACACACACAGATAGATTGCCATACATCCAGGAAATCGCTTAGGAACACCTTCGGTTCAGTTCTTCGAACCGAGTAGCCATGTCGTGAGACGCATCCTGTGGCGATCCAAGCAGACAGTGGGCAGAGGGGCGGAAACCGCCTATTCTATCATGTCGAGAGTCGATCAAAATATTTCAATAGGACAATAATCGTGAAACTGAGGAGCCGCCCTCTCCCAAAGCATAACCCTCTCCCGATCTGCCCCCAGGCGGCTCCGGGGGGCCTCCTTGCCGTCCTCCCCTAGACCCGCCCCAACCCTCACCGCGTCGGTCCCCGCTGCTGCCGACTCCAGCGGCGGTGGCGACGCCCCGTCCATCAAAGATGGGGGGCTGGAGAGGGATCTGCGGCAGCGTTCACATGTGTGAGGTGCAGCGCTGGCTGTGGGATTGGTGTGGCGTGGCCATTTTGGCTAGGACCTGAGGATCTCCGGCGGCTGATGAGGGGATGAAGGCACACCGCCGTTCTGCCGGCTTCGGCAGGTTGGGCCGGTGGCCATACACCGTTGGGGGGTGAGGTTGTGGCCTAGCCATGCCGATCTCCTGTGGTTGAGGTTTCCCTCTCCTCCTCTGTTGGTGTTGTACGGAGATGACATGCGGCGTGGAGGTCTGCTTGTCTGCTGAAAATAATAACGGCGGTCCTAGAATTCCTCTTGCGCCAAGACGAGGATCTACTTGTTGCTTGCCCTCTTTGATCTGGTCGGAGTGGCGAGTTCCGAAAGACTTCGCAAGTGAACTCCCATGGGCGAATCATGCCTGGAGATTTCCGAATTGGAGGGATTTGGTCGTGCGCACCCATATTTTACTCTGGCCATTTGGATTCAGAGAGAGCGCTTCGAAGCTCTATTGGCTGTTAATATCATGGGGCATGTTCTCGTTCCATGGTGCTGACAAAGAATGTCATGGAGACCGAGATCTAAGGAGTAACAATGGTGTCTTGGGTCTGGGTGGTGATGAGGAATTGACTTGGTGACCCATGACTTGGAGCAGTGACATGCAAGTGGGGCGACTGCGTAGGAGAGGTTCGCAGTCCTACCTTTCAGGGTGAAAACCCAAGTTCTAGCCTTAATTGGTTGTGTCTGGCAATTGTCTTGTTAAAGGTATTGTTTTGAGAGCGTGGACTTTATTTAGGGTGAAAACCTAAGATCTATGATCGGGCGATGATGATGTTTGTGCATTGTTTGCTTTTTGGAGGAGTCTCTTTTGAAGAAGTTGGACTTCTGGTGCTGTCTTGATGGTGGTAGTACCGTTGTTTCAATGAATGGATTACTGTAGCGGGAATTTTCTTTTTTATAATTATTCTTTCTTTTTTTAGATGTGTGCATCGGTATAGCCGCTAGGGCAATGCGTTGTTGCAGAGGTCGGGTGTAATTGGTATCTTGTGATATTAATATATGCTCCTTTCCAAAAAAGAAATCGTGAAATTGATTTTATCCAATAAATATTGCATGTCATTAAGACGAAAAGCACCAAACATAACTGTGCAGCCTATTAGTTTTCAGGATATATATTGTGAAGATACAATGGATAGCATTGAGAAGACATAGCTCAGCAGCTGGTTTCTAGTTGAATTTAGCAGCTCTAGTCCTTGTCAGCTATAAAGGTATTAGAGTGGTCGAGCCTAACTAGCCAAGTGCCAATACCCGCATGCTAGATTTAAACATGGCGTAGGAGTTGGAGGCACCAGGAAATGTGGTATCCAATTCATCCATTGCCAGTCTGCTGGATGCCACACTTCGTCTCTATGCTACGATATTTACTATACGTTCACTAACAGCTCTTCCATACCATACATTTCTGAGTTCAATCGAAGTGAGATCCAAAGTGGAAGCAAATTCCCTGGTTGCACGAGGCATGTCGGGCAAACAGCTTCAGCTCTAGTATAATCAGGATTAGTAAGATGATGCCCTAAATGTGTCAACGTATATGAGCTGCTGTCAAGATCACGAGTTCAGAGCTTAGAGCATAGCACAACTGCAGAGTCATGGAGGCATTAGACTAGATATACAACCATATATAAGTTCAGGTAATCAAACAGTGTTGTATTCTGAATCTTGAATAAAGTGCCACCGCAATAATAAGTCCAGATAGATACTGATCCCGTAAGCACATTAACAGGGTTCACAAAAGTAACCGAAACACCAACTGCCACGGTCAGATAGATAGTCATACATCCAGGAGATCGCATAGGAATACCTTTCAGTTCAGTTCTTCCAAGGGAGTAGCCATGTCGCAAGACGCATCCTGTCGCGGTCCCAACAGACCGTGGGAAGAGGGACGGAAGCCTCCTGGTTTATCATGTCGTAGACACCAATGGAAGCGTTATCATCTTTGTAATAAAAATCTATAAAATGCGGCTCATCATCATCATCCAGGAAAAAGATACGGTCTCCTGGCATCCCATACTGGGACGCGGGTACAGCCTGAGAGCACCTTCGGTCAAGAAAAAGCATCTGGTCCTCCCCCAAGGTCGTCACATTGACCCACTGTGATCGCTTGAAGTCAGCCTCAAACACCTGGAACTCGTTCCGTTCAACCACAAATGTGCCAAGTTCCAATCTAGAGACAATCATCCTGCGCACCATTAGCAATGCACCATGAGATTCAACCACATAGAGCTTTTTATCAACCCTAGTGTCTATGGACCATAACAAATACTCAGGATTGCCGTCACCCTTGATGGCCAGTCCAATCCGAGAAACCTCTGGAGTGCCGGTGGTTGTGTCCTGGCTGATGCTCACAACAAAGAGGTCCTCCTCATGGGAAATGGCGTAGAGCTTGCCTCCATGGAACATCATGTCCTCAAACGGCTTACACTTGTCATAGGCACGTACTGACCAAGACGAGGCACCCGGCTGGCACACAAGAATCTGACCTCTGACTCCATGGTGGATGAATGCTGCAACGAGGTTTGGCGAGCATAGCAATAGCTTCCTCAACGAGAGATTCTTGTCCTTGATATGCATCCATGTGCAGCTAGATGGTTTCACAGGTATATTCTTCAGATCAGCATTAGGGGGGCAGAGACGGACGCTGGACAAAGCAGGGAGTGTCACGGTGGCTCTAGAGAAGGGGTTCACCAGGAAGCATCCGTCGTTCTGCGGGAAGACGAGCCAGCCGCCGCACGCACTCTTGAACCCAGCAAAGCCGCAGCCTGGAAAGCGGAACGGCTGGGTGCAGGGTAGGCTGTAGAACGTGCCGTCAGGGAGCGCGAGTAGGGGTAGTGGTGGTGGCACTGGGAGTTGCCGCGATGCAGCGCGCCACTGGGGGCACACTGAGGCGAAGCGGGCGCGGTCGGCGTACGTGGTAAGGAGGCGGAGCACCAGGCCGGCCAGCTCCAGCGGGATATCGGACCACGACGACATCAGTAGCTTAGCTGACCTCTGCAAAGGGAGGCAACAGCATCAGCAAGCGTGATCAAACGGAGGATCAGTTGGCTACAAAAGTGCACGACGATCAGAGCACAGAACACGAGCAGAGGAAGGCGGAGACGCCTTGAGGCAATATGTCGTGCACCTTCCGTGCAGGTCTGAGCACACGGTAGTAACACGGAGAAAATTGGGGAAGAGAGAGGCGGCAGGTGTAAATGTGTAATGGCAGGAAGGAGAGGCGTGTACCAGGTATCGGTGTTGTTGATCAGCGGCGAACTGGCACCGCGCGGCTGCCGCCGTCGCCGCTTCTCTTGCCTTTCTCTTTTGCCGCTTCGCTTGCCTGTTGGGTCGGGTGGAAATGGAGCGTTGGGTGAAGTTACTACTGTTTACTGGGCTGAAGTAGAAACCTTGGCTCTCGAAACCATAGCCCGAATCTAAATGTAAAATCTCCGCTAAAAAGGAATCTAAATGTAAAACCTTTAATGAAAAAGAAATTCTCATGGCGTGCCTAAAATAAAGCGGTGCTTAAAAAGTGTTTTTAATGATTTTATTTTTTTTGTCTACGCAAAGTTGATGACGATGGTGCGTTGGTTATTTGGCTTTTAGCACGACGACTTCATGTATATTTATTATCCATATTAGCTAACTGGAATTTGTCTAGATACGGATGTCTAATACTAAACATGAACTAGGTACATTCGTATTCTAAATAAATC
Source organism: Avena longiglumis (assembly GCA_030063025.1). Lineage (NCBI taxonomy): Eukaryota > Viridiplantae > Streptophyta > Magnoliopsida > Poales > Poaceae > Avena > Avena longiglumis. The sequence goes on along the minus strand of CP125979.1, from coordinate 418,495,713 downwards.
TACGTCAACTAATATGGGTCGGAGGTAGTACAATAATTCCTACTACGACAAGCGTTACCCATCTACAGTGATGAAAGTCGAGGATGGCGGTACGCCTTCATGTCATATTAGAGTGTGTAGTCGTAATTGGATGATCCGAAGACCTATTTATTTAAATATTATTAATAGATCTTCCTTGCCCTTGCTTCCCATTGAGCAACACCAGAGAAGAGGATGTATCCCAAATAAGAGAGACCATATATCTCCATCTCGTACCGAATCCTATTTTCTCCAAAACCTCGAGGAGTAAGGACCAATCCACGGAGTCAAAATCCTTTGTTAGGTCAAGCTTCAAAAAATAGTGGGGGATTTCTTAGAGTGGGCATCTATGATAACATTCTTCACATAAAGAAAAATTATCCTGGATCGATCTCTTTTTTATGAATGCACATTGGTTTCTATACCAAACTATCCAACTCCGGGGCTAATCAATTAGCCATCAACTTGCACAAGATTTTTGAGATACTATGCATAAAACTGACAGGAAGATAATAATCAGAAGCATCAACTGAGCCTTCTTTTTTAGGGAGCAGCACTATATATTGGCGGTGTTCAGCAAATCCCAAAGGTTTGCATGGAGCCCATCATGAAATCTATTAAAAGTATCCATGAGATCATCTTTCATATTTTTCCAACATGCCTTGAAAAAACATGCACTAAACCCATCCGGCCCCCGGGCCTTCTCTCCGGCAAGCTAAACACAGCCTCTTTCAGTTCAGCCTCAAAGAAAGGGTTGTCTAGATGGTTTAGCTCATAAACAAGCAACCGCAGAACTTCCCAATCTAAGAGCAAGTTCAATAATAAAGACTGCTGCCGTTGGCTATAAGCCGCCGTTATCTATAGCCAACCTAATAGTCAACATGTACAATAGTTAGCTATAACTATATACTACTTTATTTGACTAAGGTCCACCTTACATTCACACAAAGTGTCTAGGAGTATGTGCTATAGCTGGCTCTTGCATGAGAGCCCACTAATCTTCTCTCTCCACTTCTCTCTCATCCACATCATCTCAAATATATTATTTAAAGGCTTATAGCCTGCTTACGTAAGTTTATTGTACTTGCTCTAAGCCGATCTTGTCTTTTGCCCAGATTTGATTTGAACAACTAGGTTGGCTCATGATCCCAAAAGTAAAGAGGAGATTCTGAATCAACTGCATTAAAGATTGCTACCCTACACGTCATAAAGTTTGTGCATAGCGCTCCACGCAGACCAGATAAAAGGAGTCCTGTAGGCACTCTGCGTATGCATTACCCATGGAAATATCTAAAACTCTCTTGTATCTTTGTTCATTTTGCTATCTGGACGTGTGTGCTCATTGCCGGTATAGGCATGGGAAGCATCAGCAAATTCCACCGGCACTAGCATGCAGTTTCGCTCATCGAAAATCTTGTTGGCCCGACTACGATGTCATGGATATCTGCTTCTGCATCGATGTCCCCATCTTTTTCTCTCTGTTTTCTTCGGTGTTCACGATCTGAACTTGGTTCAAAAGGAGCAGCGCCCCTCTTAAAACATCAACACGAGCTTAGCTTGGTGGTTGCAAACTAGTTCTTTCATCTATGAGGTCTAGAGTTCCAACTTCCCGTTGACCCATTTTACTTTTTTCTTTTGTGAAACATTCAGATAAGTGCAACTGCAGAAAGTTTGTGAAACATTCAGATAAGTGCAACTGCAGAAAGTTCAGAGCGATGACAAAAAATTCAGTTAACGTCCATGGATGTTTTGCTTGACTGCCCTCCAACTTGTAATCCAAATTATAGCATGATCTTGTATAGAACCCCCTATTTTGAATATGCCTATAGTTTTTGAAGAACAACCAGATTAAAAAAACTGGTTAGTTTTGTTTGAATAATTCAATTATAAAATTTGGTTGTAGATTCGATTATTCTAACTATTCAAACATTAAATAATTGTCCTATTTTATATTAAAACTTTAAGTATTCATATCTTTTAAATCGTAGTTCCAAATTCGACAAATGATATGTCTAAATTGATCAGCGCGATGAGCCCTTTCCAACTGTGCATTCCATCCTTGCAATTGCATCATGCATCATGGAGAACTTGTAAAATCAGAACTGTTTATGCAAGGGAAATATGATGAATAAAATTGCGAAATGATTATTTCTTGTTGGTAATGCCTCACTAATGTTGTATCATCAATGTGTCATGCTCATGCCATATTCCAACATAGTTTGCATCATCAAATTGCCATGCCATGCATCATATCATGATTATGCCGGTTTTCCGCATTAGTTGTAATTGTTGCATTATTTGTTTCTTTTAGTGCTTTGCTTCTTTCCGGATAGGCGATGAGATGTTGTGAGCTTCGACAAGTTCTTCGGATATGTACATTCGACAGTGTTTTCCAGACGAGTATTTTCCCTCTTTCTACCTATTTTACATTTATAGTCTTTACTTCCTCCTGTTGATCTATTGCTATCTAGGTTGCGATGCTTTAGATTCCGTACCTCTTTATATATCCTTGCAGCCTTTATATTACCATGGACACCTCCTATTGCATGTTGTTTGGGTAGACATTTGGCCTCGCGAGTCGTAGTTGCTTGCTCGGGTGCTGCTTCGCGTCGTCGATGTTCCACTGATGTTGGGGGTTGGCATATTCATGAAGGTGGAGATGATCGTGGTTTTAATTACAGCTGGTTACTTAAATATTAAAATGGATATAACTAATGAAGTGGCACCAGTTGGTAATAGTTGAGATTTGGTTGTTAACCGCCCACTTGTGTCAACCTAGGACCCGAGTTCTTGAAACTTGTTCTGAGACTGAGCGCGCTAACCACATGTGGGGTGTGTGGGCACCCCTATCGACTTAGTACCTGATTTCAAAGTACTGTAGTGGGGGCCACAAAATAGTTTGAAGGTTTCATGCCACGTTATGCCATGTTTATTACCTATTGCTCGATGAACGTTTTTTACTGCTGCATATGTGCGACACTCTGTCACGGGAATATTTTATCTATGGCCTCTTCTCCCGTGCAAGTGTACGCAACCCTAGAGTCCGTACAAGGAGGATTAGCTATACCTCGTACGGATAGCCCTTTAGGGTGGCCCCCATATGCTTGCTTTGGGTCAGGAAAAGCGCTAGGTCCTAGGCCCCGCCGACATACCTATGGAAGTATGTTAATTGATCTGGCAACAAAGGTCGAAGTGTGTGTGGAAATTTTGGTGCACCCCTACAGGGCTAAATCTTTTCGAAAAGCCATGTCCGCGGTTATGGACGACTTGGAGCACAGTATCTCGATCATAGACAACTAAAACTAAAACTAGTAAGTTGGATAACCACCCTGGAAAGAATGAATACAACTGCCAACCATGTGAGTTTCCCCGGCTTGACTTCCTCGTTTGGTCTCGAGGGGGAAATATCAGGATGGGTATGTTTGGTGGTAGTATCAGGTTTGATTCGAATAGGTCTTTCTCATCTTTCTCTGATAGCCGAAAGTTGTATATCGAGTCTCTATAGGTTGTTTAGCGCATGCTCCGCTGCTGCTTCAGTCCACCATACCTATGTAGGCGAGGACCGCCGAATTCTAGTCTCGCCGTGTACTGGCCTCAGTACTGACCGCTCTCTTGTTTTCCTTTGCCCTTTGTCGGCGCCCCTTTTTGTTTAGAAGATTTGAGATCAACGTCGTTAGCAGGGTTACCCTTCCGGCTTGGCCTGGGAAGGGTTATGGACGCCATTGGTTATTCTTCAGGGCTCTTAGCCCAATTTGCATCTTATCCGTAGTTGGATGTTGTATCGTTTTCAAGGTGACTTGGATCTTTGTATTGTATACCTGTATTCTTGACTCATGGAGTCATTGTTGTATATATCTATTCTATGGGTTCCATCATGGACTAATGTGTAATGGTATTATTTTGTTTTCCACCTGCACGAAAGTGTCTGGTGGACACCTTTAAATCTTCTCTATGCGGGTTTGGCAGAAATCAATAAAACTTGCATAGGGATGATCCGAGGATGTTACATGCACCGCCATACAAGAGCTCTGTGCAGCCCCCTCAAACTCGGTTGCATCGCCGCCATTTCCATCTCCTACAATGAGTCCAAGCACCAGCGGCTCGGCCTGCCTCCAACATCGTCCCTGCTACCTTGAAGGTCGACACCGGCAGCGGCCACGGTACTACCGTGGGAGGCGAAGGTGTGATTGATGTTTTGTTTTTCAGTTTTGCTACCTACTCGTTGGGTTGTTGCTAATTAGATGTTCCCTAATTGCTACAATAATTTATGCGAGTTTTAACCACCGTAATATTACCCCTCTGCTACATATGGTGTACGACATTGCTACCATAGTTTAAAACGTTTGCTACTTTAGTTCTCCGGTGTTGCTACTTCTGTGTATATCGTTGCTACTGGCATTTTGCTATTTTATCATATTATTTTTGTTGTGTATTCATATATTTTTTGCTACTTTCACACAATTTGTTTGCTACAACTAATTTCTATGGTTTTGCTACGAGGTCTCCGACGAGTGTCCCTGGCAATGTCTACGGCGATGTCGCTTTTTTACATTATAAAAAACATTTTGCTACAACCGTTTTATGATTTTGCTACATTAGCGTAAAGTTTTTACTATGAGGTCTTCGGCGATAATTTTTACGGCGAGAGTCTCCGACGATGTCTCCGGCGAAGTCGGTTTTGCTATAATAGAACTTTTTTTTCTACAAGATACTCGGCGATGTCTCCGATGAACTCTCCGATGAGGTCTAGTCTATCAAATTTTTCTAAAACAAACCGTTTTCTGATACATATAGCAAAAGCGGAACTATTTATAGCAAACGCGGGTATGTTTATATAAAAACGGGATTTGAGGCTGTTTAGAGGGACACGTGTCAGCAGGGAGATGCGAGAGATCCGGAGAAATATCCCCCGGAGGACACCTAGCACTTCCCCATAAAATTTTACCTACTTTGAGTCCTACGGCACGATTCGAGTAAACCATATTAAAAAGGTGCACCATGTCCTGCAAAAATTACTTCATAGCATCGTTAAGGAAAAATAGCGTAGCCCTCCTACTGAGATCAAATAGAGGGGGTGGGGGATATGTGTGAACTTGGAGGGAGGGGAATAAAGGTTCATTCAGCATATGCAGTGCTCGTAGTGTTCTACTACCTATTTTCTTCAGTTTCTTGCCTTTTACTTCATTTTCCATCTAAGAATCTGTACTGGTCACGAGCTATATATTTAGCTAGTGTACGTAGGCATGAGAGGCATTAAGGAATTCCACAGATCTTCTTTGGTCAGAGCAACTCAGCACACGCGCTGTCGTGTGGCATGCTAAAATCGGTTTGCAGCGCATTGCATCTCGCTATTGCACGCGGCGTCAACTTTTTCTTCACCAGACGCGCTAAAATGCAGCGCGTGACAGCTTGGCAAAAAATCGCCCTCCACTAGACGCGCTAAAAATGCAGCGCACGGTGCCGGCACAAACAGATTTCACAATAACCAGTAGATTGAACTAGATCAAACAAACCCAAAATAATTCAACAATAAATTGTCTAGTTATTATTATAACACAAGAAAATACAATAAATTGTTCACCAATAAATACAGCAAGTTTTTCATCAACATTACAACAAAGTGTTTTCGAATAATTGAACAAACATACAAATATAGTGACCACTATTGTTTTCCAAACCACTTCTAATGATGAGATATTTTTGGAGCTCATCATGCACCAATTAAATGATCCACTCTACGTTCTCTCCTCTTCACTTGCACGGAAAACCCTATCAAGTCAAAGAAGAAGTAATCCATATCTTTTCCAAGATCATCCTCTATAATCATGTTATGCATGATCACACAAGTGTTCATGATGAACGAAAGGAAATCTTGGTCCTAAAATATATCCAGTCATCTCATAATAGCAAATTAGGCTTGCAAAATCCCAAATACTCTCTTCATATCTTTCCTAGACACGGCTTGTGCATTGTGAAATTGGAGTTGTTTCTTACCTTTGGGATGGTGAACCGGCTTCACAAATGTTTGCCACCTTGGGTAAATATCGTCGGCAAGATAGTAGCCATAGTTGTACTTGTGGCCGTTTGCTTCAAACTCCACTTGTGGACCTTCATGCAATGAAATCCTTGTCATAAGCGGTGACCGCTGAAGAACATTGATGTCATTGCTCAACCAGGGCATGCCAAAGAATGCATGCCAAATCCAAGTCTCATAATCTGCCAGCGCTTAAAGGATGATAGTGGAATCCTTCTTGTGCCCTTTGAATTGTTCATGTCATGCCGCAGGATAATTCTTCCAACACCAGTGCATACAATAATCAATGGAGCTAAGCATTACTGGAAACCCCCGAGTATTGTTATCCTCCAAAATCCTAGCAGTGTCTTGCTCTCAAGTATGTGGTGCCGAACACTCTCATAATTGCAACAGCAAAGTGCTTAACACATGCGATGGCTTGACTCTCACCCATAGCCAAGTGGTTATCAATTAGATTCGCCAGTATACGTATGCCAACATCCGCAAGGCGGTGATCATCTTTTGGTAGGTGTTACGCCCAAGTTCTCCGGTTGCATTCCTCCTTTGTTAAAAAACTAATCAGACTTGGTCACCTCCTCTACGATGCGCTTGAACAATTGGGGGCTCATCCGAAAATGTTGACAAAAATAGTGCTCAGGGTATGTAAAATATTTGTTTAAATACAACCGCATCAACCAATTGTGGCCATCGATCCTACCTCTCCACAACTTGAGTCTACCAAAAACCGAGCCACCGTGCTTTGGTTTTTTGTGTTGCGGTTCGGCGCCAGAAAACAAAAAATTCCTACGCAAGCAACCCTAATGTCAGGATCTATCTATTAGTAATGAAGTAGCGAGAGGGGTTTCGGTGTTCATACATTTGAAGACCGAACACGGATAACGATACACGGGGAACATGGTTGATGTAGTCGTACCGGCGCCGACCTCAAGATCATTCCGAAGTCCAACGGCTCTGGCGGCTTTTACAACTCCTAGTAACACAAGTGTAGCACCGCCTGAGGGAGTCACACACGTACAGTGTTTGACGACGACTCCCGCTTCTCTCCCAAATCCCGTAGCGCGACGACGCTCTGCGGTGAAGAAGCCCCTCGTTTGCGTAGCCTTAGTAATGGGGTCGCGGTCAAGAGAGAGAGAGAGAGAGAGAGAGAGAGAGAGAGAGAGAGAGAGAGGCAACTGGAAGAAATTCTCAAAGCTAGGAAGCTCTTATTTATTTTTCTATGATTTAATTGTCTCATATGACTCTTGTTATATAGGGGGAAGGGGACCCCCAACCCCTTGGCCTAGCCATGTGGGACTAAACAAAGGAGGAGAGAGAGGGGAGGGTGGCCTCCAACTTGTAATCAAAATTCAGTCAACGTCCATGGATGTTTTGCTTGACTGCCCTCCAACTTGTAATCCAAATTATAGCATGATCTTGTATAGAACCTCCTATTTTGAATAACAACCAGATTAAAAAAACTGGTTAGTTTTGTTTGAATAATTCAATTATAAAATTTGGTTGTAGATTCGATTATTCTAACTATTCAAACATTAAATAATTGTCCTATTTTATATTAAAACTTTAAGTATTCATATCTTTTAAATTGTAGTTCCGAATTCGACAAATGATATGTCTAAATTGATAAGAGCGATGAGCCCTTTCCAACTGTGTGTTTCATACTTGCAATTGCATAATGCATCATGGAGAACTTGTAAAATCAGAACTGTGTATGCAAGGCAAATATGATGAATAAAATTGCAAAATGATTATTTCTTGTTGGTAATGCCTCACTAATGTTGTATCATCAATGTGTCATGCTCATGCCATATTCCAACATAGTTTGCATCATCAAATTTCCATGCCATGCACCGTATTATGATCATGTCGTTTTTTCCGCATTAGTTGTAATTGTTGCATCGTTTGTTCCTTTTAGTGCTTTGCTTCTTTCCGGATAGGACGATGAGATGTTGTGAGCTTCGACAAGTTCTTTGGATATGTACCTTCGACAGTGTTTCCTAGGCAAGCATTTTCCCTCTTTCTACCTATTTTACATTTATAGTTTTTACTTCCTCCTATTGATATATTGCTATCTGGGTTGCGATGCTTTAGATTCCGTACCTCTTTACTGCGTTTTGCTATTTTATCATATTATTTTTGTTACGTATTCATATATTTTTTGCTACTTTCACACAATTTATTTGCTACAACCAATTTCTATGGTTTTTCTACGAGGTCTCCGACGAGTGTCCCTGGCAATGTCTTCGGCGATGTCGCTTTTCTATATTAGAAAAAACATTTTGCTATAACCGTTTTGTGGTTTTGCCATATTAGCGTAAAGTTTTTGCTATGAGGTCTCCGGCAATAATTTTTACGGCGAGAGTCTCCGACGTTGTCTCCGGCGAAACCGGTTTTGCTATAATAGGACTTTTTCTCTACAAGATCCTCGGCGAGGTCTCCGTCAAACTCTCCGCTGATGTCTAGTCTGTCAGTTCTTTTTCCAAAACAACCGTTTTCTGATACATGTAGCAAAAGCGGAACTATTTATAGCAAAATCGGGTATGTTTATAGTAAAAGCGGGATTTGGGGCTTTTTAGAGGGGCACATGTCAGCACGGAGATGCGAAAGATCTGGAGAAATATTCCCGGAGGACACCTATCACTCCCCAATAAAATTTTACCTACTTTGAGTCCTATGGCACGATTCAAGTAAACCGTATTGAAAAGGTGCACCCTGTCCTGCAAAAATTACTTCATAGCATCGGTAAGGAAAAATAGCGTAGCCCTCCTAAATAAAGGGAGTGGGGAATATGTGTGAACTTGGAGGGAGGGGAATAAAGGTTCATTCAGCATATGCATTGTTCGTAGTGTTCTGCTACCTACTTTCTTCAGTTTCTTGCCTTTTGCTTCATTTTTCATCTGAGAATCTGTACTGGTCACGAGCTATACATTTAGCTAGTGTACGTAGGCATGAGAGGCATTAAGGAATTCCACAGATCTTCTTTGGTCGGAGCAACTCAGCAGACGCGCTGTTGTGGCGCGCTAAAATCGGTTCACGCGGCGTCAACTTTTTCTCCGCTAGAGCAAAAAATCGCCCTCCACCAGACACGGTAAAAATGCACCGTGCGGTGCCGGCACAAACAGATTTCACAATCACCAGTATATTGAACTAGATCAAACAAACCTAAAATACAACAATAAATTGTCTAGTTATTATTACAACACAAGAAAATACAATAAATTGTTCACCAACAAATACAACAAGTTTTTCATCAACATTACAACAGTGTTTTCGAACAATTGATCAAACTTACAAATATAGTAGCCACTATTGTTTTCCAAACCACTTCCAATGCTTCTCGATGAGATATTTTTAGAGCTCATCATGCACCTCGTTCGACTCAGTGGCATGATATGAGGCAATGAAATGCGTCACTCTATGTGCTGTCCTCTTCACTTGCACGGAAACCCCCATCAAGTCAAAGAAGAAGTAATCCACATTTTTGCCATGATCATTCTTTATAATCATATTATGCATGATCACACAAGCGTTCATGATATACGAAAGGAATCTTGGTCCCAAAATCTATCCAGTCCTCTCACAATAGCAAATTGGGCTTGCAAAATCCCAAATGCTCTCTCCACATCTTTCATAGACACCGCCTGTGTATTGTGAAATTGGAGTTGTTTCTGTTGGAGATATGCCCAAGAGGCAATAATAAAGTGGTTATTATCATATCTTCACACTTATGATAAATGTTTACATACCATGCTAAAATTGTATTAACCGGAAACATTAATACTTGTGTGATTTGTAAACTAAAATAAGAGTCCCTAGTAAAGCCTCTTGTTAAACTAGCTTGTTGGTTAATATATGATCATGGTTTCCTGATCATGAACATAGAGATGTTATTAACAACAGGATCATATCATTAGGAGAATGATGTGATGGACATACTCCTATAGATAAGCGTAGCATAAAGATCAAGTCATTTCAATAGTTCAATTGCTATATGCTTTCTGATACATAGTAACCTAATTCCTTAGACCATGAGATCATGCATATCACCTTTACCGGATGGATGCTTTGATGACATCAAACACCACACCGTGAATCGGGTGGCTATAAAGGTGGCATTAAGTGTTCGGAAAGTATTGGTTGAAACACATGGATCAAGAGTGGATTTGTCCATCCTCATGACGGATAGATATACTGGGCCCTCTCGTGGAATGTCATCCAATTAGCTTGCAAGCATGTGACTTGGTCACAAGGGATCACATATCACGGAACGAGAAAAGAATACTTATCGGTAACGAGGTTGAACTAGGTATGCAGAGATACCGACGATCATAACCTCGGATAAGTAACATATCGTGAGACAAAGGGAAATTGGTATCGTATGTAAGTGGTTCATTCGATCGCAAAGTAATCGTAGAAATATGTGGGAGCCATATGAATTTCCAGATTCCTCTATTGGTTATTGTTCGAAGAAGTGTCTCAATCATGTCCGCATAATTCACGAACCGTAGGGAGACACACTTAAGGATTCGACGTTGTTTGAGTAGTTATGGTATTATGAGAAAGAGACCGAATGTTGTTCGGAGTCTCGGATGGGATCCGGGATATCACGAGGTGATCCGGAATGGTCCGAAGAATAAGATTCATATAAGGAAAGTCCCGTTTTGGAGTTCGGGAATGATTCCGGTGTTTTCATCGGGAATGTTCTAGAAGGTTCCGGATTGTCCGGCACTCCGGGGGGGAAGGGGTACATGAATGTGTCATTACATATTGGAATGATTGCATCATGTACTAAGTGTTCTTGCTGTTCCAAAAACATGAAAGTCAAATTGGCAGTTTGAAAGTCAAACGGCTAAAACAGGAAACTGTGGGAAACAAGCAAGAGGAGTTGGAACCAACCTGGAGGAGGAGTTGGACTCCTCCAGGCCGGCGCCCAGCCCTAGGCCGAGTTGGGGAGGGACTCCCTCCCTTCCCTGGCGCGCCAAGACCCCTCCCATAAAAGGAGGGGCAGGGCTCCTCCTAGAGACACACAAGTTCCTATCTTCTACCTCCGGTTTAGAGCCGTTTTGGTTTAGAGCTTCTAATTGCTTTAGCCTGCGGTTTAGAGCCTTCTAATTGGTTTAGAGCCTTCTAATTGGTGTGTCTAATTACTAGACCACTAATAGCCTCTCTCATAAGCTCCACCATACTCGCACCGGCTTAAGCCTGCGGATTTCCTCTACTTCCAGACCACGCCAGTGCCGAATCGCGAGGAGAGTGCTACAACCTCCGCCGCTGGAACAAGGGAGAGGAAGGTCTTCGTCGAGTACCAAACGTGACCGATTACGAAGCGCCATGGAACGCAGCGGAAGGATCGCTCACGCGATCTTGAGATCGGAAGTGTACGACTACATCACCCACGAGAATCGCTCTCGTTAACCGCTTTGGAATCTTCGAGGGTGAGTTCCTCTATCGACTCGTTGCTACAATCTAGTAGATAGATCTTGGCTTGTTTGTTTGTATGCGATAGAAAATTTTTGTTTTCCATGCTACGAACCCCTACAAGGGTATCGAGCCGTGTCTATATGTAGATCTCACAGCGAGTAGAACACAATGGTCATTGTGGGCGTTGATGCTTTTATTGTCGATTGCTTCTTGTGTACTTTGCATCTTGCGGTATGTTGGGATGAAGCGCCCGGCTAACCTTACATGACATCGTTCATGAGACTTGCTCCACTCTTGACATGCAACTTGTATTGCATAAGTGGCTTTATGGTGCCTGCTTTCCTAGCATAGTTAAGATCCAATTTACAACGGGTAATCAACAATGCTAGTATCAATGTTGTGGTTCATGTTCGTAAGTTAGAACGACACTTATTGAAAGCCCCAAACCACGTAAAACATGCAAAGAAAGTAGAGGCGTCTAACTTTGTTTTGCAGGGGTGTGCAGTGATGTGATATGGCCATGATTGTGATTATATTTGATGTATGCAATGTTCCTTATTGTAAGTTGGCAACCGGCAGGAGCCATATGGTTGTCTTTAATTTATGTTAAGACCTGCGTGTCTGTTCAAAAGTAGTTGTAATAGTTGAAGCCGGTGGACGACAACCATGGAGAAGCGTCATTGACCTTGATGCAATGCCGGTGATGATGGAGATCATGTTCGTGCTGGAAGATGGAGATCGGAAGCACAAAGAAGAAAGGCCATATCATATCACATATTATGAATTGCATGTGATGTTAATCCTTTATGCATCTTGTATTGCTTAGTAGACGACGGTAGCATTATAAGATGATCCCTCATGCACATGAATTTCAAGTCTTAAAGTGTTCACCCTTAGTTAGCACCGTTGCTAAAGCTTGTTGTTTCGAAACACCACGTGATGATCGGGTGTGCTAGATTACGCAAGTGTATACAACGTGAGCAAGCCAGATTTGCTCATGCGTAAACTAAGGTTTGATCTTGACGAGCCTAGCATGTACGACATGGCCTCGTGAACACGGATTACCGAAAGGTAGAGCATGAGTCATATAGTAGATATGATGAACATGTCGATTGTTCGCCATTGAAGCTATATCAACTCTCGTGATGATCGGTTTTGATGTGGTGGATTTGGTTCGTGTGATCACTAAAACAATGTGAGGGATATTGTTTTGAGTGGGAGTTCACCTAGATTAATTTAATTATTAATTAGAACTCAATTTATCATAAACTAAATCAAAGTGAATTTGCATAGTTGTTGTAGTCATTGGCATCCGTCTACCACCGTACGCTTAGTTATAATTGAGATGATAGAACTATATAATTCGTTAATTTACTTTACTAACCGGTATCGTATTGTTTTGAAGTGTTAATCTAAAGTTTAAAAGTCCTATTGCAAACTTTCAAGAAGTTCCGTTACTCCATGAAGTTTAATAATTGGTATTAAAACAAGAGTAACAATTCCAATGTTAGTATATAAGTATCATGTTTGTCTCCACGATTCTTGATATTCAAAGGATTCTCTTAATATCAAGGTTATCTAGGATCTGAAAGAGTTGTTTGAAACCATGATGTGTGGAAGATATTGTGATATCTGAAACAAAGTTTTGGTTGCAACATGATAGAGTATAATATGGCAAAAGTCATGTTCTCATATTTGATGAGAATTTGCAAAAAGGTTGGAGACACTAGTTGTCCTAATCCTCCAAAAGGTTTTGGAGAGCAACATTATACTTGCGATTCACCGTTACAAGCTAAAAGTAGTTTGATCATGGACGATTCCATGATAAGGATGAATATTTGATGTAGGTAAAATGTTTACTACACCAAGAGATTACTAAAGAAAGGAATTTGAAAGAACACCAAACATTTGATGATGGTGATCTACTTCAAAGTGCAAGTCCAAAGACATTGGTATTTAACTATACACGCTTTGGACTATATGTCATATGTATGACTCCACTGTTGATGTTGATAGATTCTTTCAAACAGAATAGGAAATACTGAAAGAGAATCTCATAAATATATGGCAGAAAGGAAAAGACTAGAATTGTTCAGTTTAAGTATATAGATGATATACATGTTATGGCTATATTCTTTGCTTATTAAACAATGTGGTTCTTAAGTATTTAATACTGAATTTGTTGGTATGAATCGTCATACGAAACAACAGAATTCATGAACTACAATGGCCTAAGTAACTAGCAAAAGAATATGTGATGATGTTCATCGAGAACAAATAAAGGGTTATTGTGTTGCTCGTTAAACATCAAAGCTTGCCTTCAAGATTTGTTTTATCAGGTATTATGAGAACAAAAGGGTTGTTCAAATAATTGCCGTAATCCATAAAAGATGGATGATTCACAAAATCTCGTTGGAGAAATCACGTCCATAAAACTAGTGCTAAAAATGTCGAAAGACAAATTGATTGAAAGGTCACTTAGGAAGTGACATCGCCATTTAAATTATATTGGAAAGAACACATGAAGAAACTCCATGTGGATGGAATTTTGGAGTCTTTTGATTTTTGATCACATGACGCTTGTGAAACTTTCCTAGAGATAATTAAAACTTCGTTCATAGGCCAAAAGGGAACGAATGACTAGCTTATTGGAAATTGTACATATTGTTGTACAAAGACCATCATGTGTAGTCAAAAGCGATGGATTTCAACTTCATATGCTTTCTCCGAGAATTTGAGTGAATATTTGAATATTTACTTAATAAGGATAAAGTATGAAACACTTGAAAAGTTCAAAGACTTTCAAGATGAAGTGCAAAATCATAGTAACAAGAATATAAATAGTTTATGATAAAGATCATAAAGGGAGATATTTGAGTTACAAAGTTTAGCATAATACCTAAGATTTAAGGAATTGTTCCGTGGATTTGCATTTCCCGAAACACCATAAGGGTATGGGGCGTTCGAGGTATGTAATTAAACCTTGTTTGACATGTAAGATCAAAGGTATAATTCATAAAAACTGCCATTATATTTTAAAGATTAAAAGCTTTAGAGATTACCGTTTTTCCACTGAAAAGAGCTCCATCATAATCCGTTGAAATGACACCATATAAAGTTATGGTTTGGGATAAAACCCAAGTTGTCCTTTCTTAAACATTGGTATGCTTTGCATAAGAAAGATGTTTTGCAACCAAAGTCGGATAAACCTGTCTTTGTATGTTATTTCAATAATCAAGTATTCCTCCATAACACCGAGACAAAAGTGTTTGTCACTTAAAACGCCAAGTTTCTTTGAGAAGGAATTTTCGTGAAAAGTTAAGTAGGAGGACAATAGAATTTTGATAAGGTTAAAAGAACCTTAGCTATATGTGCAGAGCGCAAGACCAAAAGTGTTCCGGAGGCAGCAACAAAGCTCATGGCTCACGTACCTCAAAGGTTGTGGTCACGGAGATCCAAGTTCCTATTGAAACAAGTAGGTTGGATAAACAATCAAATACCAAGATTTGAGGGTTGAATCATTATTTGATAATAATGAACCGACTACATGCAAAGAAGCGATGATGGGCCCTGACTCCGTAAAATGGCTTGAAGCCATAAAATCCGTGATAGTTCCATACACGAGAAAATCAAGTTTTGAACTTGAAGGACCCTCGAGAAAGGTGTAAGACCTTATAGTTGTGTCTGGATCTATAAAGAAATAGACATGGATGTTTCACATCTATGAAATAGTCGACATGTTGGGAAAGAGTTCACAACAATGTTCAAAGGTTGACTATGACAAGATTTGATCTGTCATAGTGATATTTAGTCTAGACGGATTAATGTAGCAACCACTACATATAATTTGTTATATGGTAGTTGAATAAACAAAACAAGTTCTTCTAATAGAATCGTTACCTAGGACATGTGCATAACACGGTCCATAGGGTTTTGTTAATTCAAAGGATGCTAAAAGCATATGCAAACTTCAATAGTTAAAGTGAGCATCATGAGTTGGAATCTTCACTATGATGAAACTGTTAAAGGAGTTTAAAAGTTCATTAGAGACAATGAAGATGCTTGCATTTGCAAGAAATTAAGTGGGAGCGCTAAGACATGTTTCTAATACATTATGTGGAAGACATATTGTTGATTGGAAATAATGTATCTTTTATTAACACATATTAAGAATTTCATCCCGATGAAAGACTTAGGCAAAACCTAAATATTTGGCATCAATAGACGCTAATATGGTTGTGCCAAGTACATAGACAAGATATTGAATGAGTTCAATATAGAAACTACAAGAGAGGTTCTTGTCAAGACGTAAAGGATTGAATAAATTCAATGTTGATGATATATTCAAGTGTATTGACATTTGGTAAAGTGAAACAAATAATCAAGTATAGATTGATACTTGATGTATAAAATCACAAAGAGTATTTATATCAATCATATCTTGTGATATGTACAAATCCAGATATGTCCTATGCTCTAAATGTTGTGAGCATATACCAGAATGATTCGTAAGATGATAATTGGACAATAGTAAGGATATTCTTATGATCTTTTGGAAGAACTAAGAGTATAATATTTGTAGAAGTGACAAATAGATGGTTAGTTCATTGTAAAAGTACTACATTGATACTAGTTTTGTCACAAAGTACAAATTAAGTGTATCTCAATTTAAACTAAGGGTGGCACAATATAATGGAAAGTGAGTTCCATAATGGATTTGGATGAGTTCCAAAGTTAATACATTGTGACAGATACTACAACAAAAGGCTAAGTATATGACTGCTATTATAGCAGCAAAAGAGGGCATTTGTGTCAAGTAGTTTGTTATCAAACTAGGTGTAGTTCACAGAGGGATAATACTATGAAGATATATTGTGCGACAATATTATCAACATGTTTTAACCCCAAAGAACTAAAGGTCACACCGAAAGACCAAATTTATACAAAGCCATCTCATTAGAGAATGAGTGATGCGTAGAGACGCAAATACATGCAATTACACACGGACCTGGAAGTGTCAGATCCGGAGATCAGTTGACCACTAGCAATCGTGTACATACAACACCGGAAAGCCATAGGTGTTATATACACAAAGGTTTGAAACTAGATTATTGACTCTAGTGCAAGTGGGAGACTGTTGGAGATATGCCCAAGAGGCAATAATAAAGTGGTTATTATCATATCTTCACACTTATGATAAATGTTTACATACCATGCTAAAATTGTATTAACCGGAAACATTAATACTTGTGTGATTTGTAAACTAAAATAAGAGTCCCTAGTAAAGCCTCTTGTTAAACTAGCTTGTTGGTTAATATATGATCATGTTTTCCTGATCATGAACATAGAGATGTTATTAACAACAGGATCATATCATTAGGAGAATGATGTGATGGACATACTCCTATAGATAAGCGTAGCATAAAGATCAAGTCATTTCAATAGTTCAATTGCTATATGCTTTCTGATACATAGTAACCTAATTCCTTAGACCATGAGATCATGCATATCACCTTTACCGGATGGATGCTTTGATGACATCAAACACCACACCGTAACTGGGTGGCTATAAAGGTGGCATTAAGTGTTCGGAAAGTATTGGTTGAAACACATGGATCAAGAGTGGGATTTGTCCATCCTCATGACGGATAGATATACTCTGGGCCCTCTCGGTGGAATGTCATCCAATCAGCTTGCAAGCATGTGACTTGGTCACAAGGGATCACATATCACGGGAACGAGAAAAGAATACTTATCGGTAACGAGGTTGAACTAGGTATGCAGAGATACCGACGATCATAACCTCGGATAAGTAACATATCGTGAGACAAAGGGAAATTGGTATCGTATGTAAGTGGTTCATTCGATCGCAAAGTAATCGTAGAAATATGTGGGAGCCATATGAATTTCCAGATTCCTCTATTGGTTATTGTTCGGAGAAGTGTCTCGATCATGTCCGCATAATTCACGAACCGTAGGGAGACACACTTAAGGATTCGACGTTGTTTGAGTAGTTATGGTATTATGAGAAAGAGACCGAATGTTGTTCGGAGTCTCGGATGGGATCCGGGATATCACGAGGTGATCCGGAATGGTCCGGAGAATAAGATTCATATAAGGAAAGTCCCGTTTCGGAATTCGGGAATGATTCCGGTGTTTTCATCGGGAATGTTCTAGAAGGTTCCGGATTGTCCAAGACTCCGGGGAAGGGTACATGAATGTGTCATTACATATTGGAATGATTGCATCATGTACTAAGTGTTCTTGCTGTTCCAAAAACATGAAAGTCAAATTGGCAGTTTGAAAGTCAAACGGCTAAAACAGGAAACTGTGGGAAACAGGAAACTGTGGGAAACAAGCAAGAGGAGTTGGAACCAACCTGGAGGAGGAGTTGGACTCCTCCAGGCCGGCGCCCAGCCCTAGGCCGAGTTGGGGAGGGACTCCCTCCCTCCCCTGGCGCGCCAAGACCCCCCTCCCATAAAAGGAGGGGCAGGGCTCCTCCTAGAGACACACAAGTTCCTATCTTCTACCTCCGGTTTAGAGCCGTTTTGGTTTAGAGCTTCTAATTGCTTTAGCCTGCGGTTTAGAGCCTTCTAATTGGTTTAGAGCCTTCTAATTGGTGTGTCTAATTACTAGACCACTAATAGCCTCTCTCATAAGCTCCACCATACTCGCACCGGCTTAAGGCGAAGCCTCATGATTTCCCTCTACTTCCCACACGCCAGCCGGAATCACGAGGAGAGTGCTACAACCTCCGCCTGCTGGAACAAGGAGAGGAAGGTCTTCGTCAGTACCAACGCGGTGACCGACTACGGAAGCGCTGCCGGAACGCAGCGCCGGAAGGATCGTCTACGCGATCTTGAGATCGGAAGTGTACGACTACATCACCCACGAGAATCTGCTCTCGTTAACCGCTTTGGAATCTTCGAGGGTGAGTTCCTCTATCGACTCGTTGCTACAATCTAGTAGATAGATCTTGGCTTGTTTGTTTGTATGTGATAGAAATTTTTTGTTTTCCATGCTACGAACCCCTACAGTTTCTTACCTTTGGGATGGTGAACCAGCTTCACAAATGTTTACCACCTTGGGTAGATGTCGTCAGAAAGATAGTAGCCATAGTTGTACTTGTGAAAATTTGCTTCAAACTCCACTTGTGGACCTTCACACAATGCAATCCTTGTCATAAGCGGTGACCGTTGAAGAACATTGATGTCATTGCTCGACCCGGGCATGCCAAAGAATGCATGCCAAATTCAAGTCTCATAATCTGCAACCGCTTCAAGGATGATAGTGGAATCCTTCTTGTGCCCTTTGAATTATCCATGTCATGCTGCAGGACAATTCTTCAAACACCAGTGCATACAATCAATGGAGCCAAGCATTCCTGGAAACCCCCGGGAATTGTTCTCCTTCAAAATCCTAGAAGTGTCTTCAGCATTGAGGGATCTCAAGTATGTAGTGCCGAACACTCGCACAATTGCAACGGCAAGGTGCTTAGCACATGCGATGGCTTGACTCTCACCCATACCCAAGTGGTCATCAACTAGATTCGCCAATATACGTATGCCAACATCCGCAAGGCGGCGATCACCTTTTGGTAGGTGCTATGCCCAAGTTCTCCGGCGGCATTCCTCCTTTGTTAAAAAACTAATCATACTTGGTCACCTCCTCTGCGATGCGCTTGAACAATTGGGGTCTCATCCGAAAATGCTAAAGAAAATAGTTCTCAGGGTATGTACAATTTTCATTGAAATACAACCGCATCAACCAATTGTGGCCATCGATCATATCCCTCCACAACTTGAGTCTACCAAAAACCGAGCCACCGCGCTTTGGTTTTTTTGTGTTGGGGTTTGGCACCAGAAAACAAAAAGTTTCCTATACAAGCAACCCTAATGCCAGGATCTATCTATTAGTAATGAATTAGCGGGAGGGGTTTCGGTGTTCATACCTTTGAAGACCGAACACGGTTAATGATAAGCGGAGAACATGGTTGATATAGTCGTACCGACTATCAAAGAACATAAATTTCAGGAAAAATAATCAAGGCGCTGCTGGCGGTTCTTGTTACCATGTATGTGCTGGAATCCTGAAAGGCACCTTCCAGCGCGCTCGCCGCCTGATGGGCGCGTGTATCATTAGGTATAGTGGTCGCCTGAAGATGACGCATTTATTCTGTTTTCCTCGCTGTCCCAACCTCTCTTTTACGCCATCTTCTGTCCCGATACCTCACTAGTGCCGATCATATCAACATTGCAGAGATACCTTCACTGGCATTCTGGCAAGGCT
The DNA here is from genome assembly GCA_030063025.1 of Avena longiglumis. NCBI lineage: Eukaryota > Viridiplantae > Streptophyta > Magnoliopsida > Poales > Poaceae > Avena > Avena longiglumis. Next base: position 418,475,954 of record CP125979.1, on the reverse strand, counting down.
CACGATTTAAATCACTTGTTCCCTGCCCTCAACTAGCTAGTACTAGCAAGGACTTAGGGACACAGGGGCAAAAGAGGCATCACAGAGGTGACAGTCCCAGAGCCCGACGCTCACATGTCGTGGACTATGGGTCATTGTCGTCGATAGAAGGGAGACATAGAAAGGCTCCCGCCAATATACTACTTTGGTACAAGCATATTCGTGGAATATGCTGTCCACGTCAGCCCTAAATGTAACCTGACCACCCCTTTATAAGGTGAGCCAGGGCCTCCTAGTAGAGGGATCGATTCATTTTTACTTAGAGCTTACAGAGAGCTTCTTCCTCTCACTTATATAGCTCGGGAAGCAAGTGTAGCCATTGTTGAGCTGAGTAAAGATCAAGTTTGTGTATTCTGAGTGTAGAAACCACTACATGTTTCTCCTTGAATCCCACTAGTGCACATTGGCCCCAACTTAAGCCTACCCATGGCATCTGCCGTGCCACCACCATGACAGGTGGACGCCGGAGTTAGCCATCATGAGTGCTGGGGCAAAGATGGCCTGTATCGACAACGACTAGCGGCTAGGGTGGCATCCCTGGTTGGGGTTGGGGTGGAGGTCCCTCTCTGTGGCGCCATGACCGGCGGTGGAAGTCCTGGGCCAACCCGGCTAGTGTTTGAAACCCTAGATCTTGCGATCTAGGGCTCCGATGCTGCCTTCCTGGACCTCTTCGTTGCTGGTAGGGCTGAATTTGGTGGGGGCCGACCCTATTCTGTTGTCATCTCTCTCGTTACTATCCTAGCCGCATGGCTACTGGTAGGATTTGGTGCGGCGGAACGTGCAGGTTGCCGGTGGATGACGAGGGGGCTACCGGCTCGGTTTGAATAAAGGGGGTGGTCCTCGGATCTCTCGCACCAAGACAAAGATCTACTTGATGTGTATCTCCATTAATCTGGCTGGAGTGTATGATTTTGAAATACTCCGCTGGTGAACTCCCATGGGTGCATATGCCTGGAGCTTGCTGGATTGGAAGGAATTCGGTCATGCGCACTTGTGTTTTTTGCTGGCCATTTGGTTCCAGTGGGAGCGTGATGAAGCTCTGCTACCTATTAACATCATGTGACATGTCTTTGATGATACATATGGTAAAGTCAGATGCGGAGAATGTCATGAAGTCAGAGACATGTGGGCGAGCTATGGTGGATTGAGTCTTTATGGCGATGAGGATCTAGCTTGTCTATTTGTGACTCGGAGCAGCGTCTGTTAGAGGGGACGACATCACAGGAGGAGTTCACAGTCTTAACTTGTAGGGTGAAAATCCAAGGTATGGCCTTCATTGGTTGTGTCTGGCAATGGTCTTGTAGAAGGGATTGTTTTGCGAGCGAGGACTTTCTCTAGGGGTGAAAAATCTAAGATCTTTGATCGGGCGACGATAGCTTTTGTGCATTGTTTCCTTCTCGGAGGCATCCTTTTGGAGGGGTTGAACTTCTGGTGTTGTTTTGGTGGTGGTAGTGTCACTGCTGCTAAGGATCCGATTACTGTAGCGGGACTTTTGTTTTTTGTAATTCTTCTTCCTTTTTCTGGCTGTGTGTATCAAAATTTCCAATAGGGTATATGTTGTTGCAGAGTCTGGATGTAATTGCTATCCGTGTGATATTAATATATTGCTCATTTCCAAAAAAAATGTCACCCGTTTGACCCTGGTGCTACTAGGCCCTCTTGTAGGGATGACACCCGCAGGGGATGGAGTGCGGGTGGAGCCACCCCATACCCTTACCCATCCCCTACGGCCTTAACCGTTACCCGTACTGTAACATCCCAGGATTAGCACCTAGAAATAAAGAGGACACAGGGTTGTGCATTGCATTCATGCATAAGAAAATTCGGGGATTTTTTGCACAAAACTAAAAGAGCTGTAGAGGGATCGGTATCTCTCTTGTTCTGATGGAAACACCAGGACATGTGCGATGGATTTCGACATGACCTCTATTGTATTTCTGTGTTTAAGGGAAAAGCAATTCAAATTTGAATATTCAAAACATATATTTAAAATTGCAATAGAATTATAATTAGAAATAGTGTTACAATTATAATCACATCCTTAAGAGGTTATCTATGATTGTGATATAGTTAAATCACAAGTACAAAAAAATATAAATAAAAGAAAAGAATTAGTCTATAATATAATATGGATATATAATCCTAATCACAATGGAGTAAATGGGACCAATTCAATAAAATGAAATTGTTATAATAATCTTTATATATATACATATAGTATTGATGTTCTTTTACAAAAGAAGACTGAAAGTGCATTACAGGAAACAATTAATAATAAAAAAGGAATTACATAAATGGAGTAACTCAAATAATTTTTATTACAAGAAGAAATATATATTACATTGTATTTACAAATGAATGGAATAAGAAAAATAAAACAAGTAAACTTTATTGAAAGTAATACAATAATACAATGTCTTTAAATTATTCAAACAGAAAAGAAATTACAATAATATGAAAAAGAAAACCTAAACTAAATCTGGTATCTTCTTTCTTCTTTGTTTTATTTCCTGCAAAGCAAAAGATCAACAAAACATGCTAGAAATGAGGGGTTAGTATAATAAATTGCTCTCAGATATCAACAGTGTAATGCACTGTTTTGTCTCCTCATTGAGCTAAGTTGTTTTTAGAAGGGGTAAGTTTCACAAAATGAATAGTATCTGTTCTTATCTAACAGTGTCCTCAGTCTATGCATCCCAGGCAAGGGGCAAGTTTCACCAAGTAGAAGAATATCCAAAACAGGGATAAATATCAGAATCATTCAAGCTCATCCACACCATCAGGTTTCATTCATGGAAACTTGCACCCAAAGGGAGCCACTTGACAACATCTCACACACCACATGCAACTGATGTGTTGTCAACACATCAGGGAAGGTACCAACTATAGAAAAGGAACACCAAAGCATCAAGATCGCTACTACATCCTTTCCACACACACCATCAGACCAACAGCTCCTCTACTAGACATGAATACCAACAATACCATCATTTGTTCTTATCAATTTTCTCTTAAGAACACATAGATCCATCCACCACATCATTAGCTCCGGTTGCTTAGATAAGCCATCCAGGACCAGATCAAGATCAAGCCAAGAGCTGGGAGGAGCAGATCAAGCCACATGATCACCAAGGGAGAAATTGGTAAACATGAGCAGGGAGGAGAAGGTTTACCAGGAGATTCAACAGTAACCAATCAAGATCCATCATAAGGCCAAGACAGGAGAACAAGTCTAGAAGATCAAGATCAAGCTACTACCAATTCCAGGAAGAGAAGGCTAATCAACTCAAGATCAGAGCACTAGGTTGAGCTGACCAAGATACAACACACCAAGCAGCCACATACATCAAGGTAGAAACTTACTAGAGCACTAGCTAGATCTGGTAACATATCTGTTCTTATTAAACTGCACCATCAGACTCAAGAAGAATAATTAATGTGGTACAAACTCAACCAAATCCAACTTCCCTTCAACTAGATTTTCATCTAGGAGGATTGGATGGGGTGGTACTCTCAGGATGGAAAAGAGTTGCTTTGCCAAACTCATCATAGAGTAATAAAAAGCCAACTCATAGCATCTGGTTTTCTCCATATCCAAGCCTCGACCTGTATGCATCATTGACAGGGGCAAGGGCATCAGAACATATATGCCATGGTCATATTACTGTGCACACTCCAAAGGGAGGCGCCACAGTAGTAAGATCACAGCAATAAGAGACACCAAAATTAATTGCACAATTCAAAGCTTATTAAGCAAGCCATTAGGGCAATAAACCACATCATTTGACCAACTAGTCAATAGAGGATTTGCAAGCCAAATAAAGCCATTCTATGTCGTGGTATTGCCGATGAGTACGCCATGGAGGGGTCATCACAATGTGTGTTTAGAGACGTGGGGTAAGGCATACGGTTGACGGGTACGAGGTAACACAGCTTACCCAGGTTCAGATCCCACGACGGTGGCAGAATCCTACTCCTGCTATAAATCACTATAAGAGCAATACGCCGAGTTACAGGGATTGGTTCGCTGTGCGAGGTTGTGTGAATCGATACTAGTTTGTCTATGATCGTGCCCTAAAGGCTCCCATAGGCCTGACTTATATAGTCGCCAGGTCCTAGGGTTACAGGAAAAAGTCCTAGCCGGACAGGTTACAGAGTTCTACACCGTTTATTACTTAGTCTTGTGTATCTTGAACTCCAAGGCTCCGGGTACGTTGGTAACTCCACCGTAGCCTTCCTTTATCCGACATGGGCCTCCCTTCTGAATCCATCTAACTGGGCCGCCCAGCAGGCCATAGGCCATGCTACCGACTATGGGCCACCCGGGTTAGCCGGATAAGAGACATGCTATAAGGATACCCATATAGCATATCCCCAACAGTAGCCCCCGGAGAACTCCGAGATCTTGTGCCGTCTTGCCTCTTCACGTGGAATGCTCTGTCTAGATGGATGTCGGCAAATCGTCAAGCAACATATTGTAGTCCTCCCAAATAACCCTACAAGTCTTTCTCCGTCTTCAACTTGTAAGCCGGAGAAATGCTGAATCTTCCAGAGTACTCTTTCGTAGTCGGGTTGAATCCGTCTATGTCAGAATCTTCGATGTGACGGCTCATCTGCCCATGTCAGCTAGGACGACGTAGGCTTAGGTCAGCGATGCCTCGTAACTCACACATGCAGAGAACGCAATTATAGCCGGCTTTCCCGCGCAAGCGATACGAACCGTTGGCGGTGGCGGTTGGAGACGTGCCAAAATTTCCGCGCACGTTCGCGAACACGTCGTCTAAGCGGGAACCATCCAATTAAGCTGCACGAATCTTGACGTCGAGAATGATAAATAGTAACCATGGGGAATTTTCCACTTTTTACCTCATTCTTCCCGCGTCGTCTTCTTCCTCCATCCGCACGTCTCCTCGAGCTCTCCGCGAGAAACCTCGAAAAAACCCTAGCTCCCCTCTGCACAGTCGCATCCAACCATCACTACATGGATAGCAGTAGTACCTCCCCATCGATGGCGGCGTCGAGTGCAGCCGCGGTGAAGCCGGCGAGCTCCATCGTCGTGCCCTAGAGGGCTTGGTTATCCCCGCATCGGCGGTGATCGAGTCCACCGGCGGCGACCACAATTTGGCGGCGCTAGAGCCACTGGAGGAAGAGCTAGACTCGCACAAGGGCGACTGGCACGACTCGGACATCACCGACCGCGACATCCAGGAGATGGTCGCCGAAGGCTACCTCCCCGCGACGGAGGGGCTCGCCTGGCGGGCAGAGCCGGCCGACGAGGTGACACCTTCTCCCCAAGCCGGAGAAAAGGTGTACCTCAAGGCTCAGCTGGTACGTGGTGTTTCCCTGCCCATATCCCACTTCTCCTCTCCGTCTTAAACCACTACAAGGTCCAGCCCCATAACCTTTCCCCCAATAGTATCTTAGTGCTTAGCAACTTCGCGGCACTTTGCGAGGGTTATATAGGGATAAGGCCTAGGTTAGACTTGTTCGTGTACTTATTCACCGTCAAACGTGAAGTCGGACATAGTAATGAGGAGCTTAGGAACTTCGGCACCATAAGCTTCAAGATTCGTCCTGGCCGGAGGTTCCCCGACATCGTCGGCCACGAGTCCTGCAAGAATTGGCAGCGGACGTACTTTTACGGCCCCGACATTCCTTTGGCGAGCCGAGAAGTTACGTACCCGGACTTCATGGACGGAGCCGCCGCTGAAGTTTCTACATGGAGATCCCATGCCTCCCTTTCCTCCGACCTCGACGCTTCTCGCGCTCAAGGCGGATCGAATGGTTTGTAGAGACGGGTTTGACCGGCTTGGACCTAGCCATGTGCAGGTTCATCAGGCGAATCCAACCTCTGCATCACCGCGCGAAGTACATGCACGAGTATACCAGCGATCGAAGGGATAGTCTCCGCATCTCCGTGGATAACTTTTCGAGCGACTCCGTCAAGCTCCGCCTTAAGGACATCATCAAGGTGAAGGATAAGAAGCGTGGCTTCACCATCACCTACGACATGTTCATAGACGGCAAGTGCCCAAAGGTAGGTATTTTATTTCCGTGTACGACATATGTTCCAGTTTTTCCGTCTTGCCAATACCATCTTATCTAACACGGTGATTTCTCACTTAACAGCTTAGCGATCTAGATGAGGGCAACCTGGCTGCCCAAATCTACGATCCAAAGATGAAGGAAGTCACGGTCGTGTCCGACGACGATGTCCTATTGGCGCGAATGCGGAAGAGCTCCACCTCTGACGCTGCCGATGGAGGCAAGAAGAAGAAGACGGAGGGTGGAGCCTCCAAAAAGACTACCGCCGTCCTGGATGCGGAAAAGAGAAAATCCACCAGGATCTTTGCCAAAGCACCCCCCTAGTGTAAGCTGCTCATTCTTCGACATTGTCTACTTGTCTGTCTTGTTCCTGTACTTATGCATTTGCATGTTTCAGGAAGAAAGCCACGACCAACCTCAAGAATACCTCCAAAACTTTGGGGGCTTCTCGAAATATCAAGGACATGCTGCATCGCGACGCCTCCCCCGCCATCTCCCCTGCTACTCCTGCCGTCAAGCCCTCGTCCGCCCCGACAAGCTCACAAGCTAAGGAGGCACATGGCCCTTCCGTCATGGATGTGGATTCTGGCGCCTCTACCGAACTTGCTGTTGTCGGCGATCAGGAGAGCACCGCTCAACAAATGGCTGAAGCTCCGGCTAAGGATGCCATCGGTGGCGGCAAGGCGGTGGTGGAAGCTGGTACTTCTGCCGAAGGCGGCGCCCTTGCTTCCAGAAACCCTTTGAGTTTCCAAAGATAGTTTACCCGGCGCTTACGCCGAGTAACACAACTCTGGTTCCTGGAGGGGTACCGCCGTCTCCGACGTGTGGTCTTGAGGAGCTCCTCCGACAAGCGGATATCTTGCGAGGAAATAGCATCTCCTTTGGCAAGCTGCTAGCCGAGAGCGCTACAAACATCAAGATCATCGCACTTGTAAGTTTACTTTGCCTTTTGCATTTCATGTGAGTATCCCACTGTATCCCCCGAGGATGTAGACGGAAAACCATAGGTTTTGCATATATATGCTCTAAGAGTGACTAAGTTAGAAAAAAAAACTCTCACTGTAGCCCCCAAGCATTTAGATGGAATGGACTATTCCGACTAGATGCTTTAAGAGTAGCATACGTAGTGTTTATAATTTTCAATACAGTAGCCCCCAAGCCTCTAGTTGTAACTGAATTAGTTCCGACTAGATGTTTAAAGAAAATCTAAGCAGATTCCGAGTTAAAAACTTTATACTGTAGCCCCCAAGCTTCTAATCGAGAACTAAATTAGCTCTGACTAGATTCTTAAAGAAAATCTAAGCATATTGCTAAGTAAAAAACTCTCGCTGTAGCCCCCGAGCGCCTAGGTGTAAAATTTCCAACTGGTTGCTCCAAGTAGACTAAACAACGGTTTAACTTTTTCCTTTTTTCCACAGAACGAGAATGCTCGGAGGGGCATGGCCAACGACAAGTACAAGAAGATGCGCGCAGATCTTGAAGCCGAAAAGGATAAAACTGCCATCTTGAAGGAACAGATCATCAAAAACAAGAGTCTGTTTTCTTTTTGCGCATTCTGCCTTGTTTTTGTGCCCACATTCTCCGATTACTCACTGTGTACTTTGCTTTCCCCTACTTGCAGAACATGTCGCCAAGGCCAAGGACATTGTCGAGCAGTCCAAGCACATCCAGCAGTTGGACAGCGAGAACAAGATCCTGAAGGAAGAGAGGAAAGAAATGCTGAAAATGCATGAGGATTCCATGAAGGCCCTGCAAGACTCCACCTCCGCGGAAATCAATCGCTTAAAGGAGGAGCTTGAGATCTTAAAAGATCAGAAGCAAGCTGCTGATGATCAAAACCAACGCCACAGCGAGGCGTTTAAGCTCCTCCAACAAGATAAAGAATCCTTGGCAGACACCCTCTGGCAGGCTAAGGCCAGCATCTTCAGTAAGTTTCCTCCGCCTTGTAATTCTGCAGTCTGGATACTTTGAATTAATTGAACTCATGTGCTCCTTGTCGGAATTTGCAGCTCCTATGGGTTTAACCTGCTCGCCTCCTTCGGACAAGGAATGCATAGTTCGTGCCGGCAACTTCATCAACACCGCCATCACCCAGGCCAAAGAGATTGCCAAGCCTCTCCAGATATACATCAAGGCCTCAGACTCCATGACGAAGTACTCCGAGATTCTGCGCCGAGCCCCCGAGCGTGTCACAAGATGGAAAGGATGGCGCAAGGATAGAGATGTCAACGGTGAAGGCACACTACGAAGGATGGCACGGGCTGGCGCAAGGATGGAGCTGTCAATGGTGAAGGCACACTACGAAGATGCCGACATCATCACGGTGACCTCTGGTATCCACGATGTCGACGATGACGACAAAGAGATTGATCATGAAGCCATCTTGTCATCACTCGCGGGTTATGACACCAGAGTTGCCGTGTTGGTGGACATCGACGTCTTCGTGCCCATGAACACCATTGACAGCGTCAATCAAGATCCCTCCGAGTCTCACCACAGTGCCGATGTTGAGGGTGATTCTCCGGCTGGTGACGATGCTGCTTCCAAGTCTCCTGCGCCAAATGAATGAAAAAACAACTTTGTAATATTTGTTTCTCCTTTGGTGTATGTGCGGAAAAAACTTGGTGATGTAGCTTAAGGCGGAAAACAATGGTTGTTATGTCCTGCTACTTAAGAACTAATTTCCAGCATGTATATATTTTTAGCAAGTGTTGGCTTATCCATTACTTTGGTTCTTATGCTTGACTTTTCGTGAGTCGGAAGACTCGTTGTCGGAACCAAGCGCTTAGGTGATGATGCCCAATGGCACCGTCATAACCTGAGCACAAAATCGCCGACAATAAGTGCCGAAAGTCACTACTCCAGAATCCACATAAAAACGACAAAGAACGTGTAGACCAGAAAACTTAAGCTAACACCCGTAGGCGGAATTTTCACAAGTGCAAACGCAATACTTGTGCATAAAGGTTTTACATGATCCAAAAATGAACACTAAAGGAGGTAAAAGACTCAAAAGTATGAGTGAACCAAAGAGCTTTATTTCATTGATCATATAAGAGGTACACAATTAGATAAAAAATGCTGAGTGAACCAAAGAGCTTTATTTCATTGATCATAAAAGAGGTACACAATTAGATAAAAAATGCTAAGTGTAAAAAGGACGTAGCTGTGCTATGTTTCATGGCCGATCAATCTCCGGGTAGTCATCATCCAGGTCACGTCGCTTACGCTTATGATCCTCGTTGGGTCTATATTTTAGTTCACGATTGTCAACAAGGTAGTAAGACCCATTAAGCAGCGTCTTGATTATGATGAACGGTCCTTCCCATGGCGGGGATAATTTTTGTGACTTCTTCTTCTTAAGTCGGAGCACCAAATCCCCCTCTTTAAATGAGCGATGCCGAACGCGGCGACTATGGTAGCTGCGTAGCTTCTGCTGGTAGATGGCGGATCTTTGGCATGCCAAAACGCGCCCCTCCTCGAGAAGGTCCACATCTAGGCATCTGGATTCTTCAGCGTCATCCTCATCATAGGCGGCAACTCTTGGTGCATAGTAGAGGATGTCTGAAGGCAAGATGGCTTCTGCTCCATATACCATGAAGTAAGGGGTGTAGCTGGTGGATCTGTTGGGTGTAGTTCATAAACTCCACAGCACAGATGGCAATTCTTCCGCCTAGGCTCCAGCTGCTCTATGTAGTGGTGCCTCAAGACGTGGCTTGATTCCCTGCAGAATTAATCCATTGGCTCGCTCAATCTGACCATTGGATTGTGGGTGTGCCACAGATGCAAGGTCAAGTCGGATGCCTTTCTCCCAGCAATAAGCCTCCACTTCTCCGAGTGACAAGTTGCTTCCGTTTTCGGTGATAATGCTATGTGGGAGACCAAATCTTACCACTAGATCCCGGACAAACCTGAGGGCAGTTGCCCCATCAAGCTTTCTAATGGGTTTAGCTTCTATCCATTTGGTGAATTTGTCAACTGCTACAAGCTGATGTGTAAACCCACAAGGTGCCGTCTGTAACGGTCCCACCATGTCTAGCCCCCAGACTGCAAACAACCAAGTTATTGGTATTGTTCGCAATTCTTCAGCAAGAACATGTGGTTGTCGGGCATAATACTGGCATCCCGTGCATGTCTCAACCAGCTTGTCGGCGCCCGCCTTCGCGGTCAGCCAGTAGAATCCTTGCCGGAAGGCTTTCATGACCAACGATCGGGGAGCGGCGTGATGCCCGTAATCTCCGAGATGGATTTCACGCAGGATTTCCATACCTTCTAGCTGGGAAACACAGTTTAGGTATACTCCACTAGTGCTCCTTTTATAGAGTTGCCCATTGATTATGGTATAACCCTTTGCTCGTCGTACTATTTGTCATCTTTCGACTTCGTTGTCAGGCAAAGTTCCATGTTCAAGATATTCCATGAACGGTTTTGTCCAAGCCGGAGGGAGCTTAGTCACCATGTTGACGAAAGAGTCAGCTCTATCCGGGTTGTCGATGTCGGCGCCCTTCACGGATGGTGTGCGCAGGTGCTCTAGGAAAACTCCTGGCAGAATTCGCTTGCACCCTGATCCAAGCTTAGACAGTAGATCAACCGCCTCGTTTTGTTCCCTAGGCACATACTTGAGTTCGTAGCCCAAGAAGCTCTTGGCTATCTCGTCCACTTCGTCTCGATATGCCGCCATCATAGGGTTCCGCGCATTCCAGGTGCCAGCCACCTGCTGGGCAACCAAGTCGGAATCTTCACAACAAAATATGCGCTTGATACCAATATCTTTGGCTACACGTAGTCCGTGAATGAGTGCTTCACACTCTGCCATGTTGTTTGTAGCCTCGAAGTGGATCTGCAGAACGTAGTGTAGCTTGTCTCCTGTTGGTGACTGTAGCAATACACCAGCCCCCGAGTCGTTGAGTAGCTTTGATCCGTCAAAGTGCATCAGCCAGTACTCTGGTTCTGGCAACGGAGTAGCGTCTGGCATCTCCGTCCAATCTGCAACAAAATCCGCCAAGGCTTGTGACTTGATAGCGTCGCATCTCTTGTAGGTGATCTCGAAGGCGGCAAGTTCAATGCCCCACTTCGCGACCCTTCCTGTAGCGTCGCTGTTATTGATAATGTCGGACAGTGGAGTCTTGCTCACCACTGTAATTGGGTGCTCCTGAAATTAATGCCTCAGCTTCCGGGAAGCAAGGAATACTCCATAAGCTATCTTTTGGTAGTGCGGGTAACGCTGCTTGGACTCCGTCAAGACCTCGCTCACATAGTAAACTGGTCGTTGAACTCCGTGCTCATAGCCTGGTTCCTTCCGCTCCACCACGACGACGATGCTGATAACCCGGTTGGTTGCCGCCATGTAGATTAACAGGGGCTCTCCAGGCTCGGGTGCTGCAAGGATGGGCGCTGAGGAAAGAATCTCCTTGAGCTGCTTCAATGATGCGTCCGCTTCGTCCATCCACGTGAATTTGTCCGACTTCTTCAGCAACTTGTACAGCGGCAGAGCCTTCTCTCCAACTCGGCTGACGAACCGACTTACTGCTGCAACACAACCTGTTAGTCGTTGAATGTCCTTTAGGCATGTCAGACGGTTTATGTTTAAGATGTCCTTGATTTTCTCTGGGTTGACCTCGATTCCACGTTGGGAAACGATGAAGCCCAACAATTTGCCGGCTAGAACCCCGAAGACGCACTTCTTAGGGTTGAGCATCATGTTGTATTTCCGGAGATTATCAAAGGTTTCTTTTAAGTCGGAGATTAAGTCGTTTGAATTTTGAGACATCACCGCGATATCGTCCACGTAGGCGTGAACGTTCCGACCAATTTGGTCGTGAAGGCAACATTGCATTATCCGCTGGTAGGTAGCACCTGCGTTTTCAGCCCAAAGGGCATCGTGACATAGCAAAATGTGCCGTACGGGGTAGTGAACGAAGTGGCCAATTGGTCCGACTTCCTCATCTTGATCTGGTGGTATCCTGAGTATGCATCGAGAAAACACAAAAGTTCCGAGCCAGTTGTCGAGTCAATGACTTGGTCAATGCGAGGCAAAGCAAACGGATCTTTGGGACATGCTTTGTTCAAGCCGGTGTAATCAACGCACATTCTTAATTCATTGGTTCCCTTTTTGGGTACAAGTACAGGATTGGCCACCCATTGGGTGTGAAGGACTTCTTGGATAAATATAGCCTTAAGAAATCTAGCTATCTCTTTGCCAATGGCGCGTCTCTTCTCATCTCCAAAGCGTCATAGAGGTTGTTTCACTAGTTTGCATTTTGGATCAATGTTTAAGTTGTGCTCGGAAAGTTCCCTAGGTACACCTTTCATGTCGGCAGGTTGCCAGGCAAAGATGTCCCTATTCTCACGGAGTAACTCGACGAGCGCACTTTCCTATTTGGGATCCAGGTTCGTCCCAATGGCGACGGTCTTGGAGGCATCGCCTACCACAAGTTCCACCGGCTTGGTCTCGATGGCAGCCTTGAATGCAGGAGCGGAGTCGGAGATCTACTTCTTTGACGCGGGCATCTATGAGTCATTGACCTTGCTCTAGATCTCTTTGAATTCTTCGCTGTAGAGGACAGCTTATACAACGGCTGCTTCATTGATCTCGCAGTCCCTTTCCTTGGTAAAGCTTCTGAATACGGTGATGACACCGTTTGGTCCGGGTATCTTGATTTTATTGTAGACGAAGCATGGCTTGGCCATGAACGTGTGGAATATGTCGCGGCCGAATATGACGTGGTACATGCTCTTGAAGGGGACCACCTCGAAGGTCATGCACTCTTGGCGGTAATTATTAAGATCGCCAAAGGCCACCTGAAGTGTAATGCACCCAAGGGACCGAGCCTCCCGACCAGGAACTACGCCGTGGAAGATGGTGTTGGTCCGCCTTAGGTTCTCCTCCGTCAAGTTCATCTTGTGTAGAGTAGCCAGGTACATGATGTTGATGCTGCTTCCACTATCCACCATGCACTTGGTGAACTCCACGCCGTTAATCAAGGGGTTGATGACCATGGCGTACTAGTTCTCCATGGGAACAAGGTCTGGGTGGTCTGTCCTGTCCCAAGTTATTGGAACTTCCGACCAGCGCAGGTACTGGGGGACTGGGGGGAGAGTGGCCATCAGGATCCTCAGAGAGGTCTTCTGTTGTCGGACGGTGGGGGTGCCAAGGAAAGTGTGGTAGACTAGAGCCTTCTTTGTGAAGGGGTTCTTGCCCTTGTCGTCACTCTTGGCGGCGTGCTTGGGGTCAACGTCTTCGTCCATGTCACTTGAATCCTTGTACTCCTCCTCCTTCTTCTTCCCTTTGCCCTTGCCTCGCGGTCTATTCTTCCAACTTTGATTGTAGCCGGACTCCAGGTATTCCTTGAGGTCGTTGACGAATTTGCAGTGTCGATTGGTATGGGTGGCCTTGCCGTTGGCATCGAGGTGTACGAGGCACGGCATATCGCGATACTTCTCGTAGGTTTGGGGAACACGGAGCGGCGCCGAGGTGGTTTCACTTCCTTGTTGCTGCCCGTGGCCAGCTCCCCTTCCTCGGCCACGTTGTCCGCCTTCTCCTCGTCCTGCAAAAGTCATAGCGACCATGTCGGTAGATTGCTTTTCTTCTGGAGCGGTTTTCCGCTTTGTACTGCTGTTCCTCCGTGCTTGATTTGGAACGGCCGTTGCCGGCAAAGAGCCACGAGCATCGTCGTTGGCAGCTGTGAACTCACTAGCCAACTGAATCATCTGATTCAAGTCAAGCTGGTGATTGTCCTGCAAGCGCTTCAGCTTATGTCGGAGCAACGTGACCCTTTCCAACCCATCGATGCAGGTGGCCATGGCGGTCTGAGCGTGCACTCCTGCGCAGGAATTCTTCATATCCAGCCATCAGGAGAGGTAGGCGCGAGATGTCTCGTCTTTTTCTTGCACGCACCACTGTAGATCGCCCACAGTGCAGGGATGCTTGTATGTACCCTCAAAGTTCTTGGTTAACGCTTCTTGCATGTCCAGCCAGTTGTAGATAGATTTCTCCGGCAAGTCGTCGATCCATTGACGGGCCGTGCCCGCCAACATTAATGGGAGGTACTTGACGGCGACGTTGGGGTTGCCTCCGACAATCTCCACCGCGTTGCCGTAGTCCTGCAACCATGTGGCTGGCTTGGCGGTGCCGTCATAGGGCTTGATGGTCTTGTCAATCCGGAAACCTTTGGGGTCTATTGCGGACCTTATTGCAGGTCCAAAACAACGTGGTCCCAGGTATGGTCCTTCCCGGGCCTCGTGGATCTTATCGATCCGCGAACGTGCATCGTATGGCTCCGGGTTCTTCTTCTTTTTGTCAACAGGGGATGGGCTGCGTGAACGATGCGGGCCTCCTCCTCCATGGTGACTGCTTGGTGGTGACGGAGGCGGAGGTGGCGGTGGGTTAGCCTTCCTGCTGTTACCCTCCTGCGACGCCTCATGCCTGTCATGGTTGCTTGTCGGACGCGGAGGGTCATGGCGTGACTTGCGCTTGTGTCCTTGGTTGCGCTCTCTGTCATGACGGGTCTGTTCCGTGTCGTCGCAGATGACGATGCCGCACTGCTTTGGTGGGGGCATATCCGTACGATGGTGAGCCTTGTAGTCTTCGCGATGTCGGGGAGATCGGGGCGATGGCGATGGGCGACGAGGTCGGGCCTTTTCTCCGTGGTCGGAGGATATGGGGATGGCATCCTTCCTATTGCGCGCATCCCTCCGTCTTCGTTCTGATGAACCCGTTTGGGACTCGACATCAAGAGGAGATCTGTCCCTTGGCGGCTAGTGCTGGCTGGATTGGCAGAGCGCTGGGTCAGACTCAAGCCTCTGATTGGTGGCCTTTTCCTGCCGCTTCACCGCCTTGGCCACTAGGTCATAGACTTGTTCCACTGCCTTAGGCGATCTATCCTGCTCCAGAAGGGTCTTGGCGACGGCGAGGTTAAGGAGTGGGGTGGGCATCACCTGCTTGCCTTCACTGTCAATGTATGGCTTGGCCTGTGCCGGCTTCGAGGGAGCCCATCCTACGTTGCGTCGTACACCAGGATCGTTGATGACGCGAGCCGGAGTTGTCTTAGCCTTCTGCTGCTGTAGCAAAGTCTTGTACTCGGCCTCCATTGCTCTAGCTTTCTCTATGGACTTCTGCGCGTTGACCAGATCTCGATCTAGTTTAGCGCCTTGCTCCGCGATGGCCTGCGCCTCCTCCAGCAGCTGCTGGCGCTTCTCGTCAAGCTGGGCCACGTTCCGGATATGAGCAACGGTTAGTGGCTCGACGAGGAGATTGCCGTACATCACTTATCAGCTGGAGTAACTTGGGCTGTTGCAGACATAGATGCTGGAGGCGGCAAGTTTGCGGTGTTGTTGTTGCTCGGGCCGGTGCCGAGTTCCTGCGGCTGCTGCACTGGATTAGGCGGAGGAGTCATAACCTTTGCGCGATCAACGTCAGGAGCAATAAGTGGCCCCTTCCCCTTGTCCAGCGCGGTAGGCGGAGCTTGTCCGGGTTGATCTTCATCCATCGCCGTCCCAATGGTGACGAACACCCCTCAAGACGTGACGGCATTGTTGGCTTGCTCGTCGCACGAGTAATCCTCCTCTTGCTCCTGCATAGCGGAGTCTAGCTCTTTTGGACTAAAGTCTATCTCCTCTGAATCTCCACTAAAATCGGCATAAAGCACGTCAATGACAGAGTCGGAGGGTGCCAGGACTTCCTCGATGACGGGCGGTGGGGGTGCAACAGCCTCGACGATGACTGGAGGTGGTGGTGCTGCTGCGACGATGGCGACCGGAGGCGGTGGCTGAATCGGAGGGGCTCCGTCAATGAGCACAAGCGCTGTCTGAGCTGCCGCTTCGGCCTCCGCGTAGTTGTTGATGGTGTTCATCATGCCTTAGAAGGTAAGGCGTCCTGACGCCTGCTGCCGTCTTAGAGAATGTTGGAGAAGAGTACCATGGTCCAGTCCTTCCACAAAGTGATATATAGCATCATCATTGGGGTAGTGGGCCAGATCGACTCGTATACGGAGCCACATGGCCAGGTAATCGCGGGGGTTTTCGCCCTCCCTCTGAACGCAGCGTGCCAGATCGAAGATGGTAACCACACCGAAGAACTTGGATCTCTGCTGTCCAGACGTACGGATGAAGCCAGCGGATTTGCAGTGATCTTCCACCTTTATATCCTGCACAGGGGCGGTTTGGGTGGGCCTTGAATTTTTCTGATCTTTGCTGGAAAACTCCGAGGAGAGATCCGATATTGATCCTTCCGCGAACGTATCCTGCCCGTAGGCGATCCGTGCGGGTCTTGATGATTTCTGATCTTTGCCGGCAAACTCTGAAGAGAGATCCGACATCGATCCTTCCGCGAACGTATCCAGCCCGTAGGCGGTCCATGCGGGTCTTGGTGCTCCTCCGATTCCCAGGGAACTAGTGCCCGAGTCGGTTTCGCAGATGAAGAGGTGGATGTCTCCGATAGGAACGATCGAACACCGCGTAGGGTTCGTCTTTGCCGGGATCCAGAACTCATCCGGAGGGATGATCGGACCGTTGCCGGAGAAGAGAACGCGACCGATGGCTACAGTTTTTCCGATTCCCGCGAAGATCTTGGTTCTCGCCCGCTGAAGATCCTGAAGCGCCTCTTACCCCACGGTGGGCGCCAACTGTCGTGGTATTGCCGACGAGTATGCTATGGAGGGGTGCTCACGGTGCGTGTTTAGAGACGTGGGGTAAGGCGGACGGTTGACGGGTATGAGGTAACACAGCTTACCCAGGTTCAGATCCCACAACGGTGGCGGAATCCTACTCCTGCTATAAATCACTATAAGGGCAATACGCCGAGTTACAGGGATTGGTTCGCTGTGCGAGGTTGTGTGAGTCGATACTAGGTTGTCTATGATCGTGCCCTAAAGACTCCCATAGGCCCGACTTATATAGTCGACAGGTCCTAGGGTTATAGGAAAAAGTCCTAGACGGACAGGTTATAGAGTTCTACACCGTCTATTACTTAGTCTTGTGTATCTTGTACTCCAAGGCTCCGGGTACGTTGGTGACTCCACCGTAGCCTTCCTTTATCCGACATGGGCCTCCCTTCTGGATCCATCTAACTGGGTCGCCCAGCAGGCCATAGGCCATGCTACCGACTATGGGCCACCCGGGTTAGCCGGATAAGAGACATGATATAAGGATACCCATATAGCATATCCCCAACATTCTACAAATTATCCTTCATCAGCTAGCCTCAAGTCATTCAAGTAAATGATTTTATCATTTTCCTAGACAAGTATTCTAGGAATCATCTATAAGGCAATCTTATCTGTCCTTATCAAACTCAGCTTCAGACCAACATCATTAGCCTAGTAACTAGCTTTTATTAGCCAACATAAACCACATGTGCTGGGTTACAGGGCACATCCCCTGGGGGTAGCACATCTGTACCTAGCAGATTCAGTATTTGTTGAATACAAGCTCTTTGCATAGAGACAAATCATTGCAAAGCACATTGGTAGAGGAATCATAATTACAGGTAAAGAAATCATGGTTTGCAATCCAAACTCACTATCCCCACTGATAGTACACAACATCTGAACAAGAAGTAGATAGCCACTTGCTAAAGCCATATAAATATAATTTAAATCATTTTCCTAGTTACCACCTGCTAGGAATCATTCTCAACATACTTTCATTAAATATATCCTAGATCATGCCTTTGCAAGATATGATCATCAATAGCTCATCCAAAACCATCTGTAGGTAACCAACATCAAACTTTAGATCATTTTCCTAGCCATTTAGATAGGAATCATTTGTGTGTGTCATGACTGAAATGGATCGTATGGGCACCTAGAGGGGGGTTGAATAGGTGCTAACCAATTTTTAATACTTTTTCAATTTTAGGCTTGACACAAAGTAAATTCTCTAGATATGCAACTACGAGAATTTCCCTATATGAAACCCTAACTACTAATCACGTAAAGAGAGGAGCGAAGAAACTGTAGTGGAGCACGCGGAGACACAGGGATTTGTTTTACCGTAGTTCCTTCCTTGTTAAGGGAATTACATCTGCGTTGGAGGGGTGGGCGGTTCTAAGACAACCACGCCATAATAGGCCTCACCCTATTCTTCGATGGATCTCGCCACGAGAGGCCTGATCCACCTTCTCCACTATTGGATCCCTTCGAGACGGGAACCGGTGCCTTTTACAACACTATCGGGGCACACACCCACAACCGAATTGGGGGATCCCGAGATGACAACAAGCTGCCACAAGAACAAGGTTTATCAATATAAACAAAAACAAGGATCTAGGTATTTGCAAGAAATACTAGATTGGTGGTTCTCCAAATGAATGGAGAGGAGATGAAGCGTTTGATTGCTGATGACGAAGATCGAGTTCTCCTCCTTCGATTCCCCAAGGGACAGGGCCTTTGGGTAGATCTAGGTGGATCTCTCTTGGATGAAGATTGCAGATCTGATCTTGTCTTTTTCGAATGAATCAAGAGATCTAGCAGGAGGGGGAAGGCTGGCTTAAATACCCCCTTCCCAGATCTGGCCGTTGAGCAACTTTGGGGACGGATTATCCGCCCCCCTGGGAAAACTCCACCCCAAGAGCGGATATTCCGGGAGAAAATCCGCCCCCTCTCTAGGGTTGGCACCTGTGGAAACTTGGTGAAGATCTTGGGGGGGCGGATAATCCGGCCCCCTCCTGGGGCGGATTATCCGGCCTAGCCGAAAAGTCCGGCCAAAACTCCGCCCCCTCTCTGGGGCTTGCACCTTGGCGGTGAGCAAGGGGGGTGGACTATCCGGCCCCCCTGAGGGGCGGATTATCTGGCGGGGCCGGAAAATCCGGCCAAAACTCCGCCCCCTTCTGGGGCTTGCGCCTGCTAGGGAAGAGGGAGGGGCGGATTATCCGCCCCTGGTGGGGGCAGATTATCCACCCCCAAAGGCAGATACTTTTCCCTTTTTCTCAGAGATAGCTACAACACTTCAACACACATTAAAATACTCCTTGATATTGTTATCTAACACCCAAAACACTAGGGATTAAGAAATGTTCTTTCAATCTCTCCCTTTTTGGTGTTAGATGATAATACTAGGATTTGCAATGAAACCGGCTAACGCCACCTTAAAGTGAAAGGCGCTCCCCCTAGATGTGTGCATATTTAAAATTTGCATTTGAATACAAATACACACACTAGAGAGAACACAACTTCCATAGCAAAGATAATTGAAACAAGGTGGGTTGGGAAACAAGGTCATATCACCCGGATGTGATTATAGCTAAAGAATATAATTAGCTTGATAGCCTCCAAGCACATCCCAACAATACCAACAATATTGATGCATACATTAGATAGGCCCATGATTCCATATGCCATCAAATATGCTCCATAGATAAATCCAGAATTCCATGAGATCTACAATAGATAAATCCAGAATTCCATGAATACCACACATAGTACCAAACATAGCGGAGCACGTCATAGTCTTACATAATCAAACACAAATAGCAAATAAGTTCACGCTAAAATCAAACATAAATAGCAAATAAGTTCACGCTAAAAAGGCACAAGCAAGCAAATAAAACGACTGAAAGATGGATGCTTGCGCCCGATCCTTGCAAATCCACGAGACCTAATAGAACTACTTATCCCCCTTTGGCATCGAAACGCCAAAAAGGAAGAAGAGCGATGCTAACGCCCCTGAAGATCACTCCTCCTCATCCTCGTCGTAGTCATTCCCGTCCCCTTCCTCTTCATCATACTCATCATCATCATCATCAGCTGGAGGAGTGGGTGCCCTCGGTGGTGGAGGAAAGAGGCAACTCTCGAGCTCGCCGTAGTTGATCCCTGAAGTGTTCCATTGAGCATACGGTTCCGGAGCAGTGGGAGGAGGTGGATGGATAGTGGAACCTGAGACATGGTGGAGAATAAGCTGTGTGTGTGTGATCCCTCACATGATCCCTGTGGTACGCCTCATATTGGCCCTTGTGAGTGACAATGCCCATGCAAAGAATGTGCCGCTGGAACCAAGTGAGCTGCTTAACCTCGTGTGCCATTGGGGACACCATGGAGCGACGACCACTAGCCCGTGCATCACGCATGAAGGACTCCGGGGCAGTGGAAGGGTGATGGGTCTTCTGAGCCTTGTTGTAGATTTTCTTGGGCTTGTGAACCCCATCTAGAGTAGTGCCAAAATCCTCATGGGGCAACATATGCTTGATGAGCATCATAATGAAAGGAGCATAAGGAATAGAGAGCCTGTTGATCACAGCATCCGTCATCTCATGATAAATGTAGTCCATGACATCCAGTTTGTAACCTGTGGCTGATCCAAAGTTAGTGGCACACTCGTGTGCAAAAGTAAGGAGAGGAACTAGGTGGCCACGGATCCTGTCATTGTTGCCACCACTAGGAGAGATGCAGTCCCTAAATATGCCAACAAGGGAGGCATACAAGGGAGAGAGTCCAGCGAAAGTACCAGCAATACCATCAGAAGTAAGGCAAGGGGCGAGCATAGTGTCCTTGGATGGCTTCAGTGGAGAAATGATGCGGTGGCCAGAGGGAGTGTCACGACCATGGAATGCATAACCAAGAACCTGCCCAAAGGTACGAAAGTCCGACTAAATCATTTTGGTCCCGGTCATCCACTTCATAGTGCGGCGCTCATCACCGCAAATCACAAGAGTCGAGAAAAACTGCCGCACCACGGAAGAGTCATAGTTGCATTGAATGGTCATAAGGTGGTGGAGCCCCATCTTGTTGGTCACATCCAATGCCTCAAGGAGCCTTTCCTTGGATTGAGCCTCAGTCAAGTTGGGGGTGCATGGGGAAAATCCTGAGTGTGGTATACACATCATCATGAATAGCCCGAAAGTGGGCATTCTAAAACATAGAGTCCTCGGGGGGACCATCACTGTCAGCCTCATCATAGTAATCCGTCTGGCGAATGGTGGCATACTGAATACTGTCCATAGTTTTGTAATTGGGCCGAGACTGTTTGCCCTTGCGAGATGCGGTCCTCTTAGGGTTCCTTCCTGCCTCTGCCATCCCGTGCAACCTCTCTTGTTGCCCTGCTGACCTCGGTTTCATCAATGAACTTCCCTTCTGCAGTGGGCTTGAGATAACGGGCATGGGAACGACGGGAGAAGGTCTTGGTCGGCTTGGAACCACCTGTGAAAATCATGAGAGGGATAGCATGGAGATGAGCATACACACAAGTCCAGGAGAAAAACAATAGAAAGAGTAGCAAAGCAATCCATAAAACAATGATATGCATTGCAGGAGTCAGGACCAAACTAGAGCAGAGTTCAATCTCCAGGGATTATCCGGCCCTGGCAGGGGCGGATAATCCGCCCCCCGCAGAAATTTTCTAGATTGCCCCAGATCTACCATGGCAAAACAGATCGGGCAATAGGGTTGCAATTCTAATGATTCTAGCATGTAAGGAACAACACCAACGATATTCTACAATGATATTTCCACCAAATAAAATGCATCCCATACAAAAGGAGAGAGATGAGGGAGTTACCCTCACTCATTGGAGGAAAATCGCGGAGGAGAAGATACCCGAAGGCGAGGTGAAGAAGATCCGGGGAGAGTCCGGAGAATCCGGTGGTTAAATCGACTCCGAGAGGGGCGGATGCTCCGGCGGTGGCTGGGGGCTGAGGGAGGGTTGGGGGAGGACTGGCTGCTCTGTTTGATCCTGCCATCCCCGACCCGGCCTTTAATAGGCAGATTTCGCCCGGGGCAGATAATCCGCCCCCCACTTAGGGCAGAAAGTCCGCCCCCTCTGAAATTTTTGTTAATTACAGATTCAGGCTGGAGCAACCTAGCTAAACCCCTCGATGGTGTTTTAGAGGACTTGTGTGCAAGAATAGATGGTTCAAGGAGGGAAAGAAAGGCTTGGGTTGAGAGCATCAAACTGAGATGGTACTACACAACCAAATTTGCAAGAATCAAATCAAACAAAAGCCAAAATTGAGTGTGTTTTCCATAAGAACAAGAGATATGCAGGAAAATCCAACGAGGCCCATTAGAAACCAACTCTTCTCTAGGAAGAGGGCGGTGGCCGAAGCCACCATCTTGGAGCGCATGGCATGACACCGCGTATATGTATCTTGAGTTCAAAACCAATGCTCATCGATGACCCACATATCACAAAATGATATTAAGGGAAATGATTTTACTTGCTTTCGGCATTATGGGGGGAGGGTTGGCCCAATCAATTAGGAACACACACCCCCTATTTCTATGTCCGCATCTAAACCAAATACATGAATAAGAGCAAGTGAGTGTGCGAGGGTAGTCAAGCCAAGCTCCTTGAATATATGATATTTAGCTCATTCGTCAAATAACAAAATCTTGCTTCATCAAGAGGCTTCGTGAAAATATCAGCAAGTTGGTTCTTCGTGCTCACAAAGGATAGGGCAATATCACCACGAGCAACATGATCCTGAATAAAGTGGTTGCGAATCTCTATATGTTTTGTTCTTGTTTGCTGCACGGGATTGTAAGCAATTTTGATAGCACTTTCATTGTCACATAATAGAGGCACTTTGTCACAATTGACACCATATTCCTTTAAAGTTTGCCTCATCCATAACAATTGTGTACAAGCACTTGCAGCAGCAACATATTTAGCTTCAGCGGTTGAGAGTGAAATACAATTCTGTTTCTTTGAAGACCAACACACTAGAGACCTGCCCAAGAATTGACATGCACCAGAGGTTGATTTCCTATCATATTTGTCACCAGCCCAATCTGAATCAGTGTAACCACATAGAGAGAAACTTGAACCCTTGGGATACCATAACCCAAAATTTGGGGAATGAACCAAATATGTGAAGATTCGTTTGACAGCCACTAAGTGGCTTTCTTTAGGAGCGGCTTGGTACCTTGCACAAACTCCTACACTTAACACGATATCGGGCCTAGATGCGCAAAGGTAAAGGAGAGAGCCGATCATGGATCGGTATACCTTTTGATCCACTTCTTTACCCTTGGGATTGAGCTCAAGATGACACTTTGTTTGCATTGGAGTAGCAATGCCATTGAGATCCATCATCTTGAACCTTTTGAGCATGTCTTGGATGTACTTAGCTTGATTAATGAAGGTTCCCTCTCTAAGTTGTTTGATCTCAAATCCAAGAAAGAACCTCAGCTCACCCATCATGGACATCTCAAACACATGTCATAAGCTTTGAAAATTCATCGTTAAAAGCTTGGTTAGTAGAGCCAAAAATAATGTCATCTACATAAAGTTGGCATACAAAAATCTCCCCATTAACCTTCTTAGTAAAAAGAGTGGGATCGATTTGCCCAACTTTGAATCCATGGTCTAGCAAAAGCTCTTTAAGGTGCTCATACCACGCACGTGGGGCTTGTTTAAGGCCATAGAGCGCCTTATCGAGTTTGTAGACATGGTTCAGAAATTTGGGGTCCTCAAAACCCGGGGGCTGCTTGACGTATACTAACTCATGGAGAGGACCATTAATAAACACACTCTTAACATACATTTGCTGTAATTTAAAGTTATGATGGGCAGCATAGGCAAGAAGGATACGGATGGACTCAAGACGAGCCACAGAGCATAAGTCTCGCCAAAATTAATTCCTTCCACTTGAGATTTGGGGTCCTCAAAACCCGGGGGCTGCTTGACGTATACTAACTCATGGAGAGGACCATTAATAAACACACGCTTAACATCCATTTGCTGTAATTTAAAGTTATGATGGGAAGCATAGGCAAGAAGGATACGGATGGACTCAAGATGAGCTACAGGAGCATAAGTCTCGCCAAAATTAATTCCTTACACTTGAGAGAATACTTGAGCCACGAGTCGTGCTTTATTCCTCACAACAATGCCATTTTCATCTTGTTTGTTCTTGAAGATCCACTTGGTACCGATAACATTGCGACAGTCCTTGGGTTTCTCTACAAGCTTCCAAACTTTGTTGCGTTCAAAGTTATTTAATTCTTCATGCATTGCAACAACCCAATCGGGGTCTTCATGGAAATGTGAGCTTGATGATCACAGAAGCTTGCAAGTTCTCTTCTAGTAGATACCCTTCTTCGTAGATCACCAAAAACCTTGTCAAGTGTGTGACCCCTTAGTTCAAGGTTATGATCAGCTCGAGCCTTGCGACGAGCCTCAATGTCCTTATTGTTTCCAGAAGGAGTTGATTCAGTATATGTATCCTTGTCTGGATCACTGTCTTGCCCTTGATCTTGATCTAAGTTAACACCAGGAGGTTGCTGCAGAGCTTGTTCTTTAGGGCCGGATAATCCGCCCCTTGGAGGGGCCGGACTATCCGACCTGGGAGATGAAACACTAGTGGTTTCTTCCTGAGCATGCCTGACATGACTTGGAGAAACAGAGCCGGATAATCCGCCCTCGGGGGCCAGAGAATCCGGCCTGGGAGTTTCTTGGCTGTTGTCTTCTCCTCCGGATCCCTTGGAACGAGTTGGAGTGCCAGGGGTGGATTGTCCGCCCCTTGGAGGGGCGGATAGTCCGTCCTGGGACTACCAACTTGTCCAGGATACATATGATCTTCAGCAGGTTGCGGTGTTGGTGCAGAGTTTTCTCGAACAGTAGGAGCTTATTGATATTGTGTAGATGAGGGCTCCACATGAGCGGAGCATTGTCCTTCCCGATCCGCCACAAGGGGTTCCTCAATGGGGCAGAAAAATCCCACGCCCATTCTTCTTATGGCATCTTGGGGTATTTCAACATCTGCATCACAAACATCAACTTGCCCTACAAAGGAGCCGTTATTTTCATCGAACTCCACACTACAAGATTCTACAACAATCCCAGTGAGCTTGTTGTAGACTCTATAAGTGTGGGATTCGGCACCGTAACCAACAAAAATACCTTCTAAAGCCTTGGACTCAAATTTTAAAAAACGGACACCTTTAATAAGAAAGAAACACTTACACCCGAATACCCTGAAGTATGAGATGTTGGGCTTGTTACCGGTAAGTATTTCATATGGAGTCTTATCCAAAATCTTTTGGAGGTAGAGCCGGTTCGATGAGTGACAAGCAGTGGATATGGCTTCAGCCCAAAAATTATAAGGAGACTTGAATTCAGC
Organism: Avena longiglumis; assembly: GCA_030063025.1. NCBI lineage: Eukaryota > Viridiplantae > Streptophyta > Magnoliopsida > Poales > Poaceae > Avena > Avena longiglumis. The sequence goes on along the minus strand of CP125979.1, from coordinate 418,450,816 downwards.
CAACATTGATCTTGCCATATCCATTAAGGTCCGGTTCTTCCTCCCGGCTACACCATTTTGTTGAGGGGTGTACGCAGCGAAATATTGATGTCTAATCCCCTCTTCGCTAAGAAACTCATTCAAAGTGTAGTTCTTGAATTCGGAGCCGTTGTCACTTCTTATTGCCAAGATAGGAACATTGTGTTGACGTTGAACTTCATTGGCAAAGTCAATGACAATTTGTTGAGTCTCACTTTTTAGCTTGAAGAAATAGACCCATGTATATCTTGAGTAATCATCGACAATGACCAAGCAATATTTCTTCCCACCAATACTTGCATGAGAGGGAGGACCAAATAAATCCACATGAAGTAATTCCAAGATCCTCTTTGATGACACAACAGTCTTCCTCTTGTGGGGAGAGTCATGCATTTTTCCTTCAACACGAGCCCTGCAAACACGATATTTGGCAAAAGAGACATTGTATTTTAGTCCAAGGATGTGTCCACCCTTGTGAATACATTGCAAAGTTCTCATGTTGACATGGGCTAAACGGCGATGACATAGCCAGCCCACGTCGGCCTTTCCGAATAGACACATCGGACCTGAAGTGGTTTTCCCCGAGAAGTCCACCACATACAGGTCATTTTCGATGTATCCAACGAAAGCGACCTTTAGAGACTTGCTCCACAAGATTACCACCAAATCATCATCGATAAAAACAGCAAAACCCATCTTGCCAAGGGCACGAACATAAAGAAGATTGTAACCGAGGGTCTCAACAAGCATGACGTCCACGAGAGAGATATCGTGGGCAACGACAACCTTGCCAAGACCCAATACCTGAGATTTAGACTTATCACCATAGGAGACTATGATATTATCATGATTTGGACGCATCTCCGTGATGATCTCCTTGCTTCCGGTCATATGACTAGTGAATCCACTATCTAGCACCCATTTTGACCCACCGGAAGCATAGCCCTGCAAGAGAATTACTTCTTGGTTTTAGGTACCCATTTTTCAATGGGTCCTTTCATGTTAGTAACAAGGGTCTTTGGGACCCAAATATACCAAGCAATATATTCATCAAGAGGACCGACATAATAAGCATAAACATCGCCATAATCATCACAAAAGAGTTCATAGTTTGGATTGTGAGACCCTGCAAAACCAATATTGTTAGTCTTGTCTTTTGTGACATTCTTCTCAGCGGTGCTTATCTTTGATTGCACATTCTTGGTCTTGTTCTTCTTGTTTTTCTTTTTCTTGGACTTGGTGACATACCCAAGTACCTCTTTACCATGATTTGACCTTTGCTTGCCAAGAACTTCATCAAGCACACTCTTATCCTTGGGAGTGATGTCCTTGACCACTTCTTTTTCCACACTAGCATTAGCATTTTCCTTGTGACTATATGTTGAGTTGGATGAGCTAGGAGCATCATATTTGGCCAATCGACTTTGAAGCTGATCATGTGACTCATTGAGAATAGAGAACTCGTTTTTCAACGCCTTGTGAGCATTGTCAAGTTTCTCCAATTCCTCGGAAAGTCTATCATGAGCAGCCCCAAAGTCAATCTTTTCCTTCTTTAACTTCTTTGCTTTGGTGAATGCATTGTCACGTTCCTTAACAAGTTTAGTCACAATTTCTTCATGTGACTCTTCAATAGACTCAAGCCTCTCTTCAAGAGAGACCCGAGCATCTTCTTCTTCAAGAGCATTTTTTAAGGATGCAATTTCCATTGCATCCTCCCTTTTAATTCTGCCCTTTTCTTCAAGGAGAGATTCGTTTTGGGCCAACTGATCCATAAGAGATTCAAAACGAACTTTGTGCTCACCTTGCAAGTTAGTATAGAAATAATCAAAAGCAATAATCTCTTCTTTAACCTTAAGACTAGTAGGATCATCCATGTCAATCATAGCCTTAGGAAAAGAAGATTTAGAAGAAGTTACCTCGGAGCTTCTTGCCATGAGACAAGTAGCATTCTTGTTGATGATGTTTTTGTTCGGAGAGTCGAAGAGAGATGTTGAAGGAGACGTGGTGGCTATAGAAGCCACCTCTTGAGAGCTATCGTCTTCGTCCTCATCTTCACTTCCCGATGAATATTCTTCTTGAGCCACTAGAACAATCTTTGGTTGCTTCTTGAAGGGAGCATTCTTCTTTACAAATTGTTTCTTGCATGGAGCCTTTGACTTGTCCTTGAAAATAAGTCTTCCTCCATTATCTTCCCTACTTTGATATGGACACTTAGCTACAAAGTGCAGCCGATCACCACCGTTGAAACATGTTCTCAGCTTGGGACCATTTTATTTTCTTCCATAGGCTCCACTCTTGCGTTCTAGTTCAGCTTTAGCCTTGGCTGGATCTTTCCAAATGTTTCTAGCATAAAGAGCCAGGTATTGTCCGTGGATCCTTTTTATATCCTCGGGACAGTCCAGACCTTCTATGGCATATTCATCATGGTCAATCACACTAGTCTTCAAGGCCACGTTCACCCCCTTTTGCATCCCCATAGCTCGAGCACGAGCATCTTCGACATTCTTGGCAGCCACTTTGAAAGCGGTCATTTCTTGCATTACCTCATTGGATGTCATGAGGTGATAGTTATGCCTACCTTGGAGACTTTTCAAATCTGTGGGATCAAATGGCATAAGAGCACTGACATACTTGCGCTTGATCCATGCATCATCAACATGAGCGGCACCATGGTTTCTGAAATTTGTGGCTATTGCCTTAAGCCTCCTATACATGTCTTCATGGTCTTCTCCATCCAACATATAGAATCCTTCAGCTTCGTTACTCAATGCATCATATCTATTACTTTTCATACTTTCATTTCCGATGAAGAGCTCGGTGAGAGCATCCCAAGCTTCCTTAGCTGTACTAAGATGCTGAATGTGTGGCATATCTTTGTCACCCACACCAAGCTGTATCATGTGTAGAGCTGTAGCGTTGAGTTGGCTATCGACAACTTCTCTTCTTGTAAGATTGTTGGGGTTTCCAACATGAAGACCATTTTCGATGATCTTCCACAAACCTATGGAGGAACTGCACACATGAGATTTCATCAAAAACTGCCATTGAGTAAAAGTAGATGCTAAAAGTTTGTGTGGATCACCCCTATTATGAATATGTGGGTGAGGGATAGGTGGATCAGGGGAATACACATGAGAAACCTCATTGTATCCATCCTTACCGCTATCCTTTTTCGAGGAGGAGCTCTTTCTAGTGTCATCACCAACCACTTCGTTATCTTTGGAAACAGTTTTACCCGTTTCCTTGGATTGCGGAGTGGTATCCTCAGAGTTAGATGGAGGTGATGCTGCGGATGTGGAGAGACGCATTATCAATTGACGCATCTCTTCCATCTTAGCCTCCATTGAACTCACCAAGGTTGTTTCCAACGTCTTGAGATTGTTCATGGTGACTACCTCCGGAGCATCACTCCCATCTACCTTGGAACCCATACTTCTCTTAGGCGGTTAAGCCCGAAATAAGAGCTGGGGCTCTGATACCAATTGAAATGGATCGTATGGGCACCTAGAGGGGGGGGGGTGAATAGGTGCTAACCAATTTTTAATACTTTTTCAATTTTAGGCTTGACACAAAGTAAATTCTCTAGATATGCAACTAAGAGAATTTCCCTATATGCAACCCTAACTACTAAGCACGTAAAGAGAGGAGCGAAGAAACCGTAGTGGAGCGGAGACATTGTGGATTTATTTTACCGCAGTTCCTTCCTTGTTAAGGGAAGTACATCTGCGTTGGAGGGGTGAGCGGTTCTAAGACCACCACGCCACAATAGGCCTCACCCTATTCTCCGATGGATCTCGCCACGAGAGGCCTGGTCCACCTTATCCACTATTGGATCCCTTTGAGGCGGGAACCGGTGCCTTTTACAACACTATCAGGGCACACACCCACAACCGAATTGGGGGCTCCCGAGATGACAACAAGCTGCCACAAGAATAAAGTTTATCAATATAAACAAAAACAAGGATCTAGGTATTTGCAAGAAATACTAGATCGGTGGTTCTCCAAATGAATGGATAGGAGATGAAGCGCTTGATTGCTGATGATGAAGATCGAGTTCTCCTCCTTCCATTCCCCAAGGGACGGGGCCTTTGGGTGGATCTAGGTGGAGCTCTCTTGGATGAAGATTGCAGATCTGATATCGTCTTTTTCGAATGAATCAAGAGATCTGGCAGGAGGGGGAAGGCTGGCTTAAATACCCCTCCCCAGATCTGGCCGTTGAGCAACTTTGGGGGCGGATTATCCGCCCCCTGGGAAAACTCCACCCCAAGGGCGGATATTCCGGGATAAAATCCGCCCCCTCTCTGGGGCTGGCGCCTGTGGAAACTTGGTGAAGATCTTGGGGGGGGGGATAATCCGGCCTAGTCGGAAAGTCCGGCCAAAACTCCACCCCCTCTCTAGGGCTTGCGCCTTGGCGATGAGCAAGGGAGGCGGACTATCCGGCCCTCCTGAGGGGCGGATTATCCGGCGGGGCTAGAAAATCCGGCCAAAACTCCGCCCCCCTTCTGGGGCTTGCGCCTGCTAGGGAAGAGGGAGGGGCGAATTATCCTCCCCCCCCAAAGGAAGATACTTTTCCCTTTTTCTCAGAGAGAGCTTCAACACTTCAACACACATTAAATACTCCTTGATATTGTTATCTTACACCCAAAACACTAGGGATTAAGAAATGTTCTTTCAATGACCTACTTGCATCTGATCTACCCATCTGCATCTATTAGAGCATATAATATTGCACAACAAGAACACAAGCTAGTTACCAGGAACCAATTGAAAGTAGAAGATTGAGTATTGAATCCCAATCAGTCAAAGGAACAAGTAGTAGAACAATTACACTAGCAAGCACTGATAATTATTCAGCAGCACCATAAATTTACCAAAATCAAGTGAGGTTGAGTAGAGCACATAATCAGAGTAGAGCACACCAGTTTGGTCAGGGAGAAACACAAACATTAGCTCAACCAACACTATTTCCCTCAACTCACAATTTAGCACATACTACAGCAAGTGTCTTATTCTAAGTCCAACTATTGCAAGTTAGTTGATACATAGCATCTATACATGGATTACATTAATAAACCAAAGTCATATCCAGGCTTATTTACAATACTAAAACTAAACACATAACATCCATCTAGAACAAATCATCGACTCGAGGGTCGGTCACACAAGAATTACCTAGATCAAAGTAGGAGAAAATGCAGGAATAACATAATGCCAAAATAGATATAGAATTCACCACCGGGTTTGCATTCACTGCCGTCCCTCCGACATTAGAAATAAAATTAGTCCATAGCAAGCCCTGGCCATGGGAGGCAGAGGACCATCAGTAGCCTAGCACTAGCCAAAAATGGCCGGAAGAGACGCACCAGGGGTGCACAGCGAGGTCATAGGCGAGAAGGGCTACAGGAGAAGGTGAAGTCATTGCAAGAGGGCCATAGGAAGCAGACCTCGAATTGGAAGCATAGGCATGAGCAGTGAAACGAGCTAGGCCGTGCCGTCCCCAACGCCAACCAGCCAAAGGAGCGGGATTGGGGGGCGCGTTGTGAGCACAAGCAGTAGTGGCTATGGTTTCACTGAAGGGAATATGCCCTGAGAGGCAATAATAAAGTGTTTATTATGTGTATTCCAAGTATATGATAGATGTTTATTTTGCACGCTATAATTGTATTAATACAGAAACATTAATACATGTGTGTTTAATAAACAAACAGAAAGTTCCTAGTTATGCCTCTCTCATAAACTAGTTCGTTGATTAACAAGATGATCATAGTTTCCTGATCATAGACATTGGATGTTGTTAATAACGAGATCACAACATTAGTGTAATGGTGTGATTAAGATTCATCTGAATTATAACATTAAGATCAAAGTCATTGAGTTTATATTGCTATAAACAACTCACGAAGTAATCCTAATCCTTAGACCATGAGATCATGCCAATCACTAACACCGGAAGAGTTTCTTATTGACATCAAACGTCACACCGTAACTGGGTGATTATAAAGATGGCTTCAAAGCTACTAAAGTGTTATGTTGAGAATCATGGTTCAAGAGTGGAATTTGTTCATCCCGATGATGGATATATATACTCTGGGCCCTCTCGGTGATATCACATTGGTTAGCTTGCAAGCAAGTGATTTGATCACTAGAATGTTATATCACGGGAACGAGAAAAGAGTGCATGCAAGTAATGCGATCAAACTAGGTATGGAGATACCGATGATCGAATATTGGACATGTAATATATCGTGAAACAAAGGGATTAAGATACAATCGTAAAAGGTTCCGACGATCACAGGAAAGTCATCGTTGAATGTGTGGGAGTCAGTATGGATATATAGGTCCCTCTACTGATTATTGATCGGAGAAGGGTCTCGATTATGTCCGCATTATTCGTGAACCGTAGGGTGACACACTTAAGGGACACTGACATCCAGTTGGAGTAAATGTTTCATGCCGAAAGAATAAACAAGCGCAGGAATTTATTTCACTAGATACCGAAACAGGTTTTTGGGTGAAATTGCATAAAGAGGTTATGCATGTGAAATAGAATTCTAGTAAGGGGTTATATGTGAATGTTTGTCATTAAAGTAATTTACAAAATTCTAAAAAATAAAAGATTTTTATTTAATGAGAGTTTGCATTAAATTTGGTGGAAATTTAATAGCAAGTTTGAGTGGGATTTTGAGTGGAGGGATTTGAATGGATTTTTGTGAGTGGAGTGTCCACCCACATGAAGAGGGAGGGCAAGGGGGCATCCCACATGCGCCGGACACCCCCTTGGGGTCCCCCCTCCTCCTATAAAAGGCACCCCTCTCCTTACTTCTCACTCACACCTCCTCGTGAAGGATCTCTCTCCCCCTATAGAATTTATCCTCCATGGTCTCGGACTAGCGAGATACATGTTCCCGGTGGCTATTCGGCAAGAAAGGGTTGTGCTTCCGCTGCATCGCTGGAGCGAGGAGGCGGAGGTTGCTCGGTGTCTTGTACATGTGTGCGAGCACGGATGCGCTGCTGCTTTGCGGCGCTAGGACTTCCTCTCGATCTTGAGATCGGCAAGAGATCGTCTACATCAACCACGAGTTAAACTCGTTAAGATTTGTCGGTCTTAAAGGGTATGTTCTCTACGGATATACATCCGCACTTTGTTTGTATCTAGTAGATAGATCTTGGTACATAGTTCCCATCGTAGGAAATTTTTTGTTTTCTATGCTGCGAACCTACAGTGGTATCAGAGCCGGATCTATGTGTAGATGCTTTACACGGGTAGTACACATATGAGTATGTGGGAAATGATGATCATGTTGTTGCTCCTTAGTTGTAATTTGGATATTGGTGGAATAGTGGGATGAAGCGGCCCAGACAAACTTTACATGTCCTCGCACATGAGACCTGTTCCACGCTTGACATGCAACTAGTTTGCATAAGTGGCTAGCGGGAGTCTATCTCTCCTACTATAGTCAATATCTATTTTTCAATGAGTTGTCAACAATTTGGTTATCCTCGTTGTGGTTCATGTTCGTATGTAAGAACGGTTCTATCTTCGAAAGCCCTAAGCCACGTAAAACTTGTAATGGATAAATTAGAGGCGTCTAGTTTAGATTATTGCTGGGCTAGTGTCATGATATGATGATGTTGTAAGTAGAAGTATGAGATGATACTATTACAACACACATAGCGTGTAAACACCATAGACCTTGGACTTACACATAAAGGTATGATAGTGATCATACCACTATGCACATGATAGAGATCATATGCGGGAACCATATCATTTCACTAATAAACATGTGATGTTTGATAGCATCTTATATTGCTTGTTTAGCGCTTTGTTAGCATAATAAGATGATCCCTCATTTAAATATCAAGATAAGAATGTGTTCTTCCTTTAGTATGCACCGATTATGTTTTCGTCGCTCCAAGACATCACGTGATGATCGGGTGTTCTTGGATCCACGACCATATATCGGGTGTAAAACAGTTACACACGCGAATACTAAGGTTCTAACTTGGCGAGCCTAGCATGTATAGACATGGCCTCGGAACACGGACCGAAAGGTTAAGCATGAGTCATATAGTAGATATGATGCCCATTTGATGCTCGGCTTTGAAGCTACACCGACTCACGTGATGATCGGACTTGGTGTAGTAGATTTGGTTCATGTAATCACCAAAAAGGCACGAGGGATGTCGTTTTTTAGTGGGAGTTCATTCGTAATATGGATTAGTTGAACTCAATCTATCATAAACTTAGTCTAAACTTTACAAATTCTGTTGTAGATGGCACCACCTGCTTTTAATTTCAATGTGTTCATGGAGAAAGAGAAACTTGCAACGAACGGTAGCAACTTTACCGAATGGGCCATGAATTTGAGGATTCTCCTCACTGCTGCACAAAAGCAATATGTGCTAGAAGCGCCACTAGGCCCCCCACCTTTTGAGGATGCCCCTGACAAGGAGAAGAATGTCTATCAGACTCGTCAGGAGGACCACAACTTAGTTCATTGCGGCATATTGTATGGGCTAGAGCCGGAACTTCGAAAGCGTTTCGAAAACGGCAATGCATTTGATACAATGGGTGAGTTGAAAATGATTTTCGACACACATGCTGCTGTAGAGAGGTACAACTCTTCAGAAAAGTTCTTTAGCTGCATGATGGAGGAGCACAGCTCCGTTAGTGAGCATGTACTCCCTCCGTTTCAAAATATAAGATGTTTTAAGTTTGTGAAGAGAATATATCTAGACTACTTTTAGTATGTAGGTTCATTGAGGTTTAGAGTGAACCTACATACTAAAATAAGTCTAGATACATTCTCTTTACAAACCTAAAACATCTTATATTTTAAAACAGAGGGAGTACTCAAGATCTCGGGTTACGCCGACAAGCTTGTGTCCTTGGAAATAACGATTCCCATTGACTTAGGCATCCATCGTGTTCTGCAGTCTCTGTCACCTAGCTATAAGAGCTTCGTAATGAACTATAATATGCAAGGCATGAAGAAGTCTCTCCCCGAGCTTCTGTCAATGCTTAAAACTGCAGAAGTGGAGATCAAAAAGGAACATCAAGTGTTGATTATCAATAGGAACACTGATTTCAAGAAAGACAAGAAGGGAAAACGGAAGGGAAGTAAGGGCGGCAAGCTGATTGCCGTGCCTGAAAAGAAACCCCGAGTTGGACCTAAGTCTGATACCGAGTGCTACTATTGTAAGGGGATCGCCTTTAAGCGCAATCGCCCCAAGTATTTGGCAGACAAGAAGGCCGGCAAGGCAAACAAAGGTATATATGATATACATGTTATTGATGTGTACTTGACTAGTGCTCGCAGTAGCACCTGGGTATTTGATACCGGTTCAGTTGCTAATATTTGTAACTCGAATCAGGGGCTGCAGAACAAGCGACTGCTAGCAAGGGGTGAGGTCAAGATGCATGTCGGCAATGGATCAAGCTTTGATGTGATCGCCGTCGGAACGCTACCTCTCCACTTGCCGTCGGGATTAGTAATAAACTTGAAGAATTTTTATCTGGTGCCAGCACTTAGCATGAACATTGTATCTGGATCATGTTTAATGTGAAGTGGTTATTCATTTAAATCCGAGAACAACGGTTGTTCCATTTATATGAATGAAATCTTTTATGGCCATGCATCGATGATGAATGGTTTATTTCTTTTGGATATCGATAATAATGTTACACATATTCACAATGTTGATGCTAAAAGGATTAAACTTAATGATGATATATCCTCATATATGTGGCACTGCCGTCTAGGTCATATTGGCGTTACACGCATGAAGAAGGTCCATTCGGATGGACTTTTGGAATCACTTGATTTTGAATCATTTGATACATGTGATCCATGTCTTATGGGCAAGATGACTAGAACGTCGTTTTCCGGTTCAATGGAACGGGCGACAGATTTATTGGAAATCATACATTCTAATGTATGTGGTCCAATGAGTGTGTCGGCACGAGGTGGATATCGTTATTTTGTTACTTTCACGGATGATTTGAGTAGATACGGTTATATATACTTGATGAAACACAAGTCTGAAACATTTGAAAAGTTCAAAGAATTTCGGAATGAAGTGGAAAATCATCGTAATAGCAAGATCAAATTTCTACGGTCCGACCGTGGAGGTGAGTATCTAAGTTATGAGTTTAGCACTCACATGAAAGAGTGTGGAATTGTTTCACAACTCACACCTGCCGGAACACCACAGCGAAATGGTGTGTTGGAACGTCGTAATCGTACTTTATTAGATATGGTTCGATCTATGATGTCTCTGACGGACTTGTCGTTGTCATTTTGGGGTTATGCACTAGAAACTGCTGCATTCACTTTAAATCGGGGACCATCTAAATCCGTTGAAAAGACACCGTATGAATTATGGTTTGGAAACAAACCTAAGCTGTCATTTCTTCAAGTTTGGGATGCGATGTTTATGTGAAGAAACTTCAACCGGATAAACTCGAACCCAAAGCGGAAAAATGTGTCTTCATAGGATACCCTAAGGAAACAATTGGGTATTCCTTCTACAACAGATCCGAGGGCAAGGTTTTTGTTGCCAAGAATTGATCCTTTCTAGAGAAAGAGTTTCTCATGAAAGGCGTGAGTAGTCGGAAAGTAGAACTCGAAGAGGTTATTGAACCTTCTCTTCAAAGTATGGAGAGTAGCGCAGCGCCGGAAGTTGTTCCGGAGTTGGCTTCACCAGTTGAAGAAGGAACTAATGATAATGATCATGAAACTCCGAAAGAGAGTACTACCGAACCTCGCAGGTCTAGCAGGACGCGTGCAGCTCCCGAGCTTTACGGAAATCCTGTCATGAATTTCATGGTTGATGAAAATGATGACCCTGCGAAGTATGAAGAAGCAATGATGAGCCCGGATTCCAACAAATGGTTAGAAGCCATGAAATCCGAGATAGAATCCATGTATGAAAATAAAGTTTGGAACTTGGTGGACTTACCTCACGACCGAAAGGCCGTGGAGAACAAATGGATTTTCAAAAGGAAAACTGATGCTGATGGTAATGTATCCGTCTATAAAGCTCGAATTGTCGCAAAGGGGTTTCGACAAATTCAAGGAGTTGACTACGATGAGACATTCTCTCCCGTAGCGATGCTAAAGTCAGTTAGGATTATGTTAGCAATTGATGCGTATTTCGATTATGAGATATGGAATATGGATGTCAAAACCGCGTTTCTCAATGGTAATATTGAAGAAGAGTTGTATATGATACAACCAAGGGGTTTTGTCAATCCCAAGGATGCTAACAAGGTGTGCAAGCTTCAGTCATCCATCTATGGATTGAAGCAAGCATCACGAAGTTGGAATCTCCGCTTTGATGAGGTGATCAAAGAGTTTGGATTTGTCCAAACTTTTTTTTGAGGGTAAAACAGTAGGGTAAAGTACCCCACTGCAATTTTTATAAATCATAGAGTGTTACAAAAAATATTTACATTCTCAATCCACCTCAATAGAGGGATAACATTCTAAGCAGCTATCTCCTGTCTAAATTATTTTCAATCCAATCTTTGAGGCCCTGATAATACTTCTTCTTAATTCTATACAGGACCCATCTTAATTCCTGAGCTACAATAGCTCTCCATTCCTCAAGCGAAGCATGCTTGTTGTTGAAGATTTCATTGTTTCTACAAATCCAAATGCCCCAAGCTCCAAGTATAAGAATTTCCATTGCAAAAGGGACTTTAAGATCTTTTTTAATACTGGCTAAAGCTTCAAAAAGATTTTGATCAGCCACTTGAACATGCGAGATTTGTCCAAACTTATGGAGAAGCTTTACAAGAAAGTGAGTGGGAGCAATGTGGCATTTCTGATACTATATGTGGATGACATATTATTGATCGGAAATTATATAGATCTTTTAAACAGTGTTAAAAGTTATCTAAACAGCAAATTTTCAATGAAGGGCCTAGGTGAAGCGTCATACATATTAGGCATAAAGATCTATAGAGATAGATCTAGGCGCCTAATAGGGCTATCGCAAAGTACATACCTTGATAAGATTTTAAAGAAGTTTAAAATGGATCATAGTAAGAAGGGATTCTTACCTATGACATAAGCACGACATTGAGTAAGACTCAAAGTCCGGCTACGGCGGAAGAAAGAGAGAAAATGGACAAAGTCCCCTATGCTTCAGCCATAGGCTCTATAATGTACGCCATGCTATGTACAAGACCGACTGTGGCACATGCTATTAGTTTTACTAGTAGGTACCAATCGGATCCAGGTTCGGAACACTGGAAAGCGGTCAAGAATATCCTTAAGTACTTGCGAAGAACTAAGGATATGTTTATTATATACGGAGGTGAAGAAGAGCTCGTCGCTAAGTGTTATGTCGACGCTATCTTTGACACCGATCCGGATGACTCTAAGTCTCAATACGGATACGTATTTCTCATGAATGGCGGAGCGGTTAGTTGGAGGAGCTCCAAACAACCTGTGGTGGCGGGATCAACGATGGAGGCCAAATATGTTGCTGCTTCGGAAGCGGCTCAGGAAGCGGTTTGGATGAAGGAGTTCATATTCGAACTAGGTGTGGTTTCAAACGCGTTGGACCCAATGGTGATCTATTGTGACAACAATGGTGCCATTTCCAATGCCAAAGAGCCAAGGTCTCACAAGCATTCCAAGCATATTAAGCGCTGGTTTCACTCCATCCGCGAGCATGTCAAGGATGGAGATATAAAGATTTGTAAAGTACATACCGATCTCAATGTAGCATATCCGTTGACTAAAACTCTCCCTAGAGCAAAACATGATCTACACCAGAACTCCATGGGTCTTAGATACATCACTATGTAACTAAATTATTGTCTCTAGTGCAAGTGGGAGATTGAAGGGAATATGCCCTGAGAGGCAATAATAAAGTGTTTATTATGTGTATTCCAAGTATATGATAGATGTTTATTTTGCATGCTATAATTGTATTAATACAGAAACGTTAATACATATGTGTTTAATAAACAAACAGAAAGTTCCTAGTTATGCCTCTCTCATAAACTAGCTCGTTGATTAACAAGATGATCAAGGTTTCCTGATCATGGACATTGGATGTTGTTAAGAACGGGATCACAACATTAGTGTAATGGTGTGATGAACATTCATCAGAAGTATAGCATTACGATCAAATTCATCGAGTTTATATTGCTATAACAACTTACGAAGTGATCCTAATCCTTAGACCATGAGATCATGCCAATCAATAACACCGGAAGAGTTTCTTGATAACATCAAACGTCACACCGTAACTGGGTGATTATAAAGATGGCTTCAAATCTACTAAAGTGTTATGTTGAGAATCATGGATCAAGAGTGGAATTTGTTCATCCCGATGACGGATAGATATACTCTGGGCCCTCTCGATGATATCACATTGGTTAGCTTGCAAGCAAGTGATTTGATCACTAGAATGTTATATCACGGGAACGAAAAAGGAGTGCATGTCAGTAACAAGATCAAACTAGGTACGGAGATACCGATGATCGAATCTCGGACATGTAATATATCGTGAAACAAAGGGATTAAGATACAAGCGTAAAAGGTTTCGACGATCACATGAAAGTCATCGTTGAATGTGTGGGAGTTAGTATGGATCTCCAGGTCCCGCTACTGATTATTGATCGGAGAAGGGTCTCGATCATGTCCGCATTATTCGCGAACCGTAGGGTGACACACTTAAGGGACACTGACATCCAGTTGGAGCAAATGTTTCATGCCAAAAGAATAAACAAGCGCATGAATTTATTTCACTAGATACCGAAACAGGTTTTTGGGTAAAATTGCATAAAGAGGTTATGCATGTGAAATAGAATTCTAGCAAGGGGTTATATGCGAATGTTTTTCATTAAAGTAATTGACAAAATTCTGAATAAATAAAAGAGTTTTATTTAATGAGATTTTGCATTAAATTTGGTGGAAATTTAATAGCAAGTTTGAGTGGGATTTTGAGTGGAGGGATTTGAATGGATTTTTGTGAGTGGAATGTCCACCCACATGAAGAGGGGAGGGCAAGGGGGCAGCCCCATGCGCCGGCCACCCCCTTGGGGTTCCCCCTCCTCCTATAAAAGGCACCTCTCCCCTCACTTCTCACTCACACCTCCTCGTGAAGGATCTCTCTCCCTCTCTGGAATTTATCCCCCCATGGTCCCGGACTAGCGAGATACATGTTCCCGGTGGATATTCGGCAAGAAAGGGTTGTGCTTCCGCTGCATCGCTGGAGCGAGGAGGCGGAGGTTGCTCAGTGTATTGTAATGTGTGTGCGGATGCGCTGCTTGCTTAGGCGCTAGGACTTCCTCTCGATCTTGAGATCTGCAAGAGATCGTATACATCAACCACGAGTTGAACTCGTTAAGCTTTGTCGGTCTTCAAGGGTATGTTCTCTACGGATATACATCCGCCCGTTGTTTGTATCTAGTAGATAGATCTTGGTACATAGTTCCCGTCGTAGGAAATTTTTTGTTTTCTATGCTGCGAACCCTGCATTCACGGGCACACGCGTCAAAGCCAAACCAGGCCGAGGAAGAGAGGGATTGAGAGAGGATAGAGAGGCAAAGCATCACCGTCGAGCAGCCTGTCGATTCTGGTCGTGAGCAATGGGCAAGCGTACACATTGGGAGGCTAGGGTTTCTCCAAGGATAAGGGCACACGAGTACTCGAAACCCCAGTAGAGGGGAATCAGAGGAGAGAGAAAGGCATAGCAGCGCCGGGAGATGCCGGCGAGGGCCAACGAGGCAGGCGGCGGCGATAGCGGCATCACAAGCGGCCAGGAGGGGGGCGATGCGTGCGTGCTTGCGTGTGTTGGATGTGGACGTGGTTGTCGCGAGGGGAGGGCCGGGGCCAAGGTGACCCTGAGCCTGATCTAGCTGGGCCAGGTAGGCCCATGTTCCCAAAACAAGTAAACCAAACTTAAAGAAAATAAAAAGATAAATTTTAAAATTACCACAATACCCTTAATAATATTCAAGCCCTAGAAAAATCGCAAAAATACATATGATATATCAAAATGACCACAAAAATAATATATACCTAATAAAAATATAATTTTAAGTGCTTAAAATAAATATAAAGTAAAATAATTATTAACACCAATAAATCTTAAATGAGATTTTATAAAATAAAACAAAAACCCTAAAAAATAAATAAAAATCATTTTTGTGTATCAAAATAACTCTATTATTTTATAAAAATACTAACTTAGAGTTTTACAAATAAAACATAAAGCAAATATTTAAAGACACTTAATTCTTTGATGAATTTTATAAAAATAAAGATAATACTTAAAAATAAATAAAATTCATTTTTAAGGTCTTGAATAAATATATTACACTAGAAAAATATTAAATATATTATTAGAAAAGTCTTTAATATTTTAAGTAATAAATCCTTACCTAATACCTATTTTGTGAATTCTTTAAAAACAATTTTTAAGTAAGAAATAATCACAATTCTTATAAAACCTTGAGCAACTAGTGTCTTAGTACTAATTCCAAACCCATAACTTGAATTCATAATCAAACTTAAGTATAACTTTTATCTTTAAAATATTCTTTAAAAAAATCCTTATTAAAAAACCTTTTAAATAAACATTGGGTATCACTCATATATATAATATGGTGAATAATCATTATATCTTAACCACTATTAACATAACTTCAAATTCTATCAAATTACTAAGATCATCTAATTATGCTTCCATTAAATAAATACATATTCTTTTCATAATAGCAAAACAAATTTAATCTAATCATTCACTTAAATAGAAAGTGAATAATTCCACACCTTAGTTATACCTATCATAAATCTAAATCTTAAATTACTATTGCACTCTACTTTTATATCTTGAATATCAAAACTTAAAATCCCTATAGATGCACTTCTTGTGAAGTAAAAATTTGAAGATAAACCAACTCTTAAAGGAATCACCTAAGTTCACTTCACTTACAGTATTAGGGATTCACTTTGGGAATTTTACAAAAAGCATATCATTACTTATGCATAACAACATCTTGCTTCTTTAAACATTAGTCCTTACCGGACCAATGATGCTGATTTCAGATATTGGATCTTATATTGTCTCGAAGACCGTGAGTGCATAATCTTGCAATCACAAAAGGCAAGTTCACACTTGCTCATGTCCTTTGATTATTTTCTATAAAGTATTTTTTCCAAATCCAGTCTTGTCATCACCTGCATTTGAAAATGGTCCGAAAACACTATTTTAATAATAATATGATTATAGGTTATTTACCATGAGGTAATAACCTACTATGAAAGTTCCAGTGGTAAAGGAACATATTATCTAGGACTTAACAACCAATGTAGCCAGTGATTCTTGCGCCGTATATCACGCGTTAACCATGAGATTTGGAATGGGACAGAGAAGTCAATTGTATCTTCTTCCTCTCGCATGTAGCCGGATGTGCAGGTCATGACTGTTATCACTCGTAGCGTGCATATTAATTGGTAAATCATAGAGGATATGCAGCATATGGGTGGGAACCCTCAACGTCCCACGATAGTTCTGGCATCTAACGGTTTGTACAAACTATTGTCGTAATTCAATATGTGGGCATGGTGTACACCAAGGAGGCATGTGGGGTCGCGAAGGGGGTAGTGATCGGCTTGGATCTTAGACTGGGCCCCATACCAAGGAAGTATGGACAAGGTCATGACTTGGTTGTGCAACAAGGCTAAGGTCTCTCATGGGTAAAGTAACGCACCTCTGCAGAGTGTAAGAACTATAACTTGTTACTCCCTGTTCCGGGAAGGAGCTGCGAACGTGGCGAGAAAGGAACTCCATGAAAGTTCTGGTAAACCCGTGAAGGCTGACGGACATAGCTTTTCAGAATAAAAGCAACCTTTAAAAAAATGTTTACGAAAACTTGCATGGCCTACGACCTATGGTCTGTGGCTGTAGATATAGTGCATCAAACACTCCTTTTCTAGTGAACTTGCTGAGTACGCTCGTACTCAACGTATCTTCTTAACCCTTGCTAGGTTCTGAAGCCAGTATAGATGATGTCTACATCAAGTTATGCTCTAGGAATCATCACCAGAATTTAAAGTTCTCCAATAAAGCCAAGAAAGTCAACATATACATCAACTCAAGTGAATACGAAGTTACTGATTAGATAGGAACATAATCTTTAGCCATAGAACCTATTTCTATAGGGTATTGCAATAGCAGCAATGCCAGACCATTAGTTAAAATACTAGTCTTAATAGTATGATAGTTTTTGAGTTGTTTATTTCTGATTCTTCTTTGTAAGAAGATTCTTTCTCTCTCTTTAACCTAGAGTGTTCTCTGGATCTTGTGTAAAGAGTTGAGTTGTAACTTATAGTCATGTCTTAGACCCGCCGTGTTTCTGTTGTACCACTCTGCGGGATGTAATACTAGTGAACGGTGTTTTATTGGTGCTATGTCAATGACTATAGTGTACTACATCATGCAGTGGTATGCTGGGTCACCGCACGTATCCATACCCATCAATGGGTACAAGATTTTTCTATACCCATCACCCATCAAGGTAAATGGGTACCCGTGTGTAAAAATACCCGTGTTTACAACACATCAAATCAAGAAAAAATAGCAGGACATTATAAGCATCAATACATGCAGTGGCCAAACCTGAAATAGCACCGACAGACTAGCAGTAACCCTGGCAGCAGCACCGACAGACTAGCAGTAACCCTGGCAGCGACTCATGAAGTTGTGATGGATAGGAGAAATGCAAAATCGATACTAATCGCTCAAGAATCAGGATGTGATCATATAGAAAAGTTATTGACTGCAGTATTCATGTGGCAGGAGATGAAGCAATACTAACTAACCTACATACGATCGTGGGACTAGGAAGCGTGGTGCCTTCCTAGTGTCAACGCATAATAGTGAAAAATTAAGTACCATTAGATATTATAAAGACCCCAGTTGTCAAATTTGGACGGGTAGATGGGTACGTGGGTATGGATTCTACAATCCCATACCCGTACCCTCTCTACCCGATGCGTACGTAATTTTTCCATTTACATAACTATGGATGACTTTTTGTCCCATATCCTACCTCTAATGGGCTTTTACTCGACGGGTTTGCAGGTATCCATTGACATCCCGGCCTATTGTCACACTGATGTCGCTCTTCTCTCTCCGCTCATGCCCGCCAAGAACATAGCCTTGCTCACACACGCCTCCCACTGCATGCTTGTCGCCCTCTTCCCGTCGTGTGCTTGCTTCAGCGCTCCATCATCACCCTCTTCCTGCGGTGCTCAGCATCATTTACGCATGCATGTTCTCCTTCTCAAGTCCTGATGGAAGTTCAAACCAATATGACACCCATGCAAAAATTAAAATATACAATGGGTTAACATTGAGTTTTTTCTTGAAACAGGAGGCATAATCCAAGACTATTCAACAGATGATGCACGCAGTCATCTGCTAAATTGACCTGGACTAGTTTTTTCTGAAAAGGGAATAAAAGGCCTGGCCTCTGCGACCGATGTATATAGCATTTATTGACTTATTAAGTTTATTGCAAAAGGTTCATACAATACTAACTCATGGGTCACATAAAGTTTAGACTTGCACCGGCCACATAAAGAATGCCAAATCAGAAAAAGCCTGCGCATCTGGGAAACCTACAGAAAAAGCCTGTGCACCTATAGAATCAGGCTCTGTTATTGAAGCATCTTCACAAATTTTATAATAAGATTGACATCCCTTGGGTGACACTGCTCTGGGAAACCTATTATCATGATAAGATCCCTCATGCTATGGCCCCTTGTGGATCTTTATGGTGGAAAGACATTATTAAACTTATGCCAATTTTCAGAGGTGTTACTTCTTGTCAGATTGGTACTGGTGAGACTGTGCTTTTCTGGAAAGATGATTGGCCGGGAACAATTGCTGCTGACAGTTTTCCAAGAGCTTTTTCATATGCTCTAAATGAGGATGTGTCTGTTAAGTATTTCTTGGTGGCCACTAGCTTATCTGCTAATTTTTATCTTCCTGTTTCCACTGAAGCATTTGAAGAAATTAAGCAACTTCAACAAGAGGTCAGAAATGCTGATATTGGAGGGGAATCTAAGGACATTTGGAAATATGTTTGGGGCTCTGATTATTATTCTTCTAAGAGATATTATGAGTTCTGCTTCAAGAATATTAAGCCTCATGCTGCTTTTAATTGGATTTGGAAATCCAAATGCACTCCAAAGGTTAAATTCTTCTGCTGGCTTCTCTTCTTAGATAGACTGAATACAAAGAATCTATTGAAAAGGAAGAATATGTTCCTGCAATCTGGATATAGTTGCATCATGTGTACAAATCCCCCTGAATAAACAGTGGAGCATCTATTCTTTCATTGCCCTTTCAGTATAGATTGTTGGAATATACTGGGATGTCTTGGCATAATCAAGGTAACAGGCAGTCTATAGTTTCTGAGGCTAAAGAGAATAGGAATTGTAACATGTTCATGGAAAAATTTATGTTGGGAGCCTCGAATATTTGGAAGGAGAGGAACAATTTACACTTTAAGGATATTACTCCCACAGCCCAGAAGTGGAAAACCAAATTTATTGAAGATTTTAGTCTTCTGGTGCATAGAACCAGAGAGGATTTACATCCCTTTATTCATAGTTTTGTAACAGCTCTGTAAGATTTCTGTTCTTCTTTCTATTCTTGGCTGCCTCCTTGGCACCCACCCTTCATGTAAGTCCATAGATTTTATAAGTTAATGAAGAAAAAGGGGCAGTAGGGATTTTCCCCCTACTGTCATGAGGTTCAAAAAAAGAAAAATCCTGCGCATCAACATGATAACTTATTATCAAAACGCCAGCCGTATCGGCTAAATAAATCCCGTGCAGCCGTTTGGCATCCAATAGCCACGGCCGGTCTGCGCTCCTCTGACTGAAGGAAAGACCATATACATATCTAGTGTGTGTGGTTCATTTGAAGTATACCTTCTATTTTAATCAAGACTGTAATTTGGGAGTATGAGCTTAATATGCAGGAACACGATTTTATAGGACTAGTTTGTACTCTGGACAGGAAGCATGATAAGTTGC
Source organism: Avena longiglumis (assembly GCA_030063025.1). Taxonomy (NCBI): domain Eukaryota; kingdom Viridiplantae; phylum Streptophyta; class Magnoliopsida; order Poales; family Poaceae; genus Avena; species Avena longiglumis. The sequence continues at coordinate 418,430,720 of CP125979.1, read as the reverse complement.
ATATGTTTTCAGTTGCTTAGTGGGCTTAAAGACAGATTTGTACACAATAAAACTAGAGATGGAGAAAGACTTTACGAATGCAGTTAGATTTGAGCTCCAAGAGTGTGTGGTTGGTCATCTATATCCATAGCAAAGACATGTTCAGTTCATCATAAGGATATAGCTAGTTGTACGAATGGCGTTGTGTGATAGTTCCCCATTCTACCACCTGATCAAGGTATATACGTGTCATTCTTTTGACACGTAATGCTGGTTAGGGACCTATCGACTCTATCGGCTGCGTGCATCATAACTATACAGAGGCCAAGTGTAATGATTAAACTTTTTAAGTAATAAAGCGTCTTTTATATCGAAAAATACGTGTCGTTCTTTCGACTTTTTCTATTGTTGCATTGACCATGGAGTGGGACAGAGGGATTCTTTCCGGTGCATAATATTGTGATAGCATTTGGAGAATGCTTAGAAAATCCAATAACTTTAGGAGGGTATAACATGTGCTAATTATCAAGTCTTTCTTGTGTTGTATAACAACAATAAATTGGTAAAATAAATTTACCTACTTTGAGTCCTAGCACAGGAATCGAGTAAACCGTATTAAAAGGGTGCACCCTCGCTTGTCCTACAAAAATTACTTCATAGCATCGGTAGGGAGGGGAATAAAGGTTCATTCAGCATATGCATTGCTCGTAGTGTTCTACTACTACCTACTTTCTTCAGTTTCTTGCCCTTTGCTTCATTTTCCATCTGAGAATCTGTACTGGTCACGAGCTATACATTTAGCTAGTGTGTACGTAGGTATGGGAGGCATTAAGGAATTCAACGGATCTTCTTTGGTTAGATAGTACGAGATGAGCATGTGTACAATTATTAGTTTATGAAACAAGTTATTCTTCAAAGAGCAATACCATAGTTAACTGTTCTAAACAATGGGTAGCCAAACCAGATAATAAGTCCATCGGTCCTAGACCAAATTTCTCGCTTCTTGAATTTTATCCCTATTTAAGGAAAATTATTTGTTTCAGTAGATACTAAAATAGTTCCATTTTCTGTAGGGTTCTTTTTTTTCTTCATATGTCATGGTTCTTCTATTGTTGCCATCTAGTATAATCTGAAACACTGCACGTTGATGACTTTGGTCATGTTATCTCACATCAACTTGTATAATATCAATGTTTATGCATCAACAGATAAAAAAGCGAGGAGGTTTAGTCTTCCTTTAAAAGGGACAAAATCAGTAGGTACGAATAAAGTTGACCCATGGATCTGCACCAAATTAAGTGACACTTCAAAGTTTCGTCAAATTTTCTCAGGCTTTAGTTCAATCACATTAATATCTAATCACAAATGGTCCTGAAAACTATATTTTTGAAAATTTAGGTGATTTTACCGGTGTTTGAAAATTCAATTTTTCTCAGGCTTTAATGTAACTTGAAGTATTTCATAGACATGCTTGGACAGGCAGAAATTATGAAGATCTAATTAACTGCAGTCTTTTAGCATTTTTTTCTCGGACATGCATCTCCTATATATACTTGCCACGCCTGGTTACCGATGTGTTTATACCCTGCTTAGTGCATTACTCCACTTGCACATCGGATTGGTTTTCAAGCAATATTAATTCATGTCTCATGTGTGCTATTTCCCTTTTTCATGTATATGCACGAGAGACATTAGAAATTTGGTGAACAAAAATGAAAGTTCGAGAGTTCCTCCGTAAAAAAAAGTTCAAGAGTTAGTGCAGAATTTTATTATTGTAGACAAAATAATTGTATCCCAAGTTCTTAACCAATATTGCATCCCTTGAGTTAATGTTATTAAGGGGATTTGCATCTTGCGGCTTTCTCTGCTTAATTATTTTATGGTGGTTCATGCGGGAGTGTTAGGAAGCACCCTAAACCTTGCTAGAACAATTATTTTGAGCCCCTAGATGGATTCCTTAGTTGAATGGACATCAACTAGCTTCTCTTATAATAGGAAAATTAAATGGTCAAAAAATCATATTAAAAATAATAGATTATTACCTAGCAATTCCAAATATGCACAAGTAATCATGTATATTTATTCTTTATTTGCCAGATAAGAAGAAGAAACCCTCTCCCAATTTGAATTTTCTATGTAGCAAGATACTCCAAACAATCTTCGAAAACATGTCAAATTTCATTTCACACTCCCTAGATCAGAAAAAGGATCAATTTCATATTGTAGCATCATTTTTACTATCTCTAACTCCATCTTGGAAAAGCTTTGAACACCTTGATTTATAGCTAGCATCTTGAATGGCCTACTTATAGAGAAAGCATGTGGAGTAAAGAAAGCTCTCCTTTTATACTTTAGTATGATCACAAAGTTTTGTCCTGGGAGTAGTTGAGATTCATGTTATTTTCATATTTCTTTTGTAGTTTAAAATCACTTTATCTTAATTCAGTTATTGTAACCATTGTTTTGTCACTTTACAAGTGGTTCGGACTTAATTACTACATGTACGTTGAAAGAAGTTGCGAAAGGTGGCAATATATACAAGGCATCACCAGGTACATAATGCATCAGCCTTTAATTTCCATTGGACGAAACTTACCTTTGTCCATTCCAGATGGCAATTTTAATTATAAGAAATGAAATAGATTGCAACAAACCTGTATGTTTTGTTGATCAACACTTAGGTAACTATATAAGGTCTCATGTTTGTTTGGGTGTCGGTTACAAGGGGATGAGCTTGTATGAAGAGACGTCTCTTAGATGAAACCGTGCATGTTCATAGAGAACAGATATCTATTCACAAAGAAAGCATGCATCCTAACATACATGTTTGTACAACACTCTGGGCATAATGCACCTCATATCATGGTTACCATCTATTTCTAATAGTACTGAACTTTTCCTTGACTTATCATTAGAAATTTCACATTTCGATGAATCGGTATGCTACCATCTTAAATCTTTGGTCAAGGAGACATCAAGATTACTTGCGGATTGATGGTTGCCAACTTTGGGAGGTCTATGTGCATAAGTAAATACATAGTTTCATATTTTCAAAGGGCTTGAAATGTGTTGGGAAGCCATATTATGCCTACATCATGCACATTTGTAAAGGCTAGTCACATTGCCACATAAATATCTCTTATTGATGGGAACTAATGCATATTATTTACAAGAGTATTTGCATTTATAGCATTCAATAATGATTCTTTCATGTTAATAAACAAACATATATGCCTCATTTTTTGCTCTTATTAATAACATAATGTTGGTTTTCACACTGACATAAATTTGTGTCAACTTTTCTGTCAATTTCGCTCTGCCTAACGTGTTTAAGTCCATTTTTTTACGGTTGCATGCTGCCTAGGGGAGAGAGGGGGTATCTGTTAATTTTCAATTAGATCCTTCACGAGAAAGAATCATATTAGAAAAATATTGCATTTCCGGCGGTTCCCATACTATTGTAGTTTGTTGCATTACATGTTTATTTAACTAATTTACCTTCCATTGTGGTATAAAAACCTAAGAAGTAACTAGTGCAAAGGCCACATGATTGTTCATTAGATCCCCGTGGACACAGTTACATATAGCAGGGAGAAAAGGAGTGTTAGAAATAATGGGGCTAATCCATTTAGGCCCATGAGTATTTCAGATTTTCCCTAAATCTCAAAGCCCAAATTTGTGGCAGCCCATATGTGTTTGGGCCCATGTTTGTGGCAGCTCACATGGGAGTGGAGTGGGAGCTAAAGTTTAGTCCCACATGGAAAGTTGGAGGAGAGTTGCACCACCTTATAAGGTGGAGTGTTGCACCACTTTGTAAGTGAGTGTGAATAAGAGAGATACACACGCGCGCTCCTCCTCCGACGATGCCGCGACGCACGCCGCTTTGTCACGCTTTGCTGGTTAGGTTGCGGAATCTCGCCGAGCCGAGCTTTATTTTGCTGCTCGGAAAAATTGATGACGTGTCAAGCGGTTAGCTTATTCGGTCGCTCCGGATCGTGGATACCAGAATCGACCCGAACGTGCGTAACGTGGACTCGGCCCACGTTCGCCTCCATTAGGGTTTCCTGAGCCGCTCTATATAAAGTCCTGCGCGGCTACCGCCACAACACCAACCGAAAACCAATCTAGGGTTTTGCCTTCCTCTCTACTTGCGCCGTCACCGTAGTCTACTCCATCCCGCTTGCCGGCGTGCACCGGCGGATGGGAGAGCAGGTCTCCGGAACCACTCGCCCTTGCGATCCTGTACGGGAGAGGGCGAATAAGGTTTTTGGGAAGCGCTCTGCGCGACTGCTCGAGTTCTTCATCACGGGTCGTCTTCCATCCAAGTCAGGCGGTGCTGCCTACCGTCTTCGTCTCCATCTGTGCGATCCTCTTCCCCAAAGTTTCTACTACGACAACCGAACGACGTGCACGTGATCTTGTTTGGTTATTCATCATGTTCTCGAGTACATGTTAGGGCTCTTGTTTGTTTTCGATCATCCTGTTGTTTAGTACATCTAGTATGTTCGAGTTACATGAGCTAGTAGCTGGTTTTGTCATGATTTATATTCTGGAATTAATCGTGGAAATTATGCCTAATAATCCAACAATCCAAAAACCTTATTGTAGGCAATTTCTGAATTAACAATGGCTGGTTTTACCGATGCACCGAGGCCGAATAAGTTTACCGTGTGCACTTTAAGAGGTGGCGACAAGGTGAGCTTTGGCTAACCACGATGAAAGTGTTCCACATCAAGAAGGCAAACTGAGGGAACTATATATCGACGAGGATCGAAGAAGTTCGAGGATGCTAATACTCTTTGTGGGATGTATTCGAGCATTCTTTGACCGTCTGTGTGATGTGTTTATGCACATAAAATACGGAAAGGAGCTCGGGATGCCTTTGGATGCCAAGTTTGGTGCTGCAGATCTTTGGCGATGAACTGTATATCATGGAGAGCTTTCATGATTTTAAGATGACTAAGGACCTTCCTGTGGTTCAACAAGCTCATGAGATACATTGCATTGCCAAGGAGCTCGAACTCCTTAAGTGTACCTTACCCGACAAGTTTGTGGCGGGATGCATTATTGCTAAGTTGCCCCTTCATGGAGGAACTTTGCCACAACTCTCAAACACAAGAGACAGGAGATATCAGTTGAAAACTGATAAGGCCCTTGATGTTGAGGAGAAGGCTCGGCTAAGGACACTACCGAGAAAGGAGAGGGTCTTGCTATCGCTAACTTTGTGCGAAAGGCAACCAGAGGCAAGAACAAAGGGAACTTCAAACCCTCCTTTAACAAGCTCAGAAGACTACAACCTTCAAGAAGAAGAAGACAACAGGGACAAGAGTGACTGTCTTGTTACACTTGTGGAGAGCCCGCCATTTTTCCAAGGATCTGTCCGTAACGCATCAGCAGAGGGAAAAAGGCCAAGATCATCAACGTCGTGACCGCTAGCAATCTTGATGGGTATGGTAATGTATTTATCTTTCTTCAAGATTTCAATCACCGTGTTGGTGGCTTGATACGGTGCTAATGTTCATGTGTGTGCCGACATCTCTATGTTCACTTCTTATCGTCGCTCGATTCATCCGTCCTAATGGGGAATGGATCACATGCTTCGCTCGTGGTGTTGGCACGGTGGATCTGAAGTTTACTTCCGAAAGATCGTGCCGAGGAACGTCAAAGATGTCCCTACTATGAACAAGAATCTTGTTAGTGGCTCCCTTCTTTGCAGAGATGGGTTTAAGGTTGTCTTAGAGTCTAATAAAGTCGTTGTTTCGAAACATGGACAATTTATTGGTAAAGGTTATGAGTTCGGAGTCTTGTTCCGGTTTTCACTTTCAGAGTTTTGTAATAAATCCGTGAATCATATTTGTGGTGGTGTTAATGATGATACCAGTGTTTGGCATTCTCGTTTATGTCACATTAATTTTGGTTTGATGTCTCGGATGTCCAGCATGAGTTTAATTCCGAATTTCACCATTGCCAAAGGTTCTAAGTGCCATAGTTGTGTGCAATCAAATCAACCTCGAAAGCCTCACAAGGCTGCCGAGGAGAGAAACTTGGCACCTCTAGAACTCATACATTCTAATCTATGTGAGATGAATGGTGTGTTGACAAAAGGTGAAAAGAGATATTTCATGACGTTGATAGATGATGCTACTAAATTCTGCTATGTTTACTTGTTGCAAACTAAAGATGAGGCTTTAGACTACTTTAAAATCTATAAGGCCGAAGTTGAAAATCAACTAGAGAGAAAGATCAAGCGTCTTAGGTCGGATCGTGGTGGTGAGTATTTTCCCAAAATATTTGATGAATTCATCAGAACACGAAATTATTCATGAGAGGACGCCTCCCTACTCGCCCCAATCAAACGGGGTTGCCGAGAGGAAAAACCGCACGCTGACTGACTTGGTGAATTCCATGTTAGCCACTGCTGGTTTATCAAAGGCATGGTGGGGGAGGCTTTGTTGACTTCATGTCATGTCCTGAATAGAGTTCCTAACAAGAATAAAGAAAAGATCCCTTATGAGGAGTGGGTTGGGAGAAAACCATCACTTTCAGATTCAAGTGCATTTGGGGTGTTTGGCGAAGGTCAACATACCGATTCCCAAGAAACGCAAGCTCGGACCCAAGACAGTGGATTGTATCTTTCTAGGATATGCTCCACGGAGTGTAGGCTATAGATTTCTAGTGGTTAAATCTGAGGTACCTGATATGCATGTTGATACTATAATGGAATCTCGTGATGCAACATTCTTTGAGAATATTTTTCCTATGAAAGATATGCATAGCATTGGTAGGATTTCTTCAGAAATACTTCCTGGATCTAGTGCATCTATTGAGAATTCTAAACAACCACATGAGGAATTTCTTGAGAAGGATGACGATGAACCTCTCACGAGGAGTAAGAGATGAGGGTTGCAAAATCCTTTGGCAATGATTTCATCGTGTACCTTGTGGATGATACTCCGGATCCATTATCGAGGCATATGCATCTCCTGATGCAGATGATTGGAAAGAACCTGTCCAAAATGAGATGGACTCGATTCTTTCTAATGGAACTTGGGAATTATCAAACGACCCTATGGTTGTAAACACATGGGATGTAAGTGGGTGTTCAAGAAGAAGCTAAGGCCTGATGGTACTATTGAGAAGTACAAGGCACGGCTTGTAGCTAAGGGCTACACACAGAAAGAAGGCGAAGATTACTTTGACACCTATTCGCCTGTCGCTAGACTGACCACCATTCGAGTACTACTGTCCCTGGCTGCCTCTTATGGTCTTCTCGTTCATCAAATGGACGTGAAGACAGCTTTCCTTAATGGAGAGTTGGAAGAGGAGATCTATATGGATCAGCCGGATGGGTTTGTGGTAAAAGGTGAAGAGACAAAGGTGTGTAAGTTATTGAAATCTTTATATGGCCTGAAACAAGCACCTAAGCAATGGCATGAGAAGTTTGACAGAACTCTACTTTATGCTGGCTTTGTCATTAATGAGGCTAATAGGTGTGTTTACTATCGCCATGGTGGGGGCGATAGCGTTATATTATGTTTGTACGTGGATGACATTCTGATCTTTGGTACAAACATGAAAGTGATAAATGAAGTCAAGTCTTTCCTGTCAAAGAGTTTTGATATGAAAGATCTGGGAGAGGCTGATGTCATTCTGAATATCAAGCTTATTAAGAACGAGAATGGGATTACTTTAACGCAATCTCATTATGTTGAGAAGGTCTTGAGCCGATTTGGCTTTAATGATGGCAAGACTTCTCCAACACCTTATGATCCCAGTTTGACATTTCGAAAGAATAAGAAGGAACCAACAGATCAGCTGAAATATTCACAAGTTGTTGGTTCTCTTATGTACTTAGCAAGCGCTACAAGACCCGATATCTCTTTTGCTGTGAGCAAGTTGAGTAGGTTCATGTCTAACCCGGGGATTGATCATTGGCATGCACTTGAAAGGGTCATGCGCTATCTATGTGGTACAATGAGCTATGGGATTCACTATTCAGGAAATCCTGCTGTGCTTGAAGGATATAGTGATTCGAATTGGATCTCTGACGTTGATGAACTCTACGCCACAAGCGGGTATGTGTTTACCCTTGGAGGTGGCGCAGTGTCATGGAGGTCTCATAGACAAACCATATTGACGAGGTCAACCATGGAAGCAGAACTTACTTCTTTAGACACAGCCACTGTTGAGTCAGAATGGCTGTGTGAGCTCTTGATGGACTTGCCTGTGGTTGAGAAACCTGTGCCAGCAATCCTTCTGAATTGTGACAACCAAACTGTTATTGTCAAAGTGAACAATTCTAAGGATAACGCGAAGTCATCAAGACACGTGAAGAGACGTTTGAAATCTGTCAGAAAATTGAGAAACTCCGGAGTAATAACTGTTACGTATATTCAAACAGACAAAAACCTGGCAGATCCCTTTACAAAGGGACTATCACGAAATGTGATAGAAAGTGCATCGAGGGAGATGGGGTTGAGACCCATGGATGTCACACCTTAGTGGTAACCCAACCTATGTGATCGGAGATCCCATGAATTAGGACCTGGAAAGAACAAGCTAGTGGTTTGACTGAGGAGAGTATTTTGTAACCCTCTCTATGTGAAGATGCATGACTCTCATAATCTGTAAGGCAGGTTGGCAACATGCCTTAATGTGTTTCTGTTGGCTTTAATTAGCAAAGATGTCGTCCTACAGGGCATTCTTGAAAGAACACACCTATATGAGCTCGACTGTAAACGTCGCGGTCTATGAGATCTGGGTGATCTCTAGTAAACTCATGAAGAGACCAGGGAGTATGACGCATATGCTCCAACCCGCGGGGTAGGCTACAGCCAAGTACTAGTTATGATTTTGAGCAAAATCTATTGGCACCAAACTTGCAATTCAAGGTTAGTCCATTGTTCAAGTTGTTGATAGACGTAGTTCAAGATTCTAGGCGGAAGTTCAACTTAACAGTCTCATGAAACACTGGTATATAAACAAGTAGCAAGGATTGGCAAATCTTCAAATGGGCATTTGAGATCTGGTGGGGGATTGTTAGAAATAATGGGGCTAATCCATTTAGGCCCATGAGTATTTCAGATTTTCCCTAAATCTCAAAGCCCAAATTTGTGGCAGCCCATATGTGTTTGGGCCCATGTTTGTGACAGCTCACATGGGAGTGGAGTGGGAGCTAAAGTTTAGTCCCACATGAAAAGTTGGAGGAGAGTTGCACCACCTTATAAGGTGGAGTGTTGCACCACTTTGTAAGTGAGTGTGAATAAGAGAGATACACACGCGCGCTCCTCCTCCGACGACGCCGCCGCTCGCACGCACGCACCGACCCGAACGTGCATAACGTGGACTCGGCCCAACCGAAAACCAATCTAGGGTTTTGCCTTCCTCTCTACTTGCGCCGTCACCGTAGTCTACTCCATCCCGCTTGCCGGCGTGCACCGGCGGACGGGAGAGCAGGTCTCCGGAACCACTCGCCCTTGCGATCCTGTACGGGAGAGGGCGAATAAGGTTTTTGGGAAGCGCTCTGCGCGACTGCTCGAGTTTTTCATCACGGGTCGTCTTCCATCCAAGTCAGACGGTGCTGCCTACCGCCGTCTTCGTCGCCATCTGTTGCGATCCCTCTTCCCCAAAGTTTCTACTACGACACCGAACGGTACGTGCTACGTGATCTTGTTTGGTTATTCATCATGTTCTGCGAGTACATGTTAGGCTGCTGTTTGTTTCCGATCATCCTGTTGTTTAGTACATCTAGTATGTTCGAGTTACATGAGCTAGTAGCTGGTTTTGTCATGATTTATATTCTGGAATTAATCGTGGAAATTATGCCTAATAATCCAACAAGGAGATCATGGTTACATGACTTCTGGTCGGATCTTCGATGCTCGGCTCTCCGTCGGGAAATGCACTCACCCAACGCACAACTTGCATACAATCCCATTATGTGTACGCGTTCAAAGGATCATGTACACACCCAATGTTATATAAGCAATGCACGTACACAAGAGTGTAATTGGTAACAGCCATGTATATTCGTGTCCTAAAGTCTGCTTGTACACCACAAAATGTTATATAGACATTTCACTTGCACATGAATGACCTGGCCACAACCTATATGAATACAACAATAACTCGATGCCATGTGTATACCCGTAGAGAGAAATTTATGTGTTCATGGATTTTAGTTGAGCCAGCACCTAACGATCTATCAGTTAGCTATCCTTTTAAACATCCATCGACCACTAAACAGAGTGCATTTGAAGGAAAATTAAAGCAAGGCGTGCTGTTTTTCTTTTTGGATTTTTAGAGGAGCACACGCATGGGAGAGTAATTGCATATAAAAACCCACTAGCTGCAGTCTGCATCAGGGATCCATCCAACAAGAGCTACCATGTTGCAGTCTAGGTATGGGAGACATCGGGTAGCTTGCAGGTAGCATGTTTCTTCTCGTAGTAAGGAAACAGTAGTCGGAGAGCTGTAGGAGCCATCCATGCATTGCCAAGATTGCATTCCAAGCTTGTTGACAATTAACACTTGAGAGCATAAGCATAACTGCATAACACAACCACCCACAACATATATTAACATGAAATTTAGGACTGGATGTGTTAGCAATTCCATTCACAAAAGTAACATAGATTATTGATGTTTTGCGGGTGAAGAAGCATAGTGTTGATGTATATGCATACCATTAAATATTACCTCGTACGTATTCATCTGTTCTCGTATATGTTGTTTGCTCAAATTCATCTAAATTTCTTGCACGGATCATAAGAGTTAGGATGTAACAAGGTCACCAGTGTTTGGTGACTTTATTAAAACTGAAGGCTACATTAGCCTCCAGCGAGATGGTTATGGGCAGCAATTAAATTTGGTATTTCAAATAGAGTCATATGCAGCATTATTGCAGGATAAAAAAGAAGTTAGGAGATCAGTTCTTTATTTTCCATCACAAAGATTTTTTTTGTAAAGTTTTTTGTGAATATGTACGCCCATGGTCTTACATTACCTATATTTATAATGGTAGCAATACAAGATGATACACATACAAATAACAGAAAACAAGGAGAAAACAAACGGTTAAACACCTGCAAACCGTCCTCGCCGCAACTACTAAGAATCCAAATCCTTCGCCTTCGTCGGAGAAGAAGAAGACCAGCAGGAGCCGGTCCACACTTTGGCATCAAAAAAACCCTTATCCATAAGGTGTTAATGAGCCGCAATAACCACCAGCCTCGTCAAAATGGATCTAGCCTGCTGCTAAAGAACATCGGCCGGAGGAGCCCTCCGAGCATCTTCAATGCTGGATCCGAGGCCAGCGCCACCCGACCCATCAAGCGGCCTGATCCCCCACCATCCACCACAAACCAGCAGCAATCCGCACCGCCGCACTCCAAGGCCGCTAGGACCAGATCAGCGACGGGATCAACACCACATAAAGCCGGAGCACATGCCCAACAAAGACCAAATCCCACGGGCTTCTCGATGCCGTAAACGCCGCCGAGTTGGGTTTGAAGCCGGATTACCATTATTCAGAGTAGTGCATCCACCGCCAACTGAGATGCGCCGCCACGGCACCACAAAACGCTAATCTTAGGAACCTTGTCGCAGCGCGCGAGACGAAGGTCCTGGGTCCCCACCCCCTCCTGGCGGGGAGAGAATTTGCATTGGCATAGCAGTGTCTTTACGCCCCAGAAACCGGATGCGATAGGCAGATTTGGCCGTGTAGTCACCGTCGGGGGATGATCGTGCCGCTCATGCCCTCTTGCAGTGCAGGCGCCTCGCGGCGGATAAGACGCAAGGTGATGAAATCCCGCGCGATCGCGTCCAGGGGACCTCGGGAAGCAAGTCCATGGCCGGGCTGGGTGATGCCACTTGAGCCAGAGAAAGCGGAGCCGCAGCGCTCGGCCAAAAGCCTCCAGGTTTAGGAGTGACGACTGACGAGAACAAAGGCCACACAAGCTGCCCCAGAATCGACCAACAACACGTCACATCGGCCGCTGCATGCAGATCTCGTCTGGATGTGTTGGTGGAGCTTTGCCTCTTCTTTTGGAAAGGAACGCTTGAGAATTAGGGCAATTGCTCTCACAAAGTTTCCTTCAAATATCGCCCGTCGGAAACCAGCACAGAAACACTCTTCCGCTGCTTCGGCGGCTCCGCGTGCATCTCCCTACCTACCTAGCAAACCCCTCTCTAGATCTCCTCCTCCACCAGCAACCCTAGCTAATTCCGCGCCGGCCGGCCAAAGGAGATGATGGAGGCGGCCGGTACTAGCACGAGGAAGAGGAAATCCTCCGTCGCGCTCGAGTCGTCCTTTCCGGCTCCGACGGCCGATCCTGGATCGGGCGAAGAAGACGACGGAGGAGGAGGCGGCGGATCGGGTGAAGATCTCGACCGCATCAGCAGCCTCCCCAACCCGATCCTCGGAGAGATAATCTCCCTGCTCCCCACCAAGGAAGGCGCACGCACCCAGATCCTCGCGTCCCGCTGGCGCCACCTCTGGCGCTCTGCGCCTCTCAACCTCGACTGCCGTGACCTCGCCACCTGGTACGAACTACCTTCCGTCCTGTTCCTCATCATTTCCTCCCATCAAGGCCCCGGCCGCCGCTTCTGCACTTCCTCCGTGTACACCACAATCGACCTATATTCCGTCGAAGCTTGTCTAGAACTAGATGCCGTGGAAGCTTGTCTCCTCTCCCCCGCTCTGGATAACCTCCAGGAGCTCGTGCTCGCCAGCTGGATGGGCCAGCCATTGCCGGTCTCAGCCTTCCGCTTCTCCTCCACCCTCACCGTTGCCCACATCGGACACTGCTGCCTCCCGGATTTCGCCGTCCAAGAAATCCATTTCCCCCTTCTTAAGCACCTCGAGCTTGTCCATAGCAGCGTCTCGGAGGACTCGCTCCACCGCATGATTGCCGCCTGCCCCTCCCTAGAGTGCTTGCTAATTCTCTGCTGCAGTGGAACCCGTTGCCTCCGGATCAACTCACTTCTCCTTACCAGCCTTGGAGTCAGTAATTCTTCCTTAGATGCACCGGCCGTGACGTTAAACCTTGGAGGAGTCGGTAATTATCCCTCAGATGCACCCATGATGTTATTAAGCCTTGGACTCAGTAATTATTCGTCGGATGAACCCATGTTGGAGGAAATCATCATCGAGAGTGCTCCTCGTCTCGAAACGTTCTTCCATCTTCATCGGAACAAGGAATTGCGTGTAACGGTACTCTCCGCGCCTAAGCTGGAGACCTTAGGCTGTACCATCTCCACCAGGCCCGTCATTGGTTCTACTAAAATTATCCAGGTAACTACAGCCAGCCCCCTTCCTGATTCTTGCCATCACCAGACTTCTTGCTTGCATTTCTCTACATAAAATTTGCATATGTATATATTGTCTAATATTGTATTTCTTGCTTGATGAAGAAGGGACTGCGTATTGATGGCCTCGCACCGGTGGTGCGCACAATCAAGTGTTTGGCTCTCTGTATGCCTACTCTTAGTTTGGACAAGGTTATTGAATTCTTGAGATGCTTTCCGTGCTTGGAGAAGCTGTATATTCAGGTGATGATGCATCCATCTTTTTTTGTTTTCCATTATTCTTCCTATCCCGAGTCAAAACATGGGTGCATATGATGGGTTTCATTTTGTTAAATGATATCAATTTTATGATGTATGAACTCTGTAAATTGCATATGACACTATACGAACCCGCAGCAATATTTCTTATATTTTCTACTTTAGAAAAATTTAAAAAAGAGGAGAATTTTCTTATTTTTGAAGTAGAAGAATGTACCCTCGGTAAAAATAAATCGAGATTCCAGTAGTAGATGCTGAATAATTGCATTTTTATGTGTATATTAGAATCTAACTAACAATACTTCTACTTTTCCTGATCAGTGCGACACACCGAGGAAAAACAAAGTGGGGAGCCGTAAACACTGGGACGATCTGATTGGACATCATGACATCCGTCTGAAAACAGTTGTGCTGAATTATTATCCGGGCAGAATGTCTCCCATTGGTCTTGTGTGGTTCTTTATACTGAACGCTAGACTACTAGAGTCCATGACGATTGTGGTCAAGACCGACACGGAGAAGTTATTGGCGAAAAAACATTGGAATCAACAGATAGAGAACATGGCTTCAAAGGGAGCTCAGTTTGATTTCACTACTCAATCCCGCCATAAATTTGGGGACATAAAATATGTCCATGATCTGGATCCAAATTATCCCTTTGAATGGCTGTTTTGAAAATACTTAGTTTGCTGGTTTGGTCCACTTAAACTTCTATCCAAACAGTGTATCAAATTTTGTGTTTTGTCGAATCTCGATTGGATATTGTGCTTGTACTATTTTAGATTTGTATTATCTTGGAACTTCCAAACAAGCTATTTTTTTAAATGATATTTAATCTGAGGTTAGTTCTTGTTGTATCATGATGCATTATTGTTTTGATAAATTTATATGTGTATGGGTGACAGGGTGGGATAATTTTGTGACATTCTACATGTCCTCAATAAAACGTGTATCTTGCAAAGAGCATGAGACTATTGTGCATTTGTCTACACTCCCGAGGTCACCCTCACCACTCACTTCCAAGCTCAAAGTTAGGTAACCCACACCTCAATGGAGGCTAGAGACATGCAAGGCCGAAGGCCAGCAGGGTCTGCCTTGCCTTGTTATCAGTTGTAAGCAATGCTGGTGCCACTAGTCATGTTGTTCCACTATACGAGTGTCAATATTTTGGTGTGACTCAAGCAAGGCTCCGAGCGTCAACTCGTGCATTGCATGTGGCGATCAACTCCCCAAGAAGAAAAACTTTTGGCGAGATGAACTTTCACCTCCAAGCACCGATCTTGCTAGTCCTGACGTCGCAGTCCACCGCCGGGTGGGAGTCATGTGGGTGTGGCCCGGGATCCTCACATGGCGCCACCGGGGACCTTTGCGCTACACCTTCTTCGAGTTGGCACCATTCTCGTAGCCTCTCTGGCTACCTCCGGCTCTCGTCACGCCGCCTAGGTCGTGTCAGCCTCTTGCGTGACTGGGAACGTCCTAGCGCCGACATAGTTCAAAACGGCCGGCTATTGCATTTAGTGGCGGCATTTTCAGCATCTAAGTAAGGTTGGCTAATTCATTTAAAATTTTCTTCCTAAAAACACGGTAAATCATATCTAGCCAAAAAGGGAATACTATGACTCAAACATGATGCGAGGTATAACTCATTCAACTATTCAACGCAGACAAGTATTCAACCATTCAATTCACGCTTTATTGAATCAGATTAATAGAAATTCAGATAGCTGGCGCTACCTTCAATTCTTCTCTATTTTAGCGGCTAATGGGGGGCTATTTTAGGGCTCAATCGCGCTTACTGAGGCTATACTTTTTTTCGCATTTAGCCTATAAAGGGCATAGCTGTAGTGGGTGGTCTCTCAAAAGGATATAGCGAGGGTATTTCCAGACGTACCATAGCCAGCTTTTTAAATTTACAGCCGGGTATTTTAAAACATTGATCATCGGTCGTCTGAGCCTTCCTACCACGCTAGTTGACCATCTCGGCATCCAACACATTTCCTTCATCTTGATCTCCCGCCTCCCTACTTTGTCCGCTTTCCTGTGCCACCCACGTTGATGCTCCACACCACTCACCTTAGCCACCCCGCTGCACCTCCTTATCTTTTGCCCGCCGATGTGCCTCGCCACCGATGTCCGCACAGCTCCTGCCCCATCGTCGCACAAAATGGGGACAAAGGAACCCTAACGAAGAAGATGTGAAGGTGTTCATCGTTCTGAAGGAGCGAGAAAGAAAGAACTTTGAACCACTTACAGACGGGTTTCACTTGTACTTGTCTATGTAGGAAAGAATATGAAGTGGATGTATTGGTAGTTTCCTGATGAAGAGGCTCAAAGAATGTTCCTCCTATTATGAGAGGGATCACCCACATTGCATAAAGGCGGAATTATTTGTTGTCTCTTGGAGATGTTATTGTATGGATTATTGTAGGTCAAATAGTAAGTAGCATAGGGAAACTTTGTGCTAACACAACTTTAGAGATCTAGCACAATACTCATGTGTTGTTGCATAACTACAAAACAATAATATTAAGACCATTCCATAATTCTATTTTACAAATTCCCGCATAGAACATATTTCTTACAATGTCATGTCAAACACTTGTTGCCCGGTTGCACTCTACATCACTTGGTCTTTTGCCGGTTCTCATCTTCCGCAACTCCGAAGAGACACATTAAACATCTCCCGCCTTAATATAGATAATTATTATATATGAACAACAGGATACCCTCTATCAAAAAAATCACTCGCATAAGATATTTATTTTTAAGCAGCTCTTGCCACATCCCTTCTTCGTTTATAAAAGTTTAAACAACCACTTGATGTGTAAATGTTTGTTTTTTAGTTTTAAAACCTCGACTTCCTGACCACCTTGATCCGTTGGTCGACAAGTAATACCCCACTTGGTTAGGCGATATTTTATTTTATGTTTATCACTTTGCAAAAGAAGTGAGATCGAAAGATGTCTAATCCCTTCTGAACCCCCTTAGAAATCTTCATAAAATACAATATAAATATTGACAAGCTTGTCAGGACCAAACTAATGAAAATCAAACGATCTTTCTATGATAATAATTTGCCTAACAAACAAGCTATTTTTTCTCAAAACGATATTTGACTAGTTTTTATTCGCCTTTTTAGATGTATATGGTGTATCGGAATTCCCAAGTATCTAAAAGGAAAATATCCAATTTCTCATCCAAACAACTCCTTATATTGATATTCTACCCCTCTAGCTTTCCCAAAACAGAAGATCTCGTTCTTATGGAAGTTAATTTTCAGTCCTAAAATTTGCTCAAAGATGCATAAGATTAAATTCATGTCCAAGGTTTTTTTTGCAATATGTTCTATAAATATATTAGTATTGTTGGCGCATTGTAATATAGATACTCCACCCTCAACTAGATGAGGTATTAAGACCCTCTACTTGACCATATTTGTTTGCTCTTGCATCTAAAATAGCAAACATATCTGCCACTAAGTTGAAAGGAATCGGTGAAAGTGGGTCGCTTGTATTTATCTTTTTTTGTTTGAAAGTGGTGATCGATCGGAATGCTCACATTCCCATTTTTAGTGAAATCGTTAATCCAGTTACACCATATATGAGAATGCTTCGAGGCGAGTAACGTCAGTCGCCGGACAGCTTTTTGATGAATTCTTCATCTAAAAAGGAATATAACCTTCACCACTAAGCTTTTAAGTTATTTTCTTTCACTTATGCATTTTGTTAATGTGTATTATACAAATTAACGTGGTTAAAGTTTATGTGCGTCTTCGGTAATGTATGAGTCCTATTTCCAACTGACCCCTTTTGTTTACTACTTGATGAAGTCTCCAACACGTATGCTTTTAAACTAGGGTTTCCACGACTCTGCCACTAGTTCTCATATAAATTATGATTGTGCCACTCTTAATCAGCCAATTAAAGAAATGCCACCAGCCTCCACGAACGCGTTACCTCTATACACCAGGTTCTATTTGACGCGGACTGCCATTTTGCTTTGGCTAACTTGCTATCTAATTGACTCGATTTTTTACATGTGGGTCCCGCTATGGCCATTTGTTATTTTGACCATTATTCTAATAAACGCCCCCTCCCACCGGCCCACCCCCACCTCAGTTACTGGTGGAGGCGCGCAGCCGCTCCCTCCTCCCACTACATTGTTTTCTTTGTATGTCGTTACCTAGGATTAGGAGAAAAAGTAAGAAAAACAAGACACTCGAACATTAGAATCAGATCAATTAAGGCTTACATGAAAATGCAGGAAACATATGTGCATTGCCAGCATCCACGACAATGAGCACTATTATATCAAGTACACTCTACAACAAGTGAATATCCTGGACCGAGATGGATGATTTTAATCAGTGGATCAATGAGATAGAACTCATGGACATCGACATCTGCAACAAAAGGTTCACTTGGTCTAGCAAACAGAGAGATCCAACATTATTGAGGCTGGACAGAGTTTTGGTTAACTTACAATGGAGTCAGCACTTCATTCTCTCAGAATGCAGGGCCTTGGGGCGACCTACCTCTGATCATAAACCCATTTTGCTGGACACAGGGAGATCAGCTCCACAGGTAGACCTGTTCAGGTATGAGGACAATTGGTTTAACCGTACAGACTTGGTACAGATCACCAAGCAGGTCCTGGCAAGGGGAACAAGGCAAGTAATTATCGTCTCTAAAATGAACCACAAACTGAGGACGGCACGCGCTGCAACAAGAGCATTGAGTAGAGAGGCATTGTCTGACAAGAAGCTGCATCAGAACATCGACCATGCGATACGATACATGGATGCAGTAGAGGAACGGAGGATGCTGACTGACCGTGAGTTTGCATTGAGGACATTATGCACTCAGAAGATCAAACTGATTTACGTGGCAGAGGCGCAAAAGTGGAAGCGATGGGAGAAATTTAAATGGTGCAAACTGGGTGACGAAGACACAAGATTTTTTCACACAATGTCCACATATGAAATTTCTAAACAAGGGGGAGGAGTATTTTGAAGACAAAGATAAATTAAGAATTGCCACAGAATTTTTTAGCAGTATGTTTGCAGAGGATAGGCCCTGGGTGCCCAATATCAATCTACGGCACTTGTATGATGATGAGAGCCTAAACCTTCAGACACTAGCTGATCCGTTCACATGGGAAGAGATTAAAAAGGCAATCACAAACGCACCAGCCAACAAAAGCCCTGGGACGGATGGATTCACGAATGAAGTCTACAAGTTCTACATGGAGGACCTGAAGGGAGATCTCTTGCAGCTCTTCACATGCACAGCCAGGGGCTGGACATATTAGGGGTCAACTTGGCATACATTACGCTGTTGCCAAAATGTGAGACACCCCAAGGAATCCAAGATTACAGGCTGGTATCGCTGCAACATTCCATTCCCAAGCTGATTGCAAAGGTTCTGACAAACAGACTGCAGCAAAGTTAAGAGACATGGTGGATCAAATGCAGTCGGGGTTTATAAAGAAAAGGTCAATTGTGGAGAACTTTGCAACTACAATTGAGATGGTGTAGTGTGCTAACAAAAAAGCCAGTGATTGTTTTAAAAGTAGACTTTCAAAAAGCCTTCGACACAATGCATTGGGATGCTATCCTACACACTATGTCTGCAAGAGGGTTCCCAACAAAATGGATAGAATGGATCCATCAGCTATTGAAAACATCACAGGAACAAAGTGTTGATCAACGGGCATGTTGGGCAGAAATTTAAGATACAGAAAGGAGTAAGACATGGAGATCTAATGTCTCCATATCTTTTCATCCTCGTAGCTGACATTCTCTAGAGGATGTTGAAGAAAGCATATAGCTCGGGATACCTAATTCACCCACTACAGCAGGGAGCGCCCCTACCAGCACTGCAATACACTGACGATACCCTGCTCATCCTGCTTGAGGTCTTCGCTTCGTTCTCATGCCTGCGCATTAACTTTCAGAAGAGCACATTTGCCCCCATACACGTATCGCAACATGAGGAGGAAGAAATAGCCTCAGTCCTCGAGTGCCCAATTGCGCAGCTACCGTGCACATACCTAGGGCTTGTTAGGTTAATAGACTTGTTGTATTACCAGAGGGCCAAAGGCCACAATATATAGTACATGTACAGGCGCAAATATACAGGAAACCCCCTAACACACGGGGAAACTACAATATACAAATATATACTCTAACACCCCCCCCCCCAAACTCATGGTGGATCCACAACACTGAGTTTGGAGAGTAAGAAGTCATGTTGCGCTCCAGTTTGTGCCTTTGTAAAGAAAACCGCCAACTGCAAATTTGAAGGCACATAATGAAGCGCAACAACCTGATCCTGCACCTGAGCACGTGTATAAAAAGCATCAACACAATATGCTTGGTCAGCTCATGCTTGACCGGATCACGTGCAATACTGATAGCACATGTACTGTCAGACAAAAGTGGAGTGGGTGTCATAACAGAGACCCCAAAATCTGCAAGCAACCACCGTAACCAGGTCACCTCATCAATCAACAAAGCCATAGCCCACAGCTCGGCCTCAACACTCGAACGGAAACCGCCACCTGTTTCTTCATCTTCCAAGCAACAAGCGAACCACCAAGAAACACATAGTAAGAATAAAGTGAACGACGATCCATAGGATCACTCGCCCACGTAGCATCCAAGTAGCATTGGAGTTGGAGAGAGATGGAACTAGGAAAGAAAAGGCGACGAGTGATCGTGCCACGAAGATAACGAAGGACACGGAGGAGATGACTGTAGTGAACGGTGGTAGGAGCTGAGACAAACTGACTCAGAATATGAACAGGATAAGAGATATCAAGACGAGTAACAGCAAGATAAACAAGACTCCCTACAAGATGGCGATAACGCGTGGGATCAGGAAGAGGATCACCATCAGTAGGACGAAGCTTCACATTAAGCTCCATAGGAGTCTCAACAGTGCGCTCATCCCCAAGAGCAGCACGAGCAAGAAGATCCTGAATATACTTTTCCTGAGAGATATAAAAGCCATCAGAAGTCGAGGAGACCTCAATCCCAAGAAAATAGCGAAGAGGACCAAGATCAGTCATAAGAAACTGATCGCGAAGACGAGCCTTGACAAAGGCAATATACTCAGGATCATCACCAGTAATGATCATATCATCAACATAGAGAAGAAGAAGAGTGCGTCCACGAGGAGAAGTGTAAACAAATAGCGCTGGATCATGAAAACTAGGAGAGAAACCAGCAGCAGTCACCACAGAGGCAAAGCGCTCAAACCAGGCACGAGGGGCCTCTTTCAGGCCATAAAGGGAACATCGAAGATGACAAACCATCCCATCGGGAACATAATACCCAAGAGGAGGCTGCATGTAAACCTCCTCACTCAACTCGCCATTAAGAAAAGCGTTCTAAACATCAAACTGGGACACAGACCAGCGTTGAACAGAAGCAACAGCAAGAAGAGTACGCACAGTGGTCATATGAGCCACAGGGGCAAAAGTCTCATCATAGTCACGGCCGTGCTCCTGTTGAAAGCCACGAGCCACAAGACGCGCTTTATAGCGCTCAAGAGATCCATCAGAGCGGATCTTAATTTTATAGACCCACTTACACGGGATAGGACGAACACCAGGAGGGGAGAAACAAGATCCCAGGTGCTAGTGCGCTCAATCGCAGCGATCTCCTCAGCCATGGCAAGCTGCCATTCAGGATGACGCTCGGCATCCCGATAAGAAGTCGGCTCGGAGACGACAGAGAGACCATACTGACTAGGAGAGTAACGGTCTGGGGCACGACGCTAACGAACAGGCCGTGAAGAGGGAAGCTCATCGGTGGAGGACGACTCATCAGAAGAAGAGGAAGAAGGAACAACAGAGGAAGGGTTCGAAGCCGAAGAACGAGGTGGAGAAGAAACTAGGGGAGAACAAGGAGAACTAGGGGAACTAGACGGAGGAGAGGATGGCATCGAAATCGAAGGGGGCGCATCAGAAGTAAGAGGTGGAGAAGAAAGGACAGCAGTAGGTGCATCAGGAAAAAGAAGAAAAGAGATATCATCCACCGGGTAAGTACCAGAGGTGGGGTGAGGATAGAAGGGACGCGTCTCATCAAACATTACATCACGAGAGGTGCGCATCCGACGACCAACGGGGCCCCAACAGCGATAGCCCTTATGCTCATCACTGTATCCGAGAAAAACACACTCAACAGACTAAGCGGTCAGTTTGGCGCGTTCGCGAGGAGGTAGAAGGACATAGCAAACACAACCAAATAAAC
The DNA here is from genome assembly GCA_030063025.1 of Avena longiglumis. Classification (NCBI taxonomy): domain Eukaryota; kingdom Viridiplantae; phylum Streptophyta; class Magnoliopsida; order Poales; family Poaceae; genus Avena; species Avena longiglumis. The sequence goes on along the minus strand of CP125979.1, from coordinate 418,408,918 downwards.
GAAGAGTCGAATAGTCTGGAGAGCTACCAGAGAGACGCTCGAGAGGAATACCACCTTGAAGGGCAGCAGAAGCCTGAATGTTAATAAGGTAAGTCGACGTAGTGACAACCTCAGTCCAGAAATGCGGCGGAAGAGAGGAAGCAATCATCATAGCACGGGTAGTTTCAAGAATATGACGATGCTTACGCTCGGCGACACCATTTTGAGCATGGGCGCCGGGACACGAGAACTGAGCGAGGGTGCCCTTCTCAGCAAGGACACCACGCAGGTGCTGGGAGATATACTCTCCTGTAGAATCAGCACGAAACACATGAATAAGCGTGAAATACTGAGTACGAACCATGGCGGCAAAACGCTGATAAATAGAGAGCACCTCACTGCGAGAGCGCATAAAAAACAACCAGGTGTACCATGAAAAATCATCAATGAATAAAATATAGTATTGATGGCCCCCTTTGGAAGCAAAGGGAGCCGGACCCCAAACATCTGAATGAACTAAATCAAAAGGTCGCTGAGATACAGACACACTAGTAGGATATGGAAGCTGAATCTATTTGCCTAACCTACAACCCTGACACGAATGTAAATACACATCTCCTGAGACAGACCCCAGAAGACCACGACGAACTAAGAACGTTAAACGGGAGCCACAAAGGTGACCTAGCCGATGATGCCACTGCTGAAAAGAGCCAGTGACAGAAGCAGCAACCGCAGAAGAACTAGTAGATGAAGTGACAGTGGATGGAACGCGAAGCCAGTCTAACTCCCATAGCCCCGGAGACTCAAGGCTGCGAGGACCAGCTCCAACCAGGGCCTGGGTACGGCGGTCCTGAACCGCACAAGAATCAGCGTCAAGAATGACACGACAACCAGAATCGAAGTCGACTAGCGAGAAAAGGTTCATCTTAAGACTAGGAACATGAGAAATGTCGTGAACAGAGAAAGATGAAGTACAAAGGGTGCCTCGATCGAAACAGAAGAGAGGTACCATCATCGTGATAACACGTATGGGAGAAATAAGAGAGCGAAGAGCAGAAAGAATAGAGGACGCAGAAGTCATATGAAAATAAGCTCCAGAATCCAGATACCACGGGGATGACGTACGACTGACTGTAGAAGGTGGTGGTCGCATGTGCCGTAAGAGCTAGGCAGTAACCAAAGAAGATTCGACGAGGAAGAGCCTATAGCAAGTAGACCACGAAGAATGTCCCGATCGACAAAGGTAATAGCGGAAGATCTCAAGAACCAGCCTGCCTACGAGCATGGTACTGCTGACCTAAGCTAGGATCCCTCCTCCAGCAGCTAGAGACATCGTGGCCAGGCTTGCCACGGTAGGAACAGGGAGGACGAGGAGGTGTTGCCATACAACGAGGCTGTTGAGGCTGACTCTGGCCCTGGACCGGAGGAGTAGAGAGTATCGGTGGTACTGGAGACCGCAACGAAGCCGACGGCACAGGAGGACCATGAGCAGCAAGTACGAAGGAAACCTCAAGAAGACCAGCACCACGAAGACGAGTCTCCTCAGCACAAAGCTCAGACAGTACCTTAGAGAGCGGAACACGACCACGGGCAAGCAACTGGGCACAACGCGGCTCAAACTCCTTACGGAGCCGCGACAAGAACTCAAAAACGCGCTGAAACTCCAGATCCGCCAAGACAGACAAATAGGACAGGTGGCACACACAGTATTTAAGAAAATCAAGCGACGCCAAATAGCAAGACTGAGTATAGAACTCATCAATAGTAGAGTCACCTCAAGAGCATGCTCTGGCGAACCACGACAGTAAAGAGCATCCCTAGATGGCTGATAGCTAGCGAAGAAAAGCCCATCGAAAGCAGGTGGGAAGACCCATGAACTCAGAAGATATCGAGACAGTAATCGGAAGTGAGAACAAAGATCACGAGCATCCTCGTCTATCCACTGAGTGTAGTCAGTCAGATCCTGAGGAGCATCGGGGGCAAGGGAAATAGGCGACGTAGGAGCAGCGGGGCACGGCGGACAGGAGACCTCGCCAGAAAGCACACCCCAAAGACGAAGACCGCGCATGTGGACGCGCATAAAAGCAGCGAAATCAGGATAATTCACGCCATCAAAAATCACCGGGCAGCTGGGAATCGCAAGATAGCCCGACGAGGAAGACATTTTTTTGACGAAAATCAGATCAGATCAGATCAGATCAGATCCGCAACACGCAGCAACAGCCGTGGCGGACGGGGTCGATAGGCCGGGCGGCGGCCGGGAGGCGGTGGCGGCCGGGAGACGGCGGCCGGGCGGCCGACGGCGATAGGCCGGGCGGGCGGGCAGGACGGCGACAGGCGACCGGGAGGACGGGCAAGCTCAGAGGAGGCGAGAGGCAGCGGCAAGAAGCCAAGGCGGCAATGGCGAGAGGAGCTACCTTACAGCTATGATACCATGTTAGGGTAATAGACTTGTTGTATTATGAGAGGCCAAAGGCCACAATATATAGTACATGTACAGGCGCAAATATACAGGAAACCATCTAACATAAAGGGAAACTATAATATACAAATATATACTCTAACAGGGCTAACCTTTTCAATAAAAAAAATCTCTAGGAGTTTACTGCAACCGGTGATTGAGAGGGTCGGAAAGCGACTGCCGGGCTGGATTCCGAGAATGATGACATCGGGAGGCAGGGTTCAGATGATCAACGCTGTATTAGCCGCAATCCCTAAAAATTTCATTTCATGCGTTCAATGGGACAAAGGAAGCATCAAAGCAGTGAACAAGCTCTACCAAGCCTTTCTCTGGAAGAACATACACGAAGTGCTTGGAGGCCAATTCTTAGTGGCATGAGACATGGTGACAATGCCGAAGAGACAAGGTGGGATTGGAGTCAGAAACCTGGGCCTACACAATAAGGCGCTAATGGAGAACTTGTTGTCCAAACTTCTCTCTGACAGCAAAGGACCTTGCTTTACATGGCTGGCAAAGTGGTACCTGCAGAACTCGATCCCACGGGAAGCAAGAAGAAGTGATACACCCTTCTGGCAATCAATGTTGGTCCTCCTTCCTGCAGTTCAGAACGCAACCAGGTGCCACCCATCGGCTGGCGACAGGATCTCCTTCTGGCATGACCAATGGACAGATCTAGGGCGATTCAATGATAGGTTCAAAGTATTATACACATTTTCAAAAGATCGACATTGCATTGTGTGGTCACAGCAACGAAATGGGAATTGGGACATCGACCTGCTGCTACCACTCACGGACAGAGCGCAACTGCAACTACAACAGCTGATGCAGGGCATAGAGCTCATACAACTCGATGGACTACGGGATAGAAGGGAGATGATTATTACAGGCAAGCCTACATCGACAACAGCATTCTACAGACTCTTCAGTGATCGGGGTATGATCTGGCAGCCGTTTGAGTGGGTCTGGCGAAAAGCTATACCACATAGGCACAAAATCTTCAGACGGCTCGCCTTCCAGGGCAGGTTGAACACAAAGGACAACATGACCACCAAGTGCTGGTGTTCGGATGCTGGGTGCGACCTTTGCCCGGCGCTGGAGTCAATTCATCATATCGCCTTACACTGCAAAACTTAGACCTAGGTCTGGGAGAAGCTAAGCATGGCAGAAATTGCAGCCACTGCAAATTCAATCTCACAGTCCGTCCCCCGGGTCCATGCCTTGACGGAGGATAAAACCTGGCCGATCTGTTTTACGGCCTACTTGCTTGGCCTGTGGAAATCACGGAATGAAAGAGTTTTCAACGGGAAGAGCATGACCAGTACAGCAATCCTGAGGCAAATCAAAGAAACCCTCAGGCTTTGGGCATGCAGGTCGCCGGAGGAGGGACAAAGGCTAATCACTTGGGTGCAGAGGCTGTCCTTGTGCGCACAGCTGCTGACCTGCTTGGCTACCTCTTAGACTTTCTGGTTTCTGTTTCTCTATTTTTTTACACTCCTGCCCCCGGCTCTGTCCGGATATAAATCCACCCTATAAGTGACACCGTCACAAATAAGACAGAGATTCCTCTACCTTCATTAATATTCATAAAAAAACAAGAGAATATCAAGACCAAGTCAAGACCTCAAGGACGCACACGGCCAAGTTATTAAAAAGGAAAAAAAGAAAAATAATACTCCCTTGGCTTGGATGTTAAAATTTGGATGAATCTAAACACTATTTAGTATATAGGTCCATCCAAATTTAGACAAATCCAAGTCAACTAATATAGGTCGGAGGGAGTATCAAAGATACGCAACAAGTATCAATGACGTCAACCACCGACCTGGCAACACATGGGAAGGGGGAAAAGTTCTACATAAGCAACACCTTCAGGAATGGTAGCGACACGCCAATTCTAAAGTAATTTCTCTTGAAGTACGAAAGTTTGATTAATTTAAAATACAATCAGATCTGTAGTAAATGCAGTGAAACAGTGGATAATACTATACATGTCAAATTTAGGTAGATCTCTTCTCTTGCAACTTTGCTTACCATCTTCTAGATCGTTTTCCATAAGGCCATTGCTACTTGGTAGTTATAGTTTGTAGATATGCCTTCGCGGTTAATGCAGCTTCGACGATCGGAACAGTTGACGGCCAGGAGTGAGGCTATATATTTGGACTCGCAGCTGGCACTTCGGACATAGATTCCTCTCATGTTTCTCTGTCTGATTCCATCGGCAGATCATGGTGGCTGCATAAGCTCCACAAGTTCTGAATGATTGCGCCTTTCAGTCGAGGAATCCGATGGAATGGAATGACCTGTTGTCTGTACTGCTCATGCACTGAAACCATATTTGTTGTCTGTACCTGGGTGCTTTTCAACTTCAATCAGAGACATCTTTTTACTGAATTTAGCAACAAAGAAATTGTTTCGGGGTTTATCTCTGCCGTGAAGAGCAATAAGTGGTAATATGCCTCGGATTTTCACAAATTGTATTTATGGATCATCAGGATCCTGTCCTCCTGTCCTGATGATGGTCCTCTCATCGTTCCGGGGCTGGAACAGTAGAATCTTTCCGAGTACTGCATTCGGTGCTGGTAAGGAACAGGACCTGCCAGTACTGGATCTCAGACACAGATTTTGCTCCCGAGATTTCGATTTGAACGTACCGCAGTTCTTAATGACCTGTGGCACTGCTGCTAACGTGCACCACATTTACTCATAGCGATTTGTTTTGGCCTCTGTTCTTCCAAGCGCATTTATTTGTGGAACACACACACACACAATGTGCATAGGGTTCCTTCCATGTGCTGGTTGATGAGAAATGTCCTCACCGGCTACCAATCTGAAGAAATGTGTTTTCTTTTAAACAAGGCAAAATATCGTACTTTCCGTTTTAATTGATTAAGGAGGAGGTTCTACTAGAAGTTTTACAAACCAAGTCTTGACCAAAAAATGCTTGTGATGAGTATATCCCAAGAAGAGCTCTTGAGGCTTGGCATGATCATTTTTTCTGGTAGTTGTGAAGTAAGTTGCTTTGTCACTTGTCAGGATCTCGTTTTGGAAGAGCATCTCCATCGGGCAGACATCTCAGCTGCACTCCCGACATTATTTCACCCAATGCTTAGCACCAGGTAATACCCACAAGTGGATTTCTTTCTTAATCTTATCTAGAATGACAAAGTAAGGAGCGTGCTTGTTGTGGAACACCTGGACGTTTATTTCATTCCAAATTTTCTAAATGGTAGCAAGGAGGGAGGCAATAGCTTAACGGTTTGGAATGGATCCTTCCGTCATCGTAGACCTTCAACTTTTGATGGTGAGACCCGTCCATTGCGAAGCATGAAGTGCATATACACCAGAACCAATCCTTTATGAAGTCCTAAGGACAGTGAAGCGGCAAATGACAAACATGTGAGTAATTGATTCCGTGTTTTGCTTGCATAGGGAGCACAACCTATAATTTGGCCATCCCCTCTTTTTCAACCGATCCACCGTCCAAAATCTGTTTCGCATTGCTAACCAAGCGCAATAATTTCATGATGATAGTAACTATAATCCAAGCAAACCTAGCGTATGTGTTACTCCCCTAGTATTGCCGCTACTATAATGGAGTACTAGTATTGCTACTCATTTCATTTAAATTTGATTCTAGAGATACAAAAATATATGAATCTTAATAAGCCAAATCTTTCTACAGAATGTGCTCCGGCGATCATGATGACCTTGGCCTAATAGTATCATTTTGCCATCTCGCACACCACTATATCACCTTGTTCGATTACCAATCTTCACCGTGCAGAAGGAGATGAACGGTTAAGTAAAAAAAGAGAAGGTTCAGTGCATACGTGTTGTTCTACACTGACAGCCCAGACAAACATTAGAACGGAAAAGGCTTTGGTTTGCTGTTGCTTTCAAGAAAGTGGCATTTTTACTTTATTTTTGTGCTATTCTAGGAACTAGTAGCACCATTTTGTCGGAGTCTTTTAAAAAAGGTGTTGCATTCTGGCTAATACGGCGTTCAAAAAGAGGGAGAAAGATCACAGATTCTCTGCCTCCTTTGGTGTGTCTTTTTAGTACATCACGCCCGGAGCCAGGAGTGCTAGCATCATGTTTTTTTTGTCTCCTGGGCGCCTTTTTGGCTCTAACCTTGTTATTAGCTTGGAGAATATTAACAGCCAAAAGTCTTAAAAGCACACATCCAAAGTTACCACCTTTGGATGTGTGTTTCAGCTGAAACCTGAATTAGAAGATCACTACTAGTAGTACTCCATCATCTTCGAAACAGGTACGTGTCTATGCCTGCTACACTTATGTGGAGATGTATGTGATTGGCTACACGTGAGAAGATAAAAGGGTCAACTTGAGAGGATGAGTTGCTGCTAGCTCATTGGCACACAAGGCTGAAATATAGAACTGCAGTTGTGAATAGGTAAGGGGAAAATATCATAAATTAGGACAGGGTCTGGGATAAGGATTGAAAGAGCCACAAATAGGGTCAGCTCAGTTTAGTTCAATAAATAGACATAAGTACTCCCTCCGACCCATATTACTTGACTCAATTTTGTCCAGATACGGATGAATTTAGACTAAATACTTAACAAGATACATATGAATTTAGAAAAAGTTGAGTCAACTAATATGGGTCGAAGGGAGTATTAAGTCTGTTTAAAGCAGTCTCTGCAAGCAAGTGTGACACTACAAAGAATTAGAAACAAGTTCTTTGCTTGATTTGTGACAAGCATGCATCCAAGGGGATACTTACAGAGAAAACCAAAAGGAGGGCCCTTTTTTCAAGATTTTTAGACGAGAGTGGATACTTCTAATGCTGAAAGCACATAAGTTAATGCTACATGATAAGCCTATTTTTCTCCTCTAAACTAGATAAGCCTGATTAACACCGCTACGATTGCACTAATCAGTGGTCCTGCCAAAGTATAAACGCTTCTTCCTCTGTGTGAGGTGGTCCTCTTCTCTAACAATTATTTTTGCCAAATCCAACAGCTCCATCACATACCTACTACAGAGCATAACATAATTGCTTTTGATGCATCAGATTTCAGTGCAGTGGAGTCAATAAGCTGGTAGAGTATCAGATCTGCCGGAACACCCACCTAATCCCCCACAAGCTCCATCGGTGGAATTATTAAGTAGTGCGTATAATGCACTTGCAATCCACATATATTATAAGACTCGTCATTTCTTTTAGGATTTTTACCATTTCTTTCATTATGACGAATCCGAAACTTAATTTTGTCATTTGGCCGATCGAAAACTTCAGTTTTGCCACTTCTCCGTTACAACATTCCTCAATTTTACCATGTTGTCATCGTTCCACCGTTAGTCTATAGTAAGTTTTATCATTTCAGATTTTCCACGAGTTTATCTTTAGAGTTAATTCTATTTCACAATACGAGAACCGCCGATGGACGAGACTCGTGCTGATCACCGCCACATTAACCGAATATTCTAGTTGTTACATTTTTTTTATAAAAGAGTATATATTAACTAGTATTAACTAGTTAACATATATTCTAGTTGTTACATTTTTTTTGTCATTATTAACTAGTACGTATAATACACTTGCAATCCACATATATTATAGGACTTGTCATTTCTTTTAGGATTTTTATCATTTCTTTCATTATGACCAACCCGAACTTAATTTTGTCATTTGGCCGATCGAAAACGTTTTGCCACTTCTCCATTACAACACTCCTCAATTTTACCATGTTGTCATCGTTCCACCGTTAATCTATAGTAAGTTTTATCATTTCAGATTTTCCACGAGTTTATCTTTAGAGTTAATTCTATTTCACAATACGAGAACCGCCAATGGACGAGACTCGTGCTGATCACCGTCACACTAACCGAATATTCTAACTGTTACCTTTTTTTAGAAAAAATATATATTAATATCACAGCGATACCAATTAAATCCAGTCTCTGCAACAACGCATGCCCTAGCGGCCTTACGGATGTACACATGCAAAAAAATAAAATAAATTATAACAAGAAAAATCCCGCTACAGAGAGCTATTTCTCAAAGCAACGGCACTGACACCACCAAAACAACATCAGTAGTCCTCCACTCTAATAGCAACGCCTTCAAGAAGGAAATAATGCACAAGCGCCATCATTGTCCGATTAAAGATCATAGGTTTTCACCCTGAAGAAAGTTATTGCTCGCAAAACAATGCCTTCAACAAGGCCATTGCCAGGCACAACCAATTAACTAGAAACTCCTCATGTGTTGTCTCTCCCCAACCCACCCATAAAGTCATAGATCACGCAGCTAGTTCATGGTCGTCACAAAGACTCAAATCACCATCGTTGCCCTCATGTTTTCGCTTTCCTGACATTTTTCGCATCTGGCTTCACCATGGCTCGTTGAATGGCACTTGGTGGAAACAAACAGCAAAGATTCGTGATTCTCCCACTGAAACCAAACGGCCGGAAAAACAAGGTACGTATGACCAAATACCTTCCGATCCAGCAATTTCCAGGCCTGGTGCGCCCATGGGAGTTCGCCGGCACAGCCTTCCGGAACTCGACACTCCACCCAAATCAACAAGGGAAAGCATCAAGCAGATCTTCTTCTTCGGGTGGGAGGAACCCTAGGACCGCCTCCATTATTCGGGTTGAACCAATAGTCCCCACACCGCTGGAGGCTACCGGCAATCGGAATGAGCGGGTTAGCCATTAGCATTTTCGATCCCATAGCCGAACCCGGAGATTGAGCGGGACTCCAGGAGCAGCATCGCCGTAGGGCAGCCGCCGCCGCCAGGTCCACACCAAACCCCCTTCTGCTCTTCTGCGCCTCCCATCCGAGCCGCCATCCTGCATAGTTGGAGCGTCGTCGTCCGCAGCCCGAGTCCACCGACTCAGCCGCAAGGTGCCTACCCCCCGCGCAAAGGAAATCGATGGGTGCAAACCACCCGTCACCTTCGGTGACCAAGGCGTGGCTGCCACCGCCGACCAGGAAGAGGGAATGGCGGCAGCGGCCAGAGGGAGAGGGAATGGTGGCGGACTGCTAGGGTTTTGAGGTGGGCGCCCTAGAGTCGCCTCACGCGAGCGACCCGGGGGTGGCGTTGATGCAATATGAGAATGGCGGCCCCTCGGGGATGGATGTGTGGGTGCTGAATGAATTGGGGTTTTAGTCTAACTGTTACTAGCTAGGCTTCGATCGATCTTCCCATTTCACGATCTGCACGTGATTGAAACTATAACTAGAAAGCTTTCACTAGTGGAAAACAGTCCTCTAGTCCTGGTTTGTAACTGTCTTTAGTCTCGGTTGCGCAACCGGAACTGTGCAATCAGGACTAAAGGCCCTCCTTTTAGTCCCGGTTGTGTGGCGAACTGGGACTAAAGGCGCGCCACGTGGACGCGGTGGAGAGAGGATGATGGAGGACACAAACCGAGACTAAATAAGCTCTGCCACGGAAGCTGACTTTAGGGATTCGGTTGTCGTGGCAGCGGATGGCGCTACGGCAGCAGGTTCTCGCGGCAGAGTTTTGGGGCGAATTTCTGCTACGGTAGGAGGGCCGGTAGAGGAGGGAGAGGTTTGGTGTAAGTGACGTGCAATGAAGGAACCATTACACAACATCGTCATGAATATATAGATCAAAGTGACCTCTTTCTTCGTGCTTGGTGGAATATATTACATACAGTACATATTCATGCATATACAATATAATTTCTCTTACGATCCCTATTATACTATAAATATAAATTGCCTATGGTATTCTCCGGTTGGATCTATGACTTACTTAAATAAGAATCCCACCAATTTATCTTGAATTGCTCATACGTGATCCTTTGTTAGGAGACCGTCTCGTATCCGTTCGACCTAATTTAAGCTCCTTATTTTCAGCTTTTGTTTTTTCCCAATCATTCAGCCTAAGTACAACCTAAATAAATTACTGATTGTCCAGGGGTGATGAGGATGACGAAGATTCTCCAAGATCACCAGTTGGTGTTTTTGCCAAATCTCCTCCTTCCAAGTCCATGGCACAGCCGATAGATCCAGTCGAGCTTCCTAAGTAGACTGTTGAAAAACCTGACCCAAAGAATGTGACATCTCCACCTCTAGATCCTCCATTGAACAAAATTAAAACCACAGGCAAAGGCGTGGTGGTGCTTGACGTGGGAGCACTTCGTTGGAAACCCCAAAAGCAAGGTGTGATGAGCACAACAGCAAGTCTTCCCTCAGTAGAGACCGAGGTTATCAAAACAGAAGGAGGAAGGAAATGTCACACAGGTGTTGCAAGTAACGCGGAGACCTGCACAACACAAACTCAAGACTTTGCCCAACGAACAGTGAGGTTGTCAAGCTCACCGGTTTGCTGTAAGAAAGGATTAAATGTATGGTGTGGAAGATAATGGTTTACAACAAGTAAGCAAGTAACAGTGGAAGATGTATCAATGGTAAATATTGGAACGGGGTCCATAGTTCACTAGAGGTGCTCTCCTTAGATAAACAACATGGCATGAAGGGTAAACAAATTACAGCGGGGCAATTGACATGAACTGAGCAAGACATAACAATGTAATACTAGTCAAAAAGATCCTATGAGATTCGATTGGTCAATACAAAAATATACATAGACCGCCATCCAACTGCATCTATGACTAGAAGTCCACCTTCAGGTTATCATCCGAACCCACCAGTATTAAGTTGCAAGCAACATACAACTGCTTTAAGCAAAGTGTGTAAGGTAAACAGTCCACATGTTCCATGAACAAGAGACCGTTGTTTTCTCCCTAGTAGCAACATCACATCTACAACCGAAGAGATTTCTGTCACTTTCCTTGGAAACTAGAGGCATGAACCCACTATCAAGCATAAATACCCCCTCTTGGAGTCACTAGCAACTACTTTCCAAGATAGCTACTAACAACGGAGATCATGCAAGATCACAAAAAACACAGACATGATAGAATCATAAAGACAAAACCATTAATCAAACCAACATAATAATCTCAATATCCATCGGACCCCTACAAACACAACATGCATGATTACAAATAGATTAGATCTTGATCATGAACGGATCTCACAAGATCTATACATGAAAGCACAAAGGAGGAGATACAACCATCTAGCTACTCCATGGACCCATAGTCCAAGATGTAACTACTCACGCATCATACTAGAGAGAAGGTCTTCGGGATGATCTCCCCTCCGGCAGGGTGCCGGGAAGAGCTTCAGATCCCCCTCGATCTAGGGACGACGGTGGCGGCGGCTACAGAAGGTTTTGTGGAATATTGATCGGGTACTTAGGGTTTCTTCATCGGGGGATTCTTATAGGCAAAGGGGAAGGCCGAGGAGGCGGCCAGGGGCCCTACACCCTGCCTAGGAGCGGGGCAGGGCCCACCCGCGCCTAGGGGGGATCTAGGCGCCCTGGCCCGCTTCTCCGTCTCCCCTCTAGACTTCTTGTTCCCCACAGAAAGTTATTGACTTTGGCTTTTGTCCCGTCCAATTCCGAGAATATTGATTTTCTGCCTTTCTGGAACCAAAAACAGAAGAAAACAGGCAACTGACACTGTGGCAACTTGTTAATAGGTTAGTTCCACAAAAGATATGAAAACACCTCAAAGAAAGACAAAGCAAAGCAAATTAGATACTAAACAATCATGGAGCATCCAAAATTATAGATACGTTTTTGACGTATCAACCATCCCCAAGCTTAACTCCTGCTTGTCCACGAGTAGGTAAGTGATAAAAGAATAATTTTTGAGGTGACATGCACCATCAAACCCAAGATTAAACCATTTGCAAGCATTGAAAGATGAGATCAAAGAACTCTAAACATGTGCATGAAAGATGGAGTTCTAACAATAGGTCATAGTAACTATGCATGCAACATGAAAGACTACAAACAGAGATCATGAATAGCATGTATTGAAAAACGTTTGTTTGTTTCACATACAGAAAACATAGCATAGTGGCAATCAGCTTGTGCCTCGTAGAGTAGAAAATAGATGCATAGGACACCTTCAAAGTTCACAAGGGTGACTAGAAACAAGTAGCACAAGAACAAGTAATATCACAAGATGCATCAATCAATAAGCTTTGGGACACTGCACACAGAATGACAACTATGCTCTCTTAATGGTGCCTAAAGGTAGAAGGTGGAGACTCAAATAATGGTGGAAGAAAGGCCTTTCACAAACGGAAGCAGGGATTTCAAGTTTCAAAAAGTGCTTCCAAAAATTATGGTACTTGTTAGCTTTCAGCCCTCATTGCCCCTATCATAAGCATCTTGAAGTGATTAAGGTTAAAGTGAACAAAGATGGAGTATATGCTTGACAAAGTATAAGTAGGCAATCTCAAATCCCTTGAATACGAGGGCCACACCTCATGCTACTCAACTTCGGTCACCTGTAAGTTCTTGTCATTGTAAGTATTTGTATATCATAGAGAACCGCCAACGGGGTACCCCTTGCACATGGTACATGAGCTATCCCATAACCAAAATGACAAGGCAAACAGACAATGAGCATCTCAGCGATCTTTTTATTTACCATATGCATAGCTTTTTACTGAGGATGCTTCATAGATAGCTCACTATGGTGATGCTGCAAGTTTCCACCATGATTAGGCATGGCTTAGGCTAGCGGCCCAGGCGTTTCTCTAACACAAAATACAAACTCCATGGACTTACAAGTTCCCTCTTTATTTCAAATCGGTGACATCCATAGACAAAAGAGCATGATATCAACTATGTATATATTACAAGTGCAATGTTGAAAACGTTACCCATGATAACATGGTTTTGCTAATTCCAACGTATAAGTGCAAGCATATACAACATAGATGACACAATGGTCCAAGTTTTATTAGGGGCAAAGAATATAAAGTGTGCCATCAAGTTGTGGGATCTTTAATCACTAAGTTTTCACATAACAAAATAGTTTTTAATTGGAATATAGATGAAAACAAGAATATACTTGGAATGGTGTAACACACCATGCATGGGAGTTTATAGTGGACACTTTGGAATAACTTGATTTTTTGGGAGCTGGAAGCATGAGTAGAGCTTACTCATACAAGTGGAGTCTAGCAAAAGACTGGGAGCAACCAACTAAGAGAGCAATAATGGCCATAATCATGCAGTGCAACAAAACATTACTAATCAAAGCATAGAGTGGTACTACAAGTCAAGGACTAAATGATCATAGAGGCTATGGTGACTTGTCATAGTCATAACATGGTGTGAGCATGTGCCAAGTCAACCAAGCAAAGCATCAAAGGAGAATACCACTATACTATGCTTTTGCATGCTAAAACAACGCATAATTTCTTTAAGGCACACTATGCAATCCCAATTGTTTGGAACAAGACATACAACAGCAATAATCACTAAGCATAAGGTCAAAACAACACCTAGCATGTCATGCTAAAGTCTAAGTCATAGTCAATGCAAGCTCATCTTGCACTTACAAGCAAGAACTTACTACTCCTCTCCAACACCAAGCAACTTATTTGCAACAACACAGCGAGAACGGGGGGTTCAAACTACTTTATTCAAGCAAACTAAGCAACTTAAGGAAAGCAAATAAAACTAAGATGCTTCAAGAACAACACAACTTGTGCATGAAACAATAAAAATGAAGTGTCTGGACAGACCTGAGCTTTTTATTGATGAAGAAGGGGATGCCTTGGGCATCCCCAAGCTTTGACGCTTGTACCTCTTGGATATTTCTTGGGGTGACACCGGGGTGGCATCCCCAAGCTTGATATTTTGTCCATTCTTCATCTCATCACATCATTCTCTCTCTACACCTGAAATTTTTCCTTCATACAAAACTTCACACAATCTTCATTAGCAACATTAGTTTATTCAAAAGATATTAGACCCCTGGCAAAGCTTTGGACCAGCAAGGCTTTTCACTAAAAACACAAGCTACTATAGCAAATCCTTCAAAAAAAACTCAATTCCCCTAAAGAGAACTCAAAAAGGAATCAATAAGAAGCAAATGCAAATAGTGGCAGAAATCTGTCAAAACAGACCAGCAGGTAGAAACCAATTTTTTAGAAAATCTTCTGTTGCTCAAATCAAATAGTGTTGAAATAACGGAAGTTAGCTAACATACTGAGGGATTTATTCGTAAGTTTTCAGCTCAATCCGAGTTACAGAGACTCCTCACGAATGTTTTTTTTGGAGGACATAAATCTGTTTCAGGACCGCAACTCCCCAAATCTTACTTCCCTCTCATTAGAGGTCATTCTTGGCACAAAAAGCAAACAAAAAGGATAAGTAGAGGTCATTACTGAATTAATAACTTCCAAGACTGAATAAAACTCTTGGGTTATCTCCCAACAAGTACTTTTCTTTAACGCCTTTAAGTTACGCACAAGAAGCTAGAAGAATCAAGTATTTTCAAATGAGGAAGCATTAACATCAATACTTGCAAAGTCTTCAACTATGAAAGGTATCTAATACAAATGGGTTTTGGAGGATCCCTTATCATCTCTCTTTGGTCTACTACTTTCATCAAAAAAAAATCAGGAGCAATCCAATCAAAATTCTTCTCAAAGGCTTCATGCATTCCAACAAGCTTAAAGGGTATGGGTATCTTAAATTCTTATCTATGCTTAGTTTTATCAGAAATACCCACAACATCTACACTTGATCCTAGCATATTAAAACGTTCAAAGAACTTTTTGGCTTCCCTAGCAACATCATGGAATTCTTTTAATAAAGTTTCAAGGATGAATTCTCTCTTTTCAGCATTCTCTTCTTCTTTTAGTTTTAGGAACAAGAATTGTATGAAGGGGTTAAGACTAACAAACCTAGCCTCCAACATATGAACTAAAGAAGCTGAATCAATCTCATAATTAGGAGCAAGTTCTGCTATAGATCTATCCTCAATATCCTCATGCTTGCTAACATGATTAAAGAATTCCTTAATATTATGTTTCCCAATTATGGAGCCACTACCTATTGCAAGACCTTTCAGGAAGAACTTGGGGAACAACATGGTGAGCTAGAGCAAGGTGGCAACTAGAGTAGGAACTAATTTTTTGTGTTTTTGAATAAAGAAAGCAAACCAAACTAGACTAATTTTTTGGGTTTTTTGAAAAGAGGCAAACAAAACCAAGCAAAAGAAACTAAGCAAACTAAAAACAAAGTAAAGAGAAAGAAAGTGAAGGACTCCCCTAGTGAAGACGTCCTTAGCCTCCCCGGCAATGGCGCCAGAAAACTTGTTGGTGCTTGATGTGGGACCACTTCGTTGGAAACCCCAAGATCAAGGTGTGATGAGCACATCAGCAAGTCTTCCCTCAGTAGAGACAGAGGTTATCGAACCAGAAGGAGGAACGAAAGTCCACACAGGTGTTCCAAGCAACGCGGAGACCTGCACAACACAAACTCAAGACTTTGCCCCAACGAACAGTGAGGTTGTCAAGCTTGCCGGTTTGCTGTAACAAAGTATTAAACGTATGGTGTAGAAGATAATGGTTTGCAGCAAGTAAGCAAGTAACAGTGTAAGATGTATCAATGGTAAAGATTGGACCGGGTCCATAGTTCACTAGAGGTGCTCTCCTTAGATAAACAACATGGCATGAAGGGTAAACAAATTATAGCGGGGCAATTGACAGGAACTGAGCAAGGCATAACAATGCAATACTAGTCAAAAAGATCCTATGAGATTCGATTGGGCAATACAACAATATACATAGGCCGCCATCCAACTGCATCTATGACTAGAAGTCCACCTTCAGGTTATCATCCGAACCCCCTCCAGTACTAAGTTGCAAGCAACAGACAACTGCTTTAAGCAAAGTGTGTAAGGTAAACAGTCCACATGTTCCATGAACAAGAGACCGTTGTTTTCTCCCTAGTAGCAATAGCACATCTACAGCCGAATAGATTTCTGTCACTTCCCTTGGAAACTAGAGGCATGAACCCACTATCGAGCATAAATACCCCCTCTTGGAGTCACTAGCAACTACTTGGCCAAGATATCTACTACCAACGGAGAGCATGCAAGATCACAAACAACACAGACATGATAGAATCATAAAGACAAAACCATTAATCAACCTGACATAATAATCTCAATATCCATCGGATCCCCGCAAACACAGCATGCATGATTACAAATAGATTAGATCTTGATCATGAACGGAGCTCACTAGATCTATACATGAAAGCACAAAGGAGGAGATACAACCATCTAGCTATTAGATGGACCCATAGTCCAAGGTGGAACTACTCACGGATCATACCGGAGAGAAGGCCTTCGGGATGATCTCCCCTCCGGCAGGGTGCCGGGAAGAACTTCAGATCCCCCTCAATCTAGGGATGACGGTGGCAGTGGCTATAGAAGGTTTCATGGAATATTGATTGGGTACTTAGGGTTTCTGCATCGGGGGCTTCTTATAGGCAAAGGGGGAGGCCGAGGAGGCGGCCAGGGGCCCCACACCCTTCCTAGGCGTGGGGCAGGGCCCACCCACACCTAGGGGGGTCTGGGCACCCTGGCCCGCTTCTCCATCTCCCCTCTGGACTTCTTGTTCCCCACGAAAGTTATTGACTTTGGATTTTGTCCCGTCCAATTCCGAGAATATTGATTTTCTGCCTTTCTGGAACCAAAAACAGAAGAAAACAGGAAATTAGCACTGTGGCAACTTGTTAATAGGTTAGTTCCAGAAAAGATATAAAAACACCTCAAAGAAAGACAAAGCAAAGAAAAGTAGATACTAAACAAGCATGGAGCATCAAAAATAGATACGTTTTCGATGTATCAAGCATCCCCAAGCTTAACTCCTGCTCGTCCTCGAGTAGGTAAGTGATAAAAGAATAATTTTTGAGGTGACATGCACCATCAAAACCAAGATCAAACAATTTGCAAGCATTGAAAGCTGGGGTCAAAGAACTCTAAACATATGCATGAAAGATGGAGTTCTAACAATAGGTCATAGTAACTATGCATGCAACATGAAAGGATACAAACAAAGATCATGAATAACATGCATTGAAAAAAAACATTTGTTTGTTTCACATACAGAAAACATAGTATAGTGGCAATCAGCTTGTGCCTCATAGAGTAGAAAATAGATGCATAGGACACCTTCAAAGTTCACAAGGGTGACTAGAAACAAATAGCACAAGAACAAGTAATATCACAATATGCATCAATCAATAAGCTTTGGGACACTGCACACAGAATGACAACTATGCTCTCTTAATGGTGCCTAAAGGTAGAAGGTGGAGACTCAAATAATGGTGGAAGAAAGGCCCTTCACAAAGGGAAGCAGAGATTTCAAGTTTCAAAAAGAGCTTCCAAAAATTATGGTACTTGTTAGCTTTCAGCCCTCATTGCCCCTATCATAAGCATCTTGAAGTGATTAAGGTTAAAGTGAACAAAGATGGAGTATATGCTTGATAAAGTATAAGTTGGCAATCTCAAGTCCCTTGAATACGAGGGCCACACCTCATGCTACTCAACTTCAGTCACCTGTAAGTTCTTGTCATTGTAAGTATTTGCATATCATAGAGAGCCGCCAACGGGGTACCCCTTGCACATGGTACAGGAGCTATCCCATAACCAAAATGACAAGGAAAGCAGACAATGAGCATCTCAGCGATCTTTTTATTTACCATATGCATAACTTTTTATTGAGGATGCTTCATAGATAGCTCACTATGGTGATGCTGCAAGTTTCCACCATGATTAGGCATGGCTTAGGCTAGCGGCCTAGGCGTTTCTCTAACACAAAATACAAACTCCATGGACTTACAAGTTCCCTCTTTATTTCACACTGGTGACATCCATAGACAAAAGAGCATGATATCAACTGTGTATAGAGTACAAGTGCAATGTTGAAAACGTTACCCATGACAACATGGTTCTGCTCATTCCAACGTATAAGTGCAAGAATATACAACATAGATGACACAATGGTTAAAGTTTAGTAGGGGCAAAGAATATAAAGTGTGACATCAAGTTTGTGAGATCTTTAATCACTAAGTTTTCACATAACAAAATAGTTTTTAATTGGAAGATAGATGAAAACAAGAATATACTTGGAATGGTGTAACACACCATGCATGGAAGTTTATAGTGGACACTTTGGAATAACTTGGTTTCCTAGGAGCTGGAAGCATGAGTAGAGCTTACTCATACAAGTGGAAGCTAGCAAAAGACTGGGAGCAACCAACTAAGAGAGCAATAATGGCCATAATCATGCAGTGCAACAAAACATTACTAATCAAAGCATAAAGTGGTACTACAAGTCAAGGACTAAATGATCATAGAGGCTATGGTGACTTGTCATAGTCATAACATGGTGTGAACATGTGCCAAGACAACCCAAGCAAAGCATCAAAGGAGAATACCACTATACTATGCTTTTGCATGCTAAAACAACGCATAATTTCTTCAAAGCACACTAAGCAATCCCAATTGTTTGGAACAAGACATGCTACAACAATAATCACTAAGCATAAGCTCAAAACAACACCTAGCATGTCATGCTAAAGTCTAAGTCATAGTCAATGCAAGCTCCTCTTGCACTTATAAGAAAGAACTTACTACTCCTCTCCAACACCAAGCAACTTATTTGCAACAACACAACGAGAATGGGGGTTCAAACTACTTTATTCAAGCAAACTAAACAACTTAAGCAAAGAAAACGGAAACTAAGACGCTCCAAGAACAACATAACTTGTGCATGAAACAATAAAAATGAAATGTCTAGACAGACCTGAGCTTTTTATTGATGAAGAAGGGGATGCCTTGGGCATCCCCAAGC
The DNA here is from genome assembly GCA_030063025.1 of Avena longiglumis. NCBI lineage: Eukaryota > Viridiplantae > Streptophyta > Magnoliopsida > Poales > Poaceae > Avena > Avena longiglumis. The sequence goes on along the minus strand of CP125979.1, from coordinate 418,389,734 downwards.
TTTGACGCTTGTACCTCTTGGATATTTCTTGGGGTGACACCGGGGTGCCATCCCCAAGCTTGAGATTTTTCCATTATTCATCTCATTACATCATTCTCTCTTTACACCTGAAATTTTTCCTTCATACAAAACTTCACACAATCTTCATTAGCAACATTAGTTTATTCAAAATATATTAGACCCCTGGTAAAGCTTTGGACCAGCAAGGCTTTTCACTAAAAACACAAGCTACTGTAGCAACTCCTTCAAAAAAGCTCAATTCACCTAAAGAGAAGTCAAAAACGAATCAATAAGAAGCAAATGCAAATATTGGTAGAAATCTGTCAAAACAGACCAGCACGTAGAAACCAATTTGTTCGAAAATCTTCTGTTGCTCAAATCAAAAAGTGTTGATCTCCCCTCTGGCAGGGTGCCGGGAAGAACTTCAGATCCCCTCCACGGTCTAGGGACGGCGGTGGCGGTGGCTACAGAAGGTTTCGTTGAATATTGATCGAGTACTTAGGGTTTCTGCATCGGAGGCTTCTTATAGGAGAAGGGGGAGGCCGAGGAGGCGGCCAGGGGCCCCACACCCTGCCTAGGAGCAGGGCAGGGCCCACCCGCGCCTAGGGGGGTCTGGGCGCTCTGGCCCACTTCTTCGTCTCCCCTCTGGACTTCTTGTTCCCCACGGAAAGTTATTGACTTTGGCTTTTGTCCAGTCCAATTACGAGAACATTGATTTTCTGCCTTTCTGGAACCAAAAAAGAAGAAAACAGGCAACTGGCACTGTGGCAACTTGTTAATAGGTTAGTTCCAGAAAAGATATAAAAATACCTCAAAGAAAGACAAAGCAAAGCAAAGTAGATGCTAAACAAGCCTGGAGCATCAAAAATTATAGATACGTTTTCTACGTATCAATTGGAAATGGCCAAAAATCCATCCGAGACTGATATGAAAGATGTAAGTGTTGTTCTTTTCTTTATTCTGCCAAGCCTTTTGATGAGGTTTTGACTCGTCAATGCCCATTGTTATGGACATGGATTTTGAAGGAGGGGACGCTGGAGATCGCGAAAAGGCTAACAGACAAGCAACTCGGGACACGGTGCTTAACCAGGTTCAGGCCCCCAGAGGGAAAACCCTACTCATACTTGTCTGCTCTCGATTAATGGCGTAGCCCAAGGTTACAAGGGTCCGCAGATTGGATCTGGTGAGTTGTGTGCTAGGTTATGAGGTAGGTCCTCCTCGACGTGCCCTCCTGGCCTTTATATAGGTAGGCCAGGTCTCGAGAATAGGCTGAGTCGGTTACAAGTTTAGGGTTTCTCCCTTCAAGTTTCTATCTGAATAATACATGTCCGCAAAGGAGTCGAATCCTTCCTAGGCTTGGGCCATATGAAATTCTCATGGGCTTCATGATTGAGGTACACCTTCTTCATGGGCTTCTGCCAGGCCGGACCGGGTAGGCTAACATCGTGCACCTGTAGGTCATACCCATGTCAGTACCCTAGTGTTCAGCCGAATCGCAGATTCAACTGGAGACTCTTAAGTATTTCGAGTGCTTTTCATCCGAACATGCTTCGGGTCAACGTGTTGCTTCATAGGGATAATTGATATGCGTGCTTGCCTCTTCGATGGATCGGGGTCAGTTAACTTCCTTTGGTAAAAACAACGCTGCCTACTCAGACTCGAGTCCCCGGACTCGAATCCAACGAGTTTGCTGGCTTTGCTGGCGTAACTCAACTCAGGCCATAGAGGTATTACAGGAGTCGAATTTCAGTGTTTTGAGTTATGTACCAAATGCGTCCATCGGGATTTTTCATCATGCCTGTTGACACGGGATTTTTCATCCTTCTATTAGTGTTGTTGCTATGACTGAACCCGCTGCTCACGTTCCTTTAGCTAGCTCCATTGAGAAGTCTTCTTAGGGTTTAGTTGGATCCTGCTAGTTTTAGCTTTGCATTGTAAAACTCCTTTAGTCGCCTGCTCATGTGCTCAATGTGTGCTGGAATAATATTCTGTCCTTTTTGTATATACCATGCTCCTACCATATGCTGCTTGAGTTTGTCATGTACCCGAGTTTCTGAATGTTTGTGTTTTATCTTTCTTTCCGGATGTATGATTCTTATGGTCCTTAGACGATCTCCCCTACTTCTGTCGTACAAGCGACACAATCTGAAACAAGTGCTCCTGAGAACATTGTTACCCGTGTTGTGGATCCTCCTTTGTATGCCAAAAAATCCAGCGTATAAAGAGACTAGAAGATGATCTTCGTGTCGTGCAAACCATAGTTTATGTTTCTTAGTCGAAGACGCGAAGAACCTTCGACCGTGAAGCATATCTTCGGGAGGAGATCTCTAGGACGAGTGGGAAAATGCTTCATAAGTTTTTCACAGAGCCCCGAGTATTTTTTCTAGTCATAGAAAACTGACCTTGCCTTTTTTATTCTTGTAGGCATCCGATTGAGTGAGGTGGAGAAGAGCCAACGTCTTTAATAGAGGCCTCGCGAGGTACAAGTGCTAACTTTTGGACTAACCACAAAAGCGCTTTCACACACGCTCTTCTTCAGGATCGTGAATCCGAGGTGGGGGAATTTGTAGAGTGTTGTCATCAGCCCTGGCCCATGTATATAATGAATTGTTTCCTTGAGATCCTCAGCCTCAAGAACTTGTCGCATGTGGCATCCCGCAAAATCACTACCAGAAAATCGCTTGCTAATTACTACTTTGTGCATCATCATGACATCATGCATCGTTTGTCTAAAATTATCTTCTAAAAATCCTATATTTCTTTTCTAAATATCCTTGTCTTTTATTTCATATCAAACCCCGATTGTCCGGATATTTTGTTTTGACAAAATAATTTACAAAAGTCCTTTGAAATAAATAAATATAATAAAACCCTAAATATTTTTATTAGGGGGAGGCAGTCCATCCGGTCAGGCCCAAAGGCCCAACTAGACAGACCACCTACAACCCCAGACAAACCCCAGCCCAAACCACCTAAGCTACCCAAACCCTAAATCCCTTGCAAACCCTAACCCCACTCCCGCCAGTGCAAGGCACGACACAAAGATGCTGGTACCCCCACCGCCACGCCTCCACGCAACACACACTGACACACACACGCACGCCTCCCATGCGTCTGACCCACCCCGGGCCCCACACCCCACCTCCCAGGCCGTGCCCCACCCCGCGAATCCCGCATGTCCCGCTCCCCTTCCTCCCCAAAGCTTCTCCATCCCCGAGCCCGACCGCACCTCTGCCTCGCCCCCTTCCCGTACCCTGCGGCCCCCGGTCCCGCCTCCTGCTCCCATCCCTCTCCTCTGGTTCCTCCACCACCGCCAACCGCCTCTGCAAGCTCCCGTCACCGGCCTCAGAGTCCTCGCCGCCGCGTCCCCTCGTCGGTGGTCCCCTCCCCGCCCTCTACGCCCCCTCCCGAGCCGCCGCGCTCGCCTCACCTCCTCCTTCCTCCATCCTCTGGCCCTTCTCGCCGTCGTTCCTCCGGCGACGCCCCCCTCCTCGCCTCGTCGCCGGCTCCTCCTCCCGCCATGCCTCCTCTCCCTGCCCCGCCTTTCTCCTCCTGCTCCCTGCGTCCTCTCCCCCTGGCCGCCTCCACCGCTCCCCTCCGCTCGTCGCCGCCACCAGCCCGCGCGAGCGCTCTCCGCGCCCCGCCTCCGGCCCCGCCTCAGTGTCGTGCCGCCGCCCCGGGGGTCCTCCTCTCCTCCTCCTGTCTTCCTCCGGTAGCCGCTGCCTCCCCCCGGTCCAACCTTCCCAACCCCCTCTAGTGCTCGAGACCCTCGGAACACGGCCGCGTGCGGCACCTGCTGCCGCCTTCCCGTCTCCCTCGCCGCTCGTCGCTGCTGCCTCTGCCCGTTTGTGACCCAAAGATGGACTTTCTTTGCTTGCCAACAAGTCTTGCGTGAGGTGGTAGAGGATACATGTTACTTCTACCACTCTCGGTGTTGATCAAATCCATGCACATAAGTTCCGTCTATGTCCATGTGGCCGTGTTCAGAAGCTAAAGGTGTTTGTACGTGTATTCGTGTGTTGTGGAAAACACCAGGGCGCTCCTCGAAGCTCTCCGTCCCGGAATCGACCACACGGAGAACCCCAAGACCTTCAAAGTGGAGTCAACGAGTACCCTATCATGGATCCGATGGCCGCCGAGATCTCCCTCCCGGAATCCGAAGACCGAACCCGAACCATAGCACGCCAAGTTCTACTTCCAACGAGTCGGCCGATGATCGAGATGGCACCCCAAGGTCTTCATCCCGGTGCGACAAGTACTTCCTCGAAAACGCCAAGATCTTCTTCCCGAACGACATGACCGACCCGATACACGGACCCGACAAGATCTTCGCGACGGCAAGATCGACCGCTTGGGAACCAGTCCTCCATCTTGAACCGAACCCTGCCTTCCCGTCGAACCCTGAGCCTTGTCGAGCCCCGAACCCCGGAACCAAGATCTTCCGAACCCAGATGTGTGACCCTGATCCGAGCCCCTATTTTATAAATGCCATATTTATAAATTGTTGCATATTAAATTGTTCATGCATGCATACTTGTCTGTGGTTTGGGGGCACTATGTCGATTCACCATATAATTAAATATGGGGCCCATATGCGGGCAAATCTAGTCTTATATTGGCCTCATTTAAATTTGTGTAGCGAACCGGTGCTATCTTTTGTCTTGATAATGCAACATTTAATTTGCGGGGTAGATAAATAACTTGAACCGTTTAATTAATTGTCGGGACCCGGTTCCACTTAATATTGACCTAATTGCATCGCATCTTTGCCATGCCATACATCATACATGCATCATGCCCGATCTTTTGCCGTAGTATTAAATATTGCATCCGGTGTTTATTCTAGTGTTTTGGTTCTTCGCGGATAAGGCCGTTGAGTTGATGCGAGTGTCGACCCGATCTTCGGATGAACCTTCGGCAATGTTTTCCAGGCAAGCATCTCCCTCTTTCTACCTATCTTACTTTTATAGTATTTTCTTCCCTCTTGTTGATCTATTGCTATCTGTGTTGCGATGCTCTAGTTTTCGAACCCGTGATATCCCTTGTAGCCTCATATTGCCTTGGACACCTCCTATTACCGGTTGTTTGGTAGATAGTTGGACCTGCGCGTCGTAGTCGCTTGCTCAAGTGCTGTTGCGTGTCGCCAAGTGCCATAGTTGTTGGAGTATTGTCGCATGTCTAATGTTGGAGATGATCATGGCTTTAATTATCGTTTAATTTAATTATTGTTTAATAACTAAAATTGAAGTATGTAAATGCAGAGGCATCGGTGGGTGATAGATAATGTTTGGTTTCCGATCACCACTTGTGTCCGTGGGACCCGAGTTCTTGACACTGTTAGAGATCGAGCGCGCTAACCACAGGTGGGGAGATATGGGCCCCCCATTGATTAGTACCTGATTTCAAAGTATTGTACTGGGGGCCACAAACTAGTTTGAGGTTTTATTTAGTATCTTGTACTTATGCCATGCTTTACTGCTTTATTTACGATTGTGTGAGAAGCACCTGTACTGTTTTGGAAGCGGAGTGTTTTCGCGGTATCGACATGCCCAGTTTTGGGGTTTCCTGTCGTTAACAGCCACTGTCGCAAACCCTGAGTCCGTCTCGGAGACCGGCCGACTTTGTTGCGGGTAGACTTAGTGGGGTGGCCCCCCGTGCTTGCTTTGGGTCTGGAAACGTCATGACTTAGGCCCCGCCGACATACCGATGGGTGTATGTTAACGATCCGCAAAAGGGTCGAAGTTCTTGTGGATACTTTGGTGCACCCCTGAAGGGTTAAATCTTTTCGAGAAGCCGTGTCCGCGGTTATGGACGACTTGGAGCACAGTGCTTGATCATAGACAACTATAACTAAAGTTTACTGTTATAATTTGACTTATATCCGATATGACTAGTAATCAGCTTCACTGTAACGGAATGGCTAAATAAAAGTACCAACAACTGCTGGGTTTTCGGGATATCTCATGCTAATTGTATTTGACTAGTAAGTGTCGCAACTGCAACGGAGTGGTTAAATAAAACTGCCCACTGCTTATTTTGTCAGGATGACTATCTATATTTGACTAGTAATTGCTGCAACGATAACTGAATAAATAAAACTGCCAACGGTGTGAGTTCCTCGGTTGACTTCCTCGTTTGGTCTCGAGGGGGAAACACCAGGATGGGTATGTTTGGTGGTAGTATCAGGTTGGTTCCGAATAGGTCTTTCTTACCCCTCTCTGAAAGCCGCTAGTTGTATCGAGTCTCTATAGGTTGTTTAGTGCATGCCGCGCTGCCGCTCAGTCCACCATACCTATGTAGGCAAGGACCGCCGAATTCTAGCCTCGCCGTGTACTGGCCTCAGTACTGACGCTCCTCTTTTTCCTTTGCCCTTTGTCGGCACCCCTTTTGTTTAAGCAGGTTTTGAGATCGACGTCGTTAGCAGGGTTACCCTTCCGGCTTGGCCTAGGCAGGGTTATGGACGCCATTGGTTATTCTTCAGGGCTCTTAGCCCCATCTGCATCTTGTCCGTAGTCGGACGCTCTATCGTTTTCAAGGTGACTTGGATCTTTGTTCTGTATATCTGTATTCTTGACTCTTTGAGTCGCTGTTGTATATATATATCTGTTCTGTGGGTCCCATCGAGGACTGTTGTGTAATGTTATTACTTCGTTTTCCACCTGCACGAAAGTGCCTGGTGGGCACCTTCGAATCGTTTCTATGCGGGTTTGGCGGGAATCGCTAAAACTTGCATAGGGCCGATTCTGAGGGTGTTACATCGCATTAATGGAGAAATTTTAGCAAAGCGAGAGGATTTATCACTACGTCAAACTCTAGATTATTGCGGGTGCCAAGTTAGCGCTTTCTTGGGTGCATGCTCATTATCTGTCCCTGGATCTAGATGAGTTATCTTGGGGTCTACATTCTCCTCCAGGGGGCGGTGATATTATTATGGATCCTCATTACGCAGCTGCTCAACGACCTATCATTCAGATCATCCGCTAATGTTGGGATGAAGACGACATTTTTTCCTAAACTTTGAAGTGTAGCTTAGCATTTGTAAACACTCTTTGATACATCGGAAACGTATCTATAATTTTTGATGTTCCATGCTTGTTTAGTATCCACTTTGCTTTGCTTTGTCCATACTTTGAGGTGCTTTTCTTATGTTTTCTGGTACTAACCTATTAACAAGTTGCCACAGTGCCAGTTGATTGTTTTCTGCTGTTTTTGGTTCCCGAAAAGCTAGTAAGAAAATATTCTTGAAATTGGACGGGACAAAAGCCAAAGTCAATATTTCACCGAGGAGAACACGGAGTCCAGAGGAGAGACGGAGGGGCGCCACAGGGTGTCCACACCCCCCAGGCGCGGCCTAGGGTGGGATCACACCTGGAAGGGTGTGGGCCCCCTGGCCGCCTCCCAACCTCGCCTCTTCGCCTATAAGAAGCCCCCGATGCCGAAACCCTAAGCACCCGATCAATATTCCATGAAACCGTCTGTAGCCGCCGCCACCATCGTCCCTAGATCGGGGGATCTGAAGCTCTTCCCGGCACCTTGCCAGAGGGAATATCATCCCGGAGGCCTTCTTCTTCATCATGCCAGCCTCCGGTATGAAGCGTGAGTAGTTCTACCTTGGACTACGGGTCCATGTAGTGTCTAGATGGTTGTATCTCCTCTTTGTGCTTTCATGTCTAGATCTTGTGAGCTTCGTTCATAATCAAGATCTAATCTATTTGTAATCATGCATGTTGTGTTTGTGGAGATCCGATGAATATTGAGATTACTATGTCAGATTGATTAACGGTTTTGTCTTATTGATTCTATCATGTCTGTGTTGTTTGTGATCTTGCATGCTCTCCGTTGTTAGTAGCTATCTTGGCCAAGTAGTTGCTAGTGACTCCAAGAGGGGGTATTTATGCTCGATAGTGGGTTCATGCCTCTACTTAATCAAGGGAAGTGACAGAAATCTCTACGGTTTTAGATGTGTTGTTGCCACTAGGGAGAAAACAACGGTCTCTTGTTCATGGAACAAGTGGATTGTTTACCTTAAACACTTTGCTTAAAGCAGATGTCTGTTGCTTGCAACTTAATACTGGAGGGGGTTCGGATGATAACCTGAAGATGGACTTCTATTCATAGATGCAGTTGGATGGCGGTCTATGTATATTGTTGTATTGTCCAATCGAATTTTATAGGATCTTTTTGTCTAGTATTGCATTGTTATGCCTTGCTTAGTCCTGTCAATTGCCCTGCTGTAATTTTTTTACCTAGCATGCTATGTTTGTTTATCTAAGGAGAACACCTCTAGTGAACTATGGACCCCGGTCCAATCTTTACCATTGATACATCTTCCACTATACTGTTTATTGATGCAAATCATCATCACCTTCTACACCATACAGTTAATCCTTTGTTACAGCAACCAGTGAGATTGAAAACCTCACTGTTAGTTGGGGCAAAGTCTTGAGTTTGTGTTGTGCAGGTTTTCACGTTGCTTACAACACCTTTGAGGCGTTTCCTTCCTCCTACTGGTTCGATAACCTCGGTTTCTTACTGAGGGAAAACTTGCTGATGTGCTACATCATACCTTGCTCTTGGGGTTTCCCAACGGGTCGTCAACACGCATCACTCCTGCATACAAAACATTAAAATTATGTAAAGTTTGTTGTATCCTTCTCTTTTACATGACTGATACTATGTGTATATGGTTTTTATGATAGTAAGGGGGTTGCCATGTGCGAGACCCTTTTGTTTTTCTGACGCCCTGGGGCTGAGTCAGTTATTCAGGTCAGAGCTTTGAGTTGGACAGCGTAGCCGAATTTTGTTGCACTAATGAGCGAAGCCCCCGAGTATCGGGTGCGAATTTGTAATTAGATTATTGTGCCGTAATGATCCCCCCGAGTATCGGGTAAAAGGTAGAAGATACCAAAAATTTGAAAACTTGGAAGATGCGAGACTTTATTTCTATACAACGCCAACGCTGAAGGAACAGGCGAAGACACGTACAGCGCAGGTGACTTGCTAGCTAGCTCAGCGATCTGCGACAGCGATCCATGCATCATCCACGGCGGGATCTAGAGCTGCTCCGCGGCGGGATCCAGGATCCAGGATCTACGCCGGACGTGCTGCTAGCGGTGCGGCCAATTCGGATACCTTCTCTCTGCGGCAGCATCGAGGCACCTACTCGTGACGGATCAGATGAGATGAGGGCCACGCACACGGATCAGGGTCGCCGGCTCACTCTGGTGCCAGGGGCGCTTGGCTTGCCGGCAGCGAGATCGTCCACCTCGGTGCAAGCAGGTTCGGGATCTCGGTTTATTGGCTAGGTTCGGAATCTGGGTCAGATGGGGAGGAGGCCATGGCCGCCCGTGAAGCGCTTGAGGATCCGGAAGATGATACGGGAGAGCTGGGGTGGACAATGGTCGGCTGCCGGCGCAAGAAGTCTGGGGATGAGCTGCGGCAAGAATTTTGGGAGGATATTGGGTACCCGACGCTAGCATCTAGGTTCTGGGAACATGGTTCTTCGTCGCCGACGCTGCAGAGGTCACCGCTGATTTTCCTGTCGTCGCCGGTGGCTCGGAGGGGATCGGTTACTTCGCCGGTGGGGTTCCTTCTTGCTCGGGGTCCCAAGGTGAAGCCATGGAAGGGGCCTTTGCCTCCTCATCGGCCGTCCGCGCCGGCGGTGCTCGGTTCCTTCCTGCCGGCGTCGGGAGGGCGCGTGAAGGCCGCGAGGGAGTTACCGAAGACCCCGATGCGGGAGGATCTAGCGCATGCAAGTGGGCCCATGCAGGAGGTCGGTTCTGAATCCTGTGGTTCCTGGCGCGCGGTGGCCCACAAGTTAGGGATGGGTCGGTTGTTACCTGGTCTATGCGTTCTGTCTCCATCGGGCGCCATCTGCTCCGCTCCTTCGTATTGTTCTTCATCGCCATCTGCTCCGATGCCGTACTGTTCCTCGCCGCCGACACGATCCTTTGCCCAGGCTCTAATTGGGTTGGATTCCATGGCGAACACACCTGGACGTCCTTCGGCGACAGGTCCTCCGTCGGCCGTTGCGCCAGCGGCGACAGCTCCAAGGGCATCCACTCCTGCTGCTCCTGCGCATGGAATGCATGGCGTGCAACCCCCCAGGGCCCCTGTGCAGCAGATGCATGCGGGGGCGTTGCCGGGAACCATCCCATCGAGCGCCAACGCCTACCAGCATGCTTATGGGGCAAGGTCGTCCTTCGCGATGCAGCCGCCGTCGGGGCAGTTTGGTAATCATGGGCTGCCCCCATACTCCGGGTCGTCGGGGATGCCGCCGTCGGGTGCTTATCATCAAGGGATGAGTATGAGGCAGTCGTAGCAGCCTGTTCCTGGGGCTGGTTTCTCTATGCCGCGGCAACAATTCGTGACGCAACCCAGCCACCGTTTCGTGGTCATCCGCCAACTGGAGGTCCTATGTCCCAGCGGGGAACGTTTCCGCATGCCTTAGTGCCCTAGCCATTCTCTGTTGGGGTCGGAGTTGTCGGCGCTCCGGTGCAGAAGCGGGAGAATAAGAAGAAGTTGCCCCAAGTGCAGGCAAATCAGGAGGAGGTGCCTCACCTAGTCTCAGTTTCAGCAATTTGGGTATCCCGCTGGGGTGGCGGATCCTTCTTTTCAGGGGTTGGGACAATAGGCGCCCTATCAGTATGGGCCTCAGGGGACGGTGGATAGTGTTGTACCAGCCGAGACCACTATCGAGGTTGCTGTTGCTGCACCAATTTCTGCGGGTGTGGGTAAGAAGAGCCAGAAATCTGTTCGGTGTTGGAAGTGTGCGGTCAATACGCATGCAACAAAGGACTGTAAGGTGGCTCATGTTTGCTACATTTGTGCTAATTCTGCACACCCTACTTTGCTTTGTCCCGTTCTTAAGCTGCCAAGGCCTACCCCTGTGATGTCTGGTATTGGCAGTGAGTTGACTTTATTCTCTCAGATTCCTGATTCTGTGGTGCGGGATCATCTGGGAGCCAACTTGACCCCCATAGCTCTTGTTCAGGTCACTGGGCCGATGGTCCCTGCAGATGTGGTTCAGAGACAGATTACCAGGAGATGCCCGTAGTCAGTGGAAGTGGGAAGCGATGCCATATGGGGAATATGCCTTTCTTGTTAGTTTTCCGTCGATGGAGGAATTGGACAGGGTGGATGGGATCCAGGTACCGGTGCCGCTGAGAACCTCTCAGCTCTCGTTTTCTGTTTACCGGACACAGGAAGTGCCCCACAAGCTTGAGCTACAGCAGTTCTGGCTGCATGTCGACGGGGTGCCACATTGCATGCGGTCTTTCTTGGGTCTATGGGCGGTCGGTGGTCTCATGGGCACTACCTTGGATGTGGACCTCTTCAGTTTGAGGAGACGTGGTGTCATCCGGATTCTTGTTGCTATGACGGATAATAGTGTTTTCTTGAGGCTACAGGATTCGCTTGGACATTACATCGTGACTGATGCTATGGTGGGTCTCAAGGCTTATGAGCTTCGTTTTCGTTTGGAGCTGGAGGGTTATGTGCCTGAGCCTGAGTTTGCACCTTTCTTATGGAGGAAGAGGGAGGATGATCAGGATGATGAAGCGAATGAGAAGCCTTCTGATGATGCTATGGATACATCTGACACGGGGGTGCCTCACGGGATGTTGGAGCTGGATCTTCCTCGACTACTACTGGGCAGGGTGGCTCGGCGCAGCCACCTACCAGGCAGGGTGCTCAACTGGACTGTTCAGTGCATTCAGATCATGTGCTTCTTTTTGCTGTTACTCCTTTTAATGCTAACCCTGCCACTCCTCGTGGTAAGGATCTTTTGGAGGCGCTTCCCTTGGACTCTCCCTTGCGTGGTTCTGGACTGGTGTTGTGCTCTCCTTGTGTCTCTCCTTCTCAGCTGCAGGAGGCCTTGCATGGAGCTTGTGGTTCTCTTGAGACAACTTGTGTTTCTTCGCTTCTGGCTTCTCCCACGTGCGGGAGACCTAACATGATGGGTCATTCTATTCCCACGAGGGTGGATCCGATGCTACAGGAGGTGGTACCGGTAGTGCAGGAGGTCGTCTCCGGTTCTTCTGCGCGGAGGCTAGCCCAGGTGGGGCTAGCCGACCGCGGGGCTGTCGGGTTGACTGTCGGGGCGCAGGGTGCTTCACCCATGGCCCTGGCGGTGCAACCCTCTGCGACTCTGACGCGGGATACTGGAGGTCCCTCCCATGGTGTTTGTCCGGTGGACATGGAGGGGCGCTCCAGCTCAGATGGTGGACAGGTGGACAGGGGGATGGACTTGACCCAGGAGGGGTTGGGTTTGTCCCCAGCTGCTGATGGTCCTAACTTTGTCGCCGGGACACCGGCTCGCAGGAGTTCTCGTCATGGTATCTATGCGTTGGGAGCCTCTGCCACGGATGAGGACTCCTTGGGCAAGGCCATGCGGAGGAAGGCGGGAAAGAATTTGGACACCCCTGGTATTTCCTCTAAATCCTTTCTTTCTTTTTCAAACAACTCTATTATGGATAAGCTGGCTAACGTTGGTGTTAGTTTGGGAAGATCTGTAAGTGAAGTTAATCTTTCTAATTCTGTTTTGAGACATATGGAGGTTGACCGTCTAACGGTTACTCCTAAAATCTCTGGTGTTCCTGATTCTTCACCAATGGAGGAGGAGGAGTTGCATGCCACAATAGATGGTCAACTCCTATCTCACTTAGTTGGTGAAGTATCAGATGTGGGCTTTGATGAGACTGGGCTGGATTCATTATATGATCTTACAGCTTCTGGTCGGAAATCAAAGGGCCATCGGTCCCGTAAGAGATCTCGTGTATCCAAATCTCCAATTGTTTCTCGATGAATGGCATGTTCTCAAATAGCAGAGGTCTTCGTGACTTGGCTAAACATTTGTTCTTTGCCAATTGTGTGAGAGATTATAAGTTGGATTTTTTGGGTATTTCTGAGACTGGTAGACGTGATTTCTCACAAAGTCAACTCAATCGCCTTTCTGGTGGAGTGGATTTTACATGGGTATCATGCCCGCCGCGGGGGAGATCTGGGGGAATCCTGTTAGGCGTCAGAGATGAGACAATGGAAATCTTAGCCGACTCGGTTGGAGATTTTTTTATTAAACTGCATATTCGGAACAAGGATGATGATTTTGTTTGGTCTCTAGTCGTTGTATACGGGGCTGTCCAGGATGTTTATAAAGCGGACTTTTTACGTGAGTTGGTTAATCTTGCTAAGGACAATCCCTATCCCATTCTTATAGGTGGGGATTTTAATTTGCTAAGATTCCCTCATGAGAAAAGTCGGGGCCGGTTTGATGAACATTGGCCTTTTATGTTTAATATTATCATTGACAGCTTGGACTTAAGAGAGGTTACAATGTTAGGAAGACAGTTTACTTGGGCTAATAGTCTTTCGGAGCCTACATACGAAAAATTAGATAGAGTGCTTATGGATACCGAATGGGAAGATAAATTTCCTATGGTAACTGTTCGCGTTCTAGAGCGTATTGAGGCTTTATCGGATCATGCTCCATTATTGTTATCTATCGGAACACCAACATGCAAATCCAAAAACAGTTTTAAGTTTGAACTGGGATGGATTGATCGTGATGGTTTTTATGACCTGGTGAAAGCTATTTGGGAAAAACCAGTTAGTGGTCGCGCACCCATAAAACGTTGGAACAACAAAATATGCGTCTTGTGCAAGTTCCTCCGTGGTTGGGCTAGACATACTGCTGGTATTTCTAAAAAAGAAAAAATACGTATTTCTGCTATTATTAATGACTTGGAGGCTTCAGCAGAGGTTAGGTTATTGACTGCACAAGAGATTGAGCTTAAAAACCAATCGAATGCAGAAATTGCTAGACTTCTGCGTGAGGAAGAACTCAAGTGGTATCAACGTTCTAAAGCTAAATTCATCCTTGAAGGAGACGCGAATACAAGATACTTCCGTGTTGTTGCAAATGGCAAGCATAAGAAGAAACTTATTCACTCTCTAATTCAGGATGAAGGAACCATTGAAGGTCAACAACATCTTAAATCTTATATTACCAACTACTATAAATTCTTGTTTGGGGCACCACCAGAAAATTTCTTCTCGTTGGATGAGTCCCGGACGGAGGATATTCCTCAGGTTTCTATTCTGAAAAACAATCTTCTGACTGCTCCTTATACCGAGGAGGAGGTTAAGAAGGCCGTCTTACAAATGGAACATAACAAAGCACCAGGGCCTGATGGCTTTCCAGCAGAGTTTTACCAAACATTCTGGGAAGTAATCAAGGTTGACTTGATGCGCTTGTTCGAGTTTTTGCACGTTGGTCAGCTGGACCTCTTCAGGTTAAATTTTGGCAACATAATTTTATTAGCTAAGGTTAACAACGAAGAACGTATACAACAGCATCGTCCAATCTGCCTCCTTAACGTTAGTTTTAAAAAAATTACAAAGGTTGCTACGATTAGACTGAATTCAGTGGCTGGTCATGTTGTTCGACCTTCTCAAACCGCTTTCATGCAAGGGAGAAACATCTTAGATGGCGTTGTAAACCTGCATGAAATGATACATGAAGTTCACTCAAAAAAACTAAATGGGGTTTTGTTCAAGATCGATTTTGAGAAGGATATGATAAAGTTAATTGGTCTTTCCTACAGCAAACACTCCGTATGAAAGTTTTTTCACAAGAGTGGTGTGCTCTGATACAGTCTTTTGTGTCTGGTGGTAGTGTTGCCATTAATGTCAACAATGACATAGGTAATTACTTCCAGACCAAAAAAGGGCTTCGACAAGGGGATCCACTATCGCCTATACTATTTAATATCGTGGCAGATATGCTGGCTATCCTTATTGAGAGATCAAAGGATGATGGCCAAATTGAAGGATTGGTTTCACATCTTGTTGATGGTGGTCCATCTATTCTTCAATACGTAGATGATACAATACTATTTATGGAACATGATCTGGAGAAAGCCAAGAACCTGAAATTAATACTTTCAGCATTTGAGCAGCTATCTGGGTTAAAAATAAACTTTCATAAGATTGATTTGCATTGTTTTGGCGAGGCTAAAGACGAGGGCCACCTGTATGCCGATCTCTTTGGCTGTGGTCAAGGGCAATTTCCAATCAATTATCTGGGAATACCGATACATTATCGGCGTCTCACGATAGCTGAATGGAAACTCGTTGAGGAAAGACTTCAGAAACGTCTTAATAGTTGGAAAGGTAAATTGCTATCCCTCGGTGGAAGATTGGTACTCATTAACTCAGTACTCACCAACATGGTATTGTATATGATATCATTCTTCCAGTTACCGAAAGGTGTCTTATCAAAAGTGGATTATTTCCGCTCAAGATTCTTTTGGCAAGGGGATAGTGAGAAAAAGAAATATCGACTGGCCAAATGGAATGTAGTTTATCGACCCAAAGAATATGGTGGATTGGGCATACATGATTTAAAAGTCAAAAACAGCGCATTACTGGGTAAATGGTTATTCAAACTTCTTACCGAAGAAGGGGTCTGGCAAACCATTCTATGGATGAAATACGTTGGCTCAAAAGCGGTGTCTACACTAGTTTGGAAACCAGGTGATTCACACTTTTGGGCTGTACTAATGGCTTACAAAACGCACTTCTTCCGGTTTGGCAATTTTAATATTAAGGATGGTTCACAGATTAGGTTCTGGGAAGATAAATGGCTTGGCCAAAATTCTCTCCGTGAACAATATCCAGCTCTATATTCTATTGTTAGGCATAAAGGGGATACTCTAGCTGAGGTAATGGAAACCAATCCTCCTAATGTGTCTTTCAGATGAAGTCTCCTAGGTCCTAGACTGGTGTCTTGGAATAATCTTTTAGTAAGATTATCCAGAATACAGCTATCTGAGGGCATAGATGAATTCAAATGGAAATTATTACATAGTGGTAAATTTTCTGTTGATTCATTTTATAGAGCTATGATCCAACCTAATATTCCAGTCGATGACAATAGTAAAATTTGGAAGATGAGGATACCCCTTAAAACGAAGATATTCGCTTGGTATCTCCGTAAAGGGGTGATCCTCACAAAAGATAATCTTGTTAAGAGGAATTGGCATGGTAGCACTGAATGCGTATTTTGTCACCATAATGAGACACTACGCCATTTATTCTTCCATTGTAAATTTGCTCGTGCTATATGGTCAATCATCCAAATAGCCTCTGGTTTATCTCCTCCTCGATTGGTAGTCAATGTATTTGGCAACTGGATGAATGGGATTGAGGATAAATATGAGACTTTATTTAGGGTGTGAGCGCTTGCCATTATTTGGTCGCTTTGGCTATGTAGAAATGACAAGATTTTTAATAATGTTGTATCTTCTCCCTTGCAGGTGAGCCACGGCTATCCTCCGATTATGGACTTCTCTACAACGTATGGAGTTCCGCGACTTGTTTGCGGAGGGTTGTAGACAGTTGGAAGATACGGCGCGAGATATCTTCTCCCGTCATGGATGGCAGCAATCGCTGCGGATAGATCTTCCTTAGCTAGTTTGGAGAACTATGTTTTGTTTTACACTATTTTGCAATTCAGCTTTTTTATTTCTTTGGTCCGAGACTGTGTGGTTGATCGGCTGTGTGCATCCTAGCTATGCAGAGGCCGGGTGTAAACTTACTGTTAAGTAATAAAGCGCTCATTTTCAAAAAAAAAAGTTATGGAAACTTAGCTTTATTTTTCTTTGGGTACGAAGGTACATGTTGTGTGATCTCCTGGCCGTTGGCCTTATTGAAAGTAAAGTACGAGTATCTGTCTAAAGAGCATAGCCATGGGCCTTATTGAATGTAAATTACGAAAAGTAAAGATCCTAAGCATAAAAACGTCACAGTTATACAACGTTCCACGGGTTGGAGTAGTGAACTCTAGTCTTTTTGTCTTAAAGACGATATTGCCCCGCCGGGGATTACTTCTGTGATGATGTAGGGTACTTCCCATGGAAACTCTAGCTTGCGGTGGCTATCTTGCTTGAGGCGAAGGACCAGGTCCTCCATGTCGAAGGACCTGGGACGTAGTCGACGACTATGGTAATTGTGCAGGTTTTGTTGGTACATTGTTGCTCTTTGCAGAGTAACGTCATGTGCTTCGTTGAGTGCGTTGACGTCATCTTCGAGTGCTTCTCTTGAATATTCTTCGTCATATGCGATGACTCGAGGAGATTCACAGGTTATTTCAACTGGAAGCATAGCCTCAGCGTCGTGGACCAGAAAGAAGGTGTTTATCGTGTAGAATTGTTTGGGGTCCTGCGTAAACTCCATAGGACGAAGGAAAATTCATCTACCCAGATGCCTTTTTTCTCTTTTTAGGGGATCCAATAGCCTTTTCGTGATGCCACTGGTGACAAGTCCATTGGCTTTTTCGACTTGCCCGTTAGTTTGCGGGTGGGCCACCGAACTTAGGATCCATGTAGGTAAGAGAACAACCCTTTTTTATTCAATTATATTCATGCTAAGAGCATCTCTAGACCCCCAACAATCCCCAGAGAGTCAGAGAGTCTTTTTTTGCGCCACCTAGCCGGCCCCCAAGGGCCGATTTTCTGCCGGATTGGGTCATAATTTCGGACGACTTTCCCAGGACAAACCCAATGCGTTGGAGGTCGCTCCGGGGCACCGATGGAAGGAAATTCGCACACCAAAATTTTGCTTGACAAGTGGCCCCACCCTATTATTGAGCTGAACCATCGTCGTCCTTATCCTCTTGTATTTTGCTTGCGCCATTCAGCCTTTCAGGCGAGCTTCCGCGTGCAATCGCCATGCGGCGAATTAATGGTTCACCACCGCCCGCTTCCCACCCACGTGCCTCTCCGTCTACACCCCCTCCATCCCAAGCGCTCGACCCTATAACCCCCTCCACCCCCCAAATTTCTCCTAGCGAGGACGCACACCACTCAAATCCTAGCCACCACCCAACCCCCACCAGAGCACCACCGATGGTCGAGAGGTACCCAGTGACCATGCGGTGGCCAACGACTTTGGCTGCGGTTGGCGTCAGGAGTGGGAGGCGCGCCTCCTCTATGAGACGGTATATCCGGCTTTGTCGGACTTTCGCTGCCTGCCGACGTGGAAGCTCAGGGTCGATGGCGTGTTGGTGCCTCCCGTCCCCATCGGCACAAGTTGTTCGCCCGCATCCATCAGGTCTACTAGGGTAAGCTCACAGACGAGTAGCGCGCTAACCCATCTCGGGACACCGGCAACCACCAGGCATGGATCCAATAATTCACCGACTGGCAGGCCGAGGAGCTCGACGTGTACCAAGGAGAAGGCCCTCGGTTGGCGAGGGGGAACTCTGCCGGCTGAACTCTATGGTAGGGACACCTAGGCGTATGCTCTAAGCCGTCCTTGCGCACATTGAAGGAGCAATACTCCGCGCCTCAATTACCCGCTGCCGATCTCCCGCCGCCAAGGGAGCCCCTAGATGCCACGACATATGGCTCCACCGTCTTCTTCCTCTTCGCCCTTCGCGTCCCGCTCGTCGGGGTCTATCCCAGCAACTCCCTTGCCTTGCTTTGCGGCCTAGCTCACCCCTGTCAAGGACGAGCCCAAGGAGCTGTCGCGTCACTCATCGACTCGCATCCGGGCGCGCTCCAGCGGCATCGTCATCAATGAGCGCCGCGCACCTTCTCCCCCCGCGTGGCAGCCTCCGCTTCGTCATGCCGAAGAAAGTGCAGGACTCTGGCGGGTCGTCAGCAAAGAAGACGAAGCACTGGTCGCTGTCGCGTGAGTACCTCCAGAGCATGCTGAAGGTGGAGGCGCCGGAGGACCCGACGACACGCCCGGATGGAGGATGGCAGTCCAAGCGTCCCTCGACGATGTCCCACCCATGTCGCTGCGAGACGTGCTCGCTTGGTCGAGGGACGAGGCCTAGTGGGAGGAGGCCGAGCAGCTCCTCTATTGCGCCGCCCGTCGCCGAGTAGCCTGGTTCAACCGACGACGAGGTCGGGCCGAGCAACGCTCCTCCGTGGAGGCGCTTCGGCGACCCAAGCCATGGGAGCGGCTGCGGCCCGCTGGCGAACGATCCGAAGATGGTGACTACACCGCTTTCTACCACCCCTCTGCATGAAGTAGGGGTTAGTTTAAAATTTTGTTTTAGTTTAAATTTCATCGAATCTTGTATGAACTCACCTGCCTTTCTATGAATTCCGTCTTAATTTATGAATTTCATTCAAATTTGTGTCCTTTTGCGGTGCTTGGCTTAGGGACACGGCTGGGAAATCGGGCTCCCAAAGCCAAGAAGAACTACCGGCGCTTCCCCAGAACTCCCAGTCTTGTGCTGAAATTTGGCATTGGGGCGCTACGGAAGGGATGCTCTAAACAACTACTGATCACGCAACAAACTGTTGCAATGCATCTGCCCACACCCTCTCTGGCAACTTCTGTAGTATGTTGTCTTTACTAAGTCACTGCCAATAGAAGACAAATTCTGCATCCTCACCTCAATAATTGAACTAAAGTGTGACAATATCAGAGTATGTTTATGGTTTTCATCTACCGTCCTTTCTTTTACAAACGAGTACTAATAATAATATATCAAAAACTAAAAAAACGCAAAATGAATATATTTTGACATAAAATCGGAAGAGCATTTTTGTCTTTATACTAAGCCTAAACAAGAAGAGTGGTAGTGTGGAATTGTTGTGGGGCCACGAGAATTCGGCCAGTTCCCACAACTGTGATCCCCAAAACTGATGTGTTACGTGTGAGTGGGTGTGGTGTAGCTTGTCTGGACTCTATCAAGAGCAGTCTAGTCTCTGAGCGATGCCGATGATAGATTCTCATGTGCAGATTGATGGAGAAAGGAAACAGAGGATCCTATTGCTCTAGAGAGAGGTGATGAGAGGGCTACCAATCACAGAAGAACACACAGCTTGCGCTTGCATAGATCTGGTAACATTCCCTGTTGCTCTTCACAAGTGGCCATTCCAGCATCAGGCATATTCTTAGAGCATCCCTACTCGTTGGGCGATCTCGGGCCAAAATTCGGTTTAATTTTGGGCCGGACGAAACTTGTTTTCGGCCTGGAAACGCTGAGTTTCTCGCTCGTGTTCTCAGGCCGAGTTTCCACGTTCGGCTAAATTCAGTTAAACACGGTGAAATTTGGACGAACATAAGCAGATTTCATTAATTAGGGTGAGGACACATATATTACATCGAATTTAAACTAGAAAAACAAAAAAGGTCGCCGCCGTGGCCGATGCCGATGCGGGACGCCGCTTCTCTACATGCCGAGACGGGGGTGGTTGTCGGCCTGGATGTGCTCCAGCACGACGACGAGCGTTCGTCCGGGAGAGTTCCACCAGCGGCGGCGTGACGCCGCATTGTTGCGCTTCAGCGGCGAGCCCTGCGGTCCCTCGTGGCGGGCGAGCTCCTGGAGCCGCCTGTCGGCGAAGAACTGCTCCGAGAAGACCAGGTTGCCCGGATCCTCGGCGAGATCAGGGTCTTCCATGGCGGCGATAGCCACCTGGATCTCGTCGGCGATGTCCTCGTCGGTCGGCACCGGCGGAATCAGGATCCCGCTGACGCTGAGATTCCAGCCGAGAGGGAGACGAAAGTCCGGCGGCGCCATATAGCCCATGTAGTGGAGCATCCTGGATTTTCACGGCTACAACGTGCGACGGCCGAAGCCGTTCGCCCCCGCGTTGTCGCCAAGAATCTCTTGGCCATGGCTTTTCACCAGAGTTGTGGAGGTGGAAAGGTGCGAGCGTTTGGAGTTCGCCGGAGTTAGGAGCGCTGTGAGAGAGTGTGAAGGGAGACGGCGAGTGGTACGACTTTTATAGGCCGAGGCCGGCGGCGAGGGCGAGAAACGGGGAAACGGCAGGAAGGATTACGACGACTCGGCTTCTGTCGCTGACTGGGCTGGTCCACTCACCGTCTGTTTTTCTTTTCGCCGAATTCGCTTCGTCCGACGTTTTCAGGGTATTCCCGGGATCCTAGGTATGGCCTGAGAAATCCGGACAAAAGTTGACCCAAATCCAGACAAAACCGGGATCCCGAAAACACGGCTAGACCAATTTTCAGCGTCCAAGTCCGAACCTAAAAGTTGCCTTGGAATCGGCGTTCTCAGTAGACGAGCGGATACGCTCTTACGGTCACATATGCAAACTGGAACTTGATTCTCCCTCCAATTGCTAATCTAGCACTAGAAGCTCTGTTCTCTTTCCACGTCATTAGTCCTTGTGTTCCTTTAATTAGGTGAGAAACAGTGCTAGGACTGTAGACAGAGAACAAAATAGGGACCCATTGATCCAAATCAGTGGTCAAAAAGGGCCCACACACTCAGATCAGGAACCAAGAAAGGCACCCAGGTCACACAAATAAGATTCTGCCCATGGTGTTGATTGGCAGCCAAAAAATTGTTGAAACTTTTATTCTGTCCTCCTGTGATGCTGTCCACCATCTTGCAGATGCCCACTAGAGAGAACCAAACCCCCCTGTTCTTTTCTTTTCTGCTCTCCTTTGGCAATTGGCATGCACAAAAGAAGAATCTTATCTACATTTACACCAGCTCAGATGAGTGAGCTGATCTTGCAGTGGGAACAGGTAGGAAGCAAGTCGTTTGGTCATCAAACTTTTCATCATAACTCATCAGGGCAGGAAGGAAAATTGGCAGGGGATGAGGAGCAGCAGCAGATTTGTAGAAAAGCTGTAATAAAGCTTTGCACTTTGCATCAGTACATGGGAATTTCAGGCTCACATGGTCCATTCCAATCCAAGGCCAACAGTATTTCAGTTTTCCTACACAAATCACCTAAAGAATTTTTTTTTACTAAGAAAGTGAAATAAAGATGAAAGAATAACAACTCAAGAACTCACAGTCTCTCAGATGGTCTGCATATCTTGGCTGACCTACCTGCAGTGACACAACAAATCGGCCAAGAAATTGTAACTAGATTCGCCTACATGTAATGTAGTTTGGCTGACAAACATGAGCAGATTATCAGGAGCCTCTACAATGCTGTTTCTTTCACATCGTCACATGAACTTGTACTACTACATAAAAGTCTTTTTTTTCTCATCATCAGAAGCGCTTTGCAGCAGCAGCAGCAGAGGAGGAGAAGAACAGCAACGAATTTAAGCAAGGAACAGGAACTATCTAGTAGTAAGTTTTTTCAGTAGAGTAGCACCTCATCAGTCACATCCTGGAGGCCCTTGCTAGCATCCACGACGGACGATGCCTCGAAGCTATCCGGGCCGGACGCGCTTCTGTCCGGCTGCGGCGCGGCCTGCGGCGTCGGGGGAGCGGAGCGTGCCCGAGGAGTCGCCCTCCGAGGACGCCCCGTCCATGGCGCCGCGGTGCGCGAAGGAGGCGGAGAGGTCGGCGTAGAGGCCGACGACGCGGCGGATGTTGTTGTTGAGCTCCCGTATGAGGCCGACGTTGCGGGTGAGGCTGTCGGGCGCCCGGGACTCGTGGTTCTGGTTGATCTCGCTGATGAGCATCCGGTTCTGGTCCAGGATGCTCTGCACCTGCACGAAGCTCTTGTGGAACGTCTGGATCAGCTTCCCGTCCACCACCTGCTGATGATGATGATGGCCCCCGGCGCCGCCGCCGCCGCCATTGCCCATCCCGGAGAAGCTCTCGCCCTCCATATCTATCTTTTGTTGATTCCTCTTCGCCTGGCTCGCACGGGCACGGCAGAGCTAGCGGCTACTACTTGTCCTGAATCCAGCATACGTGAACAAAATCAGTTGGCATTTATGTGGGGATTGAGATGTACTGGGAAAACAAATAAAGACCCATCAAGAACATCTAGCACAAAGATTCAATGTGCAGGTACAGCACAACACAGTACAGTACGGTACAATCCAAGCACAAGGTTGAAAAATCTGCATCGAAAAACACTCCCAAAGGTGAAATCCAAGAACTAAACTTTGATAGCACAGCAGTAGGTAAAAATCACCTCTCTGTCTGAATCTCCTCCTCCTCCTCCTACTATAGAAAACAAAATCCAAGCATCAAGCAAGCACGTTGGTTCGTGGTTGTACTAGTGCTGGGGCAGTCACCATTGTTCGGTTGGGATTCAAGAACTTTAAATAGGAGGGAAGGGGAGGGAGAAAAGCAACATAAAAAGGAGGGAAGGATTCTATAGGACTTACCCCCAAAACAAATGTTATCCTGCAGAAACCTTTGCAATTAAGAAGAGAAAAGGGGGACGGATACCCAGGATGATAGACAGGGGATGGAATCTATCGGGAAGTGTTGAGGGGGAGAGAGAGAGGGGAAGAGGCTGGGGTGGGCTGGGATGAAATCATGGCCTGGCCATCTCTCTCCTAGTAGAACTACCAGTAGTAGTAGCACACGCACATGAGAGAAGAGAAAGAAGACATGGAGGGAGGGAGGAGGAACAAGCAAGACTTTGGTAATGACCAAAAGCTGGCCCCCAATTCCATAAATATATGGGTCTACCTATCGCTTGCCCCCTTCACCTATGTTGCTTTCTGCCCACATCTGCATGCTCCAAAACAAGATACTAATCAGCCCATAATCCGATCTTTGGCAGGGGAGGAGGGGCCCTCTCCTCTTGTGGCTGTGGGCGGGCAGAATAATGCCAAGAGTGGGAACTGAAAGCAGCAGCATCAAACCATAAAAGAAGAAGAAGGGGCTGGATTTTACTCCCAAACAAGCCAGGGACAGGAGGAGTTGGAAAAGCAAACAAATTCCCTCCCTCAAGAACTACTCCTACCAAGCAACCCAACAAAGATAGGAGGGATCCCTGATGAGCTGAGAAATTCACGTGGCAGCGGTGCCAGGAAACAGAGGAATTGGGAAATGATTGAACACTCAGCAACAAACAGTGATTTACAGTCAAGATGGATGATTGACAGCTGAATCAGTGGAACTAGGAGAGGATTCTTCCAGCACTCCACTCCACCACTTGGCCTACTCCCTCAAACAAGGAATTGATCTGATCCTTCCAGTACAGCATAAAGATTAGAAAAAACAACTTTTGTATTGCTGGATAGTACTATTATGCAAGCAAGCACAGACAACACAGACACATGGGGATGGGTATGTATGTTATCATTTAGCCTAAAAAAACAGTAGTAGTAGAGATTTTAAAAATAGGCATCCCCCTTTTGTGTTATTCTTTCTGCCATGCCACCCATCCGCACCACATGGGTTAATACAGGCTAACATGGTGTACATACTCCTGACATATACATACCTTGCCTGTTAGAAAGATAGTATACACCTTGGAGCAAATCTGGAAGAAATAGGCTCGAGGAGGGAGGGGAGAGTATGGTGTGGTCTGGCGTGTAGGTGGGGGAAGGAAGAGGGAGAGTACATCGGTCAGATGCGGAGGCGGAGGTATGGGCTGAATTTATTCCGGGTGCTGCCTGGGGAAGAGGAGCGAAACCAACAGCAGAGGAAGACAAGCCAGGTGGATAACTGGTTGCTCTGTCGCCCGTGCCGCTCTGTGCTGCCCCGGAAAGAAGATGCTTCGGATTCCTCTGAAAAAAGAAATAAATGTGCTTCAGGTTGACTGGAAATAAACAATCGTTTCCAATCAATTTCTGAAATAAATGTTTTAATGATAGACTCTGAATTGATTTTTTTCATTTTTTTCACCAAGTGAAATCATTGGTTGACTCTGAATTGATTTTACTAGTACTCCGAATTGGTTTTCGAGATCCAGGAGACTTGTGTGTCATTATAGTATTAAACTAAAAGAATGGGAGTGTCTAGATCTCGGTAGCGCGGTAATTAGTTATGTCAAGTCGATGTGCCATCTTATTTGTGTTAATTAGATTCTTGCAACCTAGTTGCAACTCATAAGATCTTGGATTACCTTCATAACCTTGCAACTCATTAAATTCTCAGTTACATCCAAGTTGCAACTCATGTGTAGCACGAATCACGAGGTAAATCAAATGGTGAACAAGATGACTGAGAAATAACTATTTCTCAGGCGCCTGAGAAATAGCAAAACCGTAAAAGAATAGTGAAAACCAAGTACTCCCTCTGTTTTCTATTACTTCGCATTCTAGTATTTTTTTCAATATCAAACTTTGTCAACTTTGACCAAAAATATAGTACTCCCTCTGTCTAAAAATAACTTACTTAGGTTTCTCTAAATTCGAATGTATCCAGACATGTTTAGTATTAGGTACATTCGTATCTAGACAAACTCAAGTCGATTATTTCTGAACTGAGAGAGTATAAAATATCAACATTTATTATTCCAAATTCATATATTATGAAATTTTAACTAAAGACAATTTCAGTATTACATCATAGATACTTTTATTGTTTGCTAAATATTTGGTCAAACTCTAAAAAAATTGACTTTGACTAGACCCGGAATTGCGATCTAATTATGAATGGAGGGAGTAGTAAAATTTATGTTTCAAAGTCTCCAAAAAATCTGAAAAAGTGTAGTATATTGAAAACATGATGTTTTAAAATGTTCAAGTCCAAAACTAAGCTCATTTAGGAGGTAAGAGCATCTCCACCAGCGCTCCCCAAAGTGTGTCCGACAGCGGTGGGCACCAAATGAGGATGCCGGTATTTTGGGAGGGCCCTGCCACACCAGTGAAAACCCAAAATATCCCCAAACATTCTAATTTAATAAAAACTGGAGAAAATACACTAAATAGTTCATGATACATGCAAATTGAAGTACACATCTAGCAAATCTACAAGGTAGTCCATGGATAATATTCTTGTTCTATTAGTTCTACTAAGCGACGCTATTCATCGTCACCAGAACGCAAGACCTCAGATGTAGAAATAGCAGAAGACAACACTATTCATCGATGCCGGAGCACAGGCCCTCAGATGGAAAGGGAGCGGAAGACAGCCTCGTTAAGAAGGTGTCATGGTCGAGCGAGGTCCCACTCTTCCTTGAGAGAGTGGATGATCGCCTTCTCCCTAGCGAGCTACTCCTAAGATGCTTCAAGGCAGACGTGTGGGACCACGTCATCAGGGTTCGCACACCTCCTGGAGGCTCTCCAAGTGAGCATCTTCGAGGGCTTCCTGGCGAAGATTCTCTAGTAGGAAGACTTTCCTAAGAATGTCCCACCCGAAGGGGAAGCTAGTTGTATGGGAGACGGGTCCTCGTCATCGTGTCGGGATGGAGCCCCTAGCCTCCCCGTCGTGGGAGTGACTGTCATGGTCACGACTTGCGTCCATGGATCTAGGGTTCGACAGCCGCCAGTGGCAGCTAGGCAGGAGTGGAGGGAGACAGTGTGCGCGGTGGTCTTTAATTGTGTTGCCTTGTGCCGCTGACACAGAAGGGGAGGGATGGTTTGTCACATCCGATGTGGCACCGGTTGCGGGCACCTCTAGTTCACCCCCTATAGGTAGGGGCTGACACAGGAGTGCCGAACAAAGAATTGGGCCACACGTGGCGCCGACACCCATTGAAGGCTACCTATGTGGGACATTTTTTCATGGCACCCCAGAAGCCTGTGTGGGGGCGGTTGGGATGCCCCCGGTGGATATGCTCTAAGAAAACATCATTCTGTAATGAATGGTGACGAATAGTGGAACATCACCACTTAAGCATAATTTGTTTTGTTCTTACTCTGAAATCAGGGTAAATAATAGCATAGAAAAGTTTCGACCCATTCTCCTATCCATATCACCCCGATTCTTTATGGTCATAGGATGGATGGCAGGAGGACATGCGACAACATCGCGACGGAGCCCGATCCTCCCGAGAAGACATGGCCCGCAGCCCAGGATTCCCTGCCGCAGAGAGATCACGCGAACTTTCCTGCCTCGAGTCGCCGGACAGTAGGCCGCGAGCCATCCCCTGGACCACGCGTCGGTGGTTGTGGGTGACGACGCTCTTGGTGAGATACATATGGAGGCAGACAGTGCTCCGCGCCCGCTGTTTCATGGGGGCGTATATAGGTGACGTGGCACCGGAAACCCTCTCCTGCAGCGGGTTCTCACGCCCGTGAACTGAGGTGGTAGCGGAAATCCTCATTTAGTTATGCCTCTCTGCTGATACCATCACTTTATGACCTACGACAAGCCTATTGGCAATCAGATACCTCATTATCTTTTATTCTTCTTCACATTTGGGCTAGATGCATGTTTCTTCTTTGTTTTTACCTTCTTCTTCCTCACTAATGAGTGCATATTTGCGTCATGTTTTACATTGTTATTTTGCATTGTAGATGTAGGATTTTGGTATTTTCCGGCGTTCGCATGCACTTTTTTATGTTTATTTTCACCTAGATTAGATCAGATAATGGATCTAAAGGACACAATTCTTGGATCAGTTTTACTGGAGAGAAAAGGAGCCAAAAACTACATAAATCGCTTATTTGGAGAATATTAATAATACCAGAAGAAAACCCGAAGCGAGAAGCAGGGGCAGAAGAGTTAACGACCAACTATACGGCAGGCCGCCGTATAGTTCCCGCCGTATAGCTGGCGCCGCCTCCACCTCCTCAAATAGTTTCACCCCATGCAACTGGTTGAGAGAGACGACATACAGAACACCCAGAAATCGCGAAAACCTCAGTTTCGGAAAGGGTCTAGAGGGGGAACTTTCCCTAGGGATCCATCTTTGCCCAAAGTAGATCTGAGAGGCCAAGGTATCGATATCCATCTTCATCAACCGCTGCATCTTCATCACCACCGTCATCTCCATCCATCCCATCTAGATATTTTTGTAATTCTTGCACTTGTTGTGGATTTATACAAGTACTATTCACCAATAATCTTTTCCATTACCATTGACATGATGCTGATTGCCTCCATGTCTGAGTAGATCTTTAGTTCTTGGGGATATGGAGAAACCCTAGTATATGATTGAGATGAGATAGAGATTATTATGTTATACATCGTTATATGTATGTGTTAATTGCCTTTATCTTGATGTTGGGTGAAGCGCGCCACTCGATATTTGCCTCTTGTGGGGACTCGATGAAGGGGATTACTTGTTGGTAGACAGAGGGATGATAGCACTTACTGTGACTATAAAATCATTGTCATCCTTTACGTACTAACTTGGGGAATCAAGGAGAACTCATTAAGCCATGTCCATGCCACGGAAGAAATCCCTTAATAATGGGTTAATACGATTGATGTCGTTTATCTACCAGTTGTGGTTATAAAGGATGGTGTGAGCAGTGGTTGCGCCTCATCATTCATATATGGAGCTCCTCCCACATACATGCATATCATGAGAATATTTTCTATAATAATCTTGATCACTTGGTCTAAATTTCTAGCGGTGTATCCACCACTCCCTGAGAACGTCTTTCCCCTATTGTAGTTTCAATCTTTCTTACGCACGCGATTACTATTTTCTGCTTTAAGTTTTACTTCACTTTACTTTACTGTTTCAACCAACCAAAAACCCAAAAACAATTATAATTTTATTGCAACTTAGAATTATTCCTCAAAGTACTTCATTTAGTTTTAGTTAAAAGCATTTTAGTCTTTCGCCTACTGCTCCATGTGGGATCGATATCTTTATTTTGAAACTAGCTACACAAAATCTATACACTTGCAGTCATCAAGCTATTTTCTGGTGCTGTTGTCGGGGAGCTTAGCGCTATAAGTAACTTTACTTTTAGTTATTTACTTTCGTTGTACTAATTTTAATTTGAGTTGCGGGATCATAACAATGGACAACACTGAGCATTTGATGCAGCTTGAGGCAGTAAGGAATATGGGTTCGCCCATGAACGCTTTTATAACTGTCAATAGAAGCATAAACCCCGATGGTATTGAGATTCATCCTTTATTATTTGAGTTACTTAACTCTAAAAAGTTTGCAGGAACCCATGAAGAGAGTCCATATGGACACTTACAATTCTTTGAAGATATTTCTGGTTCCTTTATATTTGATGATTGTGACCTTGATAAAGTTAAAAAACCAGTTGTTTAGACAAACTCTCTCTAATAATGTTTGCAACTGGTATAGATACTTTTGTGCAGAAGCACCAAGGACGTGGATGGATTTGACAACCAAATTTTTGTCAAAATATTACTCAGAAATCAAAGCTCATAGGATGAGAGGTATTATTATAAGTTTCAAAAATAATTCTGATGAGAATTTATATGAAGGCTATCTAAGGTATAAAAGCTATCTAGACAATTGCCCCCATCACCGTTTGCCTAATTGGTTAATTACCCATACTTTTTATGGAGGGCTTAACAAAAAAAATAGAGCAATCCTAGATACCGTTTCTAATGGTAGTTTCCTATCTTATACTTATGATGAAGCTTGGAAATTAATAATGAAAGTGAAAGAAATAACAGAAAGTCTTAAAAATGAGGAGAGCAATATGAAAGGTTCTTCTGAATATACTTCTGTTAACAACTTTCTTGCAGATGAAAGGACTTGTGCAATGATTAAAACCCTCGACATTGATTCTTATTCGGTAAAGGAAATTATTGATAATTATGCAGGGCATCTACATGTACCTTTAGAATGGGGACTTCATAAACCCCTTGAAGAAAAGAAGCGAGCAGGAGAAGATGCATCATTGATAGAATTTTCCTCTGAATCTATTCAAGAGAATATTAAGAAGAAATATAGGGAGGAAGAACGTACAAAGAGAAGACCAAAGAAAGCAGAAAAAACCCTGATGCTACCAATGCAAATATTGTTATATATAAAGATCTTACGGAAGCAAGAATTGTGGAAAATGAAGTGGTTATGCTAGATTCTGAAACTTCAGACTTCACTACAGGTAGGATACAAGGTAAAGAAACTTATAAACCTATCACCCCTATATATTGTGGAGAAACTTCCCTATATGGAATTTGTGAACCGATGTGTACTATAAATATTATGCCTTCATCACTTTATGAGGAACTTCGCTACAATTTGAATAATCTAGATGTGAAATTGGTAGACACTACTATTAAACTGTTTAATAGAACTAATATAAAACCAGAAGGTGTTATTCAAAATATCTATGTGTTTGTCGAACCACTCATGTATCCTGTTGATTTTTATATAGTTGATATGCCTCGAGATACTTTTTGTCCTATTATTTTAGGCAGGCCTTTTGTCTCCATAACCAAAGATTGAATTGATAAAAAGAAGGAGACTATTTCCATGATGTTTGGAGAAGAGTAAATGACATTCCAATTCGCCAACCTAAAAAGGAGGCCACATGAAATAGAGGATATCAAGGAAGAGAAAACAGTTGCCGAGTTGGCCGCGATTCATTTCAGCACTCCCCAAGATGAATTAGAAAGAAGCTTAATTACTTGGGAAGAGGAACAAGACGATGAGGAAAGGGAAGACATAGATGATTACCTTTACTCTATCCCGGAAGAACAAAACTCACATGATTATGAAAAAATGGTAAGAAAAGGTGATGAAGAACCTCCTCCAATTGAATTAAAACAACTTCCAGACAATATGAGGTATGAATTTTTAGATAATGAAAACAAATGTCCTGTTATTATTAGTAAAAATTTATAAAAAATTAAACTTATTTCAGTCTTGATCAAGCACCGTGAAGCGGGTATACTCTAAATGACATTAAAGGAATAGATTCATCCATTGTGACACATAAGATTACCATGCTTGAAGATGTTGTACCTATAGTTGACACACAAAGAAGGCTTAACCCTAAAATGAAAGAGGTAGTAAGAAAAGAAGTTATACGCTTATTAGATGCCGGCATAATATATCCTATTTCTGATAGTAAGTGGGTTAGCCCAGCTTATTGCATACCAAGACATGGGGGTCTTGATGCTGCTATGAATGAGGATGGTGACCTAGTACCAATAAGGCCTATTGTTGGGTATCGCATGTGCATCGATTTTATAAAACTAAACCGTGAAACACAGAAAAATCATAAACCTATACCGTTCATGGATAGAATTTTAGAGAGACTAAGCAAAAATTCTTATTTTTGTTTTCTTGATGGTTATTCCGGTTATTCTCAAATTGCTATACATCCCGAAGATCAAGAGAAGACGACTTTCACATGTCCTTATGGTACTTATGCTTATAGACTAATCCCGTTTGGCTTAGGTAATGCAGCTGCAACTTTTCAAGAATGTGTTTTTAAAATCTTTGATGATCTTGTTGAGAAAACTATGGAAGTTCTAACAAATGATTTCGTTGTTTGTGGAACATGAAGGGAATATGCCCTGAGAGGCAATAATAAATTGTTTATTATGTGTATTCCAAGTATATGATAGATGTTTATTTTGCATGCTATAATTGTATTAATACGGAAACGTTAATACATGTGTGTTTAATAAACAAACAGAAAAGTTCCTAGTTAAGCCTCTCTCATAAACTAGCTCGTTGATTAACAAGATGATCAAAGGTTTCCTGATCATGGACATTGGATGTTGTTAATAACGGGATCACAACATTAGTGTAATGATGTGATGAACATTCATCCAAGTATAGCATTACGATCAAAGTCATTGAGTTTATATTGCTATAACAACTTACGAAGTGATCCTAATCCTTAGACCATGAGATCATGTCAATCACTAACACCGAAGAGTTTCTTGATAACATCAAACGTCACACCGTAATGTGGTGATTATAAAGATGGGTTCAAACTAATAAAGTGTTATGTAGAGGCTCATGGATCGAGAGTGGAATTTTTCATCCCGATGACGGATAGATATACTGGGCCCTCTCGGTGATATCACATTGATTAGCTTGCAAGCAAGTGATTTGATCACTAGAATGTTATATCACGGAACGAGAAAAGAGTGCATGTCGAACGAGATCAAACTAGGTATGGAGATACCGATGATCGAATCTCGGACATGTAATATATCGTGAAACAAAGGGATTAAGATACTAGCGTAAAAGGTTCCGACGATCACAAGAAAGTCATCGTTGAATGTGTGGGAGTCAAGGTATGGGTCTCGATCCCGCTCGATTATTGATCCGAGAGGGGTCTCGATCATGTCCGCATTATTCACGAACCGTAGGGTGACACACTTAAGAGACACCGACATCCAATTGGAGCAAAAGTTTCATGCCGAAAGAATAAACAAGCGCAGAATTTATTTCACTAGATACCAAACAGTTTTCGGGTGAAATTGCATAAAGTGGTTATGCATGTGAAATAGAATTCTAGCAAGGGGTTATTTGTGAATGTTTGTCATTAAAGTAATTGACAAGATTCTGAATAAAATAAAAGAGTTGTATTTAATGAGGGTTTGCATTAAATTTGGTGGAAATTTAATGGGATCTTTGAGTGGGATTTTGAGTGGAGGAATTTGGAGGAGTTTTGTGAGTGGAGTGTCCACACATGAAGAGGGAGGGCAAGGGGCAGCCCCATGCGCCTGCCACCCCTTGGGGTTCCCCCTCCTCCTATAAAAGGAGCCCTCCTCTCACTTCTCACTCACACCTCCTCGTGAAGGATCTCTCCCTCTAGAATTTATCCCCATGGTCTCGGACTAGCGAGATACATGTTCCCGGTGGCTATTCGGCAAGAAAGAGTTGTGCTTCCGCTGCATCGCTGGAGCGAGGAGGCGGAGGTTGCTCGGTGCCTCGAACGTGTGTGCGAGCACGGATGCGCTGCTGATTTGCGGCGCTAGGACTTCCTCTCGATCTTGAGATCGGCAAGAGATCGTCTACATCAACCACGAGTTTGGACTCGTTAAGCTTTGTCGGTCTTCAAGGGTATGTTCTCTACGGATTTACATCCGCCCGTTGTTTGTATCTAGTATAAGTAGATCTTGGTATATAGTTCACATCGTAGGAAAATTTTTGTTTTCTATGCTGCGAACCCTTTAGTGGTATCAGAGCCGGATCTATGCGTAGATACTTTACACGGGTAGTACACATATGAGTATGTGGGCGATGATGATCATGTTGTTGCTCCTTTCTTGTGATTTTGGATATTGGTGGCATAGTGGGATGAAGCGGCCCGGACAAACTTTACATGTCCTCGCATGAGACCTGTTCCACGCTTGACATGCAACTAGTTTGCATAAGTGGCTAGCGGTGTCTGCTCTCCTACTATAGTCAATATCTATTTTGCAAGCGAGTTGTCAACAATTTGATTATCCTCGTTAGGTTCATGTTCGTAGGTAAGAACGGTTCTATCTCGAAAGCCCTAAGCCACGTAAAACTTGCAATGGATAAATTAGAGGCGTCTAGGTTAGATTGTTGTTGGGCTAGTGTTATGATATGGTAGTGTTGTAAGTAGAAGTATGAGATGATACTCTTACAACACACATAGCGTGTAAAATCCATAGACGTGGATTTACACATATAGGTATGATAGTGATCATACCACGATGCACATGATAGAGATCATCTCGGAACCATATAATTTCACTAATAAACATATGATGTTTGATTGCATCTTATATTGCTTGTTTAGCGCTTTGTTAAGCATAATAAGATGATCCTCATTTAAATATCAAGATAAGAATGTGTTCTTCCTTTAGTATGCACCGATTATGTTTTCGCCGCCCAAGACATCACGTGATGATCGGGTGTTCTTGGATCCTCGACCATACTTGGTGTAAAAGCTACACACGCAAATACTAAGGTTCTAACTTGGCGAGCCTAGCATGTACGACATGGCCTCGAACACGTATCAAAGGTTAAGCATGAGTCATATAGTTGATATGATGCCCATTTGATGCTCGCCTTTGAAGCTATACCGACTCACGTGATGATCGGACTTGGTGTAGTGGATTTGGTTCATGTAATCACCAAAAGGACACGAGGGATGTCGCTTTTGAGTGGGAGTTCATTCGTAATATAGATTAGTTGAACTCAATCTATCATACACTTAGTCTAAACTTTACAAATTCTGTTGTAGATGGCACCACCGCTTTTAATTTCAATGCGTTCATGGAGAAAGAGAAACTAGCAACGAACGGTAGCAACTTTACTGAATGGGCCATGAATTTGAGGATTCTCCTCTCACGCACAAAAGCAATATGTGCTAGAAGCCCGTTAGGCCCCCCACCTTTGACGATGCCCCGACGAGGAGAAGAATGTCTATCGACTCGTCAGAGGACCACAACTTAGTTCATTGCGGCATATTGTATGGGCTAGAGCCGAACTTCAAAGCGTTTCAAAACGGCAATGCTTTTGATACAATGGGTGAGTTGAAAATGATTTTCGACACACATGCTCAGAGAGAGCTACAATGCTTGTAAAAGTTCTTTAGTCTGCATGATGGAAGAGAACAGTCCGTTAGTGAGCATGTACTCAAGATGTCGGGTTACGCCGATAAGCTTGTGTCCTTGGGAATAACGATTCCCATTGACTTAGGCATCCATCGTGTTCTGCAGCCTCTACCACCTAGCTATAAGAGCTTCGTGATGAACTATAATATGCAAGGCATGAAGAAGTCTCCCGAGCTTCACAATGCTTAAAACCGTAAGTGGAGATCAAAAGGAACATCAAGTGTTGATGATCAATAGGAACACCGGTTTCAAGAAAGACAAGAAGGAAAACGGAAGGAAGTAAGGGTGGCAAGCCTGCAGCGCTACGAAAAGAAACCCCGAGTTGGACCTAAGTCTCGATACCGAAAGTGCTACTATTGTAAGAGGATCGCCATCGAAGCGCAATCGCCCCAAGTATCCGCGCATAAGAAGGCCGGCAAGGCAAACAAAGGTATATATGATATACATGTTATTGATGTGTACTTGACTAGTGCTCGCAGAGCACCGGGTATTTGATACCGGTTGCTAATATTTGTAACTTTCGAATCGAGGTCGCGAACAGCGACCACTAGCAAGGGTGAGGTCAAGATGCGTCGGCAATGGATCAAGTGTTGATGTGATCGCCGTCAACGCTACCTCTCCACTTACCGCCGGATTAGTCATAAACTTAAATAATCATTATTTGGTGCCTTGACCGAGCATGAACATTGTATCTGGATCATGTTTGATGCAAAGTGGTTTTTCATTCAAATCTGAGAACAATGGTTGTTCCATTTATATGAATGAAATCTTTTATGGTCATGCACCAATGTTGAATGGTTTATTTCTGTTGGATCTCGATGATAATGTTACATATATTCATAATGTTGATGCTAAAAGGATTAAACTTGATGATGATATATCCGCATATATGTGGCAATCGCCGTCTAGGTCATATTGGCATTAAACGCATGAAGAAGCTCCATTCGGATGGACTTTTGGAATCACTTGATTATGAATCATTTGATACATGTGAGCCATGCCTTATGGGCAAAATGACTAGAACGCCGTTTTCCGGTTCAATGGAACAGGCATGATTTATTGGAAATCATAAATTCGATGTATGTGGTCCAATGAGTGTGTCGGCGAGGTGGATATCGTTATTTTGTTACTTTCACGGATGATTTGAGTAGATACGGTTATATCTACTTGATGAAACACAAGTCCGAAACCTTTGAAAAGTTCAAGGAATTTCGTAATGAAGTTGAAAATCATCGTAATAGAAAGATCAAATTTCTACTCCCGACCGTGGAGGTGAGTATCTAAGTTACGAGTTTAGCACTCACATGAAAGAGTGTGGAATTGTTTCACAACTCACACCGCCGAACACCACAAATAAATGGTGTGTCGAACGTCAGAATCGTACTTTATTAGATATGGTTCGATCTATGATGTCTCTGACGGACTTGCCGTTGTCATTTTGGGGTTATGCACTAGAAACCGCTGCATTCACTTTAAATCGGGCACCATCTAAAT
The DNA here is from genome assembly GCA_030063025.1 of Avena longiglumis. Taxonomy (NCBI): domain Eukaryota; kingdom Viridiplantae; phylum Streptophyta; class Magnoliopsida; order Poales; family Poaceae; genus Avena; species Avena longiglumis. The sequence continues at coordinate 418,354,159 of CP125979.1, read as the reverse complement.
CCGTTGAAACGACACCGTATGAATTGTGGTTTGGAAACAAACCTAAGTCATATTTCTTAAAGTTTGGGGTTGCGATGTTTATGTGAAGAAACTTCAACCGGATAAACTCGAACCCAAAGCGGAAAAATGCGTCTTCATAGGATACCCTAAAGAAACTATTGGGTATTCCTTCTATCACAGATCCGAGGGCAAGGTTTTGTTGCCAAGAATGGATCCTTTCTAGAGAAAGAGTTTCGCGAAAGGTGTGAGTAGTCGGAAGGTAGAACTCAAGAGGTTGTGGAACCTTCTCTTCAAAGTATGGCGAGTAGCCTTGCCGGAAGTTGTTCCGAGTTGGCTCCACTGTTGAAGAGGGAACTAATGATAATGATCATGAAACTCCGAAGAGAGTACTACCGAACCTCGCAGGTCAAACAGACGCTGCAGCCCCGAGCAGACGGAAATCTGTCATAAATTTCATGGTTGATGAATATAATGACCTGCGACGTATGAAGAAGCGATGATGAGCCCGGATTCCAACAAATGGTTAGAAGCCATGAAATCCGAGATGGAATCCATGTATGAAAATCAAGTTTGGAACTTGGTGGAATTACCTCACGACCGAAAGGTCAGAGAACAAATGGATTTTCAAAAGAAAACTGATGTTGATGGTAATGTGACCATCTATAAAGCTCGACTTGTCGCAAAGGGGTTTCGACAAATTCAAGGAGTTGACTACGATGAGACTTTCTCCCGTAGCGATGCTAAAGTCGATTAGGATTATGTTAGCAATTGCTGCATATTTCGATTATGAAATATGGCGATGGATGTCAAAACCGCTTCTCAATGGTAATATTGAAGAAGAGTTGTATATGATACAACCAAAGGGTTTTGTCGATCCTAAGGATGCTAACAAGGTGTGCAAGCTTCAACGATCCATCTATGGATTGAAGCAAGCATCACGGTTGGAATCTCCGCTTTGATGAGGTGATCAAAGAGTTTGGATTTGTCCAAACTTATGGAGAAGCTTGTATTTACAAGAAAGTGAGTGGGAGCAATGTGGCATTTCGATATTATATGTGGATGACATATTATTGATCGAATGATATAGAACTTTAAACAGTGTTAAAAGTTATCTAAAGCAAATTTTCAATGAAGGACCTAGGTGAGCGTCATACATATTAGGCATAAAGATCTATAGAGATAGATCTAGGCGCCTAATAGGGCTATCGCAGTACATACCTTGATAAGATTTTAAAGAAGTTTAAAATGGACGGAAGTAAGAAGGGTTCTTACCTATGTTGCAAGGCAAGACATTGAGTAAGACTCAAAGTCCGACTTCTGGAAGAAAGAGAGAGATAATGGACAAAATCCCTATGCTTCACCATAGGCTCTATTATGTACGCCATGCTATGTACAAGACCGGATGTGGCACACGCTATTAGTTTGACTAGTAGGTACCAATCGGATCCGTGTTCTAACATCGGATAGCGGTCAAGAATATCCTTAAGTACTTACGAAGAACTACGGATATGTTTCTTGTATACGGAGGTGAAGAAGAGCTCATCGCTAAGTGTTATGTCGACGCTTAGTTGACACCGATCCGGATGACTCTAAGTCTCAATCCGGATACGTATTTCTCATGAATGGCGAGCGGTTAGTTGGAGGAGCTCCAAACAACCTGTGGTAGCGGATCAACAACGGAGGCCGAATATGTTGTCGCTTGAGCGGCTCAGAAGCGCTTTGGATGAAGGAGTTCATATCCGAACTAGGAGTTGTGGCAAGCGTTGGACCCAATGGTGATCTATTGTGACAACAATGGTGCCATTGCCAATGCCAAAGAGCCAAGGTCTCACAAGCATTCCAAGCATATTAAGCGCGGTTTCACTCCATCCGCGAGCATGTCAAGGATGGAGATATAAAGATTTGTAAAGTACATACGGATCTCAATGTAGCATCCGCGTTGACTAAAACTCCCTAGAGCAAAACATGATCAACACCGTAACTCAATGGGTGTTAGATATATCACTATGTAACTAGATTATTGTCTCTAGTGCAAGTGGAGATCAAGGAATATGCCCCGAGAGGCAATAATAAATTGTTTATTATGTGTATTCCAAGTATATGATAGATGTTTATTTTGCATGCTATAATTGTATTAATACGAAACGTTAATACATGTGTGTTTAATAAACAAATGAAAGTTCCTAGTTAAGCCTCTCTCATAAACTAGCTCGTTGATTAACAAGATGATCAAAGGTTTCCGATCATGGACATTGGATGTTGTTAATAACGGATCACAACATTAGTGTAATGATGTGATGAACATTCATCCAAGTATAGCATTACGATCAAAGTCATTGAGTTTATATTGCTATAACAACTTACGAAGTGATCCTAATCCTTAGACCATGAGATCATGTCAATCACTAACACCTAAGAGTTTCTTGATAACATCAAACGTCACACCGTAATGTGGTGATTATAAAGATGGGTTCGTAACTAATAAAGTGTTATGTAGAGGCTCATGGATCGAGAGTGGAATTTGTTCATCCCGATGACGGATAGATATACTGGGCCCTCTCGGTGATATCACATTGATTAGCTTGCAAGCAAGTGATTTGATCACTAGAATGTTATATCACGGGAACGAGAAAAGAGTGCATGTCTGTAACGAGATCAAACTAGGTATGGAGATACCGATGATCGAATCTCGGACATGTAATATATCGTGAGACAAAGGGATTAAGATACTAGCGTAAAAGGTTCCGACGATCACAAGAAAGTCATCGTTGAATGTGGGAGTCGGTATGGGTCTCCAGATCCCGCTTCTGATTATTGATCTGAGAGGGGTCTCGATCATGTCCGCATTATTCACGAACCGTAGGGTGACACACTTAAGAGACACCGACATCCAATTGGAGCAAAAGTTTCATGCCGAAAGAATAAACAAGCGCAGGAATTTATTTCACTAGATACCGAAAAAGGTTTTCGGGTGAAATTGCATAAAGTGGTTATGCATGTGAAATAGAATTCTAGCAAGGGGTTATTTGTGAATGTTTGTCATTAAAGTAATTGACAAAATTCTGAATAAAATAAAAGAGTTTTATTTAATGAGAGTTTGCATTAAATTTGGTGGAAATTTAATGGGATCTTTGAGTGGGATTTTGAGTGGAGGAATTTGGAGGAGTTTTGTGAGTGGAGTGTCCACCCACATGAAGAGGGAGGGCAAGGGGCAGCCCCATGCGCCTGCCACCCCTTGGGGTTCCCTCCTCCTATAAAAGGAGCCCTCCTCTCACTTCTCACTCACACCTCCTCGTGAAGGATCTCTCTCCTCTAGAATTTATCCCCATGGTCTCGGACTAGCGAGATACATGTTCCGGTGGCTATTCGGCAAGAAAGAGTTGTGCTTCGCTGCATCGCTGGAGCGAGGAGGCGGAGGTTGCTCGGTGCCTCGAACGTGTGTGCGAGCACGGATGCGTCACGATTTGCGGCGCTAGGACTTCCTCTCGATCTTGAGATCGGCAAGAGATCGTCTACATCAACCACGAGTGGGACTCGTTAAACTTTGTCGGTCTTCAAGGGTATGTTCTCTACGGATATACATCCGCCCGTTGTTTGTATCTAGTATAAATAGATCTTGGTATATAGTTCACATCGTAGGAAAATTTTTGTTTTCTATGCTGCGAACCCTTCAGAACAATATTTGATAATTGTCTGTATAATTTAACCAAGGTTTTGCAGAGATGCAGGCTATCAAACTTAGTTTTGAATTGGGAGCAATGTTGATTCATGGATAGAGAAGGTAAAATTTTTGGACATAAGGTTTCAGAAAAAGGTGTAGAGATAGATAAGACCAATATAAGTGCTATAGAAAACCTTCCCATACCTCAAGATATTTAAAACTTAAAAATGTTTCTGGGACATGCACGTTTTTACAAGCGTTTTATACAATATTTTGCTAAAATAGCTATGCCTATTACTAACCTTCTTGACAAAGAAACTCCGTTCTACTTAGACCATGATTGCATTGCAGCTTTTGAAAATCTTAAAAACAAATTAGTTGTAGCACCTATCATGCAACCTCCAAAATGGGATGAACCATTTGAAATCATGTGTGATGCTAGTGACTATGATTTAGGAGCTGTACTAGGACAATGACACGAGAAGAATTTAAATGTTATTTATTATGCTAGCAGAACTCATAATAAAATTCAGAAAAATTATGCTACTACCGAGAAAGAGTTCCTTGCTATAATTTTTGCCTCTGAAAAATTTAGATCTTACATTATAAATTCTAGAGTAATAATTTATACAGATCACCAAGCTTTGCAACACCTACTTGTTAAAAAGGATGCAACGCCTAGGTTGATTAGGTGGGTATTATTATTGCAAGAATATGATTTATAAATAGTAGATAGGAGGGGTAAGGGTAATCCAGTTGTAGATCATCTATCTAGGATGGAAGGAATAATTACCGACCTCGTACCTATAAATGAGTCATTTCCGGGAGAATACTTAGCAAAAATTGAAGTAGTTGATCCATGGTATACAGATTATGCTAATTATCTAGCAGTAAAATTTATACCCCTAGTATGACAAGAAACAAAATAATGAAATTCTTTAATGATCTTAGACATTACTTTTGGGATGATCCGTTTCTTTATCGACATGGACCTGGCGGAATGATTAGGAAGTGTGTCCCTGTTGGAGATATGCCCTAGAGGCAATAATAAATGTAGTTATTATTATATCTTTGTGTTTATGATAAGTGTTTACATTCATGCTATAATAGTATTAACAAGGAAACATTGATACTTGTGTGATTTGTAAACTTAAATTGAAGTCCCTAGTATAGCCTCTATACATCACTAGCTTGTTGGTTGATAAATGATTGTGGTTTCCCTATCATGAACATTGAGATGTTATCAACAACAAGATCATATCGTTAGGAGAATGATATGGTGGACATACTCCTATAGATAAGCGTAGCATAAAGATCAAGTCATTTTTTAATAGTTCAATTGCTATATGCTTTCTGATACATAGTAACCTAATTCCTTCGACCATGAGATCATGCATATCACCTTTACCGGATGGATGCTTTGATGACATCAAACACCACACCGTAACCGGGTGTCTATAAAGGTGGCATTGAGTGTTCGGAAAGTATTGGTTGAGACACATGGATCAAGAGTGGGATTTGTCCATCCATATGACGGATAGATATACTCTGGGCCCTCTCGGTGGAATGTCATCCAATTAGCTTGCAAGAATGTGACTGGATCACAAGGGATCACATATCACGGGAACGAGAAAAGAGTACTTATCGGTAATGAGGTTGAACTAGGTATGCAGAGATACCGACGATCATAACCTCGGATAAGTAAACTATCGTGAGACAAAGGGAAATTGGTATCGTATGTAAGTGGTTCATTCGATCGCAAAGTAATCGTAGAAATATGTGGGAGCCATATGAATTTCCAGATTCCTCTATTGGTTATTGTTCGGAGAAGTGTCTCGATCATGTCCGCATAATTCACGAACCGTAGGGAGACACACTTAAGGATTCGACGTTGTTTGAGTAGTTATGGTATTATGAGAAAGAGACCGAATGTTGTTCGAGTCTCGGATGGGATCCGGATATCACGAGGAGATCCGGAATGGTCCGGAGAATAAGATTCATATAAGGAAAGTCCCGCTTTGAGTTCGGGAATGATTCCGTGTTTTCATCGGAATGCTCTAGAAGGTTCCTAATGTCCCAAGACCGGAGGGAAGGGTACATGAATGTGTCATTGCAAGTTGGAATGATTGCATCATGTACTAAGTGTCATCGCTGTTCCAAATAAAGGATTAATTCAAATCCTAGTTTGAAAAGTCAAATAGCTAGTTTGAAAAGTCAAACGGCTAAAATTGGAAAGAGGAAAAGAGGAGGAAGTGGGAAACCGAGTTGGGGAGGGAATCCCTCCTCCAACCGGCGGCGCCCCCTCCAAGCCGAGTTGGGGAGGGACTCCCCTCCCTCCCCTTGGCCGCCGGCCCCTCCACCTATATAAGGAGGGGCAGGGCTCCCTTCTAGAGCACAACAAGTCCCTCACCTCAAACCCTAGAAGCTGCAGCCCACCATAGCCGTCGCCGCCCCCTTTGGGTTTTGCCCTAGCCGCCGACTTGGGGGTCCCTGGAACCCTATCCGCCGGCTCTAGCACTTCCTCCTTGGTGTGTCTAAACCCTAGATCGCTGAGGAGCTCTCTCATACTCCACCATACTCGCTCCGGCTTAAGGCGAAGCCCTGCGAGATCTCCTCTACTTGGTACCACAGTTGTCTTCTTGGAATCGCGAGGAAAGTGCTACAACCTCCGCTGCTTGGAACAAGGGAGAGGAAGGTCTTCGTCGAAAATCGACGGTGACCGAACGTGTGACCGATCATGAGCGCTGCCGGAACGCAGCGCCGGAAGGATCGTCTACATGATCTTGAGATCGGAAGTGTACGACTACATCACCCACGAGAATCTGCTCTCGTTAAACACTTTGGAATCTTCGAGGGTAAGTTATTCCATCGACTCGTTGCTACAATCTAGTAGATAGATCTTGGCTTGTTTTTTTTGTATGCGATAGAAAATTTTTGTTTTCCATGCTACGAAACCCTACAGTGGTATCAGAGTCGTGTCTATATGTAGATCTGTTGCACGAGTAGAACACAATGGTCATTGCGGGCGTTGATGCTTTTATTGTCGATTGCTTCTTGTGTACTTTGCATCTTGCGGTATGTTGGGATGAAGCGGCCCGGGCTAACCTTACATGACATCGTTCATGAGACTTGCTCCACGCTTGACATGCAACTTGTATTGCATAAGTGGCTTTGCGGGTGCCTGTTTCTCCTAGCATAGTTAAGATCCAATTTACAACGGGTGATTAACAATACTAGTATCAATTGTGTGGTTCATGTTCGTAAGTTAGAACTACACTTATTGAAAGCCACAAGCCACGTAAAACATGAAAAGAAAGTAGAGGCGTCTAACTTTGTTTTGCAGGGGTGTGCAGTGATGTGATATGGCCATGATTGTGATTATATTTGATGTATGCAATGTTCCTTATTGTAAGTTGGCAACCGGCAGGAGCCATATGGTTGTCTTTAATTTATGTTAAGACCCGTGTGTCTATTCAAAGTAGTTGTAATAGTTGAAACCGGTGGACGACAACCATGGAGAAGCGTCATTGACCTTGATGCAATGCCGGTGATGATGGAGATCATGTTCGTGCTTGAAGATGGAGATCGGAAGCACAAAGAAGAAAGGCCATATCATATCACATATTATGAATTGCATGTGATGTTAATCCTTTATGCATCTTGTATTGCTTAGTAGACGACGGTAGCATTATAAGATGATCCCTCATGCACATGAATTTCAAGTCATAAAGTGTTCACCCTTAGTTAGCACCGCTAAAGCTTGTTGTTTCAAGCACCACGTGATGATCGGGTGTGTTAGATTCCGCAAGTGTATACAACGTGAGCAAGCCAGATTTGCTCATGCGGAAACCGAGGTTTGATCTTGACGAGCCTAGCATGTATGCACATGGTCTCGAACACGGATCACCAAAAGGTAAAGCATGAATCATATAGTAGATATGATGAACATGACGATTGTTCGCCATTGAAACTATATCAACTCTCGTGATGATCGGTGTTGATGTAGTGGATTTGGTTCGTGTGATCACTAAAATAATGTGAGGGATGTTGTTTTGAGGGAGTTCACCTAGATTAACTTTATTATTAATTTGAACTCAATTTGTCATAAACTTAGTCTAAACTATTGCAAATATGTTGTAGATCAATGGCAGCCCTACCATCAATTTTAATGCTCCTAGAGAAAGAAAAGTTGAAAAACAATGGAAGCAACTTCATGGATTGGTTCCGCAATTTGAGGATTGTCCTCACATTTGGTAATTTGACCTATGTCTTTGGATGCACCTGGTGACCCACTGCAGCTGATGCTTCCGATGAAGTAAAGAATGTTTACCTCGCCTAAGAATCAATACTCCATAGTTCGATGTGCTATCTTGTATGGTTTGGAATCGAGCTTGTAAAAGGTTTGAGAATTCAGACCCATATGATATTGTCGAGGATCTCAAATTGATCTTTGAGACTCATGCGGCAATTGAAAGTTATGAGGCTTCTGAAAAGTTCTTTAACTGCAATATGGAAGAGGGCAACTCCGTCAGTGAGCATATGCTTAAGATGTCTGGGCACGCAAAAAAACTTCAAAGCTTGGGTATAGTGATTTCTAATGCTTTGGGGATTTACCGTGTCCTCCAATCACTACCACCAAGTTACAAGAACTTTGTGATGAACTACAACATGCAGAACATGAACAAGCAGTTGCCAGAACTGTTTGCTATGTTGAAGTCTGCAGAAGTGGAGATCAAGAAAGAGCACCAAGTGTTGTTGGTCAATAAGACCACCAAATTCAAGAAAGGCAAGTCTAAGCAGAAGGGACACTTCAAGAAGGGTGGTAAGAAAGTTACCACGCTAACGAAGAAGACCAAGGCTGGACCTAAGCCTGATACTGAGTGCTTTTACTGCAAGAGAGAAGGTCACTAGAAGCGGAATTGCCCAAATTACTTGGCGGATTTGAAGAACGGCAACATCAAGAAGAAAGATATACACGATATACATGTTATTGATGTGTATCTCACTAGTACTCGTAGTAGTTCCTGGGTATTTTATACTGGTTCGGTTGCTCATATTTGTAACTCGAAACAGGTGCTGCAGAATAAACGGAAGCTAGCGAAGAACGAGGTGACGATGCACGTTGGAAATGGATCAAAGGTTGATGTGATCGCGGTCGGCACGCTACCTCTTCATCTACCATCGGGATTAGTTTTATACTTAAATAATTGTTATTTGGTGCCTGCGTTGAGCATGAAAATTATATCTAGATCTTGTTTATTGCGAGACGGTTACTTGTTTAAGTCCGATAATAATGGTTGTTCGATTTATATGAGTAATATGTTTTATGCACATGCACCTTTGATAGATGGTCTATTCTTATTGAATCTCGATTGTAGTAATACACACATAAATAACATTGAGGCTAAACGTTTGAGATTGAGCGATAACTCGACCTATATATGGCACTGTCGTCTTGGTCACATTGGAGTGAAGCGTATGAAGAAACCTCCATTCCGATGGACTTCTTGAATCACTTGATTTCGAATCACTTGAAAGATGCGAAGCATGTCTGATGGGTAAAATGACCAAGACTCCATTTTCTAGTATGATGGAGCGAGCTACGGACTTATTGGAAATCATACATACCGATGTGTGTGGACCAATGAGTGTAGCATTGCGCGGTGGTTATCGTTATGTTCTTACATTCACGGATGACTTGAGTAGATATGGGTATATCTATTTCATGAAACATAAGTCTGAAACTTTCGAGAAGTTTAAGGAATTTCAAAGTGAGGTAGAGAATCAACGTAACAAGAAGATTAAATTTCTACGTTCTGATCGTGGAGGTGAATATCTAAGTTACGAGTTTGGCGAGCATTTAAAGAAATGCGGAATACTTTCGTAGTTGACACCGCCGGGAACACCACAGCGTAATGGTGTGTCCGAACGTCGTAATCGAACTCTCTTAGATATGGTTCGTTCTATGATGTCACTTACAGATTTACCGCTATCATTTTGGGGTTATGCATTAGAAACAGCCGCATTCACTTTAAATAGGGCACCGTCTAAATCCGTTGAAACGACACCGTATGAATTATGGTTTGGGAAGAAACCTAGATTGTCGTTCCTTAAAGTTTGGGGATGCGAAGCCTATGTAAAGAAGTTACAGCCGGACAAGCTTGAACCCAAAGCGGAAAAATGCGTCTTCATAGGATACCCGAAGGAAACTATTGGGTATACCTTCTATCAAAGATCCGAAGGCAAAATTTTCGTTGCCAAGAATGGATCCTTTCTAGAGAAGGAATTTCTCTCGAAAGAAGTGACTGGAAGGAAAGTAGAACTCGACGAGGTTGTCGAACCTTCTCTCGAAATTGCAAGTAGCGCAGCGCTGGAAGAAGTTCCTGTGGTGCCTGCACCAATTAGAGAGGAAGCTAATGATGGTGATCATGAAACTTCGGTTGAAGTTGCTACAGAGCCTCGGAGGTCAACGAGAACTCGTACCACTCCAGATTGGTATGATCCCGTTATGAGTGTCATGTTGGTGGACAACACCGATGACCCTGAGACATATGAGGAAGCAATGATGATCCCAGATTCCAATAAATGGCAAGAAGCCATGAAATCCGAGATTGGATCCATGTACGAAAACCAAGTATGGACTTTGGTGGACTTACCGGATGGCCGGAAGGCTGTCGAGAACAAATGTATCTTCAAGAAGAAAATGATGTCGATGGTAATGTTATCGTTTATAAAGCTCGACTTGTCGCAAAAGGGTTTCGACAAATTCAAGGAGTTGACTACGATGAGACTTTCTCACCAAGATGGCAAGCTAAAGTCCGTGAGGATTATGTTAGCAATCGCTGTATTACGATTATGAGATATGGCGGATGGATGTCAAAACAAGATTCCTCAATGGAGACATTGATGAAGAGTTGTATATGATGCAACCCAAAGGTTTTGTCGATCCTAAAGATGCTAACAAGGTATGCAAACTTCAACGGTCCATTTATGGATTGAAGCAAGCATCCCGGTTGGAATCAACGTTTTGATAAGGTAATCAAAGTTTTGGTTTTATACAAACTTATGGAGAAGCTTGTATTTACAAGAAAGTGAGTGGGAGCTCAGAGCATTCTTAATACTATATGTGGATGACATATTATTGATTGGGAATGACGTAGACCTTCTTAATAATGTCAAGGAATATTTGAATAATAGTTTTCAATGAAGGATGTTGGCGCAGCTTACATATTAGGCATAAAGATTTATAGAGATAGATCAAACGCCAAATATCATTGTCACAGAGTACATATTTGGACAAAGTTCTAAAGAGGTTTGGAATGGAAGATAGCAAGAAAGGGTTCTTGCCCATGTTGCTCAATACGACCTTGAGTAAAACTCAAAGTCCGACATCGGCGTAAGATAGAGAAAGGATGAGTAAACTCCTATGCCTCAGCCATATGATCTCTAATGTATGCCATGCTATGTACTAGACCCGACATTGCATATGCCGTTAGTTTAACTAGCAGATATCAAAGTGATCCAGAGTGGATCATTGGACAATGATCAAAAACATCCTTAAGTACTTGAGAAGAACTAAGGATATGGTTCTTTCTTATGGAGGTGATGAACAGCTCGTTGTTAATGGTTACACCGATGCTAGTTGGAACACCGATCCGGATGATTCTAAATCACAATCTGGATACGTATTTATTTTGAATGGTGCAACAGTTAGCTGGAGGAGTGCAAAGCAAAGCGTTGTGGCGAGATCTTCAACTGAATCGGAATACATGGCTGCTTCGGAGGCTTCACAAGAAGCGATATGGATGAAAGAGTTCATTACAGAGCTGGCTGTGGTTCCTAGTCCGCTGGACCCAATGTCTATCTACTGTGATAACATGGGCGCCATAGCCAATGCACAAGAACCAAGGTCACACAAGAAGCTGAAGCACATCAAGCTACGTTTTCACGCTATTCGAGAACATATCCAAGATGGGGATATAAAGATTTGCAAAGTACACACAGATCTGAATGTGGCAGATCCGTTGACTAAACCTCTCCCGAGGGCAAAACATGACCAGCACCAAACTGCCATGGGTGTTCGGTATATTACCATGTAATCTAGATTAGATGACTCTAGTGCAAGTGGGAGACTGTTGGAGATATGCCCTAGAGGCAATAATAAATGTAGTTATTATTATATCTTTGTGTTTATGATAAGTGTTTACATTCATGCTATAATAGTATTAACAAGGAAACATTGATACTTGTGTGATTTGTAAACTTAAATTGAAGTCCCTAGTATAGCCTCTATACATCACTAGCTTGTTGGTTGATAAATGATTATGGTTTCCCTATCATGAACATTGAGATGTTATCAACAACAAGATCATATCGTTAGGAGAATGATATGGTGGACATACTCCTATAGATAAGCGTAGCATAAAGATCAAGTCATTTTTTAATAGTTCAATTGCTATATGCTTTCTGATACATAGTAACCTAATTCCTTCGACCATGAGATCATGCATATCACCTTTACCGGATGGATGCTTTGATGACATCAAACACCACACCGCAACTGGGTGGCTATAAAGGTGGCATTGAGTGTTCGGAAAGTATTGGTTGAGACACATGGATCAAGAGTGGGATTTGTCCATCCATATGACGGATAGATATACTCTGGGCCCTCTCGGTGGAATGTCATCCAATTAGCTTGCAAGCATGTGACTGGCTCACAAGGGATCACATATCATGGGAACGAGAAAAGAGTACTTATCGGTAACGAGGTTGAACTAGGTATGCAGAGATACCGACGATCATAACCTCGGATAAGTAAACTATCGTGAGACAAAGGGAAATTGGTATCATATGTAAGTGGTTCATTCGATCGTAGAGTAATCGTAGAAATATGTGGGAGCCATATGAATTTCCAGATTCCTCTATTGGTTATTGTTCGGAGAAGTGTCTCGATCATGTCCGCATAATTCACGAACCGTAGGGAGACACACTTAAGGATTCGACGTTGTTTGAGTAGTTATGGTATTATGAGAAAGAGACCGAATGTTGTTTGGAGTCTCGGATGGGATCCGGGATATCACGAGGAGATCCGGAATGGTCCGGAGAATAAGATTCATATAAGGAAAGTCCCGTTTCGGAGTTCGGGAATGATTCCGGTGTTTTCATCGGGAATGCTCTAGAAGGTTCCGGAATGTCCTAGACAGTCCGGAGGGAAGGGTACATGAATGTGTCATTGCAAGTTGGAATGATTGCATCATGTACTAAGTGTCATCGCTGTTCCAAATAAAGGATTAATTCAAATCCTAGTTTGAAAAGTCAAATAGCTAGTTTGAAAAGTCAAACGGCTAAAATTGGAAAGAGGAAAAGAGGAGGAAGTGGGAAACCGAGTTGGGGAGGGAATCCCTCCTCCAACCGGCGGCGCCCCCTCCAAGCCGAGTTGGGAATGGACTCCCCTCCCTCCCCTTGGCCGCCGGACCCTCCACCTATATAAGGAGGGGCAGGGCTCCCTCCTAGAGCACAACAAGTCCCTCACCTCAAACCCTAGAAGCTGCAGCCCACCATAGCCGCCGCCGCCCCTTAGGGTTTTGCCCTAGCCGCCAACTTGGGGGTCCCCGGAACCCTAGCCACCGGCTCTAGCACTTCCTCCTTGGTGTGTCTAAACCCTAGATCGCCGAGGAGCTCTCTCATACTCCACCATACTCGCTCCGGCTTAAGGCGAAGCCCTGCGAGATCTCCCCTCTACTTCTGGTACCACGCTGCCAGGCCGAATCGCGAGGAAAGTGCTACAACCTCCATTGCTGGAACAAGGGAGAGGAAGGTCTTCGCCGAAATCGAACGTGTGACCGATCAGGAGCGCTGCCGAACGCAGCCTTGGAAGGATCGCTCACGATCTTGAGATCGGGAAGAGTACGACTACATCACCCACGAGAATCTGCTCTCGTTAAACACTTTGGAATCTTCGAGGGTAAGTTATTACATTGACTCGTTGCTACAATCTAGTAGATAGATCTTGGCTTGTTTGTTTGTATGCGATAGATTTTTTTTGTTTTCCATGCTACGAAACCCTGCAGTCCCTAACCATGAAATAAATGCAATTTTGCAAGCTTGTCATGGCAGCCTCTATGATGACATCATGCAGGCAGGCGAACTGCGGAAAAGGTACTTCAATCCGAATTCTATTGGCCCACCTTGTTCAAAGATGCACAAAGGTATGTGGAGTATTGTGATGCTTACCAGAGAATAGGTAATATAGGCACAATAAAAGAGATGGCTATGAATTATAGTCTTATAATTGAACCCTTTGATGTATGAGGAATGAATTACATGGAACCCTTTATAGAATCAAATGGTTATACTCATATTCTTGTTTCTATCGATTATGTTACTAAATGGGTTGAAGCAATCCCAATTAACCATGTAGATGTAGCCACTTTCATGAAGATGATCAAGGATGTCATATTCCCCAGGTTTGGAGTTCCTAGATTTTTAATTACTGATAGTGGCTCTCATTTTATGAAGGTAACTTTCAAAAAAATCCTCGGAAAATATGGAGTAACTCACTACGTTTCTTTACCATATCATCCCTAAACAAGTGGTCAAGTGGAACTCTCGAATAGAGAACTGAAGACCATACTCGATAAGACGGTGGATAAATCAAGAAAAGATTGGTCATACAAGCTAAATGACACCCTTTGGGCATACCGCACTGCATTCAAAAATCCGATGGGCATGACACCATATAAGATGGTATACGGTAAGGCATGCCATCTACCTGTAGAATTGGAACATAGAGCCTTTTGGGCAATCAAGAGTTTAAACTATGATCTCAAGGCAGCAGGAGAAAAACGTTTATTAGACATCCATGCTTTAGATGAGTTTAGAAGTGAGGCTTATGAAAATGCTAGACTATTTAAGGAAAAAATAAAATATGGCATGATAGAAAAATAGAGGATAAGGTCTTTAAAAGTGGAGATAAAGTTCTGCTCTATAAATCTCGTCTTAAGTTATTTCCAGGAAACCTCAGATCAAAGTGGGAAGGCCCCTATGTAGTTGAAGAAGCTTATGCCTCAGGAGCAGTGAAGCTCCATGGGAGACACCTTCTCTTTCATGGATAGTGAATGGACAATGTTTGAAGCATTATCATGCAAAAGAAGATATAAGTGCAATCACCGTGCGAATAATTACTCCAGAAGAATTGATTGAGCAAAAATATGGAAGGAATGGAGACCGGAAGAGGGACAAGATAGAGACAAAGTGAGCAACACTATGGTCAAGCTACGGACCATAAAAGAGCGCTTCATGGGAGGCAACCCATGTGAAATAAAGGGATGAGTAAGTTTTAAAAATTTCCAAGGTAAGTTTTAGTTAAGTTTGAGATTGAATAAGGAACACATCAAGCTTTTGAGAAATAAAAGAAATTTGGTTATGATAAAATCTAGCTCAATCAATGTTAATGTTGGTCGAAAATTTAAGCTGTCAATTTTCTATCAAAACTTGGTATTCCTTTCATTTTCAGATTAATAAGGAATTCTCTGAGAAACATGTAATTTTTGGTGATTCCAGAAATCTTAACGACCAACTATACGGTGGAATAAAAATTCCGGCCGTATAGTTATCAACACCATCTTCAAAAATTTATTCCTTAGTACTGAAAGCTTAACGACCAACTATACGACGGGAATAAAAATTCCGGCCGTATAGTTGAGATCGTATAGTTGTTCATCGCATTCTTATATTTTTATGCCAAGGTACAGAAAGGTTAACGACCAACTATACGGCGGGAGGAAATCTCCCGGCCATATAGTTATAGTTGTCTAGTTGTTACAACCTTAGATAATAAAAAAATCTATAGTCGGTTTTGCAACTATATGGAGGGATCTATACAACCCGCGACCGTATAGTTGGTCATTAAGCCTGGCGACTAGGGTTTTCGACCACCCCTTTTAAAGATGGTTGCATCTAACCTTTTTCATTAAGTTTTCACAGAGCTACTACCTCCAGCCTCGAAAAACCATCGCCATCTCTATACACCCCCTTCTAACAACACCCGTGCAGCGAAGCCATGCAACATTTACATGTCAACAAGGTTTGGGAGAATAAGGAAGATAAGCCCATGAAAAGGATCGAGGAGGTGTAACCAAAAGAAGCACCATCGTCATCTAGCTCGAAGATCAAGCCTCTCCCAAACTGGGAGGATATGTTCCCGCAAAGGATGGATATGATGCGTCAATCAGATCAGAGAAGGAGCAAGAATGAATACCTCCCTAATCCTTACTGGAAGTACAAAGTAAGTCTCCTAGAGGGGGGTGAATAGGCTTTTAAAAATATTACGGTTTAGGCTCAAGTAAATACGGAATAAAACTAACGTTTAATTTATTGAGCACAAAATCTAGCCACTAAGTTCACCAAAGTGCACCAACAACCTATGCTAAGCAATACAAGCAACAAGGTGATATCAAGATATAAATATTTCAAGCACGGTGACTATCACAAAGTAAAGTGCATAAGTAAAGGGGCTCGGTTGAGACCTAACCAATGGAGGTGGAGACGAAGATTTTTTCCCCGAAGTTCACTTCCAAAGAAGCTACGTCTCCGTTGGAGAAGTGCGATGGCGCAATGCTCTCCGAACGCCACAAATGGCTCACCTCGAGGTGTGGTGGCTCGATGCTCACCCAACGCCACACATGGCCTCACCCCGGATGCGGAATCACGCAACTCACCGACGCCACAAAAGGCTCACCCTATTCTCCCGAGTGCGCACCACAAAAGGAGCGCACTCGCTCCACTATGGGACGCTTGAGGGCGGTCACCGAACCCGTACAAGATTGGGGATAACTCCACAACTCAATTGGAGGCTTCCAACAACAAAGCCACAAAAGTCTACAATGCCACAAAAGGCCAATAAAGCCACCAAAGGCTACAAAACCACAAAAGGTCAACAAGACCACAAAAGGTCAACAATCCAACCACACAACTGTCTAGGGTTCCAAGAACCCAAGAGTAACAAGCCCACAAGCTTGTACTTGCCGAATCTCCGAGGAGAACTCAAACCTATGCAATAAATGCAAGGGAAAGTCCTTCACTCCCAAATTCCAACAAAGCTACAAAAGCTATTGGGGGAATAAGGGAGGAAGAACACAAGAGGAGAACATGAAACTCTCCAAGATCTAGATATCAATGATTCCTTCACAAAGAAGGGATTTAACTTGGGGGATTGTAGATCTAGATCTCCTCTCTCAAATCCCTGAAAAAGATGCAAGAATCATAGGAAGGGAAAGGGGAGAGGGAAAGCTTCTTCAAGGTCAACAATGGAGGAGAGAGAGAAAGCCAAGAACCAAGAATAAAAGCTACTACCCACGAAGGGGAAGAGGAGCCCCTTTTTAAAGGGCTCCCAAGCTATTACCCATGAGGCCAGAAGTTCCGGTGGCACACAGCCAACAGTCAAAAACTGCGATGCGAGAGACTGAAAACGCGAGTCCTGGTCGGAACTTCTGCCGGTCCACCGGAACTTCCTGTGGGAGCGGAACTTCCGGTGGAAGTTCCGACTGAAGTTCCGTCAAATAGACACATACAAAACAGAAGGTTACTAAACGTGAGCGGAATCCAGGTTTACTCGCATGATTTCCGAGGCATGAGGCTCCTCTGAGGTGACCGTTGGTCGGCCTCCGGCTTTCGCCGACGTCTCACCGGCAAAAGCACGACATGGATTCCTCAGGAGGTTGTTGGAAGATCACCTACTCAGGTGTGACCACGGGGGGGTAAGTTTCTTGAAGGTTCTCTCGCTCAATCGGCCGATTCTTGGTTGGTTCTTCTCAACGCCAAAGGCTCTCCTCTTGAGGGAAGATGCCTGGAAAATGGGGAGAAGATCTCTATTGGATCTGTTTTGAGGTTCCCCTCTCATCTCTCTCATGTTAATGATTCTCTAGATCCTTCATCTGGTTTTCTTGGTAGATCTCCTACCATCTCTGGAACAGATGAGGACACTGGTTTTAAATGGCATGCTCTTTGCTCCTCTTTGCCGGCTGATGATCTTGAGCCTTCTAAAGGTTTTTTGATGTTTTTCCCTAGTTCAAAAAGGCTGGTTGTCCTCAACCACAATGAGGTGGTTATTGATGCTAGATATTTGATTCAAGGTGAGGTTGTGGCCTCGGGTATTTCTATTGATCTTCAAGTGAAGAGGGTTGTAGTTGGCGCACAGATTTTGCCCAGCCCTTTGGTTAAGAAATTTTCCCTCAATGTTGAGACGATTGTACCAAAAACCCTGGATTTCACCAAGGACCTTCCTAAGGAGCGCGCTATCAAGGATGAACCTTTGAGTCGACCTGCCCTGGATTTTTCATTAGGGCAGGATTTCGAGAAGAAGATTTTTAATAAATTCAGGCATCAAGTTAATTTCCTTGGTGGTTTCAGAAAGAGACCTTTCTACCTGGTCTGTTCTTTTGGAAGAGCAAATTTTAAGTTGGATTTCCATACGGTTAGTCTTGCACTCCAAGCTTGTTTTGGTGGTCAGGCTTCTAAATTCCAAGTGAAACTTCTGCAAGATAGAACTTTTTGTTTCTCGGTTGCTTCAAGGGCAGTGGGATTTGAAATCTACAATATTTCAAAATTTTCATGCAAGTAGTTTATGATTCACGTCAACCTTTGGGGTAATGGGGGCCCAAATTGGATTTTTGAAGAAATGAATTCTACAAAGAATCTGCAGGAGATTGGAAAGTTGTCACGTACAAAAAGAAAAGTTCCAAAAAATCTCCTTCGTTGAAGCCTTGCAATAAAGGTGTTTCTGTTTTCTATCGGCTCAAATTTCCGAATCCTGTTGCGGTTTCATCGCCTGCTCCTGCTGAACATAATAAGTGCGATTTCAAACCAAGCATTCAAGATAGGTCCTATGCGCAGGTTCTCGCTGATGGCAGTGTTAAATCAGTAGTAACGCCGGTCGGGTCATCAGGAGGCGCCAATCGCGCGGCATTTAAACTACCTAGTGTCATTCCTTTTTTGAAATTCCCTTCCTTCCCAAAATGCATGTGGCCCGACAATTCTTACAGCAGGTGGTTCAAGGCCTAGAAGAATACTCTTTCTCGTCCCATCGTTCACAACAGTTTTCACGAGTTCACCATTTCTTTGCAAAAAACAACTGTTGTTCTCCCTGTCTCCTCAACTCCCCCGTCTGCAGAAACCCCATCCCTCCCTTGCTCGTCGCCGGTGAAGACTGTCGAAATGGCGAACATCCCGATTGATCCTGCTTCTTTCTTGCCGAATGGCTTCCAAGTTCTGCAAGTGGCTGGGCGGAATCGTGTCAAGAGGGTGGTGGTGCCGCGGAGGTCGAGGACTCATGAACAGTATGCTATCGCTACCATTAGTCCCCTCCCCCCTAGTCCAGTCCCTTTCTTGAATATTCGTGATGTCTTGGTTGATTTCCTCAACAATGAGGCTCGTGCTCACTTTCGGGATGTCCAGACATGTCCTTTTGGGGCTGCATATGTGCAATTTCACCATGTCAGTGACAGGGACAGGCTCATTGCGGCTAGCCCCATTCCGTTTCAAGATGTGCATGTTTCTTTTGTTAAGCATAATGAAGGGGGAAATTGGAGGAGGGATCAATTTAACAATGAATGTTGGGTGATGCTAGTTGGTCCTCCCTTGGACCACTGGCATACTGAGGATCTGAATGCGGTTTTTGCTTATATTGGGAAGGTCCTTTTATGGGAGAGGGACCCGGATCAAAAAGGAAGGATTCTTGCGAAGTTACGTGTTACTAATCTGGTTGATATACCCAAGAGTGTAAGGTTTACTATTGGCGAATTGGTGGAGTCTGAGTCCTGGACTTTTTCTATTGAAGTGTTGCAAAGTGACATGCTTGGGGGGGGGCCACCTGATGAGGACCCACTTCCAGATGACAATGTGGACCCACATCCTGCACCTGTCTTTGGGCCCCAGATCCCCCCTCCCCCCCTCCCCCCTGCTCCTGGGGTTGGTTGGGGTCAGTGGTTGGCTCCTGTGCAGGATCCTGCTCCTGAATGTGACAATAATGAAGGTTGGGGCCCCTGGGAAGCTGCTGCTGCTCCTGTGCAAGGCCCTGTTATTGCTCCTGGTGAAGACATGCCAGTGGATAACAATAATCTTCCCCCACAGGATGTTAACAGTGGGGTTACAGGTGCCATCCTTGTCCAAGACTGGGAGTCAGATGATGATGAGTCTGTAAATGCAGAGCCTGTGGTTGCTGAGGATCAGGCTGTGGTTGCTGGGCCTCAAGGTGTTGGTATTGGTGAGGTCCTTCAGAACATTTTACAGAACTATTTGGTTGATAATGATCATGTAAACTCAGATGATGAGGGGAGGATGGGGAGCCCCATGGATTCAGGTGTTGTGGCTGCTGAAAATGAGGATTGGATGTTGGAGGATCAGCACCTCCTTTCTCCTAATGAAGCACATCTCCAAGTGGGAATGGTGAGAACTTTTGTGTCAATTCCTGATGTGCATACTGCAAAACAGGGTTTTTCCCAACAAGGCCTGGAGCTCTTGGAAAGTTATTTTGATCCTCATATTCAGAAAAACTCTTCTTCAAAAGGCTCTCTCATGTGTGATATCCATGTAAGTTGGTTTAATTTTATTACACTCATGCTTGCTACTCATGAGAAGTTTAGTTCGGTCAAGAGCTTTCTTACTTCTCCTTTATGGGAAATTATTGAGGAGCCTATTGCTGAAGAGAACTCCATTTCTTTCATCATCCCTAATGAAAGCATTTCTCAGATGGCTCCTCCTTGTCTAGGCATTGAAGCTAAGCAATATTCCCGCTCTCCCTCCACCCCTTCCAGAAAGAGAAAGGGAAAGGAGCCTCTAGTTGACACTGAGGTGAGAAGAAGCCCTAGAATTGTTGAACTAAATGGGGGTTTTAAAAGTCACCTAAACTGCTTAATTGCTGATTGCCTGGTTTGCAATGCTGTTCCACCTTGTTTGAATCCTAAAGTGGTTAAAAACCTTGCTGCCTCTTTCTGCAAGGTAAAGGATGGTGACCTGGAGAAGAGGTTGCTCAAGAAAGGTAAAGCCACTGAAGTGGCAGTAAAGGCTCCTCCAAAAGGCATCATCAAAGGAACTGGCTCATCAAGCTTGAGCATTGGAGGAAAGAAGAAATCTGGGGCTGCTGGTACCTGTGGTCAGCAAGCCAAGAAGAAACCCCCCACTTAAGTGTTTTAATGTATCAAACTATGTCTTTTGCTGGAGACTTGTTGACTCCCTATTCTGAAGCATGCACTAGTGGTCTTTTGATGTGTTTGTTACTTATTGTTGAATCTGTTAGTGGTGTTATGATATGGATTGCCTTTTGTCTATGTGGTTGTAGTTTTCTCAATTGGGTGGTTACATTACTTATATCACCCCATCATTCTACATACATCTGGTTTCTTAATGGATAACAAAAGAATTTGGAAGATCTTGAACTGGAATATCAGGGGAATTAACTCTGAAAAAATGGGTTGCTCTCAGAAATAAAATTGATGAGTCTGGCTGTGATATTATTTGCCTCCAAGAAACTAAGAGAGAATATTTTGACATCTCTTACATAAGAAAATTCTGCCCCCCCCCAAATTTACCAATTTTGAATTTCTTCCCTCAAGGGGAGCCTCTGGGGGTTTGATCACCATTTGGAATAGTTCTCTGTTCTCTGGGCATCTTTCCTTTCACAATGAGTTCTCCATCTCCATCACCTTGAAATCTCTCTTGTCCAATGAAATTTGGATCCTCACCAATATTTATGGGCCATGCTTACCTGAAAAAAGGCAGATTTTTTTGATTGGTTTGGAAATATTGATATTCCCGATGATATGGATTGGCTCATGTGGGGGATTTCAATTTTTGTAGAAAGCCTTATGATAGAAATAGACAGGGTGGGGATGTGAATGGTATGCTTCTTTTCAATGAATCCATTAATAATTTGGGTCTCATAGAATTACCCCTCAAAGGAAGAAAGTTCACTTGGAGTAACATGCAAAAAGAACCCCTTTTGGAAAGGCTGGACTGGTTTTTTACTTCTGCTTTCTGGACTCAGAGCTTTCCTTCTACTTTTGTTGCTCCTCTTACAAAGCCTACCTCTGATCATTTTCCTTGTGCCATCTCCATTGGCACAATGATACCCAAAGCTCAGGTTTTCAGATTTGAAAATTATTGGATGCATCATAAGGATTTTAAAGCAATTTTTCTAAATGCCTGGAACATTCCTGTTGGCTTTCAGGATTCTGCCAAAAAAATTATGCTAAATTCAAAAATGTAAGAAGGGGGCTGAAGCTCTGGGCAAAAAATCTGCCCTGCCTGAAATCACAAATCTGCAATGTTAATGCCACCATTGATCTACTAGATGCTATGGAGGAAATGAGAACTCTTACTATCCTAGAATGGAATCTCAGAGATCTCCTGAAGAATCTTATAATTTCTCTTTTACAAGATCAAAATGCTTATTGGAAGCAAAGGGGAAAAATTAAATGGGTCAAGCTGGGTGATGAGAACACAAAATTCTTTCATTCCAAAGCTACCATAAGTTTCAGACATAACTACATTTCCATGCTCAAAGATGATTCTAATGATGAGATTCAAGATCATGATGGTAAAGCAGATCTTCTTTGGAAAGCTTTTAAAGATAGATTGGGTACATCTGATAAGCCTGAAATGCACTTCAACCTTAGTGACTTGGCAGGAGAAGGTTTAAGGACAAGGATGCTTTGGAAAAACCTTTCTCTGATGAGGAGATTGAAGATGTAATTAAAGATCTTCCTAATGATAAATCCCCTGGCCCAGATGGTTTTAACAATGAATTCATGAAACAATGTTGGCCTATTATTAAGGATGATGTGAAAAAACTCCTTGTGGATTTCTATGAGGGGCGGACTTCCTTGGAAAGCATTAATGCCTCTTTTATCACCCTCATTCCAAAAATTGAAGCTCCTTTGACACCTGCTGATTTTAGGCCTATTTCTCTGCTAAAAAGTGTCCTCAAGATTATAACCAAAATTCTGGCTAACAGACTACAAAAGTTTATCCTTAAACTTGTCCACAAGAACCAGTATGGTTTTCTGAAACAAAGGTCTATTCAAGATTGTCTAGGTTGGGCATTTGAATTCCTTGATCAATGACACAAGTCCAAAGAAGAAATTTTAATTCTTAAGCTTGACTTTGAAAAAGCTTTTGATAGAATTGAGCATTCAACAATTATCAATATTCTCAAAGCCAAAGGTTTTGGTGATAGATGGATTTATTGGATTCAGTTAATCTTTGGTTCGGCTTCCTCCTCTGTTCTGTTAAATGGAGTGCCTGGCAAGAAATTTTATTGCAGAAGAGGTGTAAGGCAAGGAGATCCTTTATCTCCTCTCCTGTTCGTCTTGGCTGCTGATCTTCTTCAAAGCATCCTCAATAAAGCAATGAATATTGCTCTTCTCTCCCTTCCCATTGAGGGTGTGTTCTGTCCTGATTTCCCTGTTGTGCAGTATGCAGATGACACTTTACTAATCCTTAAGGCTGACTCAGAGCAATTATTGTGCCTCAAGGCCCTCCTTCATACTTTTGCTCTCTCCACTGGACTCAAAGTTAATTATTCTAAATCTAGTATGATGCCAATTAATATGGACACTGTGAGGCTAGAGCACTTTGCCAATACACTCTCATGCCTCCCTGGATCATTGCCATTCACCTACCTTGGACTGCCTTTAAGCCTTAATAAACCTGAAGTGGAACATTTTCTGCCTATTGTTCAGAGAGTTGAGAGAAGATTGTGTGGGATTGCTGATTTTCTTAATTATGGGGGGAAACTGCAGTTAGTCAAATATGTTTTATCATCCCTTCCCATATATTATATGAGCTGTTTCGATCTTCCTGTCACTATTAAAGATCAGCTGATTAAGTATATGAGACAATGCTTGTGGAGAAAGAAAACATCTGATGTTCAAGCTAGGGGTCAAGCTCTTGTTGCATGGAATAAAGTTTGTAGACCAAAGAACCATGGGGGATTGGGGGTGCTTGACCTTAATGTTCAAAACTCAGCACTTATTTTGAAGAATTTGGATAAATTCTACAATCATAAGGATATCCCATGGGTTCACCTTGTCTGGAACACTTATTATTGCAATGGTAAACTACCTCGAAGAAGTCTGGAGGGATCCTTTTGGTGGAAAGCTCATCTGAAATTGGTTGACATATTTAAAGGAATTGCAAAGTGCTCGGTGGGTGATGGAAAATCCACCCTTCTCTGGTCTGATATGTGGAATGTTGGCTGTCTACAGCATAAGCTTCCTCATCTTCTTTATTATGCAAAAAACCCACACATCTCTGTCCATGAGTTCCTTCAGACAGCTAACATACAAGATCACTTTTTTCTCCCTCTGTCACAGCAAGCTTACCAGGAATATCAAAGCCTTGAGCAAATACTCAGTGATGGCATGCAGGGGGAAACTGACAACTGGAGTTATATTTGGGGCAGTAATATATTTTCAGCCCAAAAGTCTTACTATTCTTTATCAGGTTATCAGCCTGTTCAGCCACATTTTTCCTAGTTGTGGAAATCTTCTTGTCAACAAAAGCATAAATTCTTCTTCTGGCTCTTGCTCCTTGATAGGATAAACACACGGAACCTTCTGAAAAGGAAACGATTTACTCTGGCTTCATATGAATGTGTGTTTCATGGCTGCACCAGTGAGGAAACTATTGAAGGGAATATGCCCGAGAGGCAATAATAAAGTGGTTATTATCGTATTCCTTATTTATGATAAATGTTTATTTTGCATGCTATAATTGTATTAATACGGAAACATTAATACATGTGTGTTTAATAAACAAATAGAAAGTTCCTAGTTATGCCTCTCTTATAAACTAGCTCGTTGATTAACAAGATGATCATAGGTTTCCTGATCATGGACATTGGATGTTGTTAATAACGAGGTCACAACATTAGTGTAATGGTGTGATGAACATTCATCCGAAGTATAGCATTACGATCAAAGTCATTGAGTTTATATTGCTATAACATCTTACGGTGATCCTAATCCTTAGACCATGAGATCATGTCAATCACTAACACCTAAGAGTTTCTTGATAACATCAAACGTCACACCGTAATGTGGTGATTATAAAGATGGATTCGAACTACTAAAGTGTTGTGTTGAGGCCCATGGATCGAGAGTGGAATTTGTTCATCCCGATGACGGATAGATATACTCACGGCCCTCTCGGTGATATCACATTGGTTAGCTTGCAAGCAAGTGATTTGATCACTAGAATGTTATATCACAGGAACGAGAAAAGAGTGCATGTCGGTAACGAGATCAAACTAGGTATGGAGATACCGATGATCGAATCTCGGACATGTAATATATCATGAAACAAAAGGATTAAGATACTAGCGTAAAAGGTTCCGACGATCACAAGAAAGTCATCGTTGAATGTGGGAGTCGGTATGGGTCTCCGGATCCCGCTTCGATTATTGATTCGAGAGGGTCTCGATCATGTCCGCATTATTCACGAACCGTAGGGTGACACTTAAGAGACACCGACATCCAATTGGAGCAAAAGTTTCATGCCGAAAAGAAAAAGAAAGCAGGAATTTATTTCACTAGACACCAAACTGCTTTGGTTGAAATTGCTGAAACTGGTTACGCATGTGAAATAGAATAATAGCAAGGGTTTTATGTGAATGTTTGTTAATTAAAGTAATTAACAAAATTCTGAATAAATAAATAAAAGAGTTTTATTTAATGAGAGCTTGCATTAAATTTGGTGGAAATTTAATGCATGTGAGTGGATTTTGAGTGGAGGTTTTTAATGGGAGTGGAGGCTTTTCATTTTGAGTGGGAGCTCCACCCACATGAATGTGGAAGAGGTGGGGGCAGCCCCATGGCTGGGCGCCATGCCCCTTGGGTGGCCCCCCCCTCCCCCCTAAAAGGCCCCCCTCTCCCCCTCCCACACCCCACCTCCTCCTGGAGGATCTCCCCCCCTCTAGAATTTCTCCCCCATGGTCTCGGACTAGCGAGATACATGTTCCCGGTGGCTTTTCGGCAAGAAAGAGTTGTGCTTCCGCTGCATCGCTGGAGCGAGGAGGCGGAGGTTGCTCGGTGCCTCGAACGTGTGTGCGAGCACGGATGCGCTGCTGTTTTGCGCTTAGGACTTCCTCTCGATCTTGAGATCGGCAAGAGATCGTCTACATCAACCACGAGTTTGGACTCGTTAAGCTTTGTCGGTCTTCAAGGGTATGTTCTCTACGGATATACATCCGTTGTTTGTATCTAGTAGATAGATCTTGGTACATAGTTGTTCCCATCGTAGGAAAATTTTTGTTTTCTATGCGAACCCTACAAAGGGTATCAGAGCCGGATCTATGCGTAGATGCTTTGCACGGGTAGTACACATATGAGTATGTGGGCGATGATGATCATTTTATTGCTTCTTAGTTGTACTTTGGATATTGGTGCCATAGTGGGATGAAGCGGCCCGGACAAACTTTACATGTCCTCGCACATGAGACCTGTTCCACGCTTGACATGCAACTAGTTTTGCATAAGTGGTTAGCGGGTGTCTGTCTCTCCTACTATAGTCAATATCTAATTTGCAACGAGTTGTCAACATTTTGGTTATCCTCGTTGTGGTTCATGTTCGTAGGTAAGAACGGTTCTATCTTCGAAAGCCCTAAGCCACGTAAAATTTGCAATGGATAAATTAGAGGCGTCTAGTTTAGATTGTTGCTGGGCTAGTGTTATGATATGGTGATGTTGTAAGTAGAAGTATATGATGATACTCTTACAACACACATAACGTGTAATCTCCATAGACCTTGGACTTACACATAAAGGTATGATAGTGATCATACCACGATGCACATGATAGAGATCATATGCGAGAACCATATCATTCCACTAATAAACATGTGATGTTTGATAGCATCTTATATTGCTTGTTTGGCGTTTTATTAGCATAATAAGATGATCCCTCATTTAGATATCAAGATAAAAATGTGTTCTTCCTTAAGTATGCACCGACAATATTTCGTCGCTTCAAGACATCACGTGATGATCGGGTGTACTTGAATCCACGAGCATATCTCGGGTGTAAGACAGTTACACACGCGAATACTAAGGTTCTTACTTGGCGAGCCTAGCATGTAGACATGGCCTCGAACACGGACGAAAGGTTAAGCATGAGTCATATAGTAGATATGATGCCCATTGGATGCTCGCCTTTGAAGCTACACCGACTCACGTGATGATCGGACTTGGTGTAGTGGATTTGGTTCATGTAATCACCAAAAAGACACGAGGGATGTCGTTTTTGAGTGGGAGTTCATTTCTAATTTGGATTAGTAGAACTCAATTTATCATAAATTAAATCAAAGTGAATTTGCATAATTTGTTGTAGTCATTGGCATTCGTTCACCACCTTATGCATAGTTGTAATTGAGATAATAGAACTATAGAATTCTGGATATATACTTTACGAACTGGTATCGTATTGTGTTGAGTGTCAATCTAAAGTTTAAAGTCCTATTGCAAACTTTCAGCAAATTCTATTTACTCCGTGAAATTTAATAATTGGTATTAAATCGAGAGTAACAATTCCAGTGTTAGTATCTTAAGTATCATGTTTGCCTCCATGATTCTTGATTTAAACATCAAGTTTATCTAGGAGCTGAAAGAATTGTTTCAGAAACCATCATGTGTGGCAGATATAACGATATCTGAAACAATGTTTGTTGCAATATGATAGAGTATAATATATGTTCTCATATTGGATGAGAATTTGCGAAGGTTGGAGATGCTAGACATCCTAATCATCCAAAAGGGTTTTGGAAAGTAATGTTATACTCACGATTCCTTTATAAGCTAAAAGTAGCTTGATCATGAAAGTTGTCATGATAAGGGTGAATAGAATATGTATGTAAAATGTTTACTACACTAAAAGATTACTAAAGAATGGATTTTGAAAGAATACCGATCATTTTGATGATGGTGATCTACTTGAGTGCAAGTCCAAAGGTATTATTATTTGAATATACACGCTTTGGACTAGGTGTCATGTATATGGCGCCACTTTTGATGTTGATAAATTCTTTTAAAAAGAAAAAGAAATGCTGAAAGAGAATCTATAAAATATATTTGGCAGAAAAGAAAAGATTGGAAATATCCAATTTAGGTATATATATGATATACATGTTATGGTTGTATTCTTTGCTTGTTAAACAATGTGGTTCTTGGGTATTGGATACCGAATTGGTTGGTATGAAATTTCATACGGAACAACGCAATTCATGAACCACAATGACCTAAGTAACTAGCAAGAGAATATGTGATGATGTTCATCGAAAACAAACAAACCGTTGTTTGTATTTCTCGTTGACATCAAAACTTGACTTCAAGATTTGTTTTAATAATTGTTATTTGAATCAGGTATTATAAGAACAAAGGTTGTTCAAATAATTACCGTATTCCATATAAGATGGATGATTTACAAATCTAGTTGAAGAAATCACATCCATAAATCCTAATGCTAAAATGTTGCAAGACAAATGATTGAAAGATCACTTATGAAGTGACATCGCTGTTTAAATTATATTGGAAAGAAAACATGAAGAATCTCCATATTCATGGATTTTTGGAGTCTTTGATTTGATCAAGTGACGCTTGTGAGACTTTCCTCGGGATAATTAAAACTTCGTTCAAACGCCAAAGAAGAACGAATGACTAAAATATTGGAATTTATACATATCGATGTATGTAGTCCATTATGTGCAGTCGTAAGCGATGGGTTTCAACTTCATATGCTTTCTCCGGATTTTTGAGTGAATATTCACTTAATGAGAAAGAAGTATGAAATATTTGAAAAACGTTTTCAAAGACTTTCAAGATGAAGTGGAAAATCATTGTAACAAGAAAAATAAATGAATTATGATTTGATCATAAAGGGATTTATTTGAGTTACAAGTGTAACAAGAAAATAAATGAATTATGATTTTATCATAAAGGGATTTATTTGAGTTGCAAGTTTAGCAAAACACCTAGATTTACATCTCCCAAAACACCATAGGAGTATGGAGTGTTTGAGATTTGTAATGAAACCTTGTTTGACATGGTTGGATCAAAGGTGTTATTTATAAAACTGCCATTATGTTTTAAAAGATTAAAGCTTTAGAGACTACCGCTTTTACTGAAAAGAGCTCCATCTTGATCCGTTGAAATGACACCATATGAGTTATGGTTTGGGGTAAAACCCAAGTTGTCCTTTCTTAAATTTTGGTATGCTAAACATAAGTAAGATGTTTACAACCAAAGTCGGATGAGCATGTCTTTGTAGGTTATTTTGAATAACAATTGGTTATTCCTCCTTAACACCGAGGACAAAAGGGTTTGTCGCTTGAAATGTAAAGTTTCTTGAAGAAGGAATTTTTCATAAATGTTAAGTGGGAGGACAATAGAACTTTGATAAGGTTAACGAACCTTAGCTAAATGTGCTGAGTTGCGCAGCGCCGGAAATGGTTCTGGAGGCTGCCATAATGCTCATAGCTTATGTGCCTCAAAGGTTGTGGTCACGGAGATCTAAGTTCCTATTGAACCAAGTAGGTCGGTTAAACAATCAAATGCAAGATTTGAGAGTAAATCATTATTGTTTGACAATGATGAACCGAATATATGCAAAGAAGCGATGATGGGCCCTGACTCCGTCAAATGGCTTGAAGCCATAAAATCCGTGATAGTTCCATACACGAGAAATCAAGTTTTGAACTTGGAAGACCCAGGAAAGGTGTAAAACCTATCGGTCGATTTGGATCTATAAAGAAACAGACATGGATGTCTCACATCTATGAAATATTCGACATGTTGTAAAGTATTTTATGACAATGTTCAAAGAGTTGACTATGACAAGATTTGATCTTTCATAGCGATATTTAGTCTGAACGGATTAAAGTAGCAACCACTACATATAATTTGGTATATGGTAGATGAATAAACAAAACAAAGTTCTTCTAATAGAATGGTTACCTAGGACGTGTACATGACACGGTCCAAAGGGTTTTGTTAAATTCAAAGGATGCTAAAAGGGCATGCAAACTTCAATGGTTGAAGTAAGCATCGCGGAGTTGGAATCTTCACCATGATGAAAAGGAGTTTTTCATCAGGAGACGATGAAGATGCTTGCGTTTGCAAGAAATTAAGTGGGAGCGCTAAGACATATTTCTAATACATTATGTGGAGGACATCTTGTTGATTGGAAATGATGTATCTTTTATTGACAAAGGTTAAGAATTTCATTTTGATGAAAGACTTAGGCAAAACCCGAATATTTAGCGTGAATGTCTATAGTGGATAGACTGTGACGCCAATATGGTTGTGCCAAACGTACATATATGAGATATTGAAGGAGTTCAATATAGAAACGACAAGAAACAGTTCTTGTCACATGGAAAGGAATTGAATCAAGATTCAAGTATATCGACACTTGATAAGTGAAACAAGATTCAAGTGCTTTGACACTTGATGAGTGCAATCACGAGAATGTTTTGATCAATCATACCATGATATGTACACATCCAGATATGTCCTATGCTCTAAGTGTTATGAGCATATACCAGAATGAATCATAAAATGATCATTGGACTATAGTAAGGATATTCTTATGATCTTTTGGAAGAACTAAGAATATATTTGTGTAGAGGTGACAAACAATTACAAATAGTTCATTGTAAAGCGTTACATTGATACTAGTTTTGTCACAAGATACAAATTAATTTTATCTCAATTTAAACTATGGGTGGCACAATGTAATGGAAAGGAGATTCCATGATGGATTTGGAAGAGTTCCAAAGTTAAGACATTGTGACGAATACTACAACAAAAGGCTAAGTATATGACAGCTATAGTAGCGACAAGGAGGGAATTTGTGTCAAGTAGTTTGTTATCAAACTAAGGTGTGGTTATAGCGGGCTAACACTAAAGATATATTGTATGACAATAGTATCGACGTGTTTTAACCCCAAGGAACTAAAGGTCTCACCAAAAGACCAAATTAATACAATGCCATCTCATTGGAGAATGAGTGATGCGTGAAGACGCAAAGACATGCAAATACACACGGACCTGAAATCGTCAGATCCGTAGATTATGTTAACCACTTGCAAATGCGTATATGGAACACCAGAAAGCCATAGGTGTTCAATACGCAAAGTTCTCAAACTAGATTATTGTCTCTAGTGCAAGTGGGAGATCAAGGAATATGCCCGAGAGGCAATAATAAAGTGGTTATTATCGTATTCCTTATTTATGATAAATGTTTATTTTGCATGCTATAATTGTATTAATACGGAAACATTAATACATGTGTGTTTAATAAACAAATAGAAAGTTCCTAGTTATGCCTCTCTTATAAACTAGCTCGTTGATTAACAATATGATCATAGGTTTCCTGATCATGGACATTGGATGTTGTTAATAACGAGGTCACAACATTAGTGTAATGGTGTGATGAACATTCATCCGAAGTATAGCATTACGATCAAAGTCATTGAGTTTATATTGCTATAACAACTTACGAAGTGATCCTAATCCTTAGACCATGAGATCATGTCAATCACTAACACCGGAAGAGTTTCTTGATAACATCAAACGTCACACCGTAAGTGGGTGATTATAAAGTTGGATTCAGAACTACTAAAGTGTTATGTTTAGGCCCATGGATCGAGAGTGGAATTTGTTCATCCCGATGACGGATAGATCTACTCTGGGCCCTCTCGGTGATATCACATTGGTTAGCTTGCAAGCAAGTGATTTGATCACTAGAATGTTATATCACGAACGAGAAAAGAGTGCATGTCGACGAGATCAAACTAGGTATGGAGATACCGATGATCGAATCTCGGACATGTAATATATCATGAAACAAAAGGATTAAGATACTAGCATAAAAGGTTAACGATCACAAGAAAGTCATCGTTGAATGTGTGGGAGTCGAGATGGGTCTCAGATCCCGCTTCTGATTATTGATTCGAGAGGGGTCTCGATCATGTCCGCATTACTCACGAACCGTAGGGTGACACACTTAATAGACACCGACATCCAATTGGAGCAAAAGTTTCATGCCGAAAAGAAAAAGAAAGCGCAGGAATTTATTTCACTAGACACCAAACTGCTTTGGTTGAAATTGCTGGCCG
Source organism: Avena longiglumis (assembly GCA_030063025.1). Taxonomy (NCBI): domain Eukaryota; kingdom Viridiplantae; phylum Streptophyta; class Magnoliopsida; order Poales; family Poaceae; genus Avena; species Avena longiglumis. The sequence continues at coordinate 418,322,333 of CP125979.1, read as the reverse complement.
GTTACGCATGTGAAATAGAATAATAGCAAGGGTTTTATGTGAATGTTTGTTAATTAAAGTAATTAACAAAATTCTGAATAAATAAATAAAAGAGTTTTATTTAAATGAGAGCTTGCATTAAATTTGGTGGAAATTTAATGCATGTGAGTGGATTTTGAGTGGAGGTTTTTAATGGGAGTGGAGGCTTTTCATTTTGAGTGGGAGCTCCACCCACATGAATGTGGAAGAGGTGGGGGCAGCCCCATGGCTGGGCGCCATGCCCTTTGGTGCCCCCCTCTCCCTATAAAAGGCCCCCTCCTCCTCTCACAACACACCTCCTCGTGAAGGATCTCTCTCCCTCTAGAATTTATCCCCATGGTCTCGGACTAGCGAGATACATGTTCGGTGGATTTTCGGCAAGAAATAGTTGTGCTTCCGCTGCATCGCTGGAGCGAGGAGGCGGAGGTTGCTCGGTGCCTCGAGCGTGTGTGAGCACGGATGCGCTATTGTTTTTGGCGCTAGGACTTCCTCTCGATCTTGAGATCGGCAAGAGATCGTCTACATCAACCACGAGTTTGGACTCGTTAAGCTTTGTCGGTCTTCAAGGGTATGTTCTCTACGGATATACATCCGCCCGTTGTTTGTATCTAGTAGATAGATCTTGGTACATAGTTGTTCCCATCGTAGGAAAATTTTTGTTTTCTATGCTGCGAACCCTACAACTATTCTACACTTATTTTGGGGCTGTCCTTTTGCAAAAGCTTGCCGGGCTGAAATTTCCCATGTCTCAGTGGCTGATCACAATCTTTTTGAAGTTTTAGCCAGTATTAAAAAAGATCTTAAAGTCCCTTTTGCAATGGAAATTATTATCCTAGGAGCTTGGGGCATATGGATGTGCAGAAACAATGAAATTTTCAACAACAAGCATGCTTCTCTTGAAGAATGGAGGGCTATTGTCGCTCAGAAGTTAAGATGGGTCCTGTATATAATTAAGAAAAAGAATTATCAGGGCCTCAAAGATTGGATTAGAAATAATTTAGACAGGAGATAGCTGCTATGAATGTTATCCCTCTTTTGAGGTGGCCTGAAACTTGTAAATACATCTTTATAACTCTATATGATTTATAAAAATTGCAGTGGGGTTCTTTACCCTACTGTTTTACCCTCAAAAAACAAGAGCCGGATTTTCAATCGGTACTTTTGGTGGCAACTAGGCCCGAGCGGAACTTCCGGTCCCTGGCCGGAACTTCCGGTGGGGGCGGTATTACCACTGTAACTTCCGGCCCAAATTCTGTCAAATACAACAACCCAAATAGAGAGGATATAGTATGTGAGCAGAAGAAGAACCGTAACTTCCGGCGGCAAAATGCCCTAGCTGAACTTCCGATGAGAAGCCGGAACTTTCGGTCAAGGAAATTCTAGAAACCACAAATACAATAACTTTCGCATCCGAACTCCAAACAATATGAAACCAATTTTGTTGGACAGATAACAACGAATAGAATCTCCCAAGGGAGAAAATACCATGAATATATATGTGAAGTATCTCCCAAGGTGTTGAGCCGGAAAACTTGCAATATCAAAAACCGCAATAAGATATGCAAGTGAAATCCTTATTTGATGAACTAGAGCTTGTTATGATGATAACCACAAGCTCTAGATCCTCTCATGGACAAGAACCAAATAACAATCAAGAAAGGTGATGCTATGAATGCAAAGGTTTGAGCTCTCTCCGAACGATGCAAACGAGACACCCGCTTGAGCGCCCCTCTTGATAGTACGGCTATCTATCCTAAACCCGGTCTCCCAACTAACAACACGAGACCGGCAAAATAGAAGCCCTATCAATAACATACCTTTGCCTTGAGCATCCCACTTGAACTTGATGTAGATCGTCTTGTTCTTCTATAGTGGGAACACCTTTCTTGTTTGCTCTTGCTTGATGAAGATGAAGACTTGCAAATTTCCCCCCCATACTCCATGGGGAAACCTCTTCTTTGAACTTGTCTTCATCACTCCATGATCATGAGTATGGCAAGCTTCAATAATGAGATCTTCTAGAGATGGCGCATCTTGAGCTTTCCCTTCTTCATCCCTTCTTGAGGTTGATCCACCTTGATACAACTCTTTGCACTTGTCTTGATCAAACCTTCAAGCTCCTTCTTTCTTCATGTTTCCAATGGCACAAAGCCCTTGGACATTTCTTCATATTTCAACCTTGAGACTAACACATGGCCCAAGAGATGCCAATGGACAAACCTACAAGTGAAATTCAATTTACACATTAGTCCATAGAGATTTTCATTAATTAACAAAACCACACATGGGGGCATACATGCCCTTTCACTTACCGTCACAACTTAGGATCTTATTATGAAGTTCCTCTTAGTCCGCCACCTCTTAACCCAAGAAGGTGCGGCAAGATTAGATTCATGATAAGATCTATCAGTTTGAAAAATCTTCAAAAGTATGTGTTGAAACTATTGGAGAAGGAATTGACTCCTACTGGATGATGAGCAAAGACCTTGAGAAAAAGGTCAATGACATCGATGGTAGGGTTGATTTCTTGATTAATTTTTTTTTGAATTGACAGATGAGAAGAAATTCCTTAAGAGGAAAATTTTGAAGCTTCAATACGACATGGCCAAGCTCAGCATCCGCCTAGCAAGTGTGGCTAAAGGAGAGGAAGACAATGCTCTTCCTACACAGGAGGAGGAATAGGTACCAGCGAGGAGTTAATTGATCCTGCCTGGCTTGACTCTAAGCTTGGGGATATCTCTGAAACCTTTTAATCAATCTTGTAAGTTTATTACTTCTAGTTTAGCATTGAGTTCGAGTTCATAAATAAAGTTTGCATCATTAGTTTCCCTTCAGGAATAGTTGATCCCTATTATGAAATTCTGAGTTTATTATAATATATGAAGCATTATTGAGTTTGAGTTTGAGTTTGTCTCATTGGATATATGAATTGCTTGAGTATGATTTTACTTGCACTTGATGATAGCAATAGGAGTCTTCCACACCATTGGTATTAATGGAACACATAAAGATAGTTTGATCAATATGTTTAGGTCAATGGTTTGCTTTACAAAAAGGAGAAACTATCTAATTAATTAAGATGAAAAATAAAAACCTTGAACAATGGAGAAAATATAAGTGCTATCAAAAAGAGTGAGAACAAGTTTGAGGTAGAATGCTCAAGTTATAAAGATGCTTCATATATATTTGGAATTTGATAATTGAGACCATTAAAACTTTTATATTCCTACATGAAGTGGATTATATGGCTAGCTTATTTGCACATCACTTAAACAAAAGTGTGAGCACAAATACATATAGAAAAAGAAAGATGAAGAAAAAGAGCGAATGTGCAAAGCACAAATAGGCATATACCACCTATTGTAGTAAGACAAAGAGACGTTTGAGATTTTGAATCCCAAGTGAATATGTTAATCCTAAAAACACTTGGGACTACCTCACTAACTCATTAGGTTGAACCGAATACTTTTACATCATATGAAGAATAATATTTTGTGAAATATTAATTGCTAAGGTGTGAAAGCTTGCTAATATTATTCGGATGATTCGAGTAAGGTACTATCCATAAACTTATTTATATGTATCCTTTATGATAAAAACATGCTGCAACTGCCTCATTTATTTTATCGACTCAACTTCATGAATATGAGGATCACATCCATTAAGCTAAACTTGCTCGGGACGAGCAAGGTTCTAAGCTTGGGGAAGTTGATGAGTGCATATTTGCATCATGTTTTACATTGTTATTTTGCATTGTAGATGTAGGATTTTGGTATTTTATGCCGCACGCACTTTTTATGTTTATTTTCACCAGGATCAGATCAGATGATAGATCTAAAGGACACAATTCTTGGAGCAGTTGTACAGGAGGGAAAAGGAGCCAAAAACTACGTAAATCGCTTATTTGGGTAATATTAATAATATCAGAAGAAAACCCGAAGCGAGAAGCAGAGGAAGAAGAGTTGACGACCAACTATACGGCGGGCCGCCGTATAGTTGGCGCCACCTTCGCCTCCTCAAATAGTTTCACCCCGTGCAACTGGTTCGGAGAGACGACATACAGAACACCCAGAAATCGCGAAAACATCACCTCCGGAAGGGATATGGAGGGGGAACTTTCTCTAGAGATCCATCTTCGCCCTAAGAAGATATGGGAGGCCAAGGCATCAATCTACATCTTCATCAACCGCTGCATCTGCATCATCACCATCATCATCTCCATCCATCCCATCTAGATCTTTTTGTAATTCTTGCACTAGTTGTGGATTTATACAAGTACTATTCACCAATAATCTTTTCCATTACCATTGACATGATGCTGATTGCCTCCATGTCTGATTAGATCTTTAGTTCTTGGGGATATGGAGAAACCCTAGTATATGATTGAGATGAGATAGAGATTATTATGTTATACATCGTTATATGTATGTGTTAATTGTCTTCATCTTGATGTTGGGTGAAGCGCGCCACTCAATATTTGCCTCTAGTGGGGACTCGATGAAGGGGATTACTTGATGGTAGACAGAGGGATGATAGCACTTACTATGACTATAAAGTGTTGAGTAATAGAGCAATTTACCAAGCGAATTATCCATAATAAATGCTAAATAAAACATGACTAGAATAATAGGCAATATACTAATCATGTTAAATAGCGAATACAAATTAAGCCATATAGCGAAACAAACTGCAAGGCATAAAATATTGGATAGGATCAGAACAAGATTGAGACAGAAGATGTACACGGCAATAGCAGAAGTAGAACCGCCGGCATTGGAACCGTCATTGGCCATGTCGTCGAGGAAGAGGGTGCTGATGTCGGGGAAGAAGTCCTCGTCGGGGAAGACGTCTCTATCTGTGAGGGAGTCCGTGACGAAGCCAGTAGTCGCGCTGATAGTGCTCCCAAAAAACCTTATCGCCCTTCTCCCGTACAGGACTCGAAGCAGCGGGGTCTCGGAGGCCTACTGTCCCGGCTCGCGGTGCACGCCGCAAGACGGGATGGGGAAGATTGGAAGTAGCACAGTGTTCTGGAACTGGAGCGCAAGGGATGTGTCGAAGGCAGTCTGAGAGGAGGCGCGACCTCTCTCTCTTATAGGCGCAGAGGGGAAGGCAGACAGTGCAGAAGATGAAACGAATGGACGGAAGATGAAGCGAACAGGCGGCAGCCCAACGGACAGCCTCCACTCAATTCGTATTCATTTAATTCGTATTAAAAGTCCATTCAAAGCAAACGTTTCAGCTTCTGTACATCTGTTCATATACCATTCATGCGTGGCAAAATAAAGCTCGGCTCGGCGAGATTCCTCATAACCAAGGCTGGCCGTGGCGTGGCGTGGCGAGGCGAGCGAGGAGGAGGAGCGCGCGTGTGGAACTCTCTCCTTCTCCTTCTCATCCTTTTACCAAGTGGTAGGAGAGCTCACCTTATAAGCTGGTCCAACTTCCACTCAACTAGCAATGTGGGACTAAACATTTGTCCCAACTCTTGTCTTGCATGAATGGGCCACACGGGCCTCTAGGATTTTCGGAATTATTGAAATAGAAAATGGGCGGGACTATTTGGGCCAAAATTCCAACAATCCCCACCAGATCCCGTGAGGCACATGTAATTTGCCTTTGGTTCCAAAACACGCTTGTTTATACCGTCTTGTAGTGGAGACTGTTAAGTTGAACTTCCACCTAGAATTCTATGCTACACTAGGTTGCGACTTGTACAATGGACTATGCCTTGAACTGCAAGTTTGCTGCAATCTAGCTTCACATGAAGTCTTGACCGATACTGGACTACCGTGGGACTTCCCCGCGGGTGGAGCTTATACGTCATACTCCATGACCTTTCATGAGTTTATTAGAGAGCACCCTACTCTCATAGACTGCGACGTTTTAACAGTCAGACTTATATAGGTGTGTTCTTCAAAAGATGTTCTGCAGGACAACATCTTTGCTTAGGATAAGCCACTTAGAACACATTAAGATAATAAATCAACCTGCCATGTAGAATAGGAAAGTATTGCATCTTTATGGAGTGGTGTTTATTAAAGTAGGGATACTTTCCTCTCAGCTAACCAACAACTTGTTTCCCAATTCTAATTCACGGGATCTCCGATCACATAGAGTGGTTTGCCACTGTGGAAAGCTCAAATTGTGGGTCTCATACCCATCTCCTTCGATGCATTTTCTATCACGTTGCGTGATAGACCCTTTGTGAAGGGATCTGCCAAGTTTTTAGATGTTTGGATATAATCCAATGCAATAACTCCGGAGTTTCTCATTTTCCTGACAGATTTCAGTCTCCTCTTCACATGTCTTGAGGACTTCATATTATCCTTAGAACTATTCACCTTAATAATCAGTTTGATTATCACGTTCATTGGAATTGCGGGTATAGGTTTTTCAACCACGGTAAGTCCATCAAGAGTTCACGAAGCCACTTCAACAAAGGGCCGTGTCTAGTGCCGTGAGTTCGCTTCCATAGTTAACCTCGTTAAGATGGTCCGATTGCAAGACTTCAAGAAACAGCCACCACCAAGTGTGAAAACATATCCACTCGTGGCCTTTATCTCATCGAGATCGGATATCCAATTTGAATCACTATAACCCTCTAGTACCCTCGGATACCGGTATAGTGTATGCCATAGCTCATGATACCTTTTAGATATCGCATAACTCTTTCAAGAGCATGCCAGTGATCATCTCCTGGATTTGAGACAAATCGACTTAGTTTGCTTACAGCAAAGGCGATGTCAGGTCTCGTGGCACTAGCTAAATACATAAGCGAGCCAATGATTTGAGAGTATCTTAGTTGGTCTCTAGCATTTCCTCGATTCTTTCGAAGTAACACACTAGGATCATACGGTGTAGGAGAAAAATTGACGTCGCTATACCCGAAACGACTCAAGATCTTTTCCACATAGTGGGACTGAAGCAATGTAATCCCACCATCATCATCTCTCAATAGCTTGATGTTTAGGATGACATCAGCTACTCCCAGATCCTTCATCTCAAAGGAACGAGATAAGAAATCTTTGACCTCCTTAATTGCATTAAGGTTGGTTCCGAAAATCAGTATGTCATCAACATACAAACAAAGGATGACTCCTCACCCCACCATGGCGATAGTATACGCACTTGTAAACCGTTTACAACAAAGCTGCGGTTAAGTTTTTATCAAATTTTTCGTACCCTTGCTTAGGTGCTTGTTTAAGACCATACAAAGACTTGAGAGCTTGCACACTTTTCTTTCTTGACCATTTACTACAAAACCATCTGGTTGATCCATATAAATTTCCTCATCCAACTCTCCATTTAGGAAAGCTGTCTTAACGTCCATTTGATGAACGAGAAGACCGTGTGAGGCAGCCAGAGAAAGTAGTACTCGAATGGTGGTCAACCTTGCTACAGGTGAGTAAGTGTCAAAGAAGTCTTCACCTTCCTTTTGGGTATAACCCTTGGCCACAAGCCTTGCCTTGTACTTCTCAATAGTACCATCAGGCCTTAGTTTCTTCTTGAACACCCATTTACATCCTCTGTGTTTGCACCCATAAGGACGATCAGTGATCTCCCATGTTTCATTAGCTAAGATGGAATTCATCTCACTATGAACAACTTCCTTCCAGTAGTCAGCATCAGGAGATGCATAAGCTTCTGAAATGGAAGCGGGAGTGTCATCCACAAGGTACACAATGAAATCATCACCAAAAGACTTTGCAGTCCTTTGTCTCTTGATCCTTTTAGGAATTTCATTATCATCCTCCTTAGGACTTTCAGAGTGTTCAATCGGAATGGTAGGTTCAGAGAATATAGCAAATTCCTGATTAGATGAACTAGGTATCTCCGGATTTGATGAGTTAGGTTTATCCTTCATTGGAAAGATATCCTCAAAGAAAGTCGCATCAGTCGACTCCATGATTGTACCGACATGAATGTCAGGTACTTCAGATTTTACTATCAAGAATCTATAACCAATGCTATGAAAAGCATAGCCCAGAAAAACACAATCAATGGTTTTTGGTCCAAGCTTGCGCTTCTTGGGGATTGGTACATTAACCTTTGCCAAACAACCCCAAGTACGTAAGTAAGAGAGTTTTAGTCTTTTCTTCTCCCATTCTTCGAATGGAGTAATTTCTTTGTTCTTTGTGGGAACTCGGTTTAGGACATGACACGCGGTCAATAATGCCTCCCCCCACCATTCCTTAGAAAGACCCGATGTGTCTAACATGGCGTTAACCAAATCTGTTAGAGTACGGTTCTTTCTTTCGGCTACTCCATTTGACTGGGGTGAGTAGGGATGCGTCCTCTCATGAATTATACCATGTTCCGCACAAAAATAATCAAACTCGTTTGAAAAATACTCTCCACCACGATCAGACCTAAGCCTCTTAATCTTTCGATCAAGTTGATTTTCTGCCTCATCTTTATAGATTTTGAAGAAACTCAAAGCCTCATCTTTTGATTTTAGAAGATACACATGGCAATATCTCGTAGAGTCATCGATCAAAGTCATGAAGTATTTCTTTCCACCTTTTGTTAACACACCATTCATCTCACAAAGATCAGAATGTATGAGCTCTAGTGGTGTTAAATTTCTCACTTCTGCAGTCGTATGTGACTTGCGAGGTTGTTTAGCTTGCACGCAGACTTGGCACTTAGATCCCTTAACAGTTGAGAAATCAGGGATTAAATTCATTTTGGCTAACGCGTCATACAACCAAAATTAATATGAAAGATTTAGAGTGCCGACATTTGATTCAAAATTTGTGTAAATATGATTAACAACTTTATTACAAATGTCCGATGAGATAAGCGGAACAAGCCTCCGCATTCATAGCCTTTACCAATAAAAGTTCCATACTTGAAATTACAAATTTATTGGACTTGAATACAATCTTGTAGCCATCTCGACACGTAAGAGATCCGCTAACAAGATTTTTATTTATTGAGGAACATGATGCACGTTCTTGGTAGCGCAGTCTTTCAAGTGAACTTGACGATGTACCAACACCATGAGCGAAGCATGCGAGTCGTTCCCCATCAAGACGGTTTGAGTCCCTCGACTGATATGAAGAAAACATGGAAATATCGTAACGTACATGTACATTAGCGCGTGTCAATCCACCAATCAGAGAATGACATAATGAAAGAACAGAGGTAATATACCATACCCAACATCTTTCATCTCAACGTCGCCCATGACAACATTAGCGCCTTTGCTGCTCTTCCCATCTTGGCGCTTGTCAAAGCGGTTGGGACAAGCAGAGCCCAATGATTAGGATCACCGCACACATGACAAGCACCTTTCCTCTTATCCTTCTTCTTGAAGCTGGGACTGTGAGGCCTTCTTCTTTCCATCGAACTTTCCGTTGTCATCAAACTTGCCTTTGTTCTTGAACTTGTGAGGTGGAAGTTCCTTTTCTGTACCGTGTTGGCATTAGAACCTCCCTCGGTACCTCGAGCACGTGTGTCTTTTGCTCGCCTTCTCTTCCACGTCAAGAGTCCCAATGAGATCCGTCACGGAGAACTCTTGTCTCTTGTGCTTGAGAAGTAGCAAAATTCCTCCATGATCGGGAAGTTTGGCAATGATGCCTCCGCAACAAACTTGTCCGGTAACACACAAGTGAAGTGCTCAAGCTCCACGGCAAGTGATCAGTATCTCATGAGCTCCACAATGGAGCGGTCATCAATCATCTTATAGTCATAGAATTGTTCCATGACATACGTTCACCGCCAAAGATCGGAGACTCCAAATTTTCTCTCGAGCGCATCCCACATATCTTTGCCATTGCTAAATGACAGATACGAATCGACAATATTGTCGCCAAGGATGCTGATCAAGGCAGCCTTGAAAGTGGTATCAAGTTTTTGGAACGCCTCTTCCTGAGCGGGATTAAGTTCCCCCTCAGGTGCGCCATAGATGGCGTTATAGCAGCTCATGGTCTGAAATCAGAGCACTGCTCTCGCACGCCATCGTTTGTAATTCACACCTTCAAACACAAGTGGTTTCATAGAAGCAACAAAGCCACTTGGGGCAAATTGCCTGAAATAAGGTTTTTGGATTGTTGAGTAATAGAGCAATTACCAAGCGAATTATCCATAATAAACGCTAAATAAAACATGACTAGAATAATAGGCAATATACTAATCATGTTAAATAGCGAATACAAATTAAGCCATATAGCGAAACAAACTGCAAGGCATAAAACATTGGATAGGATCAGAACAAGATTGAGACAGAAGATGTACACGGCAGTAGCAGAAGTAGAACCGCCGGCATTGGAACCGTCATTAGCCATGTCGTCGAGGAAGAGGGTGCTGATGTCGGGGAAGAAGTCCTCGTCGGGGAAGACGTCGCTATCTGTGAGGGAGTCCGTGACGAAGCCAGTAGTCGCGCTGATAGCGCTCCCCAAAAACCTTATCGCCCTTCTCCCGTACAGACTCGGCGGGGTCTCGAGGCCCTCATCCCGGCTCGCATGTGCACGCCAAGACAGGATGGGAAGATTGAAGTAGCATGTGTTCGAACTGGGCGCAAGGGATGTGTCGAAGATACCGAGAGGAGGCGCGACCTCTCTCTCTTATAGGCGCAGAGGGAAGGCGATGCGAGAAGATGAAACGAATGGACGGAAGATGAAGCGAACAGGCGGCAGCCCAACGGACAGCCTCCACTCAATTCGTATTCATTTAATTCATTTAACTCGTATTAAAAGCAAACGTTTCAGCTTCTGTACATCTGTTCATATACCATTCATGCGTGGCAAAATAAAGCTCGGCTCGGAGATTCCTGAACCAGCAAGGCTGCGTCGTTCTGGCGGCGAGGAGGAGGAGGAGCGCGCGTGTGGAACTCTCTCCTTCTCCTTCTCATCCTTTTACCAAGTGGTAGGAGAGCTCACCTTATAAGCTGGTCCAACTTCCACTCAACTAGCAATGTGGGACTAAACATTTGTCCCACCTCTTGTCTTGCATGAATGGGCCACATGGGCCTCTAGGATTTTCAGGAATTATTGAAATAGAAAATGGGCCAGACTATTTGGGCCAAAATTCCAACATAAAGTCGTTGTTATCCTTTACGTACTAACTTGGGGAATCAAGGAGAACTCATTAATCCATATCCATGCCGTGGGAGAAATCTCTTAATAGCGGGATAATACGATTGATGACGTTTATCTGTCAGCTGTGGTTATGAAGGATGGTGTGAGCACTGGTTACTGCCTCATCATTTATATATGGAGCTCCTCCCACATGCATGCATATCATGAGAATTTTCGCTATAATAATTTTGATTACTTAGTCTAAATTGCTAGAGGTGTATCCACCACTCCCTGAGAACGTCTTTTCCTATTGCAGTTTCAATCTTTTGTATGCACGTGATTACTACTTTATGTATTAAGTTTTACTTTGCTTTACTTTACTGTTTCAACCAACCAAAAACCCAAAAACAATTCTACTTTTATTGCAACTTAGAATTATTCCTCAAAGTATTTCATTTAGTTTTAGTTAAAATCGTTTTAATCTTTCGCATACTGATTTCTGTGGGATCGATATCTTTATTTTTAAACTAGCTACAAACGATCTGTGTACTTGCAGTCATCACTCACCCTCTTCGATAGATGACATCGCAGCCCTCCGCTTCTTCTTCTTCGGCAATGGAGCTCATGTGCCGTTGATCGCATGGTAAGCCATCTTCTTCTATACCTTCTGTTGTGATCTTTCTTTGTCTTTTTTTGATTGCTGCCTAATTCTCTCCATTTTTATTGTACGTTTTTCCATGACGCACTTTGATGGTGGTACGAATGTTCGTTTTGTTTGCATGTGAAATGTGTGAGGCTGGCTTGCTTGACGCTTTTTCGGCGATTGCATGGCCTTGTCGTCGCCCTTTCAACTATTGACCGTGTTTATATCTAGCATGTGAGGTATGTTTTGTTTCCCAATGTTCATGTCTTTCATGTTTTAAGGCCTACATCCTTCGTTTTATCTTTCATGTATTCTCTTTATTCATCCCTTAACAAGGTGACGGTTCAAGTTCGCTTGCGCCTTGCCTCACCAACATTTGTTACTGTCGCTTCTCCCTGGTTGAAGGTATGAGTCGTCTGATGTTCATGGCAAGGTAGGTTTTCTTCGTTTTATAGACAATATACCTTTGTTCGTCATTTCTTGCCCGTCACAACCTCATGTGTTTCTCTTTCCCTCTTTGCGTCCTAGGTTTGTTTCCCATCAAATGCTTTGACAACTGCTCGTGCGTATGCATTCTTTGGTCTTCCGGCACATATTCGTCCTTTCGCTGTCACATGTTTTGATGTTGTCTTCGCTACCAGTAAGTTCTATTTTTGCCACATAGGTCTGATGCTTTCCGGAGTCACCTTCACATTCGGCGTTTAACATCTAAGCTTTCGTATTCACTTTCACGGAGATCGCATGTCCTTGGATGCTCTCCTCCACGCGCTTGGACGGATTGGGTCGGCTCGGTGGATATGCCCTTAGGAGGCCCTCCCCAAGCACCCCGTTCACGTTCACGCCATCGGAGGATGTGTCCGACGACATTGACAGGCCGTCTCGGCCTTTTTCTCTCTCCGAACCGGGCCACTGCAGTGCGGGTCTAACCATTGGTGGTGGAAGTTTTTGTTGTTTGTTGATCAGCTTGGTCGGGATTTTTTCTGGTTGTGTGCATCCTCGATGTGTATTTTGACATTATGTGGCTAAGGAGACCAAGTGTAATTGATATCCGTGTGGTACTAATGTATTTTTTATATAAACCAAAAAATATAAATTTGATACAGAAGCATTGTATTTCCTACTAGGCCTTTTTGTTTGTGGGCTATCGTTTTTATGATGAAATAAGAACATCAAAATCTAATAGGTGAGAAGGCCCACAATATGTCTTCAAAACTCGAGTCGGGTCCAAGCCCACAAGCAGTACAAGACCTTCCCTCTATAGAAAAAAAAATGCAGTACAAGACGTAGTCTGAACTCCGCATTGCGTGGGATTGCATTCAGATTAGTGCATGGTGCACGGCTGATCAATCAACCGAGATGTAAGTAAATTCTCACTAGGCTGTGATTTCCGCCCCCTCCCCTCTCCCCCTCTCCTCTCCTCTTCGTCTTCTTCCTTGAGAGTCGCTTCAGCGTCGCCGGCTCCCCTCCCCCTCTCCTCCGGCTCTGGCTGGAGTGGATGGGAGTGGCGATCTTGGCGTTGTATATGATAGTTGTAGGTGGTCGGCCTTGTGCGGTCTTGGCTGGATGCCCGTAGTCGAGGCGGTGCTAGGGCTGTGCGGCGGATCCTTAGCATCTTAGGGTTGCTTGTCGGTCTCCTCCTTGTCCATGGTGGATGGATGGCGGCGACCACCGCTCTCCTCAATAAAGCTGCGTTGGACGTCTTTGCGAAGCGCCCAGATCTGAGGTCCTCTGGCGGCCGTGGTGGCGGGGAGATGGCACAGGTTTGGGTGGCGGCGAATCGTCGCGTCTTGAGCTACTCTGGCGTTTTCGGCGGCGCAGAGGTCGCCAAGCCTCCGTGCGGCTGCGGTGGATGCATTCGAGGGTGGAGCAATCTTGGTGGCTCGGGCATAAAGTTCGAGTGCTCCTTCAAGGCGTTGACGGCGACAAGCTCCCTTCCAGATCTCGGCTGCGTGGTGGCGAGGAAAGAAGGAAGGAGAACTGGTGTTGATCTTTGGAGAAGGATGAAATTTGGTGTTCCCAGCGGCGATCTTCGACTTCTCCGGCGTTACAGCGGAAGCTTTAAGCCACCGCTATCTTTGGCCAAGAAGATGGCCACGCCGAGCTCGAGCCTCGTGCTCGAGCTTCTTTAACCGCCATCGGCGGCCTTTCTCTCTCTCGCGGCATCATGCGTCGACGTCGGCCCAAGTGGTTCGTCCCCGGTTCCAACGACGGCGGCCGTGGCTGGAGGCGAGATTGTTGCGGTGTGCAGGACTCGATCGCGTTTGGGAGCTTTCCTGCAGGGTGCTTTGTGCAAAGTTGAGGGACCTTGTTGTATTGTCTCTTTCTTTTCTGGTCCTTTCTGTAATTGTACCCACCGCTTTGATTAATCGCAGTATCTAGGTCCTTCGGGGCCTATCCTCGTTCAAAAAAAAAAAAACTAGGCTGTGATTTATTGGTATGGCCTGGCTGGGATCGTGGAAACTAGCTAAATCGCGCCCCGGTAATAGTAGCTGATGTTGAGGCAGCCTATGACCTCACGCCCGGTCGAAAGGCAGCAACGCTTCCCCATGGGGACTTCCGACGCCTCGCCACGGCGACACTGGTCCAGCGCCGGCACGAGGCAGCGCGGGTGCACGTCCACCCGGCACGTCCCACACCGGTATCTCCACGGCCCATCGACGCTGAGCCCGCACGCCGCGCACGTCGACGCCGCGCCGCCGTCCGGCGCCTTCTTGACGAGCCACGCGTCGTGGCCGCCGGGGTGCGCCGCGGCCGACCCCCGCGCCACGGGCGGCAGGCGGACGCAGAGCGGGTGCACGACGACGACGGCCGCCGAAGCGCACGCGGCGGCGTCGCAGCCGTAGCACGCGCCCTTCACGTCCTCCCCGCACACCTCGCACCTGCCGCCGCCACTGCCGGCGCTCTCCCGGCGTTTCAGCCTGTGCTTGGGGTGGACGATCGACTTGAGCGTCCTTGGGAAGCGGCGCGCGCACACCTCGTGGAGCCTGAAGCCGCACCCCGGGTGTCCGCACGTGTACCGCGGCCCGGCGCCGACGACCTGGCAGCCGTCGCAGGTGAACTCGCCGTCGTCGTCGGCGGCGTCTGGCGCCAGGAGCAGCCGGTGGCTCGGGTCGTGGGCGAAGTAGGCGACAGACCTCTTGCTCCGAAACATCCTATCCGTGATGCAACGAAGAGTGGTACTCCACTGCACCTCTCCTACGTACTAAGCCTATTTAAAGTAGTCCAGTAGATCAATGTACTCCTTATAGAAAGTTCAACGATTATTTGGGGTCAGCATGCAGTTATATGACATGTGGACAGCTAATATTTAGAAATGTAAACCTTGTGGAAATTGCTGTTAGTAGTCAAAACATGTCCAATCCAATCACAATCGCCGCTTGACTGAAATGTCCGCGTCTCGAAAGTGAGACCGTTGAACCATCAACGATCGATGTACTCCATGCTAAAACAAGTGGACATCAGCCAACCTGTTCATGGATAAGAGTAAGTTCAATAGTAACTCGTCATATCATTTATAATCAATCTAATAGTTAATATATATAATTGTTTTTATTTAAAATATAAAATATTTTAGCTTTTATAAAACCAGTGTGTCTAGAGGCCTTTAATATGTAGGTTCACTCCGAGCATATACACTAGAATACATCTAGATGCATTTCTTTTATAAAAGCTAAAATATCTTATATTTTGGAAAGAGGAATAGTTGGGTATAAATAAGTCCATTATCCACATTCCACTCTCACACATCGTCTAGGAGCACATGCTATACCTAGTTTTTGCACGAGAGTCCACTTCTTTTCTCTCTCTTCTACTCTCTCTCCTCCACCTTCTTTAAAATATACTCCCGTTTCAAAATGATATTTTAGATTTTATGAAATAAGTTTATCTAGACTCATTTTAGCGTGTAGTTTAGAGTGAATCTATACATTTAAAGAGATCTAGATACACTGGTTTTATAAATGCTAAAATATCTTATATTTTAAAACGAAGAGAGTAGTATTTAAAATCTTATAGTTTGCTAACATAAGCTTATTGTACTTGCTCTAATATGAATAAAGATGGGACATCGAAAGACACTCCGAGTTCTTCACCGCCTTTGCGATTTAAAGTTTTGTTTTTAGCAATGACTAGACCACTATAAGTTACATGTGGATCATAAGTAATATTGTATGCAGTTGAATTTGTATCCAAAAGCAGGAAGGAGCAGGAGTAGGTATCTCGGGCTCCCGAGGTCTAGTACTCCCTTTATTTTATAAATTTGTAATTTATTTTAAAAAGTATGAAATAAAATCTGGATGTAATCAATGATGTGTCATACAAACTTAGAAAATCCCATTTGAAATGATTTGTATACTGAGATACATAAAAAATGAAAAGTATGGGTCTATGTATAGTAACCAAAATTGTCTTTTTTTTTCAGAAACTCCAAAGATTTTATCATTTTTCTGTAAGCTAGAATTTAATGAATTTAGCATTACAATTTTGCATGCTTCTAAGATACACAATTGACTACTTCTAGATTTCTCTTCAGAAATTTTGAAACCTATAATATGATTTTACAAAATTTCAAAATAAAGGGAGCACTTGAATTTGGGAGCCAAAGTGACTTTTTAGCTGGAGCAGCCCGGTTTTAGCATTCGCCTAATGACGCTCTCAGTTGATTCGTACTTTATTGTAAACTTCAACAGAAACTCCAAACTTCAACAATTATTTGGGGTCACGGTGCAGTTATTTGGTTCCGCCAATGAAGAAATGATTCTGTTTCCGGAAAGAAAGTGTTTCCCAATTTTATCACTTTTATATTTTATAACATGATAGTATAGGAGTTTTCAAATTAATATTCAGCCTATGTCCCCAATTCTATTGAAAAGCTAGAAACTATTTTTTCCTTTGTGAATCTCCCCCCCCCCCCCCCCCCCTCTCGCAAGGACACACACAACATTGATGTCTTATTTTCACGTGTGCCATTGAAAGTCACCATAAAATAGTGTTTTGAAACCCTACAAAATTGATGGCCTCTTTACAAATATTGGATGATAAAATCCTTAAATAGACTAATTGGATCAAATGATTAAGGTTCTCAAAATTCTAAAGAATGCGTTCCCATGCCTCCAATTTCATTAGAATCTTAACACTAGATCAAACCTCATTTTATTTTATTTTATTTTATTCTGGTTAGTTCCTAAATGCATTATCTTTCTACCTCTCTAGATTCTCTTTCGATTCATCCATCCAATGCTCGTATGTTTTTCTTCTGCACCGGCCATGTGCACCAGCTTCAAAATTCTAATATTTGTGTCCAATTAGAATTCATCTCAATCTTTCTGTTTTCTAATATGTGCGACCTAGAGAGACCTCATACTATATAACTTTCTATTTTATAGTATTTGTCTACAAAATTCATCTAAATCTTTATGTTTTATAATATTTGTGATTCTTAAGTTATGTGATGGAAATATGCCATGAGAAAACATGCACCCCGCTTCACAGAAAACTACTATTTTGGGAATCCCTTATGTCAAATATATTACTATCAATATTATTTTGAATATTCTTATTATGAAGTTCAAAATCATATACATATATTTGCCTCAAAATTATTTTTATAAAATTATAACCTTATCAGAGTTTACAAATATACTGCAATTGAAACTAGTGGTCAAACTTATATTTTGAAGACCCTATCAATATTTAAACCATCATTTTTCACAAATTCGGATGTGTAGTTGCTTAGAGCATCCCCACTCGTTGGCCATTCCCAGGCCGAAATTTGGTTCTAAATATGGCCGGAGGAACACGTTTTTGGCCTTGGAACACCGAGTTTCCCACTTGCATTCCCAGGCCGGGTTCCCGGGACGGTTTTTTCCGCCCAAATTCGGCTCAAATTCGTCCAGGTTTCAGCATATTTTGGCATAATATGAATACAGAGCATTGTTTGTCCTAGTTCGGCATAAAATTGACCACAGTTCGACGTAAAATTAAACATAGTTCGGTGTATAATAAAAATACAAAATATTTTGACCTAGTTCGGCCAGGTCATGCTCGACATCTACGTGTTGCCCCTGTATATCCATAGGTGCTCAACCAGATCATCCTGCAGCTGTTGATTCACTAACAGATCTCGGATCTCCTGACGAATGGCGATGAAGGCATTCCAGGTTGGAGGCACCTAGTGATCAGACTCGACAAGAGGTCCCTGTCTGTAGTATGGCTCGTTCTGCTCAACCAAACTCACTACATCCTTTCTCTCATCCTCAATGATCATATTGTGCAAGATCACACAACAGTTCATCACTTTCCACATCTGATCTTTCGACCAGGTCATAGCAGGGAACCAGACAACGCAAACCTCTGTTGGAGCACACCAAATGACCTCTCCACGTCCTTCCTCCAAGCTTCCCATTCCTTGGAAAACTGAGAATGCTTGGGAAGCATTGGGTTTGAGATAGTCTTCACAAATATTGGCATCTTGGATAGATGCCATCTGCTAGATAGTATCCCTATTGTAGTGGTGTCCGTTGATCTCAAAGTCCACAAGGGGAGCATGACCCTCAATAAGCTTGGCAAAGACATTTGAGGAGTTGAGAACGTTGATGTTGTTGTTCGATCCTACCATGCCAAAGAAGTAGTGTTAGATCCAAAGATCATGTGTAGCTACTGCCTCGAGTATCACAGTGCAAACTCCTTTGTGTCCTTTGTACATTTCCTACTATGCAAATGGACAGTTCTTCCACTGCCAATGCATGCAGTCTATGCTTCCAAGTATTTCAGGAAATCCTCTACTTCCATTGACTGCCATGATCTGAGCAGTGTCTTCAGCAGTGGGTGTTCTCCAGTACTATTTTCCAAACACTGCAATCATTTCCCTGCAGAACCTGTACAAGCAATCGATGGTGGTGGACTCGACCATGCGGAGACAGTCATCGGCATTGTCATCCGGTGCTCCATATGCAAGCAACCTCATTGCCACTATGCACTTCTGTAGTGAGGAAAATCCAATCATGTCGGTGCAGTCCTTCTACACACGAAATACGGGTTGAATTCATGGATGGCATGCACGATCTTGAGGAAGAGCTTCCGTCTCATCCTGAAATGACGCCAAAACACGGCCTCTTAGTGCAGCGGATCGTTTACGAAGTAGTCGGCGTACAACATGCAGTAGCCCTCCATCCTCTGCCTTGTCTTGCACTTCTGGCGACCCTTCGCCGAATCTCCACGCTTCGGCGTCACCGTCTGCACGTATAGCTTGGCGAGGGAGGCAAGGATCTGCATGTGCTCTACATCTTCGGCGGCAACGGCGTTCTCCTCCTTCAGCAACACGGCGAACATCTCCTCGTCATCGGAGTGTATGGCTGAACCGGCAAAACGCCGAACACTTGGCGGGCGAGGTGGTGGGAGCTCTCAGCAAAGCCGAGCTACAACGAAGTTTCGGCAGCGAAAGCGGCGACGGAAGGGGCGTCATCGACGGCAAATCTATCTAGAGGCATGGATAGGGCTCGGCGTGGTGGAGCTTCGCCGGCTAAGTCATGGTGACAGAGGCAGCCGGGGAGCTCTTCGCCGCAGTCTGGGCGAGTGGGTGAGGGGAAATGTGACTGTCTCGCCGACAAGCTGGCCTTCCGTTGTTTTCGTTTCGTCCGGCATTCCCAGGGCGTTTCAGGGATGCTGGGAATGGGCTGGGATGTTTGGACCAAAGTTGGCCCAAATCCGGACGAAACCGAGGTCCTGGAAACGCGACTGAGCTATTTTTCGGCCCCGACATCCACGCACTTGAGCCCATGGCCTGACCAACATCACACGGCCAAGTCGGAGGATTGGACGAGGTAGGGAAGAACCACAACAAGCAGTCATCAGGCCGCACGGTAGCCTAGGGGAGGCGACCCGTCCTCCACCACCAGGGGTGTTTGCCGTCCGGACGTAGTAGCAGGGCCAAGTAGGTGTAGATCAGGCCCAGCCGCCTGCCAGGCCCCGATCAGGTCCTATAAGCCCTGCCGCCGCGCTGCTGCGTCTAGGTCGCCGCCATCCACCTACGGCTTCATGCCGAACCATCCCTCGCTACCACCGCCCAAACCTGCCTAGGTTTATTTTCATTTGTTAAAGGCAAGATGTAGCTCAGCCCAGCAGACGCAAGGATTGACCTAAAAAGCCCATGGAATCGGGTGGTATCATGGTCCCTCATGATTGTTTTTCCGTGTGGATAGAGCGGCGTCCAAACGGCCAACCAACGGCCACTCACTTCGGCTGGCTCCGAGTTCCTCAACAACTCAGCAACACAAAACCAAAACCAAGAGGCCAAAGCGAGCACAGGCCATCGCAAGAATTACCTCATGGCGCTCATCTCCATCCTGCGCTCGTCTCCCCTGGCCGTCCCCGCGGCCTCTTCTCGCCGGCCGCCGGCGCGGGCTAACCACGGTGCCTACCTGCTACGCGTCAGCTCCATCAGGGCCACGCCGTCTCTGTCCGTGAGGTGCGAGCAGAGCAACAAGTCCGTAGGCAGCGCCGTCGACGTGTGGGCGAGCCGCCTCGCCATGATGAGCTTCGCCGCGGCGGTCGTCGCCGAGGTGTCCACCGGCAAGGGCTTCGTCGAGGTACGCGCCCACGGATACACTACTACCTGAGTTGTGTGGCCTTGCTCTGCTGCCTAGGTGCTCACGGCTGACAGCGTTCTGCCCGTTTCGACTTCTTGTTGTTGCAGAACTTTGGCGTGGCGACGCCGGCGCCGGCTCTGGCGATCGTGGTGACGGCGCTCGTCGGCGGCCTGGCCGTCCTCTTCATCACCCGTTCCGGCTCGCAAAACTGACGGATTCTTCGTGCCGCGCTCGCAACCCCATTTTCGCATCCAGCGCATGATCCTGGGACTTCAGATGTTTCACTCTCTTAGTGATGTACTTTCAGACTCTGTCTAAGCTTAATACATCGGAAATAGTTTTTGCAAACTACTTTATGTGTTTTTGAATCACCAACTAACGTTGCGGGCCAGTTAATAGCATAACTGTATCACCATGTATACTTGTCCTTTGACCATTTGTGGAGAACGAATAACACCATGTAAACCATTTTTGTATGAACACAACACTTCTGACCGTGCTAAAATACTCCCTCCTTTACCGGAAAAAGGGATCGAGCCTAGCTCGAAAACTTCCCTCTTTCTTGCCTGTAGACCTATAAGTAAGTTCATAGAAAAAAAAATTAAAAAACTATAACACTACTATATAAATATCGTATAAAAATATATTCCATGATTTATCTAAGATAACTTGGTAAAACATTGCATTGTTTACTTTGGAAAAAAATTATGGGCCTTCTTTTCTAAAATGAATGTAGTATTTATCTAAATCCTACAATCCAGAACATATGGATCTTTTAAATATTGATATATAGTTTCAAGTTAATGCTTTGATCATCAATTTATATGTAAATATCTTGTCTTGAATAAAAATAAGAACAAGGTTGGAGTAGTATTTTCATTTAGAAACAAGAGAAAACGGTTGCTTCCTCTTCTTCGTAGCTTCTCTCCTATCATCTTAATGTCCCCCATCCACCGGTCTTTCCTTTCTCCACTTGCTTCTCCTCCTTGTCATACCTTATCGAGCAGATCCAACTTGATCACCCCCTGCTTGAGAACCAAAGCCTACTTCATCTGCTCCACCATTGCATCCTACATTCATACTCTACCCCCTTCCACGTGTTCCATTGTCAGCAATAGCGCCGTCGATCATCCTCATCAGCATCACTGTCGTTCGTAATTCTAGCCACGGACGGCGGGGCTATTGTCTCACATTGTAGACATGCCTCTAATCCACCATCACTACTCTTCCAAGTTCATTCCTCAAAGCCAGTTGGCCAATCAAACCTATGTTATACTTCCTAGTATTCCTCCTCAGACAATTTAGTCTAGGATGTATATGACCTATATGAACTAGTAGGAAGTTTATAAGACTAGCAAGCAAATGCTCCACCGGAAGATTTTCTACAAAAATGTTGTGCAACTTGATAGTATACTAGCCCACCGGTAACAAAACATGCTAACCCAAGGTTCATTCAAGATGGATGGACCACTGGCCCACCCGCTTCCACATCGATGCTCGCTAGTCCATTCCTTGCCGCATAAACTTGACAAGAAATGCACAACCTCATCAGGATCACCATACTCTCCATGAATGGCATATCTATTTATGTGGCCTTGATGACAAGGAATGAGGAACATTAGTGTCGGGCCCAAGAAAAGATGCATACTTCCCAAGTAAACTTTTTTTTCAATGGGCATAAAATCGATATCATGTTCCAGGTTAACTAGCTCATGTATGCGAGAAAACACATTTTTTGTTCAGCTTGTCCCTGCTCCATGATATGAGCAACATACATAACACAAAGACCAATAAAACCATAACAAAACCAAACCAACAACAACAACCAAACATGGACATGGACATAACCATGGCATATTGCCAAACAAAAAACCAATATCGGGGCCTCGAGGGTGTGGGAAGGATGCACATAGTGCAACAACCACACATTACACGACGGTACCACAAAGATGCCTCTGTCTCACCACCTCATTGAGGTAACCTCATACCCATGTTGAGTATCTTGAATGTGCTTGTGGTGTCCCTAGCGGTTTCATGATTAACCACAAACTATAAGGAGACTAATGGTTTACTGAGTATACATGGGTGCTTAATCCCAAAGGTATTGATTTAGCAAGATGTAACACCCTCAGAATCGGACCTATGCAAGTTTGAGCAAAATTCGCCAAACCCGCATAGAAACGATTCAAAGGTGCCCACCAGGCACTTTCGTGCGGGTGGAAAACGAAGTAATAACATTACACAACAGTCCTCGATGGGACCCACAGAACAGATATATATAACAGCGACTCAAAGAGTCAAGAGTACAACTATACGGTACACAGATCCAAATCACCTTGAAAACGATGGAGCGTCCGACTACGGACAAGATGCAAATGGGGCTAAGAGCCCTGAAGAATAACCAATGGCGTCCATAACCCTGCCCAGGCCAAGCCGGAAGGGTAACCCTGCTAACGGCGTCGATCTCAAAACCTGCTTAAACAAAAGGGGTGCCGACAAAGGGCAAAGGAAAAAGAGGAGCGTCGATCGAGGCCAAGACACGGCGAGGCTAGAATTCGGCGGTCCTCGCCTACATAGGTATGGTGGACTGAAGCGGCAGCGGCAGCATGCACTAAACAACCTATAGAGACTCGATACAACTGGCGGAGATCAGAGAGGGATAAGAATGACCTAACCGGATCCAACCTGAAAATAACACCAATCAAACCCTCCGGTGTTTCTCGAGACCAAACGAGGAAGTCGACCGAGGAACTCACACAGTTGGCAGTTTTATTTATTCAGTTATCGTTGCAGCAATTACTAGTCAGGTTTAGATCATCATCCTGATAAAGTAAACAGTGGGCACTTTTAGTTAACCATTCCGTGATTGTGGCAACACTTACTAGTCAGATACATTTATCATGAGATAACCCAAAAACCCAGCAGTTGTTGGTACTTTTATTCAGCCATTCCGTTGTAGTTGCAAGATCTACTAGTCAGGTTCAATGGTCGCAAGCGACAATCCAAACAAGCAATTGTGGGCAGTATTATTAGCCATTCCGTTATAGTGAAGCTGATTACTAGTCATTATAAGTCAAATTTATAGCAATAAACTTTAGTTATGCTTGTCTATGATCGAGATACTGTGCTCCAAGTCGTCCATATCCGCGGACACGGCTTTCAGAAAGTTTTACCCGGCCGGGGTGCACCAATAGCAACACACGCTCGATCAACCTCGGAAAAACCAACTCAAATCCCAACGAGGCTTTCACGACTGAACAATCACAGGATTCAGAAATATTTGGGGCCACCCATTGAGTAGATCCCAACGGAGTAAGCAAGCTCGAGACGGGCTCAAGGTTTGTCGCTGGTTGTAAACGATCGGGAACCCGAAGTGTGGCTGGGCTTGTCGATACCGCGAAAACACTCCGCTTTCCTAACAAGATAAAGTGTGCTCCTCGCACAATTTAAATACAGAAAGTAGCATGGCATAAGTACAGGATAGTAAAAACACCTCAAACTAGTTTGTGGCCCCAAGAAATAAGACTGAATCAAGCTCTGGCTCAGGGGGGTCCCATATACCTCCCGGATGTGGATAGCGCGATAAATCAAGGAACAGGTATCAAGTACTCGGGGTCTTACGGGACACAAGTGGGTGTTCGGAAACCAAATATTTTCTATCACCCACCGATGCCTCTGCTTATTTCAATTTTAGTTGTTAAACAGAAATTAAAGTGACGATAAGTAAAACTAGAATCATCTCCAACATCAACATGCGGCAATACATCAGCAACTATGGCATATGACGACACACATCAGCACTTGAGCAAGCAACTACGACGCGCAGGTCCAACTATCTACCAAACAACAGGTAATAGGATGTGTCCAAGGCAATATAGGGCTGCAAGGGATTTCACGGGTACGAAAATTAGAGCATCGCAACACAGATAGCAATAGATCAACAGGAAGGAGTAAATTACTATAAAAGTAAGATAGGTAGAAAGGGGGAGATGCTCGCCTGAAAACATTGCCGAAGGTTCAACCGAAGATCGGGGCGAAGCTCACATCAACTCAACGGCCTTATCCGCGAAGAAGCAAAACACTAGAATAAACACCGGATGCAACATTTAATACAACGGCAGAAGATCGGCATGATGCATGCATGATGCATGGCATGGCAAGATGCGATGCAATTAGGTCATATTAAGCGGAACCGGGGTCCCGACAGTTATTTAGATGGTTCGAGTTATTTAGAAACCCCCGCAATTTAAATGTTGTTATAACAAGGCAAGATAAGATACAGGTTCGCTACACAAGTTTAAATGAGGCCGATATGAGACTAGATTTGCCCGCATATGGGCACCATATTTAATTAGAGGTGAATCGGCATAAGGCCCCCAAACCACACAAGATGCATGCAAGATGACAATTAAGTATGCAACAAGTTGTTATGTCATAAAATAGGGTTCGAGGAAAAAGGGGTCACACATTAGGGGTCTCGACGGTCTTGGTGTCCCGGGGTTTGGGGCTCGACAGGGTCCAGGGTTTAGGGTTCGACGGGGTCGTTCTCGGACTCAGGGGTAGGTCTTGGCGCATCCGGGGTCCTCGGGTCATGTTGTCGGTCATGGCGTTCGGGACGAAGCACTAGCCGCATCGGGGTTCTCGGCGGACTCGGTGTCCGGGGTGAAACACTTGGTGTTCCTTGTCTTGTCGAAGGCCTTGTTCCTCTACAGCGAAGGACTTAGCGTCAACGGGGTCCGAGAAGGCGATCTTGACGCGGCACCGGGTACGAGATCGGCCTTCGGGTTCGGGGGTCTCGGCGTCCGTAGATCTTGGTGTCCAAGGTGCGGCATCAACCAGCGGGGTCTTGTCGTTCCATGTCGATGATCTTGGCGTCCGGGAAGAGGATACTCGTCGCTCCGGAGTTAGGTCTTCAGGGTCCGGTTCCCGGTAGAAGCTCTTGACGTTCATCTCGCGACCATACACCCAACAGGTGCCCCTGGTGTAGATCTTGTGATACCGGCGTCATCGGGTTCCACCTCGCGCGTAGGTCGACGAAGCTCGTAATGATGCAAATCTTGGTTACGGTTTTGGGGAGTTCTTGTCGGTGTCGTCCTGGGTGCCAACTTGTCTGCCGATGGCTAACTTGGGACCAACGTAAGGGTCTCCCCTTACCACCAGGTACAACAGCACAGCGAGAGAACGCGGCAGCAGCAGCGTCTGGACAGCAACACCAAGAGCGTGTGCTCGAGCTCGGGGGAAGTGCTCCTGGTTCGAGACACGACGGAGGCCGAACGGGAGAGGCGAGACCGAGGTGACGAGGGATGCAGCGCCGGCGAGGTGAGACGACGCACGGAGGAAGGCGGGACAGGCGCTAGGGGCTGGCTGCCGGGCGGCTCGGGGCTGGCGACGGCTCGAGGGGGCAGGGCGGGCGGGCGGAGACGAGGTGGAGGCGGGCAGGAGGCGGGCACGCTGGAGCGGCGACAGCCGGGCGCTGACGGCAAGTGAGGCGAGGTAGGCGGTTGGCCAGGAGGTGAGCGGCGGGCTCGGCTGGCGTGAGCCGGGCGGAGGAGGTCGGAGGGCGGGAGGAGAGGCGAGCGGAGAGGGCGGCCATGAGCTGGTGGTGGCCGGGGCGGAGGGTAGCTAGCCATGAGGCTAGCGAGGCGAGGTTGGGCGGGAGGGCCTCAGGTGGTGGAGGCGCGCGCGGGGGCAGGGAGAGCTCGCGCGGAGAGAGAAGGGAGAGAAGGAAGATGAACAGGGGAGAGGCGTCGCGCGCGTGCGCGTGGGGAGCGCGTGGGTGGGACCCGGGGCGGGGTGGGGGCCAGCGGGCAGAGGCCCAGGCGCGGGTGGGGATGTGGGACTGGGTGCGTGCGGCGTTGATTGGGTGGGTTGGCAGGTTGGTGGGAGTGTGGGGCTGGGTTGAGAGGAGAGAGAGGGGAGTGGGTGAGGCTGATGTGGCGGGTTCTGATAGGCTAGAGGGGAGGGGAGAGGTGAGGTGTCAAATAGGGATTGGAGGGGGTGAGGTGGCCAGGTAGGGGTGGGTAGACTAGTTGGTAGGTTTAGAACACGGGGCGGACCGTTTATATTTTCTCTGGGGTGGTCGATCGGGTCAATCGGCCCGTTCGACTGCCCCTATTAAAATTTAATTTAATATTTTATTTATTTTCAATAGCTTTTATAACTAGCTTTAGACAACAAAATATCCGGAACATCCGGGGGGTTTGGCGTTTGAATAAAGGTCGGGGCGTTTTAGAAAATAAGACGGGTGTTGCGAAAATAGTTTTGGCAAACAATGCATGATGATGACGATGCAATGCACAAATTCAACGCGATTTTCTAGTAGCGGTTTTGCGGGATGCCACAATTCGACACTACTAACAAAGGATCTCGCCCTCGAGATCCGCCTCATGGTACCGGAAGGAAGGTCGGCGACCTGCGTCTTCTCGCTTCGTGTAGATCCTCGCGACACCACTAACAAGAGGTCGTTGTCCGTGATCATCGAGAGAACACTCCGGAAGCAAAAGGTCGAAGTTAGGGGTATCCACAAATAAAGCCACCTCTAGCTTCCGATGGATGGAGTAAAACTGCTGGATCCACTGATTCGATGTACAAGAGCGAATGATAAGAGTAGTCGGATGGTGATCAGTCCATCGCGCACCCAAACCATTACTCTGCACACGAATAGGCGGATTATGCAACCAACTCTCGGAATTAGACTGAAGTTCTCGACAAGCGAGGTTCGGAAACAAAGGAGCGATGCAGACTCCGCATCGGATCTGGCGTAGAGGATGTCGTCGCGTCGGAAAACACCGGAAGGCCCAAACAAGGAACAAAGAATGGTACCACAGCAGACGGATTCCTCAGATAGCATGAACACCGGATGGTAGAACACCGTGATCAGAGGAGGAAGCGAAACCCTGAAGGTACGACGGAACCCAACCACGAGAAATCCTGGACTCGAAGAAAAGATAAGAGAGCAGATTCAAAACACGTCGAGGCAAGAGGAGAACAGCAAAGAGGTAAGGAGTAAAATCAGACCTAATCAGAACTATCCATCCGATTTTCAGAAATAGTTTTGACACTCTACTTCGGCCGTTAGCTAGGTTATCCTACAGGCTGGACTTGTGGGGTATCGCAACCCGAGCTCGATACCACTGTAACACCCTCAGAATCGGACCTATGCAAGTTTGAGCAAAATTCGCCAAACCCGCATAGAAACGATTCAAAGGTGCCAACCAGGCACTTTCGTGCGGGTGGAAAGCAAGTAATAACATTACACAACTCCTCGATGGGACCCACGTAAGCAGATATATATACAATGACTCAAAGAGTCAAGAGTACAACTATACGGTACAGATCCAAATCACCTTGAAAAGCGATGGAGCGTCCGACTACGGACAAGATGCAAATGGGGCTAAGAGCCACGAAGAATAACCAATGGCGTCCATAACCTGAGCCAAGCCGGAAGGGTAACCACGCTAACGGCGTCGATCTCAAAACCTGCTTAAACAAAAGGGTGCCGACAAAGGGCAAAGGAAAAGAGGAGCGTCGATCGAGGCCAAGACAGCGAGGCTAGAATCGGTCCTCGCCTACATAGGTATGGTGGATCAAGCGGCGAAGATGCACTAAACAACCTATAGAGACTCGATACAACCGGCGGAGATCGAGAGGGATAAGAATGACCTAACGGATCCAACCTGAAAATAACACCAATCAAACCCCTCCGGTGTTTCCTCGAGACCAAACGAGGAAGTCGACCAGGAACTCACAACGGTGGCGCTTTATTTATTCGATTATCGTTGCAGCAATTACTAGTCGGTTTAGATCATCATCCGATAAAGTAAACAGTGGGCACTTTTAGTTAACCATTCCGTGATTGTGGCAACACTTACTAGTCGATACATTTATCATGAGATAACCCAAAACCCAAAGCTTGTTGGTACTTTTATTCAGCCATTCCGTTGTAGTTGCAAGATCTACTAGTCGTTCAATGGTCGCAAGCGACAATCCAAACAAGCAATTGTGGGCGATTATTAGCCATTCCGTTATAGTGAAGCTGATTACTAGTCATTATAAGTCAAATTTATAGCAATAAACTTTAGTTATGCTTGTCTATGATCGAGATCATGCTCCAAGTCGTCCATATCCGCGACACGGCCAGAAAGTTTTACCCGGCGGTGCACCAATAGCAACACACGCCGATCAACCTCGGAAAAACCAACTCAAATCCCAACGAGGCTTTCACGATGAACAATCACAGATTCGAAATATTTGGGGCCACCCATTGAGTAGATCCCATAACGGAGTAAGCAAGCTCGAGACGGGCTCAAGGTTTGCGCTGGTCGTAAACGATCGGGAACCCGAAAGTGTGGCTGGGCTTGTCGATACCGCGAAAACACCCGCTTTCCTAACAAGACAAAGTGTGCTCCTCGCACAATTTAAATACTGAAAGTAGCATGGCATAAGTACAGGATAGTAAAACACCTCAAACTAGTTTGTGGCCCCAAGAAATAAGATGAATCAAGCTCGCTCGGGGTCCCATATACCTCCGGATGTGGATAGCGATAAATCAAGGAAGAGGTATCAAGTACTCGGGTCTTACGGGACACAAGTGGGCGTCGAAACCAAATATTTTCTATCACCCACCGATGCCTCTGCTTATTTCAATTTTAGTTGTTAAACAGAAATTAAAGTGACGATAAGTAAAACTAGAATCATCTCCAACATCAACATGCGGCAATACATCAGCAACTGTGGCATATGACGACACACATCAGCACTTGAGCAAGCAACTACGACGCGCAGGTCCAACTATCTACCAAACAACAGGTAATAGGATGTGTCCAAGGCAATATAGGGCTGCAAGGGATTTCACGGGTACGAAAACTAGAGCATCGCAACACAGATAGCAATAGATCAACAGGAAGGAGTAAATTACTATAAAAGTAAGATAGGTAGAAAGGGGGAGATGCTGCTTTGAAAACATTGCAAGGTTCAACCAAGATCGGGGCGAAGCTCACATCAACTCAACGGCCTTATCCGCGAAGAAGCAAAACGCTAGAATAAACAGCGGATGCAATATTTAATACACGACAGAAGATCGGCATGATGCATGAATGATGTATGGCATGGCAAGGTGCGATGCAATTAGGTCAGATTAAGCGGAACCGGGGTCCCGACAGTTATTTAGATGGTTCGAGTTATTTAGAAACCCCCGCAATTTAAATGTTGTTATAACAAGGCAAGATAAGATACCGGTTCGCTACACAAGTTTAAATGAGGCCGATATGAGACTAGATTTGCCCGCATATGGGCACCATATTTAATTAGAGGTGAATCGGCATAAGGCCCCCAAACCACACAAGATGCATGCAAGATGACAATTAAGTATGCAACAAGTTGTTATGTCATAAAATAGGGTTCGAGGAAAAAGGGGTCACACATTAGGGGTCTCGACGGTCTTGGTGTCCCGGGGTTCGGGGCTCGACAGGGTCCAGGGTTTAGGGTTCGACGGGGTCGTTCTCGGACTCAGGGGTAGGTCTTGGCGCATCCGGGGTCCTCGGGTCATGCTGTCGGTCATGGCGTTCGGGACGAAGCACTAGCCGCATCGGGGTTCTCGGCGGACTCGGTTTCCGGGGTGAAACACTTGGCGTTCCTTGTCTTGTCGAAGGCCTTGTTCCTCTACGGCGAAGGACTTAGCGTCAACGGGGTCCGAGAAGGCGATCTTGACGCGGCACCGGGTACGGGATCGGCCTTCGGGTTCGGGGGTCTCGGCGTCCGTAGATCTTGGTGTCCAAGGCGCGGCATCAACCAGCGGGGTCTTGTCGTTCCATGTCGATGATCTTGGCGTCCGGGAAGAGGATACTCGTCGCTCCGGAGTTAGGTCTTCAGGGTCCGGTTCCCGGTAGAAGCTCTTGACGTTCATCTCGCGACCATACACCCAACAGGTGCCCCTGGTGTAGATCTTGTGATACCGGCGTCATCGGGGTCCACCTCGCGCGTAGGTCGACGAAGCTCGTAATGATGCAGATCTTGGTTACGGTTTTGGGGAGTTCTTGTCGGTGTCGTCCTGGGTGCCAACTTGTCTGCCGATGGCGAACTTGGGACCAGCGTAAGGGTCTCCCCTTACCACCAGGTACAACAGCACAGCGAGAGAACGCGGCAGCAGCAGCGTCTAGACAGCAACACCAAGAGCGTGTGCTCGAGCTCGGGGGAAGTGCTCCTGGTTCGAGACGCGACGGAGGCCGAACGGGAGAGGCGAGACCGAGGTGACGGCAGGGGATGCAGGCAGCGCCGGCCAGGGGCAGGAGACGCACGCACGGAGGAAGGTAGGGACAGCCGCGCTAGGGGGCCGGTCGGGGCTGCTGGCGGTTCGGGGGCCTGGCGGCGGCTCGAGGGGGCCGGGGCGGGCGCGCGGGTGGACGGAGACGAGGTGGAGGCGGGGCAGGCCGACGGAGGCGGGCACGCTGAGGGGCGGCGACGGCTGGGCTTGACGGAGGCGAGGGCGGTAGGCGCGGCCACGGAGCGGGCTCGGCCGGGCGCTGGAGCCGGGCGGAGGAGGTCGGAGGTGCGGGAGGAGAGGCCGAGCGGGAGGCGAGGACGGCTCGCGAGCGGCGGCCTGGGTGGCGGTGGTGAGCGCCGGGGCCGGGGAGGGTAGCTAGCGCGGCGGCGGAGGCTAGCGGGGGCGAGGTTGGGCGGCTGTTGGCGGGGAGGGCCTCAGGTGGTGGAGGCGCGCGCGGGGGCAGGGAGAGCTCGCGCGGAGAGAGAAGGGAGAGAAGGAAGATGAACA
Organism: Avena longiglumis; assembly: GCA_030063025.1. Taxonomy (NCBI): domain Eukaryota; kingdom Viridiplantae; phylum Streptophyta; class Magnoliopsida; order Poales; family Poaceae; genus Avena; species Avena longiglumis. Next base: position 418,291,301 of record CP125979.1, on the reverse strand, counting down.
GGGGAGAGGCGTCGCGCGCGTGCGCGTGGGTGGGACCCGGGGCGGGGTGGGGGCCAGCGGGCAGAGGCCCAGGCGCGGGTGGGGATGTGGGACTGGGTGCGTGCGGCGTTGATTGGGTGGGTTGGCAGGTTGGTGGGAGTGTGGGGCTGGGTTGAGAGGAGAGAGAGGGGAGTGGGTGAGGCTGATGTGGCGGGTTCTGATAGGCTAGAGGGGAGGGGAGAGGTGAGGTGTCAAACAGGGATTGGAGGGGGTGAGGTGGCCAGGTAGGGGTGGGTAGACTAGTTGGTAGGTTTAGAACACGGGGCGGACCGTTTATATTTTCTCTGGGGTGGTCGATCGGGTCAATCGGCCCGTTCGACTGCCCCTATTAAAATTTAATTTAATATTTTATTTATTTTCAATAGCTTTTATAACTAGCTTTAGACAACAAAATATCCGGAACATCCGGGGGGTTTGGCGTTTGAATAAAGGTCGGGGCGTTTTAGAAAATAAGACGGGTGTTGCGAAAATAGTTTTGGCAAACAATACATGATGATGACGATGCAATGCACAAATTCAACGCGATTTTCTAGTAGCAGTTTTGCGGGATGCCACACAAGAGGTTGTCAACCCCTTAAAAAGTTGATGTCAATGAACAACTTGAAGATAGAATACTAGATTTTGGTTTTATATTGTTTTTTGTAAGAATAATACTGACTATAGGACAAGTCATACTATAAATTTGGTACACAACTAATTTAGTGCACAAATCTTGAAGATTGCTCCCTTAGGACTCAATCGTTTTCTAGCATATCATTTGAAATATCTTGGAGGCATGGCTTCGACAATTCTCGGTAGAATGATACGGGACATGCCTACATTGGCCTCGCTATTGTGAGGCCTGAGACTTATTAGGACTAAGCTACATCAACCTCATAGAGTTTCAATGTGGTATGAACAATGTCCAACAGGTGCTACTGTGAAAGGCTCTTGTGTTATGAGTTAGGGGACCATGTGTCCTTGGGGCTGCGCTAGGTGTATTGCCTCAAATTCGGTGTGACCAGTTTGGAGGCTAGTGCTTCCAGTGATCGCTCTATTGTCCTTTTCAAGTCCTAGTTTGTTGTGCTATGTGCTAGCATTTTCTCACCGTGCTTTTGAAATCTAAGGAGCATCGAGTTTGAACTCACCATCACCATGAAGTGGTGCCGAGTTGTCTTTTGGAGCACTTATTATTCATAGTATGGGTGTGGTCCTTCTAGAGCTATAGACTGTGAGTGAATCATCTTCCTGTTGCATCCCTTGTTTTTATAAATTTGATTGTTGTTTTGAATCCTGGTATGGCCGGTTTTGAGGTCGGAGCAACCAGTAAGGAATATTTTTGGTTTCCTATATAAGGAGCCCGATTCCTTTAGCCTCCGATTGGACTTTGAGAAAATAGATGACACACTTAAACTTTGTGTAGAAGCATCTTCTTGCTCTTTATTCCCTATCTTAAGAGTGGAAATGTTCGTTAGTGTAGTTAAACTTAGTTGGGCATAAGCAAGAGCTTCTTCGAGACTAGAGATCCTAATCTATTAATCTTGGAGATTTGACCAATTCTAGCTAGTTAGGCGTCAACTTAGAGTTCCCATCTCGTGGATCTGCCTCAAGATGTTTGTGAATGTCTTGGGATCATTTCAAAATCTACCATGAGTGACTGGATAAGTTCTTCATAAACTTAGATCAAGTAGAAGAAGATAAAGTATAGGTGACTCTAAGCACGTGTTCCTAGCCTCTCCAATGAAGACATGGAGTTGTTCCAACAACTTGGACTTTAGCATACAATTGGTGTCTTCCTAACTAACTTTTTATTATTTGCATCTTTAATTTACCGTTGCTTTGTGATAGACCTCATAATTTTTTGGTTTCATCAAATTTTATAATCTACACCCCCTCTAGTCCGCATAACCCAGTTTTTCATCCATGTACCACAAGAACTAAGATAGTGTAACATACGAAGAAGGGGATGATCACTAGGTCATTCAAGACGAGACACCTTGTGCTTAGAGAGATGGTATGATAATTATCTGAATTGTAGAACTTTCTTAGGCAATCACTATCCTAAGTTTTACTGTTCTTTCACTAAAATGTATGGTGCAGGTGGGAGTGGGCTGCCCGCGGAGCCCACTACCCAATCCCACATAATAGGCTACGCGGGATACCCGCGGGTAAACAAGAAAAAATAGTGGGTTTCCGTGGGAAGCCCACAATCGAGCGCGAACGTTAAAAAAACTACTTCGATCTAAATTAATATTTTTATATATGTATAGATTCGAATATATCTAAACATATTTAGTGCTAGATACATCTGAATCTAGCCAAATATGAGGACATTAATTTGGATAAGAAGGAGTAGGAATTTCTCAATCAAGCAAATATTATGTCTAGTAGAAAGAATTGCGAGTCACTCAAAAAGTGGAAAAAATAATTAATACATTGAAGTGCAAAATGTTGATCGTATTATATACTAAAATATTTTTATAAACATTATACAAGCAATAATTATAATAACATATTTACGGGTATATGTGGGTATACGCGGGATAATGGACACCCGCATAAGTTTCGCAGACTCCCGTGGGACACCCACTTAAATTGTGTGGGACTGTGCGAGCGTATGCGGGCTTCCCGCTTGCAGTCCCACCTGCACCCTTATGTGCGACACGTTAACTTGTCTCGATATACATTTGGATACATCAACTTGCCAAAGCTGCGTTGGAGGCCCAAACTTTCCATTGGCGGTCGGCTTAGTGACGCAAGGGAAGAAATAGCATCGCGTAGGCGCCGACATGGATCATGTAGAGAGTTTTCAGGCTGTTGTAAGGAAATGCCATTGGTGATTTGTGTCTTAGCCCCTCGTTTCTGAGTATTCACATACCCTTAATCCACAAAATTTCCCATTCCAACCTTAATCTCAATTTTTTCCGTGTTCATGGTGTTTTTTTTCCATGGTAGCATCGTCATTCGTCACCACCGACTTTCCCATTTTTTTTAACAGACCGACTTTCCCATTTGAGCCCCTCTTTAAGAACCTCTCCGACTGCCACATGGGAAACCAGAAGAACGACCTTGGTAGGCTCCGAAAATAAAAATAGCCCATGGTCCTTTCATAAAAGAAACCACCCTGAAATTTCTACACCGTCCAGTTTGGTCTAAGGCCTTTCACATTGCATAGTTTCTTACCACGTTTTCATAGAAGCAACTAAAACTTAAGTGATAATCTCTCCAATGCGACGTCTCTTAAGAGTTGTATTTATATTTGATGATTTTTGTGACATGCATGTATAGGTCGGACTAGCCATTATTTTTTCCTGTGCAATCTATTTTCCCATTTAACATAGTGCAACATAAGCAAAATACTGAGCATCTTTTTGGGACAACTCTTTCTTTCCCCTCCTTTCCTCTCCCAGCCTTGAGAGTCTCCCGTGCACTCCTGGCGCCGCCCTCTCCTCCGCCGGCCTTTCCGGTTGGAGTGGAGCTGGAGATGGTCGCTAGGCCTCCTTGTTAGTAGTAGGGTTAGTGGCTCTCATAGTAGAAGTAGGTTTAGGATTAGAAGTGTTGCCCATGTGGCGTATGGAGAGATGTCATCAGGCTTCCTCCTCTCGGTGCGGCCACTCCATGCCGATAGGTCATCCTCTAGGTTCTGCTACGAGCTCCAAGGTTGGAGGTCAAAGGGGAAGTTGCGGAGGCCGAGATCCCTTTCAATAACGGTGAGTTTGGCCATATCCTGGTGCTGCAGATCGAAGTTGTGATTTCTTTCAACTGGCTGTGGTGGCAAGGAGAAGAAAAGGAACTGTGCCTTTCTCTACGGATCTGGAGGTTGATGGTGTCTGCGTTTCTGGCAGCATTTCTCAAGCGGAGCCACCTGGTAACCGCAATCTTCGGCCACGAGGGTGGCTGTAACATCCCAAAAATATAAAACAATGATCATCAAACTCTAATCACTAAATTTAGGGTTAACAAAAACTTTGATTAATTTAAATCATATGAATGCATGTGTGAATGTGATGATTTGATTAATGCATAAATGATCTTGTGTGATTAACCTAAATGGCAAGAAATGGTTTAAGACAAATATAACATCATCTAAAACATTTCTAAACAGAAACAAATAAAGAGAAAATCAAAAACAAATCAAATAAAGCAAATGGTCATTTTGGCCAATCTTGTTCACTAGGTCACTTTGAGTGTTTCTAGTCCAAGATTTCAAACAGAAACCTTTCCAATTCTTTTCACCCCTTGCTAGACCAAGTAAAAGTGAATCAAAGCCCACCTTTCAAACTTGCAGAAACATTTGACAACCTCATTCAAATGACAACTCAAAATTGAATCTTTATCATATGTGAAGATCACACATTTTCAAAACTCAACCAAACCAGTGCCCCTTGACTAATCCAACTAACCAGACACTCCCTAGTATGTGCCTAGCAAATCCACCAAGTTTAATCCAAAATTCAAATTCAAAGTTCTTGCGATGATTTCATCAAACACCTTGCAAATGCAAATCAAACAAACATCAAACACTATAATGTGCAGTGAAATTGCCTAACTTGTTCCCTCTATAGCTCACTCTACACTCTCAGTAGATGATCAAAGTAATCTAACTAGCTTTAGCACCACTGTGAGCAAGCCTAGCCATTAATGGCAAGCATGCCGAGAGCACCATTGCCACCCCATTGTCGACAGCAAGCTACGAGCAACACTAATCCTAGCAAGCATTTCTCACAGACGCAGCACTGTCCATCGCCACTCCCTATTCCAGCCTCGAGCTCTGCCAGCCCCTGGACCACCCAGAACGCACGCGTCCAGTTCCTCTGCGACCATGCCGAGCGCCAAGGTCGCCACGCCGACCAGCACCACGCATCGCAGCGCCCTCGCCGCTTGCAGGGATGATCACCAGCACCCCAGCACCCTGCCAGACATGCCCGTTCGCCGCAACGCAGACCACGTGCGTTGTGCGACATTAAAACCGCCGTCGGACCCGCCCAGAGCGTCCGCGTGTTCCGACCGATCAGCAGCGCCCCACGCCGCAAGACCACGCCGTTGAGCTTCGCCAGGGAGCACAACACCGCCCCTATCATCGTCCATGCCAGTAGCCCTCTGTGCCGTCGACCACGACGAGCTCAGCCCGCGCCCGTCGGTCCCCTTCAGGCACTATAAATAGAGGCCTCCACCGCTCGTTTTCGTCACACCATCTCACTCCCCACCTCTCACTGACCACCCCCACTCACTCCCGGAGCAAGGCGAGCACCAGGTGGCTGGAATTTCACCGGAGTTCGCTGTTGTAGGGGAAGTGATGCGTCGTCGATTGGAGCCGCCCAGGAGAAGCTGCCGATACCAGGAGAAATGACGTCGTCGACTTCGTCGTTCGCCCCCGTCGCCGACCCTCGCATGAGTCCCGGTGAGCCTCCCATGACCCCCACCTGCCGCGTTAGGATTCTGTCTCGCCGGCGCTGCCCGACGTGGACGACGAACCGTAGTCGTTCGATTAGAGTTAGATCGTGCGGTTCACATTGCCCCGTACCGCTTCGCCCATCCCCGTCTCACTAATGCGTGGGGACAGCCACTTAACCAGCCCACGTACGCGCTGTGTGTAGTGGGCCGGCCCAGTAAAACATCCCGCGCGACCCAACAATTCAAATTAATCTTTATTCATTTAATTTCAAATATAGTTCTGTACCTAGGTTCAAAAATCAACCCAGCTCGATTCACTAAACCAAAATGCATGAAACTAATTTTTTTAAAAGGTACTAAAATTCTTAATCCAAGCCCGTTGGATCCAAACCATTTGGATTTGTAGATCAACCATGGTAAAAATAACACGGCAGAACCTTTTCTGCATTCAAATATTTTTAAAAATTCAACCATAAGAGCTTTTGAGTTGATTCCAACTCTCAAAAATCACATTTGATCATACCTTTCAGAATATATAAAAACATATGGGTTTACTTGCAGAGATAATGTTCAAGTAATAAAATAATGCCCCATAGGCATTTCTAGCCATTTTAATTAATTAAAAGAAAAAGGTTAAACCTTATTAAATTGTGACACCACTTTAAATCACATTCCCATGTACTAAAATATGTGGTGATGACATGTGTCAACATGATCCCATGTTTGAGTTGGAGAATATTAAATCCTAAGTAGTTTTTCAATGAGTAGAAATTAATTTTCTCAAATAAAATAAATAAGACAAGTGCTTTAATCCTTGTGATAATAGTGATGATTCTAGATCATCTAGTGTGAACTTTTTGTGTGATGATTGAAATTAGTTAAGTATTGTTTGGTGATTGTGTACCTCATATTTATTTATAGATGCTAGTACCGACCAAGGATATGAGGAGGAAGAAGGATACTACGAGGAAGAAGCCGAGGAGAACTTCAACCACTTCTCTGCACAAGGCAAGCTATTAACTGAGCAAGCTAACACTTGCAAGACACCCTACTTATGCAAGCCAATACTTGCAACCTTGCAAGCCTAATACTACTAGTTGAATTTAGCAAGCTTATACTTGCAATTATGCAAGCTACTACTTGCTTGTTACTATGCCATCTCTATGCCTTAAGCATATGTGATCATACCCACTTGATGACCCAATCCTAGTTTTACTTGCAAGCTTAATACTTTATTTTTTTTACCAAAGCTTTTCTTAGAGTTTACTTAAATGACTTGTAGATTCTATAAAGATATTTAAAGGTAGCATAAAGAGCATAAAACTTGGCCTAAGTTAGATAATCTTGATGTCATCCTAAGGAATGAGATTAAACTTAGCAAATCCCCACTTGTTTACCACCCCTCATTAGTATTTACCCCCACTTGTAGATCTAGTGCTAAGCATAAAACTTGATCAACTTTAGATGGGAATACTTGGTGAAAATGGTTATGAAAACCTTAGAATGATGAGTCATTCTACTGAAATGTTTTGACATGTGTTCTTGAACACCAGATGATTTTTGATGATGAAAATGTTGAGGCATGAGCCTTAGCCCTTTACAAAACTGATGGTTGTCTGGATGCGATACCATTCCAATTTTACCGTACAACCACAATACCCGAAAATTGGGTAGGGCTTGACTGGAAGTTTATATACTTTAGTATGGGTTCCCTCACGGCCAAGGTCTGAGCTGAGGCTACTTTGTGAAGATTGTCCACCTGTGCAGTACCCGAGATGACAGTTGGTCATGGTTGGGAGGCCAAACTCACAGGAGAGGTGCCTATACTAGGGCGTGTAATTGAAAGGTTAGGATTGATTATCCGCATACTGAGTATGGTGAATTCAGGATTGTTCCTGACGGATGTATCGAATGTTGTGGTGAAAATGTACAATCTCTGCAGAGTGACAAACTATTCGAATAGCCGCATCCGCGGTTATGGGCAGTTGGAGTGGCCATACTGTTCCCCCGTCAGATGTTTTCCAAGAAGACTTGTGAAATGAGTTGTGACTTTGACTTGACCACAACAGAGTTGTGATATGAAATTCAAGTTCCCACTTAGGTGTTATAAAACTTTCAACTAGATTTCTTTGCTTTTGAACTTAGTAGAGGTAAATCTGGATTTTGGCAAAACAACCCTAGAGCTTAGTATCCTACTACAAAAACCCCCTTAACTTATTAGTATTAGTTTGCGAGTACTTAAAGAGTACTCATGGCTTTGTCCCTGGCTATTACCGTGGCCAGACTATGAAGAGGAGTACCAGGATGACGGACCGCAGGAAGGTTACGACAACTAGGATCATCTCCCATCGTTAGCATTGCCTGTGACCCTGAAGATGGAGCTTCGCCCACGCTATCGTTACTCTTACGTTATTCCGCTGCTTGAATTGTATTAAGAACTGGATCATGAGCCTTATTTGTGTAAGACCTTATGTATGGTTTGTAATGGATGATGTACTGTGATATCCAAATCTGTTATGTCTCGCAAAAATGGTAATCCTGGGATTGCGATGTATGGCATAACAGGCATCTGGGATTAAAAACCGGGTGTTGACAAGTTGGTATCAGAGCCATCCTGACCATAGGATACCCTAGTTAGAATGGACGTTTGAATCAAAAACTTAGTTTCAAAACCAAAGGAAGTGAGTATTTAAAAAAACTTATTCCCATTCTTATCACTTGGATTCTTTCATAAAAATTCATGTTCCTAAAAAATTCTTGCAAACTTACATAAAATTTGACACACTTGATCACTCTACTAACTTACTCATCCTATATTCTTATAGATGGACGTGAAGTACATCAAGTTTTATCAGTTGGGGAATGGAGGAGACCTCATCTTTGAGCGGGACTTGGACCAACTGTCAGAGCTACTGGAGCGTCCGCACCCCGAGTTCTTCGGAGCTTAGCTCAATGATCAGGAAGGAGAAGATTTGCAGTGGCTAGTTGTTGCAAGTCTCCGAGGAAAGATCAAAACTCCCACCGCAGAGGGAATTCAGTTCACCTTAAGAGAAAACAACTGGCTCGATGGACTTGCCAGGGCCATGCATGATCTTGCCCGTCTGTGTGGGCAGAGTATCAATCAGATCAAGGGCACCCGTTTTGAGTTCTACCCAAGGCGTGATGTTATGGGACAACCATTGGAGGCCCCATACCACCACGAGATGAAGAGTCAATTGGACCACCTCAGCTTCATGATGTACGACCGTCAGAAGGAGTTGGACAATGCCCGTTCCTACGCCAACCACAAGTACGACATCGCCAAGAAGAAGGATCAGACCCTCGCCATGCTAGTGAAGGATCGCAAGTCTCGTTGCCGTCAGCTCGACAAGAAGGAGCGCACCATTGCCCGTCTTCATCACTGGATCACGGATTTGGAGGAGACCATCCACGAGAGAGACATGCAATTGGATGAGAGGGAGAATGCAGGGGAAGATCTTCATGGAGACCCCTACTCCTATCTCAGCGATGATGATGAGTTTCTGGAGGATCAGGCCATGGATTTATTCACCAATGAGGATGACTTCGCCTTCGTCGATGATGACGAGGATGAGGATGATGAGGACACTGACTCCAAGGAGCAGTAGCACTTGAGCACTAGCGTTAGTGAGTTGTATTTGGTCCCACTGTATCGTAGTTTCACAGAATGGTTCTTCAAACCATCTGTTTTTCTTTGTTGTGGTGTGTTTGTATGGTGTGCTATGAATGAATGAATGAAAAGCAAGTTGCTAGAAAAATCTGAGTCAAACTTTAAAAACTTTTCAACAACCTCTGAACCTTAGAAATTTCCCTTTTTCTCATGATCTATCTCAATCTTCAGATTCCTCACGGAGGAAGTGGCTTAGCCCCTGACCCGATGTTGCAACTCTTGCAAATGTTGGTTTCTGACCGCGAAGCCGAAAAGTCGAACTTCAATCCAACCTAGCCACCCTTCAACAGATAACTCAGATGGCCAACAACAATCAAGGCCATGGAAATCAGGACAACCATGGATCTAAGATCAAGAATTTCCAGAACACTAATCCACCTGTTTTCACTAAGTCAGAAGAGCCCCTAGATGCAGATGATTGGCTGCAAACCATGGAGAACAATCTGGAAGTCGCAGGAGTGGAAGCCAACGAGAAAGTTCTGTTCGCCACCCACTATCTAGCCGGAGATGCAAGAGCATGGTGGAACAGCGTTCGGGCAATGACCGGAGGTCAGATGATGACTTGGGAGGAATTCAAGATCAAGTTTAGCAGAACCCATGTGCCACCGGGTTTGATCAAGAGGATGAGATATGAACTCAGAGAACTGAAGCAAGGGAGGATGACCGTAGTGGAATACCGTGACAAATTCTTGTCATTAGCTAGGTATGCCCCGGATGAGATCGACACTGAAGCCAAGAAGAAAGAGAGATTCCTGAATGGTCTGCATGATGAGATGCAGACGGTATTATTCAATATCCCCTTTGCTGATATTGAATCTCTTGTTGACTCTGCCATTCAAATGGAAGGAAAGATCAACCAAGCCAATGAGAACCGCAAGCGTCGCATGATGCATCAACCAGGAACCCATCATACACCCAAGTATCGCCCCAACCCATCTCCAGGATTTGCCCCGAGAAACAACAGACCCCCTATGAACCGTCCGACCTATCCCAACCATGGAAACCCAAGGCCCGGAGGAAACCACAACAACCCCGGCAACTCCAGCAATTTCAACCGTGCACCACCCAAGTTCAACAACAACAATGTCGCCACCAACACCAACACTGCCCCAAGGACTAGAAGCAATGCTGTGCCTGTTGCAGCGAAGGACAAGTCGCAAGTGACTTGTTATGAATGTGGAACCAAGGGTCACTATTCCAATGAATGCCCCAAGAAGATTGCCGCAGCCCCCAATGCAAATGCCCCAGCTCAGCAGCGGCGTCGTGTTCATCCCGAAAGAAGGTTTGCCCTAGAGAACTCGCTCAACCGCAACGGCCCTCTCTTTCTCATGCATGCTGAAGAAGCCCAGGAAGCGCCAGATGTTGTGCTGGGTATGTTTTCTGTTAACTCAGTACTTTCCAGAGTGTTGTTTGATTTTGGAGCATCACACTCATTTGTCACTGAAGAATTTGCATGCACTAGTAAGATTCAACCAACCAAATTGAAGCATGTCATGATTGATCAAATATCTGGTTCAACCACCAAAGCTAGGCAAATTTACAAAGCCGTCCCTATCCGAATCCATGGCATAGACTTTTATGCTAATCTAATAGTACTCGGAACTAAAGGTTTGGAAGTAGTAATAGGAATGGATTGGATGTCCAAACACAAAGGATTAATTGATTGTGCCAAGAAATCCATAACCATGACCAGTACAGCCGGAATATCAGTCGATCATGTATCTGAAACCTTGCCTCGTCAATTCAAGTGCAACAAGAGTATAGCCCAGCCCACCATTGACCAAGTCCGGATAGTCTGTGAATACCCCGATGTATTTCCAGATGTTTTGCCCGGTATGCCCCCATATCGTGATATCGAGTTTACCGTTGAACTAATCCCTGGAAGCGGACCCATAGCCCAGAGACCATATAGTATGAACCCATCCGAACTAGCAGAACTAAAGAAAGATGCCATGCTGGAAATTGGATTGATTCAACCAAGTGCGTCACCATGGAGATCACCTGTTTTGTTTCTGGACAAGAAAGATGGAGGTAACCGTCTGTGTACGGATTATCGGAAGTTGAATTATGTTACCATCAAGAACAAGTACCCATTTCTAAAGATAGAAGATCTGTTTAACTAGTTGACTGGTGCCAAGGTGTTTTCTAAGATTGATCTTAGAACTGGCTATCATCAACTCAAGATTCACGCAGAGGATATTCCAAAGACTGCGTTTACCACCAGATATGGATTATACGAGTATAGGGTCATGTCTTTTGGATTAACCAATGCCCCCGCTTATTTCATGAACCTCATGTATAAGATTTTTATGGACTTCCTGGATAAGTTTGTCGTTGTTTTCATTGATGAAATTCTGATTTATTCCAAATCAGAAGAAGAACATGAGCTACACCTAAGGACCATTATTGGAACCCTTAGAGAGCATCAGCTATATGCCAAGTTTAGAAAATGTGAATTCTGGTTACAGGAGGTAGGATTCCTCGGACATATTGTATCAGCCGGAGGAATTGCCGTTGAACCTGCGAAGGTGAAGGATGTTGAAGATTGGCAAGCCCCAACCACTCAAACCCAAGTTCGTGCATTTCTTGGATTAGCGGGATACTACCGCAAGTTCGTAGAAGGATTCTCGAGTATCGCCAGACCCATGACCCAATTGCTGAAGAAGGACAGGAAGTTTGAATGGACGGACAAATGTGAAGCGAGTTTTCAAGAACTCAAGAGGAGATTGATTTCAGCCCCAATCTTGATCATGCCGGATATCACGAAGCCCTCCAGTGTGTATTGTGACGCATCCAAGATTGGTATCGGATGTGTGCTAATGCAAGAAGGCAAAGTTATATCTTATCTATCCCGACAACTGAAATAGCATGAACAGAATTATCCAACCCATGACCTTGAACTAGCATCCGTAGTTCTAGCCCTGAAGACATGGAGGCATTACCTGATGGGAAACCGTTGTGAGATTTATTCGGATCACAAGAGCTTGAAGTATATATTCACTCAGAAGGAGCTGAATATGAGACAGAGAAGATGGATTGAGCTAATCAAGGATTATGATCTGGACATTCACTATCACCCCGGTAAAGCCAATGTGGTAGCAGATGCCCTTAGCAGATTGCCGTGCCGCTTGAACTCCATGATTTTGAAGGAGCAACCAAGTTTGCACAAGGAGATGGAAGATTTCTGAATGGAATTAGTGAGTGAAGGATTTTTGGCTAGCATCGAACTTCAACCCACTTTGATCAGTCAGATCAAGGAGGCGCAGAAAGGAAATGCTAGGATCGACGGAATCAAACGTCGTATCGGTACAGGCAAAGTACCCAGATTCACGGGAGATGAAGAAGGAGTTCTGTGGTACAAAGGACGCCTTTGTGTACCAGCAGATTCGGAATTGAAAGAAGTGATTTTGAAAGAGGCCCATGATACTCTTTATTCTATCCACCCCGGAGGAACGAAGATGTATCAGGATTTGAAGGAATAATTTTGGTGGCATAAAATGAAGAGAGAAATCGGAAGCTATATCGCCAAGTGTGATATATGTCAGAGAGTCAAGGCGGGACATCAAAGACCCACAGGACTGTTGCAACCGTTACATATTCCGGAATGGAAATGGGATTCAGTTGGAATTGACTTTATCATCAGATTGCCTACTTCTAGTAGGGGAAATGACTCTATTTGGGTCATAGTTGACAAATTGTCCAAAGTAGCCCATTTCTTACCAGTTAAGATCACATATCAGAGTTTTAATCTAGCGGAGTTATACCTCGCTAGAATCGTTAGTTTGCACGGAGTCCCCAAGAACATCGTATCGGATCGAGGAACTTAGTTTACCTCGAGATTCTGGAAGAAAGCCCAAGAAGGTTTGGGAACCCGACTGGATTTCAGCACCGCGTATCACCCTCAGACCGATGGACAAATAGAGCGAGTAAATCAAATACTCGAAGATATGTTGAGAGCATGTGTGCTAGAGTATGGAGCTAAATGGGAAGACTGTCTGCCTTTCGTAGAATTTTCTTAAACAACAGTTATCAAGCTAGTTTGCAAATGGCCCCATTTGAATTCATGTATGGAAGGAAGTGTCGCACCCCTTTGAATTGGTCGGAAGTAGGAGAGAGTCAGATTTTCGAAACCGACATCCTACGAGAAGCAGAAGAGAAAGTTCACAAGATTCGTGAGCACCTCAAGACCGCCCAGTCAAGACAGAAGAGTTACCCCGACAAGAGACGTCGAGACCTCGCTTTCAATATCGGAGATTTCGTGTATCTTAAAGTGTTGCCATATCCTGGTGCTGCAGATCGAAGTTGTGATTCTTCTTTCAACTGGTTGTGGTGGCAAGGAGAAGAAAAGGAACTGTGCCTTTCTCTACGGATCTGGAGGTTGATGGTGTCTGCGTTTCTGGCAGCATTTCTCAAGAGGAGCCACCTGGTAACCGCAATCTTCGGCCACGAGGGTGGCTGTAACATCCCAAAAATATAAAACAATGATCATCAAACTCTAATCACTAAATTTAGGGTTAACAAAAACTTTGATTAATTTAAATCATATGAATGCATGTGTGAATGTGATGATTTGATTAATGCATAAATGATCTTGTGTGATTAACCTAAATGGCAAGAAATGGTTTAAGACAAGTATAACATCATCTAAAACATTTCTAAACAGAAAGAAATAAAGAGAAAATCAAAAACAAATCAAATAAAGCAAATGGTCATTTTGGCCAATCTTGTTCACTAGGTCACTTTGAGTGTTTCTAGTCCAAGATTTCAAACAGAAACCTTTCCAATTATTTTCACCACTTGCTAGACCAAGTAAAAGTGAATCAAAGCCCACCTTTCAAACTTGCAGAAACATTTGGCAACCTCATTCAAATGACAACTCAAAATTGAATCTTTATCATATGTGAAGATCACACATTTTCAAAACCCAACCAAACCAGTGCCCCTTGACTAATCCAACTAACCAGACACTCCCTAGTATGTGCCTAGCAAATCCACCAAGTTTAATCCAAAATTCAAATTCAAAGTTCTTGCGGCCATTTCATCAAACACCTTGCAGATGCAAATCAAACAAACATCAAACACTATAGTGTGCAGTGAAATTGGCCGAACTTGTTCCCTCTATAGCTCACTCTACACTCTCAGTAGATGATCAAAGTAATCTAACTAGCTTTAGCACCACTGTGAGCAAGCCTAGCCATTAATGACAAGCATGCCAAGAGCACCATTGCCACCTCATTATCGACAGCAAGCTACGAGCAACACTAAGCCTAGCAAGCATGTCTCACAGACGCAACACCGTCCACCTCCACTCCCTTTCCTAGCCTCGAGCTCTGCCAGCCCCTGGACCACCCAGAACGCATGCGCCCAGTTCCTCTGCGACCATGCCAAGAGCGCGCCAGTGCGCCACGCTCGACCAGCACCCACAGACCGCGCGCCGCCCTTGCCGCTTGCAGGGATGATCACCAGCACCCCAGCACCCTGCCAGACATGCCCGTTCTCCGCAGCGCAGACCACATGCGTTGTGTGACATTAAAACCGCTGTTGGACCCGCCCAGAGCGTCCACGAGTTTCGACCGATCAGCATCGCCCCATGCCGCAAGACCACGCCGTTGAGCTTCGCCAGGGAGCACAACACCGCCCCCTACCTTCACCCATGCCAGTAGCCCTCTGTGCCGTCGACCACGACGAGCTCAGCCCGCGCCCGTCGGTCCCCTTCAGGCACTATAAATAGAGGCCTCCACCGCTCGTTTTCGTCACACCATCTCACTCCCCACCTCTCACTGACCACCCCCACTCACTCCCGGAGCAAGGCAAGCACCAGGTGGCCGGAATTTCACCGGAGTTCGCCGCTTCAAGGGAAGTGAGGCACCGTCGATTGGAGCCGCCCCAGGAGAAGCTGCCGGTACCAGGAGAACCGCCGTCGTCGACTTCGTCGTTCACCCCCGTCGCTGACCCTTGCCTAAGACCCGGTGAGCCTCCCACGACCCCCACCTGTCGCGTTAGGGTTCTATCTCACAGGCGTTGCCCGACGTGGACGATGAACCGTAGCCGTTCTATTAGAGTTAGATCGTGTGGTTCACATTGCCCCGTACCGCTTCGCCCCTCCCCGTCTCACTGACGCGTGGAGATAACCACTTAACCAGCCCGCATACGGGCTGTGTGTAGTGGGCTGGCCCAGTAAAACATCCCGCGCGACCCAACAATTCAAATTAAGCTTTATTCATTTAATTTCAAACATAGTTCTGTACCTAGGTACAAAAATCAACCTAGCTCGATTCACTGAACCAAAATGCATGAAACTAATTTTATTGGAATGGTACTGGAATGATTAATCCAAGCCCGTTGGATCCAAACCATTTGGATTTGTAGATCAACCATGTTAAAAATAACAAGGCAGAAGCTTTTTTGCATTCAAACATTTTTCAAAATTCAACCATAAGAGCTTTTGAGTTGATTTCAACTCTCAAAAATCACATTTGATCATACCTTTCAGAATATATAAAAACATATGGGTTTACTTGCAGAGATAATGTTCAAGTAATAAAAGAATGCCCCATAGGCATTTCTAGCCATTTTAATTAATTAAAATAAAAAGGATAAACCTTATTAAATTGTGACATAACTTAAAAATCACATTCCCATGTACTGAAATATGTGGTGATGACATGTGTCAACATGATCCCATGTTTGAGTTGGAGAATATTAAATCTTAAGTAGTTTTTCAATGAGTAGAAATTACTTTTCTCAAATAAAATAAATAAGACAAGTGCTTTATCCTTGTGATAATAGTGATGATGCTAGATCATCTAGTGTGAACTTTTTGTGTGATGATTGAAATTATTTAAGTATTGTTTGGTGATTGTGTACCTCGTATTTATTTATAGACGCTAGTACCGACCAAGGATACGAGGAGGAAGAAGGATACTACAAGGAAGAAGCCGAGGAAAACTTCAACCACTTCTCTGCACAAGGCAAGCTATTAACTGAGCAAGCTAACACTTGCAAGACACCCTACTTATGCAAGCCAATACTTGCAACCTTGCAAGCCTAATACTACTAGTTGAATTTAGAAAGCTTATACTTGCAATTATGCAAGCTACTACTTGCTTGTTTCTATGCCATCTCTATGCCTTAAGCATATGTGATCATACCCACTTGATGACCCAATCCTAGTTTTACTTGCAAGCTTAATACTTTATTTTCTTTACCAAAGCTTAGAGTTTACTTAAATGACTTCTAGATTCTAGAAAGATATTTAAAGGTAGCATAAAGAGCATAAAACTTGGCCTAAGTTAGATAATCTTGATGTAATCCTAAGGCATGATATTGAACTTAGAAAATCCCCACTTGTTTACCACCCCTCATTAGTATTTACCCCCACTTGTAGATGCTAGTGCTAAGCATAAAACTTGATCAACTTTAGATGGGAATACTTGGTGAAAATGGTTATGAAAACCTTAGAATGATGAGTCATTCTACTGAAACATTTTGACATGTGTTCTTGAACACCAGATGATTTTTATGATGAAAATGTTGAGGCATCAGCCTTAGCCCTTTACAAAACTGATGGTTGTCTGGATGCGATATCATTCCAATTTTACCGTACAACCACAATACCCGAAAATTGGGTAGGGCTTGACTGGAAGTATATATACTTTAGTATGGGTTTCCTCACGGCCAAGGTCTGAGCTGAGGCTACCTTGTGAAGATTGTCCACCTGTGTAGTACCCAAGATGACAGTTGGTCATGGTTGGGAGGCCAAACTCATAGGAGAGGTGCCTATACTAGGGCGTGTAATTGAAAGGTTAGGATTGATTATCCACATACTTAGTATGGTGAATTCAGGATTGTTCCTGACGGATGTATCAAATGTTGTGGTGAAAGCGTACAATCTCTACAGAGTGTCAAACTATTCGAATAGCCGCGTCCGCGGTTATGGACAGTTGGTGTGGCCATATTGTTCCCCCGTCAGATGCTTTCCAAAAAGACTTGTGAAATGAGTTGTGACTTTGACTTGACCACAACAGAGTTGTGATATGAAATTCAAGTTCCCACTTAGGTGTTATAAAACTTTCAACTAGCTTTCTTTGCTTTTGAACTTAGTAGAGGTAAATATGGCTTTTTGCAAAACAACCCTAGAGCTTAGTATCCTACTATAAAAACCCCCTTAACTTATTAGTATTAGTTTGCGAGTACTTAAAGAGTACTCATGGCTTTGTCACTGGCTATTCCCGTGGCCAGACTATGAAGAGGAGTACCAGGATGACGGACCACGGGAAGGTTACGACAACTAGGATCATCTCTCATCGTCAGCATTGCTTGTGGCCCTGAAGATGGAGCTTCGCCCACGCTATCGTTACTCTTACGTTATTCCGCTGCTTAAATTGTATTAAGAACTGGATCATGATATCCTTATTTGTGTAAGACCTTATGTATGGTTTGTAATGGATGATGTACTGTGATATCCAAATCTGTTATGTCTCGCAAAAATGGTAATCCTGGGATTGCGATGTATGGCATAACAGGCATCTGGGATAAAAAACCCGGGTGTTGACAGCGGCCCTACTACACTCGAATTATTCGATTCAAGCTTCTTCTTCCCCCTTTGCTATAAGATATATTCTGATCACGGCATGGCGATGCACGTTGCTGCCTCCCCAAGTGGTGTCGTCCCCTGTGGATGCAACGGCGGCCGCGCCTAGAGGTCACACGACGGTGGAGAGGACCAAGGACTTGATTTCTTTTTAAAATTTTGTTCTAGGGTCCTTCTTGTGATGTAAGGCTTATCTTCAAATTTCTAGTTTCTTAGGATAAGAATTGTTAGGGTCCTCTTTATAAATTTGCATCCACACTTTGTTTAATGCAGCTTCCAAGTCTTTCGAGGTCTCCCCATTCAAAAAAAATTAAGCAAAATACCTAGCATATGGTGCTTATAAATCTCCATTCTGAAAGACCTAAGCTGAGGATTGTTTTTGGTCCTCCAATGCAGTTATCGTAACATGGATGCATTTTTAGTATTTAATTTTTGATACTTCCATTGGGATCTCTTAGACCAGTCACGGTGTGTAGCAAAAGCCATTCCTAGCATTCTCTCTCCTACCTTTGAATCGATTCAATACAAAGAACGACTTTGTTTCATGAAGCCTAACAACAAAATCGACTAAACTTTATGGTTTACTTCTTTGCATGCACTTGTGGATCATCGTGATAGGCTTGTGTGAGAGAGAAGGCTAGAGAGAGTAAAAAGTGGCTAGTTGTTTATTTGATAGCGGGACCTACAGATGATTTCACAGAGTGTAGCAAAATTCTTGCGATTTTTACTAGGACATTTTTTCTTTGAATCAGCTCAACATTGTGGATGGTTGACGAGGGTTTGACTCGTCAATTCCCATTATTATGGACTTGGGTTTTGGAGAAGGAGGAGACGCTACGCCATGAACCCCCAATAGACAGATCTATGATCTCCTCTCCCATAATAGATCTATAGATCTAGACACCTCATAATCCTAGCACACATCTCACGCCAGATTGCATCTGCGCACCCCTATAACCTTCGGCATCGCCATCAATCAAGAACAGACAATAAGGAGTAGGGTTTTCCCTCCGGATCCTGAACCTAGGTAAACCTCGTGTCCCCGCATTGCAAATATGTTAGCCGTTCCGCGATCTCCAGTGTCCCCTCCTTCTCCAAAACCCAAGTCCACAAAAATGGGCATTGACGAGTCGAACCCTCATCACTGGTCCTAACCCTCCTATCTCCATTTAATAGACTACTGCTCCTACCCCCGCGTCTCCCTGTAACATCCCAAAAATATTAATCAAGGTTATCAATTCTAATCACCCAATTTTAACAAAAACTTTTGGTTAATTAAAATCATATGAATGCATGTGTGTATGTGATGATTGTATGAATGCTTGTATGGACTTGTGTGATTGTTATGAATGACAAGGAATGGATTAAATATGAAAACAAAATCATCTAAATCATTTCCAAGCAGAACCAAATCAAAATAAATTCAAAAACAAACAAAACAAGCAAATGGTTATTTTTTCAATCTTTCTCACTAGCTCACTTTGAGTGTTTCTAGTCCAATATTTCAAATAGAAACAATTCCTTTTCTTTTCACCCCTTGCTATACCAAGTGAAAGTGAACCCAAGCCCACCTTACAAACCCGCAGAAACATTTGGCGACTTGATTCAAATGACAATTCAAAATTGAATCTATATCATATGGGAAGATAACCATTTCTCAAAACCCAGCCAAACCAGTGCACCTTGACAAATCCAAGCAACCATAGACTACCTAGTATGTGACTAGTACACCCACCAAGTTTCATCCAAAAATTCAAATTCAAATCTCTTGCGGCCATTTCTCAAACACCTTCTGAACACAAATCAAACTAAACATCAAACACTTAGGAGCAGTGTTTGTGCCTAACTTGTTCCCTCTCTAGCTCACACTACACTCTCAGTAGATGATCTAACTTATTTAACCAGCCCTAGCTCACTGTATGCTTGACAATGTCATCAATGGTGACCATGCCCGAGCTCAACTTGCCACCCCAATGTCGACAGCAAGCTAGAAGCCTCTCTAGCCTTGCCAACCTTGTCTAGTAGACACTCCACCGTCCACCGCCACCCCATGTCCAGTGCTCAAGTCCTGCCAGCCACTGGACCACCCTAGAACCGCCGTGCCCTATGCCTCTGTGCCATGCCGAGAGCGCACCAGAGCACCGTGCTCGACACACTCGCACAGACCGCGCCCCACCGTCGCCACTTGTGCGCGTGATCACCACTGCCCAGACATGCATGTTCGCCGCCGCGCGGACCGTAGCCGATGTGCGCCATTAAATTTCCCGTCGGAGCCGCCCATAGAATCGAAGTGTTCTGACCAATTCGCACCGCCCCACGCCTCGCCACCATGCCATTGAGCTTCGCCAGGAGGCAGCGCACCGTCCCCTACCCCTAGCCATGCCGTTAGCTCATTGTGACGACGACCACAACGATCTCCACCCGTACCCTTCGGTCCCCTCGTTGAACTATAAATAGAGGCCTCCCAGCACGAATTCTCCACACCATATCACTCCCCACCTCTCACTGATCGTACCCACTCATCCCTGGAGCAAGGCGAGCACCAGGTCACCGAAATTTTGCCAAAGCCTCCCGCTGCTGGAGGAGAAGGGCATTGTTGATTGGAGCCGCCCTAGGAGGAGACGCAAGTACCAGGAGGATCGCCGTCATCGACTTCATCGTTCGCCCCCATCGCCGACCATTGTCGGAGCCCCAATGAGCCACCACTAACCCCCACTGGCCGTGCTAGGGTTCGACCTCGCAGCGTTCTATTCAGACGTGGACGATGAACCTCAGTCGTCGATCTCACTTCTAATCCTACGGCCCAAACCACCTCGTACCCCTTCGCACCCTCTATCTCACTGACTGGTGGGGACAGCCACATAAACCGCGTCTTGTATGTGCGTAGTGGGCCGTCGATTAACGTTCGCCGACCGAGAATTCAAACTTAGGTTTTTCAATTTAGTTTCAAACTTAGTTCTGTCTCTAGATTCAAAAATCAATCCAGGGAGATTCACTGAACCAAATTGCATGAAACTAATTTTGTTAGAAATGTATGGAAATTCTTAATCCAATCCCGTTGGATTCAAACCATTTGGAATTATAGATCACCTATAGTAAAAATAACAAGGCAGATACTTTTCTGCATTCAAACATTTCTCAAAATTCAACCATAAAAGATTTTGAGTTGATTCCAACTCTCAAAAATCACATTTGAAAAGACCTTTCTAAATATATAAAAATATCTAGGTTTACTTACAGTAATAATGGACAAGTAATAAAAGAATGCCCCTTAGGCATTTCTAGTCACTTTATTTAATTAAAATAAAAAGGTTAAACCTTATTAAATTGTGACACCACTTTAAATCACATTCCCAAGTACTGAAATATGTGGTGATGACATGTGTCAACATGATCCCATGTTTTAGCTGGAGAATATTAAATCTTAAGTAGTTTTTCAATGAGTAGAAATTACTTTTCTAAAAATAAAATAAATGAAACTAGTGCCTTAATCTTTGTGATATTAGTGATGATGCTAGATCATCTAGTGTGAACCTTTGTGTGCTAAATAGAAGTATTTAAGTATTGTTTGGTGATTGTGTACCTCATATTTATTTATAGACGCTAGTACCAACCAAGGATACGAAGAGGAAGGAGACTACTACGAGGAAGAAGCCGAGGAGAACTTCAACCACTTCACTACACAAGGCAAGCTAAAACTTGCAAGTTATCTTACCTATCAAGCTACTGACTAAGAAAGCTAACACTTGCAACTGTGAAAACTAGATAACCTATGGAATGCATTAGGCATGCTTGGTTGTACTATTTTGATGATACCAAATCCTAGTTTTACTTGCAGGGTTTAATATTTTATTTCTTTATCAAAGCTCCTTAGTTATGTTTCCTTAGTGATTTATATATTTTGGAAAGATATTAATGGTAGCATAAAAATCATAAAACTTGACCTAAGTTAGATAACTCTTGATGTCATCCTGAGACATGAGATTGAACTTAGATCATTCACACTTGATTACCACCCCTCATTAGTGTTTACCCCCAACTTTAGTGGCTAGTGCTAAGCATAAAACTTGATCACTTTAAATGGGAATACTTGGTGAAAATGATTATGAAAACCTTGGAATGATGAGTCATTCTAATAAAATGTTTTGACATGTGTTCTTGAACACTAGATGATGTTTGATGATGAAAATGTTAAGGCATGAGCCTTAGCCCTTTATAAAAACTAATGGTTGTCTGGATGCGGTACCAATCCAATTTTACCGTACAACCACAATACCTGAATTTGGTTAGGGCTTGACTTGAAATTTATATACCTTAGTATGGGTTCCCTTGCGGCCAAGGTTTGAGATGAGGCTACCTTGTGAAGATTGACCACCTGTGCAGTTCCCAAGATGACAGATGGTCATGGTTGGGAGGCCAAACTCATAGGAGAGGTGCCTATACTAGGGCATGTAATTGAAAGGTTACGATTGATTATCCGCATACTGAGTATGGTGAATTCAGGATTGTTCCTGACAGATGTATCGCATATTGTGGTGAAAGTGTATCACCTCTGCAGAGTGTAAAACTATTCGAATAGCCGTGTCCGCGGTTATGGACAGTTGGAGTGGCCATACTGTCCATCTTCATATGTTTTCAAAATGATTGGTGAAATGAATCATGACTTTGACTTGGCCACAACAGAGTTGTGAAATTGAAACTTGAGTTCCCACTTAGGAGTTATAAAACTTTCAACTAGCTTTCTTTTCTTCTGAACTCAGTTAGAGATAAATCTGGCTTTTCGCAAAACAACCTAGAGCTTAGTATTCCTACTTGAAACCACTTCACTTGTTAGTATTAGTTTGCGAGTACTTAAGGAGTACTCATGGCTTTGTCCCTGGCTATTCCTGTATCTAGACTATGAAGAGGACTATCAGGAGGATGGACCGCAGGAAGCTGACGACAACTAGGACTATCTCCCGTCGTCAGCATTGCCTATGACCATGAAGATGGAGCCTCGCCTATGCTATCGTTATTATTCCGTTTCTTTGATTGTACTAAGACTGGATCAAGAGATAATTTATTTGTTGTAAGACCTTATGTATGGTTTGTAATGGATGATGTACTATGCTATCCAATCTGTTATGTCTCAAAAAATGGTAATCCTGGGATTGCGATGTATGGCATAACAGGCATCTGGGATTAAAAATCCAGGTGTTGACAAGTTGGTATTAGATCCATCCCGACCATAGGAAACCCTAGTTTAGAATGGGCGCTTGAATCAAAAACTTAGTTTCAAAACAAAAGAAGTGAGTATTTTTGAAAAACTATTCTCATTCTTACCACTTAGAGTCTTTCATGAAAATTCATGTTCCTCAAAAATTCTTGCAAACTTACATAAAATTTGACACACTTGATCACTCTACTAACTTACTCATCCTAAATTTTTATAGATGGACATGACGTATAGCAAGTTCTATCAGTTAGGAAATGGAGGAGACCTCATCTTTGAGCGTGACTTGGACCAGCTTTTTGGAGCGCTCGCACCCCGAGTTTTTTGGAGCTCGGCTCAACAATCGGGAAGGAGAGGAATTGCAATGGCTGATTGTTGCAAGTCTCAAAGGGAAGATTGAATCCCCCACTTCAGAGGGAGTCCAGTTCACCTTAAGGGAGAACAACTGGCTAGATGGACTTGTCAGGGCCATGCAGGAAGCTCTTGCCCGTCATTATGGGCAGAGTATCAATCAGATCAAGGGTACCCGCTTTGAGTTCTATCCAAGGCGTGATGTTATGGGACAGCCACTGGAGGCAACCCCCGCGCCTACGCCAACCACAACCATGCCATTGCAGTCAAGAAGGACCAAACCATTGCCATGCTGGTGAAGGATCACCAGTCTCGTCGTCAGCTTGACAAGAAGGAGCTCATCATTGCCCGCCTTCATCACGAGATAATAGATTTGGAGGAGACCATCCACAAGAGGGACATGCAGCTTGAGGAGAGGGAGAATGCATGCGAAGATATCCTCGGAGACCCTTACTCTTACCTTAGTGATGATGATGACTTTCTGGAGGATCAAGCCATGGACTTCTTCACCGATGAGGATGACTTCGCCTTCATTGATGATGACAAGGATGATGAAGCCACAAATTCCATGGAGTAGTAGCACTTGAGCACTAGCGTTAGTGAGTTGTATCCGGTACCACTGTATCGTAGTTTCACAGAATGGTTCTTAAAACCATTTGTTTCCTTGTTGTGGTGTGTGTTTGTATTGTGTGCTATGAATGAATGAATGAAAAGCAAGTTGCTAGAAAAATCTGAGTCAAACTTCAAAAACTCCGAACCTTAGAAATTTCCCTCTTTTCTCATGATCTATCTCAATCTTTAGATGCCTCACAGAGGAAGTAGTTCATCCCTGGACCCCATGTTGCAAATCTTGCAAATGTTGGTTTCTGATCGCGAAGCTGAAAGAGCCGAACGTCAAGCTAACTTAGCCACCCTCCAACACATAGCTCAGATGGCCAAAAACAACCAAGGCGATGGAAACCAGGACAACCATGGATCCAAGCTCAAGAACTTTCAGAACACCAACCCACCCATCTTTACTAAGTCTGAAGAACCTCTAGATGAAGATGATTGGCTGCAAACCATGGAGAACAACTTAGAAGTTACAGGAGTGGAAGCCAATGAGAAGGTATTGTTTGCCACCCACTATCTGGCAGGAGATGCAAGAGCTTGGTGGAACAGCGTTCGCGCCAAGACTGGAGGACAAATGATGACTTGGGATGAATTCAAACTCAAGTTTAGCAGAACCCATGTGCCACCAGGTTTGATCAAGAGGATGAGAGATGAATTCAGAGAACTGAAGCAAGGGAGGATGACAGTAGTTGAGTACCGTGAAAAATTTCTGTCATTGGCTAGGTATGCACCGGATGATATTGACACTAAAGCCAAGAAGAAGGAGAGATTCCTGAACGATCTGCATGATGAGATGTAGACAGTGTTAGTCAATATTCCATTTGCTGACATTGAAACATTAGTGGACTCTGCCATTCAGATGGAAGGCAAGATCAACCAAGCCAATGAGAACCACAAGCATAGAATGATGAATCAACCAGGAACACACCATAGTATCGCCCCAACCCGTCTACAGGATTTGCCCCTAGAAACAATAGACCCTAGATGAACCGTCCGACCTATCACAACTGTGGAGGAGGAAACCCAAGGCCCTAAGGAAACCACAACAACAACCCCTGCAATTTCAACCGTGCACCGCCAAAGTTCAACAACAACAATGTCGCCACTAGCACCAATACTGCCCCAAGGACTGGAAGCAATGTCGTGCCAGTTGCAGCAAAGGACAAGTCTCAGGTGACTTGTTATAAATGTGGAACCAAGGGTCACTATTCCAATGAGTGCCCCAAGAAGATTGCAGCAGCCACCAATGTGAATGTCCCAGCTCAGTAGCAGCGTCGTGTTCAGCCTGGACGGAGATTTGCCCCAGGGAACTCACTCAACCGCAACGGCCATTTTTTCTCATGAATGCTGAAGAAGCCCAAGAAGCGCCAGATGTTGTGATGGGTATGTTTTCTGTTAACTCAGTACTTGCAAGAGTGTTGTTTGATTCTGGAGCATCACACTCGTTTGTTACAGAAGAATTTGCATGCACTAGTAAGATTCAACCAACAAAATTGAAGCATGTTATGATAGTTCAACCACCAAAGCTAGACAAATTTGCAAGGTCGTACCTATCCAAATCCATGGCATAGATTTTTATGCTAATTTAATAGTACTTGGATTTGGAAGTAGAACTAGGAATGTATTGGATGTCGAAACATAAAGGATTAATCGACTGTGCCAAGAAAACCATAACCATGACCAGTACATCCGGAATATCAGTAGAACATGTATCTGAAACCTTGCCCCGTCAATTCAAGTGCAACAAGAGTCTAGCCCAACCAACCATTGACCAAGTCAGAGTAGTCTGTGAATACCCCGACGTATTTCCAGATATTTTGCCCGGTATGCCCCCAGATCGGGATATCGAGTTTATCATTGAACTAATCCCTGGAACCGGACCCATAGCCCAGAGATCGTATAGTATGAACCCATCAGAATTAGCGGAGCTGAATAAGCAACCTGATTCTATGCTGGAGATAGAATTGATTCAACCAAGTGCGTCGCCATGGAGATCACCTGTCTTATTTGTGGACAAGAAAGATGGAGGTAACCGTTTGTGTACGGAATATCGGAAGCTGAACGATGTCACCATCAAGAACAAGTATCCACTACCGAAGATAGAAGACCTGTTTGACCAGTTGACCGGTGCCAAAGTGTTTTCTAAGATTGATCTTAGAACTGGTTATCATCAACTCATGATTCACGCAGAGGATATTTCAAAGACTGCCTTTACCACCAGATATGGATTGTATGAGTACACTGTCATGTCTTTTGTATTAACCAATGCCCCCGCTTATTTCATGAACCTCATGAATAATATTTTTATGGACTTCCTGGATAAGTTTGTCGTTGTTTTGATCGATGACATTTTGATCTACTCCAAATCAGAAGAAGAACATGAGCTACACCTAAGGACCATCCTTGGAACCCTTAGGGAGCATCAGTTGTATGCCAAGTTTAGCAAATGTGAATTCTGGTTACAGGAAGTAGGATTCCTTGGACATATTGTGTCAGCCGGAGGAATTGCCTTTGACCCTGCCAAGGTTAAGGATGTTGAATAATGGCATGCCCCAGCCACCCAAACCCAAGTTCGTGCATTTCTCGGATTAGCGGGATATTACGTCAAGTTCGTAGAAGGATTCTAGAGTATCGCAAGACGCATGACCAAATTATTGAAGAAGGATAAGAAGTTTGAATGGACAAACAAGTGTGAAGCGAGTTTTCAAGAACTTAAGAAGAGATTGATTTCAACCCCAATCCTGATTATGCCAGATATCACGGAGCCTTTTGATGTATTTTGTGATGCATCCAAGATCGGTCTCAGATGTGTGTTGATGCAAGAGGGCAAAGTAATATCTTATCTATCCCGACAACTGAAGCAACATGAGCAGAATTATCCTACCCATGACCTTGAACTAGCAGTCGTAGTTCTATCCTTGAAGATATGGCGGCATTACCTTATGGGAAACTGTTGTGAGATTTATTCGGATCACAAGATCCTGAAATACATTTTCACTCAGAAGGAGCTGAATATGAGGCAAAGAAGATGGATAGAGCTAATTAAGGACTATGATCTGGACATCCACTATCACCCTGGTAAAGCCAATGTGGTAGCATATGCCCTTAGTAGATTGCCGTGTCGCTTGAACTCCATGATTCTGAAGGAGCAACCAAGTTTGCACAAGGAGTTAGAAGATTTCTGAATGGAATTAGAAAGTGAAGTATTTTTGGCTAGCATAGAACTTCAACCCACTTTGATCAGTTAGATCAAGGAGGCGCAAAAAGGAAATGCTAGTATCAACGGAATCAAACGTCGCATCGGTACGGGCAAAGTACCCGGATTCACCGAAGATGAAGAAGCAGTTTTGTGGTACAAAAGACGTATCTGTGTGCCAGCAGATTCAGAATTGAAGGAGGCTATTTTGAAAGAAGCCCATGATACTCTTTATTCTATCCACCCTGGAGGAACAAAGATGTATTAAGATTTGAAACAACAATTTTGGTGGCATAAGATGAAGAGAGAAATCAGAAGCTACATAGCCAAGTGTGATATTTGTCAAAGAGTCAAGGCGGGACATCAGAGACCCGCAAGACTGTTGCAACCATTGCAGATTCCGGAATGGAAATGGGATTCCATTGGAATGGACTTTATCATTGGTTTGCCTACTTATAGTAGGGGAAATGATTCTATCTAGGTCATCGTAGATAGACTGTCCAAAGTCGCCCATTTCTTACCAGTCAAGACCACCTACCAGAGCTCGAAGCTAGCAGAGTTGTACATTGCTAGAATCTTTAATTTGCACGGAGTCCCCAAGAACATTGTATCGGATCGAGGAACCCAGTTTACCTTGAGATTTTGGAAGAAAGTCCAAGAAGGATTAGAAACCCGACTAGATTTTAGCACAACTTATCACCCTCAGACAGATGGACAAACAGAGTGAGTAAATCAAATACTAGAAGATATGATGAGAGCTTGTGTGTTAGAATATGGATCTAAATGGGAAGACCGTCTGCCGTTCTTAGAATTTTCCTACAACAACAGTTATCAAGATAGTTTGCAAACGGCCCCATTTGAATTCATGTATGGAAGGAAGTGTCGTACCCCTTTGAATTGGTTGGAAGTATTAGAGAGTCAGATTTTCGGACCCGACATCCAACGAGAAGCAGAAGAGAAAGTTCACAAGATCCGTGAGAACCTCAAGACCGCCCAATCCAGACAGAAGAGTTATGCCGACAAGAGACGTCGAGACCTCGCCTTTAATATCGGAGATTTTGTGTATCTCAAAGTGTCACCTTTGGAAGGAATGCAACGTTTCCAGCTTAAAGGAAAGTTAGCCTCCAGATATATTGGACCTTTCAAGACTCTGAATCATCGAGGAGAAGTATAGTATCAACTGGAACTGCCATAGGAGATGTCAGCTGTGCATAATGTGTTCCATATATTGTTACTTCACAAATGCCTAGAAGTCCCGGAGAAGACCGAAGTATTCAAGAACATTAATCACCGAACCATTGAGATCAACGATGACCTGATGTATTCCGAAGTACCCATCCATATTATGGAGGAAGCTTTCAGAACCACCAGGACCCGGATTATCAATTTTCTCAAGATCCAGTGGAGTAACCACACTGAAGAAGAAGCTACCTGGGAGCGAGAGGACTACATTAGGACGGAGTTTCCCGATCTCTTTAAATCTTAGTTTTCTTTTTCTCAAATATCGGGACGAGATTTTGTTTAAGGAGGGAAGGTTTGTAACATCCCAAAAATGTTAATCAAGGTTATCAATTCCAATCACCCAATTTAGGGTTAACAAAAACTTTTGGTTAATTAAAATCATATGAATGCATGTGTGTATGTGATGATTGTATGAATACTTGTATGGACTTGTGTGCTTGTTATGAATGGCAAGGAATGGATTAAAGATGAAAACAACATCATCTAAATCATTTCCAAGCAAAACCAAATCAAAAGAAATTCAAAAACAAACCAAACAAGCAAATGGTCATTTTTGCCAATCTTGCTCACTAGCTCACTTTGAGTGTTTCTAGTCCAAGATTTCAAACCGAAATAATTCCTTTTCTTTTCACCCCTTGCTAGACCAAGTGAAAGTGAACCCAAGCCCACCTTGCAAACCCACAGAAACATTTGGCAACTTGATTCAAATGACAATTCAAAATTGAATCTATATCATATGGGAAGATCACCATTTCTCAAAACCCAACCAAACCAGTGCACCTTGACAAATCCAAGCAACCATAGACTATCTAGTATGTGACTAGTACACCCACCAAGTTTCATCCAAAAATTCAAATTCAAATCTCTTGCGGCCATTTCATCAAACACCTTCTGAACACAAATCAAACTAAACATCAAACACTTAGGAGCAGTGTTTGTGCCTAACTTGTTCCCTCTCTAGCTCACACTACACTCTCAGTATATCATCTAACTTATTTAACCAGCCCTAGCTCACTGTATATGCTTGACAATGTCATCAATGGTGACCATTCCCGAGCTCAACTTGCCACCCCAATGTTGACAGCAAGATAGAAGCCTCTCTAGCCTTGCCAACCTTGTCTAGTAGACACTCCACCGTCCACCGCCACCCCATGTCCAGTGCTCAAGTCCTGCCAGCCACTGGACCACCCTAGAACCGCCGTGCCCTATGCCTCTGTGCCATGCCGAGAGCGCGCCAGAGCACCGTGCTCGACACACTCGCACAGACCGCGCCCCACCGTCGCCACTTGTGCGCGTGATCACCACTGCCCAGACATGCATGTTCGCCGCCGCGCGGACCGTAGCCGATGTGCGCCATTAAATTTCCCGTCGGAGCCGCCCATAGAATCGAAGTGTTCTGACCAATTCGCACCGCCCCACGCCTCGCCACCATGCCATTGAGCTTCGCCAGGAGGCAGCGCACCGTACCCTACCCCTAGCCATGCTGTTAGCTCACTGTGATGACGACCACAACGATCTCCACCCGTACCCTTCGGTCCCCTCGTTGAACTATAAATAGAGGCCTCCCAGCACGAATTCTCCACACCATATCACTCCCCACCTCTCACTGATCGTACCCACTCATCCCCGGAGCAAGGAGAGCACCAGGTCACCGAAATTTCGCCAAAGCCTGCCGCTGCTAGAGGAGAAGGGCATTGTTGATTGGAGCCGCCCTAGGAGGAGACGCAAGTACCAGGAGGATCGCCGTCATCGACTTCATCGTTCGCCCCCATCGCCGACCATTGTCGGAGCCCCAGTGAGCCACCACTAACCCCCACTGGCCATGCTAGGGTTCGACCTCGCAGCGTTCTATTCAGACGTGGACGATAAACCTCAGTCGTCGATCTCACTTCTAATCCTACGGCCCAAACCACCCCGTACCCCTTCGCACCCTCTATCTCACTGACAGGTGGGGACAACCACATAAACCGCCCGCGCGCTGTGCGTAGTGGGCCGGCCCAGTTAACGTTCCCGCTCGACCCAGTAATTCAAACTTAGGTTTTTCAATTTAGTTTCAAACTTAGTTCTGTCTCTAGATTCAAAAATCAATCCAGGGAGATTCACTGAATCAAATTGCATGAAACTAATTTTGTTAGAAATGTATGGAAATTCTTAATCCAATCCCGTTGGATTCAAACCATTTGGAATTATAGATCACCTATAGTAAAAATAACAAGGCAGATACTTTTCTGCATTCAAACATTTCTCAAAATTCAACCATAAAAGATTTTGAGTTGATTCCAACTCTCAAAAATCACATTTGAAAAGACCTTTCTGAATATATAAAAATATCTAGGTTTACTTGCAGTAATAATGGACACGTAATAAAAGAATGCCCCTTAGGCATTTCTAGTCACTTTATTTAATTAAAATAAAAAGTTTAAACCTTATTAAATTGTGAAACCACTTTAAATCACAATCCCAAGTACTGAAATATGTGGTGATGACATGTGTCAACATGATCCCATGTTTTTGTTGGAGAATATTAAATCTTAAGTAGTTTTTCAATGAGTATAAATTGTAGGGGTCCGTAGCATGGAAAACAAAATTTTCTACCGCATACACACAAACAAGCCAAGATCTATCTACTAGATTGTAGCAACGAGTCGATAGAAGCACTCACCCTCGAAGATTCCAAAGCGGTTAACAAGAGCAAATTCCCGTGGGTGATGTAGTCCTACACTTGCCGATCTCAAGATCGCGTAGACGATCCTTCTGGCGCTACGTTCCGGCAGCGCTTCACAGTTGGTCACACGTTCGGTACTCGATGAAGACCTTCCTCTCCCTTTTTCCAGCAGGCAGGAGAGGTTGTAGTTCTCCCCTCGTGATTCTGGCAGCATGACGGCGTGGTGTCGCAAGTAGAGGGAGGATACCGCAGGGCTTCGCCTAAGCCGGTGCGAGTTATGGTGGATTAGGGTTTCCCGGAGATCTAGGGTTTAGATGACCGAGAGGAGGAGGATGTGTCGGCGGCGTCTAGGGCGACGGCTACGAACCGGCGGCGGCGGGGCTGCGGCGGCGGCGGCTCGTGTGCGGGGAGAGGGGATAGGGCTTGTGTGCTTTGGGGTAGCCCTCCCCCTCTATTTATGAGAGTGGGCAGCCTTGGGAGGGGTGGGTTTGAATCCAAACCCAAACCCAAGTTGGATTGAGAGAAGGACTTGTTTCTTCTCCCACTAGGAAACCATTGTTCCAGTTTGACTTTTTCAAACTCCCATGTGACTTTCAATTTAGAGCTATAATTCTCCCTTGCAAATGCACACACCAAGTGACCTAGGATATGATCCAATCATTCCACTTAGCCATGACACATTCGTGGACCATTCTCCTTCCGGACCGGTGAACCTTCTAGAACCTTCTAGAACCTCTCTGATCAAAACATCGGAAACTTTCCCGAACTCCGAAATAAGACTTTCCTTATATGAATCTTATTCTACGGACCATTCCGGATCTCCTCGTGATATCCCGGATCCCATCCGAGACTCCGAAAAACATTCGGTATCCCTACTAACATTCCATATCTACTAAACAACATTGAATCCTTAAGTGTGTCTCCCTACGGTTCGTGAATTATGCGGACATGACCGAGACACTTCTCTAATCAATAACCAATAGGGGAATATGGAAATTCTTATGGCTCCCACATATTTCAATGATTACTTTGCGATCGAATGAACCACTTACATACGATACCAATTTCCCTTTGTCTCACGATAATTTACTAACCCGAGGTTTTGATCGTCGGTATCTCTGCATACCTAGTTCAACCTCGTTACCAATAAGTACTCTTTTATCGTTCCCGTGATATGTGATCCCTTGTGATCCAGTCACATGCTTGCAAGCTAATTGGATGACATTCCACCGAGAGGGCCCAGAGTATATCTATCTGTCATATGGATGGACAAATCCCATTCTTGATCCATGTGCCTCAACCCATACTTTCCGAATACTCAATGCCACCTTTATATCCACCCAGTTACGGTGTGGTGTTTGATGTCATCAAAGCATCCTTCTGATGATGGTGATCAGCATGATCTCATGGTCGAAGGAATTAGGTTACTATGTATCAGAAAGCTTATAGCAAACAAACTATTGAAATGACTTGATCTTAATGCTACGCTTATCTATAGGAGTATGTCCATCATACCATTCTCCTAATGATATGATCTCGTTGTTAATAACATCTCAATGTTCATGATCGGGAAACCACGATCATCTATTAACCAACAAGCTAGTATTACAAAGAGGCTTTACCAGGGACTCTAATTTAGTTTACAAATCACACAAGTATTAATGTTTCCTTGTTAATACTATTATAGCATGAATGTAAACATTTATCATAAACACAAAGATATAATAATAACCACTTTTATTATTGCCTCTAGGGCATATCTCCAACAGTCTCCCACTTGCACTAGATTCAACTAATCTAGAGTACATGGTAATATACCGAACACCCATGGCGGTTTGGTGCTGGTCATGTTTTTCCCTCGGGAGAGGTTTAGTGAACGGATCTGCCACATTCAGATCTGTGTGTACTTTGCAAATATTTATGTCTCCATCTTGGACATGCTCTCGAATAGCGTGAAAACGTAGCTTGATGTGCTTCAGCTTCTTGTGTGACCTTGGTTCTTGCGCATTGGCTATGGCGCCCATGTTATCACAGTAGATAGACATTGGGTCCGACACACTTGGAACCACACCAAGCTCTGTAATGAACTCCTTCATCCATATCGTCTCTTGTGAAGCCTCCGAAGCAGTTATGTATTCCGATTCAGTTGAAGATCTCGCCACAACGCTTTGCTTTGCACTCCTCCAGCTAACTGCTGCACCATTCAAAGTAAATACGTATCCAGATTGAGATTTAGAATCATCCGGTTCGGTGTTCCAACTAGCATCGGTGTAACAATTAACAACGAGTTGTTCATCACCTCCATAAGTAAGAACCATATCCTTAGTTCTTCTCAAGTACTTAAGGATGTTTTTGACCGCTGTCCAATGATCCACTCATGGATCACTTTGATATCTGCTAGTCAAACTAACAGCATATGCAATGTCGGGTCTAGTACATAGGATGGCATACATAAGAGATCCTATGGCTGAGGCATAGGGAGTCTTACTCATCCTTTCTCTATCTTTTGTCGTTGCAGGACTTTGAGTTTTACTCAAGGTCGTATTGGGCAACATGGGAAAGAACCCTTTCTTGCTATCTTCTATTCCAAACCTCTTTAGAACTTTGTCCAAATATGTACTTTGTGACAATGATATTAGACGTCTGGATCTATCTCTATAAATCTTTATGCCTAATATGTAAGCTGCTTCGCCAAGATATTTCATTGAAAAACTATTATTCAAATAATCCTTGACACTATTAAGAAGGTCTACATCATTCCCAATCAACAATATGTCATCTACATATAGTATTAAGAATGCTACAGAGCTCCCACTCACTTTATTGTAAATACAAGCTTCTCCATAAGTTTGTATAAAACCAAAGCTTTTGATTACTTTATCAAAACGTTGATTCCAACTTCGGGATGCTTGCTTCAATCCATATATGGACCGTTGAAGTTTGCATACCTTGTTAGCATCTTTAGGATCGACAAAACCTTTGGGTTGCATCATATACAATTCTTCATCAATGTCTTCATTGAGGAACGCCGTTTTGACATCCATGTGCCATATCTCATAATCATAATATGCAGCGATTGCTAACATAATCCTCACAGACTTTAGCTTCGCTACTGGTGAGAAAGTCTCATCGTAGTCAACTCCTTGAATTTGTCGAAGCCCTTTTGCGACAAGTCGAGCTTTATAGATAGTAACATTACCATCAGCATCTGTTTTCTTCTTAAAAATCCATTTATTCTCGACAGCCTTCCGGCCATCCGGTAAGTCCACCAAAGTCCATACTTGGTTTTCGTACATGGATCCAATCTCGGATTTCATGGATTCTTGCCATTTATTGGAATCTGGGCTCATCATTGCTTCCTCATATGTCGCAGGGTCATCGTTGTTGTCCACCAACATGACACTCATAACAGGATCATACCAATCAGAATGGTATGAGTTCTCGTTGACCTGCGAGGTTCCGTAGTAACTTCAACCAAAGTTTCACGATCAACATCATTAGCTTCCTATCTTATTGGTGTAGGCGCCACAGGAACTACTTCCGGTGCTGCGCTACTCGCAAGTTCGAGAGAAGGTTCAACAACCTCATCGAGTTCTACTTTCCTTCCAGTCACTTCTTTCGAGAGAAACTCCTTCTCTAGAAAGGATCCATTCTTGGCAACGAAAATCTTGCCCTCGGATCTATGATAGAAGGTATACCCAATAGTTTCCTTTGGGTATCCTATGAAGACGCATTTTTCCGCTTTGGGTTCAAACTTGTCCGGCTGTAACTTCTTTACATAAGCTTCGCAACCCCAAACTTTAAGGATCGACAATTTAGGTTTCTTCCCAAACCATAATTCATACGGTGTCGTTTCAACGGATTTAGATGGTGCCCTATTTAAAGTGAATGCGGTTGTTTCTAATGCATAACCCCAAAACGATAGTGGTAAATCTGTAAGTGACATCATAGAATGAACCATATCTAAGAGAGTTCGATTACGATGTTCGGACACACCATTACGCTGTGGTATTCCCGGTGGTGTCAATTGTGAAAGTATTCTGCATTTCTTTAAATGCTCGCCAAACTTGTAACTTAGATATTCACCTCCACGATCAGATCGTAGAAATTTGATCTTCTTGTTACGTTGATTCTCTACCTCACTTTGAAATTCCTTAAACTTCTCGAAAGTTTCGGACTTATGTTTCATGAAATAGATATACCCATATCTACTCAAGTCATCCGTGAAGGTAAGAACATAACGATAACCACCACGCGATGCTACTCTCATTGGGCCACACACATCGGTATGTATGATTTCCAATAAGTCTGTAGCTCGCTCCATCATACCAGAAAATGGAGTCTTAGTCATTTTACCCATCAGACATGCTTCGCATCTTTCAAGTGATTCGAAATCAAGTGATTCAAGAAGTCCATCAGAATGGAGTTTCTTCATACGCTTCACTCCAATATGACCAAGACGACAGTGCCACATATAGGTCGAGTTATCGCTCAGTTTCAAACGTTTAGCTTCAATGTTATTAATGTGTGTATTTCCACAATCGAGATTCAATAAGAATAGACCATCTATCAAAGGTGCATGTACATAAAACATATTACTCATATAAATCGAACAACCATTATTCTTGGACTTAAACAAGTAACCGTCTCGCAATAAACATGATCCAGATATAAGTTCATGCTCAACGCAGGCACCAAATAACAATTATTTAAGTATAAAACTAATCCCGATGGTAGATGAAGAGGTAGCGTGCCGACCGCGATCACATCAACCTTTGATCCATTTCCAACGCGCATCATCACCTTGTTCTTCGCTAGCTTCCGTTTATTCTGCAGTACCTGTTTCGAGTTACAAATATGAGCAACCGAACCAGTATCAAATACCCAGGCAATACTACGAGTACTAGTGAGATACACATCAATAACATGTATATCGGATATACATTTCTTCTTGATGTTGCCGTTCTTAAAATCCGCCAAGTACTTTGGGCAATTCCGCTTCCAGTGACCTTCTCCCTTGCAGTAAAAGCACTCAGTATCAGGCTTAGGCCCAGCCTTGGTCTTCTTCACCGACGCGGTAACTTTATTACCGCCCTTCTTGAAGTTTTCCTTTTTCTTAGACTTGCCTAGCTTCTTGAATTTGGTGGTCTTATTGACCAACAACACTTGGTGCTCTTTCTTGATCTCCACTTCTGCAGATTTCAACATGGAGAAGAGTTCTGGCAACGACTTGTCCATGTTTTGCATATTGTAGTTCATCACAAAGTTCTTGTAACTTGGTGGTAGTGATTGGAGGACACGATGAATCCCCAAATGATTAGGAATCACTATACCCAAGCTTTGAAGCTTGCTTGCGTGCCCAGACATCTTAAGCACGTGCTCACTGACGGAGCTGGCCTCTTCCATCTTGTAGTTAAAGAACTTTTCAGAACCCTCATAACTCTCAACTGCCGCGTGAGCCTCAAATATCATTTTGAGTTCATGGACAATATCATGTGGGTCATAGTTCTCAAACCTTTTCTGAAGCTCCGATTCCAAACCATACAAGATAGCACACTAAACTATGGAGTACTGATTCTTCCGAGCGAGGAAAACATTCTTTATCTCATCGGTAGCATTAGCTGCAGGTGGGTCACCCAGCGGTGCATCTAGCACATAGGTCAAATTACCAGCATTGAGGACAATCCTCAAACTGCGGAACCAATCCGCGAAGTTGCTTCCATTGTTTTTCAACTTTTCTTTCTCTAGGAATGCATTAAAATTGATGGTAGGGGCCTCCATTGATCTACAACATATTTGCAATAGTTTAGACTAAGTTTATGACAAATTGAGTTCTAATTAATAGTTAAATTAATCTAGGTGAACTCCCACTCAAAACAATATCCCTCAAATTGTTTTAGTGATCACACAAACCAAATCCACCACATCAAAACCGATCATCACGAGAGTTGACGTAGCTTCAATGGCGAACAATCAACATGTTCATCATATCTACTATATGACTCATGCTCTACCTTTCGGTGATCCGTGTTCCGAGACCATGTCTGTACATGCTAGGCTCGTCAAGATCAAACCTTAGCTTCCGCATGAGAAAATCTGGCTTGCTCACATTGTATACACTCGCAGAATCTAACACACCCGATCATCACGTGGTGCTTCGAAACAACGAGCTTTAGCAACGGTGCTTACTAAGGATGAACACTTTAAAACTTGAAATTTTGTGCTTGAGGGATCATCTTATAATGCTACCATCACAAACTAAGCAATACAAGATGCATAAAGGATTAACATCACATGCAATTCATAATATGTGATATGATATGGCCTTTCTTCTTATGCTTCCGATCTCCATATTCAAGAACGAACATGATATCCATCATCACCGGTATGGCGTCAAGGTCAATGGCGCCGTTTCATGGTTGTCGTCCACCAGCATCAACTATTACAACTACTTTGAATAGAAACGCGGGTCTTAACGGAATTTAAAAGACAACCATATGGCTCCTGCCGGTTGCCAACTTACAATAAGGAACATTGCATACATCATATATAATCACAATCATGGCCATATCACATCACAGCACGCCCCTGCAAAACAAAGTTAGACGCCTCTAATTTTCTTTGCATATTTTACGTGGTTTGGGGCTTTCAATAAGTGTCATTCTAACTTACGAACAAGAACCACAAAGTTGATGCTTGAACTATCAAGTGCCCGTTGTAAATTGAATCTATACTATGATGGGAGAGACAGACACCCGCAAAGCCACTTATGCAATACAAGTTGCATGTTGAGCGTGGAGCAAGTCTCATGAACGATGTCATGTAAGGTTAGCCCGGGCCGCTTCATCGCATCATACCACAAGATGCAAAGTACACAAAAAGCAATTGATAATAAAAGCACCACCGCCCACAATGACCATTATGTTCTACTCGTGCAACATATCTACATATAGACACGGATCTGATACCACTGTAGGGGTTCGTAGCATGGAAAACAAAATTTTCTACCGCATGCACACAAACAAACCAAGATCTATCTACTAGATTGTAGCGACGAGTCGATAGAAGCACTCACCCTCGAAGATTCCAAAGCGGTTAACGAGAGCAGATTCTCGTGGGTGATGTAGTCGTACACTTGCCGATCTCAAGATCGCGTAGATGATCCTTCCGGCGCTGCGTTCCGGCAGCTCTTCCGCAGTCGGTCACACGTTCGGTACTCGATGAAGACCTTCCTCTCCCTTGTTCCAGCAGGCAACGGAGGTTGTAGTTCTCCCCTCGTGATTCCGGCAGCACGACGGCGTGGTGTTGGAAGTAGAGGGAGGATCCCGCAGGGCTTCGCCTAAGCCGGTGCGAGTTATGGTAGATTAGGGTTTCCTAGAGATCTAGGGTTTAGATGACCGGGAGGAGGAGGATGTGTCGTCGGTGGCTAGGGCAACGGCGATGAACCGTGGCAAGGCGAGGCTGGCGGCGGGCAAGGCTCGTGTGCGGGGAGAGGGGCTAGGGCTTGTGTGCTTTGGGGTAGCCCTCCCCCTCTATTTATGAGAGGGGGCAGCCTTGGGAGGGGTAGGTTTGAATCCAAACCCAAACCCAAGTTGGATTGAGAGAAGGACTTGTTTCTTCTCCCACTAGGAAACCATTGTTCCAGTTTCACTTTTTCAAACTCCCGTTTGACTTTCAATTTAGAGCTTTAATTCTCCCTTACAAATGCACACACCAAGTGACCTAAGATATGATCCAATCATTCTCACTTATCCATGACACATTCATGGACCATTCTCCTTCTGTACCGGTGAACCTTCTAGAACCTCTCCGATGAAAACATCGGAAACTTTCCCGAACTCCGAAATAGGACTTTCCTTATATGAATCTTATTCTCCGGACCATTCCGGATCTCCTCGTGATATCCCGGATCCCATACGAGACTCCGAACAACATTCAGTATCCCTACTAACATTCCAAATCTGCTAAACAACATCGAATCCTTAAGTGTGTCTCCCTACGGTTTGTGAATTATGCGGACATGACCGAGACACTTCTCTAATCAATAACCAATAGAGGAATCTGGAAATTCATATGGCTCCCACATATATTAGCGATTACTTTGCGATCGAATGAACTACTTACATACGATACCAATTTCCCTTTGTCTCACGATAGTTTACTTACCCGAGGTTTTGATCGTCGGTATATCTGCATACCTAGTTCAACCTCGTTACTGATAAGTACTCTTTTCTCGTTCCCGTGATATGTGATCCCTTGTGAGCCAGTCACATGCTTGCAAGCTAATTGGATGACATTCCACCGAGAGGGCCCAGAGTATATCTATTCGTCATATGGATGGACAAATCCCATTCTTGATCCATGTGCCTCAACCCATACTTTCCGAATACTCAATGCCACCTTTATAGCCACCCAGTTACGGTGTGGTGTTTGATGTCATCAAAGCATCCTTCCGGTGATGGTGATTAGCATGATCTCATGGTCGAAGGAATTAGGTTACTATGTATCAGAAAGCTTATAGCAAACGAACTATTGAAATGACTTGATCTTAATGCTACGCTTATCTATAGGAGTATGTCCATCATACCATTCTCCTAATGATATGATCTCGTTGTTAATAACATCTCAATGTTCATGATCGGGAAACCACGATCATCTATTAACCAATAAGCTAGTATTACAAAGAGGCTTTACCAGGGACTCTAATTTAGTTTACAAATCACACAAGTATTAATGTTTCCGTGTTAATACTATTATAGCATGAATGTAAACATTTATCATAAACACAAAGATATAATAATAACCACTTTTATTATTTCCTATAGGGCATATCTCCAACAGAAATTACTTTTCTAAAAATAAAATAAATGAAACTAGTGCCTTAATCTTTGTGATATTAGTGATGATGCTAGATCATCTAGTGCCAACCTTTTTGTGCTAAATAGAAGTAGTTAAGTATTGTTTGGTGATTGTGTACCTCGTATTTATTTATAGACGCTGGTACCGACCAAGGATACGAAGAGGAAGGAGACTACTACGAGGAAGAAGCCAAGGAGAACTTCAACCACTATACTGCACAAGGCAAGCTAAAACTTGCAAGTTATCTTACCTAGCAAGCTACTGACTAGGCAAGCTAACACTTGCAACTGTGAAAACTAGATAACCTATGCAATGCATTAATCATGCTTGGTTGTACCATTTTGATGATACCAAATCCCAGTTTTACTTGCAAGCTTTAATATTTTATTTCTTTATCAAAGCTCCTTAGTTATGTTTCCTTAGTGATTTGTAGATTTTGGAAAGATATTAATGGTAGCATAAAGAGCATAAAACTTGACCTAAGTTAGATAAATCTTGATGTCATCCTAAGACATGAGATTGAACTTAGATTCACACTTGATTACCACCCCTCATTAGTGTTTACCCCAACTTAGTGGCTAGTGCTAAGCATAAAACTTGATCACTTTAGATGGGAATACTTGGTGAAAATGATTATGAAAACCTTGGAATGATGAGTCATTCTAATGAAATGTTTTTACATGTGTTCTTGAACACCAGATGATTTTTGATGATGAAAATGTTGAGGCATGAGCCTTAGCCCTTTATAAAAACTGATCTGGATGCGATACCATTCCAATTTTACTATACAACCACAATACCCGAATTTGGATAGGGCTTGACTAGAAATTTATATACCTTAGTATGGGTTCCCTTGCAACCAAGGTTTAAGATGAGGCTACCTTGTGAAGATTGACCACCTGTGCAGTTCCCAAGATGACAGATGGTCATGGTTGGGAGGCCAAACTCATAGGAGAGGTGCCTATACTAGGGCGTGTAATTGAAAGGTTACGATTGATTATCCATATACTGAGTATGGTGAATTCAGGATTGTTCCTGACGGATGTATCGAATATTATGGTGAAAGTGTACCATCTCTGCAGAGTGTAAAACTACTCGCAAAAATGGTAATCCTGGGATTGCGATGTATGGCATAACAGGCATCTGGGATTAAAAATCCAGGTGTTGACACTCCCTAACCCTAGGCGGCACGGGGGCATCCATGTCGCCGGCTACTGCCCCTCCCCCAACCTTCCTCCTCTCCTCATCGCTGCGCGAAATCATGGCAAGGCAAAGCATGTGCCTTTCACGATGGTAGCGGGTCATTTCTCGTCGGGCAGGATAACCAATCCCTGACAACAGCGGTGACAGCTTCGCAGGACAGCGGCAGTGCGATGCCGTGGTTCTCCTTGCGACGATCTTGGCGTCTCGGCGGTGGAGGTGGGGATCCATCCTGGAGTTTTTGCCTCCATGATCGTGGCCTTCGGATCCTGATACGCCCCATGGGTGGGTCTGTGGGTCTAGGTCCGTGGAGGTGGACGGCATGGCGGCGCCTAGCTGCGTGCTCGGGATGGGACTGTGGTGGTGCTGTCGATGGTGGGCTAGGCGGGTGCTGAGCCTCGGGCGAAAGCCCTAGTGGATCTAGAGAGAGTGCGTTGTGGTGTCGGTGTTTTGAATAAAGGCGGTTCGGTCTGGTCCTAGGATCCCTCTCTCACCAAGATGAGGATCTACTTGATGCAGGTCTTCCTCCCTCTAGCTGGAGTGTGGAGTTCTGGAAGGCTCCACCGGTGAACTCTAATGGACGACATGTCAGCGTTCACCGATTAAATGGGTTTCGGTCGCGCACAACCATGTTTTATTTGTCCGTTTGGTTTCAGAGGGAGCGACACGAAGCTTTGTAGTATGTTGCCATCAAGGACATGCCTTTACTCCCATGGTGAAGTCAGTCGCGGAGAATGACATGGAAGCCAAGATCTGGGGACTGGTAATGGTGTTTTGAATCCTGGTGACGATGCCTTGTTGGCCTAGTGATCTGGGTCTTGAAGGAGCGACATCGTAAAGTGGGGGCGACAGTACAGGAGGATTTCGGAGTTCAAACTTGCAGGGTGAAAATCTAAGGTCTGGCATTAATTGGTTGTGTCTGACAATGACCTTGTTGAAGATATTGTTTTGTAAGCGCGGACTTTCTCTAGGGTGAAAACTCATGATCGTTGATTAGGATGATGACGACGCTTGTACACTGTTACCTTCTTGGAGGCATCGCTTTTGGAGATGATGGTTTTCTGGTACTGTCTCGGTAGTGTTTGGTCCGCTATTGTCACACATAGACCTCTGTAGCGGGACTTTTCTTTTTTTTTATAATTTTTTGGCTGTATGGATCCGTAATGCCAATAAAATAATGCGTTGTTGTAGAGGCCGGGTGTAATTGTATATCGCGATAGCAATACATGCTCCTTTAAAAAATCAGCGTTGCTGGTGTTAGGATGGTCATAGATAGATCACTGTAGGTTGTCCCCTAGAAAGAATGTTCAATTCTACTAGTAAGAAAAAAAAATGCAATTCCCTATAATTTTCCTCCAAATTTGTTCTAGCCTGGCTGGGACACATGACCCGGCTGAAATCCGACCCTGGCCGTTGCAGGAAGATGGCATGGCAGGAAGAAAGTCGCTGTCGTACGATCAAACACATTGAGCTCTGTACTGCACATGACACGTACGTAGGTTCATCGCCTGCAGTACGAGCGTACTGCAGATGCTCCAGAAGTAGTAGCATGAATCAGAGAGGGCGGGGTCTCTCCATTATTAGTATTGAATAATCCCAAGTCAAGTTTGATGTATAGTAGTGCTGTTGTTTAAGCTTGCAAGCAACAGCCTTGTTTGTTTCAGGGAGTAGTAGGGTCCTCGCAGACCAAATCATGCACTGCAAGAGTATTACTGTATCATATCGGTACGCTGCTGCTGCTGCATCTGGGGCATTAGGAGCGCCAAATTATTCAGAGCCTGAACAAAACATAACTGTAGTGAGGGTGGTGTTGTAGTACAGTAGTAGTACACAGATACACATACAGTGCTTATCTACTCTACCAGTGTGACAAAGCAAGTATACATCCGAATCTAGACAAATCCAAGTCGACCGCGAAGTGAGTAAGAAGTTGGCCGGCGAGCTGGTAGAGAATGCACTTGCAGTTGCTTGCTACCTTAGTGTGCGAGTGGACATCGGCAGGTTCAGAAAGTGTTGCAAGTGTGCAGGCTTCGGCAACATACATACCGGACCTCTTATAACTGAAAGGGTTCTTTCTGATCTCGTCGTCGCTGCCTTGCTACTAGTATTTCAGTTCGTCCATAGTTGAGACGTGCGACGTCAAGTCTTCCTTCCTTCCCCATCCTCCCTCCCTGTATAAATAGGGAGCAGCGGGGTGGTCTGTCCGTCAGAGTAGCGCAACTTCGCCGCAGGTTCTTGCCTCTGGCGCTCTTTCCTTTTCTCTATCTGCTACTGTAGTAGGTTCTGAGTTTCCGAAATACTAGCGATCTTGCCTGCGTCTTGGTTGTACTAATCAAAGCCGTGTGCCCAGTAACCGACTCGAGGTCAAACAACGACCCGCGAGATCGTCTTCCAGTAGGACTCCGATAGATAACCCCTCCACGATCGCCGTCCCGGGAGTCGTTCCCTTCTTGGCGTCGTTGATTTGATCCGAATCGCAGGTGGCGGCGGGGCTCCATCGGAGGAGGAGCCCATGGACGGGGAGCAGGCGGCGAACTGGGCGGCGGCGCAGGGGATCGCCATCGGCGGCGGAGAGGACCTCATCTCGGCGGCGCTGCGCCACCTCGACTTCCTCGAGGCCGTCGACCGCCGACGGTGGCTCTACGAGGGACCGCTGCTCGACAGGGCCATACGCAGGTACGATAGATATCTCCTCACATCACATCTCTCTCTCTCTGGCTTTTCAGCAACGCAAGAGGCGTTTGCAGGTTTGCTTGCGTGTGGACTGGAGTTTTCTTGTCTTATTATGGTGTTGGGTGCTGAGGTGTTTCCGTTCGTCACGCCATCTTGTTGATTGATGTCGGGGGATGGATGGTTGGTTGGTTGGTTGGTGAACCCTATCCTACGCTCTAAGGCTTGTTGGGGGATCGAAAATTCTGGGACCAATTTGGATGAACCCTTGGGGGAAAGAAAACCTGCACAATAACTAGTCACGACATTGCCTATGTCTCCTCACACGCGTCTGCTTCACAAAACACTAGACCCTGATGATGTAAACTCGTAACTGTATGATAAGCGCCACTAGTAGTAACTAATACTACCTTGATATGAGTTGATGGATGTCTGAATCATGGGATTCTCAGCTTCCATGAATGCCACAGACAGTGTTTTCTGAAACCATCTTCAGACTTGTTCCGTTAAATGTGGTGATTGGGACTTAAGAGCTCTTATTATCTTGGAAAAATTCCACATCAAAATCCCAGTTGCCATCATTCTAGTTTATGTGCCGGTGTGTGTGTGCTGTATACACTTCTGACATATTTGATTTTTTTTTCTTGTGCTAGGTACAAAGCTTGCTGGCTTCCCCTTCTTGCCAAGCACACTGAGGCCGCAGTTGTAGACGGGCCTTTGGTTGTTCCTCTTGATTGCGAGTGGATATGGCACTGCCATCGGCTTAATCCGGTACGCATCCTAATTTAAATGATCATGTGTCATTCAGAATTACCCAGTACCCCAGCATATGAGATTGCTGCCAATACCCCGTTTTACAAAACTGTGTGCATCTCCTGATACTTTTTATAAAAAAAAACAGTGTACATGATTGGAAATGTCCACATGAAAAGCTTTTTTGTGTACCTCTGCTGACAAGTGTTATCTTTCAGGATCGATATGTTAAGGACTGCAAGAGATTATATGGCAGAATTTTGGACAGTAAAAACGTCCAGTCCTCCGTCCATACAAAGGCCAAGGATCAGGCTGCGAAAGTTTGGACCGAGATATTATGTCCTGGGGAGCCCTTTGAGTTGGAGCACACAAGTCCTCCTGATGGTTCCGTTTATGCCAGCAGTGAAGCGGCAGGGGGCATTTCCTATAATTTGGTCTCAGCTGTTAGGAGACAGTCTT
The DNA here is from genome assembly GCA_030063025.1 of Avena longiglumis. Classification (NCBI taxonomy): domain Eukaryota; kingdom Viridiplantae; phylum Streptophyta; class Magnoliopsida; order Poales; family Poaceae; genus Avena; species Avena longiglumis. The sequence continues at coordinate 418,246,389 of CP125979.1, read as the reverse complement.
CTTTTGTCTACCAGGTAATTACACTACTGATCTTTTATGTATAAGCATCACTGTGATACAACACCCATGATTGAATGACTAATCTAAAACTTGGATATTACAGTTGAAGTTTCACAAGAAAGATTGCTGTTTGATTTAATTAGCCTAACGAATTTTGGTGATAAACCGTTAACTTCGCGATCCATACATATGCGAGAAATAAATAAATATGTACAGAAAGTCAGGGGGTTTACTTTGTTTCTGGCAGGTTGCAACACCAAGCATGCATGATCGCCGTTTTCTTGAAGAAGCTCTAGCTCGATACAAAGGGTTTTTGTATGTGATCAAGGTGAATCAGGAGAAAGGAATGAAGCTGTTTCGTGTGCCAACCTATGATGTGGATCTCATGTGGCACACTCACCAATTGTATCCCGCTACCTACTACAGTGACATGCTGAATCTCCTTGGGAGAGTTCTGGAGCATGATGACACCGACGATGATCGATCTGAAGGAAAGAAGCTTGACACCGGATTTTCTCAAACCACTGAGCAATTCGAGAATATCTTTGGTCTGAGATACTGGAAGGTTGGTGCTATGTACCGTGGGAAGTTGCCATCTCCTGTGATGTCCACTCCTCGGATATTCACAACTGCGGAGGACAATGGTTTTGATATCGGTAATGCGGAGAAGCATCTTACTATTCTTGAAACAACAGTTCTGGAGGTATGCTTCTCTATTTACATCTAATTGTTTCTGTAGCAAAAGTTGCCCAAGTACAAAAAAAAATGGTTTGGAAGTTCTCTGTGATCCAATAACATAACCTAAAATCTGGAATGTTATATCTATGATGAAGTCTTGCTGTTTTTAAAAGTGCAAGTGATATGTTATCTAATATCTTTAGTAAGCACTTCTTTTGCTACAGATTTTACCAAATTTATTGACTCAAAACATTTCCATCCTTTGCAGTTGTATTTACAAATTGTGGACATCAAGAATTTACCATCTTCAATTCCAGAGAAAAGTGTGTATGTATGGTTCACCAAGAGTCAACCAGATCTGTTCATCAGCGATGGTGGCAGGTTAGATATTTTAGCGAAAACAGGGAAGAGTATTGGAGCTGGTTTTCAATGTGAACCTACTGGAGAGCTCACTCTGACAGTAATGGTTGATCATGCCTATTTTGGGGCGTCATCATCAAAGAAATCAGAACCACTAGGGAAGGTCTCAATCTCTCTTCAAGAGCTATCACAACCCGATTCCAAGCTTTCCTTTGAGAGATGGTTTGAACTGAAATCTCATGGTGGATATGCCGGTTCCCCAACCATCAGCCTTCGTGTTGCCGTATCTTCTACTGTCCCAAGGCGGGCTCCACAGGTGCTTAGCATGGTCAATATTAAACCTTTCTCTCTGAAAGCCTGCCTCTTGCCACCTTCCGTCAAAGATCAACAAATGAGCTCCTGGACTCGCTTCCTGTATGACTGTGGTACTGAACTTGTTCGTCTTCAGATAAGGTAATTTTTCCCTTTTCGTATTGAATCAATACTGTGACTTCGTAGTAACATCAAGTGCATAAATGAATTCGTGTGCTGATCAGTGAGTATTACTCGTACATGATACACTTCTCGCTAAAACAATGGTACTACTATATGATAATTAATACTTTTAGCACCATATGGTATTATTACATAATCATTGCAGATGCACTTGGTATTTGCAGTACAAACTGGTTTTAAAATTATGTCGCTGTATTTAGGCTTCTTGAAAGCAGATTTAATTCCTTTTTCTGAGTTGAGAGCAAGAAGTTATTTCTTCCAGTCTAGGGGATTTGTTTAGCATTTATACCGCAAATGCTTCCAGTATGCAGCCTTCGTGCTAATTAAAGATTACCCCCTTTTACCCCAGGGAGAACAAGGCAAAGAGTGGCATGGCTCTCACTCAGGAACTGGTTGGAGTAACGAAGTCGTCAAAAAGGCCATTTCTTCTTGCAGAATTCAAGGAAAGTAAATGGTCTTTTATTAACTCCAACTTATCCATCACTAGTGACCTCAAAATGACCCAGGATGGCTGTATACTCGAGATCAAAGATGATAACAAACTGGTAAGAACAATTGCAGTCTACAGCTCAATTCATAGCCTGTTTGCTAAAAAAATGACCATAACATTATTTTATTTATGTACATAAAAAATATGCGTTTATAGCATACTCATCAAAGTTGTTATACTTGTTCTTTGAACAAAGCAGATCAAACTATACAGGGGAAGGAGACTAGCATATGAACTGAAATGCTGCAGTCAGCATGCTGAAGATACTACAGCAGTTACTGCTGTGAAGTTCTCAGCTGAACACCCCTATGGCAAATCAGTCGCACTACTTGACACAGAATCAGAATTTATTACGGTATATACAACGCTCAGTTCTAATGTCATGCTACTAAGTAGTCAAAATTAATTTCCTTGCATCTCAAATATACTCATGGTGCTATTTCTTAATCTTAGGTGGATGAGGATTGGTTTGTGCTTCCCTGGATAGTAATATCGTTCTTGTTCCTGAATGCCACTGGCAAAGATGGTGTGAAGCTCATTGAAGGGGCCATGGTTCAGAATGGTGCAATTGTTGAGCCTGATACTAGCATGGTTTCTGAAATGGTGAAAGGTGGAGCAGCAGGGGCCATTGACTTGGTCATGGCAGTTGACAAGGATGCTCATGCTAGCTGCGACCCTACGGTCACTGTAAGCAGCAAAGTGGCTGGTTCCAAATGTGGTGGTTGCGGATCAGGCTGTGGTGGTGGCTGTGGTGGCTCAGTTGTCACCATGAGCTCTAAGGGCGGTCATGCGAGCAGTGGCGTCGTCGCAAGCGGCGGGAATGGTCATCTTGAATCTGCTGGATGCGGAAGTTCCTGCAGTAGCAACATGGTTATTGAAAGGTCGATGGCGGATGGGAACATCAAGTCAGGTGGCTGTGGTTCGGGTTGTGGTGGTGGAGGAGGCTGTGGTGGCATGGCCATTGAAGGCTCCAAGGCTGGCATTGTCAGGTCCGGTGGATGTGGCTCTGGCTGTGGCTCAGGGTGCGGCAACATGGTGATTGAAGGCTCCAAAGCTGGCATTGTCAAGTCCAGTGGATGTGGCTCTGGCTGTGGCGCTGGCTGCGGTGGCGGATGTGGTGGCATGTTGATGGAAGGTTCCAAGGCTCGCATTGTCAAGTCCAGTGGATGTGGCTCGGGGTGCGGTGGCGGCTGCGGCAACATGGTGATGGAAGGCTCCAAGACCAGCTACGCAAAGTCTAGTGGCTGCGGGTCGGGCTGTGGCGCTGGCTGCGGTGGCGGATGTGGTAGCATGTTGATGGAAGGTTCCAAGACTGGCTACGCCAAGTCAGGCGGTTGCGGTTCGGGCTGTGGTGGTGGCTGCGGCGGTGGTGGTGGCTGTGGCGGCATGGTCATGGAAGGCTCCAAGACGGTGGACGCTAAGTCAGGCGGTTGTGGTTCTGGCTGCGGTGGAGGTTGCGGCACCATGGTCATGGAGGGCTCCAAGGCCGGCGGCTGTGGTTCAGGTTGTGGCTCCGGCTGCGGTGGGGGCTGCGGCACCTGAACGTTCAACCCGGGCACCAATGCCTGCCGGGCCATCTCGGGCGCCCATGGTGCAGTCACGGACGATTGGCATGCGGTGATATCTTTCGTCGGAATAAGAAGTGCGCTCTTGTCCTGTGTATTCCTCGTGTCGATGTCAAATTATACGTATGATTTGTGACTTGTTTGTGTACAAGTACCCAATTGTGTCCATCTCCTTCCTGAGTATGTTTCATTTCAATACGTCTGTTTGTTTGTTCTTATAGATCGTCTAAAATAGATGACCTATCTGTTGTTTTTTCGGGCTTGCTTTACCCGTCTAAAATAGATGACCTTTCGTTCTTCTACATACACGAATGCAGCGCTGCCTGCTTTGGTAAAAAAAAAATCATTTCAATGAGTTCTCCTGCGAGGAAGCGGCAATTTTATATATGATCTGCAAATGGCGAGGGAGATATTAGAGGAAAAAAGTGTGGGGTGTGAGGAATACTCACACATTGGCTCTTTGTTTCAGTTGCCACATAATCCGACACGAACTACAATGGTGAATAATTAAACTACCAACTCAGGGAATGATTAACATTTAGGACGGTTAAATTTGTCCACGTGTTCTTATAATCGAGCATATCTCATTCAGGATTTCTTATAACACGTAGAGTTTGCATACACAATAGAAGGGCCACTTCTTAGCTGCCGGGTTCCACTACTTTATTAGAAGATAACGGAACACTCTCAGAATCGGACCTATGCAAGTTTTAGCAAAATTCGCCAAACCCGCATAGAAACGATTCAAAGGTGCCCACCAGGCACTTTCGTGCGGGTGGAAAACGAAGTAATAACATTACACAACAGTCCTCGATGGGACCCACGTAATGAGATATATATAACAATGACTCAAAGAGTCAAGAATACGATATAATATACAAAGATCCCAATCACCTTGAAACGATAGAGCGTCCCGCCACGGACAAGATGCAAAAGGGCTAAGAGCCCAAGAATAACCAATGGCGTCCATAACCTGCCCAGGCCAAGCCGGAAGGGTAACCCCGCTAACGACGCCGATCTCAAAACCGCTTAAACAAAAGGGTGCCGACAAAGGGCAAAGGAAAAAAGAAGGAGCGTCGATCGAGGCCAAGACACGGCGAGACTAGAATTCAAGTCCTCGCCTACATAGGTATGGTGATCAAGCGGCAGCGCAGATGCACTAAACAACCTATAGAGACTCGATACAACCGGCGGTGATCGAGAGGGTGAGAATGACCTATCCGGATCCAACCTGAAGCTAACACCGACAAACCCATCTCGTGTTTCCTCGAGACCAAACGAGGAAGTCAACCGAGGAACTCACAGCTGGCGCTTTATTTATTCGATTATAGTTGTGGCGCTTTACTAGTCGATTTAGATAATCGTCCCGGTATAGTAAGCAATGGGCACTTTTAGTTAACCATTCCGTGATAGTTGCACTAATTACTAATCGATAGATAGCATGAGATAAACCCAAAACCCAGCAGTTGTTGGTACTTTTATTCAGCCATTTCGTTGAAGTTGCAATACTTACTAGTCGATACATTTGTCGCAGCGACAACCAAACAAGCAATGGTATTAATTAGCCATTCCGTTATGGTGAAGCTGATTACTAGTCATTATAAGTCAAATTTATAACAATAAACTTTAGTTATGCTTGTCTATGATCAAGAAACTGCTCCAAGTCGTCCATATCCGCGGACACGGCTTTGAAAGTTTTACCGCCGGGTGCACCAATAGCAACACACGCCGATCAACCTCGGAAAACCAAATCAAAACCCAACGAGGCTTTCACGATGAACAATCACAGATTCAGAATTATTTGGGGCCACCCTTAAGTAGAATCCAACGGAGGCAAGCTCGAGACGGCCTCAAGGTCTGCGTTGGCTGTGAGCGATGGGAACCCCAAACGGGCTTGTCGACACCGCGTAAACACTCCGCTTCAAAAAAGATAAAGGTGCGACTGCACAATCGTAAATAAAGCAAGAAACCATGGCATAAGTACAGGATCGTAAATAAAACCTCAAACTAGTTTGTGGCCCCAAGAAATAAGACTCAATCAAGCTCGCTCAGGGGTCCCATATACCTCCCGGATGTGGATAGCGCATAAAATCAAGGAACAGTATCAAGTACTCGGGGTCTTACGGGACACAAGGGCGCTCGAAACCAAATATTATCTATCACCCACCGATGCCTCTGCTTATTCAATTTTAGTTGTTAAGCAGAAAGTAAAGTGACGATAAGTAAAACTAGAATCATCTCCAACATCAACATGCGGCAATACATCAGCAACTGTGGCATATGACGACACGCAACAACACTTGAGCAAGCGACTACGACGCGCAAGTCCAACTATCTACCAAACAACGGGTAATAGGGTGTGTCCAAGACAATATAAGGCTGCAGGGAATATCACAGGTACGGAAACTAAAGCATCGCAACACAGATAGCAATAGATCAACAGGAGGGAAGTAAATACTACAAAAGTAAGATAGGTAGAAAGAGGGAGATGCTCGCCTGGAAACATTGTCGAAGGTTTTCCCCGAAGATCGGGGCGAAGCTCACATCAACTCAACGGCCTTATCCGCGAAGAAGCAAAACACTAGAAGAAACACCGGATGCAATGTTTAATACACGGCAGAAGATCGGCATGATGCAAGTATGATGCATGGCATGGCAGAGGTACGATGCAATTAGGTCATATTAAGCGGAACCGGGGTCCCGGCAATTAATTAGGTGGTTCAAGTTGTTTAGATCCCCGCAATTAAATATTGTTTAGCAAGTCAATAGGCGGAACCGGTTCTCTACACATGTTTAAATGAGGCCAATATGAGACTAGGTTTGCCTGCATACGGCCCCATATTTAATTATTAGGTGAATCGGCAAAAGGCCCCCAAACTACACAAATATGCATGCGAGTAAGGCAATTCAATATGCAATAAGTTGTTATTATATTATGAAATCAGGGTTTCGGGAAGGGGTTCACACATTCGGGGTCTCGACGGTCTTGGGTTCCGGTTCGGGTTCGACAGGTCCGTGGTCCGGTCTCGGGGTCGAGGTTCGACGAGGTCTCACGGAACGTTTCGAAAAGGGGTATATCTTGGTGCATCCGTGGTCTTGGTCATGTTGTCGGCCTTGGTGTCCTCGTTGAAGAACTCGGTATCCGTGTAGGAGAACTCGAGGTTGAAGGCGAACCGTCCGTGCCGTGGTTCGGATCCGGAAGGAGAGCTTGTCGTTCGTGGTCTCGGTGTCCGGTGAAGAACTTGGCGTTCTCGTCGGTGTCCTTGCCGTCCGTGTTCTCGAGTACCGCATCCGGAAGGAGCTCTTGTCACGCACGTGGTCTTGGTCCGGGTCCCGATCATGGCGTCCCATTGTAGATCTTGTGGATGGCCCAAAGAAACCATCGGGTTCGGTCTTGGTTCCGTTGTCGACGGCGATCTTGGCGGAACACTTCGAGTGGCGAAGGTCTTGAGGTTCCCCGAGTTTGGTTCGGTCTTCGAACACCGGCATCGTTCTTCGGATCGAGGCGTCGGGGCTTTCGGGTCCGGAAAGGAGATCTTGGCGTCTTCGGGTCATAGGAAGAGGAAGCGCTGGGTCCGACGGTGAATTGCGGCACGGACTCGCTTCATATATGTTGGGACACAACACAACGGCACCAGGGCTTCGGTAGACACAAGCACTATGATACATCACCCGTCCTGCAACAGGAACATCTGACCACCAAAGCGTGTGGGGAGAAGAAGGAACATACAGCCTCGTGTACTGGCGACAGGAACAAGCAGCGAGGTACACGCACTAGGCGGCAGACATGGTGCAGGAGGGAAGACGTGCAGGCCGGCGACGGAGCTTGAAGGCGGGGAGGAGAAGCAGAGCGGCGACGGGGTTCAGAGGAGGATGCAGAGGCGGGACCGCGCCGGCGAGGCGCGCCGGGGCGAGGAGAGGAGGCCGGCGGAGGGGGCTTGGAAGGCGACGGTGACGGAGGCGAGCGGCGTGGAGGCGGGGCCCGCAGGCGGGCTCGACGGAAGGCTGGCCGGGGGCTCGGCAGGCTCGCCGACGGAGAGCGGCGGCCTCGATGGCGACGAAGACGCTGGTCCGGCCGAGAGGAGGAGGCGCTGGGAGGCGAGGGCGGCGAGGCGGCGGAGGCCGCGGACGCGGGAGAGCTCCGGGAGGTGCGGCCACAGCCTGAGCCAGCAGGCGAGCTAGGGAGGAGATGGGCGGAGGCGGGCGAGCCGGGCGGAGCGCGGGCGGCGCGTGAGGGAGGGCGGCGGCGTGCAGGGCGAGGGGAGAGGCCGAGGAGACCTCAAGGCGGGGTGGCGAGCCCGAGGCGGAGGAGAGGCCCAGGCGGCCAAGGGCTGGCGAGGTGGTGGTCGCTGCATGGCGCCGGCAAGCAAGGAGGCGGAGGATGCGGTCGGCGTGGGTGCCAAGGCGGTTGCGCGGGCGCGAGCGGAAGGAAGAAGAAGGAGAGAGGAGGAGGCCAAGCGTGTGGTGGGAAGAGGGAGTCAGGTGGGCCCCTGGGGAGGAACGGGCTGTGGGGAGGGTGGGCGTGTGGTGGGCGGGGCCCAGAAGGGGGTGTGGCCGATGCATGCGTGTGCTTGTGTGGGCGTTGAGGGATAAGAGGGAGAGAGGGAAGAGAGGGGTGGGATTAGGAGAGAGAGGGATAGGCTAGGTGGCGATTCTGAGTGGCTAGGAAAGAGGGAGAGATGAGGTGGCTTATGGGGATTGGTGGGAGTGATGGGAGGGAGAGTTGGGTAGATTGGGTAGGCTTAGGATTTAGCCGGCTGGTTGGGGTGGACCGATTTTAGTTCTTGGGGCGTCGTTGGTCAATCGGCCCGTTCGATCGCCCGCTAAAAATAATTAATAATTTTATTCATTTCAAACAAAAACTTTGCAAACCGATACCGGGCAAAACAAATATTCCGGGGACCCGGTCTTTGCTGTTTGAATAAAGAGGGGCGTTTGGAAAACAAATCGGGTGTTGCGCAAATAGTTTTGGCAAACAATGCATGATGATGACGATGCAATGTACAAATTCAACGCGATTTTCTAGTAGTGGTTTTGCGGGATGCCACAATTCGACACCACTAACAATGGATCTCGCCCTCGAGATCCGCCTCATGGTACCGGAAGGAAGGTCGGCGATCTGCGTCTTCTCGCTTTGTGTAGATCCTCGCGACACCACTAACGAGGGTCCATCCTCCATCTTGAAATCTGCGACACCACCAACAAAGGGTCGTTGCTCCTGATCGTCGCGAGAGCACTCCGGGAACAAAAGGTCGAAGGTAGAGGTATCGCAAATAAAGCCACCCCTAACTTCCGTTAGAAGAGGGAAAAGTTACATTGATCCACCAGTTCGATGTACAGAGCGAACAGTAGAGTCGGGTAGGGTGATCAGTCCATCCCGGACCCAACTATCAACTCTATACATGGGTAGGAGAATCAGGCAACTCAACTCTCGAGATATAGACTGAAGATCTTCATCGGTGGTATCCGGAACAAGGAATGCTGCCAGCAGAAATCGTAGGTAAAACACAATGATTAGGTTCCGCGATGGTTCCATTGGCATGAACAACACATGCTCAAGGTATACTCCAACTTCACCAATGCTCGTCCTTCTCATATGTTTTTCAACGACACTGATATCCAGCAAGGAACACATGGGGATAAAAACTCAAGAACAAAAGATTGGAGGAAGGGTACAACAGACAAGTGGCCGATTGATGATCGTAGCACCTCCGTTGCAAAAGGAAGGAAGCGAAACCCTGAGGTACGACGGAACCCAACCACGAGAAATCCTGGACTCGAAGAGGGAGAAGAGAGCGGATTCAAAACACGTAGAGGTAAGAGGGGAATAGCAGAGGGGTAAGGAGTAAAATCAGACCTAATCGTAACTATCCAACCGATTTTGCAAAAATAGTTTTGACACTCTACTTACCGTTAGCTAGGTTATCCTACAGTTGAACTCAGGGTATCGCAACCGAGCTCGATACCACTCAGTAACACCCTCAGATCGGACCTATGCAAGTTTTAGCAAAATTCGCCAAACCCGCATAGAAACGATTCAAAGGTGCTCACCAGCACTTTCGTATGGTGGAAACGAAGTAATAACATTACACAACAGTCCTCGATGGGACCCAAGGTAAGATATATAACAATGACTCAAAGAGTCAAGAATACAAATATAATATACAAAGATCCCAATCACCTTGAAAACGATAGAGCGTCCGCTACGGACAAGATGCAAAAGGCTAAGAGCCCCGAAGAATAACCAATGGCGTCCATAACCCCGAGGCCAAGCGGAAGGGTAACCCCGCTAACGACGCCGATCTCAAAACCTGCTTAAACAAAAGGTGCCGACAAAGGGCAAAGGAAAAAGAAGGAGCGTCGATCGAGGCCAAGACACGGCGAGACTAGAATTCGGTCCTCGCCTACATAGGTATGGTGGATCAAGCGGCGGCAAAGATGCACTAAACAACCTATAGAGACTCGATACAACTGGCGGTGATCAGAGAGGGGTGAGAATGACCTATCCGGATCCAACCTGAAGCTAACACCAGACAAACCCATCCTGGTGTTTCCCCCCTCGAGACCAAACGAGGAAGTCAACCGAGGAACTCACACAGTTGGCAGTTTTATTTATTCAGTTATAGTTGTGGCGCTTTACTAGTCAGATTTAGATAATCGTCCTGGTATAGTAAGCAGTGGGCACTTTTAGTTAACCATTCCGTGATAGTTGCACTAATTACTAATCAGATACAGATAGCATGAGATAAACCCAAAACCCAGCAGTTGTTGGTACTTTTATTCAGCCATTTCGTTGAAGTTGCAATACTTACTAGTCAGATACATTTGTCGCAAGCGACAACCAAACAAGCAATGGTGGGCAGTATTAATTAGCCATTCCGTTATGGTGAAGCTGATTACTAGTCATTATAAGTCAAATTTATAACAATAAACTTTAGTTATGCTTGTCTATGATCAAGAAACTGTGCTCCAAGTCGTCCATATCCATGACACGGCTTTCAGAAAGTTTTACCCGGCCGGGGTGCACCAATAGCAACACACGCTCGATCAACCTCGGAAAAACCAAATCAAAACCCAACGAGGCTTTCACGACTGAACAATCACAGGATTCAGAATTATTTCAGGGGGCCACCCCTTAAGTAGAATCCGCAACGGAGTAAGCAAGCTCCGAGACGGCCTCAAGGTCTGCGTCAGTGGCTGTGAGCGACTGGGAACCCCAAACGGGGCTTGTCGACACCGCGTAAACACTCCGCTTCCAAAACAGTACAGTGTGCAGTACCTCGCACAATCGTAAATAAAGCAGTAAACCATGGCATAAGTACAGGATCGTAAATAAAACCTCAAACTAGTTTGTGGCCCCAAGAAATAAGACTGAATCAAGCTCTGGCTCAGGGGGGTCCCATATACCTCCCGGATGTGGATAGCGCGCAAAATCAAGGAACAGGTATCAAGTACTCGGGGTCTTACGGGACACAAGTGGGCGTTCGGAAACCAAATATTATCTATCACCCACCGATGCCTCTGCTTATTCAATTTTAGTTGTTAAGCAGAAAGTAAAGTGACGATAAGTAAAACTAGAATCATCTCCAACATCAACATGCGGCAATACATCAGCAACTGTGGCATATGACGACACGCAACAGCACTTGAGCAAGCGACTACGACGCGCAAGTCCAACTATCTACCAAACAACGGGTAATAGGGTGTGTCCAAGGCAATATAAGGCTGCAGGGAATATCACAGGTACGGAAACTAAAGCATCGCAACACAGATAGCAATAGATCAACAGGAGGGAAGTAAATACTACAAAAGTAAGATAGGTAGAAAGAGGGAGATGCTCGCCTGGAAACATTGTCGAAGGTTTTCCCCGAAGATCGGGGCGAAGCTCACATCAACTCAACGGCCTTATCCGCGAAGAAGCAAAACACTAGAAGAAACACCGGATGCAATGTTTAATACACGGCAGAAGATCGGCATGATGCAAGTATGATGCATGGCATGGCAGAGGTACGATGCAATTAGGTCATATTAAGCGGAACCGGGGTCCCGGCAATTAATTAGGTGGTTCAAGTTGTTTAGATCCCCGCAATTAAATATTGTTTAGCAAGACAACAGATGGAACCGGTTCGCTACACATGTTTAAATGAGGCCAATATAAGGCTAGATTTGCCCGCATATGGGCCCCATATTTAATTATTAGGTGAATCGGCAAAAGGCCCCCAAACCACACAAATATGCATGCGAGTATGGCAATTCAATATGCAATAAGTTGTTATTATATTATGAAATTAGGGTTTCGGGAAGGGGTTCGCACATTAGGGGTCTCGACGATCTTGGGTTCCGGGGTTCGGGGTTCGACAGGGTCCAGGGTCCGGTCTCGGGGTCCAGGGTTCGACGAGGTCTCACGGGAACGTTCTCGAAAAGGGGTATATCTTGGTGCATCCGTGGTCTTCGGGTCATGTTGTCGGCCTTGGTGTCCTCGTTGAAGAACTCGGGGTATCCGTGTAGGAGAACTCGAGGTTGAAGGCGAACTGGTCTGGTGCCAGGGTTCGGATCCGGGAAGGAGAGCTTGTCGTTCAGGGTCTCGGTGTCCGGGGTGAAGAACTTGGCGTTACTGTCGGTGTCCTTGCCGTCCGTGTTCTCGAGTACCGCATCCGGAAGGAGCTCTTGTCACGCACGTGGTCTTCGGTCCGGGGTCCCGATCATGGCGTCCCATTGTAGATCTTGTGGATGGCCCAGCAAAAACCATCGGGTTTGGTCTTGGTTCCGTTGTCGACGGCGATCTTGGCGGAACACTTCGAGTGGCGAAGGTCTTGAGGTTCCCCGAGTTTGGTTCGGTCTTCGAACACCGGCATCGTTCTTCGGATCGAGGCGTCGGGGCTTTCGGGTCCGGAAAGGAGATCTTGGCGTCTTCGGGTCATAGGAAGAGGAAGCGCTGGGTCCGACGGTGAATTGCGGCACGGACTCGCTTCATATATGTTGGGACACAACACAACGGCACCAGGGCTTCGGTAGACACAAGCACTATGATACATCACCCGTCCTGCAACAGGAACATCTGACCACCAAAGCGTGTGGGGAGAAGAAGGAACATACAGCCTCGTGTACTGGCGACAGGAACAAGCAGCGAGGTACACGCACTAGGCGGCAGACATGGTGCAGGAGGGAAGACGTGCAGGCCGGCGACGGAGCTTGAAGGCGGGGATGAGAAGCAGAGCGGCGACGGGGTTCAGATGAGGATGCAGAGGGACCGCGCGGCTGGGCGAGGGAGAGGAGGCGGAGGGGCTTGGAAGGCGACGGTGACGGAGGCGGCGGAGGCGGGCCCAGGCGCGGGCTCGGGACGGCGGCGGGCAGCGGGCTCGGCAGGCTGCGACCGACGGAGAGCGGCGGCCTCGGCGACGATGACGAAAGACGCTGGTCCGGCCGAGGAGGAGGGCGCTGGGAGGCCGTGGCGGGCGGAGGCGGACGCGGAGAGCTCCGGGAGGGCGCGGCAGCCCGCCCGAGCTGGAAGTGAGCGAGCTAGGGAGGAGATGGGCGGAGGCGGGCGAGCCGGGAGGGGAGCGCGCGGCTGGGCGTGAGGGCCGGAGCGCAGGCGAGGAGACTCGGCAAGTGGGCTGGGAGCCGAGGCGGAGGAGAGGGCCCAGGCAGGCAGCTGGGCGGGGCTGCGAGGTGGTGGCTGCCAAGGGCGCAAGGCCAAGGAGGCGGAGGATGCGGTCGGCCAAGGCTGTAGTGCGTTGCAATGCGGCGAGAAGGGAAGAAGAGAGAGAGGAGGCCAGGCAAGGCGTGGGAAGAGGGAGCTGACAGGTGGGCCCTGGGGGAGGAACGGGCCAGGGAGTGGGGTAGGTGGGGCGTGTGGCAGGGGCGGGGCCCAGGGAACAGGGGGTGTGGCCGCACGCTGCATGCGTGTGCTTGTGTGGTGCGTGGCTGAGGGATAAGAGGGAGAGAGAGGGAAGAGAGTGGGGTGGGATTAGGAGAGAGAGAGGGATAGGCTAGGTGGCAGATTCTGAGTGGCTAGGAAAGAGGGGAGAGATGAGGTGGCTTATGGGGATTGGTGGGAGTGATGTGGAGGGGAGAGTTGGGTAGATTTCTGGGTAGGCTTAGGATTTAGCTGGGGCTGGTTGGGGTGGACCGATTTTAGTTCTTGGGGCGGTCGTTCGGGTCAATCGGCCCGTTCGACTGCCCCGCTAAAAATAATTAATAATTTTATTCATTTCAAACAAAAACTTTGCAAACCGATACCGGGCAAAACAAATATTCCGGGGACCCGGTCTTTGCTGTTTCAATAAAGAGGGGCGTTTGGAAAACAAATCGGGTGTTGCGCAAATAGTTTTGGCAAACAATGCATGATGATGACGATGCAATGTACAAATTCAACGCGATTTTCTAGTAGTGGTTTTGCTGGATGCCACAGATTAACATTTAGGACGGTTAAATTTGTCCAGGTGTTCTTATAATCGAGCATATCTCATTCAGGATTTCTTATAACACGTAGAGTTTGCATACACAATAGAAGGGCCACTTCTTAGCTGCCGGGTTCCACTACTTTATTAGAAGATAACGGAACACCATCCATGAGTGTTTAAAACAGGAGAATGAAGGATACCAAAGGCGAAGAAAACATGAGTACACAACGTCTTGGGGCTTGGGGCCTGTTTGACCTGTTTGACCCATATTCGTCCGAAAAGGATCAGGGAATGAGAACTACAATGATGTTGACCAAAGGCCCCAAGCCAGCAAAATACTAACAACAGCAAGATTGCAACCAACATGAACGAAAAGGATCAGGGAGAACTTCATCCCTTCTCATTCTTGTTTCTTTCTGCATTTTGTTTCCACATCATCTTCTCCTTGCATCGGCAACGGCAACATCCTCATCTTCCATCACCACCCTGAGCAGTCCTATCTCCCTGGATCAGCATCCCCTGGCTTCTAGTTTCATCCATTCGTAGAGGTAAGAGCATCTCTCCCCTATCCTTTATGATAAAACCCTCCATATCCCTTAACTTCTCATATTTGATCATCTAAAGGAAAGCCAAATATTCAAAATTACAATATTCAAATTTTGTTTGTTGCAAACTAAATCATTTGAACCAAATATTCAATATTAAAAACCAAATTAATAAATGTAATAAATAAAATTATTCAATATTATAAACCGAATTAATAAATTTAATAAATCAAATTGTTCGAAATCCTCGTTCAAAATCATCATCGTAGCCATTTCCAAATTTTCATCTTCTTCCTCCTCCGACGACGACGAAGACTCGTCAAAGACCATATCCCTAAGCCTCTTCACCTACAGCCAAAGATCATGTAACATCCCAAAAACATTAATCAAGGTTACAAAATTCCAATCACCCAAATTTAGGGTTAACAGAAACTTTTGTTAATTAAAATCAATATGAATGCATGTGTGTATGTGATGAATGCATGAATGGACTTGTTTGATTGTTGTGAATAGCAAGGAACGGTTTAAAGATGAAAACAACATCATCTAAAACAATTCCAAGCAGAAACAAATCAAGAGAAATAAAAAAAAACAAGCAAATGGTCATTTTTGCCAATCTTCTCACTAGGCCACTTTGAATGTTTCTAGTCCAAGATTTCAAACAGAAACAAATCTATTTATTTTTACCCCTTGCTAGACCAAGTGAAAGTGAACCCAAGCCCACTTTGCAAACCCATAGAAACATTTAGCAACCATATTCAAATGACAATTTAAAATTGAATCTATATCATATGGGAAGATCACCATTTCTCAAAACCCCACCAAACCCATTCACCTTGACAAATCCAAGCAACCGGATACTACCTAGTATGTGACCATTGCACCCACCAAGTTTCATCCAAAAAACTCAAATTCAAATCTCTTGCGGCCATTTTATCAAACACCTTCTGAACACAAATCAAATTAAACATCAAACACTACAGTGAGCAGTGTTGTGCCAACCTTGTCCCCTCTCTAGCTTTCACTATACTCTTAGTAGATCATCTAACTAGTTTAACCAGCCCTAGCTCACTGTGAACTCGACCATGCCATCAATGGTGACCATGGCCGAGCACACTTGCCACCCCCACTGTCGACAGCAAGCTAGGAGCCTCACTAGCCTCGCCAACCTTGTCTAGCAGGCACTCCACCGCCACCCCTTTCCAACGCTCAAGCCCTGCCAGCCACTGGACCACACGGTACGCGCACGCCCAGTCTCTCTGCGACCATGCCGAGAGCACGCCAGACCGCCGCGCTCGACATGCTCGCACAGACCACGCCCCGCCTTCGTCGCTCGCGTACGTGATCACCACCGCCCAGGGAACCGCCCAGACATGCCCGTTCCCCGCCACGCGGACCGTAGCCGCTGTGGGCCATTAAAACTTCCGTCAGAGCCGCCTAGAGCATCGAAGTGTTCCGACCGCATCACACCGCCCCACGCCTCGCCACCATGCCGTTGAGCTTCGCCAGGAGGCAGCGCACCGTCCCTACCTTCGGCCATGCCGTTAGATCGCTGTGTAGCCAATCCCGACGAGCTCAGCCCGTCCCCTTTAGTTCCCTCGTCACGCTATAAATAGAGGCCTTCCCCGTTTGATTTCAGCACACCATTTCACTCCCCTCTCTCTCAGAACCACCCCACTTCATCCCCGGAGCAAGGCGAGCACCAGGTCGCCGGAATTTCGCCGGAGCTTGCCGCTGCTAGAGGAGAAGGGCGTCGCTGATTGGAGCCACCCCAGGAGGAGCCGCAAGTACTAGGAGGATCGTCGTCGTCGACTCCGTCATTCTCCCCATCGCCGACCATCGCCGGAGCCCCGGTGAACCCCCACTGACCCCCACTGGCCGCGCTAGGGTTCGTGTTCGTCGCGTCCTGTTCAGGCGTGGACGATGAACCTCAGTTGTAGATCTAGCTTCTAATCCTACAACCCTAATCACCCCGTACCACTTAAACCGCCCGCGCGCTGCGCTCAGTGGGCCGTCCCAGTTAGCACTCCCGCACGACCCAGTAATTCAAACTTAGGTTTTTCCAATTTAGTTCAAACCTAGTTCTATCTATAGATTCAAAATTCAATCCAGAGAGATTCACTAAACCAAATTGCATGAAACTAAATTTGCTAGGAAGGTATTGAAATTCTTAATCCAAGCCTGTTAGATTTAAATATTTTGGAATTATAGATCACCTATAGTAAAAATAACAAGGCAGAGACTTTTCTGTATTCAAACATTTTTCCAAATTCAACCATAAAAGCTTTTGAGTTGATTCCAACTCTTAAAAATCACATTTGATAAGACCTTTCTAAATATATAAAAATATTTAGGTTTACTTGCAGTAATAATGGACAAGCAATAAAAGAATTCCCCATAGGCATTTCTAGCCACTTTAATTAATTAAAATAAAAAGGTTAAACCTTATTAAATTGTGACACCACTTTAAATCACATTCCAAGTACTGAAATATGTGGTGATGACATGTGTCAACATGATCCCATGTTTTAATTAGAGAATATTAAATCTTAAATAGTTTTTCAATGAGTAGAAATTACTTTTCTAAAAATAAAAGAAATGAAACTAGTGCCTTAATCTTTGTGATAATAGTGATGATGCTAGATCATCTAGTGTGAACCTTTGTGTGCTAATTAGAGTAGTTAAGAATTGTTTGGTCATTGTGTACTTCGTATTTATTCATAGACGCTAGTACCGAGCAAGGATACGAAGAGGAAGGAGAATACTACGAGGAAGAAGCAGAGGAGAACTTCAACCACTGCACTGCACAAGGCAAGCTAACACTTGCAACTATGAAAACTATATGATCCATGCAATGCATTAGGCATGCCTTGATTATATCAATTGATGATACCCAATCCTAGTTTTACTTGCAAGCTTAGTTATTTTATTTCTTTACCAGAGCTTTCTATTTGTGTTTACTTAGTGAATTGTAGATTTTAGAAAGATGATTAAAAGTAGCATAAAGAGCATAAAACTTGTCTTAAGTTAGATAAATCTTGATGTCATCCTAAGGCATGAGATTGAACTTAGATAAGTCACACTTGATTATCACCTATCATTAATGTTCACCCACAACTTTAGTGGCTAGTGCTAAGCATAAAACTTGATCATATGGGAACACTTGGTGAAAATGATTATGAAAACCTTAGAATGATGAGTCATTCTAATGAAATGTTTTGACATGTGCTATGAGCACCAGATGATTTTGATGATGAAATTGTTGAGGCATGAGCCTTAGCTCTTTATAAAAACTGATGGTTGTCTGGATGCGATACCATTCCAATTTTACCGTACAACCACAATACCCGAAATTGGGTAGGGCTTGACTGGAAGTTTATATACCTTAGTGTGGGTTCCCTTGTGGCCGAGGTTTGAGCTTAGGCTACCTCGTGAAGATTGTTGTGGCATCCCGCAAAACCACTACTAGAAAATCGCGTTGAATTTGTGCATTGCATCGTCATCATCATGCGTTGTTTGCATAAAACTAGTGTCGCAAACCCCGTTTTATTTTCCAAACGCCTCATCTTTATTCAAACGCAAAAACCCGGGTCTCCGGAGTTAATTTGTTTGTTGCTGTCGGGTTGCAAACGGCCCGATTAGAATAAATAAAAATTTAAATTATTTTAATAGGGGCAGTCGAACGGGCCGATTGACCCGATCGACCACCCCAGAAAAACTAAATCGGCCCAACCTGCCAGCCCCATCTAATCCTAAACCCACCTAAAAAGCTACCCAACCTACCCTCCACCTCACTCTGGCCAATCACATCATGCCACCTCAGCCGACCCACTCCCACCCTCCAATAACCCTCTGCCACCTAGACTAAACCATCTCCCCCTCTCTCTCCCCACCAAACCAAACTCACCCCAGCCACCAACCCCACTCTCTCTCAGCCGCCCTCCCCCAGATCCCACCTCCCACCTCTGTCCCAGCCCCCCGGACTCGGTCCACTGCCTGCCCTCACCGCCTGCCCACCGCCACAGACCACCCCACCCAGCTCTCACGCACCACCCACGCACACCAACCGCCTCCCATCCTCTACCTGGCCCGCCCACCCCACAGCCCCACCGCACCTCTCTCCATCTGTTTCTTCCCCACTGCGCCGCCTCCTCCCACCGCCGCCCCCTAGCATCCTCGCAAGCTCCTCCGCGCGCCACGCCTGCATCCACCGCTGCCCCGCCGCCACGCCCGCCGCCCCATCTCAGGCCGCTGCCGCCTCCGCCCGCCTTGCCGTACCTGCTCCACCTGCCCGGCCTCGCTCCACCGGCCGCGTGCGCGCCTCCTCCCTGCGAGCAGGCTGCCGCTGGCCGGGCCTGCCCCCACCGAGCTCCGACGGCTCAGCCGCCTCCCCTGCTCCTTCCGCCCGTCTTGACCTCGGCCTCGATCTCTGCAGCGGCGCGCCCGCGCAGCCCTCGCCCGCCAGCATCAACCACTCGCGGCACCCCTTCTCCCGACGCCCGCGGCGAGCCCCGCCAGGCTCTCCTCGCCGCAAGCTCCGCCGCGCCCAGCCCGAGCCTGCGCCTCGCGCCTCGCGGGCTGCTCCGCCGCCCTGCAGCCCGTGACCGCCTGCCCTCCGTCGCTGTGCCGCCTCGCCTCCTCCGTGCGGGCCCGCGTCGACCTGGCCGTCACCGCCTCTCCCCTGACCGACGACCTCCGAGCCTCGCCGCCTCCGCTCGGCGCCTCGGCCGCCCGCCATGAACGCCACTGCTACCTCTCGCTCCGCTCGAGGGCCATAGACGCCCGGGATTCCGTCGGGGTGGTTGTCCTCGTCCAAGCGTTGGCGTTCCAAAGGACGAGCCAGTGTGACCAAGGATGGCACCGACGAGATCACCGAGACCGTGGGACCACGTCTAGAACCCGCGAGCTCCGAAGACCGTACCGTAACCGGTGGCGCTAGCCGAACCCTCGACAAGATCTTCATCACGGAAACCCCGACGCCATGATCTCCCTCGCGGAATCCGAAGACCGTACCGATTCCTCGACACCTCGATGCGCCAAGATCGCCGAGACCCTAGACGCAAGCTCTCCTTCAGGGGACGACAAGTACTCCGACAGGGACCCGAATGGAGCGAACCCGAAGACGGTAGGGCGACAAGTACTACTTCACGGACATCGAGTGCCAAGGTCGCCCACAGAGAATCGAAGTTGTCGAGACCCTGAAGACCCGTTCCCGGGGGCGAAGTCCGGACCCGATGCTCGCGAAGAACTGCACCGACCAGAACGAATTCGAGGCGACCCCGAAACCCCAAGTCCGGCTTCCCGGAACGCCAAGACCTACCCCGAGTCCGAGAACGACCCCGTCGAACCCTAAACCCTGGACCCCGAGACCAACCCCGAACCCCGGAACCCCAAGACCGTCGAGACCCTAATGTGTGACCCTTTTCCTCGATACCCTATTTTATAAATAATAACAACTTGTTGCATAATTAATTGCCATCTCGCATGCATATCATGTGGTTTGGGGGCCTTATGCCGATTCACCTAATAATTAAATATGGGGCCCATATGCGGGCAAATCTAGCCTTATATTGGCCTCATTTAAACTGTTGTAGCGAACCGTTGGTATATTTTGCCTTGTTAAAACAACATTTAATATGCGGGGGTTCTAAATAACTTGAACCATTTAACTAATTGTCGGGACCCCGGTTCCGCTTAATATGACCTAATTGCATCGCACTTTTGCCATGCCATGCATCATACATGCATCATGCCGATCTTCTGCCGTTGTATTAAATATTGCATCCGGTGTTCCTTCTAGTGTTTTGCTTCTTCGCGGATAAGGCCGTTGAGTTGATGTGAGCTTCGCCCCGATCTTCGGATGAACCTTCGACAATGTTTTCAGGCGAGCATCTCCCTCTTTCTACCTATCTTACTTTTATAGTATTTACTCCCCTCCTGTTGATCTATTGCTATCTGTGTTGCGATGCTCTAGTTTCCGTGCCCGAATATCCCGTGCAGCCCTATATTGCCTTGGACACACCCTATTACCTGTTGTTTGGTAGATAGTTGGACTTGCGTGTCGTAGTTTCTTGCTCAAGTGCTGATGTGTGTCGCCATATGCCACAGTTGCTGATGTATTGCCGCATGTTGATGTTGGAGATGATTCTAGTTTTACTTATCGTCACTTTAATTTCTGTTTAACAACTAAAATTGAAATAAGCAGAGGCATCGGTGGGTGATAGAAAATATTTGGTTTCGAGCCCACTTGTGTCCCGTAAGACCCCGAGTACTTGATACATTCCTTGATTTTTGCGCTATCCACATCCGGAGGTATATGGGACCCCGAGCGAGCTTGATTCAGTCTTATTTCTTGGGGCCACAAACTAGTTTGAGGTTTTATTTACGATCCTGTACTTATGCCATGTTTACCGCTTTATTTACGATTGTGCGAGTGCTTACACCGTGTCTGTTAGGATCGGACCACGATTCCGCGGTGTCGACAAGCCCGTTTGGGGTTCCCGATCGTTCACACCGTCTAGCCAAACCTTGAGGCCGTCTCGAGCTTGCTTACTCCGTTGGATTCTACTTAAGGTGGCCCCAAATATTTCGAATCCTGTGATTGTTCATCGTGAAAGCCTCGTTGGGTTTTGATTTGGTTTTTCCGAGGTTGATCGGCGTGTGTTGCTATTGGTGCACCCGGCCGGTAAAACTTTCTCGAAAGCCGTGTCCGGTTATGGACGACTTGGAGCACAGTATCTCGATCATAGACAAGCATAACTAAAGTTTACTGCTATAAATTTGACTTATAATGACTAGTAATCAGCTCCACTACAACGGAATGGCTAATTAATACTGCCCACAATTGTTTGTTTGTTTGTCGCGACAATTGTATTGACTAGTAAGTCTTGCAACTACAACGGAATGGCTGAATAAAAGTACCAACAACTGCCGGGTTTTGGGTTTATCTCATGCTATCTGCACGATTAGTAATTGTCTCAACTATCACGGTTTGGTTAACTAAAGTGCCCATTGTTTACTTTATCGTGACGATTATCTAAACCTGACTAGTAAGTGCAACGATAATCGAATAAATAAAGCGCCAACCGTGTGAGTTCCTCGGTGACTTCCTCGATTGGCTTCGAGGGAAACACCAGGATGGGTTTGTTTGGTGATAGCTTCAGTTGGATCCGGTTAGGTCATTCTCACCCTCTCTCGATAATCGCCAGTATCGAGTCTCTATAGTTTGTTTAGTGCATCTTTGCCGCCGCTTGATCCACCATACCTATGTAGGCGAGGACCGAATTCTAGCCTCGCTGTCTTGGCCTCGATCTTGACGCCTTCTTTTTCCTTTGCCTTTGTCGGCACCCTTTGTTTAAGCGGTTTTGAGATCGGCGTCGTTAGCGTGGTTACCCTTCCGGCTTGGGCAGGTGGTTATGGACGCCATTGGTTATTCTTCGTGGCTCTTAGCCCCATTTGCATTTTGTCCGTAGTGGACGCCTATCGCTTTTCAAGGTGATTTGGATCTTTGTATAATATATATGTATTCTTGACTCTTTGAGTCGCTTATATATATCTGCTCATGGGTCCCATCGAGGACTGTGTAATGTTATTACTTCGTTTTCCACCCGCACGAAAGTGCCTGGTGGGCACCTTTGAATCGTTTCTATGCGGGTTTGGTGAATTTCGCCCAAACTTGCATAGGTCCGATTCTGAGGGTGTTACAGAGTGGTATCAGAGCTCAGCAGTTGCGATACCCCACAAGTCCAGCCTGTAGGATAACCTAACTAACGGCCGAAGTAGAGTGTCAAAACTTATTTTGCAAAATCGGTTGAATAGTTCTGAATAGGTCTGATTTTACTCCTTACCCCTCTGTTGTTCTCCTCTTACCTCTACGTGTTTTGAATCCGCTCTCTTCTCTCTCTTCGAGTCCAGGATTTCTCGCGGTTGGGTTTCCGTCGTACCTTCAGGGCTTCGCTTTCTCCCTTTTTAACGGAGGTGCTACGATCATCAATCTGCAGCTTGTCTGTTGTACCCTTCCTCCAATCTTTTGTTCTTGAGCTCTTTATCCATGTGTGTTCCTTGCTGGATATCAGTGTCGTTGAAAAACATATGAGAAGGACGAGCATTGGTGAAGTTGGAGTATACCTTGAGCATGTGTTGTTCATGCCAATGGAACCATCGCGGAACCTAATCATTGTGTCTTTCATACGATTTCTGCTGGCAACATTCCTTTGTTTCATATACCACCTATGAAGATCTTCAGTCTAAATCTCGAGAGTTGAGTTGCCTGATTCTCCTACCCATGTATAGAGTTGATAGTTGGGTCCGGGATGGACTGATCACCCTACCCGACTCTTACTGTTCGCTCTGTACATCGAACGGGTGGATCAATGTAACTTCTCCCTCTTCGAATGGAAGTTAGAGGTGGCCTTACCTTCAACTTCGTCCTTTGATCTCCGGAGTGTTCTCTCGACGATCAGGAACAACGACCCTTTGTTGGTGGTGTCGCCGATTTTCAAGATGAAGGAGGAACCATCGTTAGTGGTGTCGCGAAGATCTACACGAAGTGCGAAGACGCAGATCGCCGACCTTCCTTCCGGTACCATGAGGCGGATCTCGAGGGCGAGATCCATTGTTAGTGGTGTCGAATTGTGGCATCCCGCAAAACCACTACTAGAAAATCGCGTTGAATTTGTGCATTGCATCGTCATCATCATGCGTTGTTTGCATAAAACTAGTGTCGCAAACCCCGTTTTATTTTCCAAACGCCTCATCTTTATTCAAACGCAAAAACCCGGGTCTCCGGAGTTAATTTGTTTGTTGCTGTCGGGTTGCAAACGACCCGATTAGAATAAATAAAAATTTAAATTATTTTAATAGGGGCAGTCGAACGGGCCGATTGACCCGATCGACCACCCCAGAAAAACTAAATCGGCCCAACCTGCCAGCCCCATCTAATCCTAAACCCACCTAAAAAGCTACCCAACCTACCCTCCACCTCACTCTGGCCAATCACATCATGCCACCTCAGCCGACCCACTCCCACCCTCCAATAACCCTCTGCCACCTAGACTAAACCATCTCCCCCTCTCTCTCCCCACCAAACCAAACTCACCCCAGCCACCAACCCCACTCTCTCTCAGCCGCCCTCCCCCAGATCCCACCTCCCACCTCTGTCCCGCCTCCCACTCGCCCACCTCACCGCCTCACCCTGGCCCACCGCCAGTCCGACCCCCCCCACCCAGCTCTCCCGCACCACCCCCACGCACACCAACCGCCTCCCATCCCTCTACCCGGGCCCGCCCCGACCCCACAGCCCCACCGCACCCTCTCTCCACTGTTGCTCTTCCCCACCGCGCCGCACGCCTCCTCCCACCGGCCGCCTCGCCCCCTAGCATCCCCTGCAAGCTCCTCCGCCGGCGCGCCACCTGCCCGCATCCACCGCCACCGTCGCTCACGCCTCAGCGCCCGACGCTCCTCCGCCTCCGCCGCCCATCTCAGGCCTCCGCCGCCTCCGCCTCCGCTGCACCTCTGCCCGCTCCACCTGCTGCGCTCGCTCCACCGCCCGTGCCTCCTCCCTGCGAGCAGCAGCCGTCGGCCGGGCCTCGTCCCACCGCACGGAGCTCGACGCCCTTTGCCTCCGCCCGCTCGCCTCTTGACCGCCGCCTCTGCGAGCCGCCATAGCGCTTGCGCCGCCGCCAGCATCAACCCTCACGGCACCCCTTCTTCCCGCGACCGCCGCGGCTCCCGCCAGCGTGCTCTCCTCGCCGCCAAGCTCCGCTGCCGCCGAGCCAGCGTCCTGCGCCTCCTCGCCGCCGCTCGCAGCCCTGCGTGACCCGCCCTCCGTCGCTGCCGCCTCCGTGCGGCCCGCGTCGACCTGGCCACCGCCTCGACCGGCGACCTCCGAGCCCTGCCGCCTCCGCCGGCGCCTCGGCGATTCGCCCGCCATGAACGCCACCGTCGCTACCTCGCTGCTCCGCTCGAGGGCCATAGACGCCCGGATTCCGTCGGTGGTTGTCCTCGCCGCGTTGCGTTCCAAAGGACGAGCTGTGACCAAGGATGGCACCGACGAGATCACCGAGACCGTGGGACCACGTCTAGAACCCGCGAGCTCCGAAGACCGTACCGTAACCGGTGGCGCTAGCCGAACCCTCGACAAGATCTTCATCACGGAAACCCCGACGCCATGATCTCCCTCGCGGAATCCGAAGACCGTACCGATTCCTCGACACCCTCGATGCGCCAAGATCGCCGAGACCCTAGACGCAAGCTCTCCTTCAGGGGACGACAAGTACTCCGACAGGGACCCGAGTGGAGCGAACCCGAAGACGGTAGGGCGACAAGTACTACTTCACGGACATCGAGTGCCAAGGTCGCCCACAGAGAATCGAAGTTGTCGAGACCCTGAAGACCCGTTCCCGGGGGCGAAGTCCGGACCCGATGCTCGCCAAGAACTGCACCGACCAGAACGAATTCGAGGCGACCCCGAAACCCCAAGTCCGGCTTCCCGGAACGCCAAGACCTACCCCGAGTCCGAGAACGACCCCGTCGAACCCTAAACCCTGGACCCCGAGACCAACCCCGAACCCCGGAACCCCAAGACCGTCGAGACCCTAATGTGTGACCCTTTTCCTCGATACCCTATTTTATAAATAATAACAACTTGTTGCATATTTAATTGCCATCTCGCATGCATATCATGTGGTTTGGGGGCCTTATGCCGATTCACCTAATAATTAAATATGGGGCCCATATGCGGGCAAATCTAGCCTTATATTGGCCTCATTTAAACTGTTGTAGCGAACCGTTGGTATATTTTGCCTTGTTAAAACAACATTTAATATGCGGGGGTTCTAAATAACTTGAACCATTTAACTAATTGTCGGGACCCCGGTTCCGCTTAATATGACCTAATTGCATCGCACTTTTGCCATGCCATGCATCATACATGCATCATGCCGATCTTCTGCCGTTGTATTAAATATTGCATCCGGTGTTCCTTCTAGTGTTTTGCTTCTTCGCGGATAAGGCCGTTGAGTTGATGTGAGCTTCACCGATCTTGGATGAACCTTCGACAATGTTTTCAAAGAGCATCTCCTCTTTCTACCTATCTTACTTTTATAGTATTTACTCCCCTCCTGTTGATCTATTGCTATCTGTGTTGCGATGCTCTAGTTTCCGTGCCCGAATATCCCGTGCAGCCCTATATTGCCTTGGACACACCCTATTACCTGTTGTTTGGTAGATAGTTGGACTTGCGTGTCGTAGTTTCTTGCTCAAGTGCTGATGTGTGTCGCCATATGCCACAGTTGCTGATGTATTGCCGCATGTTGATGTTGGAGATGATTCTAGTTTTACTTATCGTCACTTTAATTTCTGTTTAACAACTAAAATTGAAATAAGCAGAGGCATCGGTGGGTGATAGAAAATATTTGGTTTCCGAACGCCCACTTGTGTCCCGTAAGACCCCGAGTACTTGATACCTGTTCCTTGATTTTTGCGCGCTATCCACATCCGGGAGGTATATGGGACCCCCGAGCGAGCTTGATTCATCTTATTTCTTGGGGCCACAAACTAGTTTGAGGTTTTATTTACGATCCTGTACTTATGCCATGTTTACCGCTTTATTTACGATTAGCGAGGTACGCACCTTGTCTTGCTTAGGATCGGACCACGATTCATGGTGTCGACAAGCCCGCTTGGGGTTCCCGATCACGTTCTGACCGTCTAGCCAAACCTTGAGGCCGTCTCGAGCTTACTCCGTTGCGGATTCTACTTAAGGGGTGGCCCCCTGAAATATTTCTGAATCCTGTGATTGTTCAGTCGTGAAAGCCTCGTTGGGTTTTGATTTGGTTTTCCGAGGTTGATCGAGCGTGTGTTGCTATTGGTGCACCCCGGTCGGGTAAAACTTTCTGAAAGCCGTGTCCGCGGATATGGACGACTTGGAGCACAGTATCTCGATCATAGACAAGCATAACTAAAGTTTATTGCTATAAATTTGACTTATAATGACTAGTAATCAGCTCCACTACAACAGAATGGCTAATTAATACTGCCCACAATTGTTTGTTTGTTCGTCGCTTGCGACAATTGTATTTGACTAGTAAGTACTGCAACTACAACGGAATGGCTGAATAAAAGTACCAACAACTGCTGGGTTTTGGGTTTATCTCATGCTATATGTACCTGATTAGTAATTGTCTCAACTATCACGGTTTGGTTAACTAAAAGTGCCCACTGTTTACTTTATCAGGACGATTATCTAAACCTGACTAGTAAGTGCTGCAACGATAACTGAATAAATAAAACTGCCAACTGTGTGAGTTCCTCGGCTGACTTCCTCGATTGGCTTCGAGGGGGAAACACCAGGATGGGTTTGTTTGGTGATAGCTTCGTGTTGGATCCGGTTAGGTCATTCTCACCCTCTCGATAATCGCCATGTATCGAGTCTCTATAGTTTGTTTAGTGCATCTTTGCCGCTTGATCCACCATACCTATGTAGGCGAGGACCGCGAATTCTAGCCTCGCTGTAATCGCCTCGATCGATGCTCCTTCTTTTTCCTTTGCCCTTTGTCGGCACCCTTTGTTTAAGCGTGTTTTGAGATCGGCGTCGTTAGCGGGGTTACCCTTCCGCTTGGCACAGGCAGGGTTATGGACGCCATTGGTTATTCTTCAGGGCTCTTAGACCCATTTGCATCTTGTCCGTAGCTGGACGCTCTATCGTTTTCAAGGTGATTTGGATCTTTGTATAATATATCTGTATTCTTGACTCTTTGAGTCGCTGTTATATATATCTGTTCTGTGGGTCCCATCGAGGACTGTTGTGTAATGTTATTACTTCGTTTTCCACCCGCACGAAAGTGCCTGGTGGGCACCTTTGAATCGTTTCTATGCGGGTTTGGTGAATTTCGCCCAAACTTGCATAGGTCCGATTCTGAGGGTGTTACAATTGTCCACCTGCAGTTCCCAAGATGACAAATGGTCATGGTTGGGAGGCTAAACTCATAGGAGAGGTGCCTGTACTAGGGCGTGTAATTGAAAGGTTAGGATTGATTATCCGCATATTGAGTATGGTGAATTCAGGATTGTTCCTGACAGATGTATTGAATATTGTGGTGAAAGTGTACCACCTCTGCAGAGTGTCAAACTATTCGAATAGCCGCGTCTGCGGTTATGGAAAGTTGGAGTGGCCATACTGTTCCATCGTCAGATATTTTTCAAAATGACTTGTGAAATGAATTGTCGAGGAAATGACCACGGCAGATGCTGCAATCGGCAGCGAGTAGTAGAACGAGGGGCAAGGGCGGCCAGCCATCTGCGGTGCGAGATGAGGGCGGAGACTCAGGGTTTTACCCAGGTTCGGCCCCGAGGGTAAAGACCTACTCGCTAGATTGTATTATGGAGGTGATTACATAGGCGAACTTCGCGGCTAGGCGGCGAGTTGCTTGGGTGTATGAGGAACGATTCTCTACTCGTCCTTAGGGAGGTTTATATAGGCTCACCTCCCTAGGGTTTACATATCTCAACCGATTCTGACTTTGCCAACACGCTAAGTCAAACCGACGGGCCTATCTACTTTGGGCCTTTGACCTCCAAATGCTGGTGCCTTGATGGGCTTGATCCACTCGCCGCTCGCAGCCCACTGCCAGACCTTTGGGCGCCGAAGCGTCCCGAGGATACCCCAAGAGGCATATCCCCATCGAGTCCCCGAGGCCGTCGTTGATTAGGCGCGGGGGGCTGCTGGCAGTCGGAGTATACGGCTTCAAGTTGGCATCCAGTCGAATCGTCGGCGGGCTCTTGCACGAAGGGAAGAAATCCAGCGAACCGAGTCACGTCTTGGGTGAGTCGAACCAGCGGGTCGCGCTCGGCGATAACTCAGCGAGCCGGTGGCGGAGGCGGACCGTCGGAGTCAAACTAGCCGTTAAGGTAACTTAACGGTAACTCCGGCGTAATCATCGCGCGTAACGGCCCCTAGTTTGGCGGGCAGCTCGCTATACAAGAGGGATGGTAGGCTATCGAAAGCCAACCGCCCATCATTTCCTCCGAATGCACACATCTCTCGTCCGATCCGCTGAACTGATCGACCCGCAATCTTCCGCCCCAAAGCGAATCCTCACCATGGCCTCTCCATGAACCTTGGGAAGATCCAAGTGCACCAGGCGAATGGCCTCCTTCGAGGAGGCCGGAATCGCGGGCCGGCTGGCGAATCCCGCACCGGGAAACGACCCCGACCCAGCGTGAGAGAGTTTATCTGTTTCACTAGTCACCTCGGCGGGGTTTAGGGTTTCCACTTCTGTTCTTCCGCGCTTCGCTTACCACGGATCCAGCCTCGGATCCGGGTCCCCATAGTATCGAGCAGCTCGCCATCTTCGTGGCGTTCTGCGAGTGTTATTACTGCTGCCCTACTTTCCTTGTGGCAAGATCTGCTCCATGGACGGATCAGCCGCGAGGCGGCGCCCAATGCTAGCCGCAGGGGCTTAACTTTCCAGCTCAAATCCAAAGCCTCCTTCTTCGACTTGATGCTGCCGCCAAAGCGGCGGCGATCGAAAAGGTCTTGGTTTTACGTGACCGAGGCGACCGGCGACGAGGCGGCGATCCCGCCGGTACTCGCCGCCCCGAGCCGCGCAACCTCCAGTCGCCAAGCTCCCGATGACCAGCGAATGGTCGTCGACGAGATGCTCCACCATTCGCGATCCGAAGAAGAAAGGGCTCGAGACGGTGAACCTATACAACTGGCTTGGGCGGCGGTTGCCCCGCCTAACGCGAGCATTATATGTACCAAGACACCGGAGAAGACTCGACGAAGGCCAGCCTCGCTGAGTGGAAGCTGGAGGACTACCTCGCGCCAAGAGGATCACCCAGCGGCATACACGGACGCCGCAGCCGATTTCTCCATACACCGCAGCGTCGGCCCAACGGTAATTATCTTTCCTTATTCGCGATGCAGCATGTGCGATCGCGGTAATTTTAACTTTGTTTCATGTTTTCACGCAGCTATTCCAAGTGGTCGAAGGGTGGCTACCACCCGCCGACGACGAGAGCTCCGGGCCATCCGCCCAGGATACAAGCGAGTCGCAACCCGCCAAGGGTAACGCGGACGACGAGGACGAGTCCGAAGAAGAGATTGTCCCACTGGCCCGAAAGACCCGCGGGCAACGTCAACGCGAACTCGAGGCAAGCAGGAGCCTCGAGCGTCATGACGATGACGAAGAACTCCCGGAGACCACCTCGCTCCGTCAAGCCACTCCCGCGAAGAAGAAGAAAGAGGCGAGGGCTCCCTTGAGGAGGAAGACGAAGCCGCCGAAGATGGCTTCACCGCCGCGCTCAGCGAGCAGCTCCGACGCCCACAGCTCGGCCGGTGACGAGGCGGCCCCGCCAACAACCGCGCTAGATGCGCCATCCACGGAGGCACCGCTGGCCTCAATGCCTCCGCCATTCGTGCCAGTCTCCGGGCTAGGGAAGGCTCCAACCGAGGCGACTTCACCTCGCAAGGAAGTCCCGAGCAGTCTCGCCTCGCCAAAGAAGCTCCGCCATGCAGCCCCTCCTCGCAGAGAGGTTTCCGCCGAAGGCGCCCCGGAGGTACCAACCGCTACCTCGACATCAAAGAAGCCATCCGTATCCTGGGCCCCTGGCGCCCCGGAACGGGCTCGATGCCGTTGGGCCCGAGCTGGAGAAACCAGCCGCCTTCAGACGGGCTGCGTTTCATTCCGATTGCCAAGTAAGCGTACTCGCCTACATCTTTCTCTCTTACCATTTTCACTTTTTACCGAGTTGTCTCGGCGCGAGGACCGGAGTGAAGAAGATGGGCCACCCGACGGTGGCCAAGGTGCCCTCCGCGCTAGCGGGAGGACCTTTCCCGCAAGAGGAAGGTGGACGAGGTCGCCGCCCACGGAAGGCAAGAAGGCCAAGGCGGCGACATCGCCGATGTCTCCGACGACACGGCGCGACCGGCTAGGGCCGCGAAGCGACTGGCCCACGGGGGGATTGCTGTTTAGACCGAGGAGGCGAGCCTTGAGCGGGCGCGTCAATCGCTACCTTCCCCGCTTCATGACCAAGGCGCCACGGCGCGGCCGATCGCGAGCCCTACTCCGAGATCGCCGGCCGAGATTGACCAACGTCGCGGACACACACCGGCGTTGCTTGCGTCTGTGGATGCGCGAATCGCTCAACATGCTTGGCGGCCATCCGGTACCTCCAGGTCGAGGATCAGGTCGTTGTTTTGCAACGGCTGATTCTTTTAATTTTCTGATTTGGCGTTTGAGTCCAGTCAAAGTGCGCATCGCTAAATTTTAGCGGGTGGGCACTTAGGAATTTTTTCAACCGCCAGTCCCGAGTGCGCATTCGCTAAATTTTAGCGGTGGGCACTTTAGGAATTTTTCAACTGTCAGTCCCCGTGTGCTAACTTTGACGATGTGCAGGGTCTGCAGCTGGAGTCGGCAGAGCGATTGGCTGCGAAGCAGCGTGCTGAGGAGGGGTTGGCCGCTCTTCAAGAGGTTAACAAGGACCTTCAGGCTGTTGCAGCGCAGGCAGAGGCGGCTCGCCAAGAACTTGTACCAGCTGGCGAGCTGACGGCGGCGAGGTCTGAATTAGGCACGGAAAGCAAAGGATCGCCGACCGAGCGCGAATCGCGGAGGCGAAGAGGAAGCAAGCTCAGCGAATGGCGAAGCTAAGGCCGTGGCGCGGAAGAAGACCGGAAGGTGTCGGAGGCCCTCATTGTGGGGCTTCAAGACGACCATTCATCGCTTCAAAATTTCATCACGGAACTCGCCCGCTGCTTGGTAAGTCGCCTTCCCATTCTTGCAATCATATTGTTTGTGGTTTCCGTAGTGCTCACAACTGTTTCCATCTCGCAGGCCGTGTGATTGGTAGCCATGGAAGCGACCTCTCTTGATGCGAGGGAGTGCGTGAGCATGCTTGTCGACTTCGGCGACTGCCGGCGACGTGCATCCGCGCCTATCTTCAAGAGATGTCGCCCACGGAGGTTATTCCCAGTGACCTCGTTGAGGTGTGGGAATACTTGGAGAAGGCGCCCGCGGTCGTGGAGTTCATGACGCGGTCGGCGTTTCGGCGTGGATTGTCGACAGCTCTGAGCCTTGGACTCGCCCACTTCCCCGAAGATTTCGACCTCGACGATGTGACGAGTGGGTATCCCTCGTCGACTGGCGCGGTGGACCTGTCGGAGGTCCTCAAGCTGCAGGAGCGAGCTGCCGCTTACTCGGAGCGTGTCTGGGCGATGGGCGACCTTCTTCCTTATCAGGAAACGGTCGTCGCGCCGAACGACCCCGAACCGCCGCATCGCGACTTCAAGGTCGAGCAGCCCTTCCGCGCGGCGATGGCGGGCGAGCTGACAACGTATCCATCGAACCCGTATACTCCGTTCATTCGGAAGCGGCGGGATACGGGTGCATCATCGTCGAAGCCTGCAGAGTAGTGTGGTGTGCCTAGATAAGTTAGTAGCAATTCTGCCGAACAGGCATAGTTTGTAATGTAAGACAATGCGATGTGCGATTGAATCGGATGTTGTGTTTATTTTGCTAAATTGTGTTTTGGATTGATTTTGGATGAGTCCCCGAGCGCGTCCGCCCTTTTGTGGGGTTCACCTTATATATGATGTGTGTTGTTATCATGTGTTTTTGTTAATTTAGTCGACTCGCCCGGGCTCGGAGAGCCAGTCGCATGGCGACTCCCTTGAGTGCTCAGATTTACCGCTTTCCCGTCGCGAACGGGCCGGTGGCCAAGTCCCCGAGCGTGGTACTTGGTAGTTCAAGGCGACTCGAGGGTGGTTGAGGACGAGCGTTTGTGGGCGCCGCCCGCTCGCCCGGTGGGTCAGCGTGGCGAGTCCGGCACGCTCTTACTTGGCGTTTTCACGACCGATCGGGACGAACTGGTATGCAGTCCCCGAGCGTGGTACTTAGTCGTTCGAGTCGCTATGCCGAGGATGCGGAGGACCGTGGTCGCTGTGGGAAGCGAGATGATGTCTTGGTTCAGAAACCAGTCGAGCTAGGCGACTCGATGGGGCTCCGGTTGGCGTTTTGTGGACGATGCAAGACCTGAAATGAGTCGGTTCTTACATCGACTACTTAGCCGTGCCGGTCATGTACCAAGGGTTGACTTCTGTATTTTAGCATGACGCTGTTAATTACGAAAGTGGCACAAGGTATGGAGAGTAGACGAATTTTGCAGAACCGTTTCTTTTATTCATAGCGATCGGAGAGTACATATGTGGGGTTCTACGATAGAACTTCCGGAGGAGGTTTACATTCCAGGCTTGACGTCGAGTTCACCGCCCCGGACGTCGACGAGGTAGTAGGCGCTGTCGAGCGCTACCGATAGCGAACGGGCCTTCCCACGAGGGGAGAGCTTGTGCATGCCCTTCTTGTCTGGATGAGGCGTAACACCAAGTCGCCTTCCGGAAGGTGCGGTTTTCACCACCGCTGTGGTAGCGACGAGCCCTTTGCCGATAGATAGCGGTGCGCGATCGGGCGGTCGCGTGCTTCGTCGAGTTGGTCGAGCCCATCTTGGCGGGCCAGTTCGCTTATGCCTCCGTAGTGGACGACCCGTGGCGAGTCGTGTTCGAGGTCGGTGGGCATGACCGCTTCAGCGCCGTAGACCATGAAGAAGGGGGTGAATCCCGTCGACCTGTTGACCGAGGTGCGGATTCCCCAGATGACGGAGGGAAGCTCTTCGACCCAGCAACCAGCGTGCGCCGAGTGGTACTTTGGAGTCGCGGCTTCAGCCGTGGAGGATGCTTTGGTTGGCTCGTTCGCTGGCCGTTGGATTCGGTGCGACTGACGCGAGGTCGAGCCGGATGTGGTGCTCCTCGCAGAACTCGGCCATTGCTCCCTTGGCGAAGTTTGTGCCGTTGTCCGTGATGATGCTGTTAGGGAAACCGTAGCGGTATATGAGCTCGCGTAGGAACTTGGTGGCAGTCTTCCCGTCGCACTTCCGGACTGGCTTGGCTTCTACCCACTTGGTGAATTTGTCCACGGCGACCAGCAGGTGGGTGTAGCCGAGGGGCCTTCTTGAAGGGGCCTACCATGTCCATGCCCCACACGGCGAATGGCCAGGTGGTGGGGATGGTTTTGAGCGCCGAACTTGGAACGTGCGTCTGGTTGGCGTACTTCTGGCACCCGGCGCATCGCTGGACGATGTCGACGGCGCGCGTGCGGGCCAAAAGCCGTGTCGCATAGCCTTGGCGACTAGGAGCGCGCGGCGTGGTGGCCGCATACTGAGTGGATGTCGTAAGATTTTGCGCCCTTCGCTGGTTGGACGCAGCGTTGAACACGCCAGACGCGCTGTGTAGTTCGCCGTCGATGATGGTGTAGGACTTGCATCGGCGAACAATCATTCGAGCGCTTGTCTCGCTCAAGGCAGGTTGCCCGCTCTGTAGGCGATGTAGGGCTTGGTCGATCGTCTGCTCGGTGACGAAAAGTGCGACCAAGGTTGCCTCTGGTTGGAGCGGGACTCAATGTCGATCTCCTTCGGAGGAGAGACCGACGCGTGAAGGTGGTGTCTAGGAACACGCCGGTGGTGGTGGATCGAGCTGACCCGATGCGAGAGAGGCGTCGGCCTCCTCGTTTTCCGCTGTCGATCCACTCGACGGAATAGCCGTGAAGTGGCCCAGCTTGTCCACCTCTTGGCGCCGCCATGGTAGGGGAGACGTCGCGGTGCCGCGACTTGTCCCGCGACGAGGTCGGAATCGCCGTAGCATCGAAGGCGATTGACACTCATCTCCTTTGCAGCTCGCATGCCGTGGAGTAGGGCCTCGATTCGCCATGTTGTTGGTGCAGGCGTGAAATCGAGGCGGAGGATGTGGCGGAGCTTGTCGCCTTTGGCGAAGTCAAGACTATCTCGCCTCCCCGCGCCGCGCTTTTGGACCCGTCGAAGTGTAGGCTCCAGAGTGAAGGTACGGCGGCTTCTCGCTCTGGGCCTCCCACCGGCGAGGAAATCGCCGATGCTCGCGACTTGATCGCCCGTGGCTCGTACTTAACGTTGGACGCCGATCTCGACGGCCCACTTGGCGACTCCGCCTCGCGATTGCGGATGATGTCTTGTAGTGGAGCGGAGGAGACGATCGTGATGGGATGCTCCTGGAAGTACGCGGCGTCGCCGAGCTCAAGACCGCGTATACCAGCTTTTTGGTATGGGTATCGGCGCGACTCCGTTAGGACCTCGCCGATGTAGTATACCGCCGCTGGATCGGGCGCTTTTCCTTCCTCTGGTCGTTCGACGACCATTACAATACCGACGACGCTCGGACGCCGCGACGTAAACCAGCATGGGCTCCTTGTTGACGGGTGCGAGTAGAGGTGCGGCAGTAGCACCTTTTTGAGGTCGCGAGCGCTGCCGTCGCTTCCTTGTCCCATCGAAGGTGGGATTCTTGCGCATCAGCGGTATAGGGGCATCGCTTTTCGCCAAAGGGGATGAAGCGATCGAGAGCCACACGCCCGCCAGCTTCGACGCCGCGCAGCACTCGGGTTTGCCGGTAGGCGATCGTGTCGATCTTTGTTGGGTTTGCCTCGATTCCTCGTTTGGAGACGACGCATTAGCAATTGCCGCGGTACATCAAGGTGCACTTGCTGGGTTGAGCTTTATCTTGTACCTTCGCAGGTTGGCGAAGGTCTCCGCTAGATCGGCGAGTAGATCGCCTTGGCGGCGGATTTTACAACCACGCCGTCGATGTAGACGTGGATGTTGCGCCAATTTGGCTCGCGAGGCATTCTTGCATGCACCGCTGGTAGGTCGCCCGGCGTTCTTGAGGCCGAAGGTCATGGCGGTGTAGCGTAGGCTCGAATGGCGTGATGAACGCCGTCTTCTCTTCGCCTCGACAGCCATTTTGATCTGGTTATACCCGAGTAGGCGTCGAGGAAACACAGCGACTCGAGCCCGCGGTGGAGTCGATGATTTGATCGATCCGGAGGACGAATCGCCTTTGGGCGCGCCGTTTCAGTTTGTAGTCGATACACATTCTCCGTGTCCGTTTTCTTTTCGACCAGGACTGGGTTTGCCAGCCACTTGAGTATTTGATTGGCGAATGAAGCCGGCAGCGGCGCTGCACTTTCGGCAATTGCTCGACGGCGCTCTTCATTGAATGGCCGTAGCGACTGCTTGACTTGTCGCACTTTGGGGTCGGCGGTTAGTTTGTGCTCAGCGAGCTCCCTAGGGACACCAGGCATGTCGGAGGGTTTCCATGCGAAGATGTCCCTATTCTCACGAAGGAACTCGATGCGAGCGCTTCCTATGCTGGGCTCATGCCTGTCCCGATCGTCACCGTCTGGGGTCGCCGGGACCAGCTCGACGGTGCGGTGTGCCGTGGCCTCAAAGGTTGAGGTGTTTGCGCCTCTGAATTGGGCTTGAGTATTGTGGGGTCGTCGTTGTTGACCCGCCGCGATTTGGCGAGCTCATCGGCGTGACTAGCTTCCGCCGCGATCACGGCGTCGAAAGTCACGCTCCTTTGGCCTCGCATTCGGCGGCCATGTCAGGGTCGCCGTTGATGGTGATGACGCCGCACGGCCCGGGGAGCTTCATCGCGTTGTACGCGTAGTGGGGTGCCGCCATGAATTTGGCGAACGCCTGGCGCCCCAGGACGCAATGGTAGGGGCTGTCGAAGGGCACCAGCTCGAAGACGAGGTCCAGGACGCCCCAGAAAGGGTCCTCCGGCGGATCGGCGCCGGTGGCCATGTAGGTCGCAGCGTGGCGACCGGTCCCGTCGTGGAGGTCGGCGGAGTTTTCCGACCCGGAGTCGAAGTCGAAGATCCCGAGGATGGAAGGGTCCTCGAAGTCTCCCGCGTTGGAGACCTGAGTGATGGAGCCCGCGACGAGGCCGGTGATAGATCCGGCAGTGACGCCGGTCGCCAATCGGCGTCGTCGGTGAGGGCGCGTCTCCTGCGGCGGCCGGGTTCTCGCCACGCGCCGTGGGCCGAGTCGCATTTCGGAGGCGGTGGATCGCGGATCGGCTCTCGGAGAGCCGATCGCGTGGTGGCGACTTCGCGGATGCGAGCCGAGTCCTCCGAGGTGATGGCGTCGGTGAGGCTGACGAAGAGGCTGATCGTGCTGACTGGCAGAATCACACTGTGCGTGACGGGTCGCGCCACCGGGACGTAGCTGCTCGGCAAGATCTGGAGCATCTCGCCGATCGCTATCATGCGGCCGGTGGCGACCGTCTCGTTGATGGGCAGATTGGATCTCGCCGCAGAACACCGGCCAGACCGGCCAGGCCCCACGGTGGGCGCCACTGTCGAGGAAATGACCACGGCAGATGCTGCAATCGGCAGCGAGTAGTAGAACGAGGGGCAAGGGCGGCCAGCCATCTGCGAGATGAGGGCGGAGACTCGTGGTTTTACCAGTTCGCCCCGAGGGTAAAGACCTACTCTGCTAGATTGTATTATGGAGGTGATTACAATAGGCGAACTCGGCTAGGCGGCGAGTTGCTTGGGTGTATGAGGAACGATTCTACTCGTCCCTTAGGGAGGTTTATATAGGCTCACCTCCCTAGGGTTTACATATCTCAACCGATTCTGACTTTGCCAACACGCTAAGTCAAACCGACTGGGCCTATCTACTCGCCTGGGCCTTTGACCTCCAGTCGCCTGGTGCCTTGATGGGCTTCGATCCACTCGCCGTTCTGCAGGCCCACTCGCCAGCCTTTGGGCCAGTCGGAAACGTCCCGCTGAGGATACCCCAGTAGGCATATCCCCATCATGAATCATGACTTTGACTTGACCACAACAGGGTTGTGAAAGTGAAAGCTGAGTTCCCACTTAGGTGTTATAAAACTTTAAACTATCTTTCTTTGCTTATGAACTCAGTTAAGGTAAATCTTGATTTTTGCAAAACAACTAGAGCTTAGTATTCCTACTCAAAACCACTTCACTTGTTAGTCTTAGTTTGCGAGTACTTAAAGAGTACTCATGGCTTTTTCCCTGGCTATTCCCGTGGCCAGACTATGAACAGGACTATCAGGAGGATGGACCGCAGGAAGGTTACGACAACTAGGATCATCTCCCATCGTCAGCATTGCCTGTGACCATGAAGATGGAGTCTCGCCCACGCTATCGTTATTATATTATTCTACTGCGTTGATTGTACTAAGACTGGATCATGTGATCCTTTATTTGTTGTAAGACCTTATGTATGGTTTGTAATGGATGATGTACTGTGATATCCAATCTGTTATGTCTCGCAAAAATGGCAATCCTGGGATTGCGATATATGGCATAACAGGCATCTAGGATTAAAAATCCGGGTGTTCACAAGTTGGTATCAGAGCCATCTTGACCATAGGAGACCCTAGTTTAGAATGGACGTTTGAATTAAAAACTTAGTTTCCAAACAAAAGAAGTGATTATTTATAAAAACCTATTCTCCTTCTTACCATTTAAATTCTTTCATGAAAATTCATGTTCCTCAAAAATTCTTGTAAACTTACATAAAATTTGACACACTTGATCACTCTACTAACTTACTCATCCTACATTCTTATAGATTGACGTGAAGTATAGCAAGTTCTATCAGTTGGGAAATGGAGGAGATCTCATCTTTGAGCGTGACTTGGACCAGCTTTCGGAACTTCTGGAGTGCCTGCACCCCGAGTTCTTTGGAGCCCAGCTCAACGATCAGGAAGGAGGAGAATTGCAATGGCTGATTGTTGCAAGTCTCAGAGGGAATATTAAAGCCCCCACCTTAGAGGGAGTCCAGTTCACCTTAAGAGAGAACAACTGGCTAGATGGACTTGCCAAGGCCATGCAAGAATCTCTTGCCCGTCTGTGTGGGCAAAGCATCAATCAGATCAAGGGCACCCACTTTGAGTTCTATCCAAGGCGTGATGCTATGGGACAACCACTGGAGGTACCACGTCACCCAGATCTGAAGTATCAAGTGGACCATCTCAGCTTCATGATGTATGACCAGTAGAAGGAGTTGGACAATGCCC
Organism: Avena longiglumis; assembly: GCA_030063025.1. Classification (NCBI taxonomy): domain Eukaryota; kingdom Viridiplantae; phylum Streptophyta; class Magnoliopsida; order Poales; family Poaceae; genus Avena; species Avena longiglumis. The sequence continues at coordinate 418,207,939 of CP125979.1, read as the reverse complement.
ACTTCTACGCCAACCACAACTACGCCCTCACAGTCAAGAAGGACCAGACCATCGCCATGCTGGTGAAGGATCGCAAGCCTTGTCGTCGTCAGCTTGACAATTAGGATCGCATCATTGCCCTCCTTCATCACAGGATCACAGACTTGGAGGAGACCATCCATGAGAGGGACATGCAGCTTGAGGAGAGGGAGAATGCACGGGAGAATATCAGTGGAGACCCCTACTCTTACCTTAGCGATGATGATGACTACCTGGAAGATCAAGCCATGGACTTCTTCACCAATGAGGATGACTTCGCCTTCATCGATGATGATGATGAGGATGATGAAGCCACCGATTCCGAGGAGTAGTAGCACTAGCGTTAGTGAGTTGTATCCGGTCCCACTATATTGTAGTTTCACAGAATGGTTCTTAAAACCATCTGTTTTCCTTGTTGTGGTGTGTGTTTGTATTGTGTGCTATGAATGAATGAAAAGAAAATTGCTAGAAAAATCCGAGTCAGATGCCTCGCGGAGGAAGCAGTTCATCCCCGAACCCAATGCTGCAAATCTTGCAAATGTTGGTTTCTGACCATGAAGCTGAAAGAGCCGAACGTCAAGCCAACTTAGCCACCCTTCAACACATAGCTTAGATGGCCAACAACAACCAAGGCCAAGGAAACCAGGACAACCATGGATCCAAGCTCAAGAACTTTTAGAACACCAATCCTCCCATCTTTACTAAGTCTGAAGAGCCCTTAGATGCCGATGATTGGTTGCAGACCATGGAGAACAACTTAGAAGTTGCAGGAGTATAAGTTGCAGACCATGGAGAACAACTTAGAAGGTACTATTTGCCACCCACCATCTAGCCAGATATGCAAGATCTTGGTGGAACAACGTTCCCGCCATGAATGGAGGATAGATGATGACTTGGGATGAATTCAAACTCAAGTTCAGCAGAACCCATGTGCCACCGGGTTTGATCAAGAGGATGAGAGATGAATTTAGGGAACTGAAGCAAGGGAGGATGACAGTAGTTGAATACTGTGACAAATTTTTGTCATTGGCTAGGTATGCACCGGATGAGAGTGACACTGAAGCCAAGAAGAAGGAGAGATTCTTGAATGGTCCGCATGATGAGATGAAGACGGTATTGGTCAACATTCCGTTTGCTGACATTGAAGCCTTAGTGGATTCTGCCATTCAGATAGAAGTCAAGATCAACCAAGCCAATGAGAACTGCAAGAGTCGAATGATGCATCAACCAGGAACCCACCATACCCCAAAGTATCGCCCCAACCCGTCTCCAGGATTTGCCCCAAGAAACAATAGACCCCCAATGAACCGTCCAACCTATCCCAACCGTGGAGGAGGAAACCCAAGGCTCGGAGGAAATCACAACAACAACCTCGGCAACTCCAATAATTTCAATCGTGCACCGCCCAAGTTCAACAACAACAATGCCGCCACCAACACCAATACTGCCCTGAGGACTGGAAGCAATGCAGTGCCTGTTGCAGTAAAGGACAAGTCTCAGGTGACTTGTTATGAATGTGGAACCAAGGGTCACTATTCCAATGAGTGCCCCAAGAATATTGCAGCAGCCCCCAATGTGAATGCCCCAGCTCAGCAACAGCTTCATGTTCAGCCTGGAAGAAGATTTGCCCTAGGGAATTCGCTCAACCACAACGGCTGTCTGTTTCTCATGAATGCTGAAGAAGCCCAGGAAGCGCCAGACGTCGTGCTGGGTATGTTTTATGTCAACTCAGTACTTGCAAGAGTGTTGTTTCATTCTGGAGCATCGCACTCGTTTATTATCGAAGAATTTGCATGCACTAGTAAGATTCAACCAAAAAAATTGAAGCATGTTATGATAGTTCAAATACCTGGTTCAACCACCAAAGCTAGACAAATTTGCAAGGCCGTACCTATCCGAATCCATGGCATAGATTTTTATGCTAATCTAATAGTACTTGGAACAAAAGGTTTGGAAGTAGTACTAGGAATGGATTGGATGTCAAAACATAAAGGATTAATCGACTGTGCCAACAAGGCCATAACCATGACCAGTACAGCCGGAATATCAGTAGAGCATGTATCTGAAACCTTGCCCTGTCAATTCAAGTGCAACAAGAGTCTAGCCCAACCAACCATTGACCAAGTCAGATTAGTCTGTGAATACCCCAATGTATTTCCAGATGTTTTGTCTAGTATGCCCCCAGAACGGGATATCGAGTTTATCATTGAACTAATCCCTGGAACCGGACCCATAGCCTAGAGACCTTATAGTTGTTATCGCCATATTTTGGCCAAAGGAGGAGGTGGGCCGTAATCAATATGGGCTTGGAAGATACATATATGCAACGTGTTGTTGAATCGGCCTTGTGCGTGGATTTGGGCTAAATTGCCCGTGTATCTGTATATTGTAGTAGGTTCCGTTTCGGTTTAAGTAAGAGATAGAGTTGTAGAGTTATTCCAAAGATAGAAAGTCTCCGGACTATAAATATGTACCTAAGGTTATTGAGAAAAGGAGGACAATCACGTTCACAACAAACACAATCTCGGCGCATCGCCACCCCTTGTTTCTAGGGTTTCTTTCGGGTAAGTGTCATGCTGCCTAGATCGCATCTTGCGATCTAGGCGATTCTACTATGTTATTTGGTGTTACTCGTACTGAAGCCTTGTTGATGGCGAGTAATACTATTATCATAGATTTGTTGAGGCTAGCATCGGTACCTTTTTACTATGATTGTTTAGTTATGCTGCCTCTAGTTGCCTCGCTACCTTTGCACCTTTTCCCGGGTGTAAGGGTAGCATCTTGCTTGATCTTTATTCAGTTGATTTGATCTGTTATAGTATGCCTTGTTCTCCAAGGTTTAGTTTGATATCCACGTAGTCAGGCCTTGCAAACGGGTTGAACGATCCAGTAGTACGTGAGGATATGGTTTGCTAGTTCGAGAGGAGTTGTTCCGGGAATTGACTTTACGTCGGTTGTTAGGCCTTCTCTAGGGTTAGTTTTCCATTATCTTTTGTATCTACCAGGCTCAATTACGTGTAGGACGTTCCAATTACGTGGTGAAAACGTTAAACTATCGTAGATCGATTTAACTTGTAATGATGAAGCAAAACCCCATGTTATCGTAGATCTAATGCAGAACCATGGGATATTCGGCTCCAGGAGCCGATTCACATGGAAACCTGGGAGCCGGTTACGGCTCGAATTTTACGTATACTTGTTTACCATGCGGGAAACTGATCGAAGCAATCCATCACCTTCCTGACCAGGTATAGGTCGGTGCGCCATATGAACCAAGCCGGGACGTGTGCGAGTTTTGCGGCGTTGCGAGGGACCGAGGCCCACCAAAGCTTCTGGGAGCCTCCCGGCTCTTCGTGTTGCTCGTCGCTGCTCGCCGGTGGGTTTTGACAGGCAAAAATAGTATGAACCTGTCTGAATTAGTGGAGCTGAAGAAGCAACTGGATGCTATGCTAGAGATAGGATTGATTCAACCAAGTGCGTCGCCATGGAGATCACGTATTTTGTTTGTGGACAAGAAAGATGGAGGTAACCCGTTTGTGTATGGATTATTGGAAGCTGAATGATGTTACCATCAAGAACAAGTACTGACTTCTGAAGATAGAAGACATGTTTGACCAGTTGACTGGTGCCAAAGTGTTTTCTAAGATTGATCTTAGAACTAGTTATCATCAACTCAAAATTCGTGCAGAGGATATTCCAAAGACTGCCTTTACCACCAGATATGGATTGTATGAGCATACTGTCATGTCTTTTGGATTAACCAATGCCCCCGCTTATTTCATTAACCTCATGAATAAGATTTTTATGGAATTCCTGGATAATTTTGTCGTTGTTTTCATCGATGACATTCTGATCTATTCCAAATCAGAAGAAGAACATGAGCTACACCTGAGGACCATCCTTGGAACCCTTAGGGAGCATCAGTTGTATGCCAAGTTTAGCAAATGTGAATTCTGTTTACAGGAAGTAGGATTCCTCGGACATATCGTATCAGCCGGAGGAACTGCTGTTGACCCCGCAAAGGTGAAGGATGTTGAAGAATGGCAAGCCCCAACCACTCAAACCCAAGTTCGTGCATTTCTCGGATTAGCGGGATATTACCTTAAGTTCATAGAAAAATTCTCAAGCATCGCAAGACCCATGACCCAATTGCTGAAGAAGGATAAGAAGTTTAAATGGTTGGACAAATGTGAAGCAAGTTTTCAAAACCTTAATAAGAGATTGATCTCAGCCCCAATCTTGATCATGTCGGATATTACGAAGCCCTTTGATGTGTATTGTGACGCATCCAAGATCGGTCTCGGATGTATCCCGACAACTGAAGCAGCATGAGCAGAATTATCCTACCCATAACCTTGAACTAGTAGTTGTAGTTCTAGCCCTGAAGACATGGAGGCATTACCTTATGGCAAACCGTTGTGAGTTTTATTCGGATCACAAGAGCCTGAAGTACATTTTCACTCAGAAGGAACTAAATATGAGGCAAAGGATATGGATAGAGTTAATCAAGGATTATGATCTGGAAATTCACTATAACCCCGGTAAAGCCAATGTGGCAGTAGATGCCCTTAGCAGGTTGTCGTGTCGATTTAACTCTATGATTCTAAAGGAGTAACCAAGTTTGCACAAGGAGTTGGAAGATTTTAGGATGGATCTAGTAAGTGAAGGATTTTTGGCTAGCATAGAACTTCAACCCACTTTGATCAGTCAGATCAAGGAGGCGCAGAAAGGAAATGCTAGTATGGACGGAATCAAACGTCGCATCGGTACAGGTGATGGTGCTCGACGTGGCACTTCGTTGGTAACCCCAAGAGCAGGGTTTGAAGAGCAAGCAACAAGTTTTCCCTTAGTTGAGACCGAGGTTATCAAACCAGAAGGAGGAAGGAAACGTCACACAGGTGTTGCAAGCAACGTGGAGACCTGCACAACACAAACTCAAGACTTTGCCCCAACAAACAATGAGGTTGTCAAGCTCACCAGTTTGCTGTAACAAAGGATTAAACGTATGGTGTGGAAGGTAATGGTTTGCAGCAAGTAAACAAGTAACAGTGGAAGATGTATCAATGGTAAATATTGGACCAGGGTCTATAGTTCACTAGAGATGCTATCCTTAGATAAACAACATGGCATGAAGGGTAAACAAATTACATCAGGGCAATTGATAGGAACTGAGCAAGGCATAACAATGCAATTACTAGTCAGAAAGATCCTATGAGGTTGATTGGGCAATACAACAAGATACATAGACTGCCATCCAACTGCATCTATGACTAGAAGTCCACCTTCAGGTTATCATCCGAACCCCCTCCAGCATTAAGTTGCAAGCAACAGACAACTTGTTTAAGAAAAGTGTGTATACATGAAATATTATTTTCTCCCTATTCCATCAACAAGAGACTGTTGTTTTCTCCCTAGTAGCAACAACACATCTACAACCGAAAAGATTATTGTCACTTCCCTTGGAAACTAGAGGCATGGACCCACTATCGAGCAGAAATACCCCCTCTTGGAGTCACTAGGAACTACTTGGACAAGATAGCTACTAACAACGGAGAGCATGCAAGATCACAAACAACACACACATGATAGAATCATAAAGACAAAACCATTAATCAAACCAACATAATAATATCAATATCCATCGGATCCCCGCAAACACAACATGCATGATTACAAATAGATTAGATCTTGATCATGAACGGAGCTCACAAGATCTATACATGAAAGCACAAAGGAGGAGATACAACCATCTAGCTACTACATGGACCCATAGTCCAAGGTGGAACTACTCACGCATCATACCGGAGAGAAGGCCTCCGGGATGATCCCGCCTTCGGCAGGGTGCCGCGAAGAACTTTAGATCCCCCCGATCTAGGGACGATGGTGGCGGCGGGTACAGATGGTTTCGTGGATTTCTGATCGGGTACTCAGGGTTTCTGCATCGGGGGCTTCTTATAGGCGAAGGGGGAGACCGAGGAGACGTCCAGGGCCACCAAACCCTAGCCAGGCGTGGGGCTGGGCCCACCCGCGCCTGGGGTGGGTCTGGCCCCCCTGGCTGGCCTCCCGGGATCTCCCCTGGACTTTTTGTTCCCCACGGAAAGTAATTGACTTTGTCCTTTGTCCCGTCCAATTCCAATAATATTTCTTTACTAAATTTTCTGAAACCAAAAATGGCAAAAAACATGCATCTGGCACTGTTGCAACTTGATAATAGGTTAGTACAAGAAAACATGTAAAACACACCTCAAAGTGTGGACAAGTAAAGCAAAGTAGATACTAAACAAGCATGGAGCATCAAAAATTATATATACATTTCCGACGTATCAGCATCCCCAAGCTTAACTCCTGCTCGTCCTCAAGTAGGTAAGTGATAAAAAGAATAAATTTTGAGGTGACATGCACCCTCACAATAAAGATCCAACCATTTGCAAGCATTGAAAGTTGGGATCAAAGAACTCTAAACATGTGCATGAAATATGGAGTTATAACAATAGGACATGTAACTATGCATGCAACATGGCAAGCTACAAACAAAGATCATGAATAAAATTCACTGAAAAAGTTTGTTTGTTTCACATACAGAAAACATAGCATAGTGGTAATCAGCTTGTCCCCCATAGAGTAGAAATATAATGCATAGGACACCTGCAAAGTTCACAAGGGTGACTAGAAACAAGTAGCACAAGAGCAAGTAATAACACAATATGCATCAATTAATAAGATTTGGAACACTGCACACAGAATGACAACTATGCTCTCTTAATGGTGCCTAAAGGTAGAAGGTGGAGACTCAATAGTGGTGGAAGAAAGGACATTTTGTAAAGCAAGCAGGGATTACAAGTTTCAAAACGAGCTTCCAAAAATTATGGTACTTGTTATCTTTCACCCCTCATTGCCCCTATCATAATCATCTTGAAGTGGTTAAATTTAAAGTGGCAAATGTGGAGTATATGCTTGGCGAAGTATAAGTTGGAAATCTCATGCCCCTTGAATACGAGGGCCACACCTCATGCATACTCAACTTTGGGTCCAGGTAAGTTCTTGTCATTGTAAGTATTTGCATATCATTGAGAACCGCCAATGGGGTACCCCTTGCACATGGTACAGGAGCTTTCCCATAACCAAAATGACAAGACAAACAGACAATGAGCATCGCAGCAATCTTTTTATTTACCATATGCATAGCTTTTTATTGGGGATGCTTCATAGATAGCTCACTATGGTGATGCCGCAAGTTATTATGCTTCATAGATAGCTCACTACGATAGCTTAGGCTAGCGGCCCAGATGTTTCTCTAACACAGGATACAAACTCCATGGACTTACAAGTTCCCTCTTTATTTCACACCGGTGGCATCCATAGACAAAAGAACGTGATATCAACTGAGTACAACGAGGTACAAGTGCAATGTTGAAAACGTTCCCCGTGATAGCACGGTTCTGCTGATTCCAACTTATAAGTGCAAGCATATACAACAAAGTTGTCACAATGGTTCAAGTTTATTAGGGGCAAAGAATAAAGTGTGCCATCAAGTTTGTGAGGGCTTTAATCACTAAGTTTTCACATAACAAAATAGTTTTTAATTGGAAGATAGTTGAAAACAAGAATATACTTGGAATGGTGTAACACACCATGCATAGGAGTTTATAGTGGACACTTTGGAATAACTTGGTTTCTTGGGAGTTGGAGGCATGAGTATAACTTACTCATACAAGTGGAGGCTAGCAAAAGACTGGGAGCAACCAACTAAGAGAGCAATAATGGCCATAATCATGCAGTGCAACAAATCATACTAATCAAAGCAAAGAGTGGTACTACAGGTCAAGGAATAAATGATCATAGAGTCTAATGGTGACTTGTCATAGTCATAACATGGTGTGATCATGTGCCAAGTCAACCCAAGCAAAACATCAAAGGGGAATACCACAATACTATGCTTTTGGATGCTAAAACAACGCATAATTTCTTTAAGGAACACTAAGAAATCCCAATTGTTTGGAACAAGACATGCTACAGAAATAATCACTAATCATAAGGTCAAAACAACACCTAGCATGTCATGCTAAAGTCTAAGTCACAGTCAATGCAAGCTCCTCTTGCACTTCAAGCAAGAACTTACTACTCCTTTCCAAACACCAAGCAACCTTACTTGCAAAACAACACAGCAATAACGGGGGTCCAAACTACTTTATTAAAGAAAACTAATCAAAGCAAACAAAAACTAAGACGCTCCAAGAACAATACAACTGTGCATAAAACAATAAAAACGAAGTGTCTAGACAGACCTGTGCTTTGTATTGATGAAGAAGGGGATGCCTTGGGCATCCCCAAGCTTTGACGCTTGTACCTCTTGGATATTTCTTGGGGTGACACCATGGTGGAATCCCCAAGCTTGAGCTTTTTTCCATTCTTCATCTCATTGCATCATTCTTTCTCTACACCTGCAATTTTTCCTTCATACAAAACTCCACACAATCTTCATTAGCAACATTAGCTTATTTAAAAGATATTAGACCACTGGCAAAGCTTTGGAACAGCAAGACTTTTCACTAAAAACACAAGATACTGTAGTAACTCCTTCAAAAATCACAATTTACCTGAACAGAACTCAAAAAGGAATTAATAAGAAGCAAATGCAAATAATGACAGAAATCTGTCAAAACAGACCAGCAGGTAGAAACCGATTTTTTTGAATATCTTATGTTGCTCAAATTAAAAAGTGTTGAACTAAAGAAAGTTAGATAACATACTGGGGGATTTATTTGTAAATTTTGAGCTCAATCCGAGTTACAGATCCTCCTCACGAATATTTTTGGTGGAGGACAGAAATCTGTTTTGGGACAGCAACTCCCCAAATCTTACTTCCCTCTCATTAGAGGTCATTCTTGGCACAAAAAGCAAACAAAAAGGATAAGGAGAGGTCATTACTGAATTAATAACTTCCAAGACTCAAGGAAAATCTTGGTTTATCTCCCAACAAGTACTTTTCTTTAACGCCTTTAACTAGGCACAAGAAGCAAGAAGAATCAAGTATTTTCAAATGAAGAAGCATTAACATCAAACCTTGCTTTCAAAGGAGGAAAAAAAAGCAAATTCTCTATCCTCATATAGGGAAGTGTTCAATACCTTTCTTGAATGGAAAATGATATTTGATGGTGCCTTCTTTCATATCAATGATGGCACCAACTGTTCTAAGAAAAGGTCTTCCCAAAGTAATAGGACAAGAAGCATTGTATTCAACATCGAAAACATAGAAATCCACATGGACATAAGAATTTTTAACCATAATTATAACATCATTAATACTCCCCATGAGTTTCTTCTTAGCATTATCATTGAGTGGGACATCTAAATAACAATCTTCTAAAGGTGGTAAATCAAGCATTTCATAAATCTTCCTAGGCATAATAGAGACACTAGAACTAAGATCACATGAAGGTTTGAGATCAAAGTCATTCAATTGCATATTAATAATGGGTTCCCAACTATCTTGTACTTTCCTAGGAATAGAAGCTTTGTGTTTTAGCTTCTCTTTCTTAATTTTCACAAGAGCATCTGTAATGTGTTAGGTAAAGGCAACATGCATATCACTAGCATCAGGACTTCTAGCAAGCTTTTGCAAGAACATAATCACTTCAGAAATATTGCAACCATCAGTATCAAAGTCAAACTTAGCATCACTAGTAGTAGGCTCAATAGGCTTAGGCATAGTAGGAGGAGTGTAACACCCTCAGAATCGGACCTATGCAAGTTTTAGCGAAACTCGCCAAACCCGCATAGAAACGATTCAAAGGTGCCCACCAGGCACTTTCGTGCGGGTGGAAAACGAAGTAATAACATTACACAACAATCCTCGATGGGACCCACAGAACAGATATATATATAACAGCGACTCCATGAGTCAAGAATACAGATATTATATACAAAGATCCAAATCACCTTGAAAACGATAGTGCGTCCAGCTACGGACAAGATGCAAATGGGGCTAAGAGCCCTGAAGAATAACCAATGGCGTCCATAACCCTGCCCAGGCCAAGCCGGAAGGGTAACCCTGCTAACGGCGTCGATCTCAAACCTGCTTAAACAAAAGGGGTGCCGACAAAGGGCAAAAGGGAAAAGAGGAGCGTCAGTACTGAGGCCAGTACACGGCGAGGCTAGAATTCGGCGGTCCTCGCCTACATAGGTATGGTGGACTGAAGCGGTAGCGGCAGCATGCACTAAACAACCTATAGAGACTCGATACAACTGGCGGCAAACAGAGAGGGATAAGAATGACCTATCCGGATCCAACCTGAAGCTAACACCAAACAAACCCATCCTGGCGTTTCCCCCTCGAGACCAAACGAGGAAGTCAACCGAGGAACTCACACAGTTGGCAGTTTTATTTATTCAGTTATCGTTGCAGCAATTACTAGTCAGGTTTAGATAATCATCCTGATAAAATAAGCAGTGGGCACTTTTAGTTAACCATTCCGTTATAGTTGCAACACTTACTAATCAGATACAGATAGCTTGAGATAACCCAAAACCCAACAGTTGTTGGTACTTTTATTTAGCCATTCCGTTGTAGTTGCAATACTTACTAGTCAGATACAATGGTCGCAAGCGACACTCCAAACAAGCAATTGTGGGCAGTATTATTAGCCATTCCATTATAGTGAAGCTGATTACTAGTCATTATAAAGTCAAATTTATAGCAATAAACTTTAGTTATGCTTGTCTATGGTCGAGAATCGTGCTCCAAGTCGTCCATATCCATGACACGGCTTTCGTAAAGTTTTACCCGGCCGGTGCACCAATAGCAACACACGCCGATCAACCTCGGAAAAACCAAACAAAACCCAACGAGGCTTTCACGACTAAGCAATCACAGATTCGAAATATTTCAGGCCACCCATTGAGTAGACCATAGCGAAGCGGTGACTCGAGACGGACTCAAGGTTTGCGACAATGGCTGTAAACGACTGGGAACCCGAAAGTGTGGCTGGGCTTGTCAATACCGCGAAAACATTCCGCTTACCTAAACAGTACAGTGTGCTCCTCGCACAATTTAAATAAAGCAATAGCATGGCATAAGTACAAGATCGTAAATAAAACCTCAAACTAGTTTGTGGCCCCAAGAAATAAGACTGAATCAAGCTCTGGCTCAGGGGGGGTCCCATATACCTCCCGGATGTGGATAGCGCGATAATCAAGGAACAGGTATCAAGTACTCGGGGTCCTACGGGACACAAGTGGGCGTTCGGAAACCAAATATTTTCTATCACCCACCGATGCCTCTGCTTACTTCAATTTTAGTTATTAAACAGAAATTAAAGTGAACGATAAGTAAAGCTATGATCATCTCCAACATCAACATGCGGCAATACATCAACAAATGTGGCACTTGACGACACGCAACAGCACTTGAGCAAGCGACTTCGACGCGCAAGTCCAGCTATCTACCAAACAACAGGTAATAGGAGGTGGCCATGGCAATATAAGGCTGCAAGGGATGTCACGGGTACGAAAACTAGAGCATCGCAACACAGATAGCAATAGATCAACAGGAGGGAATAAATACTATAAAAGTAAGATAGGTAGAAAGGGGGAGATGCTCGCCTGAAAACATTGCCGAAGGTTCAACCGAAGATCGGGGCGAAGCTCACATCAACTCAACGGCCTTATCCGCGAAGAAGCAAAACACTAGAATAAACACCAGATGCAATATTTAATACTACGGCAAAAGATCGGCATGATGCCTGTATGATGTATGGCATGGCAGAAGTGCGATGCAATTAGGTCATATTAAGCGGAACCGGGGTCCCGACAATTAATTAGGTGGTTCATGTTATTTAACTACCCCGCAAATCAAATGTTGCATTATCCAGACAAAAGATGGCACCGGTTCGCTACACAAATTTAAATGAGGCCAATATGAAACTAGATTTGCCCGCATATGGGCCCCATATTTAATTATTAGGTGAACCGACATAAGGCCCCCAACCACACGACAATATGCATGCATGAACATTTAATATGCGACAAGTTGTATATATTATAAAATAGGGTTTTCGGGCAGGGGTTCACACATTGAGGGGTCTCGACGGTCTTGGGGTTCCGGGGTTCGGGGTCGGTCTCAGGGTCCTGGGTTCGACGGAAACGTTCTCGGATAACAGAGGTAGGTCTTGGCGTTCCGCGAGGAAGGGCTTGGTGGTTCTGACTTCACTTGTCGGTCTGGGACTCGATTCTTGATAGATCTTGGCCATGTCGAAGTTCTTGCCGGAGGTTCGTCGAGGGCCACCGGTTCGGTACGGTCTTCATGTGGTAGATCTTGTCGAGTTCACTGCAACGGTCTTGTGGTTCCGATGACGATCTTGGCGGTTATCTAGTGGCACCATGTACACCCCTCGAGCCCATCGGCATTGAGCCGGTCTTGTCGTTGAGCATCCCTGCACGAAGGTCTGGGTGTTCCGGTTCCATGGACGATGGAGATCTTGATTCAACATCATCGCGGCCTTCGAGGTTTCGGCTAGCGGAGCCGGGACGGAGTTCTTGGGTCCCGGGGAGGGAATCCTGTCGCATCCGAGGGGGTACTTGAAGTCCGTGATGGAGATCTTGACGGGTCCGAGAGAAGAACTTGGGTCGGCATCGGATCGATCTTCGAATCAAGGCATCGGGCTTCGGTTTTTTCCGTGTAGAAGATCTTCGGTGAATTACTTGTCTGATTTGTAGATTTGTACACCCACAGGTCTTAATCATCTCGCCGGGAGATTTTAGCCGAGATCCCACCACACCATCTTGTCAACCACCGTGCGGCACCTTAAGGATACGAGCTTGGGCACGCGCGACGCAGTTGGTGGCGGCTGCCGGAAGCAGGCGGGGCCAGCCGCAGCCGGACCGCGGAGGTGGGTCGTCACGGCCGGGTCTGCAGTGCACGACGGGCGTGGACGGCGTCGAGGTGGGCGGCCGGCTCGGCGCGGCTAGCGGTGGCGGCGAGCTTCGTGCGGCCGGGCGACGAGCTTCGGAGGCGTGGCGGGGCGGCGGAGCGGCAAGGTGGTCGTTGGCGGCAGCGGGCGAGGCGGCTGGGCGAGCTGGTGGAGGCGGCGGCGGAGGCGGCGGCACGCAAGCGAGCTGGAAGGCGGCGACGGATGTGGGCGGCAGCGGCGGGCCGGGCGAGAGTGGAGCTTAAGGCGGCGAGAGAAGCGCGGCCGCCGGCTGGAGGGAAACGCGCGGCGCCAATGGGTGGCGCCGGAGCGGACGGCAGCGGCGGGTCAGCGAGACGACAGCGGCGGCGGAACCCCTCTAGGGAGGTTGGCGGCGGGGAGACGGGGTCAGGCGGGGGCGCGGAGCTCGCCGGAGGAGGAGCTTGAGGGCGGTCGACGGGGGCTTGGGGGAGGGAAGGAACGGGGAGGGAAGCGTGCGGGGCAGGAGGGTGGGGGTCGGGCTGCTCGCGTGCGTGGTGGGGCCGAGGCGGGACTGGCGTCGGTGGGTGGGATTGGGGCAGGCGTGCGTGCGTGGGGTGTTGTGTGTGGCGTGTTTGTATGGGTGGGGTGGGCCAGGTGGAGGGTTAGGTGGCAGCGGGTGATAGGGTTAGGGGAAAAGAGGGGTGAGGTGGCGGTCACGGATTGGTCCGGGTGATGTGGAGGAGGGGTGGGTAGAATAGGTTGGGTGGTTTTAGGATTAAGGGGTGGACCGTTTTAATTTTCTGGGGTGGTCGTTCGTGTCATTCGGACCGTTCGACTGCCCCACTAAAATAATATAATCTTTTATTTACTTTAAACGCACCGTTTGCAAAACGATAGTAGACAACAAAATATTCCGGCGACCCGGGTTTTGGTGTTTGAATAAAGATGGGGCGTTTTTAGAAAACACAAAATAGGTTTTTCTGCAAATAGTTTTATGCAAGCAAATGCAAGACGATGACGATGCTCAAATGCAATGTGGCATGATGACATGAGAATGCGTCATGATGATGCAATGCACAAAAACAACGCGATTTTCTAGTAGTGGTTTTGCGGGATGCCACAATTCGACACCACTAACAAGGGATCTCGCCCTCGAGATCCGCCTCATGGTACCGGAAGGAAAAGTCGGTGACCTGCATCTTCTCGCTTCGTGTAGTTTCTCGTGACACCACTAACAAGAGGTCGTTGTCCGTGATCGTCGAGGGAACACTCCGGAAACAAAAGGTCGAAGGTAGAGGTACCAACAAATAAAGCCACCCCTAACTTCGATGGGAAAACGGAACCGATGCATTCTTATCCACTTCAATGTACAAAAGCGAATAGGAGGGGTAGTCGGCATGGGGGCCAATCCATCACGCACCCAAACTATTACTCGCACAATCGGAGAAAGCGTGCAACCATTCTCGAATCGATCAAGATCTCGACAAGCGAGGTTCGGAAACAAAGGAGGGATGTAGACTCTGCATCGGATCTGGCGTAGATGATGTCGTCGCGTCGGAAAACACCGGAAGGCACGAGAAGGAACAAAGAGAAGACCACCGGACGAAGGATTCCTCGGATAGCATGAAGACCGGATGTAGCGACACCGTTACCAAAGGAGGAAGCGAAACCCTGAAGGTACGACGGAAACCCAACCACGAGAAATCCTGGACTTGAAGAAAGGTAAGAGGGTGGATTCAAAACACGCAGAGGTAAGAGGAGAATAGCAGAGGGGTAAGGAGTAAAATCAGACCTACTCAGAACTATCCAACCGATTTTGCAAAAATAGTTTTGACACTCTACTTCGGCCGTTAGCTAGGTTATCCTACAGGCTGGACTTGTGGGGTATCGCAACTGCTGAGCTCTGATACCACTCTGTAACACCCTCAGAATCGGACCTATGCAAGTTTTAGCGAAACTCGCCAAACCCGCATAGAAACGATTCAAAGGTGCCCACCAGGCACTTTCGTGCGGGTGGAAAACGAAGTAATAAAATTACACAACAGTCCTCGATGGGACCCATAGAACAGATATATATAACAGTGACTCCATGAGTCAAGAATACAGATATTATATACAAAGATCCAAATCACCTTGAAAACGATAGTGCGTCCAGCTACGGACAAGATGCAAATGGGGCTAAGAGCCCTGAAGAATAACCAATGGTGTCCATAACCCTGCCCAGGCCAAGCCGGAAGGGTAACCCTGCTAACGGCGTCGATCTCAAACCTGTTTAAACAAAAGGGGTGCCGACAAAGGGCAAAAGGGAAAAGAGGAGCGTCAGTACTGAGGCCAGTACACGGCGAGGCTAGAATTCGTCGGTCCTCGCCTACATAGGTATGGTGGATCAAGCGGTAGCAAAGATGCACTAAACAACCTATAGAGACTCGATACAATCAAGGCAAACAGAGAGGGATAAGAATGACCTATCCGGATCCAACTCGCTAACACCAAACAAACCCATCTCGGCGTTTCCCCTCGAGACCAAACGAGGAAGTCAACCGAGGAACTCACACGCTGGCGCTTTATTTATTCGCTTATCGTTAGCAATTACTAGTCGTTTAGATAATCATCCCGATAAAATAAGCAAGGCACTTTTAGTTAACCATTCCGTTATAGTTGCAACACTTACTAATCGACATGATAGCTTGAGATAACCCAAAACCCAGCAGTTGTTGGTACTTTTATTTAGCCATTCCGCTAGAAGTTGCAATACTTACTAGTCGATACAATGGTCGCAGTTTACACTCCAAACAAGCAATTGTGGGCGATTATTAGACATTCCATTATAGTGAAGCTGATTACTAGTCATTATAAAGTCAAATTTATAGCAATAAACTTTAGTTATGCTTGTCTATGGTCGAGATATCGTGCTCAAGTCGTCCATATCCGCGACACGGCTTTCGAAAAGTTTTACCCGGGTGCACCAATAGCAACACACGCCGATCAACCTCGAAAAACCAAAACAAAACCCAACGAGGCTTTCACGACTAAGCAATCACAGGATTCAGAAATATTTCAGGGGGCCACCCCATTGAGTAGACCCGCAACGAAGCCAGCTGACTCCGAGACGGACTCAAGGTTTGGGACAATGGATGTAAACGACTGGGAACCCGAAAGTGTGGCTGGGCTTGTCGATACATGAAAACATTCCGCTTACCTAAATAAGACAGGTGCTCCTCGCACAATTTAAATAAAGCGTAGCATGGCATAAGTAGAGGATCGTAAATAAAACCTCAAACTAGTTTGGCCCCAAGAAATAAGATGAATCAAGCTCGCTCGGGGTCCCATATACCTCCCGGATGTGGATAGCGCGATAATCAAGGAACAGGTATCAAGTACTCGGGGTCCTACGGGACACAAGTGGGCGTTCGGAAACCAAATATTTTCTATCACCCACCGATGCCTCTGCTTACTTCAATTTTAGTTATTAAACAGAAATTAAAGTGAACGATAAGTAAAGCTATGATCATCTCCAACATCAACATGCGGCAATACATCAACAACTGTGGCACTTGACGACACGCAACAGCACTAGAGCAAGCGACTACGACGCGCAAGTCCAGCTATCTACCAAACAACAGGTAATAGGAGGTGGCCATGGTAATATAAGGCTGCAAGGGATGTCACGGGTACGAAAACTAGAGCATCGCAACACAGATAGCAATAGATCAACAGGAGGGAATAAATACTATAAAAGTAAGATAGGTAGAAAGGGAGAGATGCTCGCCTGAAAACATTGCCGAAGGTTCAACCGAAGATCGGGGCGAAGCTCACATCAACTCAACGGCCTTATCCGCGAAGAAGCAAAACACTAGAATAAACACCGGATGCAATATTTAATACTATGGCAAAAGATCGGCATGATGCCTGTATGATGTATGGCATGGCAGAAGTGCGATGCAATTAGGTCATATTAAGCGGAACCGGGGTCCCGACAATTAATTAGGTGGTTCATGTTATTTAACTACCCCGCAAATCAAATGTTGCATTATCCAGACAAAAGATGGCACCGGTTCGCTACACAAATTTAAATGAGGCCAATATGAAACTAGATTTGCCCGCATATGGGCCCCATATTTAATTATTAGGTGAACCGACATAAGGCCCCCAACCACACGACAATATGCATGCATGAACATTTAATATGCGACAAGTTGTATATATTATAAAATAGGGTTTTCGGGCAGGGGTTCACACATTGAGGGGTCTCGACGGTCTTGGGGTTCCGGGGTTCGGGGTCGGTCTCAGGGTCCTGGGTTCGATGGAAACGTTCTCGGATAACAGAGGTAGGTCTTGGCGTTCCGCGAGGAAGGGCTTGGTGGTTCTGACTTCACTTGTCAGTGCCGGACTCGGTTGCGGTAGATCTTGGCCATGTCGAAGTTCTTGCCGGAGGTTCGTCGAGGGCCACCGGTTCGGTACGGTCTTCATGTGGTAGATCTTGTCGAGTTCACTGCAACGGTCTTGTGGTTCCGATGACGATCTTGGCGGTTATCTAGTGGCACCATGTACACCCCTCGAGCCCATCGGCATTGAGCCGGTCTTGTCGTTGAGCATCCCTGCACGGTTGTCAGGTTCCGGTTCCATGGACGATGGAGATCTTGATTCAACATCATCGCGGCCTTCGAGGTTTCGGCTAGCGGAGCCGGGACGGAGTTCTTGGGTCCCGGGGAGGGAATCCTGTCGCATCCGAGGGGGTACTTGAAGTCCGTGATGGAGATCTTGACGGGTCCGAGAGAAGAACTTGGGTCGGCATCGGATCGATCTTCGAATCAAGGCATCGGGCTTCGGTTTTTTCCGTGTAGAAGATCTTCGGTGAATTACTTGTCTGATTTGTAGATTTGTACACCCACAGGTCTTAATCATCTCGCCGGGAGATTTTAGCCGAGATCCCACCACACCATCTTGTCAACCACCGTGCGGAACCTTAAGGATACGAGCTTGGGCACGCGCGACGCGGTGGCGGCTGGCGGCAAGGGCGACGCAGGCCGGACCGCCGGAGGGTCGGCACGCCGGTGGCGCGGTGCCTTGACGGGCAGGGACGACGAGGGTGGACGGCGGCGGCTCGACGAGGCGGGCGTGCAGCCGCACCACGGCTAAGCGGGCGGTGGGAGGCGGCCGGCGGCGAGCTCGAGGGCGCGAGGCGTGGCGACGGCGAACGGGCGGTCGTCAGCGGAAGGCGGGCGAAGCTGGTGGAGGCGGCGGGCGACGAGGCGGGCCGGGGCGAGCTGGAGGAGGCGGGCAGACGGATGGCGGCGGCGGGCCGACGAGGGGAGCTTAAGGCGGAGGGCGCAGAGAGAAGCGGGAGGGGGGAAAAGGCCGGGCGAGGAGGCGGCGCTGAGCGGGACGACGAGGGGCGGGGGTCACAGAGACGACCGCAGCGGCGGGCGGAATCCTCCGGGAGGAGGTTGGCGGGAGACGGGCGGGGGCGCGGAGCTCGCCGGAGGAGGAGCTTGAGGGAGGGAAGGAACGGGGAGGGAAGCGTGCGGGCAGGAGGGTGGGGGTCGGGCTGCTCGCGTGCGTGGTGGGGCCGAGGCGGGACTGGCGTCGGTGGGTGGGATTGGGGCAGGCGTGCGTGCGTGGGGTGTTGTGTGTGGCGTGTTTGTATGGGTGGGGTGGGCCAGGTGGAGGGTTAGGTGGCAGCGGGTGATAGGGTTAGGGGAAAAGAGGGGTGAGGTGGCGGTCACGGATTGGTCCGGGTGATGTGGAGGAGGGGTGGGTAGAATAGGTTGGGTGGTTTTAGGATTAAGGGGTGGACCGTTTTAATTTTCTGGGGGTGGTCGTTCGGGTCATTCGGCCCGTTCGACTGCCCCACTAAAATAATATAATCTTTTATTTACTTTAAACGCACCGTTTGCAAACCGATAGTAGACAACAAAATATTCCGGCGACCCGGGTTTTGGTGTTTGAATAAAGATGGGGCGTTTTTAGAAAACACAAAATAGGTTTTTCTGCAAATAGTTTTATGCAAGCAAATGCAAGACGATGACGATGCTCAAATGCAATGTGACATGATGACATGAGCATGCGTCATGATGATGCAATGCACAAAAACAACGCGATTTTCTAGTAGTGGTTTTGCGGGATGCCACAAGAAGGAGCATGGACTACTTGTGGTTTAGTGGTGATGGTGCACACACTATTGTTTCTATCAATTTCAGCTTCCCTTTCCCACTTAGAATGAAGTTGAGCTAACAGCCTAACATTTTCATCAATAGTAACTTGTATGGCATGAGCAGTAGCAAAGGTGTTTTCCATAGTTTCAGGTTTAGCAGCCATTTTATTAATCAAGGAAGACTGAGCTTCAGACAAAGAGGATATATTTTTCTCAACAGTTAAAAGCTTTTCCTCTATAGTCTTATTGAAAGTTGTTTGCTTACTAATAAAGTCCTTGAGCATGACTTCAAGTTCAGAGGGGGCACTTCTAGCATTATTGTAAGAGCTTCCATAGGAATTGCCATTATTAGGAGGATAAGGCATATAATTGTTGTTGCTACCAAAATTATTCCTATAGGCATTGTTGTTGAAATTGTTGTTTCTAATGAAGTTCACATCAACTTGCTCTTCTTGATCAACCAAAGAGGCTAAGGGAACACTATTAGGATCTAGAGGAGCTTTCCCATTAACAAGCATAGCCATAATAACATCAATCTTTTCACTCAAAGAGGAGGTTTCCTCAACAGAATTTACCTTCTTACCATGTGGAGCTCTCTCAACATGCCATTCAGAGTAGTTAACCATCATATTATCAAGGAGCCTTGTTGCAGCACCCAAAATGAGGCCCATAAAGGTACCTCCAGCAGCATAATCTAATAGGTTTCTTGAGGAGAAGTTCAAACCTGCATAAAAAGTCTGGATAATCATCCAAGCAGTGAGTCCATGAGTAAGGCAATTTTTAACCAAAGATTTCGTTCTTTCCCAAGAAGGAGCAACATGTTCACTATCAAGATGTTCAAATTTCATAATGTCACTTCTCATGGATATAATCTTAGCAGGAGGATAGTACTTTCCAATAAAAACATCTTTGCACTGAGTCCAAGAATCAATAGTATTTTTAGGCAAAGAAAGCAACCATTCTTTAGCTTTTCCCCTCAAGGAGAAAGGAAAAAAAGATTGAGCTTAATAATATCTCCATCTAAATCCTTATACTTCTAAGTTCAACAAAGCTATTAAGATGGGTAGCAGGATCATCAGAACCAGCACTACAAAATTGCTCTCTCATCACAAGATTCAACAAAGCACGCTTAATTTCATAAAAGGTAGCATCAGGAGCAGGTGGAGCAATAGGAGTGCTAAGGAAATCATTATTGTTGGTGCTAGTGAAGTCACACAACTTGGTGTTCTCAGCAGAGTTCATTTTTCCAAAGGTGGGCAAGCCAAAAACAGCAGCAGCAGATAGAGCAGGAACTATTTTTTGTGTGTTTTTGAATAAATCAAGCAAACCAAACTAGACTAAATTTTTTTGGGTTTTTTGGAAAGAGGCAAACAAAACCAAACAAAAGAAACAAATCAAACTAAAAACAAAGTAAATAGAAAGGAAGTGAAGGACTCCCCTAATGAAGACGTCCTTAGCCTCCCCGGCAACGGCACCAAAAAGACTTGATGGTGATCGACGTGGCACTTCGTTGGTAACCCCAAGCGCAGGGTTTGAAGAGAAAGCAGCAAGTTTTCCCTTAGTTGAGACCAAGGTTATCGAACCAGAAGGAGGAAGGAAACGTCACACAGGTGTTGCAAGCAAAAAGAGACCTGCACAACACAAACTCAAGACTTTGCCCCAACGAATAGTGAGGTTGTCAAGCTCACCGGTTTGCTGTAACAAAGGATTAAACATATGGTGTGGAAGGTAATGGTTTGCACCAAGTAAACAAGTAACAGTGGAAGATGTATCAATGGTAAAGATTGGACCGGGGTCCATAGTTCACTAGAGGTGCTCTCCTTAGATAAACAACATGGCATGAAGGGTAAACAAATTATAGCAGGGCAATTGACAGGAACTGAGCAAGGCATAACAATGCAATTACTAGTCAGAAAGATCCTATGAGGTTGATTGGGCAATACAACAAGATACATAGACCGCCATCCAACTGCATCTATGACTAGAAGTCCACCTTCAGGTTTGTAGGGGTTCGTAGCATGGAAAACAAAAAAATTCTACCACATGCACACAAAAAAGCTAATATCTATCTACTAGATTGTAGCAACGAGTCGATGGCACCCTCGAAGATTCCAAAGCGGTTAACGAGAGCAGATTCTCGTGGGTGATGTAGTCATAAACTTGCCGATCTCAAGATCGCATAGACGATCCTTCCGGCGCGTGTTCCGGCAGCGCTCCCACAGTCGGTCACACGTTCGGTACTCGATGAAGACCTTTCTCTCCCTTGTTCCAGCAGGCAACGGAAGTTGTAGTTCTCCCCTCGCGATTCCAGCAGTACGACGGCGTGGTGTCGGAAGTAGAGGGTAGATACCGCAGGGCTTCTCCTAAACCGGTGCGAGTTATGGTGGATATAGGGTTTCCCGATGATCTAGGGTTTAGAAGATCGGGAGGAGGAGGTGTTGGCAGCGACTAGGGCGACGACGACAGGCCGGCGGCGGCGCGACGGCGGTGGCTCAGGTGGAGAGGGGCTAGGGCTTGTGCATTGTGGCAGCCCTCCCCCTCTATTTATGAGAGGAGGGTAGCCTTGGGAGGAGTGGGTTTGAATCCAAACCCAAACCTAAGTTGGATTGAGAGAAGGACTTGTTTCTTCTCCCACTAGGAAACCATTGTTCCAGTTTGACTTTTCAAACTTCCCATTTGACTTTCAATTTAGAGCTTTAATTCTCTCTTACAAATGCCCACACCAAGAGACCTAGGATATGATCCGATCATTCCACTTACCCATGACACATTCATCGACCATTCTCCTTCCGGATGGGTGAACCTTCTAGAACCTCTCCGATGAAAACATCGGAATCTTTCCCGAACTCCGGAATCGGACTTTCCTTATATGAATCCTATTCTCCGGACCATTCCGGATCTCCGCGTGATATCCCGGATCCCATCTGAGAGTCCGAACAACATTTGGTATCCCTACTAACATTCCATATCTACTAAACAACATTGAATCCTTAAGTGTGTCTCCCTACGGTTCATGAATTATGCGGACATGACCGAGACACTTCTCCGATCAATAACCAATAGAGGAATCTGGAAATTCATATGGATCCCACATATTTCTATGATTACTTTGCGATCGAATGAACCACTTACATACGATACCAATTTCCCTTTATCTCACGATAGTTTACTTATCCGAGGTTTTGATCATCGATATCTCTGCATACCTAGTTCAACCTCATTACCGATAAGTACTCTTTTCTCGTTCCCGTGATATGTGATCCCTTGTGAGCCAGTCACATGCTTGCAAGCTAATTGGATGGCATTCCACCAGAGGGACCAGAGTATATCTATCCGTCATATGGATGGACAAATCCCACTCTTGATCCATGTGCCTCAACACATACTTTCCGAACACTCAATGCCACCTTTATAGCCACCCAGTTACGGTGTGGTGTTTGATGTCATCAAAGCATCCTTCCGGTGATGGTGATTAGCATGATCTCATGGTCGAAGGAATTAGGTTACTATGTATCAGAAAGCTTATAACAAACTATTAAAATGACTTGATCTTTATGCTACGCTTATCTATAGGAGTATGTCCATCACACCATTCTCCTAATGATATGATCTCGTTGTAATAACATCTCAATGTTCATGATCGAGAAACCACGATCATCTATTAACCAACAAGCTAATATTATAAAGAGGCTTTACTAGGGACTCTAATTTAGTTTACAAATCACACAAGTATTAATGTTTCCGGTTAATACTATTCTAGCATGAATGTAAACATTTATCATAAACACAAAGATATAATAATAACCGCTTTTATTATTGCCTCTAGGGCATATCTCCAATAGTCTCCCACTTGCACTAGAGTCAACTAATCTAGATTACATGGTAATATATCGAACACCCATGGCGGTTTGGTGTTGGTCATGTTTTGCCCTCGGGAGAGGTTTAGTCAACGGATCCGCCACATTCAGATCTGTGTGTACTTTGCAAATCTTTATGTCACCATCTTGGACATGCTCTCGAATAGCGTGAAAAAGTAGCTTGATGTGCTTCAGCTTCTTGTGTGACCTTGGTTCTTGCGCATTGGCTATGGCACCCATGTTATCACAGTAGATAGACATTGGGTCCAGTGCACTTGGAACCACACCAAGATTTGTAATGAACTCCTTCATCCATATCGCCTCTTGTGAAGCCTCTGAAGCAGCTATGTATTCCGATTCAGTTGAAGATCTCTACACAACGCTTTGCTTTGCACTCCTCCAGCTAACTTCTGCACCATTCAAAATAAATACATATCCAGATTGTGATTTAGAATCATCCAGATCGGTGTTCCAACTAGCATTGGTGTAACCATTAACAACTAGTTGTTCATCACCTCCATAAGAAAGAACCATATCCTTAGTTCTTCTCAAGTACTTAAGGATGTTTTTGACCGCTGTCCAATGATCCACTCTTGGATCACTTTGATATCTGCTAGTTAGACTAACAGCATATGCAATGTCGGGTCTAGTACATAGCATGGCATACATAAGAGATCCTATGGCTGAGGCATAGGGAGTCTTACTCATCCTTTCTCTATCTTCTTCCATTGCAGGACTTTGAGTTTTACTCAAGGTCGTATTGGGCAGCATGGGCAAGAACCCTTTCTTGCTATCTTCCATTCCAAACCTCTTTAGAACTTTGTCCAAATATGTACTTTATGATAATGATATTAGGCATCTCGATCTATCTCTATAAATCTTTATGCCTAATATGTAAGCTGCTTCGCCAAGATCTTTCATTGAAAAACTATTATTCAAATAATCCTTGACACTATTAAGAAGGTCTACATCATTCTCAATCAACAATATGTCATCTACATATAGTATTAAGAATGCTACAGAGCTCCCACTCACTTTCTTGTAAATACAAGCTTCTCCATAAGTTTGTATAAAACCAAAGCTTTTGATCACCTTATCAAAACGTTGATTCCAACTCCGGGATGCTTGCTTCAATCCATAAATGGACCGTTGAAGTTTGCATACCTTGTTAGCATCTTTAGGATCGACAAAACCTTTGGGTTGCATCATATACAACTCTTCATCAATGTCTCCATTGAGGAACGTCGTTTTGGCATCCATCTTCCATATCTAATAATCATAGTATGTAGCGATTGCTAACATAATCCTTACAGACTTTAGCTTCGCTACTGGTGAGAAAGTCTCATCGTAGTCAACTCCTTGAATTTGTCGAAACACTTTTGCGACAAGTCGAGCTTTATAGACAGTTACATTACCATCAGCATCTGTTTTCTTCTTAAAAATCCATTTGTTCTCGACAGCCTTCTGGCCATCCGGTAAGTCCACCAAAGTCCATACTTGGTTTTCGTACATGGATCCAATCTCGGATTTCATGGCTTCTTGCCATTTATTGGAATCTGGGCTCATCATCGCTTCTTCATATGTCGCAGGGTCATCGGTGTTGTCCACCAACATGACATTCATTACGGGATCATACCAATCAGGAATGGTACGAGTTCTCGTTGACCTGCGAGGTTCTGTAGTAACTTCAACCGAAGTTTCATGATCAACATCATCAGCTTCCTCTCTTATTGGTGTAGGCGCCACAGGAACTACTTCCGGTGTTGCGCTACTCGCAAGTTCGAGAGAAGGTTCAACAACCTCATCGAGTTCTACTTTCCTTCTAGTCACTTCTTTCGAGAGAAACTCCTCTAGAAAGGATCCATTCTTGGCAACAAAGATTTTGCCCTCGGATCTATGATAGAAGGTATACCCAATAGTTTCCTTCGGGTATCCTATGAAGACGCATTTTTCCGCTTTGGGTTCAAGCTTGTCGGGCTGTAACTTCTTTACATAAGCTTCGCAATCCCAAACTTTAAGGAACGACAATTTAGGTTTCTTTCCAAACCACAATTCATACGGTGTCGTTTTAACGGATTTAGATGGTGCCCTATTTAAAGTGAATGCAGCTGTTTCTAATGCATAACCCCAAAATGATAGCGGTAAATCTGTAAGTGACATCATAGAACGAACCATACCTAAGAGAGTTCGATTACGACGTTCGGACACACCATTACGTTGTGGTGTTCCTGATGGTGTCAATTGTGAAAGTATTCCACATTTCTTCAAATGCTCGCCAAACTCGTAACTTAGATATTCACCTCAATGATCAGATCGTAGAAATTTAATCTTCTTGTTACGTTGATTCTCTACCTCACTATGAAATTCCTTAAACTTCTCGAGAGTTTCGGACTTATGTTTCATGAAATAGATATACCCATATCTACCCAAGTCATACGTGAAGGTAAGAACATAGTGATAACCACCACGCGATGCTACACTCATTGTACCACACACATCGGTATGTATGATTTCTAATAAGTTTGTAGCTTGCTCCATCTTACCAGAAAATGGAGTCTTGGTCATTTTACCCATCGGACATGCTTCGCATCTTTCAAGTGATTCAAAATCAAGTAATTCAAGAAGTCCATCAGAATGGAGTTTCTTCATACGCTTCACTCCAATATGACCAAGACGACAGTGCCACATATAGGTTGAGTTATCACTCAATTTCAAACGTTTAGCTTCAATGTTATTAATGTGTGTATTACTACAATCGAGATTCAATAAGAATAGACCATCTATCAAAGGTGCATGTGCATAAAACATATTACTCATATAAATCGAACAACCATTATTCTCGGACTTAAACAAGTAACTGTCTCGCAATAAACATGATCCTGATATAATGTTCATGCTCAATGCAGGCACCAAATAACAATTATTTAAGTATAAAACTAATCCCGATGGTAGATAAAGAGGTCGCGTGCCGACTGCGATCACATCAACCTTTAATCCATTTACAACGCGCATCGTCACCTCGTTCTTCGCTAGCTTCCGTTTATTCTGCAGCACCTGTTTCGAGTTACAAATATGAGCAACTGAACCAGTATCAAATACCCAGGCACTACTATGAGTACTAGTGAGATACACATCAATAACGTGTATATCGGATATACCTTTCTTCTTGATGGTGTCGTTCTTCAAATCCGCCAAGTACTTTGGGCAATTCCGCTTCCAGTGACCCTCTCGCTTGCAGTAAAAGCACTCAGTATCAAGCTTAGGCCCAGCCTTGGTCTTCTTCGCCGGAACTGTAACTTTCTTACCGCCCTTCTTGAAGTTTCCCTTTTTCTTAGACTTGCCTTGCTTCTTGAATTTGGTGGTCTTATTGACCAACAACACTTGGTGCTCTTTCTTGATCTCCACTTCTGCAGACTTTAACATGGAGAAGAGTTCGGGCAATGACTTGTCCATGTTTTGCATATTGTAGTTCATCACAAAGTTCTTGTAACTTGGTGGTAGTGATTGGAGGACACAGTGAATCCCCAAAGCATTAGGAATCACTATACCTAAGCTTTGAAGCTTGATTGCGTTCCCAGACATCTTAAGCACATGCTCACTGATAGAGCTTCTCTCTTCCATCTTGCAGTTAAAGAACTTTTCAGAAGCCTCATAACTCTCAAATGCCGCGTGAGCCTCAAATATCATTTTGAGTTCAAGGACAATATCATGTGGGTCATGGTTCTCAAACCTTTTCTGAAGCTCTGATTCCAACCATACAAGATAGCACACTGAACTGTCGAGTACTGATTCTTCCGAGCGAGGAAAACATTCTTTACCTCATCGGTAGCATCACCGCAGCGGTTACCCAAATGTGCATCCAAAGACATAGGTCAAATTACCAGCATTGAGGACAATCCTCAAATTGCGGAACCAATCCGCGAAGTTGCTTCCATTGTTTTTCAACTTTTCTTTCTCTAGGAACGCATTAAAATTGATGGTAGGGGCCGCCATTGATCTACAACATATTTGCAATAGTTTAGACTAAGTTTATGACAAATTGAGTTCTAATTAATAGTTAAATTAATCTAGGTGAACTCCTACTCAAAACAATATCCCTCACATTGTTTTAGTGATCACACGAACCAAATCCACCACATTAAAACCGATCATCACGAGAGTTGATGTAGCTTCAATGGCGAACAATCAACATGTTCATCATATCTACTATATGACTCATTCTTTACCTTTTGGTGATCCGTGTTCCGAGACCATGTCTGTACATACTAGGCTCGTCAAGATCAAACCTTAGCTTCTGCATGAGCAAATCTAGCTTGCTCACGTTGTATAAACTCGTAGAATCTAACACACCTGATCATCACGTGGTGCTTCGAAACAACGAGCTTTAGCAACGGTGCTTACTAAGGATGAACACTTTAAAACTTGAAATTGTGTGCTTGAGGGATTATCTTATAATGCTATCGTCGTGAACTAAGCAATACAAGATGCATAAAAGGATTAACATAACATGCAATTCATAATATGTGATATGATATGGCCTTTCTTCTTGTGCTTCCGATCTCCATCTTCAAGCACGAACATGATCTCCATCATCACCGGTATGACGTCAAGGTCAATGGCGCCGCTTCATGGTTGTCGTCCACCGGCATCAACTATTACAACTACTTTGAATAGACACGCGGGTCTTAATGGAATTTAAAAGACAAGCATATGGCTCCTGCCGGTTGCCAACTTACAATAAGGAACATTGCATACATCATATATAATCACAATCATGGCCATATCACATCACAGCACACCCCTGGAAAACAAAGTTAGACGCCTCTAATTTTCTTTGCATATTTTATGTGGTTTGGGGCTTTCAATAAGTGTCGTTCTAACTTACGAACAAGATCCACAAGTTGATGTTTGAACTATCAAGTGCCTGTTGTAAATTGAATCTATACTATGATGGGAGAGACAGACACCCGCAAAGCCACTTATGCAATACAAGTTGCATGTTAAGCGTGGAGCAAGTCTCATGAACAATGTCATGTAAGGTTAGCCCGGGCCGCTTCATCCCATCATACCGCAAGATGCAAAGTACACAAAAAGCAATTGATAATAAAAGCACCACCGCCCACAATGACCATTGTGTTCTACTCGTGCAACAGATCTACATATAGACCTGGCTCTGATACCACTCTAGGGGTTCGTAGCATGGAAAACAAAAAATTTCTACCTCATGCACACAAACAAGCCAAGATCTATCTACTAGATTATAGCAACGAGTCGATAGAAGCACTCACCCTCGAAGATTCCAAAGCGGTTAACGAGAGCAGATTCTCGTGGGTGATGTAGTCATATACTTGCCGATATCAAGATCGCGTAGACGATCCTTCCGGCGCTGTGTTCCCGCAGCTCTTCCGCAGTCGGTCACATGTTCGATACTCGATGAAGACCTTCCTCTCCCTTGTTCAAGTAGGCAGCGGAGGTTGTAGTTCTCCCCTCGCGATTCCAGCAGCACGACGACGTGGTG
This sequence comes from Avena longiglumis, assembly GCA_030063025.1. Classification (NCBI taxonomy): domain Eukaryota; kingdom Viridiplantae; phylum Streptophyta; class Magnoliopsida; order Poales; family Poaceae; genus Avena; species Avena longiglumis. Next base: position 418,179,505 of record CP125979.1, on the reverse strand, counting down.
TCGGAAGTAGATGGTAGATCCCGCAGGGCTTCGCCTAAACCGGTGCGAGTTATGGTGGATCTAGGGTTTCCCGGTGATCTAGTGTTTAGAAGACCGGGAGGAGGAGGAGGTGTCAACGGCGACTAGGGCGACGGCGGCAGCTGGCGGCGGCGGCTCGGGTGGAGAGGGGCTAGGGCTTGTGTGTTGTGGCAGCCCTCCCCCTTTATTTATGTGAGGGGGCAGCCTTGGGAGGGGTGGGTTGAATCCAAACCCAAACCCAAGTTGGATTGAGAGGACTTGTTTCTTCTCCCACTAGGAAACCATTGTTCCAATTTGACTTTTCAAACTTCCCGTTTGACTTTCAATTTAGATCTTTAATTCTCTCTTACAAATGCCACACCAAGTGACCTAGGATATGATCCAATCATTCCACTTACCCATGACACATTCATAGACCATTCTCCTTCCGGATCGGTGAACCTTCTAGGACCTCTCTGATGAAAACATCGGAATATTTCCCGAACTCCAGAATCGGACTTTCCTTATATGAATCTTATTCTCCGGACCATTCCGGATCTCCTCGTGATATCCCGGATCCCATCCGAGACTCCGAACAACATTCGTTATCCCTACTAACATTCCATATCTACTAAACAACATCGAATCCTTAAGTGTGTCTCCCTACGGTTCGTGAATTATGCGGACATGACCGAGACACTTCTCCGATCAATAACCAATAGAGGAATCTGGAAATTCATATGGCTCCCACATATTTCTACGATTACTTTGCGATCGAATGAACCACTTACATGTGATACCAATTTCCCTTTGTCTCACGATAGTTTACTTATCTGAGGTTTTGATCATCGGTATCTCTGCATACCTAGTTCAACCTTGTTACCGATAATTAATATTTTCTTGTTCCCATGATATGTGATCCCTTGTGAGCCAGTCACATGCTTGCAAGCTAATTGGATGACATTCCACCGAGAGGGCCCAGAGTATATCTATCTCTCATATGGATGGACAAATCCCACTCTTGATCCATGTGCCTCAACCCATACTTTCCGAACACTCAATGCCACCTTTATATCCACCCAGTTACGGTGTGGTGTTTGATGTCATCAAAGCATCCTTCCGGTGATGGTGATTAGCATGATCTCATGGTCGAAGGAATTAGGTTACTATGTATCAGAAAGCTTATAGCAAATGAACTATTAAAATGACTTGATCTTTATGCTACACTTATATATAGGAGTATGTCCATCACACCATTCTCCTAATGATATGATCTCGTTGTTAATAACATCTCAATGTTCATGATCGAGAAAACACGATCATCTATTAACCAACAAGCTAGTATTATAAAGAGGCTTTACTAGGGACTCTAATTTAGTTTACAAATCACACAAGTATTAATTTTTCCGGTTAATACTATTATAGCATGAATGTAAACATTTATCATAAACACAAAGATATAATAATAACCACTTTTATTATTACCTCTAGGGCATATCTCCAACAAGGTTATCATCCGAACCCCCTCCAGTATTAAGTTGCAAGCAACAGACAACTGCTTTAAGCAAAGTGTGCAAGGTAAACAGTCCACATGTTCCATGAACAAGAGACCGTTGTTTTCTCCCTAGTAGCAGCAACATATCTACAACCGAAGAGATTATTGTCACTTCCCTTGGAAACTAGAGGCATGAACCCACTATCGAGCATAAATAGCCCATCTTGGAGTCACTAGCAACTACTTGGCCAAGATAGCTACTATCAACAGAGAGCATGCAAGATCACAAACAACAAAAACATGATAGAATCATAAAGACAAAACCATTAATCAATCCAACATAATAGTCTCAATATCCATCGGATCTCCGCAAACACAACATGCATGATTACAAATAGATTAGATCTTGATCATGAATGGAGCTCACAATATCTATACATGAAAGCACAAAGGAGGAGATACAACCATCTAGCTACTACATGGACCCATAGTCCAAGGTGGAACTACTCACGCATCATACCGGAGAGAAGGCCTCCGGGATGACCTCCCCTCCGGCAGGGTGCCGGGAAGAACTTCAGATCCCCTCGATCTAGGGACGATGATGGCGGTGGCTACAAACGGTTTTGTGGATTTATGATCTGGTACTCAGGGTTTCTGCATTGGGGGATTCTTATAGGCGAAGAGGGAGACCGAGGAGGCGGCCAGGTCCACCAAACCCTAGCCAGGCGTGGGGCTGGGGCCACCCGCGCCTGGGGTGGGTCTGCCCCCCTGGCTGGCCTCCCGGGCTCTCCTCTGGACTTCTTGTTCCCCACAGAAAGTAATTGACTTTGTCCTTTGTCCCGTCCAATTTCGAGAATATTTCTTTACTAACTTTTCTCAAACAAAAAACAGCAGAAAACATGCATCTGGCACTGTTGCAACTTGTTAATAGGTTAGTACCAGAAAACATGTAAAAAGCACCTCAAAGTGTAGACAAGCAAAGCAAAGTAGATACTAAACAAGCATGGAGCATCAAAAATTATAGATAGGTTTCCTACGTATCAACAGGCAAAGTACCCAGATTCACCGAAGATGAAGAAGGAGTTTTGTGGTACAAAGGACGTCTCTGTGTGCCAGCAGATTCGGATTTGAAAAAAGCTATTTTGAAAGAAGCCCATGATACTCTTTATTCTATCCACCCCGGAGGAACCAAGATGTATCAAGATTTGAAGGAGTAATTTTGGTGGCATAAGATGAAGAGAGAAATCGGAAGCTACATAGCGAAGTGTGACATTTGTCAGAGAGTCAAGGCGGGACATCAGAGACCCGCAGGACTATTGCAACCATTGCAGATTCCAGAATGGAAATGGGATTCAGTCAGAATGGATTTTATCACCGGTTTGCCTACATCTAGTAGAGTAAATGACTCTATCTGGGTTATCATAGATAGACTGTCCAAAGTCACCCATTTCTTACCTGTCAAGACCACCTATCAGAGTTCGAAGCTAGCAGAGTTGTACATCGCTAGAATCGTCAGTTTTCATGGAGTCCCCAAGAACATTGTGTCGGATCGAGGAACTCAGTTTACCTCGAGATTTTGGAATAAAGTCCAAGAAGGATTAGGAACAAGATTAGATTTCAGCACAACTTATCGCCCCAGACTGATGGACAAACAGAGCAAGTAAATCAAATTCTCAAAGATATGTTGAGAGCCTGTGTGCTAGAATATGGATCTAATGGGAAGACTGTCTGCCGTTCATAGAATTTTCGTATAACAACAGTTATCAAGCCAGTTTGCAAATGGCCCCATTTAAATTCATGTATGGAAGGAAGTGTCGTACCCCTTTGAATTTTTCGGAAGTAGGAGAGAGTCATATTTTTGGACCCGACATCCTACGAGAAGCAGAAGAGAAAGGTCACAAGATCTGTGAGCACCTCAAGACCGCCCAATCCAGATAGAAGAGTTATGCCGACAAGAGACGTCGAGACCTCGCTTTAAATATCGGAGATTTTTTGTATCTCAAAGTGTCACCTTTGAAGGGAATGCAACATTTTAAACTCAAGGTAAAGTTAGCCCCTAGATATATCGGACCCTTCAAGATTTTGAATCGTCAAGGAGAAGTATCGTATCAACTGGAACTGCCAGAGGAGATGTCAGCCGTGCATAATGTGTTCCATATATCGTTACTTCGCAAATGCCTAGAAGTCCCGGAGAAGACCGAAGTTTTCAAAAACATTGATCACCGAACCATAGGGATCAACAATGACCTGAGATATCCCAAAGTACCCATTCGTATTTTGGAGGAAGCTTTCATAACCACCAGGACACGGAGTATCAAGGTTCTCAAGATCTAGTGGAGTAACCACACTGAAGAAGAAGCTACCTGGGAGAGAGAAGATTACATTAGGACAAAGTTTCCCGATCTCTTTAAATCCTAGTTTTCCTTTTTCTCCAATCTCGAGACGGGATTTTTTTTAAGGAGGGAAGGTTTGTAACATTCCAAAAACATTAATCAAGGTTATCAAATTCCAATCACCCAAATTTAGGGTTAACAAAAACTTTTGGTAATTAAAATCAATATGAATGCATGTGTGTATGTGATGAATGTATGAATGCATGAATGGACTTGTTTGATTGTTGTGAATAGCAAGGAATGGTTTAAAGATGAAAACAACATCATCTAAAGCAATTCCAAGTAGAAACAAATCAAGAGAAATTCAAAAACAAACAAAACAAGCAAATAGTTATTTTTGCCAATCTTCCTCACTAGGCCACTTTGAGTATGTGACCATTGCACCCACCAAGTTTCATCCAAAAATTCAAATTCAAATTCAAATCTCTTGTGCCCATTTCATCAAACACCTTCGGAACACAAATCAAATTAAACATCAAACACTATAGTGAGTAGTGTTGTGCCAATCTTGTCCCCTCTCTAGCTCTCACTACACTCTCAGTAGATCATCTAACTAGTTTAACCATCCCTAGCTCACCGTGAACTCGACCATGCCATCAATGGTGACCATGGCCGAGCACACTTGCCAACCCCACTGTCGAAATCAAGCTAGGAACCTCACTAGCCTCGCCAACCTTGTATAGCAGGCACTCCACCGCCCACCGCCACCCCCTGTCCAATGCTCGAGCTCTGCCAACCACTGGACCACACGGAACACGCACGCCCAGTCTCTCTCCGACCATGCCGAGAGCATGCCAGACCGCCGCGCTCGACACGCTCGCACTGACCATGCCCCGCCTTCGCTGCTCGCGTACGTGATCACCACCACCCAGGGAACCGCCCAGACATGCCCGTTCGCCGCCACGCGGACCGTAGCCGCTATGCGCCATTAAAACTTCCGTCGGAGCTGTTGGAATTATGCCCTAGAGGCAATAATAAAGATGTTATTATTATAATTCTTGTTCATGATAAAGTTTATATTCCATGCTAGAATTGTATTAAGCGGAAACTTTAATTCTTGTGTGGTTTGTGAACAACACCGTGTCCCTAGTACGCCTCTATGGACTAGCTCATTGATCAATGATGGTTAAGGTTTCCTAACCATAGACATGAGTTGTCAATTGATAATGAGATCATATCATTGGGAGAATGATATGGTGGATAGACCCAAACAAAGCGAGCAATTAGATCGTGTCATCGTGTTCGCTTTGCGAAGCTTTTCCTATGTCAAATATTGTATTCCTTAGACCATGAGATAATGCAACTCCCTGGTATCGAAGAAAGCTTTGAGGTCATCAAACGTCATCCTATGAGAGGGTGATCATAAAGGTGTCTCTCGTGATCGGAAAGTATCTATTGGGTTGTATGTATCGAGATGGAATTTGTCCCTCCCAAGTCGAGAGATATACTGGGCCCACTCGGTAATCGATATCAACACCGCTTGCAAGCATGTGGTTAAGGAGTTAATCACAAAGTGATATCGGATTACGAACGAGAAAAGTACTTGCCGTGAACGAGATTGAACTAGGTATGACGGCACCGACGATCGAATCTCGGCAAGTAAAATATCGCGAGACGAAGGGAATATATATATATGGGATTGATTGAATCTCGGCATCGTGGTTCATCCGATATGATCATCGATGAATGTGTGGGAGTCAATATGGGTGCCTGCACCCGCTGTTGATTATTGATAGAAGATCATGTGCGCATATGCTCGAACCCGCAGGTCACACACTTAACGATCTCGACGCTAGGATAGATTGGATAATTGGTTTATGAATTTTTGTTCGAGTCTCGGATGGGATCCGGATATCACGAGAGGTTCGGAATGGTCCGAGAATAAGATTCATATAAGGCAGTTTTTGGAGTTCTAATTGTTCCATTAATCGGTATTGTCTGAAGCTTCTAGAACCTTCCGGAAGGGGACCAACGTGGCCCCACCTTCCGGGAGGGGGCATGGGCCTATGAGGGAGTGTCCTGGCCGCATTGGTCCAGGGGCACAAGGCCCCATAGGGCCCAGCCGATCCTAGATAAGTTTAAACTCGTTTAAACTAGAGATAGGATTTCTAGATAAGGGAGAGTTTAAATCGTTTAAACTAGAGATAGGATTTCTAGATAAGGGAAAGTTTAAATTGTTTAAACTAGAGATAGGCTTGGAGGAGGGGCAAGGGCTGGCCGCCCCCCCTCTATATAGAGAGGGGTGGTGCGCCCCCTCCCCCCTACTACTCCACACCTTCCTCCAAGCCCTAGCTGCCTTGCTACCTTCCTCTCTCCCTCCCGACTGTTTGTAGGCGAAGCCCTGCAGCAGAAATTCTCCACCATATACACCACGCCGTCGTGTTGTAGATCCAATCTATCTCTCCACCATACTCGCTGGTCCGAGGAAGGAGGAGACATCGAGGTGCTGCATGTGTGCATCTCATAGAGGCACCGCCACTTGTGGTGCTAGATCGGATCGGATCGCGAGGAGGAGAAGCGAGTACGACTACATCACCCACGTTCCGACGAACGTTCCGCTGTGCGAATCTTCAAGGGTATGAAGATCTAATCCAATCTCTCTCATTGTTTGCATCTCCTAGATTAGATCTTGGCTTTCCTCCTGCTCGCCCGTAGAAAATTTTGATTTACTATGCCGAAACCCTTCAAAGGGTATCGAGCTAGATCTATGCGTAGATGTGTTTCACGAGTAGAACGCAACATGGTTGTTGCGGGCGTTGATGTTTTCTGTTGCAAGCCTCTTGTTTGTGTTCTTCTTATGACGGATAGTGAGATTGAAGCGGTCCAGGCCAACCTTACGCGACGTCGTTCGAGACCGCTCCGCACTTGACGGTGGCTTGTTCCACATGCGGCTGGTGGATGTCGGTTTCCTCACTATAGTTGTCATGGGATTAACACCGAGTTTGGCAACCATAATATCACCGTTGTGGCTTTCCGTAGGTAAGAATCGTTCTTAGCATCTACTCCCATAAGCCACGTAAAACATGCAACAACAAAGTAGAGGCGCCTAACTTGTTTTTGCAGGAGTGTTTTCTCGTGATATGGTATGGCCCAAGATGTGATGTGTATATTGTATGCGATGATCATGTTTTGTAATGTTTCACGACTTGCATGTCGATGAGTACACAACCGGCAGGAGCCATATGGTTGTCTTTATAATTGTGTATGACCTGAGAGTCAACTTCTTATACGCCATGTAATAGCTTTACTTTATCGCTAAGTAGTTAGCAATAGTTGTAGTTGCTATTCTTGGTGGAGGCAATCATGGTGGAGTGATGGAGATCATGCCGGAACGCACAAGATGGAGATCATTGCGCGAAGATTGGCTATACCATGTCACATAAAGTTATATGCATGTGATGTTTATACTTTTATGTATCTTATCATGCTTAGATCGCGACGGTAGCATTATAAGATGATTCCTCACTTAAAGATCAAGATAAAAACTGTGTTCTCCCCAAGTATGCACCTGCTATGAAGTTCGTGTCCAAGCATCACGTGATGATCGGGTGCTATAGACTCTACGCTCACATACAACGGGTGCAAGCTAGTTTTTGCACACGCGGAAATACTTGGGTCTAACTTGACGAGCCTAGCATGTACAGACATGGCCTCGGAACACAAGAACCGAAAGGTTAAGCATGAGTCATATGAATGATATGATCGACACTTCGTTGTCCACCATTGAAACCACATCTCTTCTCGTGATGATCGGATTAGGTGTGGTGAATTTGGATCGTGTTCACTAAACAACTTGAGGGATGTTGAATTTAGTGGGAGTTCATCTAGTAATTTGATTAAGTTGAACTATTTATCATGAACATAGTCTAAATTGTACTTGCAAATACTGTAGATCACATGGCCAAATCCAACTTCAACTTCAACGTTTTTGCTGAGAAAGAAAAGCTTAGGAACAATGGGTCTAACTTCACCAATTGGTTCCGCAATCTAAGAATCATTCTGTCTGGCGGACAAAAGGACTATGTCCTTGGTAAAGCGTTAGGTGACCTCACAATCAAGGCCACCGATGAGAAAGCTGTATCACCACGCAAAGATGATTATGGTGTGATTAAGAGCACCATGTTGTTTGCTATGGAACCGAGCTTCAAAATCGTTTTGAAACCTATCCCGGCCCTTTGAGATTCTCGAGCTGAAAACCATGTTTCGCACTCAAGCCCGTTCGAGAGATATGAGATCTCCGAGAAGTTCTTTAACCGCAAGATGGAGGAAGGGAGTTAGTGAGCACGCCATAAAGATGTCGGGCTACACTCAACGCTTTGAGCAACCGGAATGCACGATTCGAGGAGCTCAAGATTGACAGGTTCGCAATCACTCCCTCCTAGCTACAAAAGTTTTGTAGTGACTCATAATCGATTGGTTCCACGATACGATCACCAAGCTCTTCGCAGTCAAGGCTGCGAAGTGGACATCAAGAAGGATAATCATGTGTTGATGGTCAACAAGCCCTCCTTTAATAAAGGTAAGGAGCAAAGAAGCCCTTCAAGAAGGGCGGCAAGCGCAATGCCCCCCTGCCGAGAAGAAGCTCAGTCCGTCCCAAGCCGACATTGAGTGCTTCTATTGCAAGGACAAGGGTCATGGAAGAATCGTCCAAGTACTTAGCGGACAAGAAGGCTGGCACCATCAAAGGTATATTTGATATACATGTTATTGATGTTTTCCTTACAAGCCCTCGTTGTAGTACCTGGGTATTTGATACCGGTTCAGTTGCTAATATTTGTAACTCAAAACAGGAGCTACGGAATAGACAGCGGCTTGCGAGGGATGAGGTGACGATGCGCGTTGGCAACGGATCAAGAGTTGATGTGATGGCGTCAAGGCACGCCTCCTTAGTTTTACCTTCGGGATTAGTTTTAAACCTTAATAAATGTTATTATGTGCCTGCGTTGAGCATGAACATCATTTCTGGATCGTGTTTATTGCAAGACGGTTATTCATTTAAATCGGAGAATAATGGTTGTTCTATTTATATGAGTAACATCTTTTATGGTCATGCACCTCTTGTGAATGGTTTATTTCTTCTAAATCTCGAAAGGGATGAAACACACATCCATAACATTGAGGCTAAGAGATGCAAAGTAGATAGTGATAATACTACTTATTTGTGGCAATCGCTGCTCAGGTCATATTGGAGTAAAGCGCATGAAGAAACTCCATTCTGATGGACTTTTGGAGTCTCTTGATTTTGAATCATTTGACACATGCGAACCATGCCTCATGGGCAAGATGATCAAAACCCCGCTCTCCGGTATGATGGAGCGAGCAACGGACTTGTTGGAAATCATACATACCGATGTATGCGGACCGATGAGTGTTTCAACGCCGGTGGATATCGCTATTTCCTCACTTTTACCGATGACTTAAGTAGATATGGGTATATCTATTTAATGAAACATAAATCTGAAACGCTTGAAAAGTTCAAAGAATTTCGTAATGAAGTGGAGAACCATCGTAATGTAAAGATTAAGTTTCTACGATCCGATCGTGGGCGAATATTTGAGTTATGATTTTCTCACGCATCTTAAAGCAAGCGGAATTGTTTTCAACTCACGCCACCCGAACACCACGCGCAATGGTGTGTCGAACGCCGGAATCGAACCCTATTAGATATGGTCCGATCGATGATGTCTACTGATTTGCCGTTATCATTTTGGGGTTATGCATTAGAAACCGCTGCATTCACTTTAAATAGGGCTCCATCTAAATCCGCTGAGACGACATCGTATGAACTGTGGTTTGGTGCTAAACCTAAGTTGTCGTTTCTTAAAGTTTGGGGATGAAGCTTACGTCAAGAAGTTGATGCGGACAAGCTCGAACCCAAAGCGGAGAAATGCGTCTTCATAGGATACCCTAAGGAAACCATTGGGTATACCTTCTATCACGTAACCAAGGCAAAGTGTTTGTCAAAAGAACGGTTCCTTTCTTGAGAAGGAGTTTCTCTCGAAAGAAGTGAGTGGGAGGAAAGTAGAGCTTGACGAGGTTATTGAACCTTCTCTTGAATTGAGAGTAGCGCAGCACCTGAAATTGTTCCAAAGGCCGCACAACAATAGAGGAAGCTAATGACAAGGATCATGAAGCTTGGACGATGTCAAGCTCTCGAACGTCGCAGTCGACAAGGTCGCGTGCCCCTCCTGAGTGGTACGGAAACCCTGTCTTGACTGTCTTGTTAGTAGAAGACAGTGAACCTACGAACTATGAGGAAGCGATGATGAGCCCAGATTCTGAGAAATGGCTAGAAGCCATGAAATCCTAATTGGGATCCATGAGCGAAAACCAAGTATGGACTTTGGTGGATCCTCCTAGCGACCGAAAGGCCGTTGAGTGCAAATGGATCTTCAAGAAGAAAACAGACGCGGATGGTAATGTTACCGTCTATAAGGCACGGCTTGTCGCGAAAGGTTTTCGACAAGTTCAAGGTGTTGACTATGAGACTTTCTCCCGTAGCGATGTTTAAGTCCATTCGGATTTTATTAGCAATTGTTGCTTCATGATTATGAAATATGGCGATGGATGTCAAGATCGCTTTCCTCAATGGGAACATTGATGAAGAGTTGTATATGATGCAACCCGAAGGTTTTGTCGATCCTAAGGATGCTAGTAAAGTATGCAAACTTCAGCGTTCCATTTATGGACTGAAGCAAGCATCTCGGAGTTGGAACCTTCGTTTTGATCAAGTAATCAAGAGCTTTGGATTTGTTCCAAATTGCTACGAAGCTTGTATCTACAAGAAAGTGAGTGGGAGCTCGGTGACTTTTCTGATACTATATGTGGATGACATATTGATTATCGGAAATGACATCAACATGCTTAACGATGTGAAGAGTTATTTGAACAAGTGTTTTTCAATGAAAGACCTAGGTGAAGCTGCTTATATATTGGGCATCAAAATCTATAGAGATAGACAAAGACGCCTGATAGCTTTAAGCCAGAGTACATACCTAGACAAAGTTCTGAAAAGGTTCAGAGTGGATAAGGCAAAGAAAGGTTCAGTGCCTATGTTGTCGTGTAAGATATTGAGCAAGGCTCAAGGTCCACTACGGTAAATGATAGGGAAGCTATGAGCAAAGTGCCTTATGCCTCGGCCATAGATTCTATCATGTATGCCATGCTGTGTACTAGATCGGATGTGTCCAATGCTCTTAGTTAGACGAGCAGATATCAAAGTGATCCACGAGTGGAACACTGCACAGCCGTGAATAACATCCTAAAGTACCTAAATAGGACTAAAGAAATGTTCTTAGTCTATGGGGTGATGAACAGCTTGTCGTAAAGGTTACGCCGATGCTAGTTTCGACAATCGACAAGGATGATTCTAAATCTCATACAGTGATACGTTTATATTTTGAATGGAGGAGTCAGAGTCGAGAAGCTGTCAGAAGCAAAGAGTGATCATGATCTACAGAGAAGTGGAATACATGGTTGCCGCAGCGCCAAGTGAAGGAGTTTGGATCGAAACTTCATCATCGAGCTTGGCGTGGTTCCAAGTGCATTGGACCCACTAGAGATATTGTGTGACAACACCGCGCCATAGCACTCGCTAAGGAACCAAGATATCATCCAAAGACCAAGCATATCAACCGCAAGTTTCATATAATCCGAGATTATATAGCGTATGGAGATCTGAAGATTAGCAAGTACATACGGATCTGAATGTCGCAGATCCATTGACTAAACCTCTTCCACGTGTAAACATGATCAACACCTCGATTGCCATGGGTGTGAGATTGTTGCCAAATGTAAACTAGATTATTGACTCTAGTGCAAGTGGGAGACTTGGAATTATGCCCTAGAGGCAATAATAAAGATGTTATTATTATAATTCTTGTTCATGATAAAGTTTATATTCCATGCTAGAATTGTATTAAGCGGAAACTTTAATACTTGTGTGGTTTGTGAACAACACCGTGTCCCTAGTACGCCTCTATGGACTAGCTCATTGATCAATGATGGTTAAGGTTTCCTAACCATAGACATGAGTTGTCAATTGATAATGAGATCATATCATTGGGAGAATGATATGGTGGATAGACCCAAACAAAGCGAGCAATTAGATCGTGTCATCGTGTTCGCTTTTTGAAGCTTTTCCTATGTCAAATATTGTATTCCTTAGACCATGAGATAATGCAACTCCCGGTATCGGAAGAAAGCTTTGAGGTCATCAAACGTCATCCTATGAGAGGGTGATCATAAAGGTGTCTCGTGTGATCGGAAAGTATCTATTGGGTTGTATGTATCGAGATGGAATTTGTCCTCCCAAGTCGGAGAGATATACTGGGCCCACTCGGTAATCGATATCAACACCGCTTGCAAGCATGTGGTTAAGGAGTTAATCACAAAGTGATATCGGATTACGGAACGAGTAAAGTACTTTGCCGTGAACGAGATTGAACTAGGTATGACGGCATCGACGATCGAATCTCGGCAAGTAAAATATCGCGAGACGAAGGGAATATATATATGGGATTGATTGAATCTGGCATCGTGGTTCATCCGATATGATCATCGATGAATGTGTGGGAGTCAATATGGGTGCCTGCACTTACCGTTGATTATTGATAGAAGATCATGTCGCATATTCTCGAACCCGCAGGTCACACACTTAACGATCTCGACGCTAGGATAGATTGGATAATTGGTTTATGAATTTTTGTTCAGAGTCTCGATGGGATCCGGATATCACGAGAGGTTCCTAATGGTCCGAGAATAAGATTCATATAAGGCAAAGGCAGTTTTTGGAGTTCGAATTGTTCCGGATTAATCGGTATTGTACCTAAGCTTCTAGAACCTTCCGGAAGGGGACCAACATGGCCCCACCTTCCGGTAGGGGGCATGGGCCTATGAGGGAGTGGCCTGGCCGCATTGGGCCAGGGGCACAAGGCCCCATAGGGCCCAGCCGATCCTGGATAAGTTTAAACTCGTTTAAACTAGAGATAGGATTTCTAGATAAGGGAGAGTTTAAATCGTTTAAACTAGAGATAGGATTTCTAGATAAGGGAGAGTTTAAATTGTTTAAACTAGAGATAGGCTTGGAGGAGGGGCAAGGGCTGGCCGCCCCCCTCTATATATAGAGGGGTGGTGCACCCCCTCCCCCCTACTACTCCACACCTTCCTCCAAGCCCTAGCTGCCTTGCTACCTTCCTCTCCCCCTCCCGACTGTTTGTAGGCGAAGCCCTGCAGCAGAAATTCTCCACCATATACACCACGCCTTCGTGTTGTAGATCCAATCTATCTCTCCACCATACTCGCTGGTCCGAGGAAGGAGGAGACGTCGAGGTGCTGCACGTGTGCATCTCACGGAGTCACCGCCACTTGTGGTGCTAGATCGGATCGGATCGCGAGGGGGAGAAGCGAGTACTACATCACCCACGCCCGACGAACGTTCACTGTCTGAATCTTCAAGGGTATGAAGATCTAATCCAATCTCTCTCGTTGTTTGCATCTCCTAGATTAGATCTTGGCTTTCCCTCTATTCGCTCCGTAGAAAATTTTGATTTACTATGCCGCGAAACCCTTCAGGAGCCGCCCAGAGCATCGAAGTGTTCCGACCGCATCGCACCGCCCTACGCCTCTCCACCATGCCGTTGAGCTTCTCCAGGAGGCAGCACACCGTCCCTACCTTCGGCCATGCCGTTAGCTCGTTGTGCAGCCGACCCCGACGAGCTCAGCCCGCCCCCTTCGGTTCCCTCTTCGCGCTATAAATAGAGGCCTTCCCTGTTCGATTTCAGCACACCATTCCACTCCCCTCTCTCTCAGAATCACCCCACTTCATCCCCGGATCAAGGCAAGCACCAGGTCGCCGGAATTTCGCCGGAGCTTGCCGCTGCTGGAGGAGAAGGGCGCCGCTGATTGGAGCCACCCCAGGAGGATCCGCAAGTACCAGGAGGATCGTCATCGTCGACTCCGTCATTCGCCCCCATCGCCGACCATTGCCAGAGCCCCGGTGAGCACCCACTGACCCCCACTGGCCGCGCTAGGGTTCGTGTTTGTCGCGTCCTGTTCAAGTATGGACGATGAACCTCATCCATAGATCTAGCTTCTAACCCTACGGCCCTAATCACCCCGTACCCCTTCGCCACTCTCTGTCTCACTGACGAGTGGGGACAGCCACTTAAACTGCCCGTGCGTGCTGTGCCTAGTGGGCCAGCCCAGTTAGCACTCCCGCGCGACCCAGTAATTCAAACTTAGGTTTTTCCAATTTAGTTCAAACCTAGTTCTGTCTATAGATTCAAAATTCAATCTAGAGAGATTCACTGAACCAAATTGCATTAAACTAATTTTTCTAGAAAGGTATTGAAATTATTAATCCAAGCCCAATGGATTTAAATCTTTTGGAATTATAGATCACCTATAGTAAAATAACAAGGCAGAGACTTTTCTGCATTCAAACATTTGTCCAAATTCAACCATAAAAGCTTTTGAGTTGATTCCAACTCTCAAAAATCACATTTGATAAGACCTTTCTGAATATATAAAAATATGTAGGTTTACTTGCAGTAATAATGGACAAGAAATAAAATAATGCCCCATAGGAATTTCTAGCCACTTTAATTAATTAAAATAAAAAGGTTAAACCTTACTAAATTGTGACACCACTTTAAATCACATTCCCAAGTACTGAAATATGTGGTGATGACATGTGTCAACATGATCCCATGTTTTAGTTGGAGAATATTAAATCTTAAGTAGTTTTTCAGTGAGTAGAAATTACTTTTCTAAAATAAAAAAAATGAAACTAGTGCCTTAATCTTTATGATAATAGTGATGATGCTAGATCATCTAGTGTGAACCCTTGTGTGCTAATTAGAGTTGTTAAGAATTGTTTGGTGATTGTGTACTTCGTATTTATTCATAGACGCTAGTACCGAGCAAGGATATGAAGAGGAAGGAGAATACTACGAGGAAGAAGCGGAGGAGAACTTCAACCATTGCACTGTACAAGGCAAGCTAACACTTGCAACTATGAAAACTATATGATATATGCAATGCATTAGGCATGCCTTGATTATATCAATTGATGATACCCAATCCTAGTTTTACTTGCAAGCTTAGTTATTTTTATTTCTTTACCAGAGCTTTCTATTTGTGTTTACTTAGTGAATTGTAGATTCTAGAAAGATGATTAAAGATAGCATAAAGAGCATAAAACTTGGCTTAAGTTAGATAAATCTTGATGTCATCCTAAGGCATGAGATTGAACTTAGATAAGTCACACTTGATTATCACCTATCATTAGTGTTTACCCCCAACCTTAGTGGCTAGTGCTAAGCATAAAACTTGATCACTTTAGATGGGAACACTTGGTGAAAATGATTATGAAAACCTTAGAATGATGAGTCATTCTAATGAAATGTTTTGACATGTGCTATGAGCACCAGATGATTTTGATGATGAAATTGTTGAGGCAGGAGTCTTAGCCCTTTATAAAACTGATGGTTGTCTGGATGCGATACTATTCCAATTTTACCATATAACCACAATACCCGAAATTGGGTAGGGCTTGACTGGAAGTTTATATACCTTAGTGTGGGTTCCCTTGTGGCCGAGGTTTGAGCCGAGGCTACCTCGTGAAGATTGTCCATCTATGCAGTTCCCAAGATGACAGATGGTCATGGTTGGGAGGCCAAATTCATAGGAGAGGTTTCTATACTAGGGCGTGTAATTGAAAGGTTAGGATTGATTATCCGCATACTGAGTATGGTGAATTCAGGATTGTTCCTGACGAATGTATCGAATATTGTGGTGAAAGTGTACCACCTCTGCAGAGTGTCAAACTATTCGAATAGCCGTGTTCGCGGTTATGGACAGTTGGAGTGGCCATACTGTTCCATCGTCAGATTTTTTCAAAATGACTTGTGAAATGAATCATGACTTTGACTTGACCACAACAGGGTTGTGAAAGTGAAAGCTAAGTTCCCAGGTGTTATAAAAATTTAAACTACCTTTCTTTGCTTCTGAACTCAGTTAAGGTAAATCTGGCTTTTTGCAAAACAACCTAGAGCTTAGTATTCGTACTCAAAACCACTTCACTTGTTAGTCTTAGTTTGCGAGTACTTAAAGAGTACTCTTGGCTTTGTCCCTGGATATTCCCGTGTCCAGACTATGAAGAGGACTATCAGGAGGATGGACCGCAGGAAGATTACGACAACTAGGATCATCTCCCATCGTTAGCATTGCCTGTGACCATGAATATGGAGTCTCGCCCATGCTATCGTTATTATATTATTCCACTGCGTTGATTGTACTAAGACTGGATCATGTGATCATTTATTTGTTGTAAGATCTTATGTATGGTTTGTAATGAATGATGTACTATGATATCCAATTTGTTATGTCTCGCAAAAATAGTAATCATAGGATTGCGATTTATGGCATAACATGCATCTGGTATTAAAAATCCGGGTGTTGACAGATCACCTCCGTCAAATTTGGATGAAAAAAAAGGAAAACACAAGCAAAATCTCCTAGTAAAATTGTCGGATGACGGAGTTGAGAACCGTGGCCGGTGGAGTAGATCCAACAACAAGGGATGAGACCATCATGGGGGCTGAGCGACCACCGGACGTTGAGGTAGCGGTCGCGGAATACCCCTCTAGCCGATCATCGGTCGAGCAAACGTCGATTCTGTCATCGGTGCGGCACTCAGTTCCAGCCACCCTAGGTCCACGACGATTGATATACGACTTCCTCAAGCTAAAGCAATCACATGTTCGAAGGAAGCGAGATCGTCACGGCCAAAAAAAGCCATTAAATCAGCGGCGGAATCAGAGAGGATGTAGCGACTCTATGACCTGATTCCGGTGATGTCAGCCGCCGAGGAGAGAGGCGGAATGGAGGAGAAGGGTGGAGAATGTCTCAGGCTGTTGAAGGAGGTGGTCACCGGTGTGAACACCGGCGGGGATGGCACCACGGCGGGGCGGTTGTGCTCGTTGGTAGGAGAGTAATCTTTTTGCTCACCAAGCTCATGGATTCCTATTTTTGCGTGTCGCCAAGGTCGGTTCCTAAATATTTTAATCAGCTAACGCTGATACGGATTCGCGTTAGGTGCAACTTAACCGCCTATATTTTTTTGAACAAGGGAAGGGGTCAGAGGACCCCGAGAGCTGCATATCATTAATAAGCGGTGGGTACAAAGTGCAAACATGACCCTCAATAAACACTAACTAAAAAGCAGGTCTGCTGTTTGACAAAAAGGATCCTGGAAAGAAATAGAAAAAGCAATGCAGTCCAGCATCCTCTCCATCGAAGACGGGATTCCAACGCCGACCTCCAAGCACCTGCCGCCGGGGACGAACCACTTGGCTGCAGGGAGGAGCAAATTGCCGGCGAGGATCTCGGGAACAGGCCTCCGTCTTGGAGGTTGATGAATCGCTGTCGAGGCAGCGACAAGGGTGACCATCTTGGCCACAGATCGTGACGACGAGCTTGTCGACCATGAGATGAGCTCCGGGATGCAGCAACTGGGCGGCCAGGCACACAGTCTCTTTCGGCCACCGCCATCTCCCGCAGACGCGGCAGGAGCGACTCCGCTATCTTCTCCCTCGCCACCGAGGCCGGCCGAGAAGAAAAACAGAGCACGCATTCCACCATGGTGCGGGAGCAGATAAAACCACCACACCGAAGTTGAGCTCGCAATGAAGCAGTAGAACTCCACCTCGCCACCACGGCCGGCCAGGAGTTCAACCGAGAAAACGCCCATCAGCAAGCCCGAGCCTTCCCCCTCGCCTCCGCGGCCGGCCGGAAAGAGATCGTGCATGCCTTGCTCAAGCAACAGCAGGAGGTAAACCGCCAAGATTTTATTTAAGGAGACGCTGATTCTTCCTCTCTTTCTCCCCTCCATCCTCTGAAGAAGAAGATCGATAAGAAAGAACCCTACAGCGACATGGATCCATGCAGAAGGATCTGTCGCACCGCTTCGACTACCAGGCGTATAGCCCATAACAAACAAAGAAAAACTAGACCTATCTACTCTACCTACTCCGGCGCCTCTCTTCCACCCATCTCGACCGGCAGCGCCGGCGAGAGGGGCTTCAGATCGGCCCGGCGATGACGAAGGGGCTCTCAGGAACTGTAGCTAGGAGAGAGAAAGGGAGGATCTTTTTATCATCTAACTGAATTTGATACTTCGGATAGAGATGCTCAGCGCCAAAAAAACAAGTTCTCCTTGTCACTGTCTTTGTGATGACCTGCTCACTATTTCAAGAATACACAAACTGAGCACATTAGTTCTTGCAGACGAATGAATCCACCTCCTTTAAAAACATGCTCCGATTCTAACTTTCCAAATGGTCCAACAAATGGCAGCCGCCCCTAAAATTTGCAAATAGACATTGTGAGAAACAACCTGGCCTTGAAGATGCATCAATCGTCATTCTTACTGTTAGAGTATACGCCTATATGTTTGCTATGGTAGTATAGAATAGAGGCAGGATACATTTACATACTATCATAACTTGATTTGTATTTCAAAATGATTATACGCCTGCATATATTCGTCCGTGAGACTCAATAATACATTTATTATATTCCGTCAAACTCTCTCTATCGTTTTACATGGTATCGGTCCTAAATTCGATCCTGCCCTAGAGTCGCCGCTGTCAAAACCCTAGCGTCGCCGCCGCCTCTCGCCAAACTTGTGTTGCCCCCTCCTATGGCGCTGCACTAGCCGAGCAACACGCTTCCGCCGCGCTTCCCCCGGGAAGGTCAATCTCCATGATCTCCCGCGGGGAATGCGCAACCCGTACGCAGGGTTCGTCCGCCGATTCGTGATCGGCTGTCCTGTAAGTCTTTTTTCCGATCTCTTGATCGGTTTTTTTGGTTTAGTGATTTTAGATCGGATTGAGTCGCCCACTGCCGTCATCATTGCCATATTATCCTAGCTTGACATGTACTTCAAGATGATTCATGCACGTCTATATATACTCGTCCATGAGACCCAATAATATATCCATCATATTTTGCAATCTCTCTCTATCGAGTTCTACACTTACAATACATGACACAAGCAACAACAACACAGTTAAAACCATAGGTGAATAGATTCATCCGTAGAACAACAGCTACAAGTTTAAACCCCAAGCTCATTCTCTTATCTTCATGTTATCTGTTGTAGCAATCGTATCGTGCTATATCAATGACAACCATGATGTTGAGGAGGTGCTTGATTTCCACAGTTGCTTCAAGGATATATCAGGCCCACTGTTAGTGATATGATCATGCATAATCTTGATTGCAACTTTTTGTCCAACACCACCTAGGTACATCATCACCCAAACCAGCAGGAAAGGCCAGCAATTTGTATCCCTTAACTGACCCTGTAAATCTTCGTCCAACCATCTTCTAAAGGCCACATGCCAAATAACTATGTGTATTTCCTGAATTATTCTCATCTATCAAAAATAAATGGGGAAAATATTTAGGAACTGATCCTTAAAGATAAATCACAACACCATTTATCCTCCAAAAACTCAGACCATCTTCTCTCCGTAGATATTGACCTCTAATTCAACAACTTTGCACATACCTTGTTGAACTTTTTTTTTGAAAACATACGTGTTTGACCTCAAGTTTCAACTATTAGAGTTGTATATCAATATGTATACATATGGTGGTAGCATCCCGTCGCATTCCTCCATGACGAGGGAACCCTACCGCCGCCAGGCCACGCCTCCTTCCGCCTTGCCGCCTTGCCGCTGGCGCTGCAAAACCGCTCGGCGTCGGTGGCGGGGGGCCTCTTCCCTAGTTCGCCAGATCTAGGCGCGGGACAAGATTGACGACCGGCGGCGGCGTCCGGCTAGGTGGCGCGGCTCGACGCGGTGGCGTCACCCTGCTGTGGCGAGGAGGGATGCGTGGAGCGGTGGTTTCGTGCTCGGGGCCGGCGGCTGCTGGACCGGGGCGGCGAGGGCCATGGGCGGCGTTGACCGGGATCTGGGGGAAGCGGCGAACATGGTGCTGCAGGATGGAGGCGATGGCGCGCCCTTAGTGGCGGTGCTAAGCCTACGTGCTCATCGGCACCGATGGTCGGCCTGCTCGATCCGTTCTCCAGAAACCGGCCGGCACTGTGGGGATCGCTGTGTCGAATCTAATTAGGGATGGCAATGGAGCGGGTTTGGACGGATATAGCAAAACCAAATCCAAATCCAAATCCATGAATCTCACTCTAGCCCGCCCACGAAGATATCCATGGACATGGATGTCGCTCCAGATCCAAACCCGCCGGATATCCATGTATCCATGGATATCCATTGGTTTATACACTATATACAATAATCATAATAACATTCAGCATAACAATGATATAATAGCAATTTTTGACAGCATTTCAGCAAATATTATATGGATAATACATAGGAATATCAAAGAAACAATATTTTAACCACATAGTACTTAAAATATGTCAAATCTCACACGATAACATCACAAAGTACATAGATGTCTCATAACCGTCTTAGAGGATGCTTTTTCTTAAAAGTTTCCAATGCAACATCTCATACATTCAATAGATATAGCAATGCATAGTAGAAATGTTGAGTTGAAACTTGGATTATTAGAGCCTCATTCCTCGGTGACAATGGATTCATTGGCATCCTACAATTGAAGAAACACTAAAGCCTATCAAATTTACACATCACAAAATAATAAATAATAAAAGTAAGTAAATGACTACATAAATAGTACCATTTCTTCTTGTTCATCTTCAAGAACATTTTGTACAGCAAGGAGATTACCATGAATATCACCTAATGCAATTGCCAAAAATAGGAACAACTTAGATTTCATATTTCACGAGAGAAGTTAGAAACAGAGGTGAAAATGTATAAATGAATTACCTAACATGTCCGCTTGAGACCATGATTGCATACACATGAGAGCTTATGATATTTTGGGTGCAAGTCGACTATGATGTGGACTAATTAATCTCCCTCTAGCACTAAAGACACACTCCGATGCTACAGATATAACATTAATAGGTAATATATCATGATCAATCATTTGAAAAGTAGGGTACTTAATACCTCCATACTTCCACCAACCAATGATGTCTAGCTCTTGTGTTCGACGAAGATCCTCTTCCAAGTATAAATCCAACTGTGTGTGTACTTGAGAAGAGGAGGCAGCGGGCTTTGAATTCATATATTCATCAAATATCTCATAAATTTCTTCCACACCACCATCAGTATTAGAAGTATTTTCAATATTTGATGTCCTGTCACCATCGAAGGGTTGTTGGTATTTAACCAATAAAGATAACATTAGTTGCCTTATCTTTGCAACTTCTTTGGCTGCATGCAAATGAATTAGGATTACTACTTAGGTGGGATTTTGGGCCAGTGGCTTAAAATTTTGGGCTATTTATTGAGTAAATACTGCATACATAAAAAGACAATCTTACTGACATGTGGATCTCACGTGTCAGGGTATCCGTTGGATATCCATCGAGCGAAACTACTACCCATGCCCGCCCCATGAATTAGCGGATATCTGCCCCATGAAATCCATGGATATAATTATACCTCCATACCCTTGCCCACCAGGTCGGATATCCGTGGATACCCAGATCCATGGATAAAATTGCCATCCTTAAATCTAATAAAAGAGGTGGTCCTTTGGTTTCTTTCGCACGAAGACGAAGATCTGCTTGATGTCTGCCCTCGTTGATCTGGTCTGGAGAGGCGGGTTCCGGAAGGCTCCGCCGACGAACTCCCATGGGCGTATCATGCCTGGAGATTGCTGGATCGGAAGGTATTCGGTCATGCGCACCTTATTCTTCTGTCCGTTTGGTTTCAGCGGGAGTGTTGCGAAGCTCTGTTGTTTGTTCCCACCAAGTGCCATTCTTAGAGCCATGGTGAAGTCAGATACGAAGAATGTCAGAAAAGCGGAAATATGAGGATAGCGATGGTGATTTTTGTTCTTATGGCGACGGAGAACTGGCTGCGTGATCTAGAACTCGTTGCAGCGACTATTGGTGCGGGAAGACAACACAGGGGGAGTTCCCAGTCTTACCTTGCAGGGTGAAAATCCAAGGTCTGGCCTTAACTTGTTGTGTCTGGCAATGACCTTGTTGAAAGCATTGTTTTGTGAGCGAGGACTTTTTTCAGGGTGAAAACCTATGATCTTTGATCGGTCAACGACAGCGCTTGGACATTGTTTCCATCTTAAAGGCGTTGTTATTTGAGTGGAGGACTATTGGTGTTATTCTGATGGTGTCAGTGTCGTTGCTTTGAGGATTAGTTCTCTGTAGCGGGATTTTTCTTTTTTATAATTTTTTTTCTGGGTTGTGTGCATCCGTAAGGATGCTAGGGCATGCATTGTTGCAGAGGCTGAGTGTAATTGGTATCCCTATAATATTAATATATATATTCCAAAAAAATGTATACATATGGTGTAGTAAACCACTATATATGTATCCTCCTCTTTGTACAAACCATGTGGGGTGTGTGTGTTGGGAGGGAGGGGGAGGGGGTCCTCACATTTATAACACGAAACCGTCGGCCCCAACAGGTACGATGTTCCACCCAACGATCTAGGAATTCAACATCAACCAACACTTATACAACAATCGAATATTGAATACTCACAAATTCTTCACACCCAAACCACTTTCTTCTAGTTTAAAAACGAGATCTTATTTGACCATACGATATTTCCTCTTTGGTCGACCACCTTACCGAAAAAGGACTTTCTAGGCTTATCCATTTATGCAATAATAATGAGTAGGTTCAATCGTTATACTAGAATTAACAGGAGTAAGCCTACCGCCTAGGTGATAAGGGCATGTCTAACCAATGTATAAAAGATTTCTTTTACTCCTCTAACACGCACCTAACAGATCTCCTATCAGCATTAGAGGAGGTCGACTTCTATTTTTTTTACTCCTTAGAACGGTGCAGGAGTAAAAAATTCCCTCCCTTTTTCACGTTCACACTACCCTCCTCCTCGGCCTCTCCTCCACCTCTGGCAACCACCGACACCCCCTGCCACCACCCCAGCCACCGGCCAAGCCCCGTGATGGCCGGATCTTCATGCCGGCAGTCTCTGCCACCCATTCCCAGCGCTCGCCCACACTATCGCCACACCCACATGTCGCTTCTTCTTCCCACAGTCCTTCCCCTCTGTGATTGGCGCCACCCATGTGGTGGCGGTAGCCCTGCCGCTCCATCAATACCCTCGACCTGCCGGTGCCGTCGAGGAGAATCGCACATTTGCTAAAAGAAAGTCTTTACAGGTAACAAAAATTCCTCCTATGACTGGCTTTACCTTTTAGAAAGAATCCCTACACAACAACTGGGACTGAGACTAGCGAACGAGCTTGTAACTCTCACAATTACTGGCAGGCGTCGAGAATTAGCTCGAAAGGATCAAAACTTCTATTAGATAGATGGCGAGTTCTTTACTTGAAGACTGGACTTTAGATCCCTTTCTCTATAAAAGTCTAGTTCAAGTCTCAATCACTTGTGTATTGGAGTACGAAATGAAGCGAAGGCCAAAGTTCTCCTAACAAGAGAAAAAGCCTCCGTTGCATACACAAAAGGCACAGATAAACTCTTTCAACACTATCGCACATTTTTGGATTCTCTTCCATGACATACTACTAGAAGGCAAAAAAATCGTGTGACACATGTCCTAACCATGAAAAAGGAATCTGCCTTTAGCTTAATCCAATGAACATTGAGCCTTATTGAAGTGAAGGCGTCGAGCTATGTATCTTTTCCAAGGCTATCTTCCCAATTCGTTAGGCGACTTTCTCTCTTACAAACCTAGGAATCGAACTAATTAACGCAACTTCTTCTCAATCCTAGCGAAATATGAAGGAGGTAAGCGAAGAGAGCTACATCGGTCCTTCGGAGGGGAAGTCGAAACCCGTGTTCAAGTAAAGAAGATACGCTGGTCTATCACGGCGTGCGACAGCGGTCGTGGGGCTCGTGGGTGGCCGAAATCTCCAATCGGAACACTCGCCGGAAGGTGTGGATCAGCAGCTTCCAGTCAGTGGAGATGGCGGCATGGGCGTACGACGTGAAGAACGTCGAAATCCACAGGTCGGAGTGCAGTGACCTCAACTTACCGCTCGAGGCAGGAGGAGCGGTGCCGGGCCTGGCCCATTCGGCCTTCGATTTATGTCCGACCACGAGCGACATGAGGACCAGGAGGCCCGCGAGCACCTCGAGGCGGAGCGACATGATGTGGCGATGGCGGAGCAGCTCACCGGCCTCAACCCTGAGCTCGTCGAGGAGGAGCGGCGCCGTCTCGAGGCATTTTCTGAGGCGAAGAGAAAGGAGAATGCGGGGAGGATGAAAAAGGAGGTCGTCCGTGATGCGAGGTCGTCGGTAGCGCTAGCCCCGGCGAGGGTGAAGGAGGAGGACCTCGGATATGGCGTGGGACCGTCGGTGGCGGCGACGGTCATCAACCTCGATAGCGACTCCTTCTCCTTCGACATGGAGGAGGATTAGGTTAGTTTTAGGTAAAATTCGGTCGAATTTAGTGAAATTCGAGCAACTTTTGGTTTTAAATGTGTACAAATTAAGTGAAATGAAGTACTATGTTTCATATTTGGTTTGAATCTTCCAAATTTCGATCGAATTTGATTGAATTTTGCAGTGATCGGGGGGTTTTACTCCTCTAATTATTGGAGATCGTTTAGGAACTACTTTTGGTAAGAGGAGTATTTTTACTCTAACTTTTAGGGAGCCATTTTGCTCTAAATTTTGTACATCGGTTAGAGATTCCCTAAATTCCCACCCTTCCATCCTCCTGTTTCTTTTCAATTTTGTCAAGTAATAAACTCCAATCAGACACTAGAAATCTACTCCCACTATTTGGAAATATAAGATATTTTAGATTTTTGAATCAAATGTATCGAGACACTTTTTAATGTGTAGATTCGCTTAAACATATACACTAAAACATGTCTAGATATATTAACTTCACAAACCTAAAATATCTTATATTTCTAAACAGTGGGAAGATCCAAACACAGGACCCCTGAATCCTTAAGTGGCCACCTTCCCAACGGATAATTGAACATCTCACAATGAAATTGCAACTTAACATCACCCATTGAACCAAAATAACCTCACTTTTCTGGAATTATTTTATCTTCAATCCATACATTTGTTCCGACCTATAAAGTAATAGTTTCACAATTCTAACTTGTTTCAGATCATCCTAAACCATCATGATGGTATCTTCTTCATACCGGAACATAGCAATGCATCGTTCCATTGCATTAAGAACTACTCCCTCCGTTTCAAAATATAAGATGTTTTAGGTTCGTGAAGAAAATGAATCTAGACTTCTTTTAGTGTGTAGATTCATCCCAAAGTTGAATGAACCTACATACTAAAACAAGTCTAGATTCGTTTTCTTCACGAACCTAAAACGTCTTATATTTTGAAACGGAGGGAGTAGACCTGTAAAAAATACCATTACTGTGTGCAGTCCTCGCCATCTTGGCGAGACAATCTGTTGCTAGATTAAAAAGAATAGGTCAACGAGCTCGCTGGCCTCTTTTTGAGCCCTCCCTGAAGTGGTACGGACGTCCTGGTTGCTACACCTTTGGGTGACAATCATGAGGGTTCATGCAGCTCACAGGAAGGAGTAATGTGCAAATAAGGCTTTGAGTATTCTCTCTCCTGGCATTTTAACCTCGAAAAATCTTGAAATATCGTCAATCCTCCCATGCATCTTGCATATTCTTGAGGAAAAAGATACTACTATGAAACCCCTATCTATGACTCCACCATTATAAATTTGATTTCCTCTGATGAGTTCATAGTAGAGCTCGTTTTTCAACCGCATCTTCTCAATTGTATTGTATCGTCCGCAAATACTACAACTCTTGTCTTAACTGCATTGTTGCGACTGCAACTCGTGGCACAACTACTACACGTGTCTCAACCGCACCATCTTAACTGTTACTCATGTCTAAATTGCAATTTATGCCTCAATTGTACCGCCTCAAGTGGTACCCGTGCCCATTTACTGCCTAAACCGTACCATCTCAACTGTAGTAGTAGTAGTAAAATCCGTGTGTCAGTTGCATCATTTTTCAACTGCAACTTGTTTATCAAATGTATCGTTTTGGGGGTCTTGACCGTAGGATCTCAGGGTTTGTTTGATTTATAGAAATTGTGTAGGATTTAAATTTTATAGTATTTTTTTTCTATGTTATTGTTTGATTTATAGGAACCCATTCTATAGGAATTAATTCTATAGGAATCTTGTTGTGCAATTTCTATAGAAACATTAGATCTGACCTTATGAAAAAAATACTTTGCTACATCAAACAAAATTTCTCTTCATGTAGAATTCAAGTTGGCATGACATTTTAATCCTACGTTTTTTCTATTCCTATACCTTTTCTACCCTATTAATCAAACAAGTCCTCAAGTGTTCAGCTAGAACTTTTCTTTTAACAGGAAAAGGATCCTGAAGGAAGCTACATTAATTATGAGATGTGGCGATACATATTACATATTACATAGAGAACCTTTAAAAAATAGAAATTACAACCAAGGCCTCGTCTTTTGCACACATGACCCTAAAAGTAGGAATGGAAAAAAAATCAAGTCCTACACCACCAAGCTCGCGTCGACGCTTCTTGTCGTGGCCAACAGCTGCAGCTTGTGTTTACGATCTGAGCCTGAGCAAGAGCATCTTTGGCAGACTCTGTATGATACAATCATATGAACCTTTATAACGTAGAAAAGGTTTGGCTTTTTTTTTATCTTTGCAATCTCAAAAATCATCACACAAAACAGATACATTAAACAAAAATGTAAAATTTAAAACTAAGCATTCGCGGGAGATTCAAAGATGTATTTGCAAAGTTCATGCGATCACAAACATCGATCAAAAGCGGCATTAGGCATTGTTCTATTTATACACGGTAATACTTATTATGTGAAATCTATTTATACATTGGATTTTTTTAGAGAACAACAACGATGGATATACCAAACTTAATATACCGTGAAACACATCATCAATATTGTTATCGGTAGTTTCCCATAATAAGTATCACCGTTACTAAAAGTTCGTTGGACCATAAGAAACATATGGACTCAGATACGATTAGGATGTGACGATGTCCTTCAAACGGTACTTCGTGAACCGGTACTCGTAACGTTAGTCTTTGTCCTTACCGGATAGTATGCAATGTTCTATCTGGTGTGGCTATGAAAAATCGTGACGATGAAGAGATGCATTTTAGCCCCACTCATGTATTATGATGTTTAGCATCGCCTGATCGGACATGTGATCAAAGTGTCTATCACATAATACAGAATGAGTAAAAGAGTACATGTCGGGTAACGAGGATAACCTAGTGTTTCACCTTGGGTTATGTCGATTATCGAGAAGCAATGCACTGTGTATTAACAAGTAATACAAAAGGTTCACATGATAAAGATCTTCATGTTATGAGGTGCGGACCAATAATTATATATCAAGATATCTAAGTCGCAGAATGAGTTCCCTACATGTCCACTCATAGCAAAACCCATAAAATCAGACCCTTAAGAGTTTAGCAACATTTAAAATGCGAGTGCGATAATAAGATATATATGAAGTAATTCCAAATTTGTTCTGAGTGTCTTGGAATATGACTGAAGTATTTGGAATATCACCTAGAGTGTACGAAATTGTTTCGGATATATTATGGAAGGTTTTGGAATGATCTAAAAAAAATCAAAGCTTAGAAAGAGTCCAAAATTTTCCAGAATATTAGGAAAGATCTGGAAGGGCCAAACCCTAGGGGGCCATGGGCTAAGGGGGCGCATGGGCCCTCCTAGGGCCGACCGGCTGTTGGGAGGGGAAACTCTCCCTAATTGGGATTGGAGGGGGGTCCGAGTTGGACCTGACCCTCCTCCCTCTATGATTGTTTGGTGGTGAGTTTTACATAAAATCGAACCCCTTGAGACGGTGGGGGTGGACGACTATCCATCCAATATATAAAGGGGTGGATCTAGATCCAACCATAGCTTGTGCGCCCCCATCTCAAGCACCCCTCACCTCCCTCCTCCATGCCATTGCTTGCCATCGACGCCGGGATGATGCTCTACATCCCCTTCTCCTCGTGTCATCATTGTCATCGTCATCACATGGAGAAGATCTACTTCATCATCGCGGAAGTGTTGCCCGAGTTCTATATCCGGTTAGATCTAATCTAGCCGGGACAGCTAAAGTGCTACTGGATCTTCATCGACACACTCCCACTTCTAACCATGCACTTGATCGCAACGCAATGTTGTAGATCTCGTATGTGTGGATACCATGGAGGTGTTGCACATGCAGTACTAGAACGTCAGAGTCATTCATGGGATAATACATCTCCTTGCAACTTGATAAGTCTCGCTGCCGGGATCGACTCACGTTCAACCTTGTCATCGGCAAACTGCCGCTAGTTCGACACGCGATGGTATGCTCTGTTACTTATTCTCTCATATATGATTTTGGTTATGCGCTAGAATTTTTTGTTTTACATATTGCATTCCCCAACAATCTTCTCACAGGACGAGCACTCACTTGTTAGCAAATCCCATTTTTTTCCAATAGCTAAGAGCATCTCCACTTGTGGCCCCATAGCACTCCCCAAAGGCCAATTGGGCGCCGGCCCAAATTTTCGCTCACACCGGACTGGCACGCCCCAATACCCGCCATATTTTTTTGGAGCCTAATAGAATACCCGACACTCCCACGCTGGCCACTTCGTGCAAGGGCCTTGTTGGGGGCGTCGACATACCACACCATGTAGGATTTTAGCCACGGGACTCTCCTGGTGGCCGCACAGGCAAACACCCTGCTTCTTCCCTCCATTTCCAATTATAATCCCTCACTTTCCATTCCATATTGCCACTCCCTTCCCACGACCATAGCTCTATTTTCTTGGTCGACGCTCTTGTTCCCACCCGTTTCCAAGAACTCGTCGATCCTCCCCTCTATCTCTGACAGTATGCCTCCAAAAAATAAGCCGATGGGTATGGCGAAGCCGCGATAGCCGACGCTGAAGGAGAAGCCACCCACCATTTCTATGAAGGAATGGGAGGAGGAGGCCACTAAGGTCAAGTACGCGATGCTGGACCGAAAGAGGCGCCGATACGCGTCCTTGGCGACAGCTGCGGAGAAGGCCACAACAGAGGCATTGCCTGGCCTCGGCCTCGGCAATTCTAAAGGCGGCCATGTGAATCACGCTACCCCTGGAGGCACGCAAGGTAGCACGAACTCACAGACGTACTTGGCATAGTAAGAGAGCACGAACCCCTGCATCAGCGACAAACGCGCCAACACCCGAGCCAGCATCGTCGGTGGGTGATGAGGACCCGGGGGGTGATGGAGGTGAAGGGAATATGCCCTGAGAGGCAATAATAAATTGTTTATTATGTGTATTCCAAGTATATGATAGATGTTTATTTTGCATGCTATAATTGTATTAATACGGAAACGTTAATACATGTGTGTTTAATAAACAAACAGAAAGTTCCTAGTTAAGCCTCTCTTATAAACTAGCTCGTTGATTAACAAGATGATCAAGGTTTCCTGATCATGGACATTGGATGTTGTTAATAACGGGATCACAACATTAGTGTAATGATGTGATGAACATTCATCCGAAGTATAGCATTACGATCATAGTCATTGAGTTTATATTGCTATAACAACTTACGAAGTGATCCTAATCCTTAGACCATGAGATCATGTCAATCACTAACACCGGAAGAGTTTCTTGATAACATCAAACGTCACACCGTAAAAGGGTGATTATAAAGATGGGTTCAGAACTAATAAAGTGTTATGTAGAGGCTCATGGATCGAGAGTGGAATTTGTTCATCCCGATGACGGATAGATATACTCTGGGCCCTCTCGGTGATATCACATTGATTAGCTTGCAAGCAAGTGATTTGATCACTAGAATGTTATATCACGGGAACGAGAAAAGAGTGCATGTTGGTAACGAGATCAAACTAGGTATGGAGATACCGATGATCGAATCTCGGACATGTAATATATCGTGAAACAAAGGGATTAAGATACTAGCGTAAAAGGTTCCGACGATCACAAGAAAGTCATCGTTGAATGTGTGGGAGTCGATGGGTCTCCAGATCCCGCTTCGATTATTGATCCGAGAGGGTCTCGATCATGTCCGCATTATTCACGAACCGTAGGGTGACACACTTAAGAGACACCGACATCCAATTGGAGCAAAAGTTTCATGCCGAAGAATAAACAAGCGAGGAATTTATTTCACTAGATACCAAAAAAGTTTTCGGTGAAATTGCATAAAGTGGTTATGCATGTGAAATAGAATTCTAGCAAGGGTTATTTGTGAATGTTTGTCATTAAAGTAATTGACAAAATTCTGAATAAAATAAAAGAGTTTTATTTAATGAGAGTTTGCATTAAATTTGGTGGAAATTTAATGGGATCTTTGAGTGGGATTTTGAGTGGAGGAATTTGGAGGAGTTTTGTGAGTGGAGTGTCCACCCACATGAAGAGGAGGGCAAGGGGCAGCCCCATGCGCCGCCACCCCTTGGGGTTCCCCCTCCTCCTATAAAAGGAGCCCTCCTCTCACTTCTCACTCACACCTCCTCGTGAAGGATCTCTCTCCTCTAGAATTTATCCCCATGGTCTCGGACTAGCGAGATACATGTTCCCGGTGGCTATTCGGCAAGAAAGAGTTGTGCTTCACTGCATCGCTGAGCGAGGAGGCGGAGGTTGCTCGGTGCCTCGAACGTGTGCGAGCACGGATGCGCTGATTTGCGGCGCTAGGACTTCCTCTCGATCTTGAGATCGGCAAGAGATCGTCTACATCAACCACGAGTGGGACTCGTTAAACTTTGTCGGTCTTCAAGGGTATGTTCTCTACGGATATACATCCGCCCGTTGTTTGTATCTAGTATAAATAGATCTTGGTATATAGTTCACATCGTAGGAAAATTTTTGTTTTCTATCTGCGAACCCTTCAAAGGGTATCGAGCCGGATCTATGCGTAGATACTTTACACGTAGTACACATATGAGTATGTGGCGATGATGATCATGTTGTTGCTCCTTTCTTGTGATTTTGGATATTGGTGGCATAGTGGGATGAAGCGGCCCGGACAAACTTTACATGTCCTCGCACATGAGACCTGTTCCACGCTTGACATGCAACTAGTTTGCATAAGTGGCTAGCGGGTGTCTGTCTCTCCTACTATAGTCAATATCTATTTTGCAAGCGAGTTGTCAACAATTTGATTATCCTCGTTGTGGTTCATGTTCGTAGGTAAGAACGGTTCTATCTCGAAAGCCCTCAGCCACGTAAAACTTGCAATGGATAAATTAGAGGCGTCTAGTTTAGATTGTTGCTGGGCTAGTGTTATAATATGGTAGTGTTGTAAGTAGAAGTATGAGATGATACTCTTACAACACACATAGCATGTAAAATCCATAGACTGTGGATTTACACATATAGATATGATAGTGATCATACCACGATGCACATGATAAAGATCATCTGCGGGAACCATATAATTTCACTAATAAACATATGATGTTTGATTGCATCTTATATTGCTTATTTAGCGCTTTGTTAAGCATAATAAGATGATCCCTCATTTAAATATCAAGATAAGAATGTGTTCTTCCTTTAGTATGCACCGATTATGTTTTCGTCGCTCCAAGACATCACGTGATGATCGGGTGTACTTGGATCCTCGACCATACTTCGGGTGTAAGAGCATATTACGCAAAAATACTAAGGTTCTAACTTGGCGAGCCTAGCATGTACAGACATGGCCTCGGAACGCACGACCAAAGGTTAAGCATGAGTCATATAGTTGATATGATGACCATTTGATGCTCGCTTTGAAGCTATACCGACTCACGTGATGATCGGACTTGGTGTAGTGGATTTGGTTCATGTAATCACCAAAAGGACACGAGGGATGTCGCTTTTGAGTGGGAGTTCATTCGTAATATAGATTAGTTGAACTCAATCTATCATACACTTAGTCTAAACTTTACAAATTCTGTTGTAGATGGCACCACCGCTTTTAATTTCAATGCGTTCATGGAGAAAGAGAAACTAGCAACGAACGGTAGCAACTTTACCGAATGGGCCATGAATTTGAGGATTCTCTCTCACGCACAAAAGCAATATGTGCTAGAAGCGTTAGGCCCCCACCTTTGACGATGCCCCGACGAGGAGAAGAATGTCTATCCGACTCGTCGGGAGGACCACAACTTAGTTCATTGCGGCATATTGTATGGGCTAGAGCGAACTTGAAAGCGTTCAAAACGGCAATGCTTTTGATACAATGGGTGAGTTGAAAATGATTTTCGACACACATGTCAGAGAGAGCTACAATGCTCGAAAAGTTCTTTAGCTGCATGATGGAAGAGAACAGCCCGTAAGTGAGCATGTACTCAAGATGTCGGGTTACGCCGATAAGCTTGTGTCCTTGGGAATAACGATTCCATTGACTTAGGCATCCATCGTTCGCAATCTCTACCACCTAGCTATAAGAGCTTGATGAACTATAATATGCAAGGCATGAAGAAGTCTCTCCCGAGCTTCGCCAATGCTTAAAACTGCGTATGGAGATCAAAAAGGAACATCAAGTGTTGATGATCAATAGGAACACTGGTTTCAAGAAAGACAAGAAGGGAAAACGGAAGGTAAGGCAAGCTCAAGCTGCTACCGAAAAGAAACCCGAGTTGGACCTAAGTCCGATACCGAGTGCTACTATTGTAAGAGGATCACATCGAAGCGCATCGCCCCAAGTATCTGGCGCACAAGAAGGCCGGCAAGGCAAACAAAGGTATATATGATATACATGTTATTGATGTGTACTTGACTAGTGCTCGCAGAGCACCGGGTATTTGATACCGGTCTTGCTAATATTTGTAACTCGAATCGAGGTCATGGAAGCGACCACTAGCAAGGGGTGAGGTCAAGATGCGTGTCGAATGGATCAAGTGTTGATGTGATCGCCGTTTAACGCTACCTCTCCACTTACCGTCGGGATTAGTCATAAACTTAAATAATCGTTATTTGGTGCCTGACCGAGCATGAACATTGTATCTGGATCATGTTTGATGCAAAGTGGTTTTTCATTCAAATCGAGAACAATGGTTGTTCCATTTATATGAATGAAATCTTTTATGGTCATGCACCAATGTTGAATGGTTTATTCTGTTGGATCTCGATGATAATGTTACACATATTCATAATGTTGATGCTAAAAGGATTAAACTTGATGATGATATATCCGCATATATGTGGCAATCGCCGCCTAGGTCATATTGGCATTAAACGCATGAAGGAGCTCCATTCGATGGACTTTTGGAATCACTTGATTATGAATCATTTGATACATGTGAGCCATGCCTTATGGGCAAGATGACTAGAACGCCGTTTTCGGTTCAATGGAGCAGGCGACGATTTATTGGAAATCATACATTCGATGTATGTGGTCCAATGAGTGTGTCGGCGAGGTGGATATCGTTATTTTGTTACTTTCACGGATGATTTGAGTAGATACGGTTATATCTACTTGATGAAACACAAGTCTGAAACCTTTGAAAAGTTCAAGGAATTTCGAATGAAGTTGAAAATCATCGTAATAGAAAGATCAAATTTCTACGGCCCGACCGTGGAGGTGAGTATCTAAGTTACGAGTTTAGCACTCACATGAAAGAGTGTGGAATTGTTTCACAACTCACACCGCCGAACACCACAAATGAAATGGTGTGTCAGAACGTCGTAATCGTACTTTATTAGATATGGTTCGATCTATGATGTCTCTGACGGACTTGTCGTTGTCATTTTGGGGTTATGCACTAGAAACTGCTGCATTCACTTTAAATCGGGCACCATCTAAATCCGTTGAAACGACACCGTATGAATTGTGGTTTGGAAACAAACCTAAGCTGTCATTTCTTAAAGTTTGGGATTGCGATGTTTATGTGAAGAAACTTCAACCGGATAAACTCGAACCCAAAGCGGAAAAATGCGTCTTCATAGGATACCCTAAAGAAACTATTGGATATTCCTTCTATCACAGATCCGAGGGCAAGGTTTTTGTTGCCAAGAATGGATCCTTTCTAGAGAAAGAGTTTCTCGCGAAAGGTGTGAGTAGTCGGAAGGTAGAACTCGAAGAGGTTGTGGAACCTTCTCTTCAAAGTATGGCGAGTAGCGCAGCGGAAGTCGCTCGAGTTGGCTCCACCCTGTTGAAGAGGAACTAATGATAATGATCATGAAACTCGAAGAGAGTACTACCGAACCTCGCAGTCAAACAGACGCTGCAGCCCCGAGTCAGACGGAAATCTGTCATAAATTTCATGGTTGATGAATATAATGACCTGCGACGTATGAAGAAGCGATGATGAGCCCGGATTCCAACAAATGGTTAGAAGCCATGAAATCCGAGATGGAATCCATGTATGAAAATCAAGTTTGGAACTTGGTGGAATTACCTCACGACCGAAAGGCCAGAGAACAAATGGATTTTCAAAAGAAAACTGATCGATGGTAATGTGACCATCTATAAAGCTCGACTTGTCGCAAAGGGGTTTCGATAAATTCAAGGAGTTGACTACGATGAGACTTTCTCTCCCGTAGCGATGCTAAAGTCAGTTAGGATTATGTTAGCAATTGCTGCATATTTCGATTATGAAATATGGCAGATGGATGTCAAAACCGCGTTTCTCAATGGTAATATTGAAGAAGAGTTGTATATGATACAACCAAAGGGTTTTATCGATCCTAAGGATGCTAACAAGGTGTGCAAGCTTCAACGATCCATCTATGGATTGAAGCAAGCATCACGAATGTAACTACCTCGGTGAACTACGCTCCTAGATACAAGCCTGGATGAGTGATAGTGGTTGAAATAGTACGGTGGGGCCCCAAAAGCCACTCACTGGTAGTCCTTTCAGACGTCCCAACCACTACCCTCTCAACGGGACTGTCGCTGAGGCGTAGTCGGCAGGCGAAGGGATCAACTACGTACACAAGTGGGTATGTACGCAAGCCACCATACAAGAGTACATCAGAGCCACACCATCTAGAAAGAAAGGAAATATACCAACGCCATACGGCAAGATTCAAATGACCTAGATAAATCTATATTTTAGGATAACTCCTCATACAACACACATCAGAGTATCATGCGAAGCGGCAAACAAGATCCGAGTACGGATAAGAAGCAAATAGGCATAAGATGCCGGAGAAAATAAGCACATCCCAACTACAGGTCTCACGGATCCTGCTCCGGAATCTCTACACCGAACGATCGTTGCCCACATCATCGGCTTCTTCCACCCAAAGATCCGTCACGAGAAGGTACTGCTCATCTGAATCAAGAATTTATCGTGTGAGACCCTAAGGGTACTCAAGAAGACTTAATGCCTCTAAAGGGGACACAACTCGGGTGACGAATTGCGCAAAAGGTAAACCCTAGCAATTCTACAGATAACGCTAACCATCCGCCTAACCAATGATAGACGGATGTCCGTGAATTAAGTACAACAGCTTTAATGGTAATCTCATCCGATCCATCCTCCTCCCGCTACCAACAAGGAAGGACGAACAACCCCCCATCCGCTGGCAATTTTATTAACCATTCCATGAGTATTGCACTATTTACTAGTCAAGTCACTTAGTCATATTAAGGCGGTACTTTAGTTATGCTTGTCTATGATCGAGAAACTGCTCCAAGTCGTCCATATCCGCGGACACGGCTTTCGTAAAGTTTTACCCGCCGGTGCACCAATAGCAACACACGCCGATCAACCTCGAAAACCAACTCAAAACCCAACGAGGCTTTCACGATCGAACAATCACAGATTCGTAGATATTTCAGGGCCACCCTTGAAGTATACCCAACGGCAAGCAAGCTTCGAGACGGACTCAAGGTTTGCGACAATGGTCAGTAACGACAAGCAGTCCCCAATCGGGATCGTCGATACCGCGAAAACATTACGCTTACCTAAACAAAGCATATCTGAAGTAGCATGGCATAAGTACAGATAGTAAATAAAACCTCAAACTAGTTTGTGGCCCCAAGAAATAAGACGGAATCAAGCTCTGCCTGTGGGGTCCCATATACCTCCCGGATGTGGATAGCGCGATAAATCAAGGAACAGGAATCAAGTACTCGGGGTCTTCACGGACACAAGTGAGCAGGAAAACCAAATAGCAGATATTGCTCACCGTGCCACTTTCTTTAGTTATCCCGAACTACTCGTTAAGTTGTTTAAGTACCTCATTATTCATCGACTCTCACAAACCCTACACATGTTGTTCTACGACTGCATGGCTCAAACAACTCCTATAGTAATGGCTCATGGGGAAACAAGCTTGGTGGGGTTTAAAAGTAAAGGCTATGCATACTTGGGATTCAGTTTAATGCAATCGCGACTCAATGATGCAAGAATAAGATAGAGGCAATAGGTAATCAGATGTATGCAAGCATGTGGTAGTGCTTGCCTGGTATCTCTGTTGAAGCAAAGGACGGTTACTGGTGGTGCTCCGGTTCTCTTGATACAACCCCCGCCAAGGTCTATCCGAGAAAAACCAAACAAACAAGGCCAACATGAATATAGAGCACAAGCA
Organism: Avena longiglumis; assembly: GCA_030063025.1. Taxonomy (NCBI): domain Eukaryota; kingdom Viridiplantae; phylum Streptophyta; class Magnoliopsida; order Poales; family Poaceae; genus Avena; species Avena longiglumis. The sequence goes on along the minus strand of CP125979.1, from coordinate 418,142,973 downwards.
TATGAATAAGATGCGTCAAGCAAACAATCATGCCATGATGAATGATGCACAATTTACATGGCAAGTAAAGTAGCATGGCATGGGTGAGGTGTGGAGGACAAGAAAATAACATTTAGGTGGGTTTTAGAATCACATTTGTTGCCATAACATTTGTTGTTCAACATATATTTATATGATGCATGCTGCAATTGAAGTCATGGATAGCATAAACAGAAAGGTCTCGTCGAGCTGATCAATTTAGACTACTTATTTGCTTAATTTGGAATTATAAAACAAAAGTTATTAAATATTTAAATTCTAGTGGCAAAAGTTTTAATTTAATTAAACTTGGAATTTTATTTGTGCAAAAGGTAAAATGGATGGCATATTTGAAATCCTCTCATTTTTCTGATATCCAAACATATATTATTTGTCAAATTTGGATTTACTTTGGCAAAGTTATTTAAATCTGAATTGAGTTTTGAATTTTGAAATTATTTAAACCAAATTTGAATTAACCAGACGCAGAAACATTTTATACACAGCCAGACTTACCCACAGAGGCTTACAGGTGGGGGCCCAGGGGCTTGCGGTCCCACGCGCCAGCGGCTGTGGGGAGGCTGGACCGCGGGTTGAGCTCCTGAAAATACAGGAACCTTTTTGCAAAAATGCTACGCAGGCCGACAGGTGGGGTTTGGGGAGCGCGGGTTAATAACCCGGAGCCCTAGGGACCTAAACGCAAAAGAGTCTGGCGCTAACTGACGAACTGACGAATGCACGCGACGTTCTGCTAGCTGATCCCAGATGCCAACGACGATGGCGAGCGAACGACAACGAATTCTGCTAAACCGTAAAAACATAAAACGTAGGGGAAAGTACCAGCTACAATTTTCGTTAAGGGTTCGACGACGGATCTAGGCTACAGCGAGCGGGGCACGTTGGCGAACAGAGGGCAAACTGCTGCTTGCACGCTGCCGCGTTGCCGCTCAGCGGTGACATGGCGCGGCGAGCGTGAGCGCCAGAGCGGCGAGGCGGCCAGGGGAGGATGCTCACCGGTGGATGCGAGGGGGAAGGCGAGGCGAGGCAGGCGGGGTCCTTCAGGGTCCGATCTCCGGCGACGTGGGAGCGCGAGGTCGTCGGGAGTGCGCCGGGTCGTCTGCGCCACCACCGCAGACACCGACAGTCACCGCCGAGCCGTAGATAGGGGCGGGCAGCCCAGAACACTACGGGGCTTTCGCTGGCACCTGGTCACAGGCGAGGGCTGGCGCGACAAGCTCGGGCACGGCGCCAGGCGGGACGTCGAACGGCCATGGCGCGGAGGGAAAACGAGGAAGAAAGGGAAGAATCTAGGTTTCTGCGGGGGCTTCGAGCGAGGATAAGAAGAGGAGGGGAGGGTGACGAGGATGACGGGCGGACGACGCCACCGCCGCTGTCTCGCTTCCGCCTTGGGCGAGCGACCGACGGCGTCAGGAAGAAGAAGCACAGGGCGCGCGACGGCTGGAGGGGTTACTGGGCCGGGACAGGCGAGTTGGGCCGGCGAAGCCTGCCTGCTGGATGGCTGCTGGGCTGCAGCGGCTGGATGGGCTGCCAGGGTTCTCTCTCTCTCTTTTTATCTCCCTTTTCTCTTTTATTTGTTTGATTTGTTTGTGTCAATTATATTTCAAAACAAACCAGCTGCTGATTCAAATTCTTTTGAACCTGGGCACAGGAGATTCGAACAGGGGGAGGCCTAACTAGGAGGAGGGAAAGAGGGGCCACTTGGGTTGTGGTAGACTAGGTGGGGTTTGGGGGTATGGGTCCATGTTAGATGGGTTTAGGGTTGATAGCTAGAGAGGAGAGGGAGAGGGGTAGATGGTAGCTAGGTTTTGTTTAGAGGAAAAAGGTAGATGGTTTGGGGGTAGGTTTTGGGTTTGCTAGAGGGAGGTGTAGTTTAGGGTTTAGTTTTAGGATAGATGTAAAATAGGGTTTTGGTTTTAGGGTAGAAAAGAGAGAGGCAAGGGGTGGTTTTAGAGGTTGCTAAGAGGGGTAGGCAAAGGATGGTGGTACTAAAGTTTGATCAAGCAACTCCAACAAGGATTAGCAAGATCTAAGCAAGCAAAGAGGGAGAGGAAGAGAGATGGCCAGGTGATGGTGTGGATGCTCCTTTGGTCCATGCATGATCCAAGCAAGAACAAGCAAGATCCAAAGAGGGGGGGGATTTAGAGGGGTGCATGCCACATTAGCACAAATGTGCATGGGACATGGGGTAGGGTTTTAACTAAGGGATGAAGAGGGAGAGAAGAGGAGGAGAATCAAACTACAAGCCAACACATGTTTTAAACCAAGGAAAAAAACTCCCACTAGGATTCAAACAAAACCAAGAACTAGATTAGGTGGCACTTGCATGGCCCATGCAACATAATTAATGCCCAATGGTTATATTGTGAAAACAACATTATTTCATGTGGCTTTTAATCCTTGCATTCCCAAAAGTGGGCAAAGGCCAAGCAAAAGATTATGGGTGGATCCAACCAACAACTTGGGCTAGAGATAACTCAATAGAATGCCAAGCCCATATTATTGGATGGTGGAATTATAAGGTGGTGAAAGATAAGGTGGTGGAGTCAAAAGAGAGATGCCCCCAACTCAACTTGGGCATATAACAATGTATCAAGAGGCAAATACAATTAATCATGCACATGAGATAAGAACCAAACAAGAAAGGGTTTTATATGATGCACAAATGCAAGGTGGTATGATGACATGAGCATGATATGATGATGATGATGCAACAATTATATGTTGGAAGTGGCCCATTTTATTATTATAACTAGTAGCATTACAGGGGTTAGACAACTGGGATGCTACAACTCTCCCCCACTAAACAGGAATCTCGCCCCGAGATTCTAGGAAGAAGAAGAAGACACAAAGAGAGAAGGATGGTTGGCACGGAGTTCATCTTCACGCTCCCAAGTTGCTTCATCAACAGAATGGTGTGACCACTGCACCTTGCAGAACATGATGGACTTGTTGCGAGTCCTTCGTTCTGCGGTCTCAAGGATTTTTGTGGGGTGTTCTTGATAAGAGAGATCTTCTTGGAGGTCGATTAGCTCATGGTCCACGGTCTTGCCAGGGTCTTTGAAGAACTTCTTGAGCTGAGAGATGTGGAAAACATCATGGACTTTGAGTTTTTCCGGAAGCTCTAGTGCATAAGCAACTTCTCCTCTTCTACCACGTATCTTGAAAGGACCGATGTATCTAGGGGCCAACTTTCCTTTGATACCGAAGCGGTGTGTTCCTCTCATGGGAGTGACACAAAGGTAGACGAGATCACCAGGGGCATATACCATATCTGTGTGCTTCCTGTCATAATTGCTCTTCTGACGGCTTTGAGCAATCTTCAGGTTCTCCAGAATGATATGCACCTTCTCCTGCTCGAGTCACTATGTCGTGGCCAAACCAGATTCTTTCTCCGCTCCCGACCAACCAATGGGAGTTCGCACTTGCGACCATAGAGAGCCTCGAATGGTGCCATCTTCGCACTCTTCCGGAAGCATTGTTGTAGGAGAATTCAGCATATGGAAGGCATTCCTCCCACTTCATGCCAAACGAGATGACGCAAGCTCTAAGCATGTCCTCGAGAATCGATTGATCCTCTCCACTTGTCCTTGAGACCGAGGGTGGTAAGCAGTTTGAAGTTCAACTTTGTTCCCAAAGCTTTTGGAAACTCTCCCAGAACTTTGAGGTGAAGATGCTCCCACGGTCTGAACTGATTTCAAGTGGAACCCCATACAAAGAGACAATCCTGTTGATATAGAGCTCAGCCAACTGAAGTCCAGAAATTGTTTCTTTGACTGGGAAGAAGTGTGCCACTTTTGAAAGCCTGTCGATGACAACAAAAATTGCATTATTGCCCTTCTGCGACCTTGGAAAGCCAGTGATGAAGTCCATCTCAACTTTCTCCCATTTCCATTCCGGAGGTTTCAATGGCTGTAGAAGACCAAATGGTTTCTGATGGGCAGCCTTGACTCTGCAGCAGACATCACATTCTGAGACGTACTTGGCACAATACCTTTTCAACCCAGGCCACCAGTATTGTGTTTTCAAGTCCATGTACATCTTTGTGCTGCCAGGATGGATAGAAAGAACCGACTCATGTGCCTCCTTGAGAACTTGGTCTCTCAGACCCGGGTAGTTTGGAACAAACATCCGGTGATCAAAGAAGAGCGTGCCTTGATCATCAACATGGAAGGACTCGTACTTCGGAAGGTCAAGCTTAGCGATGAGCTTTTTGGTGTGCGGATCACCACGCTGACGAGACCGAATCTGTTCTTCCAAGAGAGGAGTAGCCAGAAGGTTCAGGAGATGCCCTTGTTCCACAATTTCGTGTTCGGTGACGGAATTCCTCGCACAAGAGAGGCCGCTCTTCCACCATGAGGTTGTTGACATAAGCTTTACGACTAAGCGCATCTGCCATGACATTTGCTTTGCCTGGAGTGTAGTTGATGGTCACATCGAAGTCATTGATTGCTTCAATCCATCTCCTCTGCCGAAGGTTGAGATCCGGTTGAGTGAAGATATACTTCAAACTCTTGTGGTCCGAGAAGATCTCACAACGGTTGCCAAGCAAGTAGTGCCTCCATAGCTTCAAAGCAAAGACCACTGCTGCTAGCTCAAGGTCATGTGTGGGATAGTTGATCTCATGCGTCTTCAACTGACGAGAAGCATAAGCAACCACCTGTCTCTCTTGCATAAGGACCGCACCCAATCCTTGCAAAGAGGCATCGCAGAATATCTGGAATGGCTTAGATGTATCCGGAGGAACCAAGACTGGTGTGGAAGTGAGCTTCTCTTTGAGTGTCTCAAAACTTTCTTGGCAAGCAGGTGTCCACAGGTACTTCTTGCCTTTCTTGAGGAGATCGGTAAGAGGCTTTGCTATCTTCGAGAAGTTCTGCACAAAGCGACGGCAATAGCTAGCCAAGCCGAGAAAACTCCGCACTTCCTTGACATTAGCAGGAGGAAGCCATTCAACTATTGTCTTCACGGTTTCCGGGTTGACTGCAATGCCCTTGGCAGAGATGACATGTCCCAGATATGTTACTTCAGGCAACCAGAACTCACACTTAGAGAACTTTGCATACAAGCGGTTCTCACGAAGCTTGTTCAGGACACATCGCAGGTGCTCTTCATGCTCCTCCTTGGACTTGGAATAAACCAGAATGTCATCCAGATATACCACCACAAACTTGTCCAGGTACTCCATGAAAACGGAGTTCATCAGCCTCGAGAAGGTAGCAGGTGCGTTGGTGAGGCCGAAAGACATGACCGTGTACTCATACAGGCTGTAGCGAGTGGTGAAAGCTGTTTTGGGAACATCCTCTTTGCGAATTTTGATTTGGTGATAACCACTCCTCAAATCCAGCTTAGAGAACACCACAGCTCCTGCCAGCTGATCAAAAAGATCATTTATCCGAGGAAGAGGATATTTGTTCTTGATGGTTTTAGCATTTAGAGCCCGGTAGTCAACACATAGCCTATCGGTTCTGTCACGCTTCTTCACAAAGATTGTTGGGCTACCCCAAGAAGAAGTGCTGTGTTGAATGAAACCCAACTTCTCTTGTTCATCAAGTTGTCGTTTGAGTTCACCATTTCGAAGGACCCATTTTGTATGGCCTCTTGGAGATAGGAGCCGTTCCAGGTTCAAGCTCAATCACGAATTCAACTTCGCGATCCGGAGGCATACCTGGCAACTCTTCAGGAAAGACATCCGGGAACTCACAGACCACTGGTACCTTCTGAATAGCTTCCATAGCATCATCATTCAGAGCAGCCAAGGAATAGAGCTGGACAGGAGGAGTCATACTTGGAGAGAAGACTATGTGGCCTTCAGGGATCTTCAGAGACACTGAGCGTTCAGCACAATCAATCACAGCTGCATTTGCTGTCAACCAATCCATGCCCAAGATGACATCAATGTCAGAGTTGCCCAGAATAATCAAAGAAGCCAGAAATGAAGAACCACCAATCTCAACTTGATTGCCATGACTGATCTTAGATGCTACCATATTTGCTCCAGGAGAAAGAACCATTAGCCGCTTGGGAAGAGGATCTGACGTTAACCCATTCTCACTTGCAAACTTGTATGACACAAAGGAATGTGATGCACCAGAATCAAAGAGAACTCGTGCAGGAACTGAGTTAACTGAAAGCATACCCATGACAACTCCAGGTGCGAGCTCAGCTTGAGAGGCATTGACGCAATTGGCGCGAACAACCGCAGACCCGGGCTTAGTGTTGATGTTGAGAGCCCGAGGCGGTGGTGCACGAACCGAGGGAGAGCTTGTTGCAGATCTTGGCGGGGGTTGAGGGAGAGCTTTGTTCTTCATTGGACAGCCCAGTTCATTCGATGTCCGAGATCTCCACACGTGTAGCGTGCACTAGCTGGACGTGGAGCGAGTAACCGCCGGACTCCGCCAGCGCTCGGTAAGGGTTGTTGTAGCCCCCGGAGCCGCAGCGTGGTGAAGTTTGGTGGCCTTGACGTGAAACTCGCAGGTCTTGGTGGAGCCAGAGCGACGGTGGGGTGTTAGGAACCCACACGCCGCTTAGAAGGAGCTGCCATAACCGAAGAGCTTGATGCATCCTGTTATGTTTCTTGGACTCCTCAAACATCTCGCTTGCCTCCTCTTGCAGTCTTGTGTCTTTGTAGTTCAGAAGGTTGCCGGTCTTGCATGCGTGATTGCATACTTGATCGACGCATTGAGCCCTTGCCTGAATCTTTTCTGCTTTTTCTTGTCATCAGATACCTCATCACCACCATAGCGAGACAGGTTCATGAAGTTCCTGATGTAGGTGTTGACGTTATCATTTCCCTGCTTCAGGTTGAGGAAGGCCTCCTTCATCCTTTCCATCACAATCTCTGAGAGAAATTGTTCTTTGAAAGCTGCCATGAACCTCTCCCAAGTTGGCTGGAACCCGGTGCAGCTTGCCTTCAAGTAGTTTTCCCACCATAGAGCCGCATCTCCCTTGAGAAGGTGGGTAGCACACTTGACCCACTCCTCTCGGAACATCGCCAGCCTCGAGCAACCTTGAGATCTCATGCAGCCAATCATCCGCATCAAGAGGTCGGTCGACACGCCGAATCGGCGAGGTTGAACTTGAGGAAGCTCTTGATGTCACCACGCTTGGGAGGTGGAGGAAGTGGAGCGAACTCATTCCTTCTGATTCTCTCCTCGAAGCGCTGCTGGTTCTCTTGCATGGCTGCCAGAGCATTTGCAATGTTCGACAGCGCTGAGCCCAGTTCCGGAGGAATATCCTCTTCAGTCCGGCATGGGGGAGCCATCCTGTCATTGATGTAAAACTAAAGTCAGTACTATAATGGAAGATGATAATAATCCAAAATAGTACCAAGATGGAATTAACCAAGATTAAAGGATACAATTTACTGAGACGATATAAAAATATCAACAAAGTTCATAGCACCTCAAAGATATTAAGCATATCGCACACGACTGAAAAGGAGTGTGGTACACAAACATATCAAAGAAAAATTTTCCACAAATTTCGGCATTAAAATACCAATAGATGCGCAAAATTACTTAACGAATCAAGATTAGTGACTCTACCGATCCAATATACAAAAGCGAATGATACAAGTAGTGGTATGGTCGCGACTCCATCCCGCACTCAAATCATTACTCCGCACATGAACAAGTGGAACACATATCCTAACCCCTTCTTCTCACGACGAAACCTAAAGATTAGTACTACGGAAACGAACACCCCAAACAAGATAGCGTCGGATACAAAGCGGAAGATAGATTGCATCGGTTTACAAAAGCCTGTTGGTATGGAATGTACCAACAGTGGATAACCAAAGGCAGATAAGATAACAACTTGGATGCAACAGATAGACAATGGATTACACACATACACACACACACAACCTATGGTACTACGGAAACCCAGAACACGTGAATCCTAGTTTGAACTTTGAGAAGAGGATTGAAAACGTTACACTTCCTTACCAGAAAAAGGGTGGGTGGGAGGGTAAGAAGAAAAATGAAGCAGTCCTACTCTCGCGTTTTGTTTTTCCCTAATATACATAACTACCAAAATATTTGCTAGACTGACAACGACCGTTTGGCTGAAACCCTGAAGGTCGGGATGGCTCTGATACCAATTGTAACTACCTCGGTGAACTACGCTCCTAGATACAAGCCTGGATGAGTGATAGTGGTTGAAATAGTACGGTGGGGCCCCAAAAGCCACTCACTGGTAGTCCTTTCAGACGTCCCAACCACTACCCTCTCAACGGGACCTGTCAGGCGGCGTGGTCGGCGCGGCGAAGGGATCAACTACGTACACAAGTGGGTATGTACGCAAGCCACCATACAAGAGTACATCAGAGCCACACCATCTAGAAAGAAAGGAAATATACCAACGCCATACGACAAGATTCAAATGACCTAGATAAATCTATATTTTAGGATAACTCCTCATACAACACACATCAGAGTATCATGCGGAAGCGGCAAACAAGATCCGAGTACGGATAGGAAGCAAATAGGCATAAGATGCCAGAAAATAAGCACATCCCAACTACAGGTCTCACGGATCCCGTTCGGAATCTCTACACCGAGCGATCGTTGCCCACATCATCGGCTTCTTCCACCCAAAGATCCGCCACGAGAAGGTACCTGTTCATCTGAATCAAGAATTTATCGTGTGAGACCCTAAGGGTACTCAGCAAGACTTAATGCCTCTAAAGGGGACACAACCTGGGGTGACGCAATTGCAGCAAAAGGTAAACCCTAGCAATTCTACAGATAAACGCTAACCATCCGCCTAACCAATGATAGACGGATGTCCGTGAATTTAAGTACAACAGTTTTAATGGTAATCTCATCCGATCCATCCTCCTCCCTGCTTACCAACAAGGAAGCGGACGAACAACCCCCCCCCCCATCCGTTGGCAATTTTATTAACCATTCCATGAGTATTGCACTATTTACTAGTCAAGTCACTTAGTCATATTAAGGCGGTACTTTAGTTATGCTTGTCTATGATCGAGAAACTGTGCTCCAAGTCGTCCATATCCGCGGACACGGCTTTCAGAAAGTTTTACCCGGCCGGGGTGCACCAATAGCAACACACGCTCGATCAACCTCGGAAAAACCAACTCAAAACCCAACGAGGCTTTCACGACTGAACAATCACAGGATTCAGAGATATTTCAGGGGGCCACCCCTTGAAGTATACCCGCAACGAAGTAAGCAAGCTTCGAGACGGACTCAAGGTTTGCGACAATGGTCAGAACGACAAGGTCCCCAATCGGGATCACGATACCGCGAAAACATTACGCTTACCTAAACAGCATATACAGAAGTAGCATGGCATAAGTACAGGATAGTAAATAAAACCTCAAACTAATTTGTGGCCCCAAGAAATAAGACGGAATCAAGCTCTGGCCCAGGGGGGTCCCATATACCTCCCGGATGTGGATAGCGCGATAAATCAAGGAACAGAATCAAGTACTCGGGGTCTTACGGACACAAGTGAGGGAAAAACCAAATAGCAGATATTGCTCACGGTGCCACTTTCTTTAGTTATCCCAACTACTCGAAGTTAAGTTGTTTAAGTACCTCATTATTCACCAGACTCTCACAAACCCTACACATGCTGTTCTACGACTCGCATGGCTCAAACAACTCCTATAGTAATGGCTCATGGGGTGGGGGAAACAAGCTTGGTGGGGTTTAAAAGTAAAGGCTATGCATACTTGGGATTCAGTTTAATGCAATCGCGACTCAATGATGCAAGAATAAGATAGAGGCAATAGGTACTGTATGTATGCAAGCATGTGGTAGTGCTTGCCTGGTATCTCTGTTGAAGCAAAGGACGGTTCTGGGTGGTGCTCCTGGTTCTCTTGATACAACCCCTGCTCAGTGTCAATCCGAGAAAAACCAAACAAACAAGGCCAACATGAATATAGAGCACAAGCATATGAATAAGATGCGTCAAGCAAACAATCATGCCATGATGAATGATGCACAATTTACATGGCAAGTAAAGTAGCATGGCATGGGTGAGGTGTGAAGGACAAGAAAATAACATTTAGGTGGGTTTTAGAATCACATTTGTTGCCATAACATTTGTTGTTCAACATATATTTATATGATGCATGCTGCAATTGAAGTCATGGATAGCATAAACAGAAAGGTCTCGTCGAGCTGATCAATTTAGACTACTTATTTGCTTAATTTGGAATTATAAAACAAAAGTTATTAAATATTTAAATTCTAGTGGCAAAAGTTGTAATTTAATTAAACTTGGAATTTTATTTGTGCAAAAGGTAAAATGGATGGCATATTTGAAATCCTCTCATTTTTCTGATATCCAAACATATATTATTTGTCAAATTTGGATTTACTTTGGCAAAGTTATTTAAATCTGAATTGAGTTTTGAATTTTGAAATTATTTAAACCAAATTTGAATTAACCAGACGCAGAAACATTTTATACACAGCCAGACTTACCCACAGAGGCTTACAGGTGGGGGCCCAGGGGCTTGCGGTCCCACGCGCCAGCGGCTGTGGGGAGGCTGGACCGCGGGTTGAGCTCCTGAAAATACAGGAACCTTTTTGCAAAAATGCTACGCAGGCCGACAGGTGGGGTTTGAGGAGCGCGGGTTAATAACCCGGAGCCCTAGGGACCTAAACGCAAAAGAGTCTGGCGCCGCTAACTGACGAACTGACGAATGCACGCGACGTTCTGCTAGCTGATCCCAGATGCCAACGACGATGGCGAGCGAACGACAACGAATTCTGCTAAACCGTAAAAACATAAAACGTAGGGGAAAGTACCAGCTACAATTTTCGTTAAGGGTTCGACGACGGATCTAGGCTACAGCGAGCGGGGCACGTTGGCGAACAGAGGGCAAACTGCTGCTGCTATCTTGCGCTGCTGCTCAGCGTTCATGCGCCGGGCGAGCGTGAGCGCCAGAGCGGCGAGGCGGCACAGCGGCCAGGGGAGGATGCTCACCGGTGGATGCGAGGGGGAAGGCGAGGCGAGGCAGGCGGGGTCCTTCAGGGTCCGATCTCCGGCGACGTGGGAGCGCGAGGTCGTCGGGAGTGCGCCGGGGGGGGTCGTCTGCGGCCACCACCTGCAGACACCGACGGTCACTGTCGAGCCAGAGATAGGGGCAGATGGGCAGGCCCAGAACACTACGGGGGTTTTCGCTTGGCACCTTGGTCACGGGCGGGGACGAGGCCTGGCGCGACAAGCTCAGACGGGCGCCAGGGCAGACGTCGAACGGGCCATGGCGGCGGAGGGGAAAACGAGGAAGAAAGGGAAGAATCTAGGTTTCTGCGGGGGCTTCGAGCGAGGATAAGAAGAGGAGGGGAGGGTGACGAGGATGACGGCGGACGGACGGCCACCTGCTCGCTGTCTCTGCTTTTCCCGTCTGGCGAAGCGATCGACGTCGGGAAGAAGAAGCAGTAGCGCGACAATTGGAGGGGTTCTTGGGCGGGACAGTGAGTTGGGCCGTGAAGCTTCCTGCTGGATGGCTGATGGGCTGCAGCGGCTGGATGGGCTGCCAGGGTTCTCTCTCTCTCTTTTTATCTCCCTTTTCTCTTTTATTTGTTTGATTTGTTTGTGTCAATTATATTTCAAAACAAACCAGCTGCTGATTCAAATTCTTTTGAACACAGGCACGGAGATTCGACAGGGGAGGCCTAACTAGGAGGAGGGAAAGAGGGCCACTTGGGTTGTGGTAGACTAGGTGGGGTTTGGGGGTATGGGTCCATGTTAGATGGGTTTAGGGTTGATAGCTAGAGAGGAGAGGAGAGGGGTAGATGGTAGCTAGGTTTTGTTTAGAGGAAAAGGTAGATGGTTTGGGGTAGGTTTTGGGTTTGCTATAGGGAGGTGTAGTTTAGGGTTTAGTTTTAGGATAGATGTAAAATAGGGTTTTGGTTTTAGGGTAGAAAAGAGAGAGGCAAGGGGTGGTTTTAGAGGTTGCTAAGAGGGTAGGCAAAGGATGGTGGTACTAAAGTTTGATCAAGCAACTCCAACAAGGATTAGCAAGATCTAAGCAAGCAAAGAGGAGAGGAAGAGAGATGGCGGTGATGGTGTGGATGCTCCTTTGGTCCATGCATGATCCAAGCAAGAACAAGCAAGATCCAAAGAGGGGGGGATTTAGAGGGGTGCATGCCACATTAGCACAAATGTGCATGGGACATGGGGTAGGGTTTTAACTAAGGGATGAAGAGGGAGAGAAGAGGAGGAGAATCAAACTACAAGCCAACACATGTTTTAAACCAAGGAAAAAAACTCCCACTAGGATTCAAACAAAACCAAGAACTAGATTAGGTGGCACTTGCATGGCCCATGCAACATAATTAATGCCCAATGGTTATATTGTGAAAACAACATTATTTCATGTGGCTTTTAATCCTTGCATTCCCAAAAGTGGGCAAAGGCCAAGCAAAAGATTATGGGTGGATCCAACCAACAACTTGGGCTAGAGATAACTCAATAGAATGCCAAGCCCATATTATTGGATGGTGGAATTATAAGGTGGTGAAAGATAAGGTGGTGGAGTCAAAAGAGAGATGCCCCCAACTCAACTTGGGCATATAACAATGTATCAAGAGGCAAATACAATTAATCATGCACATGAGATAAGAACCAAACAAGAAAGGGTTTTATATGATGCACAAATGCAAGGTGGTATGATGACATGAGCATGATATGATGATGATGCAACAATTATATGTTGGAAGTGGCCCATTTTATTATTATAACTAGTAGCATTACAGGGGTTAGACAACTGGGATGCTACAACGAAGTTGGAATCTCCGCTTTGATGAGGTGATCAAAGAGTTTGGATTTGTCCAAACTTATGGAGAAGCTTGTATTTACAAGAAAGTGAGTGGGAGCAATGTGGCATTTCTGATATTATATGTGGATGACATATTATTGATCGGAAATGATATAGAACTTTTAAACAGTGTTAAAAGTTATCTAAACAGCAAATTTTCAATGAAGGACCTAGGTGAAGCGTCATACATATTAGGCATAAAGATCTATAGAGATAGATCTAGGCGTCTAATAGGGCTATCGCAAAGTACATACCTTGATAAGATTTTAAAGAAGTTTAAAATGGACGGAAGTAAGAAGGGTTCTTACCTATGTTGCAAGGCAAGACATTGAGTAAGACTCAAAGTCCGGCTTCGGAAGAAAGAGAGAGATAATGGACAAAATCCCTATGCTTCACCATAGGCTCTATTATGTACGCCATGCTATGTACAAGACCGGATGTGGCACACGCTATTAGTTTGACTAGTAGGTACCAATCGGATCCGTGTTGAACCGGATAGCGGTCAAGAATATCCTTAAGTACTACGAAGAACTAAGGATATGTTTCTTGTATACTGGAGGTGAAGAAGAGCTCGTCGCTAAGTGTTATGTCGACGCTAGCTTTGACACCGATCCGGATGACTCTAAGACTCAATCCGGATCGTTTTCTCATGAATGGCGGAGCGTTAGTTGGAGGAGCTCCAAACAACCTGTGGTAGCAGGATCAACAACGGAGGCGAATATGTTCTTTGCTTGAGCGGCTCGAAGCGATTTGGATGAAGGAGTTCATATCCGAACTAGGAGTTGTGGCAAGCGTTGGACCCAATGGTGATCTATTGTGACAACAATGGTGCCATTGCCAATGCCAAAGAGCCAAGGTCTCACAAGCATTCCAAGCATATTAAGCGCGGTTTCACTCCATCCGCGAGCATGTCAAGGATGGAGATATAAAGATTTAGAAGTACATACGGATCTCAATGTAGCGTATCCTTTGACTAAAACTCTCCCTAGAGCAAAACATGATCAACACCGTAAATCAATGGGTGTTAGATATATCACTATGTAACTAGATTATTGTCTCTAGTGCAAGTGGGAGATCAAGGAATATGCCCGAGAGGCAATAATAAATTGTTTATTATGTGTATTCCAAGTATATGATAGATGTTTATTTTGCATGCTATAATTGTATTAATACGGAAACGTTAATACATGTGTGTTTAATAAACAAACAGAAAGTTCCTAGTTAAGCCTCTCTTATAAACTAGCTCGTTGATTAACAAGATGATCAAGGTTTCCTGATCATGGACATTGGATGTTGTTAATAACGGGATCACAACATTAGTGTAATGATGTGATGAACATTCATCCGAAGTATAGCATTACGATCATAGTCATTGAGTTTATATTGCTATAACAACTTACGAAGTGATCCTAATCCTTAGACCATGAGATCATGTCAATCGCTAACACGGAAGAGTTTCTTGATAACATCAAACGCGTCACCGTAAAGGGTGATTATAAAGATGGGTTCGAACTAATAAAGTGTTATGTAGAGGCTCATGGATCGAGAGTGGAATTTGTTCATCCCGATGACGGATAGATATACTGGGCCCTCTCGGTGATATCACATTGATTAGCTTGCAAGCAAGTGATTTGATCACTAGAATGTTATATCACGGAACGAGAAAAGAGTGCATGTCGAACGAGATCAAACTAGGTATGGAGATACCGATGATCGAATCTCGGACATGTAATATATCGTGAAACAAAGGGATTAAGATACTAGCGTAAAGGTTCCACGATCACAAGAAAGTCATCGTTGAATGTGTGGGAGTCGATGGGTCTCGATCCCGCTCGATTATTGATCGAGAGGGTCTCGATCATGTCCGCATTATTCACGAACCGTAGGGTGACACACTTAAGAGACACCGACATCCAATTGGAGCAAAAGTTTCATGCCGAAAGAATAAACAAGCGAGAATTTATTTCACTAGATACCAAAGGTTTTGGGTGAAATTGCATAAAGTGGTTATGCATGTGAAATAGAATTCTAGCAAGGGGTTATTTGTGAATGTTTGTCATTAAAGTAATTGACAAAATTCTGAATAAAATAAAAGAGTTTTATTTAATGAGAGTTTGCATTAAATTTGGTGGAAATTTAATGGGATCTTTGAGTGGGATTTTGAGTGGAGGAATTTGGAGGAGTTTTGTGAGTGGAGTGTCCACCCACATGAAGAGGGAGGCAAGGGCAGCCCCCATGCGCCACCACCTTGGGGTTCCTCCTCCTATAAAAGGAGCCCTCCTCTCACTTCTCACTCACACCTCCTCGTGAAGGATCTCTCCCCTCTAGAATTTATCCCCATGATCTCGGACTAGCGAGATACATGTTCCCGTGGCTATTCGGCAAGAAAGAGTTGTGCTTCATTGCATCGGAGCGAGGAGGCGGAGGTTGCTCGGTGCCTCGAACGTGTGTGCGAGCACGGATGCGCTGCTGATTTGCGGCGCTAGGACTTCCTCTCGATCTTGAGATCGGCAAGAGATCGTCTACATCAACCACGAGTGGGACTCGTTAAACTTTGTCGGTCTTCAAGGGTATGTTCTCTACGGATATACATCCGCCCGTTGTTTGTATCTAGTATAAATAGATCTTGGTATATAGTTCACATCGTAGGAAAATTTTTGTTTTCTATGCTGCGAACCCTTCAGGAGGTGGCACCACTCTTCATTTGATCGATGTCAACTTTGATGGCGGTTTGTTGGCCCGTGGCCGGAAGTCGGAGTTTGTTAATTTCTTTCGGATATGTGTGAATCTTTAATCTCTAGTCACAAAACCTTTCAAATTATTATTAATTAACACATTTACATCAGATTTCATGTGTGTACAGCCCTCTCCTATACATCGGACCATGTGCCGACGCTCCTGTAGCGCTGTATTGCAGTGTTGCGCCGACTATGATTTCAGGACCCCAGAGGAGACTCTAAGGACATCTCCACCGGGTCTACTCAAATGGTCCGAGCGTGTTCGAACTTGTCGTGCGAGCGTGCGAGATGTGCGCGACATCCTAACGGAACGACCCATCCGGACTGACCCATCCAGGCGTCAAACTTGGGTCACAGATGCGTCTGTTCGGACAGACGTGGACGCTGGCCTGTCCGGTTTTGTAGCAGGCTGATCCAGTTGCAGCCACGAAATGGCCTTCTTCTCTCTCCTCTCTCTTGGACTGACTTGTCCGATTTAGTCCGTTTGTATCGTTGCTGCCGGACGCGACTGGCTGGACATGCCAAACCATGACTCAAAAGCGTCGATAGAAAAACTCAAACGGATAAAAACGGACACAATTTGGTTTGCCCGTTTGTGCTCCGGGTTGAGATGCCCTAAGAAAAGAACTTACTCCCTCCCTCCGTTCACTGGATACACTTCAAAATAAAATGAACCTAGGCAATACATGTGTTAAAAAAATCGAACCCGAGGGAGTAGTACTAGTAAGTTTTCATCTTAAATTTTGTACAGTACGTTTGCTGCTGCATCTAGAGGTTTGACCGAGGAGCAACATGGTTTGGGTCCTTTCGCGGCAGCAGCAGGCGCTGGATGGGTTGATTCGGAAAGGAAACGACCGCCGCCCGAGGTCGCGCACCGCTTGCGTGGCATGTGCATGTGGATGTGGTGACCAAAAGGAGCAGCTGGAAACACAGCACAAGAGAAAGCGAAGAGCAGGAGCAGGCCGCCTGCACCGCAGCAGCAGCATCGATCCGTCCCTCCCATAGTCCCATCAAGTCTCAGGCACCAACCCCAACGCCTCCTCCTCCTTCTCCTTCCACCACTCTCTCTCTCTTTCTCTCTCTCTTTCCGCGCACACACGAACGGTCCGGGTACCCGTGCCCTGCCGACGGGCGACGGCACAGAGAGAGAGAAGAAAGATCCTTCGCGGGCGAACCATCATCGCCCGGGAAAAAGGATAAGAAAAAGGCGCTTCTTCGCGGGCTGCGCAGGATATAGTAGCAATAAAGCAGCAGCAGGACGAGAAAAGATCTCCGTCGATAGCTTTACAGTTTTATTTCTGCGCCAGATTTTGATTCCCTCTCCTCTCCGCCCCATCATCATCGACCAATCACCGCATCGTCGTCCGTCGCCAGGTACGTAGGCCGCGCCTCCTCCTTGATCTCGTCGCTCCTCCAGAGATTTTGTTTCGCTTCCGTCCGCGCGCGCATGTCGCCGGAGGACGTACATACTACTGTACGAGGCTAATCGACCGGTCGCCGATCCGTTGTTTCAGGCGACGACGACCGGCAGGAGGTACAAGTCAACGCCGCCCGGCCGGGGGTGATCCCGCGCGCAAGATCCGAGGCCAACACCCAACAGGGCCACGACGCGCGTTCTTCTTCAACAACAGCGGCGGCGATGGGGTCGTTCAAGGGGCACGTGCTCCCCGGGACGCTGTTCCTCCTGGTGGGCGCGTGGCACGTCTGGGCGGCCGTGGCGCGCTTCACGGCCGACCCGCTCGGCTTCCGCCTCCGCGTCTGGAACCCCGTCGCCGGCGCCGGAGGCAAGCTGCGGCACCTCGAGCTCTACGTCGTCGCGGGGGGCGCCTTCCTCGACATGTGCATCGAGGTGCTATACTCCACGCACCTCCACATCTTCGCGCCAGGGGGCGGGGTCAACCCGGCGCACCTCAACGACCTCGAGCACGGAGGCATGCTCCTCATGTTCTTCCTCCTCGGCGCACTCGCGCTCATCTCACAGAACACCAGGTCTGTCACACAATATCCCATCCCCGTTGCGCTCTCTTTTCATATGATCCGAAATCCATTCTTTTTTTTTTCGTTTCATTCATCATAATCCTCTTCATTTCATTCTATTTTCACTTGATGATCACTGAATCAAATATCTCGAGTACAATAAATTTGCAAAAACCGGTCGATCGGATTTTAATTCAGGATGAACAACTCGATCGACCAATCATCCGTCGTACACTCGGCCTAAACTTCTTCGAATCTGGAAAAGGGAAAAGGGGGATGGTTGTTAGGTCAGTTGGTTGGTGTTTTGACTACCGGGGTGTCGCATCTTAAATGTTAACAACAACAAAGGACGGACAGGCTACAGGGAGAGAAGTACATTGGCTGTTTCCAGGCTAAGCCATGTGGGACTCTTGACTCACAAACCTACTGTCCAACTTGGCTACCGCGGGTCTTTGATTCATTAATTGTGGCACAACACAATTCTGTTTTGCAAAACTCAGGCTTCTTCTGCTTCTAGGTCGCTTAAATTAAGCCAGGCCGGCAGCTTTTCATGAATACTCCCTCAAGTTCCGCAAATAAGCGTACTTCTAGCATTTGTACACTCATGAGTGGCCATTGCAAAATTCTGTTTTGCAAAATTCAGGCTTCTTCTGCTTCTAAATACCTTGAACGGCAGCTTTTCACGAATACTCTTTCCGTCCATCCGCAAATAAGTGTACTTCTAGCATTTGCTTTGAGCCGAATACTGAGGATATTCTCGTGAGTGGCCATTGCTTTCAGCACAAAGCCAAAATCTATTATTGTGCACATGAACGTAGCAAAAGCTTATCAGCTCAAGCTCATCATACTTCAACCTTGACAGAGAGACACAGACACGGACAAGTTCCATGTTTACTTTTCCTTTTTTTTTATAGGAGTGGGAGGTGGTGGGGGGGACAGGGCCCATTTTCTGTCATTTCTTGAGTGCGTAGATAAACCAATAGTAGCGGATATGGAACCTGACTCTGTTTCACGTTCGATACTAGTAGTACTTGGAGGGCCCTACTTTGATCTCAAGTGGAGCTTCCGTGTAACCTTTTTGCCCTGCAATCATACTGTCATCTTGTTTCAGCTTTGTCCCTTCAGCCATTGTTAAAAAATAAATAAACAGCGGCGTGTCTCATTGTAAAAGTACACCTCAATCATCACTCAAATCATACAACTGTTTTTCCCTTATAAAAATAAATAAATCATACTAGAACTGTTTTGGTTTCTTGAGTGCAAGAAATTTATTCGAATGGTTAACCTGACGAATTTAGTGTGCAAATGATTTTGAAACTGACAGTGAAGTGAACTTGATGGTTCCTTCTCGTAATGTGTCACGAAGAAGTTCTGCTTTTGATTTCTTTATTATTTAGGAGTGGGTGGTTGGGGCAGGGGCAGGGGCCATTCTGTCATTTTTTTAGTTGCGTAGATAAACCAATAAGGATACGGAACCTGACTCTTTTTCACATCCGATTAGTACTTGGGGGCGTCCTACTTGATCTCAGTGGAGCTTCTGTGTAACCTTTTTGTCCTGCAATCATATTGCCATTTTGTTTTATCTTGTCCTTGCAGCCATTGTTAACAAAATTAACATTAGTGTGCCTCATTGTAAAGGTACACATGAATCAAGCAGTGATTTTGGTTTCTTGCGCGCACGGAATTTAAGTGAATAACTAAGGATAACCTAATGAATTGGTGTGCAAATGGTTTTGAAATGTGAGAACTGATTGGAGGATTGAACTTAAATGATTCATGTATGTGAACTGTTATGAAAAGTTTTATTTAGCATTTTCACATCTAATTCCCTGCTGATTTTACCCCCCTTAACTTTTCACCGTGCCTTCTTAGCAGTTTATCCCAATTCGTAAGCATCTCGGTGAGCTAACTTGAACTTTTCATTGGCTATCGCCACAAGCAGGTACCTGCCCCTGACGGAGGGTGCGCTGTGCCTGGTATCAGCGACGGCGTTTACAGCGGAGTTCCTGCTCTTTTACTTCCACTCGACAACTCACCAGGGACTGGAAGGCTATTACCACTACCTCCTGGTTCTGCTCATTGGGCTCTGCGTCGTCTCCAGCGTCCTGGGCGCGCTCCTCCCGGAGAGCTTCCCCGCCGATCTGGCCAGTGGCATGCTTATCACCCTGCAGGGCCTGTGGTTCTACCAGACGGCGTTCACGCTCTACGGGTCTATGCTCCCCGAGGGGTGTCACCGCGATGCTGACGGGCACATCGACTGCCACGGGCATGCTGCTGGGGAGCGCGCGGAGCAGCTCGCCAATTTCCAGCTCTTTGCGTACGTCTTCCTCGTGTTCGTCTACACCCTAGGCTGCTATGCCGTCGCTGCCGCTAGGTACGGCCACCCGGACCTGAAGACGATGCACGCCACGGCGATGGAACGCCGAGATAATGGCCCCAACAGGGGTGGATTCGTCGCGACGCTGTCGCGGGAGCAAGGCGTGATCTAGTGGCCCGGATGCTGATTCGCATTGTTGTCTTGGTTTTGGTACAGAAGTACGAGTCACACGCATATAGTATGGATGGGCAATTCGGGAGCTCACATCATTGTAGGGTACAAGGAGAGTGAAGAACTGCACATAATTACATTGGGGTTAATTACACAGGGTGACACATATACACTTGTCTTGGTTTACGGTGAAGATTACATACTTTTCTCATGAGAGGATTAGCATAAGTTACTCCCAGATGATCTTTTCTTACTAGAGAATTTTTTTTACTCGAGACATAATACTAGTAGCAATTTTGTTGCGTACACCAGGTGTGGAACTACGTGATCACTGTATGTCCGTTTTGGAGTACACGGCACAAGTGCTGAATCCAATCATCTGTTTCACGTTATTCATCAGGGTTGAGATGAACATGAATGTCACACAAAGTATGTGAGAAGAAAACATGTGCTTAGCCTGTGGGGTTGTTTGTATTCTGATGTGACAGGGTATTGTTAAAACTGCATAATGAGTGTTTTCCCAGTCTAAAATTTGTTTTCTAAAATCTAATGATCTCAAAATCTATGATATCCAAACAACTACTAAGAGAAAAGAAAAACAACATACTAGAGGGTTTTCCAGACAAGAAACAATAAATTCTTTTTTTAAAGCCAGCAAAGAGACAATGAAGAGTTCATTATTGTTGGGAGACCCATGTACACGCTCTACGGGTCGATGCTCCCCGAGGGGTGTCAGTGTCACCGCGATGCCGACGGGCACATCGACTGCCGTGGCCCGTGGGCATGCTGGTGGGGAGCGCGCGGAGCAGCTCGCCAATTTCCAGCTCTTCGCTTACGTCTTCCTCGTGTTCGTCTACACCCTAGGCTGCTATGCCGTTGCTGCCGCTAGGTACGGCCACCCGGACCTGAAGACGATGCACGCCACGGCGATGGAACTCACGTCATTGTAGGGTACAAGGAGAGTGAAGAACTGCACATAATTACATTGGGGTTAATTACACAGGGAGACACATATCCACTTGTCTTAGTTTGCGGCGAAGATTACAGACTTTTTTCATGAGAGGATTAGCATGTAAGTTCCTCCCAGATGTTCTTTTCTTACTAGCGAATTTTTTTACTTGAGAGATAATACTACTCCATCCGATTCATATTACTTGTCATTAAAATGGATGTATCTAGCATTAGAATATGTCTAGATACATCCATTTTAATGGCAAGTAATATGGATCGGAGGGAGTAGTAGCAATTGTGTTGCATACACCAGGTGTGGAACTAGGTGATCAGTGTTTTGGAGTACACGGCACAATTGCTGAATCATCTGTTCACGCTATTCATCAGAGTTGTGATGAATGTGCATAGTCACACAAAGTATGTGAGAAGAATAGATGTGCTTAGCCTGTGGTGTTGTTTATATTCTGATGTTCGCTGCTGGGTATGGTTATTCAGACAGGCGTGTTGTTCAGCCGTAGCCCGTAGTATTTTTTGTTTACCTCTGTGAGCCTTTTTGGGTCTTCTCGGCGTTTGTTTTCCTTACGAAACAAGAAAAAAAACTGCATAACGGAGTGTTTTCCCAGTCTAAAATTTGTTTTCTAAACTCTGACGATCTGAAATCTATGATATCCAAACAACCACGATGGAAAAAAAACTGCATACTGGAGGGTTTTTCTGACGAGAAACAAGAAATCTTTTTTTAAAGCCAGCAAAGACACGATGAGGAGTTGATTATTGGTGGGAAATGTACGATTTTTGTCGAGAGAAATCAACAAAAAGATGCAGATAAATGAGAAGGCAAATTCGTTTTGTCCTAGTAATAAAACTAGAAAAAAAATAAACGACGCCTGAGAGATTCGAACTCTCGCGGGGAAACCCCATGTACTTAGCAGGCACACGCCTTAACCACTCGGCCAAAGCGTCGTTGTTGTTACTCACCGCAAGTGATTTTATATATTTTCTTCCTTTGGTGTCCCGTTCTGGTTTTGACCATTTTCAATTCAGAAGTTCCAAACTGGGAAGGACCTTTCACTTTTTTACTTATTTATTATATATCGCCACTTTTTGTCAATTCTAATCTACTGCGTATGGGTGAGTGCAAGTGAAAGCTTTTCTTGTAACTGCAAAAAAACTAAAATCCAAAATTACATTTAAACAAATACATAATCCTATGTTGACATGTATACACGATTAAAGGGGTCTAGAAAATTCACACAGTATGGTCGTTAATTCCATCCTCCAACTAGAAGAAATTGTTGCCTAAAGGTCATCACTAGAGCATATTTTACCCTCGATCTGGTCTCCAGCTGATTTTCTGTTGTCTTCACAAATTCATACACAGGCCAACCAGAACCCTCGCCACGTACGTCAAAGCAGCCTCCTCCTCTGGTTACCTGGCCACGGACGGCCAGGATTTGATCACGTTGGAGCTAGACGATATGCATGCTCAAACTAGCATCAGCCAGTCAGTATCCCCCTGCTGCACCAGCGAGAATTCTTGGGTCACGACGCGCCGGCCACCTCCTCCACCATCCTCGCCGCCTCCGCCATGTTGGGCCGGCTCTCCGGCGCGGCTTCGGTGCACTCGACGGCGATACGCACCAGCTGCACGGCGGAGGCCCCGCCGGTGTTGGCGATGACGGGGTCGAGGATCTCGCGCTCGCTGCCCTCGGTGACCGCCGCGGCCGCCCAGTTCACGACGTCGGTGCCGCCGCGCGCGTTGAGGAGGTACTGCGAGGGGAACCTCCCCGTGACCAGCTCCAGGAGCACCACGCCGAAGCAGTACACGTCGGACCTGGCCGACACGGGCACGCGCTGCTGCTGCTGCTGCTGCGCGCCCGCGGCCTCCGGCGCCCGGAACGAGAACATGGCCTGCGACAGCTGCGGCGCGTTGACGAGAGGGAAGAAGCCGTAGTCCACGATGTGCGGCTCCAGCTTGGCGTCGAGGAGGATGTTCCCTGACTTGAGGTTCCCGTGCGGTGGCGGTGGCGGCGGCGCGTCGAAGTCGGCGCCGTCCATGCTCTTGAACCGCGTCGCCGGGATGCCAAGCTTCTCGTGGAGGTACGCCATGCCGCGCGCCACGCCGAGGGCGATCCGCAGCCGCGTCGGCCAGTCCAGGATCACCCTGTTCGGGCTCTGGTCCCCTGCGCCAAATTTAATTGATTAATCAAGTTGTTAGGCGATCGATCGATCGATCAACAGAAGAGAGTAGTAGTAGTAGTACCGTGGAGCACGTAGAGGAGGCTTCCGCATGGCATGAACTCGGAGACGACGAGCTTCTCCTCCTTGCGGTAATGGTAGCCGAGTGGCGGGAGAACGTTTGGGTGGCGGAGCTCGCCTAGCGTGCGGATGTGGTTCTCGAACTCCTCGCGCCCGGCGCGGTTCATGTCGCGCATGCGCTTCACGGCCACGGTGATGCCGTTGCGCATGGCGGCCTTGTACGCGGACCCGAGGGTGCCGTTGCCCAGCACCTCCGCCGACGCCTTCATCATGTCCTGCAGCCCGAACTCTCCGATGGACCTGTTCATCAGCACGAACTCGTCCATCCGCTTGCCTCCGGCTCCGGCTCCGGCGCCGGCGCCGCCGCGGCTGCTGCTGCCCTCGCCTTGGCTGGACCCAGCACCGGCCCCCATCACCATCGCCGCCTCCGAGGTCGTAGCGGCGGCGGGCTTGGGTGGGAAACCGGGCCCCGGCCCGGTGCTGACGGTGTCGTAGTAAGGCGGCGCCACGCTGTTCCGCTGCTCGTCCTGCCGCAGCATCAGGACCATGGCCCCAGAGACCAGCGCGATGACGAGCAGGATGATGCCGATGACAACGACGATGCTGGTCTCCTCCTGCACGGCGAAGTAGTCGGCCGCGGACATCGGCGCCGGCGAGGGCTCCGGCGCAGCCACGGCCTCGCACGCCCCGGCATCGCTCCCCGGCGCGCCGCAGAGGTCGTGGTTCCCGGCGAACGCCGACTCGTTGAAGCGCGCGACGACAGCGCTCGGGAGCATGCCCGTGAGGCGGTTGTTCGACACGTTGAACAGCCGGAGAGCCGCCGGGAGGCGCTCGGGCACGGGGCCCTCGATCTTGTTGTGCTCGAGGTGGAGCTCCAGGAGGCGCTTCGCGCCGGCGATGGCGGCGGCCGGAAGGACGCCGGAGAGGTCGTTGTTGTCGAGGTAGAGCTTCTTGAGCCACCGCATGTTGGCGAACAAGTCGGCGGGGACGGGGCCGGTGTATCCGTTGTGCGACAGGTACAGCGCGCGGAGGCTGCGCACGGTGGCGAGGCTCGCCGGGAGCGGGCCGGCGAAGGCGTTGCGCTTGAGATTGATGGAGTGCAGGCCCGGGAGGTTGGCGAGCGCGGAGAAGTCGAAGGCGCCGGAGAGGTTGAGGTGAGCGAGCCGAAGGCCGATGAGGCTGCCCTTGTAGCACTGCACTCCGGGCCAGGGATTGGTGGCATTGCACGGCACCGGCGGCGAAGACGGCGACCACGCCTCTAGCGCGTTGGCCGGGTCCTTGAACGACGCCTTGAGGCGCAGGAGCGCCGCTGCCTCGGTGCCCGGCGGGGAGGCATCATCGGGCTCGGCAGCGAAAACGACCTGGACGCCGGCGAGGAGGAGGAGGAGAAGAGTGGAGAGCCGGAAGGCTAGGATGAGGGTGACCATGACCGTCTTGGCGGAGGTCAGAGCCTTTCCTCTAGTTTTCTTCCAGCCTCTGTAAATTAACGTTTCCTGCCTTTCTTGGCTTTGCCTCTTCTGCTTTTTGTCACCAGTAGTTTCGCATGCAGATTTGGGGCCTAAAAATAGTATCACACAAGATGAGAACAACAGGTGATCCATGGAGATGATACAATAATGCAACAGGTTTGCCAATTTTTTCGTCAACAAAAAAAAGAAGTGCAATTGTGTACACGTGAGAGTAGGCTGGTTGTTTCTTTTTTTTTTCCATGAGAAAAATGAGGCAGGTAATATGGCTCTTGGTCCTGCAAGTCTGCCCTAAAATTAGGAACAATGGCAAACTAGGCAAAGATTAATTTAGTATTCCTTCTTCAGGCATGTATACCATGTTGTAGAAATCAATGCAGGGTGTTCTGAAAGGAGACATGTCTCCTATAGCAGCCTGGAATTTAACATGCTTCCCTAAAGATAAATCTTGATAACTAAAATATGGAGATTGTTGACCTTTGTTCAGGAACTAACATAGAAGATCGACATCCATGAAATAAGGACAGGTACTTTTATATGTACACAACAGCCGTCATTACTGTCTCTCGCTACATTTTCGTGAAAGGGTCATGAAATGTTCTTGTTGTATCTCTATAACTGAAGTAGGTAACCACTACATGCACAGATGCACTAGCACGAATGCTCCTAACTAGCACAAAAAATCCAACAAGAAGGCTACATTTGTCATATGTACACACAACAGAGCAAGCAGACATTGAACACTCGGCTTGCCTGGCCTCCAGTCCTGAATATTCCTTGTTTCTGTTATCGGCATTCTTGTTTTGAAAATTTGAAGATCTCGGCGATGAGCTCCAAGGGAAGACCTTTCGTCTCCGGCACTCTTAAGTAGACAAACAGAAAAATAATGGAGCACATGAATGCATAGACACCGCATGCTCCTGTGAGCCCAATGGTACTCAGCATCACTGGAAAGCAGTATGTCGAAAGCAGTCTCCCGAACCAGAAGGAAAGTGCACAAAAACTTGCACAGGTTGCACGGGCCCTGGTCGGAAACATCTCGGAGCACAGAATATTTGGTATGGGGCCCAAACCAACGACGTAAGAGGAGAAGCAAATGTTCAACGTTACGTAGAAGAGGACTGCTTGCGCCACAGATCCCATGTTCATTATGGAGGACAAAGATATTGTACTGAGTGACAACATCAGGATAGGAGTAGTGACGAGGAGAAGACCCCTGCATAAAATGTACAAAAGTCTGAATCGGGGCTTTTTCCTAAGAACATGCAAGGATTGATGTCTTCAAAATCATGAGACAGGATGTAGAGTTTATTCCCGTATACGACATTAAAATGAAGTGTTGATGAAACGATGGACAATATTGATAAATTTATTGCTAGATGGTAAGTGGAAAACATAATCAAGGTAAGAAGTGCTTCAGAATGTTTGCTAGGAGTACCCCAGATAGATTACCACAGCAAATATAAAAGGAAGTACTGAACATGGAGAAAGCGAGTTGTTCTAAAAAAAACATGGAGATAGCAACTATGGAAGTGTAAGAGAACTGTTGGAATTTTAATAACAGAAAAAAAAGAACAGACCCAGTGCTAGAAGCTCCCACACCGGGTGGGGTTTGGGGAAGGATTATAGAGGCAAGCATTACCCCTGCAAAGTGCAATGCAGAGAGGCTGCGTCGAACCCAGGACCTCCTGGCACAAGTGGGGACTACTTCACCACTGCGCCAAGGTCATACGGTGAAAAAAATGTACTGACACTTCCTTCTAAATGCAAATATTTTGAATGTTAGTCTCAGAGTTAACCTTCGTCCACAGATATCCATCAGCATCATTGAAGCGGTTATGCAAGGCAGCATGAGCAAAGCATTAAGGGCACTTATGAGGATTGCTGTTGAATGAGCACCAAGTCCAATGTCTGAAAACAAGCTAACTACTCCAACTTGTTCAAGAATCTGAGGACTGTACCGGAGAAGGCCATTGATTCCTGCAGACTGCATTTCCAAGAGACGGCGAATAGTAAACAAGCTATTAACATAAATAGCAATCTGTGCAGTTCACAACACGGAAGGATTGTGAACTGAGCTTCCTGCTCAAATCATGTACATGAATGTGTATTGATGACAGAGAGAATTGTACCTCCTGAAGTGCTTGAATTAACATGCCATGGCACAGAGCATGCCTGACTCCTGGCTGAAGAAGTACCCTCCATTTAGGCTTTAAATCAGTGGTTTCAGATAGCCGGACAATTTGTTGTCTCGACGGATGTCTCCTTGTGCTTTCCACATCATGATGTGCAGGCTGATGAGAAAATAACACCGCTTCATGGATTTCTTCTTCTTCTTCAATGTCATGATCATGTAAAGAAGCCACAAAATCTTGCACAAGTCCTGTTGTGCCATGCCTTCTTAAATATGAAGAACTGCCTTCAGAGGTAAAGGGTGCATTTGTACCATATCCTTCTGCAGTTGCAGCCTGAGAAAGCAGAGAAGCCTGTAAACCATCTCCATTATTGCCTTCGTCACCAGGATAAGCCCCCCTATTCTGTTGAGCAGTGACGTCCTCTTCCCTGTACTCATCCATCGGTTCACGTTCTACAAAATTAAAACTGTTGAAGGCCGGGAAGAAATTGTTTCTCACACCTCCTGTTTCTGACATATTCTCATGTATACTTCCAAGAAGATCAACTAGTGGGTCTGAAAGGTGCCAATACAAACTATTATAACGTGAGAGCTGGCCGGTACTGGTTCGAACAAAACTTTGGCCTTGAGCATTGCTAATAGCATTTCCTCCAATGCCCATGCCTGGTATAATGTTCATACCATCCACAATAAGAGATATTTCACCTGCAGATTTATGAGATGTCATGACTCATGATGAATTTATGCTTCTTTAAATGATGAAAATAAGATAACGCACATTTAGTTGTTATGATTCAATTAACGAAATCTACATGATGTAAGTTAATAATACTATCACATGTGAATAAACCTCCCTTGCCATTTCTTAAATCTTGTTTTATCAACATTTTATCCGTGACCTATCATTCACGGTGAAATTTTCTTTTTGCGAAAACGTAAAAAGCTTTGCGTTTCGATTCATTGATAGAAAAGAACTAGTTTTATTTCTCTTGTCAAGTGCAAATTGGTACAAACTCCTCTTACAGTTAATTTAAAGCCAGTGTGATAGGTAGGGTTATTCCTTTTTCAAAGCCAGGCACGATAAATAGGGTTTTTTATTCGAATCCTTAGCCTGAAAAAAAACCATGAAAACCCCCCATCCAAACACCCACTGATCAGAAAATTTCGCAGTACAAGCTTGTCTTATTATGTAAGAGACTGTATTACATATTTTGGAGGCAAGCAGAAACTAAAGAGAAGTTCTGACTTCCAAAATCATTCTCTCTTCAAGCTCCTCCCTTCTCCTTGTCTTCGCTATATAACAGCACGGCGATGAAAGAGCTATCACATGGTGGACCCCCCCCCTTTTTTTTTCTTTTGGTATGTTTGCCTCTTAGGAGGATTGTAAACAAACTCCTACCTGTTCAATGAAAAGAAACGCAAAGTCCTTCGCGTTTTCTCGAAAAAATAATCTATGGTAAATATCTATCTTAAGTTCAACCGATAACAACAATATTTTCCAAACATACATGTAGTTTGTGTTTTCATGTTGTCAGAGTCACAACTAGACATTTCTCAACTAAAATTCTCATGACTACATTTTGTATGCAACTCGTAACTATTTTCAGTTACCATTTCCCCTGTTGACATTTCACAACTAACCATCTTCAGCTAACAGTAAATGTGAATAAATAGTTGAAGTTGGTGGCAATATTCTCACCTGAAACATCATCCTTCCCTCTAAGCCACTGTAGAGAAACTCTGGCCTCACTAATTTTTCCATCGCTTACAAGCCACCTAGGTGACTCTGGCAAGTAGAACACCAATAAAGCAAAGTACACAATGGAAGGAGCAAAAATTGAGCCAATCATAACTCTCCAGTTAGGAGAAGACACCAGGGTCATCCAAAATATCATGCAATAGGAAAAGATTATCCCAACGATGAACATAAACTGTGGCATAGTTCCCAGTGATCCCCTCATATCTGGCGAAGATGTTTCTGAGATATAAATTGGGACACATGTGAAAACCAAACCACTTCCTGATCCAACAATTAGCCTTGCTAGGAGTAAAGTGTAGATGTTTGGAGACCACAGTGTTAGGACGCCACCGGAAAATAATAGCAGAGATGAGTAAATCAATACAGCACGTCTTCCAAGCCAATCTGATAGTGATCCAGAGAATATTGTGACCACAACGGCCCCAAAAACTGAAACTGCTACAATTATTCCCTCGATTGAATGTCCATACTCTAAGTCAAATTCCTTCTCCATATGGGGATTAGCCTCTGCCAGATAATTAATACCAAGTTAGTATGATTGTTTGACATGCTTCCTTGGAATAGAGGAAGTTGAGTTCATCTAGAGGTAGAGTCTAGCACTAATGCTTCAGGAAACAATTAGTAACTCATGACAAATCAATGCCATACTACAAGTAAGAGAATTACCTAAAACTGTTGTAAAATCCCATCCAAGTAATATATAACCAATAGAAACCGCAACAGCAGAAAACACTGTTGACTTCATCTTTTGATCAAGTACTATAGGCCACAGCACTTACCAGATAACTCGTGTACCTGAAAATATGGATACCTGTAAGAAACAGTTGTTTAATAATAGATCCAATCAAACTTCTGTCTCCTGACACAACTATGTTAGATGGAAAGTTGGATGCTTAGGAGTTAGAAAATCAATGCTTGCCCTTTAATCAACTGCATTGCTATTGCACTTATGCTGCAACATATGAACTTCGTCAACAGTACAGCATTATTAATGTGACATGTCAAAAATTCATGTGCCACTCCATACCTCATTTACTATGTTTGTTATGTTTTCTAAGGTGAATGGTAAACTACTTATATATTTAGTTGCATGGCCTAAGGATGCTGCACCTGTGAAAGCATGGTAAGCTGGAGATGGTGCTGAAAGAAACAAGCCAACAAATATTATATTAGCTCTTGCTGACCCAACTGGCAACCACATTAATGAATAATAGCCCTTATAAATGCTAGAATGGTTCGATCTGATTGTCATGGGGAATAATTAAGGAAAATGTTGAGATAGATGAATATGTATTGAGACTTGGAAGGCCAATAATATTTACATGAAAAGCCATGTATGGTGCCAAATTGAAAGTATGATGCCATGTATAACTAAAACACGTAAACCCTCTCTCTAGAGAAAGCATCTTTCTTGAATATTGGGAACGGTTCTGAAGCAGCGTCTATGCTAAAATGCATTACAAGTTCAGCAGAATAGAATGCACAGAAATGGGTGTTCTTCATCACCATGCAACAAGACTAATGACTCAATCATTATTGGTTGGAACAGAGGAATAGTCAACTGTCTCTTTACAGTTCTGCTGGTTTTGGGATAAATTCAAAACTGAACCAAACATATATTCAAGTAATAATTGAAGAGGAATTAGAAACATAATTGCAGCCAGCATGATCAATGTGATCTCTCAAAGTACCGTCGCATCAACTGAAGACTGGCAGAAATAGGAATTGTGGGCATCATGTGGTTTACATGAATTCTCTATCCTGCAGATTAATCTGTAAAGAAAAATGAAAGTGAATATTAGAGACCAAACATTCACACTTCACATCAAGTTCATCATGCAAGGAAAAGTGAAAATAAATTCTCTAGCCTAGGGAACATTTTTAGGTACCAAGTTCTTCTTCAACTATTGCTGCCTTAAAAAGGTTATTTATGAAAATGCTAGTTAAATTTTATCTCTAGGCCATCACAGTCACACAAATATGAGATAACCTTAACACTAAAGATCACAAAAAAAACAGCATAGTTTGGTGGGCCCCTAATTACTTCTGAATTATAGCACCAATTGAATAGTGTGTTGTTAACCTTGGAAATTTAAATACTAAAGGAGATTCGTCGGTATCAGTACCTTGCATGCATGCATATACACTATATTTTGATCCCCTGTTTCTTGAGAAAAGTAATAAATCTGTGTGTATAATGTTTTTAGACAGAATGTACATTTACATCCATGGCATATTGGAGTGCTAGACCTTAACATTGTAATGTGGGTACATTAAAGCTGTATATGCATCCATGTCTTTCGAGTCCAATAGTTTGAAAGACAAGTAGCGGCTGCCTACATACATCAGTACACAGAGACAATGAAGATGGTACTCATGCACTGTGACAACGAAGATGACTGGCCATGGAGATATTAACATACACTCGCCAAGACAGCAAGAAGACACAGGAATTTTAATGGGCTAGGGTGAAAGTAAATAGCCAACAAAACGAGGTGCTAGCTATGCTTCAAAACCCGTATGTCTGATTAGACACATTCCTATTCTAACATACCATGCAATGGATCGACTGGCTATCTGATTAGACATTTCCTACTCCAACATACCATACAATGGACTGGCCACGCTGAGAAGATCATAGAATGGTTTTGCTGTTGAGAAGGTTGTGAAGAAATCAAATGGACATCGCTTTAATCAATGTTGAGTAATGAAGTCATCTTAACTATTCAGAATTTCGTCGCTTTAACCAAACAGTATTGAAGTCGAAATATGATTTCACCATACACCGTGTGCGGACTTAACCAAACAGTAGTATTAAAGTTGAAATATGATTTCACCATACACATGGGCGAACTCTACCAAACCTAGCCACGAACTGTGAGGTCAAACTGGCTAGTTGGCAGAATCTCCTAGTTAGTCAGAGCACTGGAATACACCCACCGTCCACTAACCAAACCATGTGTTCTCGATTTTTATCTGTACAATCAATTTCATCCATTCGGCCCAGGGCCAGGGGCGGATCTAGACGGTGTGCCCGGTGTTCACCGGCACGCCCAGAAATTGTGAAGGTCAGTGGGATTAACTAATCGCTAGAGGAAGACAACCTCATACCTCGTGCTGCGCCGCTGCAGCTGCTTGAGGAGGGGGAGTGAGCAGAGCAATGGCAGGGAGGGGAACGTGAGATGGTCTCCGCCTTTTTTGGGAGCCTCCGCAGCGGAGACGACAGCACAGCAGGGAGACAAAACCAAAATGACGACGATGATTAGATGAGGGAAAAAGCGATGATTGCTTCTGCACCGTTCATTGCTGAATCAACGGCTAAAAACATCTCTAATAAAGACTGTAAACAGACTGTAAAATAACCGCCAGTTTTCGTTTGCGCGACAGTCAGTCGCTCTAGTGAACCCCGTAGAAGGTGACGGAACTGTATTCCGGTTTGCCGTCCGCGTAGAAACGGGGTGGCGAAACCCTAGATGTTCGATGCGGAGGGCCAAACTGAACAAGCCCTGATATGGGTCTCCTTGTGGATTTACCTCAGGGCGGCCCGATCTTCACAGATTTGAGGCCGGGAGTGAGGGGAGACACGATGAACACGATAAACGCAACACAAACGCAAGGTAAAGATACAAACGCATGCAAACACAACCCGATTCGATTTGCTCCCGTTGGTTCGAATAAACAATCCAATAGAATCCTCGGCGAGAGACCATGTGATAGAATCACCAAAGAAGATATCGACAAACGGATGATAGAATCCAAATCAAAGAAGAGAGCAGCAACCAAGTAGAATCCCAAAGGGTAGAGACCTAACACTACTAGAATCCTTGATAAGGAGAGACCAAACACTTGAGGAGGGTCTTGACGACTTGGAGACGAACACCGAACTCTAAGGCCTTATACAACTCATAGATTAACTATAGAGAGGGGTTCCCATCTAGAGTTAGGCACATGCCTTCTTTCATCTTCAACTCTAGGGTTTACATATGGGGTGGGGGCATATATATAGGCCAGCCACGAGCTAGGGGTAGTTTAGGCATAAATAGAGAGTTTTGGGCGTTACATGGGTCAAGCCCATCTTAAGGCTCGCAGGCCTGTTACTCTTGCACCGGAGACTCCGGGGTCAAGGGGCCGGAGACTCCGGTTGAGGATGCGGTCTCCGGGGTAGTATCTAGGGCGACGTACAGAGACTTCCAGGCAATTGTCCGGAGTCCTGTCCAGAGTCCTTGGGGCGCTCGGCCGGAGACTCCGGGGTTTGGGGGCGGAGACTCCGATCCTTGTTTAGCAGCTTCTTGCGTCTCCTCTTCCAGGCCTCTTGCTTGGGTGTCTTGGCTCCTGGTTCATCCTTGTCGCATCCTCTTGGCATCATGGCCATGGTCCTATTCATATCATGGGCATTTATCTTTAGTAGAATTCCATTCACATGATAACCAAAGGAGGGTGAGATATAGAACGAATTCACCTTTGTGGGTTTGGTTGGTGTAGTATGATGCAGACCCATGGTGAACACCATGTGTTGGGCTGCATCATCTCCCCCCGCTTAAAACGAGTCGTCCTCGACAAAGTTCTATCATCATGTAAGGAGATAGATGTACCCATGGTTTTGAGCTTGTATGTGGTTGGATCTCCGGTGTCGTAGCCTTGTTCAAATTGGTTGAAGATCTTGAAGTTGATCTTGTCATCAAGGTGTGGTTGGAGATCTTGTAGCATGTTCTTTGTAGGTAGTTGTTGAGCTTGTGTACCTTGCAAAATCGACAAAAAAAGAGAGAGAGTTGTATGATTTGGATTGTTAGTATGGGTCACACTCAAATCTCTTTTCTCATTTTTGGTGGCATGCGACATGTCACTCATGATTTTACCACTCATTTGAGGCTTGTGGCACTCACTTACGTGTTGGTGCTTCACTCTCTCACCACTCATATCACAAGGATCCTTAGCTTGCTTTATCTTGGGTAGCGATGTCATATTAGAAGCGATAACTTGGCTTGGCGTCATAGGTTGGAGCACAAACGTCTTGTCATTCCACTTGAAAGAATATTGGTTGCAGGTACCATCATGTAGTGCGCCCTTGTCATATTGCCAAGGTCTTCCATGAAGCATGTGACACACGGTCATTGGCACGACATCACACTCGATGGTGTCTTGATAGGGGCCAATCTTGAAGGAGACGTTGACCTTGTGCTTAATTTGGATGGTGCGTGACCCAGCATACCACTGCATGTGTATTACACTATATTCGTTGACATGACATCCACAGAACAGCGTTCCGTAAATATCACATCTCTTAGAGTGGTACAGTAGAAACATTGCGGGTCCATATTACAAACATACATACATTATTATTATTACAATACCAGAAGTTCAAGACTTCAAAAGATTTAACTTATAAACCATATATAAAGTGTTTTGGTGGAAGTTTTAAAGTGACAACTTCAACTCCGAATTGAGCTCAGCAACTTATTATTATATATTGTTCATGTCGCTCGGCTCAATTGGTTACTAATACTAAGGTAGTTATTCTGACTCATTGTGCTATCCTCCATAGACGATGTCGTAGTCCACCCCTTCTACAGCACCGGACAGATCTGGCTCCTCGTAGTAGACCTCCTCTTGGCTCTCAGCTGCATATATTGGGGTATCTTCTGGATCCTCAGAGTCTAAGCAGGGGATCAAAGGAAAGGGTGAGTAACAGCGTTAACCAGCAAGTTCATTATATGCAAGGTGGGAAGTTTGATGCTCTATCTACCACCTCAGACTATTAGTACTTTGGGCAGTTTTCGTAAATCTTTCTTCAAAGATTGATTTTATTGTTAAAAACCATTCCCATTAGCCTTCACAGGTTGACTAGAACTTTCATGGAGTTCCTTTCCTGCCGCATTCGTAGCTCCTTCCCGGAACAGGGAGTAAAAAGTTATATTTCTTACACTCTATAGAGGTGCGTTACTTTATCCATGAGAGATCAACTCCTTGTTGCACAACCGGGCGTACTTTTCCATCCACAATTCCATAATGTCGGGCCCAGTAGGTGATCCAAGCCAATCATTACCCTTTCCGCGATCCCGCATGTCTGCACGATCCTTCAGGGCTGGCTCACCTCCGTTAAGCCCCCTTTTGGGCAGGCTAAAACCCTGATGAGTTCCCAAAGACTCTATGAGCTGGTGATGCCTCTGGCAAGTACCATATAGGTCCGACTATACCTTCGACAGCCACTCATAGATAATCTAGACACCAAAAACATGAGGCCTAAGGGTTCCCACCCATATGTTGGATCCGTACAAGGAATCGCAACGTCACGTTGAGGTCGTCTTGCCTACATACGAAAGGAAAAGGATACAGCTGACTTCTCCGTCCCATTCTAAATCTCATGGTTAACGCGTGATATACGGCGCTAGAATCACTGATGTCATGGGTTGTTAATTCCTAGGTGATTATCCTTGTTGTAAATAGAAACTTAAGTTCTATTGCTCCTTTAATCCATATCATCACTTAGGATGATATCAATATTTATTTGTTTTGAGAAAATAATATTTTGTCTCTCTGCAACATAGATGATAACACACAATTTATAAATACTTTTATAAAGACTCTTCAAAGCACATGAGAAAGTGATGAACTTGCCTTGTGATTGCAAGGTAGTGAAGTCAGATGCTTGCACTGGACCTTGAGCTTCTATGTCTACAAAACATCATTATTGCCTAGTAAGGACAATATTTAAAGAAGCAAAAATGAATATGCATAGTAATGTAATGCATCATTTCTTATTTATTTCCTTTATGTGTTTTACCCAATATTTTAGTTTTCTGGAATTTCTTTAGGTAATTAAGAAATTCATTTTGAGGAATAACTTTAATATTTTATAAATATTATATTCAGTATTTTTTATAATGTAATATATTATTTTTAGAGTTAAAAACTAATTTTTAGTTAATTTTAACTCTTATATTTATTTATGTAATAATTATTTTTAAGAATAAGCATTTTAATTAAGGATATTTTATTTTGGTATCTTCAAGTATTCATTTAGTATTTTTTCTAAAATACTATAATAACTAAATATAACAAAAGGTATTTTTATTCATTTTTATGTATTTTCTCGATTTTTTTAAAATTCCATAAGGAATATATATATTATAAAATCTTTAACCTAAAATTAATTTACTAAAAATTAGGTTTCTTAATTTAATGTAATAGGTTATCTTATTATGAATCTAAAAATATATTGTTTACATTTTTAAGGCTTTTATTTTATTTTCTAAAATTTATTGAATTCTAGGGGTATTTTGGTCTTTTAATTAAATTATTAAAAGCCTTTCAGGATTTGGGCCAACCCATTGGGCTATTTGGGCCAATCTTGGCCTGTTCAAAATATCCTCCCGAAGTGGTACTAGCCCTATCGTCCCAGTACACTATCTTCTCTCTCTGTCTCTCTCGTCCTCACCTCTTCTTCTTCCTCGACCCGTGGTTGTCGACACCGCCATCGTGCGATTCCCGTCTCCGTGGTCCTCTCTGGCCTCCGCCGTGGTGCATGGCGTGGTTGTTAACCCTGTTCCTTCATCTAGTCCAATTCGATTTGGATTTGGGGCTCTCATGCGTCCAGGATAGCTCCGTCCTGAACCCTAGGGTTTGGAGTGGTGTCGATGTTGCCATCGCCGCTACTCCAGTGGTGTTGTGGTGGTGGTGCTCAACCTCAAGCGCTGCTGTGGCCGCCACCTCGGCTTGGTGCGGGTTGCAGCGCCCCTTGGGTGCTCCCCGTGCCGCCGTGTGTTCGTCGGCCCCTCTGCTTCCTCTTCTAAACTACAGCGAGGACCCATTGTGAGTTTGATCTTGATCTTTCCCTCGTGATTGTTGTCCTCTGCCTCTCCCGATCTATGTTGTGTTTCTCTGGTGTGCATCCCTAATTAGTGTTCATGTCCTATTCTAGGGTTCTTCCCTCTATTTTAGTTATATAAGATGAACTGGAACTAGTGGTGATGACTAATGAGGATTATGATCAGTTACACTAAATTGCTCAC
Organism: Avena longiglumis; assembly: GCA_030063025.1. Classification (NCBI taxonomy): domain Eukaryota; kingdom Viridiplantae; phylum Streptophyta; class Magnoliopsida; order Poales; family Poaceae; genus Avena; species Avena longiglumis. Next base: position 418,106,357 of record CP125979.1, on the reverse strand, counting down.
TATTCTCATTTGATTACATGATGCTAGTGGCTTTATTGTACTGATTCCAATTGATAATTGAACATGGCCAAAATGGTAATGCTATTGTGGAGTTTTACTGGTGGTGTTGGTGATTTGTAAGTTTACCACTGTCAAAACATTAGTACTGACAGTAGTGTTGGAATTATGCCCTAGAGGCAATAATAAAGATGTTATTATTATAATTCTTGTTCATGATAAAGTTTATATTCCATGCTAGAATTGTATTAAGCGGAAACTTTGATACTTGTGTGGTTTATGAACAACACCGTGTCCCTAGTATGCCTCTATGGACTAGCTCATTGATTAATGATGGTTAAGGTTTCCTAACATTAGACATGAGTTGTCGATTAATAATGAGATCATGTCATTAGGAGAATGATATGATGGACAGACCCAAATCAAGCAGAGCAATTATATCGTGTCATCGTGTTCATATTTGCGAAGCTTTTTCCTATGTCAAATATTGTATTCCTTAGACCATGAGATAATACAACTCCCTGGTATCGGAAGAAAGCTTTGAGGTCATCAAACGTCATCCTATGAGAGGGTGATCATAAAGGTGTCTCTCAGGTGATCGGAAAGTACTTGTTGGGTTGTGTGTATCGAGATGGAATTTGTCCCTCCCGAGTCGGAGAGATATACTTCGGGCCCACTTGATAATCGATATCAACACCGCTTGAAAGCACGTGGTTAAGGAGTTAATCACAAAGTGATATCGGATTACGGAATGAGTAAAGTACTTGCCGTGAACGAGATTGAACTAGGTATGCCGATACCAACGGTCGAATCTCGGGCAAGTAAAATATCGCGTGACGAAGGGAATATATATATGGGATTAATTGAATCCTAGCATCGTGGTTCATTCTATATGATCATCGATGAATATGTGGGAGTCAATATGGGTTTCCAGATCCCGTTGTTGATTATTGATAGAAGATCATGTCTGCATATTATCGAACCCGTAGGGTCACACACTTAACGTGTCTCGACGCTAAGATAGAATGGATAATTGGTTTATGAGTTTTTGTTCGGAGTCTCGGATGAGATACAGGACATCACGCGAGGTTCCGGAATGGTCCGGAGAATAAGATTCATATAAAGGAAAGCAGTTTTTGGATTTCGGAATTGTTTCGGAATGTTTAGTATTGTACCGGAAGGTTCTAGAAGCTTCCAGAGTGGGACCAACATGGCCCCACTTGTCGGAAGGGGGCGTGGGCCTATGAGGGAGTGCCCTGGCCGCATTGGTCCAGGGGCACAAGGCCCCATAGGCCCAGTCGGCCAAAACCCTAGGGGACCTTCTAGAAGGGGGGGAAGACTTGCCCCCCACTCCACCCTTGGGGTCGCCGCCCTAGGGCTTGGAGGAGGGGGCAAGGGGCCGGCTAGCCACCTATATAAGGTGGGCAGGGGGAGCACCCTCCCCTCACCCCAAACCCTAGCCGTCAGCTGCTGCCCTACCTCTCTCTCTCTCCCGACTGCGCGTAGGCGAAGCCCTGCCGCAGAAACTCTCCACCATTGCACCACGTCGTCGTGCTGTAGATCCAATCTATCTCTCCACCCCACTTGCTGGACCGAGGAAGGATGAGACGTCGCGGTGCCTTACGTGTGCATCTCTCGGAGGCGTCGCCACTTGCGGCGTTGGATCGGATCGGATCGCGAGGAGGAGAAGGCTAGTTCGACTACATCACCCACGTTCTGTTGAACGTTTCTGCTGTGCGATTTCTTCAAGGGTATGAAGATCTCATCTATCCCTCTCGTTGATTGCATCTCCTAGATTAGATCTTGGCTTTCATGTTCACATCCGTAGAATTTTTTTGATTTACTATGCTGCGAAACCCTTCAGTGGTATCAGAGCTAGATCTATGCGTAGATGTGTTTCACGAGTAGAACGCAACATGCTTGTTGCGGGCGTTGATGTTTTCTGTTGCAAGCCTCTTGTTGTGTACTTCTTATGATGTGGGATAGTGAGATCGAAGCGGTCCAGGCCAACTTTACGCGACCTCGTTCGCGAGACCGGCTCCGCACTTGACGTGTGGCTTGTTCCACACATGCGGCTGGTGGATGCCAGTTTCTCTCACTATAGTTGTCATGGGATTTACACTGGATGTTGGCAACCATAATATCACCGTTGTGGCTTTCTGTAGGTAAGAATCGTTCTTAGCTTGTTACTCCCATAAGCCACGTAAAACATGCAACAATAAAGTAGAGGCGTCTAACTTGTTTTTGCAGGGAGTGTTTCTGTGATATGGTATGGTCCAAGATATGATGTGTATGTTGTATGCAATGATCATGTTTTGTAATATTTCACGACTTGCATGTCGATGAGTACACAACCGGCAGGATCCATATGGTTGTCTTTACAATTGTGTATGACCTGTGTGTCAACTTCTTATACGCCATGTAATAGCTTTACTTTATCGCTAAGTAGTTAGCAATAGTTGTAGTTGCTATTCGTGGTGGAGGAAATCATGGTGGAATGATGGAGATCATGCTGGCACGCACAATATGGAGATCATTGCGCGGAGATTGGCTATACCATGTCACATAAAATTATATGCATGTGATGTTTATCCTTTTATGTATCTTATTATGCTTAGATCGCGACGGTAGCATTATAAGATGATTCCTCACTTAAAGATCAAGATAAAATTGTGTTCTCCCCATGTATGCACCGTTGCGAAAGTTCGTCGTGTTCAAGCACCTCGTGATGATCGGGTGCTATAACTCTACGTTCACATACAACGGGTGCAAGCTAGTTTTTGCACACGCGGAAATACTTGGGTTTGACTTGACGAGCCTAGCATGTACAGACATGGCCTCGGAACACACGAACCGAAAGGTTAAGCATGAGTCATATGAATGATATGATCGACACTTTGTTGTCCACAATTGAAACCACATCTCTTCTCGTGAAGATCGGATTAGGTGTGGTGAATTTGGATCATGTTCACTAAACAACTTGAGGGATGTTGAATTTAGTGGGAGTTCATCTAGTAATTTGATTAAGTTGAACTAGTTATCATGAACATAGTCTAAATTGTACTTGCAATTTTTGTAGATCAAATGGCTAAGTCCAACTTCAACTTCAACGTTTTTGCTGAGAGAGAAAAGCTTAAGAACAATGGGTCTAACTTCACCAACTGGTTCCGCAATCTGAGAATCATTCTCGCTGGCGGACAAAAGTACTATGTCCTTGAGAAAGCGCTAGGTGACGCCCCTGCTATAGATGCGTCGACTGATGAAAAAGCTGTTTATCAGTCACGCAAAGATGATTATGGTGTGATTAAGAGCACCATGTTGTTTGCTATGGAATCGGACCTTAAAAATTGTTTTGAGGAGTTCGCCGGGCCCTTTGAGATTCTTGAGGAACTGAAAACCATGTTTCAGACTCAGGCCCGTTCTGAAAGATATGAGATCTCTGATAAATTATTTAACTGCAAGATGGAGGAAGGGAGTTCCGTTAGTGAGAACGCCATTAAGATGTCAGGCTACACTCAACGTCTTGAGCAACTGGACTGTAAGATTCCAGAAGAGCTCAAGATTGACAGAGTTTTGCAATCACTCCCTCCTAGCTACAAAGGTTTTGTAGTTACTCACAATCAGATTGGTTCCACTGATACGATCACTGAGCTCTTCGCTAAGCTGAAAGCTGTGGAGGTGGATATCAAGAAATATAATCATGTATTGATGGTCAACAAGCCCCTAGCTTTAAGAAAGATAAGGGTGCAAAGAAGTCCTTCAAGAAAGGCAGCGGCAAACGCGTTGCCCCTGCTGAGAAGAAGCTCAAGTCTGGACCTAAGCCGGACACTGAGTGCTTCTATTGCAAGGACAAGGGTCACTGGAAGCATAATCGTCAAGTACTTAGCGGGCAAGAAGGTGGCACCATTAAAGGTATATTTGATATACATGTTATTGATGTTTACCTTACTAGCGCTCGTTGTAGTGCACGGGCATTTAATCTTTTTGGTTGCTAATATTTGTAACTGCCCGAAGCATAGACTAGGCTAGCTAGCAAGGGATGAGGTGACGATGCGTGTTGGCAATGGATCAAGAGTTGATGTGATGGCCATCGACATGCTCTCCTTAGTTTTACCTTCGGGATTAGTTTTAAACCTTAGTAAATGTTATTATGTGCCTACGTTGAGCATGGACATTATATCTAGATCGTGTTTATTGCAAGATGGTTATTCATTTAAATCGGAGAATAATGGTTGTTATATTTATATGAGTAACATCTTTTATGGTCATGCACCTGCTATGAATGGTTTATTTCTTCTGAATCTCGAAAGCAATGAAACACACATCCATAACATTGAGGCTAAGAGATGCAAAGTAGATAGTGATAATTCAACTTATTTGTGGCACTGCCGTCTAGGTCATATTGGTGTAAAACGCATGAAGAAACTCCATTCTGATGGACTTTTGGAGTCTCTTGATTTTGAGTCATTTGACACGTCTTGAGCCGTGCCTCATGGGCAAGATGATCAAAACCCGCTCCTAATGATGGAGCGAGCAACGGACTTGTTGGAAATCATACATACCGATGTATGCGGACCAATGAGTGTTTCGACCTTGGTGGATATCGCTATTTTCTCACTTTTACTGATGACTTAAGTAGATATGGGTATATCTATTTAATGAAACATAAATCTGAAATGTTTGAAAAGTTCAAAGAATTTCAGAATGAAGTGGAAAACCATCGTAACGGGAAAATTAAATTTCTACGATCCGATCGTGGAGGTGAATATTTGAGTTATGATTTTCTCACGCATCTTAAAGCAAGCGGAATAGTTTTGCAACTCACGCCACCCGGAACACCACAGCGCAATGGTGTGTCTGAACGTCGGAATTGAACTCTATTAGATATGGTGCGATCAATGATGTCTCTTACAGATTTGCCGTTATCATTTTGGGGTTATACATTAGAAACCGCTGCATTCACTTTAAATAGGGCACCATCTAAATCCGTTGAGACGACACCATATGAACTGTGGTTTGGTGCTAAACCTAAGTTGTCGTTTCTTAAAGTTTGGGGATGCGAAGCTTACGTCAAGAAGTTGATGCTGGACAAGCTCGAACCCAAAGCGGAGAAATGCGTCTTCATAGGATACCCTAAGGAAACTATTGGGTATACCTTCTATCACATATCCGAAGGCAAATTGTTTGTTGCAAAGAACAGATCCTTTCTTGAGAAGGAGTTTCTCTCGAAAGAAGTGAGTGGGAGGAAAGTAGATCTAGACGAGGTTATTGAACCTTCTCTTGAGTTGGAGAGTAGCGCAGCACCTGAAATTGTTCTAGTGCCGTCTGCACTAACAATAGAGGAAGCTAATGACGAGGATCATGAAGCTTCGGACGATGCTACTACTGAACGTCGCAGGTCGACAAGGTCACGTGCCCCTCCTGAGTGGTATGGCAACCCTGTCTTAACTGTCTTGTTAGTAGACAACAGTGAACCTGCGAACTATGAGGAAGCAATGATGAGCCCAGACTCTGAGAAATGGCTAGAGGCCATGAAATCCGAATTGGGATCCATGAGCGAAAACCAAGTATGGACTTTGGTGGACCCTCCTAGCAACCGAAAGGCCGTTGAGTGCAAATGTATTTTCAAGAAGAAAACGGACGCGGATGGTAATGTTACTGTCTATAAAGCACGGCTTGTCGCGAAAGGTTTTCGACAAGTTCAAGGTGTTGACTACGATGAGAATTTCTCTCCCGTAGCGATGTTTAAGTCCATTCGTATTTTATTAGCAATTGTTGCGTTTCATGATTATGAAATATGGCAGATGGATGTCAAGACTGCGTTCCTCAATGGCAACATTGATGAAGAGTTGTATATGATGCAACCCGAAGGTTTTGTCGATCCTAAGGATGCTGATAAGGTGTGCAAACTTCAGCGTTCCATTGATGTACTGAAGCAAGCATGTCGGAGTAGGAACCTTCATTTTGATCAAGTGATCAAGAGCTTTGGATTTGTTCCAAATTTCTACGAAGCTTGTATCTACAAGAAAGTGAGTGGGAGCTCAGTGACATTTTTAGTACTATATGTGGATGACATATTGATTATTGGAAATGTCATTGATATGCTTAACGATGTGAAGAGTTATTTGAACAAATGTTTTTCAATGAAAGACCTAGGAGAAGTTACTTATATATTAGGCATCAAAATCTATAGAGATAGACAAAGACGCCTAATAGCTTTAAGCCAAAGTACATACCTAGACAAAGTTCTGAAAAGGTTCAGAATGGATAAGGCAAAGAAAGGTTCAGTGTCCATGTTGTCAGGTAAGATATTGAGCAAGGCTCAGTGTCCAGCTATGGTAAACGATAGAGAAGCTATGAGAAAAGTGCCTTATGCTTCGGCCATAGGTTCTATCATGTATGCCATGCTGTGTACTAGACCGGATGTGTCCAATGCTCTTAGTTTGACGAGCAGATACCAAAGTGATCCAGGAGTGGAACACTGGACAACCGTGAAGAACATACTAAAGTATTTAAATAGGACTAAAGAAATGTTCTTGGTCTATGGAGGTGATGAGCAGCTCGTCATAAAAGGTTATGTCGACGCTAGTTTCGACACCGACAAGGATGATTCTAAATCTCAGACAGGATACTTATATATTTTGAATGGGGGAGCTGTGAGCTGGAGAAGCTGCAAGCAAAGCATGATCGCGGGATCTATAGTAGAAGCGGAATACATGGCTGCTGCAGAAGCGTCAAGTGAAGGAGTTTGGATCAGGAACTTCATCACTGAGCTTGGTGTGGTTCCAAGTGCCTTGGACCCATTGGAGATATTGTGTAACAACACTGGCTCCATAGCACTGGCTAAGCAACCAAGATATCATCCAAAGACCAAGCACATCAACCGCAAGTTTCATATAATTCGAGATTATATAACAGGTGGAGATCTGAAGATTAGCAAAGTACATACGGATCTGAATGTCGCATATCCGTTGACTAAACCTCTTCCACGAGCAAAACATGATCAACACCTTTGTGCCATGGGTGTTAGATTGTTGCCATATGTAAACTAGATTATTGACTCTAGTGCATGTGGGAGACTGTTGGAATTATGCCCTAGAGGCAATAATAAAGATGTTATTATTATAATTCTTGTTCATGATAAAGTTTATATTCCATGCTAGAATTGTATTAAGCGGAAACTTTGATACTTGTGTGGTTTATGAACAACACTGTGTCCCTAGTACACCTATATGGACTAGCTCATTGATTAATGATGGTTAAGGTTTCCTAACCATAGACATGAGTTGTCGATTAATAATGAGATCATGTCATTAGGAGAATGATATGATGGAAAAACCCAAATCAAGCAGAGCAATTAGATCGTGTCATCGTGTTCATCTTTGCGAAGCTTTTTCCTATGTCAAATATTGTATTCCTTAGACCATGAGATAATGCAACTCCCTGGTATCGGAAGAAAGCTTTGAGGTCATCAAACATCATCCTATGAGAGGGTGATCATAAAGGTGTCTCTCAGGTGATCGGAAAGTACTTGTTGGGTTGTGTATCGAGATGGAATTTGTCCCTCCCGAGTCGGAGAGATATACTTCGGGCCCACTCGGTAATCGATATCAACACCGCTTGCAAGCATGTGGTTAAGGAGTTAATCACAAAGTGATATCGGATTACAGAACGAGTAAAGTACTTGCCGTGAACGAGATTGAACTAGGTATGCCGATACCAACGATCGAATCTCAGGCAAGTAAAATATCGCGTGATGAAGGGAATATATATATATGGGATTAATTGAATCCTGGCATCGTGGTTCATCCGATATGATCATCGATGAATATGTGGGAGTCAATATGGGTTTCCAGATCCTGCTGTTGATTATTGATAGAAGATCATGTCTGCATATTATCGAACCCGTAGGGTCACACACTTAACATGTCTCGACGCTAGGATAGAATGGATAATTGGTTTATGAGTTTTTGTTCGGAGTCTCGGATGAGATATAGGACATCACGAGAGGTTCCAAAATGGTCCAGAGAATAAGATTCATACAAAAGAAAGCATTTTTTGGATTTCGGAATTGTTTCGGAATGTTCAGTATTGTACCGGAAGGTTCTAGAAGCTTCTAGAGTGGGACCAATGTGGCCCCACTTGTCGGAAGGGGGCGTGGGCCTACGAGGGAGTGCCCTGGCTGCATTGGGCCAGGGGCACAAGGCCCCATAGGCCCAGCCAGCCAAAACCCTAGGGGACCTTCTAGAAGGGGGGAAGACTTGCCCCCCACTCCACCCTTGGGGCCGCCGCCCTAGGGCTTGGAGGAGGGGGCAAGGGGGCCGGCTAGCCACCTATATAAGGTGGGCAGGGGGCACACCCTCTCCTCACCCCAAACCCTAGCCGCCAGCTGCTGCCCTACCTCTCTCTCTCTCTCCCGATTGTGCGTAGGCGAAGCCCTGCCGCAGAAACTCTCCACCATTGCACCACCCCGTCGTGCTGTAGATCCAATCTATCTCTCCACCCCACTTTCTGGACCGAGGAAGGAGGAGACGTCCCGGTGCCGTGCGTGTGCATCTCTCGGAGGCGTCGCCACTTGCGGCGTTGGATCGGATCGGATCACGCGGAGGAGAAGGCTAGTTCGACTATATCACCCATGTTCTGTTGAACGTTTCCGCTGTGTGATTTCTTCAAGGGTATGAAGATCTCATCTATCCCTCTCGTTGATTGCATCTCCTAGATTATATCTTGGCTTTCCCGTTCGCATCCGTAGATTTTTTTTATTTACTATGCTGCGAAACCCTTCAAGTAGTACTGTCAGTGATTACCCACTGAATTGTTGAGCACTCACCTATGAGATTATAATCAGAATTAGGGTAATAATGTGATTATAGTGATACCCTGATTATGTGAGTGGATACAGACTTGGTAATGATTCCTGGTTTAATTCCATGAAGATGATATATAGTGTCTTACAGGTTTATTTATGCAAGATAAATAATAGATCTGCTTGATTTAGAATTTATCTTTGTGACACCATTCTAAAATGGCACACAAGTTTAGGTTATACTACTGGCTTGATTATATTGGTGCTTAGTATTGGATTTGTGTCAAAATTAAGTTGGAAGCTCCCTTTTTAAACATGACAGCCTATGATGTTGGTCTGAGGCATAGGAACTAGTTTCCTATCTTGTTGTCCCTAATAGAAACATTCTGATATTGTCAGTGGTTACTGGATCTTGAATCCTTTTGGCTAAGATGGTTGGGTTGCTCATGGTTTATATTGGTTCATAGGATTTATGAATTCTGAGGTGCTACTCCACTAGGAGATGTGCCCAGAATTCATAGGCTAAGCTATGGACATGTTGGAATATAATATTTGGCTATCATATCCAGGATCTATGATGCTGGTCTGAGATCCTGGTTGGATTTGTAAAATTTAAGTATACTCTTTATTTAAAAGATCATCTATGATGGATTCACCTCACTTGGGTGATTTCTGAGAGATTTATATATAAATAACACATGCATCTTAGTCTAGGGAAGATGATAAGATCATGTGAAGGTTTTATTTTACTCACCACAACTGTTAGTTTTGCTGGTGTTGTGGCTGATTAATTTGGATGGCTAGATCTTGCTGTGCTGCTGGCTTGAGCTTGTCCTTCACCTTCTAGTTCCTGTGAGCTTGGCCTTGATCTTTCCCTTGCTATCCACTTGATCCACCCCCTCCTTATGTCACCATCTGGTGAATTCTGGGATGATCTAGTGTAAGGTTGGTTGATGGTTTGCTTGGCTCTGCTAAGCTTGGTATGTTCCTGGTTTGGTGTTGGGAAGTGAGAATGAGTTTTGTTGTGAGCCTTGCCATGGCTGGGCTCTTCCCTTTTGCTTGTGTAGCTTCTGCTGTGTTGGCAGCACACACCATGCATTTAGGTGATTGTGCTGCCTGGCTGCTTGGTGCATGGTTTGGATCAGATCGATGAGGTGTTTTACTTTTTGACCTTTTACATTTCACTTACCTGGTGAACTTGCCCCTCTACTGGCTGTTAAAATCTGACTTGTGGCTTATTTATTATGAAAGAACAATTTCTTTCATATTGGTGAAACTTGCCCCTTTAATAATACTCAATGATGTAACATGAGCAGTGCACCTCAATGCTCCCCTCTAAGAGTATTCTAACAACTAATCTTTTATTTTCCTTTTTATTTGTTTTGAATTTTATTGCAGGTACAAGATCTGGTGTTCAAGATTCAATATAGGTTTAGATAAATAAGTAGATTTTCATTGTAATATTTATTTGATTCATTTGTAAGAATTTTGTAATATCTTATTTTATTCTTTTTGTAACAATTTTATAATAGTTTATTATTTGAATTCCACTTGTTGTAATTCCTTTACTGTACTAAACCTCTCATTGGTTTGATGAGTTCATCATTGTAACAGAAATGTGTATGGAATAAAGATGAGAAATAAAGAGTCATTTCTTATTTGAATTACTTAATATTGAATTCTACTATTATTTATTATCTCTTTATTATAACAAATGACATTACTAAATCATTTAAAAATTATTTCAATATCCAAATCTTAACTTTTAAATATAGGTTCAAATTTCAAATTTGAATTCAAATCCCCCCAAACACATTTATTCATAAAGATCATGTCAGAATTTATAACGATCACTCTCAATAGCTATTCATACACACCGAGAATTAAAGAAACTCTGATCACTTTAGGTTTTTAGTTTGGCGAAAAATTTACCCGCATTTTACAGATGAATGCATGCTAATGCACAAAATCCTAGTTCTACCCTTTGTTGGTTCCTAAATGTTGGGATGTTACAGATGGTGCCATTGTCATCAAGCCATTTTACATGATATGGTTGAGGGTGCTCCATATATGATAACTTGAGTTTCTCACAAAGTTTGATGCTTGCAAGGTTGTGACAATTTCCTCCATCAATGATTACCTTTATGGACGTGCCATCAATTCTAGCTCGGGTTTGGAAGATGTTGAGACATTGGTCCTCTCTTGGAATGGAGTGGGTTGTCAAAACTTGGGCGATGACAAGTGAAGGACTCAGATCATGGTCGCATATGAGTGTGTGCTCCTCTTGCATTGTTGTGTCCTTTGCGATAGTGCCTTGAGTCAAAGTGTCATATTATTTTCACTCACGGAGTACGTGGCTCCATTATCATACGTTAGCATAACTCGCATGTTGAAGCACTCATAATACTTGTGACCCTTTCCTGCACACTTGTAGCAAACAACTTGACTTTCCGTTGTTGTATTGGAGGAGGATGCCATAGGGTTCTTAGTTTGCTTGGAGAAGCTTGGTGCTTGGTTTGTTGGCTTGGAGGAGGCATTCGCGTTGATTGAAGCAAAGTATGCCCTTTGCTTCTCATAAGCATTTTCCTTTTGCAAGTGGCGCTCGGCCTTGGTGGATTGGTGTAGAAGGTTCACTAGAGTATTGTAAGGTTGCAAATCGACTATTTTGCATATCGGACGGATTAATCCATTGAGGAACCATGCGATTGTTTGCTCCTCGAGCTCCTTCACATCGGCTCTCATCATAGTCATCTCCATTTCCTTGTAAAAATCTTGAATTGTCTTTGTGTCTTGCTTCAAGTTTTGTAGCTTGTAGAAGAGGTCTTGGCGACAGTGCTTGGGTACAAATCTTGCATACATCATGCTCTTCATCTTGGTCAATGTGGCGCCCCGCAAAAACCACTACCAGAAAATCGCGTTGTTTCTGTGCATTGCATCATCATGACCGCATGCTCATGTCATCATGCCACATTGCATTTGGGCATCGTCATGTCATCTTGCATTTGTTTGCATAAAACTATTTTCGAAAAATCTGTTTTTGTTTTCTAAACGCCCCGTCTTTATTCAAACACAAAATCTGGGTCTCCGGAATATTCTGTTTTGTCTACCCGCGGTTTGCAAAAGCCCCGTTTTAAAAAAATAAAAATTTTAAATTGTTTTTAGGAGGCAGCCCGCCAGGCCAAGCTTACCGCCACCTCCAAACCCTAGTCTAAAAATATCTAGTCCTAATCCTACCTACACCTAATCCTACCCAGCCCCCTCCACATCACCCCGACCAACCCCGTCCCGCCACCTCACCACTTCCCCAACTCCCTCCACTCCCATGCCGCCACATCAGCCTCCTGGCCCACCTCCTCTCCACACCCAAGCCACAGCGGCACACCCCCACATCGAACCCACGACCCCGCTAGCTCTCTCTCTCTTCCCCGTAATTCTCTCCTCCCCGTACCCACCCACGTAACCGCGACCCACGCCCTCTCCTGGCCCCACCACGACCACCCCGACGCGCCCCTGTCCTCTCCATTGCGTCGCTCCCTCCCTCCCTTGATGCAGCACGACGCCGCTGCCCTTCCTCCCTGCCCTGCAACCCCACCACAGCGACCCCGCCAACCATGATCCCCTCCCGATCCTTCTCTCCTCGAGCGCCTCACGCCTCCCTGCCTCGCCCGCCGCCGCCTGCGAGCCATCCTGCGACCTCGCCGCCATCTTCCTATCCCCTTGCAGAGCTTCTGCCGCCCTTCCGTGCGTCGCGGCGCTGCCTCCGCCTCCTCGCAGCACCTCGCCATCGCTCTTCTGCAAGTCCGCAGCGCCCCAACATCCACCGTCTGGGCCTCCTGCTTCTCGAGGGTCCGCCGCTGTCGCCTCTGCAGGGTGCCGCCTCCAGCCCAGCCACGCGTCCGCCGCCGGGGCCTCCTCTGTCCGCTGCCAGGGGCCCTCCCCACACCTTCTTCTGCGACGCCTGGCCGCCACCGGGGCTGACGGCGCCGCCTCCGCATGCCCCCGACGCCCAGCACTCCTTGTCCGCGGTCCTCGCTCGCCCTGCCGCCGTGCTCGTCACTGCGGCGTCGGTGCCCAGTGCCGCCCTTCCCCAACTCGTCCCCGACCTCCTCTCGCCGGTCGCCGCGAGCCACGCCACCTCGTCCGCGACCACTATCAGGACGCGTCCTCTGTTCCCGGGTCGAGTTCGTCTCCACGGTCGACCCCCCCCGTGTTCCCGTGTTTGGCTCAGTCCTCGCCACCAGGTCCATCTACGCTGCCAGCCGTGAGCCTTGTTTTTTCTGCTAGCTACATGTGATCCAAGCGAGGTTGTATACCCTTGTGGTGCTGATGTTTGTTGAAGTGGTGACTGTTGTGGTGCCACCCGATGAACCACCCATTCCATAGTCCAAGTCCGACACTAACAATCGAGTCAGAACCACAAAATCACCGACAAGATCGACCTCGACGAACAATCAGAAGACGGATGTCTCCAACCGGAGGTCGGAGGTGATGGTGACGGATCGACATGATCTTCTTCATGGAGCCAAAGAACCTCGGATCCGAAGCCCGAACCTCGTCGAACCCCGAGAACCCAAGCTCGGCGAAACCCATGTGTGACCCTTATCCGAGAACTCTATTTTATAAATTGTCAACTATATAAATTGTTGCATATTTACTGTTCATGCTTGCATACATATGTTGGGGTTTGGAGGCATTATGCTGATTCACATCATAACTAATATGGAGACCATATGCGGACAAATCTAGACTAATATTGGTTCCATTTAAAATTGTGTAGCGAACCGGTGATATATTTTGCCATGTTAAGACAACATTTAAATTGCGGGGTAACTAAACAACTAAAACCATATAATTAAATGTCGGGACCCCGGTTCCGCTTAATATTACCTAATTGCATCACACCTTTGCCATGTCATAGATCATACATGCATCATGCCCGATCTTCTGTCGTAGTATTAAATAGTGCATCCGATGTTTCTTCTAGTGTTTTGCTTCTTCGCGGATAAGATCGATGAGTTGATGTGAGCTTCGCCCCGGTCTTCGGATGAACCTTCGGCAATGTTTCCAGGCGAGCACCTCCCCCTTTCTACCTATCTTACTTTTATAGTATTTATTTCCTCCTGTTGATCTATTGCTATCTGTGTTGCGTTGCTCTAGTTTTCGTACCCGTGATATCCCTTGCAGCCTTATATTGCCTTGGACACATCATATTACCTGTTGTTTGGTAGATAGTTGGACTTGCGCGTCGTAGTCGCTTGCTCAAGTGCTGTTGCGTGTCGTCCAATACCTCAGCTGTTGGAAGCTTGTCGCATGTTTAATGTTGGAGATGATCATGGCTTTAATTATTGTTTAATAACTAAAATTGAAAGTAGGTAAATGCAGAGGCATCTGTGGGTAATAGACAATATTTGGATTTTAATCACTCTGGTGTCCGTGGGACCCGAGTTCTTGACACTGCTCCGAGATCGAGCGCTAACCACGTGGTGTGTGGGCACCCCCATCGATTAGTACCTGATTTCAAAGTATTGTACCGGGGGCCACAAGTAGTTTGGGGCTTTATTACTATCCTGTACTTATGCCATGCTTTACTGCTTTATTTATGATTGTGCGAGGAGCACATGTACTGTTTAGGACCGTGACACATTTTCGCTGTATCGACAAGCCCAGTCACACTTTCGGGTTCCCGTTACTGACCGCTTCACACAAACCCCGAGTCCGTCTCGAGACCGCCAACCGTTCGGGTAGCTTAGTGGGGTGGCCCCCATGTACTTGCTTTGGGTCTGGGAAACGTCATGACTTAGGCCCCGCCGACATACCGATGGGTGTATGTTAACTGATCTGGCAAAAAGGGTCGAAGTGCGTGTGGATACTTTGGTGCACCCCTGCAGGGTTAAATCTTTTCGAAAAGCCGTGTCCGCGGTTATGGACGACTTGGAGCACAATTCTTGATCATAGACAACCATAACTAAAGTTTACTGTATAATTTGACTGGTATCCGATATGACTAGTAATCAGCTCCACTACCACGGAATGGCTAAATAATAGTACCAACAACTGCTGGGTTTGGGATATCTCATGCTAATTGTATCTGACTAGTAAGTGTTGCAACTACAACAGAATGTTTAACTAAAACTGCCCACTGCTTATTATATCAGGATGACTCATGCCATCTTTATTTGACTAGTAATTGCCGCAACTATAACGGAATGAATAAAACTGCCAACGGTGTGAGTTCCTCGGTTGACTTCCTCGTTTGGTCTCGAGGGGGAAACACCAGGATGGGTATGTTTGGTGGTAGTATCAGGTTGGTTCCGAATAGGTCTTTCTTACCCTCTCGATAGCCGCTAGTTGTATCGAGTCTCTATAGGTTGTTTAGTGCATGCCTTGCCGCTTGATCCACCATACCTATGTAGGCGAGGACCGCCGAATTCTAGTCTCGCCGTGTCGGCCTCGATCTTGACCGCTCTCTTTTTCCTTTGCCCTTGTCACCCCTTTTGTTTAAGGCTTTGAGATCGACGTCGTTAGAAGGGTTACCCTTCCGGCTTGGCCTGGGCAGGGTTATGGACGCCATTGGTTATTCTTCAGGGCTCTTAGCTCAATTTGCATCTTGTCCGTACTCGGACGCTGTATTGTTTTCAAGGTGATCTGGATCTTTGTACTGTAAATCTGTATTCTTGATTCTTTGAGTCGCTGTTGTATATATATGTTTTGTGGGTTCCATCGAGGACTATTGTGTAATGATATTACTTCGTTTTCCACCCGCACGCAAGTGCCTGGTGGGCACCTTTGAATCGTTTCTATGCGGGCTTGGCGGGAAGCGCTGAAACTTGCATAGGGCCGATTCTGAGGGTGTTACAGTCCAAGTGGTGACCGGTGGTTCCTCTAGCTTCTCACGATTGCTTTGATAGTCTTTCCACCAAACATTGGCATATTCCTCAAACTCAAGAGATGCCATTGAAACTTTCTTCTCTTCGAAGAAGTTGTGGACTCGGAAGATCTTGTCTACTTTGAGCTCCCATTCAAGATATGCATCAACATTTTCTTCTCCTTTGAACTTGGGCATAACGAACTTGATCTTGCCAAACTTGCCATCATCACGCTCAGGGTCGTTGTTGCGACGTTCATGGTGCATACTTGCATCACTTGGTGGTCGTGGAGGCGGTGGTGGGGGAGGAGCTTGGTGATGCTCGAAGTCCCTTCTTCGCCTTTGCTTGGCATAAATTAGCATTCATAGCTTGTCGGTGTTGGTGGTGGTGTTGTGCATGCCGGTTGTT
The DNA here is from genome assembly GCA_030063025.1 of Avena longiglumis. NCBI lineage: Eukaryota > Viridiplantae > Streptophyta > Magnoliopsida > Poales > Poaceae > Avena > Avena longiglumis. The sequence continues at coordinate 418,090,280 of CP125979.1, read as the reverse complement.
GCATCTAGCTTGGCTCGCATCCGCATCATCATCGCTTGTATTCCATGCCAGTGCTTGATTTTGTTGAATAGGCACGTGGTGGTCATGAGGAGGATTGCGGCGCCTATCATTGTTGTTGTTTTCATCATGACATTCCCATAGGTGTTGCACATTGATGATTGCTTGTTGTGGTGGTGGACCATGCTCTTGGTGTTGTTGTTGAGGTTAAGGAGCATTTGGGTCCACCGCTTGAGCATGACGATGACGAGCTTGATGGTCCCCATTGTGGTGGTGGGGTTCTCCACGGTGGTAGTTGGACCTTGAAGACTCGCCATGTTGACTTGGGGAGTGCATGCAGGACGAACTTGATGAGCTTGAACGGTGACCATGTCGGTTGCCAAGATTGACAATAGCTTGGTGAAGAGCTTGGAATTGTGTGTGTGGTGCTCCTCTTGACGTTGCCGCTCACGGTACTCAAATTCTAGAAAAGTATCATCAAGACGGTTCTCAATTCGCTCGAACTGAGTATTGAATTCTTGGCGTTGCGCCCATAAGTTGTGGCGCATGGAAAAACCGTCTTGGTTGTTGAAGTTGCTATCTCCACTGGCTCTACTTCCCCTAGACATTGTGCACAAACACACGTGATAGAAATAGTAGTATCGATGGAATGGTAATCGCTACCTTGCCTCACCGGAGTTAAAAGTTGGAAAGATTGTTCTTTTCGAGAGCAAAGCGAATAACAGGTACACAAGAAACACACACAAAGGCCTATGGTGGTAGGTGATACGTTGAAAACGTATCTATAATTTTTGATGTTCCATGCTTGTTTATTATCTACTTTGCTTTGCTTTGTCTACACTTTGAGGTGTTTTTATATGTTTTTCTGGACTAACCTATTAACAAGATGCCACAGTGCTAATTTCTTGTTTTCTTCTGTTTTTGGTTCCAGAAAAGGCATAAAATCAATATTCTCGGAATTGGACGGGACAAAATCCAAAGTCAATATTTTACCGTGGGGAACACGGAGCCAGAACACGAGACGGAGGGGAGCCACCAGGGGGACACACCCCCTGGCCGCGCGGCTAAACCTAGCCCGCACCTGGGGATTGCGGCTGAAAGGGTTTCGCGGCATAGTAAATCAAAATTTTCTACGGATGCGAACAGAGGGAAAGCCAAGATCTAATCTAGGAGATGCAATCAACGAGAGAGATTGGATTAGATCTTCATACCCTTGAAGATTCGCAGTGAACGCTCGGAACGTGGGTGATGTAGTCGTACTCGCTTCTCCTCCTCGCGATCCGATCCGATCTAGCACCACAAGTGGCGGTGCCTCCGTGAGATGCACACGCAAAGACTCGACGTCTCCTCCTTCCTCGGACCAACAAGTATGGTGGAGAGATAGATTGGATCTACAACACGACGGCGTGGTGTATATGGTGGAGAATTTTTGCAGCAGGGCTTCGCCTACAAACAGTCGGGAGGGAGAGAGGAAGGGCAGCAGGGCAACTAGGGTTTGGAGGCAAGGTGTAAGGGGGGAGGGGGCGCACCAGCCCTCTATATATAGAGGGGGGGGGCGGCCAGCCCTTGCCCCTCCTCCAAGCCTTGGGCCGACGGCCAAGGGATGGAGAAGTGGGGGGCAAGGACTCTCCCCCTTCTAGAAACCCTATCTCTAGTTTAAACGAGTTTAAACCCTATAGGATCGGCTGGGCCCTATGGGGCCTTGTGCCCCTGGCCCAAAGCGGCCAGGACACTCTCTCATAGGCCCATTCCCCCTCCCGGAAGGTGGGGACACGTTGGTCCCATTCCGGAAGGTTCTAGAAGCTTCCGGTACAATACCGATTAACCCGGAACAATTCCGAACTCCAAAAATTGCACTGCCTTATATGAATCTTATTCTCCGGACCACTCCGGAACCTCTCGTGATGTCCCGGATCCCATCCGAGACTCCGAACAAAAACTCATAAACCAATTATCCAATCTATCCTAGCGTCGAGACACGTTAAGTGTGCGACCCTGCGGGTTCGAGAATATGTAGACATGATCTTCTATCAATAATCAACTGCGGGGTCTGGGCACCCATATTGACTCCCACACATTCATCGATGATCATATCGGATGAACCACGATGCCAGGATTCAATCAATCCCATATATATATTCCCTTCGTCTCGCGATATTTTACTTGCCCGAGATTCGATCGTCGGTACCGTCATACCTAGTTCAATCTCGTTCACAGCAAGTACTTTACTCGTTCCGTAATCCTATATCACTTTGTGATTAACTCCTTAACCACATGCTTGTGAGCGGTGTTGATATCGATTACCGAGTGGGCCCGAAGTATATCTCTCCGACTTGGGAGGGACAAATCCCATCTCGATACATACAACCCAACAGATACTTTCTAATCACCTGAGAGACACCTTTATGATCACCCTCTCATAGGATGACGTTTGATGACCTCAAAGCTTTCTTCCGATACCAGGGAGTTGTATTATCTCATGGTCTAAGGAATACAATATTTGACATAGGAAAAGCTTCGCAAAGATGAACACGATGATACGATCTAATTGCTTCGCTTAGTTTGGGTCTGTCCATCATATTATTCTCCAATGATATGATCTCATTATCAATTGACAACTCATGTCTATGGTTAGGAAACCTTAACCATCATTGATCAATGAGCTAGTCCATAGAGGCGTACTAGGGACACGGTGTTGTTCACAAACCACACAAGTATTAAAGTTTCCGCTTAATACAATTCTAGCATGGAATATAAACTTTATCATGAACAAGAATTATAATAATAACATCTTTATTATTGCCTCTAGGGCATAATTCCAACAGTCTCCCACTTGCACTAGAGTCAATAATCTAGTTGACATTTGGCAACAATCTCACACCCATGGCACTGAGGTGCTGATCATGTTTTACACGTGGAAGAGGTTTAGTCAATGGATCTGCGACATTCAGATATGTATGTACTTTGCTAATCTTCAGATCTCCATCTGCAATATAATATCGGATTATATGAAACTTGCGGTTGATATGCTTGGTCTTTGGATGATATCTTGGTTCCTTAGCAAGTGCTATGGCGCCAGTGTTGTCACACAATATCTCCGGGGTCCAATGCACTTGGAACCACGCCAAGCTCTGATGAAGTTTCGATCCAAACTCCTTCACTTGACGCTTCGCAGCAGCCATGTATTCCGCTTCCATCAGAGATCCTGCGATCACGCTTTGCTTGCGACTTCTCCACCAGCTCCTCCATTCAAAATATAAACGTATCCTGTCTGAGATTTGGAATCATCCTTATCGGTGTCAAAACTAGCGTCGACGTAACCTTTTACGACAAGCTGTTCATCACCCCCATAGACTAAGAACATTTCTTTAGTCCAATTTAGGTACTTTAGGATGTTCTTCACGGCTGTCCAGTGTTCCACTCCTGGATCACTTTGATATCTGCTCGTCAAACTAAGAGCATTGGACACATCCGGTCTAGTACACAGCATGGCATACATGATGGAACCTATGGCCGAGGCATAAGGCACTTTGCTCATAGCTTCCCTATCATTTACCGTAGCTGTACACTGAGCCTTTCTCAATATCTTACCTGACAACATAGGCACTGAACCTTTCTTTTCCTTATCCATTCTGAATCTTTTCAGAACTTTGTCTAGGTACGTACTCTGGCTTAAAGCTATCATGTGTCTTTGTCTATCTCTATAGATTTTGATGCCCAATATATCAGCAGCTTCACCTAGGTCTTTCATTGAAAAACACTTGTTCAAATAACTCTTCACATCGTTAAGCATGTTGATATCATTTCCAATAATCAATATGTCATCCACATATAGTACCAGAAACGTCACCGAGATCCCACTCACTTTCTTGTAGATGCAAGCTTCGTAGCAATTTGGAACAAATCCAAAGCTCTTGATCACTTGATCAAAACGAAGGTTCCAACTCCGAGATGCTTGCTTCAGTCCATAAATGGAACGCTGAAGTTTGCATACTTTATCAGCATCCTTAGGATCGACAAAACCTTTGGGTTGCATCATATACAACTCTTCATCAATGTTGCCATTGAGGAACGCAGTCTTGACATCCATCTGCCATATTTCATAATCATGAAACACAGCAATTGCTAATAAAATCCAAATGGACTTAAACATCGCTATGGGAGAGAAAGTCTCATCGTAGTCAACACCTTGAACTTGTCGAAAACCTTTTGCGACAAGCCATGCTTTATAGACGGTAACATTACCATCCGCATCCGTTTTCTTCTTGAATATCCATTTGCACTCAACGGCCTTTCGGTCGCTAGGAGGGTCCACAAAAGTCCATACTTGGTTTTCGCTCATGGATCCCAATTCGGATTTCATGGCTTCCAGCCATTTCTCGAGTCCGGCTCATCATCGCTTCCTCATAGTTCGTGGGTTCACCGTCTTCTACTAACAAGACAACAAACAGGTTGCCGCACCACTCGGGAGGGGCACGCGACCTTGTCGACTGCGACGCTCAAGAGAGATCGTCCAAGCTTCATGATCCTTGTCATTAGCTTCCTCTATTGTTGGTGCAGCGGCACCGAACAATTTCAAGCTGCGCTACTCTCCAATTCAAGAGAAGGTTCAATAACCTCGTCAAGCTCTACTTTCCTCCCACTCACTTCTTTCGAGAGAAACTCCTTCTCAAGAAAGGAACCGTTCTTTGCGACAAACACTTTGCCTTCGGTTCTGTGATAGAAGGTATACCCAATAGTTTCCTTAGGGTATCCTATGAAGACGCATTTATCCGCTTTGGGTTCGAGCTTGTCCGGCATCAACTTCTTGACGTAAGCTTCGTATCCCCAAACTTTAAGAAACGACAACTTAGGTTTAGAACCAAACCACAGTTCATACGGTGTCGTCTCAACGGATTTAGATGGAGCCCTATTTAAAGTGAATGCAGCGGTTTCTAATGCATAACCCCAAAATGATAACGGCAAATCAGTAAGAGACATCATTGATTGGACCATATCTAATAGGGTTCGATTCCGGCATTCAGACACACCATTGCGCTGTGGTGTTCAGGAAGGCGTGAGTTGTGAAACGATTCCACTTGCTTTAAGATGCGTGAGAAAATCATAACTCAAATATTCACCTCCACGATCGGATCGTAGAAACTTAATCTTTCTGTTACGATGGTTTTCCACTTCATTCTGAAATTCCTTGAACTTTTCAAATGTTTCAGATTTATGTTTCATTAAATAGACATACCCATATCTACTTAAGTCATCGGTAAAAGTGAGGAAATAGCGATATCCACCGCGCGTCGAAACACTCATCGGTCCGCATACATCGGTATGTATGATTTCCAACAAGTTCGTTGCTCGCTCCATCATACCGGAGAACGGGGTTTTGATCATCTTGCCCATGAGGCATGGTTCGCATGTGTCAAATGATTCAAAATCAAGAGACTCCAAAAGTCCATCGAATGGAGTTTCTTCATGCGCTTTACACCAATATGACCTAGACGACAAAGGCCACAAATAAGTAGTATTATCACTATCTACTTTGCATCTCTTAGCCTCAATGTTATGGATGTGTGTTTCATCCCTTTCGAGATTTAGAAGAAATAAACCATTCACAAGAGGTGCATGACCATAAAAGATGTTACTCATATAAATAGAACAACCATTATTCTCCGATTTAAATGAATAACCGTCTTGCAATAAACATGATCCGAAATAATGTTCATGCTCAACGCAGTACATAATAACATTTATTAAGGTTTAAAACTAATCCTCAAGGTAAAACTAAGGAGAGCGTCTTGTGGCCATCACATCAACTCTTGATCCGCTGCAACGCCAAGCATCGTCACATCATCCTCGCAGCCACCGTCTATTCCGTAGCTCCTGCTTCGAGTTACAAATATTAGCAACGAACCGATCAAATACCTGCACTACAACGAGGGCTAGTAAGGAAAACATCAATAACATGTATATCAAATATACCTTTGATGGTGCCACCTTCTTGTCCGCTAAGTACTTGGACGATGCCCAAAGGACCCTTGTCCTTGCAATAGAAGCACTCAGTGTCCGACTTAGGACTAGACTTGAGCTTCTTCTCAGCAGGAGCATTGCGCTTGCCGCCACCCTTCTTGAAGGGCTTCTTTGCACCCTTACCTTTCTTAAAGGAGGGCTTGTTGACCATCAACACATGATTATCCTTCTTGATGTCCACCTCCGCAGCCTTCAGCTTTGCGAAGAGCTCGGTGATCGTATCAGTGGAACCAATCTGATTATGAGTCACTACAAAACTTTTGTAGCTGGGAGGGAGTTATTGCAACCTCAATCTTGAGCTCCTCCGAATCGTGCATTCCAGCTTGCTCAAGCGTTGAGTGTAGCCCGTCATCTTTATGGCGTGCTCACTAACGGAACTCCTTCCTCCATCTTGCGATTAAAGAACTTCTCGGAGATCTCATATCTCTCAGAACGGGCCTGAGTCTGAAACATGGTTTTCAGCTCCTCAAGAATCTCAAAGGGCCCGGGATACTCTTCAAAACGATTTTGAAGTTCCGGTTCCATAGCAAACAACATGGTGCTCTTAATCACACCATAATCATCTTTGCGCGACTGATAGACAGCTTTCTCATCAGCCGGCGCAGTTGCAGCAGGGGGTCACCTAACGCTTTCCCAAGGACATAGTCCTTTTGTCCGCCAGATAGAATGATTCTTAGATTGCGGAACCAATTGGTGAAGTTAGACCCATTGTTTCTAAGCTTTTCCTTCTCAGCAAAAACGTTGAAGTTGAAGTTGGACTTGGCCATGTGATCTATAGTATTTGCAAGTACAATTTAGACTATGTTCATGATAAATAGTTCAACTTAATCAAATTACTAGATGAACTCCCACTAAATTCAACATCCCTCAAGTTGTTTAGTGAACACGATCCAAATTCACCACACCTAATCCGATCATCACGAGAAGAGATGTGGTTTCAATGGTGGACAACAAAGTGTCGATCATATCATTCATATGACTCATGCTTAACCTTTCGGTTCTTGTGTTACGAGGCCATGTCTGTACATGCTAGGCTCGTCAAGCTAGACCCAAGTATTTCCGCGTGTGCAAAACTGGCTTGCACCCGTTGTATGTGAGCGTAGAGTCTATAGCACCCGATCATCACGTGATGCTTGGACACGACGAACTTTCGCAACGGTGCATACTTGGGGAGAACACAGGTTTTATCTTGATCTTTAAGTGAGGAATCATCTTATAATGCTACCGTCGCGATCTAAGCATAATAAGATACATAAAAGGATAAACATCACATGCATATAACTTTATGTGACATGGTATAGCCAATCTTCGCGCAATGATCTCCATCTTGTGCGTTCCAGCATGATCTCCATCACTCCACCATGATTGCCTCCACCACGAATAGCAACTACAACTATTGCTAACTACTTAGCGATAAAGTAAAGCTATTACATGGCGTATAAGAAGTTGACTCGCAGGTCATACACAATTATAAAGACAACCATATGGCTCCTGCCGGTTGTGTACTCATCGACATGCAAGTCGTGAAACATTACAAAACATGATCATCGCATACAATATACACATCACATCTTGGGCCATACCATATCACAGAAAACACTCCCTGCAAAAACAAGTTAGACGCCTCTACTTTGTTGTTGCATGTTTTACGTGGCTTATGGGAGTAGATGCTAAGAACGATTCTTACCTACGGAAAGCCACAACGGTGATATTATGGTTGCCAAACTGAGTTAATCCCATGACAACTATAGTGAGAGAAACGACATCCACCACCGCATGTGTGGAACAAGCCACACGTCAAGTGCGAGCCGGTCTCGCGAACGACGCCGCGTAAGGTTGGCCTGACCGCTTCAATCTCACTATCCCGCCATAAGAAGAACACAAACAAGAGGCTTGCAACAGAAAACATCAACGCCCGCAACAACCATGCTGCGTTCTACTCGTGAAACACATCTACGCATAGATCTAGCTCGATACCAAAAGGGTTTCGGCATAGTAAATCAAAATTTTCTACGAATGCGAATGAGGGAAAGCCAAGATCTAATCTAGGAGATTCAATCAACGAGAGATTGGATTAGATCTTCATACCCTTGAAGATTCAAGAGCGAACGCTCGGAACGCGGGTGATGTAGTCGCTTCTCCTCCTCGCGATCCGATCCGATCTAGCACCACAAGTGGCGGTGCCTCCGTGAGATGCACACGCAAAGACCTCGACGTCTCCTCCTTCCTCGGACCAGCAAGTATGGTGGAGAGATAGATTGGATCTACAACACGACGGCGTGGTGTATATGGTGGAGAATTTCTGCAGCAGGGCTTCGCCTACAAACAGTCGGGAGGGAGAGAGGAAGGGCAGCATGGCAACTAGGGTTTGGAGGCAAGGTGTAAGGGGGGAGGGGGCGCACCAGCCCTCTATATATAGAGGGGGGGGGGCGTCCAGCCCTTGCCCCTCCTCCAAGCCTTGGGCCGGCGACCAAGGGAGGGAGAAGTGGGGGGCAAGGACTCTCCCCCTTCTAGAAACCCTATCTCTAGTTTAAACGAGTTTAAACCCTATAGGATCGGCTGGGCCCTATGGGGCCTTGTGCCCCTGGCCCAAAGCGGCCAGGACACTCCCTCATAGGCCCATGCCCCCTCCCGGAAGGTGGGGACACGTTGGTCCCCTTCTGGAAGGTTCTAGAAGCTTCCGGTACAATACCGATTAACCCGGAACAATTCCGAACTCCAAAAACTGCACTGCCTTATATGAATCTTATTCTCCGGACCACTCTGGAAACTCTTGTGATGTCCCGGATCCCATCCGAGACTCCGAACAAAAACTCATAAACCAATTATCTAATCTATCCTAGCGTCGAGACACGTTAAGTGTGCGACCTTGCGGGTTCGAGAATATGCAGACATGATCTTCTATCAATAATCAGCTGGTGCAGGCACCCATATTGACTCCCACACATTCATCGATGATCATATCGGATGAACCACGATGCCAGGATTCAATCAATCCCATATATATATTCCCTTCGTCTCGCGATATTTTACTTGCCCGAGATTCGACCGCTTGCATCGGCCATACCTAGTTCAATCTCGCTCACAACAAGTACTTTACTGTTCGTAATCCGATATCACTTTGTGATTAACTCCTTAACCACATGCTTGCAAGCGGTGTTGATATCGACAACGAGTGGGCAGTATATCTCTCCGACTTGGGAGGGACAAATCCCATCTCGATACATACAACCCAATGATACTTTCCGATCACCGAGATACACCTTTATGATCACCCTCTCATAGGATGACGTTTGATGACCTCAAAGCTTTCTTCCGATACTAGGAGTTGTATTATCTCATGGTCTAAGGAATACAATATTTGACATAGGAAAAGCTTCGCAAAGATGAACACGATGATACGATCTAATTGCTTCGCTTAGTTTGGGTATGTCCATCATATCATTCTCCAATGATATGATCTCATTATCAATTGACAACTCATGTCTATGGTTAGGAAACCTTAACCATCATTGATCAATGAGCTAGTCCATAGAGGCGTACTAGGGACACGGTGTTGTTCACAAACCACACAAGTATTAAAGTTTCCGCTTAATACAATTCTAGCATGGAATATAAACTTTATCATGAACAAGAATTATAATAATAACATATTTATTATTGCCTCTAGGGCATAATTCCAACAGCGGCCGCCCTGGCTGCCCCTGCCTCGCTTCTTCGCCTATAAAAATCCCCCTATACCAAAACCCTAAGTACCCGATCAATCTTCCACGAAACAGTCTATAGCCGCCGCCACCATCGTCCCTAGAACGGGGGGATATGAAGCTCTTCCCGGCGCCCTGTCGGAGGGGATATCATCCCGGAGGCCTTCTTCATCATGCCAGCCTCCGGTATGAAGCGTGAGTAGTTCCACCTTGGACTACAGGTACATGTAGTATCTAGATGGTTGTATCTCCTCCTTTGTGCTTCCATGTTTAGATCTTGTGAGCTCCGTTCATGATCAAGATCATCTATTTGTAATTATGCATGTTGTGTTTGCGGGGATCCGATGGATATTAAGATTACTATGTCAGATTGATTAATGGTTTTTTCTTATTGATTCTATCATGTCTGTGTTGTTTGTGATCTTGCATGCTCTCCGTTTCTAGTAGCTATCTTGGCCAAGTAGATGCTAGTGACTTCAAGAGGGGGTATTTATGCTCAATAGTGGGTTCATGCCTCTATTTAATCTAAGGGAAGTGACATAAATCTCTAAGGTTGTAGATGTGTTGTTGCTACTAGGGAGAAAACAACGGTCTCTTGTTCATGGAACAAGTGGATTGTTTACCTTACACACTTTGTTTAAAGCAGTTATTTGTTGCTTGCAACTTAATACTAGAGTGGGTTCGGATGATAACATAAAGGTGGATCAATACTCATAGATGCAGTTGGATGGCGGTCTATGTATCTTGTTGTATTGCCCAATCGGATCTCATAGGATCATGAATGTCTAGTATTGCATTGTTATGCCTTGCTCAGTCCTGTCAATTGCCCTGCTGTAATTTGTTTACCCAGCATGCCATGTTTGTTTATCTTAAGGAGAACACCTCTAGTGAACTATGGACCCCGGTACAATCTTTGGCATTGATACATCTTCCACTGTTACTGTTTACTTTCTGCAAACCACTATTATATTCCACACCATACAGTTAATCCTTTGTTTTAAGCAAGCCGGTGAGATTGACAACCTCACTGTTCATTGGGGCAATGTCTTGAGGTTGTGTTGTGCAGGTTTCCAGGTTGCTAGCAACACCTTTGAGTCGTTTCTTTCCTCCTATTGGTTCGATAACCTTGGTTTCTTACTGAGGGAAAACTTGCTGCTGTGCTCATCACACCTTCCTCTTAGGGTCTCCCAATGAAGCTCTATAGTGATCTGAGCCACCATCAAAGACTTTTCTAGCGCTGTTGCCGGGGAGGCTAAGGACGTTGAAAGAACATGTGGGCCCCCATGTGTGGTTTTGGTAATTAATGTCAATCTTTATGGACTAATATGTGTATTAAATACCTGTAGGAATTGTCCATTGGCATCGCTTGGAGCTTGTGTCGGCTTCAAGGTCGATGAAATGAGAAGAAGATATGTTGTGCAAGCTCAAAATGCGCCATCTATAGAAGATCTCATGTTTGATGCTTGCCATCCTCGGTGATCATGGATCGATGATGAGGAATCAAGAAAGGCGTTCCATCTTGAGTAGGGAAAGATCATCTACATCGAGCTCAAGTGGAATGCTCAAGGCAAAGGTATAATCTTGATAGGTTTTCCCTTTTGTCGGTCTCATATTGTTAGTGGAAGACCGGGTTTAGGATAGATAACCGTACTATCAAGAGGGGCTCTCGAATGAGTAACTCGATCACATCGTTCAGAGAGAGCTCAAACCTTTGCATACTTGCATCATCGTATTTTGTTGTTATCTGGTCTTATCCATGTGAGGATATAGAGCTTGTGGTAATCTCCATAACAAGCTCTTGTTCATCAAAATCGGATCCCTCTTTTATATCTTATTGCGATTTTGATCTTTGCGGTTTTTCGGTTTCTCACCAAGTGAGGTATTTCACATTATTATACGTGATACATTCTCACTGGGTGATAACCAATATTTTCACCTTTTATAGGGTACCTCATGCCGTCCTCTTTCCAACGCAATTGGAATCAGGTCGATCGGAGCTACCAATCAAAAGTTATAGGCGTTTGACTGCTGGTCTTATTTCCTAGGTACCAAAATGCGGTAGTACCGCATTTTAGTACCTAGTGCGGCAGAAGGTTTTGGCAAGTTGCAAAAAGACACTGCTGGGCTATGTACCAAAAATCGGTAGTATCGCATTTTAGTACCTAGCGCGGCAGAAGGTTTTTGACAAGTTGCCAAAAGCCACTGTCGGGCTAGGTACCAAAAAGCGGTAGTACCTTATTTTAGTACCTAGCGCGGCAGAAGGTTTTTGACTTCTTCATTTGGATGCATACTCCCTTTCTGTACTATGATGTTTATTTGCATGATCTTGTAGAGGTTGTTGTCCTCTTCGAAACAGTCCCAAGATCATCGAAATCGGAGTCCGGATGCAGAAGTTATGGTTGTTTTCGTTCTATGATGACCAGTAGTACCGGACCAGGATCCAGTAGTACCGGGGTCCGGTAGTACCGCATTTTGGTACCGGGGAGCACAAAGAAAAATGCGTTTGGCTCCCCAGGAACTCCAGGGGAAGTCCGGTAGTGCCGGGAAAGTCCGGTAGTACCGGGAAAAGGTTCGGTAGTACCGGGAATCGCGTTTTTGGGCTGCAACGGTTGGATTTTGGAGGGACCTATATAAGGGATCTTCTTCCCCAATGGTTCCTCAACCAATCTTGCAAGTTTTCACCTCCATTGTTGACCTTCTTGAGCTTGCTTCCTCTCAATCCCTCCTATGATTCTTGCATATTCTTGAGGGATTTGAAAGAGCAGATCTAGATCTACAATCCCACCAATCAATCTCTCCTCTAAGTGAGGGGAACATATTGGGATCTAGATCTTGGAGTCTTTTGTGGATTTCCTCCATTGTTCTTCCTCTCTTATTCCCCCATAAGCTTTTGTAGCTTTGGTGGAATTTGGGAGAGAAGGATTTGAGCACTTCTTGTGTCCTTGCCATTGCATTTGGTGCATCGGTTTGTGTTATCCTCGGAGGATTTGGTTTGAGTTACTCATTGGAGCTTGTCCCTCTTGGGTTCTTGGAACCCTAGACGGTTTTGTGGCCTTGGTGGCATTTGTTGGGAGCCTCCAATTAAGTTGTGGAGAAGTGCCCCAACCTTGTGAGAGGTTTCGGTTGCCACCGATAAGTGCACCGATAGTGGAAGCGTGGATCGATCCCGTTGGGGTTAGATTCACCGGATAATAAGGGAGGCCTTTTGTGGCGTTGGTGGTTTGATACCACCCCCTCTCCAAACGAGATGTACTCCATGCTGGGAGGAACTCGGTAAAATATCGTCATCCCCGTGTGCCTCGGTTATCTCTATACCCGAGCTCTTTACTTATGCACTTTACATTGTGATAGCCTTCGTGCTTGACGTAATATATATCTTGCTATCACTTTGTTGCTTTTATTGCTTAGCACAAGTTGTTGGTGCACATAGGTGAACCTTAGTTGTTCTAGGTTGTGCTTAAAAAAGTAAACACTAGTTTTATTCCGCCTTTGTTGAGCCACTCTAGGAAAAGTTTTAATCGCCTATTCACCCCCCTCTAGGCGACATCCGTATCCTTTCAGACGTCTTCACAAGGGGAGTCCTTCACAACCTTTCTCGAGAATGTCTTCAAAAGGGGAGTCCTTCACAAAAGGAGGTAGAGCCAAGGCACTAGGCACGAAGCAAGACCGCCAAAGTCGCCAACCCCACCTACGGTTTGTGGATCGCCTAGGAACAGTAGATTATGGGCCTAATGTCCTCATTTTCTCGAGAATTTCTTGGGCAGGACTCAAAGATCACCTCATGCGATCCTTGCGCAGGAATTTGCTGAACTTATGTGGAACGAAACATGACGCCTAGCTCCTTTTTAAAAAGAGAGTTATGTGATTGATTGCAAAATGGGTGTAAAAAATAAAAAAGAAATCTAATGGCACCATTGATAGCTATAAATCTAGACTTTTAGCAAAGGGCTTCAAGCAAAGGTATGAGATAGACTACGAGGACACTTTGAGTCTTATGGTTAAGCCAACAACTATTAGATTAATTCTATCAATTGTTGTATTAATAAATTGGCGTATGCGAAAGTCTTCATGGCGTTCTAGAAGAGAAGGTTTTTATGAAACAACCACCAAGATACGAGGATCCAGAAAATCCTAGTTTTGTTTGTAGATTGGATAAAGCTTTGTATGGTTTAAAGAAAGCTCCTCTATGCATGGTACTCATGGTTGTCCATGAAACTTTAATATCTTGGTTTTGTTCATTCAAAGTCTAAAACTTCTTTATTGTTATATAATTGAGGTGGTATAGTCATGTTTATGCTCATTTATGTGAATGATATAATTGCGATAAGTTCATCAACTGAGGCAGTTGAAGCATTGTTGCATAATATATGGACAGATGTTTTTGAAGGATCTTGGAAATCTCCATTATTTCTTAGGGACTGAGGTAAAACCTATGAGTAATGAAATTATTTAAACTAAGAAAAATATGTTGTAGATTTGGTTAAGAAAGTTGGCATGAAAGGATGTAAGCCTGTTACTATTGCAATGTTAAATTTGTAAAACCATCTTCGGCTGTAAGTGCAGCTTGGCAGAGGACCCACCAGACAAGGTAAAGCTGATGCTGGTAGATTCAAATTCCCAACCTTACCAGACCTCGGCATACACATCTCACACCCCACCCTACACAGACCGCAGGCACCATCCCGCCACACCTCCCCTGGCCTGCACCCTTGCCCAAACCCCACCGCCGTTAGCGCCCCTGCGCGATCCAGACATCGGCTGAAACGACGATGACAACGGAACGATCCATACTCGACGTCCACGACTGTTCTTGCATCCACCCCTATTTCATTTCTATCTCACACTGAGTGCCCCCACATGCCCTCCGGCACCAACCCACAACAAGCCGTCAGAGCGACGCCATTCCCTGGGTCTGTCACGCAAGGAAAACATTCTGAACCGACCCCAGGAGAACACGAGTCCGTGAGACGGAGGGCACACCTGCACACCCAGGGCTCCCCCGCCCACAAGCAGCTTCTCGATGCCCAAACCCCAAGCACCCGGATCATTCCACAAACCGTCTCCCCACCATCTCCGGATCGGCGGATCCCAGCAGGGCCCGCCTACAGCCCCCTACGCCCAAACCCTGGCACCATCATCATTCCACAAAACCGCCCCGTAGCCGCCACCACGTCCCTAGACCTAGGGACCGAAGCCTTCCCAAGACCACGAGGGAGACCATCCCAGGCCTTCATGAGTAGTTCCACCTTGACCACGCAGTCCATGCAGCATCTAGATGGCTGTATCTCCCTTGTGCTTCAGTTCAGACCGATGATGCACACCGCATACCTACAGTGACGCTCACCAAGAACAAAGCGGTTACCGCAAGACGGCTAACGACGTTCCCGGTGCCGTGCCAGGTCAAACGGCAGCACCAAAAGCCCAACCCATCCAAGGAGACAAACCCCAGGAGCCCAGGGCAGAGACAACGTCCACACACACCCACACCCAGTGAGTAGGGTCTCAAACCCCGTGTCCCCATCCCCTGCCCACATGACCATTCCCCAGGGCCCGTGTTCCCAGATCCACCTGCCTATCAACAAGACGGCCGCCACCGCCGCATGACACACGCGAGATGCCCAAAACCCCGCCCAGCAGCGACAAGACGATCAGCCCCACCGACGCCATCGGGCCCTGAGGACCCGGATCCCATTCACGATATTTGATCCGCATCCACCGGCCCCAGCACAACCCCACGGGCCGAAACCAACAACGACGTCACCGGTCCATCACGCTTCACCCGGCTCCATCACCCAGGTCTCCAACGTGAGACTTTGCGACCTCGACCGGAAAACTCACTGGGACGAACCGCCACACCTGCCACGCCGGTATCGCACCGACGAGACCCCTTCTCCACCCCAACCTCCCAACGCCAATGAAACGAGGACGAGGAACCCGGAAACCCAGCGATGCCGAGAACCATCACACGACCAACAACCCCACCGCCCCAATCCCCGACGAAAACGGAGAACGCACACCAGAGCCCACCCACCCACACCCAGGACCACGGCATAGCAGTCTCAATGAGACGCCCCAACATCACCACGCATCCACCACGCACCGCCTTCCGGCCAGAGCCCAAAACACCCTCAACCATCCAACCCAACGACCACATCATCAATAACCACGACCTGCACACACGATTTGCCACGACTCCCCATCAAACCTGGCCAGCCAGCACACTGCACGCCTGGCCTGACATACCTCATGGTGATGTAGATCACACCACCTGCCACTGGCGCGGAGTGGGATGCAGGCGCGGACCAACAACTCCCCAGAAGACGACCCCTATGAGACGCCCCACTCCCTACACCACCACCACGGACCCGGAGCCAGGGACCCCAACTGAACCGCACAAGATCCACCCCACACATCCATTGCTTCCAAGACCCACACACCCACACACCCCAGACAAATGGGCACGGAGGAAGATCCAAACCAGGAAACCGACGACGAGTCGGAGGCCACACGAAATGACTACTATCCCACCTACACGCCACACAACACTCGCCTCACCTGCCAGTTTACAAATGACGCAGCCCACTTCATCGCCAACGATACCCACAAGAGCCCACGACGGAGGACACACGGGCAAACTGGCCCTCCCCAACCAACGCACACAACCACGACCACACCGTGAGACCGAGACGGCACGGGAGACCCTGACACCTCTGAAGGGCCTGTGACGCCTCACCGGAGACCACACGATCGAGCACCCACTGCGGCCGCCTGGCCCACTAACGGCCCCCAACATACTGATGGACACCACCAACATCCCAACCCAGACACTGCATGACCCACCACGCCCACGGCACGTCCCCAGCACCACAGGCAAGGCACACCAAGACGGATCGCCCCACAGCCCCACCACGCACAAACGCAATGAAGGACCCACCAAACCACACGCAACCCACGATCCCACCATACTCGAAGCTCTAACCTTTGAGGGCGCAAACACCTCAACCTTCGAGGCGACAACGCACACTCGCACCGTCGAGCTGGTCCCAGGCGACTCCAGCCAGACGGTGACGATCGGGACAGGTATGAGCCCAGCCTAGGAAGGCGCGCTCATCGAGTTCCTCCGTGAGAACAGGGACATCTTCGCATGGAAGCCCTATGACATGCCTGGTGTCCCTAGGGAGATCGCTGAGCACAAGCTAAACGTCGACCCCAAAGTGCGACCCGTCAAACAGTCGCTGCGGCCCTTCAATGAAGAGCGCCGCCGAGCAATCGCCGAGGAGGTGCAGCGTCTACTCGCTGCAGGCTTCATCCGGCCAATCCAATACTCCAAGTGGCTGGCAAACCCAGTCCTGGTCGAGAAGAAGAACGGGACCTGGAGGATTTGTATCGACTACACAAACTTGAACAGCGCCTGCCCAAAGGAGCAGTTCGTCCTCCCGCGGATCGACCAAATAATCGATTCCACCGCGGGCTCGGAGTCGCTATGTTTCCTCGACGCCTACTCTGGGTACAACCAGATCAAAATGGCCGTCGAGGACGAGGATAAGACGGCGTTCATCACGCCATTCGGAGCCTTTTGCTACACCGCCATGAACTTCGGCCTCAAGAACGCCGGGGCGACCTACCAACGGTGCATGCAAGAGTGCCTCGCGAGCCAAATTGGCCGCAACATCCACGTCTACATCGATGACGTGGTCGTAAAGTCCGCTCGCCAGGGTGAGCTACTCGCCGACCTGGCGGAAACAGTCGCCAACTTGCGAAAATACAAGATAAAGCTTAACCCAGGAAAATGCACCTTCGTACCAGAGACAACTATCGGGTACATCTCCAAGCGAGGGATCGAGGCGAACCCCATGAAAATTGACACGATCGCCCGGCTCGGCAAACCCGAGTGCCTGCGCGACGTCCAGAAACTGGCCGGGCGAGTAGCAGCTCTTAGTCGCTTCATCCCTCGCCTGGGCGAAAAGGCGATGCCCCTATACCGCCTGATGCGCAAGAACCCCACCTTTCAGTGGGACAAGGAGGCGGATGACGCGCTCCGCGACCTCAAGAAGGTGCTACTCGCCGCCCCCGCCGACAAAGAACCCATGCTGGTTTACGTCGCGGCTTCCGAGCGCGTCGTCAGCGCCGTCATGGTCGTCGAGCGACCGGAGGAAGGAAAGGAGCGCCCAGTGCAGCGACCGGTGTACTACATCAGCGAGGTCCTCACCGAGTCGCGCCAGCGGTACCCGCAGTACCAAAAGCTGGTATACGCGGTCTTCAGAGCTCAGCGGCGCCTGCCGCACTACTTCCAGGAGCACCCGATCACGGTCGTCTCCTCAGCACCACTGCAAGACATCATCCGCAACCGCGAGGCGACCGGGCGGGTCGCCAAGTGGGCCGTCGAGATCGGCGTCCACAACATCAAATACGAGCCACGAAAAGCGATCAAGTCGCAGGCCCTAGCGGACTTCATCGCCGACTGGGAAGAGGCCCAGCAGCCAGAGAAGCTGCCATACCTCCATTACTGGAGCCTGCACTTCGACGGCTCCAAGAACGCGGACGGCGCAGGCGCAGGGATCGTGCTAACTTCACCGAAGGGCGACAAGCTCCGCTACATCCTCTGCCTCGACTTCACACCCTGCACCAACAACATGGCCGAGTACGAGGCCTTACTCCACGGCATGCGAGCTGCCAAGGAGATGAATGTCAACCGCCTACGCTGCTACGGAGACTCCGACCTCGTCGCGGGGCAAGTCGCTGGCACCTGCGACGCCGTCTCCCCCACCATGGCGGCGTACCGCCAAGCAGTGGACAAGCTGGGAGGACACTTCACAGGCTACTCGGTCGAGTGGATCGACAGGCGGAAGAACGAGGAGGCCAACGCACTCTCTCGCATTGGGTCGGCTCGACTCGCACCACCCGCCGGCGTCTTCCTCGACACAATAACCAAGCCATCAGTCTCTCCCCTGAGGGATATCGACATCGGAGTCCCGTTACAGCCGGAGGCAGCCCTGGTCGCACTCGTCACCGAGCCAGACGACTGGAGCAAGCCCTACATCGCCTACCTGGAGGCCGGCACCTTGCCGGCATACGAGACGGACGCTCGGATGATCGCACGCCGATGCAAGTCCTACACCATCATCGACGGCGAGCTACACAAGCGCAGCGTCACCGGCGTGTTCCAACGCTGCGTCCGACCCGCCGAAGGACGCAAGATCCTCCACGACATCCACTCCGGTGACTGCGGCCACCACGCCGGCGCCCGCTCTCTGGTCGCCAAGGCTATGAAGCATGGCTTTTACTGGCCCACCGCACACACCGATGCTGTCGACATTGTCCAGCGGTGAGCCGGGTGCTAGAAGTACGCCAACCAGACGCACGTGCCGAGCTCAGCGCTCAAAACAATCCCCATCACCTGGCCATTCGCCGTGTGGGGCATGGACATGGTAGGCCCCTTCAAAAAGGCTCCTTCCGGCTACACCCACCTCCTGGTCGCGGTCGACAAATTCACAAAGTGGGTGGAGGCCAAGCCAGTCCGGAAATGCGATGGGAAGACCGCCACTAAATTCCTACGCGAGCTCATATATCGCTACGGGTTCCCAAACAGCATAATCACGGACAACGGCACCAACTTCGCCAAAGGAGCCATGGCCGAATTCTGCGAAGAGCACCACATCCGGCTCGACCTCGCGTCGGTCGCCCACCCAGCATCCAACGGCCAGGCGGAATGGGCCAATCAAAGCATCCTCCATGGCCTGAAGCCGCGACTCCAAGTACCACTCGAGCGCACCGTCGGGTGCTGGGTCGAGGAGCTGCCCTCTGTCATCTGGGGGATCCGCACCTCGGTCAACAGGTCGACAGGATTCACCCCTTCTTCATGGTATATGGCGCCGAGGCAGTCATGCCCACCGACCTCGAGCACGACTCGCCACGGGTCGTCCACTACACGGAGGCTGCAAACGAACTCGCCCGCCAAGACGGAGTCGATCAACTCGACGAGGCACGTGACCTCGCTCGGTCATGCACCGCCATCTACCAGCAGGGACTCCGCCGCTACCACAGCCGGCGGGTGAAAACTCGCACCTTCCAAGAAGGCGACCTGGTGTTGCGCCTCATCCAGGACAAGAAGGGCATGCACAAGCTCTCCCCTCCGTGGGAGGGACCATTCGCCATCGGGCGAGTACTCGGCAACGACGCCTACTACCTCATCGACGTCCACGGGGACGGCGAACTCGACGTCAAGCGACCATGGAATGTAAACCTCCTACGGAAGTTCTACCCCTAGAACCCCACATATGTACTCTTCAGTCGCTATGAAATAAAAATAATCGGTTACCGCAAAATGCGTCTACTCTCCGTGTCTTGTGCCACTCGCACTCGTACTAACAACGTCAAGCTAACCGCAGAAGTCAACCTTTGGTCAAGCGATCGGCACGGCTAAGTAGTGCGATGCAAAAGCACTGGGTCACCTCAGGTTTTACATCGTCCACGAAAAACGCCTACCCGGAGCCTCATCGGAGTCACCTATCCCGACTGGCTCTACGAGCCAAGACAACTGCCTTCGCTTCTCACAGCGACCACGATCCTCCGCATCCTCGACATAGCGACTCGAACGGCCATGTACCACGCCGGGATCGATGACTGTTCAGCGAGCTTCGGAAAATGCCAAGTATGAGAGCATGCCAGACTCACACGCCGACCCCACGGGCCGCAGGAGTGATGTGCTCAAACTAACGCGCCAAGTCCTTAACCACCCCCGAGTCGCGCCTAGAACAACCAAGTACCACGCTCGGGGACTCGGCCACCCTACCTCGTTCGCACAAGGGAAAACGCAAGCACAGAAGGCCAAGGGAGTCGCTTAGCGATCGACTCTTCGAGTCCGGCGAGTTGACCACAATAACAAAACATTCAAAAACAACAAACATATCACACGAGGTAAACCCCAAAAGGCGGGACGCTCGGGGACTCGTTCAAACCACAATCACAAAACACATGACAAATCCCAAAATGACACGATGTCTCATTCAATAGCATGTCGCATTGTCTCAAATTACAAAATATGCCCATATGGCGGACACTACTAACTCCTCGGGGCAAACTACCCTATTCTTCAGCTGACGACGCCAAAGACCCCCGATTGCGGATGAACGGCGTGTACGGGTTTGACGGGTACGTCGTCAGCTCACCCGCCATCGCCGCGCGGAAGGGCTGCTCGACCTTGAAATCCCGGTGCTGCGGCTCGGGGTCGTTGGGCGCGAAGACCGTCTCCTGGTACGGGAGGAGGTCACCCATTGCCCAGACACGCTCGGAGTACATCGCGGCGCGGTCTGTCAACTTGAGCACCTCGGACAGCTCCACCGCGCCAGTTGACGACGGGTAGCCACTCGTCACGTCGTCGAGGTCGAAGTCCTCCGGGAAGTGAGCAAGTCCAAGGCTAAGCGCCGTCGCTGCTCCGCGCCTAAACGCCGATCGCGTCATGAATTCAACGACCGATGGCGCCTTCTCCAAGTACTTCCACACCTCGACAAGGTCGCTGGGAATTACCTCCGTGGGTGATATCTCCTGGAGGTAGGCTCGGATGCACGTCACCGACAACGTCGCCGAGTCGACAAGCGTGGCAACACACTGCCGCACGTCGAACGAGCTCGCCTCTTCCGTGCTATCCAGGATGCGACCTGCGAATAGAAGACAACAATGAGTACGTCGGGTATCACAACAGAACACATGTTATTGGCAGAGGCAGATACACTTACCAATCAATGGGCGGGAGAGATCCGTGATGAAGCATTGAAGCGAAGTATAGTCGTCCTGAAGCCCAGCAACAAGGGCGTCGGACACTTTACGATCCTTTGCGGTGGCGGTAATAGCGGCCTTGGCTCGCTCATCCGCCGAGTTTGCTTCTTCCCTTGCCTCCCTCAGCTCGCGCTCGAGTTCGGCGATCCGCTCCTCAGCCGAGCTCAGTGCCGATTGAGCCACCGCCAACTCACCCGCTGGGACAAGCCCCTGGCGAGCTTCCTCCGCCTTCGCGGCAACCGCCTGAAGCCTCCTATTCGCCTCTTGGACGGTGGCCAGTTCCTTCTCCGCGTGGTGCTTCGCTGCCAATCGGTCAGCTGATTCACGTTGCAGACCCTGGACATCATTCAAACACTTAATCAAAGCAACATCCTAAGCGCCCACGCGCCAAAATTCAGCGAGTGCGCACTCGGGGACTGGCAATCAAAAAAATTCCTAAGTGCCCACCCGCTAAAATTCAGCGAGTGCGCACTCGGGGACTGGCAATCAAAAAATTCCTAAGTGCCCACCCGCTGAAATTCAGCGAGTGCGCACTCGGGGACTGGCAATCAAAAAACTCCTAAGTGCCAACCCGCTGAAATTCAGCGAGTGCGCACTCGGGGACTGGACGCGAAAAATAACAACTATACCAAAGAATCGCATCACTGCAATACACCGACCTGATCCTCGGGGACTGGACATACCTGGATGGCTGCGCCAAGCATGCCATGAAGTTGTATCGCGTCCACGGACGCGAGGAGAGATGGTATGTGCCCACGACGCTGCTCTACTTCCGCATCGGTAACCCTGGGTGCACGGCTCGAGGGCGAAGTTCCACTCGCTATGGCCGCTTTGGCCATGAAGCGCGGGAATGTTGCGATGGAGGCACCCGCTCCAAAGGAGGTCGGCTCGGCCGCTCCAGGCAAAGGAGTGCCCTCTTTCGTGGATGCGGCCGCCTCTGTTGCGGGTTCAAACGGCACGACCGCCGTGTCGTCAGAGATCGTGACGACATCATTGCCCTTGGCCTTCTTGCCGCCATCCGTAGGGACGATGACCTCGTCCGCCTTCCTCTTATGGGAAGGATCCTCTTCGCCGACGATGGGTGGCACCTTAGACACGGTCGGGTGGCCCATCTTCTTCACTCTGGTCCTGTAAATCAGTCATGTAAGCAAGATAATTCAAGCTGCTATGGAAGACAAAGGTAGGTGAGCAAACCCACTTGGCGACTGGAATGAAGCGTAGCCCTGTGCGGATGCCGGCTGGCTTCTCCAGGCAGGGCGGTCGAGCCCCATTTCCGTGATCGCCGATGCCCAAGACACGGACGGCTTCTTCATCGTCGAGGCCACAACGGAGCCTGGGACATCTTCGCAGGAGCTTCCTGAGGCGGTTGCCGCCGCGAGCGAGCATCCCCAGCCGAACCGGGAAAATGGTGGAGGCATCGAAGCCAGTGGCATCTCGACAGTGGCCGTGTCCAGCGCGGCTTCCTTCGGTGGCGCCTCGTCCTTGGCCGGGCTGGGGGCATCGGAGCTACTCGCCGAGTGCAGTGGCGAGGCCGGCTTCATCGGCTTCGACTTCGTCTTCGGAGGGGCCTTCGCCTCTTTCTCCTTCTTCTTCTTCTTCTTCTTCTTCTTCTTCTTCTTCGACGGAGTGGCCTGGCGGCGCGATGTGGTCTCCGGAAGTTCTTCATCGTCATCATGACGCTCGAGGCTTTTGCTCGCCTCAAGCTCACGTTGACGCTGCCCGCGGGTCTTGCGGACCAGCGGGGCGACTTCCTCCTCGGACTCGTTGTCGCCACTCTGCGCCTCCCGGCGTCGCCCTTGGAGGGAGGCGACTCGCCCATGTCCTGGACGGACGAGCTCGAATTCTCGTCGTCCGAAGGCGGGAGCCATCCTTCCACCACTTGGAATAGCTGCAATGAACGCAAGATGAAATTAGAATGACCGCGATTGCAAAAACTGCGACTGTGAATGAAGCGAGGTGATTACCGTTGGGGTTGGACGCTTTGCGGTGTAGGGGGCGACCCCAGCTTGTGCGTCTAGGTACACCGCCTGGGTGATCTTCTTCAGTGCTGCGTTGTAGTCCTCGAGCTTCCACTCGGCAAGGCAGGACTTCGTCGAGTCCTCCCGGCTGGCGTACTGGTACATGTAGTGCTCGCGCCGAGCCAGCGGGACGAGCCGCCGCCCGAGCTAGCAGTTGTACAAGTTGATCGTCTGGAGGCCCTTCTTCTTTAGACCGCGGATGGTTTGGAGCATTTCGTCCACAACCATCCGCTGGTCGCTGGGGAGCTTGCCGGCTTGAAGATGACGCGGTTCAGACCGGTTGGCGGAGTACCGTGGGATCGCTGTCTCGCCCTCCGGGGTCGCCTCGGCAACATAGAACCAAGATTTTTTCCAGTCGCTCGCTGCCTTGGCGGGCAGCATCAAGTCAAAGAACGAAGCCTTCGACTTCAGCTGGAAAGTTAGGCCGCCCGCGGCAAGCATTGGGCCGCCCGCTTCCTCGCGGCTGATCCGTCCGTGGAACAGATCTTGCCAAAGAGGGAAGTAGGGCCGGCAGCCCAAGTAGCATTCGCAGAACGCCACGAAGATGGCGAGCTGCTCGATGCTGTGAGGACCCAGATCCGATGGTTGGATCCCGTAGTAGGCGCAGGTTACGAAGAACATGGACGTGGGAATCCTAGCCCCATTCTAGATGACCGGTGAAGCGGATGAATTCCTCTCGCGGGCTCGGGTCACCTCTCCGGGCGAGGATGCGCCAAAGCGCTCGCAGGATCCCAGCCTCCTCAAAGGAAGCCAGTTGCGCCCTCGTACACTTAGATCTACCCCAAGGTTCGGTGGAGAGGGCCATGGCGGAAGGATTTGTGGGGGGTCGAAGGATTTCCGGTCGGCTGGATCGCGATGCGAAGGGAGGCGAAAGTGCGCGCAATCGGAGGGAATGGCGAGAAGGTGGTTCTCTGATCGCCTGCCATTCCCCTTATATAGCGGTTGTTACCCGCCAAATCAGGGAACCGTTACCGCGCGATGATTACGCCAAAAGTTACCGTTGGATTACCCCAACGGCTAGTTTGACCACGCTAACCCAACTTCAGCCACTCGGCTCACGACCCGATCACTATGGCAAGAGCCACGACTCGCCAAAGCTGCGACCGATGACTAGTTTTCCTTTATACAGAGCCCGCCGACGATTCGACCGATTTCTACTACGTCAGATACTCGATCGCCGAGCCACCCACGCCTAATCGATGACGGCCTCGGGACTACTGATGGGGATGTGCCTACCGGGTATACCCAGCAGACGCTGACCGCCCAAGAACTGGCGAGTGAGCTCGCAAGACGGCGATCGGATCAAGCCCGAGGATCCGACTAGAAGTCAAGGCCCAAAGTAGATAGGCCCAGTCGGGTTAGGTTAAACGAGTACCGAAGCCTTAACTGATTCGGTTGAGATATGTAAACCCTAGGGGAGGTGAGGCTATATAAACCTCCCTGTAGGGCGTGTAGAGATACGTTCCATCATACACCCAAGCGATTCGCCGCCTAGCCGCCGAGCTCGCCCATTGTACCACCTCCATAATACAATCTAGCAGGAGTAGGTCTTTACCCTCCGGGGGGCCGAACCTGGGTAAAACCCTGTGTCTCTGCCCTCATCTCGCACCGCAGATGGCTGGCCGCCCTTTCCCCTCGCTCTACTACTCGCTGCCGATCGCAGCATCTGCCGTGACCATTCCCACGACAGATCTTGTGAGCTCCGTTCATGATCAAGATCTCATCTATTTGTAATCATGCATGTTGTGTTTGCAAGGATCCGATGGATATTGAGATTACTATGTCCGATTTATTAATGGTTTTGTCTTATTGATTCTATCATGTCTGTGTTGTTTGTGATCTTGCATGCTCTCCGTTGTTAGTAGCTATCTTGGCCAAGTAGTTGCTAGTGACTCCAAGAGGGGGTATTTATGCTCGATAGTGGGTTCATGCCTCTACTTAATCAAGGGAAGTGACAGAAATATCTACAGTTGTAGATGTGTTGTTGCCACTAGGGAGAAAACAACGGTATCTTGTTCATGGAACAAGTGGATTTATTACCTTACACACTTTGCTTAAAGCAGTTGTCCGTTGCTTGAAACTTAATATTGGAGGGGGTTCGGATGATAACCTAAAGGTGGATTTCTAGTCATAGATGCAGTTGGATGGTGGTCTATGTATATTGTTGTATTGCCCAATCGAAACTCATAGGATCTTTATGTCTAGTATTGCATTGTTATGCCTTGCTCAGTCCTGTCAATTGTCCTGCTGTAATTTGTTTACCCTGCATGCCATGTTTGTTTATCTAAGGAGAACACCTCTAGTGAACTATGGAACCCGGTACAATCTTTAACATTGATACATCTTCCATTGTTACTGTTTATTTGCTGCAAACCATCATCACCTTCCACACCATATAGTTAATCCTTTGTTACAGCAACCGGTGAGATTGACAACCTCACTGTTAGTTGGAGCAAAGTCTTGAGTTTGTGTTGTGCAGGTTTCCATGTTGCTTGCAACACCTTTGAGACGTTTCCTTCCTCCTAATGGTTCGATAACCTCAGTTTCTTACTAAGGGAATACTTGCTGATGTGCTGCATCACACCTTGCTCTTGGGGTTTCCCGATGAAGCGCTCTCAGGCGCCATTAACAAGTTTTCTGGTGCCGTTGCCAGGGAGGCTAAGGACGTCTTCACAAGGGGATTCCTCCTCAACCTTTCTCTTTACTTTGTTTTTGTTTTTCTTAGTTTCTTTTGCTTGGTTTTGTTTGCCTATTTTTATCAAAAACTCCAAAAAATTATTTTAGTTTGGTTTGCTTTCTCTTATCAAAAACAAAAAAAATTAGTTCCTACTCTAGTTGTCACCTTGCTCTAGCTCACCATGTTGATTCCCAAGTTCACCATGAAATACCTTTCAATAGGTAGTGGCTCTATAATTGGGAAAGAAAATATTGAAGAATTCTTTAATCATGTTAGCAAACATGAGGATATTGAGGATATATCCTTAGTAGAACTTGCTCCTAATTATGAAATTGCTGGAACTTCTTTAGTTCACATGTTGTATTCTAGGTTTGTTAACCTTATCCCCATGATGCAAATTTTGTTTCTTAAACTAAAAGAAGAAGAGGATGTTGAAAAGAGAGATTTTATCTTAGAAACTTTGCTAAAAGAGTTCAATGATGTTGCTAAAAGAGAGATTTTATCTTAGAACGTTTTAATATGCTAGGCTCATGTGTAGATGTTATGGGTACTTTAGATAAAACCAAACCTAGAGAGGAAATTAAGATACCCATACCTTTTGAACTTGTAGGAATGCATGAAGCCTCAGAAAAGAATTTTGATTGGATTGTTCCTGAAAACCCATTTGATGAAAGTAGTGAACCTAAGAGAGATGAGAAGGGATCCTATATAACTCATTTTGATGAGATACCTTTCCTAGTTGAGGAGATTTCGAGTATTAATGTTAATGCTTCTTCATTTGAAAATACTTGATTCTTGCTTCTTGTGCCTAACTTAAAGGCGTTAAAGAAAAATACTTATTGGGAGATAACCCAAAAGTTTTCTTGAGTCTTGAAAGTTATTACTTCAGTAATGAACTCTCCTTATCCTTTTTATTTGCTTTTTTGTGCCAAGAATAACCTCTAATGAGAGGGAAGTAAGATTTGGGGAGTTCATGTCCCAAAACAGATTTTTGTGCTCCACCGTATAAATTCGTGTAAAATCTATGAAAGTCGGATTGATCTGTAATTTTCTGAATAAATCCCCCAGTATGTTAGATAACTTCCGTTAGTTTAAAACTTTTTGATTTTAGCAAGATAAGGTCTTCGAAAAAATCGGTTTCTACATGATGGTCTGTTTTGACAGATTTCTGCCATTATTTGCATTTGCTTCTTATTGATTCCTTTTTGGGTTCTTTTTGGGAAATTGAGCTTTTTGAGGGAATTTATACAGTAGCTTGTGTTTTTAGTGAAAGTTTTATGTTCTAAAGCTAAACCCCAAGGTCTATTATCTTTTGAATACACTAATGTTGCTAATGAAGATTATGTGAAGTTTTGTATGAAGGAAAATTTGCAGGTGTAGAGTAAGAATGATGTAATGAGATGAAGAATGGACAAAAGCTCAAGCTTGGGATGCCAACCTGTGTTACCCCAATAAATATTCAAGAGGTACAAGCGTCAAAGTTTGGGGATGCCCAAGGCATCCCCTTCTTCATCAATAAAAACTCAGGTCTTTCTAGACACTTCATTTTTATTGTTTCATGCACTGTTGTGTTGTTCTTGGAGCGTCTTAGTTTTCGTTTTTGGTTTTTGGTTTCTTAGTTTGCTTGAATAAAGTATTTTGGACCCCCGTTCTCACTGTGTTGTTTCAAATAAGTTGATTGGTGTTAGAGAGGAGTAGAAAGTTCTTGCTTGATTAGTACAAGAGGAGGTTGCTTTGACTGTGACTTAGACTTTATCATGCCATGCTAGATGTTGTTTTGACCTTATGCTTAGTGATTATTGTTGTAGCATGACTTGTTCCAAACAATTAGGATTGATTAATGTGCCTTGAAGGAATCATGCGTTGTTTTAGCATACAAAAGCATAGTATTATGGTATTCTCCTTTGATGCTTTGTTTGGGTTGACTTCACACATGCTCACACCATGTTATGACTATGAATAAGTCACCATAGCCTCTATGACCATTAGTCCTTGACTTATAGAGCACTTTATGCTTTGATTAGTAATGTTTTGTCGCTCTGTATGATTATGTCCATTATTGCTCTCTTAGTTGGTTGTTCCCAGTCTTTTGCTAGCCTCCACTTGTATGAGTAAGCTCTACTCATGCATCCAACTCCCAAGAAACCAGGTTATTCCAAAGTATCCACTATAAATTCCTATGCATGGTGTGTTACACCATTCCAGGTATACTTTTGTTTTCATCTATCTTCCAATTAAAAAGTATTTTGTTATGTGAAAACTTAGTGATTAAAGCTCTCACGAACTTGATGGCACACTTTATTTTTCTTGCCCCTAATAAACTTGAACCATTGTGTCATCTATGTTGTATATGCTTGCACTTATACGTTGGAATTAGAAGAACCATAATGTCATGGGGAACGCTTTTAACATTCCACTTGTACATTATACATAGTTGATATCATGCTCTTTTGTTTATGGATGTCGTCGGTGTGAAATGAAAGGGGAGCTTGTAAGTCCATGGAGTTATGTATGTGTGTTAGAGAAACGCCTGGGCCGCTAGCCTAAGCCATGCCTAATCATGGTGGAAACTTGCAGCATCACCATAGTGAGCAATCTATGAAGCATTCTTCTTATAAAAAAAGAGATTTGAGAAAAGAAAAAGAAAAAAAAGATGAGAAAAGAGGAAAGAGAGAAAAAACACCATATTTCCATGGTAAATAAGAAGATTGTTGAGATGCTCATTGTCTGCTTGCCTTGTCATTTTTATTATGGGATAGCTCCTGTAGCGTGTGCAAGGGGTACCCTGTTGGCAGTTCTCTATGATACACATGTACTTACTATGACAAGAACTTGCAAGTAACTGAACTTGAGTAGCATGAGGAGCGGCCCTCGTATTCAAGGGACATGAGATTGCCAACTTATAATTTGTCAAGCATATACTCCATAGTTTGTTCACTTTAACCTTAATCACTTCAAGATGCTTATGATAGGGGCAATGAGGGCTGAAAGCTAACAAGTACCATAATTTTTGGAAGCTCTTTTATGAAACTTGAAATCCCTGCTTCCCTTTATAAAGGGCCTTTCTTCCACCATTATATTGAGTCTCCACCTTCTATCCTTAGGCACCAATTAAGAGAGCATAGTTGCCATTCTTAGTTCTATGTGCATTATCCCAAAACTTATTGATTCATTCATATTGTTGATATTGCTTGCTCATAAACTATTTGTATCTAGTCACTCTTATGAACTTTGAAGGTGTCCTATGCATCTATTTGCTACTCTATGAGCGATAAGCTGAATGCTAGTATCTTATGTTTTCTATATGTGAAACAAACAAACGTTTTTCAATGCATGTTATTCATGATTCTTTGTTTTTAACCTTTCATGTTGCATGCATAGTTACTTTGTATTATTGTTAGAACGCCATTTTTCATGCTCATGTTTAGAGTTCTTTGATCCCAGCTTTTGTAACACCCTCGGATCGACCCTATGCAAGTTTTAGCGATTTCCACCAAACCCGCATAGAAACGATTCAAAGGTGCCCACCAGGGACTTTCGTGCGGGTGGAAAAAGAAGTAATACCATTACAAATTAGTCCCTGATGGATCCCACAACACAAATATATACAACAACGATTCAAAGAGTCAAGAATACAAATATATAGTACAAAGATCCAAATCACCTTGAAACGATACAACGTCCGAGTATGGACAAGATGCTAATTGGGCTAAGAGCCCTGAAGAATAACCAATGGCGTCCATAACCCTGCCCAGGCCAAGCCGGAAGGGTAACCCTGGTAACGACGTCGATCTCAAAACCTGCTCAACAAAAGGGGTGCCGACAAAGGGCGAAAGAAAAAAAGAGTGGTCAGTACTGAGGCCAGTACACGACGATTCTTAGAATTCGGTGGTCCTTGCCTACATAGGTATGGTGGACTAAAGCGGCAGCGCATCATGCACTAAACAACCTATAGAGACTCGATATAACTGTTGGCTATCAAAGAGGGATAAGAAAGACCTATTTTTCATGGAAGTCAACCGAACAAGGGAGTCAACCGAGGAACTCAACCGAGGAACTCACACAATTGGCAGTTTTATTCATTCTATTCATGGTGGTTATCCAACTTACTAGTCATATCAGATACAAGTCAAATTTATAACAATAAACTTTAGTTATAGTTGTCTATGATCGAGATACTATGCTCCAAGTCGTCCATAACCACAGACACAAATTTTCGAAAAGATTTAACCCTGCAGGGATGCACCAAAGTTTTCACACGCACTTCGATCCTTTTTGCTAGATCAGTTAACATACTTCCATCGGTATGTCGGCGGGGCCTTGGACACGACGCTTTCCCAGACCCAAAGCAAGTACATGGGGGCCACCCCAATAAGCTACCCGTAACAAAGTCGGCCGAGCTCCTAAGACGGAGCCAGAGGTTGCGAGATCGGCCAAGAGATCAGAGGCCATAGGTATAATACTCAACATAACGACCCACATCCTAAACAGTACAATAGTAAACGCTCATCAAGCAATAGATAATAAACAAGGCATAACATGGCATACATGGCATAACATGGCATGAAAACTTCAAACTAGTTTATGGCCCCCAGTACAATACTTTTAAATCAGGTACTAAGCCGATAGGGGTGCCCACACACCCCACATGTGGTTAGCGCGCTTAGTCTCGGAACAGGTATCAAGAACTCGGGTCCTAGGTGTACACAAGTGGGAGGTTAACAACCAAATATCAACTATTACCCACTGGTGCCTCTTCATTAGTTATATTCATTTTAATATTTAATTAACCAGCTGTAATAAAAACCACGATCATCTCCACCTTTATGAATATGTTAACCCCCAACATCAATGGAACATCGACGACACGAAGCAGCACCTGAGCAAGTGATGGCGCCCACCACTTGTCGTGGGACGCTTAGTTGGAAACCCCAAGAGCAAGGTATGAAGCAACACAACAGCAAGTTTCCCTTAGTAAGAAACCGAGGTTATCGAACTAGTAGGAGGAAGGAAACGTCACACAGGTGTTGCAAGCAACGCGGATACCTGCACAACACAAACTCAAGACTTTGCCCAAAATGGGGCACCCCTTGCTCATGGTACATGAGCTTTACCATAACCAAAATGACAAGGCAAGCAGACAATGAGCATCTTAGCAATCTTTTTATTTACCATATGCATAGCTTTTTATTGAGGATGCTTCATAGATAGCTCATTATGGTGATGCTGCAAGTTTCCACCATGATTAGGCATGGATTAGGCTAGCGGCCCAGGCGTTTCTCTAACACAAGATACAAACTCCATGGACTTACAAGTTCCTTCTTTATTTCACACCGTTGACATCCATAAACATAAGAACATGATATTAACTGAGTACAACAAGGTACAAGTGCAATGTTGAAAACATTCCCCGTGACAGCACGGTTCTGCTAATTCCAACTTATAAGTGCAAGCATATACAACAAAGTTGTCACAATGGTTCAAGTTTGTTAAGGCCAAATAATAGAGTGTGCCATCAAGTTCGTGAGGGATTTAATCACTAAGTTTTCACATAACAAAATAGTTTTTAATTGGAAGATAGTTGAAAACAAGAATATACTTGGAATGTTGTAACACACTATGCATAGGAGTTGATAGTGGACACTTTGGAATAACTTGGTTTCTTGAGAGTTGGAGGCATGAGTAGAACTTACTCATACAAGTAGAGGCTAGAAAAAGACTGGGAGCAACCAACTAAGAGAGCAATAATGGCCAAAAACATGCAATGCAACAAAGCATACTAATCAAAGCAAAGAGTGGTACTACAATTCAAGGACTAAATGATCATAGAGGCTAATGGTGACTTGTGAGAGTCATAACATGGTGTGAGCATGTGCCAAGTCAAGCCAAGCAAATCATCAAAGGAGAATACCATAATACTATGCTTTTGCATGCTAAAACAACGCATAATTTCTTCAAGGCACACTAAGCAATCCCAATTGTTTGGAACAAGACATGCTACAACAACAATCACTAAGCATAATGCTAAAACAATACCTAGTATGGCATGCTAAAGTCTAAGTCACAGTCAATGCAAGCTCCTCTTTCACTTCAAGCAAGAACTTGCTACTCCTTTCCAACACCAAGCAAACTTATTTGCAAAACAACACAGCGATAACGGGGGTCCAAACTACTTTATTTGAGCAAACTAAACAACCTAAGCAAAGCAAACAAAAACTAAGACGCTCCAAGAACAACATAACTATGCATGAAACAATAAAAATGAAGTGTCTAGACAGACCTGTGCTTTTTATTGATGAAGAAGGGGATGCCTTGGGCATCCCCAAGCTTTGACGCTTGTACCTCTTGGATATTTCTTGGGGTGACACCATGGTGGCATCCCCAAGATTGAGCTTTTGTCCATTCTTCATCTCATTGCATCATTATCTCTCCACACCTGAAATTTTTCCTTCATACAAAACTTCACACAATCTTCATTAGCAACATTAGTGTATTCAAAATATATTAGACCTCTGGAAAAGCTTTGGAACAATAAGGCTTTTCACTAAAAACACAAGCTACTGTAGTAACTCCTTCAAAAATCTCAGTTCACCTAAAGAGAACTCAAAAAGGAATCAATAAGAAGCAAATGCAAATAATGCCAGAAATCTGTCAAAACAAACCAGCAGGTAGAAAACAATTTTTTGGAACATCTTCTGTTGCTCAAATCAAAAAGTGTTGAACTAACAAAAATTATCTAACATATGGGGGATTTATTCGTAAATTTTTAGCTTAATCCGAGTTACACAGCCTCCTCACGAATTGTTTTTGTGGAGGACAGAAATCTGTTTCGGGACAGCAACTCCCCAAATCTTACTTCCCTCTCATTAGATGTCATTCTTGGCATAAAAAGCAAACAAAAAAGATAAGGAGAGGTCATTACTGAAGTAATAACTTGCAAGACTCAATGAAACTCTTGGTTTATCTCCCAACAAGTACTTTTTTTAACGCCTTTAAGTTAGGCACAAGAAGCAAGAAGAATCAAGTATTTTCAAATGAAGAAGCATTAACATCAAACCTTGCTTTCAAAGGGGGAGCAAAGTGCAAATTCTCTCTTCTCATTGGGAAGTGTTCAATACCTTTCTTGAATGGAAAATGATATTTAATGGTGCCTTCCTTCATATCAATGAT
The DNA here is from genome assembly GCA_030063025.1 of Avena longiglumis. Taxonomy (NCBI): domain Eukaryota; kingdom Viridiplantae; phylum Streptophyta; class Magnoliopsida; order Poales; family Poaceae; genus Avena; species Avena longiglumis. The sequence continues at coordinate 418,056,918 of CP125979.1, read as the reverse complement.
GGCACCAACTGTTCTAGGAAAAGGTCTTCCCAAAGTAATAGGACAAGAAGCATTGTATTAAACATCCAAAACATAGAAATCAACAGGGACATAAGCATTGTTAACCATGATGAGAACATCTTTAATAATCCCCATGAGTTTCTTCTTAGCATTATCATTGAGTGGGACATCCAAATAGCAATCTTCCAAAGGTGGCAAATCAAGCATTTCATAAATCTTCCTAGGCATAATAGAGACACTAGAACCAAGATCACATGAAGCTTTGAGGTCAAAGTCATTCACTTGCATATTAATAATGGGTTCCCAACTATCTTGTACTTTCCTAGGAATAGAAGCTTTGTGTTTTAGCTTCTCTTCCTTAATCTTAACAAGAGCATCTGTAATGTGTTTGGTAAAGGCAACATGCATATCACTAGCATCTGGACTTCTAGCAAGATTTTGCAAGAACATAATCACTTCAGAAATATTGCAACCATCAATATCAAAGTCAAACTTGGCATCACTAGTAGTAGGCTCAATAGGCTTAGGCATAGTAGGAGTAGGAATATGGACTACTTATGGTTTAGTGGTGATGGTGCACACACTATTGTTTCTATCAATTTCAGCTTTTCTTTCTCACTTAGCATGAAGTTGAGCTAACAACCTAACATTTTCATCAATAGTAACTTGTATGGCATGAGCAGTAGAAAAGGTGTTTTCCATAGTTTCAGGTTTAGCAGCCATTTTATTAATCAAGGAGGACTGAGCTTCAGACAAAGAGGATATATTTTTCTCAACAGTTAAAAGCTTTTCCTCTATAGTCTTATTGAAAGTGGTTTGTTTACTAATAAAGTCTTTGAGCATGACTTCAAGTTCAGAGGGGGCACCCCTAGCATTATTGTAAGAGATTCCATAGGAATTGCCATTATTAGGAGGATAAGGCCGATAATTGTTGTTGCTACCAAAATTATTCCTATAGGCATTATTGTTGAAATTGCTGTTTCTAATGAAGTTCACATCAACTTGCTCTTTTGAGCAACCAAAGAGGCTAAGGGAACACTATTAGTATCTAGAGGAGTTTTCCCCTTAACAAGCATAGCCATAATAACATCAATCTTTTCACTCAAAGAGGAAGTTTCATCAACAGAATTTACCTTTTTACCTTGTGGAGCTCTCTCAACATGCCATTCAGAGTAGTTAACCATCATATTATCAAGGAGCCTTGTTGCATCACGCAAAGTGAGGCCCATAAAGGTACCTCCAGCAGCTGAATCCAACAGATTTCTTGAGGAGAATTTCAAACCTGCATAAAAAGTCTGGATAATCATCCAACCAGTAAGTCCATGAGTAGGGAAATTTTTAACCAAAGACTTCATTCTTTCCCAAGCTGGAGCAACATGTTCACTATCAAGTTGTTTAAATTTCATGATATCACTTCTCATAGATATAATCTTAGCAGGAGGATAGTACTTTCCAATAAAAGCATCTTTGCACTTAGTCCAAGAATCAATACTATTTTTAGGCAAAGAAAGCAACCATTATTTAGCTTTTCCCCTCAAGGAGAAAGGAAAAAGCTTGAGCTTAATAATATCTCCATCTACATCCTTATACTTTTGCATCTCACAAAGTTCAACAAAGCTATTGAGCTGGGCAACAGGATCATCAGAACCAGCACCAGAAAATTGCTCTCTCATCACAAGATTCAACAAAGCAGGCTTAATTTCATAAAAGGTAGCATCAGGAGCATGTGGAGCAATAGGAGTGCTTAGTAAATCATTGTTGTTGGTGCTAGTGAAGTCACACAACTTGGTGTTCTCAGCATAGTTCATTTTGGAAAAGGTGGGCAAGCCAAAAACAGCAGCAGCAGCTAGAGCAGGAACTAATTTTTTTTGTGTTTTTGAATAAAGCAAGCAAACCAAACTGGACTAATTTTTTGGGGGTTTTTTGGAAAGAGGCAAACAAAACCAAGCAAAATAAACAAAGCAAACTAAAAAAAAGTAAAGAGAAAGGAAGTGAAGGACTCCCCTAGTGAAGACATCCTTGGCCTCCCCGGCAACGTCGCCGGAAAGAGCTTGATGGCGCCCACCACTTGTCGTGGGACGCTTCGTTGGAAACCCCAAGAGCAAGGTACGAAGTAGCACATCAGCAAGTTTCCCCTAGTAATAAACCGAGGTTATAGAACCAGTAGGAGGAAGGGACGCGGAGACCTGCACAACACAAACTCAAGACTTTGCCCCAACGAATCAGTGAGGTTGTCAAGCTCACTGGTTTGCTATAACAAGGATTAAACGTATGGTGTGTAAGGCAATGCTTTGCAGCAAGTAAACAATTAATAGTGGAAGATGTAACAATAGTAAAGACTAGACCGGGGTCGATAGTTCACTAGAGGTGCTCTCCTTAGATAAACAACATGGCATGAAGGGTAAACAAATTACAGTAGTGCAATTGAAAGGAACTGAGCAAGGCATAACAATTCCATTACTAATCAGAAAGATCCTATGAGATTCAATTGGGCAATACAACAAGATACATAGACCGCCATCCAACAACATCTATGACTAGAAGTCCACCTTTAGGTTATCATCCGAACCCCCTCCAGTATTAAGTTGCAAGCAACAGACAACTGCTTTAAGCAAAGTGTGTAAGGTAAATAGTCGACATGTTCCATGAACAAGTGACCGTTGTTTTCTTAGTGGCAACATCACATCTACAACCGAAGATATTTCTGTCACTTCCCTTGGAAACTAGAGGCATGAACCCACTATCGAGCATAAATACCCCCCTCTTGGAGTCACTAGCAACTACTTGGACAAGATAGCTACTAACAACGGAGAGCATGCAAGATCACAAACAACACATACATGATAGAATCAATAAGACAAAACCATTAATTAATCTGACATAGTAATCTCAATATCCATCGGATCCCCGCAAACACAACATGCATGATTACAAATAGATTAGATCTTGGTCATGAACGGAGCTCACAAGATCTATACATTAAAGCACAAGGAGGGTATACAACCATCTAGCTACTACATGGACCCATAGTCCAAGGTGGAACTACTCACGCACCATACCGGAGAGAAGGCCTTCGGGATGATCTCCCTCGAGGGTGTGCCGAAGAACTTGCACCCCGATCTAGGGACGATGGTGGCGGTGGCTCTGAGGCGGTTTCGTGGATATTTGATCGTGTACTCGGGGTTTCTGCATTGGGGCTTCTTACAGCAAGGGAGATCGAGGCGGCCAGGCGCCAAACCCCTAATAGCTGGGTGGGGCCCAACCACGCCTGGGGTGGGTTTGTCCCCTCTGGCCGGCCCCTCCGGCTCTCCTCTGGACTTCTTGTTCCCCACGGAAAGTAATTGACTTTGATGTTTGTCCTGTTCAATTCTGAGAATATTTCTTTACCAACTTTTCTGAAACCAAAAATAGCAGAAAACATGCATGTGACACTGTTGCAACTTGTTAGTAGGTTAGTACCGAAAAACATGTAAAAAACACCTCAAAGTGTGGACAAGTAAAGCAAAGTAGATACTAAACAAGCATGGAACATGAAAAATTACAGATACGTTTCCAACGTATCAGCAAGCGACTACGACTCGCAAGGACGACTGTATACCCAAACAACAGGCAATAGGAGGTGTCCAAGGAAATATAAAGGCTGCAAGGATATATAAAGGGGTACAAAATCTAAAGCATCGCAACACAGATAGCAATAGGTAAACAAGGAGGAAATAAAGACTAGAAATGTAAAATAGGTAGAAAGGAGGAGAATGCTCACCTGAAAACATTGCCGAAGGTTCATCCAAAGATCGGGTCGACACTCGCATCAACTCATCTGTCTAATCCGTGAAGAAGCAAAGCACTAGAAGAAACACCGGATGCACTATTTAATACTACGACAGAAGATCGGGCATGATGCATGTATGATGTATGAAATGGCAAAGGTGCGATGCAATTAGGCAATATTAAGCGGAACCAGGTTCCCGACATTTTATTAGAAGTTTTTTGTTGTTTAGATACCCCACATTTTAAATGATGTATTAACAAGGGAAAATTATATCATCGGTTCGCTACACAAATTTAAATGGGGCCAATATTAGACTAGATCCGCCCGCATATGGCCTCCATATTTAATTATGAGGTGAATCGACTATACAACCCAGACCCGCAAAATATGTATGCAAGCATGCACAAATTGTTATGCAACATTTCATATAGATGTCAATTTATAAAATAGGGCTCGGATAAAGGTCACACATTGGGTATCGACGATCTTGGCATTCTATGTTCGGGTTCGGTCTTGCCGAGATCGGTCTTCGGGGTCTTGGGCATCGGATCCATGTCAAAGGGCTTGGCGGTCTTCGGGTCTATGGCGGCGTCATCGGTGCTCCGTGAAGATCTTGTCGAAGTTCCTCGGGTCCTTACTTGGCGACAACACATGCATCAGGCATTGCAACGTCACATCGTCTCCTCACAGTTGTCTTCTCAGTGTCAACCATAACACACAATTTAAACCCATGCCTTCATCTGCATATTATATCACCATCACCATGTTAACCGAGGAATTGCCATAGGCAGAAACTCTCAAAAGTTCGTGCATAGGACCATCAACAACAACTTACATGCGAAAGAGGCTACCAGCAGTGAGCGACCGAAGGTCGAGCATGGCTCGCCGGGCTAATAGGAGGGCCGAAGGGCCTGAGCCCGCTTAGCCGACGAGGTGGAGGTCACCTGCAGGGGCTTCAGCGACAAGGGGATGGAGCAGGGACATGGTTGGACGTCGGAGCGGCGACGTGCTGGCACGGCCGAGCTCTGGCGGTGGGGTATCAGAGCTTGGGGAGGCAGAGAAGGTCAATAAGGGGACGACAGGGTAGGCAGAGCTCCTGGTGCTGCTGCGACAAGGAAAAGGGAGGGAGGAGGGCGGCAACAGGAAACATGTGAGTAGGGGAGGCCGCGGCGGAGAGGCTGCCGCTGGCGGCATGATGATGTGGTGCGGTCCAGAGGATGGTGAGGCGCTGGCGGCGGTTGGAGATGGCAAGGCTGGCACGACAGAGAGCTTGAGGAAGGGTAGGCGCGCACCGGGGAGAGAGGATGAGGCGCTCAGGCGGCGGGGGCGAGAGGGCCAGAGAGGGGCACATGGTGGCGAGAGAAGCAGAGGGAGGCGGCGGCTTCACGCGAGGAAGGAGGAGACGGGAGTTGGGATCGATGGGAGCACGGGGTGGGACCGGGCCGCTGGGTCACTAGCGTGCGTGCGAGCGTGTTGGGTGCGTGCGTGTATGTGTGGGTTGGCGTCGGGTACCTGCTGTAACATCCCAGCATTTAGGAACCAACGAAGGGTAGATTTAGGAATCTGTGAAATTGCATGCATTCATCTGTGAAAATGTGGGTAAATTTTTCGCCAAATAAAAACCTAAAGTGATCAAAGTTTCTTTCCTACTTTGAGATTAGGTATAGTCTTGGAGGAGGATTGTTATAAACTTTGATATGATCTTTGTGGATTAGTGTGTTTTGGGAAATGAAATTTGAATTTAAACTTGAGTGTTGAATTTATAATTCAAAAGGATTTAGAATAATGTTTGAGTATTATGATTTAGTCAAGAGTTAACAATTAGTAATTCAAACTTTAAATAAAGAACACAATTAAGAAAAAGAATATTCAATCCATAATTTTATAAAGAAGTTACAAAATGTAACTTATGACAATGATCGAGAATCTTTACAATAGTAATGAAATAAAAGAAGAACCTTTATATTTTGAATAATAGTACAATCTCTATTACAAAAGAATAAAAGAAATATTACAAGTGACTATTCTATAAAGAAAAGAAAACCTAAACTAAAGTCTTGAATCTTCAAGTATGGTACCTGCAAAACAAACATAAACTAAAAGAAAGAAAGTTAAGGATTACAAATGTTTTACTCTCAGAATTGACAGTGAGTTGCACTGTTCACCTTTTCATCATTGTGTAATCTTTAAAGGGGCAAGTTTCACCAATATGAAAGAACTGAATCTTTCATAATTTAAGCCAGAAGTCAAATAACTCCAAACAACAAGGAGGGACAAGTTTCACCAGACAAGCAAGTGTAACTAGATAAAAGTAACTTTCATATCCAGAGCATATCCACAACGTGCAACAGACACACAAGCAGCACACACACAAAACTGCATGGTGTGTGTTGTCAGCACAACATCAACAGGCCACACACACAAAACTACATAGCACAGCCGTGGGCAAGCCAACCCCACACTATTTCCTTGTTCTTTCACACCAAGCACAACAGCCAAACCAAACCAAACCAGATCACACCAACCAAAACCTTGATCATCTCACCAAGATGGTGACATAAGGAGGGGGTAGATCAGGTGGATAGCAAGGACAAGATCAAGCCACCAGGACCAGGAGGTGGCGAGCTAGATCAAGGACAAGTCTAAGAGCTAAAGTATCAGGAGGAGCACCAAATCAAGCTAGCCACACAACCACAAGACCAACAACTTGCAACCCCAACAACACCAAGTGTGGTGAGTATCATAAAACATCCACATATTCTGTTCATCTTATTCAAACAGAAAAGCATGTGTTGTTTTGCAAGTTAAACCTCTCAGTGATCACCCAAGTGGGGTGAATCTATCATACATGAAATTTGAAATATAAAGGCCAGTAGTAAACTCTACCAAATCCACCAGCATCTCAGACCAACATCATAGATTCTGGTGATCATAAACAACTCATATATTCCAATATGTTCTCAAATAGCTTATAAAATTTGGGCACATCTCCTAATGGAGTAGCACCTCAGATTTCATAAACTATATGCACCAACATTAAGCTATAAGCAAACCAATCATTTTAGCCAACTAGGATCCAACATTAAGCTTATAACTTGGATATTTAAGAATATCTATGAAGGACAACAAGATATGAATCTAATTCCTAAGCCTCAGACCAACATCATAGGCATTAATCCTTAAGAAATAAGCTTACAATTTATCTTTAACATATATCCAATCTTAAGCACTAACCACGGTAAAACCCAGTAGTAGAATCACCACTTGTGTGCCATTCTAGGATGGTGTCACAAGAACAAATTCTAAAACCAAGCCAAACAATTACTTAGCTTTCATAAATAAACCAGTAAGACAATAACTATCATTTTCCTAGAAAGAATAACCAGGAATCAGGATTAGGTTTATATGTGCAAAGTGTTACTGTAAGAAATTAAGTAACCTTAATCTACACATGAATCCACAAGCCAACCTTTACTGGTGCAGTGAATCACCACTGACAGTGCTACTATTAGTACTGGAGTACTAACAGTAGATAAACATACTAAGCATCAACCTAACCAACCGGGGTTCACAGATATACCATCAGCTTAACCAAGATTTATCACCCATTAGAGGCAACACTACTGAACCACTAGCATCAGATCAAGAATATCATCAGATAATCAAAACATGACAGAAAGCACTGAAGTGCAGTGAGCAAAATCTTCACTAGGCATCACTACCAGATCAAATCATCATCTTACAAGCACAAAGAGGGATGAATCTTAGAACTAGGGAAGAACCCTAGAACAAATATGAACCCTAATGAGGGAGGGCCACTAGTTATACACATATGAAATCATAGGAGGTAGAGGCATGGGTTATAACCAAGAACCAACTCACCTATGGTCCTCGCTGTAGAATAGAAGAGGAAGTAGAGGAGGCCAACGAGCACGGCGGCACAGGGAGCACCCCAAGGGGGCGCTGCGACCCACACCACGCCACGGCAACGACCACAACCACGCCTGATGGCGAGGAACAACACCATAGCACACGGCAGCAGCGACGGCGACAACACCAGCATCACCCCAAACCCTAGGGTTCGGAATGGAGCTAGTCTGGCCATAGGGGAGATCCAGGTCCAGATCGAATTGGACAGGACGATAGAGGATGGCCGACAACCTCGCCCTGCACCACGACAACGGTCAAGGAGGACCACGGCGACGAGCAACGCACGGTGGCGGTGCCATCGACCATAGGGTCGAAGGAGAGGAAGAGAGATGGGATCGAGAGAGTGACAAAGAGGGTTGGGCTGGTTGGGCCAGGACCCCTTCGGGGTGTCGTTTTGGCTCTGCCCTATTGGGCCCAATAAGCCCAACACAGTGAGCCCAGATCACTTATAGCTAGTTTTTTTAAATAGAAATGACCAAAATGCCCTAAATTTAAATAAATTCTAGAAAATAAAATAAAAATCCAAAAAATTAAATTTTTTTTTTGGATTCACAATAATCCAAACTATCCAAAAAAATTAAGAAATAAATTTTAGACATATAAATTTATTAAGAATTTTGTAATATATATATTCCTTATGGAATTTTATAAAATTAATGAAAGATGATAAAAATAAATAAAAATCGCTTTCATCATTTATTAGTATTGTAGTATTTTACAAAAATACCAAATAGTTAATATCAATTTTTTGTATTTAATGATAATTCTTAAAGTAATTATTAAATAAATAAAATGCAATAAAATAAAACAATATAATATTCAATAAATAATAAAAATTAATATTTATAAATTCTTTATTATTAAAAGAATTTTTATAACTTAAATAATGGGGGAGCATATACACAAAGCTAATTAATGCATAACATTATTTTGCATAATCATTTTGCTTCTTTAAATATTGTCCTTACCAGGCAATAATGATGGTTTTGTAGACATAGAAGCTCAAGGTCTAGTGCAAGCATCCGACTTCACTACCTTGCAATCATAAGGCAAGTTCGTCACTTGCTCATGTCCTTTGAAGATTCTTTATCAAAGTATTTTCAAATTGTGTGTTATCATCTATATTATAGAAAAAGAAAACATTGTTTTCTCAAGATAATAAATCTTAGATATCATCCTAAGTGATGATATGATGGAGCAATAGAACTTAGGTTTCTAATTGCAATAATGATGAACAATTAGGGATTAATAACCCAGGACATCAGTGATTCTAGCGCTGTATATTACGCGTTAACCATGAGATTTGGAATGGGACGAAGAAGTCAGCTGTATCCTTTTCCTCTTGTATGGATGCAAGACGACCTTAATGTAACATTGTGATTCCTTGTGCAGATCCAACGTATGGGTGGGCACCCTTACGCCCCACACTTTTGGTGTCTAGATTATCCATGAATGGTGTTTAGGGATATAGTCCATGTGAATGGTACTATTCCGGGCATCACCGGGTCATAGAGTCTTCGGGAACTCATCAGGGTTTTAGCCTGGGGCTTAACGGAGGTGAGCCAGCCCCGAAGGATTGTGCAGACATATGAGGTCACAGAGAGTGCAGTGATTGGCTTGGACCAACTACTAGGCCCCACATCATGGAATTGTGGACGGGAAAGTACGCCCGGTTGTGCAACAAGGAGTTGATATCTCATGGGAAAAGTAATGCACCTCTGCAGAGTGTAAGAATTGTAACTTGTTACTCCCTGTTCCAGGAAGGAGCTACGAACGCGGCAGGAAAGGAACTCCATGAAAGTTCTGGTCAACCTGTGAAGGCTGATGGTCATAGATTTTCATAATAAAATTAATCTTTGAAGAAAGATTTACGAAAATTGCATAGTGCCAAGGACTGATAGTCTGAGGTGGTAGATAGTGCATCAAACTTCCTACATTGCATATGATGAATTTGCTGGGTAATGCTGTTACTCATCCTTTCCTTTGAATCCTTGCTTAGACTCTGAGAATCCCGAAGATACTCCAATGTATGCAACTGAAAGCCAAGAGGAGGTCTTCTATGAAGAACCCAACCTGTATGGAGCCGTAGAAGGGGAGGACTACGATATCGTCTACAGAGGAGAGTTCCAAGAGTCCGAATAATTACTATAGTTCTTGTAGCCACTTCAGCCGAGCAACATGAATAATATATAGCAATAAGTTGTTGAGCTCAATTTGGAGTTTAAGTTTTAAATTCGCAACTTCCGCTGAAATACTTATATTTTGGTTTATAAGTTGAATATTTTGGTAAGTCTTGAACTTCCTATATTTTAATAATAATAATGTGTGTATGTTTGTAATATGGACCCGCAATGTTTCTGTTGTACCACTCTGAGGGATGTGATATTTACAGAACGGTGTTCTGTGGAAGTCATGTCAACGACTATAGTGTACTACACATGCAGTGGTATACTGGGTCACCGCAGTTGGTATCAGAGCAAATTGCTTTGACCTTAGGTTGGAAACCTAGTAAAGGGTATTACCTGTAGGAGTGTGTAGCGACGATAAAGATTTCTCTAAAATAAATATAATGGGTATTCAAATGAGAATATTCCGTTATATGTTTTAGTGAGATAATTCTTTGTTATGGTGCAATATATTATTGGTTACTAATAAAAATATTTTTCTGATATACAGAGCTATGGCACCCAAGTTTCCAAAACAGACTTTGGTAAGGAAAGAGGAGACTCTTGATGATTATCAAGGATCATTCACAGACCAACTTCGTCAACTTTTAAAGATTTTTAGTTGTCCAACTAGAATTACAGTGAATACCATAACCTATTATGATGGCCGGATGTTATCCAAGTATCGTGTGAGTATTCAACTTCCAGAGGAGCTTGGATTATATCACGATCTACCTATAGGTGAAGGTAGGAGTCACTTAGCAGCATATCATGTTGTCGTTGTGGAGGCGATAGCTAATATCCGGGAGCATAAAGCCAAGGAGTTAGAAGTTAGCACATTTTCTGTGATACCTCATGATTCTATAGACTCGGAGCCGGTACCGTATCATCTTACTTTGGTTAAGAAGCATCCTAAGTTAGCTTCCAAGTTTATGGATAGATACCGAACACTCGTTGCGTCTTTTTATAAGACACATCAAGTGATTGTTGAAGATAAAAATGACACGTTAGAGGATTTAATTGATCTGGAAAGGAGGAAGCAGTTAGCATTCCAGTTGGAGAAGGAAGCTAGTAGTAGTGCAAAACCTATCTTTAAGGATATACCTATAGATCCTGAATCTTTTACACCATATCCTTATTCACCAAGACCTGAACCTATATATGATCCTACTATGGATATGAGGTATAAAGTACCACATGGTTCAGAGGATGGTTTTGATTCAGAACTTCCTATTGAGAATTCTGATGGTTGGAGGATGGGATCATATGTAGGATCTCATGAACACCAGATGTCCATAGACAGTTCTGACAGAAATGTTGGACAATATAGCTGGAGGGGTGCAAGAATTAACCCTAGTAGCAGTAGTAGAAATGCCATGTTCATAGATAATCAGGATGAAGATCCTGAGGAGAGAGTGTTTTAATCATCAACACCTTCTCAAAACCCAGGGAATATACATCATCCGGTGTTTAACTATCTTGCCCAAAGGAGCATCTGGAGAGCAGCAGGATCTGCGTATTATATTGACAACTCAAGGAATGAAGCTTAGGAGATGCAAGTGGGAGATAATGTTGAATATGTTTCTGAAGACTTTTTAGCTGAGCTGGAGGGAGTCAATGCGCTCAGATTGAGTAATGACTCAAGTCCTGACACTTCAGATATTGAGTATGTTCCTTCTGGAAGGCCATTTGTTCCACAAACTGTGCGACGAATGTCACGTCATCACGGTTGGACATTAGGCATGTATGATGAGCGTAGTTACTACTAGAAGTAAGTAACTATTTAGAAGTATCAAGTACTATGTATTGTAATCTGAGAAATAAGGTAGCTAGATAAATGCGGTAGTGTTATGATTATACCTATATGGTATATGTTGTAATGACTTTGTATTATTATGATATTGTAATGTATAATATGTGAAATGCATATTTGGATTTTATTTGTGTGACTAGTTCTGTGCGTAAAGTCGAGCTCAGAACACATGTGCATGATGTAATTATGAGTATTCACTTTATGTGCAGGACTAGGGGATCATGGATACGGGTGTAGAGACCGAAGCTGAACAGCAGCGGATGGAATGTGAGGCCAAGGAGAAGGCCGATGCAAATGCAGCAAATCAGGGAACGTTACCACCACCACCAATGAGGCCGTTAATGGAGCAAAACTTTATGTAGTGCATGCAAATGATGCAAGAGACCCAGAACAAGTTCATTGAGGAGTTACTGGGACGAGCAAATCAGAGAGCACCTAAAGGTGGAGGAGTGAGTCTTTCTGACTTCCAGAATGCAAGGCCGTTACCTTTTGCATCAGCCCCCGAACCAATGGATGAAGAGGATTGGCTAGCAGATACAGAAAGAAAGCTGAAGAGTGTAGGTTGCAATGGTGAGGAGAAATTGAGGTATGCAACTCATCTTCTGACTGGACCTGTAGCATCATGGTGGGAGAATCAGTTAGCCATGCAATATCTAGGAAGGGAGTACACTTGGGAAGAGTTTAAACAGAGATTCCGTGAATATCATGTTCTGTAGAGTGTTATGGAGTTGAAGCGGAGAGAATTTGAGGATCTGCAGCAGGGATATACTAGTGTTATGAAGTATATTTGGGAGTTTAGTCAACTGTCTCGATATGCGAAGGAAGAAGTTAATACAGAGGAAAATAGGAAGAAGCAGTTCCTGCGAGGATTAAATCCATTTGTGAGGATGCAGTTGAGGTTGGCTAATAAGCAAACTTATCAGCGGTTGCTGGATGTAGCTATTACTTTCGAAGATGACTACAAGAATGTCCAAGAGGATAGAAGGAAGAGAGCTAATAAGGAAACCAAGAGGATACAAGCAAGCAAGCCCAATCTGGAATTCAAACCAAGGAATAGACCCTATAACAATAACAATTCCAATCGGAGTGCAAATCCAAACGTAAAGAATATTATATGCCACAATTGCAAACTCCCAGGGCATATGAGCAGGGATTGCCCGAAAACAGTAATTGTATGCCATGCTTGTGGGCAGAGAGGCCACATAAAGACAAATTGTCCAAGCAAACCACAAGGAGGTTGGCCGGTTCGAGATGGAAGGCAAGCCAGTGGAGGAAATGGACAGCCCAGTAAAGGAGGGAATAATGGTAAGAACAACAATGGCAAGAGGAACAGACCTACCAGGAAGCTAAACTGCGCAACCCTAGAGGAGGTGGATAATTTGGAGCATGCAGTGATAGGTACGCTCAATATCCTTACCAATCCCGGGAAAGTTCTATTTGATACTGGTGCAACTACTTCATTCATTTCTGAAGAATTCTGTGATAAGTTCGGGATTAGAAGGGCAACATTAGAAAACCCTATGACCATAGTTACGGCAGGGGGAAATGTGATTGTACGCCACATTAAAAAATATCAGGTTATCTCGATCTGTGGTTGTACATACTTTGTAGACCTTTATGTGATTCCTTTGAAGGGAATTGCAGTAGTGCTGGGGATGGACTGGATGATGGAACATGGGGCTTAGATAAATTGTGAGGAGAAAACTGTCTCAATCAAAACTCCAAGTGGAGCAAGGATAGTTTACCAAGCAGATAATCACAGTCATATCATGGTGGATCTGTAGTTGAACTCAATGAAAGAGGTCAAATTGGAAGATATTCCTATAGTAAATGAATTTCAAGATGTTTTCCCAGCAGATCTACCTGGAATGCCACCAGATCGAGAGATTGAGTTCACTATTGATCTAATTCCCGGTACAACACCAATAGCCCAAGCACCATATAAGATGGGACCAAAAGAATTAAAAGAACTCAAAGAGAAACTGATGAGTTAGCCAAAAAAGGATTTATTCAGGAAAGTGTATCCCCATGGGGAACACCAGTAATCTTTGTTGATAAAAGGGATGGTGGTAGAAGGATGTGTGGAGACTACAGAAATCTGAACAATGTTACCATAAATAATAAGTATCCTTTACCAAGGATTCAAGATTTGTTTGATAAAGTGAAAGGAGCCGGAGTATTTTCAAAGATCGACCTAAGATCTGGATACCATCTATAACACCCTCAGAATCGGACCTATGCAAGTTTGAGCAAAATTCGCCAAACCCGCATAGAAACGATTCAAAGGTGCCCACCAGGCACTTTCGTGCGGGTGGAAAACGAAGTAATAACATTACACAACAGTCCTCGATGGGACCCACGTAATGATATATATAACAATGACTCAAAGAGTCAAGAATACGATATAATATACAAAGATCCAAATCACCTTGAACGATATAGCGTCCACTACGGACAAGATGCAAATGGGGCTAAGAGCCCGAAGAATAACCAATGGCGTCCATAACCCTTGCCAAGCCGGAAGGGTAACCCCGCTAACGACGTCGATCTCAAACCTGCTTAAACAAAAGGTGCCGACAAAGGCAAAAGAAAGAAGGAGCGTCGATCGAGGCCAAGACACGCGAGGCTAGAATTCGCGGTCCTCGCCTACATAGGTATGGTGGATCAAGCGGCAATGCAGATGCACTAAACAACCTATGGAGACTCGATACAATGGCGGATATCGAGAGGGATGAGAATGACCTAACCGATCCAACTCGATAGCTAGCACCAAACAACCCATCCTGGTGTTTCCCCTCGAGACCAAACGAGGAAGTCAACCGAGGAACTCACACGGTTGGCGGTTTACTTATTCGCTATTGTTGCAGCAATTACTAGTCGTTTAGATAATCATCCCGATAAAGTAAGCGGTGGGAAATTTTAGTTAACCATTCCGTTATAGTTGCGCCAATTACTAATCGACATGTGTAGCATGAGATAAACCCATAACCCAAAGTTGTTGGTACTTTTATTCAGCCATTTCGTTGTAGTTGCAATACTTACTAGTCAGTACAATTGTCGCAAGCGACAACCAAACAAGCAATTGTAGGCGGTATTAATTAGCCATTCCATTATAGTGAAGCTGATTACTAGTCATTATAAGTCAAATTTATAGCAATAAACTTTAGTTATGCTTGTCTATGATCGAGATCTTGTGCTCCAAGTCGTCCATATCCGCGGACACGGCTTTGAAAGTTTTACCCGCCGGGGTGCACCAATAGCAGACGCCGATCAACCTCGAAACCAAATCAAAACCCAATGAGGCTTTCATGACGAACAATCACAGATTCGAAATATTTCAGGGCCACCCTTAAGTAGAACCCGCAACGGCCGGCCCGAGACGGGCTTAAGGTTGTGGGGACGGTGAACGATCGGGAACCCGAAAGTGTGGCTGGGCTTGTCGACACCGGAATCGTGCCACGATCCTAATGATCAAAGGTGCTCCTCGCACAATTTAAATACGAAAGTAGCATGGCATAAGCAGATCGTAAATAAAACCTCAAACTAGTTTGTGGCCCCAAGAAATAAGAATGAATCAAGCAAGCTCGCTCGGGGGTCCCATATACCTCCGGATGTGGATAGCGCGATAAATCAAGGAACATGTATCAAGTACTCGGGGTCTTACGGGACACAAGTGGGCGTTCGGAAACCAAATATTTTCTATCACCCACCGATGCCTCTGCTTATTTCAATTTTAGTTGTTAAACAGAAATTAAAGTGACGATAAGTAAAACTAGAATCATCTCCAACATCAACATGCGGCAATTCATCAACAACTGTGGCATATGGCGACACACATCAGCGCTTGAGCGAGCACTACGACGCGCAAGTCCAACTATCTACCAAACAACAGGTAATAGGGTGTGTCCAAGGCAATATAGGGCTGCACGGTATATCACAGGTACGGAAACTAAAGCATCGCAACACAGATAGCAATAGATCAACAGGAGGGAATAAAGACTATAAAAGTAAGATAGGTAGAAAAAGGGGGAGATGCTCGCCTGAAAACATTGTCGAAGGTTCATCCGAAGATCGGGGCGAAGCTCACATCAACTCAACGGCCTTATCCGCGAAGAAGCAAAACACTAGAATGAACACCGGATGCGATATTTAATACAACGGCAGAAGATCGGCATGATGCATGTATGATGGATGGCATGGCAAAGGTGCGATGCAAATAGGTCAAGATTAAGCGGAACCGGGGTCCTGACAATATTTAGGTTCATGTTGTTTAGCTACCCTGCAATTTACATGTTGTTATAACAAGGCAAGATAAGATACCGGTTCGCTACACAAGTTTAAATGAGGCCAATATGAGACTAGATTTGCCCGCATATGGGCCCCATGTTTAATTATAAGGTGAATCGGCATAAGGTCCCCAAACCACAGATATGCATGCGAGTATGACAAATCAATATGCAACAAGTTGTTGTTATATTATAAAATAAGGTTTCGGGAAGGGGTTCACACATTAGGGTTATGGACGAACTTGGGGTTCCGGTTCCGGGTTCGAGGTTCGACAGGTCCGTGACGGTTCGATCTCGGGATGGATCGCTCGAGGTTATCGGGTAGGTCTTGGCGCATCCGGGTCTCCGTCTCGGTTCATGTCGACGGTTATGGCGTTCGGGTGCAAAAGACTTGTCGCATCGGGCCTCGGTGGCCGGGGTGAAGTACTTGACGTTACCGAGGGAGTGCTTGTCACACATGTGGTCTTCGGGTTCCCTGTCGATGATCTTGTCGTCGAGAAGAACTTGTCGGGTCCGCGTATAGGGTACGTCTTGGCGTCCGAGGCAGTTCTTGGCGTCCGTGAGGGAGAACTCGAGGGTCCAGCGTCTCGGTGTCCTCGGATCCGAGAGGAAGAACTTGGCGTCGGCGGGGTCGGCCTTCGAATCCAGGGAAAAAGGCATCCGCGCAGGGAAACTCGACGATCTTGGCCGGCCTTCGAGACTAGAAGGTTCTTGTGGTTGGTGCCGCTGTCGATCTTGGCGTTTACTGTGCTCGGGACAGAACCCATGAACGGGTAGCCTTGACCGGCGGGTTTGTACTGGCATCCCACCAACTCCGACAGCAACCAAACCACACGAAACAAAAGACGGCGCTTGGGGGCGCTTGACGGGGATGCGCGCCGAGGGGTGGACCAGGCGTCACGGGGGCGGACCCGCAACCGCGCGGCAACGACGGAGGTGACCGCCACGGTGGCGACGAGCGGCGCTTGGGGGGCACGAGGTCGGGCGCATCACAGGAGAGGCGGCCGGCGCTCGAGACGAAGAGGCGCAGACGAGGCGGGTCGACGAGCTGCTGGCGGCGAGGCGGGACTTGGGCGACGCAGACGCGAGCGAGGCGAGGCAGGCTGGACGGAGCAGAGGCGGAGGCCGCATCCCGCCACGCGCGGAGGAGGGGCCGACGGCGGGGCCAGTGAGGCGGAGCTTGGCGGCGGGCTGGAGCTGTTTCATGGCGGCGGAAGATGCCGAGGGCGGGTCGCGAGCGGGAAGCCGGGCGCCGGTGACGGAGGTGGTCCGCAGAGGTTCTGCGGACGGAGGCGAGCTCCTGGCCGATGGCGCCGGGCGGGCGCTTCATGAGGCGGAGGAGGCGGGGGTCGCAGCTAGAGGGAAGAAGGAGCTGCGCAGGCTGGAGGCTGCGGCGTTGGAGCGCGAAGGAGGTGCCCTCCGCGGCGCGGACCGGAGTGGGGAAGGAGGCGCACAGCGTGGAAGCTCCGTCGCGGCGAAGCGCGGCGAGCCCGCTGTTGAGGCGACGGGCTAATGTGGCCGGAGGGGAGAGGAGGGCTCGGGGAAGAGAGAGGCGGGAAGGAAGACGCCATGGCGCGATGGTGGGTAGGGGGCGGTTGCTCGGGGGAGGCGGACCTGGGGGAGGGTGCCAGGGGAGGTGGGGGCTAGCGGGGTGGACCGGGGGTGGGTCCCAGGGCGCGGGTCCACGCGGGACAGGGCCGGCGTGGGGCTGTGTGTGGCTGGCGTGCGCGTGTGTGGTGTGAGTTTGAGAGGGAGAGAGAGGGAAGGGAGAGAGGGGGGTTGGGTGATGTGGCAGGTGGGGATTGGGTAGAGGGGAGAGGGGAGCTGAGGTGGCGAGATGCTATTGGAGGGAGTGAGGTGGCCAGGGGGTGTGGGTAGGATTTTAGGTGGGATTAGGATTTAGATGGGGCTGGCAGGGTGGACCGATTTAAAAACAGGGGTGGTCGTTCGGGTCTACTCGGCCCGTTCGACTGCCCCACTAAAATAAATATAAATTTTATTTATTTCAAACAAGCTTTTGCAAACCGATATCGGGCAAAACAAAATATTCCGGCGACCCGGATTTTGATATTTGAATCAAGAGGGGGCGTTTAGAAAACAAAACGGGTGTTGCGAAATAGTTTTGGCAAACAATGCATGATGATAACGATGCAATGCACAATTCAACGCGATTTTCTAGTAGTGGTTTTGCGGGATGCCACACCATCAAATAAAAATCAAGCCTAAGGATGTTCCAAAGACAACATTTGTCTCAAGATATGGACACCATGAGTATCTGGTAGTACCATTTGGTTTGACCAATGCACCAGCAATATTCATGAATCTGATGAACAAAATCTTCATGCCATATTTGGATAAGTTCGTCATAGTCTTCATTGATGATATTCTGATATATTCCAAGGATAAGGAAGAGCATGCTGATCATTTGAGAATAGCATTGCAGACTTTAAGGGAACATAAACTTTATGCTAAGTTCAGTAAATGTGAATTTTGGCTAGATGAGGTAGAATTCCTCGGCCATGTGATCAGTAAAGATGGAATTGCTGTAAATCCATCTAAAGTTCAATTAGTACTAGAATGGACTGCACCAACCAATGTGAAAAAAATTCGAGGTTTCTTGGGGATGGCTAGTTATTATCGGAGATTCATTGAAGGTTTCTCCAAAATAGCTGGACCAATGACCAAATTGTTAAGAAAGAATAAACCATTCATTTGGGATGAGAAGTGTGAAGCAAGCTTTTAGGAGTTGAAGACCAGGTTAACCACAACTCCAATCTTAGCAGTTCCAGAAACATGTGAAGACTTTACAGTATACTGTGATGCATCTAAAGAAGGTTTGGGTTGTGTGCTAATGCAAGGTCGGAAAGTAATTGCTTATGGTTCAAGGCAACTAAAACCACATGAAGTCAACTATCCAACGCATGATTTAGAGTTAGCAGTAGTAGTCTTTGCGCTGAAAGGATGGAGGCATTTTCTTTATGGAGCCAGATGTGAGTTATACACTGACCATAAAAGTCTTAAATATTTCTTCACTCAAAAGGAGTTGAATATGAGACATAAACGTTGGTTGGAGCTAATCAAAGATTATGATTTAACAATCAACTATACTCCAAGGAAAGCAAATGTTGTAGCAGATGCTTTAAGCAGAAAGAGTGCAGACATTCATCCTAGCAATTGGGAGCTACCAAAAGAGTTACAAATGGACTTGGAAAGATTAGAGCTTCAATTCATTAGAACAAAGGTTCTTGGAGGATTAACTACTATGCAGGTAGTTGCAGAACAGGAAAGTGATCTTAAGCACGAAATCTTTAGACATCAAGCAGAAGATCCTTAAATTGCTGAGGAAATTCGGAGGATATCTCAAGGGAAAACATCAGTTTTTCGCCTTGGAGATTATGAGTCTTTGTGGTTCCAGGTAGGGCTTTCAACGATCCGAACTCGAGCGAACATTGTTAGGCTCGGCTCGAGCTCGGTAGAAGCTCGATCCGAGCTCGAGCGAGCCTAGGTTGACCTTCGAGCCTACATATAAGCTCGAGTTTGGCTCGACCAAAGCTTGAGTAGGCTTGAGCTCGGTTCGTTGAAGCTCGGTAAGAAAATTTTAGTACATCAAAGATAGACATGCAGTTACATAGCAAGAAAATAGTAAAGCTTGAAAACTGAATAGCAGAAATGGTTTAGAGTCTCATATAATAGTAATACAGTGCCAACATGCCAGCATAATTATTTTAGCAGTCTTATAGCAGATGGAATAATAATAGCAGTCTCAATTTTGTGGTTGTACAAAAATCACAAGCTTTATCGAACTGTTTGAGTTCGACTCGTCTAAGCTCGCGAGCTCGAAAACAGGCTCGAGTTTGGTTTGTTAGAGAGACGAATCAAGCTCGAGCCGAGCTATTAACGCGCCGAACTCGCACAGTTTGTCAAGCCCGAACTTTTTTGACAGCCCTAGTTCCAGGATCGTCTTTGTGTTCCAGATGTGACTGAGATTCGTGATATTATACTCAGAGAAGCACATGAAACACCATATTCTATACATCCATAAAGTACCAAGATGTATATGGATTTGAAAGAATTATTCTGGTGGAATAACATGAAAAGGTACATTGCTAAATATGTATCAGAATGCCATACTTTCCAAAGGGTGAAGGCTGAACATCAAAGTCCAGCAGGACCATTGCAACCCTTGGAAATTCCTGAATGGAAGTGGGAGGAAATAGGTATGGACTTCATCACAGGATTGCCCATGACACCTAAACGGAAGGATATGATATGGGTAATTATGGATAGACTCACTAAAAGTGCACATTTTATTCCGGTAAATCAGAAATATAAATCCGAGAAGTTAGTAGAAGTTTACATCAAAGAGATAGTAAGCAAGCACGGAGTGCCCAAAAGAATTGTATCTGATAGGGGATCAGTGTTTACTTCCGCATTTTGGAAGCAATTGCATGAAGCACTGGGTTCAAAGTTAGATTTTAGCACAGCTTATCATCTAGAGACAGGAGGTCAAACAGAAAGAACAAATCAGATACTAGAAGACATGTTAAGGGCTTGTGCATTAGATTTTGGAGGAACATGGGAATATCATATACCATTGGCCGAATTTTCCTACAATAATAGCTATTAGAGTAGTCTGAAGGTAGCTCCATATCAGGTTCTGCATGGAAGAAAATGTAGATCACCAATATGTTGGTATGAGCCTGGAAGCAGCAAAGAATTTGCGCCAGACTATATCCAGGAAAAACAAGATATCATTGACAAGATCAAGGATAGACTGAAAATAGCTCAGAGTAGGCAGAAAAGTTATGCTGATCAAAGTCGAAGATCATGGCATCCAGAAGTGGGGACATGGTATATTTGAAAGTAAGTCCAATGAAAGGGGTTAAAAGGTTCAGAGTTAAAGTAAAATTGAGTCCAAGAAATATCGGGCCATTCAAGATACTGAGTTAGAACAGAACTATAGCTTATGCTTTAGAGTTACCTCGATATTGGCTCAAGTTCATAATGTTTTCCATGTGTCACAACTTCATAAATGTTTGAAAGTTCCAGATGATGCAATCACACACCAAGAGATAGAATTGCAACCAGACTTGACCTATGTTGAAAAACCATGCAAAATTTTGGAAGAAAACTGGAAAGGTTGAGGAACAGGGCAATCAAATACTGCAAGGTACAGTAGGAACATCACCCCGAAAGGGAAGCCACTTGGGAGAAAGAAGAGGATTTAAGAAAAGCCTATCCAGAACTATTCAGGTACACTTCAACAAACTTCGGGACGAAGTTTAATTTAAGGGGGGAAGTCTGTAACATCCCAGCATTTAGGAACCAACAAAGGGTAGATTTAGGAATCTGTGAAATTGCATGCATTCATCTGTGAAAATGTGGGTAAATTTTTTGACAAATAAAAACCTAAAGTGATCAAAGTTTCTTTCCTGCTTTGAGATTAGGTATAGTCTTGGAGGAGGATTGTTATAAACTTTGATATGATCTTTGTGGATTAGTGTGTTTTGGAAAATGAAATTTGAATTTAAACTTGAGTGTTGAATTTATAATTCAAAAGGATTTAGAATAATGTTTGAGTATTATGATTTAGTCAAGAGTTAACAATTAGTAATTCAAACTTTAAATAAAGAACACAATTAAGAAAAAGAATATTCAATCCATAATTTTATAAAGAAGTTACAAAAATGTATCTTATGACAATGATCAAGAATCTTTACAATAGTAATGAAATAAAAGAAGAACCTTTATATATTGAATAATAGTACAATCTCTATTACAAAAGAATAAAATAAAAATTATAAAATAATAAAAGAAATATTACAAGTGACTATTCTTTAAAGAAAAGAAAACCTAAACTAAAGTCTTGAATCTTCAAGTCTGGTACCTGCAAAACAAACATAAACTAAAAGAAAGAAAGTTAAGGATTACAAATATTTTACTCTCAGAATTGACAGTGAGTTGCACTGTTCACTTTTCCATCATTGAGTAATCTTTAAAGGGGCAAGTTTCACCAATATGAAAGAACTGAATCTTTCATAATTTAAGCCAGAAGTCAAAGAACTCCAAACAACAAGGAGGGACAAGTTTCACCAGATAAAAGTAACTTTCATATCCAGAGCATATCCACAAGGTGCAGCAGACACACAAGCAGCACACACCCCAAACTGCATGGTGTGTGCTGTCAGCACAGCATCAACATGCCACACACACAAAACTACACAACACAGCCGTGGGAAAGCCAACCCCACACCATTTCCGTGTTCTTTCACACCAAGCACAATAGCCAAACCAAACCAAACCAGATCACACCAACCAAAACCTTGATCATCTCACCAAGATGGTGACATAAGGAGGGGGTAGATTAGGTGGATAGCAAGGACAAGATCAAGCCACGAGGACCAGGAGGTGGAGAGCTAGATCAAGGACAAGTCTAAGAGTTGGAAGTATCAGGAGGAGCACCAGATCAAGCTAGCCACACAACCACAAGACCAACAACTTGCAACCCCAACAACACCAAGTGTGGTGAGTATCATAAAACATCCACATATTCTGTTCATCTTATTCAAACAGAAAAGCATGTGTTGTTTTGCAAGTTAAACCTCTCAGTGATCACCCAAGTGGGGTGAATCTATCATAGAGGAAATTTGAAATATAAAGGCCAGTAGTAAACTCTACCAAATCCACCAGCATCTCAAACCGGCATCATAGATTCTGGTGATCATAAACAACTCATATATTCCAATATGTTCTCAAATATCTTATAAAATTTGGGCACATCTCCTAATGGAGTAGCACCTCAGATTTCATGAACTATATCCACCAACATTAAGCTATAAGCAAACCAATCATTTTAGCCAACTAGGATCTAAGGTTCAGTGAACAACCTGGATACTTAAGCATATCTATGAAGGATAGCAAGATGTGAATCTAATTCCTAAGCCTCAGACCAACATCATAGGCATTAATCCTTAAGAAAGAAGCTTACAATTTATCTTTAACAGATATCCAATCTTAAGCACTAACCATGGTAAAGTCCAGTAGTAGAATCACCACTTGTGTGCCATTCTAGGATGGTGTCAGAAGAACAAATTCTAAAACCAAGGCAAACAATTACTTAGCTTTCATAAATAAACCAGTAAGACAAAAACTATCATTTTCCTGGAAAGAATAACCCGGAATCAGGATCAGGTTTATATGTGCAAAGTGTTACTGTAAGAAATTAAGTAACCTTAATCTGCACATGAATCCACAAGCCAACCTTTACTGGTGCAGTGAATCACCACTGACAGTGCTACTATCAGTACTGGAGTACTAACAGTAGAGAAACATACTAAGCATCAACCTAACCAACCGGGGTTCACAAATATACCATCAGCTTAACCAAGCTTTATCACCCATTAGAGGCAACACTACTGAACCACTAGCATCAGATCAAGAATATCATCAGATAATCAAAACATGACAGAAAGCACTGAAGTGCAGTGAGCAAAATCTTCACTAGGCATCACTACCAGATCAAATCATCATCTTACAAGCACAAAGAGGGATGAATCCTAGAACCAGGGAAGAACGCTAGAACAAATATGAACCCTAATGAGGGATGGCCACTAGTTACACACATATGAACTCAGAGGAGGTAGAGGCATGGGTTATAACCAAGAACCAACTCACCTATGGTCCTCACTGTAGAATAGAAGAGGAAGTAGAGGAGGCCGACGAGCACGGCGGCACGGGGAGCACCCCAAGGGGGCGCTGCGACCCACACCACACCGCGGCAGCGACCACAGCCATGCCTGATGGCGAGGAACACCACCACAGCACACGGCAGCATCGGCGGCGACAGCACCAGCATCACCCCAAACCCTAGGGTTCAGAATGGAGCTAGTCTGGCCGCAGGGGAGCTCCAGGTCCAAATCGAATTGGATAGGACGGTGGAGCCTGGTCAACAACCTCACCCTGCACCAGGGCAGCGGTCAAGGAGGACCACTACGACGAGCAACGCACGACGACGGCACCATCGACCACAGGGTCGAAGGAGAGGAAGAGAGATGAGACCGAGAGAGTGACAGAGAGGGTTGGGCTGGTTGGGCCAGGACCCCTTCGGGGTGGCGTTTTGGCTCAGCCCTATTGGGCCATAAGGGCCCAATAATCCCAACATAGTCAGCCCAAATCACTTATAGCTTTTTCTTTTTAAAATAGAAAAGACCAAAATGCCCTAAATTTAAATAAATTTTAGAACATAAAATAAAAATCCAAAAATTATAAATAAAATATTTTTGGATTCACAATAATCCAAACTATCCAAATAAATTAAGAAATAAAATTTTAGACATATAAACTTTATTAAGAATTTTGTAATATATATTCCTTATGGAATTTTATAAAATTAATGAAAGACGATAAAAATAAATAAAAATCACTTTCATCATATATTAGTATTGTAGTATTTTATAAAAATACTAAACAAATATTTAATATCAATTTTTGGTATTTAATGATAATTCTTAAAGGAATTATTAAAGAAATAAAATGCAAATAAAATGAAATAAAATAAAAGAATATAATATTCAATAAATAATAAAAATTAAGGGTGACATCCGGCTTCAGCCATTTCTTCATGATTGGGGGAAGCTGCTCTACCCCAGCTTCCCGTAGAGTGGTCGAACCGGTATGTAGCGGTGCCCCTTATTTTTCATCTTATTTACGTGCTATTGCCATCACATAGATGAAACTTGGATCAAATAGTTTTTTCTAGAATAGAGTACACGCATGCACAGACTTCTCTTCTTTTCCCCTTTCTAGCCAGAGCGCCAGGGTTCCTCTCCTACCGCCATAGCCTAGCCCTAGCTGCCGGCCACCGCGCCACCGGAAAAATCATCCCCACGTCGCCCCATCCTATTTCATGGGATAGTTGTGCCCTGCCCCAGTTGTTGGCCCGGCTCAACCTGGTGGCCGGATAGGTGCGTCCTGCTCACGCTGCCGGCCGGCCGGTCGTCCACCGGAGCCACGCGCTGAACTAGAGCCCAGGAGTCGCCGGTCGATTCAAGTTCTCGCTCGCTCAACATCTGGCCGACCTGCTGCCTAGATTTTTGTGGCCAGCACCACATACTGGACCTAGATTTCAGTGTCAAATGAATTCCCATGTTTTTATACATGCCCAGCACCTTATTGTACATTATTTTTACATACATAAACACTAGATGGACAAAGAGAAAGGAAAATCTAGAGAGTTTGGGAAGGCTGTATGGGATGCATTTGCAGCTAAAGTTTTTCTGGATGTTTATATCGAGCAAGTACTAGCTCAAAATCGTCATGAAGGTTATCTGAACCAAACTAGGTATTTGAATTTAATAAAGAATTTCAATGAACGCACCAAGAAAAATTATGTGTGCAAGCAATTCAAAAATAGATGGGAGACGCTGAAAAAAGAGTACAACACATGGAAGACACTAAATCAAAGTGCATCAGGCCTTGGAAGAGATCCTATCACAAATACCATTGATGCTTGTGATGAGTGGTGGGAACTTGAGATAAAGGTAAGTGGCAATTTTTATATCATCTGAATGCATTAGTTTCTAACTCATATTGTGTACTGAAGTTGAATTGAAATGTTGTACTGAAGTGGAGGTATTTTTTTATAGAGATGCCCGAATGCGGCCAAATTTCGACATGCTCCACTAGCTAATGAGGAGAAAATGTGCCAGATTTTTGATAAGCATTGTGTCACCAATGAGCATG
Source organism: Avena longiglumis (assembly GCA_030063025.1). Lineage (NCBI taxonomy): Eukaryota > Viridiplantae > Streptophyta > Magnoliopsida > Poales > Poaceae > Avena > Avena longiglumis. The sequence continues at coordinate 418,031,214 of CP125979.1, read as the reverse complement.
CGAGGGTGCCATTACCAACATCATTAACTGGACCCTCTCAAGGTTTTCCCTCTTCTGTGAATATTGAGGATGATGAACTTTCAGGGATAGAGATTGACACAATGCTTATCAAAAATCTGGCACATTTTCTCCTCATTAGTGACACAATGCTTATCAAAAAACAGTTAGTCAGAATACAAACTCATTCCAAGGGCATTACAGACTTTCCATAATATAACTCACGCAATAAGCCAGAACAGAAAAGGCCGAAAAGAACTGGACTACAGTTTCTGGACAGTTTATTTTCACTATTGTTTCTCTGAACAGCTCTTGGCAGGATGGCTTATGCATAAGCCGGAGCCCAAAAGAATTGGGCCTAAAAGCTTCAGATCCCACTTGGGAAATTTAAAGAAGGATAAAAGGTATATAGGAATACTAGATAAATAGGCCTAAATTAAAACTCTTTTTGCAGCATAAGAAAGGATTTTACCCCTCCAACCTGTAATCCTACGCAACAGGTTTTCTATCAGAGGTTGCAAATCCACTCTCTTAAATTTCTCAAAATGAAAGGGATTCCCAAATATTTGATAGGAAAACTGCCCATGATACATTCAAAAATGTCTAAAAAGGGCTTAGTGTCTATCTCAGTCATATTAATGGGAATAAGCTCATTTTTGTGGTAGTTAATGCGCATTCCAGAAATCTGTTCAAAACAGGTAAGAATCCACTTCAAATTAATAGCTACTGACTCATTAGGTTCTAAGAAAAGGAGTGTGTCATCTGCATATTGCAGACAAACAATCCCTCCTGGTATGAAATTAGGACACAACCCCCTAATGGCTCCAGAAACAGAGCCCTTAATTAACATTCTAGAAAACACATCAATCATATGGTCAAAAAGAAGGGGGGCAATAGGGTGTCCCTGTCTAAGACCTTTACCAGACAAGAAAAAATCACTCTCAAAATCATTGATTTTTTACTCCTATGGAGCCTCCTAAAGTAATCTGCTTAATAAATCTAATAAAGATTGGACAGAAACCTCTAATTTCTATGACCTCAAACAGAAAATCTAAATTGACTCTATCATATGCTTTTTCATAATCTATTTTAAGGACTAAACCTTTATCTTTGTTCATATGCACCGCATGGATAACCTCATGATAAGTGACTCCACTTTAAATAATGAATCTACCTCTAATGAAGGCAGATTGGTTAGGGGAGATTAGCCTCCCAATAATAGCAGCAAGTCTGTTAGTCAAGACTTTAGTAAAAATCTTAAAAGAAAAGTTCAAAAGGCTAATTGGTCTAAACTTCTTCATGACTCTAGCATCATTTTCCTTAGGGATCAAAGTTATCATGGCAAAGTTAAGTCTAAAAATGCTCAGATGATCTTCATGCCTGTCATGGTGGTGGCACGGCAGATGCCATGGGTAGGCTTAAGTTGGGGGCCGAATGGGTGCTTATGGTCACCGGGGAGGGAGTACACGGTCGATCCATGCACGAAGAACAAGTAGAACTCTCCAGACGTGGAAATTTGATTGATACCCCAAAGATTACAAGTGCTCCTTGAGCTGTTTCGGCTTGAGTTCATAGCACTAGTTCCCTACTTGGTCCAACCTCCTTCTACTATTGCTATGCCCTCCCTTATATAGGCAGTTCTAGCTAGCTTGTACCCCTTTGGGTTCTAGGGTTAACTGTTTGGATCTTGGTCCCTACAATATGGGCCGGGTCATGGGCTTGCCCTAAGCCTAGAGGCCCGGTCCATAAATCTTGAAAGCTAATGGTCTTCTGGTACGCTGCTTCTTCTTCTTTTTGGCGTCACGCTGTTACTTTGTATGTCAGCGCTCGCTTTGGGCGTCACCCGACTCCTTTTGTGTCACCCGACTTCGCCCTTCTCTTTTGACCATGCTTTACCATGGTCCCTCCTGAACCTTACTCGAAAAGGTGCCATGTGTCCTTCTTGACTCGGCTCCTCCTCGATTGACTCGGATCATCGGTTCCTGCAAGGGTTACAACTTTGTCCTATATGGACTGAGATAGTTTGTATCTCGTCTCTCATTCTTGTCTTACCCGGCCGTTCTTACCCGGCCTGGTTCTTTCTTTACTCGGAGCCTATCCAGATGCGCTATGTTTCCCCTCTCGTGACCCTACCGGGGGTTATCCCCCCGACATTAGTCCCCGAAGCTGGTGAGGTCTAGCAGTTCAAGTTGTTAGGCGTCTCCAGGTTCCTTTTGTGTGAATGGAACTTAGTTTTTGTCTTTATCCGTTGCAACTTCTCAATTTGTCGGGTTAGTCTGACAATTTAGGGTCAATTCTTTGACTTCTTAACTCATTCTTGCCTCGAGCCGAGTTACTTTGGCCAATTCCGTGTCATTTTCGGCGCCCTTTAGTCACTGACAGCTGGTAATCATGATTACTTGCCTCAATTTTTTTCCAAGCTCTGGCGGCACAGTGAAGACTGCGCAGTTATTCCCCGTCACTGTGGCAGTCCCATCGACCTGCGCCTCTTGTCCTTCTAGTCATGACGTGGCATGGGATTTTTCGTGTATCCTTGGCTATGTGGCGCTCGCTGACTGGCTCTCCCGGCCTGGTACATGGCCACACGTTGGCCGCACGGCACACATAAATCCCACGACCGGGGTTTTTACTGCCCTTAAGTAGGGGTTGGGGGTTTCCACTTCCCCCACGCCCGTTCAGTTTCCCTTTGCCTTTCTTCTTCCTCGCGCCCGAAAAATTGAACTGCCTCCTTTGCGGTTCCTTCTTCCTTCTGCCCTTGCGTTGCGATTGCCCTTGTCTTCTTTCCATTCCAGCACAGGTCCTCGCTATTCCAAACCTCTTCCAAGCGTGGAGGAGACGGACTCTGCTGACCCCATGGATGCTCGCGATGGCGCTAATGGTGCTGAGGAGCAGGAGATTCTCGCCAGCGAGCGCGACAACTAGGAAGGCTCGGAGGTCTCCATCGAGGAGGTGGAGTGGCTCCGCTCCACCAGACGCATTCCGCTGCAAGTGGATTGCCGCCTCCCCTCCGGTGAGATCTCTCCCAAACCTCAAGCTAGCGTGTGGGTGGTTTTCCTCTCCCATTTTGAACGCGGTTTCGCTCTCCCTGTGAGCACCTTATTCTCGTCTTTTATTTCTACCTTCCATCTGCAAACCCACCATCTTCCTGCCAATGCGATTGGCTCTCTCTCTTATTTCATCTCCGCCCACGAGGCCTATCTTGGAATTTGGCCCATAGTTCCTTTGTGGGCCAAATATTTTGGCTTTAAGGTTCAGGTTGTTCCCTAGCCTGGTGCTCCTCGATCCGAGAAGAGGCCGACCCGGTGTGGTGCTGCTAGCATCACACCCAGGAGAGATTCTATATTTCCTGGGGTTACTGGCATTGACTCCTGCAAGAAGTGGCATAGAACCTTTTTCTATGTCAAAAACAACGGGTCCACTGATAACATCCGGCTCCCCCTTTCTCGGATGAGGTTCCCCACAAGAAGCACTGGCAGCTTGACCCGCGCGACCAAGACGCTGCGGTAAACGAGGCTAACGCAATCCTGGAAAGGTTGCTGTTGCCGGATGAAAACTTTCATCTCGCCGACTTTGACCTCATGTGCACCTTTGTTTCTCGCCGGGTTAGCCCCATCCAAGCGAGGAGCCACAAGATGTGCTTCATGGGTGGCTCTCACGATCCCACTCGGCACTCCACCAAGGAGCTCACCCATGACTCCGTTGCCCGCCGAGTAAGCTCAATCTTTAAACTGAACTTGGCAGATGATTGGGCTTGGAGTTGCCCGCCATTTAGCCGGGTCAGGCCTGTCCCCTGGGTATGTTTTCCGAATCTCTTTCTTGCCGAGTTGGCTTTAGCTCTTTTGCCACTCTTAGTTTAGTTTTTGTTTCTCATTCTGTTTGTCTTTCTCATAATCTCCTTCACCAGGTTGATGACAGTACTGTCCCTCCTGCTGGTTATCATGGGGACCGCTCCGACTCGGATGAGGTCGAGTACGACTTGGAGTGCTTCATGCCGATCCCGCACACTACGGCTGCTTCAACTTCGGGTAAGAGCCAATCTCGCAACCCCTTACAAGATTGGTCTGACGATGATGAGGATGATGATTGTATGCTTTTGGAGGTATATGCCTTGTGACCTTAAATCTCTTTGCTTATCCTAGTAAGCCCGTTATTTACTTATGCAGCTGGCCAGGTACATGACACTCCTCCTCTCGCCGTGGTGGAGTCGGCAAGATCCCTGTCGCCAAGCCGAAGCGACGCGGAGCCTCCTCCAGCACTCAGCCGACCAAGAAGAACAAGCCCACTCCGGCAGCTCCTGCTACCTCTGCTGCTGCCAGCCTGGCTGAGACCCGCCAAGCTGCTCGGCGGCGCCGAGTCCCGTCCGGGTTAAGGCTCACGCTTCTCAGTGTCAGTCAGACCCGGTGGGTCACTCGGCTAGCGCTTCTGGCGCTGGCCAGGAAAAACTTCCTGATTTTGGTGCCCGCGAGTCCGGCGCCGAGAAACCCTCTGCCACCAGTTCCTCTGGCATCAGCCCTCAAGCTGATGTGAATGAACAACTTCCTGATCTTGGAGCCAACAAAACTGCTGAGCCCAGTCAGGCGGCTCCACATTCTTCTTCTAATCCTTCTGCTCACTCTCCAATTCTGTTAAAGGGCCAGACCCAGCCCAAGGCTTCTAGTCCTACTCGCCCCTCATCTGGCAAATCCACCTCTTCCAAACAAACCACGCTAGTCTGCGCTCCAGGTTCTGCTCCTCAGATCCGGCCTCCGACGCCGGCGACATTGATCGCTTCAACGGGTAAGGGGGACGAATCTGTGGCTGCCGGGTCAGGTGATGACTCTAGGGCTGTTACCCTCCATACCTCTGCTGCTGCGACCCGTGCCACTGTGGGAACCACCCTGAAAATGGGTCGATTTCTCACTCGGACGCTCAGTGGCAAGAGCCTAGGTTCGGCTGAGCCTTATGCCGTTGGACGGAATGCAGCAGGCGAGCAGGAGGTCAGCACTCGTGTCGGCAAGAAGCTCAAGCTGGGCCCCAAGGCCGTCTCCGACATGACCCAGCAGGCCATTACTCTGATGGCCCGCGCCGACGAAGTAAACAAGGTAAAGTAATTTCTTACTCTTTTGTACTTTTGAGTATTTCCTTTATACATATCACCTAGTCCCCGAGGTTGCAGCCGAGTAAGAAACTTATTCGGCTGTAAGCTCTCAAGCTCTTTGATTTCTTTTATGCCGAACTCATGTTAGAGCTTCAATCCCTAGCCCTCGAGTTTACCGTCGAGTAAGGAACTTACTCGTCTGTAAACTCTTAAGATTTTTTGATTCGGCAGATTGCTTGACTTGACTCTTCCTTATTGTCTGTCTTCTTTGACTAGCTTACGCATAACGAGCGCACCAAGGTGCACCAGGCTCTCCTCCTGGCGCATTGCAAGCTCGAACTTGCGTATGAAAAGCTACAGACTGACACCCATGGCCAAGGTAATATCCTTATACGTTCTTTTTCTTTTTGGTGTATTTTTACTTGGATCAACTTCTCATTTTCTCTCTCGCTCTTGTTCCATATCCACCGCTCAATCTACCATCAATGATCTTCACTCGCAAATCAGCAAGGCTGAGAGTAAATTTCTTGCCTTCCTAAGCCAATAGCTGAAAGTTTTCTGTTGGTACTGACAAATATTTGTCCTGAATAAGCAGAGAAGCACCAAGCCGAACTCCAGAAGGAGCGCGATGAGGTGACTCGGCTGAATAAACTGATGGCCGAGACGGAGCAGAAGCACTTGGCCGAGGTGAAGGGGCTGAGGGAGGAGCTTGCCGAGAAGAACGAGCAACAAGATGCCAGCGCCGAGAAGACCAAGAAGCTGCTCGACGAGGCCGAATCATTGGTCGAGTCGGCAAATCTGAACTTGGATTCCCTTCAAGCCAAGGCCAAGACTTGGCATATCAAACTCACCGCCATCAACTTTTTCCTCGGTAGTGAGTTCTTACTCTTTACACACCGTATAAGTCCCTCTGGACCTCTTCCATCTGCCCTTGTTATTTGCTAACTTCCTCTTTTTGCTTGCAGAGAACTTTCCTGAGGCCAACATGTTTGCCATCCGAGCCATGAAGAAAGTGAGAGCCGAAGATGGCGCTCCTGCTGACGGCGAGGTGTCCATGGAGGAGCTCCTCGCAGCGGTGTCTGAATGGGTCAAGACTCTTAGATCTTGCGGTGTGGACTTGCTCAAGTCGGCTATCCATGTGTTTCGCATGCTCTGGCTGGATGAAGACCCACCTGAACTAATCGAGCCACTTGCCGACAGATTGCTCCTTACTGAAGATCGGCTGGATCAATGGCGCGAGTCGGTCGACCGAGATGCAGCGGACAAGGCTTTCTCCTTCGTGCTTTCATGGTACGAGGACATCAACCTTGATGTTCTTGCTCTCATAAGGGGGGATGGAAAATGGCTGAATGACCCGGAGCTGATCAAGAAGCGCCAGGAGCATGCTTATGCTACGATCGAGTACACCATGGTGCACGCTTGGTGTGAAGGCCCCAGCTTCCTCGACCTTGGCGACCCGCTCGTCGAAGTTGCTGATGAAGAGGGTGGAGATAGCGAAGAGACCGAGTCAGATGATCCAGACGACCCGGCCACAGATGCACCTCACCCGGCCGATGCTCCAAGCACTACTCCTGGCTCCGAGAGTGCTCCTCCGAGTTCTTCTGCCCCTTAGGCTAACAAATACTCAAACTTTTATTAGATCCCCGGTATGTCGGGTACAGATGTAACATACATTGCACTTTTAAGTTTGATTATGTGCCTTTTGACAAGATTTGCATTATGTTCTAAGAGCGAATCATTCAAGGGCAAGTCCCCGAGTTTCATTTTGCCGTGTCACCTTTCCTTGCCTTTGGCCCTTGTCTACCTTTCTCGGTGTTCGACATTAGGGTCTCAAAGTACAAAGGATCTAGTTAGCGGGTATGAAACTTGGATAACTTGGCCGAGATTACTCGACACGTAGTATAACGCAACCTGCAGAGAGTTAGGCAAAAACTAAAGCCGACTCGCGTTTCTCCCTTGTATTTATCTGGCGTTCGTGTTTACCCGTCTTACATCTTTTTCTCTTGCTTGCCATGAATCCGTGTTTTCGGACAACAGCATAGTCGAAGAGTTGATTTCTTCTGAGTAAACACTACTTCTTTCAAGATAAATTTCGGGTATCACGCCAGCCGATGTAAAATAACTGAAATGAAAAACTCAAGGGGTAGTCCCCAAGTCAGTTTTTCGAATCATACCATTTTATTATTAGCACATAGCCGGCAAACACGTCCAACATATGAGAGTTCGAGTGATACATGCACTGCTTCTCCTAAGTATAGAAGGGACGAAGCAGTGCCACATTCCATGGCCTTTTGGTTTCATCTCCTAACCTATCCGCCTTGTTCTTTTGCGCCTCACGAGCGTCTATGAGGTAGTAGGAATCATTGTGCAATGCTTTGCTTACAATGAAAGGTCCTTCCCATGGAGGTGATAATTTATGCATTCCTGCTGTGCGCTGCACCAGCCTTAGCACCATATCTCCTTCTCAAAAAACACGAGGTTGCACTTTCCGGCTATGGTAGCGTCGGAGATTTTGTTGATATATAGCGGATCTGGAGAATTCCAGTTCCCTTGCTTCTTCGAGTAAGTCTACTCCATCTTCTCGGGCCTCTTTTACTTGGCGAGTCATATTCTATGTCAGCTGGCAAAACTTCTTCAGCCCCATATACAAGGAAAAATGGCGTATAACCAGTCGAACGATTCGGAGTTGTTCTTAGGCTCCACAGTACTGAGGGTAGTTCCTCTATCCAACAACCAGGTGATCTCTGGAGTGGTTCCATTAAGCGGGGTTTTATCCCGGACAAAACTAAGCCATTAGCCCGTTCAACTTGTCCATTTGATTCTGGATGGGCAACTGATGCTACATCAAGTCTTATTTGGTGTCTCCCATAGTAGCGAGCAAAATCTCCTTCGGCAAAGTTCGTTCCATTGTCAGTGATCACACTGTGCGGGTAACCGTATCTGAGGATTATATCCCTTAAGAATGTAACAGCTGTTTTGCCGTCCAACTTCTTGATTGGTTTCACTTCTATCCACTTGGTGAACTTATCAATCATGACCAAGATATGGGTCATGCCTCCCCTTGCTGGTTTGAATGGTCCTACCATATCTAGGCACCATACTGCAAAAGTCCAAGTAATTGGTATGGTCTTCAATTCAGACGCTGGTAAATGCGACTTGGACGCATAGTGCTGACAACCACTGCATCTTTCGACTAAACCTTGCGCTTGTGCTAATGCGCTTGGCCAATAGAATCCATGTCGGAATGCCTTGGCTACCAATGATCTTGACGATGCATGGTGCCGGCACTCTCCTTGATGGATATCCAGTAAGATCTCCTGGCCTTTCTCTGAGCTGATACAACGCTGCAGTACACTTGTCACACTTCGGTTGTAGAGTTCCTTGTTGATTATGGTGTACGCTTTTGCTCTTCGTGCTGTTTGCCTTGCCAATGTTTCATCACTCGGCAAGGTCCCATCTTTCAAATAGCTGAATATTGGCTGTGCCCACGTTGGTATTAGTGGTTCCGGGTCTGCTTCAACCTCAATGTCCATTGGTTCTGCCGACATATGCTCTACCGACATAACCTGAGGAGTCCCCGAGTGTGATTCGGCGACCCCTGAATTGGACGGATCAGTCCCCGAGTGACTCGAACCTACCCCTAAATCGATGTCCATTGGCACTGCCTCTGATTCCTGACTGACCGGGATTACCCTGATTGATTTGGACTCTGGTGACGGCTTGATCGATGGCTTCCTGAGATGCTCCAATGCTACCCCTGGTGGTATCGCTTGCCTAGATGATCCTAGTTTGGATAGTACATCTTCTGCCTCATTTTCTGCTCTTGGAATGTGATGAAACTCACAACCATCAAAATATCCCGAAATTTGTTGCACGTGGAAACGATATAATGCCATGTTTGCATCCAGCGCATCCCAATGTCCAGACACTTGTTGAATCACCAAATCCGAATCGCCAAAACACATGATCCTTTTGATACCAATTTCTTTGGCTACTTTAATGCCATGGACAAGTGCTTTATACTCGGCAACGTTGTTAGAAGCAGCAAAATGAATCTGCAACACATACCTCAGTTGATCTCTTTTTGGAGATGTGAGCACTATCCCGGCGCCCAGACCCATTTTCGTCTTGGACCCGTCAAAATGCATTTTCCAGTAATTCGGATCTGGCAATGGTGGTTCGTACTGCATTTCCATCCATTCTACGAAGAAATCTGCAATGGCTTGAGATTTTATTGCATCTCGCCTATCATATTGTAGAGTGTATGGTGCCAATTCGATGGCCCATTAGGCGACTCGGCTGCTGGCATCCTTGCTGCCCAATATATCCGATATAGGTGCCTCGCATATTACCCGGATTGCGTGTTCTTGAAAATAATGTTTTAGCTTCTTTGCTGCCATATATACCCCATATGTCATTTTCTGATAATGTGGGTAATTCTGTTTCGAGACAGGGAGCACTTCGCTCAAGTAATACACTGGTCTTTGGACTGATTTGCCCCCTTCTTCACGTTCAACCACTATTACTGCACTTACAACTCTGTTGGTTGCGGCGACATAGAGCAAAATTGGCTCCTTGGATAATGGTGACGCTAATATTGGTGTTGTTGCCAACTTTTTATTTAATTCATGGAAAGCGCTATCAGCTTGCTGTGTCCATGCGAATTTGTCTGATTTCTTCATCAACTGATATAGTGGTAGGGCTTTTTCACCTAGCCGACTAACAAACCTGCTCAACGATGCCAGGCATCCAGTAAACTTCTGGACATCATTGAGGGTTTTTGGCAATTCCATTATTTCGATGGCCCTGATCTTTGTTGGGTTAGCTTCAATTCCTCGGTTGGATACAAGGAATCCGAGTAACTTGCCAGCCGGGACGCCAAATGTACTTTTTCCAGGTTAAGTTTCATCCGGAATCTTCTCAAATTTGCGAATGTTTGACGCAAGTCCTCAATTAGAGTATGACTTTGTTTGGTTTTTATTACCACGTCGTCGATGAATACTTGAACATTTTTGTCCAATTGATCTTGCAAGCATTTTTGCATGCATATTTGATATGTTGCGCCTGCATTTCTCAATCCAAATGGGATGGTGCGATAGCAGTAAGCCCCGTACGGGGTGATAAAAGTTTTCTTTATTTGATCATTTGGATTCAGTGGTATCTGATGGAATCCTGAATACGCATCGACAAACAACAACAATTCACATCCAGCGGTAGAATCTATGACTTGATCGATCCGAGGCAGAGGAAATGGATCTTTTGGACACGCCTTATTGAGGTTCATGTAATCAATACACATGCGCCATACCACTGCCACGTTCGGGTCGTATTTTTTCTTTTCGACCAATACTGGATTTGACAACCAGTCCGGGTGTAGTACTTCCATGATGAATCCAGCAGCCAAAAGTCTTGCAATCTTGGCAGCTATTACTTTCCTCCTATCTTCGGCGAAGCGGCGGAGGGGTTGCTTCACCGGCTTTGCATCTGGCCTTACATGAAGAGAGTGCTTAGCCAGATCCCTCGGAACTCCTTGCAGATCTTGAGTGGACCATGCAAAGATGTCCCGATTCTCACGGAGGAAGCTGGTGAGCTCGCTTTCCTATTTGTCCGTAAGGCCAGCCCCAATGGTGATTGTGCGCTCTGGGAAAGTCTCATCCACCTGCACCTTCTTAGTTTCCTTGGTAGCTTGAAATGACACACTGTCATGCGGGTTGGTGAGTGTCGGCATGGACATTTGTGCTGCTTTGGCCAATGCTGCCACTTCCAACATCTGACTTTTCTCCTGTGCTATGACGAGTGACTCGGCCAGTGAAGATCCGGCTGAGGCACAAGCAATAGATCTTTTGTAATCCCCTTCAACTGTGATCACCCCACATGGGCCTGGCAACTTCATCTTTAAGTTAGCCATATGGGTAGCAGCCATGAATCTTGCCATAGCCGGCCTGCCGAGTAAGGCGTGATATGAGCTGACCAAATCTACCACCTCGAACTCTATAGCCTTAGTGCGACAATTTTCTCTGTTGCCGAATAAGACGTCGACCCAGATCTTTCCAATTGGCTCACAGGACAGTCCCGACACGATACCGTGGAAAGTTGTCTTAGTCGGCTCCAGCATGTTCATGGTAATGCCTAACTTGAGCATGGTATCCTTCTACATGATGTTGATGCTACTGCCACCGTCAATCAATACCTTTGAAAAATTCACGTTGATATCTGGGCCCATGAATGTTGGATCCAAAACCAGAGGGTATCCTCCAGGGGTTGGCATAATCTTGGGGTGATCTTTTATACTCCAAGTTATCTCTTGCTCAGACCAATGCATGTATTTGGGGATTGTCGGCATCGTGGCATTCACTTCCATCACCCATCGCTGCTGGATCTTCTTGTCATTTCGCTCTGTGATAAAGATAACATAGCTCTGGTGGTGTTCTCTGTACTCATTTCTGGTTCCGTGGCCGACATGAGCGTCGTCACCTCTTGGATTGTGCACCTGGTGCACAGCTTATCTTCTTTCTTGATTTTGATACTCGGCTGTCTGTTTTCATATCTGTTTTCTGCTCCTACTGCTTGAGCATTTCCTCCTGTAAGTGGTGGAGGGGGAGGTGGTGGTAGCTGCTTATTTGGCGAGTCCACTCTGTCTCCCTTCTGAAACCAAGTGCATTGCCTCGTCGTGTGATTGGCTGGTTTACTCGGACTGGGTGTGTGAAACTTACATGGCTGATCCAGCATCATCTCATAGGTGTATTTTTGTCGGTCCTGATACTGCTTCCTCTGATCATACGGTCTTTTGCCGTCATTCTTTGGCACCCATTGTTGTTGATCATTTGTCCTTTGACGCTGACTGCTTCCAGCATCTGGATGATCCTGACTCACAGCCGCAACCTGAGTCGAACCATATCTGTAATATGGTCTTTCGTCTCTTCTCTTGCTTCTGTATTCGGATCTTTCCTAGCGCCTTTGCGTCCCGGCAGCATCATAGATCTGAGTCTCAGTCATCCCGTCTGCCGACATGAGCAGCGGCTGAGTCGGATCTCCTAACGCATACGAGTCGGCGATTCTTATCGTCTCTTCCAGGCTTGCCGTCATATCTCTTTGTAACCTTTGCCACAGCACACTTCCATGTCTACATCCTTGTGCAAACCATGCGATTGCTTGTGACTCGATTACCCCTTCACAAGAGTTACGCATCGTACACCACCTTGTGAGGAATTCCCTGTCTGTCTCATTCGGTCTTTGCTTGCACATTGCTAGTTGTTGTGGGTGATTCAGCCTCTTGTAAGTGCTCGTGAAATTTCTCACGAAGGCGTCGTGAAAATCGATCCAACTGTTGATGCTTCCGGGTGGCAAATTGTTCAACCATACCCGAGCTGGTCCTTCTAGCATCTACGGCACGTAATGTACTGCCCATCTCAAGTTTACCTTCGCGATCTTCACAGCTGTTCCATAATCTATGAGCCAGTCCTCTGGCTTTGTGCTTCCATCATACGTTTTTGTCCCTCTGGCCAGCTGGAAATTTGGCACTGGTGGCTCCTTCATGATCCTTGGGCCAAAACACGATGGACCCCGCGGACCTTGTGATTCAATTATCTCTGCCATTTTTATGCGGTCAAGCTTCAGCCTTGCATCATCCGGCTGAAGGTTCCTGCCTCCGAATCTTGCTCCCATTGCTTGATATGCATGATCCGGCAGTTCATACCCGTCATTTACCATAGCCGAGTAACCATCATTATACTTATTCGCATTCGGGTCAGCAGGATATTGAACTGCTTTTCCCGCGCTTTGCTGTCTTCTTTCCGGCTGAGCTGGTGCATTATTCGGAGCTGGATTTCCTCCTCCCGCCGAGTGAGTTCCCTAGCATGAGGCGCAAAATTTTGCCCTCCATTGTCATTTGTCTGTCCCGTTTTTTCCTGGTTTTCATTTTCCCGGAGATTATTTCTTTTTGCCCCTGGCGCATGCACCGGGTTTCCTTGAACCACTGCCGGATCATAGGCGACCATCTGCTTGTTTCTCCCAGAATCCACACTTTTTTCTTTTCTCGGCCTAGGCGCTGCTCCGGGTGAGGATGCTGTATGCCCAACCAATCTTGCTGGGACAGGAGTTGCTGAGTGAACTAGCTGTGACCTCCCTGCTATACCCAGATTTGCTCTGTAATACGCCTCATTCAACATGCTAGCTGCTTTTACTAACTCATTGACTCGTTCTTGCTTCCTTTTCTTTGCTTCCCCCTCCAAGTGGGGTAATTCTGCCATTGCTGCTGCTTCTGCTCGTAGATTAGCTGCTACTATGTTGTACGTTGGGTGCATGGCCGTCTCATTGTTGTTCACCGGTGTAATCTTTGATGTTGCATCTGCCAGCTCTTCGTTGAGGTTCCTTCCTCTCAATATTGTTGCATCAAGCCGGGTCTTCGCGCCCTTGACTCGATTTTCCGAGTTAAGTTCTTGGATTGTGATATCCACGTCTTGCTGTAACTGCGCTAGCTCTTTGGCTTTCTCTAGGACTTTTATCCTAGCTTCCTCCAACTCGGCTTGCACACGCACCGGGTTAGTTGCATGTGCCACTGGCTCTGCCAACTTATCTACCGCTTCCTGCAGCTCCTTAGCCCTCTTGCTCCTAGCTATGTTCTCTAGTTTGTCCAGTGGCGCCTTTGCTATCCTCGCAGCCCTTGGCGTTTCCTCATGATTTCCTCCTTCTGCGTTCTCATTCACCACTGGAACTATTGGAGGAGCTATGGGGTTTGGGGCTGTCATTATTACCTCCATGGAGACAAGTTGACGTGGTTTTCCCGCGACAGGAGCCGCTGGAGGATCTGGCGCCAGGACGACGTGCTCAGGATATGCGCGCTCCACGCGCACCGCGACGTATACCTGGTGCTCGCCGAACTTGATGAAGTGACCACTCCTAGGGAATGGCTTGGTTCTGAAGCATCACGCGTTGGCGCTGACAAAGTTAAGCGCTCCAAACCTTTGGATGAGGTCGGAGTAGACGCGCTCCCTGGTCTTGGCGATGATGTTGCCCGTCCGGATGAAGACTCCATCAAGCACCTGCTTCTGCCCCACGGTGGGCGCCAACTGTCGTGGTGGTGGCACGGCAGATGCCATGGGTAGGCTTAAGTTGGGGGCCGAATGGGTGCTTGTGGTCACCGGGGAGGGAGTGCACGGTCGAGCCATGCACGAAGAACAAGTAGAACTCTCCAGACTTGGAAATTTGATTGATACCCCAAAGATTACAAGTGCTCCTTGAGCTGTTTAGGCTTGAGTTCACAGCACTAGTTCCCTACTTGGTCCAACCTCCTTCTACTACTGCTATGCCCTCCCTTATATAGGCAGTGCTAGCTAGCTTATACCCCTTTGGGTTCTAGGGTTTACTGTTTGGATCTTGGTCCCTACAATATGGGCCGGGTCATGGGCTTGCCCTAAGCCCAGAGGCCCGGTCCATAAAGCTTGACAGCTAACGGTCTTCTGGTACGCTGCTTCTTGTTCTTTTTGGCGTCACGTTGTTACTTTGTACGTCAGCGCTCGCTTTGGGCATCACCCGGCTCCTTTTGTGTCACCCGGCGTCGCCCTTCTCTTTTGACCATGCTTTACCATGGTCCCTCATGAACCTTACTCAGAAAGGTGCCATGTGTCCTTCTTGACTCAGCCCCTCCTCGATTGACTCGGCTCATTGGTTCCTGCAAGGGTTACAACTTTGTCCTATACGGGCCGAGATAGTTTGTATCTCGGCTCTCATTCTTGTCTTACCCGGCCGTTCTTACCCGGCCTGGTTCTTTCTTTACTCGGAGCCTATCCAGCTACGCTATGTTTCCCCTCTCGTGACCCTACCAGGGGTTATCCCCCCGACAATGCCAAGCTTGAAACATAGCAATAAGATCCTCTTTAATGATATCCCAAACGGATTGATAAAACATAAAAGAAAGGTCATCAAGCCCAAGGGCCCCATCAGCATAAGAAGTAAAAATAGCTATTCTAATTTCTTCCTCAGTAAAAACCGCTCCCAAACCCAAATTCTCAGAATCACTCACTTTTTTCCTCCTTAGAGAAAAAATCTTGTTTCAACTGAATATTAGTCCTAGGTTCCTAAGCAAAAAGGTCTATATTATAATAAATTGCCATTTTAAGCATATCCTTAATATCTGTGACAGGTCCATCAGGGCCATCTAGTACATTAATTAACTTTTTCCTCCTACGCTCGTTGACAACTGCATGAAAGTAAGCACTGTTTTTATCCCCTTCCAGCATATTCCTATCTCTAGACCTTTGTCTAGCCTTAGTTTCCTCTAAAATCCAGTACTTATGAAGCTCATCATGGACAAAATCTAGTCTACCTCTCTCCTCATCAGACAAAGGTTGAGTTTCAGATTTAATGTCAAAAACATCATATTCCTCCATAAGTTCTCTCCTATTTTTCCTAAAAGCAGCCTCTATATTAGTATTCCACCATTTAGCCAATTTCCTAAAAAATCTAACTTTACATTGCCAAACCTCTACTAGATCATCACTTTTTACTTTTAGGGATCAAGCTTTAATAATAATGTCTCTAAAATCAGGCCTGCTAAGCCACCATTTCTCCAATTTAAAACTAGCAGGATTCAGCAAAAAAAGAATTCTCCTAAGTCCCAGACTATTGGAGTGTGATCACTCCCAATTCTAGTTAAAGCTCTAGCACTAGCTAAAGTAAATTGAGTATCAAAACCAGTAGTATAGAAAATCCTATCTAGCTTACAATAAATAAGATCAACCTGGTTATTCCCCCATGTGTATGATCTACCAGATAAACCAGTCTCCACAAGTGCCCAAAGATCAACCCAAACATTAAACTTATCAACCCACTTATAGTCTACATTCCTAGAAGATTTGTCATCAGGGGATCTAACAAGATTAAAATCACCTCCTATCATAGAAGGTCCATCCCAACCCACAAAAAGATCATGTATCTTAGAGATAAAGTCCTGCTTTTTCTCTTCATATGCTGACCCATAAATAGTAGTGATTCTGCAAGTAAAAGCAGTAATTTTATTATTAATAATGACACTAACAGAGAAGGGTCTAATATCCCAGGAGATAACATCAAAAAGATCTAAGTTAACACCAACTAAAATACCACCAGCAGTCCCCTGAGAAGGGAGAAAATTCCAGGCAAAATTTCTATTTCCAAGGAGATTCTTCAAGAAAGAATTGCTAAAACTATCTTTCTTAGTTTCCTGGAAACCAATATAATCTACCTTAAGAGGAGAGATGTTCTCAGTAATATATTTTTGTCTACCAGGAGCACTAATACTCCTACTATTCTAGAAAAGACTAATCATATTTTCTTCTTCCTAGGGTGCTTGCCCCGCGACTTATTTAGAACTTCTATCCACCCTTCTGCCACATCCTCTTCAGATGAAGGACTAGGCCGCAAGGGGAGCTATGTAAAATAGAACTAGAACTAGAAGACATGTCAAAAGGAATATCTACTCCTATATTATCAGATAAATTTTCTATAGCAGTAACAGAGAGCACATAGAAAGGATTTGTAGAAATTATAACTTTCATGCTCTTTGGAACCTCCAAATTGTTAACTTTTTTTTCAGATTCATGGCTTTCTCTAAGATAGTCCTGGACCTGTCCACTCTAGCACTCTGCCTAGTTGGTTGCATAGGCCCCCATTGCTTTTGTTTTTTGCAGCTTTCTGGAAGGTAGTTGAATCCTCTCTTTATCTCACCACTAATTCCTTAAAGCTTGGCATCATGTCATCATGAAGAGCACCAATCTGATCAGTCACCAACTGTGAAGTTTCAGCAACTTTTACCTGAGAGAACTCCAATTCTTCAGACTGTCTATCTATCCAGAAGCTCTGAGATTTTGCCTCAGCCCCAGGAACCACAGGAGATTTATCCTAGATAAAGTTTCCTTCAACATCCACTAATCCTCTTTGCACTAGCAACTGGAAAACAACACTAGATCCACCTGGGGAATCTATAGCCATCCTGACTCTATTACAAGATTTACCACCATTTCTAGCAGGAAACCCACCACTCTCTTGTGAAGAGGCACCATTCCTAGATAAACCCACTTGTCCATTACTTACATTCTGTCCAGATGGGTCTTCCTCATTACCTTTATCCTGTCTACCCTGATATTCAGCTATCTGGTTGTCAGCCTCCTCAACCAGTGGAATAGAAGTGTCTAGGGTAAATTCCAAATGGAAGAGCCAATCTTGAAAGTTGAAAAGCCTACCAGCAGGGAGTTTGGTAGGGTATTTACATTTGATGAGCACCCTCACTTCCTTAGCATTATTCTTGAAGATACTCAGCCAGTCTACATCTTCTAAGATACCATAGGTGGAAACAACCTGATCCAAGGTGTTCCATTCACACCATTTAGTATGCAAACCTATGATTATTACCCATATCTTCCTCAATGCCTCAATTGGCTCTGGATCATCACTCCAAGCTTCTACTTTAACCCACACCCCTGGTTTAGAAACACCAAACTTTGGGTATCCAATCACCTGTTCCACCACAATATGTGGGGGGAACTTGACCAGGAAGGTATTCTCAGATCCTAATTCTCTAATCTGCCAGGGCTAATTGGTCTTGTAAATCTTGGAAAATTCAGCAGCTAGTTCTTTTTCAGACAGTGAGCCTTCTTCCACCAGAACAATCTCATAGTTCTTAGTAGATGCAATAGGATTTATCACATTCTCAGGCATTTCAATGTGATAAAAACCCAAGCCTGGAGCACCACTGCCTATGTACTTTGCTGTTTGATGTGGCCTCTTCCTAACAGGACATTTATCAACAGTATGTGCAGAGCTTTTGCAGATGAAGCAGACCAGAGTCTTCTCACAGCTATCTTGCACATGACTAGGCTCTCCACAACACAAACAGATAGCATCAACATAGTTCCACTGAGCACTAACATTTTGGGACAAAGCAATTTCCTTCTGACCAGCAGCCTGCTTCTTCTTGTTTTTCTACTGACCCTGAGATTTTTCTTTCTCAACCTGCTCAGCACTTTGTAGATTTTGCTGCCGAGGAGGAGCAATCCATTGGTTGGACTGGAAACCAAAATGCTGCTGGGGTGGAAAAGGGGGAAAGGGGTTGCTGAATCCCCAAGGAGGGGGCATGTTACCTGGGGGGAACCCAAAAGGTGACTGGTTGGGGAAGAACTGTGGGTTGAATTGCCCAAACTCATAAGGGTGTTGAGTAGGTTGTTGCTGCTGCATCTGAGGTTGCCCACCTTGCTGCATCTGCCAATTCTCCTGGCCACTATTACCTCCCCTTCCTCTCCCTTTGCCTGCTTTACCTCGATCTCCCATATCTAGACCACTTGAAGCTTCAACACCTAGAGAATCCTCCAGGCCCAGACACTGCAGCCCCGAAGTGAGCTCAACCACCACCACCAGTAGGAGGGGGGAGGAATAGGCTCTAGGGTTTGGAGCCCCTGGTTTTTATATGTGGGGGCAGGTGTCTTCCTGGGGGTTGGGGAAGGTGGTTGCAGCTGTTGGCACATGGGCTGCAAAGGGAAAACCCAGAGCTAGGAAAGAAAGCCCTCCATGCCTCCATCTGTAAAGCATTCCTCCATCCCATCCACTTTAACCCCATGACTTTTCCACAACCTGAATCTCCTATGCTGTCCCCATCTGCACTTGGCAGTTTCAGACTCCCGCCAACCTCCAGACTCCATTCCCCTCACTGAGCTTGCTGCAGCGATAGTAGGACCTTGCTGAAAAGGGTTAGCTGCAATTTGAGATCCACCAAACCTACTGCTGCTCCCAGTTCCTTCCTTGAGAACTCCGAGACCATCTGAACCGAATTGCAGAGCTTCAGGAGAGGGCTGCACATTTTCTGCTCCAACCTCGAGAAAGGAGAAGTCGCCCTCTGAGGTCTCCCTCGTTTTGGTCTTCTCACCTGCTCCACCAGAGGTGCTTGGATCTTGCGGTGCAAACTGAGTCTGTTTAGAGACTTGGTTTTCCGCTTCGATCTGGTTCGCCGAATCACTAAGGGTTTCTCCTCCGCTCGCTTCAATGGTGCTGGGAGCGAAGGAGCCAATACAGAGGTCGAAGCTTCCAAATCCTGAAGCCTAGAGAGAGTCCTTACCGAGCGGGGTTTCCGAAACCCCCAAATGGGACCGACAACTCTGTCCTTCGCACTTCTCTTCCAACCCCCTTCCAAGCTCGCCTTTCTCCTCCTTCACACTCTGATCCGTTCCGCCACACCTCTCATCGGAGCCTCCATCCGCGAAGATCGCCAGGGTCAAACGCCGAGCAACACCAGATCGGTTTTCGATGTGTCGGGTTATCGGCGGGACGCTCAAGGGCTCAGAAGAGGAGAGAATGGGTGAGGTGGAGGAAGTGGATGAGGTAGTGTGAACGGCTAACACGTGTTTCCTGGGTGGGGGCCCTCGGGGCCTGCCATGGGGGAGGAGAGGCCCCGCCATGAACAGGACCTCGACACGCCACGGTAGAGAACATGTTCGCCATTGAATAGAGTTTTCGCAGCAGTATGCCAGCTTCTTCAGCCAGAAGGGTCGAAGGTTTTCGCAAAAGTAGTAGTTTTTTCTAACCGTGGCCATGTAAATACTCAGTCGTTGGGATTCGTTCTAAGGAAGCCGTCCACAAATTTTTTTTTTTGCACTTGCCAGGTTCCATCATTGCCAAATGGATGAGCCGAAATTGGATGCGATTGCTCCGGTAGTAAACGGTAGAAGGTATGCCGATCGTGTTGTGTAATCGCATGGGGCCTCAAACCGCCAGCATATTGTACCCACCAAGCTTTATTAAGACATACCTAATCAACAAGAAAGCACGTAAGGTTTAAAACCGTGGTAGCATTTCATGTGATAGGACATGACTGAGCTCCGATAGCCATTTCTCCTTTTTAGCATCTCCCTAACTTTTATATTTTTCCTAACTGCCATAAAATGCAGCGAGGGGGAACCTATCTCTTGGAGCCATTCCTAGTAGCCATCGGCCACACCAAAAATTGGCAATTGAACCAATCGAGAGGCGGCAAACAACTCTTGGTCAGCACTATCACGTGGAAATGGAGATCCAACCCATTTTCATGCTTGCCATAACCATTGTGACCTTAGCGTGCCCGAACTTTATCAAACTGTGTACTCCCAAGCCGTCAAAATGCTTTGGTTTGCATATGCTCGACCACTTGGTACGATAATGTCCCCAATTACACACTTCTTGTCCCTTCCATAGCCAAGCCTTACATTTTTTCTCTGTTTGTTCAAGCACCCAAGCCGGCACTCTGTAAGTTGCCATCATGTATATTACCACAAAGGCGAGAGAAAAATGTCTATAGTGCCACCTGTACCAACACAAGGCCTTCGGGGCTTATAAAGTGTCGCCATGTCGGCCACGATAATGACACGACAAAGGATCATCTTGCATAATCTCTAGCCATGAACGACGGGGAGGTGAGACATGTAGCCTATAAATCGAGTCGTGATTGATTCTAGATACCTCGGTAGCATGACCCTGACTCTTGGATGGCACAATTCAATGTAAGTTGCACCCATAAAGTGTCCAAATGAGTGTCTGGCCTGAGATAAGTGTCATATAGGAAGGCCAAAAACAATGTAAATTGCACTCCAGAGGCTTGTAATGGCCAACACCGACTCCAGTTTTCATATCAGGGACTTCGAGAGCAACCTAGGTACCACCCATAAGGAGGGGACAACATCGTGCAACGTCCTAGCCATCTTATCCAACAAGCAAAGTCTAAGATTTATGCTAGTGCTTCTCGAGGAAGAGAAACTGATTATGATAACGCCTCCAACGAAAGGATGACCCCCGCAGGTGTTGTAGTTGTTAGCACCAACAATTGAACATACTAGTATTACTTCGGGGCCTGACATTTGACCCTAAGGCCCGTCAAATTAGGGTAACCTGAGCCACCAACTAGAACCATTGCCACAAAGAGGTTAGCGAGAACTCAACTAGAACTAATGCCACATAAAATTTAGAGATGACTCTTTTTCATCAAAGGACGAACATGTTGACTAATACCTGCCCCACCGTGAGCTCCGCTAGATGGATCTAGATGGTGGAGGTTCAGATCCATCATGGCTTGAGCAGACACAGACACCGTTGAGATGCCACTGTGGTGACCCAGCATACCACTGCATGATGTAGTATACTATAGTCGTTGAAATAACACCAATGAAACACCGTTCACTAGTATTACATCCCTCAGAGTGGTACAACAGAAACACGGCAGGTCCAATACATGGCTAAAGGTTACAACTCACTCTATACACAAGATCCAGAGAACACTCTAGGTTAAAGATAGAGAAAGAACTTCTTACAAAGAAGAACCAAAGATAAACCCCGCTAAAACTATTATACTATTAAGACTAGTATTTTATTTAAGGAGTTGGCATTGCTTCTATCGCAATACACTACAGAAATAGGTTTCTTGGCTAGAGAGTATATTCCTATCTAATCAGTAACTTTGTCTTCACTTGAGTTGATATATATGTCGACTTCCTTGTCTTCGTTGAAGAGCTTTAGCTTTGGATGATGATTCCTGGAGCATAACTTGATGCAGATGTTGTCTGCACTGGCTTCAGAATCTAGCAAGGGTTAAGAAGATACGTTGAGTACGAGCATACTCAGCAAGTCAACTAGAAAAGGAGTGTTTGATGCACTATATCTATAGCCACAGACCGTAGGTCGTAGGCAATATAGGTTTTCGTAAACATTTCTTAAAAGATTGCTTTTATTCTGAAAAGCTATGTCTGTCATCCGTCACGGGTTTATCAGAACTTTCATGGAGTTCCTTTCCCGCCGCGTTCGCAACTCCTTCCCGGAACAGGGAGTAACAAGTTATAGTTCTTACACTCTGCAAAGGTGCGTTACTTTACCCATGAGAGATCAACTCCTTGTTGCACAACCGGGTAGCTTACCCGTCCACAATTCCATGTTGTAGGGCCTAGTAGATGATCCAAGCCAATCACTTCCCTCTTCGTGAACTCATATGCCTGCACGATCCTTTGGGGCTGGCTCACCTCCGTTAAGCCTCCTTTCGGGCAGGCTAAAACCTTGATGAGTTCACGAAGACTCTATGACCTGGTGATGCCCGGACGAGTACCATTTAAATGGACTATATCCCTAAACACCATTCATAGATAATCTATACACCAAAAGTGTGGGGTGTAAGGGTGCCCAACCATATGTTGGATCCGCACAAGGAATCACAACGTCACGTTAAGGTCGTCTTGACTCCATATGAGAGGAAAAGGATACAACCGACTTCTCCATCCCATTCCAAATCTCATGGTTAACGCGTAATATACGGCGCAAGAATCACTGGCGACATTGGTTGTTAAGTCCTAGATAATATGTTCCTTTACCACCGGAACTTTCATAGTAGGTTATTACCTCATGGTAAATAACCTATAATCATATTATTATGAAAATAGTGTTTTCTGACCTTTTTCAAATGCAGGTGATGACAACACTGGATTTGCAAAATACTTTAGAGAAAATAATCAAAGGACATGAGCAAGTGTGAACTTTCCTTTTGTGATTGCAAGATTATGCACTCACGGTCTTCAAGACAATATAAGATCCAATATCTGGAATCAGCATCATTGGTTCGGTAAGGACTAATGTTTAAAGAAGTAGGATGTTTTTATGCATAAGTAATGTAATGCATTTTATAAATGCTAATCCCTGGGATAACGTTGTTCTAGGGTTTGGATACTAGAAAGGGTTTCCTTGGAATGTGTTATACTTTTAGTTAAGTCTCACACTTGTGCTTCTTGTTAAGGTTTGTGAGTGTGTGAAACAACATGTAATTATAATAAAATAAAACAATGAGATACAGACCAATGTGAAATGTTACTCAAGATTGCTTACATTATATTTGTTTACCTTTAAATTTTACTTTACAAGTACTGGCCTTAATAAGGATCTTAAGTGTTTATAATCCTAAGTATACAGGTAAAGTTTGAAACAATGTGAGGGTGGTTAATTGTCATATGTTTATTATGATGAAATTCCTTGAATTTTAATCTGTTAAGAGTTGGAAATATTATTATAAGGTTTGTTGATTGAAGTGGGAAAACGAATAACTTTTGAAGAAAAGATTCTTTTACTAAGGTCTAAACAATCTTTGTGGTTAATCAAACATGGTTAAGGTTGTTTGTGCTTGCTTGAATAATCTGTACTTGAGATGCTCTATAACTTAATTATAACAAACCAAAGTTAACTATAGAACATAAAAAAAAGTCTTTAGCCTTATCTTTAAAGTCTTGTAGACTAAAGTTAGCTTAAAAAACATGGATGGTTTGAAAGTGTAACGCTTATGATGTTTGTATCTTGTGCACCTTGTAATGTTTTCTTAAAGTTATTTAAGAATGGTTATTCTCCTATTTAAGTAGTGGTCTCTTAATTTTTTAATGGAACAAGATTATTTATTTCCTTATAAAGGTATGATTATAATTTGTGGATAGTAAATAGTACTAGTGACTACACATGAATTATCTTTGGATTCGGTCCATTATAAGGTTGTGAGTGGAATAATGGTAAAAGGTTGTATTTGATTAAAATATCATTTTTGAAGTTTTTTATAATTGTTAAAAAATCTTTTTAGAAATAAACTACACATATAGTTGAAGGATAATTCAACAAAATTGTATTTATAATGTTTTGAACCTTTATAACTTCATATTATTAATATTTAAGACTAATACTATTTATTAGACTCAATTGACTAATTTTAGAAATATTAGCAATTTTTATTTACCCTTATCTTAATTATCAATTAATGAAATAGGTTTAAATTTAAGTTGTTAAAGTGTTTTAAATTTTTACTTGCCTCAAAAGTTGAATGTGATATTTTTAACATGTAAGTATTACTTTTTTGATCAATTTGGTATATTACATTTATTTTTATGATTTATAAATAATAAGATATGATTTTTATAATATTTATTACTTTATAAATACTTAATAAATAATAAATATTTAATTAAGTGAAATAATAATGCATGATTATAGTTTTTAAATTATAGTTCTTATTTTTCTAAGATTTTTCGTATTTTATTTATATTATAAATATTTACCAATATTAAAATATGGATTATCTAAATTTCATTACTTATAAAATCTTTATTAAATAATAATTATTTAAATAACTATTTCAATAATGTTTAACAATAGTTTTAGTGGATAGATTTTATTTTTCTAAACATTTTCATATAATACACATATTTTTCTGAATTATAAAACAAAAGTTATTGATTTAACAAGATTTAATCATTTTATTTCATTTCTGGAATATTTATATTTGGATTTATATCATTTATTCTTTCTTAAACATAAAATAACTCTTTTACACCACAGCCACAGCTACTCTAGGTCACTGACTGGTGGACCAGTGGCCACATCATCACGCCACAAGCAATTGACCGGTCAAACGGTGGACTAGGTCAAGGGTGATGGCAGCATGTCGTCGCTATGACGTCAGCACAACCACCACTGTCAGTGGGTGGTCGCCGGCGACGATCTATGGCGCCCCAGCAAACAAAACTAGCCTAGTTCGAATCAGCGCAACGTGCTGAACCCTAGAGTGGTAGCGCCGCTCAGAAATGGTCATCGGAACCTCGGCTCCGACGAGCTCCGACGGTGGCCGACGGTGGCATAAGGTGTGACGGCGATGTACAACGAGATGAGGCGATTTAGGGGTACTAGAAGGTTCAGCAACTCACCCAGATGATGATAGAGAGGTCGACGATGACCGGCTCGGTCGGAGATGAGCACACGGTCGACTTCTCCGACGAACCCCGACGGAAGGGGATGATAAAATTCGCACCCACCCGAGCTCCCCTTGATCTATTGATGCTACTAGGGTGAAGAGGGGAACATGGTGGTTCTCCTCGACCACTCCATAGGTTCTGGGCTGGACTTTATCGACGACGATGTGTGGCTCCGACGAGCTAGGGTTTCAGATAGAGGAGGAATCCTAGAGGAAGGAAGGAAATGGGGATAAGGACGAGAGAGAGGAGCTCCATGCTATTCTTATCCCTCCCCGGTGTCGGCAGTGCGAATCTTGGCGCAGACGCGATGGCGGACGGCATCGCCGGCGTCCAGCGAGCTTCTTCCAGCTGGAGAAGGAAGACGACGACGTCACTTTTGCAGAAAACCCCTGGCGATTCTTTCAGCTCAACCCGTAGTCCCCACGCTGGCCCACTCGTCAGTCACTGAGTGAGATGAGCTGGTTACTGGGCCGAGGTGGCTGCATGTCGGCGATAGATAAGAAGGAGGGAAGCTGGGCCACGGCCAGAAAATGTTTTTTATTTGTTTTTCTTTTCTGTTTTCTGTTTTGTTTTGCAGATTTATATTAAATCTATAATTTGAACTTTTCTAACAAAGTTTATTTACTAAATACTTGCAGCAACAATTGATATTAATTGGGATTTATTTTTTAAACCTTTATGATAAATATTTTTATATTTCTTTTATTTTCTTTAAATGAACTCCTTTTAATATTTTGTCAAAGCCTTTATTATTATTTTTCTTTCCATATTAAACCATGGATAATGATATTTCCCTATTTGTTTATAATGCTTAATTCTAGTTAGCTCATAGTTTGGATGGAATTTTTTTATATAATGATCCTATATCATTATTTGATGCATGATATCCAAAGGAAATTATTTGGTTAATATTACTCCCATCAATTTAGGAAATAACAATGTATATATTCTATTATAATTAATATAGATATTAGGGTCTGAATTGTAAGTGCTTACCCTAGAGTTTAGGGTGTTTAATATACTTATTTTCTTTTGTTGAAATGAGTAAGGATTTAGTAGCTAAAACACATTGTCTTTATGTTTATGATCATTACTGATACCACCTTTTAAAATAGAAAGTTATTAACTGGAATGTCTAATGGAAAAGAATTGATAAAGATACTTCTAAGAACATATAGTTATGATACTTGGAATTGACAGGGATGTGTTTAAGTGATTTGCTATAGGAAACTATTCCTATAAAGCATGAAAATAATATGATTTATCCAATAGATGAGATGGATATTAATCTTGATCATAGATTTAGGGTTTAATGTTTACCAAGAATTACTATCTTCCATAATTCATAATTCTGGACTTCTGATTAAGGAATTCCTTTCCTAGATATTCTACTCTTTCATATCCATCATCATGTGCTAATATGATGAGCTTTTCTTCACCAGAATATTCGTATCCACCTTTTATTCTTATAAACCTATTTACAAATACAATGAGCTTGCCACTAAAGCTTTTCATAATCTTCACCTATCCAGACTTGGTTATATCAACTACTCTACTGCTGATAACCTCCAATCCAACAAGTAGCTACTTCTAACTCCATTCCTATTCTTCTATAATTATCCACTACTAATATTACTTCAGCAAATGTATTTATATTTAGATATACATCAAATCCTACTTTACCTCAAGTGTTTAATATTCCCTAAGAGGAACATACGAACTCTATAATTCAATGTTACTTTAACATCATCTTAATCCTACTATATTATCTTTACTTGACTTCAATATCTCATATTAGAGTCCAATCATGTTTTACCCTCCAATGTTACTTATACTAGGTATAAGCATTCAATCCTGGGACTAAAGCATGATCTTTATAATCCTTTGATCCTTTATGGTTTAGGTTTCCAATTAGCTAATCAAGGCTTCCACAATAGAACCTTATAGTTGTATTATAATTATCTTCGGTTTTATCTCTATTGGACTAAGAGATATAATTCATTGAGTATATATACTTGATCCGATAGGACTACTCCTATTAACTATCTTTAATATTCATCCTTGTAATCTTTACCTTAGATGCCCTTCTAACATTTCAGGAGTGAGTTAACTCCATCAATAATCATATTGATTTTTATTTACTTCCAACACTCCCATCCTAAGAATGATATTTATACTAGCATTATCATCTACCTCTTCCTACTTCTTTTTCTAAAGGACTTTAAATGAATGCTATGATAAGGATAAGGGTTAAAAGATCAAGAATTGATTGATTAAGAATTGATTGATTAAGAATTGGTGAATCAATAGTTGATTACTCATCATTGATGAACAACAGATATTAATATAGGATTCTATAGGGATTGATATGGAAAGAAAGATATATGGTGAATGATCTTGACTTGGTTTCTTTACTACTCAATATCCCTAAAGAGTTAAGGTTAGGTATTACCATGATACTCATGATATAATTGAATAAGAATAAAAATAAGTCAAGGTAATTACATTCTTATCACTTGGGCTACATTCTTAACTTAGTAGTCATGGGTTGTTGTAATGAATATTATGATATGATCCCTTAAGGATCAGATATTAATCATTAAGCTATGCATTATGATTTATTTTTATTATATTTGATCTACCCCTAGATAAAATCATGTTTAGCCATATAAGGTTTTAGTAAAGGTCATATTGAAACTTATCGCAGTCAACTTGATGATCTACTTCAATACCATCAAGTTGAGAGAAGCTTCAATCACTTTGACGGGTTTTGTTTAAAAGCGCGAAAATTACTCGGATTTTTTATTCATGAATGCAATGCACACATCTGGGCTCAGCTTATTTCTAAACTCTAATACTGGGATGTTACAGCCACACAACCACCAAATCCAGATGCCACCACCATGTTGCGTGACACTACACATGCTTAGGTGGTTGTAATTATTCCAAATCGGGACTATGCAGTTTTAGTGATCCCACCAAAAATCCGCATAGAAATGATTTGATAACACCCACCGAGCACAACGTGCGGGTGGTGGGAAAAAGTAGTACCATTACATGAGTTCAAAACGGAACCTATAAGGAACATATCTATACGACAACGATTTGAAACATGAAGATACCACTTAAGACAAAATTAAATTACATGCTATCTTTATAGAGGAGTAATCCTCACCAAAGACAATCTTCTAAAACGCAATTGGCATGGTAATAAAAAGTTTGTTTTGTCATCATGGTGAGATATTCAAACACTTGCTCTTCAAATACAAATTCGCTCATTTTATATGAACAGTCGTCCAAGTAGTTTCTACTTTCTAGCTTATATCCACCATGTAGTGTTGCAAATATAACTAGCAACTGGTTGCATGGCATTGATCACAGGTTTAGATAATTATTTGGGTGGGAGTGTTTACTGTTATTTGATCGTTTTGGCTATGTAAAAATGACAGTGATTTTAATGATAAAAACGATTGTCTTATGCATATTATCTACCGATACATCAGCTTGCTACTTTATGGTCGTCAGTTTGCTATCTTTAAGTCCGTCTCTACAACTTGCGGAGGATCTATTGACAAAGGTGTCTATACGGTTGGAGGACACATTGAGGTATATTTTTGTCCAATATGAATGGTAGCGTGATCTTCGCATAGGTCCTTGAGCAACGGAGGATTTATGCAGTTTCTTGACGATTACTTGTATTTCGGTTTTTTTCTCTCAGACATGAGCCTCTAGGTAGAAACTACTTATTTAAAGTACGGGTATTATGCTTAAAAAATTTAATTAATAAAGTCGATTGGGAAAAAACATCAAACTTCCATCGGTTTGAAATGTCGGTGTGCACCGACACAAATCATCAACTTTGTGGAGAAAAGAGAAACATAAACTATCTGCTCTAGAAAGAAAAGCTGAATCTTTAGCATTTGGAGGTTTCAAGCAAACAATCTAGCTACTCGATTTCATCAACGCTATATGTACACAACCTACAGGATTTAGGTCTCGAGCATGCGTACAAACTAGTGTCAGCATGGTTATTGGTCCTCGTTGAACAACATTACCTGCAATGGGGGCAGTTCAATAAGCACAATGTTTGACATGGGTTTTTGCCAGATTCAAGTAAATACCAAGGTAATTCTTCCCTTTCTCAGATGAATGAATTTCTGTTAAAGAATCTAGTAAATACCTTGGCACACAGGGGACAAGATTGACTTCTTTCCATCCACTCGTAAAAGCAACCAAGATGGAATTTATGGTTGCGTTGCAACTCTATCTTTGGATTATCGTAATCATACTCTTAAATAAGAAGTAATCATTAAAAAAGAAGCACCAACAAATTATGAAAGCAAATATAATTCAAGCTGGTGGAATGCTACATTTTGTCTTTCTTTCGCAAGCTAGAATGTTGATACATCAGAACTGTGTAGTAATGGTTAAGATGAAATAATGTAAATCATGTTTGCAATTAAAGCAACTGCACAATTATATATAAAGCTCATTGATGGAAAAGATCAAGAATTGATTGATTAAGAATTGGTAAATCAATAGTTGATTACTCATCATTGATGGAAAACAGATATTAAGACAGGATTCTATAGGGATTGATATGGAAAGAAAGATATATGGTGAATGATCTTGACTTGGTTTCTTTCCTACTCAATCTCCCTAAAGAGTTAAGATTAGTTATTACCATGATACTCATGATATAATTGAATAAGAATAAAATATGTCAAGGTTAGTCATTACATTCTTATCACTTGGGCTACATTCTTAACTTAGTAGTCATGGGTTGTTGTAATGAATATTATGATATGATCCCTTAAGGATCAGATATTAATCATTAAGCTATGCATTATGATTTATTATTATTATATTTGATCTACCCTTAGATCAAATCATGTTTAGCCATATAAGGTTTTAGTAAAGGTCATATTGAAACTTACCGCAGTCAACTTGATGATCTACTGAAATACCATCAAGTTGAGAGAAGCTTCAATCACTTTGACAGAATTTGTTCAAAAGCGCGAAAATTACTCGGATTTTCTATGCATGAATGCAATGCACACATCTGGGTTCAGCTTATTTCTAGGCTCTAATACTGGGATGTTACAAACTCTCCCCCTTAAAATACACTTCGTCCTCGAAGTTCGCAAACTTTCTAATTTGGGAGTAAGGAACTGACTTGTGTTTGTTATGGTATTTCTCAACTCCATGGTAACCTTAAATGGAAATAATTGTAGTATTCCATATTCAGATAATTTTCTTGTATTCTTTGCATACTTAGAATCTCCAATTTATTGTCTCAATCCTTCAAAGTTTCTTTTACAACCCTCCTTGAGAGATATGTACTTATTCTAACTTCTTTATTTTGGGGTCTCTTCTTCAATTCCCTATCCAAATTAGGTATCCTAGTTCACATTTTCACTTAATCCTTGAGCTTTCTTACTATGTTATATAAAGTCTAGGAAGTCTTACTAAAACAGGTTTTAAATTTCAATTTGCCAATAGTTGTGGTCAAAAGACTATATTTTTGTTCTGTTCATAAAATAATTGGTATTGGTTTCCTTCCAACAATTGGATTTGAATTCCTTTAGTTTATACCCATTGAAATTTATTTTTCCTCCACACTTGTCCAATTGGATGTGCTTTATTCTCTCTTATAAATCACTTAAGAGTTTTTTCCTCTAGAATTAACATATTAAAATTAATCTATTTTACTCTAGGATTCAGATAACAGTACTGCTGTTTACTGTTCTACTCTTCCCTTTAGGGTTTACTAATAGTCTCTAAACTACATATATAGTAACCCTTGGATTTATTGTTAGAATGTTGGTCTTTGCTCAGCTTATAATCTACCTAGTTAGAGTCTCATGAAAGATTATATGGTGTATCCACACAATTGTGGATCTCCGAAACCAATATTTTAGCATGTTAGTCTTACTATTTGTATATTTTCGCTTTGATAGGCTGACTTCACGAAACGCTTCGAATGACGATCGCTTTAAACTTATACTTATCTAAGTCCTACTTAACTTAGGCCAAATTTTATGCTCTTTATGCAACTTTTAAAATGACCTAATTAGCTATTTTAACTGATACCTGCTGCGACAAGTTACCGACTATGGACCATCCTAGCGTGTATGTATTACCCTATGATTTCTGACATATTTCTGGCATTCACTCTAACTTATTCGAGTTTGGATAATGCCCACTTCTGGTGAACTTAATTTCACTACTTCTTGTTGTTTTATTCTACGTGTAAACCTCCTTGGTATACGGAATTCATTACTCCCTTACATGGATTCCCATTCCTATCTAGGTCTATAACATCAAGTAATAACTGGGTGTTGCATCATGCATTTGCACACCTAATTACACTTCATGTACAGATCTAGCCAATCAAGAAGATTCAACAAAATCCAAAAGTCGATAAACATCAAAACATATACCATGTATTATACATAGGTTTAAAATAATTTACAAATGTACTAAACGTTCCAACGGTTTGCCCCTCACATATATTACACAACTATCTTACAAGAATCTCCTGTTCTTGTGAGTATATCCTCACTTATTTCGGCAACCCTTCAAACTACAATACACATTACCCTCTATGTACATTATTCAAGCACTCATCCCTAGGGATGTCATTCCTTACTTACTTTCATCTTCCTCTAGTGCTTCCTGGAGTTCCGTCCATGATGACGTGAAGTCCTACGACTGCCTTCTGGAGCGTAAGAGCATCCAGGAGGTGCGTATTCTTGATTAGAAGTACCGAGACTGAGATTAGTCATTGTATACATGCGTTTCAGGCAATGCTTCCTCGAAGTAAGATGGCTCCTTAGCCTTTTCTTGGATCCATTCGTACATATTGGTATAGTAACTATCAGAATACTCTTCTAAGTCGATTGGTTTGGTATTACCCCCATATGGTCCATAAGGCTCTCTATGATTATAGTTGGTCTCTTCTCCGATACCTGTATCACAAGGTATAGAATTTCCTATGGTTCTACCTTGAGATTCTACTCCCCATTCATACTGGTTTTGCTCAGGGTTATTTGGAATAACTCCAGCCCATTCCTATTGTTCGGAGTTATACTTGGTCCATAAATCTTCAGGTGATTGGGGTTTATTTTGGTAGTAGGCATAGTTTTCTGAGTATGGATCATCAAACTCAGTTTCGTCATACATTTCTCCTGATGGTATGTATTTGGGATGCCTAACTTCTTTATCTAACTTCTTCCTACGTGCCATTGCCTTATCAGGATCAGTAAAATCCTCAATGACCATATCCAGTTCCTGAACTAAGACTTGGTGAGTGTTATGATAAGTGTTTAGCAAAGACCGATAAAGATCCATATACTCTACGGCTAGAGTAGGTTCAGTTTGGACTAGAGTTGAGTGATCTAACTCATGCTCTTTGTTTGAGGTTTCATGGGGTATAATGGTGTGAGTACTACCTTCTAGAGCTTGGGATTTCTGTTCTCGGATCATGGTTATGGCTGCTGATACGATAATCTGATATGCAGATGCCATGCACCTTGCCTCTCCTGATGGAATTTCTCCCTTAAGTCCTAACTTCTTGGGTAACATGATCATGACACGTAATTTAGCTAATACCTTCCCATCATAGTAACTGTAAATCTTGACCAAAAGTCTCGATTCACATTAAACTCCATAGAAGTTGTCGAAGATTATTCAACGTCATGTTCATCACTTGAACATTCCGGGGTGGATACCGAGGTGCCATGTGGAATTGTAGATAAGAACTTATCATCAGTCACATAGAGTTAAAACTCTTGGGTAATGATCGGAATTGCAATCCTACTTAAGAATTATCGCACTAGTAACATGGCAGAGTTATTCTCAAGTGAATACCCCTCATATCACTAGATAACTCTATATTATTGCAGGTATATGTCCTCAGGTTCTACCCATTTACTGTAGGGGTTCGTAGCATGGAAAACAAAAAATCTCTACCGCATGCACACAAACAAGCCAAGATCTATCTACTAGATTGTAGCAAGGAGTCGATAGAAGCACTCACCCTTGAAGATTCCAAAGCGGTTAACGAGAGCAGATTCTCGTGGGTGATGTAATCGTACACTTGCCGATCTCAAGATCGCGTAGACGATCCTTCTGGCGCTGCGTTCCATCAGTGCTTCCGTAGTCGGTCACACGTTCGGTACTCGATGAAGACCTTCCTCTCCCTTGTTCCATGTAAGGTTCACAACCTTTAATAAGGTAGAGATCTCTGTGTTTACAATGCTAGTCCCTGGATCAATAGCTAGCATCCACAGTTAAGATGTATTATCAAGAAACAAAGGTCATAATACAGCTTTATAACCAGGAATAACATAATTTATTACATCTTACATAGCTCATTTGGCTATTACATTACATTGCAGCAGAATATCTATAAGCATGGGGTCCTTCATCTTCATAGTGCCACAAGCACACATGTTGGTTGTAGACTTGTAATCCTAATCAATTAAACTTCACTAATATCAAACAAAAGCTGCAACATAACAAGTTACAGCCACAAGGGTCAATACATTTGAATTGTATTGGCAAGTGATACTATGGTAGTATAGTGGAGTCTATCATCTATATGCTTTTGGCTAAGTGGAGCTTTAGGCTTGCATTGCTCAAAATAGTTTTCTTTCCTTATCATTTGAAAACACTAAGTTTTTGCTTTGACAAAATCACCCAAGGAACCACCAATAGAAATTTGTGAACCTTAAACCCTTTGTTCAACCACAAGTTTTTAACTTAGAAATTTGGATGATGAGATTCTTGATAGCTTCCATGTCTTGATTCTCAAATTGTCCTTTGCCAGGGACATGGCTAAGTACTTAGATTTTACACTCTGCAGAGGTGGTGCACTTTCCCCACAAGACTTGGTTTCACCAAGACAAGATCTTTCATAAGCCTTCCCTTAGACCAGAATGGACGCGCTCCAACCTATCAAACCCCTACCACCAACTGTCCATTTGGCTAAGTTATTGCAACCTATATGATCCAGGCAGATCCCATAATGCCATGTGGCTGCACTTGAAGCTTCTCAACATTTGATATCTCAAATCCCTTTGTTCCTGGGTGGCCATCCACAAGTGAGACACCAAGTTTTCCCCAGCATACTGGACTTGGTGATGCCCAAGTTTTCCCCACCATACTGGACTTGCATGACCACTCAACACAAGCCATTCCTTCCATTCCACCCAGGTGATTCATTCACTTAGTTGTTTTATTAAACAAAACACAAGTCCTCAGACTTAGAAATTTTTCCATAGTATGAATATATATTCCACCCTTATTTTCTATTAGCTAAGCTAAGCATGATGGCAGTAGGAATCTTAACTTGGGAAAATTCCACTAAGGTTTCTTCTACTAGGATTTCCCATAGCATGGTTTATACTTAGCAAAAATTCCATGCAACTCTTACTTAGAAATATCACTAATGCATAGTGAAAATAATGGGACAAAAGTATGAAGCATCACTTGCCTTTTTGGTAGAGAGTATAAGTTCACTCCTTGTCTTTGAAACAATCACAATCTTCAAGTCACTACAATTCAATCAAGCAAACAATATTTCAATATACCATTCAAGCAAATCATCACATAAAATGCTAACAACAAAGCAATGCATGCAAGCATACCAAGGATTGTTTTATTTGTAAAAGTGGTTTCTAATGGTTCATAAACATTTGAAAACACCTAATGGTCATTTTATAAAGTGGCAAAATCATTTGCAAAAGTTTTTACTTCATAAGCCATTTTTAAACCATGTCATTATTTTATGTGGTGAAGAAATGCTTTTAATAAGGCAAAATTCTATAGGTTTCACAAAATATGTTTTCAAACCATAAAATCTTGTGTTTAGGGTCAGAGAGTTTACTTCCAAAACATTTTCCAAAGGTTTTCCTTCAAAATCATTTTTAACAATTAAACCATATTTTTATTTGACCAGAAATGGTTTAAATCCAAGATTTATTCTTTTGCTTCATCAAATATATTTTTGAAACCACAATTTGTTTCCTATGGTCAGTAGGTTCAAAACACACCATTTTCAAAAGATTTTATCCTCAAAATCATTTTAAAACAATTTTTATATCCTAAACATGCATACACAAGTTTCTGCAAAAACAAACATTTTACCAGAAGCTTTTTACTAAACAAAGTGCATGGTTGGCTAGGTCTTGACTTGCTGAATCCATTGATATAAAGTTTTCAAAATTTGGACATGTAGATTAAAATTTATATATTTTACAAAATCTAGCATCTAATTGATCAAATCTGTTTTAATTCAAATCAACAGAGCCACGTGTATTAATTCTATTCGCCCATACCGCTTCGGTTGGATCGAGCGATGGCAGCCGTTGGATTTAAGTGGGATCAACGGCTCACATGCTAGCGTACCCTTTCAGTTAGTTTCTATCGCGAGGGTCGGATTCAGATCGAACGGTTCACATGAGCTAGTCAAGGATGGGCGGCGCTGGCGGCGGCTGGTGGTGGCGGAGCGGTCAGACGGCGGCGGAGTCGACGCTACAGGAAGCGAGGGAGGAAGGGGAGATGCTCACCGTGTTCGCCGAAGCTTGGGGAAGCTCAAGGTGGTACTGGCTGGCCAAGGGGCGCACGAGATTATCCTTAATCGCTCACCGGAGTTGAGCTGTGCCTCGGGTGCGGTCAGACGTCGACCGGGGCGGGGCTACAAGGCATGCCAAAGCAAGGTAAAGGGTGTGTTAGACACGCACGGTACCAGGGAATATGCGAGCATCAATGAATAGCACCGGGGCGGTCCGAGCTTACCAGGGAATCTCGCCGGAGGAAATGGCAGGCGGTGGCGCTACTGTTCGTCGTCGTTGCCAATGTTCTGGGGCGCTCGGGGACGAGCTGGAGCTACGGGATGGTTCACCAGGAGATGGGGATCATGTCTGTGTGCTCGAGGAGGCAAGGGGCGGTGAGGGGCTGCCGGAATCATCGTCGGACAGAGGATGGTGCAGAGAAGAATTGGGCGGCATGGGGGCACGCTTGGGTGAGGCGACAGAGGGGAAATGGAGAGGAGACATGGGCGGTTAAGAGGGCGTCGTCATGGGAGGTTTAACTGTGCCATTAACGCGAATTAAGCCGAGCGTTAATCGCCTGTGACGAGGTGAGGCGGGGTCTCCATGGGAGGAAGAAGATGATGTGGCTGTGGGGCCTGGCTGTCTGCGAGTGAGAGAGAGTGGAGGTGGGGTCGTTCTGTCAGCGTCGCTGCGGGTTCTATTGCGAGTGAATAACGTTTCGCTCGGGTGGGGTGGAGAGTGGGATTGCTGGGCCTTGACTGGGCTGCCGAGCTGGGCTGCTTCCTTTTCACATTTTTTTTGTTCTTTTTCCTTTTTCTTTTTCCTTTCTTAAAATTCTGTTTTGATTTCAAATAAGCAATTTAATCACTCATTTGAATTCAAACCTTTGTAAAATTTTGTGTAGCTTTAAATACTAATTAATAAAACATTCTGATATCATTTTAGAATAATTTAATTTATTCTTTTGAAGGTCTTTTAATTATTCAAAATAGGCTCTAGTTTTAAATTAGATAGGATTTAATAATATTTTCAAAACACCATTTAATTTTTTAAACCTTCCAAATCTTTTCAGTAGGTTTTTATTTGATTATTTGGGTTCAAATAATTCATCTTGAATTATTTGGAAAGTATTTAATATGATTCATAAATCATTTGAATTGGGTATTTGTTTTAATTCCAATGGAATTAAATATAGTTTTAGTTCCCTAAAGTTTATTTGGAAGATTTCTTTAATCTTATTTAAGTTGAATTAAACAACTTTTATTTCACTTAGGTAATTCCAAAATACTATTTTCTCATGAATTATAAATTTATTCTTATTAGAGATATGTCTTTAGTAAGATAGGGATAGTATGGTTAATGCCATTTTATTTTATTTTGGAATTTCCTTATACACTATTTTATTTGGATTTGGTTCATAAATCAATCCACTTGTTCATGGATTTGGCCAAGATTTGATTTGGTCTTTAAATATTCTTTATTTAATAATTCTTCCTTCATATTATAAAATCCATATCTTTTTATTTAGAGATCCAAACTTGGTGATTCCAATTTGTAAAATCTTATTTGCTATTTGTTTATCCTTTAAATATCTTTGGTACTATTGCTCACCATTTTGGTATGAATTTTAGATAAGGGCTTTATTAGCTTTGGAATTTACTTATCCTTATCTTATTAAATTCATAAGATTTTATTTATGGTTCCAAATTAAGTGAAACCAATTTATATGGCTTTATAATATTTCTATTTGTCTTTCTTGATCATTTGTAAATGTTTTTTGACAAGATTTCATATGGATCAAATCCATGGGCTTGGAGATAACTTGGAAATGATTTTTATTCCATTAGGGTTTAGGGTTTGGATTTATTTTCCAAGTGTTTAAATTTCCAGATACATTCATTGAGGAATGCATTTCTCCTGATTTGGGTTTTTGGTTGGATTCAAACTTTTACCAAAGTTTGTTCAATATGGGATTTTAAGTTTCCATTTAGAATCAAAAGTTTCTTTTCACCCTAAAATTCAACAATAATTTATTTTGTTTATTTATTTTTCACATCACAAGATTTGGAAAATCTTGGGATGTGACAGGCTACCACCCTTAAAATAAATATCGTCCCGAGATTTGGGGAGGCTAGGGGTTACAAGTTGGCTCAAAACAACTAGGGTACTACCACCCTTAAAAAATTTCCAAATAGATTACATCTTGGCTTGCTTGGGATCTTGTTGAAATATCTCTAGACAAACATCTGCATAGTGTCCTTTGTTTCCACATTTGAAACATGTGAAAAGGCTGAGATATTTCATAGGCTTGTTTATCTTGTGCTTCATCTTTTGTGGACAGTTGCTTGCATAATGTCCTTGGTTACCACAATTGTAGCATGTGATAAGATTGAGTTCTTCACGTATCTTCTGTGGGCAAGTTGCTACGTAATGGCCTAGCTCTTTGCAGTTGTTGCACCACACTTGGCTAATCTCCTTATACTTTTGCTTCTCTGGACATTCACTGGCATAGTGTCCTATTTCTTTGCAATGACCACATTGCACATGGCTTTTGTCCTTCTTTTTCTTGGGTTTCTCCAAAGCTAGGAGTGCTTCTAGTTCTTGTTCTTCATATGTTATCTCAAAGGTAGGAATGTCTACTGGTCTCCTTGACTTTCTATTACTCCTTGGATAATACATATGTCTCCTTTTTGGTCCTTTAAATTAAGTCATGTTGTTGGGAGGTACAAGCTGAGATTTTCCTTTGTCTTCATCCTTCTTGGTAGACTTGGCTCTCTCATGGTAGTCTGCAATCAGTTGTTGCACTCCACCTTGTTTCCTTTGTTCAACTATGGAATAGATGGGGCATTGGATAGGGACATGATTGTTTCCTTCACATAGTTAACAAGTAGCTTGAGATGTGGGGCATTGGTCAATTGGATGTTTCTCTTCACAATTGGGGCATTGATCTTCATGCTCCTTGGAAGGTTGATCCTTGTCTCCACAAATATTGCAAGCTTGGGTTCCTTCTAGAATAACATCTTTGTCATCCTTGTTGTTATAAGCTCCTTGGGAAGAGTTTTCTCCCATGTTGATCATTTAAGTAGCCAACCCTTGCAACAATTGGTATTGAGTTTTCAAAACTTCTTGCATGGTTGGGTCTAACTCATTGTTGTTGGCTATAAATTGAACTTTCACTTGGTTCAACTGGGTTTGACTTGCAAGCAGTTGGTCTCTCATGTTGTTCTCTTGGTTGTTATTGTTGTCATCCTTGATGTTGGAGTCTCTTGGAGAAGTCATCTGTTTGGGTTGGATTGGGATTAGAATAGGCAAAATATTTCTAAGGGAATAAGTCTAATCACACACATCACAATTCACACAAGCAATGTACAAGCAATCACAAGCAAACATTTCACTCAAACATCATGTTTCAAGCACATTTTTAGGCAA
This sequence comes from Avena longiglumis, assembly GCA_030063025.1. Taxonomy (NCBI): domain Eukaryota; kingdom Viridiplantae; phylum Streptophyta; class Magnoliopsida; order Poales; family Poaceae; genus Avena; species Avena longiglumis. The sequence goes on along the minus strand of CP125979.1, from coordinate 417,992,392 downwards.
CCAAAAATATTTTTGGTACACCATATAAGTTGGTGGGTTTGACTTAAACTAAATATGGTGGTCCATCTATATGGTTCACTTGTGATCTTTCCATCCTTCTTGGTTGATTCTTCTTGAACAAGTTCTTTGTATCCTTAGAGAATTTCTTGCATCTTGGTCTAAAAAACTTCAAATATGATCATGGTTCCTTCTAAGTTGTGTTTCCTTAGTCTTCAAGTCTTGAGTAATATTTCTTGTCACACTTGTAGTCCTTAGTAATATCCAAGTTGAAGTCCTTGGTGAAAATGCTGAAGATGTTGAAGTCATTAGAGTTGAAGATGTTGAAGTCATTAGAGTTGATGAAGTCCTTTGCACATGGTGAAGTCTTTGGCCATGGGAAAGGCTTTGTCCATCAAGTTTGAAATAGAAGAGATGTAGAATCAAAACCAAAATGGTTGAGGAAAGAGTTTACAAGATTGTTTGTAAATAAGTTTTGGAACAAACACAACTCCTATTTTTCTAAGGGGTTTTGTCCAATCCTAGGTTTACAAATCCTACAGGCAACACAATGCTCTGATACCATCTGTAAGGTTCCCAACCTTTAATAAGGTAGAGATCCCTGTGTTTACAATGCTAGTCCCCGGATCAATAGCTAGCATCCACAGTTAAGATGTATTATCAAGAAACAAAGGTCATAATACAACTTTATAACCAGGAATAACATAATTTATTACATCTTACATAGCTCATTTGGCTATTACATTACATTGCAGCAGAATATCTATAAGCATGGGGTCCTTCATATTCAAAGTGCCACAGGCAGACATGTTGGTTGTAGACTTGTAATCCTAATCACTTAAACTTCACTAATATCAAACAAAACCTGCAACATAACAAGTTACAGCCACAAGGGTCAATACATTTGAATTGTATTGGCAAGTGATACTATGGTAGTATAGTGGAGTCTATCATCTATATGCTTTTGGCTAAGTGGAGCTTTAGGCTTGCATTGCTCAAAATATTTTTTTTTCTTATCATTTGAAAACACTAAGTTTTTGCTTTGAGAAAATCACCCAAGGAACCACCAATAGAAATTGGTGAACCTTAAACCCTTTGTTCAACCACAAGTTTTTAAATTAGAAATTTGGATGATGAGATTCTTGATAGATTCCATGTCTTGATGCTCAAATTGTCCTTTGCCAGGGACATGGCTAAGTACTTAGATTTTACACTCTGCATAGGTGGTGCACTTTCCCCACAAGACTTGGTTTCACCAAGACAAGATCTTTCATAAGCCTTCCCTTAGACCAGAATGGACGCGCTCCAACCTATCAAACCCCTACCACAAACTGTCCATTTGGCTAAGTTATTGCAACCTATATGATCCAGGCAGAGCCCATAATGCCATGTGGCTGCACTTGAAGCTTCTCAACATTTGATATCTCAAATTTCTTTGTTCCTGGGTGGCCATCCACAAGTGAGACACCAAGTTTTCCCCAGCATACTGGACTTGGTGATGCCCAAGTTTTCCACAGCATACTGAACTTGCATGACCACTCAACACAAGCCATTCCTTCCATTCCACCCAGGTGATTCATTCACTTAGTTGTTTTATTAAACAAAACACAAGTCCTCAGACTTAGAAATTTTTCCATAGTATGAATATATATTCCACCCTTGTTTTCTATTAGCTAAGCTAAGCATGATGGCAGTAGGAATCTTAACTTGGGAAAATTCCACTAAGGTTTCTTCTACTAGGATTTCCCATAGCATGGTTTATACTTAGCAAAAATTCCATGCAAGTCTTACTTAGAAATATCACTAATGCATAGTGAAAATAATGGGACAAAAGTATGAAGCATCTCTTGCCTTTTTGGTAGAGAGTATAAGTTCACTCCTTGTCTTTGAAACAATCACAATCATCAAGTCACTACAATTCAATCAAGCAAACAATATTTCAATCTACCATTCAAGCAAATCATCACATAAAATGCTAACAACAAAGCAATGCATGCAAGCATACCAAGGATTGTTTTATTTGTAAAAGTGGTTTCTAATGGTTCATAAACATTTTAAAACACCTAATGGTCATTTTATAAAGTGGCAAAATCATTTGCAAAAGTTTTTACTTCATAAGCCATTTTTAAACCATGTCATTATTTTATGTGGTGAAGAAATGCTTTTAATAAGGCAAAATTCTATAGGTTTCACAAAATATGTTTTCAAACCATAAAATCTTGTGTTTAGGGTCAGAGAGTTTACTTCCAAAACATTTCCCAAAGGTTTTCCTCCAAAATCATTTTTAACAATTAAACCATATTTTTATTTGACCAGAAATGGTTTAAATCCAAGATTTATTCTTTTGCTTCATCAAATACATTTTTGAAACCACAATTTGTTTCCTATGATCAGTAGGTTCAAAACACACCATTTTCAAAAGATTTTATCCTCAAAATCATTTTAAAACAATTTTTATATCCTAAACATGCATACACAAGTTTCTGCAAAAACAGACATTTTACCAGAAGCTTTTTACTAAACAAAGTGCATGGTTAGCTAGGGCTTGACTTGTTGAATCCATTGATATAAAGTTTGCAAAATTTGGACGTGTAAATTAAAAGTTATAGATTTTACAAAATCTAGCATCTAATTGATCAAATCTGTTTTAATTCAAATCAACAAAGCCACGTGTATTAATTATATTCGCCCATACCGCTTCGGTTGGATCGAGCGATGGCAGCCGTTGGATTTAAGTGGGATCACACGGCTCAGATGCTAGCGTACCCTTTCAGTTAGTTTCTATCGCGAGCATCGGATTCAGATCTAACGGTTCACATGAGCTAGTCAAGGATGGGCGGCGCTGGCGGCGGTTGGTGGTGGCGGAGCGGTCAGACGGCGGCGGAGTCGATGCTACAGGAAGCGAGGGAGGAAGGTGAGATGCTCACCGTGTTCTCCGAAGCTTGGGGAAGCTCAAGGTGGTACTGGCTGGCGAAGGGGCGCACGAGATTGTCATTAATCGCTCACTGGAGTTGAGCTGTGCCTCGGGTGCGGTCAGACGTTGACGGGGGAGGGGCTACAAGGCGTGCCAAAGCAAGGTAAAGGGTGTGTTAGACGCGCACGGTACCAGGGAATGTGCGAGCATCAATGAATAGCACCGGGGCGGTCCGAGCTTACCAGGGAATCTCGCCGGAGGAAATGGCAGGCGGTGGCGCTACTGTTCGTCGTCGTTGCCGATGTTCTGGGGCGCTCGGGGACGAGCTGGAGCTATGGGATGGTTCGCCAGGAGATGGGGATCACGTATGTGTGCTCGAGGAGGCAAGGGGCGGTGAGGGGCTGCCGGAATCGTCGTCGGAGCGTCGTCGGACAGAGGATGGTGCAGAGAAGAATTGGGCGGCCTGGGGGCACGCTTGGGTGAGGCGACAGAGGGGAAATGGAGAGAAGACGTGGGCGGTTAAGTGGGCGTCGCTGGAGGTTTAACTGCCATTAACGCGAATTAAGCGGCGTTAAGGCACTGCCTGAACGGCGAGGAGGCGGGGTCTCCGCGGGGAGGAAGAAGATGACGTGGCTGTGGGGCCAGGCTGTCTGCGAGTGAGAGAGAGTGGAGGTGGGGTCGTTCTGTCAGCGTCGCTTCGGGTTCGATTGCGAGTGAATAACGGTTCGCTCGGCTGGGGTGGTTAGTGGGCTTGCTGGGCCTTGACTGGGCTACCGAGCTGGGCTGCTTCCTTTTCACATTTTTTTTTGTTCTGTTTTGTTTTTCCTTTTTCCTTTCTTAATATTCTGTTTTGATTTCAAATAAGCAATTCAATCACTAATTTGAATTCAAACCTTTGTGAAATTTTGTGTAGCTTTAAATACTGATTAATAAAACATTCTGATATCATTTTATAATAATTTAATTTATTCTTTTTAAGGTCTTTTAATTATTCAAAATAGGCTCTAGTTTTAAATTAGATAGGATTTAATAATATTTTCAAAACACCATTTAATTTCTTAAACCTTCCAAATCTTTTCAGTAGGTTTTTATTCTATTATTTGGGTTCAAATAATTCATCTTGAATTATTTGGAAAGTATTTAATATGATTCATAAATCATTTGAATTGGGTATTTGTTTTAATTCCAATGGAATTAAATATAGTTTTAATTCCCTAAAGTTTATTTGGAAGATTTCTTTAATCTTATTTAAGTTGAATTAAACAACTTTTATTTCACTTGGGTAATTCCAAAATACTATTTTCTCATGAATTATAAATTTATTCTTATTAGAGATTTGTCTTTAGTAAGATAGGGATAGTATGGTTAATGCCATTTTATTTTATTTTGGAATTTCCTTATCCACTATTTTATTTGGATTTGGTTTATAAATCAATCCACTTGTTCATGGATTTGGCCAAGATTTGATTTGGTCTTTAAATATTCTTTATTTAATAATTCTTCCTTCATCTTATAAAATCCATATCTTTTTATTTAGAGATCCAAACTTGGTGATTCCAATTTGTAAAATCTTATTTGCTATTTGTTTATCCTTTAAATATCTTTGGGACTATTGCTCACCATTTTGGTATGAATTTTAGATAAGGGCTTTATTAGCTTTGGAATTTACTTATCCTTATCTTATTAAATTCATAAGATTTTATTTATGGTTCCAAATTAAGTGAAACCAATTTATATGGCTTTATAATATTTCTATTTGTCTTTCTTGATCATTTGTAAATGTTTGTTGACAAGATTTCATATGGATCAAATCCATAGGCTTGGAGATAACTTGGAAATGATTTTTATTCCATTAGGGTTTAGGGTTTGGATTTATTTTCCAAGTGTTTAAATTTCCAGATACATTCATTGAGGAATGCATTTCTTCTGATTTGGGTTTTTGGTTGGATTCAAACTTTTACCAAAGTTTTTAAGTTTCCATTTAGAATCAAAAGTTTCTTTTCACCCTAAAATTCAACAATAATTTATTTTGTTTATTTATTTTTCACATTACAAGATTTGGAAAATCTTGGGATGTGACATTCCAGCAGGCAGCGGAGGTTGTAGCACTCTCCTCATGATTCCGGCAGCACGACGACGTGGTGTCGGAAGTAGAGGGAAGATCCCGCAGGGCTTCGCCTAAGCCAGAGCAAGTATGGTGGAGTAAGAGAGGGCCTTGGTGATCTATGGTTTAGAGGCACCAAGGGGGTTGGCTTGGCCGGCGGCTAGGGTTTAGGGAAACCCTAGTCGGCGACTTGGAGGAGCCCTAGGCGGCGGCAGCACTTGGGGTGGTGGCGCCTGGAGCTAGGGTTTGAGGTGTGAGGGGTAGGGGTGCGCCCTACCCCTCCTTATATAGATGGGGGGAGGCGGTTTGAGAGGAGGGATTCCTCCTCCAACTCCTCCTCCTTGGCCGGCGGGTGGAGGGAGTGGGACTCCTACCCTAGGTAGGTTTCCTACTCTCCCTCCACCAAGCAATGTTCGGATTTGACTTTTCAAATTGGCGTTTGACTTTCAAACTTGAATTTGATTTCTCTCTTCATATTGCCCAGACAAGTGACCTAGTACATGATGCAACCATTCCACATTGTCATGACACATCCATGTACCCTTCCCCTTCCGGAGTGCCGGACCTTCCAGACCCTTCTAGAACATTCCCGGTGAAAACACCGAAATCATTTCCGAACTCCGAAACAGGACTTTCCTTATATGAATCTTATTCTCCGGACCATTCCGGATCTCCTCGTGATATCCCAGATCCCATCCGAGACTCCGAACAACATTCGGTCTCTTACTCATCATTCCATAACTACACAACAACATTGAATCCTTAAGTGTGTCTCCCTACGGTTCGTGAATTATGCGGGCATGGCCGAGACACTTCTGCGATCAATAACCAATAGAGGAATCAGGAAATTCATATGGCTCCCACATATTTCTATGCTTATTTGCGATTGAATTAACCACTTACATATGATACCAATTTCCCTTTGTCTCACGATAATTTACTTATCCGAGGTTTTAATCGTCGGTATCTCTGCATACCTAGTTCAACCTCGTTACCGATAAGTGCTCTTTTATCATTCCCGTGGTATGTGATCCCTTGTGAGCCAGTCACATGCTTGCAAGCTAATTGGATGACATTCCACCGAGAGGGCCCAGAGTATATCTATTCGTCATATGGATGGACAAATCGCAATCTTGATCCATGTGCCTCAACCCATACTTTCCGAACACTCAATACCACCTTTATAGCCACCCAGTTATGGTGTGGTATTTGATGTCATCAAAGCATCCTTCCGGTGATGGTGATTAGCATGATCTCATGGTCGAAGGAATTAGGTTACTATGTATCAGAAAGCTTATAGCAATTGAACTATTAAAATGACTTGATCTCTATGCTACGCTTATCTATAGGAGTGTGTCCATCATACCATTCTCCTAATGATATGATCTCGTTGTTAATAACATATCAATGTTCATGATCGAGAAACCACGATCATCTATTAACCAACAAGCTAGTATTATTAAAGAGGCTTTACTAGGGACTCTAATTTAGTTTACAAATCACACAAGTATTAATGTTTCCGGTTAATACTGTTATAGCATGAATGTAAACATTTATCATAAACACAAAGATATAATAATAACCACTTTTATTATTGCCTCTAGGGTATGTCTCCAACAGTCTCCCACTTTCACTAGAGTCAACTAATCTAGATTACATGGTAATATACCGAACACCCATGGCGGTTTGGTGCTGGTCATGTTTTGCCCTCGGGAGAGGTTTAGTCAATGGATCCGCCTCATTTAGATCTGTGTGTACTTTGCAAATCTTTATGTCACCATCTTGGACATGTTCTCGAATAGCATGAAAACGTAGCTTGATGTGCTTTAGCTTCTTGTGTAACCTTGGTTCTTGGCTATGGCGCCCATGTTATCACAGTAGATAGACATTGGGTCCAGCACACTTGGAACCACACCGAGCTCTGTAATGAACTCCTTCATCCATATCGCCTCTCGTGAAGCCTCTAAAGCATCTATGTATTCCGATTCAGTTGAAGATCTCGCCACAACGCTTTGCTTTGCACTCCTCCAGCTAACTGCTGCACCATTCAAAGTAAATATGTATCTAGATTGAGATTTAGAATCATCCGGATCGGTGTTCCAACTAGCATCGGTGTAACCATTAACAACGAGTTGTTCATCACCTCCATAAGAAAGAACCATATCCTTAGTTCTTCTCAAGTACTTAAGGATGTTTTTGACCGTTGTCCAATGATCCACTCCTGGATCACTTTGATATCTGCTAGTCAAACTAACAGCATATGCAATGTCGGGTCTAGTACATAGCATGGCATACATTAGAGATCCTATAGCTGAGGCATAGGGAGTCTTACTCATCCTTTCTCTATCTTCTGCCGTTGCTGGACTTTGAGTTTTACTCAAGGTCGTATTGGGAAACATGGGCAAGAACCCTTTCTTGCTATCTTCCATTCCAAACCTCTTTAGAACTTTGTCCAAATATGTACTTTGTGACAATGATATTAGGCGTCTCGATCTATCTCTATAAATATTTATGCCTAATATGTAAGCTGCTTCACCGAGATCTTTCATTGGAAAACTATTATTCAAATAATCCTTGACACTATTAAGAAGGTCTACATCATTCCCAATCAACAATATGTCATCTACATATAGTATTAAGAATGCTATAGAGCTCCCACTCACTTTCTTGTAAATACAAGCTTCTCCATAAGTTTGTATAAAACCAAAGCTTTTGATTACCTTATCAAAATGTTGATTCCAACTTCGGGATGCTTGCTTCAATCCATATATGGACCGTTGAAGTTTGCATACCTTGTTAGCATCTTTAGGATCAACAAAACCTTTGGGTTGCATCATATACAACTCTTCATCAATGTCTCCATTGAGAAAGCTGTTTTGACATCCATCTGCCATATCTCATAATCATAACATGCAGCGATTGCTAACATAATCCTCACAGACTTTAGCTTCGCTGCCGGTGAGAAAGTCTCAATGTAGTCAACTCCTTGAATTTTTCGAAACCCTTTTGCGACAAGTCGAGCTTTATAGATAGTAATATTACCATCAGCATCTGTTTTCTTCTTGAAAATCCATTTGTTCTTGACAGCATCCCGGCCATCCGGTAAGTCCACCAAAGTCCATACTTTGTTTTCATACATGGATCCAATCTCGGATTTCATGGCTTCTTGCCATTTATTGGAATCTAGGCTCATCATTGCTTCCTCATATGTCGCAGGGTCATCGGTGTTGTCCACCAACATGATACTCATAACAGGATCATACCAATCAGGAGTGGTACGAGTTCTCGTTGACCTGCGAGGTTCCGTAGTAACTTCAACCGAAGTTTTATGATCAACATCATTAGATTCCTCTCTTATTGTTGTAGGCTCCACAGGAACTACTTCCGGTGCTGTGCTACTCGCAAGTTCAAGAGAAGGTTCAACAACCTCGTCAAGTTCTACTTTCCTTCCAGTCACTTCTTTCGAGAGAAATTCTTTCTCTAGAAAGGATCCATTCTTGGCAATGAAGATTTTGCCTTCGGATCTATGATAGAAGGTATACCCAATAGTTTCCTTCGGGTATCCTATGAAGACGCATTTTTCCGCTTTGGGTTCAAGCTTGTCCGGCTGTAACTTCTTTACATAAGCTTCGCAACCCCAAACTTTAAGGAACGACAATTTAGGTTTATTCCCAAACCAAAATTCATACGGTGTCATTTCAACGGATTTAGATGGTGCCCTATTTAAAGTGAATGCGGTTGTTTCTAATGCATAACCCCAAAACGATAGCGGTAAATCTGTAAGTGACATCCTAGAACGAACCATATCTAAGAGAGTTCGATTACGACGTTCGGACACACCATTACGCTGTGGTGTTCCCGTCGGTGTCAATTGTGAAAGTATTCCGCATTTCTTCAAATGCTCGCCAAACTCGTAACTTAGATATTCGCCTCCAGGATCAGATCGTAGAAATTTAATCTTCTTGTTACGTTGATTCTCTACCTCACTTTGAAATTCCTTAAACTTCTCGAAAGTTTCAGACTTATGTTTCATGAAATAGATATACCCATATCTACTCAAGTCATTCGTGAAGGTAAGAACATAACGATAACCACCGCGCGATGCTACACTCATTGGACCACACACATCGGTATGTATGGTTTCCAATAAGTCCGTAGCTCGCTCCATCATACCAGAAAATGGAGTCTTAGTCATTTTACCCATCAGACATGCTTCGCATCTTTCAATTGATTCAAGAAGTTCATCGGAATGAAGTTTCTTCATACGCTTCACTCCAATGTGACCAAGACGACAGTGCCACATATAGGTCGAGTTATCGCTCAGTTTCAAACGTTTAGCTTCAATGTTATTAATATGTGTATTACTACAATCAAGATTCAATAGGAATAGACCATCTATCAAAGGTGCATGTGCATAAAACATATTACTCATATAAATCGAACAACCATTATTTTCGGACTTAAACAAGTAACTGTCTCGCAATAAACATGATCCTGATATAATGTTCATGCTCAACGCAGGCACCAAATAACAATTATTTAAGTATAAAACTAATCCCGATGGTAGATAAAGAGGTAGCGTGCCGACCGCGGTCACATCAACCTTTGATCCATTTCCAACGCGCATTGTCACCTCGTTCTTCGCTAGCTTCCGTTTATTCTGTTGTACCTATTTCGAGTTACAAATATGAGCAACCGAACCAGTATCAAATACCCAGGCACTACTACGAGTACTAGTGAGATACACATAAATAACATGTATATCACATATACCTTTCTTCTTGATGTTGCCGTTCTTCAAATCCGCCAAGTACTTTGGGCAATTCCGCTTCCAGTGACCTACTCCCTTGTAGTAAAAGCACTCAGTATCAGGCTTAGGCCCAGCCTTTGTCTTCTTCGCCGGCGCGGAAACTTTCTTACCGCCCTTCTTGAAGTTTCCCTTTTTCTTAGACTTGCCTTGCTTCTTGAATTTGGTGGTCTTATTGACCAACAACACTTGGTGCTCTTTCTTAATCTCCACTTCTACAGATTTCAACATGGAGAAGAGTTCTGGCAACATCTTGTCCATGTTTTGCATATTGTAGTTTATCACAAAGTTATTTTAACTTGGTGGCAGTGATTGGAGGACACGGTGAATCCCCAAAGAATTAGGAATCACTATACCCAAACTTTGGAGTTTATTTGCATGCCCAAACATCTTAAGCACGTGCTCACTGACGGAGGTGCCCTCTTCCATCTTGCAGTTAAAGAACTTTTCAGAAGCCTCATAACTCTCAACTGCCGCGTGAGCCTCAAATATCATTTTGAGTTCATGGACAATATCATGTGGGTCATGGTTCTCAAACCTTTTCTGAAGCTCCGATTCCAAACAATACAACATACCACACTGAACTGTGGAGTACTGATTCTTCCGATTGAGGTAAACATTCTTTACTTCATCGGTAGCGATGGCAAAGGGTCACCCAAAGAGGCATCCAAAGACATAGGTCAAATTACCAGCATTGTGGACAATCCTCAAATTGCGGAACCAATCCGCGAAGTTGCTTCCATTGTTTTTCAACTTTTCTTTCTCTAGGAACGCATTAAAATTGATGGTAGGGGCCGCCATTGATCTAAAACATATTTGCAATAGTTTAGACTAAGTTTATGACAAATTGAGTTCTAATTAATAGTTAAATTAATCTAGGTGAACTCCCACTCAAAAAAATATCCCTCACATTGTCTTAGTGATCACACGAACCAAATCCACCACATCAAAACCGATCATCACGAGAGTTGATGTAGCTTCAATGGCGAACAATCAACATGTTCATCATATCTACTATATGACTCATGCTTTACCTTTCGGTGATCCGTGTTCCGAGACCATCTAATACATGTTAGGCTCATCAAGATCAAACCTAGCTTCCGCATGAGCAAATCTGGCCTGCTCACGTTGTATACACTCGCAGAATCTAGCACACCCGATCATCACATGGTGCTTCGAAACAACGAGCTTTAGCAACTGTGCTTACTAAGGATGAACACTTTAAAACTTGAAATTGTGTGCATGAGGGATCATCTTATAATGGTACCATCGTGAACTAAGCAATACAAGATGCATAAAAGGATTAACATCACATGCAATTCATAATATGTGATATGATATGGCCTTTCTTCTTGTGCTTTCGATCTCCATCTTCAAGCACGGACATGATCTCCATCATCACCGGTATGGCGTCAAGGTCAATGGCGCCATTTCATGGTTGCCGTCCACCAGCTTCAACTATTACAACTACTTTGAATAGACACGCAGGTCTTAACGGAATTAAAAAACAACCATATGGCTCCTGCCGGTTGCCAACTTACAATAAGGAACATTGCATACATCATATATATCACAATCATGGCCATATCACATCACAACACACCCCTGCAAAACAAAGTTAGACGCCTCTAATTTTCTTTGCATATTTTACGTGGTTTGGGTTTTCAATAAGTGTCCTTCTAACTTAGGAACAAGAACCACAATGTTGATGCTTGAACTATCAAGTGCCCGTTGTAAATTGAATCTATACTATGATGGGAGAGACAGACACCCGCAAAGCCACTTATGCAATACAAGTTGCATGTTGAGCGTGGAGCAAGTCTCATGAACGATGTCATGTAAGGTTAGCCCGGGCCACTTCATCCCATCATACCGCAATATGCAAAGTACACAAAAATAAATTGATAATAAAAGCACCACCGCCCACAATGACCATTGTGTTCTACTCGTGCAACAGATCTACATATATACACGGCTCTGATACCACTGTAGGGGTTCATAGCATGGAAAACAAAAAATTTCTACCGCATGCACACAAACAAGCCAAGATATATCTACTAGATTGTAGCAACGAGTCGATAGAAGCACTCACCCTCGAAGATTCCAAAGCGGTTAACGAGAGCAGATTCTCATGGGTGATGTAGCTTGCCGATCTCAAGATCGCGTAGACGATCCTTCCGATGCTGCGTTCCGGCAGCGCTTCTGTAGTCGGTCACACGTTTGGTACTCGATGAAGACCTTCCCCTCCCTTGTTCCAGCAGGCAGCGGAGGTTATAGCACTCTCCTCATGATTCCGGCAGCACGACGGCGTGGTGTCGGAAGTAGAGGGAAGATCCCGCAGGGCTTCGCCTAAGCCGGAGCGAGTATGGTGGAGTAAGAGAGGGCCTTGGCGATCTACGGTTTAGAGGCACCAAGGGGGTTAGCTTGGCCGGAGGCTAGGGTTTGGGGAAACCCTAGTCGGTGACTTGGAGGAACCCTAGGCGGCGGCAACACTTGGGGTGGTGGCGCCTGGAGCTAGGGTTTAAGGTGTGAGGGGTAGGGGTGCGCCCTACCCCTCCTTATATAGGTGGGGGAGGCGGTTAGGGAGGAGGGAGTCCTCCTCCAACTCCTCCTCCTTGGCCGGCGGGTGGAGGGAGTGGGACTCCTACCCTAGGTAGGTTTCCTACTCTCCCTCCACCAAGCAATATTCGGATTTGACTTTTCAAATTGGCGTTTGACTTTCAAACTTGAATTTGATTTCTCTCTTCATATTGACCAGCCAAGTGACCTAGTACATGATGCAACCATTCCACATTGTCATGAAACATCCATGTACCCTTCCCCTTCCTGAGTGCCGGACCTTCCAGACCCTTCTAGAACATTCCCGATGAAAACACCGAAATCATTTCCGAACTCCGAAACATGACTTTCCTTATATGAATCTTATTCTTCGGACCATTCCGGATCTCCTCGTGATATCCCGGATCCCATCCAAGACTCCGAACAACATTCGGTCTCTTACTCATCATTCCATAACTACACAACAACATTGAATCCTTAAGTGTGTCTCCTTACGGTTCGTGAATTATGCGGGCATGACCGAGACACTTCTCCGATCAATAACCAATAGAGGAATCTGGAAATTCATATGGCTCCCACATATTTCTACGATTACTTTGCGATCGCATGAACCACTTACATACGATACCAATTTCCCTTTGTCTCACAATAGTTTACTTATCCGAGGTTTTGATCGTCGGTATCTCTGCATACCTAGTTCAACCTCGTTACCGATAAGTACTCTTTTCTCGTTCTCGTGGTATGTGATCCCTTGTGAGCCAGTCACATGCTTGAAAGCTAATTGGATGAAATTCCACCGAGAGGGCCCAGAGTATATCTATCCGTCATATGGATGGACAAATCCCACTCTTGATCCATGTGCCTCAACCCATAATTTACGAACACTCAATGCCACATTTATAGCCACCCAGTTACGATGTGGTGTTTTATGTCATCAAAGCATCCTTCCGGTGATGGTGATTAGCATGATCTCATGGTCGAAGGAATTAGGTTACTAAGTATCAGAAAGCTTATAGCAATTGACCTATTAAAACGACTTGATCTTTATGCTATGCTTATCTATAGGAGTATGTCCATCATACCATTCTCCTAATGATATGATCTCGTTGTTGATAACATCTCAATGTTCATGATCGAGAAACCACGATCATCTATTAACCAACAAGCTAGTATTATTAAAGAGGCTTTACTAGGGACTCTAATTTAGTTTACAAATCACACAAGTATTAATGTTTCCGGTTAATACTGTTATAGCATGAATGTAAACATTTATCATAAACACAAAGATATAATAATAACCACTTTTATTATTGCCTCTAGGGTATATCTCCAACATTTACTAGGTTTCCAACCTAAGGTCAAAGCATATGCTCTGATACCAACTGCGGTGACCCAGCATACCACTGCATGATGTAGTATACTATAGTCGTTGACATAACACCAATGAAACACCGTTCACTAGTATTACATCCCTCAGAGTGGCACACCAGAAACACAGCAGGTCCAATACATGGCTAAAGGTTACAACTCACTCTATACACAAGATCTAGAGAACACTCTAGGTTAAAGAGAGATAAAGAACTTCTTACAAAGAAGAATCAAAGATAAACCACACTAAAACTATTATACTATTAAGACTAGTAGTTTAACTAATGGTCTGGCATTGCTAGTATTGCAATACGCTATAGAAATAGGTTCTATGGCTAGAGATTATGTTCCTATCTAATCAGAAACTTTTTCTTCACTTGAGTTGATATATATTTCGACTTCCTTGTCTTCGTTGAAGAGCTTTAGCTTTGGATGATGATTTCTGGAGCATAACTTGATGCAGATGTTGTCTGCACTGGCTTCAGAATCTAGCAAGGGTTAATAAGATACGTTGAGTACGAGCATACTCAGCAAGACCACTAGAAAAGAAGTGTTTGATGCACTATATCAACAGCCACAGACCGTAGGCAATGCAGGTTTTTGTAAACATTTCTTAAAAGATTACTTTTATTCTAAAAAGCTATGTCCGTCAGCCTTCACGGGTTTACCAGAACTTTCATGGAGTTCCTTTCCGCGTCATGAGCTCCTTCCTAACAGGAGTAACAAGTTATAGTTCTTACACTCTGCAAAGGTGCGTTACTTTACCCATGAGAGATCAACTCCTTGTTGCACAACCGGGTAGCTTACCCGTCCACAATTCCATGTTGTGGGGCCCAGTAGATGATCCAAGCCAATCATTGCCCTCTCTGTGACCTCATATGCCTGCACGATCCTTCGGGGTTGGCTCACCTCAGTTAAGCCCCCTTTCGGGCAGGCTAAAACCTTGATGAGTTTCCGAAGACTCTATGACCTGGTGATGCCCGGACGAGTACCATTTAAATGGACTATATCCCTAAACACCATTCATAGATAATCTATACACCAAAAGTGTGGGGCGTAAGGGTGCCCACCCATATGTTGGATCCGCACAAGGAATCACAACGTCACGTTAAGGTTGTCTTGCCTCCATACGAGAGGAAAAGGATACAACTGACTTCTCCGTCCCATTCCAAATCTTATGGTTAACGCGTAATATACGGCGCAAGAATCACTGGCAACATTGGTTGTTAAGTCCTAGATAATATGTTCCTTTACCACCGGAACTTTCATAGTAGGTTATTACCTCATGGTAAATAACCTATAATCATATTATTATGAAAATAGTGTTTTCTGACCTTTTTCAAATGCAGGTGATGAAAACACTGGATTTGCAAAATACTTTATAGAAAATAATCAAAGGACATGAGCAAGTGTGAACTTGCCTTTTGTGATTGCAAGATTATGCACTCACGGTCTTCAAGACAATATAAGATCCAATATCTGAAATCAACATCATTGGTTCGGTAAGGACTAATGTTTAAAGAAGCAGGATGCTTTTATGCATAAGTAATGTAATGCATTTTATAAATGCGAATCCCTGGGATAACGTTGTTCTAGGGTTTGGATACTGGAAAGGATTTCCTTGGAATGTGTTATACTTTTAGTTAAGTCTCACACTTGTGCTTCTTGTTAAGGTTTGTGAGTGTGTGAAACAACATGTAATTATAATAACATAAAACAACGAGATACACACCAATGTGAAATGTCACTCAAGATTGCTTACATTATAATTTTTTACCTTTAAATTTTACTTTACAAGTACTGGCCTTAATAAGAATCTTAAGTGTTTATAATCCTAAGTATATAGGTAAAGTTTGAAACAATGTGAGGGTGGTTAATTGTCATCTGTTGATTATGATGAAATTCCTTGAATTTTAATCTGTTAAAAGTTGGAAATATTATTATAAGGTTTGTCCATTGAAGTGGCAAAGCGAATAACTTTTGAAGAAAAGATTCTTTTACTAAGGTCTAAACAATCTTTGTGGTTAATCAAACATGGTTAAGGTTGTTTGTGCTTGCTTGCATAATCTGGACTTGAGATGCTCTATAACTTAATTATAACAAACCAAAGTTAACTATAGAACATAAAACAAAGTCTTTAGCCTTATCTTTAAAGTCTTGTAGACTAAAGTTAGCTTAAAAAAACATGGATGGTTTGAAAGTGTAACGCTTATGATGTTTGTATATTGTGTACCTTGTAATGTTTCCTTAAAGTTATTTAAGAATGGTTATTCTCCTATTTAAGTAGTGGTATCTTAAATTTTTAATGGAACAAGATTATTTATTTCCTTATAAAGGTATGATTATAGTTTGTGGATAGTAAATAGTACTAGTGACTACTCCTGAATTATCTTTGAATTCAGTCCATTATAAGGTTATGAGTGGAATAGTGGTAAAAGGTTGTATTTGATTAAAATATCATTTTTGAAGTTTTTTATAATTGTTAAAAAATCTTTTTAGAAAATAAACTGCACATATAGTTGAAGGATAATTCAATAAAATTGTATTTATAATGTTTTGAAACTTTATAACTTCATATTATTAATATTTAATACTAATACTATTTATTAGACTCAATTGACTAATTTTAGAAATATTAGCAATTTTTATTTACCCTAATCTTAATTATCAATTAATGAAATAGGTTTAAATTTAAGTTGTTAAAGTGTTTTAAATTTTTATTTACCTCAAAAGTGGAAAGTGATATTTTTAACATGTAAGTACTACTTTTGTGATCAACTTGGTATATTACATTTATTTTTATGATTTATAAATAATAAGATATGTTTTTTATAATATTTATTACTTTATAAATACTTAAGAAATAATAAATATTTAATTAAGTGAAATAATAATGCATGATTATAGTTTTTAAATTATAGTTCTTATTTTTCTAATATTTTTGGTATTTTATTTATATTTTTAAAATTTACCAATATTAAAATATGGATTATCTAAGTTTCATTACTTATAAAATCTTTATTAAATAATAATTATTTAAATAACTATCTCAATAATGTTTGATAATAGTTTTAGTTGATAGATTTTATTTTTCTAAACATTTTCATATATTACACATATTTTTCTGAATTATAGAACAAAAGTTATTGATTTAACAAGATTTAATCATTTTATTTCATTTCTGGAATATTTTTATTTGGATTTATATCGTTTATTCTTTCTTAAACAGAAAATAACTCTTTTACACCACAACCACAGCTACTCTAGGTCACTGACTGGTGGACCAGTGGCCATATCATCACGCCACAAGCAATGGACCGGTCAAACGGTGGACTAGGTCAAGGGTGATGGCAGCATGTCGTCGCTATGATGTCAGCACAACCACCACTGTCAGTGGGTGGTCGCCGGCGACGATCTACGGTGCCCCAGCAAACAAAACTAGCCTAGTTCGAATCAGCGCAACGTGCTGAACCCTAGAGTAGTAGCGCCGCTCAGAAATGGTCATCGGAGCCTCGGCTCCGACGAGCTCCGACGGTGGCCGACGGTGGCATAAGGTGTGACGGCGATGTACAACGAGATGAGGCGATTTAGGGGTACTGGAAGGTTCAGGAACTCACCCTGATGATGATAGAGAGGTCGACGATGACCGGCGCAGTCGGAGATGAGCACACGGTCGACTTCTTCGGCGAACCCCGATGGTAGGGGATGATAAAATTCGCACCCACCCGAGCTCCCCTTGATCTATTGATGCTAGTAGGGTGAAGAGGGGAACATGGCGGTTCTCCTCGACCACTCCATAGGTTCTGGGGTGGACTTTATCGACGACGATGTGTGGCTCCGATGAGCTAGGGTTTCAGCTAGAGGAGGAATCCTAGAGGAAGGAAGGAAATGGGGATAAGGACAAGAGAGAGGAGCTCCATGGCATTCTTATCCCTCCCCGGTGTCGGCAGTGCGAATCTTGGCGCAGACGCGGTGGCGGACGGCATCGCCGGCGTCCAGCGAGCTGCTTCCAGCTGGAGAAGGAAGACGACGATGTCACTTTTGCAGAAAACCCCCTGGCGATTCTTTCAGCTCAACCCGTAGTCCCCACGCTGGCCAACTCGTCAGTCACTAAGTGAGATGAGCTAGTTACTAGGCCGAGGTGGCTGCATGTCGGCGATAGATAAGAAGGAGGGAAGTTGGGCCACGGCCAGAAAATGTTTTTTTATTTGTTTTTCTTTTCTGTTTTCTGTTTTGCTTTTCAGATTTGTATTAAATCTATAATTTGAACTTTTCTAACAAAGTTTATTTACTGAATACTTGCAGCAACAATTGATATTAATTGGGATTTATTTTTTAAACCTTTATGATAAATATTTTTATATTTCTTTTATTTTCTTTAAATGAACTCCTTTTAATATTTTGTCAAAGCCTTTATTATTATTTTTCTTTCCATATTAAACCATGGATTTATTAAATGATATTTCCCTATTTGTTTATAAACCTTAATTCTAGTTAGCTCATAGTTTGGATGGGATTTTTTATATAATGATCCTATATCATTATTTGATGCATGATATCCAAAGGAAATGATTTGGTTAATATTACTCCCAACAATTTAGGAAATAATAATGTATATATTCTATTATAATTAATATAGATGTTAGGGTTTGAATTGTAAGTGCTTACCCTAGAGTTTAGGGTTTTTAATATACTTATTTTCTTTTGTTGAAATGAGTAAGGATTTAGTAGCTAAAACACATTGTCTTTATGTTTATGATCATTACTGATACCACCTTTTAAAATAGAAAGTTATTAACTAGAATGTCTAATGGAAAAGAATTGATAAAGATACTTCTAAGCACATATAGTTATGATACTTGGAATTAACAGGGATGTGTTTAAGTGATTTGCTATAGGAAAATATTCCTATAAAGCATGAAAATAATATGATTTATCCAATAGATGAGATGGATATTAATCTTGATCATAGATTTAGGGTTTAATGTTTACCAAGAATTACTATCTTCCATAATTCATAATTCTGGACTTATGATTAAGGAATTCCTTTCCTAGATATTCTACTCTTTCATATCCATCATCATGTTCTAATATGATGAGCTTTTCTTCACCAGAATATTCTTATCCACCTTTTATTCTTCTAAACCTATTTACAAATACAATGAGCTTGCCACTAAAGCTTTTCATAATCTTCACCTATCCAGACTTGGTTATATCAACTACTCTACTGTTGATAACCTCCAATCCAACAAGTAGCTACTTCTAACTCCATTCCTATTCTTCTATAATTATCCACTACTAATATTACTTCAGCAAATGTATTTATAATTAGATATACATCAAATCCTACTTTACCTCAAGTGTTTAATATTCCCTAAGAGGAAGATACTAACTCTATAATTCAATGTTACTTTAGCATCATCTTAATCCTACTATATTATCTTTACTTGACTCCAATATCTCATATTAGAGTCCAATCATGTTTTACCCTCCAATGTTACTTATACTAGGTATAAGCATTCAATCCTGGGACTAAAGCATGATCATTATAATCCTTTGATCATTTATGGTTTAGGTTTCCAATTAGCTAATCAAGGCTTCCACAATACAACCTTACAGTTGTATTATAATTATCTTCTGTTTTATCTCTATTAGACTAAGAGATATAATTCATTTAGTATATATACTTGATCCGATAGGACTACTCCTATTAACTATATTTAATATTCATCCTTGTAATCTTTACCTCAGATGCCCTTCTAACATTTCAGGAGTGAGTTAACTCCATCAATAATCATATTGATTTTTATTTACTTCCAACACTCCCATCCTAAGAATGATATTTATACTAGCATTATCATCTACCTCTTCCAACTTCTTTTTCTAAAGGACTTTAAATGAATGCTATGATAAGGATAAGGGTTAAAAGATCAAGAATTGATTGATTAAGAATTGATTGATTAAAAATTGGTGAACCAATAGTTGATTACTCATCATTGATGAACAACAGATATTAATATAGGATTCGATAGGGATTGATATGGAAAGAAAGATATATGATGAATGATCTTGACTTGGTTTCTTTCCTACTCAAATCTCCCTAAAGAGTTAAGGTTAGGTATTACCATGATACTCATGATATAATTGAATAAGAATAAAATAAGTCAAGGTTAGTCATTACATTCTTATCACTTGGGCTACATTCTTAACTTAGTAGTCATGGGTTGTTGTAATGAATATTATGATATGATCCCTTAAGGATCAGATATTAATCATTAAGCTATGCATTATGTTTTATTTTTATTATATTTGATCTACCCCTAGATCAAATCATGTTTAGCCATATAAAGTTTTAGTAAAGGTTATATTGAAACTTATCGCAGACAACTTGATGATCTACTTCAATACCATCAAGTTGAGAGAAGCTTCAATCACTTTGACAGGTTTTGTTCAAAAGCGCGAAAATTACTCGGATTTTCTATTCATGAATGCAATGCACACATCTGGGTTCATATTATTTCTAAGCTCTAATACTGGGATGTTACAGCCACACAACCACCAAATTGAGATGCCACACAACCACCAAATCCAGATGCCACCACCATGTTGCGTGGCACTACACATGCTTAGGTGGTTGTAATTATTCCAAATCGGGACTATGCAGTTTTAGTGATCCCACCAAAAATACGCATAGAAATGATTTGATAACACCCACCGAGCACAACGTGCGGGTGGTGGGAAAAAGTAGTACCATTACATGAGTTCAAAACGGAACCTATAAGGAACATATCTATACGACAACGATTTGAAACATGAAGATACCACTTAAGACAAAATTAAATTACATGCTATCTTTATATAGGAGTAATCCTCACCAAAGACAATCTTCTAAAACGCAATTGGCATGGTAATAAAAAGTTTGTTTTGTCATCATGGTGAGATATTCAAACACTTGCTCTTCAAATACAAATTCGCTCGTTTTATATGAACAGTCGTCCAAGTAGTTTCTGCTTTCTAGCTTATATCCACCATGTAGTGTTGCAAATATAACTAGCAACTGGTTGCATGGTATTGATCACAGGTTTAGATAATTATTTGGGTGGGAGTGTTTACTGTTATTTGATCGTTTTGGCTATGTAAAAATGACAATGATTTTAATGATAAAAACGATTGTCTTATGCAGATTATCTACCGATACATCAGCTTGCTACTTTATGGTCGTCAGTTTGCTATCTTTAAGTCCGTCTCTACAACTTGCGGAGAATTGAGATCTATTGACAAAGGTGTCTATACGGTTGGAGGACACATTGAGGTATATTTTTGTCCAATATGAATGGTAGCGTGATCTTCGCATAGGTCCTTGAGCAACGGAGGATTTATGCAGTTTCTTGACGATTACTTGTATTTCGGTTTTTTTCTCTCAGACATGAGCCTCTAGGTAGAAACTACTTATGCAAAGTACGGGTATTATGCTTAAAAAATTTAATTAATAAAGTCAGTCGTCGGAAAAAAACATCAAACTTCCATCAGTTTGAAATGTCAGGTGTGCACCGACACAAATCATCAACTTTGTGGAGAAAAGAGAAACATAAACTATCTGCTCTAGAAAGAAAAGCTGAATCTTTGCGCCGCTGGAGGTTTCAAGCAAACAATCTAGCTACTCGATTTCATCAACGCTATATGTACACAACCTACAGGATTTAGGTCTCGAGCATGCGTACAAACTAGCGTCAGCATGGTTATTGGTCCTCGTTGAACAGCATTACCTGCAATGGGGGCAGTTCAATAAGCACAATGTTTGACATGGGTTTTTGCCAGATTCAAGCAAATACCAAGGTAATTCTTCCCTTTCTCAGGTGAATGAATTTCTGTTAAAGAAGCTAGTAAATACCTTGGCACACAGGGGACAAGATTGACTTCTTTCCATCCACTCGTAAATGCAACTAAGATGGAATTTATGGTTGCATTGCAACTCTATCTTTGGATTCTCGTAATCATACTCTGTAAATAAGAAGTAATCATTAAAAAAGAAGCACCAACAAATTATGAAAGCAAATATAATTCAAGCTGGTGGAATGCTACATTTTGTCTTTCTTTCGCAAGCTAGAATGTTGATACATCAGAACTGTGTAGTAATGGTTAAGATGAAATAATGTAAATCATGTTTGCAATTAAAGCAACTGCACAATTATATATAAAGCTCATCGAATGAAAAGACAAGATGTCACATTTGTGAATAGGACTCTAGTGGTGTTTGCTGACCTTCTAGGCATATTGGACAGTCATCCTGACTGTCGGACGGAACATCAACTTTTGTTCCCCCAATCTTCTGACCTTGTGACTGAGCTTTCAGGGATGACCCGTCAGCCTTCTCAGCGGTGCGAGCTGAGGTGATATCAGCATTCTTGCTTTGTTCAAGTTGATTAGCTTTCTGGAACTGTGTTGAAGCTTTGTCCACTAGCGGGTGCTGCTCCGTCTGATGGGTGAACTGAGGATCGTCATAAGGTAGAGGCCTCGGAGGGCAGCGGAACGTATTCATGGAATCCTCCTGTCCTGAACCGGCGGAAGCCGCGGGAGGAAGCCTTCCCTGAACAGGCGCAACCCGTGTATCCGCTCTTTGACGAGCAGCGGCGCCCTGTGGAGAAGAAAGTAGTTATATGGAACTGATTGAAACATAAGTATTTCTGATCAAGAAGAGTTGTTTGACAGTAGTAATATTCAAGCTCTAAAACATCCCTGGCCATTTGTTTGTGATTCTGTATTATAGCAGGTGTCTCGCCTATTCAGTACCAGGTTGTCTAGTTCATAGCAGCTTCTAAAAATAGCAGCTCTTAACTGAGTATCAAACAAGTGGCAGCAATGTGATCCTAAGGCATGCATGTGTGCGGTGGCTAAATTGATCACACATCTACATCTCATCCGCCGCAACTCCACTGATAGGAACAACACAAACAAACAAACAAACAAACAAACAAACAGAGGGGGGTAAACGAATCATGGACATACCGAGACCGAGTCGTGATGATTGTTGTTCAAGAAAGGCCATGGGAGGCACAAGCAACAACCGGGCGCCTCTTCGTCGGGGCCGCGCAAGCAGCACAGGATGGCCCCCATCAGAAGCTGTCTTCTCCCCTCCTGCAGACCAAACAGAGGAACGTCCGTCCGCCCCTTCTAGTTCCTCCCCGGCCGCCGCACCAGTCGATTGGAAAGCCGATCGGCGGGTGGCAATTTATATAATCCTAGCTACTACCTAGGGTGGAGTAATCCGATTGCGCCGCT
Organism: Avena longiglumis; assembly: GCA_030063025.1. Taxonomy (NCBI): domain Eukaryota; kingdom Viridiplantae; phylum Streptophyta; class Magnoliopsida; order Poales; family Poaceae; genus Avena; species Avena longiglumis. The sequence continues at coordinate 417,969,364 of CP125979.1, read as the reverse complement.
TCGAATCCGGGCAGGTTTCTTTCTTCCTCTCCGCCTGGCCGCCGTATCTGCGAAACAACCCGGGCGCCGTGAGAGGATCGATCCGGAAGATCGGTGTTGGCAACTTGGTCGACGGCGAGTGTGCGGCGGCGGCAGTGAAATACTACTGCTACTGCCACCGCTACGCGAGATGGAGTCGGAAAAGGCTTGGGAATTTCCTAATCCTAAGAGAAAGAAAAGGACGGACCTTGGGAGGGTAAAACCCCCACGCCGATTGAAGATGGTTAGCCGAGGAGGTGGTAGTAACTAAACTCGGAAGAATCGGGGGTTCAGTGGATTATTATCCGCGGGATAGGATTACTGTTGGAGAAGGAGCCGGATTACAGAGGAGAGGAGGTTGGGGCGGCTAGGAGATTGGAGCTGCCACGCAAGGCATTGTGATCGATTTGCTGTTGCACCGAACCACGAGTGCAACGGTGGGGCGGAGAGAGGGACACACAATAATAATACAAGTTGTTCCGAGTAGAATCTTATAAATGGATAGATGGATTTTTAATAGATTTGGATAGATGTATTTTGTTAAAGCATCTCCACTCCTCCACACTCCCTCTCCCTCTCCCATAATGCAAACATGACTTCTTTTTACAAATACGAAGAAGACACGATAAAATACGAAAAATATGAATTTAAACCCTAAACGGCCGGCGAACCCTCCTCGAAGGAGGCGTGCTGGACCATTGACATGGGTATGCCCTAGGGTACTCAAGATAGGCATATCCGTTTTGGCACAGCGGGAGCCCACGTGCTGATCCATACCTGATGACGAAGCCCAGGAGGATTCGGGTGGCCCAAGCCCATGAAGGATACGACTACTTAGAGGATACGGCTAGCTTAAGGTAGAAACTTTAAGGAGAAAAATCCTAAATTGTAACTGACCCGACCTCTATCCTAAGACCTAGCCTCCCCATATAAAGGCCAGGAGGGAACGGCGAAAAGGACATCTGAAACCCTAGCACATACACCCGCCAGATTACATCCGTGCACCATCGCCATCAAGGCACCCCATGTAACCTTCGGTTCCTTTGATAGAGCAGTCAAGAAAGAGTAGAGTTTTCCCTCCGGGGGCCTGAACCTGGGTAAACACCGTGTCCCCGTGTTTCTTGCCTGTTAGACAAATGAGATTTCCAGTGCACCCCTCTTCCTCAAACCCAAGTCCATCAACAATGGGCATTGGTGTTCCCCACGTCAATTGGCGCCGTCTGTGGAAACTGGGAGCGCTGATGTTGCGATCTTGACGGCCACAACACCTGTGATCTACGACTCATCCGCGTCTGAGAACCACCTTCTCTTCGGCGCCATCGACTTTACCATCCACTCGCAGGCAACACGCCCGGCCGACTGCGTAGAAGACGGACTCAGCATGATGATTGGGAGCCTATGCTTCCAAGTTGGCAAGATCAGCACGCTTCGCGTACCCAAGCGGGTGACGCCACCGTCAATCGAACCTGCTTCGTGGATCCCACCACTAATCGGCACGCTGAGCGAGCTCAATGCTTTCGTGCCGATCTACGATGAGGATAGCAACAACAGTTGTGACTCCGGTCCGTACGATCCGCCATCAGGAGAGGAGGCCTACGGCTCTGTATCAGAGAGCTACGGGAGTAACTGTAACATCCCAAAAATATTGAACTTGAATCATCAAACTCTAAGCATCAAAATTAGGGTTAACAAAAACTTTTCTAAATAAAATTATAATGCATGCATATGTGTATGCATTTAATCTGAAATTCTTTTAAACCAACTTTTTTGTGTGTTTTCTTGCTTGTAAAATGTTTCTTAGGTGAAAAAAACATCATCTAAAACATTTCCCACACTTTTCCTAAAGACAAATAAATCAAAACAAATAAAATAAAGGAATGGTCACTTTGACCAATTTAACTCCCATGCCTACTTTGGCTGCCTAAAACTTTCAGAACCTAATAGAAACTTTTCTGGATATTTGCACCCCTTGAATGTACTCATAACAAAGTATCAAGGCCCACTTTGTGATCGTCCAGAAAAATTCAAATGCATAGTTTAAATGACAATTTAAAATTGAATCTTTATCATATGGGAAGATCCCACTTTTTCAAAAACCACTCAAACAAGCATCTGCAGACTCACCAGCACCAACCTAGCACACCCACCAAAAATCTTTTCAAAATTCAAAACTTGAATTCATGCGGCCATTTCATCAAACAGGTTGCAGACACAAATCATCAAAATTCTAAACATTCTAGTGAGCAGTGATTGAAGCCTAACTTATTCCCTCATTAGCTCACAACCATCTCAGTAGATCATTTAGCAAGTTAAACCAAGCACTAGCCTCACTGTAAGCTTGGCATTTCCATCAATGGTGAACAGCCGAGCACACCCATGCCACCCCAGTGGAGACAACAAGCTAGGAGGAGACACAAGCCTATTCAGCATGTCTGGGAGGCATCCCACCATCCACCGCCACTCCCTGTCCACCGCTCGAACCTTGCCAACCCCTGGACCACACGCACGGACCGCGCCCAAACCGCCAACGACCATGTCGAGCGTGTGCCAGAGCGCCACCCTCGACCGAAGCCCACAGACCACGTGCCGCCCTCTCCGCGTGCATACACGATCGCCACCGACCAAGGAGACCGCCAGTCATCCTCGTTCATCGCCCCGTGACGCGCAGCCACCGCTCGCCGTCGAAGACGCCGCCTCTGCCGCGCAGAGCGTCGCATGTTCCAGACCAAGCCGCACCGCCCCACGCCTCGAAACCATGTCATTGAGCATCGCCAGGGAACACCGCACCGTCCCCTACCTTCGCCCATGCCAATAACCGCCTGTACCATCGCCCCCGACGAGCTCACCGTGCGCCCCGTCGGTCCCCTCGCTCGACTATAAATAGAGGCCACCCCCGCTCGAATTCTTCACACCATTCTACTCCCCTCTCCTCACTGATCGTGCCACACCGTTCCCGGAGCAAGGCGAGCAGCACATCGCCGGAATTTCACAAGAGCCCGCCGCCTCTGGAGAAGAAGGGCGCCATCGATTTCGTCCACCCCAGGAGCTGCCGCGACCACCCCTGAGTTCGCCGTCGTCGACTGCATTGTTCGCCCACCTCGCCGATCCTCGCCAGCACCCCGGTGAGCCCCCAGCAACCCCCTCTGGCCGCGCTAGGTTCCTTTCTCGCCGGCGTTGCTCAACATCGACGATGACTCTCAGTCGTTGGATTAGAATTAGATCGAACGCACCACGTTGCCCCGTACCGCTTCGCACCCCCTGTCTCACTGACGAGTGGGGACACCCACTTAAGAAGCCCGCGGGAGCACTGCGCTTAGTAGGCCGGCCCGTTAACTTTTCCCGCGCAGCCCAGTTATTTGAATTAAACCTTTTCCATTTTATTTCAAACTCACTTCTGTACCCAACTTCAAAAATCAACCCAAATCGATTCAGTGCATCAAATTAAATGAAACTAATTTTTTTAGAAAGGTCTGGGAATGCTGAATCCAAGCCCGTTGGATTCAAGTCATTTGGATCTATAGATCACCCATGGTAAAAATAACAAGGCAGAAGATTTTCTGCATTCAAACATTTTTTAAATTTAAACCATCATAGCTTTTGAGTTGATTCCAACTCTCAAAAATCATTTAACCATACCTTTCAGAATATATAAAAATATATAGGTTTACTTGCAGAAATAATGTTCAAGTAATAAAAGAATGCTACATAGGCATTTCTAGCCACTTTAATTAATTAAAATAAAAGGGTAAAACTTTATTAAATTGTGACACCACTTTAAATCATATTCCCATGGACTAAAATATGTGGTGATGACATGTGTCAACATGATCCCATGTTTGGTTTGGAGAATATTAAATCTTAAGTAGTTTTTCAATGAGTAGAAATTACTTTTCTAAAAATAAAAGGAATCAAACCAAGCCTTAATCTTGTAATGTTAGTGATGATGCTAGATCATCTATAGGACCCTTGTGTGTGATGATTGCAAGTAGTTAAGTATTGTTTGGTGATTGTGTACCTCGTATTTATTCATAGACGCTAGTACCGACCAAGGATACGAGGAGGAAGGAGGATTCTACGAAGAAGAAGCCGAGGAGAACTTCCACCACTGCTCTGCTCAAGGCAAGCTATTAACCTTGCAAGCTAACACTTGCAATTTAGCAAGCTTATACTGATATTGTGCAAGCTAACCCTTGCAAGATACCCTACTGATGCCACAAACCACTACTTATTACTATGACCACTATATGCCTTAAGTATATGTGATCATACCCACTTGATAAACCAATCCTAGTTTTTACCTACAAGCTTTATACTTTACTTCTTTATCAAAGCTCTTACCTAGATTTTACCTAAGTAAATGGTAGATATTAGAAAGATATGAGAAGGCTGCATAAAGAGCATAAAATTTGGCCTAAGCTAGATAATCTTGATGTCATCCTAAGGCATGAGATTGAACTTAGTTAAAACCCCACTAGATTACCACCCCTCATTAGTGCTTACCCCCACTTATAGATGCTAGTGCTAAGCATAAAACTTGATCAACATTAGATGGGAATACTTGGTGGAAAAATGGTTATGAAAACCTTGGAATGATGGATCATTCTATTGAAATGTTTTGGACATTTGTTTCCGAACACCTGATGATTTTGGTGATGAAAAAGTTGAGGCATGAGCCTTAGCCCTTTATAAAACTGATGGTTGTCTGGATGTGATACCATTCCAATTTTATCGTACAACCACAATACCCGAAGATTGGGTAGGGCTTGACTGGAAACTTATATACCTTAGTATTAGTTCCCTCGCCAAGGTCGATCTCGAGGCTACCTTGTGAAGATTGTCCACACTCCAAGATGACAGTTGGTCATGGTTGGGAGGCCAAACTCACGGGAGAGGTGTTGATACTAGGCGTGTAATCGAAAGGTTAGGATTGATTATCCGTGACACGAGTATGGTGAATTCAGGATTCGTTCCTGACGGATGTATCGAATGTTGTGGTGAAAGTGTACAATCTCTGCAGAGTGTCAAACTATTCGAATAGCCACGTCCGCGGTTATGGACAGTTGGAGTGACCATACTGTTCCCCCGTCAGACTTTTCAAAATGACTTGTGACATGAATTGAGACTTTGAGTTGACCACAATAGGGTTGTGACATGAGTTACAAGATCCCACTTAGGAGTTATAAAATTGTGACTAGCTTTGGAACTTCGTAGAGATAAATCTGGCTTTTGCAAAACAACCCTAGAGCCTAGTGTCCTATTATCCAAAACCCCCCTTTTTCTTGTTAGTACTAGTTTGCGAGTACTTAAAGAGTACTCATGGCTTTGTACCTAGATATTCCCATGGCCAGACTATAAAGAGGAGTACCTGGAGGATGGACCCTAGGAAGTTTACGACAACTAGGATCATCTCCCATCGTCAGCATTACCTGTGACCCCGAAGATGGAGCTTCGCCTACGCTACCGTTATTATTACGTATTCCGCTGCTTGATGTTGTATTAAGAACTGGATCATGAGATCCCTATTTGTGTAAGAACTTATGTACGGCTTGTAATGGATGATGTACTATGGTATCCAATTCTGTTATGTCTCGCAAAAATGGTAATCCTGGGATTGCGATGTATGGCATAACAGGCATCTGGGATTAAAAATCCGGGTGTTGACAAGTTGGTATCAGAGCCATCCTGACCATAGGAGACCCTAGTTAGATTGGACGTTTGAATCAAAAACTTAGTTTCCAAAACCAAAGAAAACAAATATTTACAAAAACTTATTCTCATTCTTATCCCTTTGATTCTTTCATGAAAATTCATGTTCCTCAAAAACTCTTGTAAATCCATAAAATTTTGACACACTTGATCACTCTACTAACTTACTCATCCTATATTCTTATAGATGGACGTGAAGTACAGTAAGTTTTACCAACTTGGGAATGGAGGAGACCTGATCTTTGAGAGGGATTTGGACCAACTTTCGGAACTTCTGGAGCGTCCGCACCCTGAGTTCTTCGGAGCTCAGCTCAATGATCAAGGAGGAGAAGATCTGCAGTGGCTAATTGTTGCAAGTCTCCGTGGAAAGATTGAACCTCCCACTGCGGAAGGAATTCAGTTTACCTTAAGAGAAAACAACTGGCTCGATGGACTTGCCAGGGCCATGCAGGAAGCTCTTTCCCGTCTGTGTGGGAAGAGCATCAATCAGATCAAGGGAACTCACTTTGAGTTTTGCCCAAGGCGTGATGCTAATGGACAACCACTGGAAGCCCCATACCACCCCGAGCTGAAGACCCAATTGGACCACCTTAGCTTCATGATGTACGATCGTCAGCAGGAGTTGGACAACTGCTGTGACTACTCAACCACAAGTCTGCCATCATCAAGACGAAGGACCAAACCATCGCCATGCTAGCAAAGGATCGCAATTCTCGCCGTCGTCAGCTCGACAAGAAGGAGCGCATTATTGCCCGTCTTCGCCACCGCATCTCATCTCTGGAGGAGACCATCCACGAGAGAGACATGCAGTTGGAAGAAAGAGAGAATGCCGGAGAGGATCTTCGTGGAGACCCCTACTCCTATCTCAGCGATGACGACGATTTTTTGGAGGATCAGGCTATGGATTTCTTCACCGATGAGGACGATTTCGCCTTCATCGATGATGATGAGGATGATGAGGCCACAGATTCTGAGGAGTAGTAGCACTTGAGCACTAGCGTAGTGAGTAGTATTCGGTCCCACTGTATCGTAGTTCTCAGAATGGTTCTTAAAACCATCTGTTTTTCTTTGTTGTGGTGTGTGTTGTACTGGGTGCTATGAATGAATGAATGAATGAATGAAAAAGAAAGTTGCTAGAAAATCTGAGTCAGACTTTAATTTTTTTTCCAAGACCCAAAACTTTAGAAATTTCCCTCTTTTCTCATGATCTATCTCAACCTTCAGATGCCACGTGGAGGAAGTAGTTCAACCCCGGACCCGATGTTGCAAATTCTGCAAATGTTGACTTCTGACCGCGAAGCTGAAAGAGCCGAACGTCAAGCCAACCTAGCCACACTGCAACAGATAGCCCAACTAGCCCACAACAACCAAGGCCACGGAAATCAGGACAACCATGGATCTAAGCTCAAGAATTTCCAGAATACCAACCGACTTGTTTTCACTAAGTCCGAAGAGCCCCTAGACGCCGATGATTGGCTGCAAACCATGGAAAATAACCTAGAAGTCGCCAGAGTGGAAGCCAACGAGAAAGTTCTGTTCGCCACCCACTATCTAGCCGGAGATGCCAGGGCATGGTGGAACAGTGTTCGCGCAATGACCGGAGGCCAGCTGATGACCTGGGAGGAATTCAAGGTCAAGTTTAGCAGAACCCATGTGCCACCGGGTTTGATCAAGAGAATGAGAGACGAGTTCAGAGAGCTGAAGCAAGGAAGGATGACTGTAGTGGAATACCGTGACAAATTCTTGTCATTAGCTAGGTATGCCCCGGATGAGATCGACACCGAAGCCAAGAAGAAAGAAAGATTCCTGAATGGTCAGCATGATGAGATGCAGACGGTGTTAGTCAATATCCCCTTTGCGGATATTGAAGCCCTTGTCGACTCAGCTATCCAGATGGAAGGAAAGATCAACCAAGCCAATGAGAACCGCAAGCGTCGCATGATGCATCAGCCCGGAACCCATCAGACCTCAAAGTATCGCCCCAACCCATCTCCAGGATTTGCCCCAAGAACCAACAGACCCCCGATGAACCGTCCGACCTATCCCAACCGTGGAAACCCTAGAACCGGAGGAAATCACAATAGCCCCGACAACGCTAGCAATTTCAATCGTGCCCCACCCAAGTTCAACAACAACAATGCTACCGCCAACACCAACACTGCCCCGAGGACTGGAAGCAATGTTGTGCCTGTAGCAGCCAAGGACAAGTCGCAAGTGACTTGTTATGACTGTGGAAATAAAGGCCACTATTCCAACGAGTGCCCCAACAAGAAGAATGCTACAACCCCCAATGCCAATGTCCCAGCTCAAGAAGTCGTGTTCACCAGAAGAAGATTTGCCCCAGGGAATTCACTCAACCGCAACGGCCGTCTTTTTCTCATGCATGCTGAACAAGCTCAGGAAGCGCCAGATGTCGTGCTGGGTATGTTTTCTGTTAATTCAGTACTTGCAAGAGTGTTGTTTGATTCTGGTGCATCGCACTCATTTGTCACCGAAGAATTTGCATGCACTAGTAAAATTCAACCAACCAAACGGAAGCATGTTATGATTGTTCAAATTCCCGGATCAACCACCAAGGCTAGGCAAATTTGCAAAGCCGTCTTTATCCGAATCCATGGCATAGATTTTTATGCTAATCTGATAGTATTCGGAACTAAAGGTTTGGAAGTAGTACTAGGAATGGATTGGATGTCCAAACATAAAGGATTGATTGACTGTGCCAAGAAAGCCATAACCATGACCAAGACATTAATATTAGTCGAGCATATATCTGAAACCTTACCTCGTCAATTCAAGTGCAACAAGAGTATAGCCCAACCTACCATTGACCAAGTCCGGATAGTCTGTGAATACCCCGATGTATTTCCAGATGTTTTGCCCGGTATGCCCCCAGATCGGGATATCGAGTTTATCATCGAACTAATTCCTGGAACAGGACCCATAGCCCAGAGACCCCATAGTATGAACCAGTCAGAGCTCGCAGAACTGAAGAAGCAACTGGATTCCATGTTGGAAATTGGATTGATTCAACAAAGTGCGTCACCTTGGAGATCACTTGTCTTGTTTGTGGACAAGAAGGATGGAGGTAACCGTTTGTGTACAGATTATCGGAAATTGAATGATGTCACCATCAAGAACAAGTACCCCTTGCCCAAGATAGAAGATTTGCTTGATCATTTGACCGGTGCCAAAGTGTTTTCTAAGATTGATCTTAGAACTGGCTATCATCAACTCAAAATTCGTGCAGAGGATATTCCAAAGACTAACTTTACCACCAGATATGGATTGTACGAGTATACAGTCATGTCTTTCGGACTAACCAATGCCCCCTCTTATTTCATGAATCTCATGAATAAGATTTTTTATGGACTTCCTGGATAAGTTTGTCGTTATTTTCATCGATGACATTCTGATTTATTCCAAATCAGAAGAAGAACATGAGATACACCTAAGGACCATTCTTGTAACCCTTAGAGAGCATCAGCTGTATGCAAAGTTTAGCAAATGTGAATTCTGGTTACAGGAGGTAGGATTCCTCGGTCACATAGTATCAGCCGGAGGAATTGCCGTTGACCCTGCCAAAGTGAAAGATGTAGAAGATTGGGCAAGCCCCAACCACTCAAACCCAAGTTCGTGCATTTCTCGGATTGGCGGGATATTACCGCAAATTCATAGAAGGATTCTCGAGTATCGCCAGACCCATGACCCAATTGCTGAAGAAGGACAAGAAGTTTGAATGGACCGACAAATGTGAAGCAAGTTTTCAAGAACTCAAGAGGAGATTGATTTCAGCCCCAATCTTGATAATGCCGGATATCATGAAGCCCTTCGATGTGTACTGTGACGCATCCAAGATTGGTATCGGATGTGTGCTAATGTAGGAAGGCAAATTTATATCTTATCTATCGCGACCACTAAAGCAACATGAGAAAAATTACCCAACCCATGACCTCGAACTCGCAGCCGTAGTTCTAGCCCTGAAAACATGGAGACATTACCTGATGGGAAACCGTTGTGAGATCTATTCGGATCACAAGAGCCTAAAGTATATATTCACTCAGAAGGAGCTGAATATGAGGCAGAGAAGATGGATTGAGCTAATCAAGGATTACGATCTGGACATTCACTATCACCCTGGTAAAGCCAATGTGGTAGCCGATGCCCTTAGCAGATTGTTGTGCCACTTGAACTCCATGATTTTGAAGGAGCAACCAAGTCTACACAAAGAGATGGAAGATTTTTGAATAGAATTAGTAAGTGAAGGATTTTTGGCTAGCATAGAACTCCAGCCCACTTTGATCAGTCAGTTTAAAGAGGCGCAGGAGGGAAATGCTAGTATTGACGGAATCAAGCGTCAGACGCAGTGCAAAGTACCCGGATTCACCGAAGACGAAGAAGGAGTTTTGTGGTACAAAGGATGCCTTTGTGTACCATCAGATTCTGAGTTGAAAGAAGTTATTTTGAAGGAGGCTCATGATACTCTTTATTCTATCCATCCCGGAGGAACTAAGATGTATCAATATTTGAAAGAGCAATTTTGGTGGCATAAGATGAAGAGAGAAATCGGAAGCTATATTGCTAAGTGTGACATTTGTCAGCGAGTCAAGGCAGGACATCAAAGACTCGCTGGATTGTTGCAACCCTTGCAGATTCCGGAATGGAAATGGGATTCTGTAGGAATGGACTTTATCACTGGACTACCTACTTCTAGTAGGGGAAATGACTCTATCTGAGTCATAGTGGACAAATTGTCCAAAGTCGCCCATTTCTTGCCCGTCAAGACCACATATTAGAGTTTGAAGGTAGCGGAGTTGTACATCGCTAGAATCGTCAGTTTGCACGGAGTCCCCAAGAACATCGTATCGGATCGTGGAACTCAGTTTACCTCGAGATTCTGGAAGAAAGTCCAAGAAGGTTTAGGAACCCACCTAGATTTTAGCACCGCGTATCACCCTCAGACAGATGGACAAACGGAGCGAGTAAATCAAATACTCGAAGATATGCTGAGAGAACGTGTGTTAGAATATGGATCCAAGTGGGAAGACTGTCTGCCGTTTGCAGAATTTTCGTACAACAACAGTTATCAAGCCAGCTTGCAAATGGCCCCATTTGAATTTATGTATGGAAGGAAGTGTCGCACCCCTTTGAACTGGTCGGAAGTAGGAGAGATTTAGATCTTCGGACCCGACATCCTACGAGAAGCAGACGAGAAGGTTCACAAGATTCGTGAGCACCTCAAGACCGCCTAGTCCAGACAGAAGAATTACGCCGACAAGAGACGTAGAGACCTCACCTTCAACATAGGAGATTTTGTTTATCTGAAAGTGTCGCCATTGAAGGGAATGCAGCGTTTCCAACTCAAAGGAAAGTTAGCCCCCAGATATATCGGACCTTTCAAGATTCTGAACCGTCGAGGAGAAGTATCGTATCAATTGGAACTACCTGAAGAGATGTCATCCGTGCACAATGTGTTCCATATCTCGTTACTTCGCAAGTGTCTCGAAGTCCCCGAGAAGACCGAAGTGTTCAAAAATATCGACCACCAGACCATAGAGATCAACGATGACCTGACCTATCCCGAAGTACCCATCCGTATTTTGGAAGAAGCTTTTCGAACTACCCAAACCCGAAGAATCAAGTTTCTGAAGATTCAGTGAAGCAACCACACAGAAGAGGAAGCTACCTGGGAGCGCGAAGATCACATCAGGACGGAGTTTCTCGATCTCTTCAAATCCTAGGTAATCTTTTCGTCCTTTTTCAAATCTCGGGACGAGATTTTGTTTAAGGGGGGAAGGTTTGTAACATCCCAAAAATATTGAACTTGAATCATCAAACTCTAAGCATCAAAATTAGGGTTAACAAAAACTTTTCTAAATAAAATTATGAATGCATGCATATGTGTATGCATTTAATCTGAAATTCTTTTGAACCAACTTGTTTGTGTGTTTCCTTGCTTGTAAAATGTTTCTTAGGTGAAATAAACATCATCTAAAATATTTCCCACACTTTTCCTAAAGACAAATAAATCAAAACAGATAAAATAAAGGAATGGTCACTTTGTCCAATTTAACTCCCATGCCTACTTTGGCTGCCTCAAACTTTCAGAACCTAATAGAAACTTTTCTAGATCTTTGCACCCCTTAAATGTACTCATAAAAAAGTATCAAGGCCCACTTTGTGATCATCCAGAAACTTTCAAATGCATAGTTTAAATGACAATTCAAAATTGAATCTTTATCATATGGAAAGATCCCACTTTTTCAAAAACCACTCAAACAAGATCAACTTTCAAAACCCAAGCATCTGCAGACTCACCAGCACCAACCTAGCACACCCACCAAAAATCTTTTCAAAATTCAAAACTTGAATTCATGCGGCCATTTCATCAAACAGGTTGCAGACGCAAATCATCAAAATCCTAAACACTGTAGTGAGCAGTGATTGAAGCCTAACTTGTTCCCTCTTTAGCTCACAACCATCTCAGTAGATCATCTAGCAAGTTAAACCAAGCACTAGCCTCACTTTAAGCTTGGCATTGCCATCAATGGTGAACAGCCGAGCACACCCAAGCCACCCTAGTGGAGACAGCAAGATAGGAGGAGAAACAAGCCTAGCCAGCATGTCTGGGAGGCAGCCCACCGTCCATCGCCACTCCCTGTTCACCGCTCGAACCTTGCCAACCCGTGGACCACACGCACAGACCGCGCCCAGACCGCCAGCGACCATGCCGAGCGTGCGCCAGAGCGCCACCCTCGACCGAAGCCCACAGACCGCGCTGCCTGCCGCCAAGGCATACACGATCACCACCGATCCAGAGACCGCCAGACATCCTCGCCGCCCGTGCGGACGCAGCCATCGCCGCCGAAGACGCCGCCGCTGCGCAGAGCGCATGTTCCGACCAAGCCGCACCGCCCCACGCCGAAACCATGTCGTTGAGCATCGCCAGGAACACCGCACCGCCCCTACCTTGCCCATGCCAATAGCCGCTGTACCATCGCCGACGAGCTCACCGTGGCGCCTGTCGGTCCCCTCGCCGACTATAAATAGAGTCCACCGCCGAATTCTTCACACTATTCTACTCTCTCTCACCGACCGTGCCACACCGTTCCCGAGCAAGGCGAGCAGACATCGCCGAATTTCACCGAGCCCGCCGCCTGGAGAAGAAGGCACCATCGATTTCGCCCACCCCAGAGCTGCCGCGACCACCTGAGTTCGCCGTCGACTTCGCTGCTCGCCCACCTCGCCGACCTCGCCAACCCGGTGAGCCCCAGAACCCTCTAGCAGCGCTAGGTTTCTTTCTCGCAGGCGTTGCTCAACGTCGACGATGACTCTCAGCCGTTGGATTAGAATCAGATCGAACGCACCACGCGTTGCCTGCATCGCCGCACCCTGTCTCACTGAAGAGTGGGGACACCCACTTTAGCAGCCCGCGGGAGCACTGCGCTTAGCAGGCCGGCCCGTTAACTTTTCCCGCGCAGCCCAGTTATTTGAATTAAAACTTTTCCATTTTATTTCAAACTCACTTCTGTACCCAACTTCAAAAATCAACCCAGATCGATTCAGTGCATCAAATTTAATGAAACTAATTTTGTTAGAAAGGTCTGGGAATGCTGAATCCAAGCCCGTTGGATTCAAGTCATTTGGATCTATAGATCACCCATGGTAAAAATAACAAGGCATAAGCTTTTCTGCATTCAAACATTTTTCAAATTTAAACCATCATAGCTTTTGAGTTGATTCCAACTCTCAAAAATCATTTAACCATACCTTTCAGAATATATAAAAATATATAGGTTTACTCGCATAAATAATGTTCAAGTAATAAAAGAATGCTACATAGGCATTTCTAGCCACTTTAATTAATTAAAATAAAAGGGTAAAACCTTATTAAATTGTGACACCACTTTAAATCATATTCCCATGGACTAAAATATGTGGTGATGACATGTGTCAACATGATCCCATGTTTGGTTTGGAGAATATTAAATCTTAAGTAGTTTTTCAATGAGTAGAAATTACTTTTCTAAAAATAAAAGGAATCAAACCAAGCCTTAATCTTGTAATGTTAGTGTTGATGCTAGATCATCTATAGGATCCTTGTGTGTGATGATTGCAAGTAGTTAAGTATTGTTTGGTGATTGTGTACCTTGTATTTATTCATAGACGCTAGTACCGACCAAGGATACGAGGAGGAAGGAGGATTCTACAAAGAAGAAGCCGAGGAGAACTTCCACCACTGCTCTGCTCAAGGCAAGCTATTAACCTTGCAATCTAACACTTGCGATTTAGCAAGCTTATACTGATATTGTGCAAGCTAACCCTTGCAAGATACCCTACTGATGCCACAAACCACTACTTGTTACTATGACCACTATATGCCTTAAGTATATGTGATCATACCCACTTGATAAACCAATCCTAGATTTTACCTACAAGCTTTATACTTTATTTATTTATCAAAGCTCTTACCTAGATTTTACCTAAGTAAATGTTAGATATTAGAAAGATATGTGAAGGCTGCATAAAGAGCAAAAAATTTGGCCTAAGCTAGATAATCTTGATGTCATCCTAAGGCATGAGATTGAACTTAGTTAAAACCCCACTAGATTACCACCCCTCATTAGTGCTTACCCCCACTTGTAGATGCTAGTGCTAAGCATAAAACTTGATCAACATTAGATGGGAATACTTGGTGAAAATGGTTATGAAAACCTTGGAATGATGGATCATTCTATTGAAATGTTTTGGACATGTGTTTCCGAACACCTGATGATTTTGGTGATGAAAATGTTGAGGCATGAGCCTTACCCTTTATAAAACTGACGGTTGTCTGGATGCGATACCATTCCAATTTTATCGTACAACCACAATACCCGAAGATTGGGTAGGGCTTGACTGAAAACTTATATACCTTAGTATTAGTTCCCTCACGGCCAAGATCTGAGCTGAGGCTACCTTGTGAAGATTATCCACCTGTGAAGTACCCAAGATGACAGTTGGTCATGGTTGGGAGGCCAAACTCACAGGATAGGTGATGATACTAGGGCGTGTAATCGAAAGGTTAGGATTGATTCTCCGCATACTGAGTATGGTGAATTCAGGATTTGTTCCTGACGGATGTATCGAATGTTGTGGTGAAAGTGTACAATCTCTGCAGAGTGTCAAACTATTCGAATAGCGTCATGATTATGGACAGTTAAGTGGCCACTGTTCCCCGCCGACTTTTCAAAATAACTTGTGACATGAATTGAGACTTTGACTTGACCACAACAGGGTTGTGACATGAGTTACAAGATCCCAGTTAGGAGTTATAAAATTGTGACTAGCTTTGGAACTTCGTAGAGATAAATCTGGCTTTTGCAAAACAACCCTAGAGCCTAGTGTCCTATTATCCAAAACCCCCCTTTTTCTTGTTAGTACTAGTTTGCGAGTACTTAAAGTGTACTCATGGCTTTGTCCCTGGCTATTCCCATGGCCAGACTATGAAGAGGAGTACCTGGAGGATGGACCCCGGGAAGGTTACGACAACTAGGATCATCTCCCATCGCCAGCATTGCCTGTGACCCCGAAGATGGAGCTTCGCCTATTGTAACACCCTCAGAATCGGACCTATGCAAGTTTGGGCAAAATTCACCAAACCCGCATAGAAACGATTCAGAGGTGCCCACCAGGCACTTTCGTGCGGGTGGAAAACGAAGTAATAACATTACACAACAGTCCTCGATGGGACCCACAGAACAGATATATAACGACTCAAAGAGTCAAGAGTATGATATATTATACCAAAGATCCAAATCACACCGAAAAGCGATAGAGCGTCCAGCTACGGACAAGATGCAAATGGGGCTAAGAGCCTGAAGAATAACCAATGGCGTCCATAACCTGCCCGTGCCAAGCCGGAAGGGTAACCCCGCTAACGACGCCGATCTCAAAACCCTTAACAAAAGGGTGCCGACAAAGGGCAAAACAGAAAACAAAGAAGGAGCGTCGATCGAGGCCAAGACACGGCGAGGCTAGAATTGGCGGTCCTCGCCTACAGGTATGGTGGATCAAGCGGCAAGGCAAGATGCACTAAACAACCTAGAGACTCGATACATC
The DNA here is from genome assembly GCA_030063025.1 of Avena longiglumis. NCBI lineage: Eukaryota > Viridiplantae > Streptophyta > Magnoliopsida > Poales > Poaceae > Avena > Avena longiglumis. The sequence goes on along the minus strand of CP125979.1, from coordinate 417,953,542 downwards.
CGCGGATATCGAGAGGATAAGAATGACCTAACGGATCCAACTGAAGCTATCACCAAACAAACCCATCTGGCGTTTCCCCTCGAGACCAAACGAGGAAGTCAACCGAGGAACTCACAGTTGGCGCTTTACTTATTTGGTTATCGTTGCAGCAATTACTAGTCAGGTATAGATAATCGTCCTGATAAAATAAGCGGTGGGCCCTTTTAGTTAATCATTCCGTTTTAGTTGTAACTCTTACTAATCAGATACAGATAGTATGAGATAAACCCAAAAACCCAGCAGTTGTTGGTACTTTTATTCAGCCATTTCGTTGTAGTTGCAATACTTACTAGTCAGATACAATTGTCGCAAGCGACAATCAAACAAGCAATTGTGGGCAGTATTAATTAGCCATTCCATTATAGTGAAGCTGATTACTAGTCATTATAAGTCAAATTTTTAACAATAAACTTTAGTTATGCTTGTCTATGATCGAGAATCGTGCTCCAAGTCGCCCATATCCGCGGACACGGCTTTCGAAAGTTTTACCGGGTGCACCAATAGCAACACACGCCGATCAACCTCGGAAAAACCAAATCAAAACCCAACGAGGCTTTCACTGAACAATCACAGATTCAGAAATATTTCAGGGGCCACCCTTAAGTAGAATCCGAACGGAGTAGGCAAGCTCGAGACGGCCTCAAGGTCTGCGTCAATGGTCGTGGCGATGGGAACCCCAAACGGGGCTTGTCGACACCGCGTAATCACTCCGCTTTCCTAAACAGTACAGTGTGCTATCTGTCGCACAATCGTAAATAAAGCAGTAAGACATGGCATAAGTACAGGATAGTAATAAAACCTCAAACTAGTTTGTGGCCCCAAGAAATAAGACTGAATCAAGCTCTGGCTCAGGGGGGTCCCATATACCTCCCGGATGTGGATAGCGCGCAAAAACAAGGAACAGGTATCAAGTACTCGGGGTCTTACGGGACACAAGTGGGCGTTCGGAAACCAAATATTTTCTATCACCCACCGATACCTCTGCTTATTCAATTTTAGTTGTTAAACAGAAATTAAAGTGACGATAAGTAAACTAGAATCATCTCCAACATCAACATGCGGCAATACATCAGCAACTGTGGCATATGGCGACACACATCAGCACTTGAGCAAGCAACTACGACGCGCAAGTCCAACTATCTACCAAACAACAGGTAATAGGGGGTGTCCAAGGCAATATATGGCTGCAAGGGATGTCAAGGGTACGGAATCTAGAGCATCGCAACACAGATAGCAATAGATCAACAGGAGGGAATAAATGCTATAAAAGTAAGATAGGTAGAAAGGGGGAGATGCTCGCCTGAAAACATCGTCGAAGGTTCAACCGAAGATCGGGCGAAGCTCACATCAACTCAACGGCCTTATCCGCGAAGAAGCAAATCACTAGAGGAAACACCGGATGCAATATTTAATACTCGGCAGAAGATCGGCATGATGCATGTATGATGCATGGCACGTCAAAGTGCGATGCAATTAGGTCAAGATTAAGCGGAACCGGGGTCCCGACAATTAATTAGACGGTTCAAGTTATTTAGCTACCCCGCATATTAAATGTTGTTTAGCAAGGCAAGATAAGATACCGGTTCGCTACACAAGTTTAAATGAGGCCGATATGAGACTAGATTTGCCCGCATATGGCCCCATATTTAATTATTAGGTGAATCGGCAAAAGGCCCCCAAACCACAGATATGCATGCGAGTATGACAATTCCATATGCAACAAGTTGTTATGTTATAAAATAGGGTTCGAGGAAAAGGGTCACACATTAGGGTTCGGCGATCTTGTTAGGGTTCCGGGGTTCGTGGTCGGGGTCCAGGGTTCAGGGTTCGACGGCCTTGGCGGGATCGTTCTCGGACTCCGGGGGTTAGGGTCTTGGCGTTCCGGAAAGCCGGACTTGGTTCGGCGTCGGGGGCGCATCGGGTCCTTCCGGACGGTGTCGTTCTCGTCATCGCGAAGGCCTTGCCGGGTCCTACGGGGTCGTTCTTGTCTTCGGGGTGAAGCGCTTGTCGGTCTCGTGGCGATCTTTGCGTCTGGCGGTCTGCCGCATCCGCGTCTTGTCGTTCGGTGAAGCACTTGTCGATCCATGTGGGATCCTTTAATGTGGCGATGATCTCAGGTTCGGTCTCCGGTTCGGGTTTCGCGTCCGGGCGAAGATCATGGCGGTCATCGGGTTTGGGAGGAGAACATGGCGTCGGTGTGGCGGTCTTGTTGTTCCGTGTAAGACCTTGGGTGATCCTCGCATCGGTGCGGAAGGAGTTCTTGTCGTCGTGGTCTTGGCGTCTTTGGTCCGTCGACTGTCCTCGCGCCTTGAAACATCTTGACGCATGCCTTCGTAGCTTCACCAACGCCACCACACCAATTCTACTACTCTAGCGTCTCAAGATTGACTTGGAACCAGCGTGCTCAACAACAGAGCACGGCCGAACGGTGACCACGAGCACGTGGCGAGGACGAGCACGCAGCTGACGGAGAAGGGCGCCCGCTTGCTGGGAGACCGCGGGCTTGTGCTCGAGGAGGTAGCTGGGATGACGAGGCGGCGTTGGCAGGGTCGTCGGAGGAGTGGAGCCCGCGTTGGGCAGGCGGCAACGCGGTTGCCGAGGCGGGAGGCAGGCCGCGAGGCCGAGGCGGCGCGGCGAGCTGGCAGGCTTGCTGAGGCGGCCGGAGGCGCGAGCTGGGATGGGCGAGGCGGAGATGGTGGTGGCCGGGAGCGTGGCTGGTGGCGGTGGCTGCGTCGGGAAGCGAGGAGGCAACGGCGGCCGGACGCAAGCACGGGCAGGCGGAGCACGCTGCGGAGAGGCAGCGGGCTGGGGCTCGGGGAAGGAGGCGGGGACTGAGCTGCCGCGAGAGGCGCGCCCGGAGCCGAGAGAGGAGGGGCCGCGAGGCTTGAGGGACGGAGAGGCCCAGCGGCGCATGGCGGCGTGAGGCAGAGGTGGCGAGGGGGAGGCGGTTGGTGGGGCGGGAGGAGAGGCGGGCGATGGGGATGCTGCCGCTGAGGGGGAGGGCGGCGAGAGGCGGCGGGGAAGGGTGGTTGCCGGAGGGGGCGGGGAGCTGCAGAGGGGGTCGCGGGGTCAGCGAGCGAGGGAGAAGGGGAGGAAGACGCGGAAAAGGGAGGCGATGAACAGGGCGTCGCGTGGGGACAGGTGGGGACTGGTGGGGCCCGTGTGCGTGCGTGTCTGCGTGTGAGGAGGGTCTGGCTCGGTGGATGGGAGTGGGTTGGGTGCAGGTGGGCCACGTGGCCGGTTTTGATTGGCTAGGAAGAGGGGTATGCTGATGTGGCGCTCCAGGATTGGAGGGGGTGATGTGGAGGTAGGGGGGTGGGTAGATTAGTTAGTGAGTTTAGGATTTAGAGGGGCAGCGGTTGGACCGATTAGAAAAAAAACTGGGGCGGTCGTTCGGGTCGGGTTGGCCCGTTCGACTGCCCCTACAAAAATAAATAAAACTTTTATTTGATTTAATTGGGCCGTTTGCAACCCGATAGCAACAAAACAAAATTATTCCGGAGACCCGGTGTTTGACATTTGAATAGAGATGGGGCGTTTGGAAAACAAAACGGGCTTTGCGAAATAGTTTTGGCAAACAATGCATGATGATGACGATGCAATGCACAAATTCAACGCGATTTTCTGGTAGTGGTTTTGCGGGATGCCACAATTCGACACCACTAACAATGGATCTCGCCCTCGAGATCCGCCTCATGGTACCGGAAGGAAGGTCGGCGATCTGCATCTTCTCGCTTTGCGTAGATCCTCGCGACACCACTAACATGAGGTCGTTGTCCGTGATCGTCGAGAGAGCACTCCGGGACAAAAGGTCGAAGGTAGAGGTATAAACAATAAGCCACCCCTAGCTTCGAGGGAAAAGGGGGGAACCGATGCATTCTCATCCACTTCAATGTACAAAAGCGAATAGAAGGGGTAGTCGGCATGGGGGCCAATCCATCACGCACCCAAACTATTACTCTGCACAATCAGTAGAAAAGAGTGCAACCATTCTCGGAATCGATCAAGATCTCGACAAGCGAGGTTCGAACAAGGGAGTGATCAGACTGCATCGGATCTGGTAGAGGATGTCGTCGCGTCGGAAAACACCGAAGGAACAAACAAAGAACAAAGGACGGCACCACGCATTTAAGGATTTCCCGGATAGCATGAAGACGACGTAGCAACACCGTTATCGAAGAAGGAAGCGAAACCCTAATGCAGTGCAGCGGAAACCCAACCACGAGAATTCCTGGACTCGAAGAAAGATAAAAGAGCGGATTCAAAACACGTCGAGGGAAGAGAGGAATAGCAAAGGGGTAAGGAGTAAAACCAGACCTAGTCAGAACTATCCAACCGATTTTCCAAAATAGTTTTGACTCTCTACTTCGGTCGTTAGCTAGGTTATCCTACAGGCTGGACTTGTGGGGTATCGCACTCGAGCTCGATACTCTGTAACACCCTCGAATCGGACCTATGCAAGTTTGGGCAAAATTCACCAAACCCGCATAGAAACGATTCAAAGGTGCTCACCAGCACTTTCGTGCGGGTGGAAAAGCGAAGTAATAACATTACACAACAGTCCTCGATGGGACCCACGTAGCAGATATATATACAATGACTCAAAGAGTCAAGAGTACAGATATATTATACCAAAGATCCAAATCACCGAAAAGCGATAGAGCGTCCAGCTACGGACAAGATGCAAATGGGGCTAAGAGCCCGAAGAATAACCAATGGCGCCCATAACTCCTGCCCAAGCCGGAAGGGTAACCACCTAACGACGCCGATCTCAAAACCTTAACAAAGGGGTGCCGACAAAGGGCAAAACAGAAAACAAAGAAGAGGCGTCGATCGAGGCCGATTACAGCGAGGCTAGAATTGCGGTCCTCGCCACACAGTATGGTGGATCAAGCGGCAAAGCATGCACTAAACAACCTATAGAGACTCGATACATCTGGCGGATATCAGAGAGGGATAAGAATGACCTAACCGGATCCAACCTGAAGCTATCACCAAACAAACCCACCCTGGCGTTTCCCCCTCGAGACCAAACGAGGAAGTCAACCGAGGAACTCACACAGTTGGCAACTTTACTTATTTGGTTATCGTTGCAGCAATTACTAGTCAGGTATAGATAATCGTCCTGATAAAATAAGCGGTGGGCACATTTAGTTAACCATTCCGTTTAAGTTGTAACTCTTACTAATCGGAATCTGAGATAGTATGAGATAAACCCAAAACCCAGTGCTTGTTGGTACTTTTATTCAGCCATTTCGCTAGAAGTTGCAATACTTACTAGTCGATACAATTGTCATGGCGACAATCAAACAAGCAATTGTGGGCGTATTAATTAGCCATTCCATTATAGTGAAGCTGATTACTAGTCATTATAAGTCAAATTTTTAACAATAAACTTTAGTTATGCTTGTCTATGATCGAGATCTTGTGCTCCAAGTCGTCCATATCCGCGACACGGCTTTGAAAGTTTTACCGCCGGGTGCACCAATAGCAACACGCCGATCAACCTCGAAAAACCAAATCAAAACCCAATGAGGCTTTCACGACTGAACAATCACAGGATTCAGAAATATTTCGGGGCCACCCTTAAGTAGAATCCATAGCGGAGTAGGCAAGCTCGAGACGGCCTCAAGGTCTGCGTCAATGGCTGTGACGTGGGAACCCCAAACGGGCTTGTCGACACCGTAATCACTCCGCTTTCCTAAACAATGCAAAGGTGCTATCTCGCTGACAATCGTAAATAAAGCGAGAAGACATGGCATAAGTCAGGATAGTAATAAAACCTCAAACTAGTTTGTGGCCCCAAGAAATAAGACTGAATCAAGCTCGCTGGGGGTCCCATATACCTCCCGGATGTGGATAGCGCAAAAACAAGGAACAGGTATCAAGTACTCGGGGTCTTACGGGACACAAGTGGGCGTTCGGAAACCAAATATTTTCTATCACCCACCGATGCCTCTGCTTATTCAATTTTAGTTGTTAAACAGAAATTAAAGTGACGATAAGTAAACTAGAATCATCTCCAACATCAACATGCGGCAATACATCAGCAACTGTGGCATATGGCGACACACATCAGCACTTGAGCAAGCAACTACGACGCGCAAGTCCAACTATCTACCAAACAACAGGTAATAGGGGGTGTCCAAGGCAATATATGGCTGCAAGGGATGTCAAGGGTACGGAATCTAGAGCATCGCAACACAGATAGCAATAGATCAACAGGAGGGAATAAATGCTATAAAAGTAAGATAGGTAGAAAGGGGGAGATGCTGCTTTGAAAACATCGTCGAAGGTTCAACCGAAGATCGGGCGAAGCTCACATCAACTCAACGGCCTTATCCGCGAAGAAGCAAATCACTAGAGGAAACACCGGATGCAATATTTAATACTCGGCAGAAGATCGGCATGATGCATGTATGATGCATGGCATGTCAAAGTGCGATGCAATTAGGTCAAGATTAAGCGGAACCGGGTCCCGACAATTAATTAGACGGTTCAAGTTATTTAGCTACCCCGCATATTAAATGTTGTTTAGCAAGGCAAGATAAGATACCGGTTCGCTACACCAGTTTAAATGAGGCCGATATGAGACTAGATTTGCCGCATATGGCCCCATATTTAATTATTAGGTGAATCGGCAAAGGCCCCCAAACCACAGATATGCATGCGAGTATGACAATTCCATATGCAACAAGTTGTTATGTTATAAAATAGGGTTCGAGGAAAAGGGTCACACATTAGGGTTCGGCGATCTTGTTAGGGTTCCGGGGTTCGTGGTCGGGGTCCAGGGTTCAGGGTTCGACGGCCTTGGCGGGATCGTTCTCGGACTCCGGGGGTTAGGGTCTTGGCGTTCCGGAAAGCCGGACTTGGTTCGGCGTCGGGGGCGCATCGGGTCCTTCCGGACGGTGTCGTTCTCGTCATCGCGAAGGCCTTGCCGGGTCCTACGGGGTCGTTCTTGTCTTCGGGGTGAAGCGCTTGTCAGTCTCGTGGCGATCTTTGCGTCCTGGGGCGGTCCTGCCGCATCCGCGGTCTTGTCGTTCGGTGAAGCACTTGTCGCATCCATGTGGGATCCTTGACGAACTGTGGCGATGATCTCAGGTTCGGGTCTCCGGGGTTCGGGGTTTCGGCGTCCGGGGCGAAGATCATGGCGGTCATCGGGTTTGGGAGGGAGAACATGGCGTCGGTGTGGCGGTCTTGTTGTTCCGTGTAGAAGACCTTGGGGTGATCCTCGGGCATCGGTGCGGGAAGGAGTTCTTGTCGTGTCAGGGTCTTGGCGTCTTTGGTCCGTGCCGACTGTCCTCGCGGCCTTCGAAACATCTTGACGCATGCCTTTCGTAGCTTCACCAACGCCACCACACCAATTCTACTACTCTAGCGTCTCTGAAGATTGACTTGGAACCAGCGTGCTCCAACAGCAACCAGAGCACGGCCGAACGGTGACCACAGGCACAGGGCGAGGACGAGCACGCAGCTGCAACGGACAGAAGGGCGCCCGCTTCGATGCTGGGAGGCCGCGGGCTTGTGCTCGAGGAGGTAGCTGGGACAGACGAGGGCGACGTTCGGCGGCAGGGTCGTCGGAGGAGTGGAGCCAGCGTTGAGGCGGCAACGCGCCAGGGCGGCCTGAGCGGCAGGCGACGAGCGGCAAGGCGCAGCGGAGGGAGGCAGGCCGAGGCGAAGCTGGGCGCGCGGCCAGCGCAGCAAGCTTGCAGTGGCCGGAGGCGGCGAGCTCATGGGCTGGGATGGGCGAGGCGGAGATGGTGGTGGCCGAGGAGCGTGGCTGGTGGCGGTGGCTGCGCGGAAGCAGAGGAGGCAACGCCGGACGCAAGCACGGGCAGGCGGAGCACGCTGCGGAGAGAGGAGGCGGCCGGGCTCGGGGAAGGAGGCTGGGACGGGCCTGGCGCTTGGGAGGCGCGCCACGGAGCCGAGAGGAGGGGCCGCAGGCTTGAGGGACGGCGGAGAGGCCATGGCCAGCGCGCGCATGGCGGCGGGAGGCAGAGGTGGCGAGGGCCGAGGCGGTTGGTGGGCGGGAGGCGGGCGGCGGCGATGTGGGGGATGCGGCGTGGCGGGCTGCCTGAGGAGGCGGCGAGGCGAGGCGGGGAAGGTGGTTGCCGGAGGCGGGAGGCTGGAGGGTCGCGGGTCAGCGAGCGAGGGAGAAGGGGAGGAAGACGCGGAAAAGGGAGACGATGAACAGGGCGTCGCGTGGGGACAGGTGGGGACTGGTGGGGCCCGTGTGCGTGCGTGTCTGCGTGTGAGGAGGGTCTGGCTCGGTGGATGGGAGTGGGTTGGGTGCAGGTGGGCCACGTGGCCGGTTTTGATTGGCTAGGAAGAGGGGTATGCTGATGTGGCGCTCCAGGATTGGAGGGGGTGATGTGGAGGTAGGGGGTGGGTAGATTAGTTAGTGAGTTTAGGATTTAGAGGGGCAGCGGTTGGACCGATTAGAAAAAAAACTGGGGCGGTCGTTCGGGTCGGGTTGGCCCGTTCGACTGCCCCTACAAAAATAAATAAAACTTTTATTTGATTTAATTGGGCCGTTTGAAACCCGATAGCAACAAAAAAAAATTATTCCGGAGACCCGGTGTTTGACATTTGAATAGAGATGGGGCGTTTGGAAAACAAAACGGGCTTTGCGAAATAGTTTTGGCAAACAATGCATGATGATGACGATGCAATGCACAAATTCAACGCGATTTTCTGGTAGTGGTTTTGCGGGATGCCACACCTATGCTACCGTTATTATTACGTATTGCGCTGCTTGATGTTGTATTAAGAACTGGATCATGAGATCCCTATTTGTGTAAGAACTTATGTACGGCTTGTAATGGATGATGTACTATGGTATCCAATTCTGTTATGTCTCGCAAAAATGGTAATCCTGGGATTGCGATGTATGGCATAACAGGCATCTGGGATTAAAACTCCGGGTGTTGACAGTAACGATCTCCCCCACAATTACATGTGCGTTGTTGTCATCAAAGACGGTGATATCATCGCGACAATGCCGGGAATGGAGGCGAACCTCCCAATCCCAACGCCAACAACGGCGACCCTCCCAAACCCAATGCCAACAACGACGCCCGTCTAGACCCTAACGCTAAAGGCGGTGGCGGGTCAGGTCGCCCTCAGATCCACCTCACTGAGCCCAAGTGGGATAGGATAGGGACAGGGAAGCCTTACGAGGCAATCCCCTACCAATCGATGCATCTCGCGACATGATGATGGGATATCATTGGCTCCTCGTAAAGGATCAAAACTGCCAACATGCGATGCACGCTCAACTCAAGTAGCGCAATAAGGTAGCGGACAAATCGAGTGTTAGGCGAGCTACACTCTCTTCTTTCGCTGGTTCCTCCTTAAAGGGCAACGACGGCGGCGCCCGCAAGATGTGCTCTCGGCTGGACCATCTAGGCACATATGCAAGGAGCCAGGTGTAACACCCTCAGAATCGGCCCTATGCAAGTTTTAGCGAAACTCGCCAAACCCGCATAGAAACGATTCGAAGGTGCCCACCAGGCACTTTCGTGCGGGTGGAAAGCAAAGTAATAACATTACACAACAGCCCTCGATGGGACCCACAGAACAGATATATATACAACAGCGACTCACAGAGTCAAGAATACAAAATATACGGTACGAAGACCCAAATCACCTCGAAAACGATGGAGCGTCCGACTACGGACAAGATGCAAATGGGGCTAAGAGCCCTGAAGAATAACCAATGGCGTCCATAACCCTGCCCAGGCCAAGCCGGAAGGGTAACCCTGCTAACGGCGTCGATCTCAAAACCTGCTTAAACAAAAGGGGTGCCGACAAAGGGCAAAGGAAAAGAAGGAGCGTCGATCGAGGCCGATGCAGCGAGGCTAGAATTGGCGGTCCTCGCCTACATAGGTATGGTGGATGGCGGCGGCAACATGCACTAAACAACCTATAGAGACTCGATACAACTGGCGGCTATCAGAGAGGGGTGAGAAAGACCTATTCGGAACCAACCTGATACTACCAACAAACAAACCCATCCTGGCGTTTCCCCCTCGAGACCAAACGAGGAAGTCAACCGAGGAACTCACACCGTTGGCAGTTTTACTTATTCAGTTATAGTTGCGGCACTTTACTAGTCAGGTTTAGATAATCATTCTGATAAAGTAAGCTGTGGGCACTTTTAGTTAACCATTCCGTTATAGTGGCAACACTTACTAGTCAGATACAAATAGCATGAGATAAACCCAAAAAAAACCCAGCAGTTGTTGGTATTTTTACTTAGCCATTCCGTTGTAGTGAAGCTGATTACTAATCATATCGGATACAAGTCAATTTACAACAGTAAACTTTAGTTATAGTTGTCTATGATCAAGCACTGTGCTCCAAGTCGTCCATAACCGCGGACACGGCTTCTCGAAAAGATTTAACCCTGCAGGGGTGCACCAAAGTATCCACAGGCACTTCGACCCTTTTGCGGATCGGTTAACATACACCCATCGGTATGTCGGCGGGCCTAAGTCACGACGTTCCCGCACCCAAAGCAAGCACGGGGCCACCCACTAAGTACACCATAGCGAAGTCGGCCGGTCTCCGAGACGGACTTAGGGTTTGCGTCAGTGGCTGTAAACGACAGCAGGTCCCCAATCGGGGACTGTCGATACAGCGAAAACACTCCGCTTCCTAAACAGTACAGCGTGCTCCTCACACAATCGTAAATAAAGCGGTAAACATGGCATAAGTACAGGATAGTAAATAAAACCTCAAACTAGTTTGTGGCCCCCAGTACAATACTTTGAAATCAGGTAATAATCAATGGGGGGCCCATATCTCCCCACCTGTGGTTAGCGCGCTCGATCTCGGAACAGGTGTCAAGAACTCGGGTCCTACGGGACACAAGTGGGCGGTCGGAAACCAAATCTTACCTATCACCCACCGATGCCTCTGCTTAATTCAATTTTAGTTGTTAAACAGTAATTAAAGTGAACGATAAGTAAAGCCATGATCATCTCCAACGTCAACATGCGGCAATCCTCCAACAATTGTGGTACTGGTCGACACACAAACACTTGAGCAAGCGACTACGACACGCGGGTCCAACTATCTACCAAACAACAGGTAATAGGATGTGTCCAAGGCTATATATGGCTGCAAGGGATATCGCGGGTACGAAACTAGAGCAACGCAACACAAATAGCAATAGATCAACAGGAGGGAAGTAAATACTATAAAAGTAAGATAGGTAGAAAGGGGGAGATGCTCGCCTGAAAACATTGTCGTAGGCTCAACCGAAGATCGAGGCGAAGCTCACATCAACTCAACGGCCTTATCCGCGAAGAAGCAAAACACTAGAAGAAACATCGGAGGCAATATTTAATACACGGCAGAAGATCGGCATGATGCATGTATGAGGCATGGCATGGCAAAGGCGATGCAATTAGGTCAAATTAAGCGGAACCGGGGTCCCGACATTAATTAGGTGGTTCAAGTTATTTGTCTACCCCGCAATTTAAATGTTGTTTTAGCATGGCAAAAGATAGCACCGGTTCGCTACACAAATTTAAATGAGGCCAATATAAGGCTAGATTTGTCCGCATATGGGCCCCATATTTAATTATTAGGTGAATCGGCATAAGGCCCCCAAACCACAGACAAGATGCATGCAAGTATGACAATTTAATATGCAACAAGTTGATATGTTATAAAATAGGGTTCGAGGAAAAAGGGGGTCACACATCAGAGGGGGCTCGACGATCTTGGGTTCCGGGGTTCGGGGTCGGTCTCAGGGTTCGGCGGATCTGGGGTTCGGGGTTCGGCGGAAGCGTTCTCGGATTCCGGGGTAGTAGATCTTGTCGCATCCGCGGCCTTCGGGTACGGGATCGGTTTCCGGGTTCGGGGGTCTCGGCGTTCCATGAAGGAGTACTTGGCCTGGCGTCGGGGCATCGGTACCGTCCTGGTTGCTGTCGTTCTTGTCGTAGCGAAGCTCTTGTCGGGTCTGCGCCATCGAGTCGATCTTGGCGTCAGGGGAATTCCCGATGTTCCGTGGAGAAGATCTTGGCGCTCTCGAGGTAGTCCCTGGCGTATCCGTGTCTACGTCCTTGGCATCCGGGTTTTCGGTTCCATGTAGGAGATCTCGTCGAGGGTCTTCGGGTTCCGAGGAGAAGCACTTGAGTGGCATAGCCCTCGGGTTATCGGGTTCGGGGATCTTCTGATGCCATGGGTTCTCTCCGCTCCAGGGATTCACGGCGCCAAAGAACTTGGTTTGGCCCTTGTTTGGTACTTTGTACGTCTTGCAAGGACGCGCGGGCGGCCAAGGCACTCGCAGCAGCGGCCGAGGATGCAGCGTGGGGGACCCGACGAGGGGATCATGGCCGAGCTCGCAGGAGGCCGCGGGGGCAGGCTCGGGTCCGGCCAGCGGGCAACTCGGACGCAGACGGGTGACCGGAGAGGGGACGACGGCGGTGGCGTCGGGAGGCTCGGTGACAGGGCTCGGGAGGCGGAGGCGGAGCTCAGGCGAGCTCGACGAAGCAGGCGGAGGAGGCGCTTGGCGTCAGCGTCCGAGGCGGGAGCACGGCAGAGGTGCGCCGGGGAGCTGGGGACCGGAAGGTGAGGGGCAGCCTTGGAGGCTCGGGCGGCCTGGGCGCGGGCGCGGGCTGGCGGGGGTCTGCCGAGGCGGGCGGGGAGCACACCGCGGAGGCGGGAGGCGCTTGGCTTCGGCCGCGGGGCCTGGAGGCGGGCGGAACTCCAGCGGGCGCCAGCGAGAGCGGGAGGGCGCGAGGCAGCGGGGCGGCGCTATGAGGATGCGGGCGAGGAGGCGGCGTGCGGGCGTAAGCGTCTTGGCCGCAGACGCCTGAGGGGCCAGCGGCGCGACAGCGGGCAGCGGATGCGGGGTGGGGTGCGCGGGTGGAGAGGTTGGAGGAGGGAGGCGGCTGCTGGGGAGCAAAGCGAGGCGGCCGGGCAGGCGAGGCAGTGGTGGGCCAGGGCGAGCTGGGAGGAAGAGGAGGGAGGCGGGGCAGGGACGCGTGCGGAGAGGCGGTTCCAGGGGAGGCGGGTCGCGTGGCGTGGGCAGGTGGGGCGTGGGGCCCAGGGTGGGTCCCGCGGGGGCGGACCGGGTCCAGGGGGAGGGCAGAGTGGTGGGGATTCGGTGTGGGGGGTGGCGTGTGTGGGGCAGGGTTGAGAGGAGAGAGAGGGAAGAGGGGGAGGGGGTGATGTGGCAGGGTGGGATTGGTAGAGGGAAGAGGCAGGGTGACGTGGCGGCCTAGGATAGGTGGGAGTGAGGTGGCCAGGGGGTGTGGGTAGGTAGTTTGGTAGGTTTAGGAAATGGGTGGGACTGGTGGTTGGACCGATTTAAAAATGGGGGTGGTCGTTCGGGTCGATCTGGCCCGTTTGACTGCCCCCACTAAAACAATTAAACCTTTTTATTTATTTTAACGGGCCATATGCAAACCGATAGCGGCCAAAACAAATTATTCCGGGGACCCGGTTTTGATGTTTGAATAAAGAGGGGCGTTTAGAAAACAACACGGGCTTGCGAAAAATAGTTTTATGCAAACAATGCATGATGATGACGATGCAATGCACAAAATCAACGCGATTTTCTAGTAGTGGTTTTGTGGGATGCCACACCAGGCCACCAAAGCCCTCAACTTCTCTTTCATGTTGGTGGACTCGCTGGGTAATATGATACCCAAGACTCCGCAATCCGCGGTGATAGCAGTTACCACATATCTGCTAACCAACCAGCCACTGGTTGGGGATCCACGATCTGCCGTCCATCGATCTACCATCGCTGTCCTTGGGATGGTAGAGGCCGCGTGACGAGGTTCGATCTCATCAATGCCCATTATTATGGACTTGGGTTTTGGAGAAGATGGGGAAGCTGGACATCGCGAAACGGTTAATAGGCAAGAAACGCGGGGACACGATGTTTACCCAGGTTCAGGCCCCCATAGGGAAAACCCTACTCCTATTTGTCTATTCTTGATTGATGGCGAGGCCAAAAGTTACAGGGGTGCGCATATGCAATCTGGCGTGAAGTGTGTGATAGGTTATGAGAGAGATCGTCCTCCTCTCCGTGCCCTCCTGGCCTTTATATAGATAGGCTAGGTCCCGGGTAGGTCGAGTTGGTTACAAATTAGGGTTAACCCCTTTGATATTCTATCTACACTTAGCCATGTCCTCCAAGAAGTCAAATTCTCTCCAGGCTTGGGCCATCCGAAGTCTTCTTGGGCTTTGCGTTTGCAGCAGGTCTTCCCGTGGGCCTCCACTGGGCTGGACTAGGTAGCCTAACATCAGGTACCCATAGGGCATATACATATCACCGCGTTAACCACGGACCCAACTACAGAGCCGAAGAAATAAACAGTGTCATTCACGAGGAATTGCTCTCCATCATCCGACGAGGATGATCACGGTCGGTCACAGCGACGCCGTAGCCCGCGGAAAAAAAGCCACAACTACAACGCTCGCGACGAGATCACACAACGCAAAGTAGGCAAGACACGCGCCAAGAATGCCTACTCCATCGATTTAGAAGACGGAGACACTGATTTTTGTGGCGCTAGATGCTTCAGTCGAGCCATACGACAGACTCGGATGCCCAAAGGCTTCAAGCTTCCTTCGGACATCCCGAAGTTCGTGTTGGAGATTGATACGTCATAAACGTATCTATAATTTTTGATGCTCCATGCTTGTTTTTTATCCACTTTTCTTTGCTTTGTCTTTCCTTTGAGATGTGTTTATATGTTTTTCTGGACTAACCTATTAACAAGTTGTCACAATACCAGTTGCATGTTTTCTTCTGTTTTTGGTTCTAGAAAAGGCAGAAAATCAATATTCTCGGAATTGGACGGGACGAAAGCCAAAGTCAACATTTTATCATGAGGAACAAGGAGCCAGAGTACGAGACGGAGGGGAGGCACCATGTAACATCCCAAAAATACCAAACTTAGATCATCAACCACTAATCATCAAGATTAGGGTTAACAAAAACTTTTCTAAATAAATTCATGAATGCATGTATATGTGTATGCATGGATTTTGAATTTCTTTAAAAACCACCTTGTTTGTGTGATCCATTGCTTGTAAAATGTTTCTTAGGTGAAATGAACATCATCTAAAACATTTCCCACACTTTTCCTAAAGACAAGTAAATCAAAACAAATATATTAGGTGAATGGTCATTTTGACCAATTTAACTCCCATGCCTACTTTGGTTGTCTCAAACTTTCAGAACCTAACATAAACTTTTCTGGATCTTTGCACCCCTTGAATGTACTCATAACAAAGTATCAAGGCCCACTTTGTGATCATCTAGAAACTTTCAAATGCATAGTTTAAATGACAATTCAAAATTGAATCTTCTTCATATGGGAAGATCCCACTTTTTCAAAAACCACTCAAACATGCTCAACTTTCAAAACCCAAGCATCTGCAGACTCACCAGCACCAATCTAGCAAACCCACCAAAAATCATTTCAAAATTCAAAACTTGATTTCATGCGGCCATTTCATCAAACAGGTTGCAGACACAAATCAAACAAAACATCAAACACTATAGTGTGCAGTGTTTTGAGCGTAACTTGTTCCCTAGTTAGCTCACACACAACTCAGTAGATCATCTAGGAATATTAGCCCAACACTAGCACCCCTGTGAGCTTGCCATTGCCATTAATGGTGAACAGACGAGCACCTCAATGCCACCCCATTGTGGACAGCAGGCTAGAGGAAGAACTAGCCGTGCCAACCTTGTCTAGGAGGCAGCCCACCGTCCATCGCCACTCCCTGTCCCAGCCTCAAGCGTTGCCAAGCCCTGGACCACGCGCACAAGCCGCGCCCAGACCATGCCGAGCGTGCGCCAGAGCGCCACCCTTGACCATCACCCACAGACCGCGCGCCGCCCTCACCGCGCGCACACATGATCACCACCGACCCAGGAGACCGCCAGACATCCCCGTTTGCCGCCCCGTGCCATACATCCACCGCCCGCCGTCGAAGACGCCACCTCTGCCGCGCAGAGCACCGGCCGTTCCAGACCAAACCACACCGCCCCATGCCTCGCGACCATGTCGTTGAGCATCGCCAGGAGACACAGCACCGTCCCCTACCCTTGCCCATGCCATTAGCCGCATGTAACGCCGCCGATGAGCTCACTGCGCCTGACGGTCCCCTCGCCGACTATAAATAGAGGCCACCCGCCGATTTCTTCACACCATCTCACCCTCTCATCACTAATCGTGCCACACCATTCTCGAGCAAGGCGAGCACCACCTCGCCGAATTTCACAGAGCCTGCCACGGAGAAGAAGGGAGCCAGCGATTGAGCCGCCAGAGCTGCGACCACCCCTGAGTTCGCCGTCGTCGACTTCGCCTCGCCCGCCTCGACCTCGCCAAGATGCCGGTGAGCCCCAGCACCCTCACCGGCCGCACTAGGTTTCGTTATCGCCGGAGTTGTCTCGCCGACGATGACCCTCACTGTTGGATTAGAACTAGATCGAACGATCCACGTTGCCCATAGCGCTCGCCCAGCCCGTGTCACGGCAGTGGGGACACCCACTTAAGCAGCCAGCTGAGCATCAGCTTAGCAGTCGCCCGTTAGAATTTCCCGCGCAGCCCAGCAATTCAAATTAAGACTTTTCTATTTCTTTTCAAACACACTTTAGCACCCAACTTCAAAAATCAACCCAGATCAATTCAGTGCACCAAATTGGATGAAACCAATTTTGTTGGAAAGGTCTGTGAATACTTAATCCAAGCCCGTTGGATTCAAGTCATTTGGATATGTAGATCACCCATAGCAAAAATAACAAGGCAGAAGCTTTTCTGCATTCAAACATTTTTAAAATTTAAACCATAAAAGCTTTTGAGTTGGTTCCAACTCTCAAAAATCACATTTTACCATACCTTTGAGAATATATAAAACTATATATAGGTTTACTTGCAGAAATAATGTTCAAGTAATAAAAGAATGCTTCATAAGCATTTCTAGCCACTTTAATTAATTAAAATAAAAGGGTAAAACCTTATTAAATTGTGACACCACTTTAAATCACATTCCCATGGACTACAATATGTGGTGATGACATGTGTCAACATGATCCCATGTTTAGTTTGGAGAATATTAAATCTTAAGTAATTTTTCAATGAGTAGAAATTACTTTTCTAAAAATAAAAAGATTTAAACCAAGCCTTAACCTTGTAATGTTAGAGATGATGCTAGATCATCAATAGGACCCTTGTGTGTGATGATTTCAAGTAGTTAAGTATTGTTTGGTGATTGTGTACCTCGTATTTATTCATAGACGCTAGTACCTACCAAGGATACGAGGAGGAAGGAGGATACTACGAAGAGGAAGCCGAGGAGAACTTCAACCACTGCTCTGCACAAGGCAAGCCTAATACTAATAGTTGAATGTGCAAGCTAAAACTTGCAAGACACTCTACTTTAGCAGGCCTTACTAATCAAGTTGACCTATGCAAGCTAAAACTTGCAAGACACTCTACTTTAGCAAGATGATACTATACCTATGCAAGCTTATACTCATATTGGTGCAAGCTAACACTTGCAAGATACCCTACTGATGCCACAAACCCATACTTGTGACCCTACTTGCTTGTTAAAAACAATCCTAGTTTTATGTGCAAGCATCTTACTTTATTGCTTTATCTAAGCTTACTTAGAGTCTACCTAAGAGTTTGGTAGATACTAGATAGTTGTGCTGAAGGTTGCTTAAAGAGCATAAAATTTGGCCTAAGCTAGAAACCTTGATATCAGCCTAAGATATAAGGTTGGACTTAGTGAAAATCCACTAGTTACCACCCCTCATTAGTACTACCTGTAGGGGTTCGTAGCATGGAAAACAAAATTTTTCTATCGCATACAAACAAACAAGCCAAGATCTATCTACTAGATTGTAGCAACGAGTCGATGGTATAACTTACCCTCGAAGATTCCAAAGCGTTTAACGAGAGCGGATTCTCGTGGGTGATGTAGTCGTACTCTTCCCGATCTCAAGATCGTGTAGACGATCCTTCCAGCGCCACGTTCGGCGCTCGCAATCGGTCACACGTTCGGTTCGACGAAGACCTTCCTCTCCCTTGTTCCAGCAGAAATGGAGGTTGTAGTACTCTCCTCGCGATTCCGGCAAACTGGCGTGGTACCTAAGTAGAGGGAGATCCGCAGGCTTCGCTTAAGCCGTGCGGTATGGTGGAGCTTATGAGAGAGGATATTAGTGGTCTAGTAATTAGACACACCAATTAGAAGGCTCTAAACCAATTAGAAGGATCTAAACCGCTGGCTAAAGCAATTAGAAGCTCTAAACCAAAACGGCTCTAAACCGGAGATCTAGAGTAGAAAGTTATGTGTCTATGGGAGGAGCCCGGCCCCTCCCTATATGGGAGGGGGGTCCTTGGCGCGCCCGGCGAGGGAGGGAGTCCCTCCCCAACTCGGCCTAGGGCTGGCGCCGGCCTGGAGGAGTCCAACTCCTCCTCCAAGTTGGTTCCAACTCCTCTTGCTTGTTTCCCACAGCTTGTTTTGGGTTTGACTTTCAAACGGACATTTGACTTTTCTGTTTTAGGATTCAATTTAATCCTTTATTTGGGACAGCAAGAACACTTAGTACATGATGCAATCATTCAATGAGCAATGACACATTCATGTACCCTTCCCCGGAGTGCTTGGGACAATCCGAACCTTCTAGAACATTCCATGAAAACACGGAATCATTCCCGAACTCCGGCAGGACTTTCCTTATATGAATCTTATTCTCGGACCATTCCGGATCACCTAGTGATATCCCGAATCCCATCCGAGACTCCGAACAACATTCGGTCTCTTTCTCATAATACCATAACTACTCAAACAACGTCGAATCCTTAAGTGTGTCTCCCTACGGTTCGTGAATTATGCGGACATGATCGAGACACTTCTCCGAACAATAACCAATAGAGGAATCTGGAAATTCATATGGCTCTACATATTTCTACTATTACGTTGCGATCGAATGAACCACTTACATACGATACCAATTTCCCTTTGTCTCACGATATGTTACTTACCCGAGGTCATGATCGTCGGTATCTCTGCATACCTAGTTCAACCTCGTTACTGATAAGTACTCTTTTCTCGTTCCCGTGATATGTGATCCCTTGTGACCAAGTCACATGCTTGCAAGCTAATTGGATGACATTCCACCGAGAGGGCCAGAGTATATCTATCCGTCATGTGGATGGACAAATCCCTCTTGATCCATGTGTTTCAACCAATACTTTCCGAACACTTAATGCCACCTTTATAGCCACCCGATTCACGGTGTGGTGTTTGATGTCATCAAAGCATCCATCCGTAAAGGTGATATGCATGATCTCATGGTCGAAGGAATTAGGTTACTATGTATCGAAAGCATATAGCAATTGAACTAATGAAATGACTTGATCTTTATGCTACGCTTATCAATAGGAGTATGTCCACCATATCATTCTCCTAACGATATGATCTTGTTGTTGATAACATCTCAATGTTCATGATATGGAAACCACAATCATTAATCAACCAACAAGCTAGTGAAGTATAGAGGCTATACTAGGGACTTCAAATTAGGTTTACAAATCACACAAGTATTAATGGTTTCCTTGTTAATACTATTATAGCATGAATGTAAACATTTATCATAAACACAAAGATATAATAATAACTACATTTATTATTGCCTCTAGGGCATATCTCCACAGTCTCCCACTTGCACTAGAGTCATCTAATCTAGATTACATGGTAATATACCGAACACCCATGGCAGTTTGGTGTTGGTCATGTTTTGCCCTCGGGAGAGGTTTAGTCACGGATCCGCCACATTCGGATCTGTGTGTACTTTGCAAATCTTTATATCCCCATCCGGATATGTTCTCGAATAGCGTGAAAACGCAGCTTGATATGCTTCACTTCTTGTGTGACCTTGGTTCTTGCGCATTGGCTATGGCCCATGTTATCACAAGAGATAGACATTGGGTCCAGTAGCGCACTTGGAACCACACCCAGCTCTGTAATGAACTCTTTCATCCATATCGCTTCTTGTGAAGCCTCCGGCAACCATGTATTCCGATTCGCTTGAAGATCTCACCACAACGCTTTGCTTTGCACTCCTCCACTAATGCTGCACCATTCAAAATAAATACGATCCGGATTGTGATTTAGAATCATCGGATCGGTGTTCCAACTAGCATCGGTGTAACCATTAACAACGAGCTGTTCATCACCTCCATAAGAAAGAACCATATCCTTAGTTCTTCTCAAGTACTTAAGGATGTTTTTGATCTGTCCAATGATCCACTCTGGATCACTTTGATATCTGCTAGTTAAACTAACGGCATATGCAATGTCGGGTCTAGTACATAGCATGGCATACATTAGAGATCCTATGGCTGAGGCATAGGAGTCTTACTCATCCTTTCTCTATCTTACGCGATGTCGGACTTTGAGTTTTACTCAAGGTCGTATTGGGCAACATGGGCAAGAACCCTTTCTTGCTTTCTTCCATTCCAAATCTCTTTAGAACTTTGTCCAAATATGTACTCTGTGACAATGATATTTGGCGTTTCGATCTATCTCTATAAATCTTTATGCCTAATATGTAAGTTGCTTCGCCAAGATCCTTCATTGAAAAACTATTATTCAAATATTCCTTGACACTATTAAGAAGGTCTACATCATTCCCAATCAACAATATGTCATCCACATAAAGTATTAAGAATGCTATAGAGCTCCCACTCACTTTCTTGTAAATACAAGCTTCTCCATAAGTTTGTATAAAACCAAAACTTTTGATTACCTTATCAAAACGTTGATTCCAACTTCGGGATGCTTGCTTCAATCCATAGATGGACCGTTGAAGTTTGCATACCTTGTTAGCATCTATAGGATCGACAAAACCTTTGGGTTGCATCATATACAACTCTTCATCAATGTCTCCATTGAGGAATGCTGTTTTGACATCCATCTGCCATATCTCATAATCATAATATGCAGCGATTGCTAACATAATCCTCACAGACTTTAGCTTCGCTACTGGTGAGAAAGTCTCATCGTAGTCAACTCCTTGAATTTGTCGAAACCCTTTTGCGACAAGTCGAGCTTTATAGATGATAACATTACCATCAAGATCTGTTTTCTTCTTGAAAATCCATTTGTTCTCGACGACCTTCCGCCATCCGTAAGTCCACCAAAGTCCATACTTGGTTTTCGTACATGGATCCAATCTCGGATTTCATGGCTTCTTGCCATTTATTGGAATCTGGGCTCATCATCGCTTCCTCATATGTATCGGGGTCATCGGTGTTGTCCACCACCATGACATTCATAACGGAATCATACCAATGGAGTGGTACGAGTTCTCGTTGACCTCCGAGGCTCAGAGCAGCTTCAACCGAAGTTTCATGATCATCATCATTAGCTTCCTCCCTTATTGGTGCAGCACCACAGAACTTCTTCCGGTCTGCGCTACTCGCAATTTCGAGAGAAGGTTCAACAACCTCGTCGAGTTCTACTTTCCTTCCAGTCACTTCTTTCGAGAGAAATTCCTTCTCTAGAAAGGATCCATTCTTAACAGAATGTTTTGCCTTCGGATCTATGATAGAAGGTATACCCAATAGTTTCCTTCGGGTATCCTATGAAGACGCATTTTTCCGCTTTGGGTTCAAGCTTGTCCGGCTGTAACTTCTTTACATAGGCTTCGCATCCCCAAACTTTAAGGAACGAAAATTTAGGTTTCTTCCCAAACCATAATTCATACGGTGTCGTTTCAACGGATTTAGACGGTGCCCTATTTAAAGTGAATGCGGCTGTTTCTAATGCATAACCCCAAAATGATAGCGGTAAATCTATAAGTGACATCATAGAACGAACCATATCTAAGAGAGTTCGATTACGACGTTCGGACACACCATTACGCTGTGGTGTTCCCGGCGGTGTCAATTGTGAAAGTATTCCGCATTTCTTTAAATGCTCGCCAAACTCGTAACTTAGATATTCACCTCCACGATCAGAACGTAGAAATTTAATCTTCTTGTTACGTTGATTCTCTACCTCACTTTGAAACTCCTTAAACTTCTCGAAAGTTTTCGACTTATGTTTCATGAAATAGATATATCCATATCTACTCAAGTCATCCGTGAAGGTAAGAACATAACGATAACCACATGACGCTACACTCATTGGACCACACACACATCGGTATGTATGATTTCCAATAAGTCCGTAGCTCGCTCCATCATACCGGAAAATGGAGTCTTAGTCATTTTTCCCATCAGACATGCTTCGCATCTTTCAAGTGATTCAAAATCAAGTGATTCAAGAAGTCCATCGGAATGGAGTTTCTTCATACGTTTCACTCGATGTGACCAAGACAGCGATTGCCACATATAGGTCGAATTATCGCTTGATTTCAAACGTTTAGCCTCAATGTTGTTGATATGTGTATTTCCACTATCGAGATTCAATAAGAATAGACCATCTATCAAAGGTGCATGTGCATAAAACATATTACTCATATAAATAGAACAACCATTATTCTCAGATTTAAACAAGTAACCGCCTCGCAATAAACAAGATCCCGATATAATGTTCATGCTCAACGCAGTAATCAATAACAATTATTTAAGTATAAAACTAATCCGATGGTAGATGAAGGGGTAGCGTCGACCGCGATCACATCAACCTTTGATCCGTTTCCCACGCATCGTCACCTCGTTCTTCGCTAGCTTCCGCTTATTCTGCAAAGACCTGTTTGAGTTACAAATATGAGCAACCTAACAAGATCAAATACCGCACTACTACGGTACTAGTGAGATACACATCAATAACATGTATATCGGATATACCTTTCTTCTTGATGTTGCCGTTCTTCGATCCGCCAAGTACTTTGGGCAATTCCGCTTCGGACCTTCTCCCTTGCGGAAAAGCACTCGGTTTCAGGCTTAGGTCCAGCCTGGTCTTCTTCGTCGTGGTAGCTTTCTTACCACCCTTCTTGAAGTGTCCCTTTGCTTAGACTTGCCTTTCTTGAATTTGGTGGTCTTATTGACCAACAACACTTGGTGCTCTTTCTTGATCTCCACTTGCAGATTTCAACATGGCAAAGAGTTACGCAACGTCTTGTTCATGTTCTCGCATGTTGTAGTTCATCACAAAGTTCTTGTAACTTGGTGGTAGTGATTGGAGGACACGGTAAATCCCCAAAGCATTAGGAATCACTATACCCAAGCTTTGAAGTTTGTTTGCGTGCGGACATCTTAAGCACATGCTCACCGACGGAGCTGCCCTCTTCCATCTTGCGCTTAAAGAACTTTTCGAAGCCTCATAGCTTTCAATTGCCGCATGAGTCTCAAAAATCAATTTGAGATCCTCGACAATATCATATGGGTCTGACTCTTCAAACCTTTTACAAGCTCGATTCTAAACCATACAAGATAGCACATCGAACTATGGAGTACCGATTCTTCGAGCGAGGTAAACATTCTTTACTTCATCGGAAGCATCACCGCAGTGGGTCACCCAATGTGCATCCAAAGACATAGGTCAAATTACCAGCTGTGAGGACAATCCTCAAATTGCGGAACCAATCCGCGAAGTTGCTTCCATTGTTTTTCAACTTTTCTTTCTCTAGGAACGCATTAAAATTGATGGTAGGGGCTGCCATTGATCTACAACATATTTGCAATAGTTTAGACTAAGTTTATGACAAATTGAGTTCAAATTAATTAATGAAATTAAACTAGGTGAACTCCCACTCAAAACAATATCCCTCACATTGTTTTAGTGATCACACGAACCAAATCCACCACATCAACACCGATCATCACGAGAGTTGATATAGTTTCAATGGCGAACAATCATCATGTTCATCATATCTACTATACGATTCATGCTTTACCTTCGGTGATCCGTGTTCCGAGACCATGTCCGTACATGCTAGGCTCACAAGATCAAACCTTAGTTTCGCATGAGCAAATCTGGCTTACTCACGTTGTATACACTTGCAGAATCTATCACACCCGATCATCACGTGGTGCTTCGAAACAACAAGCTTTAGCAACGGTGCTAACTAAGGGTGAACACTTTATGATTTGAAATTGATGTGCATGAGGGATCATCTTATAATGCTACCGCTCACTACTAAGCAATACAAGATGCATAAAGGATTAACATCACATGCAATTCAATATATATGTGATATGATATGGCCTTTCTTCTTCGTGCCTCCGATCTCCATCTTCAAGCACCTAACATGATCTCCATCATCACCGCATTGCATCAAGGTCAATGACGCTTCTCCATGGTTGTCGCCCACCGCTTCAACTATTACAACTACTTTGAATAGACACGCTGGTCTTAACATAAATTAAAGACAACCATATATTCTCGCCGTTGTCGACTTACAATAAGGAACATTGCATACATCAAATATAATCACAATCATGGCCATATCACATCATCAACACCCTGCAAAACAAAGTTAGACGCTTCTACTTTCTTTGCATATTTTACGTGGTTTGGGGCTTTCAATAAGTGTCGCTCTAACTTACGAACAAGAACCACAACATTGATACTAGCATTGTTGATCACCCGTTGTAAATTGGATCTTAACTATGCTAGGAGAAACATGCACCATAAAGCCACTTATGCAATACAAGTTGCATGTCAAGCGTGGAGCAAGTCTCATGAACGATGTCATGTAAGGTTAGCCCGGGCCGCTTCATCCCAATATACCGCAAGATGCAAAGTACACAAAAAGCAATCTACAATAAAAGCATCAACGCCACAATGACCATTGTGTTCTACTCGTGCACCAGATCTACATATAGACACGGCTCTGATACCACTGTAGGGGTTCGTAGCATGGAAAACAAAATTTTTCTATCTCATACAAACAAACAAGACAAGATCTATCTACTAGATTGTAGCAACGAGTCGATGGAATAACTTACCCTCGAAGATTCCAAAGTGTTTAACGAGAGCGGATTCTCGTGGGTGATGTAGTCGTACTCTTTCCGATCTCAAGATCGTAGACGATCCTTCCAGCGCCACGTTCCTGCAGCGCCCCGCAATCGGTCACACGCTCGGTACTGACGAAGACCTTCCTCTCCCTTGTTCCAAGCAGGCGGAGGTTGTAGTACTCTCCTCGGCAAAGACAACGGGCGTGGTACCTAAGTAGAGGGAGATCCCGCAGGCTTCGCCTTAAGCCGGTGCAGTATGGTGGAGCTTATGAGAGAGGCTATTAGTGGTCTAGTAATTAGACACACCAATTAGAAGGCTCTAAACCAATTAGAAGGCTCTAAACCGGGCTAAAGCAATTAGAAGCTCTAAACCAAAACGGCTCTAAACCGGAGATCTAGAGTAGAAAGTTATGTGTCTATGGAGGAGCCTGCCCCTCCTTATATGGGAGGGGGTCCTTGGCGCCAGGAGGGAGGAGTCCTCCCAACTCGCCTAGGGTGGCGCCGGCCCTGGAGGAGTCCAACTCCTCCTCCAAGTTGGTTCCAACTCCTCTTGCTTGTTTCCATAGTTTCTTGTTTTGGCATTGACTTTCAAACCGACATTTGACTTTTCTGTTTTAGGATTCAATTTAATCCTTTATTTGGGACAGCAAGAACACTTAGTACATGATGCAATCATTCAATGAGCAATGACACATTCATGTACCCTTCCCCGGAGTGCCGGACAATCCGAACCTTCTAGAACATTCCCGATGAAAACACTAATCATTCCGAACTCAAACGGACTTTCCTTATATGAATCTTATTCTCCGGACCATTCCGGATCACCTCGTGATATCCCGGATCCCATCCGAGACTCCGAACAACATTCGGTCTCTTTCTCATAATACCATAACTACTCAAACAACGTCGAATCCTTAAGTGTGTCTCCCTACGGTTCGTGAATTATGCGGACATGATCGAGACACTTCTCCGAACAATAACCAATAGAGGAATCTGGAAATTCATATGGCTCCCACATATTTCTACGATTACTTTGCGATCGAATGAACCACTTACATACGATACCAATTTCCCTTGGGTTAATTAGATAGATGCCATTGCAACTTCCAGCTATTTCAGAAACGCCACTGCAACTCTCAACTTTTGAAAAACGCCACTACAACTCTATGTACATCCCAAATATACCATTACACCTACTTACACATCATATACTAGCAATTATACAGTGTATTCCAGTCGTATATACGTGCATAGGGCCCACCTAAATGGACTGGTACGAGACTTCCTGGGAAAAAAAGGAAAAAATACTAGTACAAGACGGTTCTCTCCCGTTCGTCCCTCCCTATATCGATCTCCTGTTTGTCCCTGTCTCTCTCTCCCGTTCTCTATAGAAACCCTAGCGTGGCGGCGGTCGCCGGCGGGCATGGGCATGGCGGCGGACGCCGGAGATCCTGGTGGCGGGGAACATCTCGTTCCCGCACTCCCTTCCCATCCCTCCGACCGGACAGAAGCCCCCTCGAATCCTCTATCCTCTTGGAGGCGTATGCGAGCATGGCGGTGGTCTCAAGGGATGGCGGCGAGCATGGAGGCGGAGAGCACCCGATTCCTGCAGTCCCACTCCTCCTCTCAGAGCGGCCAAGGACTCCTCCTAATCCACTTCCCCCATGGTGGCCAGAGGCTCCTCCCAATCCACTCCCGTCCATAGAGGATGCTGGAGATGCTGCCAGCGGCCCGTACATGACGACAACGACAAGTGCAGCCCCGACTCCTCTATCTTCGTAAGTACAAACTAAGCACTCAATTTCTGGTCTTTTCCTGAATTTGATTCATCATTCCAGTAAATAATTTGGTTTTCTTAGCCCTCCCAAATTGACTGCTATTTCTGTCGATTTTTGGTAGGTGCAACAAAGAATTTGAGATAGATTGGGGACGTTATCTAGCCCAGGATACAGGGATGCTAACTTTCGGTGTAGCTGAAAATGTAGTTTCTACTGGTCCATTGCTTCCTTTACTTGCTCAAGGGATTGATGTAGATGTTGAGGCGCAAAAGAATGATTTAGATGCTAAGGGGCAAAGGAATGATGTAGGTGTTAACCACCAAGCTGAATTAGATTTAGCTGACCCATTTGATAACGAAGAGGAGTATGTTGGAGTTGACGATGAGAGCATGTATGATGTTTTTGTGCCTATAACTATCATAGAGCAGCCAGCAGTACCAGCAATTACTGAAGGAGATGATAATATGGATAAGGCAGAGGTAATACAACATGTCCAAGAGGAGGAAGAGGTTGCTGATCTTGATCCCTTGCAGTACAACCTTACACATGATCCTGAAAATCCTGACATCCGAGTAGGAGCTCTATTCCCTGACATTGTAGCCTTTCGCAAAGCAATAAGGCATCATGCTGTGATAGCTGACTTTGAATTCACTAACGTGAGAACTGACCGTAGTAGATTTATTGCTGAATGCGCATATGAGACTTGTCCATGGCGCATTCACGCATCTAAGCTGCGTGATGAACCAGTTATCATGGTATGCCACTTGTTTGTTTGCTGATATTATCATTATATTTGATCTACAATATCCGCCACTTGTTTGTTTGCTGATATTTGCATGATATCTTTTTGCAGATAAAAAAGATCCCATTTGAGCATGACTGTCCAACAACAAAGCTTGAAGATAGCAAAATGGCATCACAAGATTGGGTTGCAGAGAAACTTGGAGATTGGGTGAAGAAAAATCCTGGAGCAGGCGCAAAACAAGCAATGGTGAAGTTGCAGGGTGATTATAACTTCAAGTTGAAGTATAGTAAGGCTTGGGCAGGTATGCGAGTAGCTCTGGATAAAATCCATGGTAAGTATGAAGATTGTTTTCAGTTGTTGTTTAATTGGAAAGCAGAAATCGAGAGGAAGAGTCCTGGAAGTATAGTTGAAATTGAATTAATTAAGATCAATGGTAAGTACCATTTCAACAGAATCTTTGTAGCATTCAAGCCCTGCGTAGATGGATTTTTAGCTGGTTGTAGACCATACATAGGAGTAGATGCAACTGCACTCAATGGAAAGTATGTTGGTCAATTGGCATCAGCAACTTCAGTAGATGGACACAATTGGTTGTACTATGTAGCATATGCTGTGTTTGATTCAGAAACAAAAGAAAACTGGACATGGTTTATGCAGCAGTTGCGTAGGGCTGTAGGATCCCCAACTGGGCTTGTCATTTCTAGTGATGCTTGCAAAGGTTTAGAAAGTGCCGTTGACAATGTATTCCCGGAATGCGAATATAGAGAGTGCATGAGGCATCTATATCAAAACTTCATGAAAAAATTCCATGGTAAAGTGTACACGGACCATTTGTACCCAGCTGCAAGGGGATTCACCGAGCAGAAGTTCAGGTATCACATGGAGAAGATATATGAGGCAGATCCAACGGCTATTGAATATCTAGAGATGCACCATAATAGGCTTTGGTATAGATGTGCCTTTGGGGAAGCTAGCAAGGTTGATTATCTAACTAACAACATCTCTGAAAGTTTTAACAAGCAGATCAAAGATTTTAAAGGGCAGAATGTGTGTGAGCTGTTTGATAGGATTAGAGAGCTCATAATGGTGAAGTTCAATGTTAGGAGGCATGTTTCTAGGCAGATGGCAGGCAGAATACTGCCAACTGTCCTTAAAAAGCTCAATGCCCTCAGCAAAACAATTGGACCACACAAAATCTCATGGAATACTGAAACTGAAGCAGAGGTTACCCTGCATAATGTCAAAACCTATGACCAAAGGCACACCGTAGACTTGCAGAAAAGAGCTTGCACCTGCCGTGTATATCAAGTTTCAGGAAAGCCTTGTATTCATGCATTAGCCTTTATTTGCTCAATGAGGGTAAGAGGGGCAGAAATCCAATCCTATGTTGATGAATACTATAGCGTGGCTAGGTTCCAGGCTGCATATGCAGCGCCAATGCCATCAATGACTGATAAGACACAATGGGTGAATGTAGATCTTGGCTTCACGGTAAACCCACCTATACAAGAGAAAAGGCCTCCTGGCAGGCCTAGAGTACAGAGAATTAGAGGGTTCCTTGAACCTGGTAGGAAGGTGGTGAAGTGCAAGAGATGCAAGCAACCTGGCCACTTTGAAAAAACTTGCAAAGTCCCACCTCCAAGATATCCTGATTATGTTGATGAGCAGCCGCAAGAGCAGCCACAAGAGCAGCCGCAAGAGCAGCCACAAGAGCAGCACATGCCTAGTAAAAGGTAGGGCAGTAACTTGTTTATTTGTTAACTAGTTATTGATGCACATTTTCTAATTTTCCTCATTTTCTATTAATTTCAGGATGCGATCTGCAGAGGAGCAAGATGCGCAAGACGATGAGCCTATAGCTAATTACAAGAGGTATAAGGCTACACCAACGAAGAACAAGTCTTCGACAAAGAAGGCGACACCAGCCAAGAAGTCGACACCGGCAAAGAAGGCAACACCAGCCAAGAAGTCGACACATGCGAAGAAGGCGACACAAATGAAGAAGGCGACTCAAGCGAAGAAACAAGCTAAAGGAAGAAAAAAGAAGTCACCGGTGAAGAGGAGGTCTCCAGCAAAAAATGGCAACAAAAAGAAACCCGAAATTGTCGCACCATCCACAAGTGAGGCGGTTCTGAAGCCAACTCTTGGAACCAAGCGAAGCCTTATGTACCGCTTGGGGTCAATCGTTCTTTCTATATGCAATGCCTTATTTTGATGATGTCTATTTGATCCTGAAGCTATATTGGTGATTGTCGCATGTATTGAACCTGTAGCCATTGTCGCATGTATTGAACCTGTAGCCTTTATCTGGTTGTTGTTAGTCGCATGTATTGAACCTGAAGCTATCTTGGTTCCATATTGTTGTATTTGTTTGAACTGCTGTATTTGTTCCTGAAGCTATCTTGGTTCTATACTTTGTTCGAACTGCTGCTGTATTGAACCTGAAGCTACTGATGTCTATTCGAACATGAAGCATGTATTGATTCTATTGATCTCGCTGTATTTGTGAGGTGTATTGTTCCATACTGCTGGAAATTATATGTTGCTCCAATTTCCTACTTTTCCAGTTATATTATGTTGTCACAATTTTTTACCGTCAGTTTTTTTCAATTCTAAGCCTGATTCTAGTAGGCCCCATCATGTGTACTATGTATATACGACTGGAATACACTGTATAATTGCTAGTATATGATGTGTAAGTAGGTGTAATGGCATATTTGGGATGTACATAGAGTTGTAGTGGCGTTTTTCAAAAGTTGAGAGTTGCAGTGGCGTTTTTGAAATAGCTGGAAGTTGCAATGGCATATATCTAATTAACCCATTTCCCTTTGTCTCACGATATGTTACTTACCCGAGGTCATGATCGTCGGTATCTCTGCATACCTAGTTCAACCTCGTTACTGATAAGTACTCTTTTCTCGTTCCCGTGATATGTGATCCCTTGTGACCAAGTCACATGCTTGCAAGCTAATTGGATGACATTCCACCGAGAGGGCCCAGAGTATATCTATCCGTCATGTGGATGGACAAATCCCACTCTTGATCCATGTGTTTCAACCAATACTTTCCGAACACTTAATGCCACCTTTATAGCCACCCAGTTACGGTGTGGTGTTTGATGTCATCAAAGCATCCATCCGGTAAAGGTGATATGCATGATCTCATGGTCGAAGGAATTAGGTTACTATGTATCATAAAGCATATAGCAATTGAACTAATGAAATGACTTGATCTTTATGCTACGCTTATCAATAGGAGTATGTCCACCATATCATTCTCCTAACGATATGATCTTGTTGTTGATAACATCTCAATGTTCATGATATGGAAACCACAATCATTAATCAACCAACAAGCTAGTGAAGTATAGAGGCTATACTAGGGACTTCAAATTAGGTTTACAAATCACACAAGTATTAATGGTTTCCTTGTTAATACTATTATAGCATGAATGTAAACATTTATCATAAACACAAAGATATAATAATAACTACATTTATTATTGCCTCTAGGGCATATCTCCAACACTACCCCCCCCCCCCCCACTTGTAGATGCTAGTGCTAAGCATAAAACTTGATCAACTTTAGATGGGAATACTTGGTGGAAAAATGGTTATGAAAACCTTGGAATGATGGATCATTCTATTGAAATGTTTTGGACATGTGTTTCCAAACACTTGATGATTCTGGTGATAAAAATGCTAAGGCATGAGCCTTACCCCTTTATAAAACTGATGGTTGTCTGGATGCGATACCATTCCAATTTTAGCGTACAACCACAATACCCAAATATTGGGTAGGGCTTGACTGGAAACTTATATACCTTAGTATTAGTTCCCTCCCGGCCAAGGTCTGAGCTGAGGCTACCTTGTGAAGATTGTCCACCTGTGCAGTACCCAAGATGACAGTGGTCATGGTTGGGAGGCCAAACTCACAGGAGAGGTGCTTATACTAGGGCGTGTAATTGAAAGGTTAGGATTGATTATCCGATATCGAGTATGGTGAATTCAGGATTTGTTCCTGACGGATGTATCGAATGTTGTGGTGAAAGTGTACAATCTCTGTAGAGTGTCAAACTATTCGAATAGCCGCGTCCGCGGTTATGGACAGTTGGAGTGGCCATACTGTTCCTCCGTCAGACCTTTTCAAAATGATTTGTGAAATGAATTGAGACTTTGACTTGACCACAACAGAGTTGTGACCTGAATTACAAGATCACCCCTTAGGAGTTATAAAATTGTGACTAGCTTTGGAACTTAGTAGAGATAAACCTGGCTTTTTGCAAAACAACCCTAGAGCCTAGTATCCCATTATCCAAAAACCCCTTTACTTGTTAGTATTAGTTTGCGAGTACTTACAGAGTACTCATGGCTTTGTCCCTGGATATTCCCATGGCCAGACTATGAAGAGGAGTACCTGGAAGATGGACCCCAGGAAGGTTACGACAACTAGGATCATCTCCCATCGTCAACATTGCCTGTGACCCCGAAGATGGAGCTTCACCTACGCTACCGTTATTATTACGTATTCCGCTGCTTGATGTTGTATTAAGAACCGGATCATGAGATCCCTATTTGTGTAAGAACTTATGTATCGTTTGTAATGGATGAAGTACTATGGTATCCAATTCTGTTATGTCTCGCAAAAATGGTAATCCCGGGATTGCGATGTATGGCATAACAGGCATCTAGGATTGAAAAAACCCCTATGACCCGTCCGACCTACCCCAACCGTGGAAACCCTAGACCCGGAGGAAATCACAACAACCCCGGCAATTCTAGCAATTTCACCCGTGCCCCACCCAAGTTCAACACCAACAATGCTACCGCCAACCCCAACACTGCCCCGAGGACTGGAAGCAATGTTGTGTCTGTCGCAGCTAAGGACAAGTCACAAGTGACCTGTTATGACTGTGGAAATAAAGGCCACTATTCCAACGAGTGCCCCAACAAGAAGAATGCTACAGCCCCCAACGCCAATGTCCCAGCTCAAAGAATGGCCGTGTCCAAATGGGAGAAGATTTGCCCGGAAATTCACTCAACCGCAATGGCCGTCTTTTTCTCATGCATGTCAAGAAGCTCGAGAAGCGCCAAACGTCGTCGGGTATGTTTTCGTTAATTCAAGACTTGCAAGAGTGTTGTTTGATTCTGGTGCATCGCATTCATTTGTTACCAAGAATTTGCTCGCACTAGTAAAATTCAACCAACCAAATCAAGCATGTGATGATTGTACAAATTCCGGATCAACCACCAAGGCTAGGCAAATTTGCAAGGTCATTCCCTATTCGAATCCATGGCATAGATTTTTATGCTAACCTAATAGTACTCGGAACTAAAGGTTTGGAAGTAGTACTAGGAATGGATTGGATGTCCAAACATAAAGGATTGATTGATCGTGCCAAGAAAGCCATCACCATGACCAAGATCACCGGAATATCGACGAGCATATATCCAAACCTAACCTCGCCAATTCAAGTGTAACAAGAGTCTAGCCCAACCTACCATTGACCAAGTTCGATAGTCCGCAAATACCCGATGTATTTCGGATGTTTTGCAGATGCCCCAGATCGAGATATCGAGTTTATCATCGAACTAATCCCCGGAAGAGGACCCATAGCCCAGAGACCCTATAGTATGAACCCGTCAGAACTAGAAGAACTGAAGAAGCAACTGAATTCCATGCTATAAATTGGACTAATTCAACCAAGTGCGTCCCCATGGAGATCACCTGTCTTGTTTGTGGACAAGAAGGATGGAGGTAACCTTTTGTGTACGGATTATCGGAAGTTGAATGATTTCACCATCAAGAACAAGTACCCCTTGCCTAAGATAGAAGATTTGTTTTATCAGTTGACCGGTGCCCAGGTGTTTTCTAAGATTGATCTTAGGACTGGCTATCATCAACTCAAGATTCGTGCAGAGGATATCCCAAAGACTGCCTTTACCACCAGATATGGATTGTATGAGTATACAGTCATGTCTTTTGGATTAACCAATGCCCCCGCTTATTTCATGAACCTCATGAATAAGATTTTTATGGACTTCCTGGATAAGTTTGTCGTTGTTTTTATTCCAAATCAGAAGAAGAACATGAGCTACACCTAAGGACCATTCTTGGAACCCTTAGAGAGCATCAGCTGTATGCAAAATTTAGCAAATGTGAATTCTGGTTACAGGAAGTAGGATTCCTCGGTCACATTGTATCAGCCGGAGGAATTGCCGTTGACCCTGCCAAAGTGAAAGATGTAGAAGATTGGCAAGCCTCAACCACTCAAACCCAAGTTCGTGCTTTTCTCGGATTGGCGGGATATTACCGCAAATTTGTAGAAGGATTCTCTAGTATCGCCAGACCCATGACCCAATTGCTGGAGAAGGACAAGAAGTTTGAATGGACCAACAAATGTGAAGCGAGTTTTCAAGAACTCAAAAGGAGATTGATTTCAGCCCCAATCTTGATCATGCCGGATATCACGAAGCCCTTCGATGTGTATTGTGACGCATCCAAGATTGGTCTCGGATGTGTGCTAATGCAAGAAGGCAAAGTTATATCTTATCATCGCGACAATTGAAGCAACATGAACAAAATTACCCAACCCATGACCTCGAACTCGCAGCCGTAGTTCTAGCCCTGAAGACATGGAGACATTACCTGATGGGAAACCGTTGTGAGATTTATTCGGATCACAAGAGCCTAAAGTATATATCTACTCAGAAGGAGCTGAATATGAGGCAGAGAAGATGGATTGAGCTAATCAAGGATTATGACCTGGACATTCACTATCACCCTGTTAAGCCAATGTGGTAGCCGATGCCCTTAGCAGATTACCGTGCCACTTGAACTCCATGATTTTGAAGGAGCAACCAAGTTTGCACAAAGAGATGGAAGATTTTTCGAATGGAATTAGTAAGTGAAAGATTTTTGGATAGCATAGAACTTCAGCCCACTTTGATCAGTTAGATTAAACAGGCGCAGAAAGGAAATGCTAGTATGGACGGAATCAAATGTCGTATCGGTACAGGCAAAGTACCCGGATTCACCGAGGACGAAGAAGGAGTTTTGTGGTACAAAGGACGCCTTTGTGTACCATCAGATTCTGAGTTAAAAGAAGTTATCTTGAAAGAGGCTCATGATACTCTTTATTCTATCCATCCCAGAGGAACTAAGATGTATCAAGATTTGAAAGAGCAATTTTGGTGGCATAAGATGAAGAGAGAAATCGGAAGCTATATCGCCAAGTGTGATATATGTTAGCGAGTCAAGGCCGGACATCAGAGACCCGCTGGATTGTTGCAACCTTTGCAAATTCCGGAATGGAAATGGGATTCTGTAGGAATGGACTTTATCACTGGACTACCTACTTCTAGTAGGAGAAATGACTCTATTTGGGTCATAGTGGACAGATTGTCCAAAGTCGCCCATTTCTTGCCCGTCAAAACCACCTATCAGAGTTGTACATCGCTAGAATCGTTAGTTTGCCTGGAGTACCCAAGAACATAGTATCGGATCGAGGAACTCAGTTTACCTCGAGATTCTGGAAGAAAGTCCAAGAAGGTTTAGGAACCCGCCTAGATTTCGATCACAGATCACCCTCGCATCGATGGACAAACGAGCGAGTAAACCAAATACTCGAAGATATGCTTAGAGCATGTGTGCTAGAATATGGATCCAAGTGGGAAGACTGTCTGCCGTTTGCAGAATTTTCATACAACAACAGTTACCAAGCCAGTTTGCAAATGGACCCATTTGAATTCATGTACGGAAGAAAGTGCCGCACCCCTTTGAACTGGTCGAAAGTAGGAGAGAGTCAGATCTTCGGACCCGACATCCTACGAGAAGCAGAAGAGAAGGTTCACAAGATTCGTGAGCACCTCAAGACCGCCCAATCCCGACAGAAGAGTTACGCCGACAAGAGACGTCGAGACCTCGCCTTCAACATAGGAGATTTTGTTTATCTGAAAGTGTCGCCATTGAAGGGAATGCAGCGTTTCCAACTCAAAGGAAAGTTAGCCCCTAGATATATCGGACCTTTCAAAATTTTGAACCATCGAGGAGAAGTATCTTATCAACTGGAACTACCTGAAGATATGTCATCTGTGCACAATGTGTTCCATATCTCATTACTTCGCAAATGTCTCGAAGTCCCCGAGAAGACCGAAGTGTTCAAGAATATCGATCATCGGACCATAGAGATCAACGATGACCTAACCTATCCCGAAGTACCCATCCGTATATTGGAAGAAGACTTTCGAACTACCCGAACCCGAAGCATCAAGTTTCTCAAGATTCAGTGGAGCAACCACACAGAAGAGGAAGCCACATGGGAACGCGAAGATCACATCAGGATGGAGTTTCCAGATCTCTTCAAATCCTAGGTAATCTTTTCGTCCTTTTTCAAATCTCGGGATGAGATTTTGTTTAAGGGGGAAGGTTTGTAACATCCCAAAAATACCAAACTTAGATCATCAACCACTAATCATCAAGATTAGGGTTAACAAAAACTTTTCTAAATAAATTCATGAATGCATGTATATGTGTATGCATGGATTTTGAATTTCTTTACAAACCACCTTGTTTGTGTGATCCATTGCTTGTAAAATGTTTCTTAGGTGAAATGAACATCATCTAAAACATTTCCCACACTTTTCCTAAAGACAAGTAAATCAAAACAAATATATTAGGTGAATGGTCATTTTGACCATTTTAACTCCCATGCCTACTTTGGCTGTCTCAAACTTTCAGAACCTAACAGAAACTTTTCTGGATCTTTGCACCCCTTGAATGTACTCATAACAAAGTATCAAGGCCCACTTTGTGATCATCTAGAAACTTTCAAATGCATAGTTTAAATGACAATTCAAAATTGAATCTTCTTCATATGGGAAGATCCCACTTTTTCAAAAACCACTCAAACAAGCTCAACTTTCAAAACCCAAGCATCTGCAGACTCACCAAAGACCAATCTAGCAAACCCACCAAAAATCATTTCAAAATTCAAAACTTGATTTCATGCGCCATTTCATCAAACAAAGTTGCGTACACAAATCAAACAAAACATCAAACACTATAGTGTGCAGTGTTTTGAGCCTAACTTGTTCCCTAGTTAGCTCACACACAACTCAGTAGATCATCTAGGAAGATTAGCCCAACACTAGCACCCCTGTGAGCTTGCCATTGCAATTAATGGTGAACAGCCGAGCACCTCAATGCCACCCCATTGTGGACAGCAGGCTAGAGGAAGAACTAGCCGTGCCAACCTTGTCTGGGAGGCAGCCCACCGTCCACCGCCACTCCCTGTCCCAGCCTCAAGCGTTGCCAAGCCCTGGACCACGCGCACAAGCCGCGCCCAGACCATGCCGAGCGTGCGCCAGAGCACCACCCTCGAACATCACAAACAGACCGCGCGCCGCCCTTATCGCGCGCACACATGATCACCACCGACCCAGGAGACCGCCAGACATCCGCTTGCCGCCCGTGCATACATGCCACCGCCGCCGAAGACGCCGTCAAGCAGAAAGCACCGCCATTCAGACCAAACCACAACGCCCATGCCTCGCGACCATGTCGTTGAGCATCGCCAGAGACATAGCACCGCCCCTACCCTTGCCCATGCCATTAGTCACCAGAACGTCGCCGACGAGCTCACTGCGGCTTGACGGTCCCTCGCCGACTATAAATAGAGGCCACCCCGCCGATTTCTTCACACCATCTCACTCCCTCCTCACCGATCGCCGCACCATTCTCGAGCAAGGCGAGCACCACCGCCGAATTTCACAGAGCCCGCCGGAGAAGAAGGGAGCCAGCGATTGAGCCACGCCAGAGCTGCCGACCACCCTGAGTTCGCCGTCGTCGACTTCGCTGCTCGCCTCGCCGACCTCGCCAAGACTTCGTGAGCCCCCAAGACCCTCACCGGGTCGCTAGGTTTCGTTCTCGCCGGAGCTGTCTCGCGTCGACGATGACCCTCAGCCGTTGGATTAGAACTAGATCGAACGATCCACGTTGCCCCATACCGCTTCGCCCAGCCCCGTGTCACTGACGAGTGGTGACACCCACCGCGCAGCCTAGCAATTCAAATTAAAACTTTTCTATTTCTTTTCAAACACACTTTAGCACCCAACTTAAAAAATCAACCCAGATCGATTCATTGCACCAAATTGGATGAAACCAATTTTGTTGGAAAGGTCTGTGAATGCTTAATCCAAGCCCGTTGGATTCAAGTCATTTGGATCTGTAGATCACCCATAGCAAAAATAACAAGGCAGAAGCTTTTCTGCATTCAAACATTTTTAAAATTTAAACCATAAAAGCTTTTGAGTTGATTCCAACTCTCAAAAATCACATTTTACCATACCTTTCAGAATATATAAAAATATATATAGGTTTAATTGCAAAAATAATGTTCAAGTAATAAAAGAATGCTTCATAAGCATTTCTAGCCACTTTAATTAATTAAAATAAAAGGGTAAAACCTTATTAAATTGTGACACCACTTTAAATCACATTCCCATGGAATACAATATGTGGTGATGACATGTGTCAACATGATCCCATGTTTAGTTTGGAGAATATTAAATCTTAAGTAATTTTTCAATGAGTAGAAATTACTTTTCTAAAAATAAAAAGATTTAAACCAAGCCTTAACCTTGTAATGTTAGAGATGATGCTAGATCATCAATAGGACCCTTGTGTGTGATGATTGCAAGTAGTTAAGTATTGTTTGGTGATTGTGTACCTCGTATTTATTCATAGACGCTAGTACCTACCAAGGATACGAGGAGGAAGGAGGATACTACGAAGAGGAAGCCGAGGAGAACTTCAACCACTGCTCTACACAAGGCAAGCCTAATACTAATAGTTGAATGTGCAAGCTAAAACTTGCAAGACACTCTACTTTAGCAGGCCTTACTAATCAAGTTGACCTATGCAAGCTAAAACTTGCAAGACACTCTACTTTAGCAAGATGATACTATACCTATGCAAGCTTATACTCATATTGGTGCAAGCTAACCCTTGCAAGATACCCTACTGATGCCACAAACCCATACTTGTGACCCTACTTGCTTGTTAAAAAACAATCCTAGTTTTATGTGCAAGCATCTTACTTTATTGCTTTATCTAAGCTTACTTAGAGTCTACCTAAGAGTTTGGTAGATACTAGATAGTTGTGCTGAAGGTTGCTTAAAGAGCATAAAATTTGGCCTAAGCTAGAAACCTTGATATCAGCCTAAGATATAAGGTTGGACTTAGTGAAACTCCACTAGTTACCACCCCTCATTAGTACTACCCCCCCCCCCACTTGTAGATGCTAGTGCTAAGCATAAAACTTTATCAACTTTAGATGGGAATACTTGGTTGAAAATGGTTATGAAAACCTTGGAATGATGGATCATTCTATTGAAATGTTTTGGACATGTGTTTCCAAACACTTGATGATTCTGGTGATAAAAATGCTGAGGCATGAGCCTTACCCCTTTATAAAACTGATGGTTGTCTGGATGCGATACCATTCCAATTTTAGCGTACAACCACAATACCCAAATATTGGGTAGGGCTTGACTGGAAACTTATATACCTTAGTATTAGTTCCCTCCCGGCCAAGGTCTGAGCTGAGGCTACCTTGTGAAGATTGTCCACCTGTGCAGTACCCAAGATGACAGTGGTCATGGTTGGGAGGCCAAACTCACAGGAGAGGTGCTTATACTAGGGCGTGTAATTGAAAGGTTAGGATTGATTATCCGCATACTGAGTATGGTGAATTCAGGATTTGTTCCTGACGGATGTATCGAATGTTGTGGTGAAAGTGTACAATCTCTGCAGAGTGTCAAACTATTCGAATAGCCGCGTCCGCGGTTATGGACAGTTGGAGTGGCCATACTGTTCCTCCGTCAGACCTTTTCAAAATGATTTGTGAAATGAATTGAGACTTTGACTTGACCACAACAGAGTTGTGACCTGAATTACAAGATCCCCCCTTATGAGTTATAAAATTGTGACTAGCTTTGGAACTTAGTAGAGATAAACCTGGCTTTTTGCAAAACAACCCTAGAGCCTAGTATCCCATTATCCAAAAACCCCTTTACTTGTTAGTATTATTTTGTGAGTACTTAAAGAGTACTCATGGCTTTGTCCCTGGCTATTCCCATGGCCAGACTATGAAGAGGAGTACCTGGAAGATGGACCCCAGGAAGGTTACGACAACTAGGATCATCTCCCATCGTCAGCATTGCATGTGACCCCGAAGATGGAGCTTCGCCTACGCTATCGTTATTATTACGTATTCTGCTGCTTGATGTTGTATTAAGAACCGGATCATGAGATCCCTATTTGTGTAAGAACTTATGTATCGTTTGTAATGGATGAAGTACTATGGTATCCAATTCTGTTATGTCTCGCAAAAATGGTAATACCGGGATTGCGATGTATGGAATAACAGGCATCTAGGATTGAAAAATCCGGGTGTTGACACACCAGGGGGCCACACCCCCTGGCGGCGCGGGCTAGGTCTAGCCGCACCTGGGGGGTGTGACCACCCTGGCCGCCCCTGCCTTGCCTCTTCGCCTATAAAGTCCCCCAGATACCAAAACCCTAAGTGCCTGATCAATCTTCCACGAAACAGTCTATAGCCACCGCCACCATCGTCCCTAGATCGGGGTGATATGAAGCTCTTCCCGGCACCCTACAGGAGGGGAGATCATCCCGAAGGCCTTCTTCATCATCATGCCAGCCTCCGGTATGAAGCGTGAGTAGTTCCACCTTGGACTACGGGTCCATGCAGTAGCTAGATGGTTGTATATCCTCCTTTGTGCTTCCATGTTTAGATCTTGTGAGCTCCGTTCATGATCAAGTCATCTATATTTGTAATGATGCATGTTGTGTTTGTGGGGATCCGATGGATATTGAGATTACTATGTTAGATTGATTAATGGTTTTGTCTTATTAATTCTATCATGTCTGTGTTGTTTCAGATCTTGCATGTTCTCCGTTTCTAGTAACTATCTGGCCGAGTAGATGCTAGTGACTCCAAGAGGGATTATTTATGCTCGATAGTGGGTTCATGCCTCTATTTAATCTGGGGAAGTGACAGAAATCTCTAAGATTGTAGTTGTGCTATTGCTACTAGGGTGAAAACAACGGTCTCTTGTTCATGGAATAAGTGGATTGTTTATCTTACACACTTTGCTTAAAGCAGTTATCCGTTGCTTGAAACTTAATACTGGAGGGGGTTTGGATGATAACCTGAAGGTGGATTACTAGTCATAGATGCAGTTGTATGGCGGTCTATGTATCTTGTTGTATTGCCCAATCGAATCTCATAGGATCATGAATGTCTAGTATTGCATTGTTATGCCTTGACCAGTCCTGTCAATTGCCCTGCTATAATTTGTTTACCTAGCATGCCATGTTTGTTTATCTAAGGAGAACATCTCTAGTGAACTATGGACCCCGGTCCAATCTTTACCATTGATACATCTTTCATTGTTACTGTTTACTTTCTGCAAGCTAGTATTTCCTTCCACACCATACGTTTAATCCTTTGTTTTCAACAAACCAGTGAGATTGACAACCTCACTGTTCGTTGGGGAAAAGTCTTGAGTTTGTGTTGTGCAGGTCTCCAAGTTGCTAGCAACACCTTTGAGTCGTTTCCTTCCTCCTACTGGTTTGATAACCTCGGTTTCTTGCTGAGGAAACATGCTGCTATGCTCATCATACCTTCCTCTTGGGGTCTCCCAATGAAGCTCTATAACGAGCCATCAGAGATATGCCCAAGAGGCAATAATAAAGTGGTTATTATCATATCTTCATGTTTATGATAAATGTTTACATCCCATGCTATAATTGTATTAGCCGGAAACATTGATACTTGTGTGTTTTGTAAACATAAAAGAGTCCCTAGTAAGTCGCTTGTTAAACTAGCTTGTTGACTAATAGATGATCATGGCTTCCTAATCATTGACATTAGATGTTATTAATAACAATATCATACCATTAGGAGAATGATGTGATGGACACACTCCTATAGTTAGCATAGCATAAGATCATGTCATTTAGAGTTTGTTTGCTAGAAGCTTTCAAATACATAGTAACCTAATCCATCGAACATGAGATCATGTTAATCACCATCACCGGATGGATGCTTTGATGATATCAAACACCACTACGTAACTGTTTGGTTATAAAGGTGGCATTAGGTATTCTGAAAGTATGGATTGAAGCGCATGGATCAAGAGTGGGATTTGTCCATCCATATGATGGATAGATATACTCTGGGCCCTCTCAGTGAAGTGTCATCCAATTGTCTTTCAATCATGTGACAAGGTCACAAGGGATGTCACATAACAGTATAAGTAAAGAGTACTTATCGGTAACGAGGTTGAAATTGGTATATAGATACCAACGATCAAACCTCGTAGAAGTAAATTATCATGCGACAAAGGTAATTGTTATCATATGTTAATGGTTCATTCGATCACGAAGTCATCATAGAAATATGTGGGAGCCATAATGAATTTACATATCCCACTAATGGTTATTAATCGGATAGGTGTCTCAATCATGTCTACATAGTTCACGAACCATAGGGAGACACACTTAAGGATTCGATGTTGTTTAAAGTAGATATGGAATATGAGTTGGAGATCGAATGTTGTTTGGAGTCTCAGATTGGATCTAGGACATCACGAGCAGATCCGGAATGGTTCGGAGGATAAGATTCATATAAGGAAAGTGGTTTTCTGGGGTTCGGGAGAAGTTTTGGTGTTTTGACCGGATACTTCTATAATGTTCTAAAGGGACCACCAGTGGTTCCACCACCCAGGAGGGGGTCACTTGGACAGTGGCATGCCCTAGGGGCTAGCCGTACAAAACCCTAAAAGGATAATTCGGCCAAGACTAGTAAAAGGGTCAAACCCTAGTTTGAATAGTCAAATCCTAGTTTTAAAAGTCAAACTCTAGTTTTTGGTAAGAAGGAAGACTTGTTGGAATAGGTTTCAAGCTCTTCCCTTGGAGACCGAGTTGGGGGGGACACGGACTAGGTTGGGAGCCCTTGGCAGGCTGCCCCTACCTATATAATGAGGGGTGGGGGCGCACCCCACACACACCTTTGTCTATTGGAGCCTAACCCTATCCGCCCCCTCTATTCTCTCTCAGCCACCGTCCTGCTCCGGCTTAGGTGAAGCCCTACAGAAATCTCTCCTCCTCCTCCTCCTCCTCCTCCACCACCACCACCACCATCGTGCTGTTGGGATTCTGCGGGGATCTACTACCTCTGCTGCCTGCTGGAACAAGGGAGAGGAAGGTCTTCATTGACTACCGTACGTGTGACCGACTGATGTCTACGCACTTCTATTCTTATAGATAGTTCTTGGGACTCCAAGTGCAGAGGTTTGTAGAACAGTAGCAAGTTTCCATTAAGTAGATTACCCAATGTTTATCGAACTCAAGGAGGAAGTGGTCAAAGGTATTCCCTCTCAAGCAACCCTACAATCAAGATACAAGAAGTCTCTTGTGTCCCCAGCACACCCAATACACTTGTTAGGTGTATAGGTGCACTAGTTCGACGAAGAGATAATGAAATACAAATGGTAACGGTGCCAGAAAATAGCTTGATGGTGAGGTAAGGTAAAAGGACCAAAACCTCCTCGGCAAATGGAATAAAGATGGAAGCAAGCAAACATGCAACAGATCTAGATGCAAACGGTGTTTCAATGTTTAGAAACAAGGCCTAGGGATCATACTTTCACTAGTGAACGCTCTCAATAAATATATCCTCTTCATGATACTACCTGAACTACTCTCCGGTTGAACACCCTAATCATTGGTAGGGCTATAACACCACTCCTCAAAGTCCGCCTTCCCCATATAGATAACCCCACACTGTCACCTTGAGCACTAGACGGTTCCAACAAACACCACAATTTCATAAAGACATCCAACTCCAAATATAACTCATGATAAATATATATAACCTAGCTTAAGTGCCACACACGGCGTGCATGTTATCACTTTCACACACATGGGGAAAAGCATAGATCTATTAAAGCAATTGAGTAATTATGTAACCTCTAGCCTAAGTGCCACCACGGCGTGCACGCTGTCACTTTCACACACGTGGGGAGAGCCGGAGATCTTATTAAAGCACTTGAGTAACAGAGTATATCTACTTGATTACAAAGCTCATGACCACAACATGATCATGCAGAGAGAGAGAGAGAGAGAGAGAGAGAGAGATGAACACATAGCTACCCATAGAGCCCTTAGCCTCGAGGAAGAATGTAACAACCCAGCATTAGAGCTTAGAAATAAGCTGAACACCAATGTGTGCATTGCATTCATGCATAGAAAATCCGAATAATTTTCGCGCTTTTAAATAAAAACCTGTCAAAGTGATTGAAGCTTCTCTTAACTTGATGGAATTGAAGTAGATCATCAAGATGACTGCGATAAGTTTCAATATGACCTTTGCTAAAACCTTATTTTGGGTAAACATGATTTGATCTAAGGGTAGATCAAATGGAATAAAATTAAACCCTAATACATTACTTAATGCTTTATATTTGATCCTTAGGTGATCATATCCTAGTATTCATTACACAACCTATGAATATAAAATTATAAACATAACTTAAGTAATAAGAATGTAACAACTACATCTTAATCTTATCTACTTATACCATGTGTATCATGGAAATACCTAACTTTTACTCTTTAGTGAGATTGAGTAGGAAAGAAACCAAGTCAAGATCATTCACCACATATCCTCCTTTCCATATCAATCCTTATG
Source organism: Avena longiglumis (assembly GCA_030063025.1). Taxonomy (NCBI): domain Eukaryota; kingdom Viridiplantae; phylum Streptophyta; class Magnoliopsida; order Poales; family Poaceae; genus Avena; species Avena longiglumis. The sequence continues at coordinate 417,909,247 of CP125979.1, read as the reverse complement.
GATGCCTATCTCAATATCTATTGTTCATCAATGTTGAGTAATCAACTATTGATGCACCCATTCTTAACCAATCAATTCTTGATCTATAAACTCTTGTCCTTATTATAGCATTCACTTAAGGCTTATAAAGAAAGAAGTAAGAAGAGATAAGTAGTGATGCTAGTTCTAGATGTTATCTATAGGATGGGAGTGATTTGAGGAAATCAAATCAATATAGTAACAAAGAAGATTACAAGAATGAAGTCTGAAGATAAGTTACCAGGAATAGTCCTATTGGATCAAGTAGGTATAGTCAATGAATTATATCTCTTAATCCAATAGAGCTAAACAGAAGATGATTATAATACAACTGTAATGTTGTATTGATGAAGCCTTGATTATCCAACTGGAAACCTAAACCATAAAGGATCAAAGGATTATAATGATCATGCCTTATTCACCAATATTGAATGCTTATACAGTGACATTGGTGGATAAAACATGATTGAACCATAATATAGATATAGTATCTTAGATTAGTCATTACATGTCACATTAATATAATGTGAGGTTGGAATGTTAGATATTGGAGTCAAGTAGAGACAAGATAGTAGGATTGAAATGATGTTAGAGCAACATTGGATTATAGAAATAGTATTTTCCTCTTGGGAAATACTAAACACTTAAAGAGAGTAGAATTTGATGTATACATCTATTGAAGATATATTAGTGAAGGATGATTTAGGAAGGGTATGAATGGAGTTAGATGTAACCACTTGTTGGGTTAGAGATTATTAATAGTAGAATAGTTGTTGTAGCCAAGTATAAATATGAGAATATTATGAAAGCTTTAGTGTTAAGCTCATTGGATTTATAAATGGTTTCAGAAGCATAAAAGGTGGATAAGAATATTCTTGTGAATTAAAGCTCATCATGTTAACACATGATGATGGATATAGAGAAGTAATATATCTAGGAAAGGAATTCCTTAATCAGAAGTTCAGAATTATGAAGTATGGAATATAGGAATCCTTGCTGAACACTAAACCCTAAATCTAAGACCAAACCTAATATCCACTTTCTATGGTTGATACCATCTTGTTTCCACAATGCTTCATAGGAATATTTTCCTATAACAAATTCCTTGAGCACATCTTTGTCATCTTTCAACCATCAACATCATAGGTGCTTAGGAACTATCTTTATCAATTCTTTCTCCTAAGTTATCCTAGAAAACAATTCCACTATTTTACTTTGAATGGTGATGCTATTAAAGATCGAAACTTAAAGACAATGTGATTAACCATTAATCTTTATACACATCAATAAAATAAACTTGTGAATATTAAATCTTCTAAGAACTTATGGTAAAGCATTTTCAATTCAAACTTTAACTCATTAGTTAGTAGTAATACATTCTATAATAAGTTTATGAATTTATGCCCAATTAAATTCATATTAAAGGCTCTCACAAATAATAAGAGAAAAAGGATCTATTAAAAGAAAATAAAAAATTATAACATTATATAATAAAAGATCATTATATGATTCTAAATACACCACATTACTACTGAAAACACTTAGCATGTAATTTCTATAAAGAAACCTTTAACCAATTGTGCAAAATTTAAATCTAAAAATGAAACAGAAAATGGAAAATCAAAACAGAAAGAAAAAAATAAAGGAACCAGCATCTGGTCTGCGGCCCATCTTCCCTCTTCTCTATTTGCTGCTCACACGCACCACACTGCAGCCCATCTAGCCCAAGCTAGCCCACGACCGGCCCGCATACCCCTTCGACTTTCTTTTCCTTTCTTCCTCCTGGCGACAGAAGGACACCACCGAGGAGCAACTGCGTGGCGCCGCCGGAACCGTCCGCCATCGCCGTGATGCCCGCTGCGAGGAGATCCGCGCTACCGTCCTAGACGTCTTCTACAAGGACCCCGTATCCGTAGAAAACGAACCCTAATCCCTTTCTCTCTCGTTTTCCCTTATCCACTGAAAACCGAGCTCACCGGAGATCATCCACCTCGCCGTTCCCGACCACCCTAGGACCAACGGAGGACACCAACGTGCTTGTTGTGCTCTTCCTGTTCATCTTCGACAAATCAAGCAAGTCGGCGCAACCCCAATCGACGGGATCGAAGCGTCCATCGCCGCCAGACGTCGCCGTTCATCGTCGATTTCCACCGTCTCACGCCTCCTCCACCCTCTTTGACACCTTTTTCGCGTTCCTGGTGATTATCAAATATTATTATGGTGATTATTTAAATCAATATTATTTAATAAAGGTTTTATAAGTAATAAAACTTTGATAATTAATATTTTAATAATGGTAATTGTTAAAAATATAATTAAAATAGTAAAAATCTTAGAAAAATAAGAATTAGAGTTTAAAACTATAATTATACATTATTATTTCACTTAATTAAATATTTATTATTTATTAAATATTTTTAAAGTAATAAACCTTATTAAAATCATATCTTATTATTTATAAATCACAAAAATAAATGTAATATACCAAAATGATCACAAAAATAATAACTACATGTTAAAAATGTGATATTCCACTTTTGAGTTAAATAAAAGATTAAATAACTTTAATAACTTAAATGTAATCTTATTTCCTTAATAAATAATTCATAAAATGACAAATAAAATTTGTTAATATTTCTTAATTTAATGAATTGAGTCCAATAAAAAGTATTAGTCTTAAATATTGTTGTGTGAAGTCAAAATGGTTTAACACATTTTAAATTTAATTTTATTAAGGTATCCTTCCACCATAAATGCAGATTCTTTTATAAAAGGATTCTTATTTAATATAGAATCTCCAAGAATAATTATAATAAGATAAAACCCATTCTTTATATTAACCACAAGATTATAAACAAATCAAAACACTATAAGTGAATTCATAAGTAGTAAATAATATTGTTTACTTATTCACAAACATTAACCACACCCTTATTGGGAGATAAATTCCTTAATACATTTATAATGTAAAGAAACCACTACCAAATAAAATTAATACCATTCTCAAGTAACTCTAAGGAAACAATATAAAGTAAACAAGATACAAGTATCATAAGTAATAGAGCCTAAGTTTATCTACATTCTTGAAGTTAATTATAGTTACCAAGCTTTAAGTATAATGCTAAAGACTATATTATATGCTTTATAGTTAACTTTAGTTTGTAATAATTAATTTATAAAGCATCTTAATACCAAACCAACCCAGTTAAAAACCAAGATAGATAAGTCTCAAATACTACTAATTTCATTATTCCAGTAAAGGCAATTCTTTCTGACTTAAAGACTATAACTAGAAAGAACACCTCATAAGGTTAACTTAAAATCTTAAATGCTTCTGCTTAGTTGAGTAATATTTTCTTCAAAAGTTATTCATTTTGCCACTTCAATCAACATATGAAATTAATAGTAAACACTTTACTTTATACTTTACTTGTATAATAAGATTGTTAATACTTAAATTCTTTATAAGTGACATTACTTATAAAGTAAAACTTGAAGATAAACAATTAAGATGTAAGAAACCTTGAGTATCATTCCATACTGTGTATTTTGTTGTTGTATAAATACATGTTATTTTCCACACACTCACAAGCCTTAATAAGAAGCACATGTATGAAACTTAATCTAAAAGGGCAACACATTCCAAACAAACCTTTTCAGTATCCAAAACCCTAGAACAACGACATCCTCGGGATTCGCGTTTATCAACTTGCATTACATTACTTATGCATAAAAGCATCTTGCTTCTTTAAACATTAGTCCTTACCGGACCAATGATGTAGATTTCCGCAATTGGATCTTATATTGTCTTGAAGACCGTGAGTGCATAATCTTGCAATCACAAAAGGCAAGTTCACACTTGCTCATGTCCTTTGATTATTTTCTGTAAAGTATTTTACAAATCCAGTGTTGTCATCACCTGCATTTGAAAAAGGTCATAAAACACTATTTTCATAATAATGTGATTATGGGTTATTTACCATGAGGTAATAACCTACTATAAGAGTTCCGGTGGTAAAGGAACATATTATCTAGGACTTAATAACCATGTCGCCAGTGATTCTTGCACCGTATATTACACGTTGACCATGAGATTTGGAATGGGACGAAGAAGTCAGCTGTATCTTTTCCCTCTCGCATGGAGCTGGATGTGCGGGTCGTGGCTGTTATCACTCGTAGCGTGCATATTATTTATGGTAATTCGTAGAGGATATGCAGCATATGGGTGGGAGCCCTCAACATCCCATGATAGTTCTAGCATCTGAACGGTCTGTACTGCCATTGCCGTAATTCAATAGGTGGGCTGGCGTACACCAAAGAGACATGCGGGGTCGTGGAGAAGGCAGTGATTGGCTTGGGTCTTAGTCTGGGCCTCACACCAAGGAAGTGTGAACGGGTTCGCGGCCCGGATGTGCAACAAAGCTAAGATCTCTCATGGGTAAAGTGACACACCTCTACAAAGTGTAAGAACTGTAACTTGTTACTCCCTGTTCCGGGAAGGAGCTGTGAACGCGGCGGGAAAGGAACTCCATGAAAGTTCTGGTAAACCCGTGAAGGCTGACAGACATAGCTTTTCAGAATAAAAGGAACCTTTGAAGAAATGTTTATGAAAACCTGCATTGCCTACGACCTACGGTCTGTGGCTGTAGATATAGTGCATCAAACACTCCTTTTCTAGTGGACTTGCTGAGTACGCTTGTACTCAAAGTATCTTCTTAACCCTTGCTAGATTCTGAAGCCAATAAGACGACTTCTACATCAAGTTATGCTCCAGTATTAATTAGCAAAAGTTAAAGCTCTTCAATGAAGTCAAGAAAGTCAACATATACCCCAACTCAAGTGAAGACGAAGTTACTGATTAGACAGGAATACAAACTCTAGCCATAGAACCTATTTCTGTAGTGTATTGCAATAGCAGCAATGCCAGACCATTAGTTAAGATACTAGTCTTGATAGGATGATAGATTCTGAAATATTTATTTCTGATTCTTCTTTTTTAGAAGTTTATTTCTCTCTCTTTAACCTAGAGTGTTCGCTGGATCTTGTGTAAAGAGTTGAGTTGTAACCTATAGTCATGTCTTGGACCTGCTATGTTTCTGTTGTACTACTCTGAGGGATGTAATACTAGTGAACGGTGTTTCATTGGTGTTATGTCAATGACTATAGTGTACTACATCATGCAGTGGTATGCTGGGTCACCGCAAAGAACTACTCCCTCCTCATCATGGGAATCAGCAACAGTGATGGAGATGGTGGTGGATATCGAAGGATATGGCTCTAGCGGCGCTTCCCCGTCCCGGCAGGGTGCCAGAAGAGAGACTTTCTGTCCCCCGAATCTCCCCTTCGGTGGCGGCGGCGCTATATAACTTTTTGTGGCTTTCTGGTCGATGATTTAGGCTTTCTGGGTCAGAGGCTTATTATAGGAGAAGGAGGCAAGGAAGGGAGGCGGCCAGGGGGCCCACACCCTTCCTAGGCACGGCCCAGGGTGGGCCCGCTCCTGGGGGGTGCAGCCACCATGTGGCTCCCGTCCGTCTCTCCTCTAGACTCGGTGTTCTCCTCGGTGAAATATTGACTTTGGCTTTTGTCCTGTCCAATTTCGAGAATATTTCCTTACTAGCTTTTCTGGAACCAAAAACAGAAGAAAACAGGCAACTGGCACTGTGGCATCTTGTTAATAGGTTAGTACCAGAAAACATATAAAAACACCTCAAAGTAAAGACAAAGCAAAGCAAAGTATATACTAAACAAGCATGGAACATCAAAAATTATAGATAAGGTTCCGACGTATCACCGACTACAGAAGCGCTTCCAGAACGTGGTGCCGAAAGGATCATCTACTCGATCTTGAGATCAACAAGTGATCGAATACATCAACCATGAGAATCTGATCTTGTTAAACGCTTGGGATCTATGAGGGTTAGTTCTCTACAAACTCGTTGCACAGATCTCGTAGATTAGATCTTGGCTTTTGTGTGTTCTTGCGGTAGAAAATCTTTGTTTTACATGCAACGATCCCTAAAGTGGTATCAGATCCGTATCTATGCGTAGATCTGTTGCACGAGTAGAACACAATGGTTTTATGGGCATTGATGCTTTTGTTTTTGCTTTCTTTTCGTGTACTTTGCATCTTGCGGTATGGTGGGATAAAGCGGCCCGGGCTAACCTTACATGTCATCATACATGAGACTTGCTCCACGCTCAATGTGCAACTTGCATTGTACAAGTGGCTTTGCGGGTGTCTATCTCTCCCACCATAGTTAAGATTCAATTTACAATGGGCACTTGAAAACACTTGTATCAGCGTTGTGGTTCTTGTTTGTAGGTAAGAACGGTTCTTATTCAGAAGCCCCAAGCCATGTAAAACATGCAAATAAAATTAGAGGCGTCTAACTTGTTTTTGCAGGGCATGTGATGTGATGTGATATGGCCATGATGTGATTGTGATTATATTTGATGTATGCAATGATCCTTATTGTAATATGGCAACCGGCAGGATCCTAATGGTTGTCTTTAAATTTGTTAAGACCCGCGTGTCTATTCATCATGTAATAGCTTTGTTGCAAGTAGTTGTAATAGTTGTTGTTGGTGATGTACAAGCATGAAGCGACGCGATTGACCTTGACGCCACGCTGGTGATGATGGAGATCATGTTCGTGCTTTGGAGATGGAGATCAAAGGCACAAGAAGATATACCATATCATATCACATATTATGAATTGGATGTGATGTTAATCCTTTGTATGCATCTTGTATTGATTAGATCACGACAGTAGCATTATAAGATGATACCTCTCACTAAATATCAAGTAATAAAGTGTTTTTCCTCAGTAGGCACCATTGCTAAGACTCGTCGTTTCGAATCATCACGTGATAATAGGGTGTGATATATTCTACGTGTGCATACAACAGTTGCAAGCCAAATTTGCACATGCGGATACTAAGGTTAACCTTGATGAGCCTAGCATATACAGACATGGCCTTGGAACATGGAATACCAAAAGGTAAAGCATGAGTCATATGGATGATATGATGAACATGTTGATTGTTCACCTTTGAAACTACATCGTATCTCGTGATGATCGGACTTGGTGTAGTGGATTTGGTTTGCATAATCACCAAAACGACTCGAGGGATGTTGTTTTGAGTGGGAGTTCAAAATTAATATGATTAAAGTTGAATACAATTTATCATAAATTAAATCAAAGTGAATTTGCATAATTTTTGTATTCATTGGCATCCGTTCACCATACTATGCGTAGTTTTAATTGAGATAATAGAACTATAGAATTTTGGATAGTTACTTTACGAACTGGTATCATATTGTTTTGGGTGTCCATCTATAGTTTGAAAGTCCTATTACAAACTTTCAGCAGACTCCGTTTACTCCATGAAGTTTAATAATTAGTATTAAATCAAGAGTGACAATTCTAGTGTTAGTATATAAGTATCATGTATGTCTCCATGATTCTTGATATTCAAACGCTTGTTTTAATATCAAGATTATCTAGGAGATGAAAGATATGTTTCAGAAACCAACATGTGTGGAAGATACCGCGATATCTGAAACAATGTTTTGGTTGCAACATGATAATGTACAATTTAGCAAAATGTATGTTCTCATATTTGATGAGAATTTGCGAAGGTTGGAGATGCTAGATGTCCAAATCCTCCAAAGTGTTTTCGGAGAGCAACATTATACCCAGATTCACCGTTATAAGCTATAGTAGCTCGATCATGAAAATTGTCATGATAAGGATGAATAAAGATGTAGGTAAAATGTTTACTACACTTAAAGATTACTAAAGAATGCATTTCGAAAGAACGCCAAACATTTGATGGGTGGTCTACTTCAAAGTCCAAGTCCAAAGATATTACTATTTGACTATACACACTTTGGACTATGTGTCATGTGTATGGCGCCACCGCGCCACTATTGTTGTTGATAGATTCTTTTAAAACGGAAAAGGAAATGCTAAAAGAGAATCTCAGAAATATTTGGCAGAAAATAAAAGATTAGAATTGTTCAGCTCAGGTATATAGATGATATACATGTTATGGTTGTATTCTTTGCTTGTTAAACAATGTGGTTCTAGGGTATTGGATACCAAATTTGTTGGTATGAATTGCCATACAGAACAACACAATTCATAAACTACAATGGACTAAGTAACTAGCAAGAGAATATGTGATGATGTTCATCGAAAACAAATAAAGTGTTGTTGTATTTCTCGTTGACATCAAAGCTTGCCTTCAAGATTTGTTTTCATAATTGTTATTTTGATAAGGTATTATGAGAACAAAAGGTTGTTCAAATAATTTCTGTATTCCATAACAGATGGATGATATACAAGTCTAGTTGGAGAAATCACATCCATAAAACTAATGCTAAAAATGTTGATTGAAAGATTAGTTATGAAGTTACATCATCGTTTAAATTATATTGGAAAGAAATCATGAAGAAACTCCATGTTGATGGAATTTTGGAGTCTTTAGGTTTTTGATCAAATGACACTTGTGAGACTTTCCTAGAGGTAATTGAAACTCCGTTCATAGGCCAAAAGGGAACGGATGACTAACTTATTTGAATTTTTACATATTGATGTATGTTGTCCATTACGTGTAGTCATAAGCAATGGATTTCAACTTCATATGCTTTCTCCGAAATTTTGAGTATATGTGTATATTTAATTAATGAGGAAGAAGTATGAAACATTTGAAAATGTTCAAGGACTTTCAAGATGAAGTTGAAAATCATTGTAACAATAAAATAAAGAGTTTATGATTGGATCATAAAGGAAGATATTTGAGTTACAAGTTTAGCAGAACACCTAAGATTTGAGGAATCGTTCCATGGATTTGCATTTCCCGAAACACCATAAGAGCATGGAGTGTTCAAGATATGTAATGAAACCTTGTTTGACATGGTAAGATCAAAGGTGTCATTTATAAAACTGCCATTATATTTTAAAGATTAAAGCTTTAGAGACTACTGCTTTTACACTGAAAAGAGCTCCATCGTGATCCGTTGAAACGACACCATATAAGTTATGGTTTGGACTAAAACCCAAGTTGTCCTTTATTAAATATTGGTATGCTTGGCATAAGTAAGATTTTTACAACCAAAGTTGGATGAGCATATCTTTGTAGGTTATTTCAAATAACCATTTATATCCCTACATAGCACCAAAGACAAAAGTGTTTGTCACTTAGAACGTCAAGTTTCTTTGGAAGGAATTTTTTGTGAAAAGTTAAATGGCAGGACAATAGAACTTTGATAAGGTTAATGAACCTTAGCTATGTATGCTGAGTTGCGCAATGACGAAAAGTGTCCCGAAGGTAGCAACAATGCTCATGGCTCACGTGCCTCAAAGGTTGTGGTCACGGAGGTCTAAGTTCCTATTGAACCGAGTAGGTCATGTAAACAATCAAGGGATTTCTATTTTCGTGGCCCTAGTGCGTTAACTGTACTCACTTTTCCCCGGCTGCTTAGCTTTTGCTCACCTTTTCCTAGCTCCTTGTCCGAAACTCTCACATTGGTCTGAAACTTGCTCTCAGTCGGGTCCCGTTAGTGGACCCTCGCCGTTACGCGCTGACAAGTGGGGCAGCATTTAGGTGGGTCCCGTAGTGGACCCTCGCCGTTACGTGATGACAAGTAGTACACCCCCCCGTTACGTGCTGACATGTGGGGCCATGTTCAGTTGGGTCCCGTAGTAGGACCCCCCATGTTGGACTACGTGGGGCTGGCTTGTTGGGAACGCGTTTTGGGGGATGTGATGTGGGACCATGTGGGGCGCATTTGGTAGTTACGTGCGCCCTATTTCCTTAATTGGAAGATTTCCTTTTTGTTATTTTTATGATTGGCCTTTTTAAGAGCGTCTTTTCCCCTTTATGTCGCTAACAGTTGTTAATTTTGCCCTAAAAGGCAGCGAATCTAGAGTAGCTTCTCTCTTCATTCATGGTTCCTTTTGGCCCTCGTATTTTCCCAATCTGGCAGCAAATCTAACCAGCACCATAAATATGTAGATTAACAGAGCAGATGTAGATAAAGCAGCTTATAAAGGATTATATAGTATGGTACTTAAACCAGGTTCGACAATTAGGCTGCTCAGCAGTAGCATCTTACAAGTTCAACACAGAAAACAAAACAAAAGGAGCTGCTTTACAATAGTAGCATCAACACAAGATCAGTGGCCCCTCATGGCATCCGCTAGGAGGGCCTCAGCCTCCTCCCTCTAGCTCTTCCTCCACTTCCTTTTGCCTAGTCCCTTGATCTTGGGCTCCTTGGGCTTGATCGGGGGCACGCGAACCTCCTCAATGGCCACCTTCTGGAGGTTGTGGAGGTGAAAACCGAGCGCCTTGTGCTTGGCTCTGAAGGCATTGACATTCTTTGACGGGCCGCAGGTCTTCACGTCCTCGGCATGCCTCACGAGGGAGTTGAAGTCAGTGGCGAGGTCCCTGGTGCAGAAGGGGCACCTGTAAACGTCGTTGGCGAAGAAGCCGTTGAACTGGCCGGACTTTGGCTTCCTCAGCATCTGGCGAGTCTTGGTGTCCGTGGACTCGTCATAGCTGCAGACGTCGCTGCTATCCACCTATTACAAAAAACAATAGCGTGCAATAAGGACATGATTGAGATACCGTGATTATCATTATTGATTAATTGCATAAATTAACCGATTGACATACCCTTATTATTCCCCAATACCCAAATCTCAAACCAAATCGAATACTGATCCCAACTACAGATCGGTGCTAGTACTGATCCCAACTAGGGGCATTCATCGGAATACGAGATCTAACACAAGAGGATTAGCTATTGTAAAAATACCTAGCATCCAATGATTGCAAATTAGGAACAGCCGAGCCCTAATAACACATGATCTAGCATCCAACGATGGGAATGGGGGAAGAATAAAGGAAGGGAAGAAAACCCTAGTTACCTCCGACCATGGGTCGACTAAGCTGGTGTCGAATGGTTTCTCCGGCCTGATGTAATCGTTCTCCCCATAGGTGTCCCAACCGTGTGGGATCTGCAGGAGAATGGCGGGGGGCTTTACGGGGATCGGGACCTCCTCGCCGGTGGCTACGTCAGAAGCGGGGACGGGCGTCTGGACGGGGATGGCGACTGCCTTCAATGCCTCGACGGGGGCCTATACGGGGATGGGGGCCTCCTTGTGGGACGCCTTCGAGGCAACGATGGCCACCACTCCGTTCTTCTCCATCGCCGGCGTGGTTGGGGTTTTCTTGGGGGTTTGCATAAGGTGATGGGAAAGTGGAGATGGTTGCGTGAGTGAGTTATGAATGAGAGTGAGGAGGCCTCTATAAAGGTTAAGGGAGGATACGTTTCGTTGCACCACCGTGCACCTCGTAACCGCGTGCGCTACTGCACCGTGCACGACCACACGCGTCCGCTACCGCCCCGTGCACCGCAACATGCGTACCGTGCATACCGTTTCCCCCTCGTGTCTAACCTTGGCCAATTAGTTGTGCTCAGTTATACCCTCGAGTGTAGCACTGGCAGTTTGGTTGTACTCAGTTTTCCCTCCAGTACTAACACCACCGTGTGCAATATACTCACTTTTACCCTCTGGTGGCTATTCAACAGAGAGTCAACGAATGGGTTTTAGCTAGCTAATTAAGTCATTTTATGCACAACAAATTCAAAAAGATAAAAACATAGTGGCATCTACCCAGGGAGTCTTATTATGTGACCTGCCACCATAAGAAATGTATATAAATCATGTTTTAACCTAAATCACCACTTCTCAAATCACCTACTATCTATTAAGGTTCATGGCTTTCTACTCAATCCTCTTCCCAAAACATCCCTCCCCAAAACATAATTTGTCTGAATGAGGCAATAATTGTCAAACTGATATATATTTGAATTGCAAATAGTTTGATGTATGCCAATATGTATTTATTGTATATAAAATAAGAATTTTCCATTTTTTAAATCTCTTTATGTTTTCTATTTGAACCCCCTTATCAGTTTTTCCCTTGATTTTAAAGTTCTACTCAGTTTTTCCCTTGGTTTTTAAATTCTACTTAGTTTTCCCCTCCCTCTTACTCACAAACTATCACACATGTGATCATCTTGGCTGCTATGCTCTGATTGGTCGAGACAGTTGTCACAAGGATCGTACCCACCAATCGATGATCCTCTGATTGATCCTCTATGATCTAGCGGACATGATAACCCCTTATCTGTCGGGGGGCCACGGATGCTTTAACTCCATAAACAAATGATTTTGAATATAATTTTAAGGGAAGTGTTCAAGGTGTATAATTTTTGCATTATATTTCACTCCACGAAAATGATAAATGATCAGGATTTTATTAGCACAACATTATCACATATTAAGTGCGATTTCACGGTGTTCAAAGGTTTATAATTTTCGTATACGCAAGTTTAGGGATCACTTTTCACACTATAAAAATGGTTTTACATTAAGAGCTGTATAATTTTTTTAAATTTGAAAGTGTTCAAGAGTAGTGTCAATTATAAACACTCTTTTACATTAAGAGTTGTATTAATTTTTTCAATTTGCAAGTGTTCAAGAGTTGTGTCAATTATAAACATTCTTTTACATTAATATTCGTATGATTTTTTTAATTTGAAAGTGTTCAAGAGTAGTGTCAATAAACACTCTTTTACATTAAGAGTTGTATAATTTTTTTCAATTTGAAAGTGTTCAAGAGTTATGTCAATTATAAACACTCTTTTACATTAAGAGTTGTTTAATTTTTTTTAATTTGAAAGTGTTCATGAGTTGTGTCAATTATAAACACTCTTTTACATTAAGAGTTGTATGATTTTTTAATTTGAAAGTGTTCAAGAGTAGTGTCAATTATAAACACTCTTTTACATTAAGAGTTGTATATTTTTTTAATTTGAAAGTGTTCAAGAGTAATGTTAATTATAAACACTCTTTTACATTAAGAGTTGTATAATTTTTTCAATTTGAAAGTGTTCAAGAGTTGTATCAATTATAAACACTCTTTTACATTAAGAGTCATATGATTTTTTTAATTTGAAAGTGTTCAAGAGTAGTGTCAATAAACACTCTTTTACATTAAGAGTTTTATAATTTTTTCAATTTGAAAGTGTTCAAGAGTTGTGTCAATTATAAACACTCTTTTACATTAAGAGTTGTATAATTTTTTTAATCTGAAAGTGTTACAGAGTTGTGTAAATTATAAACACTCTTACATTAAGAGTTGTATTCTTTTTTAATTTAAAAGTGTTCAAGAGTTGTGTCATTTATAAACACTCTTGTATATTAAGAGTTGTATATATATTTTTTTAATTTGAAAGTGTTCAAGAGTTGTGTCATTTTCTTATTTATTATACATCCATGTCCCTAATTTTTAATTATAAACACTCTTTCACTTGATTCCAGCCGAGACATTAACTCGATAAACGAATTAAATCATCGGAACGGCTCACCGGCCGCATTCTCCACAGCAAGCGCCCCGGTTGCCATTTTGGTGCGAGATCTAACCTTCTATGTGCACAGTTTCCATTGTCATCCTTCGTACAGGTCAACGGGATGGCACCATACTGCGGCCAGGACGAACGGGAGGCTGAAGTGAAGCTCGAAAAAGGGCCACTGTCGCTGGAGAAGGGCCGACGTCGCCGGAGAAGAAGAAGAGAGGGGAGGCAACGACATGGGCGCGGGCAAGGGGATGGCTCACGTGGATAAGCTATGGGTCCGACGCTCACGTGGATAAGCTATGGGTTCCATGCTGATCTGGATAAGTGGAGAGAGGTGTCCACTACGAGAACTAATGAAACACGGCCCCACTTGTCAGCATGTAACGACAAGGGACCACTACGAGACTTGACACACCGCAGCCCCACTTGTTAGCACGTAACGGCGAGGGTCCACTAGGGACCCGACTGAACGTGGCCCCACTTGTCAGCATGTAATGGCAAGGCTGACGGACATCGAGTTTCAGACTGTGTGAGAGTTTCGGACAAGGAGCTGGGCAAAAGTGAGGAAAATTTAAGCGGCTGGGGAAAAGTGAGTACAACTAACGAACCAAGGGCATAAAAATAGAAATCCCAACAATCAAATACTAAGATTTGAGAGTTAAATCATTATTGTTTGATAATGATGAACCGACTACATGCAAAGAAGCGATGATGGGACCTGACTCCTGATACGTTAGAAACGTATCTATAATTTTTGATGCTCCATGCTTGTTTAGTATCTACTTTGCTTTGCTTTGTCTACACTTTGAAGTGCTTTTTACATGTTTTATGGTACTAACCTATTAACAAGTTGCAACAGTGCCAGATGCTTGTTTTCTGCTGTTTTTTGTTTCAGAAAAGTTAGTAAAGAAATATTCTCGGAATTGTACGGCACAAACGTCAATGTCAATTACTTTTCGTGGGGAACAAGAGGTCCAGCGGTGAGCCGGAGAGGCCGGCTAGGGCGACCAGACCCACCCTAGGCGCGGGTGGGCCATGCCTCGCACCTGGGAGGGGTGTGGGGCCCCTGGCCACCGCCTCGGCCTCCCCTTCGCCTATAATAAGCCCCCGATGTAGAAACCCTAATCCACCGATCAAATCTCCATGAAACCGTCTGTAGGCACCGCCACCATCGTCCCTAGATCGGGGGGATCTGAAGTTCTTCCCGGCACCCTGCCGGAGGGGAGATCATCCCGAAGGCCTTCTCTCCGGTATGATGCGTGAGTAGTTCTACCTTGGACTATGGGTCCATGTAGTAGCTAGATGGTTGTATCTCCTCCTTTGTGCTTTCATGTATAGATCTTGTGATCTCCGTTCATGATCAAGATCTAATCTATTTGTAATCATGCATGTTGTGTTTGCGGGGATACGATGGATATTGAGATTATTATGTTGGTTTGATTAATAGTTTTGTCTTTATGATTCTATCATGTCTGTGTTTTTTGTGATCTTGCATGCTCTCCGTTGTTAGTAGCTATCTTGGTCGAGTAGTTGCTAGTGACTCCAAGAGGGGGTATTTATGCTCGATAGTGGGTTCATGCCTCTAGTTTCCAAGGGAAGTGACAATAATATCTTCGGTTGTAGATGTGTTGTTTCTACTAGGGAGAAAACAACGGTCTCTTTTTCATGGAACATGTGGACTGTTTACCTTACACACTTTGCTTAAAGCAGTTGTCTGTTGCTTGCAACTTAATACTGGAGGGGGTTCGGATGATAACCTGAAGGTGGACTTCTAGTCATAGATGTAGTTGGATGGCGGTCTATGTATCTTGTTGTATTGCCCAATCGAATCTCATAGGATCATTCTGACTAGTAATTGCATTGTTATGTCTTGCTCAGTTCCTGTCAATTGCCCTGCTATAATTTGTTTACCCTTCATGCCATGTTGTTTATCTAAGGAGAGCACCTCTAGTGAACTATGGACCCCGGTCCAATCTTTACCATTGATACATCTTCCACTGTTACTTGTTTATTTGCTGCAAACCATTACCTTTCACACCATACGTTTAATCCTTTGTTACAGCAAATCGGTGAGCTTGACAACCTCACTGATTCGTTGGGGCAAAGTCTTGAGTTTGTGTTGTGTAGGTCTCCGCGTTGCTTGCAACACCTGTGTGTTGTTTCCTTCCTCCTTCTGGTTCGTTAACCTCTATCTCAACTGAGGGAAAACTTGCTGCTTGCTCTTCACACCTCGCGCTTGGGGTTACCAATGAGGTGCCATCAACAAGTTTTCTGGCGCCGTTGCCGGTGACTTAAAGAAGAAGAAGCTCCCACGACAACATGCCATCAACTCCGTCAAATGGCTTGAAGACATAAAATCCGTGATATTTCCATAGACAAAAAATAAGTTTTTTTTAACTTGGAAGACCGTCCGGAAAGGTGTAAGACCTATCGGTCGTATTTGGATCTATAAATAGACATGGATGTTTCACATCTATGAAATTGTCAACATGTCGATAAAGATTTTACGACAACGTTCAATAAGTTGACTATGACAAGATTTCATCTTCATAGTGATATTTAGTCTGGACGGATTAATATAGCAACCACTGCATAGAATTTTGTTATATGGTAGTTGAACAAAGAAAACAAAGTTCTTCTAATAGAATAGTTACCTAGGATGTCTACATGACTTGATCCAAAGGGTTTTGTTAATTCAAAGTATACTAAAAGGGCATGCACACTTTAATGGTTGAAGTAAGCATCGCGGAGTTGGAATCTTCACCGTGATGAAATTGTTGAAAGAGTTTAATTTCATCGGAGACGATGAAGGTGCTTGTGTTTGCAAGAAATTAAGTGGGAGCGTTGAGACATATTTCTAGTTCATTATGTGAAAGACATATTGTTGATTGGAAATGATGTATCTTTATTGACACGTGATTAAGAATTTCTTCTTGATGAAAGACTTAGGCAAAACCCGAAAATTTGGCATCAATATCTATGTGGATAGATTGAGACGCTAATATGGTTGTGTCAAACGTACATAGATGAGATATTGAACGAGTTTAATATGGAAATGACAAGAAAATTTCTTGCCACACAGAAAGGATTGAATCAATATTCAAGTGTATTGACACTTGGTAAGTGAAATGAGATTCGAGTGTTTTTACACCTGATGAGTGAAATTACAAGAATATTTTGATTAATCATATCGTGATATGTACACATCCATATATTTCCTATGCTCTAAATCTTATGAGCATATACCAGAATGATTCATAAGATGATCATTGGACGATAGTAAGGATATTCTTATGATATTTGGAAGAACTAAGAATATGTTATTTATATAGAGGTGACAAATAGATAGATAGTTCATTGTAAAGTGTTACATTGATACTAGTTTTGTCATAAAATACAAATTAAGATTATATAAATTTAAACTTTGGGTGGCACAATGTGATGGAAAGGAATTTTCATAACGGATTTGAATGAGTTCCAAAGTTAAGACATTGTGAAAGATAATATAACAAAATGCTAAGTATATGAGTGTTATTGTAGTAGCAAAAGAAGGCATTTGTGTCAAGTAGTTTGTTATCAAACTAGGTGTGGTTCTTAGCGGGATAATACTATGAATATATATTGTACAATAATTGTATCAACATGTGTTAACCCCAAGCAACTGAAGGTCTCACCAAAGGACCAAATTTATACAATGCCATCTCATTGGAGAATACGTAGAGACGGAAAGACATGCAATTACACATGGACCTAAAAGTGTCGGATCTAAAGATTAGTTAACCACTGATACGCCCAATTTGCATCACCATTCTATATCATAATTTGCCTCTATTAATTGATATATGTCTTATTATGAGGTATTACTTATGTATTTTCATCTGTTTATGTACGTTGGATGATTCTTGGAGGATGAACTGCCGGAGTCTGGATTCTGATGGAAAAGAAGGCGTTTTGATGCAATTTCGCGAAGATCATAAAAATACCAGAAAAATATGGGAAAATTATATTTTTCCAGAAGACAGAGGAAGCCAGAAGGAGGGGCGAAGAAGGGCCATAGGGGGCCCACACACCCCTAGGCGCGGGTCCCCCTAGGCCACGCCTAGGGCAGGTGTGGCCCACCTGCCCGGCTCCCGACTCCGCCCTTTCGCCTATATCTTCCCTATAGAACCCTAACACCAGGTGGCGACGACAGATAGATTTCCGCCGCCTATGCGGGGCGGAAAACACCGAGAGAGAAATGTCTCTCCAGCAGACAGATTTCTGTCGGGGAATTCCTTCCCGGAGAGGGGAGACCGTCGCCATCAACGCCATCATCAAGCTATGCTTCATTGAGATCATCATCATCATCATCCACACCATCATCTCCACCAGCACCATCATCATTACTCCATCCCGCTATAACAATTTTGTTGGATATTGCTTTAGTTCATTAGGGGAAACCTTCCCGGTGTTGATTACTATTGTAGTTGATGCTTGTGAGTGGAACCATTGGATTAATGTTTATGTTCATATTGTTATCCATTATCATATCATCTTTGATCTTGATCCATATGATGTCTTGTGAGTAGTTCGTTGTGTTCTTGAGGACATGGGAGAAGTCATGTTGTTAGTAGTGGATTTGTCTTGAGTTATTATTCAATGGTTTAGTATTTAAGTTGTGGTGCTATTCTTCTAGTGGTGTCATGTGAACGTCGACTACATGATACTTCACCATTTATGGGCCTAGGGGAATGCATTGTGTATTTGGCTACTAATTGTGGGGTTGCTGGAGTTACAGAAACCTGAACCCCCATTAGGACATCTTTGCACAAGGGAGCGTAGGATCTCAGAGTTTAAGGCTATGGTTAGATTTATATCTTAATTACTTTCATGTAGTTACGGATGTTTGCAGGGGGTTTAATCACAAGTATGTATTAGTCCAAGTAAGTTCGGTATGTTAGCACAGGTTCACCCACACAACACTTACAACACCAGAGAAGAGTACTCAACTATTTGAAGCGAAAGCACTTGACAGAATTCCCATGTGTCCTCGAGAACGTTTGGTCCTTATAAGTATTTCCACCGGCTTGTCCTTTGCTAAGAAAGGATTGGGCCACTTGCTCCGTTTGTTCGTTGTCCTTATTACTTGCTCTTTTTTTGTTGCCTTATCAGAAAACCCCTAAAAATTCGTTTGCTAAGTATTTACAGAGAGTTCCTCCTCCATACCACTATTAAGCACCTTGTGCTCCTCGTTGGGATCGACACTCCTATTTATCGAAAGTACTATGATACACTCCCTATACTTGTGGGTCATCAAGACTATTTTCTGGCGCTGTTGCCAGGGAGTGAAGCGCTATTGAAGAGTGGAACTGGTAAGGGAAACTTTTACTGTGAGTATTTCTTTTGTTGCTGTTTGTTGCTTTGTTTCCAATATGGATAACCCACTTGGTTTTCTGTTTGGGAAAACTACTACTACTGCTAGGGTAGTATATGAACCACCACCTGTTGAGATAGATCCTTTTAAGATACCTACAAGTATTGTTGATCGTGTTATGGATAATTATTATTTAGGAGATGGAACTGTCCGTCATGGTGATCATTTGCTTTTTATCCATGAATTATGCGGGTTGTTTAAGTGCGTATCATCACCTAAGGTGAAGAAGAAGTTACTCTCCATATCCTTGAAAGGGAGAGCTGAAGAATGGTATAAGTTGTTGAAGAATGGACAATCCATAGAATGGGAGGAGATGGCATCTCTCTTTTATTCTAAATTTTATCCTCCCAGTGAGATTCATAAGGATAGAAACCTGATATATAACTTTTGGCGTCGTGATGGAGAGATTACAGCTCAAGCTTGGGGGAGATTGAAGTTACTAATCCTTAAATGTCCTATTCATGAACTCCCTAACAATATTATTATCAATAACTTTTATGCTAGGCTTTCTCTTCATGATAAAGATTTACTAGATGCTTCTTGTGCTGGATCATTCACACGTATGAAGGAAGAAGCTAAATGGGATCTTCTAGACCGTATTCAAGAGAACACCGAATCTTGGGAGAATGACAAAGGAAGAAAGTCAGGTATAAACTATGATTATGAATGCATTAAATCTTTTATGGGAACTGATGACTTCCATGATATTAGTAATGAGTTTGGTCTTGATTCCCAAAGTATTGCCAACTGTTTTAAGGCCTTTGCCTCCTACATATAAATTCCCAAGAAGAAGTGGAATAAGTACCATGCTCCTTATAAAGATGTTGTTAGTCATGTTCCTGTTAGAAGTACTGAAGTTTGTACTACTAATCATATTGTGCATGAACCTCATGTTGAGAAAGTTCCTTTCCCAGCTAAGGTAAAGGAGTATTTTATGATTATTAGTGCAAATAACAAAGGTACAAAGGAAACTACAGAGCCTGATAAGCAATTGAATGTTGAGCCTGTGGTAGCTATTATGAAAGACCCTGTCACTAGAAATATAGAGGATGAGCACATTGTCTTCTGTGAAGACGATTCTAATATTATCTCTCATCCTAAAAGAGCTAGAAAAGCTAGTGTTCCTGTGCTCTCTGTTAAAATTGGTGATCATTGCTACTATGGTTTATGTGATATTGGTGCTAGTTCTAGTGTTATTCCTTATGAGCTTTACAGGGAAATTATGCATGAGATTGGTACTTTTGAGCTTGAGGACATTGATGTGGTTATTCACCTTTATAATAAGGAAACCATTTGCCCCATTGGCATTGTAAGAGATGTGGAAGTTCTATGTGGTAAGATTAAATATCCTGCTGATTTTCTAGTGCTTAATTCAGCAGCTAGTAAAACTTGTCCTATCATTTTTGGTAGACCTTTATTGAACACTTGTGGGGCTATAATAGCTTGTAAGAAGGAAAAAGTTTTAACTAAGTTTGATGGAGATTCTTATGAGTTTAATTTTTCCAAACTTGCTAAATCTCCTTGTGAAAATAGCTTGCCTAATAAAGATTTCAGGATGGAACAACTTGCTTCTATTGATCCAGTCTATGACCTTGGACCTCTTTTTGGTGACTGTAAGTATGCTCATTTTAATGATAAAGTTGTTGCCAGTGATAATTATATTGTCAAGTTTATTCAAAGTGCTACTGAAAGTTATTATGAGAGAGGGAAACATGGTTTTATGCATCTCAATAATGTTAAGTTTCCCCGTTTTATGTTGAAGGCTTTGAAGTTACATCTGTTTTGTCTTCCTATGCTAGTGGATTTGTGTTTCAACAATTCGTTTTCTCATGCTACCCACATTCATAGTAAGTTGGTTATACTCAAATGTGTTGGTTATTTGCTTCTTGATGCTCTCTTTCACTTCAAATATTTATCTTCTTTGTGAGCATATTTGAAAGTTTCAAGCCTAACTTAAAGGCATTAAAAAAAGTACTTGTTGGGAGATAACCCAAGAGTTTTGTCGAGTCTTGGAAGTTATTACTTCATTAATAACCGCTCCTTATCCTTTTTGTTTTGGTTTTTGTGTCAAATTCAACTACTTTTGTGAAGTAGAGGAGTTGTGAAAAGTGGTTGTCCTGGGATAGATTTTTGTGCTGCATTGTAAAAATTCGTGAGGAAGCTCAGTACGTCAGATGGAGCTGCATATTTCTGATCTTGTTCTCCAAGTTGTTACCCAACTTTCATTAGTTCTGCACTTTTTTATTTGATCAACAGAAGTTTTTCAAAAAAATCAATCTTTACCTGCTGGTCTGTTTTGACAGATTTCTGCCGTCATTTGCATTTGCCTCTTACAGAGCCTTTGTTTTGATGGATTTCAGTTGAAGTGTGAACCTAAAGGTTTATTGTTTTTGCTTACACTAATGTTGTCATTGAGGTTGTGTATTTCCTTGTGAAGAAAGGAATTTCCAGGAGAAGGAGAAAAGGAATCTGTAGAGTTCGTCTTTGAATAGGTAAAAGTGGTGAAAACAGAAGGTTCGTGAAAACCCAATATTTTTACATTTCTGATGTTTTTAATACATAAGGAAAGTTTCGAGACGGAGCATAGGAGGAAACGGAGTATGGGGTGGACAAACGCACCCTAGCCGCGGGCCCCTACCTGGTCGCTCCTAGAGGGAGTGTGCCACCCACGAGCTCCGTCTCCGTATTGTTTTCGTATCAAAATCTTCATTATGCTTTGAAACTTCACAATACATAACCCCCTGGATCCCTCGAGGTTCATGCATCGTGTTCTCGTCGTGTTTTCGTTTGTATCTGTTTCTGTCAGGAAATCTTCTCAAGTTTAGAGTTCCATGGTCTCCGCCAATGACAAAGGCAAGAAGCCTGTGGAGGAGATAAAGTTGGAAGAACAAACCGCCGCAGGGACAAGGGCAAGGAAACCTACTTTTGTAGGAGAAATTAACACTGGGGATGCTTTTTCTCGTAACATGTTGGGAATCATAGCCTTTGGTCCAGACTTCAGATACTGCCCCGAGGAAGTGGAAGCCCTTCGAACCACAAATGAGTTTTGTGACAAGTACCGTGCCTTGAGGTTGAAGGTGGATATACTCCAAGAGGAGAATGACAGGCTTCGTAAGATGCTGGAAGAATTTCTTACCCTAAACAAGGGAACACCACCACCACTGAAGGAGTAATTCGTCATCATATTTGGCATCCCCTTGGCTTGTTCCAAGCTTGGGGGAGTGTCGCGATATCACCATCATTATCTTTTATATTTTACCTTTTTAGTGGATTCATATGTTTGGTAGAGAGGTTATCTTATAGATTGGTTTGCATGTGGAAGTATCTCTCCTTTAGTTGGTTATCTATGTATCCCTTGGTGTGAGTGCCTTTATTGATTATTAATGAGAAATCTCATCTTTTACTTTTTGCACTTCTTATTTTAGTTTGCAATCTCTATTATATGATGGATCTTGTTGATCAGTATTGGCACCACTTTGGGAGCATCAAGTAACTCTAAATTGGTTTTGGCAAACCGAGCTCTGGTCAGTAGCAACAATTTTTGGGTTTGAAAGAAAAAGAGAAAAAAGCTTACAGGTATTTTGTATCATCTATTTTCTTTCTTGATTGGCTCATAAGCTTAGTATTCTTTATTTAAGATCTTTTGTGTCTTCAATAAAGATTGTGTGGCATCCCGCTAAAACCACTACTAGAAGATCGCGTTATTTTTTGTGCATTGCATCGTCATTATATCATGCTCATGTCATCATGCCACATTGCATTTGAGCATCAGATAAAATCCCTTTTGTTGGTTCTTACCCCATATGCATTCATATTGTATTACTTGTATCTGCCTCTTGATATATTGTATTTGCTTCTTAATAAATTGCTAAATGCCCAATTTGAGTTGAGGGCATCTCTCTTCTTTTACATCTACCTACTAACTTATTAACATCACCCCTTGTTCCAATTCTACCATTACCTACATGTGGGTCTATCATTTCATTTGGATATTAATTCAAGCCCATGTGGTCTTCTTCTCACATTAATCATACACATCCTCGTACGGAGTGCATTAAATGTAATGCATGTCCCATGCAACCATACCACCGTACATGATTATCCTCTTCTTCTTGTTGGATTGTGGTGTTCTATTTGTAGTTGTTTCTCTTATTTTAATCTATGTCTATATCCTTCAACCATCTTTGCTAAACTCTTGATCTCATTTATTCTCCTCTATTTAAATGCCCTTCATAAAAGAATTCAAAACAGTTCAAAAGTTTTTGTATAAGAAACAAAAGCTAAAGAGAAATTCTATAGAAATAGAAACATAAGTGTGAGAGTCAGCCTTGGTCTTCTTCTTATTTCTAGGCCTAACCGAAGCCATCCTCTCCATCCCTATCTACTTGGCCCATTTATCAACTCCATCAGCCCACATACCTGACCAACGCTCATGTCCATCTTCGATCTGTACGGCAGATCATCCAGCGTAGCCACGTCTGAAATCAAGTGATGGGACGGATGCCCGAGCTCGCCTTTCTTCTCTTCGAAAACCACCAGTTCTCCTACTCCTCCAACCCTAGCCTATTCATCCGCCGCCGCCGCCATCCACATCTCCTCCGCTGCCGTCTTCCTCTTACTCGGAACTAGGAGTCGGAGCTGTTTGGTACAGCGCCAAGGCAGTCAACAGTTTCATCATCTACGTCCTTCCGAGGGAGCTCGTCGTCCTACCCAGCGCTCTCCGGTCGTCGTCAAGCCGTCCGGCGGCGTCCACGTCTCCGTGGTGAGCACCGATTCCTCCTCCATCTCGCCCCGTCTCCCTAGTACGCAGCGATCAGTGCTACGTTTCTGTTTATACCTGGTTAAGCTATGGTCGTGTGCTGCAAGTTTGCTTGCTCCTCTGTTACTCTACAAGATCCACATCCAGATGATCTATTTTGTTCCATGCGCATCAAGCAGAGGGAGTTAAGATCAAATCCCCAAGTCTCCATGTTCTCCCATGCATTTATGTTCCCTTTTATCTCTGCAACTGGCGATCTGGTGGCACTAATTGGATGTGCATCGCCTTTGTTCAGCAACTGTCGCTCATTGGGGTCGTTTTCTCCTGGCGTTTCACCTGAGAGACACTGGTTCCATCCCTGCACAACACACACGTACACGCCACGCTGTCCTCACATGGTCGCAGTCCCAGGTTCCTCTGCTGCGTGCAGACACTCACTCGATAGCAGCCGCACATGTCCGACACCGCTAGATAGCTGCGTTTGTTTCAGCTGCCGCATAGAACATCCAAGCTGCCGCTTAGTAGTGCATGTTCGAGTTTGAATCAGCTAGCCTATTTGGCACAAAGATTTGATTCAACAGTGTGTATGCTCGCTTGACCAATTCAATTGAAGTGGCCTCCGTCTATTTACAATAATAGTAGTCAGCTACACTCGTTTTAACTGTGCTCTTCTACCTGGTATAACCAAGTTCGGATCATAGAAGCAGCAAGAATTAATTTCACATTTTCTTTTTGTTTGCTTTTATATTTCTCTACTTAATCTTATCGCATGTTTTCTTTTGGTCACTTTAAATCTATTTTGAACATTGGTACGTGATGTGTAATTAGAAGAAAGAGGAGTCCAGTTTATCGTATGTGCACTATTTTGAGCACTCTAAAAATCGTCCACCAAATCAATACTTTTTGTTAAAGATTAAAATTGCTGATGCAACTAATTCTAACTAGCAAAATTCATATCTCCTAAGTTTGTAAATCCAAACCTTGCAATTTAGATATCTATCTTGCTTAGAAGAAAAATTCAAGGAATAAGAATATGACATCTTCATACATGCACCATTCATGTATCATTAATGTGTAGATTGTTATGCAAGCAAACACTATTTAAATGTGGCCATTTAAATTCTTTCTTTGCTATTATTGTTTGTGGGCCATTTAAACATGATCCGCTAGCATCTATGAGTCATGTCGCATCATTATACCATGTCATGCATCATACATGCATCATGCCGATCTTCTGCCGTTGTATTAAATAGTGCATCCGGTGTTTATTCTAGTGTTTTGCTTCTTCGCGGATAAGGCCGATGAGTTGATGTGAGCTTCGCCCCGATCTTCGGTTGAACCTTCGACAATGTTTTCAGGCGAGCATCTCCCCCTTTCTACCTATCTTACTTTTATAGTCTTTATTCCCTCCTGTTGATCTATTGCTAACTGTGTTGCGATGCTTTAGTTGCCGTACCTGTGGTATACCGTGCAGCCCTATATTGCCTTGGACACACCCTATTACCTGTTGTTTGGTAGATAGCTGGACATGCGCGTCGTAGTGCTTGCTCAAGTGCTGACGTGTGTCGTCATATGCCACAGTTGCTGATGTATTGCCGCATGTTGATGATGAAGATGATCATAGTTTTACTTATCGTCACTTTAATTTCTGTTTAACAACTAAAATTGAATAAGCAGAGGCATCAGTGGGTGATAGATAATATTTGGTTTCCGAACGCCCACTTGTGTCCCGTAAGACCCCGAGTACTTGATACTGTTCCTTGATTTTATGCTATCCACATCCGGGAGGTATATGGGACCCCGAGCGAGCTTGATTCATTCTTATTTCTTGGGGCTACAAACTAGTTTGAGGTTTTATTTACGATCCTGTACTTATGCCATGATTTACTACTTTATTTACGATTGTGCGAGGTGCATTGCATCGTGTTAGGAAGCGGAGTGTTTACGGTGTCGACAAGCCCGTTTGGGGTTCCCAGCTCACACCATTGACGCAGACCTTGAGGCCGTCTCGAGCTTGCCTACTCCGTTGGATTCTACTCAAAGGGTGGCCCCGAAATATTTCTGAATCTGTGATTGTTCACCGTGAAAGCCTCGTTGGGTTTTGAGTTGGTTTTTCTGAGGTTGATCGAGCGTGTGTTGCTATTGGTGCACCCCGGCCGGGTAAAACTTTCTGAAAGCCGTGTCCGCGGATATGGACGACTTGGAGCACAGTATCTCGATCATAGACAAGCATAACTAAAGTTTACTGCTATAAATTTGACTTATAATGACTAGTAATCAGCTTCACTATAATGGAATGGCTAATTAATACTGCCCACAATTGCTTGTTTGGTTGTCGCTTGCGACAATTGTACCTGACTAGTAAATCCTGCAACTACAACGAAATGGCTGAATAAAAGTACCAACAACTGCTGGGTTTCGGGATTACCTCTTGCTATCTGTATCTGATTAGTAATTGCTGCAACTACAACGGAATGATTAACCAAAAGTGCCCACTGCTTATTTTATCAGGACGATTATCTAAACTTGACTAGTAAAGTGCCGCAACTATAATCGAATAACTAAAACTGCCAACCGTGTGAGTTCCTCGGTTGACTTCCTCGTTTGGTCTCGAGGGGGAAACACCAGGAGGGGTTTGTTTGGTGTTAGCTTCAGGTTGGATCCGAATAGGTCATTCTTACCCCCCTCTGATATCCGCCAGTTGTGTCGAGTCTCTATAGGTTGTTTAGTGCATGCTGCCGCTGCCGCTCAGCCCACCATACCTATGTAGGCGAGGACCGCCGAATTCTAGCCTCGTGTCTTGGCCTCAAGATCTTGACGCCTCTTTTTCCTTTGCCCTTTGTCGGCACCTTTTGTTTAAGCAGGTTTTGAGATCGACGCCGTTAGCGGGGTTACCCTTCCGGCTTGGCACAGGCAGGGTTATGGGCGCCATTGGTTATTCTTGAGGCTCTTAGCCCCATTTGCATCTTGTCCGTAGTCGGACGCCCATCGCTTTCAAGGTGATTTGGATCTTTGTACCGTATATTTGTATTCTTGACTCTTTGAGTCATTGTTGTATATATATCATTACGTGGGTCCCATCGAGGACTGTTGTGTAATGTTATTACTTCGTTTTCCACCCGCACGAAAGTGCCTGGTGGGCACCTTTGAATCGTTTCTATGCGGGTTTGGTGAATTTTGCCCAAACTTGCATAGGTCCGATTCTGAGGGTGTTACAGATTGCATGTTTGGCTTTATCACTTGTATGTTTTCTTGTTTCTTTCAACTCTCTTGCTTGCTACCCAGCCTTGCTAGCCAAAAACCTGTTTTGTGAAGGCATACTTCTCACGTTTCCAAACCCTTTGAACCAAAACCTGTGCCATTTGTGTCCACCATACCTACCTAGTAGCATTATTGCTATTCCAAGCAAATTCTCAAGCTTCATCTATCTTTCAAATTAAAAAGTATTTTGTTATGTGAAAACTAGTTAGTAAAGCTCTCACGAACTTGATGGCACACCTTATTTCCTTGCCCCTAATAGACTTGAACCATTGTGTCATCGAAATTGTATATGCTTGCACCTATACGTTGGAATAGCAGAACCATGCTGTCACGGGGAACGTTTTCAACATTGCACTTGTACTCTGTACACACTTGATATCATGCTCTTTTGTGTGTGGATGTCACCGGTGTGAAATAAAGAGGGAACTTGTAAGTCCATGGAGTTTGTATTTTGTGTTAGAGAAACGCCTGGGCTGTCGTGGTATTGCCGACGAGTATGCCATGGAGGGGTCCTCACAGTGCGTGTTTAGAGACGTGGGGTAAGGCGGACGGTTGTGGTGCAGGTAACACAGCTTACCAGTTCAGTCCCAACGGTGGCGGAATCCTACTCTGCTATAAATCACTATAAGGGCAATACGCCGAGTTACAGAGATAGGTTCATGCGAGGTTGTATGAATCGATGCCCTAAAGGCTCCCATAGGCCCGACTTATATAGTCGCCAGGTCCTAGGGTTACAGGGAAAAGTCCTAGCCGGACAGGTTACAGAGTCCTACACCGTCTATCACTAGTCTTGTGTATCTTGCACTCCAAGGCTCAGATGCTGGTGACTCCACCGTAGCCTTCCTTTATCGGCATGGGCCTCCCTTGATCCACCTAATCTGGGCCCAGAGCCATAGGCCATGCTACCAACTATGGGCCACCCGGGTTAGCCCGATAAGAGACATGCTATAAGGATACCCATATAGCATATCCCCAACAGTAGCCCCCGGAGAACTCTGAGATCTTGCGCCGTCTTGCCTTTTCACGTGGAATGCTCCGTCTAGATGGATGTCGGCAGATTGTCAAGCAACATCTTGTAGTCCTCCCAAAGAACCCTGCAAGGTTTTATCCGTCTTTGATTTGTAAGCCGGAGAAATGTTGAATCTTCCATCGTACTCTTCCGTAGTTGGATTGAATCCATCCATGCAGGAATCTTCGATGCGACGGCTCATCTACCAGTGTTAGCTAGGATGACGTAGGATTAGGTCAGCGACGCCTCGTAACTCACACATGCAGAGAAAACAATCATATTCGATTTTCCTATGCGAGCGATACGAACCGTTGGCGGCGACGGTTGGAGACGTGGCGAAATTTCCGCACACGTTCGCGAACACATCGTCTACGCGGCAACCGTCTGATTAGCTGCACGAATCTTGACGCCAAGGATGATAAATAGTAACCGTGGGGCATTTTCCACTTTTTACCTCATTCTTCTCGCGTCATCGTCTTCTTCCTCCAGCCGCACGTCTCCTCGAGCTCGACGCGATAAACCTTGAAAACCCTAGCTTCCATCTCTATTAGTCGCACCCGTCCTTCACTCCATGGCCAGCAGCAGCACCTCCCTGTCGATGGCGGCGTCGAGCGAAGCCGCGGCGAAGCCGGCAAGCTCCGTAGTTGTGCCCCCAGAGGGCTTGGTCATCCCCACATCGGTGGTGATCGAGTCCACCGGCGGCGACCACAATTTGGCGGCGCTGGAACCACTAGAGGAAGAGCCAGACTCGCATAAGGGCGATTGGCGCGGCTCGGACATCACCGACCGTGACATCCAAGAGATGGTCGCCGAAGGTTACCTCCCCGCGACGGAGGGGCTCGCCTGGCGGGCGGCGCTGGCCGGCGAGGTGACACCTTATCCCCAAGCCGGAGAAAAGGTGTACCTCAAGGCTCAGCTGGTACGCGGCGTTTCCCTGCCCATCTCCCACTTCTTCCTCTCTGTCTTGAACCACTACAAGGTCCAACCCCATAACCTCTCCCCCAATAGCATTTAGTGCTTAGCAACTTCGCGACACTTTGTGAGGGTTACCTAGGGATTAGGCCTAGGTTAGACTTGTTCGTGTACTTCTTCACCATCAAACATGAAGCCGGACATAGTAAGGAGGAGCTTAGGAACTGCGGCATTATAAGCTTCAAGATTCGACCTGGTCGGCGGTTCCCTGACATCGTCGGCCACGAGTCCTGCAAAAACTGGCAGCGGACGTACTTCTACGGCCCCGACATTCCTTTGGCGGGCCGAGAAGTAACGTACCCGGACTTCATGGATGGAGCCGCCGCTGAAGTTTCCACATGGAGATCCCATGCCTCCCTTCCCTCCGACCTCGACGCTTCTCGCGTAATAAGGCGGATCAAATGGTTCGTAGAGACGGGTTTGACCGGATTGGACCTAGCCATGTGCTGGTTCATCAGGCGAATCAAACCTCTGCAGCACCGCGCGAAGTCCATGCACGAGTATACCAGTGATCGAATGGATACCCTCCGGATCTCCGTGGATAACTTCTCGAGCGACTCCGTCAAGCTCCGCCTGAAGGACATCGTCAAGGTGGAGGATAAGAAGCGTGGGTTCACCATCACCTACGACATGTTCGTAGACGGCAAGTGCCCAAAGGTAGGTATTTATTTTCCGTGTATGACATATGCTCCAGTTTCTCCGTCTTGCCGATACCATCTTATCTAACACGGTGATTTCTTACTTAACAGCTTAGCGATCTAGATGAGGACAACCTGGCTGCCCAAATCTACGATCCAAAGATGAAGGAAGTCACGGTCGTGTCCGACGACGATGTCCCGTTAGCACGAAAGTGGAAGACCTCCACCTCTGACGCTGCCGACGGAGGCAAGAAGAAGAAGACGGAGGGTGGAGCCTCCAAAAAGACTACCGCCGCCCTGGAGGCGGAAAAGAGAAAAGCCACCGGGATTTTTGCCAAAGCACCCCCCCCCTAGTGTAAGCTTCTCATTCTCCGACATTGTCTATCTGTCTGTATTGTTCCTGTACTTATGCATTTTGCACGTCTCAGGAAGAAAGCCACGACCAGCCTCAAGAAGACCTCCAAAACTTTGGGGGCTTCTAGAAATATCAAGGATATGCTGCATCGCGACGCCTCCCCCGCCATCGCCCCTTCTACTCCTGCCGTCAAGCCTTCGTCTGCCCCGACAAGCTCGCGGGCTAAGGAGGCACCAGGCCCTTCTGTCATGGAAGTGGATTCTGGCGCCTCTACCGAACTCGCTATTGTCGGCGAGCAGGCGACGCAGGAGAGCACCGCTCAACAAATGGCTAAAGCTCCGGCTAAGGATGCCATCGGTGGCAACAAGGCGGTAGTGGGAGCTGGTACCTCTACCGAAGGCGGCGCCCTCGCTCCCCAGAAACCCTTCGAGTTCCCGAAGATAGTTTACCCGGCGCTCACGCCGAGTAACACAACTCTGGTTCCTGGAGGATTACCGTCATCTCTGACGTGCGGTATTGAGGAGCTTCTCCAACAAGCGGATATCTTGCGAGGAAATAGTATCTCCTTTGGCAAGCTGCTAGCCGAGAATGCTACAAACCTCAAGATTATTGCACTTGTAAGTTTTACTTTGCCTTTTGCATTTCATATGAGTATTCCACTGTGGCCCCCGAGGATGTAGACGGAAAACCATAGGTTTTGCATCTATATGCTCTAAGAGTGACTAAGTTAGAAAGAACTCTCACTGTAGCCCCCAAGCATTTAGATGGAAGAAACTATTCCGACTATATGCTTTAAGAGTACATCTGTGATGTTTATAATTTTTTAATATCAGAGCCCCCAAGCCTCTAGGCAGAATCGAATTAGTTCCGACTAGATGCTTAAAGAAAAGCTAAGCATTTTCCGAGTTAAAACTTTATACTGTAGCCCCCAAGCTTATAATCGAGAAAAGAATTAGCTCCGACTAGATGCTTAAAGAAAAGCTAAGCATATTGCTAAGTTAAAAACTCTCGCTGTAGCCCCCGAGCGTCTAGGTGGAAAGATTCCGACTAGATACTCCAAGTAGACTAAACAACGGTTTAACTTTTTTTCCTTTGTTCCACAGAATGAGAATGCTCGGAGGGGCATGACCAACGACAAGTATCAGAAGATGCGCGCAGATCTTGAAGCCGAAAAGGGTAAAATGGCCATCTTGAAGGAACAGATCATCAAAAACAAGAGTGTGTTTTCTTTTTTGCGCATTCCGTCTTGGTTGTATGCCTTCATTCTCCGAGTACTCACTGTGTACTTTGTTTTCTCCGACTTTGCAGAACATGTTGCCAAGGCCAAGGACATTGTCAAGCAGTCCAAGCACATTCAGCAGCTGGACAGCGAGAACAAGATCCTTAAAAAGGAGAGGAAAGAAATGCTGAAAATGCATGAGGATTCCATGAAGGCCCTGCAGGAATCCGCCTCCGCGGAAATCAATCGCTTGAAGGAGGAGCTTGCGATCTTAAAAGATCAGAAGCAAGCTGCTGATGAGCAAAACCATCGCCACAGCGAGGCATATAAGCTCCTCAAGCAAGAGAAAGAATCCCTGGTGGACACCCTCTGGATGGCTAATGCCAGCATTTTCAGTAAGATTTCTCCGCCTTGTATTTCTGCAGTCTGGATACTTTAAATTGTTGAACTCATGCGATCCTTGTCGGAATTTGCAGCTCCTATGGGTTTAACCAGATCGCCTCCTCTGGCCAAGGAATGCATGGTTCTTGCCGGCAACTTTATCAACACCGCCATCACCCAAGCCAAAGAGATTGCCAAGCCCCTCCAGATACACATCAAGGCCTCGGACTCCGTGGCGAAGTACTCGGAGATTATGCGCTAAGCCCCCAAGCGTATCACAAGCTGGAAAGCTTCATGTGCACGGGCTGTCGCAAGGATGGCGCTATCTATGGTGAAGGCACACTACGAAGATTCCGACATCGACACGGTGACCTCTGGCATCCCCGACGTTGACGATGACGGCAAAGAAATTGATCACGAAGCCATCTTGTCATCACTCGCGGGTTATGACACCAGGGTTGCCGAGTTGGTGGACATCAACGTCTTCGTGCCCATGAACACCATCGACAACGTCAACCAAGATTCCTCCGAGTCCCACCATAGTGCCGATGCTGAGGGTGATTCTCCGGCTGATGACGATGCTGCTTCCAAGTCTCTTGCGCCCAAGGAATAAAAAACACTTTGTAATATTTGTTTCCCCTTTGGTGTATGCGCGGAAAAAACTTGATGATGTAACTTAAGGCAGAAAACAATGGTTGTTATTTCCTGCTACTTAAGAACTAGTTTCCAGCATGTATATATATTTTAAGCAAGTGCTGGCTTATCCATTACTTTGGTTCTTATGCTTGACTTTCCGTGAGTCGGAAGACTCGTTGTTGGAACCATGCGCTTAGGTGATGATGCACAATGGCACCGTCAATAACCTGAGCACAAAATCGCTGACAATAAGTGCCAAAAGTCACTACTTCAGAATCCACATAAAAACAAAAAAGAACGTGTAGACCAGAAAACTTAAGCTAACGCCCGTAGGCGGAATTTTCACAAGTGCAAACACAATACTTGTGCATAAAGGTTTTACATGATCCAAAAAATGAACACTAAAGGAGGTAAAAGACTCAAAAATATGAGTGAACCAAAGAGCTTTATTTCATTGATCATATAAGAGGTACACAATTAGATAAAAAATGCTAAGTGTAAAAAGGACGTAGTCGTGCTATGTTCCATGGCCGATCAAGCTCCGGGTAGTCATAATCCGGGTCACGTCGCTTACACTTATGATCCTCATTGGGTCTATCCTTTAGTTCACGATTGTCAACAAGGTAGTAAGACCCATTTGAAGGGTTCGCAGCATAGAAAACAAAAATTTTCCTACGATGTGAACTATATACCAAGATCTATTTATACTAGATACAAACAACGGGCGGATGTATATCCGTAGAGAACATACCCTTGAAGACCGACAAAGTTTAACGAGTCCCACTCGTGGTTGATGTAGACGATCTCTTGCCGATCTCAAGATCGAGAGGAAGTCCTAGCGCCATAAATCGGCGCATCCGTGCTCGCACACGTTCGAGGCAGAGCAACCTCCGCCTCCTCGCTCCAGCGATGCAGCGGAAGCACAACTCTTTCTTTCTGAATAGCCACCGGGAACATGTATCTCGCTAGTCCGAGACCATGGGGATAAATTCTAGAGGGGGAGAGAGATACTTCACGAGGAGGTGTGAGTGAGAAGTGAGAGGAGGGCTCCTTTATAGGAGGAGGGAACCCCAAGGGGTGGCAGCGCATGGGGCTGCCCCTTGCCCTCCCTCTTCATGTGGGTGGACACTCCACTCACAAAACTCCTCCAAATTCCTCCACTCAAAATCCCACTCAAAGATCCCATTAAATTTCCACCAAATTTAATGCAAACTCTCATTAAATAAAACTCTTTTATTTTATTCAGAATTTTGTCAATTACTTTAATGACAAACATTCACAAATAACCCCTTGTTAGAATTCTATTTCACATGCATAACCACTTTACATAATTTCACCCGAAAACCTGTTTGGTATCTAGTGAAATAAATTCTGCGCTTGTTTATTCTTTCGGCATGAAACTTTTGCTCCAATTGGATGTCGGTGTCTCTTAAGTGTGTCACCCTACGGTTCGTGAATAATGCGGACATGATCGAGACCCTCTCGGATCAATAATCGAAGCGGGATCTGGAGACCCATCTTGACTCCACACATTCAACGATGACTTTCTTGTGATCGTCGGAACCTTTTACGCTAGTATCTTAATCCCTTTGTTTCACGATATATTACATGTCCGAGATTCGATCATCGGTATCTCCATACCTAGTTTGATCTCGTTCTGACATGCACTCTTTTCTCGTTCCGTGATATAACATTCTAGTGATCAAATCACTTGCTTGCAAGCTAATCAATGTGATATCACCGAGAGGGCCCAGTATATCTATCCGTCATCGGGATGAACAAATTCCTCTCGATCCATGAGCCTCTACATAACACTTTATTAGTTCTGAACCCATCTTTATAATCACCACATTACGGTGTGACGTTTGATGTTATCAAGAAACTCTTAGGTGTTAGTGATTAACATGATCTCATGGTCTAAGGATTAGGATTACTTAAGTTGTTATAGCAATATAAACTCAATGACTTTGATCGTAATGCTATACTTGGATGAATGTTCATCACATCATTACACTAATGTTGTGATCCGTTATTAACAACATCCAATGTCCATGATCGAAACCTTGATCATCTTGTTAATCAACGAGCTAGTTTATGAGAGAGGCTTAACTAGGAACTTTTCATTTGTTTATTAAACACACATGTATTAACGTTTCGTATTAATACAATTATAGCATGCAAAATAAACATCTATCATATACTTGGAATACACATAATAAACAATTTATTATTGCCTCTCAGCATATTCCTTGATCTCCCACTTGCACTAGAGACAATAATCTAGTTACATAGTGATATATCTAACACCCATTGAGTTACGTGTTGATCATGTTTTGCTCTAGGGAGAGTTTTAGTCAACGGATCTGCTACATTGAGATCCGTATGTACTTCTAAATCTTTATATCTCCATCCTTGACATGCTCATGGATGGAGTGAAACCGCGCTTAATATGCTTGGAATGCTTGTGAGACCTTGGCCCTTTGGCATTGGCAATGGCACCATTGTTGTCACAATAGATCACCATTGGGTCCAACGCTTGCCACAACTCCTAGTTCGGATATGAACTCCTTCATCCAAAGCGCTCTGAGCCGCTCAAGCAAAGCAACATATTCGCCTCCGTTGTTGATCCCGCTACCACAGGTTGTTTGGAGCTCCTCCAACTAACCGCTCGCCATTCATGAGAAATACGTATCCGATTGAGACTTAGAGTCATCCGGATCGGTGTCAAAGCTAGCGACATAACACTTAGCGACGAGCTCTTCTTCACCTCCAGATACAAGAAACATATCCTTAGTTCTTCGTAAGTACTTAAGGATATTCTTGATCGCTATCCGATGTTCAACTCGATCCGATTGGTACCTACTAGTTAAACTAATAGCGTGTGCCACATCCGGTCTTGTACATAGCATGTCGTACATTATAGAGCCTATGGCTGAAGCATATGGGACCTTATCCATTATCTCTCTTTCTTCCGCCGAAGCCGGACTTTGAGTCTTACTCAATGTCTTTCCTTGCAACATAGGTAAGAACCCATTCTTACTTCCGTCCATTTTAAACTTCTTTAAAATCTTATCAAGGTATGTACTTTGCGATAGCCCTATTAGGCGTCTAGATCTATCTCTATAGATCTTTATGCCTAATATGTATGACGCTTCACCTAGGTCCTTCATTGAAAATTTGCTGTTTAGATAACTTTTAACACTGTTTAAAAGATCTATATCATTTCCGATCAATAATATGTCATCCACATATAATATCAGAAATGCCACATTGCTCCCACTCACTTTCTTGTAAATACAAGCTTCTCCATAAGTTTGGACAAATCCAAACTCTTTGATCACCTCATCAAAGCGGAGATTCCAACTTCATGATGCTTGCTTCAATCCATAGATGGATCGCTGAAGCTTGCACACCTTGTTAGTATCCTTAGGATCGACAAAACCCTTTGGTTGTATCATATACAACTCTTCTTCAATATTACCATTGAGAAACGTGGTTTTGACATCCATCTGCCATATCTCATAATTGAAATATGTAGCAATTGCTAACATAATCCTAACTGACTTTAGCATCTCTACGGGAGAGAATGGCTCATCGTAGTCAACTCCTTGAATTTGTCAAAACCCCTTTGCGACAAGTCGAGCTTTATAGACGGTCACATTACCATTAGCATTAGTTTTCCTTTTGAAAATCCATTTGTTCTCCACGGCCTTTCGGTCATGAGGTAATTCCACCAAGTACCAAACTTGATTTTCATACATGGATTCCATCTCGGATTTCATGGATTCTAACCATTTGTTGGTATCCGGGCTCATCATCGCTTCTTCATACGTCGCAGGGTCATCATTTTCATCAACCATGAAATTCATGACAGGATTTACGCATACTCGGGAGCCGCGTCTGCTAGACCTGCGAGGTTCGGTAGTACTCTCTTTTGGAGTTTCATGATCATTATCATTAGTTCCTTCTTCAACAGGTGAAGCCAACTCCGGAACAACTTCCGGCGCTGCGCTACTCGCCATACTTTGAAGAGAAGGTTCAATAACCTCTTCGAGTTCTACCTTCCAACTACTCACACCTTTCGCGAGAAACTCTTTCTCTAGAAAGGATCCATTCTTGGCAACAAAAACCTTGCCCTCGGATCTTTGATAGAAGGAATACCCAATAGTTTCCTTAGGGTATCCTATGAAGACGCATTTTTCCGCTTTGGGTTCGAGTTTATCCGGTTGAAGTTTCTTCACATAAACATGCATCCCCAAACTTTAAGAAATGACAGCTTAGGTTTGTTTCCAAACCACAATTCATACGGTGTCTTTTCAACGGATTTAGATGGTGCCCGATTTAAACTGAATGTAGCAGTTTCTAGTGCATAACCCCAAAATGACAACGACAAGTCTGTCAGAGACATCATAGACCGAACCATATCTAATAAAGTACGATTACGACGTTCCGACACACCATTTCTCTATGGTGTTCCGGTAGGCGTGAGTTGTGAAACAATTCAACACTCTTTCATGTGAGTGCTAAACTCGTAACTTAGATACTCACCTCCACGGTCGGACCGTAGAAATTTGATCTTTCTATTACGATGATTTTCCACTTCATTCTGAAATTCCTTGAACTTTTCAAAGGTTTCAGACTTGTGTTTCATCAAGTGGATATAACCGTATCTACTCAAATCATCCGTGAAAGTAACAAAATAACGATATCCACCTCACGACACACTCATTGGACCACATACATCGAATGTATGATTTCCAATAAATCAGCCTGCTCCATTGAACCGAAAACGGCGTTCTAGTCATCTTGCCCATAAGGCATGGCTCACATGTATCAAATGATTCATAATCAAGTGATTCCAAAAGTCCATCCGAATGGAGCTTCTTCATCGTTTAATGCCAATATGACCTGAGACGGCGATTACATATATGCGGATATATCATCATCAAGTTTAATCCTTTTAGCATCAACATTATGAATATGTGTAACATTATCATCGAGATCCAATGAAATAAACCATTCAACATTGGTGCATGACCATAAAAGATTTCATTCATATAAATGGAACAACCATTGTTCTCAGATTTGAATGAAAACCACTTTGCATCAAACATGATCCGGATACAATGTTCATGCTCGCAGTGCACCAAATAACAGTTATTTAAGTTTATAACTAATCCCGACGGTAAGTGGAGAGGCAGCGTTCGACGGCGATCACATCAACACTTGATCCATTGCCGACACGCATCTTGACCTCACCCTTGCTAGCGGTCGCTTCCGCACGATTCGAGTTACAAATATTAGCAACCGAACCGTATCAAATACCCGGTGCTCTGCGAGCACTAGTCAAGTACACATCAATAACATGTATATCATATATACCTTTGTTTTCCTTGCCGCCTTCTTATCTCGCGGATACTTGGGGCTTGCGCTCGATGGCGATCCCCTTACAATAGTAGCACTCGGTATCGACTTAGGTCCAACTCGGGTTTCTTTCAGCGCAGCAACAGCTTGCCGCCCTTACTTCCTTCCGTTTTCCTTCTTGTCTTTCTTGAAACCAGTGTTCCTATTGATCATCAACACTTGATGTTCCTTTTGATCTCCACTTCGCAGTTTTAAGCATTGTGAAGCTCGGGAGAGACTTCTTCATGCCTTGCATATTATAGTTCATCACGCTCTTATAGCTAGGTGGCGTAGACCGCAGAACACGATGGATGCCTAAGTCAATGGGAATCGTTATTCCCAAGGACACAAGCTTATCGGCGTAACCCGACATCTTGAGTACATGCTCACTAATCGGAGCTGTTCTCTTCCATCATGCAGCTAAAGAACTTTTACAAGCATTGTAGCTCTCTCAGCAAAGATGTGTCAAAATCATTTTCAACTCACCCATTGTATCAAAAGCATTGCCGTTTTGAAACGCTTTAAGTTCGGCTCTAGCCCATACAATATTCCGCAATGAACTAAGTTGTGGTCCTCCGACGAGTCGATAGACATTCTTCTCCTCGTCAGGAATCAAAAGGTGGGGGCCTAACGCGCTTCTAGCACATATTGCTTTTGTGCAGCAGAGGAGAATCCTCAAATTCATGGCCCATTCAGTAAAGTTGCTACCGTTCGTTGCTAGTTTCTCTTTCTCCATGAACGCATTGAAATTAAAAGCAGGTGGTGCCATCTACAATAGAATTTGTAAAGTTTAGACTAAGTGTATGATAGATTGAGTTCAAATAATCTATATTACGAATGAACTCCCACTCAAAAGCGACATCCCTCGTGTCCTTTTGGTGATTACATGAACCAAATCCACTACACCAAGTCCGATCATCACGTGAGTCGGTATATCTTCAAAGGAGAGCATCAAATGGGCATCATATCAACTATATGACTCATGCTTAACCTTTCGGTCTGTGTTCCGAGGCCATGTCTGTACATGCTAGGCTCGCCAAGTTAGAACCTTAGTATTTTTATGTGTAACGCTCTTACACCAAGTATGGTCGAGGATCCAAGTACACCCGATCATCACGTGATGTCTTGGAGCGAAAACATAATCGGTGCATACTAAAGGAAGAACACATTCTTATCTTGATATTTAAATGAGGGATCATCTTATTATGCTTAACAAAGCGCTAAATAAGCAATATAAGATGCAATCAAAACATCATATGTTTATTAGTGAAATTATATGGTTCCCGCAGATGATCTCTATCATGTGCATCGTGGTATGATCACTATCATACCTATATGTAAATCCACGGTCTATGGATTTTACACGCTATGTGTGTTGTAAGAGTATCATCTCATACTTCTACTTACAACACTACCATATCATAACACTAGCCCAGAACAATCTAAACTAGACGCCTCTAATTTATCCATTGCAAGTTTTACGTGGTAGGGCTTTCGAGATAGAACCGTTCTTACCTACGAACATGAACCACAACGAGGATAATCAAATTGTTGACAACTCGCTTGCAAAATAGATATTGACTATAGTAGGAGAGATAGACACCCGCTAGCCACTTATGCAAACTAGTTGCATGTCAAGCGTGGAACAGGTCTCATGTGCGAGGACATGTAAAGTTTGTCCGGGCCGCTTCATCCCACTATGCCACCAATATCCAAAATCACAACAAAGGATCAACAACATGATCATCATCGCCCACATACTCATATGTGTACTACCCGTAAAGTATCTACGCATAGATCCGACTGATACCCTTGAAGGGTTCGCAGATAGAAAACAAAAATTTTCCTACGATGTGAACTATATACCAAGATCTATTTATACTAGATACAAACAACGGGATGTATATCCGTAGAGAACATACCCTTGAAGACCGAAAGTTTAACGAGTCCCACTCGTGGTTGATGTAGACGATCTCTTGCCGATCTCAAGATCGAGAGGAAGTCCTAGCGTCGCAAATCAGCCGCATCCGTGCTCGCACACACGTTCGAGGCACCGAGCAACCTCCGCCTCGCTCCAGCGGTGGAAGCACAACTCTTTCTTGCCGAATAGCCACCGGAACATGTATCTCGCTAGTCCGAGACCATGGGGATAAATTCTAGAGGGGAGAGAGATCCTTCACGAGGAGGTGTGAGTGAGAAGTGAGAGGAGGGCTCCTTTATAGGAGGAGGGGGAACCCCAAGGGGTGGCGCATGGGGCTGCCCCCTCCTCCCTCTTCATGTGGGTGGACACTCCACTCACAAAACTCCTCCAAATTCCTCCACTCAAAATCCCACTCAAAGATCCCATTAAATTTCCACCAAATTTAATGCAAACTCTCATTAAATAAAACTCTTTTATTTTATTCAGAATTTTGTCAATTACTTTAATGACAAACATTCACAAATAACCCCTTGTTAGAATTCTATTTCACATGCATAACCACTTTACGCAATTTCACCCAAAACCTGTTTGGTATCTAGTGAAATAAATTCTGCGCTTGTTTATTCTTTCGCATGAAACTTTTGCTCCAATTGGATGTCGGTGTCTCTTAAGTGTGTCACCCTACGGTTCGTGAATAATGCGGACATGATCGAGACCCTCTCGGATCAATAATCGAAGCGGGATCTGAGACCCATCTTGACTCCCACACATTCAACGATGACTTTCTTGTGATCGCGGAACCTTTTACGCTAGTATCTTAATCCCTTTGTTTCACGATATATTACATGTCCGAGATTCGATCATCGGTATCTCCATACCTAGTTTGATCTCGCATCGACATGCACTCTTTCTCGTTCTCCGTGATATAACATTCTAGTGATCAAATCACTTGCTTGCAAGCTAATCAATGTGATATCACCGAGAGGGCCCAGAGTATATCTATCCGTCATCGGGATGAACAAATTCCACTCGATCCATGAGCCTCTACATAACACTTTATTAGTTCTCGAACCCATCTTTATAATCACCTCATTACGGTGTGACGTTTGATGTTATCAAGAAACTCTTCCTGTTAGTGATTGACATGATCTCATGGTCTAAGGATTAGGATCACTTCGTAAGTTGTTATAGCAATATAAACTCAATGACTTTGATCGTAATGCTATACTTCGGATGAATTTTCATCACATCATTACACTAATGTTGTGATCCCGTTATTAACAACATCCAATGTCCATGATCAGGAAACCTTGATCATCTTGTTAATCAACGAGCTAGTTTATGAGAGAGGCTTAACTAGGAACTTTCTGTTTGTTTATTAAACACACATGTATTAACGTTTCCGTATTAATACAATTATAGCATGCAAAATAAACATCTATCATATACTTGGAATACACATAATAAACAATTTATTATTGCCTCTCAGGGCATATTCCCTTCACCATTGAGCAGCGCCTTGCTTATGATGAACGGTCCTTCCCATGGCGGGGATAATTTGAGTGACTTCTTCTGCTTAAGTCGGAGCACCAAATCCCCCTCTTTAAACGAGCGATTCCGAACGCGATGACTATGGTAGCTGCATAGCTTCTGCTGGTAGATGGCGGATCTTTGGCATGCCAAAACACGCTCCTCCTCAAGAAGGTCCACATCCAGGCGTCTGGATTCTTCAGCGTCATCCTCGTCGTAGGCGGCAACTCTTGGTGCATCGTGAAGGATGTCGGAAAGCAGGATGGCTTCTGCTCCATATACCATGAAATAAGGGGTGTAGCCGGTGGATCTGTTGGGTGTAGTTCGTAAACTCCACAGCACAGATGGCAATTATTCCGCCCAGGCTCCAGCTACTCTATGTAGCGGTGCCTCAAGACGTGGCTTGATTCCCTGCAGAATTAATCCATTGGCTCGCTCAACCTGATCATTGGATTGTGGGTGTGCCACAGATGCAAGGTCAAGTCGGATGCCTTTCTCCCAGCAATATGCATCCACTTATCCGAGTGATAAATTGCTGTCGTTGTCGGTGATAATGCTATGTGGGAGACCAAATCTCACCACTAGATCTCGGACGAACCTGAGGGCAGTTGCCCTATCAAGCTTTCTAATGGGTTTAGCTTCTATCCATTTAGTGAATTTGTCAACTGCTACAAGCAGATGCGTAAACCCACAAGGTGCCGTCTGTAACGGTCCCACCATGTCTAGCCCCCAGACTGCAAACGACCAAGTTATTGGTATTGTTCGCAGTTCTTCAACAGGAACATGTGGTTGTCGAGCATAATACTAGCATCCCATGCATTTCTCAACCAGCTTGTCGGCGTCCGCCTTCGCGGTCAGCCAGTAGAATCCTTGCCGGAAGGCTTTCGCGACCAACGATCGAGGAGCGGCGTGGTGCCCGCAATCTCCGAGATGGATTTCGCATAGGATTTCCATACCTTCTAGCTGGGAAACACACTTTAGGTATACACCAATAGTGCTCCTTTTGTAGAGTTGCCCATTGATTATGGTATAACCCTTTGCTCGTCGTACTATTTGCCGTCTTTCGACTTTGTCGTCGGGCAAAGTTCTGTGTTCGAGATATTCCATGAACGGTTTTGTCCAAGCCGGAGGGACCTTAGTCACCATGTTGACGAAAGAGTCAGCTCTAACCGGGTTGTCGATGTCGGCTCCCTTCACGGATGGTGTGCGCAGGTGCTCTAGGAAAACTCCTGGCGGAATTCGCTTGCGCCCTGATCCTAGCTTAGACAGCAGATCAGCCGCCTTGTTTTGTTCCCTAGGCACATACTTGACTTCGTAGCCCAAGAAGCTCTTGTCTATCTCGTCCACTTCGTCTCGATATGCCGCCATCATAGGGTTCCACGCATTCCAGGTGCCAGCCACCTGCTAGGCAACCAAGTCGGAATCTCCACAACAAACTATGCGCTTGATGCCAATATCCTTGGCTACACGTAGTCCGTGAATGAGTGCTTCATACTCTGCCATGTTGTTTGTAGCCTCGAAGTAGATCTGCAGAATGTGGTGTAGCTTATCTCCTGTTGGTGACTGTAGCAATACACTATCCCCCGAGCCGTTGAGCAGCTTTGATCCGTCAAAGTGCATCACCCAGTACTTTTCTGGCAACAGAGTAGCATCTGGCATCTCCGTCCAATCTGCAACAAAATCCGCCAAGGCTGGTGACTTGATAGCGTCGCGTCTCTTGTAGGTGATCTCGAAGGCGGCAAGTTCAATGCCCCACTTCGCGACCCTCCCTGTAGCATCGTTGTTATTGATGATGTCGGACAGTGGGGTCTTGCTCACCACTGTGATTGGGTGCTCCTGAAAGTAATGCCTCAGCTTCCGAGAAGCAAGGAATACTCCGTAAGCTATCTTCTGGTAGTGCGGGTAACGTTGCTTGGACTCCGTCAAGACCTCGCTCACATAGTAAACTGGTCGTTGAACTCCGTGCTCATAGCCTGGCTCTTT
Source organism: Avena longiglumis (assembly GCA_030063025.1). Taxonomy (NCBI): domain Eukaryota; kingdom Viridiplantae; phylum Streptophyta; class Magnoliopsida; order Poales; family Poaceae; genus Avena; species Avena longiglumis. Next base: position 417,866,314 of record CP125979.1, on the reverse strand, counting down.
CTGTTCTACCACGACGACGATGCTGATAACCCGGTTGGTTGCCGCCATGTAAATTAACAGGGGCTCACCAGGCTCGGGTGAAGCAAGGATGGGCGCTGAGGATAGAATCTCCTTGAGATGATTTAATGCTGCATCTGCTTCGTCCGTCCACGTGAATTTGTTCGCCTTCTTCAGCAACTTGTACAACGGTAGAGCCTTCTCTCCAAGTCAGCTGACGAACCGGCTAACTGCTGCAACACAACCTGTTAGTCGTTGAATGTCTTTTAGGCATGCCGGATGGTTTATGTTTAAGATGGCCTTGATTTTCTCCGGGTTCACCTCGATTCCACGCTGGGAAAACGATGAAGCCCAACAATTTGCCGGCTGGAACCCTGAAGACGCACTTCTTGGGGTTAAGCATCATGTTGTATTTCCGGAGATTATCAAAGGTTTCTTTTAAGTCGGAGATTAAGTCGTTTGACTTTTTAGACATCACCGCAATATCGTCCACGTAGGCATGAACGTTCCGACCAATTTGGTCGTGAAGGCAACGTTGCATTGTCCGCAGGTAGGTACCACCTACGTTTTTCAGCCCAAAGGGCATCGTGACATAGCAAAACTTGCCGTATGGAGTAGTGAACGAAGTGGCCAATTGGTCCGACTTCCTCATCTTGATCTGGTGGTATCCTGAGTATGCATCGAGAAAACACAAAAGTTCCGAGCCAGCCGTCGAGTCAATGACTTGGTCAATGCGAGGCAAAGCAAACGGATCTTTGGTACATGCTTTGTTCAAGCCGGTGTAATCAACTCACATTCTTAATTCACTGGTTCCCTTTTTGGGGACAAGTACAGGATTGTCCACCCTTTGGGTGTGAAGGATTTCTCGGATAAATCTAGCCTTAAGTAACCTAGCTATCTCTTTGCCAATGGCGCGTCTCTTCTCATCTCCAAAGCGTTGTAGAGGTTGTTTCACTAGTTTGCATTTTGGATCAATGTTTAAGCTATGCTCGGCAAGTTCCCTAGGTACACCTTTCATGTCGGCAGGTTTCCAGGCAAAGATGTCCCTGTTCTCACGGAGGAACTCGACGAGCGCGCTTTCCTATTTGGGATCCAGGTTCGTCCCAATGGCGGTGACCTTGGAGGCATCGCCTACCACAAGTTCCACCGACTTGGTCTCGATGGCGGCCTTGAACGCAGGAGAGGAATTGGAGATCTGCTTCTTCAACGCGGGCATCTCTGAGTCATCGACCTTGCTCTGGATCTCCTTGAATTCTTTGTTGTAGAGGACAGCTTCTGCAACGGCTGCTTCGTTGATCTCCCAGTCCCTTGCCCTGGTAAAGCTTCCGGATACGGTGATGATGCCGTTTGGTCTGGGTATCTTGAGTTTGTTGTAGACGAAGCATGGCTTGGCCATGAACGTGTGTAATATGTCGTGGCCAAATATGACGTGGTACATGCTCTTGAAGGGGACCACCTCGAAGGTCATGCTCTCTTGACGGTAATTATTAACATCGCCAGAGGAAACCTGAAGTGTAATGCACCCAAGGGACCGAGCCTCCCGACCAGGAACTACGCCGTGGAAAATGGTGTTGGTCCGCCTTAGGTTTGCCTCCGTCAAGTTCATCTTCTGCAGTGTATCCAGGTACATGATATTGATGCTGCTTCCACTATCCACCATACACTTGGTGAACTCCACGCCGTCAATCAAGGGGTTGATGACCATGGCATACTGGTTCTCCGTGGGTATAATGTCTGGGTGGTCCGTCCTGTCCCAAGTTATTGGAACCTCCGACCAGCGTAGGTACTGGGGGACTGGGGGAGAGTAGCCATCAGGATCCTTAGAGAGGTCTTCTGTTGTTGGATGGTGGGGGTGCCAAGGAAAGTGTGGTGGGGGTGCGAAGGGGTTCTTGCCCTTGTCGTCGCTCTTGGCGGCGTGCTTGGGGTCAACATCCTCGTCCATGTCACTTGAATCCTTGGACTCCTCCTCCTTATTCTTCCCCTTGCCCTTTCCTCGCGGTCTGTTCTTCCGACTTCGCTTGTAGCCGGACTCCGGGTCTTCCTTGAGGTCGTTGACGAACTTGCAGTGTCGATTGGTATGGGTGGCCTTGCCGTTGACGTCGAGGTGTACGAGGCACGGCATATCGCGGTACTCCTCGTAGGTTTGGGGAACGCGGAGCGGCGCCGAGGTGGTTTCACTTCCTCGTTGCTGCCCATGACTGGCTCCCCTTCCTCGTCCATGTTGTCCGCCTTCTCCTCGTCCTGCAAAAGTCATAGCGACCATGTCGGTAGATTGCTTTTCTTCTGGAGCGGTCTTCTGCTTTGTACTGATGTTCCTCCGAGCTTGAGTTGGAACGGACGTTGCCGGCAAGGAGCCACGAGCATCGTCGGCGGCAGCTGCGAACTCACTAGCCAACTGAATCATCTGGTTCAAGTCAAGCTGGTGATTGTCCTGCAAGCGCTTCAGCTTATGTCGGAGCAACGTGCCCTTTCCAACCCATCAATGAAGGCGGCCATGGCGGTCTGAGCGTGCACTCCTGCGCAGGAATTCTTCATATCCAGCCAGCGGTCTGAGCGTGCACGCTTGTATGTACCCTCAAAGTTCTTGGTGAATGCTTCTTGCATGTCTAGCCAGTTGTAGATAGATTTCTCCGGCAAGTCGCCGATCCATTGACGGGCCATGCCTGCCAACATTAACGGGAGGTACTTGACGGCGACGTTGGGGTTGCCTCCGACAATCTCCACCGCATTGTCGTAGTCCTGCAACCATGTGGCTGGCTTGGCGGTGCCGTCATAGGGCTTGATGGTCTTGTCAATCCGGAAACCTTTGGGGTAAGTTGCGGACCTTATTGCAGGTCCAAAGCAACGTGCTCCCAGGTATGGTCCTTCCCGGGCCTCGTGGATCTTATCGATCCGCGAACGTGCATCATATGGCTCTGGGTTCTTCTTCTTTTTGTCAACAGGGGATGGGCTGCGTGAATGAAGCGGGCCTCCTCCGCCATGGTGACTGCTTGGTGGTGACGGAGGCAGAGGTGGCGGTGGGTTAGCCTTCTTGTTGTTACCCTCCTGCGACCGCCTCACGCCTGTCACGGTTGCTTGTCGGACGCGGAGGGTCATGGCGCGACCTGCTCTTGTGTCCTTGGTTGTGCTCTCCGTCATGACGGGTCTGCTCCACATTGTCGCGGATGATGATGCTGCACTGCTTTGGTGGGGGCATATCCGTACGATGGTGAGCTTTGTAATCTTCGCGATGTCGGGGAGATCGGGGCGGTGGCAATGGGCGACGAGTTCGGGCCTTTTCTCCATCGTCGGAGGATATGGGTATGGCATCCTTTCTGTTGCGTGCATCCCTCCGTCTTCGTTCTGATGAACCTGTCTGGGACCCGACATCAAGAGGAGACTTGTCCCTTGGCGGCTTGTACTGGCTAGATTGGCAGAGCGCTGGGTTAGACTCAAGCCTCTGAGAGGTGGCCTTTTCCTGCTGATTCACCGCCTTGGCCACTAGGTCATAGACTTGTTCCACCGCCTCAGGCGATCTATCCTGCTCTAGAAGGGTCTTGGCGACGACGAGGTTAAGGAGTGGGGTGGGCATCACCTGCTTGCCTTCACTGTCAATGTATGGCTTGGCCTGTGCCGGCTTAGAGGGAGCCCATCCTAGGTTGCGCCATACACCAGGATCGTTGATGACACGAGCCGGAGCTTTCTTATCCTTCTACTGCTGTAGCAGAGTCTTGTACTCGGCCTCCATTGCTCTAGCTTTTTCTATGGACTTCTGCGCGTTGACCAGATCTCGATCTAGTTTAGAGCCTTGCTCCGCGATGGCTTGCGCCTCCTCTAGCAGCTGCTGGCGCTTCTCATCAATCTGGGTCACGTTCTGGATATGAGCAAAGGTCAGTGGCTTGACGAGAAGATTGTCGTACATCACTCTATCAGCTGGAGTAACTTGGGATGCTGCGGACGTAGATGCTGGAGGCGGCAATTTTGCGGTGTTGTTGTTGCTCGGGCCGGCGCCGAGTTCCTGCGGCTGCTGCACTGGGTTAGGCGGAGGAGGCATGACTTTTGCGCGATCATCATCAGCAGCAATAAGTGGCCCCTTCCCCTTTTCCAGCGCCGTAGGCGGAGCTCGCCCGGGTTGATCTTCATCCATCGTCGTCCCAATGGTGACGAACACTTCTCGGGACGCGACGGCGTTGTTGGCTTGCTCGTCGCGCGAGTACTCCTCTTCCATCTCCTGCATAGCGGAGTCTATCTCTTCTGGACTGAAGTCTATCTCCTCTGAATCTGCACTGAAATCGGCATAAAGCGCGTCAATGACAGAGTCGGAGGGCGCCAAGACTTCCTCGATGACGGGCGGTGGAGGTGCAACGGCTTCGACGATGACTGGGGGTGGTGGTGCTGCTACGACGATGGTGGCCGGAGGCGGTGGTGGCGGTGGCTGAATCGGAGGGGCCCCGTCAATGAGCGCAAGCGCTGTCTGAGCTGCCGCTTCGGCCTCCGCGTAATTGTTGACGGTGTTCACCATGCCTTCGAAGGTGAGGCGTCCTGACACCGACTGTCGTCTTAGAGAATGTCGGAGAAGCGTGCCATGGTCCAGTCCTTCCACGAAGTGATAGATAGCATTATCATTGGGGTAGTGGGCCAGATCGGCTCGTATACGGAGCCACCTGGCCAGGTAGTCGCGGGGGTTTTCGCCCTCTCTCTGAATGCATCGCGCCAGATCGAAGATGGTAACCACGCCGACGAACTTGGATCTCTGTTGTCCAGACGCACGGACGAAGCCGACGGATTTGCAGTGATCTTCCACCTTTATATCCTGTATAGGGGCGGTTTGGGTGGGCCTTGAATTTTTCCGGTCTTTGTCGGCAATCTCCGAAGAGAGATCCGACATTGATCCTTCCGTGAACGTATCTTACCCGTAGGTGGTCCGTGCGGGCCTTGGTGCTTTCTGATCTTTGTCGGCAAACTCCGAAGAGAGATCCGACATTGATCCTTTCGCGAACGTATCCTGCCCTTAGGCGGTCCGTGCGGGTCTTGACGCTCCTCCGACTCCCAGGGAACTAGTGCCCGAGTCGGTTTCGCCGATGAAGAGGTGGATGTATCCGATAGGAACGATCGAACACCGCGTAGGGTTCTTCTTCGCCGGGATCTAGAACTCGTCGGGAGGGACGATCGGGACGTTGCCGGAGAAGATAACGCGGCCTATGGCTACGGTTTCACCGATCCCGCGAAGATCTTGGTCCTCGCCCGCTGAAGAGCCTGAAGCGCCTCTTGCCCCACGGTGGGCGCCAACTGTAATGGTATTGCCGACGAGTACGCCATGGAGGGGTCCTCACAGTGCGTGTTTAGAGACGTGGTAAGGCGGGACGGCAGTGCGAGGTAACACAGCTTACCCAGGTTCAGACCCCACAACGGTGGCGGAATCCTACTCCTGCTATAAATCACTATAAGGGCAATACGCCGAGTTACAGAGATAGGTTCGTTGTGCGAGGTTGTATGAATCGATGGCCTAAAGGCTCCCATAGGCCCGACTTATATAGTCGCCAGGTCCTAGGGTTACAGGGAAAAGTCCTAGCCGGACAGGTTACAGAGTCCTACACCGTCTATCACTAGTCTTGTGTATCTTGTACTCCAAGGCTCCGGGTACGCTGGTGACTCCACTGTAGCCTTCCTTTATACGGCATGGGCCTTCCTTCTGAATCCACCTAACTGGGCCGACCAGCAGGCCATAGGCCATGCTACCAACTATGGGCCACCCGGGTTAGCCGGATAAGAGACATGCTATAAGGATACCCATATAGCATATCCCCAACACGGGCCGCTAGCCTAAGCCATGCCTAATCATTGTGGAAACTTGCAGCATCACCATAGTGAGCTATCTATGAATCATACCCAATAAAAAGCTATGCACATAGTAAATAAAAAGATCGTTGAGATGCTCATTGTCTGCTTGCCTTGTCATTTTGGTTATGGGAAAGCTCCTGTACCATGTGCAATGGGTACCCCTTTGGCGGTTCTCTATGATACGCATGTACTTACAATGACAAGAACTTACCGGTAACAGAAGTTGAGTAGCATGAGGAGTGGCCCTCATATTCAAGGGACATGAGATTGCCAACTTATATTTCGTCAAGCATATACTCCATCCTTGTTCACTTTAACCTTAATCATCTCAAGATGCCTATGATAGGGGCAATGAGGGCTCAAAGCTAGTAAGTACTATAATATTTTGGAAGCTCTTTATGACTTGTAATCCCTGCTTCCCTCTATAAAGGGACCTTTCTCCTATTTACAAGTTGAGTCAGTAAACCTACTTCCTCTCTATCTCCAGCAAGCATTTGAGTTGTTGTGTTTCAAGCATTCATATGGTGATTTATTCAATCATGTTATTTATATTCCTTGTTTGCACAAAACTCTTATCTATTGAGTATTACTTTGAAAACCTTCATTTGTGAAAAACCTTTTTGAGCAAAGAGTGCTCCTATTTTGAAAAATTCTACAAAAAGATTTTTGTGAAACTGTTTGCCAGGTGTTCTCTAACCAAGAACTAGGTTTGCCAATTCCAATTATGATTTATCTTTATGCATCTCTGTGACTCTTGTACTTGTTGCAAGCTAAGTTATATAATGGGGAGTTGCTTTCATCTATGAGTTGTGCAATGGTAAGTGTGATGCTTCAAGTTCGTATTCTTTTATCGACACTTCACTCCATAAACCTGTGGACATGTTTACTGAGCTCAGTTTTCGCTTGGGGACAAGCGAAGGTCTAAGCTTGGGGGAGTTGATACGCCCAATTTGCATCACCATTCTATATTATAATTTGCCTCTATTCATTGATATATGTCTTATTATGAGGTATTACTTATGTCTTTTCATCTGTTTATGCATGTTGGATGATTGTTGGAGGATGAACTGCTGAAGTATGGATTCTGATGGAAAAGAAGGCGTTTTGATGCAATTTCGCAAAGATCAGAAAAATACCAGAAAAATATGGGAAAATTATATTTTTCCAGAAGACAGAGGAAGCCAGAAGGACGGGCGAAGAAGGGCCGCAGGGGCCCCACACCCCCTAAGCGCGGGTCCACCCTAGGCTGCGCCTAGGGCAGGTGTGACCCACCTGCCCGACTCCCAACTCCGCCCTTTCGCCTATATCTTCCCTACGGAACCCTAACACCAGGGGGCGAGAACAAATAGATTTCCGCCGCCTCTGCGAGGCGGAAAACACCGAGAGAGAAAGATCTCTCCGGCGGACAAATTTCTGCCGGGTGAATTCCTTCCCGGAGAGGGGAGACCTTCGCCATCAACACCATCATCAAGCTAGGCTTCATCGGGATCATCATCATCCACACCATCATCTCCACCAGCACCATCATCATTACTCCATCCCACTGTAACAATTGTGTTGGATATTGCTTTAGTTCATTAGGGGAAACCTTCCCGGTGTTGATTACTATTGTAGTTGATGCGTGTGAGTGGAACCATTGGATTATTGTTTATGTTTAGATTGTTATACATTATCATATCATATTTATCTTGATCCATATGATGTCTTGTGAGTAGTTCGTTGTGTTCTTGAGGACATGGGAGAAGTCATGTTGTTAGTAGTGGATTTGTGTTGAGTTATTATTCAATGGTTTAGTATTTAAGTTGTGGTGCTATTATTCTAGTGGTGACATGTGAACGTCGACTACATGATACTTCACCATTTATGGGCCTAGGGGAATGCATTGTGTATTTGGCTACTAATTCTGGGTTTTTCGGAGTGACAGAAACCTGAACCCCCGTTAGGACACCTTTGCACAAGGGAGCGTAGGATCTTAGAGTTTAAGGCTGTGGTTAGATTTATATCTTAATTACTTTCCTGTAGTTACAGATGTTTGCAGGGGGTTTAATCACAAGTATGTATTAGTCCAAGTAAGGTCGGTATGTTAGCACAAGTTCACCCACACAACACTTACAACACCAGACAAGAGTACTCAGCTATTTGAAGCGGAAGCAGTTGCTAGAATTCCCATGTGTCCTCGAGAACGTTTGGTCCTTATAAGTATTTCCACCGGCTTGTCCTTTGCTAAGAAAATGATTGGGCCACTTGCTCCGTTTGTTCATTGTCTTTATTACTTGCTCTTTGTTTTGTTGCCTTATCAGAAAACCCCTAAAAATCAGTTTGCTAAGTATTTACAAAGAGTTCCTGCTCCATATCACTGTTCAGCACCTTCAACTCCTTGTTGGGATCGACACTCCTATTTATAGAAAGTACTGAGATACACCCCCTATACTTGTGGGTCATCAACCACTAACAATAGTGTATATACAACACTAGAAAGCTATAGGTGTTAAATTCACAAAGTTTTTCAAACTAGATTATTGACTCTAGTGCAAGTGGGAGACTGTTGGAGATATGACCAAGAGGCAATAATAAAGTGTTTATTATCATATCTTCATGTTTATGATAAATTTTTACATCCTATGCTATAATTGTATTAACCGAAAACATTAATACTTGTGTGTTTTCTAAACATAAAAGCGTCCCTAGTAAGCCTCTTGTTAAACTAGCTTGTTGATTAATAGATGATCATGGTTTCCTGATCATGGACATTAAATGTAATTAATAACAAGATCATATCATTAGGAGAATGATGTGATGGACACACTTTTATAGTAAGCATAGCATAAGATCAAGTCATTTAGAGTTCATTTGCTACAAGCTTTCAAATACAAAGTAACATAATCCTTCGAACATGAGATCATGTTAATCACCATCACCTGATGGATGCTTTGATGAAATCAAACACCACTTCGTAATTGTGTGGTTATAAAGGTGGCATTAGGTATTCTGAAAGTATGGATTAAAGCGCATGAATCAAGAGTGAGATTTGTCCATCCATATGACGGATAGATATACTCTGGGCCCTCTTGGTGAAGTGTCATCCAATTGGCTTGCAAGCATGTGACAAGGTCACAAAGGATGTCACATCACATTACGAGTAAAGAGTACTTATCGGTAACGATGTTGAACTAGGTATAGGGATACCGACGATCAAACCTTGGATAAGTAAAGTATCGCGCGACAAAGGGAATCAGTATCGTATGTAAATGGTTCATTCGATCACGAAGTCATCGTAGAAATATGTGAGAGCCATAATGGATTTCTAGATCACACTAATGGTTATTGATCGGAGAGGTGTCTCGATCATGTCTGCATAGTTGAAAAACCGTAGGGAGACACACTTAAGGATTCAATGTTGTTTAATGTAGATATGGAATATGAGTTGGAGACCAAATGTTGTTCGGAGTCTCGGATTGGATCCAGTATATCACGAGGAGATCCAGAATGGTCCGGAGAATAATATTCATATAAAGAGAGTGGTTTTCCGGGGTTCGGGAAAAGTTTCGGTGTTCTGACCAGATACTTCTAGAATGTTCTAGAGGGACCACTAGTGGTTCCACCACCCTGGGAGGGGGTCACTTGGACAGTGGCATGCCCTAGGGGCCAGCTACACCAAACCCTAAAAGGCCAAGTCGGCCAAGACTAGTAAAAGGGTCAAACCCTAGTTTGAATAGTCAAATCCTAGTTTGAGAAGTCAAACTCTAGTTTTTGGTAAGAAGGAAGACTTGTTGGAAAAGGTTTTAAGCTCTTCCCTTGGAGGCCGAGTTGGGGGGAGGGACATGTCTTGGGCTGGGAACCCTTGGCTGGCCGCCCCCCACCTATATAATGAGGGGTGGGCACCCCACACACACCCTTGTCTATTGGCGCCTAACCCTAGTCGCCCCCTCTCTTCTCTCTCGTCCACCGTCCTGCTCCGGCTTAGCCGAAGTTCTGCAAAAATATCTCCTCCTCCTCCACCACCACGACACCGTTGTGCTGTTGGGATTTCGAGGGGATATAATACCTTCGCTGCCTGCTGGAACAAGGGAGAGGAAGGTCTTCATCGACTACCATACGTGTGACCGACTATGGAAGCGCTGCTGGAACGTGGCATCGAAAGGATTGTCTACTCGATCTTGAGATCGTCAAGTGATTGACTACATCAACCACAAGATTCCGATCTTGTTAAACGCTTGGGATGTACGAGGGTTAGTTCTCTACAAACTCGTTGCACCGATCTCATAGATTAGATCTTGGCTTTTGTGTGTTCTTGAGGTAGAAAATCTTTGTTTAAATGAACCCTATAGCTTGATGGCCTCCAGGAGCCAAAAATCTAGCTGGATGACCACATTCAGTCATTCAAGTGTCATGGCGGATGCCAGAACACATCCATGCAATTTCTACAGCTACAATTAAAGGGCGCAGCACGAGCCTGGGTCAACAACCTCCCCCTGGATTTGACCCGCAGCTGGGAGGAGCTTGTGTACAGCTTCGTCCGAAACTTCAAGGTCACCTACAAGCGGCCTACTTCAATCGAAGATCTTCGCTCCTGCTACAAGAAGCCCAACGAGTCCCTACGCTCGTATATCCAGCGATTGTCCATCATCAATAACTCCGCGAGGACATCTATGAAGAGCAAGCAATCAACGCATTATGCCATTGAGAGCTCAGTGAGGAGCTAGGCTGCACCAAGACCAAGACCATCGATCACCTGATGGACATCGTGAATCCCTAGGCGGATGGCAAAGATGCCATCCACAAAAATCGAGCATAATCGGATGATGAGGACGACCTTGGCCGCAGGCGTGACCGCCGAGGAAAAAGGTGAATGCCTGGTTACGAAGACTGGGAGAAGTTGACATGGTCATGGCCGGCTATGCCGACGGACCTGATGATGGAAACCGTAGTGGAGGATACCGCAAGAGCCTCTACCGCGACAGTGGTAAAACCACGCAAGTATGGCAACACCGTACCCGCGATGACGCACCCGCCACCATGGAGAGGTTGTTGGGTCTTTGCAACATCCAGTTCTACATCGATGATAAGGACGACAAGAAGAAATCCAGCCACCTCCTCAAGGACTGCCGTGAATTCCAGAAGCTCCAAGACGCATACGCTCAGTTGCAGTGTGAGGCGACAAAACAGGGGTACAGCACCAACCCAGGACCCGTGGCATACAGTGCTCCACCACAACCACCTGGAGGACCCGCGCAGCCTGCGGCTGCGTTGACCCAAAACAATGGAGCCGAGCAATACCCACGCCCATTAGGGAACATGGCAATGACCCAGAAGGGACGCCCCTCCAATAGGACCCATAAGACCATCACCCGCCAGGTGAACCTGGCAGTCACTGCTCCACCAGCTGTCCCTGAGTACCTCAGCGGCTCTTAGTGCTGTATCACCTTCGATGGATCTGACCACCCATATCATATCCCTCGCCTAGGCCACATAACCCTGGTCCTCGAGGCACAAATCGATGGATTCGAGATGAGTACAGTCTTCATGGATGGTGTAAGTGGCATAAACCTCATGTTTGCTAGCACCCTACATGCCATGCGGATTCCTGTATCTAGTCATGAGGCATCTAAAACGACCTTCCACGGTATCATCCCATGAAAGGGAATATACCCCGTGTACGTATATCTTTGGCATACCCACTAACTTCAGGCGCGAGCATCTAGAGTTCAAGGTGGTCGATTGGCCATCGCAGTACCACGCAATCCTTGGTTGCATGGCATTCGCATGATTCTTCGCGGTACAACATAAGGCGTACCTCCTGCTAAAGAATCCAGGGCCAAACGGTGCCATCACCATCCAAGGGAGCTTAAATTGATCCGATAGCTAGGACATGGAATTCATAATAATCTCCTAGTCCTTCGGCATGCAGGAAGAACTCGCAAAGCTGAAGGGGGCAACAGACACCAACCTCCCCCGGTGAGCAAGCCAAACGCACCAAAACAATCGTTCGACTCCATGATCAACACCAAAGAGATCCAGGTCCACCCGACAGACCCCACCGAGACGACTCTCATCGCCAACAACCTAAGTTCCGCATAGGAACTCGCACTCGTCGAATTCCTCCATGAGCGCTGGCAATCTTCGCCTAGTGTCCCGTGGACATGCCAGGAGTTCCTAGGGAATTATCCGAGCATGCACTTAACGTGTTCCCTGATGCACGGCTAGTCAAGCCGTCGATACATCGACTATCAGAGGAAAGGGCCAAAACGGTCGGTATGGAAGTCAACAGACTCCTCGACGCAGACTTCATCCGTGATATCAAGGAAATAACCTTGGTAGCTAACCCCGTGCTAGTACCAAAGAAGGACATACACTAACATACTACACATGTGTGTGGACTTCATGACCCTCAACAAGCACTGCCTGAAGGATCACTTCCCACTACTGTGGATCGATCAAATCATCGATTCTACCGCGGGGGTGCTAATGACTCTCCTTTCTTGATGGCTACTCAAGATACCACCAGATCCAGATGAAGGTGGAAGACCAGGAAAAAACGGCCTTCATCACACCATTCGGAGTCTACTACTACAACACGATGTCGTTTGGGCTGAAGAACGCATGCGCAACCTATCAAAGGTGCATGCAGGCCTGCCTAAAGAGTCATCTTGGCTTCAACATCCAAGTCTTTGTCGATGACATAGTGGTCAAGACAAAATAAAGCACGACGCTGATCGAAAATCTCCACGAGACGTTCGACAACCTCGACCTCTACAAGATCAAGCTGAACCTGGAAAAATGCGCCTTCGGCGTCCCTTCTGTGAAGGGAATATTCCCCGAGAGGAAATAATAAAGTTGTTATTATGTATATTCCAAGTATATGATAGATGTTTATTTTGCATGCTATAATTGTATTAATATGGAAACTTTAATACATGTTTTTTTAATAAACAAATAGAAAGTTCCTAGTTATGCCTCTCTTATAAACTATCTCATTGATTAACATGATGATCAAGGTTTCCTGATCATGGACATTGGATGTTGTTAATAACGAGGTCACAACATTATTGCAATGGTGTGATGAACATTCATCCGAAGTATAGCATTACTATCAAAGTCACTGTGTTTATATTGCTATAACATCATACAAAATAATCTTAATCCTTAGACCATGAGATCATGTCAATCACTAACACTAGAAGAGTATCATGATAACATCAAACGTCACACCATAATAGGGTGACTATAAAGATGGGTTCAGTGCTACGAAGGTGTTATGTTGAGGCTCATGGATCAAGACTAGAATTTTTCCATCCCGATGACATAGAGATATACTCTGGGCCCTCTCGGTGGTATCACATTAGTTATCTTGCAAGCAAGTGATGTGTTCACTAGAATGTTATATCATGGGAACAAGAAAAGAGTACATGTCGGCAATGAGATCAAACTAGGTATGGAGATACCGATGATCGAATCTCAGATATGTAATATATCGCGAGACAAAGGTATTGATATACTAGAATATAAGGTTCTCATGATCACAAGAAGTCATCGTTGAATGTGTGGGAGTTAGTATGGATCTCTAGGTACCGCTTCTGATTATTGATCCCAGAGGGGTCTCGATCATGTCCGAATTATTCGCGAACCATAGGGTGACACACTTAAGAGACACTGACACCATTTGGAACGAATAGTTTCTAGACGAAAAGATTTGCAAAGTGCAGGAATTTATTTCACTAGACACCGGAATGGTTTCGGGTGAAATTGCTAAAATTGTTTCTGCATGTGAAATAGAATACTAGCAAGGGGTTTTATGTGAATGTTTGTTAATTAATGTAATTGACAAAATTCTGAATAAATAAATAAAAGGAGTTTTATTTAAAGAGATTACATTAAATTTGGTGAAAATTTAATGGGAATTTGGGTGGAGAAATGGAGGGTCATCTTTATGTGAGTGGAGCTCCCTCCACATGAATAAGGAAGAGGAGGGGGCACCCTCCATGGTGCGCCAGCCATGGGGAGGGGCTGTCCCTCCTCCTATTAAAGGACCCTCTCTCTCTCTCATACTCACACCTCCCCACGAAGGATCTCTCTCCCCCTCTAGTTTATCCCCCATGGTCTCAGACTAGCGAGATACATGTTCCCGGTGGATTTTCGTTGAGAAAGAGTTGTTGCTTCCGCTGCATCGCTAGAGCGAGGAGGCAGAGGTTTCATGGTGGATTGAACGTGTGTGCGAGCACGGATGCGTTGCTGATTTGCGGCGCTAGGACTTCATCTCGATATTGAGATCAGCAAGCGTTCGTCTACATCATCCACGAGTACAACCTCGTTAAACTTTGTCAGTCTACAAGGGTATGTTCTCTATGGATGTATATCCACCCATTGCTTGTAGTAGATAGATCTTGGTACATAGTTGTTCCCATCGTAGGAATTTTTTTGTTTTCCATGTTGCGAACCCCTACAGAGGTATCAGAGCCGGATCTATGCGTAGATGCTTTGCATGGGTAGTACACATATGAGTATGTGGGATATGATGATCATGTTATTGCTTCTTATTTGTACTTTGGATATTGGTGGCATAGTGGGATGAAGCGTCCCAGACAAACTTTACATGTCCTCGCACATGAGACTTGTTCCACGCTTGTCATGCAACTAGTTTTGCATAAGTGGCTAGCTGGTGTCTGTCTCTCCTACTATAGTCAATATCTAATTAGAAAGAGTTGTTAATAATTTGGTTATCCTCATTATGGTTCCATGTTCGTAGGTAAGAATGGTTCTATCTTTGAAAGCCCCAAGCCACGTAAAACTTGCAATGGATAAATTAGAAGCGTCTAGTTTAGATTGTTGTTGGGCTAGTTTCATGATATGGTAATGTTGTAAGTAAATGTATAGTTGATACTCTTACAACACACCTAACGTGTAAGTTCCATATACCTTGGACTTACACACAAAGGAATGATAAAGATCATACCACGATGCACATGATAGTGATCAAGTGCAAGAACCATATCATTTCACTTTTCACATATGATGTTATTGCATCTTATATTGCTTGTTTGGCATTTTATTAGCATAATAATATGACCCCTCATTTAGATATCAAGATAAAAATGTGTTCTCCCTTAAGTATGCACTGATTATGTTTCGTCGCTTCAAGACATCACATGATGATCGGGTGTTCTTGAATCCACGGTCATATTTCGGGTGTAATGTATCACCCTAGCATTTAGGAACCAACGAAGGATAGAAATATGATTTTGTCCATATGCATGCATTCATCTGTAAAAATCTAGGTAAATTTTTCGCCAAACAAAAACCTAAAGTGATGAGAGTTTCTTTCACTATCGAGAGGTAGGAATAGCTCTTTATAGTGATTGTTATAAATTTTGACATGATATTTATGAATTAATGTGTTCTGGGGGAATAATTTGAATTCAAATTTGAAATTTGAATCATTTGGAAAATATTTAAAATTTAGAAGTATATATTTTAAAATGTTTTCCAATATTATTTAGTAATATTGTTTGTTTGTATTATAGATATATAAAACAATAATAAGAATTTTAGACAAAGAAATTATTATTTTGTTTCTTTATTCCATAACCATTTTACAATATAGGAATGATAAAACCAATAAAGTAATTCATTACAGTAAGAGAATTACAAGAAATGAAATTCTGTTCTAAAGAAATTATTACAAGATTCTTACAAAAGAATAAAATGAAAATTACAATAAAAGTATATATATTCCTATACTATATCTTGAGCATCCAGATCTTGTTCCTGCAAATAAGAATAAACAACTAAAAAGAAAATAAAGGGTTAGTTAGTTATTTTACTCTTAGTGGAGAACAGTGAAATGCACTGTTCTTATTACCTCATTGAGTAGTTAAAGGGGCAAATTTCACCAATATATTGTATCTGTTCTTTCCAAACAAAAAGCTTCAGATCCAGATCATTACCACAGTAAAAGGGGCAAGTTTCACTAGGGCAGTAAGTAGCAAAAGGATAGAAGTGAAAACTAATTCACTTGATCTGATCCACAACCAGCCAAGCAGCCAAATAGCTTAGTCACCTAAATGCATGTAGTGTGCTGTCTACACAACAATAACAACACCAACAGTCCAAAAGGAAGTGCACAGCCGTAGCATAGCTACCAGGATTCATCTTTCCATTCTCAAGCTCAAAGCCAAGAACACACTGAGTCTGCCAAAGCTTAAGCTAAACCGCCAGCCAAGTTACACAATAGATCATCCAATCATCTACAAGATGGTGACATAAGGAGGGGGTGGATCAGGTGGATAGAAAGGTCAAGATCAAGATCATCAGCTAGGAGGAACAGGAACAACAACAGGAGGTGCAGAGAAAAATCAAGCCAGCAAGAACAAGTGAACCAAATCAAGCCAGCAAAAACAAGCTAGCACCACAACATCATCATCAACAACTAATTTGTGTGGTGAGTATACATCCAAAAATCACATGATCCATCTATCTCAGATCATTAGAGCATATGTTACTTTACATGCATCTTCTCAGAAAAACACTCAAGCGGGGTGTATCCATCACAGAAGGAAATTTAACCAAAAGCCAATGACCAATCTTTACAAGCAAATCCAGGATCTCAGCCTATGCATCATAGATCCTGTATATAAATCTATATCTCCACATCCCAATATAATAATAACTCTAGATCATGATTTCTGGGCACATCTCTTGAGAAGTAGCACCTCAAAAATCAATGGATCTTAAGGATCTATATTAAACAGTAAGGATGCCAATCATTTTCTTAATGAACTCAAGAATCAATAACTGATACCATGCATCATAACACATCTATGAAAGACGGCTAGTAACCAACTTAGTTTTTACCTAGCTATGCCTCAGACCAGCATCATAGGCTAGAAGAAGTATAACAATCTGAGGATGATAAATCCAGCAGGAAATTTCAATTCATGTAGCCAAGCCACACTGGGACACAAGTAGAATTTAGCCCAATATTAGAATTACACTTGTGTACCATTTCAAATAAGGTGTCACAAGTGTAAATTCTAAACCAAGCAAATCTTACACTCAAATTTTACAAGTAAACTTGCAGAAAGTAACTAATCATTTTCCTGAAATAATCAACCAGGAATCATAATCATGTTGGCATATAGATAATCAGAGAATCATCTGAATATATCAACATAGACCAATGGATCCAACATAGTGAACAATTACTAACAGTACCACTGTCAGTATTAAGAACCTGGAAAAATAGTGAAATCCACATCACTAGAGTCAACATGCAATAGCTTAACACAGTGGCATCGTTACTTAGACAATATCCAATCACTTATTTGGAATAATATTAATAGAGCCACTAACAGTCTTACAATTTCTAGTAGACAATCATCCAGAACTGTATGTCCACCACTACCAGTTCTAATTCATTCATCATAATCAAATAAGAGGGATGAACCCTAATCGAACCAGGAACCCTAATTAGGGATTGCCATTAGAAGCAGATAGAAGCTAACAAGGGAAGTAGAGGCAGAGAATCAGAGAGGGAGAAGAAGCACACTTACTCATGGTCCTCACTGATGATTAGAAGAGGAAGTAGAGGGGCCAACAAATGCACAAGGCGGCACAGGGAGCACCCGAGGGCACTGCAACCCGCGCCAAGCCATGGTGGCGGCCAGAGCAACACCAGTGGTCGAACAGCGCCACCACACCACCACGAGAACATAATAGTATCACAGGAGCGGCGGAGAGGTACATCGCTGGAAACCACCAAACCCTAGGGTTCGGGGTGGAGCTAGCCTGGCTAGGAGAAGGGCCTAGATACAAATCGAGTAGGACCAAATGACAGAGCAGCGTCGACTACCCCACCTTACACCACGGCGGCGACCAGGAAGGTCCAAGGCAGCGTGAATCGAACTGTGATGGCATCGGCAGAGCAACACCACCACGGGGTCGAGAGAGAGAAGAAAGAACGAGAGAGAGAGAGAGAGAGAGAGAGAGAGGAACGAGTGTACATGATAATAAAAGACCAAAATAGAAAATTACGAGTGAGTTTGACCAGTCAAGTGGGTCTGGTCAGGCCTAGGCCAGCCCAATGGGCTAGGTCCAGTTTACAAGTAGAAAATTAGAAATAATAAAAGACCAAAATACCCCTAGGATTTAATAAATTCTAATAAATAAAATAAAAGCCCTAAAAATACAAATGTTATATTTTTAGGTTCATAATAATACAAGCTACCTAATAAAATTAAGAATTCTGTTTCGAATAGAGTAACTTTAGGTTAAAGATTTTTATACTATATATTCCTTATGGAATTTTATAAAAATAAACAAAATACCTAAAAATAAATAAAAATTACTTTTATCGTTCTTAATTAGTGTAGTATTTTATAAAAATACCAACTTACTATTTAAGGTAGTAAAATAAAATCTTCTAAACTAAAAGACTTATTATTTAAAAAAGAATATTAAGAAAATAATAATAAGGGTTAAAAATAAATAAAAATTAGTTTTGACTCTATTACTAATATATTATATTACAAACATATTGAATATAATATTTACAAAATATTAAAGGATATTCCCTAAAAAAATCTTTATTACATAAAGAAATTCCATAAATTAATATAATTAGGTAAAACACACAAAGAAGATAAATAATAAATGATGCATTGATTTACTATGCATATTCATTTTGTTCTTTAAATATTGTCCTTACCGGGCAATAATGGTGTTTTGTAGAAATAAAAGCTCAAGGTCGAGTGCAAGCTTCCGACTTCACTACCTTGCAATCTCAAGGCAAGTTCATCACTTGCTCATGTCCTTTAACGAGTCTTTATCAAAGTAATTGCAAAATTATGTGTTATCATCTATGTTTTGGAGAAAGAAAATATTATTTTCTCAAAACAAATAAATTATTGATACCATCCTAAGTGATGATATGGATAAGGTGAGCAATGGAACTTAGGTTTCCATTTGCAATGAGATTAATCACTTAGGACTTAACAACCCATAACATCAGTGATTATAACGCCGTATATTACGCGTTAACCATGACATTTGGAATGGGACAGAGAAGTCAGCTATATCTTCTTCATCTGGCATGTAGCCGGATGCGCAGGTCATGGTTGTTATCATCGTAGTGTAACATCCCAAAAATATTAATCAAGGTTATCAAATTCCAATCACCCAAATTTAGGATTAACAAAAACTTTGGTTAATTAAAAGCCTTATGAATGCATGTGTGTATGTGATAAATGCATGAATGCTTGAATGGACTTGTGTTATTGTTATGAATGGCAAGGATTGGTTTAAATATGAAAACAACATCATCTAAATCCATTCCAAGCAGAATCAAATGAAGAGAAATTCAAAAACAAACAAAATAAGCAAATGGTCATTTTTGCCAATCTTGCTCACGAGACCACTTTGAGTGTTTCTAGTCCAAGATTTCAAACAAAAATAAATCCATTTCTTTTCACCCCTTGCTAGACCAAGTGAAAGTGAACCCAAGCCCACCTTGCAAACCCACTGAAACATTTGGCAACCCTATTTAAATGACAATTCAAAATTGAATCTAGTTCATATGGTAAGATCATCATTTCTCAAAACCCAACCAAACCAGTGCACCTTGGCAAATCCAATCAACCAGAGACTACCTAGTATGTTACCATTGCATCCACCAATTTTCATCCAAAAATTCAAAAATGAAATTCTTTCGGCCATTTCATCAAACACCTTCTGAGCAGAAATCAATTTAAACAACAAACACTATTGTGAGCAGTGTTTGTGCCAACCTTGTTCCCTCTCTAGCTCTCACTACACTCCCAGTAGATAATTAAACTTGCCTAAGCAGCTCTATCTCACTGTGAACTCGACCATGCCATCAATGGCCACCATGGCCGAGAACACTTGCCACCCCCACCATCGACAACAAGCTAGAAGCATAGCCAGCCTCGCCAACCTTGTCTACCATGCCGCCAGTGCCTCACTGCCCCCTCTATACTAGCCCCAGCTCGAAGATAGAAAAGGGAACCACCGAAAACACCGTGCTCGCGCCGCTGTCGACCATGCCGACGCGCACCATAGTGCACGCGCCGTTCCCACTCAACCCGACCACCTCGATCCTTCGCCACCCGTCTACACGCTCACCACCGTCCCAGGAGACCACTAGACATGCTCATTTCATCGACCATGCCCCGTAGTCGCCGCATGCTGTGGAGTTCGCTATCGGTACTGCTCAGAGCAGCGGACGTTCCCGACCGAACCGCACTGCCCCACGCCTCCCCTTTAAGCTCGCAAGGACCGCCAGGAGACTGCGCACCGTCCCCTAGCCTCAACCACGCCGATAGCCGCATGTACCATCGCCTCCAACGACCTCTGCCCACGCCATGCAGCCTCCCTCGTCACAGTATAAATAGAGGCCTTCCCTGCTCGTTTTATTCACACCATCTCACTCCCCACCTCTCACTAATCGTGCCCACCTCTTCCCGGAGCAAGGCGAGCGCAGCCTCGCTGGAATTTCGCTGGAGCTTGTCGCTGCTGGAGGAGAAGGGCGCCATTGATTGGAGCCACCCCAGGAGGAGACGCCAGTACCAAGAGAACCGCCGTCGTCGACTTCGTCGTTTTCCCACATCGCCGACCATCGCCTGAGCCCCGGTGAGCCACCACAGACCCCCACTGGCCACGTTAGGGTTAGTTCCTCGCCGGAGTAGCTCGTCGTCGATGATGACCCTCAGTCATTGATCTTGCATCTAATCCTATGGTCGTAATCGCCTCGTACCCCTTCGCACCCCCTGTCTCACTGACGTGTGGGGACAACCACTTAACCGCCCCTGCGTGTGTTGTGTGTAGCGGGCCGGCCCAGTTAACTCTCCTGCGTGACCCAATAGTTTAAACTTAGAATTTTTCATTTAGTTTCAAACCTAGTTCAGACAGTGACTTTAAAAACCGATTAATAGAGATTCACTGAACCAAAATGCATGAAACTAATTTTGTTACAAAGATATGGAAATTCTTAATCCAGGCCCATTGGATTCAAACCATTTGAAATTTTAGATCACCTATAGTAAAATTAACAAGGCGGAGACTTTTCTGCATTCAAACATTTTTCAAAATTCAACCATAAAAGCTTTTGAGTTGATTCCAACTCTCAAAAATCACATTTGACAAGCCCTTTCTGAATATATAAAAATATCTAGGTTTACTTGCAGTAATAATTGACAAGTAATAAAAGAATGCTCCATAGGCATTTCTAGTCACTTTAATTAATTAAAATAATAAGGTTAAACATTATTAAATTGTGACACCACTTTAAATCACATTCCCAAGTACTGAAATGTGTGGTGATGACATGTGTCAACATGATCCCATATTTTAATTAGAGAATATTAAATCTTAAGTAGTTTTTCAATGAGTAGAAATTACTTTTCTAGAATAAAATAAATAAATCTATTGCCTTAATCTTGTGATGATTGTGATGATGCTAGATCATCTAGTGTGAGCCTTTGTGTGCTAAATAGAAGTATTTAAGTATTTTTTGGTGATTGTGTACTTTGTATTCATTTATATACGCTAGTACCGACCAAGGATACGAAGAGGAAGGAGACTACTACAAGGAAGAAGTCGAGGAGAACTTCAACCACTGAACTGCATAAGGTAAGTTAAAACTTGCAAGTTATCTTACCTAGCAAGCCTAAAACTACAAGTTGACTAAGCAAGCTACCTAATGCAAGCTACCATTAGCAAGCCATCCTAGCAAGCTAACACTCGCAATCTTGATTACACCAAATCCCAGTTTTACTTGCAAGCTTGATTCTTTTATTTCTTTATCAAAGCTTTTTAGTTATGTGTACTTAGTGACTTGTGAAGTTTTGGAAAGGTATTAGAGGTAGCATAAAGAGCATAAAACTTGGCCTAAGTTAGGTAGATCTTGATGTCATCCTGAGGCATGAGATTACACTTAGATAATTCCCACTTGATTATCACCCCTCATTAGTATTTACCCCCAATTGTAGTTACTAGTGCTAAGCATAAAACTTGATCACTTTAGATGAGAATACTTGGTGAAAATGATTATGAAAACCTTGGAATGATGAGTCATTCTAATGAAATGTTTTGACATGTGTTAGTGAACACAAGGTGATTTTGATGATGAAAATGCTGAGGCATGAGCCTCAGGCCTTTATAAAACTGATGGTTGTGCTTGGATGCGATACCATTCCAATTTTACCGTACAACCACAATACCCTAATTTGGATAGGGCTTGACTGGAAGTTTATATGCCCTAGTATGGGTTCCATTGCGGCCGAGGTTTGAGCTGAGGCTACCTCGTGAGGATTGTCCACCTTTGCAGTTCCCAAGATGACAGATGGTCATGGTTGGGAGGCCAAATGCATAGGAGAGGTGCCTATACTAGGATGTGTAATTGAAAGGTTAGGATTGATTATCTGCATAGTGAGTATGGTGAATTCAGGATTGTTCCTAACGGATGTATCGAATATTGTGGTGAAAGTGTACCACCTCTGCAGAGTGTCAAACTATTCGAATAGCCGCGTCTGCGGTTATGGACAGTTGGAGTGGCCATACTGTTCCGTCGTCAGATGTTTTCAAAATATCTTGTGAAATGAATCGTGACTTTGACTTGACCACAGCAGGGTTGTGATATGAAAACTCAAGTTCCCACTTAGGTGTTATAAAACCTTAAACTAGTTTTCTTTACTTCTGAACTCAGTTAGAGATAAATCTGGCTTTTTGCAAAACAACCTAGAGCTTAGTATTCCTACTTGAACCACTTCACTTGTTAGTGATAGTTTGCGAGTACTTAAAGAGTACTCATGGCTTTGTCCTTGGCTATTCCCGTGGCCAGACTATGAAGAGGACTATCAGGTGGATGGACTGCAGGAAGGTTAGGATCATCTCCCATCGTCAGCATTGCCTGTGACAATGAAGATGGAGCATCACCCACGCTACCGTTATTATATTATTCCGCTGCTTTGATTGTATTAAGACTGGATCATGAGATCCTTTATTTGTAAGACCTTTATTATGGTTTGTAATGGATGATGAACTATGATACCAATCTGTTATGTCTCGCAAAAATGGTAATCCTGGGATTGCGATGTATGGCATAACAGGCATTTGGGATTAAAAATCCAGGTGTTGACAAGTTGGTATCAGAGCCATCCTGACCATAGGAGACCCTAGTTAGAATGGACGCTTGAGTCAAAAACTTAGTTTTCAAACAAAAGAAGTGAGTATTTATGAAAACCTATTCTCATTCTTATCACTTAGATTCTTTCATGAAAATCCATGTTCCTCAAAAATTCTTGCAAACCTACATAAAATTTGACACACTTGATCACTCTACTAACTTACTCATCATATATTCTTATAGATGGACGTGAAGTATAGCAAGTTCTATTAGTTGGGAAATGGAGGAGAGCTCATATTTGAGCATGATTTGGACCAACTATCAGAACTTCTGGAGCGCCCGCAGCCCGAGTTCTTCGGAGCTCAGCTCAACGATCAGCAAGGAGGAGAATTGCAATGGCTGATTGTTGCAAGTCTCAGAGGTAAGATTGAAGCCCCCACCTCGGAGAGAATCCAATTCATCTTAAGAGAGAACAACTGGCTAGATGGACTTGCCAGGGCCATGCAGGAAGCTCTTGCCCGTCTGTGTGGGCAAAGCATCAATCAAATCAAGGGCACCCACTTTGAGTTCTATCCAAGGCGTGATGCTATGGGATAGCCATTGGAGGTACCAAGTCACCCGGAGCTGAAGCATCAAGTGGACCATCTCAGCTTCATGATGTATGGCAGGCAGAAGAATTTAGACAACGCCCGCTCCTATGCCAACCACAACTATGCCATCGCAGTCAAAAAGGACCAGACCTTGGCCATGCTTATGAAGGATCGCCAGTCATGTCGCCGTCAGCTTGACAAGAAGGATCGCATTATTGCCCTCCTTCGTCATAGAGTGATAGATTTGGAGGAGACCATCCATGAGAGGGACATGCAGCTTGAGGAGAGGGAGAATGCAGGGGAAGATATCCGTGGAGACCCATATTCCTATCTCAGTGACGATGATGACTTCTTGGAGGATCAAGCTATGGACTTCACCGATGAGGATGACTTCGCCTTCATTGATGATGATGAAAATGATGATGATGAAGCCACCTATTCCGAGGAGTAGTAGCACTTGAGAACTAGCGTTAGTGAAGTTGTATCCGGTCCCACTATATCGTAGTTTTATAGAATGGTTCTTAAAACCATCTGTTTCCTTGTTGGGGTGTGTGTTTGTATTGTGTGCTATGAATGAATGAATGAAAAGCAAGTTGCTAGAAAAATCCGAGTCAAACTTCAAAAACTTTTCAAAAACAAACCCCTGAACCTTAGAAACTTCCCTCTTTTCTCATGATCCATCTCAATCTTCAGATGCCTCGCGGAAGAAGCAGTTCATCCCCAGACCCAATGTTGCAAATCTTGCAAATGTTGGTTTCTGATCGTGAAGCTAAAAGAGCCGAACGTCAAGCCAACTTAGCCACCCTTCAACACATAGCTCAGATGGCCAACAACAACCAAGGCCATGGAAACTAGGACAACCATGGATCCAAGCTCAAGAACTTTCAGAATACCAATCCACCCGTCTTTAGTAAGTATAAAGAGCCCCTAGATGCAGATGACTGGTTGTAGACCATGGAGAACAACTTAGAAGTCGCAGGAGTGGAGGCCAACGAGAAGGTACTGTTTGCCACCCACTATCTGGCAGTATATGCAAGAGCTTGGTGGAACAACATTTGCGCCATGACTGAAGGACAAATGATGACTTGGGATGAATTCAAACTCAAGTTCAGCAGAACCCATGTGCTACTGGGTTTGATCAAGAGGATGAGAGATGAATTCAGAGAACTGAAGCAAGGGAGGATGATAGTAGTTGAGGCAACGACTTGTCCATGTTTTGCATATTGTAGTTCATCACAAAGTTCTTGTAACTTGATGGTAGTGATTGGAGGACACGGTGAATCCCCAAAGCATTAGGAATCACTATAACTAAGCTTTGAAGCTTGCTTGTGCGCCCAGACATCTTAAGCACGTGCTCGCTGATGGAGCTGCCCTCTTCCATCTTGCAGTTAAAGAACTTTTCAGAAGCCTCATAACTCTCAGCTGCCGCGTGAGCCTCAAATATCATTTTGAGTTCACGGACAATATCATGTGGGTCATGGTTCTCAAACCTTTTCTAAAGCTCCGATTCCAAACCATACAAGATAGCACACTTAACTGTGGAGTACTGATTCTTTCGAGCGAGGAAAAAATTCTTTACCTCATCGGTAGCATCAGCTGCAGGCGGGTCACCCAGCGGTGCATCCAGCACATAGGTCAAATTACCAGCATTGAGGAAAATCCTCAAATTGCGTAACCAATCCACGAAGTTGCTTCCATTGTTTTTCAACTTTTCTTTCTCTAGGAACGCATTAAAATTGATGGTAGGGGCCGCCATTGATCTACAACATATTTGCAATAGTTTAGACTAAGTTTATGACAAATTGAGTTATAATTAATAGTTAAATTAATCTAGGTGAACTCCCACTCAAAACAATATCCCTCACATTGCTTTAGTGATCACACGAACCAAATCCACCACATCAAAACCGATCATCGTGAGAGTTGATGTAGCTTCAATGGCGAACAATCAACATGTTCATCATATCTACTATATGACTCATGCTTTACCTTTCGGTGATCCGTGTTCCGAGACCATGTTTGTACATGCTAGGCTCGTCAAGATCAAACCTTAGCTTTCGCATGAGAAAATCTGGCTTGCTCACGTTGTATACACTCGCATAATCTAACACACGATCATCACGTGGTGCTTCGGAACAATGAGCTTTAGCAACGGTGCTTACTAAGGATGAACACTTTATAACTTGAAATTTTTGTGCTTGAGGCATCATCTTATAATTCTACCGTCGCGAACTAAGCAATACAAGATGCATAAAAGTATTAACATCACATGCAATTCATAATATGTGATATGATATGGCCTTTCTTCTTGTGCTTCCGATCTCCATCTTCAAGCACGAACATGATCTCCATCATCACCGCAGTGGCCAAGGTCAATGGCGCCGCTTCATGGTTGTCGCCCACCAGATCAACTATTACAACTACTTTGAATAGACACACGGTATTAACGGAATTAAAGACAACCATACGGCTCCCCGCCGGTCGACTTACAATAAGGAACATTGCATACATCATATATAATCACAATCATGGCCATATCACATCAAGACACCGCAAAACAAAGTTAGACGTCTCTAATTTTCTTTGCATATTTTACGTGGTTTGGGGCTTTCAATAAGTGTCGTTCTAACTTACGAACAAGAACCACAACGTTGATGTTTGAACTATCAAGTGCCCGTTTTAAATTGACTCTATACTATGATGGGAGAGACACACACCCGCAAAGCCACTTATGCAATACAAGTTGCATGTTGAGTGTGGAGCAAGTCTCATGAACGATGTCATGTAAGGTTAGCCCGGGCCACTTCATCCCATCATACCGCAAGATGCAAAGTACACAAAAAGCAAGTGATAATAAAAGCACCGCCCACAATGACCATTGTGTTCTACTCGCAATGATCTACATATAGACACGGCTCGATACCCTTGTAGGGTTCGTAGCATGGAAAACAAAAATTCTACCGCATGCACACAAACAAGCCAAGATCTATCTACTAGATTGTAGCAACGAGTCGATAGAAGCACTCACCCTCGAAGATTCCAAAGCGGTTAACGAGCAGATTCTCGTGGGTGATGTAGTCGACACTTTCTCGATCTCAAGATCGTGACGATCCTTCCGGCCAGATTCCAGCAGCTGGCCTTCACATCGCTCGTTACTCGATGAAGACCTTCCTATCCCTTGTTTCAAAGACGCAATGAGGTTGTAGTTCTCCTCACGATTCCGGCAAAGACGTGGTGTCAAGTAGAGGAAGATCGCAGGCTTCGCCTAAGCGAAGTTATGGAGGATCTAGGGTTTCCCGGTGATCTATGGTTTAGAAGACTAGGAGGATGAGGAGGTGTCGGTAGCGTCTAGGGTGGCGGCGACGAGGCAGCGACGACGCGAGGCGGCGACGAAGCGATGACGACAGCGGCTTGCGGCATGGCGGTGACGACGGGTAGAGGGCTAGGGCTTGGTGTTTTGGGGCAGCACTCCACCTCTATTTATGAGAGGGGGGCAGCCTTGGGAGGGGTGGGTTTGAATCCAAACCCAAACCCAAGTTGGATTGAGAGAAGGACTCTTTCCTTCTTCCACTAGGAAACCATTGTTCCAGTTTGACTTTTCAAACTTCCCGTTGACTTTCAATTTAGAGCTTTAATACTCTCTTGCAAATGCCCAAACCAAGTGACCTAGCATATGATCCAATCATTCCACTTATCCATGACATATTCATGGTCCATTCCCCTTCCGGTCCGGTGAACCTTCTAGACCCTTCTAGAACCTCTCCGATGAAAACATCGAAATCTTTCCCGAACTCCGGAATCGGACTTTCCTTATATGAATCTTATTCTCCGGACCATTCCGGATCTCCTCGTGATATCCTGGATCCCATACGAGACTCCGAACAACATTCGGTATCCCTACTAACATTCCATATCTACTAAACAACATCGAATCTAAGTGTGTCTCCCTACGGTTCGTGAATTATGCGGACATGACCGAGACACTTCTCCTATCAATAACCAATAGAGGAATCTGGAAATTCATATGGCTCCCACATATTTCTACGATTACTTTGCGATCGAATGAACCACTTACATACGATACCAATTTCCTTTTGTCTCACGATTGTTTACTTATCCGAGGTTTTGATCGTCGGTATCTCTACATACCTAGTTCAACCTCGTTACCGATAAGTACTCTTTTCTTGTTCCCGTGATATGTGATCCCTTGTGAGCCAGTCACATGCTTGCAAGCCAATTGGATGACATTCCACCGAGAGGGCCCAGAGTATATCTATCCGTCATATGGATGGACAAATCCCACTCTTGATCCATGTGCCTCAACACATACTTTCCGAACACTCAATTCCACCTTTATAGCCACCGAGTTACGGTGTGGTGTTTGATGTCATCAAAGAATCCTTCTGATGATGGTGATTAGCATGATCTCATGGTCGAAGGAATTAGGTTACTATGTATCAGAAAGCTTATAGCAAACGAACTATTGAAATGACTTGATCTTAATGCTACGCTTATCTATAGGAGTATGCCCATCATACCATTCTCCTAATGATATGATCTTGTTGTTAACAATATCTCAATGTTCATGATCAGGAAACCACGATCATCTATTAACCAACAAGCTAGTATTACAAAGAGGCTTCACTAGGGACTCTAATTTAGTTTACAAATCACACAAGTATTAATGTTTCCGGTTAATACTATTATAGCATGAATGAAAACATTTATCATAAACACAAAGATATAATAATAACCACTTTCATTATTGCCTCTAGGGCATATATCCAACAGTGGCTCCTCCTGGGGCGGCTCCAATCAACGGCGCTCTTCTCCTCCAGCAGCGGCAAGCTCTGGCCAAATTCCGGCCACCTGGTGCTCGCCTAGCTCCGGGGATGAGTGGGTGTGATCAGTGAGAGGTGGGGAGTGAGATGGTGTGCTGAAATCAAACGGGGAAGGCCTCTATTTATAGTGCGACAAGGGGACCGAAGGGTGTGGGTGGAGCTCATCGTGGTCGTCTGCACAGCGAGCTAACAACATGGCTGAGGGTAGGGGACGGTGCGCTGCCTCCTGGCGAAGATCAAGGTCATGGTGGCGATGCATGGGGCGGTGCAAATTGGTCGAAACACTTCGATGCTCTGGACGGGTACGACGGGAAATTTTATGGCGCACAGCGCCTACGGTCCACGCGGCGGCGAACGGGCATGTCGGGGCGGTTCCTGGGGCGGTGGTGATCACGCATGAGGGCGGCGAACGCTGACATGGATATGCCCTATGGGTACCCGATGTTAGTATACCTGACGCCTCACGGAAGGCCCACTGACGACTGCAGGTCCATGACGCTATGACGGTTGATATGAAGCCCATGTGGACGAAATCTCAAGCATACAAGACAAGACCTGCATCTGCGCAACCCTGTAACTTCGGTTCCGCAATCAAAGACCCCATCTTCTCCAAAACCCAAGCTCATAACAATGGGCATTGACACCAGATTGCATCTACGCACCACAGACGGCGCCAATTGACGAGGATCGATCTCGTCAATGCCCATTGTTATGATCTTGGGTTTTGGAGAAGATGGGGGTGCCGAGATCGCTGAACAGTTATGGAAGCAACAAACTGGGACATGATATTTACCCAGGTTCATGCCCCCGGAGGGAAAACCCTACTCCTGTTTGTCTGCTCTTGATTACGGCGGAACCGAAAGTTACACGGGTGCGCAGATGCAATATGGCGTGGAGGTGTATGCGGTGGTATGAGAGGTCTAGGTTGTAATCTGTCTATTGCATCGTAGCGTCCCCTCCTCATTGGACCCTCCTAGCCTTTATATATGGGGAGGCTAGGTCTCAGGTACCGATACGAGTTGGTTACAAGTTGTATTCTAACTCTAGTCTTGAGCTTTTCTTGTCTTGTGCGCTTGAGAGTCTGTGTCCACATGGGCTTCATAGTAGCCGAAACATCATAGGTGTCATGGACCCTGGTAGGTCGTCGAGTGGGCCTTCCGTCGGACTGGACCAGGTAGGCTAACATCAGGTACCCATAGGGCATTCCATGTCAGTAGCCCCCGAGTGTCCATCCGAAACGTAGATTCGGGTGGAGACTTAGTTGTCTTGAACCTTTCATTTGGATGTCGAAGTCGAAGGTTGTGTCGAGTGCGAAGCACTTCACCCGAAAGTTTATCGGGTCAGCTGAATTTGTTCGATTCTTGTAAAGGATTCGACATTATAGACGTAGTCAACACAATGGACTATAGGGTGCACGGCCAGCGCTCCCTATGGGAGTAGCCCCCAAGTGTCTGTTCGAGTCGTAGACTCGAGCATAAACTTATAGTCGTCGGTTGCGTAGACACGGTGATCCAGAAGTTCTTAGGATGATCTTGCAAATGCTCTGAATGCCTTCATTTTCTCGAATGCGCGACCAGCGCTCCCTATGGGAGTAGCCCCCCGAGTCCTCAGTCCAATCGTTAATTCGAGTAAGAAATCGAAGCGTGTCACTCGAAGATCTTGTATGTGCGTGACCCGCGCTCCAGTTCGGAGTAGCCCCCGAGTGTCTGGCGGAGTCGTACACTCGGACAGAGACTCGAGTCTTGTATCGTGCAGTTATAGTCGACAATCTCGTGGGCGTACCGCTGACTCGGAAGTACATCGGGTGCGCGACCAGCGTTCCTGATAGGAGTAGCCCCCGAGTGTCTAGTCGAGTCGAAGACTCGAGTGGAGACTCATGCGAGGAAAAAACCACTGACCCGGAAGTGCATCGAGTCAGCGTCTCACACATGAGGAGCCAGGAGTCATCGTAGCGGAGTCGTGCGACATTTAGCCGGAAGGACTCGATGTTCCGGATGAAGTCGACGCCGTTGCTTATGTCGGGTGCGCGGCCAGCGTCGCGTCTGTGTAGCATTGAGCGATGCAACCATCCGAAGAGGAACTCGACTCAGGTCTTGGGTGTATGGCGTAGCCAACTGTTTTGTCGACTCCTATTGGAGGACCCAATAGAATAGCTCGATGCAGTCGACGTCCTTGTAAGCTGCATAAAACATAAATAATTGTGAAGTACTTGTATCTTGTAAAGAATGTTTGCCTTTCAGCTTGTACAGTAAGATTCTGGTGCCGATCGAGTCGACACTTTTGCACTGTATGCTAGGCCTTTTCATTAGCCTGATTACCCTTAGTCTCAGTATCTTGCCGAGGCACTCGGAGTTCAAGGATTCAACGGTCGGGCGAAATCAGCTACTCGGGCTGTCGCGTTCGAGGTGCTCGAGTACGTGGAGCCGATGGCACATTAGGTTACTCGAAGAGGGCGCAGCCCCGAGTGTTTCGAGTGCGAGTTAAAAAAAATCAGCTCTAAGTAGAGGGAAACTTAGCTTTGTTGTTGTCATGGCGAAGTTGACGCGGTAGCGGATCATGTGGCAGACATAGTCGACGCGGCGAACCGCAGTCATAGCAGCGATGGGTTCTTAGGGTCGATGGCAAAAGCGAGCTCCGCATCCGAAGATTGTCGCAATCTAAGATCACACCAGGTCGTCTCATCCGAACAATGTAGCGGGTCACCGCAACCGAAAGCCACACAATTCGCCAGAGCCGAAGACCGCATCAGGTTGCTGGAGCCGAATGTAGAGTTCGCAGCATAGAAAACAAAATTTTTCCTACGATGTGAACTATATACCAAGATCTATCTATTAGATACAAACAACGGGCGGATGTATATCCGTAGAGAACATACCCTTGAAGACCGACAAAGCTTAACGAGTTCAACTCGTGGTTGATGTAGACGATCTCTTGCCAATCTCAAGATCGAGAGGAAGTCCTAGCGCCGCAAATCAGCAGCGTATCCGTGCTCGCACACACATTCGAGGCACCGAGCAACCTCCGCCTCCTCGCTCCAGCGATGCAGCGGAAACACAACTCTTTCTTGCCGAATAGCCACCGGGAATATGTATCTCGCTAGTCCGAGACCATGGGGGATAAATTCTAGAGGGGGAGAGAGATCCTTCACGAGGAGGTGTGAGTGAGAAGTGAGAGGAGGGGCTCCTTATATAGGGGAGGGGGGCAGCCCAAGGGGCATGGCCGCCGGCCATGGAGGGTGCCCCCACCTCTCCCTCATTCATGTGGGTGGACACTCCACTCACAAAATGGCCCTTCAATTTTCTCCACTAAAAAACCCACTCAAATTCCCATTAAATTTCCACCAAATTTAATGCAAACTCTCATTAAATAAAACTCTTTTATTTTATTCAGAATTTTGTCAATTACTTTAATGACAAACATTTACAAATAACCCCTTGCTAGAATTCTATTTCACATGCATAACCACTTTATGCAATTTCACCCGAAAACCTGTTTCGGTATCTAGTGAAATAAATTCCTGCGCTTGTTCGTTCTTTCGGCATGAAACTTTTGCTCCAATTGTATGTCGGTGTCTCTTAAGTGTGTCACCCTACGGTTCGTGAATAATGCGGACATGATCGAGACCCCTCTCGGATCAATAATCAGAAGCGGGATCTGGAGACCCATACTGACTCCCACACATTCAACGATGACTTTCTTGTGATCGTCGGAATCCTTTACGCTAGTATCTTAGTCCCTTTGTTTCACGATATATTACATGTCCGAGATTTCGATCATCGGTATCTCCATACCTAGTTTGATCTCTTTACTGACATGCACTCTTTTCTCGTTCCCGTGATATAACATTCTCGTTATCAAATCACTTGCTTGCAAGCTAATCAATGTGATATCACCGAGAGGGCCCAGAGTATATCTATCCGTCATCGGGATGAACAAATTCCACTCTCGATCCATGAGCCTCAACATAACACTTTATTAGTTCTGAATCCATCTTTATAATCACCCTGTTACGGTGTGACGTTTGATGTTATCAAGAAACTCTTCCGGTGTTAGTGATTGACATGATCTCATGGTCTAAGGATTAGGATCACTTCGTAAGTTGTTATAGCAATATAAACTCAATGACTTTGATCGTAATGCTATACTTAGGATGGATGTTCATCACACCATTACACTGATGTTGTGATCCTGTTATTAACAACATCCAATGTCCATGATCAGGAAAACTTGATCATCTTGTTAATCAACGAGCTAGTCTATGAGAGAGGCATAACTAGGAACTTTCTGTTTGTTTATTAAACACACATGTATTAATGTTTCCGTATTAATACAATTATAGCATGCAAAATAAACATCTATCATATACTTGGAATACACATAATAAACACTTTATTATTGCCTCTCAGGGCATATTCCCTTCAGTCTCCCACTTGCACTAGAGACAATAATCTAGTTACATAGTGATAAATCTAACACCCATCGAGTTCTCGTGTTGATCATGTTTTGCTCTAGGGAGAGTTTTAGTCAACGGATCTGCTACATTGAGATCTGTATGTACTTTACAAATCTTTATATCTCCATCCTTGACATGCTCGCGGATGGAGTGAAACCGGCGCTTAATATGCTTGGAATGCTTGTGAGACCTTGGCTCTTTGGCATTGGCAATGGCACCATTGTTGTCACAATAGATCACCATTGGGTCCAACGTGTTTGCAACCACTCCTAGTTCGGATATGAACTCCTTCATCCAAACCGCCTCGAGCCGCTCAAGCAAAGAACATATTCGCCTCGTTGTTGATCCCGCCACCACATGTTGTTTGGAGCTCCTCCAACTAACCGCTCCGTCATTCATGAGAAATACGTCTCCGGATTGAGACTTAGAGTTATCCGGATCGGTGTTAAAGCTAGCGTCAACATAACACTTAGCGACGAGCTCTTCTTCACCTCCGTATACAAGAAACATATCCTTAGTTCTTCATAAGTACTTAAGGATATTCTTGACCGCTATCCAAGTTGTTCAACTCGATCCGAGTGGTACCTACTAGTCAAACTAATAGCATGTGCCACATCCGTCTTGTACATAGCATGTCGTACATTATAGAGCCTATGGTCAAGCATATGGGACCTTATCCATTATCTCTTTCTTCCGTTGCCGGACTTTGAGTCTTACTCAATGTCTTTCCTTGCAACATAGGTAAGAACCCATTCTTACTTCCGTCCATTTTAAACTTCTTTAAAATCTTATCAAGGTATGTACTTTATGATAGCCCTATTAGGCGTCTAGATCTATCTCTATAGATCTTTATGCCTAATATGTATGACGCTCACCTAGGTCCTTCATTGAAAATTTGTCGCTTAGATAACTTTTAACACTGTTTAAAGATCTATATCATTTCCGATCAATAATATGTCATCCACATATAATATCGAAATGCCACATTGCTCCCACTCACTTTCTTGTAAATACAAGCTTCTCCATAAGTTTGGACAAATCCAAACTCTTTGATCACCTCATCAAAGCGGAGATTCCAACTTCATGATGCTTGCTTCAATCCATAGATGGATCGTGAAGCTTGCACACCTTGTTAGTATCCTTAGGATCGACAAAACCCTTTTGTATCATATACAACTCTTCTTCAATATTACCATTGAGAAACGTGGTTTTGACATCCATCTGCCATATCTCATAATTGAAATATGTAGCAATTGCTAACATAATCCTAACTGACTTTAGCATCTCTACGGGAGAGAATGGCTCATCGTAGTCAACTCCTTGAATTTGTCAAAACCCCTTTGCGACAAGTCGAGCTTTATAGACGGTCACATTACCATTAGCATTAGTTTTCCTTTTGAAAATCCATTTGTTCTCCACGGCCTTTCGGTCATGAGGTAATTCCACCAAGTACCAAACTTGATTTTCATACATGGATTCCATCTCGGATTTCATGGATTCTAACCATTTGTTGGTATCCGGGCTCATCATCGCTTCTTCATACGTCGCAGGGTCATCATTTTCATCAACCATGAAATTCATGACAGGATTTACGTACAGCTGAGCCGACGCGCCCCGCTAGACCTCGCGAGGTTCGTAGTACTCTCTTTGGAGTTTCATGATCATTATCATTAGTTCCTTCTTCAATGTGAAGCCAACTCCTAACAACTTCCGCCACAAGGCTACTCGCCATACTTTGAAGAGAAGGTTCAATAACCTCTCGAGTTCTACCTTCCAACTACTCACACCTTTCGCGAGAAACTCTTTCTCTAGAAAGGATCCATTCTTGGCAACAAAAACCTTGCCCTGATCTTTGATAGAAGGAATACCCAATAGTTTCCTTAGGGTATCCTATGAAGACGATTTTTCCGCTTTGGGTTCGAGTTTATCCGTTGAAGTTTCTTCACATAAACATGCATCCCCAAACTTTAAGAAATGATAGCTTAGGTTTGTTTCAAACCACAATTCATACGGTGTCTTTTCAACGGATTTAGATGGTGCCCGATTTAAACCGAATGTAGCAGCTTCTAGTGCATAACCCCAAAATGACAACGAAGTCCGCTGAGACATCATAGACCAACCATATCTAATAAAGTACGACATGACGTTCGACACACCATTTCTCTATGGTGTTCCGGAGGCGTGAGTTGTGAAACAATTCAACACTCTTTCATGTGAGTGCTAAACTCGTAACTTAGATACTCACCTCCACTACGGACCGTAGAAATTTGATCTTTCTATTACGATGATTTTCCACTTCATTCTGAAATTCCTTGAACTTTTCAAAGGTTTCAGACTTGTGTTTCATCAAGTGGATATAACCGTATCTACTCAAATCATCCGTGAAAGTAACAAAATAACGATATCCACCTCGCGCCGACACACTCATTGGACCACATACATCAGAATGTATGATTTCCAATAAATCTGTCGCCCGTTCCATTGAACCAGAAAACGACGTTCTAGTCATCTTGCCCATAAGGCACGGCTCACATGTATCAAATGATTCAAAATCAAGTGATTCCAAAAGTCCATCCGAATGGAGCTTCTTCATGCGTTTAACGCCAATATGACCTAGACGGCAGTGCCACATATATGTGGATATATCATCATTAAGTTTAATCCTTTTAGCATCAACATTATGAATATGTGTAACATTATAATCGAGATCTAATAGAAATAAACAATTCATCATCGGTGCATGACCATAAAAGATTTCTTTCATATAAATAGAACAACCATTGTTCTTGGATTTAAATGAATAACCACTTCACATCAAACAAGATCCAGATACAATGTTCATGCTCAGTGCAGGCACCAGATAACAATTATTCAAGTTTATAACTAATCCCGATGGCAAATGAAGAGGCAGCGTTCCGACGGCGATCACATCAACGCTTGATCCATTGCCGACACGCATCTTGACCTCACCCCTTGCTAGCGGTCGCTTGTTTCACAGCCCCTGATTCGAGTTACAAATATTAGCAACTGAACCGGTATCAAATACCCAGGTGCTACTGCGAGCACTAGTCAAGTACACATCAATAACATGTATATCATATATACCTTTGTTTGCCTTACCGGCCTTCTTGTCTGCCAAATACTTGGGGCAGTTGCGCTTCTAGTGGCCAGTCCCCTTATAATAGTAGCACTTGGTATCAGACTTAGGTCCAACTCGGGGTTTCTTTTCAGCATCGGCAACCGCCCTTACTTTCCTTCCGCTTTCCTTCTTGTCTTTCTTGAAACCGTGTTCCTATTGATCATCAACACTTGTTGTTCCTTTTGATCTCCACTTCAGCTTTAAGCATCGATGTAAGCTCGGGAGAGACTTCTTCATGCCTTGCATATTATAGTTCATCACAAAGCTCTTATAGCTAGGTGGCGAGACCTGAACACGATGGATGCCTAAGTCAATGGGAATCGTTATTCCCAAGGACACAAGCTTATCGGCAGAATCGACATCTTGAGTACATGCTCACTAACGGAGTTGTGCTCTTCCATCATGCAGCTAAAGAACTTTTCTCAAGCGTTGCCAGCTCTCACAAAGACATGTGTCGAAAATCATTTTCAACTCACCCATTGTATCAAAAGCATTGCCGCTTTCAAACGCCAAGTTCTGGCTCTAGCCCATACAATATGCCGCAATGAACTAAGTTGTGGTCCTCCTGACGAGTCTGATAGACATTCTTCTCCTCGTCAGGGGCATCCTCAAAAGGTGGGGGCCTAGTGGCGCTTCTAGCACGTATTGCTTTTGTGCAGCAGAGAGGAGAATACTTAAATTCATGGCCCATTCGGTAAAGTTTCTACCGTTCGTTGCAAGTTTATCTTTCTCCATGAACACATTGAAATTAAAAGCAGGTGGTGCCATCTACAACAGAATTTGTAAAGTTTAGACTAAGTGTATGATAGATTGAGTTCAACTAATCCATATTACGAATGAACTCCCACTCAAAAACGACATCCCTCGTGCCTTTTTGGTGATTACATGAACCAAATCCACTATACCAAGTCTGATCATCACGTGAGTCGGTATAGCTTCAAAGGCGAGCATCAAATGGGCATCATATCTACTATATGACTCATGCTTAACCTTTCGGTCCGTGTTCCGAGGCCATGTCTGTACATGCTAGGATCGCCAAGTTAGAACCTTAGTATTCGCGTGTGTAACTGTTTTACACCCGAGATATGGTCGTGGATCCAAGAACACCCGATCATCACGTGATGTCTTGGAGCGACGAAAACATAATCGGTGCATACTAAAGGAAGAACATATTCTTATCTTGATATTTAAATGAGGGATCATCTTATTATGCTAACAAAGCGCTAAACAAGCAATATAAGATGTTATCAAACATCACATGTTTATTAGTGAAATGATATGGTTCCCGCATATGATCTCTATCATGTGCATCGTGGTATGATCACTATCATACCTATATGTGTAAGTCCAAGGTCTATGGAGATTACACGTTATGTATGTTGTAAGAGTATCATCTCATACTTCTACTTACAACATCACCATATCATAACACTAGCCCAGCAACAATCTAAACTAGATGCCTCTAATTTATCCATTGCAAGTTTTACATGGCTTATGGCTTTCGAGATAGAACAATTCTTACCTACGAACATGAACCACAACGAGGATAACCAAATTGTTGACAACTCGTTGCAAAATAGATATTGACTATAGTAGGAGAGACAGACACCCGCTAGCCACTTATGCAAACTAGTTGCATGTCAAGCGTGGAACAGGTCTCATGTGCGAGGACATGTAAAGTTTGTCCGGGTCGCTTCATCCCACTATGCCACCAATATCCAAAATTACAACTAAGGAG
The DNA here is from genome assembly GCA_030063025.1 of Avena longiglumis. Classification (NCBI taxonomy): domain Eukaryota; kingdom Viridiplantae; phylum Streptophyta; class Magnoliopsida; order Poales; family Poaceae; genus Avena; species Avena longiglumis. The sequence continues at coordinate 417,828,602 of CP125979.1, read as the reverse complement.
CAACAACATGATCATCATCGCCCACATACTCATATGTGTACTACCCGTGTAAAGCATCTACGCATAGATCCGGCTCTGATACCATTGTAGGGTTCGCAGCATAGAAAACAAAATTTTTCCTACGATGTGAACTATATACCAAGATCTATCTATTAGATACAAACAATGGGTGGAGTATATCCGTAGAGAACATACCCTTGAAGACCGACAAAGCTTAACGAGTTCAACTCGTGGTTGATGTAGACGATCTCTTGCCGATCTCAAGATCGAGAGGAAGTCCTAGCGCCGCAAATCAGCAGCGTATCCGTGCTCGCACACACGTTCGAGGCACCGATCAACCTCCGCCTCCTCGCTCCAACGATGCAGCGGAAGCACAACTCTTTCTTGCCGAATAGCCACCGGGAACATGTATCTCGCTAGTCCGAGACCATGGGGGATAAATTCTAGAGGGGGAGAGAGATCTTTCACGAGGAGGTGTGAGTGAGAAGTGAGAGGAGGGGCTCCTTATATAGGGGAGTGGGGGCAGCCCAAGGGGGCATGGCCGCTGGCCATGGAGGGTGCCCCCACCTCTCCCTCATTCATGTGGGTGGACACTCCACTCACAAAATGGCCCTTCAATTTTCTCCACTAAAAAACCCACTCAAATTCCCATTAAATTTCCACCAAATTTAATGCAAACTCTCATTAAATAAAACTCTTTTATTTTATTCAGAATTTTGTCAATTACTTTAATGACAAACATTTACAAATAACCCCTTGCTATAATTCTATTTCACATGCATAACCACTTTATGCAATTTCACCCGAAAACATGTTTCGGTATCTAGTGAAATAAATTCCTGCGCTTGTTCATTCTTTCGGCATAAAACTTTTGCTCCAATTGTATGTCGGTGTCTCTTAAGTGTGTCATCCTACGGTTCGTGAATAATGCTGACATGATCGAGACCCCTCTCGGATCAATAATCAGAAGCGGGATCTAGAGACCCATACTGACTCCCACACATTCAATGATGACTTTCTTGTGATCGTCGGAAGCCTTTTATGCTAGTATCTTAATCCCTTTGTTTCACGATATATTACTGAAGGGTTCGCAGCATAGAAAACAAAAATTTTCCTACGATGTGAACTATATACCAAGATCTATTTATACTAGATACAAACAACGGGCGGATGTATATCCGTAGAGAACATACCCTTGAAGACCGACAAAGTTTAACGAGTCCCACTCGTGGTTGATGTAGACGATCTCTTGCCGATCTCAAGATCGAGAGGAAGTCCTAGCGCCAAATCAGCAAGATCCGTGCTCGCACACACGCTCGAGGCACCGAGCAACCTCCGCCTCCTCCAAATGATGCATGAAGCACAACTCTTTCTTGCCGAATAGCCACCGGGAACATGTATCTCGCTAGTCCGAGACCATGGGGGATAAATTCTAGAGGGGAGAGAGATCCTTCACGAGGAGGTGTGAGTGAGAAGTGAGAGGAGGGCTCTTTTATAGGAGGAGGGGGAACCCCAAGGGGTGGCCAGATGGGGGCTGCCCCTTGCCCTCCCTCTTCATGTGGTGGACACTCCACTCACAAAACTCCTCCAAATTCCTCCACTCAAAATCCCACTCAAAGATCCCATTAAATTTCCACCAAATTTAATGCAAACTCTCATTAAATAAAACTCTTTTATTTTATTCAGAATTTTGTCAATTACTTTAATGACAAACATTCACAAATAACCCTTGCTAGAATTCTATTTCACATGCATAACCACTTTATTTAATTTCACCAAAACCTGTTTCTATCTAGTGAAATAAATTCCTGCGCTTGTTTATTCTTTCGGCATGAAACTTTTGCTCCAATTGGATGTCGGTGTCTCTTAATGTGTCACCCTACGGTTCGTGAATAATGCGGACATGATCGAGACCCTCTCGATCAATAATCGAAGCGGATCCGAGACCCATACCGACTCACACATTCAACGATGACTTTCTTGTGATCGCTTGAACCTTTTATGCTAGTATCTTAATCCCTTTGTTTCACGATATATTACATGTCCGAGATTCGATCATCGGTATCTCCATACCTAGTTTGATCTCGCATCGACATGCACTCTTTTCGTTCCGTGATATAACATTCTAGTGATCAAATCACTTGCTTGCAAGCTAATCAATGTGATATCACCGAGAGGGCCCAGAGTATATCTATCCGCCATCGGGATGAAAAATTCCACTCTCGATCCATGAGCCTCTACATAACACTTTATTAGTTCTCGAACCCATCTTTATAATCACCCTGTTACGGTGTGACGCTTGATGTTATCAAGAAACTCTTCCTGTTAGTGATTGACATGATCTCATGGTATAAGGATTAGGATTACTCGTAAGTTGTTATAGCAATATAAACTCAATGACTTTGATCGTAATGCTATACTTGGATGAATGTTCATCACATCATTACACTAATGTTGTGATCCCGTTATTAACAACATCCAATGTCCATGATCGTGAAACCTTGATCATCTTGTTAATCAACGAGCTAGTTTATGAGAGAGGCTTAACTAGGAACTTTTCTCGCTTGTTTATTAAACACACATGTATTAACGCTTCCGTATTAATACAATTATAGCATGCAAAATAAACATCTATCATATACTTGGAATACACATAATAAACAATTTATTATTGCCTCTCGTGGCATATTCCTTCAGCCTCCCACTTGCACTAGAGACAATAATCTAGTTACATAGTGATATATCTAACACCCATTGAGTTCTCGTGTTGATCATGTTTTGCTCTAGGGAGAGTTTTAGTCAACGGATCTGCTACATTGAGATCCGTATGTACTTTACAATCTTTATATCTCCATCCTTGACATGCTCATGGATGGAGTGAAACCGCGCTTAATATGCTTGGAATGCTTGTGAGACCTTGGCTCTTTGGCATTGGCAATGGCACCATTGTTGTCACAATAGATCACCATTGGGTCCAACGCGCTGCCACAACTCCTAGTTCGGATATGAACTCCTTCATCCAAATCGCTTCGAGCCGCTCAAGCAAAGAACATATTCGCCTCCGTTGTTGATCCCGCTACCACAGGTTGTTTGGAGCTCCTCCAACTAACCGCTCCGCCATTCATGAGAAATACGATCCGATTGAGACTTAGAGTCATCCGGATCGGTGTCAAAGCTAGCGTCGACATAACACTTAGCGACGAGCTCTTCTTCACCTCCAGATACAAGAAACATATCCTTAGTTCTTCGTAAGTACTTAAGGATATTCTTGACCGCTATCCAAAGGTTCCAACTCGGATCCGATTGGTACCTACTAGTTAAACTAATAGCGTGTGCTACATCCGTCTTGTACATAGCATGGCGTACATAATAGAGCCTATGGTCAAGCATAGGGATTTTGTCCATTATCTCTCTTTCTTCCAAGCCGGACTTTGAGTCTTACTCAATGTCTTGCCTTGCAACATAGGTAAGAACCCTTCTTACTTCCGTCCATTTTAAAATTCTTTAAAATCTTATCAAGGTATGTACTTTGATAGCCCTATTAGGCGCCTAGATCTATCTCTATAGATCTTTATGCCTAATATGTATGACGCTCACCTAGGTCCTTCATTGAAAATTTGTCGCTTAGATAACTTTTAACACTGTTTAAAAGTTCTATATCATTTCCGATCAATAATATGTCATCCACATATAATATCAGAAATGCCACATTGCTCCCACTCACTTTCTTGTAAATACAAGCTTCTCCATAAGTTTGGACAAATCCAAACTCTTTGATCACCTCATCAAAGCGGAGATTCCCAATTCGTGATGCTTGATTCAATCCATAGATGGATCGTTGAAGCTTGCACACCTTGTTAGCATCCTTAGGATCGACAAAACCCTTTGGTTGTATCATATACAACTCTTCTTCAATATTACCATTGAGAAACGCGGTTTTGACATCCATCTGCCATATTTCATAATCGAAATATGCAGCAATTGCTAACATAATCCTAACTAACTTTAGCATCGCTACGGGAGAGAAAGTCTCATCGTAGTCAACTCCTTGAATTTGTCGAAACCCCTTTGCGACAAGTCGAGCTTTATAGATGGTCACATTACCATCAAGATCGCTTTCCTTTTGAAAATCCATTTGTTCTCCACGGCCTTTCGGTCGTGAGGTAATTCAACCAAGTTCCAAACTTGATTTTCATACATGGATTCCATCTCGATTTCATGGCTTCTAACCATTTGTTGGAACTGCTCATCATCGCTTCTTCATACGCCGCAGGTCATTATATTCATCAACCATGAAATTTATGACAGATTTCCGTATAGCTCGGAGTCGACGCGTCTGCTTGACCTGCGAGGTTCGGTAGTACTCTCTTCGAGTTTCATGATCATTATCATTAGTTCCTCTTCAATGTGGAGCCAACTCCGGAACGACTTCCGCGCTACTCACCATACTTTGAAGAGAAGGTTCCACAACCTCTTCGAGTTCTACCTTCCGACTACTCACACCTTTCATGAGAAACTCTTTCTCTAGAAAGGATCCATTCTGGCAACAAAAACCTTGCCCTCGGATTCGTGATAGAAGGAATACCCAATAGTTTCTTTAGGGTATCCTATGAAGACGATTTTTCCGCTTTGGGTTCGAAGTTTATCCGGTTGAAGTTTCTTCACATAAACATCGCAACCCCAAACTTTAAGAAAATGACTTAGGTTTGTTTCCAAACCACAATTCATACGGTGTCGTTTCAATGGATTTAGATGGTGCCCGATTTAAAGTGAATGCAGCTTTCTAGTGCATAACCCCAAAATGACAACGGCAAGTCCGGTGAGACATCATAGATCGAACCATATCTAATAAAGTACGATTACGATGTTCGACACACCATTTCATTGTGGTGTTCGGCGGTGTGAGTTGTGAAACAATTCCACACTCTTTCATGTGAGTGCTAAACTCGTAACTTAGATACTCACCTCCACGGTCGCATCGTAGAAATTTGATCTTTCTATTACGATGATTTTCAACTTCATTCGAAATTCCTTGAACTTTTCAAAGGTTTCAGACTTGTGTTTCATCAAGTAGATATAACCGTATCTACTCAAATCATCCGTGAAAGTAACAAAATAACGATATCCACCTCGTGACACACTCATTGGACCACATACATCGAATGTATGATTTCCAATAAATCATCGCCTGCTCCATTGAACCGAAAAGCGGCGTTCTAGTCATCTTGCCCATAAGGCATGGCTCACATGTATCAAATGATTCATAATCAAGTGATTCCAAAAGTCCATCGAATGGAGCTTCTTCATGCTTAATGCCAATATGACCTAGACGGCGATTACCACATATATCGGATATATCATCATCAAGTTTAATCCTTTTAGCATCAACATTATGAATATGTGTAACATTATCATCGAGATCCAACGAAATAAACCATTCAACATTGGTGCATGACCATAAAAGATTTCATTCATATAAATGGAACAACCATTGTTCTCGATTTGAATGAAAAACCACTTTGCATCAAACATGATCCGGATACAATGTTCATGCTCGGTGCACCAAATAATGCTTATTCAAGTTTATAACTAATCCGACGGTAAGTGGAGAGGCAGCGTTAAGCGGCGATCACATCAACACTTGATCCATTGCCGACACGCATCTTGACCTCACCCTTGCTAGCGGTCGCTTTGTTCGCAGCCCGATTCGAGTTACAAATATTAGCAAATCAAATATCAAATACCCAAGTGCTACTACGAGCACTAGTCAAGTACACATCAATAACATGTATATCATATATACCTTTGTTTGCCTTGCGGCCTTCTTGTGCCAGATACTTGGGGCGCTTATGCTTCGATGGCGATCCCTTACAATAGTAGCACTCGGTATCGGACTTAGGTCCAACTCGGGGTTTCTTTTCAGCGCGCAACAAAGCTTGCCGCCTTACTTCCTTCGCTTTCCCTTCTTGTCTTTCTTGAAACCGGTGTTCCTATTGATCATCAACACTTGATGTTCCTTTTGATCTCCACTTGCGGTTTTAAGCATTGCGAGCTCGGGAGAGACTTCTTCATGCCTTGCATATTATAGTTCATCACGAAGCTCTTATATCTAGGTGGCGACCGCGAACACGATGGATGCCTAAGTCAATGGGAATCGTTATTCCCAAGGACACAAGCTTATCGGCGTAACCCGACATCTTGAGTACATGCTCACTAACGAGCTGTTCTCTTCCATCATGCACTAAAGAACTTTTACAAGCATTGTAGCTCTCATGACATGTGTGTCGAAAATCATTTTCAACTCACCCATTGTATCAAAAGCATTGCCGTTTTGAAACGCTTTGAAGTTCGGCTCTAGCCCATACAATATGCCGCAATGAACTAAGTTGTGGTCCTCCCGACGAGTCGATAGACATTCTTCTCCTCTCGTCGGGGCATCGTCAAAGGTGGGGCCTACGGCGCTTCTAGCACATATTGCTTTTGTGCAAGAGAGGAGAATCCTCAAATTCATGGCCCATTCAAGAAAGTTGCTACCGTTAGTTGCTAGTTTCTCTTTCTCCATGAACGCATTGAAATTAAAAGCGGTGGTGCCATCTACAAGAATTTGTAAAGTTTAGACTAAGTGTATGATAGATTGAGTTCAACTAATCTATATTAGGAATGAACTCCCACTCAAAAGCGACATCCTCGTGTCCTTTTGGTGATTACATGAACCAAATCCACTACACCAAGTCCGATCATCACGTGAGTCAAGATAGCTTCAAAGGCGAGCATCAAATGGGCATCATATCAACTATATGACTCATGCTTAACCTTTGATGTGTTCCGAGGCCATGTTCAGACATGCTAGGCTCGCCAAGTTAGAACCTTAGTATTTTTTGCGTGTAATCGCTCTTACACCCGAAGTATGGTCGAGGATCCAAGTACACCCGATCATCACGTGATGTCTTGGAGCGACGAAAACATAATCGGTGCATACTAAAGGAAGAACACATTCTTATCTTGATATTTAAATGAGGGATCATCTTATTATGCTTAACAAAGCGCTAAATAAGCAATATAAGATGCAATCAAAACATCATATGTTTATTAGTGAAATTATATGGTTCCCGCAGATGATCTCTATCATGTGCATCGTGGTATGATCACTATCATACCTATATGTGTAAATCCACGCCTATGGATTTTACGCTATGTGTGTTGTAAGAGTATCATCTCATACTTCTACTTACAACACTACCATATCATAACACTAGCCCAAAGAACAATCTAAACTAGACCTCTAATTTATCCATTGCAAGTTGTACGTGGCTGAGGGCTTTCGAGATAGAACCGTTCTTACCTACGAACATGAACCACAACGAGGATAATCAAATTGTTGACAACTCGCTTGCAAAATAGATATTGACTATAGTAGGAGAGACAGACACCCGCTAGCCACTTATGCAAACTAGTTGCATGTCAAGCGTGGAACAGTCTCATGCGAGGACATGTAAAGTTTGTCGGGCGCTTCATCCCACTATGCCACCAATATCCAAAATCACAAGAAAGGAGCAACAACATGATCATCATCGCCCACATACTCATATGTGTACTACCTGTAAAGTATCTACGCATAGATCCGGCTCGATACCTTTCAAGGGTTCGCAAGATAGAAAACAAAAATTTTCCTACGATGTGAACTATATACCAAGATCTATTTATACTAGATACAAACAACGGGGATGTATATCCGTAGAGAACATACCCTTGAAGACCGACAAAGTTTAACGAGTCCCACTCGTGGTTGATGTAGACGATCTCTTGCCGATCTCAAGATCGAGAGGAAGTCCTAGCGCCAAATCGCCAGCGCATCCATGCTCGCACACACGCTCGAGGCACCGAGCAACCTCCGCCTCCTCGCTCCAGCGATGCAATGAAGCACAACTCTTTCTTGCCGAATAGCCACCGGGAACATGTATCTCGCTAGTCCGAGACCATGGGGGATAAATTCTAGAGGGGGAGAGAGATCCTTCACGAGGAGGTGTGTGAGACAAGTGAGGAGGGGGCTCCTTTTATAGGAGGAGGGGGGACCCCAAGGGGGTGGCCGGCGCATGGGGGCTGCCCCCTTGCCCTCCCCTCTTCATGTGGGTGGACACTCCACTCACAAAACTCCTCCAAATTCCTCCACTCAAAATCCCACTCAAAGATCCCATTAAATTTCCACCAAATTTAATGCAAACTCTCATTAAATAAAACTCTTTTATTTTATTCAGAATTTTGTCAATTACTTTAATGACAAACATTCACAAATAACCCCTTGCTAGAATTCTATTTCACATGCATAACCACTTTACGCAATTTCACCCGAAAACCTGTTTCGGTATCTAGTGAAATAAATTACTGCGCTTGTTTATTCTTTCGGCATGAAACTTTTGCTCCAATTGGATGTCGGTGTCTCTTAAGTGTGTCACCCTACGGTTCGTGAATAATGCGGACATGATCGAGACCCTCTCGGATCAATAATCGAGCGGGATCTGGAGACCCATACTGACTCCCACACATTCAACGATGACTTTCTTGTGATCGTCGGAACCTTTTACGCTAGTATCTTAATCCCTTTGTTTCACGATATATTACATGTCCGAGATTCGATCATCGGTATCTCCATACCTAGTTTGATCTCGTTACCGACATGCACTCTTTTCTCGTTCCCGTGATATAACATTCTAGTGATCAAATCACTTGCTTGCAAGCTAATCAATGTGATATCACCGAGAGGGCCCAGAGTATATCTATCCGTCATCGGGATGAACAAATTCCACTCTCGATCCATGAGCCTCTACATAACACTTTATTAGTTCTGAACCCATCTTTATAATCACCCTGTTACGGTGTGACGTTTGATGTTATCAAGAAACTCTTCCGGTGTTAGTGATTGACATGATCTCATGGTCTAAGGATTAGGATTACTTCGTAAGTTGTTATAGCAATATAAACTCAATGACTTTGATCGTAATGCTATACTTCGGATGAATGTTCATCACATCATTACACTAATGTTGTGATCCCGTTATTAACAACATCCAATGTCCATGATCAGGAAACCTTGATCATCTTGTTAATCAACGAGCTAGTTTATGAGAGAGGCTTAACTAGGAACTTTTCTGTTTGTTTATTAAACACACATGTATTAACGTTTCCGTATTAATACAATTATAGCATGCAAAATAAACATGTATCATATACTTGGAATACACATAATAAACAATTTATTATTGCCTCTCAGGGCATATTCCCTTCAATTACATGTCCGAGATTTCGATCATCGGTATCTCCATACCTAGTTTGATCTCGTTACTGACATGCACTCTTTTCTCGTTCCCGTGATATAACATTCTCGTTATCAAATTACTTGCTTGCAAGCTAATCAATGTGATATCATCGAGAGGGCCCAGAGTATATCTATCCGTCATCAGGATGAACAAATTCCACTCTCGATCCATGAGCCTCAACATAACACTTTATTAGTTCTGAATCCATCTTTATAATCACCCTGTTACGGTGTGACGTTTGATGTTATCAAGAAACTCTTCCGGTGTTAGTGATTGACATGATCTCATGGTCTAAGGATTAGGATCACTTCGTAAGTTATAGCAATATAAACTCAATGACTTTGATCGTAATGCTATACTTCGGATGGATGTTCATCACACCATTACACTAATGTTGTGATCCCGTTATTAACAACATCCAATGTCCATGATCAGGAAACCTTGATCATCTTGTTAATCAACGAGCTAGTCTATGAGAGAGGCATAACTAGGAACTTTCTGTTTGTTTATTAAACACACATGTATTAATGTTTCCGTATTAATACAATTATAGCATGCAAAATAAACATCTATCATATACTTGAAATACACATAATAAACACTTTATTATTGCCTCTCAGGGCATATTTCCTTCACCGAAAGCCCTGTCTAGTCGCCTAAGCGGAGTGAGCCCCCGAGTCGTTGGAACCGAAGATCGTAGAGGATCGCCGGAGTCGAAGGAGCACCCCGACTCGCGGTCGCTGAAGCCGATGCAACCGGTCGCCGCAATCGAAGATCGCGTCGGATCGTCGCATCCGAAAGATGCAGCGGGTTACCGCAGCGGGACGCCGATGCCGAGGGAGCCTCCGGGTCGCTGGAGCCGAAGATCATAATGTGTCGCTGCAGCGAACGGAGCTGACGGAGCGGTGGAGACGTAGTCGACATAGCGGCGAGTCACCGGATTTCTGCTTGACGGCATTAGGGGCGGCGCGGTCGGTCGAAACTTACATGGGTAGAAACACGAGCTGACCACATGCATGTATACCAACGTCTGCCATGCCGCAAATTGCTTTTTTCTTCAATTATCTGTGCACGCATGCCTGATAGCCGGAAAATTCATGTAGCTAATTGATGCATCTAGCCACAAGTAGCTAGCTTATCTGATTTTTTTCTTCTTGTCCCATGAGCTTGATTGATTGACCTGGGCCTTTTTACTTTCCTTCTTCTCGCAACATGAGAATCGTACAGTGTACGCTTTAAAACTTGTACTTGATTTGATCCCATATTCACCAGTAAACTAAATCGACTGATGAACCGTTGATAACTACAATAATCATGTACCAGTACATACACTTGGACGTTTCCACCGGAAAATTCATGCACGTGTGTCTTAGTCTTCACGTAGAGTACTTTAGATCTTTGCTAGTACAGAGTAGATGCATGCACAGCTAGCCTCAAAGCCTTCTGCTGATTTTTCTTCTTCTTCCTGATTGTACACGTCTAGCGGGTTGGTATCGCAGTGGAGACGGGGTGCATCTTGGTAGATTTTGTTGATGTCGATGCCGACGAATCAACCAGATGAGATCTGGCCATTGATGACGATGAGGAATCCAAAACAGATCTGCTCCGCAGGAGCCGACGAATTGTAGATTGCAACGGATGAGACCGTCACGATCGCACAATCAGCGCCCCCGTTTCCCACAGACGGCGCCAATTGACGAGGATCGATCTCGTCAATGCCCATTGTTATGAGCTTGGGTTTTGGAGAAGATGGGGTGCTGGAGATCGCGAAACGGTAATAGACAAGCAACCAGGGGACATGAGATTTACCTAGGTTCAGGCTTCCGGAGGGAAAACCCTACTCCTGCTTGTCTGCTCTTGATTACGGTGGAACCGAAAGTTATAGGGGTGCGCAGATGCAATCTGGCGTGGAGGTGTGTATGCGGTGGTATGAGAGGTCTAGGTTGTAATCTGTCTATTGCGTTGTAGCATCCCTTCCTCGTTGGACCCTCCTAGCCTTTATATATGGGGAGGCTAGGTCTCAGGTACCGATACGAGTTGGTTACAAGTTGTATTCTAACTCTAGTCTTGAGCTTTCCTTGTCTTGTGCACTTGAGAGTCCGTGTCCACATGGGCTTCATAGCAGCCGAAACATCATAGGCGTCATGGACCCTGGTAGGTCGTCAAGTGGGCCTTCCATCGGACTGGACCAGGTAGGCTAACATCGGGTACCGTAGGGCATATCCATGTCAAAGGCGGGGCGTGGTATGTGCTCGCGTGTCGAGGGCGACGCTCTGGCGCGCTCTCGGCACGGTTGCAGAGAAACTGGGCGTGCTCGTTCTGAGTGGTCCAGTGGCTGGCAAGGCTTGGGCTCTGGACAGGGGGTGGCGGTGGACGGTGGCTTGTGTCCCAGACAAGGTGGCTAGGCTTGGTGACGCTCCTAGCTTGCTGTCAACATTGGGATGGCAGGTTGGGTTCAGCCATGGTCACCATTGATGATATTGTCCAGTTTAGAGTGAGCTAGAGTGGCTTAAATTAGTTAGATCATCTACTGAGAGTGTAGTGTGAGCTAGAGAGGAGACAAGTTAGGCACAACACTGCTCACTATAGTGTTTGATGTTTTATTTGATTTGTGTTCAGAAGTGTTTGATGAAATGGCCCTAAGAGATTTGAATTTGAATTTTTGAGTGAAACTTAATGGGTGTACTAGTTACATACTATGTAGTCTCTGGTTGCTTAGAATGGTCAAGGTGAACTGGTTTGGTGGGATTTTGAGAAATGGCGATCTTCACATATGATATAGATTCAATTTTGAATTGTCATTTGAATCAAGTTGCCAAATGTTTCTGTGGGTTTGAAAGGTGGACTTGGGTTCACTTTCACTTGGTCTAGCAAGGCGTGAAAAGAAATAGATTTATTTCTGTTTAAAATTTTGGACTAAAAACACTTAAAGTGGTCTAGTGAGCAAGATTGGCAAAAATAATCATTTTCTTGTTTTGTTTGTTTTTGAATTTCCCTTCTGCTTGGATCTGATTTAGATGATGTTGTTTTCATCTTTAAACCATTTCTTGCTATACACAAGTCCATTCATGCATTAATACATTCATTACATACACACATGCATTCAAATTGATTTTGATTAACAAAAGTTTTTGTTAACCCTAATTTTGGTGATTGGAATTTGATAATCCCTGATCAATATTTTTGGGATGTTACACCCGCGCGCCATCGCTGCCGATCGGCCGGCTTCGCCTGCGCCAGTCGAAGCCAGAGTCGGCAGACTGGGCGGTCCCCATCGACGAGGACGTCTTCGCCATCAAGATCGCGATGGCGCACTCTCTCAACGATGTGTCGTCGATACCGAAGCCGGACGCCTGCGCCTGGTCTAGGGCCGACTGGGAGCAGGAGGAGACCAACCGCATTTGGCACCACGAGGAGGAGGTCGAACGTGAGGCCGCCTACAGAGCTCGTCGGGAGCTCGCCTACTAAGGCGAGGACGACTACGCCGGCCCCTCGTCCCAGCCGTGGCGGTACGCCGATGCCGACCAGGGCAGCTCGTCCCCGCAGCCGCCGAGCGACGACGACGATGGCAAGGCGGACCCTGACTACACGGTGTTCTACCGTAGCTTAGGCATGTGAGCGGCGTTCGGCAACATCGACATCGGCTAATTCTAAGTTTTTTTAAACTAATGAAGTCAAAATTCGGGTGTTCGCCTGAATTTAATATGATATGTATGAAATTTCTCAATATTAATAAAATTGCCTATATTCGATCAAATTTTATCGAGTTTGATTGAAATTTACAAACCTAAAAACTGGCCTATCAAGCACATCCGTGGAACGCCCAACGATTGTGCAATCTGCCTTAACTGAAACAGATTCCCGAACAAACATGCCGTTTGACATCCGAAAACAAATTTAATATGCATTCGGTGCATACATTTTGTACTACTCCCTCCGTTTTGGTTTACAAGTCCTACGCGTATATTTAGGTTATCAATTTAATATATATAATTTGAATTATATAATATAAAAATTATATCATTGGAAAATACAAAGTCTAAAGTTCTCGACGATATATTTTTTGTAATATATACATCATACTAAGTTGCTCAATTTGACGACATAAAACTACGTGCAGAACTTATAAACGAAATAGAGAGAGTACTCTACATCATTCTGCAATCTCCTCGGCCGGTAGATACCCAACAACCTCAGCGACCGCACGAGGGGCACGGAGTCTTCTGACACGCAGCAGATCCTGACGGTCCTCCAACCCTATCCACTCCCGACACCTCTCTCCGTGGTCTTCGTCCACAAACACCGGGCTAATAACCAGTCTCCTCGCTCTCGACCCCTGCTACGCGGCCTCGCTGACCAGCCCAGTCTGACGTCCTGACCGCAACGTCACCAAGGGCGCACGAACACCGGGTCTTCCCTCCGGTTCTACTGCAGCGCCCGTGCTCCGCAGACAAGGCAACTTCCCACGTACATCCTTGGAGGTTACCCAAATTCCACAACGAGACCTACAGCAATCATTGTCTCAGTAATACTCCACTCCAGGAAGACTTATATGAGAATGGGAAATAGTTCAGGGGGTCACCTGCATAGTTTCTTGCTGCACGAAAATATCCTTTTCTTCCCCACCAGCTCGCCCAACCCCACTCTCGCCTCGCTCCTCTTCACTTCTCCCCCTCGGCTTCGAGGGTTTTTTTTTCTTTCTTTTTTTCTTTTTTTCGGTTCTTCTCCCTTTTTTCGTTTCGATTTTCTTCTTCCTTCCGTTTGGGTTGGATTAATCCGACCCAGGCCCTAATAATCGATCTCCCTGACCCGGAAGGCGGGACGGGGATCGATCGCCATGCAGCAGCGGATGAAGCAGGCGGCGGCGGTAGCGGCGCAGCAGCAGCAGATGATGCAGCAGGCGCTGCTCATGCAGCACCAACAGCAGCAGCAGCAGCAGCAACAACAACAACAGGCAGCCGCGGGGCCGCCCATGTTCCCGACGCACCATCCGCACCCGGGCCTCCTCGCCGCGCCGCAGGTCGGTTCCTTCCCGCGCCTCGATCGCTCTCGCTTGCGCCGCGTTGCTGGGTTTCGGAGGTGTCCGGGGATCGATTCGGGGGTTCTCGCGGGGTTGGTGCGAGTTAGGGGTCTCGGGGGCGTGCCTCATGTTCTAGTAGTAGGGTCGATGTCTCTCGATTGGGCTATTCGGTTCAGATGTTGGGGGATTCGGTTGCTTTGCTGTTGCGATTTTCTGTTTCGTGGCTTCCCCTCGGGAGTTCGTGGGTTCTCTTCGCTCGGAACGTGCCCGTGCGGCAGTTTAGTTCGTTTGTTTGTATATGATTTGTGGAATTAGGGTATCGATCGGACTCTAGGAGGTGATTCTGAGTGAATTTCAGATCTTGTCTGGTATTCCAAGCTAAGTAGCTAGTGTACATATTTGACTCTTGTTTTTTAATTTATGCCCAGTCCGCGTGGAATTAGGTGCATGTCGCTAACTGCGTGCGGTTGGGATTAACAATTATTTTAAGGTCATTACAAGTGCGATGGACATGTTTAACGAGTGACAGTAGTGAGTTATATGTTTGTGCTAGACTTTATGTGATATTGTAAGCGACATAGTGCTGCATAATATCGTGCTTTCAGTGTTAGAGCAACTGCATATCCTCTAAACCCATTTTAGAGGATATATGGAGGATGGAGCTTTTTCAAGATCCTATGGAACTGCGTTCTCTATATGACTTTTCCTCTATTTGTCATGTATGCGTACATATAAAATTTATTTAAAGCCCAATTCTACATCAATTTAGACCATATCTTTCACACATCAATTAAAGCAACATTTCAAACTCAAATATAACATGCAAAACATAGTTCAAATTCAAACATAGCGTACGAAAAATAGTTCAAATTGAAACATACAGAGCATAGTTCAATTTAGCATTGTACTAGTCCTTCTACTTCTTATACTCTTCTTCTTGAATGAGTCGAGATGCCGCTTATACTCTGCCGGGGGGTGGCAGCTAATCACTTCCGGTATCAGATGACACCCTTTGTACCCGGGGATGATCCATGGCTTACTGCCATCATCGTCGTCCTTGACGATGGACTTGCCCTCCTCGTCCTCGTCCTCCTTGCTCTCTATGTCGGCCATTTTCTCGTCCTTATTGGACTCCATGACCTCCTTTTGACAGGCCTCAGAAGGGGAAGCCATGAGAGCGGTCTTCACTGCCTTCTCATCCTCGACTGAGTCGCCGGCGGTGGCCTTCGCCTCTGAAGCAGTGATTGTCTTGGCCAGCTGGGAGTCATCGTCCTCATTCGAGGACGACGCGGGCTCGTCCAAGTCAATGGAGTCGTAGAACATATTCAACATTAGGGTTACGTTTTGGTTTTATTTTCTATTTGATCATAAATAAGTGCATATTTAGTGGTGACTGACATGTGAATGTACCATAAGTATGCTGGCATTTTTATTCCTTCTCTTTCTCTGTTGATCAGTTCAGGGGGCCATTCAGTCTTGAGTCTTAGTGCATAGCTGGCATGAATGCTCAAACCCAATATTCTGCTGATACTTGTATGATATGGTTACTTATACGTGTAGCGGTTCCAATGCTAGCTAGTGAATACGTTTACATCTTTTATGAGTCAGTTGTGCAAAGTTCTGCTAAACATGTTCAAATTAGATGCATTTGCAGTAGTGAAAGGCATTACTTGCACTGAGTAGGAGTACATCTTTTATGAGTCAGTTGTGCAAAGTTCTGCTAAACATGTTCAGATTAGATGCATTTGCCGTAGTGCAAGTACTGCCTTCCACTGAGTACATTCAAGTTTCCTTACATGTGAGTATTGTATAGCTATACCTTTCAGCTTGTCTACACCAAAAATTTAATCAGTGCAATACGTCTACAGTAAAGTTAAAGTTTGTAACTGCTTTCTGCATGGATGTTTTATACAGGGAATTGTACATGCAACAAGCCAACAACATATTGTAGATCTGTATAGCTTTCCTAAATCATGTATCCTTTGGGCAAGGGGACTAGCTTGGTGTCCTTTACGTACCTTAATGCATTCATATTGTTTCATTTGATTTTAATTTTGATTTACATATATCTACTTTAATTGTTTGTTTTCCCTTCATAATGTTGGGGATGTATTGTGTATTTGTGTTTGTGACACCTGTAATTTTGCAGATAGAGCCTATCGTTAGTGGAAACCTGCCTCCTGGCTTCGATTCAAGTACATGCCGCAGTGTGTAAGTGTGGATTATCTGAACCTTCCAATTATCTTGTACCCTAAATAATGTGTCACTGAAAAACATCATACTTTCTACAAAACAAGATACTTATCTGTAAAATGTAGGCTCTTTGTGTACATTTTCGAATTGAATATGTTCTTCGGATCACCTGATTATCCTAATCAAGTTTTTTTCTGTTTATTTTTACGTCAAGATGCACACGTTGTCTCTTTATGGTCCTAATCATTAATATTCTGAATAGGTATGTTGGCAATATCCATCTTCAAGTCACGGATGCACTACTCCATGAGGTTTTCCAAAGTATTGGCCCAGTAGAAGGGTGCAAGCTCATCAGAAAAGAAAAGGTGACTCGTGCTCTTTCAAACAAAACTAGCTGAGATTTTCTTTTATATCTTGACTATTTTTTCCTTACAATATACATCATTTTATTTGTAAATGGTGCTAGTTTAAAGCATTCGTCTAATAGTATCACTGTATCAGACAACTTGAACGCAGTATGTTGCATTCTGACATGGCATAGACAGCTAGCCACAATGCATGTTCCCAGACAAAAGGGTTTATGTTGTCAATAGTGAATCTTTGATTAGTGTCTATTTTTGCGCATTATGGTTGAGATCTGAGAGTCCTACAATGCGAAGCTTTAAGTGACTATTTTGGAGTTTTTTTTTGGGATTGACATGGTAGATAAATCCCACTAACCCTAGTTCTGAGCTACTACCTGCAAGGAAACTTTCAGATGTTGGCTGGTTATGTTTGATTAACAAATGTTGACATTAGATGGATAGATACATAACTTACTTGACCTCTTGTTAGGACCATTAGCTTTCTATTTTAGTGATGCCTGTCTTCTTTCTCTTAAAAAATTTGTAGCATACTGCATTTTTGTGTGTCCTTCACTTAGTACACTACTATAGTTCTTTGTTGAATGGCTAACACTATAATGCTGTATTTATTGTCGCTTCTGTTAATATGCTATTCACCCTTGCGCTTTTGAACTCGCAGTCATCTTTTGGTTTTGTTGACTATTATGACCGTAGATATGCTGCACTTGCAATTGTGTCACTCAATGGTAGACAACTGTAAGTATTCGCTTTCCAATATTAATTATCTAGATACAGACACTGGTGTAATGCCCGCCTTTCACACTAATATTTCTTATGATACTGAATAACCAGGTTTGGCCAGCCAATAAAAGTCAATTGGGCATACACAAGTACCCAGAGAGAGGATACATCAGGTTTTGAACTGAAAGATGGTCTAAATGTTCCATTGTTTTTAATTCTTCTTTACAGTGTGTGTGCATCCTCATGCATATGACAGAGACTCTTGAAACTGAGCTCTTATCCGTTTATTCTTGCAGGCCATTTTAACATCTTTGTCGGGGATCTTTGCCCGGAGGTCACGGATGCAGCTTTGTTTGCTTTTTTCTCGGCATATTCTACCTGCTCGTAAGTGTTTGATAGCTCTGCATCTCAGAACATTTGCATATCATATTCTGTTGTATGACTTTATCTTGGTAACCTGTGCAGAGATGCTAGGGTTATGTGGGATCAGCAGACTGGACGATCCCGAGGGTTCGGTTTTGTTTCTTTTAGGAACCAGCAGGTAGTGTTATCTGTGAACTTAAACATTTTTCTGGACTCTGGAGTATCGTTAATCTTATTTGAACTGATATTCATCATCTTATTTTATTATCGACAGGATGCACAAACTGCCATAAATGAATTGAATGGTGCGCTCCTTTTTGCATATTGCTAGCCAGGTCTCATTCTGGAGTTACCAAATTAGGTTCAGGAAATGATGTGATGACAATGGCTGTTTGTTTTTCTTATGTTCAGGAAAGTGGCTTGGCAACCGTCAAATTCGGTGCAATTGGGCAACAAAGGGCGCGAATGCTGGCGAAGAAAAGCAAAGTACAGACTCCAAGGGTATGGTAGAGTTGATAAATGGAACATCAGGTGAACACATGGACTTTGTGTTCCTTAGGTCCTTGTTTTAGTTTAATTGTTTACATGATTGTATAATATCGAACAAGTTGATGAGGAGCTTAGTTCTGGCTTTACTTCACACGCATATTGGAACCGTGAGTTGGCTCATATTGAGTCCTAGTTTTCTTGTAAGCAGCCTGCAGGCTGGCTGTCCCAGAACTCTGTGATTGAATGAAACCTCCTGACTTTCCCACAAAAGAAATAAACAAATTGACCCTTGGAGTTGAATATACTTTACAAATTTCTGTTACATTTGGAATTCCACTTCAACATAATGGTTCCATTCATAATGTTTGATAGACTAGGAATTGAAACATGTTTGCTTCTCAGAGTCAGTCTACATATATTTGTGAAATTCTCTGTGTGGTACATTCAGTCACTGTCCAGAAACTGACTAGCCAAGTATTTTCATTGTTCTTGTTTTACAGAATCTGGCAAGGAGAATGCAAATGGAGATGGCCCTGAAAATAACCCACAGTATACAACTGTTTATGTTGGCAATCTTCCCCATGATGTAATTTCTCTGTTCCAATTCAGTTTTGCTTTGTTCCTTTTGGTTGTGCTGCCTTTGTGTCTTCTTGTATGTTTGCTCATCGCTAACTTGTTGGCTCTTGTTTACTAGATCAACAGCAATGATGTGCATCGATTTTTTCATTTACTTGGGGCCGGCTCAATTGAGGAGGTCCGCGTAACACGCGATAAAGGGTTTGGCTTTGTGAGGTATAGCACCCATGAAGAAGCTGCACTAGCAATTCAGACGGGGAATGGCCAAGTTATTGGTGGGAGGCAGATCAAGGTACTTTGTCTTCAGATATTTCCATTACCATAAGTATAATCCCATTTTCACCTGTTTACCGAAGTTCATCTGATATAACAGAGTTGATTGAATTTCCGCATGTTTGTTTAAACCTTGCAGTGCTCTTGGGGAAGCAAGCCAACCCCACCAGGGACAGCATCTGCGCCTCTGCCCCCTCCGGCATTGGCGCCATACACCCCTGGCATGTCGGCTGCTGACCTCTTCTCCTATGAGCGATCCCTCGCTCTGAGCAAGATGGCTGCTAACCCAGGTCTGATGGGTCAGCACGCCGCCTTGAGGCAGGCTGCTATGGGTATGGGTGCCGGAGCCAGCCAGGCCATCTATGATGGTGGCTTCCAGAGTGTCAACCCTCAGCAGCAGCAACAGCAGCAGGTCATGTATTACTGAGTTGCTTTGTGAAGCAAGTTTGACGCGACGATGATGACAACCGACGCCCTCCCCTCCTAATATATATACATAGTAGATGAAGCCTCACCAGGGCTTTCCTTTTTCTTTTTATTTACTGCCATCTAGTAATGTACTATCCTTCGCTGCTGTTGCATTTGGTTTCCTGGTCGCCCGGCTATATATATATTACTACCGAGTACTGTAGAACATATATTTGTTCCTAACGTGTCAAGAGTTTTGGTAATTCCCTGCCCTATACTTTCATGTGCTCTGGTTGGGTTCCCGTAGATGGATTTCATGGAGGTAATCTGTCTATTTACATACGCTGCTCAGCTCATATCCAGTAGCTGATGATAGTCATCTAAATATCTCTGACATTTTGTGCTGAGTGCCACATGTCAGATCATATGCGAGAGCGCTTTTCTACACATTACATCGCAATTATGTACAATGTTTTGTCCTGCCACGTAATCTTGATACAACAATAAAACATGATGTACAATAGGTTGTTTTGAACTTTGTCTTTTCTCCATCTCAGCGTTTAGTTTATATTATACTACGTGGCTCTTCTAGGATATCACCATTCACCGATGTACACAGCTAAAAAAGAGTAAGATAAATTATAAAAAAGAAAAGCTTCGAAAAGCTTCACTAGCCTCTGCAACAACGCAGTTTGCAGAGTTCCACAGCTAAAAAAAGAATAAGATAAATTATAAAAAAGAAAAGCTTCGCTATAGCAATCTATTTCTTGTAACAGCAGTATTAACACCACTAAAATTTTAGCTTCTTCAAAAGCGACGCCTCCGTAAACGCCGTGGTCGCTCGATCATAGATCTTAGGTTTTCATCCTGAAGAAAGTTTGATCGCCAAAACAATGTCTTCAACGAGGTCATTGGCAAGCACAACCAATTAAGGTCAAATCTTGGATTTTCACCCTACAAGACTAGACATTGAACATCTCATGTGCTGCCACCCCACTAACAAGCCGCTGCTACAATTCACGGATCACCATGCCCGTTACTCAACATCGAAGAATCGAACCAACTTTGCTAGCCCTCAAATCTATGCTTTCATGACATTCTCCACCACTGAATTCACCATGGACTGACAAAGAAAATGTCCGATGATGGTAACAGACATCAGAGCTTTGCAACGCTTCCTCTAAAACCAAACCGTCAGAAAATACACAGGTGAGCACGACCGACTCCCATCTGATCAACATTCTCCAGGCATGAGCGCCCATGGGAGACCACCAGCGGAGCATTCCGAAACCCGACAATCCTCACAGATCATCAACGGCACGCATCCGGCAGTTCTTCGTCTTTGCGCATGAGAAGCCAGGGGCCACCACCATTATTCATGCCCCCACATCGCCAGCCTCCTCCAACACGACGACAACATAAAGAAGCAACAAGAAGGCTAAGTCAAAGGGGACGAACCCCTCGCAACAACAGCCCAACCGCGATCCAACAACCTCGAACATGGCCCAAGTCCCAGATCTGGGCCTGCCAGAAACCTAGATCGTTGCCGCCAGTGACCATCGCTGCTACCGGTAGCCACCATGGCGGTGCCTTGCCACCTCTATGTTGCTGCCCCGCACAGTGCACTCCGCCGCCGCCACACAACCCCCCGCGTGATGCGTGTTGACGCCCCGTTGGGAAACCCCAAGAACAAGGTATGATGCAGCACATCAACAAGTTTTCCCTCAGTAAGAAACCGAGGTTATCGAAATAGTAGGAGGAAGGAAACGTTTCAAAGGTGTTGCAAGCAACGTGGAAACCTGCACAACATAAACTCAAGACTTTGCCCCAACTAATAGTGAGGTTGTCAATCTCACCGGTTGCTGTAACAAAGGATTAACTGTATGGTGTGGAAGATGATGATGGTTTGCAGCAAGTAAACAGTAACCGTGGAAGATGTATCAATGGTAAAGATTGGACCGGGGTCCATAGTTCACTAGAGGTGTTCTCTTAGATAAACAAACATGGCATGCTGGGTAAACAAATTATAACAGGGCAATTGACAGGACTGAGCAAGGCATAACAATGCAATACTAGACATAAAGATCCTATGAGATTTGATTGGGCAATATAACAATATACATAGACCGCCATCCAATTGCATCTATGACTAGAATTCTACCTTTGGGTTATCATCCGAACCCCCTCCAGTATTAAGTTGCAAGCAACAGACAACTGCTTTAAGCAAAGTGTGTAAGGTAAACAATCCACTTGTTCCATGAACAAGAGACCGTTGTTTTCTCCCTAGTGGCAACAACACATCTAAAACCGTAGAGATTTCTGTCACTTCCCTTGATTATGTAGAGGCATGAACCCACTATCAAGCATAAATACCCCCTCTTGGAGTCACTAGCAACTACTTGGCCAAGATAGCTACTAATAACGGAGAGCATGCAAGATCACAAACAACACAGACATGATAGAATCAATAAGACAAAACCATTAATCAATCTGACATAGTAATCGCAATATCCATCGGATCCCCGCAAACATAACATGCATGATTACAAATAGATGAGATCTTGATCATGAACAGAGCTCACAAGATCTAGACATGAAAACACAAGGAGGAGATACAACCATCTAGCTAATACATGGACCTGTAGTCCAAGGTGGAACTACTCAAGCTTCATACCGGAGGCTGGCATGATGAAGAAGAAGGCCTCCGGGATGATTCTCCCCTCTGGCAGGGTGCCGGGAAGAGGTTTAGATCCCCCCGATCTAGGGACGATGGTGGCGGCGGCTATAGATGGTTTCGTGGAATATTGATTGGGTACTTAGGGTTTAGGCATCGGGGGCTTCTTATAGGCGAAGAGGCGAGGCTAGGAGGCGGCCAGGGGGCCCACACCCTGCCCAGGCGCGGGCCCACCCTAGGTCGCGCCTGGGGGTGCAGCCGCCCTGTGGCGCCCCTCCGTCTCTCCTCTGGACTCCGTGTTCTCCTCGGTGAAATATTGACTTTGGCTTTTGTCCCGTCCAATTCCGAGAATATTTCCTTACTAGCTTTTCTGGAACCAAAAACAGCAGAAAACAGTCAACTGGCACTATGGCAACTTGTTATTAGGTTAGTACCAGAAAACATATGAAAAGCACCTCAAAGTGTGGACAAAGCAAAGCAAAATAGATACTAAACAAGCATGGAACATAAAAAATTATAGATACGTTTTCGACGTATCAAGCATCCCCAAGATTAACTCCTGCTCGTCCTCGAGTAGGTAAGTGATAAAAGAATAATTTTTGAGGTGACATGCACCATCAAAACCAAGATCAAACCATTTGCCAGCATTGAAAGCTGGGATCAAAGAACTCTAAACATGTGCATGAAAGATGGAGTTCTAACAATAAGACAAAGTAACTATGATGCAACATGAAATGGCAATGAGGACAAGTGCTAGGATATGATCCCTACAAACAAAGATCATGAATAACATGCATTGAAAAACGTTTGTTTGTTTCACATACAGAAAACATAGCATAGTGGCATTCAACTTTTCCCTCATGGAGTAGCAAATAGATGCATAGGACACCTTCAAAGTTCATAAGAGTGACTAGATACAAATATCACAAGAACAAGCAATATCAATAATATGCATCAATCAATAAGTTTTGGGACACTGCACATAGAAATAAGAATGACAACTATGCTCTCTTAACTGGTGCCTAAAGGTAGAAAGTGGAGACTCAATATAATAGTGGAAGAAAGTCCCTTCACAAAGGGAAGCAGGGATTTCAAGTTTCAAAAAGAGCTTCCAAAAATTATGGTACTGGTTAGATTTCAGCCCTCATTGCCCCTATCATAAGCATCTTGAAGTGATTAAGGTTAAAGTGAACAAACTATGGAGTATATGCTTGACAAAGTATAAGTTGGCAATCTCATGTCCCTTGAATACGAGGGCCGCACCTCATGCTACTCAACTTTGGTCACTTGTAAGTTCTTGTCATAGTAAGTACATGTGTATCATAGAGAACCGCCAACGGGGTACCCCTTGCACATGGTACAAGAGCTATCCCATAACCAAAATGACAATGCAAGCAGACAATGAGCATCTCAGCGATCTTTTTATTTTCTATTTGCATAGGTTTTTACTGAGGATGCTTCACAGATTGCTCATTATGGTGATGCTGCAAGTTTCCACCATGATTAGGCATGGCTTAGGCTAGCGGCCCAGGCGTTTATCTAACATAAAATACATAACTCCATGGACTTACAAGCTCCCTTTTTATTTCACACCGGCGACATCCATAGACAAAATAGCATGATATCAACTGTGTGCAAAGTACAAGTGCAATGTTGAAAACGTTACCCATGAAAACATGGTTCTACTAATTCCAACGTATAAGTGCAATCATATACAACTTGGATGACACAATGGTTCAAGTTTATTAGGGGCAAGGAATATAAAGAGTGCCATCAAGTCCGTGAGGGATTTAATCACTAAGTTTTCACATAACAAAATACTTTTTAATTGGAAGGTAGATAAAAACAAGAATATACTTGGAATGGTGTTACACACCATGCATAGGAATTTATAGTGGAAACTTTGGAATAACTTGGTTTCTTGGGAGTTGTAAGCATGAGTAGAGCTTACTCATACAAGTGGAGGCTAGCAAAAGACTGGGAGCAACCAACTAAGAGAGCAATAATGGCCATAATCATGCAGAGCGACAAAACATTACTAATCAAAGCATAGAGTGGTACGACAAGTCAAGGACTAAATGATCATAGAGGCTATGGTGACTTGTTCATAGTCATAAACATGGTGTGAGAATGTGCCAAATCAACCCAAACAAAGCATCAAAGGAGAATGTCACAATACTATGCTTTTGTATGCTAAAACAACGCATAATTCTTTCAAGGCACACTAAGCAATCCCAATTGTTTGGAACAAGTCATGCTACAACAGTAATCACTAATCACAAGGTAAAAACAACACCTAGCATGACATGCTAAAGTCTAAGTCACAGTCAATGCAAGCTCCTATTGCACTTTAAAGCAAGAACTTTCTACTCCTTTCCAACACCAATCAACTTATTTGAAACAACACAACGAGAAATGGGGTCCAAACTACTTTATTCAAGAAAACGAAACAAACTAAGCAAAGCAAACGAAAACTAAGATGCTGCAAGAACAACACAACAGTGCATGAAACAATAAAAACGAAGTGTCTAGAAAGAACTGAGCTTTTTATTGATGAAGAAGGGGATGCCCAAGGCATCCCCAAGCTTTGACGCTTGTACCTCTTGGATATTTCTTGGGGTGACACCGGGGTGTCATCCCCAAGCTTGAGATTTTGTCCATTCTTCATCTCATTACATCATTCTCTCTCTACACCTGAAATTTATTCCTTCATACAAAACTTCACACAATATTCATTAGCAACATTAGTGTATTCAAAAGATAATAGACCCTTGGGTTTAGCTTTAGAACAACAAAACTTTTCACTAAAAACACAAGCTACTGTAGCAACTTAAAAGATCGTATGGGCACCTAGAGGGGAGGGGGGTGAATAGGTGCTACTTCAAATTTACTTCTTTTTCAAATTAAGGTTTGACAAGAAAGGTAAATTCTCTAGATAATGCAACTAAGGTGAATTTACCTATATGAAAAACAAGCACTAGCTAACACAACACTAAACAAGAACAAGTAAGTAAAGTGCGGTAAAGGATAGAAGTAACCAAAGTGGTGGACGCGGAGACACAAAGATTTGTTTCCCACAGTTCCTTCCTTTTGAGGGGAAGTACGTCTACGTTTGGAGAGGGGGTGGTTTCAAACCACCAACGCCACGATAGGCCTCCCTTATTCTCCGATGAATCTCACCCCAACGGGATCGATCCACCTTTTATATCGGAAACCTTCGAGGTGGAAGCCGGCACCTTTACAACAAGTTCGGGGCACACATCCACAACTTAATTGGAGGCTCCCAAATACAAGCAAGATGTCAAGATAATCAAAGACAAGCTTGTAAGAACCAAATCTAGAACTAGGGTTTCCAAAGAAACACTAGAGCAATGGGGGCCCTCAAATGAATGAGGGGGAAATGAAGATCTCTTTTGGTGAAGTAGTAGATCAAGGCCTCCTCCTTCGATTCTCCAAAGATCAAAGACTTTGGATGGTGGAGTGAAGAGATCTTGGCGATTTGGTGGCTCAAAATGGAGGTAGTAGTATTCAATGCAACGAGCGCCTTGTCCCAAGGTAGGTGGAGGGGTATTTATAGCTCCCAGAGCAGATCTGACCGTTGAGCATTAAATACAGCGGTAGTACCGGATTTCCAAGCGGTAGTATCGGAAAACACCGATACTACCGGCCTGGTACTGGAAGTGCATTAATTAAAGCACACATGCCCCATCCACCATCGGTGCGGTAGTACCGCCCCTGGGACACGGTACTATCGGACGCATGCGGTAGTGCCGCATTTTGATACCGCAGAGGGCAGTGGCATTTGTCAACTTGCCAAAAACCCTCTGCCGTGCTAGGTACTAAAATGTGGTACTACCGCATTTTGGTACCTAGGCGGGCAGTAGCTTTTGGCAACTTGTAAAAAGCTTCTGCCGCGCTAGGTACTAAAATGTGGTACTACCGCTTTTTAGTACCTAGCCTGGCAGAGGCTTTTTGGCAACTTGCCAAAACCTACTGCCGCACTAGCTAGTAAAAAGCGGTACTACCGCTTTTTGGTACCGCGCCAGGCAGAAGGTTTTGGGCAGTTTGTCCAAACACACTGCCAAGCCCAGTAGAAAATTCTAGTACACCCGGTACACTGCAAACCCCTTTTTAATACAACCAGTGGTACACTTGGCAAATAATTAGTCTGATATGTGTGTTGTTATAAACACCAAAATCGCTAGGGATAGTAAATTCTCTTTCAATCTCCTCCTTTTTGGTGTTTGATGACAACACACATTTGCATGATAATATTGTGATGACAAACAAGGTTTTGAAAAATAGAGATGGGACTCCCCCTAGATAAGTAGAATCTATCCCCCTTCTATTTTACAAGCTACCTGGGAGTGTAAAGTCGCACTTAGAGCACATACCTTTGCATAATAAAGTGTGATGAGAAATATTGATAACGACTAGATAATGTCATCACACACACCACATAAGATGGACCCTTATGAGAATACCCATACCACACAAATGATGGATCCATACAATAACCACATAGTCTCACCATACATAGCACAAATAGTTAGTTCACAAGATTCACACATAATAAGAGGCAAGCAAATAAAGTTCACAAGCGAATAAAAATCAATGGCAAGAACGAGCTTGTGACTTTTCCCACGCAAATCCCGCATGCCTAATGTGCAATTTCTCCCCCTTTGGCATCAAGACGCCAAAAAGGGACAAGAGCAACACTAACGTCCCGGATATCACTCGTCATCATCATCCCAGGCATCCCAGGCATCATCATGAGTCGGCGGGGCACGGAAGGAAGAGGTGGCATCATCATCCTAGTGGCTGTGCTTGGAGATCCATTGGTCTTCCGGGGTGATGTTGTTCTCGGAGCCCTTGGAGACGGTAAAACCTTGAGCCTCCATCAATTCCTTCTGACGAGCACAGGATTTCTTGGCATAGACATGAGCCTCATACATGCGCTTCTGGTTGTCAACTTGGAAGCAAAATATTTTCTTAAGCTTAGCCTCCATCCTCTTGGCCCAAGATGGTTGAGCAGGCTTGCGGCGTGATACCACAAAGTCAGCATCCTGGGCAACATCGTCATCACCGGACCCCTCCTCAAATGGGTTTCCATCCTCATCAACAAGTTGAACATTCGCATTGCGAGGTTTGGGATGGGTCTTCATCAACAGATTCTTGTGTCGGTGAGTGACAAGGCGCTGAGAAGTAATGTCACGGGCAATCGATGGGCACTTGCTAAGAATGAGAGCCATGATATAGGGAGCAAAAGGAGGCACCCTCCGAGTGTAGGTGGCGCAGACCATCTCATTCCAAATAACATCCATCACTTCCATTGGTTGGCTGGAATCACGGTGGTGAAAGGTGGTGATCATGAGATCCACCATGAATGCATGCATCTCATCAACATTTCCAGCTCGGAGGGCAACTGTCTCAAGAAATATACGGTGAAAGATGTCATATGTGGGGAGAAGCCCCTTGATCTTCCCAGGAATATCGCGCCCCCGGATGTACATTGTAGCAAGAACATCCTTCTTCATGGGGCGATCATTGTTGTGACACCGAAAGCCAATAGGAGTGTCCTTGCCACGTTCCTCGTACCCAAGGATAGCCGCAAACTCAGCCAAGGTTGCTTGCTTGACAACTCCCTCGGTCACCCAGGTGATAGTCCGAGATTGATCCTTGGCAAAGTGAACAGTGTCATAAAACTGAGTAATGAGCATTGGGTCATAGTTGCACCGAAACTGCATAACGGGAAGCAAGCCAATGTTTGTGCAAATCTCAAGGGCTTCACTGAAGTACTACAGGTTCTTCTTCACATGATTCATCTCAATCCACTTCTGAGGGACCACAAGATTTTCATCCTTCATGAGTATCTCATGGAACACACGCTCTTGGAAATCCATATAGAAGAGGCTATCTTTCCGAGCATGAGAGCGAGCAGCAACATATGGATTGATAGACCTCAAGGCATGAAACTCAACCTCAGACAAATCAGGCAGTAGCTTTGGCCCTGATTGCCCAGAACTTTGAATCTTGCGATGACTCGAGGGAGGAGGGGGAGGAGGAGCCTTACCGTGGCCAGCACTTTCCTTAACTCCCCCCACGATGACTAAGAGTGGTTTTCAGCTTCAGATGGGTGCTAGGTTGAGGCATGATCTCTTCTTCTGACTCTGTCTCAGGCTCAGACTCTAACTCATAGTCCTCGATCTCATGATGAGCTTTGGAGTGTTTGCGTGAACCCCGGGAACCCCCTGCACATGTGAAAGAATGAGGGAGATAGCAGTGGGGTAAGGGCACAAGAACCCGAGACAAACATACGACGAAACTCACGTTTTAGAGGAAATTTTGCTGTCAGTATAGGGCGGTAGTACCAGATCTCATGGGCGGTAGTACCACAGAACGGTAGTACCGGAAAATATTTCCGGTACTACCGGTCATGCGACCATAGTGCAGATCTGGTATTATCGATCCATGGACGGGCAGTAAAATTTACACAAAACAAGAATGCCATCGGACAAGGAGTAATATCAGGTAACAAGCACACGCTACAACCTCAAAAACACTTGTTTTGGCCAAGAATCAAAGTTACCCTAGATTCAATGGAGAAAACATGTGATAAGAAGAGAAGGGCGGTAGTACCGGTGTCCATGGCGGTGGAGAATGAGGAGGAGCCTGCGAGGAGGTCGGATCCGGTGCGGATCCGGGGAAAGGAGGAGGGGGCAGGGCTCCGGCGGTGTTCTCTGCTCTGGCGACGGCGGTGGTTAGGATTGGAGACAGGGGAACACAATGAGGCACTGAGAGGTGCCCCTACTCGCGTCTCCACCCTTAACCGAGACGCAGAGCGGTAGTACCGTAGAAAACGACCGGTAGTACCGCACCTGGGAAGTTTCCAGAAAACGACCTGGAAGCTGACACGTGAGCGGTAGTACCGCTAGTTTTTCACGGTAGTACCGTTTTGCGGTAGTACCGCGGGTTTGCACCGGTAGTACCGTAACCACCAGAACAGAGAGCCAGTTATAAAGTGGAAGGTTCTTGTGCAGAGTAGATGAGTTTAGTCGGAGGATAAGAAAGGCTTGGGTTAAGAGAGTCACACTGATATGGACATATGCACACTAAAAATGGGGAAAAACATATGAAGAGCCAAAAGAGAGTGCATGACCGTAAGAACAAACCCTTCGCGAGAATGACAAACATGAGTAAGCACCAACCTCTCGAATGAGAGAGGGCGGTGGCCTAGGCCACCATATTTGAGTATACTCGGCTTGGCACCACGAAGATATATCTTGGGTCCATTACCAAAACTCATCATTTAAGCTCACATATCACAAAATGATATTAAGAGGAATGGTTTTGATTGCTTTGGGCATAATGGGGGGAGGGATAGTCCAATCAATTAGAACCGCACTCCCCCTATATCCATGCCTACACCTAAACCAAATACGGGTCAAGTCATAGGTGAGAATGCAAGATAATCAAGTCAAGCTCCTTGAATCTATGATATTTAGTTCATTCCTCAAATAGAAAAACCTTGCTTCATCAAGTGGCTTCGTGAAGATGTTGGCAAGTTGGTCTTTGGTTGACACATATGATAGATCAATATCACCTCGAGCAACATGATCTCTAATAAAGTGATGGCGAATCTCAATATGCTTTGTCCTTGTGTGGTCCACCGGGTTGTAGGCAATATTGATAGCACTTTCATTGTCACATAGAAGAGGCACTTTGTCACAATGGACACCGTATAGCAATTGGGTGCAAGCACTAGCAGCTGCCACATACTCGGCTTCGGCGGTGGAGAGAGATATACAATTTTGCTTCTTAGAAGACCAACATACCAAGGACCTACCAAGGAATTGGCAAGCCCAGATGTTGATTTTCTATCATCCTTATCACCCGCCCAATCAAAATCCGTGTATCCACAAAGAGCAAATGTTGACCCTCGAGGATACCAAAGACCATTAAATGGGGTATGAACTAAATATCGAAAGATTCTCTTGACCGCCATTAAATGGCTTTCTTTAGGAGCTGCTTGATATATTTCACACACACCTACACTCAACACAATATCGGGTCTAGATGCACAAAGGTAAAGCAAAGAACCAATCATAGACCGGTATACCTTTTGATCCACATCTTTACCATTTGGATTTTGTTCTAGATGAGTCTTTGTAGCCATGGGAGTAGGAGCTCCATTTAAATCTTGCATTTTGAATATCTTGAGTATACTTGGCTTGGTTGAAGAATGTCCCTCCTCTAACTTGCTTGATCTCAAAACCAAGAAATACTCTCAACTCCCCCATCAAAGACATCCGGAACCTACTAGTCATAAGCTTTGAGAATTCATCATTAAAAGCTTTCTTAGATGAGCCAAATATAATATCACCAACATATATTTGGCATACAAAAATCTCCCCATTGACCTTCTTAGTAAAAAGAGTGGGATCGATTTTCCCAACCTCAAATCCACGGTCAAACAACAACTCTCTAAGGTGCTCATACCACGTGCGTCGGGCTTGCTTGAGCCCATAGAGCGCCTTATCAAGTTTGTAGACATGGTTTGGGAAGTTGGGATCCTCTAATCCCGGGGGTTGATTTACATATACCAACTCATTTAATGGACCATAAAGAAATGCACTTTCTACATCCATTTGTTGCAACTTAAAGTTATGATGTGCTGCATAAGCAAGAAGGATACAGATGGACTCAAGGCGAGCCACGGGTGCATATGTCTCCGCATAGTCAATGCCTTCAATTTAAGAGAACCCTTGTGCAACCAATATAGCCTTGTTCCTTACTATAATTCCATGCTCATCTTGCTTGTTCTTGAATATCCACTTCGTGCCTATAACATTGCGGCAATCCTTAGGCTTATCAACTAACTTCCATACTTTGTTTCTCTCAAAGTTGTTGAGCTCTTTGTGCATAGCTTCCAACCAATCCGAATCTTCAAGATCTTCCCACACTTTCTTTGGTTCAATCATGGAGATGTGTGCTTGGTGTTCACTGAACCCCTTCAATTGTGCTCTTGTGGAAATGCCTTTCCTTAGGTCACCAACCACATTTTGTAGAGAGTGGTCTCTTAATTCCAACATTCTCTCCTTTCTAGATCCACGACAAGCATGGATATCCACGTTGTTTCTTGGGGGACCCTCTTCATCATTTTGGTCCTCGTCTTGACCATCAACTTGACATTGATCATCACGGGAATCATTATCTTCATTAAGAGGAAAAGATTGACCTTGGTATTGATCAAGCACTCTTCTAGCATCGATTTGAGCTTGTCTCAAGGCAGTTTGTACGGATCTTCCTTGAACAATTGACTTGGCACCACTTGACATCCTAGAGAATGAATCAAGCTCCTCTTGACTAGAGTTGTCACTTTGATCAACATGTTGAGGGTCCACATCTTGTCTTTGGCTTGAGTCATTGTCCTCCTCGGTGGATGGATCTTGTTGATATTGTGAAGATGAGGGCTCCACTTGAGTAGAGCATAGTTCTTCTCGATCCGCCATAAGGGGTTCCTCAACGGGGCGGATATATCCCACACCCATTCTCCCTATGGCATCCTAAGGAATTTCATCATCTGCATCACAAGCATCAACACGCCCCCCTTGGGGACCATCCTATTCTTCGAAGGTCACACTACAAGATTCTATGATGGCTCCGGAGAGCTTTTCATAGATTCTATAAGTTTGAGATTCGAGACCATAGCCAACAAAAATACCCTCTAATGATTTAGACTCGAATTTGGACAAACGAACACCTTTTATGAGATAGAAACACTTACAACCGAACACCCGAAAGTAAGATATGTTGGGCTTGTTACCGGTAAGTATTTCATATGGAGTCTTGTTGATTTCTTTGCGGAGGTAGAGCCGGTTTGATGCATGGCAAGCGGTGGAGATGGGTTCGGCCCAAAAGTTGTATGGAGATTTAAACTCCGCCAACATGGTCCTAGCCATCTCAATAAGAGTCCAATTCTTCCTCTCGGCCACACCATTTTGTTGAGGGATATATGCAGCGGAATATTGGTGTTTAATCCCCTCATCACTAAGTAAATCATTCAAGGTGTAGTTCTTGAACTCGGTGCCATTGTCACTTCTTATAATCAACATGGGAAGATTGTATTGACGTTGAACCATGTTGATGAAGTCGATGAAGGTCTTTTGAGTCTCACTCTTTAACTTGAAGAAATATACCCATGAGTATCTTGAAAAGTCATCAACAATCACCAAACAATATTTCTTCCCACCAAGACTTGCATGAGAAGGAGGACCAAAGAGGTCCACATGAAGGAGATCCAAGATCGTGGTGGACTTGATGCGGTTCTTTGGCTTGTGGGGAGCATCATGCATTTTTCCTAGAACACAAGCCCTGCAAACACGATCTTTGGCAAAGGAAACATTTTATTTTAGTCCAACAATATGGCCCTCCTTGTGGAGACTTTGAAAAGTTCTCATATTGACATGGGCTAGTCGGTGATGCCATAACCAACCCACATCGGCCTTTCCGAATAAGCACATCGCACTTGTAGTGGTTTGCCCCGAAAAGTCCACCACATACAAGTCATGCTCGACGTACCCAACGAAAGCGACCTTGAGAGACTTGCTCCACATGAGGACCACAATATCATCATCAATAAAGACGGCAAAGCCCATCTTTCCAAGAGCACAGACTGAAAGTAAATTGTATCCAAGGGTCTCAACAAGCATGACGTTCATGAGCGTAATGTCGTGAGCAACCACTACCTTGCCGAAACCCATTACCTTAGACTTTGACTTGTCGACATATGTCACTGTTATTTGATCATCATTTGAATTTAAGTCCTTGAAAATATACGAGCTTCCGGTCATATGACTTGTGCAACCACTATCAAGCACCCACTTTGACCCTCCAGAAGCATATGTCTACAAAATATCAAGCTAATTTTTAGGTACCCATTTTTCAATGGGTCCTCTTTTGTTAGCAACAAGGGTCTTGGGGACCCAAATAGACCAAGCAATATAGCCATCATATGGGCCAACATATTGTGCATACACATCACCATAATAATCACGCATAAGAACATAGTGAGGGTTATCACTTCCCGCAAAGTCATCATGAGGCATAGTTTTACCACTTATGGTCTTACTATCCACAATGGTCTTGTTTCTCTCTTGTGCGGGCTTGGCCTTCTTCTTGTTGTTCTTCTTCTTCTTGGCTTTAGAGACATAGCCAATGCCCCTTTCTCACCACTAGGCCTTTTCTTGCTCAAAAGATCATCAATGGACTTGTTGCCTTGTGGAAATGTAGCCTTGGCTAGCTCCCCCTTCAACCTAGAATTTTCTTCAAGAATAGTTGTACTACTAGATGGAATAAAGTTACTAGGTGAGGGAATATTGGTAAATTGAGTTTGAAGCGTTTCATAGGACTTTGTGAGAGACAAGATTTCACTTTCAAATGCCTTGTGAGCCTTGTCAAGTGAACTAAAGTCCTCGACAAGTTTTTTATGAACCACACCAAACTCAATCTTGTCCTTTTTAGCCTTTTTATATTTAGCAATAGCATGATCATGTTCCTTGATGAGTCTATTAACAATTACATCATTGGCCTCATCAAGCCCTTCAAGTTTTAGTTCAAGAGACATTCTAGTCTCCTGTTCTTCTTCTAGAGCATTATTTAGGGCTTCTAGTTTAATCAGGTGTTCATGCCCAAGTTTACATCTTACATCTAGAAGCTCTTGTGTGTGGGAAAGTTGATCTAAGGTGCTCCCAAATGTGTCTTGGCCTCCCCTTGTAAGTTAGTCACAAACTCATCAAAAGCAATTAATTCCCTTTTTACTTCAAGAGACATCTCATCATCAATTTCATCATAAGCTAAGGGGGTGGAGTGAGATGATGAGGATACCTTCGTTCCTCTTTCCATAAGGCAAGTGACGTTCTTGTTGGGAGCATTATCATTTGGAGAATCGAAGAGTGAGAATGTTGGAGTATAAGTAGTGGCTAGAGCAGCCATACCACTTGATGTTTCTTCTTCCTCATATTCATCATCTTCATTGTCGGAGGAGAATTCTTCATGAGTAATCAAAAAAATTTTGCCCGACTTCTTGTTGGTGGGATTCTTCTTGACAAAGGGTTTCTTGTAAGGAGCTTTGGGAGTTTTCTTCAACACAAGCTTACCCCCATGATCTTCTCTCTTCTCATAGGGGCAACTTTCCACAAAGTGATAGCGGTCACCACAATTGAAGCAAGTTCTCAATATAGTGGTATTTTCTCTTTTCCCATTTGGGTTGCTTCTTCGTTGCATTTCCATATTAGCCTTGGCGGGGTTCTTCCAAAAGTTCTTTGCATAGAAGGCCATATATTGACTATGAGCAATCTTGACATCATCGGGGTGGTCCATGGAGAGGCCTTCATCACTATCATCTTCATCCCCATGTTCCACAACTTTGGCCTTCAAAGCAACGTTGACAACATTTCTCATACCAAGGGCACGAGCACAGGCATCTTTGGCATTCTTAGCGGCAACCTTGAACGGGGCCATCTCTTGCATAACTTCATTGGAGGTCATGATATGGTAGTTGTGTCTTCCTTGTAGGCTCTTCAAGTAGGTGGGCTCAAAGGGCATGAGTGCACTCACATATTTCCTTTTTATCCAAGCATCATCCACATGTGAGGCACCCACATTTCTAAAAGCGGTGGCGGTGCTCTTGAGCCTACGGTACATGTCTTCATGATTTTCACCTTCCTTCATGTAGAAGCCTTTGGCTTCATTGCTTAGTCCATCATACCGGTTCCTCCTCATGCTCTCATTCCCAACAAACAATACCGTGAGAGCATCCCAAGATTCCTTGGCGATGCTGAGGTGCTCAATGTGTGGGTAATCCTTTGTACCCAATCCTTGTTGAATCATGTGCAAAGCGGTGGCATTGAGTTGAATATCTACCACTTCTCTTCTTGTCAAGTTGTTTGGATCCCCAATATAGAGTCCTTGTTCAATGATGTTACAAAGTTCAATGCAAGAGCTGTGCACATGAGTTTTCATTAGAGATTTCCATTGAGAAAAAGTAGTAGATGCTTCAAGCTTAGGTGGGTCACCTCTATTGTTTACATGATGGTGAGGGATTGGAGGGTCGGGAGAGTACCACGAATAACGGTTCTCACCTTTCCCACCATCATTTTGTGTGGAGGAATTAGTGTTGTCTTGTTTTCCCCCCACTACCATACCCTCGGGTGATACCGGAGTATTACCCTTGGGTACCACAGATGGAGGATCCTCTTGAGGAGAAGGGGATGATGAGCCATCCTTATCTTTAACAAGTTGCTCAAGTAACTTGTGCAATTGTTTGATCTCGTTGCCCAAGGTGGAGCTCAATCTTGTTTCCAAGTTATTGAGATCATCCATGGTCACCGAGTGGATAGACTCACCATCACCTTCCCCTACTTTGATACCCATAACTCTTAGGCGATAAAGCCCGAATAAAGAGTCGAGGCTCTGGTACCAATTGAAAGGATCGTATGGGCACCTAGAGGGGGAAGGGTGAAAATGTGCTACTTCAAATTTTCTTCTTTTTCAAATTATGGTTTGACAAGAAAGGTAAATTCTCTAGATAATGAAACTAAGGTGAATTTACCTATATGACAAACAAGCACTAGCTAACACAACACTAAGCAAGAACAAGTAAGTAAAGTGCGATAAAGGATAGAAGTAACCAAAGTGGTGGACGCGGAGACACAAGGATTTGTTTCCCGTAGTTCCTTCCTTTTGAGGGGAAGTACGTCTACATTTGGAGAGGGGTGGTTTCAAACCACCAACGCCACGAGAGGCCTCCCTTGTTCTCCAATGAATCTCACCCCAACGGGTTCTATCCACCTTCCACTATATCGGCAACCTTCGAGGTGGAAGCTGGCACCTTTACAACAAGTTCGGGGCACACATCCACAACTTAATTGGAGGCTCACAAATACAAGCAAGTTGTCAAGACAATCAAAGACAAGCTTGTAAGAACCAAATCTAGAACTAGGGTTTCCAAAGAAAACACTAGAGCAATGGGGGCCCTCCAATGAATGAGGGGGAAATGAAGATCTCTTTTAGTGAAGTAGTAGATCAAGGCTTCCTCCTTTGATTCTCCAAAGATCAAAGACTTTGGATGGTGGAGCGAAGAGATCTTGAAGATTTGGTGGCTCAAAATGGAGGTAGTAGTCTTCAATGCAATGAGCGCCTTGTCCCAAGGTAGGTGGAGTGGTATTTATAGCTCCCAAAGCAGATCTGACCGTTGAGCATTAAATACAGCGGTAGTACCGGATTTTCAAGCGGTAGTACCGGAAAACACCGGTACTACCGTCCTGGTACGAGAAGTGCATTAACTAAAGCACACATGCCCCAGCCACCAGTGCTATCAATTTGTGGTGCTACCGCAAAGCGGTAGTACCGCCCCTGGGGCACGGTACTACCAGAGGCATGCGGTAGTGCCACATTTTGATACCACGGAGGGCAGTGGCATTTGTCAACTTGCCAAAAACCCTCTGCCGCGCTAGGTACTAAAATTCGGTACTACCGTATTTTGGTACCTAGGCGGGCAATAGCTTTTGGCAACTTGTAAAAAGCTTCTGCTGCGATAGGTACTAAAATGCGGTTGTTAGACCCCTCCTTTATAAAGGATAGGATCCCTGTGATTGCAATGCTAGTCCCTGGATCAATGCTAGCATCCACAGTTTAAGATGAAGTACACAGATACAAAGGTCGTTTATTACATTCATTCCAGAGATAAAGCATAGTTTTTTTACAACTCAGGGCCATAGGCCTAATACAAGAGTTTTAAGGAATAAGTAAATAAACACAAGTCTTCATCTTCATGTGCCACAGGCAAGCATGTTGAGTGTAGACTCATGACTCCTAATCATCATCGGAGTAACCTGCAACATCACAAGTTACAGCCACAGAGGGTCAATACTTTGGAATAGTATTGGCAAGTGATACCTTAGTATATATTTAAGTGGACTATAATACTATATGCTTTTTGGCTAGTGTAGCTTGGCTTGCTTTGCTTTAACATAAGTTTTTCCTATTAGTTGAAATCACTAAGTTTTCTTTGTCAAAACATTCCCAAGGAAACCACCAATAGACATTGGGGTCCTTCACCCTTGTTCACCCACAAAATTTACTTAGAAGTTGGAGTGATGAGATTCTTGTGGCTTCCATGTCTTGATGCTCAAAATGTCCATTTCCTTGGACAAGGCTAAGTACTTAGGTTTTCCATCTGCAGAGGTTGTGCACTTTCCCCACTAGACTTGGTTTCCCAAGACAGGACCTTTCGAAGCCTTTCCTTAGTCAAATGGACGTTCCAACCTATCATCCCATCTACCACCAACTGTCCAAATGACTAAGTTCTAGCAACCTATATGATCATGGCAGAGCCCATTTTGCCAAGTGGTTGCCTTTAAGCTTTCTCCACACTTGGCCTCCAAATCCCTTTGTGCCTGGGTGGCATTCCACAAGTGAGATACACAACCCAAGTCCATGGCCTTGTGTAACCACTCAACATAACCCAATCTTCCCATTCCACCCAGGAGGTTCATTTGTCTTAGTTGTTTTATTAAGAAAATATAAGTCTCTTGACTTAGAATATTTTTATCATATAGTATATAGATGTTCACCACCCTTGTTTGCTATAAGCTAGGCTAGGCAAAATATGGTAACTTAACTGAGGAAAATCTCCCTAGCAATTCTACTATTTCACTCTACTTAGGATTTCCCAACTTAGTACTAAGCAAAAAAATATCATGCAATACCTTAGCAAAATAACTAATGCTAGTACAAAAACTTAGGACAGGAATATTTATGAAAATATCACTTGACTTGGTAGTGTGGAGAGTAGCACTCTTCACAATCACAATCACTAGCAAAATCTACACAAGAAATCAAAACATACAATTACACACAATTAAATACAACCAAAAATAATATGAATGCATGCATGCAAGAATTTACCAAGTGTTAAATTTTGAAAATTCTACCAAGTGTGTTCATGACTACAGAAACATAACATGTCACAAGTTTGTCCAATAAACTTATTTGGCCATAATACAATTTTATAAAGATAATTCTATATCTAAAATAGCCCTAAACTTGTTCCACGAATAAAACCATTTTAACTGTTACTATATGCTAAACAAATTGGATATTTAGAAAGGCCTTGTTTCACTGAATCCAACGGTATAAAGTTTGCAAAAATCCAACGTGGCATTTGAAAGTTATGAGCATTTGAAGTTTGAATCTAAATCAGGTTTTAAATTCTGTTTTTAGTTTAAACCTTGCCACGTCAGCGTTATTACTGGTATGCATCGGTTAAGACCGGATCACCCTCTGTGCGTTGGATCTAACTAACAACGCTTTGCAGCTCAGATCTTTCCATACCCCTTCGTTAAGTGAAGTGTTTCTACGTAGGATTCAGATCCGACGGCTAAAATCTCTAACCAAAATCGAGCGCGCTACCGGTGACAAAGCGTCGGTCGATGGTGATCTTGGCGTTCTAAGTCGCCCGGGGAAGGAAGGAGATGCTTACCAGAACCGCGGGAGGCTGCTGATGCTCAAGGTAGCAATGGCTTGGGAAGGGGCGCACGGGGTCGTCGGGGATTCCTCGCCGGAGTTCGCGAATGCGTCAGCCATGGTCAGTCGTCGTCGTTGGCGGGGTTCCTCGTCGTGCTAAGCCAAAATAGGGACACTGTCAGATGCGCAAGACGATGAGGATTCTATGCGTATTAGTCAGAGGGCAAGGGGCGGGGCTACTTACGGAGGGAGGTCGCCGGAGTTTGTGCAGAAGACGGTGGCGGTTCAGTCGTCGACGTTGCCGTAGCTATGGGTCATGCGAAGGCAAACGGAGAGTGTCAGAAGATGCTCAGAGGTTCACTGAACAAGATAGCGTGAATGCGAGACCGAGGGGAACTCGAGGCTCACCGGAATTCGCCGGCGCAGTCGTCGGAGACGGCGGGGTTGCAGAGAGAAATGCGCGCAGCCTGGGGGAGTTCAGTGCTTGGGGTTTTGGGGAAAAGAGAGAGGGGACAGAGGGGGTTTATATAGCGTGAGAATTACTCGGCCATTGATTCGAATTGACGCCGCGATTATCACTCAGGAAACGACAGGGTTGATTGGGGACGAACAGGTCGTGCGGGTGGAGACGACGCTGGCGTGGAGATGGCCCGCTTGTCAGCGAGGTGCGCGGAGTTTGGGTGGGGTCTGCTTGTCAGCGTCTGTTTGCGTGTGCTCGCGCGTGTGAAAAGAAAAGGAGATCCCCGGGTGGGCTTACTGGGCTCGTTCTTCTGCTGGGCCAGATTCTGGCCGCGTGGCCTTTTTCTTTTGAAGTACTCTTTTCTTTTTCTAAATTCATTTTCTGGTATGAATTTTAATATGAATTCAAATCCTTTTGAAATCAAACTGCCTTGGGACTTTTGCAGGGTTTTTGTGGATTCAAAAATAGTCATAAAACTAAGTGGTTACTTTGCAAGGCTTGGTCCAGCTTGGTTTCTAAAATAATTAGGGATTTGTTCCTGTTTGCAAGTAATTGAAAGGGATTTTGAAAACTACTTCTAAATTTGAAATCTTGGGGGTTAAAAGTTTCACCTAAACTTTCCATCAATGGAGGTAAGCAAACAAGTATTTAAACTTACAAATTTCAAAGGGTGATGGTCATTTGGGATAAATTGTCCACATGAAATCATGGCTCCAACTTCTGTTTCCAGATGATTTTTAAGAAAACCCTAAATGGATGAATGATGCAAAGATGATATAGATGAGTTTTGAAACTATGATTTTTGGGATGTTACAGCGGTACTACCGTATTTTGGTACAGGGACGGGCAGTAGATTTTAACAAGTTGCAAAAAGCTTCTGCCGTGCCAGGTACTAAAAAGGTACCGTGCTAGGCAGAAGGTTTTGGGCAGTTTCTCCAAACACACTGCCAAGCCTAGTAGAAAATTCTAGTACACCGGGTACACTGCAAACCCCTTTTTAATACAACCTGTGGTACACTTTGCAAATGATTAGTCTGATATGTGTGTTGTTATAAACACCAAAATCACTAGGTATAGGAAATGCTCTTTCATCAACTCCTTCAGAAAGCTCAATTTCCCAAAAATAACCCAAAAAGGAATCAATAATAAGCAAATGCAAATAATGGTAGAAATCTGTCAAAACAGACCAGTAGGTAGAAACCGATTTTTGTGAAGACCTTATGTTGCTCAAATAAAAAAGTGTTGAACTAACGGAAGTTATATAACATATTGGGGGATTTTTTTCGTAAATTTTCAGCTCAATGTGACTTACAGAGACTCCTCACGAATTTTTATGGTAGAAGACAGAAATCTGTTTCGGGACAACAACTCCCCAAATCTTACTTCCCTCTCATTAGAGGTCATTCTTGGCACAAAAAGCAAACAAAAAGGATAAGGAGAGGTCATTACTGAAGTAATAACTTCCAAGACTCAAGGAATCTCTTGGGTTACCTCCCAACAAGTACTTTTCTTTAACGCCTTTAAGTTAGGCACAAGAAGCAAGAAATCAAGTATTTTCAAATGAAGAAGCATTAACATCAAACCTTGCTTTCAAAGAAGGAGCAAAAAGCAACTTCTCTCTTTGAATAGGGAAGTTTTCAATACATTTCTTGAATGTAAATTGATATTTAATGGTGCCTTCTTTCATATCAATGATGGCACCAACAGTTCTAAGAAAATGTCTTCCCAAAGTAATAGGACAAGAAGCATTGTATTCAACATCCAAAACATAGAAATCAACAGGGTCATAAGCATTGTTAACCATAATGAGAACATCATTAATACTCCCCATGAGTTTCTTCTTAGCATTATCATTGAGTGGGACATCCAAATAACAACCTTCCAAAGGTGGCAAATCAAACATTTCATAAATCTTCCTAGGCATAATAGAGACACTAGAACCAAGATCACATGAAGCTTTGAGATCCAAGTCATTCACTTGCATATTAATAATGGGTTCCCAACTATCTTCTACTTTCCTAGGAATAGAAGCTTTGTGTTTTAACTTCTCTTCCTTAATCTTAACAAGATCATCTGTAGTGTGTTTGGTGAAAGCAACATGCATATCACTAGCATTAGGACTTCTAGCAAGTTTTTGCAGGAACATAATCACTTCAGAAATATTGCAACCATCAATATAAAAATCAAACTTAGCATCACTAGTAATAGACTCATTAGGCTTAGGCATTGTAGGAGGAGGAATAGGGACTTCCTGTGGTTTAGTGGTAATGGTGCACACACTATTGTTTCTATCAATTTCAGCTTCCCTTTCCCACTTAACATGAAGTTGGGCTAACTATCTAACATTTTCATCAATAGTAACTTGTATGGCATGAGTAGCAGCAAAGGTACTTTCCATGGTTTCAGGTTTAGCAGCCATTTTATTAATTAAAGAGGAATGTGCTTCAGACAAAGAGGAAATATTTTTCTCAACACTTAAAATCTTTTCCTCCACAGTCTTGTTGAAAATGGTTTGTTTACTAATAAAGTCTTTAAGCATGACTTCAAGTTCGAAGGGGGCACTTCTAGCTTTGTTGTAGGAGTTTCCATAGGTATTGCCATTATTAGGAGGATAAGGCCTATAATTGTTGTTACTACCAAAATTATTCCTATAGGAATTGTTGTTGAAATTGTTGTTTCTAATGAAGTTCACATCAACTTGCTCTTCTTGATCAACCAAAGAGGCTAAGGGAACATTATTTGGATCTAAAGAAGCTTTCCCATTAACAAGCATAGACATAATAACATCTATCTTATCACTCAAAGAGGAGGTTTCTTCAACAAAATTTACCTTCTTACCATGTGGAGCTCTCTCAGTGTGCCATTCAGAATAATTAACCATCATATTATCAAGGAGTTTTGTTGCAGCACCCAAGGGGATGGTCATAAAGGTACCTCCAGCAGCTGAATCCAACAGGTTTCTTGAAGAGAAGTTCAAACCTGCATAAAAAGTCTGGATAATCATCCAAGCAGTAAGTCCATAAGTGGGACAGTTCTTAACCAAAGATTTCATTCTTTCCCAAGCTTGAGAAACATGTTCATTATCAAGTTGTTTAAATTTCATAATATCACTTCTCATAGATATAATCTTAGCAGGAGGGTAGTACTTTCCAATAAAAGCATCTTTGCACTTAATCCAAGTATCAATATTATTTCTAGGCAATGATAGCAACCATTCTTTAGCTTTTCCTCTCAAGGAGAAAGGAAACAACTTGAGCTTAAGAATATCTCCATCTACATCCT
The DNA here is from genome assembly GCA_030063025.1 of Avena longiglumis. Classification (NCBI taxonomy): domain Eukaryota; kingdom Viridiplantae; phylum Streptophyta; class Magnoliopsida; order Poales; family Poaceae; genus Avena; species Avena longiglumis. Next base: position 417,785,938 of record CP125979.1, on the reverse strand, counting down.
TATACTTTTGCATCTCACAAAGTTCAACAAAGCTATTGAGATGGGCAACAACGTCATCAGAACTAGCACCAGAAAATTGCTCTCTCATCACAAGATTCAACAAAGCAGGCTTAATTTCATAAAAGGTAGCATCAGGAGCAGGTGGAGCAATAGGAGTGCTAAGGAAATCATTGTTGTTTGTGCTAAGGAAATCAACTTGGTGTTCTCAGCAGAGTTCATTTTGGCAAAAGTGGGGCAAGCCAAAAACAGCAGCATCAGCTAGAGCATGAAATAATTTTTTTTTGTTTTTGATAAGTGAAAGCAAACCAAACTAAACTTTTTTTTTGGAGTTTTTGATAAAAGGAGGCAAACAAAACCAAGCAAAGTAAAAACAAAGCAAAGAGAAAGGTTGATGAGGACTCCCCTTGTGAAGACGTCCTTAGCCTCCCCGGCAACGGCGCCAGAAATGTCTTGATGCGTGTTGACGCCCCGTTGGGAAACCCTAGGAGCAAGGTATGATGAAGCACATCAGCAAGTTTTCCCTCCGTAAGAAACCGAGGTTATTGAACCAGTAGGAGGAAGGAAATTTCTCAAAGGTGTTTAAAGCAACGTGGAAACTTGCACACCACAAACTCAAGACTTTGCCCCAACTAACAGTGAGGTTGTCAATCTCACCGGTTCCTGTAACAAAGGATTAAATGTATGGTGTGGAAGGTGATGATGGTTTGCAGCAAGTAAACAATAACAATGGAAGATGTATCAATGGTAAAGGTAGGACCGGGGTCCATAGTTCACTAGAGGTGTTCTCCTTAGATAAACAAACATGGCATGCTGGGTACACAAATTACAGCAGGGCAATTGACAGGACTGAGCAAGGCATAACAATGCAATACTATACATAAAGATCCTATGAGATTCGATTGGGCAATACAAAAATATACATAGACCTCCATCCAACCGCATCTATTACCAGAAGTCCACCTTTGGGTTATCATCCGAACCCCCTCTAGTATTAAGTTGCAAGCAACAGACAACTGCTTTAAGCAAAGTGTGTAAGGTAAACAATCCACTTGTTCCATGAACAATAGACCATTTTTTCTCCCTAGTGGCAACAACACATCTACAACCGTAGAGATTTCTATTACTTCCCTTGATTAAGTAGAAGCATTAACCCACTATTGAGCATAAATACTCCCTCTTGGAGTCACTAGCAACTACTTGTCCAAGATAGCTACTAACAATGGAGGGCATGCAAGATCACAAACAACAGAGACATGATAGAATAAATAAGACAAAATCATTAATCAATCTCACATAGTAATCTCAATATCCATTGGATCCCCGCAAACACAACATGCATGATTACAAATAGATGATATCTTGATCATGAACGGAGCTCACAAGATCTAGACATGAAAGCACAAGGAGGATATACAACCATCTAGCTACTACATGGACCCATAGTCCAAGGTGGAACTACTCACGCTTCATACCGGAGGCTGGCATGATGAACAAGAAGGCTTCCAGGATGATCTCCCCTCCGGCAGGGTGCCGGGAAGATCTTCAGATCCCCCCAATCTAGGGACGATGGTGGCGGCAGCTATAGACGGTTTCGTGGAATATTGATCGGGTACTTAGGGTTTAGGCATCGGGTCTTATTATAGGCGAAGAGGCGAGGCTGGGAGGCGGCCAGGGGGCCCACACCCTGCCCAGGCACGGTCCCACCCTAGGCCTCCCCTGGGAGGGTGCAGCCGCCCTATGGCGCCCCTCCATCTCTCCTCTGGACTCCGTGTTCTCCTCGGTGAAATATTGACTTTGGATTTTGTCCCATCCAATTCCGAGAATATTTCCTTACTAGCTTTTCTAGAACCAAAAACAGCAGAAAACAGGCAACTGGCACTGTGGTAACTTGTTAATAGGTTAGTACCAGAAAAGATATGAAAAGCACCTCAAAGTGTGGACAAAGCAAAGCAAAGTAGATACTAAAAAATCATGGAACATAAAAAATTATAGATACATTTCCGACGTATCACCGCGCTACATGGCCGAGGCCACCTCTCCAGCCCACCGTCGTTGTCGGGGTGGGCGCCGCCACCACCACCATTGCCGGCGGCAGCGGTGGCCACTACTTGCAGATCAGCCGGCCTCGAGAGGTTTTGGGAGGAGGTATTTGTAAGACCCCACCTTTATAAGGTAAAGGATCCATGTGATTGCAATGCTAGTCCCTGGATCAATTTATAGCATCCATAGTTTAAGATGAAGTACACAGATACAAAGGTCTTTATTACATCGTCATTCCAGAGATAACATAGTCTTTTACAACTCCATAGCCATAGGCTAGTACAAGAGTTCATAACATAAGTAAATAAAGTAAAGTCTTCATCTTCATGTGCCACAGGCAAGCATGTTGAGTGTAGACTCATAACCCTAATTCTCATCAGAGTAACCTGCAACATCATAAGTTACCGCCATAGTGGGTCAATACATTGGAATAGTATTGGAAAGTGATACCATAGTAGAATAGTAACTTATAACTTCTACATGAATTTTAGGGTCCATTGTATATGCCTAGTAAAAGTAGAAGTTTGGACTCGGTGAATCATAGGATAGGGAGATGGGATTAGTTTGGACTCGATGAACTATTGGATACAGAGATGGGGTTAGTTAGGGAGTGTTTGGTAGAATGCGTCCCTCTTGGATGCAAAAATCAGGTGATTGGATACCTTGGTGCAGTTTGCGTTGTGGTTTGCACCATGCTAAAAATTAGTTTTGGACCAGGCTTGTTGGAAACGTTCCAACTGATCATTTTTGCAGAGCCATGTCGCAGGTGTGGGAAAAGAGGGAACAACATGCGCGTGGGAGCCCGATGCGAGATGGCATGTGAACCAAAATTGCTGGTTGTGTTTCGTGACAAAGCTCATCTCTTCCGTCACCTCCCGACACGTAGTAGAAAAAATCTTACTTTTTTTACACCGGTGGCGGCGGCATGGATGCAAATCTACCTCACTAGCCCATTCTTTCAATTGTCCCACTCAATTGTTTCTTGTCTACCAAAGCAGCACGTCTCCTTCATCTCCGACATGGGATCCGTGATGGAGTCTTCATCATGTGCTCTTCTTCTTTGACCCTAGATACACTCGTTTCTCTTCCATGGCACAACCAAACCACCATCTCATCCCTTACTTCTTTTGTCCCAACTGTTAGTTCATAGCATGTAGGGTAGATTTAGCTAGTACTCATGGTAGATCGAATTGAATATGCTGAGTAGATGAATATAACCCATCTTCCAACAACACTCACAGATGTGATTCTGGCATGGGTCCTGATGCTTCACTAGAGAGAAGTTAAGCATGCTGCCTATCCTCCGATCACTTATGGTCCAAAGCTGGCTGGAGATCAGGTTACAATTGCGAACTTGAACTAAATCTACAACTCCAGTGGCGTAGAGATGTCCAAATGCTTCAGATAAGATCCCCCTTGTATGAACTTGTCAAAAGTTTTAGGGGGGAGGATTGTTTAAAGATAGAATCTACACCTTTGTCGAAGAGCATGTAGCTATGTTTCATCATGTTGTAGGTCATAACCAGAGGTTCACAATGATCCGCATCACATTTAAGAGATACACGTAGACAATTGCTCAATATTTCAAACAAATTCTTTATGTAATTGGGGAGATCAAGAAGATATGATCAATCAATCAGCTGGTCAAACATGAAACAAGATACGAACCAGCTGGAGATGGTATCCATATTTAAGGGTGAGCACTAATACTGTATTTTCATTTCGTCGGAATACTACATTGGACATAAACATGATTATTTGTCTGTGTCAGCACATGATTGTATTGGTTCTATCGATGGTACTCATTGAAGGAGATATGCCCTAGAGGAAAATAATAAATGGATTTTATTATCATATCTCAATTAGTGCATAGTTTTGTACTGTGCTATAATTGTATCAAGTGTAAACATTGATACATGTGTGGTATGAAACAAACCAAGTACCTAGTAGCCTCTATTTATACTAGTTCGTTGGGCAACCTATGATCAAGGTTTCCTGATCATGGAGCATTTATGCCAGTTAAAAACAGAGTCATATCATTAGAGAATGATATGATGGACATTATCCAAAGAGAAGTATTGCGTCACGATCAAGTCACATGGTTCATCGTTGCAATAGTTAGAAGCGCAGTATCCTTCTCCTTAGACCGTGATATCATATTAATCACTATCACCGGAGGTTGCTTTGCTTGCATCAAACATCATGTCCATAATTGGATGACCATAAAGGTGTATGTTGGGTTGATGACCCACAAGTATAGGGGATCGCAACAGTCTTCGAGGGTAGTATAACCCAATTTATTGATTCGACACAAGGGGAGCCAAAGAATACTTATAATCTTTAAAAGCTGAGTTGTCAATTCAGCTGCACCTGGAAATAGTCTTTCTCACAACAGTTTATCAGTAGCAACAGTTTTGTAATAGCAATAGCAAAGTCTGAGAAGCAGTAAAACAAAGGCAACAGTAACAATAGTAGCAAACCGTAGGATATGAGTGCGATAGGAATAGGGATGTATGGACGGGCGTTGCATGGACAAGTATAAACATGTAAATTCAATATCTAGGACATTTCCATATAAATAAGATAAAGCTTCCAAGTACTACACAATCATAGACATGTGTTCCATATATAGTCATACGTGCTCGCAATGAGAACTTGCACAACATCTTTTGTCCAGCCAGCCGGTTGCAGCGGGACCTCGAGGGAATCTACTGGCAATTAAGGTACTCCTTTTAATAGAGCACCGGAGCAAAGCATTAACACTCCATGAACACATGTGATCCTCACATCACAGCCATCTCCTCCGGCTATCCCAATTTCTGTCACTTCGTGGCCTTTGGATCCGGACAATGATATGTGTACACAACTTGCAGATAATATCACAAACAATACTATGATCATGAATCAATAACATGTTTAGATCTGAGATCATGGAACTCGGGCCCTAGTGACAAGTGTTAAGCACAACGAGTTGCAACAAAGTAAAATAGCAGTAATAGAGATACTAGGAACCAAGCCGTAACAATCTTATTCGATTACATGATAGAACTCATCCAATCCCTACCATCCCCATAGCCTACAGCGGGGGATTACTCACTCATGGATGGGGGAAACATGGATGGTTGGTGGAGAGGCGTCGATGATGATGATGGCGATGATCCCCTCCAAATTACCCGTCCCGGCAGGGTGCTAGAACGGATTTTCTGGTTCCAAATCGCTGTTTCTGGTGGTGGCGGCGCAGCGAAACTCTTTCTGAAAAAACATCAAACCCCCCCTGAGTTTTTAGGTCAAGAGGCATCTTATAGTCGAAGAGGGAGGCCGAGGGGTGCCCGAGGCGGCCACACCCCTCCCAGGCAAGGCCAGGCCTGGCCCGCGCGGCCAGGGGTGTGGGCCCCTCGGAGCCCTGCTCTGTCTCGTCTTCTGGCTCCGTGAGTATTCTGGTGAAATAGGATTTTTGGCATATTTTCTGGGATTTTACCTGATAGTTGATTTTTTGCACAAAAACTAGACACCAAGGTAATTCTGTTGAAAACAGCGTCAGTCCGTGTTAGTTGTATCCAAATCACACAAGTTTAGAGGAGAAACAATAGCAAAAGTGTTCAGAAAAGTAAATACGTTTTGGACGTATCAACTCCCCCCAAGCTTAGCTTATTGCTTGTCCGTAAGCAATTCAGTTGAAAACTGAGTGCGATAAAAGAACTTTCACAAACACATTTTCTTCATATGATGTAAATATTCTCAGCACATGAGTAGATACTTAGACAATTCATAACAAGGAGCATGCAACTAAGTCTACTCAATAACCATTGCAAGCTATGAAGAGATTCCAACTCAATAATAATAAGTAGCATGAAACATAAACATAAGCAACATTACAATGCTCATAATAAGGTATGATAGAGTGGTATATCGCTTGCCTTTTTTTGTAGAGCACAACATAAATGCCAAGGCACCTCTGGAGTTCAAGTGAAGACTAGAAGTAAAGATATCAAAGATACAAGCATCAAAGTCATGACATAATTAACCAAGTTTTGAGACAAGCACATTACACTAAGAATGACAACTATGCTCTCAAGAAGGTTCTAATAGAATAAGTGGTGACTCAACAAGGAAGTGAAAAAGGTTTTGAAAATTTTGAAAGGCTTCCAAATGCTGAAAGTATGGTACTCATTAGCTTTGAGCTCTCATTTCCCGTATCATAGGAATTTTTAGATGGTTAAGTTGAAAGTGAGGTCCAATATGAGTTATATGCTTGACAGACCATAAACTGGAAATCTCATGTCCCTTGAGTACGAGGGCCGCTCCTCATGCTACTCAACTTTAATTACTGGTAAGTTCTTGTCATAGTAAATACATGCGTATCATAGAGAACCGCCAATGGGGTACCCCTTGCACATGATACAGGAGCTATCCCATATTAAAATGACAAGGCAAGCAGACAATAAGCATCTCAGCAATCTTCTTATTTACCATGGGAAAATGGAGTTTTTTTCTATCTTTCCTCTTTTCAATATGTCTATCTCTTTTTTATTTTTCTCAAGCTCTATCTCTTTTTTTATAAGAAGAATGCTTCATAGATTGCTCACTATGGTTATGCTGCAAGTTTCCACCATGATTAGGCATGGCTTAGGCTAGCGGACCAGGCGTTTCTCTAACACATATACATAACTCCATGGACTTACAAGATCCCCTTTTAGTTCACACTGACGACATCCCTAAACAAAAGAGCATGATATCAACGGGATAATATTTACAGGTGTTGAAAGCGTTCCCCATGACAACACGGTTCTGCTAACTCCCAGCCTATAATTTGCAAGCATATAACTTTCATGGACAGTCACAATGGTTCAGGTTTATTAAGTGCATGAAATAAAATTTGCCATCAAGTTCGTGAGAGCTTTACTAACTAACTTTCTCATAACAAGCAATCATTTTATTTGGAAGAAAACATGGCATAATAAATATGCACGGAGTAGCAGATGATGCTAATAGGTAGGTATGGTGGACACTTTTGACAATATTGGTTTTGGGGAGTTGGAAACACGAGTAGAGCTCATACTCAGTGCAAGTGAAGGCTAGCAATAGAAAGGGAGCGACAGACGAGAGAGCAATAACTGTCATAATCATGCTTGCAATAAAACAAAACTAATTATGGCATAAAAGTGATACAAGAACTCTGAGGCAAAATAAATCATCGAGGCTTAACTGACTTTGGTTCAGTCATATGCATGCGTGAGCATGTGCCAAGTCGATTCAAATGAAACATTCAGAGGATGATACCACAATATCATACCAAGTTATGAACAGAACAATGCAAGAAAACATTCATATGACATGCTACAAACTATTAGCAAGCTGGAGCTAATCATAAGAGAGCAAGAACTACTAAGCATCCATAAATAACATACACCTTACATGAACAAACTAAGCATGCCCATAATGATGAGTATATGTACAAAAATGAAAACAAATAGAGTTCATTACCAGCCTCTTACCACACCTCAAGTTGTAATTAACCTTCATTATTGCCCTTCACTTGTGTGGCTTGAATAATAACATGAAACCAAACTCCACTGAGGAATGCTGAACCTTGCAAAGAACTTCACAAAACCAAAGAAGAACAACAAATATTTTTGGGTTTTCAATTTTTTAAAGCAAGCTCTCAAAGCAAAAACAAACGAAGCAAAATCTTTTTGGATTTTTCTTAAGGCAAACCAAAGCTAAAAAGCAAAGAAATAAACCAAGAGAAACAACAAAAATATTTTTTGGTATTTTTTGTGTTTTGAGAAAGCAGAAACAAAAACAAAAAAGTAAGCGAAACATGGATATACAAAGAACTGGATGAACATGATATATAGATGAGTGTGATGTCGGTATACCTCCCCCAAAGCTTAGGCTTTTGGCCTAAGTGGGGCTCAATCCTAGCCTGACCAAGAAGGTGCGCCTCCGTACTACGACGAAGAGGCCCCTTCGTCCTGGTACGTGCTCGAGGACGCCCCTGTGTAGTGTACAAAGTGGTCATAAGAGGGTGTGTCCCCCTGGTAGTGTCCGTGGAAACCACAAATGTGCAGCTTCTCGTCCATCTCCTCCTTGGAGCATGACCAAGGTCCCATGCAAATACTAAACAAAGTGGTTTGTGGCAAAGGAATTTCCCTCTCTTCCCCATCAGTAAACATCATCCTATAAACCAAAATCTCAAGGGTAGAGCTAGCAGTGAAAAAGTGACGCGCTTTCATGGCAGCAAGATCAATGATGTGTCAGAATTGTATCATTTAGATCAACAGAAAGTTCTAAAGTAGCAACTACACGTGCAACAATAATACCCCTATAAACGGGTCCTCTAGCTGCTAAGCGACGAGCAATGAGAGAACCAAGATTATACCTGGTTTCATTGTTGAGTGCAGCAGCTAGAAAGGCCAAATGATAGTTGAAAATATTTCTAGTGTTATCCCTACCAATAATACTAGTGGCAAGATAATAAGCAAAATATCTGATAGCTGGGAGTTGAATATTTCTTATCTTTCCATGTTGGGCTCTGCGGTCATCATCATTAGTTACCCTGTGGTAGAGCTCCAACAAATCAGCAGGTTGAGCTGGAATCTTCTTCACCGTCCCAGCCATGCCAATACCCAAAATTTCACAAAATTTCTTCAGTGTCATGGTGATAGGCCTATCATAGATTTTGAATGACACCTCTGGCCTAAAAGGGTTGTTAGAAAAAGAGAAACTCTCCGCAATTTTTTTGGTGAGCATACCATATTGCTTACTCTCATCCTGCATATAATCAGTTAGTCCAACCCTCTAAACCAAGGTTAGGAAATCATTGAGAATCCCTGCAGCCTGCAAAAAAGGTAAAACAAGGGAAGGTAGAAGGGTGCGCATCCCCCTCATCTCCCTCGTTGCCAAAGCGCGGAGTAATAAGATCCTCATTGTATGATAAACTAGCTCGGGAGGATGATCTCGAAGGCCTTGTCCTCCTAGGTGCATCACTCTCAAATACTTCTCCAAAGGTGTGGTTGTCCATGACCCTTTTTTCTGAAATTTAGACAAACATCAAACCAAGTAATTTCCAAATTGATAAATGATGAGGAACTACTATAGGAACTTGCTAGAGGGCTAAACATGCATCAAAATGAAATATCTAAGCATTGAATAAGCATTTAATCTCACACAATCAGTCACCTATAGTAGCAAAATACTCAAGATACAATCTACCAATCAAAAATCTAATTGGACAAGCGGAGGAGGCACATACCGGAGAGCAAACCCTCCAAAAATCAGAAGCAAAGATGGGCTGAGCAAGGAGATCGAAAATCGGGAGCAAGAATAGCAGGAACTCAAGCTTGAAAAAGTTTTCCGGTGTTTTTCGGGAGAGAAAGAAGTGGCTAGGAGGAGACACTTTGGAGGGCCACAGGTGGGCCCACCCAGGCCAGGCACGCCCTGGGGCTGGCGCCACCAGGGGGTGTGCTGGCCTGGAGGGTCCCCTTGGGCCATTCCAGGTGTCCCACTGCCCCTTTTTTCAAGGAAAAATTTAATATGAATTTTCTGGAATTTTTCGGGAAACTCTAATGTTGGCCAATTTTCAGGTTATGAGAATTGATTTTCTCACAGAAAAAGATTTTTTATAATAAGCAAAAATCAAACCAAAACCAAAACCAAAACTACAGAAGTTCTAAGACACTCTAACAAGCAAACAACTAGCAAAACTAAGACTAGCAAGACAAAAAGCAAAGACTAGGAAGGAGAAAAATAAAAGTGAGCAAGTATAACCATTGTGAAAGCATTGTTTTGTTCATTAAAATCCCTTTGTTAACAAGGTTGATCAAGTCTTGTTACCAAAACAATATTATACGAAACAAAACTTTGCATTTCACAAAATGATTATGTTACCTCAAACTTGATAGCAATAGTCCCAATCATAATAGTTTCAAAATTTTATTGTGGAATGGGACAATATATTTATCCAACTTTGATGCTCTCAATGTTTTCAATTGAATTCAGGCAATAGCTCTTATAAATCTTCTTGGGTAAATAGACAGTATGCTCTTTGTCATTAATATTAAAAGTTACTTTTCCTTGATTATAATTGATGACAGCACCTACAATATTAAGAAAAGGTCTCCCAAGAATAATGGACATATTATCATCTTCAGGCATATCAAGCACAACAAAATTAGTTAAAACCAAGCAATTATGAGCCACTTGAAAAGGAACATCCTCACATATACCAACGGGAGTAGTAGTTGACTTATCATCCATTTGCAAAGATATATCAGTTGGTATCAACTTTTCTAGCTGGAGTCTCTTGTAGAGAGAAAAAGTCATAAGACTAACTCCAGCTCCCAAGTCACACAAAGAAATTCTAACATAATTATTTTTGATAGAGCAAGGAATAGTTGGAATACCTGGATCACCAAGTTTCTTTGGAACCTTACCATTGAAGGAATAATTAGCAAGCAAAGTAGAAATTTCCTCATTAGGAATCTTCCTTTTATTAGAGACAATATCCTTCATATACTTTGAATAAGGAGGCAACTTAATAGCATCAGTCAAAGGAATTTGCAAGAATAAAAGTTTCATCCACTCACAAAACTTATTATAGTGTTCTTCCTCCTTTGACTTGTGTTTCTTATTAGGAAAAGGCATAGAGTTTTTGCACCCAAGGTTATCTTTCACTACCATGTTTATTAGCAATAAAATCTTGAAGGGAATATGCCCTGAGAGGCAATAATAAATTGTTTATTATGTGTATTCCAAGTATATGATAGATGTTTATTTTGCATGCTATAATTGTATTAATACGGAAACGTTAATACATGTGTGTTTAATAAACAAACAGAAAGTTCCTAGTTAAGCCTCTCTCATAAACTAGCTCGTTGATTAACAAGATGATCAAGGTTTCCTGATCATGGACATTGGATGTTGTTAATAACGGGATCACAACATTAGTGTAATGATGTGATGAACATTCATCCGAAGTATAGCATTACGATCAAAGTCATTGAGTTTATATTGCTATAACAACTTACGAAGTGATCCTAATCCTTAGACCATGAGATCATGTCAATCACTAACACCGGAAGAGTTTCTTGATAACATCAAACGTCACACCGTAATGTGGGTGATTATAAAGATGGGTTCAGAACTAATAAAGTGTTATGTTGAGGCTCATGGATCAAGAGTGGAATTTGTTCATCCCGATGACGGATAGATATACTGGGCCCTCTCGGTGATATCACATTGATTAGCTTGCAAGCAAGTGATTTGATCACTAGAATGTTATATCACGGAACGAGAAAGAGTGCATGTCGAACGAGATCAAACTAGGTATGGAGATACCGATGATCGAATCTCGGACATGTAATATATCGTGAGACAAAGGGATTAAGATACTAGCGTAAAAGGTTCCGACGATCACAAGAAAGTCATCGTTGAATGTGTGGGAGTCAGTATGGGTCTCCAGATCCCGCTTCTGATTATTGATCTGAGAGGGGTCTCGATCATGTCCGCATTATTCACGAACCGTAGGGTGACACACTTAAGAGACACCGACATCCAATTGGAGCAAAAGTTTCATGCCGAAAGAATAAACAAGCGCAGGAATTTATTTCACTAGATACCGAAACAGGTTTTGGGTGAAATTGCATAAAGTGGTTATGCATGTGAAATAGAATTCTAGCAAGGGGTTATTTGTGAATGTTTGTCATTAAAGTAATTGACAAAATTCTGAATAAAATAAAAGAGTTTTATTTAATGAGAGTTTGCATTAAATTTGGTGGAAATTTAATGGGAATTTTGAGTGGGATTTTGAGTGGACTTTTGAAGGGTCATTTTGTGAGTGGAGTGTCCACCCACATGATGAGGGAGGCAAGGGGCAGCCCCATCGCCGCCACCCCTTGGGGTTCCCTCCTCCTATAAAAGGAGCCCTCCTCTCACTTCTCACTCACACCTCCTCGTGAAGGATCTCTCTCCTCTAGAATTTATCCCCATGGTCTCGGACTAGCGAGATACATGTTCCCGTGGCTTTTCGGCAAGAAAGAGTTGTGCTTCCGCATCGCTGGAGCGAGGAGGCGGAGGTTGCTCGGTGCCTCGAACGCGTGTGTGAAGACGGATGCGCCGCTGATTTGCGGCGCTAGGACTTCCTCTCGATCTTGAGATCGGCAAGAGATCGTCTACATCAACCACGAGTTTGGACTCGTTAAACTTTGTCGGTCTTCAAGGGTATGTTCTCTACGGATGTACATCCGCCCGTTGTTTGTATCTAGTATAAATAGATCTTGGTATTTAGTTCACACCGTAGGAAAATTTTTGTTTTCTATGCTGCGAACCCTTCAGTGGTATCAGAGCCGGATCTATGCGTAGATACTTTACACGGGTAGTACACATATGAGTATGTGGGCGATGATGATCATGTTGTTGCTCCTTTCTTGTGATTTTGGATATTGGTGGCATAGTGGGATGAAGCGGCCCGGACAAACTTTACATGTCCTCGCACATGAGACTGTTCCACGCTTGACATGCAACTAGTTTGCATAAGTGGCTAGCGGTGTCTCTCTCCTACTATAGTCAATATCTATTTTGCAAGCGAGTTGTCAACAATTTGATTATCCTCGTTAGGTTCATGTTCGTAGGTAAGAACGGTTCTATCTCGAAAGCCCTCACCACGTAAAACTTGCAATGGATAAATTAGAGGCGTCTAGTTTAGATTGTTGCTGGGCTAGTGTTATGATATGGTAGTGTTGTAAGTAGAAGTATGAGTTGATACTCTAACACACATAGCGTAAAACCCATAGATTGTGGATTTACACATATAGGTATGATAGTGATCATACCACGATGCACATGATAGAGATCATCTGGGAACCATATAATTTCACTATTAAACATATGATGTTTGATTGCATCTTATATTGCTTGTTTAGCGCTTTGTTAAGCATAATAAGATGATCCCTCATTTTAAATATCAAGATAAGAATGTGTTCTCCTTTAGTATGCACCGATTATGTTTTCGTCGCTCCAAGACATCACGTGATGATCGGGTGTACTTGGATCCTCGACCATACTTGGTGTAAGACAGTTACGCAAAAATACTAAGGTTCTAACTTGGCGAGCCTAGCATGTACAGACATGGCCTCGGAACACGCATCGAAAGGTTAAGCATGAGTCATATAGTTGATATGATGCCCATTTGATGCTCGCCTTTGAAGCTATACCGACTCACGTGATGATCGGACTTGGTGTAGTGGATTTGGTTCATGTAATCACCAAAAGGACACGAGGGATGTCGCTTTTGAGTGGGAGTTCATTCGTAATATAGATTAGTTGAACTCAATCTATCATACACTTAGTCTAAACTTTACAAATTCTGTTGTAGATGGCACCACCGCTTTTAATTTCAATGCGTTCATGGAGAAAGAGAAACTAGCAACGAACGGTAGCAACTTTCTTGAATGGGCCATGAATTTGAGGATTCTCCTCTCTGCACAAAAGCAATATGTGCTAGAAGCGCCGTTAGGCCCCCACCCTTGATTTATGCCTGACGAGGAGAAGAATGTCTATCTTACTCGTCAGGAGGACCACAACTTAGTTCATTGCGGCATATTGTATGGGCTAGAGCCGAACTTCAAAGCGTTCAAAACGGCAATGCTTTTGATACAATGGGTGAGTTGAAAATGATTTTCACACACATGCTGCTGTGAGAGCTACAATGCTTGAGAAAAGTTCTTTAGTGCATGATGGAAGAGAACAGCTCCGTTAGTGAGCATGTACTCAAGATGTCGGGTTACGCCGATAAGCTTGTGTCCTTGGGAATAACGATTCCCATTGACTTAGGCATCCATCGTGTTCTACGCCACCTAGCTATAAGAGCTTCGTGATGAACTATAATATGCAAGGCATGAAGAAGTCTCCCGAGCTTCACAATGCTTAAAACTGCGAAGTGGAGATCAAAAGGAACATCAAGTGTTGATGATCAATAGGAACACTGGTTTCAAGAAAGACAAGAAGGGAAAACGGAAGGAAGTAAGGCGGCAAGCTGTTGCCGCTGAAAAGAAACCCCGAGTTGGACCTAAGTCCGATACCGAGTGCTACTATTGTAAGGGGATCGCCATCGAAGCGCAATCGCCCCAAGTATCTGGCGGACAAGAAGGCCGCAAGGCAAACAAAGGTATATATGATATACATGTTATTGATGTGTACTTGACTAGTGCTCGCAGTAGCACCGGGTATTTGATACCGGTTCTTGCTAATATTTGTAACTCGAATCGTGGGTCATGAAGCGACCGCTAGCAAGGGGTGAGGTCAAGATGCGTCGGCAATGGATCAAACGTTGATGTGATCGCCGTCGAACGCTACCTCTCCACTTACCGTCGGGATTAGTTATAAACTTAAATAATGTTATTTGGTGCACCGAGCATGAACATTGTATCTGGATCATGTTTGATGCAAAGTGGTTTTTCATTCAAATCGAGAACAATGGTTGTTCCATTTATATGAATGAAATCTTTTATGGTCATGCACCAATGTTGAATGGTTTATTTCTGTTGGATCTCGATGATAATGTTACACATATTCATAATATTGATGCTAAAAGGATTAAACTTAGTGATGATATATCCGATATATGTAACTTGCCGTCTAGGTCATATTGGCATTAAACGCATGAAGAAGCTCCATTCGGATGGACTTTTAGAATCACTTGATTATGAATCATTTGATACATGTGAGCCATGCCTTATGGGCAAGATGACTAGAACGCCGTTTTCCTGGTTCAATGGAACGGGCGACAGATTTATGGAAATCATACATTCTGATGTATGTGGTCCAATGAGTGTGTCGGCGCGAGGTGGATATCGTTATTTTGTTACTTTCACGGATGATTTGAGTAGATACAGTTATATCTACTTGATGAAACACAAGTGAAACCTTTGAAAAGTTCAAGGAATTTCGAATGAAGTGGAAAATCATCGTAATAGAAAGATCAAATTTCTACGATGCCGTGGAGGTGAGTATCTAAGTTACGAGTTTAGCACTCACATGAAAGAGTGTGGAATTGTTTCACAACTCACACTGCCGAACACCACAAATGAAATGGTGTGTCGAACGTCGTGTCGTGCTTTATTAGATATGGTTCGATCTATGATGTCTCCAGCGGACTTGCCGTTGTCATTTTGGGGTTATGCACTGAAGCTGCATTCACTTTAAATCGGGCACCATCTAAATCCGTTGAAACGACACCGTATGAATTGTGGTTTGGAAACAAACCTAAGCTGTCATTCTTAAAGTTTGGGGTTGCGATGTTTATGTGAAGAAACTTCAACCGGATAAACTCGAACCCAAAGCGGAAAAATGCGTCTTCATAGGATACCCTAAAGAAACTATTGGGTATTCCTTCTATCACGATCCGAGGGCAAGGTTTTTGTTGCCAAGAATGGATCCTTTCTAGAGAAAGAGTTTCTCGCGAAGGTGTGAGTAGTCGGAAGGTAGAACTCAAGAGGTTATGGAACCTTCTCTTCAAAGTATGGCGAGTAGCGCAGGAAGTCGTTCGGAGTTGGCTCCACATTGAAGAGGGAACTAATGATAATGATCATGAAACTCCGAAAGAGAGTACTACCGAACCTCGCAGGTCAAACAGGACGCGTGCAGCTCCCGAGCTGTACGGAAATCCTGTCATGAATTTCATGGTTGATGAAAATAATGACCCTGCGACGTATGAAGAAGCGATGATGAGCCCCTTCCAACAAATGGTTAGAAGCCATGAAATCCGAGATGGAATCCATGTATGAAAATCAAGTTTGGAACTTGGTGGAATTACCTCACGACCGAAAGGCCGTGGAGAACAAATGGATTTTCAAAAGGAAAACTGATCGATGGTAATGTGACCATCTATAAAGCTCGACTTGTCGCAAAGGGGTTTCGACAAATTCAAGGAGTTGACTACGATGAGACTTTCTCTCCGTAGCGATGCTAAAGTCAGTTAGGATTATGTTAGCAATTGCTGCATATTTCGATTATGAAATATGGCAGATGGATGTCAAAACCGCGTTTCTCAATGGTAATATTGAAGAAGAGTTGTATATGATACAACCAAAGGGTTTTGTCGATTCTAAGGATGCTAACAAGGTGTGCAAGCTTCAGCGATCCATCTATGGATTGAAGCAAGCATCACGAAGTTGGAATCTCCGCTTTGATGAGGTGATCAAAGAGTTTGGATTTGTCCAAACTTATGGAGAAGCTTGTATTTACAAGAAAGTGAGTGGGAGCAATGTGGCATTTCTGATACTATATGTGGATGACATATTATTGATCGGAAATGATATAGAACTTTAAGTGTTAAAAGTTATCTAAACAACAAATTTTCAATGAAGGACCTAGGTGAAGCATCTTACATATTAGGCATAAAGATCTATAGAGATAGATCTAGGCGCCTAATAGGCTATCATAAAGTACATACCTTGATAAGATTTTAAAGAAGTTTAAAATGGGCCGGAAGTAAGAAGGGGTTCTTACCTATGTTGCAAGGCAAGACATTGAGTAAGACTCAAAGTCCGGCTTCGCGGAAGAAGAGAGATAATGGACAAAGTCCCTATGCTTCACCATAGGCTCTATAATGTCGCCATGCTATGTACAAGACGGATGGCACACGCTATTAGTTTGACTAGTAGGTACCAATCGGATCGTGTTCTAACCTTTGGATAGCGGTCAAGAATATCCTTAAGTACTTGAGAAGAACTAAGGATATGTTTCTTGTATCTGAGGTGAAGAAGAGCTCGTCGCTAAGTGTTATGTCGACGCTAGCTTTGACACCGATCCGGATGACTCTAAGTCTCAATCCGGATCGTATTTCTCATGAATGGCGGAGCGGTTAGTTGGAGGAGCTCCAAACAACCTGTGGTAGCGGGATCAACAACGGAGGCGAATATGTTGCTGCTTGAGCGGCTCGAAGCGATTTGGATGAAGGAGTTCATATCCGAACTAGGAGTTGTGGCAAGCGTTGGACCCAATGGTGATCTATTGTGACAACAATGGTGCCATTGCCAATGCCAAAGAGCCAAGGTCTCACAAGCATTCCAAGCATATTAAGCGGTTTCACTCCATCCATGAGCATGTCAAGGATGGAGATATAAAGATTTAGAAGTACATACGGATCTCAATGTAGCGATCCGTTGACTAAAACTCTCCCTAGAGCAAAACATGATCAACACCGAACTCAATGGGTGTTAGATATATCACTATGTAACTAGATTATTGTCTCTAGTGCAAGTGGGAGATCAAGGAATATGCCCCGAGAGGCAATAATAAATTGTTTATTATGTATTCCAAGTATATGATAGATGTTTATTTTGCATGCTATAATTGTATTAATACGGAAACGTTAATACATGTGTGTTTAATAAACAAACAGAAAGTTCCTAGTTAAGCCTCTCTCATAAACTAGCTCGTTGATTAACAAGATGATCAAGGTTTCGATCATGGACATTGGATGTTGTTAATAACGGATCACAACATTAGTGTAATGATGTGATGAACATTCATCCAAGTATAGCATTACGATCAAAGTCATTGAGTTTATATTGCTATAACAACTTACGAAGTGATCCTAATCCTTAGACCATGAGATCATGTCAATCACTAACACGGAAGAGTTTCTTGATAACATCAAACGTCACACCGTAACGGTGATTATAAAGATGGGTTCGAACTAATAAAGTGTTATGTTGAGGCTCATGGATCAAGAGTGGAATTTGTTCATCCCGATGACGGATAGATATATACTGGGCCCTCTCGGTGATATCACATTGATTAGCTTGCAAGCAAGTGATTTGATCACTAGAATGTTATATCACGGAACGAGAAAAGAGTGCATGTCGATGAGATCAAACTAGGTATGGAGATACCGATGATCGAATCTCGGACATGTAATATATCGTGAGACAAAGGGATTAAGATACTAGCGTAAAAGGTTCCGACGATCACAAGAAAGTCATCGTTGAATGTGTGGGAGTCGATGTATGGGTCTCGGATCCGCTTCGATTATTGATCCGAGAGGGTCTCGATCATGTCCGCATTATTCACGAACCGTAGGGTGACACACTTAAGAGACACCGACATCCAATTGGAGCAAAAGTTTCATGCCGAAAGAATAAACAAGCGCAGAATTTATTTCACTAGATACCGAAAGCAGGTTTTGGGTGAAATTGCATAAAGTGGTTATGCATGTGAAATAGAATTCTAGCAAGGGGTTATTGTGAATGTTTGTCATTAAAGTAATTGACAAAATTCTGAATAAAATAAAAGAGTTTTATTTAATGAGAGTTTGCATTAAATTTGGTGGAAATTTAATGGGAATTTTGAGTGGGATTTTGAGTGGACTTTTGAAGGGTCATTTTGTGAGTGGAGTGTCCACCCACATGATGAGGGAGGGCAAGGGGCAGCCCCATGCAGCCACCCCTTGGGGTTCCCCCTCCTCCTATAAAAGGAGCCCTCCTCTCACTTCTCACTCACACCTCCTCGTGAAGGATCTCTCTCCCCTCTAGAATTTATCCCCATGGTCTCGGACTAGCGAGATACATGTTCCCGTGGCTTTCGGCAAGAAAGAGTTGTGCTTCACTGCATCGCTGGGCGAGGAGGCGGAGGTTGCTCGGTGCCTCGAGCGTGTGCGAGACGGATGCCTTGCTGATTTGCGGCGCTAGGACTTCCTCTCGATCTTGAGATCGGCAAGAGATCGTCTACATCAACCACGAGTTTGGACTCGTTAAACTTTGTCGGTCTTCAAGGGTATGTTCTCTACGGATGTACATCCGCCCGTTGTTTGTATCTAGTATAAATAGATCTTGGTATTTAGTTCACACCGTAGGAAAATTTTTGTTTTCTATGCTGCGAACCCTTCAAATCTTCCTTAGTGTACCTAGTGTTCTTAGTGTGCTTCTCAGGTTCTTCTTCAATTTCTTCCTGATCAAGAGCATCATTGTTATCATTACCACTTTCAGTTTCAGCATCAGAGACATATATACTATTAGGATCTATAGGAGGTTCAGAGGGTTCCTCAACTGTTTTATGTTTCTTTTTCTTTCTCTTATGAGGACTACCACTACTTTCAGATTGTTGAAAATCCTGCTCACTTCTTTTAGGATGTCCTTCAGGATATACAGGATCTTGAGTGGCAGCACCACCCCTAGTTCTAATTCCATAAGCATGTTTTCTATAGAAGCATTAACTACATATCTTTTTGTACCTTAGCAAGTTGATCAATTTGGGTTTGAACCATTTGAAAGTGTTTACAAAGCATTTTAACATCATTAGCAATTATTTCCACAATATCTTTCAACTCATTAATAGATATAGAGTTTTCCAATAAATGATTCCGAACTTGTTTATTAAAATTACCTAGTTTAACAATAAAAATGTCAAGTTCCTCTAAGCATTGATCAGGAGGTTTACCATAGGGAATATCACCTTCATCAAAGTGTTGGAGAGAGTGTACCTCAATAGTGGATGGGTGGGGAATTGGCTTACATAATTCTTCTATAGGAGGTATATTCTTCACATCTTCAGATCTAATACCTTTCTCCTTAAGACATTTCTTAGCTTTTTTCATCACTTCATCATTTAATGCAATCACTCCCCTCTTCTTTGGTGTTGGTGTTGGATCTAGTTCAGGAAAAAAATGGTTCAGGAGTAGTAGGATCAGGTGTATTTAGCTCAGTTGAAGTCCAATCATCATAATTCTTGCTTATTTTAGCCATTAATTCTTCAGCTTCTGCAGGAGTTCTTTTCCTAAAAACACAATCAGCAAAACTATCTAGGTATGTTCTAGAATCATCAGTTAGTCCATTATAATAGATATCAAGAAGCTCATTTTTAGGCAATGGACATCCAGGATGTGCATGGATCAAGGAACAAAACCTTGTCCATGACTCAGGCAATTTCTCTTCTTCTCCCTGCTTTAAATCAAAAAATTCTGCAAAGTAGCATGTCTAGCACTAGGAGGAAAATATTTCTGAAAGAAAGAAGCAATCAAGCAATCAGGGCTATCAATGGATCCATGAGGTAATCTATTAAACCAAGCTTTAGCTTCTCCTTTTAGTGAAAAAGGGAAGATCTTTGTAACAAAGTACTTACGCATCTTAAAATCATCAGAGAATAAGGCACTCATAGTGGAAATCTCATTCATATGTGCCACATCACTTTCATTCTCAGTCCCACAAAAAGGTTCTTTCTCAACAATGCTTATATAGGATAAATCAAGAGAGAAATCATAATCTTTTATCTTTAATGTCTATGGGAGAAGTAGCAAACTTAGCATCAGGAGACAGCTTAGGAATAATAGTACGTCTCTCAAGGAGACTCCTAATAGCACTAGCACCACGTGTGTTTTGGTACTCTTTAATAAATTTATCAGTCATTTCAATGTAACCATCATTAATATGATATCTCTCTCTATACTTAGGTGAGCTAACAGGTGTAATAGTGTCTTCACTAGGAGTTTCAGTGTTTCCCAATATAGTTCTAGCAATTGTAGCATCTAGGAGAGGACCTAATGAACCACTTGCATCAAGCACAATAGAAGTAACATCATGAGTATCAGAAGCAAACAGATTCAACAGTAGTAGTAGTGTGTGTAGCATGTGTATGTGGTGGTGGTGTAACGAGCTTACTTATAACAGACGGTGAATCAAGAGTAATATAGGTGTTTAGGACTGTACCTCTTCTTGTAATGGATGGTAAAATAGGAAACTTTCCATCACGAGACTTCCCCATGATGAAAGGAATAGCAGTGAATAATAATAGATCTAAGTGAACGTACAAATAAAGCTATGCTCCCCGGCAACGACGCAAAAAAATAGTCTTGATGACCCACAAGTATAGGGGATCGCAAAAGTCTTCAAGGATAGTATAACCCAATTTATTGATTCAACACAAGGGGAGCCAAAGAATACTTATAAGACTTAACAACTGAGTTGTCAATTCAGCTGCACCTGGAAATAGTCTTGCTCATAGCAGTTTATCAGTAGCAATAGTTTTGTAATAGAAATAGCAAAGTATCAGCAGCGGTAAAACAAATGCAGCAGTAACAATAGTAGAAAACAATAGGATATGAGTGCGGTAGGCATAGGGATGGATGGACGGGCGTTGCATGGACAAGTCTAAACATGTAACTTCAATATCTAGGACATTTCTAGATAAATAAGATAAAGCATCCAAGTACTAAACAATCATAGACATGTGTTTCATATATAGTCATACGTGCTCGCAATGAGAACTTGCACAACATCTTTTGTCCAGCCAGCCCGTTGTAGTGGGGCCTCAAGGGAATCTACTGGCAATTAAGGTACTCCTTCTAATAGAGAACCGGATCAAAGCATTAACACTCCATGAACACATGTGATCCTCACATCACAGCCATCCCCTCCGACTGTCCCAATTTCTGTCACTTCGCGGCCTTTGGATCCGGAAAATGATATGTGTACAAAACTTGCAGATAAGATCAGAAACAATATTATCATCATGAATCAATAACATGTTTAGATCTGAGATCATGGCACTCGGGCCATAGTGACAAGCATTAAGCACAACAAGTTGCAACAAAGTAAAATAGCATTAATAGAGATACTAGGCACCAAGCCCTAACAATGTTATTTGATTACATGATAGAACTCATCCAATCCCTACCATCCCCATAGCCTACAGCGGGGGATTACTCACTCATGGATGGGGAAACATGGATGGTTGATGGAGAGGCATCAGTGATGATGATGGTGATGATCCTCTCCAAATTCCCCTTCCCGGCAAGGTGCCAGAATGGAGTTTCTGGTTCTGAATCATGGTTTATGGTGGTGGCGGCGCAGCGGAACTCTTCCTGGAAAAACTTAGACCCCCCCTGAGTTTTTTGGTCAAGAGGCATCTTATAGGAGAAGAGGGAGGCCGAGGGGGTGCCCGAGGCGGCCACACCCCTCCCAGGAACAACCAAGCCTAGCCCGTGCAGCCAGGCCTGGGCCGTGCGGCCAGGGTGTGTGGGACCCTCGGAGCCCCACTCCATCTCGTCTTCTGGTTCCATGAGTCTTCTGGTGAAATAGGATTTTTGTCATATTTTCCGGGATTTTTCCTAATAGCTGATTTTCTGCACAAAAACTAGACACCAAGGTAATTCTGCTGAAAATAACATCAGTCTGTGTTAGTTGTGTCCAAATCACATAAGTTTAGAGGAGAAATAATAACAAAAGTGTTCGGGAAAGTAGATACGTTTTGGACATATCATGGGTATTCTAGAGGAATAGTTGAGGCCTATGTATCAAGATAGGGATTTGTTCACCCGCGTGACGAGAAGATAAGTACACACGGCCAACTTGGTGAGATTAGATCCATAATGTTGCAACATGTGACTAGGTCACCGAGATTGAATATCACGAGAACAAGTAAAAGAGAACTTGTCGGTAACGAGATTGAACAAGGTATATGATACCGATGGTCGAATCTCGGACAAGTCAGTATCAAAGCAACAAAGATAATTAGACTCGATGTTTATAGTTCAAATGACATCAAACATCGTGGAATGTATAGATGGGCATCCCGGTCCCGCTACTAATCATTGGTGAAAATCATGTCTGTGCCATTCCCGAGACGTTGGGGTAACACACTTAAGGGTGCGATGATGCTAGGAGATCATTATGGAATTTTCAGAATCACAGAATGAGAGAGAAGAGAAAACCGAAAGTGTTTCATGAGAGAACCGGAATCGTTCCGGGAGGTTCCGAAGTCGTTCGGAGTGAACCAAAAGGTACTTCAGATCAAATGAGATTTGATAATATTTATTCCATATTAAAATGCAATTAATATTAAATGTATATATTTAAACTTGAATGTGGAGGGAAACTTCCACTAATGGGCCAAATTCACAGGGAAAAGGTACCATGAGGGAAGCCACCCAAAGGGGGAGGCCCAGCCGCCCAAAGGGGCAAGCAACCACCAAGGGAGGCCACCCGGCCAGCCTAGGGCTATGCACGGGGTAGGGCCCACCTAGCCCTGTCCGGATGGCCCACTGTCCCTTGGCACCACCTTCCCATGCCCCTCCCACCTCCTCTTTTAGTCCCATCCCGGGACTTGAGGGAAGGGAGTCTCCCCCTTTTCCCTATATAAGGACGGTCTTAGGGGTAGGGAAGATACACCAGTAATTCTCTGAGGAATTTTCCTCAGAGAATTCTCTCTCTCTTATTGCTTTCGTGAAGGCGCGGTCCCTAGCAGGACTGTACACGCAAGAGGCGACGCACCTGCAGCACGTCGTTGCGCTGTAGGGATTATATCCAAAGGATCTACTCCGCACTCTCGGCAGGGATTAGAGAACCAGAGGTTTTCATCATACACCATACGTGTGCGAAACCATGAGAGTGTTTTCATTAGTGGCACCTTGGATGTCATGAGTCGGACTGCTGCACGATGGAGCAAGGGGTGACTTGCGGGGAGCTTGGCGACCTTGAGGTCGGCTACTAGTATGACTATATTAACAATGTTCCCCGCGGAACGTTAACCGCATTCGGTCTACAAGGGTATGTTACAGATACGCATGGCCATTACTGCATTACTCCTAGATAGATCCTGGCAGTTAAGTGTGTCCGCGTAGGAAAATGTTGTGTTTTATGCCTCGAACCCCTTCACTAATGTGTTTCCTAGAGTGTCAAAAGCACAATATTCAACATATAGAGGAAAAAACGCTACACCAGCCAGAGTATGCTTGCTAGATGATGTTGATTTTGACCTCAAGTTCAATACGTGTTAGCCAGATGTGAACGATCATCCCATAATGCAAACTTTATAGCTGACAGGTTGGCTTGATGTAATGCCCCAAACCCCTCCACTCGTTTGTTTGCTAGAGTGTCTAAAGCACAATCTTCAGCATATAGAGGAAAAAGCAATACACCAGTGATACATCATAAATGTATCTATAATTTTTGATGCTCCATGCTTGTTTTATATTATTTGTCTTATGTTTTGTCTACACTTTGAGGTATTTTTATACGCTTTCCGGAACTAACCTATTAACAAGATGCCACAGTCCCAGATGCCTGTTTTCTGCTATTTTTGGTTTCAGAAAAGCTAGTAAGGAAATATTCTCGGAATTGGACGGGACAAAATCCAAAGTCAATATTTTACCCGAGAGAACACAAAGTCCAAAGGGCAACCGAAGGGGGGCCACAGGGTTGCCACACCCTAGGGAGATGTGGCCTAGGGGGGGCGCCGCCACCTGGTGTGGGCCCCCTGGCACTTTTCCGACCTTGCCCCATCGCCTATAAAATCACCCTGATGCAGAAACCCTAAGTACCCAATCAATCTTCCACGAAATAGTCCGTAGCCTCTGCCACCATCGTCCCTAGATCGGGAGGGATCTGAAGCTCTTCCCGACATCCTGCCGGAGGGGAGAGATCATCCTGGGGGCCTTCTTCATCACCATGCCTGCTTCCGGAGTGATGCGTGAGTAGTTCACCTTTGGACTATGGGTCCATAGCAGTAGCTAGATGTTTGTTTATCCTCCCTTGTGCTATCATGTTTTAGATCTTGTGAGCTCCATTCATGATCAAGATCATCGTATATGTAATCCTACATGTTGTGTTGGTTGGGATCCAATGGATATTGAGTACTATGTTCAAGATTGATTATTGATTCTATCATGTCTATGTTATTTGTGATCTTGCATGCTTTCCGTTGTTAGTAGATGCTTTGGCCAAGTAGATGCTTGTAACTCCAAGAGGGAGTATTTATGCTTGATAGTAGGTTCATGCCTCTAGTAATCTGGGGAAGTGACAAAAATCTCTAAGGTTATTGATGTGATGTTGCTACTAGGGAGAAAACTACAATCTTTTGTTCATGGAATAATTGTATTGTTTACTTTACACACTTTGCTTAAGGCAATAATCTGTTGCTTGCAACTTAATACCGGAGGGGGTTCAGACGATAACCTGAAGGTGGATTATTAGTCATAGATGCAGTTGGATTACGGTCTATGTATTATGTTGTAATGCCCACACGAATCTCATAGGATCTTTCATGACTTGTACATGCATATGCATATGCATTTTCAATCTATCTTTGCCCAACTGTAATTTGTTCACCCAACATGCTATTTATCTTATGGATAAACACCTCTAGTGAACTGTGGAACCCGGTCCATTCCTTTACCATTGATACACCATCTACTGTTTACTTTCTGCAAGCATTACTACCTTCCACACAATATGTTTAATCCGTTGTATTCAACAAACCAGTGAGATTAACAACCTCACTGTAAGTTGGGGCAAAGTGCTGTGGTTGTGTTGTGTAGGTTCCAAGTTGCTAGCAACACCTTTGGAGTTGTTTCCTTTCTCCTACTGGTTCGATAACCTTTGGTTTCACAAAATGAGGGAAAACTTGTTGTTGTGCTCATCACACCTTGCTCTTGGGGTCTTCCAACAGGATCTACGTCAACCGAGCCACCATCAAGATTTGCTGGCGCCGTTGCCGGGGATATAAGGATAGCTTTATGTACCACCCCGTCCACTGGGCCCGGGGGGTGTCACTCTTGGTAGCTTAATAGGATCTCTAGACTAGCCCCGCAGACTAATACTAGTCTTTTCTGCGCACTTTGTCCTCACTCATGCGTACCCGGTCGGTCACCCATCCTAGAATTGCTCTAGGCCAAGCATGCTTAACTTTAGAGTTCGTTTCAGATGAGCTTCCGGAAAATAAGTTGTAACTTATTGGTATGGGTATCCTATCAATCCTATTAAGTCATGTGCTTCGATCTCACATACACCCACCCTTTAGAAGATCGATGCCCTCATCGATCAAGCACACCCCAGGAGCGTTCCCACTTGGCACGCGTATGTGTGTACAGTGCCGGCACATGTGCCATGCCGTGTCCACTCCGGGACACACGCGCCATGCTCCACATGTCCCGCCACTGACCCGCACACACCCGGCACGCGTATGTGCGTCTAGGGCCGACACATGTGCCATGCCGTGTCCACTCTAGGCCACACGCGTCATGCTCCACATGTCCCGCCACTTACCCGCATACACCCGTTTAACCACGAGGATCGGCTCTGATACCACTTGTAACACCCCGTCCACTAGGCCCGGGGGGTGTCACTCCTGGTAGATGAGCTTCCGAAAAAGAAGTTGCAACTTGTTGGTATGAGTATCCTATCAATCCTATTAAGTCATGTGCTTCGATCTCACACTTTACAAGGGGATTCTCTCACAACCAATCTCTTTACTTTTTTTTGTTTTGCTTAGTTTATTTTGCTTTGCTTTGCTTGTTTCTTCTTTATCAAAAATATGAAAAATTAGTTTTGTTTGGCTTGCTTTTTCTTATAAAACACACACAAAAAAATAGTTCCTACTATAGTTGTTGGTCTGTTATTGCCTTGCTTTGTCATGCTTTCTATCAATGGTTGGTTTATTTGGAAATATTTCTTATTGGCAAGGTGGGTTCACTGAAGAACAAAAATATTATTATAAGGAACACCGGTTGTCACAAAAAGGGAAACACTTATGGGAAAAAATTGATAAATTGAATACCATTGCTAGAAACATGTGCTCTACTTATAATGTTACTTATTGCATTGATAAATCTTGTTGTAGTAGGAGGTATAAACACCTCCCTTTTCAATGTGAGTATAATGATAATGTTACCATATCTTCTTATGTAAAAGGAAATTATGACTTTATGATGTGGAACAAATTGAAGAATTTATTGCTTTGAAGGGTGCATTTGAACTTGCTAGTTTGCTTGAAAATACTGATGATTCACCTTATAAATATTAGGTTTATGATATACTTAAATTTTGCTTTGATAATTACAAGGAAGAAATGGCTATATTCTTGAATATATTAATAGATGCTTTCCACAAACGGAAGAGACTAATGCCTTGTAGGAGCTTATGGAAGAAGAAATTGCTGAAATGGAAAGCTCATTAGATGAAAAAGAGGAGGAGAGTGATGAACAAAAGGAGGATGAATGTTATGTTCTTGTGGATCCTTTTGAAATATCTACTTTGGGTAAAACCTGTGATAATAATTGTGCTCCTGTTATCTATGATAATCCATGCTATTTTGATAAATCTTATAATAATCCTTTATTTGCGCCTAATTTCGAAATGAATGGTACTAAAGAGTTTTGCTTAGAAAATGTTTATGATAAAGCTCTAGATGATGGTCCTATATTGGTTGATAATATTAATAGTACTACTATTGAAAATTAAATTGGAGAGGTCTTGACTTTATCTTGGAACCCCATACCTCTTGAGAATGATCAGTCATCTTGTTATAAAATTGCTATAAGTGGGTTTGAAGGTTTGAATCCCACTATTTTTGGGCTTTATAAGAATTATGTGTTTGTAGATCATGAAAAGCATACTTTATGTGATAGTTATATTGTCGATTGTATTCATGAGGCTACTGAAAATTATTATGAGAGAGGAAAATATGGTTGTAGAAGTTTTCATGGCACTGAAACACCTCTCTATATGCTGAAAGTTTTGAAGATAATCTTGTTTTATCTTCCTATGCATGTGACGCGGCTCAGTTATATAGAGCTTCGTTGGGAGACCCCAAGAGTAAGGTATGATGATCACAGCGACAAATTTTCCCTCAGTTATGAAACCAAGATTATCGGACCAGTAGGAGCAAGGAAACAACTCCAAGGTGTTCCTAGCAACTTGGAATCCCGCACAGCACAAACTCAAGATTTTGCCCAAACTTACAGTGAGGTTGTCAATCTCACTGGTTTTCTGAAAACAAAGAATTAAATGTATAGTGTGGAAGGTAATGGTTGCTTGCAGAAAGTAAATAGTATCAATAGATGATGTATCAATGGTAAAGATTGGACTAGGGTCCACAATTCACTAGAGGTGCTCTCCTTAAGATAAATAACATAACATGCTGGGTAAACAAATTACAGCGGGGCAATTAACAGGACATAGTAAGGCATAAAAATACAAATACTAGACATTCATGATACCTATGAGATTCGATTGGGCATTACAACAATATACATAGACGGCCATCCAACTGCATCTATGACTAGTAATCCACCTTCAGGTCATCATCCGAACCCCCTCCAGTATTAAGTTGCAAGCAACGGATTTAAGAAATGTGTGTAAAGTAAACAATACAATTGTTCCATGAACAAAAGATTGTTGTTTTATCCCTAGTAGCAACAGCACATCTACAACCTTAGAGATTTCTGCCACTTCCCCAGATTCAATAGAGGCATGAACCCACTATCGAGCATAAATACTCCCTCTTGGAGTCACTAGCATCTACTTGGCCAAGATAGCTACTAGAAACGCAGAGCATGCAAGATCTCAAACAACACATACATGATAGAATCAATAATCAATCTGATATAGCAATCTCAATATCCATCGGATCCCCACAAACACAACATGTATGATTAAAAATAGATGATCTTGATCATGAACGAAGATCACAAGATCTAAAAATGATAGCACTGATGCGGCTCAGATCACTGTAGAGCTTCGTTGGGAAACCCCAAGAGGAAGGTATGATGAGTACAACGATAAGTTTTCCCTCAGTATGAAACCAAGGTTATCGAACCAGTAGGAGGAAGGAAATGCCTCAAAGGTGTTGTTAGCAACTTGTAACCCTGCACAACACAAACTCAAGACTTTGCCCCAACGAACAGTGAGGTTGTCAATCTCACCGGTTTGCTGAAAACAAAGGATTAAACGTATGGTGTGGAAGGTAATGGTAGCTTGCAGAAAGTAAACATTAGCAGTGGAAGATGTATCAATGGTAAGGATTGGACCGGAGTCCAAAGTTCACTAGAAATGTTATCCTCAAGATAAATAACAAAACATGCTCGGTAAACAAATTACAGCGGGGCAATTGAAAGGACAGAGTAAGGCATAACAATGCAATACTCGACATTCATGATCCTATGAGATTTGATTGGGCATTACAACAATATACATAAACCTCCATCCAACTGCATCTATGACTTGTAATCCACCTTCAGGTTATCATCCGAACCCCCTCTAGTATTAAGTTGCAAGCAATCGATAACTGCTTTAAGCAATGTGTGTAAAGTAAACAATACAATTGTTCCATGAACAAAAGATCGTTGTTTTCTCCCTAGTAGCAACAACACATCTACAACCTTAGAGATTTCTGTCACTTCCCCAGATTCAATAGAGGCATGAACCCACTATCGAGCATAAATACTCCCTCTTGGAGTCACTAGCATCTACTTGGCCAAGATAGCTACTAGAAACTGAGAGCATGCAAGATCTCAAACAACACAAACATGATAGAATCAAAAGATAGAATCATTAATCAATCTGACATAGTAATCTCAATATCCATTGGATCCCCGCAAACACAACATGCATGATTCAAATAGATGATCTTGATCATGAACGGAGCTCACGAGATCTAAACATGGAAGCACAAAGGAGGAGAAACAACCATTTAGCTACTGTATGGACCCATAGTCTAAGGTGGAACTAGTCACACATCATACCGGAGGCTGGCATGGTGATGAAGAAGGCCTTCGGGATGATCTCTCCCCTCTAGAAGGGTGCCGGGATGGTGGTAGTGTCTATAGACTGTTTCGTGGAGATATGACCGGGTACTTAGGTTTTTGGTATTGGGGGCTTCTTATAGGCAAAGGGGGAGATCGAGGGGCTGCCCAATGCGGCCGCACCCCCCATGAGCGGGCGAGGCCTGGCCGCGCGGCCAGGGGGTGTGGGGCCCTCGTGGCCCTCGTCTGTCTCGTGTTCTGGCTCCATGTTCTCCTCGATGAAATATTGACTTTGGCTTTTGTCCCATCCAATTCCGAGAATATTTATTTTCTGGCTTTTCTGGAACCAAAAACAACATAAAATAGGCAACTGGCACTGTGGCATCTTGTTAATAGGTTAGTCCCAGAAAATGTATAAAAATAACTCAAAGTGTAGACAAAGCAAAGCAAAGTGGATACAGAACAAACATGGAACATCAAAAATTATAGATACGTTTACGACGTATTAAGAATCCCCAAGCTTAACTCCTGCTCTTCCTCGAGTAGGTAAGTGATAAAAAGAATAATTTTTGAGGTGACATGCACCATCACAATCAAGATCAAACCAGTTGCAAGCATTGAAAGCTGGGATCAAAGTACTCTAAACATGAGCATGAAATATGAAGTTCTAATAGTAAGACAAAGCAACTTTGTTGCAACATGAAAGGATACAAACAAAGATTCATGAATAACAATGCATTGAAAGACGTTTGTTTGTTTCACATATAAAAAACATAGCATAGTGGCATTCAGCTTGTCCCTCATGGAGTATCAAACCATAAATGCATAGGACACCTTTAAAGTTCATAAGGGTGACTAGATACAAATAGTTCAAGAACAAGCAATATCAACAATATGAATCAATCAATAAGTTTTGGGACAATGCACATAGAACTAAGAATGGCAACTATGCTCTCTTAATTGGTGCCTAAGGATAGAAGGTGGAAACTCAATATAAAAGTGCAGGAAAGGCCCTTCATAAGGGAAGCAGGGATTTCAAGTTTCATAAAGAGCTTCCAAAAATTATGGTACTTGTTAGCTTTAAGATCTCATTGCCCCTATCATAAGAATCTTGAAGTGATTAAGGTTAAAGTGAACAAAATATGGAGTATATGCTTGACAAAGTATAAGTTGGCAATCTCATGTCCCTTGAGTATGAGGGTCGCTCCTCATGCTACTCAACTTTAGTTACCGGTAAGTTCTTGTCATAGTAAGTACATGTGTATCAAATAGAACCGCCAACGGGGTACCCCCTGCCCCATGATACAGGAGCTATCCCATATAAAAATGACAAGGCAAGCAGACAATGAGCATCTCAGCAATCTTCTTATTTACCATGGGAAAATGGTGCGTTTTTCTCTCTTTCCTCTTTTCTCCTCTTTTTTTCTTAATATCTCTTTTTATATCTCTCTTTTTATAAGAAAAATGCTTCATAGATTGCTCACTATGGTGATGCTGTAAGTTTCCACCATGATTAGGCATGGCTTAGGCTAGCGGCCCAGGAGTTTCTCTAACACACATACATAACTTCATGGACTTACAAGCTCCCCTTTCATTTCACACCAACGACATCCATAAACAGAAGAGTATGCTATCAACTGGGTAGATATTTCCAAGTGTTGAAAGCGTTCCCCATGACAACACGGTTATGCTTCCCAACTTATAAGTGCAAGCATATACAACATAGATGACACAATGGTTCAATTTTATTAGGGGCAAGAAAAATAATGTGTGTCATCAAGTTTGTGAGAGCTTTAATCACTATTTTTTCACACAACAAGTTTAATTTAGAAGATAGATAAAACAAGAATATACTTGGAATGATGTAACACACCATGCATAGGAATTTATAGTGGAAACTTTGGAATAAATTAGTTTATTGGGAGTTGGATGCATGAGTAGAGCTTACTCAATACAAGTGGAGGCTAGCAAAAGATTGGGAGCGACTAACTAAGAGAGCAATAATGGCCATAATCATGCAGAGCGACAAAACATTACTAATCAAAGCATAAAGTGGTACCACAAGTCAAAAACTAAATGATCATAGAGGCTAAGGTGACTGGTTCATAGTCATAACATGGTGTGAGCATGTGCCAAGTCAACCCAGACAAAACATCAAAGGAGAATACCATAATACTATGCTTTTGTATGCTAAAACAACGCATGATTATTTCAAGGAACATTAAGAAATCCTAATTGTTTGGAACAAGTCATGCTACAACAATAATCACTAAGCATAAGGTCAAAACAACATCTAGCATGACATGATAAAGTGTAAGTCACAGTCAAAGCAAGCTCCTTCTTGTACTACTAAAGCAAGAACTTCCTACTCCTATCCAACACCAATCAACTTATTTGAAACAACACGGCGAAAGCAGGGGTCCAACTACTTTATTCAAGCAAACTGAGAAAACAAAAACTAATATGCTCTAAGAACAACACAACTGTGCATGAAACAATAAAAACGAAGCGTCTAGAAAGAGACCTGAGATTTTTATTGATGAAGAAGGGGATGCCTTGGGCATATCCAAGCTTTGATGCTTGTACCTAATGAATATTTATTGGGGTAACATGGGGTGGCATCCCCAAGCTTGAGATTTTGTCCATTCTTCATCTCATTACGTCATTCTTCCCCTGCACATGAAAATTTCCTTCATACAAAACTTCACACAATCTTCATTAGCAACATTAGTGCATTCAAAAGTAATAAACCTTTGGGTTTTGTTCAACACAGCAAAACATCCATTAAGAACACAAGTTACTGTAGCAATTCCTTTTTAAAATCTCAATTTACCCAAAAGAACTAAAAAAAATCGATAAGAGGCAAATGCAAATAATAGCAGAAATTTGTCAAAACAGACCAGTAGGTAAAAACCGATTTTTTTTAAGACCTTCTGTTGCTCAAATCAAAAAGTGTTGAGCTAAAAAAAGTTATCTAATAACCTGGGGGATTTACTCAGAAAATTATAGCTCATTCCGACATATAGAGATTGTTCACAAATTTTTACAGTCAAGCACAAAAATCTGTTTCGGGACAGCACTTCCCCAAATCTTACTTCTCTCTCATTAGAGGTTATTCTTGGCACATAAATCAAATAAAAATGGTAAGAAGTGGTTATTACAGAAGTAATAACTTCCAAGACTCAATAAAACTATTGGGTTATCTTCCAAGAAGTACTTTTCTTTAACGCCTTTAAGTTAGGCACAAGAAACAAGAATCAAGTATTTTCAAATGAAGAAGCATTAACATCAAATTTTGCTTTCAAAGGAGGAGCAAAAGGTAACTTCTCTCTCCTCATAGGGAAGTGTTCAATACCTTTCTTGAATGGTAATTTATATTTAATGGTGCCTTCTTTCATACCAATGATGGCACCAACAGTTCTAAGAAAAGGTCTCCCCAAAGTCATAGGACAAGAAGCATTGCATTCAACATTCAAAACATAGAAATCAATAGGTACATAGGCATTGTTAACCATAATAATAACATCATTAATACTCCCCATGAGTTTCTTCTTAGCATTATCATCAAGTGGGACATCTAAATAGCAATCTTCCAAAGGTGGCAAATCAAGCATTTCATAAATCTTTCTAGGAATAATAGAGATACTAGAACCAAGGTCACATGAAGCTTTGAGATCAAAATCATTCACTTGCATATTAATGATGGGTTCCCAACTATCTTCTACTTTCCTAGGAATAGAAGCTTTGTGTTTCAATTTTTCTTTCTTAATTTTAATGAGAGCATCTGTAATGTGTTTTGTAAAAGCCATATTCATAGAACTAGCATTAGGACTTCTAGAAAGCTTTTGGAGGAACATAATTACTTCATAAATATTGCAACCATTAAGATCAAAATCAAACTTAGCATCACAAGTAGTAGACTTATTGTTTTTAGGCATTGTTGTAGGAGGAATGGGGACTTCTTGTGCTTTACTAGCATCAATATTGGTGGTGGCAATAGCACAAATACTATTGTTTTTAGTAATTTATTATTCTCTTTCCCACTTAGCATGCAATTTAGCTAACAATCTAACATTTTCATCAATAGTAACTTGTATGGCATGATTAGAAACAAAGGTACTTTCCAAGGTTTTAGGTTTAGCAGCCATCTTATTAATCAAAGAGGATTGTGCTTCAGACAAAGATGAAATATTTTTCTCTACATTCAAAAGTTTTTCCTCCACAGTCTTATTGAAAGTGGTTTGTTTACTAATTAAGTCTTTAAGCATGACTTCAAGTTCAGAGTGAGCACTTCTATTGTTGTTGTAGGAATTTCCATAAGTATTACCATTATTGGGAGGATAAGGCCTATAATTATTACTACCAAAATTATTCCTATAGGCGTTGTTGTTGAAATTGTTATTTATAATGAAGTTCACATCAACTAGCTCTTCTTGAGCAACCAAAGAGGCTAAAGGACATTATTTTGATAAATAAGAGCTTTTCCATTAACAAGCATAACCATATAACATCAATTTTATCACTTAAAGAGGAGGTTTCTTCAACAGAATTTACCTTCTTACCATGTGGAGCTCTCTTAGTGTGCCATTCAGAATAATTAACCATCATATTATCAAGGAGCTTTGTTGCAGCACCCAAAGTAATGGTCATAAAGGTACCTCCAGCAGCAGAATCCAGCAGATTTCTTGAAGAGAAGTTTAACCCTGCATAAAAAGTTTGGATAATCATCCAAGCAGTCAGTCCATGAGTGGGACAATTCTTTATCAAAGATTTCATTCTTTCCCAAGCTTTAGCAACATGTTCATTATCAAGTTGTTTAAATTTCATTATTTCACTTCTCATAGATATAATCTTAGAAGGAGGATAGTATTTTCCAATAAAAGCATCTTTGCATTTAACCCAAGAATCAATACTATTTCTAGGCAAGGATAGCAACCATTCTTTAGCTTTTCCTCTCAAGGAAAAAGGAAACAATTTGAGATTAATAATATCTCCATCTACATCCTTATATTTTTGCATCTCACAAAACACATCAAAGTTATTAAGGTGGGCAGCAACATCATCAGAACTAGCACCAGAAAATTGCTCTTTCATAACAAGATTCAACAAAGAAGGTTTAATTTCATAAAAGGCAGCATCAGGAGCAGGTGGAGCAATAGGTGTACTCAGGAAATCATTGTTGTTGGTGCTAGTGAAGTCACACAACTTGGTGTTCTCGGCAGAATTCATTTTTGCAAGGGTGAAGCAAGCCAACAGCAGCAACAACTAGAGTAGGAACTAGGTTTTTTGTGTTTTTAATAATAAAAATAAAAACAAAGGAAACTAGTTTTTTTGTATTTTTTGGTAAAAGGAAGCAAGAAAAAAAATCAAAATAAACTAAGCAAAACAAAAACAAAGTAAAGAGAATGGTTGTGAAAGACTCCCCTTGTGAAGCTGTCCTTGACTCCCCGGCAACGGCGCTAGAAAATATCCTGACGCGGCTCAGTTATATAGAGCTTCGTTGGGAGACCCCAAGAGGAAGGTATGATGAGCACAGCGACAAATTTGCCCTCAGTTATGAAACCAAGGTTATCGAACCAGTAGGAGCAAGGAAACAACTCCAAGGTGTTGCTAGCAACTTGGAATCCTGCACAACACAAACTCAAGACTTTGCCCCAACTTACAGTGAGGTTGTCAATCTCACTGGTTTGCTAAAAACAAAGGATTAAACATATAGTATGGAAGGTAATGGTTGCTTGCAAAAAGTAAACAGTAACAGTAGATGATGTATCAATGGTAAATATTGGACCAGGGTCCACAATTTGCTAGAGGTGCTCTCCTTAAGATAAATAACATAACATGTTGGGTAAACAAATTATAGCGGGGCAATTGACAGGACAGAGCAAGGCATAACAATGAAAATACTAGACATTCATGATTCCTATGAAATCGATTGGGCATTATAAAAATATACATAGACCTCCATCCAACTGCATATATGACTAGTAATCCACCTTCAGGTTATCATCTGAACCCCCTCCAGTATTAAGTTGCAAGCAACGGATAACTGCATTAAGCAATGTGTGTAAAGTAAACAATACAATTGTTCCTTGAACAAAAGATTGTTGTTTTCTCCCTAGTAGCAACAACACATCTATAAACTTATAGATTTTGGTCACTTCCCCAGATTCAATAGAGGCATGAACCCACTATCGAGCATAAATACTCCCTCTTGGAGTCACTATCATCTACTTGTCCAAGATAACTACTAGAAACAGAGAGCATGCAAGATCTCAAACAACACAGACATGATAGAATCAATAATCAATCTAACATAGAAATCTCAATATCCATTGGATCCGTGCAAACACAACATGTATGATTACAAAAAGATGATCTTGATCATGAATGAAGCTCACAAGATCTAATCATGATAGCACAAAGGAGGAGAAAAACCATCTAGCTACTGTATGGACCATAGTCCAAGAGTGAACTACCCAATAGTTTTAGTTGAGTCTTGTAAGTTATTAGTTATTTAATAACCTCTCCTTATCCTTTTTGTGTGATTTTTTGTGCCAAGAATAACTTCTAATGAGAGAGAAGTAAGATTTGGGGAAGTTGTTGTCCCGAAACAGATTTTTGCGCTTCACTGTAAAAATTCGTGAAAAATCCCTGTACGTTGGATTGAGCCGTAATTGCCCCAGGTTGTTATCTAACTTTCATTAGTTCAACACTTTTCTATTTGAGCAACAAAAGATTTTCAAAAAATTGGTTTTTACCTGTTGGTCTGTTTTGACAGGTTTCTGCCATTATTTTCATATGCCTGTTATCGGTTTGTTTTTTAGTTCTCTTCGATCATTTGAGATTTTAAAAGGAGTTTCTACAGTATCTTGTGCTATAATAGAAGTTTTACTTGTGTTGAAACTAAACCCAAAGACCTATTATCTTGAGTACACTAATGTTGCTAATGAAGATTGTGAGAAGTTTTGTACGAAGAAAATTTTCAAGTGTAGGGGAAGAATTATGTGATGAGATGGAGAGTGGACAAAATCTCAAGCTTGGGGTTTCCACCCGTGTCACCCCAAGAAATATTCAAGAAGTACAAGCGTCAAAGCTTGGGGATGCCCAAGGCATCCCCTTCTTCATCAATAAAAACCTCAGGTTTTCTTCCAAAACACTTCATTTTTATCGATTCGTGCACTTTTTGTTGTTCTTGGAGCGTCTTTGATTCTGTCTTTTGTTTGCTTTTGCTTTGTTTGTTGAATAAGTTGGTCGGACCCCAACACTCCTATTTTGGATAAGTCATACCTAGTTCTTCATTGTCTAGAACACTAGTTTTCATTCTTTTTGTTCTGTGAGTGTTCTCTTTTGCTAGCTCTACGCTTAGCTTTAGCTTTCTTGTTCTTATTGTTTAGAACTTTTTAGTTCTCCTTTGAAGTATTGTGAGACATGCTCACTGATATTTATTGAGTATTATCTTTGTGAGTTGTTTCAAATAAGTCGATTGGTGTTGGAAAAGAGTAGGAAGTTTTCATGCTTAAAGTGGTACAAAAGGAGCTTGTTTTGACTGTGGCTTAGACTTTATCATGTCATGTTATATGTTTCTTTGACATTATGCTTAGTTATTATTGATTTAGAATGACTTGTCTCAAACAAATGAGATTGCTTAATGTGCCTTGAAAGAATCATGCGTTGTTTTAGCATACAAAAGCATAATATTGTGGTATTATCCTTTGATGCTTTATTTGGGTTGACTTGGCACATGATCACACCATGTTAAGACTATAAACCAGTCACCATTATCCTCTATGATCATTTAGTTTTTGACTTGTGATATCACTTTATGCTTTGATTAATAATGTTGCCGCTCTACATGATTATGGCCATTATTGCTCTCTTAGTTGGTCGCTCCGAGTCTTTTGCTAGCCTCCACTTGTACTGAGTATGAGCTCTACTCGTGCATCCAACTCCCAAGAAACCAAGTTATTCCAAAGAGTCCACTATAAATTCCTATGCATGGTGTGTTACACCATTCCAAGTATATTCTTGTGATTAATTATCTTCCAATTAAAAAGTTACTTTGTTATGAGAAAAATAGTGATTAAAGCTCTCACGAACTTGATGGCACACTTTAATTTCTTGCACTTAATAAACTTGAACCATTGTGTCATCTATATTTTATATGCCTGCACTTATAAGTTAGGAATTAGTAGAACCATGTTGTCATGGGGAACACTTTCAACACCTGTACATATTACCCAGTTGATATCATGATCTTTTGTTTATGGATGTCGGCGGTGTGAAATAAAAGGGGATCATGTAAGTTCATGGATTATTATATATGTGTTAGAGAAACGCCTGGGCGGCTAGCCTAAGCCATGCCTAATCATGGTGGAAACTTGCAGCATAACCATAGTGAGCAATCTATGAAGCATTATTCTTATAAAAAAGAGATAGAAAAAAGATAAAAATAAAGAAAAAAGAGGAGAAGAGAAAAAAGCACCATTACCATGGTAAATAAGAAGATTGCTGAGATGCTCATTGTCTGTTGCCTTATCATTTTGATATGGGATAGCTCCTGTATCATGGGGAAGGGGTACCGCATTGGTGGTTCTCTATGATACACATATACTTACAATGACAAGAACTTCCTTGTGACTAAAGTTGGGTAGCATGAGGAACGACCCTCATACTCAAGGGACATGAGATTGACAACTTATGATTTGTCAAACATATACTCCATATTTGTTTTACTTTAACCTTAACCACTTCAAAGATTCCTATGATGGGGGCAATGAGAGCCGAAAGCTAATTAGTATCATAATTTTTG
The DNA here is from genome assembly GCA_030063025.1 of Avena longiglumis. NCBI lineage: Eukaryota > Viridiplantae > Streptophyta > Magnoliopsida > Poales > Poaceae > Avena > Avena longiglumis. Next base: position 417,747,575 of record CP125979.1, on the reverse strand, counting down.
GAATCTCTTTATGAAACTTGAAATCCCTACTTCCCTCTATGAAAGGCCTATCTTTTACTTTTTATGTTGAGTCTCCATCTTCTATCTTTATGCACCAATTGAGAGAGCATAGTGGTCATTCTTAGTTCTATGTGCATTTCTCAAAGCTTATTATTGATTGATTCATAATGTTGGTATTGCTTGTTCTTAAATTATTTGTATCTAGTCACCCTTATGAACTTTGAAGGTGTCCTATGCATTTATGTTTTTCTATTCCATGAGGGACAAGCTGAATACCATTATTCTTATTTTTTCTATATGTGAAACAAACAAATGTCTTTCAATGCATTGTTATTCATGATCTTTTGTTTGTGTTACCTTTCATGTTACAACATAGTTGCTTTGTCTTATTGTTAGAACTACATCTTTCATGCTCATGTTTAGAGTACTTTTATCCTAACTATCAATGCTTTACAAATACTTTGATCAAGAATGTGATGGTGCATGTCACCTAAAAAATTATTCTTTTTATCACTTACCTACTCGAGGGCGAGTAGGAGTTAAGCTTGGGGATGCTTGATACGTCGTAAACATATCTATAATTTTTGATGCTCCATGCTTGTTTTATATTATTTGTCTTATGTTTTGTCCACACTTTGAGGTATTTTTATATGTTTTCCGGAACTAACCTATTGACAAGATGCCACAGTGCTAGTTGCATGTTTTCTGCTATTTTTGGTTTCAGAAAATCTAGTAAGGAAATATTCTCGGAATTGGCCGGGACAAAATCCAAAGTCAATATTTTACCGGAGAGAACACAAAGTCCGAAGGGGGGCCAAAAGGTGGCCACACCCTAGGGAGATGTGGCCTAGGGGGGCGCCGCCACCTGGAGTGGGCCCCCTGGCACTTCACCGACCTTGCCCCATCGCCTATAAATTCACCCCGATGCAGAAACCCTAAGTACCCGATCAATCTTACATGAAATAGTCCGTAGCCGCCGCCACCATCGTCCCTAGATCGGGAGGGATCTGAATTCTCGACATCCTGCCTGAGGGAGAGATCATCTCGGAGGCCTTCTTCATCACCATGCCTGCTTCCGGAGTGATGCGTGAGCAGTTCACCTTTGGACTATGGGTCCATAGTAGTAGCTAGATGTTTGTTTATCCTCCCTTGTGCTATCATGTTTTAGATCTTGTGAGCCCCATTCATGATCAAGATCATCTTATATGTAATCCTACATGTTGTGTTTATCGGGATTAGATGGATATTGAGTACTATGTTCAAGATTGATTATTGATTCTATCATGTCTATGTTATTTGTGATATTGCATGCTTTCCGTTGTTAGTAGATGCTTTGGCCAAGTAGATGCTTGCAACTCCAAGAGGGAGTATTTATGCTCGATAGTAGGTTCACGCCTCTAGTAATCTGGGGAAGTGACAGAAATCTCTAAGGTTGTAGATGTGATGTTGCTACTAGGGAGAAAACTACAATCTTTCATTCATGGAATAATTGTATTGTTTACTTTACACACTTTGCTTAAGGAAATAATCTGTTGCTTGCAACTAAATACCGGAGGGGGTTCAGACGATAACCTGAAGGTGGATTATTAGTCATAGATGCAGTTGGATTACGGTCTATGTATTATGTTGTATTGCCTACATGGATCTCATAGGATCTTTCATGACTTGTACATGCATATGCATTTTCAATCTATCTTTGCCCAACTGTAATTTTTTCACCCAATATGCTATTTATCTTATGGAGAAACACCTCTAGTGAACTGTGGACCCCGGTCCATTCCTTTACCATTGATACACCATATACTATTTACTTTCTGCAAGCATTACTACCTTCCACACAATATGTTTAATCCTTTGTATCCAGTAAACTAGTGAGATTGACAATGAAAGGATACGGATGTCGCCTAGAGGGGGGGGTGAATAGGCGATTAAAACTTTTCCTAGAGTGGCTCAACAAAGTCGGAATAAAACTAGTGTTTACTTTGTAAAGCACAACCTAGAAACAACTAAGGTTTACCTATGTGCACCAACAACTTATGCTAAGCAATACAAACAACAAAGTGATAGCAAGATATATATTACTTCAAGCACGAAGGCTATCACAATGTAAAGTGCATAAGTAAAGAGCTCGGGTATAGAGATAACCGAGGCATGCGGGGACACCGATATTTTACCGAGTTCCTCCCAACATGGAGTACGTCTCGTTTGGAGAGGGGGTGGTATCAAACCACCAACGCCACAAAAGGCCTCCCTTATTCTCCGGTGAATCTCACCCCAATGGGATCGATCCACGCTTCCACTATCGGTGCACTTGTCGGTGTGGCAGGAACCTCTCACAAGGTTGGGGCACAACTCCACAACTTAATTGGAGGCTCCCAACAAACGCCACAAAAGGCCTCAACAAATGCCACCAAGGCCACAAAACCGTCTAGGGTTCCAAGAACCCAAGAGGGACAAGCTCCAATGAGCAATTCAAACCAAATCCTCCGAGGAGAACTCAAACCGATGCAACAAATGCAAATGGCAAGAACACCACAAATATGTGTTGGAGATATGCCCAAGAGGCAATAATAAAGTGGTTATTATCATATCTTCACACTTATGATAAATGTTTACATACCATGCTATAATTGTATTAACCGGAAACATTAATACTTGTGTGATTTGTAAACTAAAATAAGAGTCCCTAGTAAAGCCTCTTGTTAAACTAGCTTGTTGGTTAATATATGATCATGGTTTCCTGATCATGAACATAGAGATGTTATTAACAACAGGATCATATCATTAGGAGAATGATGTGATGGACATACTCCTATAGATAAGCGTAGCATAAAGATCAAGTCATTTCAATAGTTCAATTGCTATATGCTTTCTGATACATAGTAACCTAATTCCTTCGACCATGAGATCATGCATATCACCTTTTCCGGATGGATGCTTTGATGTCATCAAACACCACACCGTAACAGGGTGGCTATAAAGGTGGCATTGAGTGTTCAGAAAGTATTGGTTGAAACACATGGATCAAGAGTGGGATTTGTCCATCCATATGACGGATAGATATACTCTGGGCCCTCTCGGTGAAATGCCATCCGATTAGCTTGCAAGCATGTGACTGGCTCACAAGGGATCACATATCACGGGAACGAGAAAAGAGTACTTATCAGTAACGAGGTTGAACTAGGTATGCAGAGATACCGACGATCATAACCTCGGATAAGTAAACTATCGTGAGACAAAGGGAAATTGGTATCGTATGTAAGTGGTTCATTCGATCGCAAAGTAATCGTAGAAATATGTGGGAGCCATATGAATTTCTAGATTCCTCTATTGGTTATTGTTCGGAGAAGTGTCTCGATCATGTCCGCATAATTCACGAACCGTAGGGAGACACACTTAAGGATTCGACGTTGTTTGAGTAGTTATGGTATTATGAGAAAGAGACCGAATGTTGTTCGGAGTCTCGGATGGGATCCGGGATATCACGAGGTGATCCGGAGAATAAGATTCATATAAGGAAAGTCCCGTTTCGGAGTTCGGGAATGATTCCGGGGTTTTCATCGGGAATGTTCTAGAAGGTTCCGGAATGTCCAAGACTCAGGAGGAAGGGTACATGAATGTGTCATTGCATATTGGGATGATTGCATCATGTACTAAGTGTTCTCGCTGTTCCAAATAAAGGATTAAATTGAATCCTAAATTGAAAAGTCAAATAGCAAGTTTGAAAAGTCAAACGGCTAAAATTGGAAAGAGGGAAAGAGGAAGGAGAGGGAAACCGAGTTGGGGAGGGAATCCCTCCTCCAACCGGCGGCGCCTCCTCCAAGCCGAGTTGGGGAGGGACTCCCCTCCCTCCCCTTGGCCACCGGCCCCTCCACCTATATAAGGAGGGGCAGGTCTCCCTCCTCTAGACACACAAGTTCCTATCCTCTAAATCTAAACCCTAGCCACAGCCTCCGGTTTAGAGCCGTTTTGGTTTAGAGCTTCTAATTGCCCTAGCCTTCGGTTTAGAGCCTTCTAATTGGTGTGTCTAATCCCTAGACCACTAAAGCCTCTCTCATACTCCACCATACTCGCTTCGGCTTAAGGCGAAGCCCTGCGAGATCTCCCCTCTACTTCCGGTACCACGCTGTTGTGCTGCCGGAATCGCGAGGAGAGTGCTACAACCTCCGCTGCCTGCTGGAACAAGGGAGAGGAAGGTCTTCGTCGAGTACCGAACATGTGACCGATCATGAAGCGCTTAACGCAGCCGGAAGGATCGTCTACGCGATCTTGAGATCGGCAAGTGTACGACTACATCACCCACGAGAATCTGCTCTCGTTAACCGCTTTGGAATCTTCGAGGGTGAGTTCCTCTATCTACTCGTTGTTACAATCTAGTAGATAGATCTTGGCTTGTTTTTTTTGTATGCGATAGAAATTTTTTGTTTTCCATGCTACAAACCCCTACAGTGGTATCAGAGCCGTGTCTATATGTAGATCTGTTGCACGAGTAGAACACAATGGTCATTGTGGGCGTTGATGCTTTTATTGTCGATTCCTTCTTGTGTACTTTGCATCTTGCGGTATGTTGGGATGAAGCGGCCCGGGCTAACCTTACATGACATCGTTCATGAGACTTGCTCCACGCTTGACATGCAACTTGTATTGCATAAGTGGCTTTGCGGGTGCCTGTTTCTCCTAGCATAGTTAAGATCCAATTTACAACAGGTGATTAACAATACTAGTATCAATGTTGTGGTTATTGTTCGTAAGTTAGAACGACACTTATTGTAAGCCCCAAACCACATAAAATATGCAAAGAAAATTAGAGGCGTCTAACTTTGTTTTGCAGGGGTGTGCTGTGATGTGATATGGCCATGATTGTGATTATATATGATGTACGCAATGTTCCTTATTGTAAGTCGGCAACCGGTGTTGGAGATATGCCCAAGAGGCAATAATAAAGTGGTTATTATCATATCTTCACACTTATGATAAATGTTTACATACCATGCTATAATTGTATTAACCGGAAACATTAATACTTGTGTGATTTGTAAACTAAAATAAGAGTCCCTAGTAAAGCCTCTTGTTAAACTAGCTTGTTGGTTAATATATGATCATGGTTTCCTGATCATGAACATAGAGATGTTATTAACAACAGGATCATATCATTAGGAGAATGATGTGATGGACATACTCCTATAGATAAGCGTAGCATAAAGATCAAGTCATTTCAATAGTTCAATTGCTATATGCTTTCTGATACATAGTAACCTAATTCCTTAGACCATGAGATCATGCATATCACCTTTACCGGATGGATGCTTTGATGACATCAAACACCACACCGTAACAGGGTGGCTATAAAGGTGGCATTGAGTGTTCAGAAAGTATTGGTTGAAACACATGGATCAAGAGTGGGATTTGTCCATCCATATGACGGATAGATATACTCTGGGACCTCTCGGTGGAATGTCATCCAATTAGCTTTCAAGCATGTGACTGGCTCACAAGGGATCACATATCACGGGAACGAGAAAAGAGTACTTATTGGTAACGAGGTTGAACCAGGTATGCAGAGATACCGACGATCATAACTTCGGATAAGTAAACTATCGTGAGACAAAGGGAAATTGGTATCGTATGTAAGTGGTTCATTCGATCGCAAAGTAATCGTAGAAATATGTGGGAGCCATATGAATTTCCAGATTCCTCTATTGGTTATTGATCGGAGAAGTGTCTCGATCATGTCCGCATAATTCACGAACCGTAGGGAGACACACTTAAGGATTCGACGTTGTTTGAGTAGTTATGGTATTATGAGAAAGAGACTGAATGTTGTTCAGAGTCTCGGATGGGATCCGGTATATCACGAGGTGATCCGGAATGGTCCGGAGAATAAGATTCATATAAGGAAAGTCCCGTTTCGGAGTTCGGAAATGATTCCGGTGTTTTCATCGGGAATGTTCTAGAAGGTTCCTAATGTCAAGACTCCGGGGAAGGGTACATGAATGTGTCATTACATATTGGAATGATTGCATCATGTACTAAGTGTTCTTGCTGTTCCAAATAAAGGATTAAATTGAATCCTAAAACTGAAAAGTCAAATGGCCAGTTTGAAAGTCAAACGGCTAAAACAGGAAACTGTGGGAAACAAGCAAGAGGAGGTTGAAACCAACTTGGAGGAGGAGTCCCTCCTCTCCAAGCCGGCGCGCCACCCAAGGCCGACTTGGGGAGGGACTCCCTCCCCTTGGCCGCCCCTCCCACCTATAAAAGGAGGGGCAGGGCCTCCTCCTCTAGACACACAAGTTCCTATCGTCTAATCTAAATCCTAGCCCTAGACTCCGGTTTAGAGCCGCTTTGGTTTAGAGCTTCTAATTGCACTAGCCTTCGGTTTAGAGCCTTTTAATTGGTGTGTATAATCCCTAGACCACTAATAGCTCTCTCTCATACTCCACCATACTCGCTCCGGCTTAAGGCGAAGCCCTGCGAGATCTCCCCTCTACTTCCGATACCACGCCGTTGTGCTGCCGGAATCGCGAGGAGAGTGATACAACCTCATTTTCTTTGGAACAAGGGAGAGGAAGGTCTTCGTCAATCGAACGTGTGACCGATTGGGAGCGCTGAACGGAACGCCTTGGGAAGGATCGTCTACGCGATCTTGAGATCGGAAGAGTACGACTACATCACCCACGAGAATCTGCTCGTTAACCGCTTTGGAATCTTCGAGGTAAGTTATTCCATCGACTCGTTGCTACAATCTAGTAGATATATCTTGGCTTGTTTGTTTGTATGCGATAGAAATTTTTGTTTTCCATGCTACGAACCCCTACGGGTATCGAGCCGTGTCTATATGTAGATCTGTTGCAGTAGAACACAATGGTCATTGTGGGCGTTGATGCTTTTATTATCGATTGCTTCTTGTGTACTTTGCATCTTGCGGTATGTTGGGATGAAGCGGCCCGGGCTAACCTTACATGACATAGTTCATGAGACTTGCTCCACGCTTGACATGCAACTTGTATTGCATAAGTGGCTTTATGGTGCTGTTTCTCCTAGCATAGTTAAGATCCAATTTACAACGGGTGATCAACAATGCTAGTATCAATGTTGTGGTTCTTGTTCGTAAGTTAGAACGACACTTATTGAAATCCCCAAACCACGTAAAATATGCAAAGAAAGTAGAAGCGTCTAACTTTGTTTTGCGGGGTGTCTGATGATGTGATATGGCCATGATTGTGATTATATATGATGTATGCAATGTTCCTTATTGTAAGTCGGCAACCGGGAGCCATATGGTTGTCTTTAATTTACATTAAGACCCGTGTGTCTATTCAAAGTAGTTGTAATAGTTGAAGCGGTGGACAACAACCATGGAGCGTCATTGACCTTGATGCAATGCGGTAATGATGGAGATCATGTTCGTGCTAGAAGATGGAGATCGGAAGCACAAAGAAGAAAGGCCATATCATATCACATATTATGAATTGCATGTGATGTTAATCCTTTATGCATCTTGTATTGCTTAGTAGACAACGGTAGCATTATAAGATGATCCCTCATGCACATGAATTTCAAGTCATAAAGTGTTCACCCTTAGTTAGCACCGTTGCTAAAGCTTGTTGTTTCGAAGCACCACGTGATGATCGGGTGTGTTAGATTCTACAAGTGTATACAACGTGAGCAAGCCAGATTTGCTCATGCGGAAACTAAGGTTTGATCTTGACGAGCCTAGCATGTACAGACATGGCCTCAGGAACACGGATTACCGAAAGGTAGAACATGAGTCATATAGTAGATATGATGAACATGTTGATTGTTCGCCATTGAAGCTATATCAACTCTCGTTATGATCGGTTTTGATGTGGTGGATTTGGTTCGTGTGATCACTAAAACAATGTGAGGGATATTGTTTTGAGTGGGAGTTCACCTAGATTAATTTAATTATTAATTAGAACTCAATTTATCATAAACTAAATCAAAGTGAATTTGCATAGTTGTTGTAGTCATTGGCATCCGTTTACCACCTTGTGCTTAGTTATAATTGAGATGATAGAACTATAGAATTCTGGTTAGTTACTTTCTGATGGTATCGTATTGTTTTGAAGTGTTAATCTAAAGTTTAAAAGTCCTATTGCAAACTTTCAGTAAGTTCCGGTTACTCCATGAAGTTTAATAATTAGTATTAAATCAAGAGTAACAATTCCAAGTGTTAGTATATAAGTATCATGTTTGTCTCCATGATTCTTGATATTCAAAGGATTCTATTAATATCAAGGTTATCTAGGATCTGAAAGAGTTGTTTCAGAAACCATGATGTATGGAAGATATTGTGATATATGAAACGAAGTTTTGGTTACAACATGATAGAGTATAATATGGCAAAGTTCATGTTCTCATATTTTGATGAGAATTTGCAAAAGGTTGGAGACACTTGTTGTCCTAATCCTCCAAAAGGTTTTGGATAGCAACATTATACTCATGATTCACCATTATAAGCTAAAAGTAGCTTGATCATGGATAATTCCATGATAAGGGTTAATATTTGATGTAGGTAAAATGTTTACTACACCAAGAGATTACTAAAGAAAGGAATTTGAAAGAACACCAAAAACTTAATAATGGTGATCTACTTCAAAGTGCAAGTCCAAAGACATTGGTATTTAACTATACACGCTTTGGACTATGTGTCATATGTATGACTCCACTATTGATGTTGATAGATTCTTTCAAATAGAAAAGGAAATACTGAAAGAGAATCACATAAATATATGGCAGAAAAGAAAAGACTAGAATTGTTCAGCTTGAGTATATAGATGATAGACGTGTTATGGCTATATTCTTTGCTTATTAAACAATGTGGTTCCTAAGTATTTGATACTGAATTTGTTGGTATGAATCGTCATATGAAACAACACAATTCATGAACTACAATGGCCTAAGTAACTAGCAAAAGAATATGTGATGATGTTCATCGAGAACAAATAAAGGGTTATTGTGTTGCTCGTTAAAACATCAAAGCTTGCCTTCAAGATTTATTTTATCAGGTATTATGAGAACAAAAGGGTTGTTCAAATAATTGTCGTAATCCATAAAAGATGGATTCGCAAATCTCGTTGGAGACATCACATCCATAAAACTAGTGCTAAAGATGTCGAAAGACAAATTGATGGAAAGATCACTTAGGAAGTGACATCGCCGTTTAAATTATATTGAAAAGAAAACATGAAGAAACTCCATGTGGATGGAATTTTGGAGTCTTGTGAATTTTGATCACATGACGCTTGTGAAACTTTCCTAGAGATAATTAAAACTTCGTTCGTAGGCCAAAAGGGAACGGATAACTAGCTTGTTGGAACTTGTACATATTGTTGTATGAAATCCATTATGTGTAGTGAAGAGCGATGGATTTCAACTTCATATGCTTCCTCCGAAAAATTTGAGTGAATATATGAATATTTACTTAATAAGGATAAAGTATGAAACACTTGAAAAGTTCAAAGACTTTCAAGATGAAGTGCAAAATCATTGTAACAAGAATATGAATAGTTTATGATAAGATCATAAAGGAAAATATTTAAGTTACAAGTTTAGCATAATACCTAAGATTTAAGGAATCGTTCCGTGGATTTGCATTTCCGAAACACCATAAGAGTATGGAACGTTCGAGATATGTAATTAAACCTTGTTTGACATGGTAAGATCAAAGGTATAATTCATAAAACAGCCATTATACTTTAAAGATTAAAAGCTTTAGAGATTACCGTTTTTCCACTGAAAAGAGCTCCATCATAATCCGTTGAAATGACACCATATAAAGTTATGGTTTGGGATAAAACCCAAGTTGTCCTTTCTTAAACATTGGTATGCTATGCATAAGAAAGATGTTTGCAACCAAAGTCGGATGAACCTGTCTTTGTATGTTATTTGAATAACATTAAGTAATCCACCATAACATCGGAGACAAAAGTGTTTGTCACTTAAAACGTCAAGTTTCTTTGAGAAGGAATTTTTTGTGAAAAGTTAAGTGGGAGGACAATAGAACTTTGATAAGGTTAAAAGAACCTTAGCTGTATGTGCAGAGTTGCGCAATAAAAAGTGTTAGGAGGCAAGAACAAAGCTCATGGCTCACGTACCTCAAAGGTTGTGGTCACGGAGATCCAAGTTCCTATTGAAACAAGTAGGTCGGATGAACAATCAAATACCAAGATTTGAGGGTTGAATCATTATTTGAGAATAATGAACCGACTACATGCAAAGAAGCGATGATGGGACCTGACTCCGTCAAATGGCTTGAAGCCATAAAATCCGTGATAGTTCCATTCATGAGAAATCAAGTTTTGAACTTGAAGGACCCTCGAGAAAGGTGTAAGACCTTACAGTTGTCTCTGGATCTATAAAGAAATAGACATGGATGTTTCACTTCTATAATCAATATATTGGGAAAGAGTTCACAACAATTTTCAAAGGTTGACTATGACAAGATTTGATCTTTCATAGTGATATTTAGTCTAGACGGATTAATGTAGCAACCACTACATATAATTTTGTTATATGATAGTTGAATAAACAAAACAAGTTCTTCTAATAGAATCTTTACCTAGGACATGTGCATAACATGGTCCATAGGGTTTTGTTAATTCATAGGATGCTAAAAGAATATGCAAACATCAATGGTTGAGAATCGCGGAGTTGGAATCTTCACTATGATGAAACTGTTAAAGGAGTTTAAAAGTTCATTAGAGACAATGAAGATGCTTGCATTTGCAAGAAATTAAGTGGGAGCGCTAATACATGTTTCTAATACATTATGTGGAAGACATATTGTTGATTGGAAATAATGTATCTTTTATTAACACATATTAAGAATTTCATCCCGATGAAAGACTTAGGCAAAACCCAAATATTTGGCATCAATAGATGCTAATATGGTTGTGCCAGAAGTACATAGACAAGATATTGAATGAGTTCAATATAGAAACTACAAGAGAGGTTCTTGTCGCACAGAAAGGATTGAATGAGTTCAATGTTGATGATATATTCAAGTGTATTGAAATTTGGTAAAGTGAAACAAATAATCAAGTATAGATTGATACTTGATGTATGAAATCACAAAGAGTATTTATACCAATCATACTGTGATATGTACAAATCCAGATATGTCCTATGCTCTAAATGTTGTGAGCATATACCAGAATGATTCATAAGATGATCATTGGACAATAGTAAGGATATTCTTATGATCTTTTGGAAGAACTAAGAGTATAATATTTGTAGAAGTGACAAATAGATGGTTAGTTCATTGTAAAGGTACTACATTGATACTAGCTTTGTCACAAAGTACAAATTAAGTTTATCTCAATCTAAACTAAGGGTGGCACAATATGATGGAAAGTGAGTTCCATAATGGATTTGGATGAGTTCCAAAGTTAAGACATTCTGACAGATACTACAACAAAAGGCTAAGTATATGACTGCTATTTTAGCAGCAAAAGAGGGCAATTTTGTCAAGTAGTTTGTTATCAAACTAGGTGTACTTCACAGTGGGATAATACTATGAAGATATATTGTGCGACAATATTATCAACTTGTTTTAACCCCAAAGAGCTAAAGGTCACACCGAAAGACCAAATTTATACAAAGCCATCTCATTAGAGAATGAGTGATGCGTAGAGACGCAAAGACATGCAATTACACACGGACCTGGAAGTGTCAGATCCGGAGATCAGTTGACCACTAGAAATCGTGTACATACAACACCGGAAAGCCATAGGTGTTGAATACACAAAGGTTTGAAACTAGATTATTGACTCTAGTGCAAGTGGGAGACTGTTGGAGATATGCCCAAGAGGCAATAATAAAGTGGTTATTATCATATCTTCACACTTATGATAAATGTTTACATACCATGCTATAATTGTATTAACCGGAAACATTAATACTTGTGTGATTTGTAAACTAAAATAAGAGTCCCTAGTAAAGCCTCTTGTTAAACTAGCTTGTTGGTTAATATATGATCATGGTTTCCTGATCATGAACATAGAGATGTTATTAACAACAGGATCATATCATTAGGAGAATGATGTGATGGACATACTCCTATAGATAAGCGTAGCATAAATATCAAGTCATTTCAATAGTTCAATTGCTATATGCTTTCTGATACATAGTAACCTAATTCCTTCGACCATGAGATCATGCATATCACCTTTACCGGATGGATGCTTTGATGAAATCAAACACCACACCGTAACAGGGTGGCTATAAAGGTGGCATTGAGTGTTCAGAAAGTATTGGTTGAAACACATGGATCAAGAGTGGGATTTGTCCATCCATATGACGGATAGATATACTCTGGGCCCTCTCGGTGGAATGTCATCCAATTAGCTTGCAAGCATGTGACTGTCTCACAAGGGATCACATATCACGGGAACGAGAAAAGAGTACTTGTCGGTGAGGTTGAACCGTGTATGCAGAGATCGACGATCATAACTTCGGATAAGTAAACTATCGTGAGACAAAGGAAATTGGTATCGTATGTAAGTGGTTCATTCGATCGCAGTAATCGAGAAATATGTGGAGCCATATGAATTTCAGATTCCTCTATTGGTTATTGATCGGAGAAGTGTCTCGATCATGTCCGCATAATTCACGAACCGTAGGGAGACACACTTAAGGATTCGACGTTGTTTGAGTAGTTATGGTATTATGAGAAAGAGACCAATGTTGTTGAGTCTCGGATGGGATCGGGATATCACGAGGTGATCCGGAATGGTCGGAGAATAAGATTCATATAAGGAAAGTCCGTTTGAGTTCGGAAATGATTAGGTGTTTTCATCGGGAATGTTCTAGAAGGTTCGGAATGTCCCCAGACTCCGGGGGGGAAGGGGTACATGAATGTGTCATTACATATTGGAATGATTGCATCATGTACTAAGTGTTCTTGCTGTTCCAAATAAAGGATTAAATTGAATCCTAAAACTGAAAAGTCAAATGGCCAGTTTGAAAGTCAAACGGCTAAAACAGGAAACTATGGGAAACAAGCAAGAGGAGGTTGAAACCAACTTGGAGGAGGAGTCCCTCCTCTCCAAGTCGGCGCTCCACCCAAGGCCGACTTGGGGAGGGACTCCCTCCCCTTGGCCGTCCCTCCCACCTATAAAAGGAGGGGCAGGGCCTCCTCCTCTAGACACACAAGTTCCTATCCTCTAATCTAAATCCTATCCCTAGACTCCGGTTTAGAGCCGCTTTGGTTTAGAGCTTCTAATTGCACTAGCCTTCGGTTTAGAGCCTTCTAATTGGTGTGTCTAATCCCTAGACCACTAATAGCTCTCTCTCATACTCCACCATACTCGCTCCGGCTTAAGGCGAAGCCCTGCGAGATCTCCCCTCTACTTCCTGTACCACGCCGTTGTGCTGCCGGAATCGCGAGGAGAGTGCTACAACCTCCGCTGCCTGCTGGAACAAGGGAGAGGAAGGTCTTCGTCGAGTACCGAACGTGTGACCGACTGCGGGGCTAGGAGCCTTGGCGCGGAAGGATCGTCTACGCGATCTTGAGATCGGAAAGAGTACGACTACATCACCCACAAGAATCTGCTCTCGTTAACCGCTTTGGAATCTTCGAGGGTAAGTTATTCTATCGACTCGTTGCTACAATCTAGTAGATAGATTTTGGCTTGTTTGTTTGTATGCGATAGAAAATTTTTGTTTTCCATGCTACGAACCCCTACAACCGGCAGGAGCCATATGGTTGTCTTTAATTTCTGTTAAGACCCGCGTGTCTATTCAAAGTAGTTGTAATAACGGTGAATATTTGATCTAGGTAAAATATTTACTACACCAAGAGATTACTAAAGAAAGGAATTTGAAAGAACACCAAACATTTGATGATGGTGATCTACTTCAAAGTACAAGTCCAAAGACATTGGTATTTAATTATACACGCTTTGGATTATGTGTCATATGTATGACTCCACTATTGATGTTGATAGATTCTTTAAAACAGAAAAGGAAATACTGAAAGAGAATCTCATAAATATATGGCAGAAAATAAAAGACTAGAATTGTTCAGTTTAAGTATATAGATGATATACATGTTATGGCTATATTCTTTGCTTATTAAACAATGTGATTCTTAAGTATTTGATACTGAATTTGTTGGTATGAATCGTCATACGAAACAACACAATTCATGAACTACAATGGCCTAAGTAACTAGCAAAAGAATATGTGATGATGTTCATCGAGAACAAATAAAGGGTTATTGTATTTCTCGTTAAACATCAAAGCTTGCCTTCAAAGATTTGTTTTTTCAGGTATTATGAGAACAAAAGGGTTGTTCAAATAATTGCCGTAATCCATAAAAGATGGATTCGCAAATCTCGTTGGAGACATCACATCCATAAAATTAGTGCTAAAAATGTCGAAAGACAAATTGATTGAAAGATCACTTAGGAAGTGACATCGCCGTTTAAATTATATTGGAAAGAAAACATGAAGAAACTCCATGTGGATGTAATTTTGGAGTCTTTTGATTTTTGATCACATGACACTTGTGAAACTTTCCCAGAAATAATTAAAACTTCGTTCGTAGGCCAAAAGGGAACGAATGACTAGCTTATTGGAATTTGTACATATTGTTGTACGAAGTCCATTATGTGTAGTCAAGAGCGATGGATTTTAACTTCATTTGCTTTTTCCGAAAATTTGAGTGAATATATGAATATTTACTTAATAAGGATGAAGTATGAAACATTTGAAAAGTTCAAAGACTTTCAAGATGAAGTGCAAAATCATTGTAACAAGAATATAAACAGTTTATGATAAAGGTCATAAAGGAAGATATTTGAGTTACAAGTTTAGCATAATACCTAAGATTTAAGGAATCGTTCCGTGGATTTGCATTTTCCCGAAACACCATAAGAGTATGGAGCGTTCGAGATATGTAATGAAACCTTGTTTGACATGGTAAGATCAAAGGTATAATTCATAAAACTGCCATTATATTTTAAAGATTAAAAGCTTTAGAGACTACCGTTTTTCCACTGAAAAGAGATCCATCATAATCCGTTGAAATGACACCATATAAAGTTATGGTTTGGGATAAAACCCAAGTTGTCCTTTCTTAGACATTGGTATGCTTTGCATAAGAAAGATGTTTGCAACCAAAGTCGGATGAACCTGTCTTTGTATGTTATTTTGAATAACTGTTAAGTATTCCTCCATAACACCAGAGACAAATGTGTTTGTCGCTTAGAACGTCAAATTTCTTTGGGAAGGAATTTTTCGTGAAAAGTAAAGTGGGAGGACAATAGAACTTTGATAAGGTTAAAAGAACTTAGCTATATGTGCAGAGTTGCGCAGCGCCGAAAAGTGTTCCGGAGGCAGCAACAATGATCATGGCTCACGTGCCTCATAGGTTGTGGTCATAGAGATCTAAGTTCCTATTGAAACAAGTAGGTCGGGTAAACAATCAAATACCAAGATTTGAGGGTTGAATCATTATTTGAGAATAATAAACCGACTACATGCAAAGAAGCGACGATGGACCCTGACTCCGTAAAATGGCATGAAGGCATAAAATCCGTGATAGTTCCATACATGAGAAATCAAGTTTTGAACTTGAAGGACCCTCGAGAAAGGTGTAAGACCTTACAGTTGTGTTTGGATCTATAAAAGAAATAGACATGGATGTTGTACATCTATGAAATAGTCGACATGTTGGGAAAGAGTTCACAACGATGTTCAAAGGTTTACTATGATAAGATTTGATCTTTCATAGTGATATTTAGTTTAGACGGATTAGTGTAGCTACCACTACATATAATTTTGTTATATGGTAGTTGAATAAACAAAACAAGTTCTTCTAATAGAATTGTTACATAGGACATGTGCATAACACGGTCCATAGGGTTTTGTTAATTCAAAGGATGCTAAAAGCATATGCAAACTTCAATGGTTGAAGTAAGCATAGCGGAGTTGGAATCTTCACTATGATGAAACTGTTAAAAGAGTTTAATTTCATAAGAGACAATGAAGATGCTTGCATTTGCAAGAAATTAAGTGGGAGCGCTAAGACATGTTTCTAATACATTATGTGGAAGACATATTGTTGATTGGAAATGATGTATCTTTCATTAACACATATTAAAGAATTTCATCCCGATGAAAGACTTAGGCAAAACCCAAATATTTGGCACCAATAGACGCTAATATGGTTGTGCCGAAAGTACATAGATGATGTATTGAATGAGTTCAATATAGAAACTATAAGAAAGGTTCTTGTCACACAGAAAAGATTGAATGAGTTCAATATTGATGATATATTCAAGTGTAATGACACTTGGTAAGTGAAACAAAGATTCAAGAATAGATTGATACTTGATGTATGAGATCACAAAGAGTATTTATATCAATCATACTGTGATATGTACAAATCCAGATATGTCCTATGCTCTAAATGTTATGAGCATATACCAGAATGATTCATAAGATGATCATTGGACAATAGTAAGGATATTCTTATGATCTTTTGGAAGAACTAAGAGTATAATATTTGTAGAAGTGACAAATAGATGGTTAGTTCATTGTAAAAGTACTACATTGATACTAGCTTTGTCACAAAGTACAAATTAAGTTTATCTCAATCTAAACTAAGGGTGGCACAATATAATGGAAAGTGAGTTCCATAATGGATTTGGATGAGTTCCAAAGTTAAGACATTGCGACAGATACTACAACAAAAGGCTAAGTATATGACTGCAATTATAGCAGCAAAAGAGGGCATTTGTGTCAAGTAGTTTGTTATCAAACTAGGTGTAGTTCACAGTGGGATAATACTATGAAGATATATTGTGCGACAATATTATCAACATGTTTTAACCCCAAAGAGCTAAAGGTCACACCGAAATACCAAATTTATACAAAGCCATCTCATTAGAGAATGAGTGATGCGTGAGGCAAAGACATGCAATTACACACGGACGGAAGTGTCGATCCGAGATCGAGACCACTAGCAATCGTGTACATACAACACCGGAAAGCCATAGGTGTTGAATACACAAAGGTTTGAAACTAGATTATTGACTCTAGTGCAAGTGGGAGACTGTTGGAGATATGCCCAAGAGGCAATAATAAAGTGGTTATTATCATATCTTCACACTTATGATAAATGTTTACATACCATGCTATAATTGTATTAACCGGAAACATTAATACTTTTGTGATTTGTAAACTAAAATAAGAGTCCCTAGTAAAGCCTCTTGTTAAACTAGCTTGTTGGTTAATATATGATCATGGTTTCCTGATCATGAACATAGAGATGTTATTAACAACATGATCATATCATTAGGATAATGATGTGATGGACATACTCCTATAGATAAGCGTAGCATAAAGATCAAGTCATTTCAATAGTTCAATTGCTATATGCTTTCTGATACATAGTAACCTAATTCCTTCGACCATGAGATCATGCATATCACCTTTTCCGGATGGATGCTTTGATGTCATCAAACACCACACCGTAACAGGGTGTCTATAAAGGTGGCATTGAGTGTTCAGAAAGTATTGGTTGAAACACATGGATCAAGAGTGGGATTTGTCCATCCATATGACGGATAGATATACTCTGGGCCCTCTCGGTGAAATGTCATCCGATTAGCTTGCAAGCATGTGACTGGCTCATAAGGGATCACATATCACGGGAACGAGAAAAGAGTACTTATCAGTAACGAGGTTGAACTAGGTATGCAGAGATACCGACGATCATAACCTCGGATAAGTAAACTATCGTGAGACAAAGGGAAATTGGTATCGTATGTAAGTGGTTCATTCGATAGCAAAGTAATCGTAGAAATATGTGGGAGCCATATGAATTTCCAGATTCCTCTATTGGTTATTGTTCGGAGAAGTGTCTCGATCATGTCCGCATAATTCACGAACCGTAGGGAGACACACTTAAGGATTCGACGTTGTTTGAGTAGTTATGGTATTATGAGAAAGAGACCGAATGTTGTTCGGAGTCTCGGATGGGATCCAGGATATCACGAGGTGATCCGAATGGTCGGAGAATAAGATTCATATAAGGAAAGTACCGTTTGAGTTCGGGAATGATTCCGTGTTTTCATCGGGAATGTTCTAGAAGGTTCCGAATGTCCAAGCACTCAGGAGGAAGGGTACATGAATGTGTCATTGCATATTGGGATGATTGCATCATGTACTAAGTGTTCTCGCTGTTCCAAATAAAGGATTAAATTGAATCCTAAATTGAAAAGTCAAATAGCAAGTTTGAAAAGTCAAAGCTAAAATTGGAAAGAGGGAAAGAGGAAGGAGAGGGAAACCGAGTTGGGGAATCCTCCTCCAGCGGCGCCTCCTCCAAGCCGAGTTGGGAGAGGACTCTCCTCCTCCCTTGGCCGCCCTCCACCTATATAAGGAGGGGGGGCTCCCTCCTCTAGACACACAAGTTCCTATCCTCTAAATCTAAACCCTAGCCACACCTCCGGTTTAGAGCCGTTTTGGTTTAGAGCTTCTAATTGCCCTAGCCTTGGTTTAGAGCCTTATAATTGGTGTGTCTAATCCTAGACCACTAAATCCTCTCTCATACTCCACCATACTCGCTCCGGCTTAAAGCCTGCGAGATCTCTCTACTTCCACTTCACCTGTTGTGCTACCGAATCGCGAGGAGAGTGCTACAACCTCCATTTTCTTTGGAACAAGGGAGAGGAAGGTCTTCGTCAGTACCACGATGTGACCGATCATGAAGCTTCTTGGGAGCAGCCTTGGAAGGATCGTCTACGCGATCTTGAGATCGGCAAGTGTACGACTACATCACCCACGAGAATCTGCTCTCGTTAACCGCTTTGGAATCTTCGAGGGTGAGTTCCTCTATCGACTCGTTGCTACAATCTAGTAGATAGATCTTGGCTTGTTTTGTTTGTATGCGATAGAAATTTTTTGTTTTCCATGCTACGAACCCCTACAATATGCTCAAATCCCTCACTCTCAAGTTCCAACAAAGCTACTAAAGCTATTGGGGGAACAAGAGAGGATGAATCAAAGAGAGACACAAAATCCCCCAAAATCTAGATCCCCAAAGATACACTTACAAAGAGATGTTTTGGTTTGGTCAAAACGTAGATCTAGATCTCCTCCAACAACCCCTCAAATATTTGCAAGAATCAATGGATGGGTGTGTAGAAATAAAGCTTCAAGAGTAGATCAAATGGGGGCAAAGCTTGGGCAAGAAAAGGAGGAGGAAGTAACCCTAAATGAAAATGGACAAAAGACTTATATAGGGCTAGCCAAAATATGGCCGTTGGGACAATTTTTCTGGGCTGACCGGTAGTACCGGATTGGCCCGGTACTACCAGACCGAACACAAATGCATACAGCGAGCGAGCCAGAGAGAGAGAGAAAGCAGCAGCAGCTAGCAGATGTGGTAGCAGCAAGGCGGGCAGCCTGGCATGAGCTGCAGGCGATGTAGCAGCTAGCATGCAGCGGTGAGCAGGCGGGCAGCCAGCGCCTGATGTGAGCTCGCGGCGCGGCAGCATGAAGAAGCGTGGCGGGCCGCGGCAGCGCACAGCATGCGCGAAGCGCAGCGGCAATGGGCCCACGCGGCAGCGGCGGGCGGCCATGAGAGCGAGCGAGCGGCAGCGGGCGGCAGGCACGTGGGGCCAGGTCAACGCAGGCAGCAGATCTGGATCTGAGAAAAATATCTGGGCAAATAAACGGGCCGGCCGGTACTACCGGCCTACCCGGGCGGTACTACCGGGCCGGCCGGTACTACCGCAAAAAGGTACCTCGCGAGGCAGAAAGAAATCGGGCCGTTTTTAGGCCCGGGCGGTAGTACCGGCCCGTCCGGGCGGTACTACCGCTTGGCCCAGAAAACAGACAGACAGGCAAGTATTCAAACGGCAATAACTTTTGACTGGAAGCTCCGATTGACCGATTCAAATTGCGTTGGATAGAGGACGACAAGGGCTTTCCAATAAAAAGTGGAAATATTGATTATCACCAAGTGAGAAAGTATCAAGTAGAATAATGTGAAATACCTCACTTGGTGAGAAACCGAAAAGCCGCATAAATCAAAATCGCAACAAGATATATATGAGAGATCCGATTTTGATGAACAAGAGCTTGTTATGGAGATTACCACAAGCTCTATATCCTCACATGGATAAGACCAAATAATCAACCAAATACGATGATGCAAGTATGCAAAGGTTTGAGCTCTCTCCAAACGATGTGACCTAATTACTCATACGAGAGCCCCTCTTGATAGTACGGTTATCTATCCTAAACCCGGTCTCATACACACAACGTGAGACCGGCAAAAGGGAAAACCTATCAAGATTATACCTTTGCCTTGAGCATTCCACTTGAGCTCGATGTAGACGATATTGACCTTCTCAATATGGAAGACCTTTCTTAATTCCTCATCATCGACCTCGCATATTGAGCTTGCCCAACATATCTTCTTTGCATTTCATCAACCTTGAAGCCAACACATGCTCCAAGCGATGCCAATGGACAAATCCTACAAGTATAACTTAATACACACATTAGTCCATAAAGATTGTCATTAATTACCAAAACCACACATGGGGGTCCAACATGTTCTTTCAATCTCCCCCATTTTGGTAATTGATGACAATCCCTTTAAGAGGGTTTATATAAGGAATTTTAATGAATAAAATGGTAATACCAATATCAAATACAACAAAAGTATGTGATATTGGTACCACCATCATATATAGAGCAAACTCCCCCACAATCTATGCATGTGTGATGAACTTGAATTTCATTGCATATATTGTAGGGGTTCGTAGCATGGAAAACAAAAAAATTCTATCGCATACAAACAAACAAGCCAAGATCTATCTACTAGATTGTAGCAACGAGTCGATGGAATAACTTACCCTCGAATATTCCAAAGCGGTTAACGAGAGCAGATTCTCGTGGGTGATGTAGTTGTACTCTTTCCGATCTCAAGATCGCGTAGACGATCCTTCCGGCGCTGCGTTCCGACAGCGCTCTCGCAGTCGGTCACACGTTCGGTACTCGACGAAGACCTTCCTCTCCCTTGTTCCAAAGAAAATGGAGGTTGTAGCACTCTCCTTGCGATTCCGGCAAAGACAACTGTGGTACCTAAGTAGAGGGAGATCCCGCAGGCTTCATTAAGCCGGAGCGAGTATGGTGGAGTATGAGAGAGAGCTATTAGTGGTCTAGGGATTAGACACACCAATTAGAAGGCTCTCAACCGCAGGCTAGAGAAATTAGAAGCTCTAAACCAAAACGGCTCTAAACCGGAGATTAGAGGATAGGAACTTGTGTGTCTAGAGGAGGAGGCCCGCCTCCTTTTATAGGTGGGAGGGCCAAGGGGAGGAGTCCCTCCCAAGTCGGCCTTTGGCGCTCCGGCTTGGAGGACTCCTCCCCAAGTCGGTTCAACCACCTCTTGCTTGTTTCCCAATTTCTGTTTCCCACAGTTTCTGTTTTAGCGTTTGACTTTCAAACGGTTTGACTTTTCAGTTTTGGAACAGCAAGAACACTTAGTACATGATGCAATCATTCAATATGTAATGACACATTCATGTACCCTCCCCTGAGTGCGGACAATCCGAACCTTCTAGAACATTCAGATGAAAACACCTAATCATTCCGAACTCAAAGCGGGTCTTTCCTTATATGAATCTTATTCTCTGGACCATTCCGGATCACCTCGTGATATCCGGATCCCATCCGAGACTCGAACAACATTCGGTCTCTTTCTCATAATACCATAACTACTCAAACAACGTCAATCCTTAAGTGTGTCTCCTACGGTTCGTGAATTATGCGGACATGATCGAGACACTTCTCGAACAATAACCAATAGAGGAATCTGGAAATTCTATGGCTCCCACATATTTCTACGATTACTTTGCGATCGAATGAACCACTTACATACGATACCAATTTCCCTTTGTCTCACGATAGTTTACTTATCCGAGGTTATGATCGTCGGTATCTCTGCATACCTAGTTCAACCTCGTTGCTGATAAGTACTATTTTCTCGTTCCCGTGATATGTGATCCCTTGTGAGCCAGTCACATGCTTGCAAGATAATTGGATGACATTCCACCGAGAGGGCCCAGTATATCTCTGTCATATGGATGGACAAATCCTCTTGATCCATGTGTTTCAACCAATACTTTCCGAACACTCAATGCCACCTTTATAGCCACCCAATTACGGTGTGGTGTTTGATGTCATAAAAGCATCCATCCTAAAGGTGATATGCATGATCTCATGGTCGAAGGAATTAGGTTACTATGTATCGAAAGCATATAGCAATTGAACTATTGAAATGACTTGATCTTTATGCTACGCTTATCTATAGGAGTATGTCCACCATATCATTCTCCTAACGATATGATCCTGTTGTTAATAACATCTCTATGTTCATGATCAGGAAACCATGATCATATATTAACCAACAAGCTAGTTTAACAAGAGGCTTTACTAGGGACTCTTATTTTAGTTTACAAATCACACAAGTATTAATGTTTCCGGTTAATACAATTATAGCATGGTATGTAAACATTTATCATAAGTGTGAAGATATGATAATAACCACTTTATTATTGCCTCTTGGGCATATCTCCAACATATATTGCCAATCATTATCATTGGTGGAGTTTCCTCTATATATACCACATGCTAAGCAACAACAAAGATGCAAGAGCATGAGAAGTAAATGCACAAGAACAAACTCAATGCATAAACCAACTTCCCTTAAAACCTCTAAAACTTCTCCCCCATTGGCATCGATTGTCGAAATGGGTGACAGGTTCTAGAAGGCAAATATAGTAATAATTCCTCCAAAGGTGTGCCTTCACACATATCCAATGATGAATACTTGGGAGGGAGTAGAACTATATCGAGGACCCAAAGATTGAAAAAATAAAGTCAAATGATGCAAGCAACTACAAGGTCCGACAAACCAATTTGAAAACAACAAATGAGTCCAAATGGAAACAATAAGATATTATGATATGAGCAAAAGAGTGTTTTAAATAACAAAATAGAGAAGCTCCCCAAGGTTTGTGCACAATTCAAAATAAATGTATTGGAATACATAATGCACAAATATGGAATCCTTGCTCCCCCATAAGCATTTAAAACACAACAAATGTGAAAGAATGCAAATGAGTATTATTAAATGAATTAGATGAGCTCCCCAAAGAGAATGCACCAATTATGATAATTGCATTTGGGAACAAGGTGCATAGTCATGGACTCCTCACTCATCCAAATTCATTTAACAATACAAGACATGAAAGAACAAATATGAGTGTCCGAAGATGCAAACAAGAGCAACAAGCACTCATAGGAAAATAAATTTGGAAGCCACCGAAGAATCAAAAGGAATAGAAAGGTGGTCTCCAAGGATTAAAAATCAACTAAAATTATCTTCTCATATGTGTATATGTCTCCAAGTGGAAAATATCACAAAGACATATTCCAAAGAAGAAAAATGCACACATAAATAAGATTATACAAGAAAGCACATGAAAGGCAAAAATGAAGTCATAACATATATCAATAAGATTTTTGCTTCAAAGCATGGCCAAAGGCTCACATATATCTTATTGTACATAATGGACTTCAAACACAAACACACTACATATATTACAACTATCACCAAGGGAAAAGGATAAAGTTGAAATATATGAAGAAAGGCAACAAGTATCATAAGAGAAAATAGACTAGCAAAATCTCACTATTGCATATGAGAGAAGTTGAGGAGATGATAGGCAATAAAATTGCTAGATTGACATATTTGGGATTGGAGGATCATATGCATTATTTTGTATAGTCCCAACTATATGTACTCATATCAACTTATACACATTTACAATAGAGAGTTCTCTTAAAACCATGGCTAGAACTACAACAATTACAAATACATGAATTCATGCTAGAAGGAAACCGACACACGGTTGGAATCAAGATATATGAGCATGAGAAAGAAATACTTGTTACCGAGATATAATTGGTAGGATGTAGAGTATATGAATCCGTTGATCATCCTATAGCTTGACTCAACTTTTCATGTATGCACCACTTCTTCAAAATTGAAAGACAAGCATCCAATATATCTCCAATGTACCTAAAACACAATTAAGTACAAAATGGTCCCCAAACTTATTGGGTCCAAAGTAGTTAGAGAAACTACAATACATAGGAGAGACTCCACATAATTATGTGCACATTGATATGAAATTGAATTTCATGCACAACTTAGCCGATGGGAATTGGTGGAGTTTCCCCTATATATTGGATCAAAGAAAGCAAGCATGCCATAATATAATCATATAGTAAATATGCATGCATGAAGCTTTCAAGAACCAAAAAGGAGATACAATTTGAACAAAACACCAAGAAAATCGAGATTGCACACACAAGAGTGTGACATGACAAACGATGTCCAAATTGTATCAACGAACCAATTCAACACATGAAAGATCACAAGTTCAACAAATGAACTAGGCTAAAACCAAAAGGAGCAAACGATAGATAGAAATAAAAATGCTCAAGGATTTATCTCATTCTAAAATGGTCAAATCATGAAACAAGGAATGAGACAAAACCAACTCCCAAAAAGAGCAAGGTTCCAACAAGAAACCAAACTCCCCAAACTTCTCATGATGGCACAAATACTAAAACAAAAAGATTGAGGTTCCAAGCACATAAACCCGATATGGACCAAACAAAGAAGCATAAAAGGATTGTTCTAGATAATATAGGAGAGCTCGCCCATAAGTAGTACATTATATAGAATTTTTTGCTTTTGAATGCAAAATGCACACAAATGAGATCATCACTACTACCTACATTAAATAAAACACAAGAGGATACCAAATAAAAATAAAAGGATCCAAACGAAGCAAGGAATACATGGGAGCACACAATACATTTACTTTGCCAAAGATAGGATAATATTAAGCAAAGGCCAAAGTGAATATGGTCAATAAATTCTACCATAATTTATTACTCATTATCCAAGGACAAGAAATATTGGGAATAAATTTCCCAAGGTAGCTTGCATGGATATCCAAGATCATATTCACACAACAAGAAGCATATAACTAAATATAAGAATTGAGCATGATACTTCAAGCAAGATTCTTGGTAGCTTCCAATAGTCACACAATCACTAGTGATTAGAGTAATTTGAAGCAAATGGTTTCCATGAGGATATATATATATATATAAATATGAGGAAACACATACCAAGAAACATTCTCATATACAAGATCCAAAATAAGATCAATAAAGGCATTCAAGCAAATTGGAACTTGTATGAGAAAATGTGTCACATAGGAGCTAGATAATAATCAATATCAATTCTAAGTGACACAACCTCAAATATTCACATTTTCTAGGATTGTGGTATGCACTAAGCGTATGACTCCCCCATAATGTGATACTACCATAAATCCAACATGAGGCAAAAGGATACAAATAGAGATAATTAATGGACATTATAAAACTTAAATTTCTCATGAGAATTGTACCACATAGAGACTAGACAATAATCCAATCTAAATACTAAGTGGTATTCTTCATGTACACACATTTTTAGGATTGTGGAATGCCCAAGCATAACACTCCCCCAAAATGGTATAATCCATTGATCTCTCACAAGAGCCAAATAAGATACCAAATATAACCAAGTAAGGCTCCAATACAAGAAACACACATACATGGTGTGCCACCTAATCATACACAAATATGCTTGATACCTCAAGATAATTAAGTGGAAAACACAACATGTACAAAAGCATGGAAGATACAAAACCAACACATGCACAAGGGGGCGAGTAACTTTCAATGAAATGAGTTAAGCATATGTTACCGCAAGGAGGAACATTAGAAATATAATAGGAGCAATATAATCCACATGACTTGGTTTTGACAAACATAATAATGAAGATCCCTTAATTATTCATGATGTAGCCAAGTCTCCAATGCCCTCCAACAATACCTATTGATCAAGTTTTGGCTTGTTGGTCCCCAACCAAGTTGGGTCCTAAGTGGTTAGTCACAATAGGCTTGGCAACCCAAATGGTTCTTTTCTTGAACCCACATTGAGCGCCAACAAATTTGGCAAACACATTGCCAACCCCATCCTTACAAAGAGAATAAGCATCATCAATCAAGATAGGATGGGATGAGGAGATACCAATAGTGCATGAGGAAGAAATGTGCCCCTTCTCACGGCATATGTAGCAAGTTCTACTCTTGCCATCTTTCTTCTTAGGTGAAGCCACAACTAGAGGAAGAGCTCGAGTAGTCCTCTTAGGAAGAGGCTCGTTAATGACTTGAGGTGGAGCTTGAGGCCGCTTCCCTTGTTGCTTCACACTAGGAGACTTCTTCTTCAATGGCCAAGATCTAACATGATGCCCTTCTTCCTTGCACTTGAAGCAAACAATGTTGGCCGGATTCTTGACTTGATGTTGGCCATTATTCTTGTTGTCCTTGTGCTTCAACATGATAGTGGACTTGTTCTTGACATTGGAGTTGAATCCAAGCCCACTCTTGTCATTGGGGGATTTTTGCACACTCAAGATTTTGTTGAGTGTGACCTTCCCTTGATGACCCTTTTTTAAAGTCATTCTTCAAAGAAGTGACTTGAGCCTTTTGATTTCCTCTACATGGTTAGTTTCAACAAAAACACTAGAGGAAGTAGATGCTACATTGTTAGAGCAACAAGGCACGGAATGTAATTCATCACAAGATATATCATGGTTGTGAGAGGATGAACTACAAGGACTAGCACATGGCAATATAACATATGGAGTAGATGTAGTGCTAATGTCCACCTGAGGTCCACTAGATGTTACATTTGACACGATGGCCTCATGAGCTAACTTTAGCCTACCATGGGAGACTAGAAGATCCTCATGCGAGCTTGAGAGCTTAACATGACTTTCTTCTAATTTCCCATAGTTGCTAGTTAGCAACTGAAAGGATACGGATGTCGCCTAGAGGGGGGGTGAATAGGCGATTAAAACTTTTCCTAGAGTGGCTCAACAAAGGCGGAATAAAACTAGTGTTTACTTTGTAAAGCACAACCTACAAACAACTAAGGTTTACCTATGTGCACCAACAACTTATGCTAAGCAATACAAGCAACAAAGTGATAGAAAGATATATATTACTTCAAGCACGAAGGCTATCACAATGTAAAGTGCATAAGTAAAGAGCTCGGGTATAGAGATAACCGAGGCACGCGGGGACACCGATATTTTACTGAGTTCCTCCCAACATGGAGTACGTCTCGTTTGGAGAGGGGGTGGTATCAAACCACCAATGCCACAAAAGGCCTCCCTTATTCTCCGGTGAATCTCACCCCAATGGGATCGATCCACGCTTCCACTATCGGTGCACTTGTCTGTGGCAACCGGAACCTCTCACAAGGTTGGGGCACAACTCCACAACTTAATTGGAGGCTCCCAACAAACGCCACAAAAGGCCTCAACAAATGCCACCAAGGCCACAAAACCGTCTAGGGTTCCAAGAATCCAAGAGGGACAAGCTCCAATGAGCAATTCAAACCAAATCCTCCAAAGAGAACTCAAACCGATGCACCAAATGCAAATGGCAAGAACACCACAAGGATGATCAAATCCCTCACTCTCAAGTTCCAACAAAGCTACTAAAGCTATTGGGGGAACAAGAGAGGAGGAATCAAAGAGAGACACAAAATCCCCCAAAATCTAGATCCCCAAAGATACACTCACAAAGAGATGTTTTGGTTTGGTCAAAACGTAGATCTGGATCTCCTCCAACTACCCCTCAAATATATGCAAGAATCAATGGAGGGATGTGTAGAAATCAAGCTTAAAGAGTAGAGAAAATGGGGGCAAAGCTTGGGAAAGAAAAGGAGGAAGAAGTAACCCTAAATGAAAAAGGGGCAAAGCTATTTAAAGGGGCGGGCAAAATCTGGCCGTTGGGGCTATTTCTCTGGACGGTCCGGTAGTACCGGAATTAACCGGTAGTATCGGAATTAACAGGTAGTACCGGACCCAACCAGAAAAACAGCAGCAACAATGCGAGATGGGTCAACGCAGCAGAGAAGCAGCAGCGCAGCGAGCGGGATCAAGCGCGAGCGGCGATGGGCGAGCGTGCGGCGCGCATGCGGCAAGCTAACAAGCTCGGCGGCGTTGCTAGCGTTACGCGCCTTCGGCGCAACAAGCGACTAAGATGCAAAGCAGCAAGCTAGCGGCGTGGGCAGCTGCTGCATCAGCGGCAAGCCACAGCGGCGGCGTGGCGAGCGGCGGCGGCGGCGGCGGGCGAGCTCGGCTAGCGGTAGCGGCGCGGAAGGAGACCGCGCGAGAAGCGAGGCGCAGCAATGGCGAGCCAATGAGCGGCGTGCAGCAGCAGAAGGCAGCGCGGGTGAGAAGCGAGCGAGCGCATGGTGCGAGGCGGCGGGAGCGGGGCAGGTCAACGTGCGGCCGCAGCAAGATCTGGATCTGGGCACAGATGCAAATAAACTGGTGAAAAGTTTCTGGGCCAACCGGTAGTACCGGCCCACCCGGGCGGTACTACCGGGCCGGCCGGTAGTACCGGATCTGGGTACCTAGCGAGACAGAACAAAAACGGGCCGTTTTCAGGCCCGGGCGGTACTACCGCTTGGCCCAGAAAACAGCCTAACATGCAAATATTCAAACGACAATAACTTTTGACTGGAAGCTCCGATTTACCCGATTCAAATTGCGTTGGATAGAGGGCGACAAGGGCTTCCCAATAAAAAGTGGAAATATTGATTATCACCAAGTGAGAAAGTATCAAGTAGAATAATGTGATATACCTCACTTGGTGAGAAACCGAAAAGCCGCATAAATCAAAATCGCAACAAGATACAAATGGGAGATCCGATTTAGATGAACAAGAGCTTGTTATGGAGATTACCACAAGCTCTATATCATCACATGGATAAGACCAAATAACAACCAAATATGATGATGCAAGTATGCAAAGGTTTGAGCTCTCTCGGAACGATGTGACCGAATTACTCATATGAGAGCCTCTCTTGATAGTATGGTTATCTATCCTAAACCCGGTCTCACACACACAACGTGAGACCGGCAAAAGGGAAAACCTATCAATATTATACCTTTGCCTTGAGCATTCCACTTGAGCTCGATGTAGACGATCTTGCCCTTCTCAAGATGGAACACCTTCCTTAATTCCTCATCATCGACCTCGCATATTGAGCTTGCCCAACAAATCTTCTTTGCATTTCATTGGCCTTGAAGCCAACACATGCTCCAAGCGATGCCAATGGACAAATCCTACAAATATAACTTAATGCACACATTAGTCCATAAAGATTGTCATTAATTACCAAAACCACACATGGGGGCCCAACATGTTCTTTCAATCTCCCCCATTTTGGTAATTGATGACAATCCCTTTAAGAGGGTTTATATAAGGAATTTTAATGAATAAAATGGTAATACCAATATCAAATACTACAAAAGTATGTGATATTGGTACCACCACCATATATAGAGCAAACTCCCCCACAATCTATGCATGTGTGATGAACTTGAATTTCATTGCATATATTGCCAATCACTATCATTGGTGGAGTTTCCTCTATATATACCACATGCTAAGCAACAACAAAGATGCAAGAGCATGAGAGGCAAATGCACAAGAACAAACTCAATGCATAAACCAACTTCCCTTAAACCCTCTAAAACTTCTCCCCCATTGGCATCGATTGCCGAAATGGGTGACAAGTTCTAAAAGGCAAATATAGTAATAATTCGTCCAAAGGTGTGCCTTCGCACATATCCAATGATGAATATTTGGGAGGGAGTAGAACTATATCGAGGACCCGAAGATTGCAAAAATAAAGTCAAATGATGCAAGCAACTACAAGGTCCGACAAACCAATTGAAAACAACAAATGAGTTCAAATGGAACCTACAAGATATTATGATATGAGCAAGAGAGTGCTTTAAATAACAACTGGAGAATCTCCCCAAGATTTGTGCACTATTCAACATAAATGCATTATAATACATATTGCACAAATTTGGAATCCTCGCTCCCCCATAGGTATTTAAAACACAACAACGAGAAAGAATACAAATGTGCATTATTAGATGAATTAGATGAGATCCCCAAAGATAATGCACCAATTATGATAATTGTATTTGGGATCAAGGTGCATAATCATGGAATCCTCACTCATCCAAGTTCATTTAACAATACAAGGCATGAGAGAAGAACTATGAGTGCCCAAAGATGCAAACAAGAGGAACAAGCACTCATAGGCAAATAAATTTGGAAGCCACCAAAAAATCAAAAAGGAATAAAAGGTGGTATCCAAGGAATAAGATTCAACTAAAATTATCTTCTCATATGTGCATATGTCTCTAAGTGGATGACATCACAAAGACATATGCCCATAAAGAAACAAGCACATACAAGGAAGATAATACAAGAAAGCACATGAAATGCAAAAATGAAGTCATAACATATATCAATAAGATGTTTGCTTCAAAGCATGGCCAAAGCCTCACATATATCTTATTGTACATAATGGACTTCAAACACAAACACACTACATATATTACAACTATCACCAAGGGAAAAGGAGAAAGTTGAAATATATGAAGAAAGGCAACAAGTATCATAATAGAAAATAGACTAGCAAAATCTCACTATTGCATATGAGAGAAGTTGAGGAAATGATAGGCAATAAAATTGCTAGATTGACATATTTGGGATTGGAGGATCATATGCATGATTTTGTATAGTCCCAATTATATGCACTCATCTCAACTTATACACATATACAATAGAGAGTCCTCTTAATAGCATGGCTAGAGATACGACAATAAATACAAAATCAAAGAAACCATGCCAAGATGCAACCTACAAACGGTTGGAAGCAATATAAATATGCATGATCAAGAGATACTTGTTACCGAGATATAATTGGTAGGATGTAGAGAATATGAATTCATTGATCATCCTATAGCTTGCCTCCAATTGTCATTAACGCACCACTTCTTCAAGATTGAGAGACAAGCATCCAATCTATCTCCAATGTACCTAAAACACATTTAAGTACAAAATGGTCCCCAAACTTATTGGGTCCAATGTAGTTAGTGAAACTACAATACATAGGAGAGACTCCACATAAATATGTGCATATTGATATGAAATTGAATTTCATGCACAACTTAGCCGATGGGATTTGGTGGAGTTTCCCTTATATATTGGATCAAAGAAAGCAAGCATGCCATAATATAGATATGTAGTAAATATGCATGCACAAGGCTTTCAAGAACCAAAAATGAGATACAATTTGAACAAAAAACACCAAGTAAACCAAGATGGCACACACAAGAGTGTGACAAGACAAGCGGTGTCCAAATTGTATCAAAGATCCAATTCAACACATGAAAGATCACAAGTTCAACAAATGAACTAGGCTAAGGCCAAAAGAGCAAAAATAGATAGAAATAAAATTGCTCAAGGGTTTATCTCATTCTAAAATGGTCAAATAAAGAAACAAGGAATGAGACAAAACCAACTCCCAAAAGGAGCAAGGTTCCAACAAGAAACCAAACTCCCCAAACTTCTCATGATGGCATAAATACCAAAACGAAAAGATTGAGGTTCCAAGCACATAAAACCCGATATGGACCAAACAAGGAAGCATAAATTTGAGTGTTCTAAGTAATATAGGAGAGCTCCCCCATAGATAGTGCATTATGTAGGATTTTCCTTTTAAATGCAAAATGCACACAAATGGGATCATCACTAGTACCTACAATAAGTAAAACACAAGAGGATATCAATAAAATAGGAAGATCCACAAGAAGCAAGGAAGGCTTGGGAGACAACACAAAACATTTTCTTGGCCAAAGATAGGATAAATTAAGAAAGGGACAAAGTGAATATGATCAATAAATTCTACCATAAGTTGGGTACTCATAGTCCAAGGACAAGAAATATTGGGAATAATTTTCCCAAGGTAGCTTGCATGGATATCCAAGATCATATTCACAACAAGAAGCATATAACTAAATATAAGAAATTAAGCATGATACTTCGAACAAGATTCTTGGTAGCTTCCAATAGTCACACAATCACTAGTGATTAGATTAACTTGAAGCAAATGGTTTCCATGAGTATATATATATCTAAATATGAGGAAACACATACCAAGAACCACTCTCATATACAAGATCCAAAATAAGATCAATAGCCATTCATGCAAATTGGAACTTGTATGAGCAAATGTGTCACATAGGCGCTAGAGAATTATCAATATCAATTCTAAGTGACACAACCTCAAATATTCACATTTTATAGGATTGTAATATGCACTAAGCATATGACTCCCCCATAATGTGATATTATGTGGCATCCCGCAAAACCACTACTAGAAAATCGCGTTGATTTTGTGCATTGCATCATCATGACCGCATGCTTATGTCATCATGCCACATTGCATTTAAGCATCGTCATCATCTTGCATCTGTTCGCATAAAACTATTTTTCGCAAGCCTGTTTTTTTTGTTTTCTAAAACGCCCCATCTTCATTCAAACACGCAAACCCGGGACACCAGATTAATTTGTTTTGTCTGCTATCGGTTCGCAGAAGCCGTGTTTTAAATAATTAAAATATTCAATTATTTTTTTTAGTGGGGGCAGTCGAACGGGCCAAATCGACCCGAACGACCACCCCCAGTACAATCGGTCCAGACCAGCTCCAAAACGGTTCACCTAAAATCCTAAAGCTACCAACCCATCTACCCACCCTTGCCTCCACCTCACCCTGGCCAATGCCCTCTCTCTACCTCACCTCTCCTCTCTCCCCACCCAATCCCACTGCACGTCACCTAACCCTCTCCACCCCTCAACCAGTGGCCCACCCCCAGCCACACACCCACGCCGCATGACAGCCCTGGAACCCCTGCCCCGATCCCACAGGACCCACCTGCGTTCCCCAGCGCCGCGTCCTCCTCTCTCCTCCCGACGCCACCAACCCTCATCTCTCTCCACCGTCGCTCCTCCACCCACCTTCCCGCCCAGCGTGCTCCTCTTCTCCTCTCCTTCCCCCACCTGTCCTTCCTCTCTCGCTGGCCTCCTCATCTTGCCTCGCTCCTCCGGCGACCTCCCTCGCCTCCCTCCCCCGGCGCCGCTCCCCCTCCGCGTCGCCGGCGGCCTCCGCCCGCGCTCCACAGGCGACCTCCGCCGCCCTCGCCACCCTTCAACCGCCACCGTCCGCCGCCCCCTGAGGCGCCTCCGCAAGCCCCGCCGCGCTTGCCCCTCCGGCTCCCTCCTCTGGCTCCCCTCCCAGGCGCCGCGCGCCTGCGACGCCGCCCAGCCCGGTGCCTGCCCTCCGCCTCCGTCTCGCCTCCTCTGCGGCCGTCTCTCCGCCGGCCCGCCTCGCCCTCATCTGCCCTCGCCGGCCTCCCCTCCTGCCGGTCTGCCGTCAAGCACGCAAGCGGCATCTCCTGTGCCATCCGCCGCCTCGAGTCAACCCCGAGCGCGCCGCTTCCTGCGACCCCGGTGGTCCTCTGCTCCTTCTTTTCCTCGGTACCGTGCGCCTCCTGGAGTCGATTCAAGCCCAGCCTGGGACGCGGTGCTCGCTCGTGGGTGCCTTGTTCAGCGAGGTCTCACGTTCCTGTGCACGCTTCGCAGTCAAGTTCCACCTCCCCGAAGACCAAGACCCGATGACCGAGACCAAGTTTGTCATCGTTGATCAAGATGGGGCCTCGAGGCCTTCTACATGGGACGCCAAGACCACCGACAAGATCTCCATCCGGGACTCCAAGGACTCCCTCACCGACATGGAACACCAAGATCTACGGACTTCAAGTACCCCTCGGATGCGGCAGATTCCCTCCCGGATCCGAGAACTCCTTCCGCTCATGGCGAAACCTCGAAGGCCGCGATGATGTTGAATCAAGATCTCCATCGTCAATGGAACCGGAACACCCAGGCCTTCGTACAGGGATGCTCAACGACAAGGCCGGCTCAATGCCGATGGGCTCGAGGGGTGTACATGGTG
Organism: Avena longiglumis; assembly: GCA_030063025.1. Lineage (NCBI taxonomy): Eukaryota > Viridiplantae > Streptophyta > Magnoliopsida > Poales > Poaceae > Avena > Avena longiglumis. The sequence continues at coordinate 417,713,503 of CP125979.1, read as the reverse complement.
CCACTAGATAACCGCCAGGGTCGTCATCGGAACCACAAGGCCGTTGCAGTGATCTCGACAAGATCTACCACATGAAGACCGTACCGAACCGGTGACCCTCGACGAACCTCCAGCAAGAACTTCGACATGGCCAAGATCTACCGCAACCGAGTCTGAGGTGCCCCCGACACCGAACCAAGTCCTCCTTCACGGAACAACAAGACCGTCACACGGACGCGAACCCCAAGACCCTGAGGCCCCGAACCCCAGATCCGAACCCTGAGACCGAACCCCGAACCCCGGAACCCCAAGATCGTCGAGACCCCTAATGTGTGAACCCCTTTCCGAAAACCCTATTTTATAATATAACAAACTTGTTGCATATTAAATCATTCATCTCGCATGCATATCATGTGGTTTGGGGGCCTTATGCCGATTCACTTTATAATTAAATATGGGGCCCATATGCCGGCAAATCTAGCCTTATATTGGCCTCATTTAAATTTGCGTAGCGCACCGGTGATATATTCTGCCTTGTCAAACAACATTTACATTGCGGGGTAAACAAATAACTTGAACCGTTTAATTAATTGTCGGGACCCCGGTTCCGCTTAATATGACCTAATTGCATCGCACCTTGCCATGTCGTACATCATACATGCATCATGCCCGATTTTCTACCGTAGTATTAAATAGTGCATCCGGTGTTTCTTCTAGTGTTTTGCTTCTTCGCGGATAAGGCCGTTGAGTTGATGCGAGTGTCGACCCGATCTTCGGATGAACCTTCGACAATGTTTTTCAGGCGAGCATCTCCCCCTTTCTACCTATCTTACTTTTATAGTATTTACTTCCCTCCTGTTGATCTATTGCTATCTGTGTTGCGATGCTCTAGTTTCCGTGCCCGGATATCCCTTGCAGCCTTATATTTGCCTTGGACACATCCTATTACCTGTTGTTTGGTAGATAGTTGGACTTGCGCTTCATAGTCGCTTGCTCGAGTGCCGTTGCGTGTCGTCCAGTGCCACAATTGTTGGAGAATTGCCGCATGTTGATGTTGGAGATGATCATGGCTTTAATTACTGTTTCACTTTAATTCCTGTTTAACAACTAAAATTGAAGTAAGCAGAGGCATCGGTGGGTGATAGATAATATTTGGTTTCCGAACGCCCACTTGTGTCCCGTAGGACCCCGAGTACTTGATACATGTTCCTTGATTTATCGCTCTATCCACATCCGGGAGGTATATGGGACCCCCCTGAGCCAGAGCTTGATTCAGTCTTATTTCTTGGGGCCACAAACTAGTTTGAGGTTTTATTTACTATCATGTACTTATGCCATGCTACTGCTTTATTTAAATTGTGCGAGGAGCACACTTTGTCTTTGTTAGGTAAGCGGAATGTTTTGCGGTATCGACAAGCCCAGCCACACTTTCGGGTTCCCGATCGTTTCTGACAGCCATTGTCGCAAACCTTGAGTCCGTCTCTGAGTCAATTTGGATTCGCTTGGGTCTACTCAATGGGGTGGCCCCCTGAAATATTTCTGAATCCTGTGATTGCTTAGTCGTGAAAGCCTCGTTGGGTTTTGAGTTGGTTTTTCCGAGGTTGATCGAGCGTGTGTTGCTATTGGTGCACCCCGGCCGGGTAAAACTTTCTGAAAGCCGTGTCCGTGGTTATGGACGACTTGGAGCACAGTATCTCGACCATAGACAAGCATAACTAAAGTTTATTGCTATAAATTTGACCTTATAATGACTAGTAATCAGCGTCACTATAATGGAATGGCTAAATAAAACTGCCCACAATTGCTTGTTCGGAGTGTCGCTTGCGACCATTGTACCTGACTAGTAATTATCGCAACTACAACGGAATGGCTGAATAAAAGTACCAACAACTGCTGGGTTTTGTGGTTATCTCATGTTATTTGTATCTGACTAGTAAGTGTTGCAACTATAATGGAATGGTTAAATAAAGGTGCCCACTGCTTACTTTATCAGGATGATTATCTAAACCTGACTTGTAATTGCTGCAACGATAACCGAATAACTAAAACTGCCAACCGTGTGAGTTCCTCGGTTGACTTCCTCGTTTGGTCTCGAGGGGGAAATACCAGGATGGGTTTGTTTGATGATAGTATCAGGTTGGATCCGAATAGGTCTTCCTTACCCCTCTTTGATAGCCGCCAGTTGTATCGAGACTCTATAGGTGGTTTAGTGCATCTTGCCGCCTTGATCCACCATACCTATGTGGCGAGGACCGCGAATTCTAGCCTCGCCGTGTCTTGGCCTCGATCTTGCGCTCCTTCTCCTTTGCCCTTTGTCGGCACCCCTTTTGTTTAAGCAGGTTTTGAGATCGACGCCGTTAGCAGGGTTACCCTTCCGGCTTGGCCTGGGCAGGGTTATGGACGCCATTGGTTATTCTTCAGGGCTCTTAGCCCCATTTGCAACTTGTCCGTAGTCGGACGCTCCATCGTTTTCGAGGTGATTTGGATCTTTGTATATTATACCTGTATTCTTGACTCATGGAGTCGCTGTTATATATATCTGTTCTGTGGGTCCCATCAAGGACTGTTGTGTAATGTTATTACTTCGTTTTCCACCCGCACGCAAGTGCCTGGTGGGCACCTTCGAATCGTTTCTATGCGGGTTTGGCGGGTTTCGCTAAAACTTGCATAGGGCCGATTCTGAGGGTGTTACATATTACCATAAAACCAACACAAGGCAAAAATGTCCAAATAGATATAATTAATGGACATTATAGAACTTGAAATTCTCATGAGAATTGTACCACATAGAGAATATATAATATTGTAATATCAATACTAGGTGGTATTCCTCATGTATACACATTTTTTGGATTGTGGTATGCCCAAGCATAACACTCCCCCAAAATGGGATAATCCATTAATCTCTCACAAGAGCCAAATAATATATCAAATATAACCAAGTAAGGCTCAAACACAAGAAACACACATACATGGTGTGCCACCTAATTATACACAAATATGCTTGATACCTCAAGATAATTAAGTGGAAAGCACAACATGTACAAAATCATGGAAGATACAAAACCAACACATGCACAAGGGGGCGAGTAACTTTCAATGTAACGAGTTTAGCATATGTTACCACAAGGAGGAACATTAGAAATATAATAAAATCATGATAATCCAAATGGCTTGGCTTGACAATAATAATTGATGAAGATCCCTCAATTCTTCATAATGTAGCCAAGACTCCAATGCCCTCCATAACACACCTATTGATCAAGTTTTGGCTTGTTGGTCCCCAACCAAGTTGGGTCCTAAGAAGTTAGTCACAATAGGCTTGGCAACCCAAATGGTTCTTTTCTTGACACCACATTGAGCACCAACAAATTTGGCAAACACATTGCCAAACTCATCCTTACGAAGTGAATAAGCATCATCAATCAAGATAGGATGGGATGAGGAGATACCAATAGTGCATGAGGAAGAAATGTGCCCCTTCTCGCGGCATATGTAGCAAGTTCTACTCTTGCCATATTTCTTCTTGGATGAAGAAACAACTTGAGGAAGAGCTTGAGTCTTCTTGGGAGGAAGCCCATCTCTAACAATATGTAGGGCTTGAGGCCACTTTCCTTGTTGCTTCTTGCCAAGGGACTTCTTCTTTAATGGGCAATGTTTGACATGATGCCCTTCTTCCTTGCACTTGAAGCAAACAATGTTGGCCGGATCCTTGACTTGATCTTGGCCAATCTTCTTGTTATCCTTGTGCTTCAACTTGATAGTGGACTTGTTCTTGACATTGGAGTTGAATCCAAGCCCACTCTTGTCATTGGGGGATTTTTGCACACTCAATATTTTGTTGAGTGCGGCCTTCCCTTGTTGACCCTTTTTCAAGTCATTCTTCAAAGAAGTGACTTGAGCCTTGAGCTATTTGATTTCCTCTACATGGTTAGTTTCAATACAAGTACTAGAGGAAGTAGATGCTACATTGTTAGAGCAACAAGGCATGGAATGTAATTCATCACGAGATATAGCATGGTTGTGAGAGGATGAATTACAAGGACTAGCACATGGCAATATAACATTTGGAGTAGATATAGTGCTAATGTCCACATGAGGCCCACTAGATGTTACCTTTGACATGATGGCCTCATGAGCCAACTTTAGCCTACCATGGGAGACTAGGAGATCCTCATGTGAGCTTGAGAGCTTAACATGGCTTTCTTCTAATTTCCCATAGTTGCTAGAGCAAGTTGAGCCTTTAGCTCAACATTCTCCTTCAAAATAGATGCTTCACAAGAAATAGAGTTAGTAGCACAAGCATCATTACTATTAGCAAGAGGTAAGGGCAACTTGTCAAGCTCTTTTGAATATGAGGCTTTAAGTTGCTCATGTGACTCGGTGAGTTTGATGAGCTCACCCTTTATGACCTGTAACTACCTCGGTGAATTACGCTCCTAGATACAAGCCTGGATGAGTGGTAGTGGTTGAAATAGTACGGTGGGGCCCCAAAAGCCACTCACTGGTAGTCCTTTCGGACGTCCCAACCACTACCCTCTCAACGGGACCTGTCTGAGGCGTGTCAGCAGCGAAGGATCAACTACGTACACAAGTGGGTATGTGCAAGCCACCATACAAGAGTACATCGAGCCATACCATCTAGAAAGAAAGGAAATATATAGCCATACGGCAAGATTCAAATGACCTAGATAGATCTATATTTTAGGATACTTCCTCATACAACACACATCAGAGTATCATGCGGAAGCGGCAAACAAAATCCGAGTACGGATAAGAAGCAAATCGGCATAAGATGCCATAGAAATAAGCACATCCCAACTACAGGTCTCGCGGATCCCCGTTCCCGGAATCTCTACACCGAACGATCGTTGCCCATGTCCTCGGCTTCTTCCACCCAGTATCCGTCCTGCGAGGGTACCTGTCCATCTGAACCAATAATTTATCGTGTGAGACCCTAAGGGTACTCAGCAAGTCTTAATGCCTCTAAAGGGGACACAACCTGGGTGACACAATTGCAGCGAAAGATAAACCCTAGCAGTTCTGCAGATAAACGCTAACCATCCGCCTAACCAATGATAGACGGATGTCCGTGAATTGAGTACAACAGTTATAATGGTAATCTCATCAGATCCATCCTCCTCCTTGCTTACCCACAAGGAAGCGGACGAACAACCCCCCATCCGTTGGCAATTTTATTAACCATTCCGTGAGTGTTGCACTATTTACTAGTCAAATCACTTAGTCAGATTAAAGCGGTACTTTAGTTATGCTTGTCTATGATCGAGAAACTGTGCTCCAAGTCGTCCATATCCGCGGACACGGCTTTCAGAAAGTTTTACCCGGCCGGGGTGCACCAATAGCAACACACGCTCGATCAACCTCGGAAAAACCAAATCAAAACCCAACGAGGCTTTCACGACTGAACAGTCACAAGATTCAGAAATATTTCTGGGGGCCACCCCTTAAGTAGATCCATAGCGGAGATAGCTGACTCGAGGGGCTCAAGGTTTGTCGGTGGTACATGCTTATCGGGAACCCGAAAGTGTGGCTGGGCTTGTCGATACCGCGAAAACACTCCGCTTACCTAAACAGTACAGTGTGCCCCTCGCACAAATGAAATACAGAAAGTAGCATGGCATAAGTACAGGATAGTAAATAAAACCTCAAACTAGTTTGTGGCCCCAAGAAATAAGACGGAATCAAGCTCTGGCTCAGGGGGGTCCCATATACCTCCCGGATGTGGATAGCGCGATAAATCAAGGAACAGGAATCAAGTACTCGGGGTCTTACGGGACACAAGTGAGCAGGAAAAACCAAATAGCAGATGTTGCTCACCGGTGCCACTTTCTTTAGTTATCCCACTACTACTCAGGTTAAGTTGTTTATGTACCTCGTTATCCGTCAGACTCTCACAAACCCTACACATGCTGTTCTACGACTCGCATGGCTCAAACAACTCCTGTAGTAAGGGCTCATGGGATGGAGGAACAAGCTCGGTGGGGTTTAAAAGTAAAGGCTATGCATACTTGGGATTCAATTTAATGCAATCGCGACTCAATGATGCAAGAATAAGATAGAGGCAATAGGTACTGGATGTATGCAAGCATGTGGAAGTGCTTGCCTGATAACTCAGTTGAAGCGAGGGACGGATCTGGGTAGTGCTCCTGGTTCTCTTGATATAGCCCACCTTTCGTGTCTATCCGAGAAAAACCAAACAAACAAGGCCAACATGAATATAGAGCACAAGCATATGAATAAGATGCGTCAAGCAAACAATCATGCCATGATGAATGATGCACAATTTACATGGCAATAAGGTAGCATGGCATGGTGAGGTTGTGGAATACAAGTAGTAACATTTTAATGGGGTTTTGGATCACAATTGGTTGTCATAACAATTGCTGTTCACTATATATTTATATGATGCATGCTGCAATTGAAGTTATGGATAGCATAAACAGAAAGGTCTCGTCGAGCTGATCATTTTAGACATATCATTTGCTTAATTTGGAATTATAAAACAAAAGTTATTAATTATTTTAGTTCTAGTGGCAAATGGTGTAATTTAATTAAACATGGAATTTTACTTGTGCAAAAGGCAATTTGAATGTCATATTTGAAATCCTGGCATTTTTCTGATCTCAAAACATATATCATTTATATTATTTGGATTAGTATTTGAAAAGTTGTTTAAATCTGAAATATATTTGAATTTGAAATATTCAGAAAAAGATTTGGATTAAAAAAACAGACTCAGACATACTTTTTGCACTCAGCCAAAGAAAACCCAACCCGCTTCTGGTGGGACTGAGCTGACCAGGCCCTTGAGAAAGCAGTGGACACATGGCTGCTGCCGATAAGGCAGCAGTGGGGCCGGGGTCCACAGGCCCATGCAATGAACACTATGCCAGCCAGGTTGGCTAGGGACCATGGGTTGATTAGCGAGAGTTGAGCCTTTTGCAAAAGATTCACAGACGGCGGATGGGGTCGAGGGCTGGGTTTTAGGCGGGGAAAGGAGAGGCCTAAAAGCAAAGAATGCGACCACGGCGGGACGGGTGTGCTGTCTGCTGCCGGCCGCTGCCGGCGGCCCGTCGCGCTTCGGCGACGATCGCGATACAAGCGAACAACACAGCAAACAAACAACATGAAGTCGAGAAAAGTCACGGGGGCTCGCCTCGAGGGCGCGGAGGGCCACGGGCAGCAAGCGAGGCGAGGGTCTGCTGCTGCTGACTGTGCCGGCTTCTGCCGCCGCCCTGACGCGACCGCGGCAGACGTATGAGCAGGCGGCGGCGATGCGAGACGAGGGAGAGGGAGGCGCGAGGAGGGAGCGAGGTCGCTCTCTGCGGCAAGAGACGGTGGGCGTCGTCTCTGGCTGGACGGCGGAGGCGGGCACTCCTGCTGCGTGGGCACAGCTGCGGCGAGGCTACTCTCGGCGAGATCAGCGGCTCTGGCGCGTAGCGGCAGGGGAGGTCGACGCGCTCACATCTTGGCGCGCCTCGGGAGCTCTGGGCGAAGGGGCGAGAAGTCGCCGTTAGGGTTTAGAGGCCATGCGGGGCTAAGGCTCGCGGGGAGGAAGGAGGAGACACAGGGGATCAGGGGATGCTAGGGGCGGGGAAGGATAATAGCAGGCGGGGGTGGCTTGGGCTAGCGTGGGGAGGGTTGATGGAAAGGTGGCCTTGGTGCCACCTTGTCCATCACGATGCAAGACGGCCGAGGCGGGGCAGGCTGGCGGCTGCCAGGTGGGGCCAGGGGCTGCAGGTGGGCCAGGGGGAGCTCGAGGGCAGGTAGGACTAGAGGGGGGGCCGGTAGGCAGAGAGAGAAAAGAGAGGGAAGAAGTGAGAGGGAGAGGGGCCGGCTCGATCTAGGTTAGGTGAGGGGGGGGTGTCCTTGATGGTGAAGGAAGGGGTAGATGGGAACATGGTGAGGTGTGGCCATGCTAGATAGGTTTAGGGGTGGTTAGCTAGAGAGGAGAGGGAGAGGGGGCACCTTGGGTTGAGATTAGAATGGGTGTGGTGTGGTTTTTAGCTAGAATGGTTATGGCATGGAGTAGGTTTAGGTTTTTTATCTAGGATGGTTAAGGGCATGGGGTAGGTTTAGGTTTTTGCTTAGAGGGGTATGGATAGAGGGAGGTGGTACTTACTTGATCATGCATGCTTGGACAAGATCACACAAAAACAAAACAAGGAAAAGGGAGAGGGGGAAGAGAGATATGGTGGTAGAAATTGAGCAAGAACAACATGGTTCAAGCAAGAGAAAAGATAGAGGTAGAGATGATCACCCAACTACCAAAAACAAACCAAAGACAAACACTAGATGGCACTTGCATGGCTCATGCAAAATATCTAATGCCATGTTTATTCTTGTGAAAACAATAATATCTACATGGCATTATCCATATGCATTCCCAGAAGTGGAAACAAGCCAAGCAAGTAAAAAGAGGAAGGTTCGGATGGAGTAGATGGATGTGATAACATGTGATGATAATTGGGTCTTGCTAGTGTGTATATGCCACTAGGTATTTAATAAGCTCACAAAATATCTCCACATGATGATAACCCCACAAACACACATATGGAAGCTAGGGAGAAAAAGGTCCCACTCACAAGGCATGCAACGATGGCCATGTGGCTCTCATGCATCAATAAGGTGAAAACAAAATGATGCCAAGATGAGAACATGTGGAAAGAAAGGATCCATCCCAACCCACATGAGCTAGAAGTAAACCTCTAAATGCCAAGCTCATATTTAGTTGGAGGGTGGAATTATAAGGTGGTGAAAGAAAAGGTGGTGGAGTCCATAAGAGATGCCCCAACTCAACTTGGGCATTTAACAATATATCAAGAGCCAAATACAATATCAAGAAGCAAATACAATTAATAGTGCACATGAGATAAGAACCAAACAAGAATAGGTTTTATATGATGCTCAAATGCAAGGTGACATGATGACATGAGCATGATATGATGATGATGCAATAATTATATGTTGGAAGTGGTCCTTTTTATTATTATAACATGTAGCATTACAGGTGTTAGACAACTGGGATGCTACAAATCTCCCCCACTAAACAGGAATCTCGCCCCGAGATTCTAGGAAGAAGAAGAAGATACAAAGAGAGAAGGATGGTTGGCACGGAGTTCATCTTCACGCTCCCATGTGGCTTCATCAACAGAATGGTGTGACCACTGCACCTTGCAGAACTTGATGGACTTGTTGCGAGTCCTTCGTTCTGCGGTCTCAAGGATTTTGGTGGGGTGTTCTTGATAGGACAGATCTTCTTGGAGGTCGATTAGCTCATGATCCACGGTCCTGCCGGGATCTTTGAAGCACTTCTTGAGCTGAGAGATGTGGAAAACATCATGGACTTTGAGTTTTTCCGGGAGCTCCAGGGCATAAGCAACTTCTCCTCTTCTACCACGTATCTTGAAAGGACCGATGTATCTAGGAGCCAACTTTCCTTTGATACCGAAGCGGTGTGTTCCTCTCATGGGAGTGACACGAAGGTAGACGAGATCACCAGGGGCATACACCATATCTGTGTGCTTCTGTCATAGTTGCTCTTCGGCGACTCGAGCAATCTTCGAGTTCTCGAGATGATATGCACCTTCTCCTCTGCTGAGTTACAATGTCGGGCCAAACCAGATTCTTTCTCCCGCACTGACCAACCAATCGGAGTTACGCACTTGCGACCATAGAGAGCCTCGAATGGTGCCATATTCGGACTCTTCTGAAGCTGTTGTTGTAGGAGAATTCAGCATATGGAAGACATTCCTCCCACTTCATGCCAAATGAGATGGCCAAGCTCTAAGCATATCCTCCGAATCGATTGATTCTTTCCACTTGTCCTTCTGTTGAGGGTGGTAAGCGATCTTTGAAGTTCAACTTTGTTCCCAAAGCTTTTGGAAACTCTCCCGAACTTTGAGGTGAAGATGCTCCCCAGTGCACTGATTTCAAGTGGAACCCCATACGGAGAGACAATTGTTGATATAGAGCTCGATAACTGAATTCCAGAAATTGTTTCCTTGACTGGGAAGAAATGAGCCACTTTAGAAAGCCTGTCGATGAAAACAAAAATTTCATTGTTGCCCTTCTGCGACCTTGGAAAGCCAGTGATGAAGTCCATCTCTACTTTCTCCCATTTCCATTCCGGAGGTTTCAATGGCTGTAGAAGACCAAATGGTTTCTGATGAACAGCCTTCACTCTGCGGCAGACATCACATTCTGAGACATACTTGGCACAATACCGTTTCAACCCAGGCCACCAGTATTGTGTTTTCAAGTCCATGTACATCTTTGTGCTGCCAGGATGGATAGAAAGGACCGAATCATGTGCCTCCTTGAGAACTTGGTCTCTCAGACCCGGGTAGTTTGGAACAAACATCCGGTGTTCAAAGAAGAGCGTGCCTTGATCATCAACATGGAAGGACTCATACTTCGGAAGGTCAAGCTTAGAGATGAGCTTTTTGGTGTGCGGATCACCAAGCTGACGAGAGCGAATCTGTTCTTCCAAGAGAGGAGTAGCCAGAAGGTTCAGGAGATGCCCTTGTTCCACAATTTCCAGGTTCAGCTGACGGAATTCCTCGCACAAGAGAGGCTGCTGCTCTTCCACCATGAGGTTGTTGACATAAGCTTTTCTGCTAAGCGCATCTGCCATGACATTTGCTTTGCCTGGGGTGTAGTTGATGGTCACATCGAAGTCATTGATTGCTTCAATCCATCTCCTCTGCCGAAGGTTGAGATCAGGCTGAGTGAAGATATACTTCAAACTCTTGTGGTCCGAGAAGATCTCAAAACGGTTGCCAAGCAAGTAGTGCCTCCATAGCTTCAAAGCAAAGACCACTGCTGCTAGCTCAAGGTCATGTGTGGGATAGTTGATCTCATGCGTCTTCAACTGACGAGAGGCATAAGCAACCACCTGTCTCTCTTGCATAAGGACCCAATCCTTGCAAAGAGGCGTCCACAGAATATCTGGAAAGGCTTAGATGTATCCGGAGGAACCAAGACTGGTGTGGAAGTGAGCTTCTCTTTGAGTGTCTCAAAACTTTCTTGACATGCGAGAGTCCAGTACTTCTTGCCTTTCTTGAGGAGATCGGTAAGAGGCTTTGCTATCTTGAGAAGTTCTGAACAAAGCGGCAATAGCTAGCCAAGCGAGAAAACTCCGCACTTCCTTGACATTAGCGGGAGGAAGCCATTCAACTATTGTCTTCACGGTTTCGGGTTGGTGCAATGCCCTTGGCGGAGATAACATGACCCTGTATGTTACTTGAGCAGCCAAAACTCACACTTTGAGAACTTTGCATACAAGCGGTTCTCACGAAGCTTGTTTAAGACACACATGGTGTTCTTCATGCTCCTCCTTAGACTTGGAATAGACCAGAATGTCATCCAGATATACCACAACAAACTTATCCAGGTATTCCATGAAAACTGAGTTCATCAGCCTCGAGAAGGTAGCAGGTGCGTTGGTGAGGCCGAAAGACATGACCGTGTACTCATACAGACCATAGCGGGTGGTGAAAGCTGTTTTGGGCACATCTTCTTTGCGAATTTTGATTTGGTGATAACCACTTCTCAAGTCCAGCTTAGAGAACACCACAGCTCCTGCTAGCTGATCAAAAAGGTCATTTATCCGTGGGAGAGGATATTTGTTCTTGATGGTTTTAGCATTGAGAGCCCGGTAGTCAACACATAGCCTATCGGTTCATCACGCTTCTTCACAAAGATTGTTGGGCTACCCCAAGAAGAAGTCTTGTGTTGAATGAAACCCAACTTCTCTTGTTCATCAAGTTGTCGTTTGAGTTCAACCAACTCGGAAGGACCCATTTATATGGTCGCTTGGAGATAGGAGCCGTTCGAGGTTCAAGCTCAATCACGAATTCAACCTCGCGATCCGGAGGCATACAAGCAACTCTTGGGAAAGACATCGGGAACTCACGGACCACGGTACACTGAATAGCTTCCATAGCATCATCATTGAGCCGCCAAGGAATAGAGCTGGACAGGAGTCGGACTTGGAGAAAAGACTATATGGCCTTGAGGATCTTGAGAGACAACGGCGTTCAAGACAATCAATCACAGCTGCATTTGCTGTCAACCAATCCATGCCCAAGATGACATCAATGTCAGAGTTGCCCAGAAAGATTAAAGAAGCCAAGAATGAAGAACCACCAATCTCAATCTGATTGCCATGACTGATCTTAGAAGCTGTCATCTTCTCTCCAGGAGAAAGGACCATTAACTTCTTTTGGAGAGGAACCAAGACTAACTCATTCTCATTTGCAAACTTGTGAGACACAAAAGAATGCGATGCACCAGAATCAAAGAGAACTCGTGCAGGGACTGAGTTAACGGAAAGCATACCCATCACAACTCCAGGTGCATGCTCAGCTTGAGAGGCGTTGACGCAATTAGCACGAACAACCGCAGACCCGGGCTTGGTGTTGATGTTGAGAGCCCGAGGCGGTGGTGCACGAACCGAAGGAGAGCTTGTTGCAGATCTTGGCGGGGGGTGGAGGGAGAGATTTGTTCTTCATTGGACAGTTCCAGCTGGGATGTCCATGATCTCCACATGTGAAACAAGCACCATGTGGACGTGGAGCAGAGTAGCCAGGGACTCCGCCAGGTGTTGGAGATATGCCCTAGAGGCAATAATAAATATAGTTATTATTATATCTTTGTGTTTATGATAAATGTTTATATTCATGCTATAATAGTATTAACAAGGAAACATTAATACTTGTGTGAATTGTAAACTTAAATTGAAGTCCCTAGTATAGCCTCTATACTTCACTAGCTTGTTGGTTGATTAAATGATTGAGGTTTCCATATCATGAACATTGAGATGTTATCAACAACAAGATCATATCGTTAGGAGAATGATATGGTGGACATACTCCTATTGATAAGCGTAGCATAAAGATCAAGTCATTTCAATAGTTCAGTTGCTATATGCTTTCTAATACATAGTAACCTAATTCCTTCGACCATGAGATCATACATATCACCTTTACGGATGGATGCTTTGATGACATCAAACACCACACCGTGAATCGGGTGGCTATAAAGGTGGCATTAAGTGTTCGGAAAGTATTGGTTGAAACACATGGATCAAGAGTGGGATTTGTCCATCCACATGACGGATAGATATACTTTGGGCCCTCTCGGTGGAATGTCATCCAATTGGCTTGCAAGCATGTGACTTGGTCACAAGGGATCACATATCACGGGAACGAGAAAAGAGTACTTATCGGTAACGAGGTTGAACTAGGTATGCAGAGATACAAGCGATCATAACCTCGGATAAGTAAACTATCGTGAGACAAAGGGAAATTGGTATCGTATGTAAGTGGTTCATTCGATCAAAGTAATCGTAGAAATATGTGGGAACCATATGAATTTCAGATTCCTCTATTGGTTATTGTTTGGAGAAGTGTCTCGATCATGTCGCATAATTCACGAACCGTAGGGAGACACTTAAGGATTCGACGTTGTTTTGAGTAGTTATGGTATTATGAAAGAGACCGAATGTTGTTCGGAGTCTCGGATGGGATCCGGGATATCACGAGGTGATCCGGAATGGTCCGGAGAATAAGATTCATATAAGGAAAGTCCCGTTTCGGAGTTCGGGAATGATTCCGGTGTTTTCATCGGGAATGTTCTAGAAGGTTCCGGATTGTCCGGCACTCCGGGGGGGGGGGGAGGGTACATGAGTGTGTCATTGAATGATTGCATCATGTACTAAGTGTTCTTGCTGTTCCAAAAAACATGAAAGTCAAATTGCCAGTTTGAAAGTCAAACGGCTAAAACAGGAAACTGTGGGAAACAAGCAAGAGGAGTTGGACTCCTCCAGGCCGGCGCCCAGCCCTAGGACGAGTTGGGGAGGGACTCCCTCCCTCCCCTGGCGCGCCAAGGCCCCTCCACCTATATAAGGAGGGGCAGGGCTCCTCCTAGAGACACACAAGTTTCCACCTCTAATCTCAGGTTTAGAGCCGTTTGGTTTAGAGCTTCTAATTGCTTTAGCCTGCGGTTTAGAGCCTTCTAATTGGTGTGTCTAAATCTTTAGACCACTAATAGCCCTCTCTCATAATCCACCATACTCGCTCGGCTTAAGGCGAAGCCTGCAGATCTCCCTCTACTTAGGTACCACGCCGTTGTCTTTGCCGGAATCATGCGAGAGTGCTACAACCTCCGTTTCTTTGGAACAAGGGAGAGGAAGGTCTTCGTCGAAATCCGAACGTGTGACCGATCATGAAGCGCTTGGAAGCACTGGCCGGAAGGATCGTCCACGATCTTGAGATCGGAAAGAGTACGACTACATCACCCACGAGAATCGCTCTCGTTAAACACTTTGGAATCTTGAGGGTAAGTTATTCCATCGACTCGTTGCTACAATCTAGTAGATAGATCTTGGCTTGTTTGTTTGTATGCGATAGAAATTTTTGTTTTCCATGCTCTGAACCCCAAAGGGTATCGAGCCGTGTCTATATGTAGATCATTGCACAGTAGAACACAATGGTCATTGTGGGCGTTGATGCTTTTATTGTAGATTGCTTTTGTGTACTTTTCATCTTGCGGTATGTTGGGATGAAGCGGCCGGGCTAACCTTACATGACATCGTTCATGAGACTTGCTCCACGCTTGACATGCAACTTGTATTGCATAAGTGGCTTTATGGTGCTGTTTCTCCTAGCATAGTTAAGATCCAATTTACAACGGGTAATCAACAATGCTAGTATCAATGTTGTGGTTCTTGTTCGTAAGTTAGAGCGACACTTATTGAAAGCCCTAAACCACGTAAAATATGCAAAAGAAAGTAGAGGCGTCTAACTTTGTTTTGCAGGGTGTCTGATGATGTGATATGGCCATCATTGTGATTATATTTGATGTATGCAATGTTCCTTATTGTAAGTTGGCAACGGCGGAGCCATATGGTTGTCTTTAATTTATGTTAAGACCCGTGTATATTCAAAGTAGTTGTAATAGTTGAAGCCGGTGGACGACAACCATGGTGAAGCGTCATTGACCTTGATGCAATGCCGGTGATGATGGAGATCATGTTCGTGCTTGAAGATGGAGATCGGAAGCACAAAGAAGAAAGGCCATATCATATCACACATTATGAATTGAATGTGATGTTAATCCTTTATGCATCTTGTATTGCTTAGTAGACGACGGTAGCATTATAAGATGATCCCTCATGCACATGAATTTCAAATCATAAAGTGTTCGCCCTTAGTTAGCACCGTTGCTAAAGCTTGTTGTTTCGAAGCACCACGTGATGATCGGGTGTGTTAGATTCTGCAAGTGTATACAACGTGAGCAAGCCAGATTTGCTCATGCAGAAACTAAGGTTTGATCTTGTGAGCCTAGCATGTACGGACATGGTCTCGGAACACGGATTACCGAAAGGTAAAGCATGAATCATATAGTAGATATGATGAACATGACGATTGTTAAGCCATTGAAACTATATCAACTCTCGTGATGATCGGTGTTGATGTAGTGGATTTGGTTCGTGTGATCACTAAAACAATGTGAGGGATGTTGTTTTGAGTGGGAGTTCACCTAGTTTAATTTCATTAATTTGAACTCAATTTGTCATAAACTTAGTCTAAACTATTGCAAATATGTTGTAGATCAATGGCAGCCCCTACCATCAATTTTAATGCTCCTAGAGAAAGAAAAGTTGAAAAACAATGGAAGCAACTTCATGGATTGGTTCCATAATTTGAGGATTGTCCTCACATGGTAATTTGACCTATGTCTTTGGATGCACATGGGTGACCCACTGAGCCAATGCTTCCGATGAAGTAAAGAATGTTTACCTCGCTCGGAAGAATCAAGATCCATAGTTCAGGTGCTATCTTGTATGGTTTAGAATCGGAGCTTGAAAAGGTTTGAAGAGTCGACCCATATGATATTGTCGAGGATCTCAAATTGATTTTTGAGACTCATGCGGCAATAGAAAGCTATGAGGCTTCGAAAAGTTCTTTAAGCGCAAGATGGAAGAGGGCAGCTCGTCGGTGAGCATGTGCTTAAGATGTCCAGGCACGCAAACAAACTTCAAAGCTTGGGTATAGTGATTCCTAATGCTTTGGGGATTTACCGTCCTCCGATCACGCCACCAAGTTCTGAGAACTTTGTGATGAACTACAACATGCGAACATGAACAAGAGTTGCCGAACTGTTTGCTATGTTAAAGTCTGCAGTGGAGATCAAGAAAGAGCACCAAGTGTTGATGGTCAATAAGACCACCAAACTCAAGAAAGGCAAGTCTAAGCAAAAGGGACACTTCAAGAAGGGTGGTAAGAAAGTTACCACGAAGAAAACCAAGGCTGGACCAAAGCACAAACCGAGTGCTTTTACCGCAAGGGAGAAGGTCATTGAAGCGGAATTGCCCAAAGTACTTGGCGGATCAAGAACGGCAACATCAAGAAGAAAGGTATATCCGATATACATGTTATTGATGTGTATCTCACTAGTACTCGTAGTAGTGCTGGGTATTTGATAATCTTGGTTCGGTTGCTCATATTTGTAACTCAAACAGGTCTTGCAGAATAAACGGAAGCTAGCGAAGAACGAGGTGACGATGCGGCGTGGGAAGCGGATCAAAGGTTGATGTGATCGCGGCACGCTACCTCTTCATCTACCATCGGGATTAGTTTTATACTTAAATAATTGTTATTTAGTACTGCGTTGAGCATGAACATTATATCGGGATCTTGTTTATTGCGAGGCGGTTACTTGTTTAAGTCGAGAATAATGGTTGTTCGATTTATATGAGTAATATGTTTTACGCACATGCACCTTTGATAGATGGTCTATTCTTATTGAATCTCGATAGTGGAAATACACATATCAACAATATTGAGGCTAAACGTTTGAAATCAAGCGATAATTCGACCTATATGTGGCACTGTCGTCTTGGTCACATTGGAGTGAAGTGTATGAAGAAACTCCATTCCGATGGACTTCTTGAATCACTTGATTTTGAATCACTTGAAAGATGCGAAGCATGTCTGATGGGAAAAATGACTAAGACTCCATTTTCTGGTATGATGGAGCGAGCTAAGGACTTATTGGAAATCATACATACCGATGTGTGTGGTCCAATGAGTGTAGCATCGCGCGGTGGTTATCGTTATGTTCTTACCTTCACAGATGACTTGAGTAGATATGGGTATATCTATTTCATGAAACATAAGTCCGAAACTTTCGACAAGTTTAAGGAGTTTCAAAGTGAGGTAGAGAATCAACGTAACAAGAAGATTAAATTTCTACGTTCTGATCGTGGAGGTGAATATCTAAGTTACGAGTTTGGCGAGCATTTAAAGAAGTGCGGAATACTTTCACAATTGACACCGGAACACCACAGTAATGGTGTGTCCGAACGTCGAATCGAACTCTCTTAGATATGGTTCGTTCTATGATGTCACTTACAGATTTACCGCTATCATTTTGGGGTTATGCATTAGAAACAACGCATTCACTTTAAATAGGGCACCGTCTAAATCCGTTGAAACGACACCATATGAATTATGGTTTGGGACGAAACCTAAATTGTCGTTCCTTAAAGTTTGGGGATGCGAAGCCTATGTAAAGAAGTTACAGCCGGACAAGCTTGAACCCAAAGCGGAAAAATGCGTCTTCATAGGATACCCGAAGGAAACTATTGGGTATACCTTCTATCATAGATCCGAAGGCAAAATCTTTGTTGCCAAGAATGGATCTTTTCTAGAGAAGGAAATTCTCTCGAAAGAAGTGACTGGAAGGAAAGTAGAACTCGACGAGGTTGTCGAACCTTCTCTCGAAATTGCGAGTAGTGCAGCACCGGAAGAAGTTCTTGTGGTGCCTGCACCAATTAGAGAGGAAGCTAATGATGATGATCATGAATCTTCGGTTGAAATTGCTACAGAGCCTCGGAGGTCAACGAGAACTCGTACCACTCCAGATTGGTATGATTCCGTTATGAGTGTCATGTTGGTGGACAACACCAATGACCCCGAGACATATGAGGAAGCGATGATGAGCCCAGATTCCAATAAATGGCAAGAAGCCATGAAATCCGAGATTGGATCCATGTACGAAAACCAAGTATGGACTTTGGTGGACTTACCGGATGGACGGAAGGCTGTCGAGAACAAATGGATTTTCAAGAAGAAAACAGATGCTGATGGTAATGTTACTGTCTATAAAGCTCGAATTGTCGCAAAAGGGTTTCGACAAATTCAAGGAGTTGACTACGATGAGACTTTCTCAACAGTAGCGAAGCTAAAGTCTGTGAGGATTATGTTAGCAATCGCTGCATATTATGATTATGAGATATGGCAGATGGATGTCAAAACAGCATTCCTCAATGGAGATATTGATGAAGAGTTGTATATGATGCAACCCAAAGGTTTTGTCGACCCTAAAGATGCTAACAAGATATGCAAACTTCAACGGTCCATCTATGGATTGAAGCAAGCATCCCGAAGTTGGAATCAACGTTTTGATAAGGTAATCAAAAGTTTTGGTTTTATACAAACTTATGGAGAAGCTTGTATTTACAAGAAAGTGAGTGGGAGCTCTGTAGCATTCTTAATACTATATGTGGATGACATATTGTTGATTGGGAATGATGTAGACCTTCTTAATAGTGTCAAGGAATATTTGAATAATAGTTTTTCAATGAAGGATCTTGGCGAAGCAGCTTACATATTAGGCATAAAGATTTATAGAGATAGATCGAAATGCCAAATATCATTGTCACAGAGTACATATTTGGACAAAGTTCTAAAGAAGTTTGGAATGGAAGAAAGCAAGAAAGGGTTCTTGCCCATGTTGCTAATCGACCTTGAGTAAAACTCAAAGTCCAACATTGGCGTAAGATAGAGAAAGGATGGGTAAGACTCCCTATGCCTCACCATAGGATCTCTAATGTATGCCATGCTATGTACTAGACCCGACATTGCATATCTTTGTTAGTTTAACTAGCAGATATCAAAGTGATCCAGAGTGGATCATTGGACAATGATCAAAAACATCCTTAAGTACTTGAGAAGAACTAAGGATATGGTTCTTTCTTATGGAGGTGATGAGCACTCGTTGTTAATGGTTACACCGATGCTAGTTGGAACACCGATCCGATGATTCTAAATCACAACTGGGTGCGTATTTATTTTGAATGGTGCGGCTTAGCTGGAGGAGTGCAAAGCAAAGCGTTGTGGCGAGATCTTCAACTGAATCGGAATACATGGTCGCTTCGGAGGCTTCACAAGAAGCGATATGGATGAAAGAGTTCATTACTGAGCTGGGTGTGGTTCCAAGTGCTGGACCCAATGTCTATCTCTTGTGATAACATGGGCGCCATAGCCAATGCGCAAGAACCAAGGTCACGCAAGAAGTCAAGCATATCAAGCTGCGTTTCACGCTATTCGAGAACATATCCGGGATGGGGATATAAAGATTTGCAAAGTACACACAGATCTGAATGTGGCGGATCCGTTGACTAAACCTCTCCCGAGGGCAAAACATGACCAACACCAAACTGCCATGGGTGTTCGGTATATTACCATGTAATCTAGATTAGATGACTCTAGTGCAAGTGGGAGACTGTTGGAGATATGCCCTAGAGGCAATAATAAATATAGTTATTATTATATCTTTGTGTTTATGATAAATGTTTATATTCATGCTATAATAGTATTAACAAGGAAACATTAATACTTGTGTGAATTGTAAACTTAAATTGAAGTCCCTAGTATAGCCTCTATACTTCACTAGCTTGTTGGTTGATTAAATGATTGAGGTTTCCATATCATGAACATTGAGATGTTATCAACAACAAGATCATATCGTTAGGAGAATGATATGGTGGACATACTCCTATTGATAAGCGTAGCATAAAGATCAAGTCATTTCAATAGTTCAGTTGCTATATGCTTTCTAATACATAGTAACCTAATTCCTTCGACCATGAGATCATACATATCACCTTTACCGGATGGATGCTTTGATGACATCAAATACCACACCGTAACTGGGTGGCTATAAAGGTGGCATTAAGTGTTCGGAAAGTATTGGTTGAAACACATGGATCAAGAGTGGGATTTGTCCATCCACATGACGGATAGATATACTCTGGGCCCTCTCGGTGGAATGTCATCCAATTGGCTTGCAAGCATGTGACTTGGTCACAAGGGATCACATATCACGGGAACGAGAAAAGAGTACTTATCGGTAACGAGGTTGAACTAGGTATGCGAGATCACCGACGATCATAACCTAGGATAAGTAAACTATCGTGAGACAAAGGGAAATTGGTATCGTATGTAAGTGGTTCATTCGATCGCAAAGTAATCGAGAAATATGTGGGAGCCATATGAATTTCCAGATTCCTCTATTGGTTATTGTTCGGAGAAGTGTCTCGATCATGTCCGCATAATTCACGAACCGTAGGGAGACACACTTAAGGATTCGACGTTGTTTTGAGTAGTTATGGTATTATGAGAAAGAGACCGAATGTTGTTCGGAGTCTCGGATGGGATCCGGGATATCACGAGGTGATCCGGAATGGTCCGGAGAATAAGATTCATATAAGGAAAGTCCTTTTGAGTTCGGGAATGATTCCGGTGTTTTTCATCGGGAATGTTCTAGAAGGTTCCGGATTGTCCGGCACTCCGGGGGGGGGAGGGTACATGAGTGTGTCATTGAATGATTGCATCATGTACTAAGTGTTCTTGCTGTTCCAAAAACATGAAAGTCAAATTGCCAGTTTGAAAGTCAAACGGCTAAAACAGGAAACTGTGGGAAACAGGAAACTGTGGGAAACAAGCAAGAGGAGTTGGAACCAACCTGGAGGAGGAGTTGGACTCCTCCAGGCCGGCGCCCAGCCCTAGGCCGAGTTGGGGAGGGACTCCCTCCCTCCCCTGGCGCGCCAAGGCCCCTCCACCTATATAAGGAGGGGCAGGGCTCCTCCTAGAGATACACAAGTTTCCACCTCTAATCTCAGGTTTAGAGCCGTTTGGTTTAGAGCTTCTAATTGCTTTAGCCTGCGGTTTAGAGCCTTCTAATTGGTGTGTCTAAATCTTTAGACCACTAATAGCCCTCTCTCATAATCCACCATACTCGCTCCGGCTTAAGGCGAAGCCTGGGATCTCCCTCTACTTCCTGGTACCACTGCCAGTTGCCGGAATCGCGAGGAGAGTGCTACAACCTCCGCATCTTTGGAACAAGGGAGAGGAAGGTCTTCGAAATTTAACGCAGTGACCGATCATGGAAGCGCTGCCGGAACGCAGCGCCGGAAGGATCGTCCACACGATCTTGAGATCGGAAAGAGTACGACTACATCACCCACGAGAATCCGCTCTCGTTAAACACTTTGGAATCTTCGAGGGTAAGTTATTCCATCGACTCGTTGCTACAATCTAGTAGATAGATCTTGGCTTGTTTGTTTGTATGCGATAGAAAATTTTTGTTTTCCATGCTACGAACCCCAACACCAGGCGCTCCAGGGTAATGGTTGTTGTAGCCCCTAGGAGCCGCAGTGGTGAAGTTTGGTGGCCTTGGCGCAAAACTCGCAGGTCTTGGTGTAGCCGGGAGCGACGGTGGGGTGTTAGGAACCCGATACACGCTTAGAAGGAACCGCCATAATCGCAGAGCTTGATGCATCCTGTTGTGTTTCTTGGACTCCTCAAACATTTGCACCTTGCCTCCTCTTGCAGTCTTTGTGTGATGTAGTTCAGGAAGGTTGCGGTCTTGCATGCGTGATTGCATACTTGATCGACGCATTGAGCCCTTGCGAACCTTTTCGCTTCTTCTTGTCATCGATACCTCATCACCACCATAACGAGATAGATTCATGAAGTTCTGATATAGGTGTTGACGTTATCATTTCCTGCTTCAAAGTTGAGGAAAGCCTCCTTCATCCTTTCCATCACAATCTCTCGAGAGAAACTGCTCTTTGAACGCCTCGGAACCTCTCCCAAGTTGGCTGGAACCCGCAGCTTGCCTTCAAGTAGTTTTCCCACCAAAGAGCTGCATCTCCCTTGAGAAGGTGAGTAGCACACTTGACCCACTCCTGCTCGAACATCGCAGTCTCGAGCAACCTTGAGATCTCACGCAGCCAATCATCCGGCGTCAGAGGTCGGTCGGAAACATCAAACCGACGAGGTTGAACTTGAGGAAGCTCTTGATGTCTCCACGCTTGGGAGGTGGAGGAAGTGGAGCAAACTGCTTTTCTTCGACACTCTCCTCAAAGCGCCTTGGTTCTCTTGCATTGCTGCCAAAGCATTAGCTATGTTTGACAGCGCTGAGCCCAATTCCGGAGGTATGTCCTCCTCAGTCAGGCGTGGTGGAGCCATCCTGTCATTGATATAAAACTCAAGTCAGTACTATAATGGAGAATGATAATAATCCAAAATAGTACCAAGATGGAATTAACCAAGATTAAAGGATACAATTTACTGAGATGATATTAAAATATCAACAAAGTTCATAGCACCTAAAAGATATTAAGCATATCGCACATGACTGAAAAGGAGTGTGGTACACAAATATATCAAAGAAAATTTTTCCACAAATTTCGGCATTAAAATACCAATAGATGCGCAAAATTACTTAACGAATCAAGATTAGTGACTCTACCGATTCAATATACAAAAGCGAATGATAAAAGTAGTGGTATGGTCGCGACTCCATCCCGCACTCAAATCATTACTCCGCACATGAACAAGTGGAACACATATCCTAACCCCTTCTTCTCACGTGAAACCTAAAGATTGGTAACTACGGAAACGAACACCCCAAACAAGATAGCGTCGGATACAAAGAGGAAGATAGATTGCGGTTTGCATGAGCCTATCAAGTATGGAATGTACCAACAGTTGATAACCAAAGGCAGATAAGATAACAACTTGGATGCAACAGATAGACAAAGGATTACACACACCCACACACACACACACACAACCTATGGTACTACGGAAACCCAGAACACGTGAATCCTAGTTTGAATCTTGAGAAGAGGATTGAAAACGTTGCACTTCCTTACCAGAAAAGGGTGGGTGGGAGGGTAAGAAGAAAAGTGGAAGCAGTCCTACTCTCGCTTTGTTTTTCCCTAATATACATAACTTCCAAAATATTTGCTAGATCGACAACGAACGCTTTGAAACCACGAAGGTCGGGATGGCTCGATACCAATTGTAACTACCTCGGTGAATTACGCTCCTAGATACAAGCTGGATGAGTGGTAGTGGTTGAAATAGTGCAGTGGGGCCCCAAAGCCACTCACCGGTAGTCCTTTCGACGTCCCAACCACTACCCTCTCAACGGGACTCAGACGGCGGCGAATCGGCAAAGAAGGATCAACTACGTACACAAGTGGGTATGTGCAAGCCACCATACAAGAGTACATCGAGCCATACCATCTAGAAAGAAAGGAAATATAGCAACGCCATACGGCAAGATTCAAATGACCTAGATAGATCTATATTTTAGGATACTTCATACAACACACATCGAGTATCATGGAAGCGGCAAACAAAATCCAGTGCGGATAAGAAGCAAATCGGCATAAGATGCCATAGAAATAAGCACATCCCAACTACAGGTCTCGCGGATCCCCGTTCCCGGAATCTCTACACCGAACGATCGTTGCCCATGTCCTCGGCTTCTTCCACCCAGTATCCGTCCTGCGAGGGTACCTGTCCATCTGAACCAATAATTTATCGTGTGAGACCCTAAGGGTACTCAGCAAGTCTTAATGCCTCTAAAGGGGACACAACCTGGGTGACGCAATTGCAGCGAAAGATAAACCCTAGCAGTTCTACAGATAAACGCTAACCATCCGCCTAACCAATGATAGACGGATGTCCGTGAATTGAGTACAACAGTTATAATGGTAATCTCATCAGATCCATCCTCCTCCTTGCTTACCCACAAGGAAGCGGACGAACAACTCCCCATCCGTTGGCAATTTTATTAACCATTCCGTGAGTGTTGCACTATTTACTAGTCAAATCACTTAGTCAGATTAAAGCGGTACTTTAGTTATGCTTGTCTATGATCGAGAAACTGTGCTCCAAGTCGTCCATATCCGCATGACACGGCTTTGAGAAAGTTTTACCCGCCGGTGCACCAATAGCAACACACGCCGATCAACCTCGAAAAACCAAATCAAAACCCACCGAGGCTTTCACGACTGAACAGTCACAAGATTCAGAAATATTTCTGGGGGCCACCCCTTAAGTAGATCCCATAGCGGAGATAGCCGACGAGACGGCTCAAGGTTTCGCGCTGCTGGTCAGAAACGATCGGGAACCCAAAGTGTGGCTGGGCTTGTCGACACCGAAAACACTCCGCTTACCTAAACAAGACAAGGTGCCCTCGCACAAATGAAATACGAAAGTAGCATGGCATAAGTACAGGATAGTAAATAAAACCTCAAACTAGTTTGTGGCCCCAAGAAATAAGACGGAATCAAGCTCGCTCGTGGGGTCCCATATACCTCCGGATGTGGATAGCGCGATAAATCAAGGAACAGGAATCAAGTACTCGGGGTCTTACGGGACACAAGTGAGCAGGAAAACCAAATAGCGATGTTGCTCACCGTGCCACTTTCTTTAGTTATCCCACTACTACTCAGGTTAAGTTGTTTATGTACCTCGTTATCCGTCAGACTCTCACAAACCCTACACATGCTGTTCTACGACTCGCATGGCTCAAACAACTCCTGTAGTAAGGGCTCATGGGATGGAGGAACAAGCTCGGTGAGGTTTAAAAGTAAAGGCTATGCATACTTGGGATTCAATTTAATGCAATCGCGACTCAATGATGCAAGAATAAGATAGAGGCAATAGGTACTGGATGTATGCAAGCATGTGGAAGTGCTTGCCTGATAACTCAGTTGAAGCGAGGGACGGATCTGGGTAGTGCTCCTGGTTCTCTTGATATAGCCCCTGCTCAGTGTCTATCCGAGAAAAACCAAACAAACAAGGCCAACATGAATATAGAGCACAAGCATATGAATAAGATGCGTCAAGCAAACAATCATGCCATGATGAATGATGCACAATTTACATGGCAATAAGGTAGCATGTCATGGTGAGGTGTGGAAGACAAGTAGTAACATTTTAATGGGGTTTTGGATCACAATTGGTTGTCATAACAATTGCTGTTCACTATATATTTATATGATGCATGCTGCAATTGAAGTTATGGATAGCATAAACAGAAAGGTCTCGTCGAGCTGATCATTTTAGACATATCATTTGCTTAATTTGGAATTATAAAACAAAAGTTATTAATTATTTTAGTTCTAGTGGCAAATGGTGTAATTTAATTAAACTTGGAATTTTACTTGTGCAAAAGGCAATTTGAATGTCATATTTGAAATCCTGGCATTTTTCTGATCTCAAAACATATATCATTTATATTATTTGGATTAGTATTTTAAAAGTTGTTTAAATCTGAAATATATTTGAATTTGAAATATTCAGAAAAAGATTTGGATTAAAAAAAACAGACTCAGACATACTTTTTGCACTCAGCCAAAGAAAACCCGCTTCTGGTGGGACTGGTGACCCAGCCACGCAGGAAAACAGTGGACACCATGCTGCCGCAAGCCACCGTCGATGGGCCAGGGGTCCACGGGCCCACATGCCAGCGAAACACGGCAGCGGCTGCCAGGCGGGTTGGCTAGGGACCGCGGGTTGATTGGCGAGGAGTTGGGGAGCCTTTTTGCAAAGATTCACAGACGCTGACAGATGGGGTCGAGGGCTGCGGGTTTTAGGCGGGAAAAAGAGGGAGGGCCTAAACGCAAGAATGCCGAACGCTGTCGGACGGCAGCGGCGCAGCGCTCTGCCGGCGACTGCGAGCGGCCGTCGTTTGATCGACGATGGCGACGCCGTTGCTGAACAGAACAACATGGCCCCAAAACGAAAGTCGTAGAGGGAGCCACGGACTACAACATTGGCTCAGGGTTCTAGCGCGGAGGAGGGTCAGAGCGCGGGCGGCGAACGCCGATCTCCTGCTGCGCATTCTTGCCGCCAAAGACGCGCGGCGCGTGCGCAGAGCGCTCGACGGAAAGCTACGGCGATGCACGGCGAGAGGGAGAGGGAGACGTTGTCTAGGGGGCAAGGGAGCTCACCAGCGACCGTACGATGCAGCTAGCGGGCTCGGGGACGCATCGATCGTCGAGGTAGCAGAGAGGCGGGGCACTCCTGCTGCTCGTGGGCACGGCTGCGGAGGGGCTACTCCGGCGAGATCCAGCTGCTCGCGCGTCGAGGCGGGCGGGAGGTCGACGCTCTGGTATCACTGGCGCCTCGGGGATCTCTGGAGCGAAGGGGCGCTGAGGGGGGTCACCGTTAGGGTTTAGAGGCCATGCGGGGCTAAGGCTCGCAGGGGGAGGAAGGATGAAGACCTGGGGGATCTGGGGGATGCTAGGGCGAGGGGGAAGGATAAGAGCAACGGGGGGGCAGGTAGCTGGCTTGGGCTAGCGTGGGGGAGGGGTTGATGGAAAGGTGGCCTTGGTGCCACCTTGTCCATCACGTGCAAGGACGGGCATGCAGATGGCTGGCCCAGTGTGGGGGCCAGGGCTGCAGGTGGGCAGGGGAGCTCGAGGTGTAGGACTAGAGGGGGCGGTGGCGAGAGAGAAAAGAGAGGGAAGAAGTGAGAGGGAGAGGGGCCGGCTCGATCTAGGTTAGGTGAGGGGGGGTGTCCTTGATGGTGAAGGAAGGGGTAGATGGGAACATGGTGAGGTGTGGCCATGCTAGATAGGTTTAGGGGTGGTTAGCTAGAGAGGAGAGGGAGAGGGGGCACCTTGGGTTGAGATTAGAATGGGTGTGGTGTGGTTTTTAGCTAGAATGGTTATGGCATGGAGTAGGTTTAGGTTTTTTAGCTAGGATGGTTAAGGGAATGGGGTAGGTTTAGGTTTTTGCTTAGAGGGGTATGGATAGAGGGAGGTGGTACTTACTTGATCATGCATGCTTGGACAAGATCACACAAAAACAAAACAAGGAAAAGGGAGAGGGGGAAGAGAGATATGGTGGTAGAAATTGAGCAAGAACAACATGGTTCAAGCAAGAGAAAAGATAGAGGTAGAGATGATCACCCAACTACCAAAAACAAACCAAAGACAAACACTAGATGGCACTTGCATGGCTCATGCAAAATATCTAATGCCATGTTTATTCTTGTGAAAACAATAATATCTACATGGCATTATCCATATGCATTCCCAGAAGTGGAAACAAGCCAAGCAAGTAAAAAGAGGAAGGTTCCAGATGGAGTAGATGGATGTGATCACATGTGATGATAATTGGGTCTTGCTAGTGTGTATATGCCACTAGGTATTTAATAAGCTCACAAAATATCTCCACATGATGATAACCCCACAAACACACATATGGAAGCTAGGGAGAAAAAGGTCCCACTCACAAGGCATGCAAAGATGGCCATGTGGCTCTCATGCATCAATAAGGTGAAAACAAAATGATGCCAAGATGAGAACATGTGGAAAAGAAAAGGATCCATCCCAACCCACATGAGCTAGAAGTAAACCTCTAAATGCCAAGCTCATATTTAGTTGGAGGGTGGAATTATAAGGTGGTGAAAGAAAAGGTGGTGGAGTCCATAAGAGAGATGCCCCCAACTCAACTTGGGCATTTAACAATATATCAAGAGCCAAATACAATATCAAGAAGCAAATACAATTAATAGTGCACATGAGATAAGAACCAAACAAGAATAGGTTTTATATGATGCTCAAATGCAAGGTGACATGATGACATGAGCATGATATGATGATGATGCAATAATTATATGTTAGAAGTGGTCCTTTTTATTATTATAACATGTAGCATTACAGGTGTTAGACAACTGGGATGCTACATGACCCTAGAGCCATTTGTGAGGTTCTCAAAATCCTCAACAAGTTTAGCATAAGCAACTTCAAGTTCATCATTTTTAATCTTGAAGGAGTTAGCCACCGTAAGTTCTCTATCATGGTATTCCTTTACTCTAGAAAATTCTAGAGTAAAAGTCTCCTCAAGAGATTCTTTGGTGGTTTGTTCTTCTTCAAGGGAGTCCTTTACTTGAGCAAGTTCATTAGCATATTCACGCTCAAGTGCAAACTTTTCATCAATTATGTTTTGTTGCTCCTCAATAAGGCCATTGCCTTCTATAGCATAATTCAAGATTTCAAGAAGGTTGGAGGAAGCAAGTTTATTTTTGTAGAGAGCATTATAGACAACCTCTCCCATTTTATTAATAGAGGTAATATCATACTTACCTCTATAATCATCATTATCATTCTCAACCTCATCATCATCATCATGAGATACAATGGGATTCAAAGAGGTTACCTTTGTTCCCTTAGCCATAAGGCACATGTGAGAACCGGAGGAAGATGATGATGAGATTGCACTTGAAGCTCTCTTCAAGACCTTGTCTTGGCCCATAGAATCTTCATTTTCCTCTACATGGTTAGCAACACAAGCACTAGAGAAAATAGAAGCATTTTTATCATGGCAACAAGACAACATGAGCATATCATCATGAGATTTGTTCAAGTCATTTCTACATGATATGCAAGGACTATTAACACAAGCATGTGAGGAATTTTGAGTGCTAGAAGTGTTAAGGTCCAAAGATAGATCATTGCAACTAGATAGATATGAGGGATTACAAATAGTGAACACACTATCCATATTGCAATTTCTATCACCACTCACCATATCATTTCCTTATGAAAAATCACATGTTGGTGAGGTGGTAGACGATGAGAACTCATCTCGACCGAAAGTGGAAGCAACACAATCATCCTTAATAATGTTGGACTTGCTATATTTATCTTGAATCTTGGTCCATATCTCACTAGCGCTTGAATAAGGCATGATAGAAGAAAGAACTACATTGCTCACAACATGCACAAGAATTTTAGTATCTAGAGCATCTATATGAGAGTTCAACTTCTCCTTTAAAGATTTGTTTTGGGTATCCATAGGAGAAGAGAAACCCACATATAGATAGCCCTCGATAATTGGGTGAATTTCCCGAAATAAATTAAGCATGCGAATTTTCCAAACATCATAATTTGTGCCATCGAATGTGAGCGTGTCCTTGTGCACTAATCCCCTAGCCGACAACTTTACTCTCAAGGCGGTGAAGCCTAAAATGAGAGACCGGGCTCTGATACCAATTGAAAGGATACGGATGTCGCCTAGAGGGGGGGGGGTGAATAGGCGATTAAAACTTTTCCTAGAGTGGCTCAACAAAGGCGGAATAAAACTAGTGTTTACTTTGTAAAGCACAACCTAGAAACAACTAAGGTTTACCTATGTGCACCAACAACTTATGCTAAGCAATACAAGCAACAAAGTGATAGCAAGATATATATTACTTCAAGCACGAAGGCTATCACAATGTAAAGTGCATAAGTAAAGAGCTCGGGTATAGAGATAACCGAGGCACGCGGGGACACCGATATTTTACCAAGTTCCTCCCAACATGGAGTACGTCTCGTTTGGAGAGGGGGTGGTATCAAACCACCAACGCCACAAAAGGCCT
Source organism: Avena longiglumis (assembly GCA_030063025.1). NCBI lineage: Eukaryota > Viridiplantae > Streptophyta > Magnoliopsida > Poales > Poaceae > Avena > Avena longiglumis. Next base: position 417,683,974 of record CP125979.1, on the reverse strand, counting down.
CCCTTATTCTCCGGTGAATCTCACCCCAATGGGATCGATCCACGCTTCCACTATCGGTGCACTTGTCGGTGGCAACCGGAACCTCTCACAAGGTTGGGGCACAACTCCACAACTTAATTGGAGGCTCCCAACAAACGCCACAAAAGTCCTCAACAAATGCCACCAAGGCCACAAAACCGTCTAGGGTTCCAAGAACCCAAGAGGGACAAGCTCCAATGAGCAATTCAAACCAAATCCTCCGAGGAGAACTCAAACCGATGCAACAAATGCAAATGTCAAGAACACCACAAAGATGCTCAAATCCCTCACTCTCAAGTTCCAATAAAGCTACTAAAGCTATTGGGGGAACAAGAGAGGAGGAATCAAAGAGAGACACAAAATCCCCCAAAATCTAGATCCCCAAAGATACACTTACAAAGAGATGTTTTAGTTTGGTCAAAACGTAGATCTAGATCTCCTCCAACAACCCCTCAAATATTTGCAAGAATCAATGAAGGGGTGTGTAGAAATCAAGCTTTAAGAGTAGAGCAAATGGGGGCAAAGCTTGGGCAAGAAAAGGAGGAAGAAGTAATCCTAAATGAAAATGGACAAAAGACTTATATAGGGCTAACCAAAATATGGCCGTTGGGGCAATTTTTCTGGGCTGACCGGTAGTACCGGATTGGCCTGGTACAACCGGACCAAACACAAATGCATACAGTGAGCGAGCCAGAGAGAAGAAAGCAGCGAGATGTATGTGGCGAAGGCGAGGCCACGCTGGCAGCGTAGAAGCATGCAAGAAGAATGAAAGGCGGCCAGTGCATACAAGGCCAAGAATGAAAGCTCAAGAAGACAAATGACAGAAGATGACGCAATGCGGCCAGAAGAAGAAGGCCTGCACAGCTGAAAGCAATGCAAGCGAAAGCGGCCGGCAATGGCCGCGGTGGCGCCATGAGAGAGAGCGGCGAGCGGCAGTGGGGCGGCACGTACGGTCAACGCAGCAGATCTGGATCTGAGAAAAATATCTGGGCAAATAAACGGGTCGGCCGGTACTACCGGCCCACCCGGGCGGTACTACCGGGCCGGCCGGTACTACCGCAAAAAGGTATCTCGCGAGGCATAAAGAAATCGGGCCGTTTTTAGGCTCGGGCGGTAGTACCGCCCGGGACGGGCCGGTACTACCGCTTGGCCCAGACAGATAGGCAAATATTCAAACGACAATAACTTTTGACTGGAAGCTCCGATTGACCGATTCAAATTGCGTTGGATAGAGGACGACAAGGGCTTTCCAATAAAAAGTGGAAATATTGATTATCACCAAGTGATAAAGTATCAAGTAGAATAATGTGAAATACCTCACTTGGTGAGAAACCGAAAAGCCGCATAAATCAAAATCGCAACAAGATATATATGAGAGATCCGATTTTGATGAACAAGAGCTTGTTATGGAGATTACCACAAGCTCTATATCCTCACATGTATAAGACCAAATAATCAACCAAATACGATGATGCAAGTATGCAAAGGTTTGAGCTCTCTCCAAACGATGTGACCGAATTACTCATATGAGAGCCCCTCTTGATAGTACGGTTATCTATCCTAAACCCGGTCTCATACACACAACGTGAGACCGGCAAAAGGGAAAACCTATCAAGATTATACCTTTGCCTTGAGCATTCCACTTGAGCTTGATGTAGACGATCTTGACCTTCTCAAGATGGAACGCCTTTCTTAATTCCTCATCATCGACCTCGCATATTGAGCTTGCCCAACATATCTTCTTTGCATTTCATCAACCTTGAAGCCAACACATGCTCCAAGCGATGCCAATGGACAAATCCTACAAGTATAACTTAATACACACATTAGTCCATAAAGATTGTCATTAATTACCAAAACCACACATGGAGGCCCAACATGTTCTTTCAGACAACCTTATTGTAAGTTGGGGGAAAGTTCTATGGTTGTGTTGTGTAGGTTCCAAGTTGCTAGCAACACCTTTGGAGATGTTTCCTTTCTCCTACTGGTTTGATAACCTTGGTTTCACAAACTGAGGGAAAACTTGCTGCTGTGCTGATCACACCTTGCTCTTGGGGTCTCCCAACAGGCTCTACATCAACCGAGCCACCATTAACCAGCTAGAGTATGCTTGCTAGATGCTGTTGATTTTGACCTCAAGTTCAATACGTGTTAGCCGGATGTGAATGATCGGTTCATGATGCAAACTTTCTAGCTGACAAGTTGGCTCGATCTAATGGGTTAAAAGTTTCAGAAGGTAATTTCTACCTAGGATATACATGATATGCTTGTCGCTCTCATATTCTTTCACACTTCATGTCAACAAGGTACAATCACAATGAGTTCTCTATAAGGAACATGCCGCTAAGTGCCAAGGAGTTAGGACGTGACATTTTTGGACACGAGCTCATATGATCTATTTTTGTGGATCATCAAGTTGGTCTTGGGATGCGGACCATTAATGGGTTGTCAGATAAGGAACGCTAGAAAAGGATGAAAATGGGAATTGTTCGTATATACGGTCCAGGTGTTTGACGAAGGATGTGTCTCTTTTCCTTCGTAGATTATGCACCTATGTTCATGACAGTGTTGGCATATGATCCCGCGCCAGACCTGGTGTATGATCCTGCGTCGAATGTCGGTGTGAACAAGCATGGCGTCATCCGACACAGTCGCATACCACAATACCAGCACAGACTGGCTCACGTGGTCCAACTGAGGGGGTTCACAATAGAAAACAATAATTTTTCATGACTAGCGCAACACTAAATGCCCGGATCTATCTACGAGTTAATGCTATAATAGAGAGGAGATTTTGGTGACATACCCTTATAGACCGAAAGCGTTAACATTCACGAAGAACGTAGATGATGTAGACGAATGACGTAGCCGACGTCAAGGTCATGTTGCTCCTTGCACGACAATCCATGTGCCACAACTGACAGCACCCCCATGGTTTCACACACGTACGATGCTCAACGATGACTCTCGATCTCTCTGATCCAGCCAAAATTGCGGAAGTAGATCTTATAGAACGGGGATCCAGCAGCGCGGTGGTGTGCCTGTGATTAAGTCATCTTCCACCTACGTAGTTTTTCTTGGAACCACGAGTGTGGAAGCCAAGAGAGAGGAGATCCAACAAGGAGAGGACCTAGAGGCTACAGAGAATATTGTGTGTCTTTCCCTCCCCATATATCCTTTCTTATATATGGGAAAAGGAGAGACTCCTAGTGCCAAACTGATAATTTGGGACTAAAGGGAGGAGGGGGTGCCATGGGGAGAGGCAGTGGCCAGGGTGGGCCCCAAGCGCCAGCCCATGGCCGACCGGCCCCCATGCCCTTTGGGGCGGCTTCCCTTCCCTTATGGGCCCTTCCCTCTAGGAAGTGGTCCAATAGGGAGGTTTTTCTAAATTAAATTTAAATTGGGTTTTTCAAACATTAGTTCCACCAATTAATATCAAAAGCATATTTAACAATTAATCATGATCCAAAACTCATTTTGAATCACTATGAACTACTTCAGATCCTCTTGAAATGATTCCGGTTCTCTCACGGAACACTTCCGGCTTTCTCTACTCTTTCTTCCGATGAATCTAATGATTCCAAAACAGTCTCCAAGCGTCATAGAACCCATAAGTGTGTGATGCACTCAGATCACTATAGAGCTCCGCTGGGAGACCCCAAGAGGAAGGTATGATGAGCACAACAACAAGTTTTCCCTTAGTAAGAAACCAAGGTTATCAAACCAGTAGGAGGAAGGAAACAACTCAAAGGTGCTGCTAGCAACTTGGAAACCCGCACAACACAATCTCAAGACTTTTCCCCAACGAACAGTGAGGTTGTCAATCTCACCGGTTTGCTGAAAACAAAGGATTAACTGTATGGTGTGGAAGGTAATGGAGGTTTGCAGAAAGTAAACAGGAACAGTGGAAGATGTATCAATGGTAAAGATTGGACCGGGGTCCATAGTTCACTAGAGGTGTTCTCCTTAAGAAAAACAACATAACATGCTGGGTAAACAAATTACAGCGGGGCAATTGACAGGACATAGCAAGGCATAACAATGCAATACTAGACATTCATGATCCTATGAGATTTGATTGGTCAATACAACAAGATACATAGACCGCCATCCAACTGCATCTATGACTAGTAATCCACCTTCAGGTTATCATCCGAACCCCCTCTAGTATAAAGTTGCAAGCAACGGATAACTGCTTTAAGCAAAGTGTGTAAGGTAAACAATCCACTTGTTCCATGAACAAGAGATCGTTGTTTTCTCCCTAGTAGCAACAACACATATACAACCTTAGAGATTGTTGTCACTTCCCCAGATTCAGTAGAGGCATGAACCTACTATCGAGCATAAATACTCCCTCTTGGAGTCACTAGCATCTACTTGGCCAAGATAGCTACTAGAAACGGAGATCATGCAAGATCTCAAACAACACAGATATGATAGAATCAATAAGATAGAATCATTAACCAATCTTACATAGTAATCTCAATATCCATCGGATCCCCGCAAACATAACATGCATGATTACAAATAGATGAGATCTTGATCATGAACGGAGCTCACAAGATATAGACATGAAAGCACAAAGGAGGAGATACAACCATCTAGCTACTATATGGACCCGTAATCCAAGGTGGAACTATTCACGCATTATACCGGAGGCTGGCATGGTGATGAAGAAGGCCTCCGGGATGATCTCTCCCCTCTGGAAGGGTGTCGGGAAGAGCTTCAGATTCCCCCCGATCTAGGGACGATGGTGGCGGCGGCTATGGACTGTTTCATGGAAGATTGATCGGGTACTTAGGATTTAGTTATTGGGGGATTCTTATAGGCGAAGAGGGGGGCTGAGGGGGTGCCCGAGGCGGCTGCACCCCCTAGGCGCGATCCAAGCCTGGCCACGCGGCCAGGGGGTGTGGCCCCCTGGAGGCCCTTCTCCGTCTCCTCTTCTGGCTCTGTGTTCCCCACGGTAAAATATTGACTTTGGCTTTTGTCCCGTCTCAATTCCGAGATTATTGAATTTCTGCCTTTTCTGGAATCAAAAAAGAAGAAAACAGGCAACTGACACTATGGCATCTTGTTAATAGGTTAGTCCCAAAAAACATATAAAAAAACCTCGAAGTGTAGACAAAGAAAAGCAAAGTAGATACTAAACAAGCATGGAACATCAAAAATTATAGATATATTTTCGACGTATCAGTGTGTTACCCTACGGTTCTAGAACATCACAGACATGATCGTGACATATCTCGGATCAATGATCATTAGCAGGATGTGGATATCCATAATGACACCTATGCATTCCATGATATCATTGTCGTTTGAACCATAAACTTCGAGTCCAATTCCCTTTGTTACTTCGATACACTACTTGTCCAAGATCTAATTGTCGATATCACCATACCTAGGGATATTGTTACCGACAAGCACTTCCTTAACTCGTTCTCATGATATTCCATCCCCATGACCTAGTCATACGCTACACATCTTATGGATGTAATCCCAGTGAGTGGGCCCGACGTATCTTCTCGTCACATGGGGGACCAAATCCCGATCTTGATACATACGCCTCAACCTATCCCGTCGGAATACCTGACATGCACCTTTATGATCACTCTATTACGGTGTGACGGTTGATGCAATCAAAGCAACCTCGGGTGATAGTGATTAGATATGATCTCACGGTCTAAGAAGTAGAATACTTCATTTCCTAACTATTACAACAATGAACTTTGTGACTTGATCGCATTGCAATACTTATGTTGGTATAGTGTCCATCATATCATACATATAATGATATGACCTCATTGTCAATTGACATAAATATACATGATCATAAAGCCTTGATCATCAGTTGACAAATGAACTAGTTGAATAGAGGCTACTATGGAATTGGTTTGTTTACATACCAAATTGTGTACCAATGTTTTCGATTGATATAGTTATATCATGGTATAAAAATATTACGAACTGATGATATATGCTACTAAACATCATTTATGATTTGTCTCTAGGGTATATCTCCAACACCAACCAATGGCTAGGGAGAATGATGCCCGTTCATATAACTCGGACCGCCGGAATACCAAGACACCCGGAAGATAACAATACAGAAAAGTTCCTTCTGTCAAGTGTTATTGGGTCAAAATAGTGTTGCATGGTCATGCACACTTTTCAAAGAATGGTGAAGCATGCAGGACATGATTGGTCTAGAAATCGGGAGCATCTACGGTCGAGTTTAGTTTGGCATTTCTGAAGGAGTTGTTCAATCTCATACATTGTAGCTCGATGAGTCACGATGGAGAGGGAATTTTTTGCCTTAAAAATAGATTGAAAATGCTTGACCAAAAGTCGTTCCATCCTTTCTCCAGCCAAGTTAAGCTAGTTCTTGCATGTTGCATCCTTCACAACCGGATCTTAGGTTGGGATCTTGGTGACCATATGTCAGATGAGGTAAATCTAAATGCTGATGACATTGAGACTGTCCATAGTGGCGAGCATAATGACCAAGAAACTTCGAAGAACAAAATTATGGATTGTGCTAGGGCAATGTGGGATCATGGACTTGAAGTACATGGCTAATAAGAAGAATAAAAGAAGATGAAGAAAGAAGAAGGAACATGAATAAGAAGAAAGTATACACATGACTTAGGCCTTGTTTGGTAGCTAGGGTTTTTAAGTGTTTTCACGTGTTTATTACCAGTCCAATCCATCACCAGCAGTTACACTCCACGGGCCGTTTGGCACCCCGGTTTGTATACGAGTGAGCCCATGTAAAATCGTACAAACCTGCCCACCCGACGAGTTTCCGAGACGCGAGTCGACCTCGCGTTTTTGTCCAATCCGAGCGACAGCACATCGACCTCCTATGTCCTAAACAATGTTTCAGTGCTAGGGGATTTATTAGGAAGTGGGCTAGGTGGGCGCATGCTTTCACCAAATCCACCTAGGATAATACACAACAAAACACTACAAAACGCTGCTCCCAAATAAGGCCTTAAGATGTAGGATATGGGTATTTACCTATGCCTATAAAAATATGGCCATACACATATAGGATAACCATAGGTACCTGTATCCGTAGCTAAAACTACCATCCTTGCTAATCTGCAGGTAACCAATCACCGGCCTACCGAACGAACATTACAAAACAGTAAAAAAGAAACATTACAACATGACTTTTCTGAAACCGGAGCAAACCTACCAACCACGAGCACATCACACAACACACCCTCCTCCCTCGCCCCTTTCTCTCTCGCTACAGTTCCTTCCCAGATCCAGATCGGCCGGCCCGATCCCGAGCCCCTCCGGCGGCCATGCCGGCCGGAGGTGGCGGAGGAGAGGTGCCGGCGTAGAATAGGATAGTTTTAGGGTGTTTTGCGGCGTTTCTGCCGCGGTTTGGGCGTCTTTCCCGGAGTTTTCTTCGGACCTTTCGACCTAGGTTCGAAGGTGGCGGCGGTGGCTCCCTCGACCAAGTGTTCCGGTGGTGGAATCAATGGTGTTGCGGATCTACCGGCGACTCCCAATAAAGGTCTAGGACCCGGTGTTTTGACAAGGCGGCCTTGGTCTTTCCTCGGGCCGTGGCGGCGAGGGGAAGGGCGGTGATGGATGGCTCGTGCTTCTCCTTTTCCCTACGGCCGGAGGCGGGGTCATGGAGGCTGCTGACCGTCTTCGTTCTTCTTCTCCGGACGACCAGGTGTACGCGTGCTTGATGGGTTCCCTTCCTCGGCTTTCTTTGGTGGCCATGGTGGTTGCCTTGGAAACGGGTCTTGGTGCCTGTTGAAGCGGCTTCTTTCTGGAGCTCCTCTCCGGTGTTCACTGGCGGTTGTGTGTCCGCCATCTTGGGACTCTATGGCGAGGGCTGCCGCTCCGCCGCTCTCCTCTCGTGTTTGGATCTCCTGCTCCGCCCCAAGTGGTGTGTCCCGTGGCAGTTGCCCGACGGAGGAGGTCGTCGATCTGGAAGATGATGAATAGGGACCTGATCGCTTTTCTGTATTTTCTTTAGGTTCCTTTGTGCAATTATCTTGGCCCTCTATGTAATTCCTTCATCTTTTAGGGCCTTTTTGTAAACTTCCAAAGACTTCTTTGCAGCTAATATATCGGGTGCTTTGCGCCCGTCACTTGTTCAAAAAAAAACATGACTTTTCTTTGGGCCATGCTTCAAGAGTCGAGGGCCTGCCCCGTAAGACACAAAAGAGGCTCAGGCTACAAACACGCGCTTAGAATTTACTTTCAGACCAGTTAGACGTGTGCTAGCCCATGGTAAGGATCCGAAGATATCGCCGGCCCAAAATATAGCCGGCGCTTCCTAAGTGAGAAAGGAGAAAAGGAAAAAAAAATCAGAAGCTCTTCTCCCCTCATCGCCGCCGCCATGTCCCGTTTCATGCGGCGCCTTGCCGCCCTCCCGTGGCGCGCCATCTACGCTGGTGGCATCTCCCGCGGCATCATAGTCTTCTGCGGCATCGCCTTCATGGAGGAGCGCGTCGCCGGCCTCACATACGTACGACTCCTGCCTCTTCCCCCATCCCTTCTATCCGCGCGCTCTCGTTGCCTGACGCGCTCTCTCGATCTCCCCGTCCTCGTTGTTGCAGCCAAGGGGCCCGAGCATGCTGCCGGCGTTCAACATAATGGGGGATGTGGTGGTCGCCGACAAGGTGAGCGCACGGTGCGGGTGGGTGGCGCCCGGGGACGTCGTGCAATTCGTCTCGCCGGAGGACCCTCGTAAGACCGTCATCAAGCGCGTGCTCGGGATGGAGGGCGACGCCGTCACCTACCTCGTCGATCCGGGGAACAGTGATGACTCCAAGACCGTCGTGGTAAGTTGAGTAAGCTAGTGCTGGATCCAGGGGGAGGGGTCCACCAACTAGATCGGGTTTCGAATTTGATGGCGTTATTTTCGTAAAACATGGAATTTTGTTTAGTGCGTCATCGGGTAACCGATGAATTATGACCAGGCCATATAGCTAGAGCCTCACAACATCACAGGGTAGGAGAACCACAGTTCAGAAGGTTGTTCTGAATTCCTGAAGAACAAGCTTCACAAGCCCACACGGTAGGGGAAGAAGTAGTTTAGAACAAAGAGAAGCTACATATTGCATTAGGCCAAATTAACACTTGAAAAGGGATTTGCCATACTTTGGCTTGGCAAAAACTGTGGCTGGGAACCAAACATGCCTTAACCAAAATTAAGTATAGCATCTGTTCTTCTCAGTTTTAGACAAGGAGGAGAGTGCAAAGAAAAGGGGTAGAGGAAGGCAACGCATATCATCTGTTCATACCAATTGTGATGGGGGAAAACTAAAGAATCATTATGAAAAACAAAGATAAGAAACGGAGATTGGTTCTTATCCGAGTATTAGGAAACAGGGAAAACTTTATTTACAGAGAAGAGTAAGATGGCTAAACTTCACTTCTACACAGCACATGCACTTGAGTTCTGATGGACAAAATTTATGAGCTAATAAGCCACCAGCACTATCAATCCACCAGCATATGCACTTCTATCCTTGAGGATGATGATCAGTAGCACAAAATTCAGCTTGCTAAATGTATATGTATGACTGTATATTAATTGTTCTGTTTCTTTGCTGCAGTTTTAGTGTATGCCTAGGTGGAATTTTGGAACATGACACTTTCCATGCTTTGTTCAGTCTCGAATTCCTTTTGTTATGGACATTTTCTTCTAAAATGCTCTTACCTTTTTTTACAGCAAATTCACTTAATTTCAATATATTATACAATTGTAGGTACCAAAAGGTCACATTTGGGTGCAGGGTGACAATATTTATGCTTCTAGAGATTCAAGGCAGTTCGGACCTGTGCCTTATGGTCTCGTAAATGGGAGGATCTGCTGTCGGGTATGATAAGTTCTTCTCTGCTTTGCTTCCTCATTAACTTAATAAGTGACTGATGGAAGCTTTGGTCCGGTGCTGTAACTTGTTGTAAGATCATGTGTGCAGTTTAAAAATTGCCACATCAGCTTTGGCATCTACTTAGAGGTCTACCTTTGTTGTTGCCATTATTAATTATTAATATTTTTTGAGTAACCGATTTGAAACTGAAAGCCCCCATGTTGTAGCTTTACTTAATATTTGGGCAATTAGTGATATTTTTTATTGGGCCAAACTGAGCTTCAAGTGCATCATTGCCTTTTGATATTTCCAGATTTAGTTCCCATAATCAGGGATACTGACCAAATATGACTAATGATTATCATCTGGAGCAAACAAATGCTGACTTATATGACAGAATATTATCGCTCCAGGCCAAATATTATGTACTTTAGAGCGATTCAGTATTCAGGGTCTTGGTTGAGCTAGCGATCAGGTTTTAAAGAAATTCTCCTTTTTGTTACTCCAGGGGTAATATAGCCTTAAGTATACCACAAGTATTCTTTAGTACTAGAAGTTACTCGATGTAAGCTGAACAGTTGTAACCAGTACACAGTTAAAATTACTAGGATAAAATCAGAGGTTAGGTTGTTTGCTTGAACTATGTTTGCTTGAACTAGAAAAATAATTCTGTCAGCTAACAAAGCTATTCAGCTACTGCATTGGCAATGTCATTTAGCTACTGCGTTATCATTATTAACTTTGCACTCTGGATATCAGTGTATATAGGTGTAATTTCACTTGAAGCTCATAAGCCATAATGTTTAATTTTGCATGATCTGGAAGCTTGAACAAATGCTTAGTGTTTACTCGCTCAATGTGGACTGGGCCTTATCTTGCCTGTATTTACTAGTTGATGTTTATGCCTCTATGGTAGGATACCAACATTTAGGCTCCAGTTCCTTTTCCTGCTACTAATTATTTAACACAATAGCCAAATGTGAAATGCCATTGGCATGAAAAATGGGGTCTTCCTTCCAGAGTTTATTTTTCTGAAATTTCTTTGGTGATGAAAGTGTGAGTATTGACTGGGTGTTCAATCTCAGATTTTGCCACTGAAAGAGTTTGGTTTGATTGGTTCAAAGCAGTAGGACAGAGGTAAATTGAACTCTTGTTACCTTTTATTTTCAAATACCCACTCATCTCTCCGTCTTCTTTTTTATATGTTAACTTATTGTTTGCCCCTTCTCCACAATCTTTCAGTCAGAGATATAAAGTGACCCCATATCTGGGGACTCATACGATTCAACGAGGCCCTGCACTTGTGGGTGCATCTTGATGTCTACTTTTCAATACTGGCATAGTTCACATTTTTGCCGCTCCTGTTGTAACTTTTGGTCAGTGATTCTTGTAAAGGAAATCCAACCCGATGGAGCTACAAGTTTTGAGCATAGTTGATAAGCAATCATCTTAATGTGGAGATTGAAGTAAACTTGTTGGTTTGCTGGATCCAAGCTTAATCAGTTGTACATTGAAGCATTTTCTTATTATTAATGCCATTTAAGCTTTAGAAATTGGCATTATCGGTGAGTTCAAATCCAATCCAAACTGATAATGCCAATTCAATATTGATGAACATATACTTGGTTACTCTTGTCGCAAGGAGAATGGTCTAATCAGAACAATATTGCAAGCACTCAGTTGATTTTGTCGTAAGAAGAATCAGCATTGAGTCATTAGTTGCAGGAATAAATGTAGCAATAATCTGCGATGCTTAGCAGGGTGAGAGATCACACCTGATACAGAAGACATCATCCTTGAGGTAAACCGATCTCTCCAACTCCTTGTGGCTGATGATTCCATGGAAATCTTGGGGTGCTTGTCTGCTGAAGAAGGTCCGTCCTGATCAAGCCGCTGTCTGAGTAGTATCTCAGATACCAGCGATGGCCTCAGACGGCGAAGGTTCTAGATTTGGTGAATTTGCCGGTGAGCCCCTTGGCTACGGAGTACCCTTTTATCTTGAGGTCATGCGACTCGGCTACGACCTCGGCGACGATGGCCGACGCGGAGCTCGACGGCGTCGTTGCCGTTGTCCCTGGCGGATGATGGAGCGGAGTTATTGGACATGGCTCTTAGGTTAGAATAAGATTACAACGTGATTGAGGCACAGCTGTGCAACACAAAGAAACCCATCGGGCCCACAAATGACTGCGCGGTCCGATCCTGTCCTTCTAGAGTTCCAGACCGAGGTCACAGTAACCTTGGACCGTCCGTTTCGGTGCAAATCAGGCTAAATCGAGCAGGGTTTGCGGGGGCACAAACATCACACCGACAAAGACCCATCGTCTCCACTCTCACCACCAATCCCTAGCACACTGCCCTCCTTGGTCGTGGCCCGTTCATGCCTCCCGGAGCTGCTCTGGCCTCTGATTCGACCGTAGCTGAACCGCCAGCCCCCGCTAGTTGTCCCTCAAAATCCGCTGGCAAAGCTGCCGCTGGCCTCGTCCGGGTGAAGAAAGAATTGACGGACGACCAGCAGAAGGAGGAGATGAGGAAAAGGGTCGACCGTAGAGAGAAGGCCCATAAGTGCCTTGCCGCTGCCCAAGCTATCCAGGAAAGGGTCGCCGCCCTTGAGCACACCGCGGCTGTCCAGGCGAAGGACAACGCTGAGGCCCTCATCGCGCAGGCTACCACCTTGCTTGTGATAAAGGAGCAGTACCTAGGTGCCTTTGGCGCGGCCACGACGAGCTCGACCGCGTCCACAAATAAGCCACCGTCTGTGGAAGCGGCCAGATTCACGGGAACGCAGGAGATCGTCGGTGAGTCCTTGCCGGCTATTCGTAGCATTGACCTGAACATGTCACCTATCGGCGACGGCACTTCATGCAGCAACAAGACCGCGAGGACCATCCTCGCTGACAGCATGCCCGCTCCCCGCAAGCTGCTTGATGAAACGTCGGCCCCAACTCCGACCTCGGTATCAACATAGTGTCGTCCCTTGTACCTGGTCCTACTCTTTTATTAGTGTACATGATCATCCAATGATACGCCCCTGCCTTGGTACCCAAGAAGATGGTATCTCTTTTGACCATGATCCTTTCGGAACGAACTAGTCTGACAAACACAAGGAGGTAGTCGAAGGAGCGGAGCATACACAACCCTCGAGTACGAGATGCTTTGTGAGGCATGGATGGAAATTGGGCAAGGTCCAATAACCGGTGCAGAGCAAAAGGGTGGGGAATTTTAGAACCGAATATGGAAGTACTTCCATGAGCAAACACACTTTGGTGAGCATCCGTTTGAGAGTGATCACAACGAGAAATATCTTACGAAGAGGTGGGCATTGATCTCCGAACAATGCACAAAGTTTTGTGCTTCTTATGGCCATGTGAAGTCAAGGCCCATGAGCAACATTGGCGTTGAAGACATGGTATGTTGCTACATGAAGATATGTTTTCATTCTTACGAGATTACATGTGGTAGCGTTCAAACATGAACTTGAACTTGTTGGTTTAGGCGTGGCAAGCATTGCAGCACTACAAGACTTGCCACGACATGAAACCTTTCACATTGGGCCATTATTGGACAAAGCTCAAAGATTGCAAGAAATAGAAAGAGCTCTATGCAGGAAGTGCAAAGGGAGGAGGCTCTAGAATCATCATCGACGAGGAAGGGTCGACTACCAAAAGGCCAAGAGTAAGGACCAACTCCAAGCTAGAGCTGAAGCGCGAAGCTTTTCCACTTGCCATCCAAGAGACATTAAAAGGGTTGACCGCCAAAAAGGAGGTGTCCAGTGACAAGAGGGGAGAGAGGAAACACAAGGAAAGGGAAGATGCGGTGAAGAAATACTATGAGATTCAATCGAATCATCTTGAGATAGAAGAGGTCAACGCCCGTGCTAGGGATAAGAAGGTAGAGCTCAAGAAACTCCCGTGCTAGGGATAAGAAGGTCAATGCCCGTGATAAGAGGGAAGAGAGGAAACACAAGGAAAGGGAAGATGCGATGAAGAAATACTATGAGATCCAATCGAATCATCTTGAGATAGAAGAGGTCAATGCCTGTGCTAGGGATAAGAAGGTAGTGTAGGGGTTCGTAGCATGAAAAGCAAAAAAATTCTACCGCGTGAACACACACAAGCCAAGATCTCTCTACTAGATTGTAGCAACGAGTCAATTAGAGTACTCACCCTCGAATATTCCAAAGCAGTTAACGAGAGCAAATTCTCGTGGGTGATGTAGTCGTACACTTACCGATCTCAAGATTGCGTAGATGATCCTTCCGGCGCTGCGTTCTGGCAGCGCTTTCGCAGTCGGTCACATGTTCGGTACTCGATGAAGACCTTTCTCTCCCTTGTTCCAGCAGGCAGCGGAGGTTGTAGTTCTCTTCGTGATTCCGATAGCACGACGGCGTGGTGTCGGAAGTAGAGGGAAGATTCCACAGATCTTCGCCTAAGCCGGAGTGGGTTATGGTGGAGTATTAGGGTTTCCCGATGTCTAGGATTTAGAAGCCGGAGAGGAGGAGGTGGGGCCGGAGGCGACTAGGGCGGCGGCGCGGCTAGCGGTGGCGGCAGCAGGCGGCGATGGCTTGGGTGGTGTGTGGAGGGGGTAGCCCCCTCCCCTCTATTTATGAGAGGGAGGGGCAGCTAGGGAGAGGGGAGTTTGAATCCAACCCCAACCCCATCCTTCTAGGCTTGTGGTGGAGGGTGAGAAAGATTCTCTTCTTCCTCCACCAGGAAACATTGTCCCAGTTTGACTTTTCAAACTTGCCTTTTAACTTTCAATTTTGGAGTTTGATTTTATTCTTTATTTGCACAGCCCTTTGAACTAGGACATGATGCAACCATTCCACTTAGTCATGACACATTCATGCACCCTTCCCCTTCCGGTTCGGTGAACCTTCTAGACCCTTCTAGATCATTCAGGTGAAAACACCGGAATCATTCCCGAACTCCGGAATTGGACTTTCCTTATATGAATCTTATTCCCCGGACCATTCCGGATCTCCTCGTGATATCCCGGATCCCATCCGAGACTCTGAACAACATTCGTTCTCCCTACTTACATTCCATATCTACTAAACAACATCGAATCCTTAAGTGTGTCTCCCTACGGTTCGTGAATTATGCAGACATGACCGAGACTCTTCTCCGATCAATAACCAATAGAGGAATCTAGAAATTCATATGGTTCCCACATATCTCTATGATTACTTTGCGATTGAATGAAACATTTACATACGATACCAATTTCCCTTTGTCTCGCGATATTTTACTTATCCGAGGTCTCACCAGCATGGACCTAATTCAACTAGGTTGGTTCGAGAAGAAGAGGAAGAAGATCTACGAGCGAGATGCATAGATTGCTCTCTCTTTATTTATGTTTGTGTGCATGTATGAACCATGGGTACGCGTGGGTCAGAGGCCGCTGAACTGGTTGAATTTACTGTTTGTGTGAATGTCCTATTTTCATACTCTGCTAGTCCTCTTTTGAATTTGGTTGACATCAAGATTTCAGGAAAAAAGGCTGGACAAATGGGGGTCACCTTTGGGTGCACCGACCAGGCCTGTGAGGCCTGGGCAGACAATGGAGACCTTCCCATTTTGCGGGGGAGGAGGGGGGCATTGGATATGGCCTTACTTCTTTGTTTGGTTTGGTAGCTTCGATCTTTCATTGCGATTAGGGGTACAATAGGAGGAACCGAATCAGACGGGATCCCTTCCCACATCCGTTCATATTTTAAAACAAATATGCATATGATACTAACATATTGAATACATGTTCAGATCGGATATTTTATTACTTCAACATGAATGCGATTGGCAAATTAATACTCATGTTTACAATTGTGGAATTTTGTCATCCCTAATATTTTGTTGTGTGTTGATCTGACCCTCAAGGGTATTTATAGGAGTGCAATGAGGGGATAGACTTAAAAAAGATCCTACTTCTATATCCTAATCTAAGCCGTACATGTATTAGCGTCTACTTCTGATGCCTCTTATCCCTCCGGCAGTCACGACAAGAGTGTCGTGGTTGCAGATGATGACACGAACGTTGTTAAATGAAGTTCTTGAGTTGTACACATTTTCTTATGTTAATATTGAGGTAGCCGACGTGATGTAGCCATAGTCATGGTTGGTGTGGTCGATGTTGTAGTTATCATATGTTGTGTGGCCGTCGATGCCGGAAGCACAAAAGAGATCCGCAGTTTTTATGTTTTTGGACGAAGCTGCAGTTGTGGACGTCTTATATACCTTATAGAGGTCCTGCCGGGAGCGTCTCATGGACGTGGTCATAGGCGAGACCACAAGTTTGGCAAGGACTGGACGAAGCACACCGAGCACGCAACTGTTTTTCTAGAATCGTATGCGCGGTTGTGGGGCATCACAATTATGATGCTGGTATGTCGATGTAGTCTTAGCCATCGGGCGCGGTCATGCCATCATCGTGCCTTGCAGTTGTACTGCCAGAGGACATTCTAGATGTATTTCCATCATGTGGATGGTATAGTGGGGGTGATGGTGTGTTGACGAAGATGTTGATGAATGCCATGTTGATGTAGACCTTGGAGGTGATGTATCGGTGAAATCAAAGCAGGCGTTACGTAGAACGTTGCTTGAAGGAGTCTCTTGTTGGGACGATGGTGTTGATGTCGTGCCGCACATGAGAAGTCATTGTAGTAGTGTCACACACCAGTTTGGCGTGTGGGTGATGTTTATATCGCTTCTTCATGGATGTGCTCGACGATGATCTTAGCTCGTATCGGCATAGATGTACAACTTATGTTGTTGTTCTGCTCAATGTAGTTTAGTTTGGTGCAGTACAGATCAGTCGATGTTGTCATATGACTCAATGACCCGGTTTGTCTAGAGTTTTCCTGGCAACAGTGTGGAGGGTCGCCCTCCCATAGTTTTTTTTTTTAGAGAACATCGTGAGCTTTATTAAATCAAAGACATGGAGTTACAATCAGCCACTAGGCTGTGAACTAAAAATTGAGGACATCCCCCCAACCACACTTGCAACGACACATTATTACATGCAAATTTAGCACAGTTGTGAGCTGCATGGTTTGTAGTTCGACGGACTAAACTTAAGCTAAAAACTTCAAACGACAGACATAGCTCACGAATATCATCTAGAATAGGAGAGATAATAGAACGATCTCTCCTTCCTTCCTTCCAAAGGCGCACTAGTTCGGCGCAATCTACCTCAAACACCACGCATTGAAAATTTCTGTCCACCGCAAACGCCACAGCATCTCGCAGGGCTAAAGCTTCGATAGTAAGGGGATCGGAAAGCCCTGGATAAAACTTGCACCAAGCTCCTAAGCCTGCACCTCTTTCCTCAGCCTGCACCTCTTTCCTCAGCCGACAGTGCTCCGTCCGAATTGATTTTGATGGTCCCTGTTCCAGGTTGCTGCCAGCTGCACTCAACGCTCCTAGGAGCAAGTGTTTTTTGTACCGGTGGCATTTCCAGAGATAACAAAGTATCTGTAACAAACTCCATGGCCACCTGAGGATTAAATCCCACATCACCGTGAGTCCATTTATTTCTCGAGTCCCAAATCGACCACATTATAGTGATAATCTTCGGTCTATCCGATTCTGCGATAATCTTCTCGCAAAGCAGATCCTTTTCCCACGTTTCTGGGTGCAGCCGTGGTAGTTTGATGTTCAAAAACTCCTTCGCTGCCTTCCAGAATAAGTGAGCATGAGAGCACTCAATTAGAGCATGCATCAGATTTTCAGGAGTAGCTTTGCATATCCCACATGTACTACCTTCCATGACATGGCGCCGGGTGAGGGTCGAGTAATCAGGCATAATGCCTCTTAAAACCCTCCACCAAAATATTCGTACCTTGGAGACTACTCTGAGCTTCCATAATGCTTTCCACAATTCCTCATCTGCCCGCGATGAGGATGCATTGTTTGGACGCTGGGCAACAACATTTTCTTCCTCGTTCATCACCAAAGCTCTATATGCGGAGCGAACCGTATACAACCTGGATTTCTCCTTTGCCCAGGCTTGCCAATCTTCTCCTATGCTTCTCCTTAGCGGAATCTGCAATATAGCATCTGCGTCTGGAGCCAAGAAAATTGATCGAACCTTCTCCTCATTCCACAGGTGTTCCCCCGTAATCAACTCATTTACTGTGTCTACCTGGGTATCCGCCAACCGCCCCATTGGGCGCATAGTCCTGGAATTAGGAATCCACCTATCCTCCCACACCGACACCGTGTGACCAGTACCGATTCTCTTTATAAGGCCCATCTCAAGAGCCCTTCTTCCTGCGAGTATCGCCCTCCATGTTCTCGACGCCGCGCGTGGCGCCGTGGCTTCCATGAAATCACGATCCGAGTAATATATTCCTTTGAGTACTTGTGCATATAGGGAATTCGGCAAAGTTAATAACCTCCAACCCTGCTTGCCTAGGAGTGCCAGGTTGAACGCATGCATGTCACGAAAACCCATGTCTCCTTTCATTTTTGGCACCGCTAGTTTTTCCCATGTCAGCCAATGCATAGGAGAGAAGTCTCTCGGCCCACCCATACATACTCCTTTTTGCACTGTCAGTAATGTACTCAAAGGTCTCACTAGTGATCCTACCAACAGACGTCGGTAGGCCCACTTTTCACAGAAAGCTTCCACATTAATATCCATCTCGCGCTTCACTGCTTCACGAATCAGTTCAGGTGTACAAGGACTAAAGAATATAGAAGTTTTGCTTCTGTTTACCAACTGACCTGACGCTGCATTGTAAATGTCGAGGATGGCATTTAGTCTCATTGCACTTGGTATAGTTGCATTGATGAAAATCAAACTATCATCAACACAAAGAAGATGAGTAATCCACGGTGATCTGTTGCAAACCCTCATACCTCTGTCAACATAACCGTGATTATAATGATTTAACAAAGCAGTCAATCCCTCTCCACATAAGAGGAAAAGATACGGTGACATAGGATCACCTTGTCTAAGCCCACGAGAAGGAACAAATGGTTGTAGAAGGTTACCATTGACCTTCACCGAGAACTGGACTGTCGACACACATTGCATAATTAGCTCAATCAGTTTTCGCGGGAAGCCAAGCTTTTGCATAATTGCCTGAAGAAAAGGCCACTCCACCCGATCATAAGCCTTCATCATGTCGAGCTTGATGGCGCACTGACCTTTCTTCCCCTTCTTTTTCCTTTTCAATGAGTGTATGCACTCAAAATCCACAAGAGCGTTATCCGTGATTAGGCGTCCCAGGACGAACGCACTCAGTTCCACACTAATAACCTCTTCTAACGCCGGTCTCATACGATTTGCAATTGTTTTTGCACAAATCTTATATAGAACAGAGCAAAGTGAGATCGGACGAAATTGCGTAATGGACTGGGGGTTCCGTACCTTCGGAATAAGTACAATGGTTGTATTGTTCAGAGTATTTGGAAGCTCCCCTCCATTCAAGAAACCCAACACCGCATTAACAATTGCGTAGGAGATCCCAGTGGCGCTGGTAAAAGCCTGCCGTGAAGCCATCCATTCCAGGCGCTTTTGACGGATGCATTTGAAATAATGCATTTTTCACCTCCTCTTTTGTAAACTCCTTATCAAGTGTCACTCTCATATCTGCCGTCACTCTTTCAGGGACGAGGTTCAGAAGCTCACCCATGACCGGCTCCCCTTGTGATGTATAGAGCTGCTGGTAGAAGGACTGAATCTCTGTGTTAATCTCAGTAGCATCTTCACAATTAGTGCCATCATTCCGCATCAAGCTAGTAATCATGTTTGTACGTTTCCTCCTCGCTACCTGCGCATGGAAAAATGTCGTATTTCGATCACCAGCCTTCAACCAATTCACGCGAGCCATCTGCTTTACCCATATCTCTTCTTGATAAAGTACTTCACTGATACGTTGCATGATTTTCTTTTCAGCTGCAGATGGACCTTGCCCCGCTGATCCTCTACGTATTCTGTCCAACTCCTTCCGTAGATTGGCCAGCCTATTTTTGAAATTTCCAAAAGTGGCTGCCCCCCATTTGTCTAGACCGCTCTGCATATGATTAAGCGATGATGTCAGACCAGCCAAACCCTGCCCATGCTGGGCTTCATTCCATAAATCTGTGACGGTTTTTTCATAGTCTCCATGGGTCTGCCACACGTTCTCATACCGAAAGGTTCGTGTGTTCAATCTGCCTAAAGCATTTCGTAGATTGAGCTCAGCCGCTACCAAGCAGTGGTCTGACTCAACTAAGTTGATATGACGGACTTTAATAACTGGAAATAGATGCAAAAGTGTGATATCCCCAAAGGCCCTATCAATCCTTGCTTTGACATTTGATCGGCCTAGTTGCCGATTGTCCCATGTATAGGGAGCTCCCGAGAAGCCCAGATCGAGCAATTCATAGTCATCAATAGCATCGCGAAAAGCTCGCATCTGCCACTCCTCCCGAGCGTGCTCACTATAGTGCTCCGTGCCGTACATGGTTTCATTGAAGTCACCCATGCACAGCCACGGCAACCTACGGAGCGAATGAAGTCGCCGAAACAATGTCCAACTATGATGTCTATTTTGCCTTCTTGGCTCGCCATAAAATCCCGTGAACCGCCAAGGAGTAGAACCACCATCTCTAGCAGTCACGACCACATCAATATGATGTGCATTAAAACCTTTCAGATCGACCATAATATCGGCACACCAGAACAGACCAATGCCCCCACTCAGGCCAACACTATCCACTGCAAATGCTCCTTGAAAACCCAGGGAGCTTGCCAATTTCTCTACCCTCTTCCCTCTGATTTCTGTCTCCATCACAAAGAGAAGAGTGGGTGCTTGTTGCCTCGTAAAACTACGAAGCTCCCGAACTGTCGAAGGATCCCCAAGCCCCCGACAGTTCACACTGTAGCAAATCATTGCTCTCGGCGCGGCAGACTCCCGTCAGCCGCCGCCGATGAGACTGAAGATTCTTCGGTTAAGGACATTTTCTTCTTCTTAGGATCAGGGGACGACTTCTCTGAATTTGCAGGTGGTTCAGGCCTAGAATCCCTCTTGTTGTTCACTGCATGTGGATCGTACACCACCATCGACTTTCCAGTATCCATTGGCGTCGCAGTATCCTCCTTTGACCCCAAATCCAGTTTGCGGTACACTTGGTTCACATGGCCGCCACGATGGCTCATTGAGCGGCCCCGACCTCGACCTCCCAGGTTCTGCTCGTTAGCAAACTCCGCAGAACCAGCATTGCGCTCCCAACTCTTCCCATGCCGCTCCTTGTGCCAATCTCCCTGTCGCTGGGTTCCTGAGGAGCCACTCCCACTCGCTGAAACAGAGGAGTGCTTGAGGTCGCGGCTGTCAGCCGTTGGTGTTGTGCGTGCACAATCTTGTGCACGCATCGTGGTGTGTGACAGCGTGTCTCTTTTTTTGAATGATCACCGAGGGAGGGAGAAGACCCTCCATCTGAATAGTTGCGCAGGCGGCGAGATGCAAGCATGGAAGTGCCCTTCCAGATCCACATGCGCGAGCTTGGGGTCTCTAGTATTGTTCGAGTGCGTGCAATTCCATGCATGGTGTGGCCTAGGCGACGTGCCCGCGTTCAAATGTGTCGCAGGTGCTGCATGTTGGCATGGATGGCTCATGTGTTGTCGATGTATATGCACACATAGATACTTGAAGATCTGCGGGCGGCGGCGTGGAAAATTTCACACGATGACGATGACGCGATGCGCCGATCAAGTTCGAAGCCAGATTTTGTCCACGGTGCTCGCAAATTGTATGCCCCTGGTAACGCCGATCTTGCACTGCACTAGTTTCCACCGGCGGAGGATCTACAAATTTAGGGATTTATTTGGATCTAAAGAAAATTGGAAATCGTAATTAATCTAAGATTTAATTTGAAGAACTGATCTGATCTTTGATAGAGAATGAGTGCCACGTCCCCGAAGAGAAGTGATTGATCTTTCTGGGAGCGGTGCGTGATGAGAAAGTGGTGAAGTGTCGTGGTGGTGGAATGGCAAATGCCATGAATAGACTTAAGTTTGGAACCAATAGATGCTAGTGGGATCCAGAGAAGGAAGATGTAGTGGTTTCTACACACAGAACACTAGAACTTGATCTCTATTCTCCACATATTGAGCTACACTTACTCCTCGAGCTGTTTGAGAGAGAGGAATAAAACGCTACTACAAGTGCACGGTAGAGAAAAATAAGTCGATCCCCTCCTCAAAAAGCCCCGCCCCTCCTTATAAAAAAGTGGCCTGGTTCCTTCTAGGGCTGACGTGCACAAGCATATTCGTGGAATATGCTTGTCCCAAAATAGTAACTCAGCGGGCTTCTTTCCATGTCCCCCTTCTATCGATGGCAAAGACATAGAGTGCACCACATGTGAGCCTCGGGCCTGAGGACTGTCACCTCCGTGACCTTCTTCTACTCCTCTGCCGCTCTGTCTCTTGTCTGTCGCGCTTGGCACTGTGCAGATTCCTGATGAGAGACAGTGACTAGTGTTAACTTCGGGGTTCACCTTCTCCTTCTCGAGTACGCTTCCCTTGACTCGGCCTCGCCCCACATGACTCGGCTCGACCTTGACATGCACGTAGGATGCGTAATAGTAGTAGGCCGACATAATTTATATGTCGGCCGAACCATGTTTTAGCTACCTGACTCAGAATAAGTCAGTCCTTATTCGGCCGACTCCTACATGACCCGGCCGGATCATTCCTTGATCCGGTTCTGTTCATGAGGGCTCCATCTTTTTTACTTATCTTGCCCCTATCTGGGGTCATCCCCCAACATTAGTCTCCGAAGCTGGTGTGGTCTTGTCGATATCATTCGGCTGGATCACAGTAGTTTCCAGATATTCAGTCACCACATTCTTGTCTTCAACTTATTCTTTAGTCGGCGCCTCTCTCGATTTATCTTTTCTTGATTCGTTTTCTTATTCCGAGTTACGACTCATTGTCCGAGTCATTCATTCTTATCCAAGGAATCTCCTTAGCTTCTCTAGTAATCTTCATACTACGTGTCTCAATCATTACCCTTTGTCTCATTTTTTGTACCACTACAGTGCTCACTGACATTGCTACAGTGATTACTGCGGGCGGTCATATCGACATAGTGACTCTTCGATCGCCGCAACGTTCATGGCGGCCGGATCTCCTCCTATGCCGTGTGACCCTTCCTGTGGCTCAAATCGTCGATCGCCAACACACGATACACGTGTTTATGTGGTAACCGAGGCGCACCCGCGATCCCACTACCGCTCGCTGTTTGCGGTTATAAATGGGGGGAGAGGGTAAAGGGTCCGTTCACTTTCCCCATTCTCATCCTCTTCATCTTCCTCCTCGCGCCGCCGTCGCTGTGCTTCATTCCACACGACCGCGCCACCATTATTTGGTCTCCTCTTGTCTTGCTTTGTCTCCGCATTAGGCCTCTGCTGTGGTTCTCTTGCTCCGGCACCGCCGTGCTCACCGTCGTTGCGACGGGGCCTTGGATTTCAAGACCGCTCCCCGTTGCCAGTGATTCTTCCTCGGTTGGCTCCTCCGACGAGCCCATGTCGAGATCGCATAGCAGTGTTGTCGTTGGAGAAGAAGATCTTGCGGTGGGCCCAGAGCGTGGTTCGTGGCAGGGATCCACGATCACCCTCCGAGAAATCGAGTGGCTCCGCAAGACTCGCCGAGTACCTGCCGAGGTACAGTGTCGCTTACTCAGCAAGGAGTCTACCCCCATAGTCGAAGATGGTGAATATGTAGTTTTTTGTCACATTTCGCCAGAGGATTCAGCCTTCCTCTAAGCGACTTTACCAAAGGTTTCCTAGAGTTCTTTGGCCTTCAGCCTCATCACCTGTCGACTAACGCCATTACAGAGCTGGGTGTGGTTCCTAGTGCGGTGGACCCAATGTCTATCTACTGTGATAACATGAGCGCCATAGCCAATGCGCAAGAACAAAGGTCACACAAGAAGCTGAAGCATATCAAGCTACATTTTCACGCTATTCGAGAACATGTCCAAGATGGGGACATAAAGATTTGCAAAGTACACACAGATCTGAATGTGGCGGATCCGTTGACTAAACCTCTCCCGAGGGCAAAACATGACCAGCACCAAACTGCCATGGGTGTTCGGTATATTACCATGTAATCTAGATTAGATGATTCTACTGCAAGTGGGAGACTGTTGGAGATATGCCCTAGAGGCAATAATAAATGTAATTATTATTATATCTTTGTGTTTATGATAAATGTTTATATTCATACTATAATAGTATTAACAAGGAAACATTAATACTTGTGTGATTTATAAACTAAAATAGATTCCCTAGTAAAGCCTCTTTATAATACTAGCTTGTTGGTTAATAAATGATTGTGGTTTCCCTATCATGAACATTGAGATGTTATTAACAACAAGATCATATCGTTAGGAGAATGATATGATGGACATACTCCTATAGATAAGCGTAGCATAAAGATCAAGTCATTTTAATAGTTCAATTGCTATATGCTTTCTGATACATAGTAACCTAATTCCTTCGACCATGAGATCATGCATATCACCTTCACCGGAAGGATGCTTTGATGACATCAAACACCACACCGTAACTGGGTGGCTATAAAGGTGGCATTGAGTGTTCGGAAAGTATTGGTTGAGACACATGGATCAAGAGTGGGATTTGTCCATCCATATGACGGATAGATATACTGGGCCCTCTCGGTGGAATGTCATCCAATTAGCTTGCAAGAATGTGACCGATCACAAGGGATCACATATCACGGAACGAGAAAGAGTACTTATCGATACGAGGTTGAACTAGGTATGCGAGATACCGACGATCATAACCTCGGATAAGTAAACTATCGTGAGACAAAGGGAAATTGGTATCGTATGTAAGTGGTTCATTCGATCGCAAAGTAATCGTAGAAATATGTGGAGCCATATGAATTTCTAGATTCCTCTATTGGTTATTGTTCGGAGAAGTGTCTCGATCATGTCCGCATAATTCACGAACCGTAGGGAGACACACTTAAGGATTCGACGTTGTTTGAGTAGTTATGGAATGATGAGTAAGAGACCGAATGTTGTTCAGAGTCTCGATGGGATCCGGATATCACGAGGAGATCCGGATGGTCCGGAGAATAAGATTCATATAAGGAAAGTCCTGTTGTGGTTGGAGAATGGTTCCGTGTTTTCATCGGGAATGTTCTAGAAGGTTCAATGTCCGCACTCCGGAGGGGAAGGGTGCATGAATGTGTCATATCAAGTTGGAATGATTGCATCATGTACTAGGTGTCATCGCTGAACAAAATAAAGGGTTTAATCAAATCCTAGTTTGAAAAGTCAAACGCCAATTTGAAAAGTCAAACGACTATTTTGTGAGGTGGAGGGGAAGTAGGAAACCTACTTGGGGAGGAGTTCCCTCCCTCCACCACCGGCCCACTTGGGAAACCGAGTTGGGGAGGGACTCCCCTCCCCTGGCGCGCCCCCTCCACCTATATAAGGAGGGGCAGGGCTGCCCCTCCAAGCACACAAGTTGCCCCCTCTAAACCCTAACCCTAGCCGCCGCCGCCCTCCATAGCCGCCGCCTAGGGCAACTCGCCTCCGCCGCCTAGGACAAACCCTAGCCGCCGGCCTTTCCCCCTCCTTGGTGCGTCTAAAACCTAGATCGCCGAGGATATCTCTCATAGTCCACCATACTCGCTCCGGCTTAAGGCGAAGCCCTGCGAGATCTCCCCTCTACTTCCGGTACCACGCCGTCGTGCTGCCAGAATCGCGAGGAGAGTGCTACAACCTCCAATGCCTGCTGGAACAAGGGAGAGGAAGGTCTTCGTCGAGTACTAAACGTGTGACCGATCATGAAGCTGCCGGAACACAACGCCGGAAGGATCGTCTACGCGATCTTGAGATCGGGAAGAGTACGACTACATCACCCACGAGAATCCGCTCTCGTTAAACACTTTGGAATCTTCGAGGGTGAGTTATTCCATCGACTCGTTGCTACAATCTAGTAGATAGATCTTTGGCTTGTTTGTTTGTATGCGGTAGAAATTTTTTGTTTTCCATGCTACGAAACCCTACAGTGGTATCAGAGCCGTGTCTATATGTAGATCTATTGCACGAGTAGAACACAATGGTCATTGTGGGCGTTGATGCTTTTGTTGTCGATTGCTTCTTGTGTACTTTGCATCTTGCGGGATGGTGGGATGAAGCGGCCCGGGCTAACCTTACATGACATCGCTCATGAGACTTGCTCCACGCTTGACATGCAACTTGTATTGCATAAGTGGCTTTGCGGGTGCCTGTTTCTCCCAACATATGTAAGATTCAATTTACAATGGGTGATTGACAATACTAGTATCAATGTTGTGGTTCTTGTTCGTAAGTTAGAACGACACTTATTGAAAGCCCCAAACCACGTAAAACATGCAAAGAAAGTAGAGGCGTCTAACTTTGTTTTGCAGGGGTGTGCTGTGATGTGATATGGCCATGATTGTGATTATATTTGATGTATGCAATGTTCCTTATTGTAAGTTGGCAACGGCGGGAGCCATATGGTTGTCTTTAAATTCTTTAAGACCCGTGTCTATTCAAAGTAGTTGTAATAGTTGAAGCCGGTGGACGACAACCATGGAGCAGCGTCATTGACCTTGATGCAATGCTGGTGATGATGGAGATCATGTTCGTGCTTGAAGATGGAGATCGGAAGCACAAAGAAGAAAGGCCATATCATATCACATATTATGAATTGCATGTGATGTTAATCCTTTATGCATCTTGTGTTGTTTAGTTAACGACGGTAGCATTATAAGATGATCCCTCATGCACATGAATTTCAAGTTCTAAAGTGTTCACCCTTAGTAAGCACCGTTGCTAAAGCTTGTTGTTTCGAAGCACCACGTGATGATCGAGTGTGTTAGATTTCGCAAGTGTATACAACGTGAGCAAGCCAGATTTGCTCATGTGGAAGCTAAGGTTTGATCTTGACGAGCCTAGCATGTACAGACATGGTCTTGGAACACGGATCACCGAAAGGTAAAGCATGAATCATATAGTAGATATGATGAACATGTTGATTGTTCGCCATTGAAGCTACATCAACTCTCGTGATGATCGGTGTTGATGTGGTGGATTTGGTTCGTGTGATCACTAAAACAATGTGAGGGATATTGTTTTGAGTGGGAGTTCACCTAGATTAATTTAACTATTAATTAGAACTCAATTTGTCATAAACTTATTCTAAACTATTTCAAATATGTTGTAGATCAATGGCGGCCCCTACCATCAATTTTAATGCGTTCCTAGAGAAAGAAAAGTTGAAAAACAATGGAAGCAACTTCGCGGATTGGTTCCGCAATTTGAGGATTGTCCTCACAGCTAGTAATTTGACCTATGTGTTGGATGCACCGCTGGGTGACCCACTGCCATCGCTACCGATGAAGTAAAGAATGTTTACCTCGCTCGAAGACTCGGTACTCCAGTTCGTGTGCTATCTTGTATGGTTTAGAATCGGAGCTTCAGAAAAGGTTTGAGAATTCAGACCCACATGATATTGTTCGTGATCTCAAATTGATCTTTGAGACTCACGCGGCAATTGAGAGCTATGAGGCTTCTGAAAAGTTCTTTAAATGCAAGATGGAAGAGGCAGCTCCGTCGGTGAGCATGTGCTTAAGATGTCCGGGACGCAAACAAACTTCAAAGCTTGGGTATAGTGATTCCTAATGCTTTGGGGATTTATCGTCCTCCAATCACTACCACCAAGTTACAAGAACTTTGGGATGAACTACAATATGCAAAACATGATCAAGCGTTGCGAACTCTTCGCCATGTTAAAATCTGCGAAGTGGAGATCAAGAAAGAGCACCAAGTGTTGATGGTTAATAAGACCACCAAATTCAAGAAAGGCAAGTCTAAGCAAAGGGACACGTCAAGAAGGGTGGTAAGAAAGTTACCGCTACCGAAGAAGACCAAGGCTGGACCTAAGCACGATCTTGAGTGCTTTTCTTTGCAAGGAGAAGGTCCTTTGAGCGGAATTGCCCAAAGTACTTGGCGGATTTGAAGAATGGCAACATCAAGAAGAAAGGTATATCCGATATACATGTTATTGATGTGTATCTCACTAGTACTCGTAGTAGTGCCTGGGTATTTGATACTGGTTCGGTTGCTCATATTTGTAACTCGAAACAGGTGCTGCAGAATAAATAGAAGCTAGCGAAGAACGAGGTGACGATGCGCGTTGGAAACAGATCAAAGGTTGATGTGATCGCGGTCGGCACGCTACCCCTTCATCTACTATCAGGATTAGTTTTATACTTAAATAATTATTATTTGGTGCCTGCGTTAAGCATGAACATTATATCAGGATCTTGTTTATTGCGAGACAGTTACTTGTTTAAGTCCGAGAATAATGGTTGTTCGATTTATATGAGTAATATGTTTTATGCACATGCACCTTTGATAGATGGTCTATTCTTATTGAATCTCGATAGTGGAAATACACATATTAATAACATTGAGGCTAAACGTTTGAAATCGAGCGATAACTCGACCTATATGTGGCACTGTCATCTTGGTCACATTGGAGTGAAGCGTATGAATAAACTCCATACCGATGGACTTCTTGAATCACTTGATTTCGAATCACTTGAAAGATGCGAAGCATGTCTGATGGGTAAAATGACTAAGACTCCATTTTCTGGTATGATGGAGCGAGCTACGGACTTATTGGAAATCATACATACTGATGTGTGTGGTCCAATGAGTGTAGCATCGCGCGGTGGTTACCGTTATGTTCTTACCTTCACGGATGACTTGAGTAGATATGGGTATATCTATTTCATGAAACATAAGTCCGAAACTTTCGAGAAGTTTAAGGAATTTCAAAGTGAGGTAGAGAATCAACGTAACAAGAAGATTAAATTTCTATGTTCTGATCGTGGAGGTGAATATCTAAGTTACGAGTTTGGCGAGCATTTGAAGAAATGCGGAATACTTTCACAATTGACATCGCCGGGAACACCACATCGTAATGGTGTGTCCGAACGTCGTAATCGAACTCTCTTAGATATGGTTCATTCTATGATGTCACTTACAGATTCACCGCTATCATTTTGGGGTTATGCATTAGAAATAACCGCATTCACTTTAAATAGGGCACCATCTAAATCCGTTGAAATGACACCGTATGAATTATGGTTTGGGAAGAAACCTAAGTTGTCGTTCCTTAAAGTTTGGGGTTGCGAAGCCTATGTAAAGAAGTTACAGCCGGACAAGCTTGAACCCAAAGCGGAATAATGCGTCTTCATAGGATACCCGAAGGAAACTATTGGGTATACTTTCTATCATAGATCCGAAGGCAAAATCTTCGTTGCCAAGAATGGATCCTTTCTAGAGAAGGAATTTCTCTCGAAAGAAGTGACTGGAAGAAAAGTAGAACTCGACGAGGTTGTCTAACCTTCTCTCGAACTTGCGAGTAGCGCAACACCGGAAGAAGTTCCTGTGGTGCCTGCACCAATAAGAGAGGAAGCTAATGATGATGATCATGAAACTTCGGTTGTAGTTGCTACAGAGCCTCGCAGGTCAACGAGAACTCGTACCACTCCTGATTGGTATGATCCCGTTATGAATGTCATGTTGGTGGACGACACCGATGACCCTGCTGAAGGGAATATGCCCTGAGAGGCAATAATAAAGTGTTTATTATGTGTATTCCAAGTATATGATAGATGTTTATTTTGCATGCTATAATTGTATTAATACGGAAACGTTAATACATGTGTGTTTAATAAACAAACAGAAAGTTCCTAGTTATGCCTCTCTCATAAACTAGCTCGTTGATTAACAAGATGATCAAGGTTTCCTGATCATGGACATTGGATGTTGTTAATAACGGGATCACAACATTAGTGTAATGGTGTGATGAACATTCATCCGAAGTATAGCATTACGATCAAAGTCATTGAGTTTATATTGCTATAACAACTTACGAAGTGATCCTAATCCTTAGACCATGAGATCATGTCAATCACTAACACCGGAAGAGTTTCTTGATAACATCAAACGTCACACCGTAATTGGGTGATTATAAAGATGGATTCAGAACTAATAAAGTGTTATGTTGAGGCTCATGGATCGAGAGTGGAATTTGTTCATCCCGATGACGGATAGATATACTCTGGGCCCTCTCGGTGATATCACATTGATTATCTTGCAAGCAAGTGATTTGATCACTAGAATGTTATATCACAGAGCGAAAAGAGTGCATGTCGATGCGAGATCAAACTAGGTATGGAGATACCGATGATCTAATCTCGGACATGTAATATATCGTGAAACAAAGGGATTAAGATACTAGAGTAAAAGGTTCCGCGATCACAAGAAAGTCATCGTTGAATGTGTGGGAGTCGATATGGGTCTCGGATCCGCTTCTGATTATTGATCCGAGAGGGGTCTCGATCATGTCCGCATTATTCACGAACCGTAGGGTGACACACTTAAGAGACAACGACATCAAATTGGAGCAAATGTTTCATGCCGAAAGAATGAACAAGCGCAGGAATTTATTTCACTAGATACCCAAAGCAGTTTTTTGGTGAAATTGCATAAAGTGGTTATGCATGTGAAATAGAATTCTAGCAAGGGTTATTGTGAATGTTTGTCATTAAAGTAATTGACAAAATTCTGAATAAAATAAAAGAGTTTTATTTAATGAGAGTTTGCATTAAATTTGGTGGAAATTTAATGGGAATTTGAGTGGACTTTTGAGTGGAGGGAATTTAAAGGGCATTTTGTGAGTGGAGTGTCCACCCACATGAATGAAGGAGGGAGGGCAGCCCCATGGCTGGCCACCCCTTGGGTGCCCCCTCCTCCTATAAAAAGGCCCCCCTCCTCACTTGTCTCACACACCTCCTCGTGAAGGATCTCTCTCCCCTCTAGAATTTATCCCCATGGTCTCGGACTAGCGAGATACATGTTCCAGTGGCTATTCGGCAAGAAAGAGTTGTGCTTCCGCTGCATCGCTGGGCGAGGAGGCGGAGGTTGCTCGGTGCCTCGAGCGTGTGTGCGAGCACGGATGCGGCTGATTTGCGGCGCTAGGACTTCCTCTCGATCTTGAGATCGGCAAGAGATCGTCTACATCAACCACGAGTTGAACTCGTTAAGCTTTGTCGGTCTTCAAGGGTATGTTCTCTATGGATATACATCCGCGTTGTTTGTATCTAGTAGATAGATCTTGGTATATAGTTCTAACGTAGGAAATTTTTGTTTTCTATGTCTTGAACCCTACGAGGGTATCGAGCCGGATCTATGCGTAGATACTTTACACGTAGTACACATATGAGTATGTGGGCAATGATGATCATGTTGTTTCTCCTTTGTTCTAATTTTGGATATTGGTGGCATAGTGGTATGAAGCCGGACAAACTTTACATGTCCTCGCATGAGACTGTTCACGCTTGACATGCAACTAGTTTGCATAAGTGGCTAGCGGTGTCTGTCTCTCCTACTATAGTCAATATATATTTTGCAAGCGAGTTGTCAACAATTTGATTATCCTCGTTATGGTTCATGTTCGTAGGTAAACGGTTCTATCTCAAATCCTAAGCCACGTAAAACTTGCAATGGATAAATTAGAGGCGTCTAGTTTAGATTGTTCTTTGGGCTAGTGTTATGATATGGTAGTGTTGTAAGTAGAAGTATGAGATGATACTCTTACAACACACATAGCGTAAATCCATAGACCTTGGATTTACACATATAGGTATGATAGTGATCATACCACGATGCACATGATAGAGATCATCTGCGGGAACCATATAATTTCACTAATAAACATATGATGTTTGATAGCATCTTATATTGCTTGTTTATCGCTTTGTTAGCATAATAAGATGATCCCTCATTTAAATATCAAGATAAGAATGTGTTCTTCCTTTAGTATGCACCGATTATGTTTTCGTCGCTCCAAGACATCACGTGATGATCGGGTGTTCTTGGATCCATGACCATATTTCGGTGTAAAAGCGATTACACGCGAATACTAAGGTTCTAACTTGGCGAGCCTAGCATGTACAGACATGGCCTCGGAAAACGGACCGAAAGGTTAAGCATGAGTCATATAGTTGATATGATGCCCATTTGATGCTCGCCTTTGAAGCTATACCGACTCACGTGATGATCGGACTTGGTGTAGTGGATTTGGTTCATGTAATCACAAAAAAGGCACGAGGGATGTCGTTTTTGAGTGGGAGTTCATTCGTAATATAGATTAGTTGAACTCAATCTATCATACACTTAGTCTAAACTTTACAAATTCTGTTGTAGATGGCACCACCTGCTTTTAATTTCAATGTGTTCATGGAGAAAGAGAAACTAGCAACGAACGGTAGCAACTTTACCGAATGGGCCATGAATTTGAGGATTCTCCTCTCTGCTGCACAAAAGCAATATGTGCTAGAAGCGCCGTTAGCCCCCCCACCTTTTGATGATGCCCCTGACGAGGAGAAGAATGTCTATCAGACTCGTCAGGAGGACCACAACTTAGTTCATTGCGGCATATTGTATGGGCTAGAGCCGGAACTTCGAAAGCGTTTCGAAAACGGCAATACATTTGATACAATGGGTGAGTTGAAAATGATTTTCGATACACATGCTGCTGTAGAGAGCTACAACGCTTCAGAAAAGTTCTTTAGCTGCATGATGGAAGAGCACAACTCCGTTAGTGAGCATGTACTCAAGATTTCGGGTTACGCCGATAAGCTTGTGTCCTTGGGAATATCGATTCCCATTGACTTAGGCATCCATCGTGTTCTGCAGTCTCTGCCACCTAGCTATAAGAGCTTCGTGATGAACTATAATATGCAAGGCATGAAGAAGTCTCTCCCGAGCTTCATCAATGCTTAAAAGCTGCAGTGGAGATCAAAAGGAACATCAAGTGTTGATGATCAATAGGAACACTGGTTTCAAGAAAGACAAGAAGGTAAAGCGGAAGGAAGTAAGGCGGCAAGCTTGTTGCCGCTGAAAAAAACCACGAGTTGGACCTAAGTCGATTCCGAAGTGCTACTATTGTAAGGGGACCCTTTGGGCATAAGCGCCCCAAGTATCTGGCGGACAAGAAGGCGGCAAGGCAAACAAAGGTATATATGATATACATGTTATTGATGTGCACTTGACTAGTGCTCGCAGTAGCACCTGGGTATTTGATACCGGTTCAGTTGCTAATATTTGTAACTCGAATCAGGGGCTGTGGAACAAGCGACCGCTAGCAAGGGGTGAGGTCAAGATGCGTGTCGGCAATGGATCAAGCGTTGATGTGATTGCCGTCGGAACGCTGCCTCTCCACTTGCCGTCGGGATTAGTTATTAACTTGAATAATTGTTATCTGCCTTTGAGCATGAACATTGTATCCTGGATCGTGTTTGATGCAGTGGTTATTCATTAAATCGAGAACAATGGTTGTTCCATTTATATGAATGAAATCTTTTATGGTCATGCACCGATGATGAATGGTTTATTTCTATTAGATCTCGATGATAATGTTACACATATTCATAATGTTGATGCTAAAAGGATTAAACTTAATGATGATATATCCGCATATATGTGGCACTGCCGTCTAGGTCATATTGGCGTTAATCGTATGAAGAAGCTCCATTCGGATGGACTTTTGGAATCACTTGATTATGAATCATTTGATACATGTGAGCCATGCCTTATGGGCAAGATGACTAGAACGCCGTTTTCGGTTCAATGGAGCAGGCGACATTTATTGGAAATCATACATTCGATGTATGTGGTCCAATGAGTGTGTCTTGAGGTGGATATCGTTATTTTGTTACTTTCACGGATGATTTGAGTAGATACGGTTATATCTACTTGATGAAACACAAGTCTGAAACCTTTGAAAAGTTCAAGGAATTTCAGAATGAAGTGTAAAATCATCGTAATAGAAAGATCAAATTTCTACGGTCCGACCGTGGAGGTGAGTATCTAAGTTCTGAGTTTAGCACTCACATGAAAGAGTGTGGAATTGTTTCACAACTCACACTGCCGAACACCACAGCGAAATGGTGTGTCGGAACGTCGTAGTCGTACTTTATTAGATATGGTTCGATCTATGATGTCCCTGACGGACTTGCCGTTGTCATTTTGGGGTTATGCACTAGAAACTGATACATTCACTTTAAATCGGGCACCATCTAAATCCGTTGAAATGACCGTATGAATTGTGGTTTGGAAACAAACCTAAGCTGTCATTTCTTCAAGTTTGGGGATGCGATGTTTATGTGAAGAAACTTCAACCGGATAAACTCGAACCCAAAGCGGAAAAATGCGTCTTCATAGGATACCCTAAAGAAACTATTGGGTATTCCTTCTATCAGATCCGAGGGCAAGGTTTTGTTGCCAGAATGGATCCTTTCTAGAGAAAGAGTTTCTCACGAAAGGTGTGAGTAGTCGGAAGGTAGAACTCGAAGAGGTTGTGGAACCTTCTCTTCAAAGTATGGCGAGTAGCGCAGCGCCGGAAGGTGTTCCGGAGTTGGCTCCACCTATTGAAGAGGAACTAATGATAATGATCATGAAACTCCGAAAGAGAGTACTCCGAACCTCGCAGTCAAGCAGACGCGTCACGGCTCGAGCTGTCACGGAAATCCTGTCATGAATTTCATGGTTGATGAAAATGATGACCTGCGACGTATGAAGAAGCGATGATGAGCCGGATTCCAACAAATGGTTAGAAGCCATGAAATCCGAGATGGAATCCATGTATGAAAATCAAGTTTGTAACTTGGTGGAATTACCTCACGACCGAAAGGCCATGGAGAACAAATGGATTTTCAAAAGGAAAGCGATGTTGATGGTAATGTGACCGTCTATAAAGCTCGACTTATCGCAAAGGGGTTTCGACAAATTCAAGGAGTTGACTACGATGAGACTTTCTCTCCGTAGCGATGCTAAAGTCGATTAGGATTATGTTAGCAATTGCTGCATATTTCGATTATGAGATATGGCGGATGGATGTCAAAACGCGTTTCTCAATGGTAATATTGAAGAAGAGTTGTATATGATACAACCAAAGGGTTTGTAGATCCTAAGGATGCTAACAAGGTGTGCAAGCTTCAGATCCATCTATGGATTGAAGCAAGCATCACGAAGATGGAATCTCCGCTTTGATGAGGTGATCAAAGAGTTTGGATTTGTCCAAACTTATGGAGAAGCTTGTATTTACAAGAAAGTGAGTGGAAGCAATGTGGCATTTCGATATTATATGTGGATGACATATTATTGATCGGAAATGATATAGATCTTTAAGCAGTGTTAAAAGTTATCTAAACGACAAATTTTCAATGAAGGACCTAGGTGAGCGTCATACATATTAGGCATAAAGATCTATAGAGATAGATCTAGGCGCCTAATAGGGCTATCATAAAGTACATACCTTGATAAGATTTTAAAGAAGTTTAAAATGGACGGAAGTAAGAAGGGGTTCTTACCTATGTTGCAAGGCAAGACATTGAGTAAGACTCAAAGTCCGGCTTGGCGGAAGAAGAGAGATAATGGACAAAGTCCCTATGCTTCAGCCATAGGCTCTATAATGTACAAGACGGATGTGGCACATGCTATTAGTTTGACTAGTAGGTACCAATCGGATCCAGTTGAACCTTTGGATAGCGGTCAAGAATATCCTTAAGTACTTACGAAGAACTAAGGATATGTTTCTTGTATCTGGAGGTGAAGAAGAGCTCGTCGCTAAGTGTTATGTCGGCTAGCTTTGACACCGATCCGGATTACTCTAAGTCTCAATCCGGATCGTATTTCTCATGAATGGCGGGCGGTTAGTTGGAGGAGCTCCAAACAACCTGTGGTAGCGGGATCAACAACGGAGGCGAATATGTTGCTTTGCTTGAGCGGCTCGAAGCGATTTGGATGAAGGAGTTCATATCCGAACTAGGAGTGGTGGCAAGCGTTGGACCCAATGGTGATCTATTGTGACAACAATGGTGCCATTGCTAATGCCAAAGATCCAAGGTCTCACAAGCATTCCAAGCATATTAAGCGCGGTTTCACTCCATCCATGAGCATGTCAAGGATGGAGATATAAAGATTTAGAAAGTACATACGGATCTCAATGTAGTAGATCCGTTGACTAAAACTCTCCTAGAGCAAAACATGATCAACACGAGAACTCAATGGGTGTTAGATTTATCACTATGTAACTAGATTATTGTCTCTAGTGCAAGTGGGAGACTGAAGGGAATATGCCCTGAGAGGCAATAATAAAGTGTTTATTATGTGTATTCAAAGTATATGATAGATGTTTATTTTGAATGCTATAATTGTATTAATACGAAAACGTTAATACATGTGTGTTTAATAAACAAACAGAAAGTTCCTAGTTATGCCTCTCTCATAAACTAGCTCGTTGATTAACAAGATGATCAAGGTTTCCTGATCATGGACATTAGATGTTGTTAATAACGGGATCACAACATTAGTGTAATGGTGTGATGAACATTCATCCGAAGTATAGCATTACGATCAAAGTCATTGAGTTTATATTGCTATAACTACTTACGAAGTGATCCTAATCCTTAGACCATGAGATCATGTCAATCACTAACACCGGAAGAGTTTCTTGATAACATCAAACGTCACACCGTAACAGGGTGATTATAAAGATGGATTCAGAACTAATAAAGTGTTACGTTGAGCCTCATGGATCGAGAGTGGAATTTGTTCATCCCGATGATGGATAGATATACTCTGGGCCCTCTCGGTGATATCACATTGATTAGCTTGCAAGCAAGTGATTTGATCACTAGAATGTTATATCACAGGAACAAGAAAAGAGTGCATGTCGGTAACGAGATCAAACTAGGTATGGATATACCGATGATCGAATCTCGGACATGTAATATATCGTGAAACAAAGGGATTAAGATACTAGCGTAAAAGGTTCCGACGATCACAAGAAAGTCATCGTTGAATGTGGGAGTCGGTATGGGTCTCGGATCCGCTTCGATTATTGATCGAGAGGGTCTCGATCATGTCCGCATTATTCATGAACCGTAGGGTGACACACTTAAGAGACACCGACATCCAATTGGAGCAAATGTTTCATGCCGAAAGAATGAACAAGCGCAGGAATTTATTTCACTAGATACCGAAACAGGTTTTCGGGTGAAATTGCATAAAGTGGTTATGCATGTGAAATAGAATTCTAGCAAGGGGTTATTTGTGAATGTTTGTCATTAAAGGAATTGACAAAATTCTGAATAAAATAAAAGATTCTTATTTAATGAGAGTTTGCATTAAATTTGGTGGAAATTTAATGGGAATTTGAGTGGACTTTTGAGTGGAGGGAATTTAAAGGGCATTTTGTGAGTGGAGTGTCCACCCACATGAATGAAGGAGGGGAGGCGGCAGCCCCCACCCCCTTGGGTGCCCCCCTCCTCCTATAAAAGGAGCCCCCTTCCTCACTTGTCGCACACACCTCCTCGTGAAGGATCTCTCTCCCCCTCTAGAATTTATCCCCCATGGTCTCGGACTAGTGAGATACTGTTCCCGGTGGCTATTCCGCAAGAAAGAGTTGTGCTTCTGCTGCATCGCTGGAGCGAGGAGGCGGAGGTTGCTCGGTGCCTCAAACGTGTGTGCGAGCACGGATGCGCTGCTGATTTGCGGCGCTAGGACTTCCTCTCGATCTTGAGATCGGCAAGAGATCGTCTACATCAACCACGAGTTGAACTCGTTAAGCTTTGTCGGTCTTCAAGGGTATGTTCTCTACGGATATACATCCGCCCGTTGTTTGTATCGAGTAGATAGATCTTGGTATATAGTTCACATCGTAGGAATTTTTTTGTTTTCTATGCTGCGAACCCTACACCTGTGACGTATGAGGAAGCGATAATGAGCCCAGATTCCAATAAATGGCAAGAAGCCATGAAATCCGAGATTGGATCCATGTACGAAAACCAAGTTTGGACTTTGGTGGACTTACCGGATGGCCGGAAGGCTGTCGAGAACAAATAGATTTTCAAGAATAAAACAGATCTTTGATGGTAATGTTGTCTATATAAAGCTCTACTTGTATAAAGGGTTTCGACAAATTCAAGGAGTTGACTACGATGAGACTTTCTCACCGGTAGCGAAGCTAAAGTCTGTGAGGATTATGTTAGCAATCGCTGCATATTATGATTATGAGATATGGCAGATGGATGTCAAAACATCGTTCCTCAATGGAGACATTGATGAAGAGTTGTATATGATGCAACCCAAAGGTTTTGTCGATCCTAAAGATGCTAACAAGGTATGCAAACTTCGACGGTCCATCTATGGATTGAAGCAAGCATCCCGAAGTTGGAATCAACGTTTTGATAAGGTAATCAAAAGTTTTGGTTTTATACAAACTTATGGAGAAGCTTGTATTTACAAGAAAGTGAGTGGGAGCTCTGTAGAATTCTTAATACTATATGTAGATGACATATTGTTGATTGGGAATGATGTAGACCTTCTTAATAGTGTCAAGGAATATTTGAATAATAGTTTTTCAATGAAGGATCTTGGCGAAGCAGCTTACATATTAGGCATAAATATTTATAGAGATAGATCGAGACGCCTAATATCATTGTCACAAAGTACATATTTGGACAAAGTTCTAATGAGGTTTGGAATGGAAGATAGCAAGAAAGGGTTCTTGCCCATGTTGCCCAATACGACCTTGAGTAAAACACAAAGTCCGACAACGGCAGAAGATAGAGAAAGGATGAGTAAGACTCCCTATGCCTCAGCCATAGGATCTCTAATGTTGCATATGCTGTTAGTTTAACTAGCAGATATCAAAATGATCCAGGAGTGGATCATTGGACAGCGGTCAAAAACATCCTTAAGTACTTGAGAAGAACTAAGGATATGGTTCTTTTTTATGGAGGTGATGAACAACTCATTGTTAATGGTTACACCGATGCTAGTTGGAACACCGATCCGGATGATTCTAAATCACAATCTGGATACATATTTACTTTGAATGGTGCAGCAGTTAGCTGGAGGAGTGCAAAGCAAAGCGTTGTGGCGAGATCTTCAACTGAATCGGAATACATGGCTGCTTCGGAGGCTTCACAAGAAGCGATATGGATGAAAGAGTTCATTACAGAGCTGGGTGTGGTTCCTAGTGCGCTGGACCCAATGTCTATCTACTGTGATAACATGGGCGCCATAGCCAATGCGCAAGAACCAAGGTCACACAAGAAGCATATCAAGCTACGTTTTCACGCTATTCGAGAACATGTCCAAGATGGGGACATAAAGATTTGCAAAGTACACAGATCCGAATGTGGCGGATCCGATTGACTAAACCTCTCCAGGGCAAAACATGACCAGCACCAAACTACCATGGGTGTTTGGTATATTACCATGTAATCTAGATTAGATGACTCTAGTGCAAGTGGGAGACTGTTGGAGATATGCCCTAGAGGCAATAATAAATGTAGTTATTATTATATCTTTGTGTTTATGATAAATGTTTACATTCATGCTATAATAGTATTAACAAGGAAACATTAATACTTGTGTGATTTGTAAACTAAAATAGAGTCCCTAGTAAAGCCTCTTTATAATACTAGCTTGTTGGTTAATAAATGATTGTGGTTTACCTATCATGAACATTGAGATGTTATTAACAACAAGATCATATCGTTAGGAGAATGATATGATGGACATACTCCTATAGACAAGCGTAGCATAAAGATCAAGTCATTTTAATAGTTCAATTGCTATATGCTTTCTGATACATAGTAACCTAATTCCTTCGACCATGAGATCATGCATATCACCTTCACCGGAAGGATGCTTTGATGACATCAAACACCACACCATAACTGGGTGGCTATAAAGGTGGCATTGAGTGTTCGGAAAGTATTGGTTGAGACACATGGATCAAGAGTGGGATTTGTCCATCCATATGACAGATAGATATACTCTGGGCCCTGTCGGTGAAATGTCATCCAATTAGCTTGCAAGCATGTGACTGGCTCACAAGGGATCACATATCACGGGAACGAGAAAAGAGTACTTATCAGTAACGAGGTTGAACTAGGTATGCAAAGATACCGACGATCATAACCTCGGATAAGTAAACTATCGCGAGACAACGGAAATTGGTATCGTATGTAAGTGGTTCATTCGATCGCAAAGTAATCATAGAAATATGTGGGAGCCATATGAATTTCCATATTCCTCTATTGGTTATTGTTCGGAGAAGTTTCTCGATCATGTCCGCATAATTCACGAACCGTAGGGAGACTCACTTAAGGATTCGACGTTGTTTGAGTAGTTATGGAATGATGAGTAAGAGACCGAATGTTGTTCGGAGTCTCGGATGGGATCCGGGATATCACTAGGAGATCCGGAATGGTCCGGAGAATAAGATTCATATAAGGAAAGTCCTGTTTCGGGGTTGGAGAATGGTTCCGGTGTTTTCATAGGGAATGTTCTAGAAGGTTCCGGAATGTCTGGCACTCCGGAGGGGAAGGTTGCATGAATGTGTCATATCAAGTTGGAATGATTGCATCATGTACTAGGTGTCATCGCTGAACAAAATAAAGGGTTTAATCAAATGCTAGTTTGAAAAGTCAAACGCCAATTTGAAAAGTCAAACGGTTATTTTGTGAGGTGGAGGGGAAGTAGGAAACCTACTTGGGGAGGAGTTCCCTCCCTCCACCGCCGGCCCACTTGGGAAACCGAGTTGGGGAGGGACTCCCCTCCCCTGGCGCGCCCCCTCCACCTATATAAGGAGGGACAGGGCTGCCCCTCCAAGCACACAAGTTGCCCCCTCTAAACCCTAACCCTAGCCGCTGCCGCCCTCCATAGCCGCCGCCTAGGGCAACTCGCCTCCGCCGCCTAGGCCAAACCCTAGCTCCCGGCCTTGACCCCTCCTTGGTGCGTCTAAAACCTAGATCACCGAGGATCTCTCTCATAGTCCACCATACTCGCTCCGGCTTAAGGCGAAGCCCTGCGAGATCTCCCCTCTACTTCCGGTACCACGTCGTCGTGCTGCCGGAATCGCGAGGAGAGTGCTACAACCTCCGCTGCCTGCTAGAACAAGGGAGATGAAGGTCTTGGCGAAAGTAACGCTTGACCGATCATGAAGAGCTGCCTTGAGCGCCGGAAGGATCGTCTACGCGATCTTGAGATCGGAAAGAGTACGACTACATCACCCACGAGAATCCGCTCTCGTTAAACACTTTAGAATCTTCGAGGGTGAGTTATTCCATCGACTCGTTGCTACAATCTAGTAGATAGATATTGGATTGTTTGTTTG
Source organism: Avena longiglumis (assembly GCA_030063025.1). Classification (NCBI taxonomy): domain Eukaryota; kingdom Viridiplantae; phylum Streptophyta; class Magnoliopsida; order Poales; family Poaceae; genus Avena; species Avena longiglumis. The sequence goes on along the minus strand of CP125979.1, from coordinate 417,642,852 downwards.
TATGCGGTAGAAATTTTTTGTTTTCCATGCTACGAAACCCTACATCAAGCCCTGCTCGCAATGATCCTCCTCTCATGCTGACTAACAGCCCATCTCGGCGAGATGAGGCCGAGGTTTCCCCTGGTGATGGTGCTGATGTTGCTATGCCAGATCCTCCAATTGATCCGGTAACTTCTTTCGAGGTTTCCAAGGTCATCCCCGCAAAATCTACTCATGCTGAAGTTCCTGCTACTTTGGCTCCTGCTGAAGCTGCCGCTCCTTCTGCTCCTGAGGTTGTTGTAACATCCCAACATTTAGGAACCAACGAAAGGTAGATTTAGGAATCTGTGAAATAGCATGCATTCATCTGTCAAAATGTGGGTAAATTTTTTGCCAAATAAAAACCTAAAGTGATCAAAGTTTCTTTCACTCTTTAAGAGTAGGAATAGTCTTGGAGAATGATTGTGATAGACTTTGATATGATCTTTGTGGATAAGTGTGTTTTGGTAGATGAAATTTGAATTTAAATTTGAATGTTGGATTTATAATTCAAAAGGATTTAGAATTCTGTTTAAGTATTATGATTTAGTCAAGAGTTAACAATTAGTTATTCAAACTTTAAATCAAGGACACAATCAATAAAATGAATATTTATTCCATAATTTTATTCAATAAATAAGTTACAAAAATGTAACTCATAAACATGATCAAGAAACTTTACAATAGATAATGAAGTAAAAGAACCTTTATATATGTTGAGTATTATTACAATCTTTATTACAAAATAATAAAATAATTTTTTTTTACAAAAAGATAAAAGAAATATTACAAGTAACTATCTATAAAGAAAATGAATATCTAATCTAAGTCTTGAATTTCCAAGTCTGGTACCTGTAAAACAAACACAAACAAAAAGAAAGAAAGTTAAGGTTAAAAAGGTTTTACTCTCAGACTTGACAGTGAAGTGCACTGTTCAAGGTTCATCATTGAGTAATCTTTTAAGGAGGAAGTTTCACCAATATGAAAGAATTATATCTTTCATAATTTTTAAAGTCATAAGACAAATAAACAGCTAGGAGGGGCAAGTTTCACCAGCCAAGTAAATTGTAACCAGATAAAATTAACCTCATATCCAGAGCATATCCACAGGGTGTGCAGCAGGCACACAGGCAGCACACACACCAAACTGCATGGTGTGTGCTATCAGCACAACAACAGCAGCTCCAACACACAAAACTACACAACCCAGCCGTGGGAAAGCTAACCCCACACCATTTCCTTGTTCATACATACCAAGAACAACAGCCCAGCTAAACCAAATCAAAGCCAAGCAAGATCACACCAATCAAAACCCTGGATCACATCACCAAAATGGTGACATAAGGAGGGGGTAGGTCAGGTGGATAGTAAGATCAAGATCAAGCCATCAGGACCAGGAGGTGAAGAGCTAGATCAAGGACAAGCCTAGGAGCTGGAAGTATCAGGAGGAGCACCAGATCAAGCTAGGAACACAACCACAAGATCCATAACTTGCAACCCCAACAACACCCAAGTGTGGTGAGTATTATAAAACTTCCATATATTCTGTTCATCTTAGTCCAATAGAAAAGCATGTGATTTTTTACAAGTTAAACCTCTCAGTGATCACCGAAGTGGGGTGAACCTATCATAGAGGAAGTTTGAAACATAAAGGCCAGTAGTAAGCTCTACCAAATCCACCAGGACCTTAGACCAACATCATAGGTCTTGGTAATCATAAACAACTCATATATTCCAAAATATTCTCAAATAGCCTATAAAATTTGGGCACATCTCATGATGGAGTAGCACCTCAGATTTTATAAACTACATGCACCAACATTAAGCTACAAACAAACCAATTATTTTAGCCCACTAGGATCCAAGGTTCAGTAAACAACCTTGATACTTAAGCATATCTATGAGGGACAGTAGGATATGAATTTAATTCCTAAGCATCAGACCAGCATCATAGGCATTGATCTTTTAAAGAAAAGGGCTTACAATTTATCTTTAACAGACATCCAATCTTAAGCACTACTATAATAAAATCCCAGCAGTAGAATCACTACTTGTGTGCCATCCTAAGATGGTGTTACAAGAACCAATTCTAAAACAAGCCAACAATCATTGAGATTTCATAAATAAACCAAGAAAATAATCACTATCATTTTCTTGGAAAGAACAACCAGGAATCAGGATCAGGTTTATTTGTGCCAAGTGTTACTATAAAGAAACTAAGTAACTTCAATCTGCACATATCCACTGAAAGTGCTACTATCAGTACTGGAATACTAACAGTAGAGAAACTCACTAAGCATCAACTTAACTAACCAAGTTTCACAGTTCAATCACCAGCTTAACCAAGCTTTATCACCAGTTAAAGGCAACACTACTGAACCACCAGCATCAGATCAAGAATATCATCAGGTAATCAAATCATGACAAAAAGCACTAAAGTGTAGTGAACACCATCCTCACTAGGCATCACCACCAAATCAAACCATCATCTTACAAGCACAAAGAGGTATGAATCCTAGAACCAAGGAAGAACCCTAGAACACATATGAACCCTAATGAGGGATGGACACTAGTTACACACATATGAACTCAGAGTAGGTAGAGGCACGGGTGACAACCCAAGGACCAACTCACCTATGGTCCTCGCTGAAGAATAGAAGAGGAAGCAGAGGAGGCCGACGAACACGGCGGCATGGGGATCACCCCCAAGGGGACGCTGCGACCCACACCACTCCACGGCGGCGACCATAGCCACGTCTGGAGGCGAGAGCACCACCACAGCAACGGCGGCGACGACAACCGTATCACCCCAAACCCTAGGGTTCGAGATGAGACTAGTTTGGCCACGGGAAAGCTCCAGAGCCAAATCGAATTGGACAGAAGGGTAGAGAATGGTCGACAACCTCGACCTGCATCACAACAGTGGCCAGCAAGGACCACGGAGGCGAGCCGAGCACGGCGGCGGCGCCATCGACCACGGGGTCAAGGAGAAGAAGATACAGATAAGGACGAACATATGATAGAGGGAGTGGGCTGGACTGTGCCAAAACCCCTCCGGGGTGTGGTTTGGTTATGTCCTATTGGGCCACAAGGGCCCAATAAACCAACACAGGCAGCCCATTTACCTAAAGGCCATTTTTAATAAATAGGAAAAGACCAAAATGGCCCTAAACTTAAATAAATGCTAGAAAATAAAATAAAAATCCAGAAATTATAAATAATTTTTTTTCGATTCACAATAATCCAAACTATCCAAATAAATTAAGAAATAAAATTTTAAACATATGAAGTTTATTAAGAATTTTGTAATATAAATATTCCTTATGGAATTTTACAAAATTATTGAAAGTTGATAAAAATAAATAAAAATCAGTTTCATGATAGATTAATATTGTAGTATTTTAGAAAAATACTAAACAAATATTTAATAACAATTTTTGGTATTTAAATGATAATTCTTAAAGGAACTATTAAATTAATAAAATTCAAGTAAAAGGGAAATAAAATAAAAGAATACAATATTCAATAAATATTAGAAGTTAATATTTATAAATTCTTTATTATTAAAAAGAATTATTATAATTTAAATAATGGGGGAGAATACATATAAAATTAAATAATGCATTACATTACTTTGCATAATCATTTTGCTTCTTTAAATATTGTCCTTACCGGGCAATAATGATGTTTTTGTAGACGTAGAAGCTCAAGGTCCAGTGCACGCATCAGACTTCACTACCTTGCAATCACAAGGCAAGTTCATCACTTGCTCATATCCTTTGAAGAGTCTTTATTAAAGTATTTGCAAATTGCATGTTATCATATATACTCCAAAGAAAGAAAATATTATTTTCACAAATAAAGAAATCATAGATATCATCCTAAGTGATGATATAATGGAGCAATAGAACTTAGGGTTCTATTTGCAACAATGATGATCTATTAGGGACTTAATAACCCCTGACATCAGTGATTCTAGTGCCGTATATTACGCGTTAGCCATGAGATTTGGAATGGGACAGAGAAGTCAGCTGTATCTTCTTCCTCTCGCATGTATTCGAATGTGAAGGTCGTGGCTGTTATCCTCGTAGCATGCATATTAATTGGTAATTCGTAGAGGATATGCAACATATGGGTGGGAACCCTCAACGTCCCATGATAGTTCTGGCATCTAACGGTATGTAAAAACCATTGCCGTAATTCAATATGTGGGCACGGTGTACACCAAGGAGGCATGCGAGGTCGCGAAGAGGGCAGTGATTGGCTTGGACCAACTACTGGGCCCCACATCATGGAATTGTGGACGGGAAAGTACGTCCGGTTGTGCAACAAGGAGTTGATCTCTCATAGGTAAAGTAACGCACCTCTGTAGAGTGTAAGAATTGTAACTTTTTACTCCCTGTTCCGGGAAGGAGCTGCAAACGCGACAGGAAAGGAACTCCATGAAAGTTCTGGTCAACCTATGAAGGCTGATGGTCATAGATTTTTATAATAAAATCAATCTTTGAAGAAAGATTTACAAAAACTGCATAGTGCCAAGGATTTATAATCCAAGGTGGTAGTTAGAGCATCAAACTTTCCACCTTGCATATAATTAACTTGTTGGGTAACGCTGTTACTCATCCTTTCCTTTGATCCCTTGCTTAGACTCTGAGGATCCCGAAGACGTGCCAATGTATGCAGCCGAATGCCAAGAAGATGTGTTCTACAAGGAGCCTGACCTGTCAGGAGGTGTTGAAGGAGTGGATTACGAAATCCGCTATGGTGTCGATGATAACGAGTCCAACTAAGTATCCTAGTTAGTAGTAACCGACGAAGCCGAGCAGCATGAACTCTATAGAATAAGCTGCTGAGCTCAACTACTAGTTGGAGTTGCTACTTTTAAATTCCACCGAAACACTTTATATTTTGGTTTGTAATTTGAATCCTTCTGAAGTCTCAAAATTCCGGTATTGTAATAATAATGTGTGAATGTTTGTAATATGTACTCGCAATGTTTCTGTTGTACCACTCTGAAGGATGTGATATTTACAGAACGGTGTTCTATGGATGTCATGTCAACGACTATAGTGTACTACACATGTGGTATCTTTGGTCACACACCGCAATGTCGTAGCAAATTTCTTTGACCTTAGGTTGGAAACCTAGTAAGGGTATTACCTGTAGGAGAGTCTAGCAACGATAAAGAATTCTCTAAAAAGAAATATAATGGGTATTCAAATGAGAATATTATGTTATATGTTTTAGTGCGATAATTCTTTGTTATGATGCAATATATTATTGGTTACTAATAAAAATATTTTTCTGATATACAGAGCTATGGCACCAAAGTTTCCAAAACAGACTTTGGTAAGGAAAGAATAGACTCTTGATGATTATCAAGGATCATTCACAGACCAACTTCGTCAACTTTTAAAAAAATTTAGTTGTCCAACTAGAATTCCAGTGAACACTATAACTTACTATGATGGTCGGATGTTATCCAAGTATCGTGTTGTTGCCTGCCAAAACCCACCGGCGAGCAGCGACTGGCAACACGGAGAGCCGGGAGGCTCCAGATCGCTGGTGGGCCCCTGGTCCCTCAAGAAACGGCCCGTCACGGCTTGGTTCGAGGCGTGCCACCGACCTATACCTGGTCGAAGGTGAAGGATTCGATTGATTTCCTGCATGATAAACAAGTATACGTAAAATTCGAGCCGTGATCGGCTCCCAGGTTTCCTGTAAATCGGCTCCTAAAGCCGATTGCCCCATGGCTCTGCGTTAGATTCATGATAACATGGGGTTTTGCTTGATCATTACAAGTTAAATCGATCTACGATAGTTTAACGTTTTCACCACATAACCGAACGTCCTACGTAATTGAGCCTAGTACGCATAAAAGATGAAGAATATCAACCCTAGAGAAGGCCTAATAACCAACATAAAGCCAATTACCGGAACATCCTCTCTAGAACGAATAAGCCACATCCTTATGCATTACGGATCGTTCAACCCGCTTGTAAGGCCTGATTACGTAGATATTAAACTAAACCTTGACGAACAAGGCACAACTATAACAGATCCAATCGACTAAATAAAGATCAAGCAGGTGCTACCCTTGCACTTTGGGACACGGTGCAAGGGTAGCGAGATAGCTAGAGGTAGCATAACTTCGGCGATAATAATGAAACAAAGGCCGATGCTAGCCTCAAACAATCTATGATAATGGTATTACTCGCCATCAACAACGCTCAAGACGAGTAAAACCGGTAACGAATAGATATCGCCTAGATCGCAAGACGCGATCTAGGCAGCATGGCACTTACCCGAAAGAAACCCTAAGAACAAGGGGTGGCGATGCGCCGAGATTGTGTTTGTTGTGAACGTGGTTGTCCTCTTCTTTCAATAACCCTAGGTACATATTTATAGTCCGGAGACTCTCTACTTTTGGAATAACTCTACAACTCTATCTCTACCTAAACATAAATGGAACCTAAACAAACACGAATCCTACTATGATACAAGATACACGGGCAATTCAGCCCAAATCTACGCACTAGGCCGATCCAACAACACGTTGAATATATGTATCTTCCAAGCCCATCTTGATCACGGCCCATCTCCGTCTTCGGCTAAAATACGGTGATAACACATGCCCCCCTGGTTTTGGCAATGATAATTCCAAAACCACTCTGTGTGTTTTTTCCCTCTTCTCCTCCTTTTTTTTGTATCGGGTTGCGCGTTGACGTATCGCGTGGCGAACAGCACCGCCACGCTACCCTTCATCATGATGCCCTGTCTTCTCAACTCCTGCAGCGTGATTTGACGATTTTGGCGGTAACTGGGAAACCGCCATGGCATTGAACCGTCTGTACACTATTCCCTTATTTAAATCAGCCGAGCAGTTCGCAGTCCCCATCTTCCTCGATTGCCGAAAACCCTCTCCCATCGGAAAAACCCTCTTTCGCCATGGCTTCCTCTCTGCCTCCTCCGATGTGTCCTCCCACGCCCAACTCGATTAGCGACCGAGAACCAACTCGAGCATCCCACGGCGAGATACGATTTCGCCCCATGATGGTGGGACGAAGGGATCGATTTCGCCGTCTGGTCAGAGGACGATGCGTCCCTGACTGACGGCGAAGAGAGCCTACAGTTCCTCGTCGACGGGGAACTGGAGGCGAAGAGCAGCGACGACAACTGGTCGTGGGACGGCGTCGACTCTTCCGTCGAGGAAGAGGAATCGGAGGAGGACACATCCTCCGACGAGTATCCGCCGACGAAGCGCTTCCGCTACGGGTCCAGCGAAGATACTGAAGATGACGACGAGGACGAAGAGGTCCCCGTTGGTTTCTTCAGCAGCAGCAGCGAGGACGATGCTGGGAGCAATAATAAAAAGAAGAGACGGCGGCGACGACAAGCGACGGCATTTACTTAGATTAGAATCGATAGTAATGGCCATAGCGAGAGTAGGCCCTTTTGTAATCGATCATCCCGTAAGCAATGATCTTTTGAATGAATGAAAATCTGATTCCCAAATATTGTTTCTCTTGCTTCAATTTTGCCGATAACCGAAATAGGTTGATGCTTGATCGATGACACCGTATCGGCTTTCATCATGCCGCACGATCTGATCAAACAAGTCAGCGAATGAGCCGATGACTACCCATCGGCTTCTCCCGAAAAACGCTGATGTGGTCAACCTTCAACATCCATAGACACATCACAACGGCCATTTCTTGGTTTCAAATGACGACCGCGACCTTCCTCAACACGGTGGATTCAAACACAACGACCCAAATCTCCAATTGCCCATCAAAACGTGCCCGCATGCACAACTAGTGACAAGCAAAGATGAAGATGACGAGGCTGAGACCGTCGAGGTGGCCCTTTTTGTAACATGTGTGAACCTCTAGCATCGATGATCGTGCATCGGCTACATATATGTGAATTTTTTTTTACTCGGCCGATTTCCAGCATCGGCCCCCATATTTTACCTGTCCATCACTTCTCGTGTTTTTACCTAGCCGATTTCATGTAACGGCTCCTCCAGTTTTACTGTCCAACATCCCACATGCTTGGGAAATATTTCTTGAGATGTTGTCCATTGACTGCCACTGGGAACTTTACTCCATCCAACTGCTCGAGCATGTATGCGTTTCCTCTAAAACTTGGTCGACCCCATGCAGACCGTGCCAATTTGGAGACCATTTACCATATGTTGCATCCTTAGTCCCCAAGGGCAACACAGCTTCCCATACCGATCACCAACGTGGAACTCCTTTGGCTTCACTTTCTTGTTGTATGCACGAGCTACCTTGGCCTTGTTTTCTTTGATTTTCTCCAGGACCATAACGAGCTCGGTTAACTCCTCTACACCGCCACTCATCGTGGCATATTCTTCATCGTTAGATCGTCACGAAAAGTGACGTGCCTTGATCCCGTAATTTCCTGGTAGGACGGCTTCTTGTCCATATACTAGATGATATGGTGAGGTTTTTATTGCTCCATGGCATGACATACGATAAGCCCATAACGCCTCTGACAGAACCTCGTGCCAACGCCTTGGGTGCTCATCGACTTTTCTCTTGATCAACTTGATGAGACTCTGATTGGACGCTTCAGCTTGCCCATTTGCTTGAGCATAGTATGGAGATGATCTAATCAGCTTAATCCCCATGTCCTCGCAGAACTTTCTAAACTCCTGAGAAATAAAAACCGAACCTCCATCGGTCGTGATAGTTTGGGGAATCCCAAATCTATGGATGACATGTTCTTTCACAAAATTGATAACATCCTTCGAGTTTACTGAATTCATCGGGACAGCCTCTACCCATTTAGTGAAGTAGTCAGTGATAGCCAGAATCCACATGTGGCCTTTGCTTGACACCCTTTGAATCAAAGGATTGATCTTGCCGATCATGTCCATGCCCCATCCTCGGAATGGCCAAGGCTTGATGATGGGGTTCATTGCTGACGCGGGTACCATCTGGATTTTTCCAAATTTCTGACATGCTTGACACCCTTTGTAGTAGTTGAAACAGTCCTCAAGCATAGTGGGCCAATAAAACCCTGATCGCCTGATCAACCATTTCATCTTATGAGCCGATTGGTGAGTTCCACAGGCCCCTTCGTACCTCGTAGGAGCTGATTGGCCTCTGCCGTCCCCAAGCACTTGAGCAATAGCCCTTCCAGAGTCCTGTAAAACATGTCATCCCCAATAAGCACGTACTTCATGGCTTTGTACCTTATCCGTTTAGGTGCCCCCCGAGCCGAATCTTTCAAGTAATTGAAGATATCGGCTCTCCAGTCGTCTGCTTCTAGGAACTGTACCTGAACATCAGCTCCTTCCACCACATCCTTGTACCCTGAAGCTATCTGCGCAAGATCGTTCGCCTCGGTGTTCTGCGTTCGTGGGATCCAAGTGAAGTTGACGTACCGGAATTGCGTCATCACCGCTGCAAAGGCAGCCATAATGGGAAGAGGGACTCGCTCTCGCACTTGTAGTCCTCCGTGAGCTGGGAAATCACCAACTTGGAGTCTCCAAAATTTCCACTTCGCCTCCGGCCGAGGACTAACTCCATCCTGCGTATCGCCTCGTACTCGGCTACATTGTTAGTGCGAGAGGTAGACAACTGATGGAGAAGGAAAATGTTGCCCCAGGCGACACGAGTAAAATGCCGATGCCGCAGCCATCGTCACAAACCGATCCGTCGAAAACATAGCCCACGCTTTTATGGACAAGGCGGCTATGTTAGTGTTGATCCTTTCAGCGATAAGATCAGCCGTCCCTTAACTTCTTCGCGGGTTGATACCGGATGTCAAACTCGACAATGCAAACATCCATTTGCCCACGGCCTTTTAACATAGGAGCCGACAAAGATGTGCTTTATGACGTCGATTTGCATATGATGATGATCTCTCACGATAGCAAAATGTGTCGCAACTTGGTGCGGTGAAAAAAGCAGAGGCACAACTTATCGATATCGTGGTACCTTGTCTCAAGGCCCAAAGATCCTCCCGCTTATGTAAAAGACGACTCGCCCAGCCCATCATAAACTTGCACTACTACCGAGGCGATGGACGTGTCAGCTACTGACAAGTAAATGTAGAATGGCCTATCAGGCTGAGGTGGAACTAACACTGGTGGCTTTGTCAGGTACTCTTTGATCTCGTCAAAGGCTCGTTGTTGCTCGCCCCAGGAATTCCTCGTCGATTTGATCTTAACTAGTCCCATGAACGGCTCAATCCTTCCCGATAGATTGGAGATGAATCGTCGACGGTTGATCTTGCCGATAAGGGACTGCAGCTTCTTTCTTGGTGGGTGGCTTCATTGTTCGTGACCGCCTCGACTTTTCAGGCCGATCTCAATCCAGCGTTCATGGACCAAAACCCAAGAACCGACCGCCGTCACCCGAAGCGCACTTCTTGGATTCATCCGTAGGTCAATTTTCTTGTTCGGTCCAGACGCGCTGATCGTCCAAGTGTCCGCGTTGAAGCGACTTGACCACCACGTCATCGATGTAGATTTCCACCGGTTGCCAATCGATCATGGAAGATATAATTCATGGCCCGTTGGTACGTGGCGCCGCATTTTTCAGTCCAAACGTCATGACCACATATTCAAATAACCCCACGGACCACAGGACTCAATGCGATCTTGTGTATGTCTTCGGAGCCATGAAGATCTGGTTGTACCCGCATTGCCGTCCATGAAGCTCAAAATTTTATGACCAGCCGTTGCATTGATTAATGTTTCTGCCACCGGCATCGGATACTCATCCTTTGGGGTAGCTCTGTTGAGATCTCGAAAATCTATAGCAACCCGCCATTGGCCACCCTTCTTCTCTACAGGTACGATACTAGAAATCCACTCGGCATACCTGCATGGTCTGATCAAATTGGCCGTCAACATTTTTTCGACCTCTTTCTTGACTTCTTCCAGAATTTCGGCCTTCATTTGTCGTGCTCGCTGCTGAAACGGCCGAAATCCTTTTTTGAGCGGGAGACGATGCTCGATGATGCTCCTGTCCAATCCAGGCATCTCTGTGTAGTCCCAGGCGAAGCAATCTGGATATTGTTTCAACAGGGCTATCATCGGGCCCCGCAGACTTGGCTCTAACTTTCTGCTGATAAATGTTGGTCGTGGCTTATCCCCAGGACCAATGTCGATCTCTTCTAGCTCATCAGCGGATGTAAACCCATACCCTAGCTTTCCGTCACCTGTCAAATCGACGCTAAACACAGGGCAAACGGTGGGTGAGGACAACAAAAATAATTTGGGCCGATCGCCTGAATCGGCCCCCTTTTTGCTTGCATCTGTCAAGGACGGTTTACACCTTATTATTTTACAGTGGCAGAGCATCTCTCTGCTACGACTACATGAACTGCTTGTCGTATGATCACTGCTTTTTATTTTTTGTGGCCGATCGCAGGGATCGGCCGTGCCACGGGTGATCGTGGGCTCTTCTACTCTGTAAGGCCAGTGGATAAGACCAGCCTCACCCCGTTTTTTGTAGCTTCAATACGTTCGCAGCCGTCTAGATTGATTCCGCAGATCGGCTCTTGGTCTCGCCTCCCGCACGCTCATGCCAGCTATGGAGATCTCGATAGAATCGCGTGGATGACCTCGACTTCGTCTCCATCCCACCGGATCGTGCATCGATGCATGGTGGACGGATGCGCAATTAGCGTGAATCCAATCCCTTCCTAGCAAGACAGTAAGTGCTCTGTCCACGACGAAGAATGACGGGTACGGTTTTCTGCCCATCGCCAAGTCCACGCTCAAGACACCTTGTGTTCCGAAGACCGACCGTTGAAATCGCTCAACGTGACGTTGGTTTTGATCGATCTGCAGGAGCGCCCCAAACGTCGTAGCATGGAGTATGGCATGATATTGATCGCCGCCGGTGTCCACCAACATCTTGCTGACAGGTTGCCCATTGATGTAACCTCGCAGGTACAGGGCTTTCAGATGTTTGTAACCCTTCTCACGTGGATTCTCAAAGATAACCGGCCGTGGGCCGCAGTCAAATTGTGCCACGAGTCGCTCGTCGGTTCTTGGCGCGCAGAATTCTGACGGGAGCACGAACACCATGTTTGTGCTAGCCGATGTCTTTGCATCGGCTCTTAACGGTTTGGGGCGCCACTCTTTCCTGGTCGGGCGGTCTTCCGTTTCCACATCCTGTCTCACTTTGACGGCCAGATCAGGCCGTGCTTTCTTCAAAGCGTGGAGATACTGCGCTTCAGCTTCCTCTAGGTTACGGAGCCGCTGCACTCTACGCTCGGGTGTCGAGTCCGTGGCACCACCTTGGACGGTGATACCTGTCTTTGACCTTGTCATCCTTCGGCTCCTCGAGGTCTCCTGCTCGAGCGGACTCCTTGTGTCGGCTCTGGGACGGAAGAGGCCCTAGGCGTTTGAATACTGACACTGGCCTCGTGTCCTCCTTCTGCTGGTTGCGTTCCGGCGCTTGTCGATCGTAGGCAATCGGCTCATTCCTGCGCCCCAGCAATACCTGAAGAAAGGACAATCCCAATGCCTAGCTGCGCCTTCCTTCTCTTTCGACGGTCCCCTAGCAAGGTGTTCATATCTTCCGTCGTCTCTGTCGTGCTGGCGACGTTGGTCATACTGGCGCTCATACTTGTTAAGGAGATGCGTGGAATGTGGCTTCTGATATCGCACTCTCCTCACTTGTTCCTCTGTTAAGTACCGCCTGTCGTTGTGGCTGGGCCGGTCGCATGGACTAGCCTCCTTTCTTTCCTTGCCCCGGGAGCGACCACCGTTCTCTTTGTACGTGTCATGGTGGTATCCAGACCCTGCCATGTTAACGCCGAACGAGAAATCCAGCTTACGCCATGAGCGACTGAGTTCTACCATGTTGACGCCGGGAAATGGGTTTGTGTCCACTTTCATGGCGAACTGCCCAAGGATCAGACGACCTTGTTCTATCGCCATTTGGATTTGGCGGCGAAGCTCCTTGCACTCGTTGGTGGTGTGAGTGAACGAATGATGCCACTTGCAGTATGGTCTCCCGTTCATCTCCTGAGCCGTAGGGATTTTGTGGCCTTCGGGTAATCTCAGCTGCTTCTCCTTCAGTAGTAGATCGAATATCTGCTCAGCTTTGCTCACATCGAAGTCGAACCCTTTCGCAGGCCCTTGCTGTTTCACCCATTTGCAGGCCACAGGATCTGCCCCCCGAGCCCATTCAGCTACGGCCACCTCCTGGTCCTGCGTCGGATCTTCTTCTTCTGTATCGACCAGGCTTATCGGACGTTTGAATTTGTCTTGGTACAACTCAGGGTGGCGCTGCTCATACATCGTCAGTTTCTGGGCCATGTGCGCCAATGAGTTGTATTCTACCTGGAACGCCAAGTCCTTGATGGGTGCTGCGAGACCCAACACTGCCAGCTCGACGGCTTCCTTCTCAGTTAAACGAGCCGAGTACCATCGGTTCTTAAGCGCCTGGATGTACTCGCTGGCTCGCTTCTCCTCGCCACCGCGCCAGTCTGCAATGCCAGCCTCGGTAGCCTCCGAATGGTATGGATGTGGAACTGCTCTTCCGGTTGCTTCCGTATGAATTGAATCGGTGGCGTGAGGTGTACCACCCAAAGGCGGTCCCGCCGAGATTGCACAAAGAATCTTACGCGCATCCGATCGGATGCGAAATCATGCCTAGTTGTGCCGTATCGGCTACGTGCTCGATCGAGCTTGACCCTTCCGACCACTGAATCTTGAGAACTCGTGGAGCTTATACTTGGGTGGCAGCGAATCGATCAAACTCGTTGGGGTATGGCTTTGAATAGCCGATTGTCCTTCTCTTGACCTGAAGCGGTTTAATCTCCTCGTGATGGTACCGATTTGCTCCAATCGCTTGAGCTGTAGGGGCTAGATTCTCATGATTTGCTCAGGCATACTTGGCTATCGCTGTTTGTCGGCGTCCATCCCAGCCATCGCCTGCCCCGGAAGATCCTGGCCCAAGGGTTCCTGCCGCAGAAACTCCCGCGGTTGCAATCTGTTTGGTGCGTGTCAGGTTATTGCAGTCCGGCACGTAGGCGCATATATATCCGTGTGGGATCTCCTTAGGTGGCTCGAACAGGAATTGGCAATCGCCTCGCCGCCCTTGTAGACGACGTAGCCGCTGCCCCGGGATTCTGGAGCGGCAAGTGCGAACGGGATCTGCGGCCTGGTCTGGAGCGGTCTTTCCCCCTGGTGAGTCCCTAAAGTAGGTCCCGACGGGGAGTACTGATGCTTCATGATCTCCTGGACTACGCGGACCGCGACCCGCTCGAAAGCGTTCACCAGGCTCTCAGAATGGCGGTGCAAAGAATGAGCCACCATGTAGTTGACTTCCTGTCGTAGAGCCCTGGTGCGCTCCTCCGAGGAAATGCAGATCCACCTCATTAAGAGCGCCTGGGAGAACCCTTTCCACCTGATGCCATGCGTACGGGTCCTCTCAAAAGAGCTGATGAGGTCTTCCTCGAAGAGGGCCTTGATCTCGTCGTACTTGGCCTTGTGCTCGCCAGGCAGATCGTCGTAAGTGACTGGTCTATTCTCCATAGCCGCGTCGGGTGTTGATGTAGATGTTGTTGAAGGTCCCACCGGGCGTGCCAGAATGTGTCGCCTGCCAAAACCCACCGGCGAGCAGCGACTGGCAACACGGAGAGCCGGGAGGCTCCCAGATCGCCGTGGGCCTGGTCCCTCGGGCGACGGCCCGCAAAAGCTCCGACACGTCCCGGCTTGGTTCGAGATGCCACCTGACCTATACCTGGTCGAAGGTGAAGGATTGCTCCGATTGATTTCCTGCATGATAAACAAGTATACGTAAAATTCGAGCCGTGATCGGCTCCCAGGTTTCCCTGTAAATCGGCTCCTAAAGCCGATTGCCCCATGGTTCTGCGTTAGATTCATGATAACATGGGGTTTTGCTTGATCATTACAAGTTAAATCGATCTACGATAGTTTAACGTTTTCACCACATAACTGGAACGTCCTACGCGTAATTGAGCCTAGTACGTACAAAAGATGAAGAATATCAACCCTAGAGAAGGCCTAATAACCAACATAAAGCCAATTACCGGAACATCCTCTCTAGAACGAATAAGCCACATCCTTATGCATTACCGGATCGTTCAACCCGTTTGTAAGGCCTGATTACGTAGATATTAAACTAAACCTTGACGAACAAGGCACAACTATAACAGATCGAATCGACTAAATAAAGATCAAGCAAGGTGCTACCCTTGCACTTTGGGACACGGTGCAAGGGTAGCGAGATAGCTAGAGGTAGCATAACCCGACGATAATAATGAAACAAAGGTCGATGCTAGCCTCAAACAATCTATGATAATGGTATTACTCGCCATCAACAACACTTCAAGACGAGTAAAACCGGTAACGAATAGATCTCGCCTAGATCGCAAGACGCGATCTAGGCAGCATGGCACTTACCCGAAAGAAACCCTAAGAACAAGGGGTGGCGATGCGCCGAGATTGTGTTTGTTGTGAACGTGGTTGTCCTCTTCTTTCAATAACCCTAGGTACATATTTATAGTCCGGAGACTCTCTACTTTTGGAATAACTCTACAACTCTATCTCTACCTAAACATAAACGGAACCTAAACAAACACGAATCCTACTATGATACAAGATACACGGGCAATTCAGCCCAAATCTACGCACTAGGCCGATCCAACAACACGTTGAATATATGTATCTTCCAAGCCCATCTTGATCACGGCCCATCTCCGTCTTCGGCTAAAATACGGTGATAACACGTGTGAGTATCCAACTTCTAGAGGATCTTGGATTATATCACGATTTACCTATAGGTGAAGGTAGAAGTCACTTAGCAGCATATCTGTCAACAACCGGATTTTTAATCCCAGATGCCTGTTATGCCATATATCGCAATCCCAGGATTACCATTTTTGCGAGACATAACAGATTTGGATATCACAGTACATCATCCATTACAAACCATACATAAGGTCTTACACAAATAAGGATCTCATGATCCAGTTCTTAATACAATTCAAGCAGCGGAATAACGTAATAGCAACGATAGTGTAGGCGAAGCTCCATCTTCGGGGTCACAGGAAATGCTGACGATGGGAGATGATCCTAGTTGTCATAACCTTCCTGCGGTTTGTCATCCTGGTACTCTGCTTCATAGTCTGACCACGGGAATAGCCAGGGACAAAGCCATGAGTACTTTTTAAGTACTCGCAAACTAATACTAAGAAGTTAAGGGGTTTTTTGTAGTAGGATACTAAGCTCTAGGGTTGTTTTGCAAAAAGCCAGATTTAACTCTACTAAGTTCAAAAGCAAAGGAAGCTATTTGAAAGTTTTATAACACCTAAGTGAGAACTTGAATTTCATATCACAACTCTGTTGTGGTCAAGTCAAAGTCACAATTCATTTCATAAGTCATTTTGAAAACATCTGACGGGGGAACAATATGGCCACTCCAACTGTCCATAACCGCGAACGCGGCTATTCGAATAGTTTGACACTCTGCAGAGATTATACACTTTCACCACAACATTCGATACATCCGTCAGGAACAATCCTGAATTCACCATACTCAGTATGCGGATAATCAATCCTAAACTTTCAATTACATGCCCTAGTATAGGCACCTCTCCTATGAGTTTGGCCTCCCAACCATGACCAACTGTCATCTTGGGTACTGCACAGGTGGACAATCTTCACAAGTTAGCCTCAGCTCAGACCTTGGCCGCGAGGGAACCCATACTAAGGTATATAAATTTCCAGTCAAGCCCTACCCAAATTTCGGGTATTGTGGTTGTACGGTAAAATTGGAATGGTATCGCATCCAGACAACCATAAGTTTTATAAAGGGTTAAGATCAAGCCTCAACATTTTCATCATCCAAAATCATATGGGGTTCGGAAACACATGTCAAAACATTTCAGTAGAATGACTCATCGTTCTAAGGTTTTCATAACCATTTTCACCAAGTATTCCCATCTAAAGTTGATCAAGTTTTATGCTTAGCACTAGCATCTACAAGTGGTGGTAACTACTAATGGGGGATGGTAAACAAGTGGAAATTTTCTAAGTTCAATCTCATGCCTTAGGATGACATCAAGATTATCTAACTTAGGCCAAGTTTTATGCTCTTTATGCTACCTTTAGTTATCTTTCTAGAATCTACCATTCACTATGTAAACTTGAAGAGAAAGCTTTGATAAAGAAATAAAGTATAAAGCTTGCAAGTAAACTAGGATTGGGTTATCAAGTGGTTATGATCACATATGCTTAAGGAATATGGTTATCATGGTGACAAGCAAGTATTAGCTTGCTAGGATGTTGGTATAAGCTTGCATAGGTAAAGTATCTCGCAAGTGTTAGCTTGCTCAATTAATAGCTTGCTAATTCAATTGGGAGTATTAGGCTTGCAAGGTTGCAAGTATTGGCTTGCCTTGTGCAGAGCAATGGTTGAAGTTCTCCTCGGCTTCTTCCTCGTAGTATCATCCTTCCTCCTCGTATCCTTGGTCGGTACTAGCGTCTATAAATAAATACGAGGTACACAATCACCAAACAATACTTAACTATTTTCAATCATCACACAAAGGTGCACTATATATGATCTAGCATCATCACTAACATCACAAGGATTAAAGCATTTGTCTTATTTATTTTAATTTGAGAAAAGTAATTTCTACTCATTGAAAAACTACTTAAGATTTAATATTCTCCAACTCAAACATGGGATCATGTTGACACATGTCATCACCACATATTTCAGTACATGAGAATGTGATTTAAAGTGGTGTCACAATTTAATAAGGTTTAAACTTTTTATTTTAATTAAATAAAGTGACTAGAAATGCCTATGTGGCATTATTTTATTACTTGAACATTATTTCTACAAGTAAACCCATAGGTTTTTATATATTCTGAAAGGTATGATCAAATGTGATTTTTGAGAGTTGGAATCAACTCAAAATCTTTTATGGTTGAATTTTGAAAAATGTTTGAATGCAAAAAAGCTTATGCCTTGTTATTTTTAGCATGGTTGATCCACAGATCCAAATGATTTGAATCCAATGGGCTTGCATTAAGCATTTCAGTACCTTTCTAACAAAATTGGTTTCATGCATTTTGGTTCATTGAATCGAGCTGGGTTGATTTTTGAATATAGGTACAGAACTATGTTTGAAATTAAAAGAATAAAGCTTAATTTGAATTGTTGGGTCACGCGGGATGTTTTACTGGGCCGGCCCATTACACACAGCGTGTACGCGGGATGGTTAAGTGACTGTCCCCATGCGCCAGTGAGACGGGGAGGGGCGAAGCGGTACGGGGCAGTTTAGGCTGCACGATCTAAATCTAATCGAACGGCTACGGTTCATCGTCCACGTCGGGCAGCGTCAGCGAGATAGAACCCTAGAGCGGAAGGTGGGGGTCGTGGGAGGCTCACCGGGGCTCAGGCGAAGGTTGGCGATGGGGGCAAATGACGAAGTCGACGACGGCGGTTCTCCTGGTACCGACAGCTCCTACTGGGGTGGCTCCAATCGACGGCTCCCTTCTTATCCAGCAGCGGCGGGCTCCGGCCAAATTCTGGCGATGCGCTGCTCGCCTTGATCCGAGAGTGAGGTGGGGTGGTTTTGGGTGAGAGGGGAGTGAACTGGTGTGTCGAAAACGAGCCGTGGAGGCCTCTATTTATAGTGGCGAGAGGGGACTGACGGGCGCGGGCTAAGCTCGTCGTGGTCGACGGCACATGCAGCTATTGGCATGGGCGATGATAGGGGGCGGTGCTGTGCTCCCTAGCGAATCTCAACAGCATGGTGGCGAGGCGTGGGGTGGTGCTGATCGGTCGAAACGCTTCGACGCTCTGGGCGGGTCCGACGAAGGTTTTGATGGCGCACAGCGCGCGTGGTCCACGCGGCGGCGAATGGGCTGTCTGGCGGGGTGCTGGTGATCATCCTTGCAAGCGGCGAGGGCGGCGCGCGGTCTGTGGGTACTGGTCGATCGTGGTGCATGGGCGCGCTCTCAGCATGACAAAGAGGCGTAGGGCGCAGCGATTCTAGGGTGGTCCAGTGGCTTGCTGATCGTTGGCGTTGGACAGGGGGTGGCGGTGGACGGTGGTCAGTGCTCCAGACATGTTGGCTAGGCTTGGTGCTTCTCCTAGCTCGCTGTCGACATGTGGGCGGCAAGGTGAGGCTCGGCCTGCTCACCATTGATGGCAATGGCAAGCTCATAGTGGTGCTAGAGGTTGCTAACTAAGCTAGATGATCTACTAAATGTCTGCTGTGAGCTAGAGAGGGCACAAGTTAGGCCAATTCACTGCTCACAATAGTGTTTGTTGTTTGTTTGATTTGAATCTGCAAGGTGTTTGATGAAATGGCCGCAAGAACTTTAAATTTGAATTTTGAATTCAAACTTTGTGGGTTTGCTAGGCACATGCTAGGGAGTATCTGGTTGGTTGGATTAGTCAAGGGGCATTGGTTTGGTTGGGTTTTGAAAATGGATGATCTTCACATATGAATAACATTCAATTTTGAATTGTGATTTAAATGGGGTTGCCAAATGTTTCTGCAAGTTTGAAAGATGGGCCTTGATTCACTTTTACTAGTTTTATCAAGGGGTGAAAAGAATTGGGAGAATTGGGAAAGTTTCTGTTTGAAATCT
Organism: Avena longiglumis; assembly: GCA_030063025.1. Lineage (NCBI taxonomy): Eukaryota > Viridiplantae > Streptophyta > Magnoliopsida > Poales > Poaceae > Avena > Avena longiglumis. Next base: position 417,623,201 of record CP125979.1, on the reverse strand, counting down.
TGGACTAGAAACACTCAAAGTGACCTAGTGAGCAAGATTGGTAGCCAACTGACCATTTGCTTTATTTGCTTTGTTTTTGATTTTCTTTTGTTTTGTTTCTGCATGGAAATGTTTTATATGATGTTGTTTTCACCTTTAAATCATTTCTTGCTATTTAGACTAATCACACAAGTCCATTCATGCTTTTATCAAATCATTTCATTTACACATGCATTCATATGATTTTAATTAATCAAAGTTTTTGTTAACCCTAATTTTAGTGATTAGAATTTTATGATCCTTGTTTTATATTTTTGGGATGTTACTAACCTCCCTCTTAAACAAAATCTCGTCTCGAGATTTTAAAAAGGACGAAAAAGATTACCTAGGATTTAAAGAGATCGGGGAACTACGTCCTGATGTGATCTTCGTGCTCCCAGGTTGCTTATTCTTCGATGTGGTTGCTCCACTGAATCTTGAGAAACTTGATGCTTCGGGTTCTGGTGGTCCTGAAAGCTTCTCCCAAAATACGGATGGGTACTTCAGGATAGGTCAGGTCATCATTGATTTCTATGGTCCGGTGATCAATGTTCTTGAAAACTTCGGTCTTCTCCGGAACTTCAAGGCATTTGCGAAGTAACGAGATATGGAACACATTGTGCACGGCTGACATTTCTTCTGGCAGTTCCAATTGATATGATACTTCTCCTCGACGATTCAGAATCTTGAAAGGTCCGATATATCCGGGGGCTAACTTTCCTTTGAGCTGGAAATGTTGCATTCCTTTCAAGGGCGACACTTTAAGGTACACAAAATCTCCGATATTGAAAGCGAGGTCTCGACGTCTCTTGTCGGTGTAACTCTTTTGTCTTGACTGGGCGGTCTTGAGGTGCTCACGAGTCTTGTGAACTTTCTCTTCTGCTTCTCGTAGGATGTCGGGTCCGAAAATCTGACTCTCTCCTACTTCCGACCAATTCAAAGGGGTGCGACACTTCCTTCCATACATGAATTCAAATGGGGCCATTTGCAGACTTGCTTGGTACTGTTGTTGTAAGAAAATTCTGCGAAAGGCAGACAGTCTTCCTATTTAGATCCATACTCTAGCACACATTCCCTCAACATATCTTCGAGTATTTGATTTACTTGCTCCATTTGTCCATCAGTCTGAGGGTGATACGCTGTGTTGAAATCTAGTCGGGTTCCTAAACCTTCTTGGACTTTCTTCCAGAATCTCGAGGTAAACTGCGTTCCTCGATCCGATATGATGTTCTTGGGGACTCCGTGCAAACTGATGATTCTAGCGATGTATAACTCCGCTAGCTTCGAACTCTGGTAAGTGGTCTTAACTGGTAAGAAATGGGCTACTTTGGACAATCTGTCAACTATGACCCAGATAGAGTCATTTCCCCTACTAGAAGTAGGCAATCCAGTGATAAAGTCCATTCCAACTGAATCCCATTTCCATTCCAGAATCTGTAGAGGTTGCAACAATCCAGCGGGTCTTTGATGTCCCGCCTTGACTCTCTGACATATATCACACTTGGCGATATAGCTTCCGATTTCTCTCTTTATCTTATGCCACCAGAATTGTTCTTTCAAATCCTGATACATCTTCGTTCCTCTGGGGTGGATAGAATAAAGAGTATCATGGGCCTCTTTCAAAATCACTTCTTTCAATTCCGAATCTGCTGGTACACAAAGGAGTCCTTTGTACCACAGAACTCCTTCTTCGTCTTCGGTGAATCTGGGTACTTTGCCTGTACCGATACGACGCTTGATTCCGTTGATACTAGCATTTCCTTTCTGCGCCTCTTTGATCTGGCTGATCAAAGTGGGTTGAAGTTCTATGCTAGCCAAAAATCCTTCACTCACTAATTCCATTCGGAAATCTTCCATCTCCTTGTGCAAACTTGGTTGCTCCTTCAAAATCATGGATTTCAATCGGCACGGCAATCTGCTAAGGGCATATGCTACGACATTGGCTTTACCTGGGTGATAGTGAATGTCCAGGTTGTAATCCTTGATTATCTCAATCCATCTTCTTTGTCTCTATTCAGCTCCTTCTAAGTGAATATATACTTTAGGCTCTTGTAATCCGAATAAATCTCACAATGGTTTCCCATGAAATAATGCCTCCATGTCTTCAGGGCTAGAACTACGGCTGCGAGCTCGAGGTCATGGGTTGGGTAGTTTTGTTCATGCTGTTTCAGTTGTCGAGATAGATAAGATATAACTTTTCCTTCTTGCATTAGCACACATCCTAGGCCGATCTTGGATGCGTCACAATACACATCGAAGGGCTTCGTGATATCCGGCATGATCAAGATTGGGGCTGAAATCAATCTCCTCTTGAGTTCTTGAAAAGTCGCTTCACATTTGTCCGTCCATTCAAACTTCTTGTCCTTCTTCAGCAATTGGGTCATGGGTCTAGCGATACTCGAGAATCCTTCTAGGAACTTGCAGTAGTATCCCGCTAATCCGAGAAAGGCACGAACTTGGGTTTGAGTGGTTGGGGCTTGCCAATCTTCGACATCCTTCACCTTTGCAGGGTTAATGGCAATTCCTCCGGCTGATACAATGTGGCCGAGGAATCCTACCTCCTGTAACCAGAATTCACATTTGCTAAACTTGGCATACAACTGATGCTCTCTAAGGGTTCCAAGAATGGTCCTTAGGTGTAGCTCATGTTCTTCTTCTTCTGATTTGGAATAAATCAGAATGTCATCGATGAAAACAACGACAAACTTATCCAGGAAGTCCATAAAATCTTATTCATGAGATTCATGAAATAAGCGGGGGCATTGGTTAATCCAAAATACATGACATTATACTCGTATAATCCATATCTGGTGGTAAAGGCAGTCTTTGGAATATCCTCTGCGTGAATCTTGAGTTGATGATAGCTAGTTCTAAGATCAATCTTAGAAAACACCTTGGCACCAGTCAACTGGTCAAACAAATCTTCGATCTTCGGCAACGGGTACTTGTTCTTGATAGTGACATCATTCAACTTCCCATAATCCGTACATAAACGGTTACCTCCATCTTTCTTGTCCACGAACAAAACAGGTGATCTCCATGGTGACGCACTTGGTTGAATCAATCCAATTTCCAGCATGGCATCCAGTTGCTTCTTTAATTCTGCTAGTTCAGACGGGTTCGTACTATATGGTCTCTGGGCTATGGGTCTGATTCCAGGGATTAGTTCAATGATAAACTCGATATCCCGATCTGGGGCATACTAGGCAAAACATCTGGAAATACATCGGGGTATTCACAGACTATCCGGACTTGGTCAATGGTAGGTTGGGCTATACTCTTGTTGCACTTGAATTGGCGAGGTAAGGTTTTAGATACATGCTCGACTGATACTCCGGTTGTACTAGTCATGGTTATGGCTTTCTTGGCGCAGTCAATTAATCCTTTGTGTTTGGACATTCAATCCATTCCTAGTACTACTTCCAAACCTTTAGTTCCGAGTACTATTAGATTAGCATAAAAATCTATGCCATGGATTCGGATAGGGAAGACTTTGCAAATTTGCCTAGGTTTGGTGGTTGAACCGGGGATTTGAACAATCATAACATGCTTCAATTTGGTTGGTTGAATCTTACTAGTGCATGCAAATTCTTCAGTGACAAATGAGTGTGATGCTCCTGAATCAAACAACACTCTTTCAAGTACTGAGTTAACGGAAAACATACCCAGCACGATGTCTGGCGCTTCCTGGGCTTCTTCAGCATGCATGAGAAAAAGACGTCCGTTGCGGTTGAGCGAGTTCCCTGGGGTAAACCTTCTTCCGAGCTAAACACGACGCTGCTGCTAAGCTGGGGTATTGGCATTGGGGTCTGTGGCATTCTTCTTGGGGCACTCATTGGAGTAGTAGTGACCCTTGGTTCCACATTCATAACAAGTCACTTGCGACTTGTCCTTTGCTGCAACAGGCACATCATTGCTTCCAGTCCTTGGGGCAGTGTTGGTGTTGGTGGTGGCATTGTTGTTGTTGAACTTGGGTGGTGCACGATTGAAATTGCTAGAGTTGCCGGGGTTGTTATGGTTTCCTCCGGGCCTTGGGTTTCCACGGTTGGGATAGGTCGGACGGTTCATCGGGGGTCTGTTGGTTCTCGGGGCAAATCCTCGAGATGGTTTGGGGAGATACCTTGGAGTATGATGGGTTCCTGGCTGATGCATCATGCGGCGCTTGCAGTTCTCATTGGCTTGGTTGATCTTTCCTTCCATCTGAATGGCAGAGTCGACTAGGGCTTCAATATCAGCAAAGGGGATATTGACTAATACCGTCTGCATCTCATCATGCAGACCATTCAAGAATATCTCTTTCTTCTTGGCTTCCATGTCGATCTCATCCGGGGCATACCTAGCTAATGACAATAATTTGTCACGGTATTCCACTACGGTCATTCTTACTTGCTTCAGTTCTCTGAATTCATCTCTCATCCTCTTGATCAAACCCGGTGGCACATGGGTTCTTCTGAACTTAACCTTGAATTCATCCTAGGTCATCATCTGACCTCCGGTCATTGCACGAACGCTGTTCCATCATGCTCTTGCATCTTCGGCTAGATAGTGGGTGGAGAACAAAACTTTCTTATTAGCTTCCACTCCGGTGACTTCCAGATTGTTCTCCATTGTTTTCAGCCAATCATCTGCATATAGGGGTTCCTCTGACTTAGTGAAAACAGGTGGGTTGGTGTTCTGGAAATTCTTGAGCTTAGATCCATGGTTGTCCTGATTTCCTTGGCCTTGATTGTTGTTGGCCATCTGAGCTATGTGTTGAAGGGTGGCTAGGTTGGCTTGACGTTCGGCTCTTTCAGCTTCGCGGTCAGAAAAACCAACATTTGTAAGATTTGCAACATCGGGTCCGGGGATGAACCGCTTCCTCCACGAGGCATCTGAAGATTGAGATAGATCATGAGAAAATAGGGAAATTTCTAAGGTTCAGAGGTTGTTGAAAAGTTTTTAAAGTTTGACTCAGATTTTTTTCTGGCAACTTGCTTTTCATTCATCCATTCATTCATTTATAGCACAAGATACAAACACACACCACAACAAAGAAAAACATATGGTTTCAAGAACCATTCTAGAAACTACGATACAATGGGACCGAATACAATTCACTAACGCTACTGCTCAAGTGCTACTACTCCTTGGAGTCAGTGTACTCATCATCCTCATCATCATCGTCATCGTCATCGATGAAGGCGAAATCCTCCTCATTGGTGAAGAAGTCCATGGCCTGATCCTCCAGAAAGTCATCATCATCGCTGGGATCTCCACGAAGGTCTTCTGCAACATTCTCCCTTTCCTCCAATGGCATGTCTCTCTCGTAGATGGTCTCCTCCAAATCCGTGATCCGGTGGCGAAGACGGGCAATGAAGCGCTCCTTCTTGTCAAGCTGACGGCGACGAGACTTGCGATCCTTCACTAACATGGCGAGGGTCTGATCCTTCTTCTTGGCGATGGCGTACTTGTGGTTGGCGTAGGCACGGGCGTTGTCCAGCTCCTTCTGACGATCGTACATCATGAAGCTGAGGTGGTCCACTTGACTCTTCACCTCGGGATGATGTGGGGCCTCCAGTGGCTGTACCATAACATCACATCTTGGGTAGAACTCAAAGCGGGTACCGTTGATCTGATTGATACTCTGCCCACACAGACGGGCAAGAGCTTCCTGCATTGCCCTGGCCAGTCCATCGAGCCAGTTGTTTTCTCTTAAGGTGCAATGAATTCCTTCGGCAGTGGGAGGTTCAATCTTCCCTCGGAGACTTGCAACAACTAGCCACTGTAGGTCTTCTCCTTCCTGATCATTGAGCTGAGCTCCAAAGAACTCGGGGTGCGGACGCTCCAGAAGTTCTGAAAGCTGGTCCAAGTCACGCTCAAACATGAGGTATCCTCCATTCCCCAACTGATAAAACTTGCTGTACTTCACGTCCATCTATAAGAATATAGGATGAGTAAGTTAGTAGAGTGATCAACTGTGTCAATTTTTATGTAAGTTTGCAAGAATTTTTGAGGATCATGAATTTTTTTATGAAAGAATCCAAGTGATAAGAATGAGAATAAGTTTTTGTAAATACTCACTTCCTTTGGTTTTGAAACTAAGTTTTGGATTCAAACGTCCCTTCTAACTAGGGTCTCCTATGGTCAGGATGGCTCTGATACCAACTTGTCAATACCCGGATTTTTAATCCCAGATGCCTGTTATGCCATACATCGCAATCCCAGGATTACCATTTTTGCGAGACATAACAGATTTGGATATCACAGTACATCATCCATTACAAACCATAAGGTCTTACACAAATAAGGATCTCATGATCTAGTTCTTAATACAATTCAAGCAGCATAATAACGTAATAGCAACGATAGCGTAGGTGAAGCTCCATCTTCGGGATCACAGGCAATGCTGACGATGGGAGATGATCCTAGTTGTCCTAACCTTCCCGCGGTCCGTCATCCTGGTACTCCTCTTCATAGTCTGGCCACGGGAATAGCCAGGGACAAAGCCATGAGTACTTTTTAAGTACTCGCAAACTAATACTAAGAAGTTAAGGGGGTTTTTGTAGTAGGATAATAAGCTCTAGGGTTGTTTTGCAAAAATCCAGATTTAACTCTACTAAGTTCAAAAGCAAAGGAAGCTAGTTGAAAGTTTTATAACACCTAAGTGGGAACTTAAATTTCATATCACAACTTTGTTGTGGTCAAGTCAAAGTCACAATTCATTTCATAAGTCATTTTGAAGACATCTGACGGGGGAACAGTATGGCCACTCCAACTGTCCATAACAGCGGACACGGTTATTTGAATAGTTTGACACTTTGCAGAGATTGTACACTTTCACCACAACATTCGATACATCCGTCAGGAACAATCCTGAATTCACCATACTCAGTATGCGGATAATCAATCCTAACCTTTCAATTACACGCCCTAGTATAGGCACCTCTCCTGTGAGTTTGGCCTCCCAACCATGACCAACTGTCATCTTGGGTACTGCACAGGTGGACAATCTTCACAAGGTAGCCTCAGCTCAGACCTTGGCCGCGAGGGAACCCATACTAAGGTATATAAATTTCCAGTCAAGCCCTACCCAAATTTCGGGTATTGTGGTTGTATGGTAAAATTGGAATGGTATCGCATCCAGACAACCATCCGTTTTATAAAGGGTTAAGGCTCAAGCCTCAACATTTTCATCATCCAAAATCATCTGGGGTTCGGAAACACATGTCAAAACATTTCAGTAGAATGACTCATCATTCTAAGGTTTTCATAACCATTTTGACCAAGTATTCCCATCTAAAGTTGATCAAGTTTTATGCTTAGCACAAGCATCTACAAGTGGTGGTAACTACTAATGGGGGATGGTAAACAAGTGGATATTTGCTAAGTTCAATCTCATTCCTTAGGATGACATCAAGATTATCTAACTTAGGCCAAGTTTTATGCTCTTTATGCTACCTTTAGTTATATTTCTAGAATCTACCATTCACTATGTAACTTGAAGAGAAAGCTTTGATAAAGAAATAAAGTATAAATCTTGCTAGTAAACTAGGATTGGGTTATCAAGTGGTTATGCTCACATATGCTTAAGGCATATGGTTTTCATGGAGACAAGCAAGTATTAGCTTGCTAGGATGTTGGTATAAGCTTGCATAGGTAAAGTATGTCACAAGTGTTAGCTTTCTTAGTTAATAGCTTGCTAATTCAGCTGGTAGTATTAGGCTTGCAAGGTTGCAAGTATTGGCTTGCCTTGTGTAGAGCAGTGGTTGAAGTTCTCCTCGGCTTCTTCCTCGTAGTATCCTCCTTCCTCCTCGTATCCTTGGTCGGTACTTGCGTCTATAAATAAATACAAGGTACACAATCACCAAACAATACTTAACTATTTTCAATCATCACACAAAGGTGCACTATATATGATCTAGCATCATCACTAACATCACAAGGATTAAAGCATTTGTCTTATTTATTTTAATTTGAGAAAAGTAATTTCTACTCATTAAAAAACTACTTAAGATTTAATATTCTCCAACTCAAACATGGGATCATGTTGACACATGTCATCACCACATATTTCAGTACATGAGAATTTGATTTAAAGTGGTGTCACAATTTAATAAGGTTTAACCATTTTATTTTAATTAAATAAAGTGGCTAGAAATTCCTATATGGCATTCTTTTATTACTTGAACATTATTTCTGCAAGTAAACCCATAGGTTTTTATATATTCTGAAAGGTATGATCAAATGTGATTTTTGAGAGTTGGAATCAACTCAAAAGCTTTTATGGTTGAATTTTGAAAAATGTTTGAATGCAGAAAAGCTTCTTCCTTGTTATTTTTAACATGGTTGATCCACAGATCCAAATGATTTGAATCCAACGGGCTTGGATTAAGCATTTCAGTACCTTTCTAAAAAAATTGGTTTCATGCATTTTGGTTCATTGAATCGAGCTGGGTTTATTTTTGAATATAGGTACAGAACTGTGTTTGAAATTAAAAGAATTAACCTTAATTTGAAATGTTGGGATGTTTTACTGGGCCGGCCCATTACACACAGCGTACGGGGACTATCCCCACGCGCCAGTGAGACGGGGAGGGGCGAAGCGGTACGGGGCAGTCTAGGCCGCATGATCTAAATATAATCTAACGGCTACGGTTCATCGTCCACGATGGGCAGCCGGCGAGACAGAACCCTAGCGCAGCAGGTGGGGGTCGTGGAAGGATCACCGGGGCTCAGGCGAAGGTCGGTGATGGGGGCGAACGATGAAGTCGACGACGCGGTTCTCCTGGTACCAACAGATCCTACTGGGGCGGCTCCAATCGACGGATCCCTCCTTCTCCAGCAGCGACGGGCTCCGGCCAAATTCCGGCGATGCGCTGCTCGCCTTGCTCCGGGAGTGAGGTGGGGTGGTTCTGGGTGAGAGGGGAGTGAACTGGTATGTCGAAAACGAGCGGTGGAGGCCTGTATTTATAGTGGCGAGAGGGCACCCACGGGCGTGGGCTGAGCTCGTCGTGGTCGACGGCACAGGCAGCTATTGGCATGGGTGACGGTAGGGGGCGGTGATGTGCTCCCTGGAGAAACTCAACGACATGGTGGCTAGGCGTGGGGCGGTGATGATCGTTCGGAACACTTCGACGCTCTGGGCGGGTCCGACGGATGTTTTGATGGCGCACAGCGCGCGTGGTCCGCGTGGCGGCGAATGGGCGTGTCTGGCGGGGTGCTGGGGTGCTGGTGATCATCCTTTCAAGAGGCGAGGGTGGCGGTGGACGATGGTTAGTGCTCCATACATGTTGGCTAGGCTTGGTGCTTCTCCTAGCTCGCTGTTGACATGTGGGTGGCAAGGTGAGGCTCGGCCTGCTCACCATTGATGGCAATGGCAAGCTCACAGTGGTGCTAGAGGTTGCTAACTAAGCTAGATGATCTAATAAATGTCTGCTGTGAGCTAGAGAGGGAACAAGTTAGGCCAATTCACTGCTCACAATAGTATTTGTTGTTTGTTTGATTTGAATATGCAGGGTGTTTGATGAAATGGCCGCAAGAACTTTAAATTTGAATTTTTAATTCAAACTTTGTGGGTTTGCTAGGCACATGCTAGGGAGTATCTGGTTGGTTGGATTAGTCAAGGGGCATTGGTTTGGTCGGGTTTTGAAAATGGATGATCTTCACATATGAATAACATTCAATTTTGAATTGTGATTTAAATGGGGTTGACAAATGTTTCTGCAAGTTTGAAAGGTGGGCCTTGATTCACTTTTACTAGTTCTATCAAGGGGTTAAAAGAATTGGGAAAGTTTCTGTTTGAAATCTTCGACTAGAAACACTCAAAGTGACCTAGTGAGCAAGATTGGCAAAAATGACCATTTGCTTTATTTGCTTTGTTTTTTATTTTCTTTTGTTTTGTTTATGCATGGAAATGTTTTATATGATGTTGTTTTCACCTTTAAACCATTTCTTGCTATTTATACTAATCACATAAGTCCATTCATGATTTTGTAAAATCATTTCATTTACACATGCATTCATATGATTTTAATTAATCATAGTTTTTGTTAACCCTAATTTTAGTGATTAGAATTTGATGATCCTTGTTTTATATTTTTGGATGTTACAATATCATGTTGCCGTTGTGGACGCGATAGCTAATATCCGGGAGCATAAAGCCAAGGAGATAGAAGGTTGCACATTTTCTGTGATACCTCATGATTCTATAGACTCGGATCCTATACTGGATCATCTTACTGTTGGGAATATGCCCTAGAGGCAATCATGTATGATGAGATTTCCCATTGTATTCATAAAGTTATTTAGTAGTCCTTGTATAAACATCTGATGTGTATCATTGAATATGTGATTCAGTTGTGGAACTATGCATTCATGTTGTTTGAACTAAATATCCTTGGTCATTGAGGTTGTGCTGGACACACAACTTAGACCAATGTGAAAGTTGGCTTGATGACTCGGTTCCACTTGTCATGGGCATGGAGATGCCATTCCAACTTACACAGACTAGGCTAAAGAGTTTAGCGAGTCGGATTGACCCATATTGAGGTACAACGAACTAAGTTGTCATTTGTATATCTCAATCAATGTAATCCTTAGACCTGAGGTTGTTGCATAGTCCGAGTTGAGGATCACCGACTTAGGTTCTCACAAACGCTGATCCGTGAATCGCGCTTATAAAGGCGGGTTCGGGTCGATCGAGAATCAAGCTGCGTGATGTGAATAACCAAGATGGGATTTTGCCCCTCCACTCGGAGAGATATTCTCTGGGCCCTCTCGTGAGATATGATTCGGAAAGCATGGCCATGCGCGACTCGGTTAAGTGTTAACCGAGGCAATCGACTAAGAGTTAGTCGGGTGAATCACTTATCTCGGATCGAGAAGAGAGTCGGACTATTTAAAGGATGACATATATTCGCCTATAGTCTGACAAGGTATATCGTGAGGCAAAAGGGACTCAGACGTAAGTCGCATTGAAAAGGCAAGTCGTCATGACTCTTTGGTACTTGGGAATCGATACGTTCTGCTAGGAGCCGATGCCGATTGATCGATTGTGAGTTGGACTCAAATCGTGTCCAAGTAACCATGAGCCTGCGGGGTCACACACTTAAGAGCGGGAGCAGGTTCGGATTGGATCCGAATCATATAATCTGGCTGGGTTGGACCTAAACCAGATTAGGACTGAGTTAGTGAGTTGGACTCACGGTGACTAGTTTTATATGGGCTTTAGTGAATGGGTCGCGCAAGCAGAGCCCACGTTCACTCCCTATATATAGTGGAGCACAATAACCCAGAAAGGTTAATCGTTGTTCGGTTAGGTCATTCCATGTGTTGGAAACCCTAGCTCCACAGCAGTCCAGCCGCCGTAACAAACCTAGCAGTTCGCCGCCGGCTCCTCCTTATGCGTGTGGATACCAGCAGAGGTGCCGCGATCGACACCAGGACGATCGGATCGTGAGGACTGCACTGCATCAACTGACGCGCTTCATCAGTAATCCGCAACCGCGCGTCTAGTGGTAAACCTCGTGGCCTTCTACCTCAGCTAGATCTTGGGATCACCACGTTAGAGGAAAAAGTTTTGTTTTATCTCTGGCCCAACAAAGGGTATCAGAGCGATAGATTCTGGTTTTAGGCTCGAGATCGCGCATATGTGATATGCGGTAGGCTATAGATGAGATCTATGTCCTGTTTTGGTGGTCGATCTATGAGATAGATCGGTTTTGTATGAAGTTGATTGGGTCAACTGTACTCGGGGAATGGTAGATCTGATTTCCGTGATCATACTGCTGAGGTCGTGGAACGACATACCCCTACCGGTCGGCTTCCGCCATCGGGGTAGACTGTGACACGTAAATCCAGAAGCGGTGATCGAAGATCAAAAAGTTTGATCGAATCGGAACGATGGTCGGAATCCATGTTCGGATCGTAGATGAGATCTAAGTTTGATCGAATCGGAACGATGGGACCGCCGGCTTCGCCCTGTCGTAGCGCCTTAGATGTCGTTGCGAGTTTCACAACGCCGGTAGATATTGTATCTATGCATAACTTGTTTTTGCAGGAAGTTGTGAATGGTATGGTTCATGTGCATGTGATGTATGTGTGTAATCCATACGTGATCTGCGAATCACGGTTTTTGTCAGCCGGCTGGAGCCTAGGTGCTGTCATTTTATTGTATAACGACCTGCGTGTCGGATTCTCTATGTAATTTACTTTACTAAGCTAGTGTAGCTGTTTGAGAACCGGAAGGCATGCATAGGCGTTGTACATGTCGGCGACATGGATTAAGACGGCAAGTGACAAGAGTTGGCACGAGTCGGATTACAGGCTTTGTGGAGATGGAGATCGCCATGAAGAGAGCCATACCATTTCACATTATAATTGCTTTATTTTGTGTTATTGTTATGTCTCAGTTTTACCTCTATTAGATAGTCGGTAAAATTTAATCCCTCAAAGAAGGTCTAGTCGGTTTTCCCGCCAGTGTTTGCACCATCACAAGTCGGACATTTTTGGTAGTGGGCTCATAAAATTGAGGTGCTGCCAATTCTCTCCGACTAGGTGGGTTCGAGTCGGACTCTTACTGCAGAAACACTTGGTAAGCTAGACGGGTCTATCACAACGGTTGTGGGACTCGGGGAAAAGTCGGATGGGAGCCGGGGCATGTGATGCCACCCGTCCAACAGGAGTCGCATGGGATGCGATTGACAAGGAGTTGTCTACCTAGATCACTTGACGGCTAGCGGTGATGCTAAAGCTCACTAGCCGACTTGCTTATTTAGGATCCTGAATCACTAAGTAACCATCGGAGGGGTGTTGGTTCTAGTGGGAGCATAAAATATTAAAATGTTTAATATGCTTGCTCTTTTATGAATACATGTCTTAAGTGTTTTGCATATTTTCTGTTGTAGATAATGGAACCAAGTAGCAGTCACTCTCAGATATCCGGTTTTGCATTGAGAACCATTCTTGAGAAAGATAAACTGAACGACACTAATTTTACCAACTGGTATCGAAATCTGAGAATTGTTCTCAAACAAGAAAAGAAGGACCATGTCCTAGACAACCCACTTCTAGATGAGCCGAATGAGAATGCGATTCGCAGCCACCAATGCCTACCGTCGGGCTAAGGATGAGTCCACGGATATTAGCTGTCTTATGCTTGCTCACATGGAACCGGACTTGCAAAAGCAGTTCGAGCATGTTGAGGCCTACGATATGATCGAAAGCCTCAAAAGTATGTTCCAGGCTCAAGCGAAGACTGAGAGGTATCAAGTCTCGCAGGCTTTGCTGAGTTGCAAGCTTAAGGATGGTGATCCACTGAGTCCGCATGTGATCAAAATGGTTGGTTACGTGCAGTCTCTGGAGAGACTTGGCTACCCCATAAGCGAAGAGTTCGCTACGGATATAATTCTGAACTCTCTTCCTAGTGCATATGGGCAGTTCATTTCGAACTACCACATGCATGGTATGGATAAGAAGCTCACCGAATTGCATGGGATGCTCAAGCGGCAGAGGCGGATCTCAAGAAGGGCACCAGTCAAGTGTTGATGGTGCGAGAATAAGGCTAAGTTCAAGAAGAGTTCTTGGACTAAGAAGAAGGCTAAGTCGGGAGGAAAGCAGGCTCGGGACCTGTCCCCAAGCGCTTCCTCGTGACTAAGCCATCTCCTTCAGCCGGATCCACTTGCTTCTCCGCAAGGCGGATGGCCATTGGAAGAGGAAGGCAGCAAGTACTTGGCCGACAAAGCCAAGAGTGGAGGTATGACTTCGACTCAGGTACACTTGTTTGCAATGTTATAGACATATATCTTGCTAATGCACCTAATAGTTCTTGGGTATATGATACGGATCGTTATTCACATCTGCAACTCGTTGCGTGGACCGGTAAGAACTAGGAGCGTAGCAAGAGGCGAGGTTGATATTCGAGTCGGCAACAAAGCAAGAGTTGCTGCGTTGGAAGTCGACGATGCAACTTCATTTACCTTCGGATTCATTATGGAACTAAATAATTGTTATTATGTTCCGTGCTCAATCGAAACATTATTTCGCTTCATGTTTGATGAGGCAAGGCTATGAGTCGAATATCAAGAATAATGGTTGTTCTTTGTATTTGAATGATATGTTTCACGGCTTTGCACCCCCAGACGGGTTATTTATTTTGAATCTTGATGGTGAGTCGGTTTATAACATAAATGTTAAAAGGTTGAAACCAAATGATCTGAATATGACTTACTTTTGGCACCTTCGGGCTTGGTCATATAAGTTGGAAAGCATGAAGAAGCTCCATGATGATGGACTCCTAACCCGTTCGACTTGGAGTCGTTCGAGACATGCGAATCTTGCCTACTCGGCAAAATGACCAAGACACCTTTTGCAAAGAGTTGCGAAAGGGCGTCTGACTTGTTGGGACTAGTACATAGTGATGTATGTGGACCAATGAGCACGACAGCCAGAGGTGGTTATGAGTACTTCATTACCTTCACTGATGATTTGAGTAGGTATGGATATATCTACTTAATGAAACATAAATCGGAAGCCTTTGAAAAGTTCAAAGAATTCCAGAATGAAGCACAAAATCAACTCGGCAAGAAAATAAAGTTTCTTCGGTCGGACCGAGGAGGCGAGTACATGAGCCATGAGTTTGATGACCATCTGAAAAGTTGTGGAATAGTTCCTCAACTTACTCCGCCAGGAACGCCACAAAGGAATGGTGTTTCGGAAAGGCGGAATCGAACCTTGTTGGACATGGTACGATCAATGATGAGTCGGACAGATCTTCCTTTATCATTTTGGGGTTATTGTCTAGAAACAGCGGCGTTCACACTAAACAAAGTACCATCAAAATCGGTAGAGAAGACACCGCATGAGATGTGGACAAAAAAGCCGAGTTTGTCTTTTCTTAAGATTTGGGGTTGTGAAGCTTGTCAGCGACTTTCGGAAAAGCTTACGCCAAATCGGATAAATGTATTTTCGTGGGTATCCGAGGGAAACCTTGGGTTACTACTTCTACAACCGAGAAGAGGGCAAGGTGTTTGTCGCTCGAACGGTGTCTTCCTTGAGAAAGAGTTTCTCGGTCGGGGAAGTGGGAGACGGTGCAACTCGAAGAAATTCGAGAGGAATCGGATAATAGCGAATCGGCTAATAGCGAATCGGCAAAAACCTTGGAGGTTGAGCCGATCGTGGCAAGTGAGCCGACGCAGACCGTACTACGAAGATCGGCAAGATTACGAAGTGTTCGTGATGTGTTACCGTTAGACGGTGATGAGTGGCAAATTATTCGGAAGCGATGGTGGGATCTGATTCTGAGTCATGGCTTGGAGCCATGAGATCCGAGATAAAGTCCATGGATGAAAATCAAGTTTGGAACTTGGTTGATCTGCCAAACGGTGCAAGACCCGTCGAGTGCAAATGGGTCTTTAAGAAGAAAACTGATATGGATGGAAATGTTTCAATCTATAAAGCACGCCTTGTCGCGAAGGGGTTCCGACAAGTTCAAGGAGTTGATTACGACGAGACTTATTCGCCCGTAGCGATGCTTAAATCAGTTCGGATCATGTTAGCTATAGCGGCCTATTTCGACTATGAGATATGGCAGATGGATGTCAAAACGGCTTTCCTTAACGGAAATTTAACCGAGGACGTGTATATGATACAGCCCGAGGGTTTTGTCGATCCGGCTAATGCTGACAAGGTATGCAAACTTCAGAAATCCATTTATGGGTTGAAGCAAGCATCTCGGAGTTGGAATATACGCTTTGATGAGGTAGTCAAATTGTTTGGCTTCATCAAGAGTGATCATGATTCTTGTTTGTACAAGAAGTTTAGTGGGAACAAAGTAAATTTTCTAATCTTATATGTGGATGACATATTACTGATTCGAAATGATGTCCAGATGTTGCAAGAAACCAAGGATTCATTGGAAAGGAGTTTTTCAATGAAAGACTTGGGTGAGGCAACATACATCCTCGGAATCCGGATCTATAGAGATAGATCAAGGAGGCTCATTGGATTGAGTCATAGTACTTATTTGGACAAAGTGTTGAAAAAGTTCAACATGGAATCGTCTAAGAAGGGGTTCTTACCGATGTCCCATGGTGTAAAACTTAGCAAGACTCAGTGTCCTTCGACAACTGATGAGCGAAGTCGGATGAGTGCGATTCCGTATGCTTCTGCAGTTGGATCCATCATGTACGCCATGATTTGTACTAGGCCGGATGTTTGCTATGCTCTAAGTGTTGTGAGCAGATACCAGGCTGATCCTGGAGAGATCACTGGACATCGGCTAAAAATATCCTAAAGTACTTGAGAAGGACTAAGGATATGTTCTTGGTTTATGGTGGTGAAGATGAACTCAGTGTAAAGGGTTACACAGATGCGAGTTATCTCACCGACTCTGATGATTCTCGTTCGCAATCCGGATACGTGTTTATTATAAACGGAGGTGCTGTGAGCTGGAAAAGTTCCAAGCAAGAGACGTATTCTGCGTCTACAACAGAGGCTGAGTATATTGCCGCCTCGGAGGCAGCAAAGGAAGCTGTTTGGATGAGGAATTTCCTCATGGATCTTGGTGTGGTTCAGGGCTCGTCCAATCCGTTGGACGTGTATTGTGACAACAATGGTGCTATAACACAAGCCAAGGAACCTAGACAACACCAGAAGAACAAGCACATACTCATGCGGTACCATCTGATTCGCCAGTTCGTGGATCAGGGTGATATCAAGTTATGCAAGGTACACACGGATGCAAATATTGCGGATCCGTTGACAAAACCGTTACCCCAGCCGAAGCATGAGGCGCACCTGAGAGCCATGGGCATTAGATGCTTAGACATGTGATGTCGGATGATTGACTCTAGTGCAAGTGGGAGACTGTTGGGAATATGCCCTAGAGGCAATCATGTATGATGAGATTTCCCATTGTATTCATAAAGTTATTAAGTAGTCCTTGTATAAACATCTGATGTGTATCATTGAATATGTGATTCAGTTGTGGAACTATGCATTCATGTTGTTTGTACTAAATATCCTTGGTCATTGAGGTTGTCTTTGGACACACAACTTAGACCAATGTGAAAGTTGGCTTGATGACTCGGTTCCACTTGTCATGGGCATGGAGATGCCATTCCAACTTACAGACTAGGCTAAAGAGTTTAGCGAGTCGGATTGACCCATATTGAGGTACAACGAACTAAGTTGTCATTTGTATATCTCAATCAATGTAATCCTTAGACTGAGGTTGTTGCATAGTCCGAGTTGAGGATCACCGACTTAGGTTACATCAAACGCTGATCCGTGGCGGGCGTTATAAAGGCAGGTTGGGTCATGAGAATCAAGCTGCGTGATGTGAATAACCAAGATGGGATTTTGCCCTCCACTCGGAGAGATATTCTGGGCCCTCTCGTGAGATATGATTCGAAAGCATGGCCATGCCGACTCGGTTAAGTGTTAACGAGGCAATCGACTAAGAGTTAGTCGGGTGAATCACTTATCTCGGATCGAGAAGAGAGTCGGACTATTTAAAGGATGACATATATTCGCCTATAGTCGACAAGGTATATCGTGAGGCAAAGGGACTCGACGTAAGTCGCATTGAAAAGGCAAGTCGTCATGACTCTTTGGTACTTGGGAATCGATCGTTACGCTAGGAGCCGATGCCGATTGATCGATTGTGAGTTGGACTCAAATCGTGTCCAAGTAACCATGAGCCTGGGTCACACACTTAAGAGCGGGAGCAGGTTGGATTGGATCCGAATCATATAATCTGGTGGGTTGGACCTAAACCAGATTAGGACTGAGTTAGTGAGTTGGACTCACGGTGACTAGTTTTATATGGGCTTTAGTGAATGGGTCGCAAGCGAGCCCACGTTCACTCCTATATATAGTGGAGCACAATAACCCGAAAGGTTAATCGTTGTTCGGTTAGGTCATTCCATGTGTTGGAAACCCTAGCTCCACAGTCCGGCCCGTAACGAACCTAGCGATTCGCCGGTGCTCCTCCTTGTACGTGTGGATACCAGCAGAGGTGCTGTGCGATCAGCACCAGGATGATCGGATCGTGAGGACTGCACTGCATCAACTGACGCGCTTCATCAGTAATCCGCAACCGCGCGTCTAGTGGTAAACCTCGTGGCCTTCTACCTCAGCTAGATCTTGGGATCACCACGTTAGAGGAAAAAGTTTTGTTTTATCTCTGCGTGGCCCAACACTTACTTTAGTTAAGAAGCATCCTAAGTTAGCTTCCAAGTTTATGGATAGATACCAAACACTCGTTGCATCTTTTTATAAGACACATCAAGTGATTGTCGAAGATAAAAATGACATGTTAGAGGATCTAACTGATCCGGAAAGGAGGAAGCAGTTAGCATTCTAGATGGAGAAGGAAGCAAGTAGTAGTGCAAAACCTATCTTTAAGGATATACCTATAGATCCTGAATCTTTTACACCATATCCTTATTCACCAAGTCCTGAACCTATACATGATCCTACTATGGATATGAGGTATGTAGTACCACAGGGTTTAGAGGATGGTTCTGATTCAGAACTTCCTATTGAGAATTATGATGGTTGTAGAAGGGGATCATATGAAGGATCTCATGAACACCAAATGTCCACAGAAGGTTCTGACAGAAATGTTGGACAATCTAGCTGGATGGGTGCAAGAATTAACCCTAGTAACAGAAGTAGAAATTCCATGTCAATAGATAATCATGATGAATAAAAAGATCCTGAGGAGAGAGTGTTTGAATCATCAACCTCTTCTCAAAACCTAGGGAATATACATTATCCGGTGTTTAATTATCTTGCCCAAAGGAGCACCTGGGAATCAGCAAGATCTGCGCATTCTGTTGACAACTCAAGGAATGAAGCTCAGGAGATGCAAGTGGAAGATAATGTTGAAAATGTTTTTGAAGACTTTTTAGTTGAGCCGGAGGGAGTCAATGCGCTCAGGTTGAGTAATGACTCAAGTCCTGACACTTCAGATACTCAGTATGTTCCTTCTGGAAGGCCATTTGTTCCACAAACTGTGCGACGAACGTCACGTCATCACGGTTGGACATCAGGCATGTATGATGAGCGTTGTTACTACTAGAAGTAGGAAACTATTTAGAGGTATCGAGTACCATGTATTGTAATCCGAGAAATAAGGTAGTGTTGTGATTATACCTATATGGTATATGTTGTAATGACTTTGTATTATTATGATATTGTAATGAATAATATGTGAAATGCATATTTGGATTTTATTTGGATCTTCATTATGTGACTAGTTCTGTGCGTAAAGTCGAGCTCAGAACACATGTGCATGATGTAATTATGAGTATTCGCTTAATGTTGCAGGACTAGGGGGTCATGGATATGGGTTTAGAGACCGAATCTGAGCAGCAGTAGATGGAACATGAGGCCAAGGAGAAGGCCGATGCAGATGCAGCAAATCAGGGAGCATTGCCACCACCAGCACCAATGAGGCCGTTAATGGAGCATAACTTTATGCAAATGATGCAAGAGACCCAGAATAAGTTCATGGAGGAGTTGCTAGGACGAGCGAATCAGAGGGCACCTGAAGGTGGAGGAGTAAGTCTTTCTGACTTCCAGAATGCAAGGTCGTTACCTTTTTCATCAGATCCTGAACCAATGGATGCAGAAGATTGGCTAGCAGATACAAGAAGAAAGCTGAAGACTGTAGGTTGCAATGATGAGGAGAAATTGTGGTATGCAACTCATCTTCTGACTGGACCTGCAACATCATGGTGGGAGAATCAGTTGCCCATTCAACAACCAGGAAGGGAGTACACTTGGGAGGAGTTCAAGCAGAGATTTCGTTAATATCATGTTCCAGAGAGTGTTATGGAGCTGAAGCAGAGAGAATTTGAGGAGCTTCAACAGGGATATACTAGTGTTATGAAGTATATCCGGGAGTTTAGTCAAC
Source organism: Avena longiglumis (assembly GCA_030063025.1). NCBI lineage: Eukaryota > Viridiplantae > Streptophyta > Magnoliopsida > Poales > Poaceae > Avena > Avena longiglumis. Next base: position 417,603,283 of record CP125979.1, on the reverse strand, counting down.
TGTCTCGTTATGCTAAGGAGGATGTTAACATGGAAGAGAAGCAGAAGAAGCATTTCCTGCGTGGGTTAAATCTATTTGTGAGAATGCAGTTAAGGTTGGCTAATAAGAAAACTTACCAACAGTTGTTGGATGCAGCAATTACTTTTGAAGATGACTACAAGAATGTCCAAGAGGATAGGAGGAAGAGAGCCAAGAAGGAAACCAAGAGAATTCAGGCAAGTAAACCTAAACCCAATCTGGAGTTCAAACCCCGGAACAAGACCTATAGTAACAATAACAATAACAAGGGAAGTGGTGGAAATCAATCCAATCCTAGAAGGAATGTTATTTGTAACAACTATGGAATTCCAGGGCATTTACAGAGGGAATGCAAAAGGCCTGTAGTGATCTGTTACGGTTGTGGTCAGAAGGGGCATATCAAGCCCGATTGTCCAAGCAAACCACCAGGAGGTTGGCCTACCAAGGGACGAGGACAAGCCAGTGGAGGAAATGGGCAGCCCAATCGAGGAGGAAATAATGTCAAGAACAACAATGGCAAGAGGAACAGACCTACCGGGAAGCTGAATTGGGCAACCCTAGAGGAGGTGGATAATTCGGAGCATGCAGTATAGGTACGCTCAATATCCTTACCAATCCCGACAAAGTTCTATTTGATACTGGTGCAACTACTTCATTCATTTCTGAAGAATTCTATGATAAGTTCGGGATTAGAAGGGCAACATTAGAAAACCCTATGACTGTAGTTACGACAGGGGGAAATGTGATTGTACGCCACATTAAACAAGATCAGGTTATCTCGATCTGTGGTTGTACATACTGTGCAGATCTTTATGTGACTCCTTTGAAGGGAATTGCAGTAGTACTGGGGATGGACTGGATGATGGAACATGGGGCTCAGATAAATTGTGAGGAGAAAATTGTCTCAATCAAAACTCCAAGTGGAGCAAGGATAGTTTACCAAGCAGATAAGCACAGTCATATCATGGTGGATCTGCAGTTGAACTCGATGAAAGAGGTCAAATTGGAAGATATTCCTATAGTAAATGAATTTCAAGATGTTTTTCCAGCAGGGCTACCTGGAATGCCACCAGATCGGGAGATAGAGTTCACTATTGATCTAATTCCCGGTACAACACCAATAGCTCAAGCACCATATAATATGGGACCCAAAGAATTAAAACAACTCAAAGAGAAAATTGATGAGTTAGCCAGAAAAGGATTTATTCAGGAAAGTGTATCTCCATGGGGAACACCAGTAATCTTTGTGGATAAGAGGGATGGTGGAAGAAGGATGTGTGGAGACTACAGAAATCTGAACAATGTTACCATAAAGAATAATTATCCTTTACCAAGGATTCAAGATTTGTTTGATCAAGTGAAAGGATCCGGAGTATTTTCAAAGATCGACCTAAGATCTGGATACAATCAAATAAAAATCAAGCCTGAGGATGTTCCAAAGACAGCATTTGTCTCAAGATATGGACACCATGAGTATCTGGTAGTACCATTTGGTTTTACCAATGCACCAGCAATATTCATGAACCTGATGAACAAAATATTCATGCCATATTTGGATAAGTTCATCATAGTCTTCATTGATGATATCCTGATATATTCCAAGGATAAGGAAGAGCATGTTGATCATTTAAGAATAGCATTGCAGACTTTAAGGGAACATAAACTTTATGCTAAGTTCAGTAAATGTGAATTTTGGCTAGATGAGGTAGAATTCCTCGGCCATGTGATCAGTAAAGATGGAATTGCTGTAAATCCATCTAAAGTTCAGTCAGTACTAGAGTGGACTGCACCAACCAATATGAAACAAATTCGAGGTTTCTTGGGGATGGTTGGTTATTATCGGAGATTCATTGAAGGTTTCTCCAAAATAGCTGGACCAATGACCAAATTGGGATGAGAAGTGTGAAGCGATCTTTCAGGAGTTGAAGACTAGGTTAACCATAGTTCCAATCTTAGCAGTTCCTATAACAGGGAAGGACTTTATAGTGTACTGTGATGCATCTAAAGAAGGTTTGGGTTGTGTGTTAATGCAAGATCGAAAGGTGATTGCTTATGGTTCAAGACAACTGAAACCACATGAAGTCAACTATCCAATTCATGATTTAGACTTAGCAGCAGTAGTCTTTGCGTTGAAAGGATGGAGGGATTTTCTGTATGGTGCCAGATGTGAGTTATACCCTGAGCATAAAAGTCTCAAATATTTCTTCACCCAAAAGGAATTGAATATGAGACAGAAGCGTTGGTTGGAATTAATCAAAGATGATGATTTAACAATCAACTATACTCTAGGAAAAGCAAAGGTTGTAGCAGATGCTTTAAGTCGCAAAAGTGCAGATATTCAGCCTAGCAATCGGGAGCTACCAAAAGAGTTACAAATGGACTTGGAAAGATTAGAGCTTCAATTCATTAGAACAGAGGTTCTTGGAGGATTAGCTACTATGCAGATAGTTGCAAAGCAGGACAGTGATCTTAAGCACAAAATTTTTAGACATCAAGCTGAAGATCCTTTCATTGCTGAGGAAATTCGAAGGATATCTCAAGGTCAAAAATCCATTTTTCGCCTTGGAGATTATGAGTCTTTGTGGTTCCAAGATCGTCTTTGTGTTCCAGACGTGACTGAGATTCGAGATGTCATACTCAGAGAAGCACATGAAACACCATATTCTATACATCCAAGAAGTACTAAGATGTATATGGACTTGAAAGAACTATTGTGGTGAAATAACATGAAAAGGGACATTGCTAGATATGTGTCAGAATGCCATACTTTTCAAAGGGTGAAGGCTGAACATCAAAGTCCGGCAGGACCATTACAACCCTTGGAAATCTTTGAATGGAAGTGGGAGGAAATAGGTATGGACTTCATCACAGCATTTCCCATGACACCTAAAAGGAAGGATATGATATGGGTAATTGTGGATAGACTCACCAAAAGTGCACATTTTATTCCGGTCAACCAGAAGGATAATGCTGAGAAGTTAGTAGAAGTTTACGTCAAAGAAATAGTAAGCAAGCACAGCGTGCCTAAAAGAATTGTATCTGATAGGGGATCAGTATTCATTTCAGCATTTTGGAAGCAATTACATGAAGCACTTGGTTCAAAGTTAGACTTTAGCATAACTTATCATCCAAAAATAGGAGGTCAAACAGAAAGAACAAATCAGATACTAGAAGACATGTTAAGGGCTTGTGCATTAGATTTTGTAAGTACATGGGAAGATCATATACCATTGGCAGAATTTTCCTACAATAATAGCTATCTGAGTAGTCTGAAGGCAGCTCCATATCAGGTTCTGTATGGAAGGAAATGTAGATCACCAATATGTTGGTATGATCCTAGAAGCAGCAAGGAATTTGCGCCAGACTATATCAACGAAAAACAAGATATCATTGATAAGATCAAGGATAGACTGAAAATAGCTCAGAGTAGGCAGAAAAGTTATGTTGATCAAAGTCGAAGATAATGGTATCCAGAAGTGGGAGATATGGTATATTTGAAAGTAAGTCCAATGAAAGGGGTTAAAAGGTTCAGAGTTAAAGGAAAGCTGAGTCCAAGGTATATTGGACCATTCAAGATACTGAGTCAGAACAGAACTATAGCTTATGCTTTAGAGTTACCATCAAGATTGGCTCAAGTGCATAATTTTTTCCATGTGTCACAACTTCGTAAATGTTAGAAAGTTCCGGAGGATGCAATCACACATGAGGACATAGAACTACAAAGCAGACTTGACCTATGTTAAAAAGCCCTGTAAAATTTTGGAAGAAAACCGGAAAAGGTTGAGGAATAGGGCAATCAAGTACTGCAAGGTACAGTGGGAGCATCACCCTGAAAGGGAAGCCACTTGGGAGAAAGAAGCGGATTTAAGAAAATCATATCCAGAACTATTCAGGTACATCTCAATAAACTTCGGGACGAAGTTTAATTTAAGGGGGGAAGTCTGCAGCATTTAGGAACCAACAAAGGGTATATTTAGGAATATGTGAAATAGCATGCATTCATCTGTAAAAATGTGGGTAAATTTTTCGCCAAATAAAAACCTAAAGTGATCAAAGTTTCTTTCACTCTTTAAGATTAGGAATAGTCTTGGAGAATGATTGTGATAGACTTTGATACGATCTTTGTGGATAAGTGTGTTTTGGTAAATGAAATTTGAATTTAAATTTGAATGTTGGATTTATAATTCCAAAGGATTTAGAATTCTGTTTAATTATTATGATTTAGTCAATAGTTAACAATTAGTTATTCAAACTTTAAATCAAGGACACAATCAATAAAATGAATATTTATTCCATAATTTTATTCAATAAATAAGTTACAAAAATGTAACTCATAAACATGATCAAGAAACTTTACAATAGATAATGAAGTAAAAGAAACTTTATATATCTTGAGTATTGTTACAATATTTATTACAAAAATAATAAAATAAAAAAATAAAAAAAGATAAAAGAAATATTACAAGTAACTATCTATAAAGAAAAGGAAAATCTAATCTAAGTCACCTGCAAAACAAAGACAAACAAAAAGAAAGAAAGTTAAGGTTAAAAAGGTTTTACTCTCAGTGACGAGGTTTAATCTCGTCAATGCCCATTGTTATGGACTTGGGTTTTGGAGAAGATGGGGATGCTGGAGATCGCGGAACGGTTAGAAAACAAGCAACACGGGACACGAGGTTTACCCAGGTTCAGGCCCCCGGAGGGAAAACCCTACTCCTGCTTGCCTGCTCTTGATTACGGCGGAACCGAAGATTACAGGGGTGCGCAGATGCGATCTGGCGTGGAGGTGTCTATGCCAAAGTATGAGGTCCGATCTCTAGGCCGTACCCTCCTAGCCTTTATATAGAGTTAGGCAGGTCCCAGGCACAAACCGAGTCGGTTACAGGTTTTAGGGTTTACCCCTTTGAATTTTCTATCTACTCTAGTCTTGCTCTCCAAGGATCCGAAGGCGTCATGGGCCCTGGCCACCCGAAAGTCTTCATGGGCCGGCGTATATTTGCCGTGGGCCTTCCTTGGACCGGACCAGGTATGCTGATATCGTGTACCCGCGGGGTATAACCATGTCAGTAGCCCCCGAGTGTTCAGTCGAATCGTAGATTCGGCTGAGGACTCTTCAATCCTTCGGGTGCAAGTTTGTCTTTCAAGAGAATGTGTAGGGATTTTTGATGCGTGTGCCTGACTCTCCCGATAGATCAAGGTCAGTTAACTGTCTTAGGACAAAACAACACGATCTTCTTCAGGTTCGAGTCCCTCGACTCGAACCCAGAACATATGCTGGCGTAATTCGACTCAGGCCACGGAGGACTTACAGGAGTGGAATTCCAGTGAATTTAAATGATGTACCCAACGCGTCCGTCGGGATTTTTCATCGCGCCTGTTGGCACGGATTCTTACTAGCAGAGCGCAGTCATGTGCGTTACCAGGCCATCAGATGATATATGTAGGTCTTATCTTTGTGTCGCAGACACAACATCCGAATGTTTATCACCACAGAGGTGTTTCGGGTGGCCAAGGAGGACGTTTCTCACTTAGCGTTCAATGGGGCAGAGTTGCCGAAAATTTTTGCACGCTGGTCCGAAGGATCGCAGTCAAAGAATTCATAGGGTTCGCGACCAGTGCTCCCTATGGGAGTAGCCCTCGAGTGTCTGTTCGAGTCGTAGACTCGAGCAGAGACTTTAATTCAGCCGTTGTTCAGCTTCAGGTCCGTAGGACACAAATTTTTCGGATGCTTGAATCCACGCTCCCTATGGGAGTAGCCCCCGAGTCCGTAGTGGATTCGCAGACTCGACATAGGACTCGAAGAAGTGGTTCAGTGTTGTAATTTTTGTTCATTTTCGGGAGCGCGGCCAGCGCTCCTGATAGGAGTAGCCCCCGAGTAGTTAATTGAATCGTATATTCGAGTGAGTACTCTTAGCCTTGCAGCCGAAGAATTGCGGCTTTTGCTAGTATAGCTTTTGATGACGTCGGTGCTGACGATCAGTGACCTCAAGGGCCTGCTACGCCAGAGATGACGTGACTAGACGAACATGGGTCCCAACTTCTGACCTTGAATTGACCGGTCACGCGCGGCGTGGAGATAATTACGGCGTTGCCTCAATTTCCACGCGTAGTGGACGACGTGTTAGCGACGGTTCGCTGCTATGCTGAGACGTGTATGGTCAGATTTTGCCATTGGCGTTAGGTCTTCTTGATGGACGGTTCTCGTGCATTGTCTTCGTCCTTATAATCTCTGGGAAAAAATTAGTCTGTTTTCACCGCAGCCATTCTTGTTTCACTGCTCCAATCTTCTCTGAGGTTTCTTGCTACGCGCTGGAATATCCTCGGACATTTCCTTCTTCGATCCTACGTTCTTGCCGCCGGCGCCGCCGCACCGCAATGGGGAAGCCTAAGAAGTCTTCTTCTACGGTAGGCACCAGCGCGGCTGGAGGCAAGAAGAGTGTTGCCGCTACCCATGTCACCGACGGTGGCTGGCGGCGATCGGAGACACGGGAGAGCAATCTTCGCAAGCTTCGTGAGTGGGGCTTAATCCCGTAAGATAGGGAGGCCGTCAAACTTTCTGGCAACAAGGTAATTCCCTGTCCTCCCGCTGGGTTTCGGGTTATGTTCCTCGCATTTGTCCTTCGGGGCTTTTCCTTCCCAGTCCACAATTTCCTTCGTGGACTGATTTTTCTTTATGGCATCCAGTTGCATCATCTTTCCCCCAACTCTCTTCTTCACATTGCTTGTTTTATTACTTTCTGCAAGTGTTGGCTCGGTATCGAGCCGCACTTTGGCCTCTTCCATAAACTCTATTCCGTGAAGAGGCAATATGGTTCTGATGGTGTTTATCCCATTCGGGGTTGCATCATCTCCCTTCGATCCAATCTTCTTGTCTTCTCCTTTTCCATGTGCGAATCTGTCCAGTACTGGCGGAGGCGATGGTTTTACATCCGCGACTCCACGGTAGCTAGGCAGGATTTTGCTCTTTCTCCTTTCGACCCCTCCCAGAAAATCGAGCCAAAAAGGTCTTGGAAAAACGAGATCTTGGATGGCGAGGTAGCGGAGATAGAGGGGCTCTATCGTCGGGTGGAGGATCTCCAGTTGACTCCGGAGAAGGAGGTGAATGGTGTGGATATCATCCGCACCTTTCTCAAATGTCAGGTGCAACCGCTCCAGGCTAGGGAGCACCCGATGTTCCTTTACGCTGGTCGTCGTGATCCGACTAGGGTTTCGGCCGAAGAATTCTCCAAGGGGGATCTCGACGGGGTCCTTCGTCCGCTGCTGAAGTTCAAGGCTGGGGAGGATATCTCGGGGAAGTTGCTGACTTCTCCGTTCTCTGCTTCACGTCCTGTTCCACAGGTGTAGATCCGGGACGTGCGCGTAGTGCTATTTTCGACTGCATTGTACTTGCATTTGTTTGCTAACAAATTTTCTTATTTTGTGCAGGAGTTCAAGGTGCCGGGAATGTCGCCACCGCTTCCTGAATTGTTTCCGGCTGCGCCGGACAATGAAGTGGTGGATTCCATGTTCGAGCTGCCATCGGCGCGGTCTCCGGCTGAAGATGCCAATGAGTCGAGCGAGGACCACACTCGCAAGCGGACACGGAGCTCCAGCGAGTCTTCGGATGCCTCGACCCCGCCGACTCCTAGGAACTCGCTGTGGCTTGAACGTCACAGTGATGGGCATGGGGGCTCTTCCTCTCCGATTCCTGTCATTCCCGTGCGGGCTGTGGCGCCGCATCCGCCGGCAAAGCTGAAGAAGGAAGAAAAGAAGGAAGAGAGGAAAGAGGAGAAGAAGGTCCGGAGGACCCCTCCCGTCTTCGACTTGAGCGAGATTGACTCGTAAGTTTCCTTAGTCTTGCATTGCGTTTTCTTGTCTGTTTACCTTGCGCTTAGCTTAATTTGTCTTTGTGTAGCCACTCCTCCAACGAATCCTCTAGTGATGGTGCTCGGGAGATGATGGGGGAGTCGAAGGTCGTGCTTCCTCCTCCTCAGACAGTGGCCAGCTCTGAAGGCGCTGCTCCAGACCCTTCTCCGCAGGAGGTTCGGGTGGTTGCGCCTCAGAAGGCTGCAAGCGGACCTTCGGAGTCGCCGTCAAATCATGTAAGTATTTCTGCTTTTTGCCGCAGGGGGAGCCCCCGAGCCTTTTTGGATGATCGATTGATTATTTCTTTTCTTCCCACCTCGGGGGGAGCCCCCGGGCATCTGTAGGGTAGTTTGTTGTTTATTTTTTCCTTCGAGTCACGGGGGGAGCCCCCGTGCACTTTTGTATGTGTGACTTGCTTCTGCTCGTTCTTTTGGGCGTAGCCCCCGAGCCATTCTTTTGACTGGTGGTTCTTGTTTGCAGCCTTTTGTGCAAGGTGCCAACCAACTGGTGCAGCAGCACCTGGCGTTGGAGGCCAGCCTCAAACAACTTCAAGGTATTTTTATTCCTTGGTCTTTGTTTTTTCTTGCATTGTGTCCTTCGATCCGACATTTGTATTGCTTGTTGCAGAGGATCACAACGCCTCTATTCGTGATATTGATGCTCTCAAAAAGAGCCTTGGTCAAGCGGAGAAAAAGACAGAGATCGCCATTGGTGCAAAGGAGCGCCTCGAGCTAGAGTTGACCAACGCGGCCGAGGCAAAGGAGCGCCTGCAGCAGGAAGCTACGGACTGCGAGGAGAAGCTCGCCACTGCCACGGCTTCACGCGAGAAAGAGGTGGCCGACAAGCTTATGGCGGCTGCCAAAGCTGTTTTGGGTGAGTGTCTCTTCCTTCTTATTTTTGATTTCCTGGTCTTTGTTTTCCTGTTCTTTTGTTCATTCTGCTTCCTTTGTTGTCTTAGATGCCGCGGGCATCGAATTTGACATTGGTGCTCTGGAGCATGGGAGCGCTCTGGATGATGCTACTGCGACGGTCGAAGAGCGCTGCAGTACCATTGTCAACTCGCTTGCCAAGGCCAAAGAGGTCCTTGGGCGCTTCTACAAGGAGCTTGTCCCCAAGGGCGTGGCCCTTGACGATGTTGATGCCTTGGCGGAGGCGCTGTCAGCCGAAGCACCTGCGGCGTACAAGCGCAAGCAGAAGGGCATCGGTGCATCCGTCGGGCTGGCAATCGACTTGGCGGCTGGAGCGGAGCTGGACCTTCCCCAGGTCACTTCCCAGATGCCGACGACTGCTAATGGATCCGAGGTAGCCTTCGCCACCTATGCTGCTCGCTGTAAGCGTTATGGGACAAAGCTGATTGATCTGCTGGCCGAGTACACGCTAAGGCAGCAGGGGGAAGCCAAGGAGAGGCAATCCGGCTCCGAGGCTACTCAGGGTGCAGCTTTGTAGGCGCTGTAGTTATAGGATAGTTGTAGCCTCTTTTGTCGTAAATATTTTGATGAACAATCCTTGTGCCACGTAGTGGCTTTTGCTGCACCTTAATGAATGTGCTGAATTTCGTGCTCCTTCAACTGCTTGTTCATGTCCTTGTCTTTCTGTTAATCTAGGGTCCTTCGGGTGTTGATCCCGTTGACACTTCGCCTGCAGCGCAGCTGCGGCCATCCTTGGATGATGCGTCGCAGCTTGCGTTTCTTCGAGACTGTGTCCGTAGCCTCGAGAAAGAGTTGCTTGGGGTGCGTGGCCATGCTGACGTTTGGAAATCCAAAGAAGATCGAGGCGCTTCCAGAGAAGAGTACTTGATGGCGGAGTTGCTTCGCTTGTCCGAGCAGCTTCGGTGTGAGTTTTTCGAGTTGTTGCCCGTTACTTCGGATGCGCCTGTTGGCATTTCATCTTACTCTTTTGCGAGTACTGCAGGTGCTAACATTGCTCCAAGGGAGAAAGAGCGTGTTGTTGTTCGGGTCAACTGCTTGACTCAGCAGGACATGGAGGGAGCGGGTTCTTCTGGATGGACCGTGACCGTGCCATGGTCCTTGCGACGGTGCAAGATCGCGTTTACCAAGTATCACGGGTGCTTCGTCAGGTGAAGAATTCACTCGCGTCGGTCCTGCATGTGATGTTTTCGTTGGATGATGCGCCGTCAACTCTCCCTGGTCTACTGTCGAAGTTTCGGAACATGCATCATGTCAAGGAATTGGTGCGGCATCAGCTCATCGCAGGGGTGAAGGTTGCGCTCTCCCTTGTGCGGTTGCATCGTCCTGATGTAGATCTGTCCGCTGTAGCGGCTGGGCCACCTCTTCGGCCAGATGGTGGTGAGTGGAATATGCGTCCGCATTATGCGGCTGTAAGGCAGTATGCTGAACAGATCGTAGATCTGTTTGAGCAGCATGCTCAGGTTATTCTTCAGAGTAGGTAGCACCTGTAAAAAAGATAGATGTAAAATTTGTATACATTTTACTGGCGTGTGTTGCCCTTTGTTATAAAGGTTTGGTTGTTTTTTTAGCACATAGTGCTTTGTTCGTATCCGTGCCCTTTTCGTTAGCCTGACGTGGTCAGCTACTCAGATGTACACGCGTTATCCTCAGTCGACGAAGTCGTGAGGTGGGGGAGCCCCCGAGAGCGTTTGTAGCATGGAGTAAAAAATGCGAGTAGTAAAAAATTTTTTGGGGCGAGACACTTAGCTTTATTCATATCGTAATGGAGGATGTACATTGTTTGGCTGAGTAGCCTTGGCTGAATAGCCTTATTGAAAGTAAAAGAGGGAGGTAGATAGGGGTAGAACCGTCGCAGTTGTGCGACGTTCCATGGGTTGGAGTATGCGACTCCAGACTCCACGTGTTTGAGGCGATAGGCGCCACCTGGTATGACTTCAGTGACGATGTAGGGTCCTTCCCACGGTGACTCGAATTTCTTTGGTCGTTCTTGCTTGAGTCGCAAGACTAGGTCTCCTTCGACGAAGGACCTTGGGCGCAGCCGTTGGCTGTGGTAGTTGCGGAGACTCTGTTGGTACGCCGCTGATCGAGTTACTGCTATGTCTCGTGCTTCGTCGAGTGTGTCGACGACGTCTTCGAGTGCAGCCGTGGATTCGGCTTCGCTATAGGCGATGACCAGTGGGGCCTTGTGGCGTAGCTCTGCTGGCAGCACGGCTTCGGCTCTGTGCACCATGAAGAAAGGCGTGTAGCCGGTTGAGCTGTTTGGCGTTGTGCGCAGGCTCCACGGGACCGAAGGTAGTTCTTGTGTCCAGGCACCCGCGAGTCGTTCGAGTGGGCTCATTAAGCGCTTCTTGATGCCGGCACCGACGAGGCCGTTAGCCTTTTCGACCTGCCCGTTTGTTTGCGGGTGCGCCATGGAGGCGTATGTGATGTTGATTCCGAGGTCTTCGCAGAAGTCCTGGAATTCTTTAGAGATGAAGTTCGACCCATTGTCGGTGATGATGTTGTGTGGCACGCCGAACCTGTAGACAATGGATTCAAAGAACTTGACGGCGGTTTTGCCCTTTTGGTTAGTCACAGGCATGGCCTCAATCCACTTGGTGAATTTGTTGACTGCGACCAGGAGGTAGACGTGTCCCCCTTTCGAGGACCTTGGCAGTTTGCCGATCATGTCAAGGCCCCATTGGGCGAAAGGCCAGGCCAAAGGTATGGGCCTGAGCTCTGACCCGGGTGCGTGCGGTTTGTCGGTGAACCTTTGGCACCCGTTGCATCTTCGAACGATGTCCTTGGCGTCGTTCATGGCCGTTGGCCAGTAGGATCCAGCTCGTAGAGCTTTGGCGATAAGGGAGCGGCTGCCCACATGATGGCCACAGATGCCCTCGTGGATGTCTTGGAGGATGGTTTTTCCGTCGCCGATGGTGACGCACCTTTGTAGTACACCCGAAATGTTGCGCTTGTACAGCTCGCCATTGATGATGGTGAAGGCTTTGGACCGGCGAGATATGCGCCGGGCATCCGTCGGGCTATCAGGCAGTTCTCCGTCTATCAGGTACCGGAGGTATCGCCGTGTCCAAGTTTCTTCAACTGCCATGACCTGCGTTAGGTTGACCACGGCGACCTCTGTGTAGAGCTTTTCGGGTCCTTCCTGTCCTTCAGGTAGAGCAGCCCCTGAGTGTTCTGCTTCTTCGGGTGATCCCTTCGGGAATTTCCGCTTGATGGATGGCACGCAGATCTGTTCGAGGAACACACCTGGCGGCACCCGTGCGCAGGTGGAGCCGATGTTGGCGAGTCTGTCGGCCTCCTCGTTGCTTTATCTTCCAACGTGGCGAAGCTCGCAGCCGTCGAATTCTCCATCGAGTGAGTTGTAGAGTGCGCGGTACGCGATCATGTTTTCGGCGTGTGCGTCGCACTCATTCATCGTCTGTTGGACGACGAGGTTGGAGTCACCGTAGATGACCAGGCGCATTGTGCCGCAGATCTTTGCCATCCTCATGCCGTGGATGAGGGCTTCGTATTCGGCCTCATTGTTCGAAGCTCGGAATTTCATCCGGAGGACATACTTCATCTTGTCGCCCTGCGGGGAGGTCAGTATGACCCCGGCTCCTGGTCCGGCCTCGCGCTTGGAGCCGTCGAAGTGCATCGTCCATGACTGTGTCATGTCTAGTGTGTCTGGCAGTTGTAACTCCATCCAGTGGACGAGGAAGTCCGGGAGGACCTGAGACTTGATTGCGAGTCGCTTCTCGTAGATGATGTCTAGGGGGACAGCTCGATGCCCCATAGGGCTACGCGTCATGTGGCCTCCGGATTGTTCAGGATGCTGTTCAGGGGTGCCTCATTGACGACCATCACCTGGTGCTCCTAGAAGTAGTGGCTCAACCGACGAGCCGTCATGAACATGCCGTAGGCGAGCTTTTGGTAGTGAGGGTACCTCTGCTTTGTTGGCGTCAATACATCGCTGAGGTAGTAGATTGGGCGTTGGACCCCATGGGTCTTGCCCTCTTCGGGTCGCTCGACCACCAGTACGGTGCTCACCACCTGGTGTGTGGCTACTATGTACAACAGCAGGGGCTCGCGCTCCTTTGGCGTGAGCAAAACGGGCGAGGTAGAAAGCAGCCGCTTTAGATCTTCGAATGCGTCATCCACCTCAGGCGTCCACTCGAATTTGTCGGCCTTGCGCAACAGCTAGTAGAATGGCAGTGCTTTCTCGCCCATGCGGCTGATGAATCTGCTTAATGCCGCTATTCGTCCTGCAAGTTGCTAGACACCTTTGAGGTTTTTCGGCTTCTCCATGGCCATGATGGCCCGTATTTTCTTCGGGTTCGCCTCGATCCCTCGCTGGGAGATAAACTAACCGAGCAGCTGACCCGATGGGACGCCGAAGGCGCACTTTTCGGGGTTAAGCTTGATCCTGTAGCGGTCGAGATTATCGAACGTCTCGCGGAGATCGTCGATGAGCGTTCTCGCCTCCCTGGTTTTGATGACTATGTCGTCGACATAGACTTGGACGTTGCGACCGATCTGGTCCTTTAGGCATGCCTGCATGCACCGCTGGTACGTGGCACCTGCGTTCTTTAGCCCGAAGGGCATTATGTTGTAGAAGAACACCCTGAACTGCGTGATGAACGTTGTTTTCTCCCGATCTTCGACTTTGAGTCAAATCTGGTTGTAGCTCGAGTAGGCGTCGAGGAAGGAGAGCTTCTCACATCCTGTAGTCGAATCGATGATCTGGTCGATCCGAGGGAGAGGGAAGTGGTCCTTTGGGCAGTGCTTGTTCAGCGACGTGAAGTCCACGCACATCCGTAGGATGTCCGTGTCCATTTTGGGGACCATCATAGTATTGGCGAGCCATTCGCTTTCCTTGATCTCCCTGATGAAGTTTGCAGCGAGTAGTCTGTTGACTTCAATCCCTATGGCTTCGGCCCGGGGTTCGGACAGTCTCCGGATGGATTGCTTGACGGGCTTGGTGTCTGGAAAGACGTTGAGTGCGTGCTCGGCGAATTCCCTGGGAACTCCTGGCATGTCCGCAGGACACCAGGCGAAGATTTCCCAGCTCTCACGGAGGAATTCGACGAGCGCGCTTTCCTATGTAGGGCTGAGATCGTTGGCGATCAGCGCCGTCTTGGAGGCATCCGTCGGGTGGACCTGCACCTTCTTTGTGTTGACGATGGAATCGAAAGACATATCAGGTGCGTTTTGCCGTGCGACTGGGGGTGCCCCATTGTCTGTCACCTCGCGGAACCTTACGAGCTCCTCTTGCATGCCGAATGACTGGGAGATTCTGTTGAAGTCCCTGTCGTAGTGGTTCGATCGGGTGAAGCTCCCGTGGACCGTGATGACGCCCCTTTGTCCTGGCATCTTTAGTAGCAGGTACGCGTAGTGTGGTACTGCCAAGAACCTTGCGAATGCTACACGCCCGAGGATGGCGTGGTATTGTGATGGCCAGTCCACCACTTCGAACTCGAGTCGCTCGCATCAGAAGTTATCCGATTTGCCGAAGATGACGTCGAGCCATATCTTTACCAGGGGGAATATGCCCTTTCCTGGAACGATGCCATGGAACGTTGTGTCTGACTATTCCAGGATGCACAGCGGGATCCGCATTGCTGCTAGGGTGCTTGCGAACGTCAGGTTGATGCCGCTGCCACCATCCATGAAGACGCGGCTCATCTCGAAACCTCCGATCTGCACCTCTAGCACCAGGGCAGCATGACCTGGGCGAGGGACCTGGCAAGGGTGATCCGAACGGCTGAACGTGATGCAGGACTCCGATCCGCTGAGGTACTCAGGGATGGCGGGTGGAGCTGTCACGGCCAGGTTGATCTGACGGGTGATTTTCTTCTGCACCCTATTCGTTGGGCGCCCTTTTTGGATCATCAGCGCTCCTTTCGGCGGGGGATACCCGTGCCCACCGTTATTCTGTGCGGGTGCGACTGGGTGGTTCGGGCCGCCTACAGGTGGCGGTGGAGGAGCTCCATGCGCTATCTCGCCTGGTGCGGGTGCGTTCCCGAATCCAGGGTTTGGGGCTTGCTGCCTCATCTGAGCCATGCTTTCGCTGAGTTTCTGGAACTCGCGGCAGTCCTTGAGCATGTGGCTTGCCTTCTTCTTACCATCCTGCTTGTCGATGTAGAAGTGGATGGTGCATGGACCCGACAGTCTTTCGTATGCTGAGGGTCCGTCGTCGCGACCGCGGCGCTGCCACGACTGTGCTGGTCGTCCTCCATCGCGGAAATTACCTCTGCGGTATCCGTCGCTGTTGCGGTTGGCATCGCTGCGGCGGTCGGCGTAGCCAGCCGCGACCATGTTGGGTCCATCGCGATCATCGTAGACGCGCGGTCTCCTCTTGCTACGGCGTTCTTGCCGTCGGCCGTAGTCGTCCTCTTCCTCCGAGTGTGCTCGGTGGACGGAGTCCTCACCGTCAGCCCACCTATTGGCGATGTCCATGAGGTGGTCGAGTGTCTTGGGCTTGACGCACCCAAGTTCTTCCTTAAAGTCCTGGCGCTTGACACCGTCCTTGAAGGCGTCGATGGCCCTTTCTTCGGAGATGTGTGCCGCAGAGTTCTTTGTGTTGGACCAACGCAGTATGTACGAGCGAATGGATTCGCCCGTTCGTTGAGTGTAGGCTCGCAACTCTTCGATCGAGGCAGGCCTATTGCTGGTGCCTTGAAGTTTCAGACGAAACTGTACGCCGGCTCCTCCCAACTTCGATGGACCCTGAGGATAGGCTGCTTAGCCAGATCCGAGATGAGCCTGTCAGCTGCAGCTGAAGGCATTGCATGGCGGTTTCCCTGCTTCCGCCGTGCAGCTTGACGGACGACAAGTGGTCACTGAGCCACGCCTTGGGGTCCTGTGTGCCGTCGAATTTCGGAGTGTCCGAAGGGAGCTTGAAGTTTCACGGCATCTTTGTCCGTCGGACAGATCTGCTGAAGCATCGAGCTCCGCAGAGTTCTCCCTCGTCTTCGTCCATCTCGAATTCAGACGAGCATACGCGCTTGGCGCGTGCCTTGTCGATCTTGCGCTGCGTTAGCTCGTTTCGAGCGTCGTAGTCGCGGCTGTGATGGCGTGAGCTCTTATGCCTTCGAGGAAGGTCATGCTCTTCGTCTTCGGATGAGGGTGTGGGGCTGCGGCTGAATATAATCGCAGCCTTCTTTTTTGGCTCCGCGGGAGCTTCTCCGTGGAGCGCACCTCCAACGAGTCCGAGCCCGGTAAGCGCGGACTTGTGCATGGCCCTCTTCGGGTCCCCCTCCGAAGGTGGGTGGGACGCGAGGTACGCGGTGGCTGCCATGATCGCAGCTTGCGGCGTTTTTGGGATGATGTTGCAGTCGGCGTCCATCTCCATGAAGGACGCGTTGAGGGCTCGGGTCACCTCGCGACGCTCTTTGGGGTCCATGTTCTCCATCCGAGAACGGTGCTTGTTCCCGTTGTTGCCGTGTGAGCTGGAGCCGATGCCCATGGCGGAGAGCGCAGCTTGCCACGCACTGGACTCCGAAGCTTCCTGCTTGCGCTTGTCCAGCACTTCCTGCATCTTGATCTGCTTCTTGTGCTCCTCGATGAGGAGCATGTGGTATGCCATCAGTAGATCTCATGAGGAATCAGCGGGCAGGGTCTTGTTGCCTGCCACGACCTCGCGTGCTTGAGTACATCCCTCCTCGTTGAGGTGGATGACCCGATTGTTGTTTTCCCCGTTGGGTGGGGGGACTGGCTTCTTCTATTTCCACTGTTTCTACCCTGCGGGTTGGGTGGCGGATTGTGTTCTTGATCCTGGATGACCGCGGCGCACTGTTAGCGCTCGTAGATCGGTCTGCTGCTGCCACAACTTTCAGATCCGGAACCGTAGATCCCTTCATCCGATGGCGGATCGCACAGATCGGAGTTGCAGCAGCTGCTGTTATAGGACTCGTCTGTTGACGATGTGGTGCGTAGCACAGGGTGTGGAGCCCACGAAGCGGGCCTGATCGATGGTAGAGGCACCCGCTCTGGGAGGCGTAGAGTGTCGGTCTGCCCCACCTGGAAGCAGAAGCTCCCGAATAGGATCTCGAGCCCGTCGCCAACGGGCTCGAAGTCCTTCATGGTGGCCGGTGAGTGGGCGGTGAAGTCGAAGGTGCCGAAGAGGAGATGACTCTCTGTCGCCACGGAGTTGTAGATCGCTCGGGTTGGGACCATCACGATCGCACAATCAGCGTCCCCAGTTCCCACAGACGGCGCCAATTGACGAGGTTTAATCTCGTCAATGCCCATTGTTATGGACTTGGGTTTTGGAGAAGATGGGGATGCTGGAGATCGCGGAACAGTTAGCAAACAAGCAACACGGGACACGAGGTTTACCCAGGTTCAGGCCCCCGGAGGGAAAACCCTACTCCTGCTTGTCTGCTCTTGATTACGGCAGAACCGAAGATTACAGGGGTGCGTAGATGCGATCTGGCGTGGATGTGTCTATGCGAAAGTATGAGGTCCGATCTCTAGGTCGTACCCTACTAGCCTTTATATAGAGTTAGGCGGGTCCCAGGCACAGACCGAGTCGGTTACAGGTTTTAGGGTTTACCCCTTTGAATTTTCTATCTACTCTAGTCTTGCTCTCCAAGGATCTAAAGGCGTCATGGTCCCTGGCCACCCGAAAGTCTTCATGGTAAAAGGGTAATTGCCCCTATGTGTGGTTTTGGTGATTAATGACAATCCCTATGGACTAATGTTTTCACTGAGTTTTATATGAAGGTATATTCCATAGGTCATGCTTGTAGTCCATGTGTTGGATTCAAGTATGGATGCCATGAAGATAAAAATATACCTTAAGTATTGGCATCAAAATCATCGTGTTGAAGAGAAGAATATGATATGATCAAGATCTTGAGAGTGTGATCTCAATAGAAGAATTCAAGATATATCTCTAAGTCGGTGTCATGATAGCCTCATTAGTTGAGCTATGGTTGACTAAGATTTATAGCATGTAATCAAATGAAGAGTTCCTTATGTACCTCAAGATATTAAGATGGAGCACGAGAAGATACTTGGTTGACCTATAACAAAGAGTGAAGAGTTATTTCAAGTTGTTCAACACATGAAGCATAAAGAATGTACCACATGGTCTTGTGGTATGGTAAGCCTTGTCAATTATGCATCATGAACTAACCCATTATATATTTGCCTTTGTGTTTTCTATATGGGACAGGTATCTTTCCATGGGCATGCTTAAAAATGAAGATATTATATAGACCATGAGAGATGACATCAAGTGGTGATCGCCATCAAGGTTGAGAAGGGAAAGTTCAAGATAAGCATCTCGAGAAGATCATTTGCTTGAAGCATGCCGTCCATATTGGTGATAATGGACATGTGAAGACTGTATTAATGAATCTATCCCATAGTGGTGTATGGGGGAGCAAATTAGGAGTCTTCACGAAGCAACAATGATCAAGTGTTGCATTCCGGCTTGGGTGGAGCTTGAAGCGTTGTCATCAAGATCAAGCGATATGCGCAAGACAAAGGTATGGCCTTGCTAGGTTTTCCTTTTACCGGTCTCAAGGTGGTTTTTGGGAGACCGGCTTATAGTATAGATAGCCTCACTATCAAGAGGGGCTTTCGGTTGTGTAACTTGATCACATCGTCATAGGGAGCTCAATCCTTTGCATACTTTGCATCTTCCTATTTTGTTGCTTCTTGGTGTTTCTCCATGTGAGGTTCTTGAGCTTGTTACTAGATCTTCAACAAGCCCAAGTTCATCGAAAACGGAATTCATATGCATCTTCTATGGCGTTTTCGAGTTTGAAGGTTTTATCAGTTCTTATTTAGGGAGGCATCTTACCTTTCTTCATTTGGTTTTATACTCCTTTGTTGGTCTATGATGTTTCTCTACACAATATTTTAAAGCTTGTTGTCCTCGTCAAAACAGTCCCAAGATCATCAAAATCGGAGTCCGGATGCAAAAGTTATTGCGTTTTCCGTGAAGTCAGTTTCATCCCGGTTGTGGATCTGGTTCAACCGGCTCCCAGACCGGGTGGTCCGGTGCCAGCACCGGAAAACCGAGATTCAACCGGGTTTCAACCGAGATTCAACCGGGATTTTCGGTTGTTCTATACCGAGTCTATCCGAGACTGTGTACTGACCCTTATCCCGGTTGAGATCCGGTTTTTCGGTCCAAGAACCGAACCATCCGGTTCTGGAGCCGGTCCAACCGAACTTTCAACCGGATTCGCACAGTTTTCTTCCAACGGCCATATTTTCTTTCCACTATAAAGGGGGGTTCTTCTCCCAACGTTTTAATGTGTTCTTGACCACGAAATTGACCTCCATTGTTGAACCTCTTGAGCTTGCTTTCTCCCCTTCCCTCCTATGATTCTTGCATCTTTTTGAGGGCTTTGGAAGAGGAGATCTAGATCTACAATCCCCACCAATCAATTCCTCCTCTAAGTGAGGGGAACCCATTGGATCTAGATCTTGGACTCATTGGTTGACTTCCACCATTGTTCTTCCTCTCTAATTCCTCCCTAGCACTTGTTGCTTTGGTGGGATTTGAGAGTGAAGGATTTGAGCACCCTTGGTGGTCTTGCTTTGCATTCTTGCATAAGTGTTGAGCTCTCCATTACGATTTGTTCGAGTGAGAGACCGTGAGCTTGTTAATCTTGGAGGGTGACCTCCTAGTTGGCTTGGCGGTTGGTGCCGCGGTGTTCTCTTCGTGGAAGATTGTGAAGAGACCCGGGATTCTCCTTCGTGGAGCTTGTGAAGTGGTTGTGGAGCTTGTCATCTCCGGAGTGGAGGAAAATCTAGCCATAAGGAAAGGGCCTATTCCTTCGTGGGATAGACTCGGAGAAGAAGGTGAGCCTTTGTGGCGCGTGAGGAATCCTTCGTGGAACCTCACACCTCTCCAACGTGACGTAGCCCCCTTCCCAAAGGTGGTGAACACGGGAATACATCTTCGTCTCCGCGTGCCTCGGTTATCTCTATGTCCAAGCTTACTTTCCTTGTGATAGCCATCGAGCTTGAAGTACTTATATCTTGCTTATCACTTGTGGTATATTTATCTTGTGCTATCTTGCTTAGCTTAATTTGTTGTTGGTGCACTTAGTTGAGCCTAGTGTATTTAGGTTTTGTGCGTGTAAAATAAACGTTAGTTTAATTCCGCATTCTATCAAGCCAAAACCGTAATAGTTTTGAAATTGCCTATTCACCCCCCCCCTCTAGGCAACATCTCTATCCTTTCAATTGGTATCAGAGCAATGTCTCTCCTTGTTTAGGCTTCACCGCCTAGAGTGTAAAGATGTCGGCTAGTAGTATAGTGCACAATGACACAATTATCTTTGATGGCACAAATTATGCTTTGTGGAGAAAATGCTTGCTTTGTAATCTTCGGACCATGTGTCCAAATATTGAGCGATTTCTAGATGTAGGTTTTTCTCCTCCTATGGATCCTCAAAATCTATCTTTAGAGGATGAGAAAAATTTACATCTCGAAGCTCAAGTATCTAATGAGCTTATTTTCTCTTTGAGCCCCACAGTTAATTTGTCCTTGACGATTGTAAAGCGCAAGTCGTCTCATGAGAAGTGGACCAAGCTTAAAGAAATATTTGGTGGTTCCATTTCTAATATTGTCGGTGGTTTCTCTGAGGAGATATATTTTCCTTCACATCATGAAGAGCTCCAAGTTGCTTCCACCTCCGGCCGCGATGAGTTCTCATCTTCACCCACTTCACCAATGTGTGGCAAGACACAAGGTAAAGATATGGTGAGTGGTGTTGGGAATTTCAATGTTGATATTATGCTCACTAATGATGATCCTTCATGTATATCCCATTGCAATGTTTCTTCTTTGGACTTAAGCACTTCTTGCAACAATAATGATATATCCCCTTGTGGTGCTAGTCCTTGTATATCATAAAGAAATTATTTGAGTACTAGTGTAGATGATATGCTTGATTTTCCTTGTTCCCATGAACAAAATGCTTCTATTTCCTCTAGTTGTTTATCTAACAATGTAGAGGAAATCAAACATTCTATGGAGTTGGAAATGATCATGAATGAAGATTCAAGAATATCCTCATCTTCATCCTCCCGTGCTCACATGTGTCTTATGGCAAGAGGATCAAAGGTATCTCCTACTTTGGATCCCAATATATCTTGTAAATATAATAACAATGATAATGATGATAGTGATGATGACATTGATGAGGATACTAGTGCTCTATTGCTTGAGTTGACTTTTTTGTGTACCTATCTTCGTGGTAATAATAAGGCCGTTACTTGTCTCAAACACGTTATGGACACCATAACTAAACAAACGGGAACCATAGAGGATTTGGATTTCCAACTTGATGATGTGAGTCGGAGATTCAATCTCCTTAAGCAAGAGCTTTCCGAGGAGAAGCACACTAATTGTCTCCTCACACAAAAAGTTGAATCTTATGAGCTTGAAAAGGAAAATTCCATTAATGATGCTTGTGATACTAACTCTACTTCTTGTGAAGCATCTATCCTAAAGGAGAATGTGAGCTAATGGCTCAACTCGAGTTGCTAACTAGCAAGTATAAGAAATTGGAAGAAAGTCAAGAAAATCTCTCGGGCTCTCATAATGATCTTCTAATCTCTTATGATGGGATAAAGTTAGCTCGTGAGGCAAGTATTACTAAGGTAACATCTTGTGAGCCTCTTTTGGACATTAGCACAACTTCTACTCAAAATGCTATTTTGCCATGTGCTAGTCCTAGTAATGCATCTAGACATACTATTGATAAACCTTGTGTTGGATTAATTGCTTTGCCTTATTGCTCTAACAATGAAGCTCCTACTTCCTCTAGTACTTGTATTTATACTAACCATGTAGAGGAAATCAAAGAGCTCAAGGCTCAAATTACTTCCTTGAGGAATGACTTGGAAAAGAGTCATGAAGGGAAATCCACACTCGATAATATCTTGAGTGTGCAAAAATCCCCTAATTATAAAAGTGGACTTGGATTCAACTCCAATAACAAGAACAAGTCCAATATAAACAAGAAGAAGGGCCAAAACCAAGTCAAGAATTCGGCCAAGATTATTTGCTTCAAGTGCAAGGTTGAATGACATCATGTAAGATCTTGTCCATTGAAGAAAAAGCACTTGAGTGAGAAGCAACAAGGGAAGCGGCCACAAGTTCATGTTCAAGCCCAAGTTTAAGTTAGGCCACTTCCGAAGAAAAATCAAGATAATGCTCCCCAAACCAAGAAATCAATGAAGAAGAGAAAGGGGAGCACTTGTTGCTACATATGTCGTGTGAAGGGGCACTTTGCCTCTTCATGTTCAAACGGTACCTTATCTAACCCGATCATTGTTGATGATGATTATTCTCTTAGGAAGGATAAGGATGGCAATGTGTTTGCCAAGTTTGTTGGAACTCAAAGTGGTGTCAAGAAAAGAACCATTTGGGTTGCCAAGCCTATTGTGACTAACCTCTTAGGACCCAACTTGGTTGGGGACCAACTAGCTCAAACTTGATCAATAGGTGTTTTTGGAGGGCATTGGAGACTTGGCTAACTCATGAAGAATTAAGGGATCTTCATATGTTATATTTGATCAAGCCAAGTACTTTGGATTATTATTTCCCTATCTTATATCCAATGTGCCTCTTCGCGGTAACTTGTACTTAACTCATTTATATTGTAAGTTACTTGCCCCTTTACATGTTTTGGTTTTGTACCAAGTATGTGTTTGTATTTGGTGTGCCTCATGCTTGATTATTTTGTGTATTCAAGTATGTCTAGGTGTTTGGCACATCATTTACTCGTGTGTTTTATTTTGAGCCTCTAATGCATCTTGATGATATCTTATTTGGCTCTTTTAGAGTGGTTAATGGAACATACCATTTTGGGGGAGTGACATGCCTTGTGCATCTCTCAAACCTTAAAATGTGGGTATGTGAGTACTACCACTTAGTATTGATATTGCCAGCTTATCTAGTCACTATGTGGTGTGCCATACTCATGAGAAATTCAAATTCTAAATGTCCATTAATTCTCTCTAGTTGAGGTTGCTTTGCCTCTTATTAAGAAAAAATGAATACCACATTATGGGGGAGTAATATGCTTCTTTTGCATATCACAATCCTAGGAAATGTGAACATATGAGGTAGTGCCACTTAGAGTTCATATTGTTGATTATCTTGTTTCTAGGTGGCATGTTGGCTCAAACAAGGTCCTATTTTTGGTAGAAGCTTTTATTCCTCGTATTTTGGTCTTTGTTTGAGTAAGAAATTCTTGGTGCGGTCTTTCTCAAATACATATCTCTATATCTTATTTGGGATACCATTTGCTTCAACTTATTCTAATCATTGCTTTGCATGATTTGTGACTAGTTGAAGCTATCAAGAATCTCTATCATTGCATAGTGCTTAATCTTTTTATTTCTATCCTATGCTTTTTATTATGAAGATTTATCTTTAATATTCGTGCAATATACCACCGGAAATCTATTCCAATACACTCATTGTCTTTGACAATTGATATACTTGTGTGTGGTAGCATTTGTGGATCATCTTCATTTTGGAGTTAACCTCTTATTGCCTTATTTTATTTCCAAAACTTTGGTGTGGCTCCCATTGTTCGGATGAATATGACTCAGATGAAGATTCTGGAAGTTCGGATGAGTCAGGTGATGGTTCGGGGAAAAGCGCTGAAGTCCGGTCTTCCTATAAGGGGACTGAAGCTTCCCAAGCCCAGGACGGAGTTCCGCGTAAAGCAACCAATATTCCAGATATCCCGGCTACTTCGGTCGATGCCGAGGTAACTTTGGCGGAGGTTCAGGTAACCTTGGAGACCCCTGCTCCTGAAGTTGTTGCTTCTACAGAGGCCGAGGTGTCTTTGGTGGTAACCGAGATATCCACTTTGGAAGCCCCTTCCCGTGCAATTACCGTCTCTCCTCCTGCCGATGACCCGGCTGTGGCCAATGCTTGAGCTGGAAAACTTCTTACTTGCTAAGTCCCCGGTATGCCGGGCGTATGTTGTTTCAAGACAATCTGCCCCTTTTGGTACTGTGTGATCTATATAACCTCAGAATATTTCATATGTTATGCTAGTCATTAAGTTGTTACCATTTTGGGTGAATTATTTAACGTGTATCACTATTTGTGATTTCTAATCTATAGGTTCGAAACAAAGAGATTTGACTATCCGAGTTTTTTGGAGATTACTAGTGATGTTTGAATATGAACGCTTGTGTCAATATACCACAATAGTCATAAAATATAATAGAACATGAGTCATCTTGCGTATGGTTCATTCTTAGTCGCTTTTCATGTGTTTGATTTTTCTTTGGCTCTTATCTTGCTTATCGTGAAGTACTTCTCTATACAAAAATAAGTTAGATATTTGGCCTTTGGTGTCAACACATTACTAATTCAAACTGAAGATTGAACATATAAGCCAGCCGACATATCGAATATATATCATAAGGATACATAGCATGGGGCAGTTCCCGCGTCACTACTCGTGTTGTCGAGGTCTCATTAATTGGTTCATTTCCAATACATCAACTACATAATGTAGGGATAAATAACATGGGGCAGTCCCCGAGTCATTGATTGAGTTTCCAAGGTCTCATTCATTGATTCATTTCCAATACATCAAATACATAATATAGGGATAAATAACATGGGGCAGTCCCTGAGTCACTGCTCGAGTTGGCGAGACTCCATTCATTGATCTATTTCTGACATACAAAGCCGACATATAATAATACAGGATGCAATACACTTTCTCTAAGTGTTGAATGGACGAAGTAAAGCTATATTCCATGGTATTTTTGACTCGTCTCCAGATTTGTCCGCCTTATTCTTCTCTGGTGCTTGAGCATCTATAAGGTAATATGCATCATTATGAAGTGCTTTGCTCACGATGAATGGGCCCTCCCAAGGAGGTGATAGCTTATGCATGTCAGCTGTGCATTGCATGAGCCGAAGGACCAGATCTCCCTCCTTAAAGACTCGGGGTTTACTTTCTTGCTATGGTAGCATCTGAGGTCTTATTGATAAACAGCTGATCAGGACAATGACAATTCTCTTGCCTCTTCTAATAAGTCAACATCGTCTTTCCGAGATACTTCATTTACCTCGGCTCTTATGTATTGGGTGACTCTAGGCGAATCGTGCACTATGTCGGCTAGAAGTTCTGCCCCATATACGAGAAATAATGGGGTGTATCCCGTTGATCTACCCGGGATGGTTCTTAAACTCCATAGCACGTCTAGAAGTTCCTCAATCCAACAACCCGCATGTTGGGGAGGTGACCTCGGATAGGGTAAGGACGGGGAAAGACAAAAGGATGTCCTCCGTACAGTTTCCGAGTTACAGTCTGAGTCGGCCGAATCCTATAGAGGTCGGCCGATATAGGAAAGGGCAGGACCCTTATAGTAATGGCAAGGCATTACTCGGCCGAGGTACTGCGTAAGTCGGCCGGGTTAGCCCGAATAATCTTAATGCAGGTGAAGGACGAGCCGAGTTACGTGTCACATCCCAAGATTTTCCAAATCTTGTAATGTGAAAATAAATGAATAAAATAAAACTTTGTTTGATTTTCAGGGCCAGAAGAAACTTTTTGAATTCAATTGGGACTTCAAAACCTATTTGGATCAAATAAAATCCTAAAGGAATTTAAAAGAGTAAACATTTGAGAAAAGAAAATAAAATGTTTTGGAAATTACTATTTTGGATCTTTTAAATAAAAGGTTTTGGCTTTCAAAAGAAAAAGTGGATTTATAATGAAGATTATTTTACATAGCCAAATTAAAATAACAAGGAATTAAACCTTGGCCAAGTATTTAAAATAAAACATTTTGTTATGAATAAAATAGCAAAGGTTTATTTAAATAAATTAATAAGGATTTAATATCCAACTTTATTTAATAAAAGGTTTTACCAATTTAATTGAAAAAACAAAACTTATTAAATTGTTTAAAATAAGTTTTCCAAATATTTATATTCACAAATAATACCTACTAAAGTGTTTTGTCTTTGTTTTAGATTTCAAAATAAATATCTCAATAAAACAAATCCTATTTGATTTGATAATAAGAGTCTATTATATTTAATTAATAATGGACTCTAAAATAAAGGGTTATTTATTTTAAAACAAATTTCCAAGTATTCTATACTTCCCAAATAAAACCTACTGATTGGTTTGAAAATATTTGGATTTAAAATGGAGATTTTATTAAATAAACCAAACCCTATTTTATTAATAAACCATGGTCCATTTTATTTAATTAATAAATGGAACCTAAAAAGATTTAAAATATTATTTTATTTTGGAAGTTGGTTATACTACTAAACAGAACCAAAAACTCATTACAATAGTTTGAATCGTTTGAATGGTTTGAATGTTTGAAATGTTGATTGAAAATCAAATCAGCAAATAGAAATAGAAAAGGAAAATGTTTCTGTACAAAAAAAAAGGGAAACAACAGCCCAACTACCCAATTTCAACTCATTAGCCCAAGCCCACCTCCCTCTCTCAGCGAAGTGAATCGTTTTTCACCGCAAAACAAACCCACGCAGTGTATGACAACTGGAGCCCACCTGAAGCTTTCCTTACTCGCTGACAAGCAGGCCCCACATCCCCAGCCATCGTCTTCAACGAGACACCGTCGCCCTGACCGTTCTGCAGAGAATTACTCGCGATTGATTGCACATGAAGGAGGCTTTGATTTCTTGTAATGACCACGCCTTAAAACGCCAAAGTGACTCCTCTCTGCTTCCCTCTGTTTTCTCCCCGAGCACGCCTCCAGCCGCCACAATCTCCTTGATCGCCTCGGCTCGACCACGTCTCGGCCAATTCAGGCCAGTCGCCACCCCTGCCTTCTCGAGCACCCTAGCAGCTTCCCACTCCCGAGCTTCTCCCGTGTCCTTCACTCGACCGCGGACGCCCCAGAACCTTGGCTTGGACTAGCTCTGAGCGCCGCCGCGTCTGTCTTCTTCTCCGGCGAGCTTCCCAGGTAAAATCCGGCCGCCCCTTTGCTTCTCGATCATGCTAGCATCTTCTCCTTGGACTTGCACACCTAATCGTGCCCTCCGTTTGGCTTCTCGTGATCGACAGCATCGCCTCCGACCGCAACCAGGACCACCTGACGCTGTTCGCAACTCCGACGAGGAATTACTGCAACCCTAGTGCGCCCCTTGACCAACCGCGAGTACCTTGAGCTTCGCCGTGTCCTCCTGAGCCTGGTGAGCATCTTCTTACCCTTTCTTGCTTCCTGCCTCGCCAGCACCGCCGCCAACTGGTCGCTCCGCCACTCGCCGTCGACATTCGCCGCCAGTTCTTGGCAAGGCAATAGGCACCGTTCGATTCAGATCGAACGAATACGATAGATTCACTTAAACGCGAAAGGGTACGTCTCCAGAGCCGCACAATTCGTTTAGATCTAACGCACAGCAGCCCACAATCCACCCGAATCGGTATCGACAAATAGGAAAGTGCCGCGTGTCACCTGTCTGTTTAAAAACAGAAATTGAAAACAGATTTGTTTGGATTTTTCAAACCTTTGTAACTTTCAAACCACACGTCCAAAAATTACAAATTTTATATCAATGGATTCAGGAGAACAAGCCCTAGCCAACCATGCCCTTGGTTTAGTAAATAGTAACTGCTAACTTTCTTGTTTTTGCAGAATCAAATGTATGCTTGTTTGGAGTATAAAAATTGTTTAAAATTGATTTTAGGGTTAAAACTTTTGAAAAATGGTTTGTTGTGACCTTACTGACCCTAGGAACCAACCCTTGGTGTTAAAAATGATTTTTGAAAGATTTAGGTTGGATTACTTGACTTAGCCATTTTCTAGCCAAATAAAAAGAATGGTTTTTGTTATAAAAATGTTTATGGAAAGGAAACTTTAAGAAAATGGTTTGATCAAACCCACTGACCCAAAACACCAAGTTTTGCAAATTAGCAACTCATTTGGTGAACAACTTAATAGTTTTGCCTTCATAAAAACATTTTTCACCACATGAAATGATGAATGGATTTAAAAATAGTTTTTGGACAAAACCCTCTTGCTAATGACTTTGCCACTTTGGTAAATGACCAATTTGGATCTTACAAAGTTTAGAAACCCCATAGAGACCCCTTTGCAAAATAAAACTATCTTGTGCATGCTCCCATGCATGAATTGGTTTCCATTTTCTTGTGTGTGTGAATTTGTTTGAGTGACTATTGGTTTGGAATGTAAATTGAATTGGTGTTTGCTGATTGACTTGTAGTGAAGTGTGAGACTAGCAAGATCAAGGAGTGAACCACCATTCCCTACCAAAAAGGAAAGTGATACTTCATACTTTATGTCCCATTACTTTCTCTATGCATTAGAGATTTTACTAAGTAAAACTTGCATGGATTTTGCTAAGTATAGACCTTGCTATAGTAGAACCTAGTAGATGAATCCTTAGTAGGATTTTCCTAAGTTAAGATTCTTACTACTATCAAGCTTAGCCGAGCTAATAGAAAACTTGGGTGGAAAATATATTCACACTATGGAAAAATCTCTAAGTCTGAGGACTTATGTTTTGTTTAATAAAACAACTAAGTTAATGAACCTCCTGGGTGGAATGGAAGGATTGGGATATGTTGAGTGGTTCACAAGGCCATGGACTTGGATTGTGTATCTCACTTGTGGATGGCCACCCAGGAAACAAAGGGGTTTGAGATGTCAAATGTTGAGAAGCTTCAAGTGCAACCACTTGGAAATATGGGCTCTACCATGATCATATAGGTTGCAAGAACTTAGCCAAATGGACAGTGGGTGGTAGTGTTTGATAGGTTGGAGCGCGTCCATTTTGGTCTAAGGGAAGGCTTCTGAAAGATTTTGTCTTGGGAAACCAAGTCTTGTGGGTAAAGTGCACCACCTCTGCAGAGTGTAAAATCTAAGTACTTAGCCATGTCCCTGGTAAAGGACAATTTGAGCATCAAGACATGGAAGAAATCAAGAATATCATCATTCAAATTTCTAAGTTAAAACTTGTGGTTTGAACAAGGGTTGTTTGAAATCTTAAATCTTTGATTGGTAGATGCCTTGGAAAGGATCTTCAGTCTTTGATTGAGAAAAATGATTTTGACAAGCAAAAACTTAGTATTTTCAAATGTTAAAGAAAAATCTATTTTGAGCAATGCAAGCCTCAACTCCACTTAGCCAAATGCATATAGATGATAGACTCCACTATACTACCATAGTATCACTTGCCAATACAATTCAAATGTATTGACCCTTGTGGCTGTAACTGTAATGTTGCAGGTTTGATAGATTTTAGTGAAGATTGTTTGATTAGGATTACAAAGCCTACAACCAACATCTGCCTATGGAACTTTGAAGATGAAGGACCCATGACTATAAATACTCCGCTGCAATGTAATGTAATAGCCAAATGAGATATGTAAGATGTAATAAAATTATGTTATTCCTGGTTATAAAGTTATATTATGACCTTTGTTTCTTGATATTACATCTAAACTGTGGATGCTAGCTATTGATCCAGGGACTAGCATTGTAAAACACAGGAGGCTCTATCTTATATTAGGTTGAGACCCCGACAGATGGTATCAGAGCATTGTGTTGCCTGTAGTATTTGTAAACCTAGGATTGGACAAAACCCTAGAAGAATAGGAGTTATATATTTTGATCCAAAACTTATTTACAAAAACACTTGTAAACTCTTTCCTCAACCATTTTGGTTTCAACTCTACATCTCTTCAATTTCAACCTGATGGAAAAACCTACCCATGGCCAAGGACTACACCATGTGCAAAGGATGATTTCAACATCTTCAACTATAATGACTTCAACTTCTTCAACTCTAATGACTTCAACTTCTTCAACTCTAATGACTTCAACATCTTCAGCATATTCACCAAGGACTTCCAACCTGGAAATCACTAAGGACTACAAGTGAAACAAGGAGGTCTTACTTAAGAGTTAGAGACTAAGGGAATGCAAAAGTTAGAAGGAGCCCACATCACTTGAAGTATTGTGACCAAAAGTTTTTCCAAGGAAACCATGATCTCTTACAAAAAGAATCATGAAGGAAGGAAATATCACAAGTGAACCATATAGATGGACCACCATATTTTAGTTAAGACAAAACCACCAACTTATGTGGTGTAACAAAAATATTTTGTTGCCTAAGTATGTGCTTGAACCTTGTTTGAGTGAAATGTTTGTTTGTGATTGCTTGCACATTGCTTGTGTGAATTGTGATGTGTGTGATTAGAAATATTTCCTTAGAAATATCTTGCCTATTCTAATTCCAATTCAACCCAAACAGATGACTACTCCAAGAGACTCCAACATCAAGGTTGATGACACCAACACCAACCAAGCTGACAGCATGAAAGAGCTCATAGCAACCCAAAACCAGTTGAGCCAAGAGACAACTCAGCTTTTAGCCAACAACAATGGACTAGACCCGGCCATACAAAGGATTTTGAAACTTCAATCCCAAATGTTGGAAGGATTGGTTACTCAAATGGTCAACATGGGAGAAAACTTTTCCCAAAGAGCTAATGACAACAAGGATGACAAAGATGTTATTCTAGAAGGAACCCAAGCTAGCAATGTTTTTAGATACAAGGATCATGCATCCAAGGAGCATGAAGATCAATGCCCCAAGAAGAGAGAAAGATCTCCCACCTATGAAGAACATGAACTAGAAGAACTCCTAGCTTTGGAGAGACCCAAAAAGAAGAAAAAGGACATAAGCCAAGTGTAATGTTTCAAATGCAAAGAGATGGGACACTATGCCAATGAGTGCCCAGAAAAGAAGAAGAACCAAGGAAACAAACAAGAGACAGTAATACCAAAGAAAAAGAAAGATATTAGCCAAGTGATGTGCAAACACTGCAAAGAGTTAGGACATTATGCAAACAATTGTCCAGAAAAGATGAAGCATAAGATAAACCAGCCTATTAGGGATCTCAGCCTTGTCACATGTTTCAAATGCAAGGAACTAGGCCACTATGCCAACAATTGTCCAGAAAGGATGGAGAACAAGTTAAACAAGTCCATGAAGGATCTCAACCTTGGCCCATGAGTCAAGCATGACTCAATTCAAATTTTCCCAGGATCCCAAGAAGGACAATATGTAATTTTGTTTGAAAATTTTTAAGGGTGGTAGTACCCTAATTGTTTTGAACTTGCTTGTAACCCCAGCCTTCCCAAATCTCGGGACGAGATTTATTTTAAGGGTGGTAGCCTGTCACATCCCAAGATTTTCCAAATCTTGTAATGTGAAAATAAATGAATAAAATAAAACTTTGTTTGATTTTCAGGGCCAGAAGAAACTTTTTGAATCCAATTGGGACTTCAAAACCTATTTGGATCAAATAAAATCCTAAAGGAATTTAAAAGAATAAACATTTGAGAAAAGAAAATAAAATGTTTTGGAAATTACTATTTTGGATCTTTTAAATAAAAGGTTTTGGCTTTCAAAAGAAAAAGTGGATTTATAATGAAGATTATTTTACATAGCCAAATTAAAATAACAAGGAATTAAACCTTGGCCAAGTATTTAAAATAAAACATTTTGTTATGAATAAAATAGCAAAGGTTTATTTAAATAAATTAATAAGGATTTAATATCCAACTTTATTTAATAAAAGGTTTTACCAATTTAATTGAAACAACAAAACTTATTAAATTGTTTAAAATAAGTTTTCCAAATATTTATATTCACAAATAATACCTACTAATGTGTTTTGGCTTTGTTTTAGATTTCAAAATAAATATCTCAATAAAACAAATCCTATTTTATTTGATAATAAGAGTCTATTATATTTAATTAATAATGGACTCTAAAATAAAGGGTTATTTATTTTAAAACAAATTTCCAAGTATTCTATACTTCCCAAATAAAACCTACTGATTGGTTTGAAAATATTTGGATTTATAATGGAGATTTTATTAAATAAACCAAACCCTATTTTATTAATAAACCATGGTCCATTTTATTTAATTAATAAATGGAACCTAAAAAGATTTAAAATATTATTTTATTTTGGAAGTTGGTTATACTACTAAACAGAACCAAAAACTCATTACAATAGTTTGAATCGTTTGAATGGTTTGAATGTTTGAAATGTTGATTGAAAATCAAATCAGCAAATAGAAATAGAAAAGGAAAATGTTTCTGTACAAAAAAAAGGGGAAACAACAGCAGCCCAACTACCCCAGCCCAACTCAGCCCAACCGAGCCCACCTCCCTCTCTCAGCGAAGTGAATCGTTTTTCACCGCAAAACAAACCCACGCAGTGTATGACAACTGGAGCCCACCTGAAGCTTTCCTTACTCGCTGACAAGCAGGCCCCACATCCCCAGCCATCGTCTTCAACGAGACACCGTCGCCCTGACCGTTGCAGAGAGAATTACTCCGGCGATTGATTGCACATGAAGGAGGCTTTGATTTCTTGTAATGACCACGCCCCTTAAAACGTCAATGACTCCTCTCCGTTTCCCCTCTGTTTTCTCCCCCGAGCACGCCTCCAGGCCGCCACAATCTCTCCTTGACTGCCTCGGCTCCGACCACCGTCTCCGGCCAATTCAGGCCAGTACACGCCACCCCCTGCCTTCTCGAGCACCCTAGCAGCTTCCCCACTCCCAGAAGCTTCTCCCCGTGTCCTTCACTCGACCGCGGACGCCCCAGAACCTTGGCTTGGACTAGCTCTGAGCGCCGCTGTCATCTTCTTCTCCCGAAGCTTCCTGTAAAATCCGCCCCTTTGCTTCTCGATCATGCTAGCATCTTCGCCTTGGACTTGCGCACCTAATCGTGCCCTCCGTTTGGCTTCTCGTGATCGACAGCGTCGCCTCCGACCGCAACCAGGACCACCTGACGCTGTTCGCAACTCCGACGAGGAATTACTGCAACCCTAGTGCGCCCCTTGACCAACCGCGAGTACCTTGAGCTTCGCCGTGTCCTCCTGAGCCTGGTGAGCATCTTCTTACCCTTTCTTGCTTCCTGCCTCGCCAGCGCCGCCGCCAACTGGTCGCTCCGCCGCTCGCCGTCGACATTCGCCGCCAGTTCTTGGCAAGGCAATAGGCACCGTTCGATTCAGATCGAACGAATACGATAGATTCACTTAAACGCGAAAGGGTACGTCTCCAGAGCCGCACGATTCGTTTAGATCTAACGCACAGCAGCCCACGATCCACCCGAATCGGTATCGACAAATAGGAAAGTGCCGCGTGTCACCTGTCTGTTTAAAAACAGAAATTGAAAACAGATTTGTTTGGATTTTTCAAACCTTTGTAACTTTCAAACCACACGTCCAAAAATTACAAATTTTATATCAATGGATTCAGGAGAACAAGCCCTAGCCAACCATGCCCTTGGTTTAGTAAATAGTAACTGTTAACTTGCTTGTTTTTGCAGAATCAAATGTATGCTTGTTTGGAGTATAAAAATTGTTTAAAATTGATTTTAGGGTTAAAACTTTTGAAAAATGGTTTGTTGTGACCTTACTGACCCTAGGAACCAACCCTTGGTGTTAAAAATGATTTTTGAAAGATTTAGGTTGGATTACTTGACTTAGCCATTTTCTAGCCAAATAAAAAGAATGGTTTTTGTTATAAA
Source organism: Avena longiglumis (assembly GCA_030063025.1). Lineage (NCBI taxonomy): Eukaryota > Viridiplantae > Streptophyta > Magnoliopsida > Poales > Poaceae > Avena > Avena longiglumis. The sequence goes on along the minus strand of CP125979.1, from coordinate 417,569,938 downwards.
AATGTTTATGGAAAGGAAACTTTAAGAAAATGGTTTGATCAAACCCACTGACCCAAAACACCAAGTTTTGCAAATTAGCAACTCATTTGGTGAACAACTTAATAGTTTTGCCTTCATAAAAACATTTTTCACCACATGAAATGATGAATGGATTTAAAATAGTTTTGGACAAAACCCTCTTGCTAATGACTTTGCCACTTTGGTAAATGACCAATTTGGATCTTACAAAGTTTAGAAACCCCATAGAGACCCCTTTGCAAAATAAAACTATCTTGTGCATGCTCCCATGCATGAATTGGTTTCCATTTTCTTGTGTGTGTGAATTTGTTTGAGTGACTATTGGTTTGGAATGTAAATTGAATTGGTGTTTGTTGATTGACTTGTAGTGAAGTGTGAGACTAGCAAGATCAAGGAGTGAACCACCATTCCCTACCAAAAAGGCAAGTGATACTTCATACTTTATGTCCCATTACTTTCTCTATGCATTAGAGATTTTACTAAGTAAAACTTGCATGGATTTTGCTAAGTATAGACCTTGCTATAGTAGAACCTAGTAGATGAATCCTTAGTAGGATTTTCCTAAGTTAAGATTCTTACTACTATCAAGCTTAGCCTAGCTAATAGAAAACTTGGGTGGAAAATATATTCACACTATGGAAAAATCTCTAAGTCTGAGGACTTATGTTTTGTTTAATAAAACAACTAAGTTAATGAACCTCCTGGGTGGAATGGAAGGATTGGGATATGTTGAGTGGTTCACAAGGCCATGGACTTGGATTGTGTATCTCACTTGTGGATGGCCACCCAGGAAACAAAGGGATTTGAGATGTCAAATGTTGAGAAGCTTCAAGTGCAACCACTTGGCAATATGGGCTCTGCCATGATCATATAGGTTGCAAGAACTTAGCCAAATGGACAGTGGGTGGTAGTGTTTGATAGGTTGGAGCGCGTCCATTTTGGTCTAAGGGAAGGCTTCTGAAAGATTTTGTCTTGGGAAACCAAGTCTTGTGGGTAAAGTGCACCACCTCTGCAGAGTGTAAAATCTAAGTACTTAGCCATGTCCCTGGTAAAGGACAATTTGAGCATCAAGACATGGAAGCAATCAAGAATCTCATCATTCAAATTTCTAAGTTAAAACTTGTGGTTTGAACAAGGGTTGTTTGAAATCTTAAATCTTTGATTGGTAGATGCCTTGGAAAGGATCTTCAGTCTTTGATTGAGAAAAATGATTTTGACAAGCAAAAACTTAGTATTTTCAAATGTTAAAGAAAAATCTATTTTGAGCAATGCAAGCCTCAACTCCACTTAGCCAAATGCATATAGATGATAGACTCCACTATACTACCATAGTATCACTTGCCAATACAATTCAAATGTATTGACCCTTGTGGCTGTAACTATAATGTTGCAGGTTTGATTGACTTTAGTGAAGATTGTTTGATTAGGATTACAAAGTCTACAACCAACATCTGCCTGTGGCACTTTGAAGATGAAGGACCCATGACTATAAATACTCCGCTGCAATGTAATGTAATAGCCAAATGAGATATGTAAGATGTAATAAAATTATGTTATTCCTGGTTATAAAGTTATATTATGACCTTTGTTTCTTGATATTACATCTAAACTGTGGATGATAGCTATTGATCCAGGGACTAGCATTGTAAAACACAGGAGGCTCTATCTTATATTAGGTTGATACCCCTACATTACGCGAGGCGGAGCCGAATGATGCGAAGCTTGCAGGAGAAGGAGAAGGCTAAAGTCAAACTCTAGCCGCGGGCTAGGGAGAATATGAGCGGAGCCAAGCGCAAGGGACAAATGCGCAGAGCGACAGAGGGGCAGAAGGAGGTCACGGAGGTGATAGTCCTGAAGCCCGAGGCACGCGGGAGGGGCCCTCTGGAACCTTGCCGTTGTTAGAAGGGCGACAGGGAAAGGAGGCCGCCGAACTACTATTTTGGGACAAGCATATTCCTCAAATATGCTTGCCACGTCAGCCCTAAAGGAACCCAAGGCTCTCCTTTATAAGGGGAGGCTAGGACCATGAAGAGGGCATCGGCTCATTTAGGACCGTTAGCCTGGTAAAGTTCTTCCTTTCTCCCTGTATGCAGCTCAAGGAGCACTTGTGGCCCAAGGAAGGAGAATTAAAGATCTTTGCCTTAGTCTTTTGTGTGTAAAATCAACTGCATCTTCCCTCCCCAGATCCCACTAGCATCCATTGGCCCCATACTTTAGCCTACCCATGGCATCTGCCGTGCCACCACCACGACACCGATCTTTGGAGTGGTTCTATGAGCCAAGGTTTTATTCCGGATAATACAAGTCCATTTGACCTTTCCACTTGTCCATTTGACGCTGGATGTGCTACTGATGCAACATCGAACCTTATGCGCTTATCTCGGCAGAATCGAGCAAACGCTCCCTCAGCAAAATTTGTGCTATTGTCTGTAATGACACTGTGTGGGTATCCATACCTCAGAATGACATCTTTAAGAAACTTCACTACTGTGGTCCCGTCAGATTTTCTTATTTGCTTTACCTCTATCCATTTCGTGAACTTGTCCACCATGATTAAAATGTGAGTCATGCCGCCGTGAGCTGGTTTAAACGGACCTACCATATCCAGGGACCGTACAAAAAATGGCCAAGTGATGGGTATTGTTTTTAACTCGGAAGAAGGCATATGTATTTTACTGGCATATCTCTGGCAACCATTGCACCTTGCTACCAATTCTTTTGCTTCATTTAACGCACGTGTCCAATAAAATCCGTGTCGGAATGCTTTGGCCACAAGGGCTCTGGACGAGGCATGATGCCCACATTCCCCTTGATGTATATCCAAAAGGATTTCTTGTCCTTCCGCCGGTCTAACACATTTTTCCAGCACATTTGTTACACTCCTCTTATAAAGTTCATTTTTTATTATCGTGTAAGCCTTTGCCCTTCTTACTATCTGCCTAGCAAGTACCTCATCATTTGGTAGGGTCTCATCTTTGAGGAATAGAAATATTGGTTGTGCCCATTCTGGCATGTCGTGCCAGGGCAATTGTTTCATCAATTTCCATTACTTCTCCCGACATAATTTCTTCCGAATTTCCTAGGATAGTCCTTGGGTTTGACGAGTCAATCCCCGGGTTATTCGACTCAATTCCCTTATCAATTTCCATTGGGAAAAACTCGGATTTTTGATCTGACGAGAGACAGATTGATTTAGACTGTGGATAAGGTAAGATTGATGGCTTTCTTAGGTGTTCTAGGGCAATACCGGGTGTAATCGTCTGTCTGGTCGATCCGAGCTTTGACAGGGTATCCGCAACATCGTTTACCGCCTGAGGTATATGATGAAATTCACACCCATCAAAATAACCACTAATCTTTTGTACATGAAACCTATATAGTGCCATGTTTGCATCCAATGCATCCCAATTTCCTGATACCTGCTGGACTACGAGGTCTGAATCACCAAAGCATAAAATCTGATGTATGCCAATTTATTTCGCCATTTTTAGGCCATGGTCAAGCGCCTCATATTCGGCTACATTGTTTGATGCAGCAAAGTGTATTTGTAACACATACTTCAGTTGATATTTCTTTGGATATGTTAATCCTATTTCTTATCCTAACCCATTTCTTAGTTTGGATCCATCAAAATGCATCGTCCAATAATTTGGATCAGGCAGCAGGGGTTCATACTGCAGTTCGGCCCAATCGACAAAAAAGTCGGCCACTGCCTGAGATTTGATTGCATCTCATCTATCGAATTGTGGAGCATAAGGGATAGCTCAAATGCCCATTTTGCTATTAGTCTGCTGGCATCTTTGTTGCTCATTATCTCGGCTATTGGTGCCTCGCAAATCACTTTTATGGGGTGTTCCTCAAAATAATGCTTAAACTTTTTAGCCGACATATATACTCCATAAGCCATTTTCTGGTGATGTGGATAATTTTGCTTCGAGGCAGACAATACCTCGCTTAGGTAATAAACTGGCCTTTGCACCGACTTACCTTCCTCATTTCGCTCGACCACTATCACAACGCTTACAACTCGGTTTGTTGCTGCTACATAGAGCATCATAGGCTCTTTTGATAGTGGCGAGGCTAAAATTGGCATTGTGGCTAGCATCTTTTTTAACTCATGGAAAGCATTATCAGCCTGAGGTGTCCAGGTAAATTTATCGTACTTTTTTCATCAACTGATACAAAGGCAATGCTTTTTCACCTAGCTGACTCATAAACTGACTTAAAGATGCGAGGCATCCAGTAAATTTTTGTACATCATTAAGGCACTTCGGCAGTTCCATCTTTTCAACTGCCCGAATTTTAGTCGGATTTGCCTCTATGCCTCGGCTAGACACAAGGAAACCGAGTAACTTTCTAGCTGGTACACCAAAGATGCATTTTCCGGGTTAAGCTTCATTCGAAATCTTCTTAGATTCATGAATGTCTGTCGGATATCTTTTAGGAGAGTATGCTCTCTTTGGTTTTTATTACCACATCATCAACATATACTTGAACATTTTTTCCAATATGATCATGCAAACATTTTTGCATACATCTTTTGTACGTGGCTCTTGCATTGCGCAGACCGAATGGCATGGTACGATAGCAATAAGCCACATACGGGGTGATAAACATAGTTTTTATTTGATCTGCTGGGTTTAATGGTATCTGGTGGAAACCAGAATACGCGTCTACAAATGGTAACAGTTCACATCCTGCGGTTGAATCAATAACTTGATATATCCTAGGCAAAGTAAACAGATCCTTGGGACACGCCTTCTTAAGGTTCGTGTAATCGATGGACATACGCCAAATGACGGCTATGTTCGGATCATCTTCTTCTTTTCAACCAACACTGGATTAGAAAGCAAATCTGGATAAAGCACTTCCATAATAAACCCGGCTGCAAGGAGCCGAGCTATTTCATCCCCTATGATTTTTCTCCTGTCTTCGGCGAAGCAGCGGAGAGGTTGCTTCACCGGCCTTGCTCTTGGCCTTACATGCAAAGAGTGCTCAGCCAAATACCTCGATACTCCTTGCAGATCTTGGGTAGACCATGCAAAGATATCCTGATTCTCACAGAGGAAGTTGGTGAGCTCGCTTTCCTATTTATCATTCAGGCCGGCACTAATGGTGATTGTGCGCTCTGGGAACTGATCATCAATCTGGATCTTCTTCGTCTCCTTAGTCGGCTGGAAAGACACACTTCCGTGTGGGTTAGCAAGTGTCGGCATGTTAAGCTATGCCGACAGAGCCAACGCTGCGACCTCCTGACTTCTCTTTTTCTCCCTTGCGATCACCAAAGACTCGGCCAGATTTGATCCGGCCGAGGCACACTCCATCGATATCCTGTAATCTCTATCTACTGTGATTACTCCTTGTGGTCCTGGAATCTTCATCTTCAAGTAACCAATGTGACAACTGGCCATGAACTTTGACAATGTTGGTCACCTGAGTAGTGCATGGTAATACCTCTCTAGATCCACCACCTCAAACTCCAAATTTTCTGCTCTGCAATTCTCCCTTGTGCCGAATAAGACGTCTACTCGGACTTTCCCAATGGACTCGCAGGACAGTGCTGGGACTATCCCATGAAAATTTGTCTTGGTTGACTGCAGCATATTCGGAGAAATGTCGAGTTTGTGCATCGTATCCTTGTACATAATGTTGATGTTGCTGCCGTTATCTATCATCATCTTTGAAAATTTCACGTTAATACTGGGTCTGACAAACATTAGGTCCAACACCAAAGCATACGACCTGGGATTTGGCATGATCTTGGGATGATCCCTGATGCTCCAAGTTATCTCTTGATCTTACCAGTTCATATACCTCAGAACCGCTGGCATTACTGCGTTCACTTCTATATGACGGTGTTGGACGCTCTGTCTGTCTTGCTGTTCCATGGTGAATAAACAGTATGACTGATGGTGCTCTCTGTACTCATTTCGCCCATTGTTACCAAGGTTTGATATGTTGGAAACATATCTATAATTTTTGATGCTCCATGCTTGTTTAGTATCTACTTTGCTTTACTTGTCCACACTTTGAGGTGTTTTTTACATGTTTTCTGGTACTAACCTACTAACAAGTTGCAACAGTGCCAGATGCCCGTTTTCTGCTGTTTTTGGTTTCAGAAAAGTTAGTAAATAAATATTCTCGGAATTGGACGGGAAAAACGACAAATCCAATTACTTTCCGTGGGGAACAAGAAGTCTAGAGGGGAGTTGGAGGGGCCAGCCAGGGGGGCCAGACCCACCCCAGGTGTGGGTGGGCCCAGCCTATAATAATCCCCGATGCGTAAACCTGGTACCGATCAAAATCCACGGTTGCCTATAGCCTCCGCCACCATCGTCCCTAGATCGGGGGATCTGAAGTTCTTCCCAGCACCCTGCCGAAGGGGAGATCATCTCGGAGGCCTTCTCTCCGGTATGATGCGTGAGTAGTTCCACCTTGGACTATGGGTCCATGTAGTAGATAGATGGTTGTATCTCCTCCTTTGTGCTTTCATGTATAGATATTGTAAGCTCCGTTCATGATCAAGATCTAATCTATTTGTAATCATGCATGTTGTGTTTGCGGGGATCCGATGGATATTGAGATTATTATGTTGGTTTGATTAATGGTTTTGAATTTATGATTCTATCATGTCTGTGTTGTTTGTGATTTTGCATGCTCTCCGTTGCTAGTAGCTATCTTGGACAAGTAGTTGCTAGTGACTCCAAGAGGGGGTATTTATGCTCGATAGTGGGTTCATGCCTCTAGTTTCCAAGGGAAGTGAAAGAAATCTCTTCGGTTGTAGATGTGATGTTGCCACTAGGGAGAAAACAACGGTCTATTGTTCATGGAAGAAATATCCACTTTTAAGCAAAAAAGTGAAGAAAGTTTTAAGGAAGCTTGGTCTAGAATCTCTGCTTTCCAGAGGGAAACTGAGCCCGAGGTAAGCCTCGGCTTGGTTATTGATAGTTTCTACCGCGGTATTGCTCTTCGTTATAGATATGCTTTGGATGTTGTGGCTGAGAAAGATTTTTTGCTTTGTACTGAGGATGAAGCTTTTGATGCCATAAGGAAATTAATCATGATCTATGGTACACCTGGCAAGTCTGATTCCTCTTTCACAAATATGTTTGCTAGGTTAAACACTCTTGAGACTAGTATTGCTTCTATGAATAGTTGCTATCACACGCTTAGGGCTTACCATGATTATGTTCCCATGAATTTTTAGCCTTCAAAGTGGTTTCCCACAATCAAAATCTCTATAAATACTACACCTTTTTATGCTCGCTGTGATATCATGTCTGAATTTTTCCTCATGCCTAAATATATTTATGATTCCTTGAGTATTTGGGGGCTTACTGAAGGAGGAGAGGAAATATCTCTTACCAAAAATCCCACTATATTGCCCATTGGAATAGTTGAAGGTGTGTTTACAAAAATCTCAGGGAAAATGGTGTCTACTGATTATCTTGTTATTGAATGTGTAGGCAAAGGACAGATCACACTTGGAAGATCCCTACTAAAGCACCTTGGAGCGGTAATAGATGTGGGAAAAGGCATTATGCACTTTGATCCTGTCACATCCCAAAATTTTCCAAATTTTGAAATGTGAAAAATAAATAAACAAATAAGCAATTGTTGATTTTTAGGGTGAGAAGAAACTTTTTGATTCCAACTGGAAACATCAAAACCTATTTTGATCAAATAAAATCCTAAAGGGATTTAAAAAGATAAACAAATAATAAATAAAATTATGATAGTTGGATTTACTATTTTTAGATCTTTTAATAAAAAGATTTGTTTTCAAAAGAAAAGGTGGAATTATAAATAAGGATTATTTAATAGAGCCAAGATTTTGAAATAAAATATCTCTATTTGATCAAAGAGTAAGGGTTTATTTAAATAAAATAATGAGGATTTATTAATATCCAATTTTATTAAAGTAAAGGCTTTTCCATTTTAAATAAACATTAAAACTTGTTAATTTATTTTAAATAAGTTTTCTAAATGTCTTTGTTTTTCAAATAAAACCTACTGAAATGGTTTTCATATTATTTAGATTTCAAATAGAGTTTTTAAATAAATTAAATCCTATTTGAATTAAAGACTAAGGTCTATTTTATTTAATTATTAATGGATCTTAAAAAGAATAAAAATTATTTTGTTTTGGACTTTGATTTGTGATGTTAAACAGAATTAAAACCTACACAAAGTTTGGCAAAGTTTTGAATTCATTTGGGTGTTTGAATTGCTTGAATAAAATCAAATCAGAAATTCAAAAAGGAAAAGGAAAAAGATTCTGTATAAAAAAATGAAACAAACAGCAGCCCAACCCATCTGGCCCACTAAGCCCAGCAAGAGCCCACCCGGCATACCTCACTGAATCGTTTTCTTTCACTCAATCTCGCACCCGCAGAGTCACAGACAGGTGGCCCATTTCCCTCTCTCTCTCTCCCTCGCTGACAGCCAGACCCTACTGCCAGCACATCATCGTCTTCACCGCGACATTTCCTCCTCGCCGTTTCTTCCCTTTAACTCCGATGATCAATTCGTGTTATTTCCTGCGTTATTGTCACCCCCGACCACGCATACTTAAGCGCCCGCCTCTCCTCAACATTTCTCCTCACTCGCCCCTCCTTCTTTGCCCCAGGGCTGCCCCGATTTCCTCTTGCACCGCCACTACTCCGGCGAGCGTCTTCGAGCAATTCCGGCCACACCCCGCCACCTCTCGCCTCCCACTGCACACGAGCTGGTTCTCCATCTCCAGGCACACCTGCCGGTTCCTCCCACACGCCCGCGCGTGCCCCAGGAGCTCGCCTCGGTCTGCCTCTGAGCATCGCCGCCCTCTGCCGAATCTCCGGTGAGTCCTAGCCCTCAACCTCATGAGCGCCTCGAGTTGCGACTTACGCCATTTGGTTCGCCTGTCTCCCGTGCATCTCCAGGTGCCCTCCAATAATCCGCGTGTGGCCTACAAGCTCGCCTCCGACTTCAACAGAGAGCATCCGTCGTCAGGAGCTACTCCGGCGAGCAATCCCTGACATCACCGTGCGCCCCTTGGATTATTACGACCACGTCGAGATTCTATGCACCCTTGCGAACCCTATGAGCATCTCCTCTCCCTCCCTTCCTTCCTGCTTCACCAGAACCACCGCGAGCAGAGTCGCGCCGCCAGGCAATGGTCTGGCTACTGTGAGCCGTTAGATTGCCATCCAGTGGCTAGGATATAACAACTTAACGAAGGGGTATCAGTTGATCTACACCGTGTGATCTAAATGAGATCCTACGGTCTGTAACAGTCGATCCAACCGAATCGTTTTCAACCAATAGGAAACAGCCACGTGGACAAGGTTTAGATTAAAACAGAAATTTGAATCTGATTGATATGCAAACTTGTAAAATTCATAACTTTAATTCTACAAGTCCAAATTTTGCAAATTTTATATAAATGGATTCAGCAGAACAAGTACTTTGCAACCATGAACTTTGTTTAATGATTTGCTTCTGGTAAATTGGTTGAATTTTCAGAAACGTGTGTAGGCTTATTTTGAATATAAAAATTGTTCTAGATATAATTTTAATGTGAAATCTTTGCAAAATGGATTGTTTTGAACCTACTGACCTTAGGAACCAACTCATGGATTTAAAAATGAATTTTGTGAAGATAAGGAATAAATAATTGAATTAGCTCATTTCTAGTCAAATAAAAATGTTGATTATGATATAGAAAAGATTTCTGAGTGAAAACTTTGGGAAATGTTTTGATTAAAACCTTCTGACCCTAAACACCAAGTTTTGAGAATTAAAATATATTTGGTGAACTCTTTAAAGAATATTGCTTTTCTAAAAGCATTTTCAACCACATAAAATAGTGATTTGATTTAAAAATGGTTTATAGATAAAACCTTTTGCAAATAGTTTTACCACTTTAGTAAATGACCACTTTGAACTTTATAATGTTTAGAGCCTAGTAGAAACCACTTTTGCAAATAAAACTATCTTTTGCATGCTTGCATACATGACCTTGTTTCTATTATTTTATGTGTGATAAATTAGTTGGAATGCTAGTTGAATTTGTGTTTTCTTGATTGATTTGTAGTGAAGTTAGAAGAGTGTGATATTAGCAAGATCAAGAAGTGAACCAACATTCTCTACTAAAAAGGCAAGTGACACTATCATCCATGTCCTACTATTTTCATTACACTTCGTGGATTTTTGTAACATGCATGATAAGGACTACTATATTTTATGCTATGCTAAATCCTAATAGGATACCTTATATCTCCCTTAGTGAAAACATTGTAGTTGTAGTATGCTTAGCCCAGCTATATATTTGGGATGGGATACATGGTATGATTATATGAAGAGTTGAAAAGATATATGTTTTATATAATAAACAAGTACTCAATGAACCACCTGGGTGGACAAGGATACTCAAGGTTGGACAAGGTGTCAACAAAAGGAACCATGTTTATATGGCTATCTCTTTTTGTTGTGCACTAGAAGAAAACCACCCAGGGACTTAGAGATTGAACATGTTTCTCGTAGAGTGGCTTCCGTGTACAGCCACATGCTAAATGGGCTCTGGCTTAGTCAACTACATAGTGGAAGACCCATGCATTGGCATCTTCAGGTTAACTAGAATTGTGTAAGGGAACTTGAAACCCTACATTGGTGCCTGGATGACAAGCTAGCATTGTGTATTGGGAGGACTTCTATGGAAAGACTTTGTCACATTCTCAATCTGCCAGTACTCCATCTTGGTGAGTACTTATCCAGCGGCCACTGGTGGCATCAATATGAGATTGTGTCATGTGGGTAAAGTATACAACTTCTGCAGAAGATCAAAATTCTAAGTACTTAGTCGTGTCCCTGGTTATGGACAATACTGAGTAACTAAGGCCTGAAGCTATGGAAGATCTCGACATTCCAATTTCTCAAAGTAAAACTTGATGGTGACAACAAGGGATTTGAAGCACTTGGAATTTTCCAAGAAGTTTAGAAAGATTTGACAAAGATCAAAAAACTATTTTGAAAAGATAGGACAAAACTATATTGCTTTCTGCAAAAGAGCCTAAACCCTACTTAGCCAAATATGCATGTAATGATAGGATCCACTTATTTCTACATAGTAGTGAAACTTGCCAATACAATTCAAATGTATTGACCCTTGTGGCTGCAACTTATTATGTTGCAGGTTTGTTTGATGTTAGTGAAGTGTGATGATTAGGATTACAAGTCTACAACCAACATGATTGCCTGTGGCACTTTGAAGATGAAGGACCCCATTCTAGAGTTATTTCTGCTGCATTGTATTGAGATAGCCAAATGAGCTATGTAAGATGTAATGAATTATTTTATTCCTGGTTATAAAGTTGTATTATGACCTTTGTTTCTAGATATTACATATTAAATGTGGATGCTAGCTATTGATCCAGGGACTAGCATTGTAAATACAGGGATCTCTACCTAATTAAAGGTTGGGAACCTTACAGATCCTCTGGTAAGCAATCATATCTTCCCTAAAGAGAAAAAGAAAGGTAAGAAAGGAAGGAACAAGAGGGGAAATTCTTCATTTGAAAATACTTGATTCTTCTTCCTTCTTGTGCCTAACTTAAAGGCGTTAAAGAAAAGTACTTGTTGGGAGATAACCCAAGAGTTTCCTTGAGTCTTAGAAGTTATTACTTCAGTAATGACATCTACTTATCCTTTTTGTTTGCTTTTTGTGCCAATAATGACCTCTAATGAGAGGGAAGTAAGATTTGGGGATTTGCTATCCTGAAACAGATTTTTGTCCTCCACCAAAAAAATTCGTGAGGAGGCTCTGTAAATCGGATTGAGCTCAAAATTTACGAATACATCCTCCAATATGTTAGATAACTTTCGTTAGTTCAACACTTTTTGATTTCAGCAACAGAAGATGTTCGAAAAAATCAGTTTCTACCTGCTGGTCTGTTTTGAAAGATTTCTGCCATTATTTGCATTTGCTTCTTATTGATTCCTTTTTGAGTTTTCTTTAGGTGAATTGAGCTTTGCGAAGGAGTTACTATAGTAGCTTGTGTTTTTAGTGAAAAGTATTGTTGTTCCAAAGCTTTGCCAGAGGTCTAATATCTTTTGAATACACTAATGTTGCTAATGAAGATTGTGTGAAGTTTTGTATGAAGAAAAAATTTCAGGTGTGGAGAGAGAATGATGCAATAAGATGAAGAATGGACAAAAGCTCAAGCGTGGGGATTCCACCATGGTGTCACCTGAAGAAATATCCAAGAGGTACAAGAGTCAAAGCTTGGGGATGCCCAAGGCATCCCCTTCGTCATCAATAAAAAGCTCAGGTCTGTATAGACACTTCATTTTTATTGTTTCATGCACAGTTGTGTTGTCCCTGGAGCGTCTTAGTTTTCGTTTGCTTTGCTTAGTTTGTTTAGTTTTCTAAAGTAATTTGGACCCCCGTTCTCGCTATGTTGTTTTGCAAATAAGTTTCTTGGTGTTTGGAAAGGAGTAGTAAGTTCTTGATTGAAGTGCAAGAGGAGCTTGCATTGACTGTGACTTAGACTTTAGCATGACAAGCTAGGTGTTGTTTTAGCATTATGCTTAGCATGACAAGCTAGGTGTTCTTTATTGTAGCATGTCTTGTTCCAGAAAATTGGGATTGCTTAGTGTGCCTTGAAAAAATTATGCGTTGCATGCAAAAGCATAGTATTGTGGTATTCTCCTTTGATTCTTTGCTTGGGTTGACTTGGCACATGCTCACACCATGTTATGACTATCACAAGTCACCATTAGCCTCTATGATCATTTCGTCCTTGACTTGTAGTACCACTCTTTGCTTTGATTAGTATGCTTTGTTGCACTGCATGTTTTTGGCCATTATGCTCTCTTAGTTGGCTGCTCCCAGTATTTTGCTAGCCTCCACTTGTATGAGTAAGTTCTACTCATGCCTCCAACTCCCAAGAAACCAAGTTTTCCAAAAGTGTCCACTATAAACTCCTATGAATGGTGTGTTACACCATTCCAAGTATATTCTTGTTTTCAACTATCTTACAATTAAAAACTATTTTGTTATGTGAAAACTTAGTGATTAAATCCCTCACGAACTTGATGGCACACTTTATTATTTGCCCCTAATAAACTTGAACCATTGTGACAACTTTGTTGTATATGCTTGCACTTATAAGTTGGAATTTGCAGAACCGTGCTGTCACGGGGAACATTTTCAACATTGCACTTGTACTTTATACTCAGTTGATATCATGTTCTTTTGTCTATGGATGTCACCGGTGTGAAATAAATAGGGAACTTGTAAGTCCATGGAGTTTGTATCCTATGTTAGAGAAACGCCTAGGCCGCTAGCCTAAGCCATGCCTAATCATGGTGGAAACTTGCAACATCACCATAATGAGCTATCTATGAAGCATCCTCAATAAAAAGCTATGCATATGGTAAATAAAAAGATTGTTGAGATGCTCATTGTCTGCTTGCCTTGTCATTTTGGTTATGGGAAAGCTCCTGTACCATGTGCAAGGGGTACCCCATTGGCGGTTCTCAATGATATGCAAATACTTATAGTGACAAGAACTTACCTGGACCCAAAGTTGAGTATGCATGAGGTGTGGCCCTCGTATTCAAGGGACTCGAGATTGCCAACTTATACTTCGTCAAGCATATACTCCATCTTTGCCACTTTAACCTTAACCACTTCAAGATGCTTATGATAGGGGCAATGAGGGCTGAAAGCTAATAAGTACCATAATTTTTGGAAGCTCTTTTTGAAACTTGTAATCCCTGCTTCCTTTGCAAAAGGCCTTTCTTCCACAACTATTGAGTCTCCACCTTCTACCTTTAGGCACCATTAAGAGAGCATAGTTGTCATCCTATGTGCAGTGTTCCAAAGCTTATTGATTGATACATATTGTGATATTACTTGTTCTTGTGCTATTTGTTTCTAGTCACCCTTGTGAACTTTGCAGGTGTCCTATGCATCTATTTGCTACTCTATGAGGGACAAGATGATTGCCACTATGCTATGTTTTCTGCATGTGAAACAAATAAACGTTTTTCAATGCATGTTATTCATGATCTTTGTTTGTAGACTTTCATGTTGCATGCATAGTTACTATGTCCTATTGTTAGAACTCCATCTTTCATGCACATGTTTTAGATTTCTTTGATCCCAGCTTTCAATGCTTGCAAATGGTTGGATCTTTATTGTGAGGGTGCATGTCACCAAAAAAATATTCTGTTTATCACTTACCTACTCGAGGGCGAGCAGGAGTTAAGCTTGGGGATGCTGATACGTTGGAAACGTATCTATAATTTTTGATGCTCCATGCTTGTTTAGTATCTACTTTGCTTTACTTGTCCACACTTTGAGGTGCTTTTTACATGTTTTCTGGTACTAACCTACTAACAAGTTGCAACAGTGCCAGATGCCTATTTTCTGCTATTTTTGGTTTCAGAAAAGTTAGTAAATAAATATTCTCGGAATTGGACGGGACAAACGACAAAATAAATTATTTTCTGTGGGGAACAGGAAGTCCAGAGGGGAGCCGGAGGGGCCAGCCAGGGGGGGCAGACCCACCCCAGTCCCCAGGCGCGGGTGGGCCTAGCCCCGCGCTTGGCTAGGGTTTGGCTACCCTGGCCGCCTCCTCGGCCTTCCCCTTCGCCTATAAGAAGCCCCCGATGCAGAAACCCTGGGTACCCGATAAAAAATCCACGAAACGGTCTGTAGCCACCGCCACCATCGTCCCTAGATCGGGGGGATCTGAAATTCTTCCCGGCACCCTGCCGGAGGGGAGATCATCCCGGAGGCTTTCTCTCCGGTATGATGCGTGAGTAGTTCCACCTTGGACTATGGGTCCATATAGTAGCTAGATGCTTGTATCTCCTCCTTTGTGCTTTCATGTATAGATCTTGTGAGCTCCATTCATGATCAAGATCTAATCTATTTGTAATCATGCATGTTGTGTTTTCGGGGATCCAATGGATATTGAGATTATTATGTTGGTTTGATTAATGGTTTTGTATTTATAATTCTATCATGTCTGTGTTGTTTGTGATCTTGCATGCTCTCCGTTGTTAGTAGCTATCTTGGCCAAGTAGTTGCTAGTGACTCCAAGAGGGGGTATTTATGCTCGATAGTGGGTTCATGCCTCTAGTTTCCAAGGGAAGTGACCGAAATCTCTTCGGTTGTAGATGTGATGTTTCCACTAGGGAGAAAACAACGGTCTCTTGTTCATGGAACATGTGGACTGTTTACCTTACACACTTTTCTTAAAGCAGTTGTCTGTTGCTTGCAACTTAATACTAGAGGGGGTTCGGATGATAACCTGAAGGTGGACTTCTAGTCATAGATGCAGTTGGATGGCGGTCTATGTATATTGTTGTATTGCCCAATCGAATCTCATAGGATCTTTCTGACTAGTAATTGCATTATTATGCCTTGCTCGCCTCACAATTGCCTCATTGTAATTTGTTTACCCTTCATGCCATATTGTTTATCTAAGGAGAGCACCTCTAGTGAACTATGGACCCCGGTCTAATCTTTACCATTGATACATCTTCCACTGCTACTTGTTTACTTGCTGCAAACCATTGCCTTCCACACCATACGTTTAATCCTTTGTTACAGCAACCGGTGAGATTGACAACCTCATTGTTAGTTAGGGCAAAGTCTTGAGTTTGTGTTGTGCAGGTCTCCGTGTTGCTTGAAACACCTGTGTGACGTTTCCTTCCTCCTACTGGTTCGATAACCTCGATTTCTTACTGAGGGAAAACTTGCTGTTGTACTGCTTTATACCTTTCTCTTGGGGTTCCCAACAGGCTCACATAAGCTGTGCAAGCCATCAGGGTTGCCTCTGTCATCTTGGCCTTGATTTGCCACATGGTGAACCACATCCCTCCAGTCATGATTCTCATACCACGGAGGTGGTGGGGGTAGCATCAACTGTTGCGCGTTTCCTCCTGTGAGCTGCGGTTGCTTCTGAAGTGCCTGCATCATCGCCGAGTTTCCCATTGCATTCTTCATCCAGGCACACTGGCGAGTTGTGTGGTTGGCTGGTTTTGCCGGGTTTGGCGTGTGGAATTTACATGATTGATACAGCACCGACTCAAATGTGTACTTCGGCCTCTCCTGTCATTGCTACTTTTTTTCAGGAGTCCATTGCTTCTTCCCATCATTTCTCGGCGTCCATTGCCGAGGGCTATTTTTCTGGCACTGGTTGGTTCCTACCCCTGGCTGATCCTGAGCCACGGATGTTACCTGATTCGAACTGTATCTATAATCCGGCCTTGATGCGTGTTGACGCCCTGTTGGGAAACCCCAAGAGCAAGGTATGATGCAGCACATCAGCAAGTTTTCCCTCGGTAAGAAACCGAGGTTATCGAACCAGTAGGAGGAAGGAAACGCCTCAAAGGTGTTGCAAGCAACGTGGAAACCTCCACAACACAAACTCAAGACTTTGCCCCAACTAACAGTGATGTTGTCAATCTCACCGGTTGCTGTAACAACGGATTAACTGTATGGTGTGGAAGGTGATGATGATTTGCAGCAAGTAAACAGTAACAATGGAAGATGTATCAATGGTAAAGATTGGACCGGGGTCCATAGTTCACTAGAGGTGTTCTCCTTAGATAAACAAACATGGCATGTAGGGTAAACAAATTATAGAAGGGCAATTGACAGGACTGAGCAAGGCATAACAATGCAATACTAGACAAAAAGATCCTATGAGATTCGATTGGGCAACACAACAATATACATAGACCGCCATCCAACTGCATCTATGACTAGAAGTCCACCTTCAGGTTATCATCCAAACCCCCTCCAGTATTAAGTTGTAAGCAACAAACAATTGCTTTAAGCAAAGTGTGTAAGGTAAACAATCCACTTGTTCCATGAACAAGATACCGTTGTTTTCTCCCTAGTGGCAACATCACATCTACAACCGAAGAGATTTCTGTCACTTCCCTTGGAAATTAGAGGAATGAACCCACTATCGAGCATAAATACCCCCTCTTGGAGTCACTAGCAACTACTTGGCCAAGATAGCTACTAACAACGAAGAGCATGCAAGATCACAAATAACACAGACATGATAGAATCAAATAGACAAAACCATTAATCAATCTGACATAGTAATCTCAATATCCATCGAATCCTACAAACACAACATGCATGATTACAAATAGATTAGATCTTGATCATGAACGGATGTCACAAGATCTATACATGAAAGGACAAAGGAGGAGATACAACCATCTAGCTACTACATGGACCCGTAGTCCAAGGTAGAACTACTCACACTTCATACCGGAGGCTGGCATGATGAAGAAGAAGGCCTTCGGGATGATCTCCCCTCCGACAGGGTGCCGGGAAGAGCTTCAGGTCCCCCCGATCTAGGGACGATGGTGGCGGCGACTACAGATGGTTTTGTGGAGTTTTGATCGGGTGACTAGGGTTTTTGCGTCGGGGGCTTCTTATAGGCAGGCGGGGCAGGGGGCCACCAGGGCATCTGCAACCAACCAGGCGTGGGGTGGTCCCACCCATGCGGCCAGGGGGTGTGGCCCCCTGGTGGGTCTCCTCCGTCTCGTACTCCGGCTTCGTGTTCCCCACGGTAAAATATTGACTTTGGCTTTTGTCCTGTTGAATTCCGAGAATATTGATTTTCCGCCTTTCTAGAACCAAAAACAGAAGAAAATAGGCAACTGGCATTGTGGCAGCTTGTTAATAGGTTAGTACCATAAAACATATAAAAACACCTCAAATTGTAGATAAAGCAAAGCAAAGTAGATACTAAACAAGCATGGAGCATCAAATATTATAGATACGTTTCCAATGTATCAAGCATCCCCAAGCTTAACTCCTACTCGTCCTCGAGTAGGCAAGTGATAAAATAATAAATTTTGAGGTGACATGCACCATCAAAACCAAGATCAAACCATTTGCAAGCATTGAAAGCTGGGATCAAAGAACTCTAAACATGTGCATAAAAGATGGAGTTCTAACAATAGGACATAGTAACTATGCATGCAACATGAAAGGCTACAAACAAATATCATGAATAACATGCATTGAAAAATGTTTGTTTGTTTCACAAACAAAAACATGGCATAGTGGAAATCAGCTTGTCCCTCATAGAGTAGCAAATAGATGCATAGGACACCTTCAAAGTTCATAAGAGTGACTAGATACAAGTAGCACAAAAACAAGCAATATCAACAATATGCATCAATCAATAAGTTTTGGGACACTTCACATAGAACTAAGAATGACAACTATGCTCTCTTAATGGTGCCTAAAGGTAGAAGGTGGAGACTCAATATAATGGTGGAAGAAAGTCCCTTCATAAAGGGAAGCAGGGATTTCAAGTTTCAAAAAGATCTTCCAAAAATTATGGTATTTGTTAGCTTTCATCCCTCATTGCCCCTATCATAAGCATCTTGAAGTGATTAAGGTTAAAGTGAACAAACTATGGAGTATATGCTTGACAAAGTATAAGTTGGCAATCTCATGTCCCTTGAATACGAGGGCCGCACCTCATGCTACTCAACTTTAGTCACCTGTAAGTTCTTGTCATAGTAACTACATGTGTATCATAGAGAACCGCCAATGGGGTACCCCTTGCACATGGTACATGAGCTATCCCATAATCAAATGACAAGGCAAGCAGACAATGAGCACCTCAGCGATATTTTTATTTACTATGTGCATAGCTTTTTATTGAGGATGCTTCACGGAATTCTCATTATGGTGATGCTGCAAGTTTCCACCATGATTAGGCATGGCTTAGGCTAGCGTCCCAGGCGTTTCTCTAACACAAAATACATAACTCCATGGACTTACAAGCTCCCTCTTTATTTCACACAGGCGACATCCATAGGCAAAAGAGCATGATATAAACTGTGTACAAAGTACAACTGCAATGTTGAAAACGTTCCCCATGACAGCATGGTTCTGCTAATTCCAACGTATAAGTGTAAACATATACAACATAGATGACACAATGGTTCAAGTTTATTAGGGGCAAGGAATATAAAGTGTGCCATCAAGTTTGTGAGGGCTTTAATCACTAAGTTTTCACATAACAAAATACTTTTTAATTGGAAGATAGTTGAAAACAAGAATATACTTGGAATGGTGTGTTACACCATGCATAGGATTTTATAGTGGACACTTTGGAATAACATGGTTTCTTGGGAGTTGGAAGCATGAGTAGAGCTTACTCATACAAGTGGAGGCTAGCAAAAGACTGAGAGCAACCAACTAAGAGAGCAATAATGGCCATAATCATGCAGAGCGACAAAACATTACTAACCAAAGCATAGAGTGGTACTACAAGTCAAGTACTAAATGATCATAAAGGCTATGGTGACTTGTTAATGGTCATAACATGGTGTGAGCATGTGCCAAGTCAACCCAAACAAAGCATCAAAGGAGAATACCACAATACTATGCTTTTGTATGCTAAAACAACGCATGATTCCTTCAAGGCACACTAAGCAATCCCAATTGTTTGGAACAAGACATGCTACAGCAATAATCACGAAGCATAAGGTCAAAACAACACCTAGCATGTCATGCTAAAATCTAAGTCACGGTCAATGCAAGCTCCTCTTGCACTTTCAAGCAAGAACTTTCTACTCCTCCCAACACCAATCGACTTATTTGAAACAACACAACGAGAACGGGGGTCCAAACTACTTTATTCAAGCAAACTAAACAACTAAGCAAACCAAACGAAAACTAAGACGCTCCAAGAACAACACAACAGTGCATGAAACAATAAAAACGAAGTGTCTAGAAAGACCTAAGCTTTTTATTGATGAAGAAGGGGATGCCTTGGGCATCCCCAAGCTTTGACACTTGTACCTCTTGGATATTTCTTGGGGTGACACCGGAGTGGCATCCCCAAGCTTGAGCTTTTTTCCATTCTTCATCTTATTACATCATTCTTTCTCTACACCTGAAATTTTTCCTTCATACAAAACTCCACACAATCTTCATTAGCTACATTAGTGTATTCAAAAGATAATAGACCTTTGTGTTTAGCTTTGGAACAGCAAAACTTTTCACTAAAAACACAAGCTACTGTATCAACTCCTTCAAAAAGCTCAATTCCCCAAAAGAGAACTCAAAAAGGAATCAATAAGAAGCAAATGCAAATAATGACAGAAATCTGTCAAAACAGGTCAGCAAGTAGAAACCGATTTTTTTGAAAATATTCTGTTGCTCAAATAAAAAAGTGTTGAACTAATGAAAGTTAGATAACATACGGCGGGATTTATTTGTAAAATTTAAGCTCAATACGACTTACAGAGACTCCTCACGAATTTTTATGGTGGAGGACAGAAATCTGTTTCGGGACAGCAACTCCCCAAATCTTACTTTCCTCTCATTAGAGGTCATTCTTGGCACAACAGTCAACAAAAAGGATAAGGAGAGGTAATTACTGAAGTAATAACTTCCAAGACTCAAGGAAACTCTTGGGTTATCTCCCAACAAGTACTTTTCTTTAACGCCTTTAAGTTAGGCACAAGAAGCAAGAAATCAAGTATTTTCAAATGAGGAAGCATTACCCCTCTTGCTCCTACCTTTCTTACCTTTCTTCTTTTCTTTAGGAAAAATATGATTGCTTACTGGAGGAGCAAAATGCATAATTCCTTTTTCCACATATATTATAGCTCCAAGGTGTTTCAATAGGGATCTTCCAAGTGTAATTTCTCCTTTGCCTACACATTCAATAACAAGATAATCAGTAGACACCATTTTCCCTGAGATTTTTGTAAACACACCTTCAGCTATTCCAATGGATAATAAAGTGGAATTATTGGGAAGAGATATTTCTTCTCCTCCTTTATAAAGTCCCCAGAGACTTAAAGACTCATAAATATCTTTAGGCATGAGGCAAAATTCAGACATGATATCATAGCGAGTATCAAAAGTTGCACTATTTATAGTGACTTTGATTGTGGGAAACCACTTTGAAGGCTCAGAATTCATTGGAACATAATTATGGTACTCCCTAAGTGTGTGATAGCAACTGTTTAAGACAGCAGTACTGGACTCAAGAGTGTTCAACCTAGTAAAAAATATCTATGAAAGAGTTATCAAACTTGCCAGGCATATTATAAATTATGATCAATTTCTTTATGGCATCAAAATATTCATCCTCAGTACATAGCAAAATATTTTTCTCATCCACAACATCCAAAGCATATCTATAACAAAGAGCAATACCGCGGTCAAAGCTATTAATAACCAAGCTAAGACTCATCTTAGGCTTAGTTTCCCTTTGTAAAGCAGAGATTCTAGACCAAGCTTCTTTGAAACTCTCTTCACTTTTTTGCTTAAAAGTGAAGATCTCTTCCATAGGTGTCACAGAGATTGGATCAAAACCAGACATGGTAGCAACTAGGGCAGGAACTAATTTTTTTGTGTTTTTTATAAGAGAAAGCAAACCAAACTAAACTAATTTTTTTGGAGTTTTTGATAAAAAGAGGCAAACAAAACTAAGCAAAAGAATCTAAGCAAACTAAAAACAAAGTAAAGAGAAAGGTTGAGGAGGACTCCCCTTGTGAAGACGTCCTTAGCCTCCCCGGCAACGGCGCCAGAAAGTCTTGATGCGTGTTGACGCCCCATTGGGAAACCCCAAGAGCAAGATATGATGCAGCACAGCAGCAAGTTTTCCCTCAGTAAGAAACCGAGGTTATCAAACCAGTAGGAGGAAGGAAATGCCTCAAAGGTGTTGCAAGCAACGTGGAAACCTGCACAACACAAACTCAAGACTTTGCCCCAACTAACAGTGAGGTTGTCAATCTCACCGGTTGTTGTAACAAAGGATTAACTGTATGGTGTGGAAGGTGATGATGGTTTGCAGCAAGTAAACAGTAACAGTGGAAGATGTATCAATGGTAAAGATTGGACCGGGGTCCATAGTTCACTAGAGGTGTTCTCCTTAGATAAACAAACATGGCATGTAGGGTAAACAAATTACAGCGGGGCAATTTACAGGACCGAGCAAGGCATAACAATGCAATACTAGACAAAAAGATCCTATGAGATTCGATTGGGCAATACAACAATATACATAGACCGCCATCCAACTACATCTATGACTAGAAGTCCACCTTTAGGTTATCATCCAAACCCCCTCCAGTATTAAGTTGCAAGCAACAAACAACTGCTTTAAACAAAGTGTGTAAGGTAAACAATCCACTTATTCCATGAACAAGAGACCGTTATTTTCTCCCTAGTGGCAACAGCACATCTACAACCGAAGAGATTTATGTCACTTCCCTTGGAAACTACAGGCATAAACCCACTATCGAGCATAAATACCCCCTCTTGGAGTCACTAGAAACTACTTGGCCAAGATAGCTACTAACAACGAAGAGCATGCAAGATCACAAACAACACAGACATGATAGAATCAAATAGACAAAACCATTAATCAATTTGACATAGTAATCTCAATATCCATCGGATCCCCGCAAACACAACATGCATGATTACAAATAGACTAGATCTTGATCATGAACGGAGCTCACAAGATCTATACATGAAAGCACAAAGGAGGAGATACAACCATATAGCTACTACATGGAACCGTAGTCCAAGGTGGAACTACTCACGCTTCATACCGGAGGCTGGCATGATGAAGAAGAGGGCCTGCAGGATGATCTTCCCTCCGGCAGGGTGCCGGGAAGAGCTTCAGATCCCCTTCGATCTAGGGACGATGGTGGCGGCGGCTACAGACGGTTTCGTGGAGTTTTGATCGGGTGCCTAGGGTTTTTGCATCGGGGGCTTCTTATAGGCGAAGAGGCGAGGCAGGGGGGGCACCAGGGCGGCTGCACCCTCCTAGGCGCGGGATGGGCCCACCCGCGCGGCCAGGGGTGTGGCCCCTGGTGGGTCTCCTCCGTCTCGTACTCCGGCTTCGTGTTCCCCACGGTAAAATATTGACTTTGGCTTTTGTCCCGTTCAATTCTGAGAATGTTGATTTTCTGCCTTTCTGGAACCAAAAATAGAAGAAAACAGGCAACTGGCACTGTGGCAACTTGTTAATAGGTTAGTACTAGAAAACATATAAAAACACCTCAAAGTGTACACAAAGCAAAGCAAAGTAGATAGTAAACAAGCATGGAGCATCAAAAATTATAGATACGTTTCCGACGTATCAGGCCTGTCATCTCTTCTTCTACTTCGGAATTCATTCCTCCTGGATAATCCTGGGCCATCACGAGTGTAATGGTCATGCTGCTCATGATGTCCTGTGGACATAAGCTCGGGCTCAGTCGGATCACCCAATGCATATGAGTCGCTATTTTGATTATCTTGGCCAGTGTAGTCGGCATATCTTTTTGTAGCCTTTGCCATAACACACTCGCATATCTGCAACCTTGTGCAAACCAAGCAATCACTTGTGACTCAATCACCCCTTCGCAAGAGTTTCTAAGGTTACACCACCATGTCAGGAATTCTCTATCAGTCTGATTCGGTCTTTGCTTGAACATTGCCAGCTATTGAGGCATATTCGGCCTCTTGTATGTGCTGGTGAAGTTACTGACAAACATCTCCTCATAGTCCAACCAGCAATTGATACTGCCAGCTGGTAAGTTATTCAGCCACACCCTGACCGGTCCCTCCAATATCTGGGGTACATATCTCACAGCCCATATCAAATCCCCCCTGCAATTTTCACTGTTGTGGCATAATCAATCAACCAGTCTTGTGGTTTGGTACTTCCGTTATATATTTGTGTGCCTCTCGCCAGCTGGAACTTTGGGACAGGTGGCTCGCACATAATTTGGGGCCCAAAACATGCTGGATCAGGAGGACCTTTCTATTCTAATAATTCGGACCGGTACAACCTATCAAGTTTTAATCTCGCATCAATCGGCGGCAAGCTTCTGTATGCAGCTCTTTCTTCCACCAGATGGTGGTTCTGCCCGGCAAATCCGACATTTTCCATTTCGGAATAACCATCATTGTATTTGTTCTGCACCGGGTTATGTGGAACATGTCCTATGTCCCTTCCCTGTCGGGGTTCATGATCTTGCGGGTGGTAATGTCTCCCTTCAGCCGGGTTATTATTCTCGGATTTCCTCTTCCGAGGTTCCCATGCTCTCTATTTCCGTGACCAAGGTTTTTGTCACCACTGTTACCTCGTCTTCCATTGCCCCTGTTTTCATTTGCCTTTCCGGCCATTGTCGGATCATATGGAACAATCTTCTTGTTCCTTTTTCCCGAGGTCACTGCCTTATCTTTTCGTAATCTATTTCTGGGTGAAGATGCCATCGCAGCTGATAATGCTGTGGCAGCTCCAGCCGAATGAACCAAATGTGAACCTCCTGGCTTTGCCGGATTAGCCCTGAGTATCTCCTCATTTTGCTGGTTCGTGATGCATACCAGCTCATTCACTCTTTCTTGTTTCTTTTGCCGGGCCTCTCCGGTCAATCCCTCCAACTCTAAAGCTGCGGCATTTGCCGCCCTGAGGTTCTTTGTCGGGGTACTATACCCCGGCAGCCCCAGGTCAGCCGAATCACCCTATTGAGATTCATGCTCCTTGTTAATATCACTAAGGAGGTTCTTTCCTTTCATTCTCAGATCATCCATCCGAGTAGGAGTGGTGTCTAGCTTGTTCGCCCTAGCATATTCTCGCAAGGTCCTATTAAAGGACTCTTGCAGTGCAGATACTTTCTGAGCCTCTTCTAACATTTTCAACCTAGTCTCTTCTAACTCGGCCTGTGCATTTGCCGGGTTTACAATAGGTGCTACAGGTGTTGTTAGGTTGTCTATGGCCGCCTGCAAGATATTCTACGACCTTTCCAGAGGTGGCCACCTTACTCTAGCTGCCTTGGGGGTTACCTCGTGCACCTCGGGTGCATTTGCTGCTGACGGATTTGCTACTGCCTGCTTTGTGGCTGCCGACTTGGTCGTTGCCGGATCTGCCGTCATCGGGTTCTTGCTTGGTCCAGCTCCTGCTCCTGCTGTTGGTGCTGGTGCTGTCATCATCACCTCGACGCTGCCTGCAGGGCGAGCGTTACGTGGGTCGCCTGCAGCGCTGAGGGGAGGCTCTCCCGCGAGGATGACTCGGGGCAGGTAGACGCGAGACGTGTGGACGCTGATGTAGATCTTGTGGGCGCCAAGGTTGATGAATACGCCGTTGCGCGGGGGTGGCCTCGCTTCGAAGCTGCCAGCGTTGTCGCTGACGTAGTCCCAGATGTCGAATATCTGGACTAAGCTAGAGACGACGCGCTCGCCTATGTCGATGAAGTTTCCCGTCCGGATCTTGACTCCAGCTAGCACCGCTGCTGGCCCCACGGTGGGCGCCAACTATCGTGGTGGTTACACTGCAGATGCCATGGGTAGGCTTAAGTTTAGGGCCAATGGATGCTAGTGGGATCCAGGGAGTGAAGATGTAGTGGTTTCTACACACAGAACACTAGAACTTGATCTTTATTCTCCATAGACTGAGCTACACTTCCTTCTCGAGCTGTTTGAGCGAGAGGAAGAAGAATCTACTACAGTGCACGGTGAAAAAAAAATCGATCCCCTCCCCAGGAAGCCCTGCCCCTCCTTATAAAGGAGTGGCCTGGTTCCTTCTAGGGTTGACGTGGACAAGCATATTCGTGGAATATGCTTGTCCAAAAATAGTAACTCGGCGGGCTTATTTCCGTGTCCCCCTTCTATCGATGGCAAAGACATAGAGTCCACCACATGTGCGCCTCGGGCCTAAGGACTGTCACCTTCGTGACCTTCTTCTCCTCCTCTGCCGCTCTATCTCTTGTCTGTAGCGCTTGGTACTGTGAAGGATTAAGGCCTATACTTTTTTGTGATCCCTAATATTTTGGTGTGTGTTGATCTTACCTCGCGGGGTATATATATGATACAATTAATGGAGGGGGTTGGAGTAGAAGAAGGTTCTAGTTCTATATCCTAATCTCAGTAGTAGGAGTATTCTAACAACAATGATTCAACTATAGATTCGTAGAGAGATTGATATACTACACAATAGTTTCAAGTTCAATTATTAAGAAAATAAATTTGACCATCTTTGATATACTACACAATAGATTCGTAGAGAGATTGATATACTACACAATAGATTCGTAGAGTAATTGGCATGGGGCGGCTGGAATTATTAAAATTGGCTAACATGTATATCCATTTTCAATTCCACGTTTGTTTCAGAATTCAATACCGAATTTATCTTTATATTTGTAAAATGAATCCAGCATTTTCAGTTTTGTCAGGATTCGCATATTTTATGTGCATTTTTTATTTCCCGAGTATGAATGTGGAACAATTTGAATCATTCTTTCCAAATTCGTGGCAGAAGGACCACAAAGGAAAAAAAATGTGTTTTCTAAGACGTGGTAGATGGCAACCTTCTACGACACTCACCGGACAATTTCATGGATGATTTTTTCCATAGTGTGGGATGCACCGAGGGTTGGCCACGGGCCGAGGTGGGTGAGCTGCGCGCTTTGTTGCCGAAACTGATCGGGACGGCACGAAATACCAATTTTCACCTCTAAGAGCATCTTCATTCATTGGATGTTTTCGTACCGAAATGCAGAGCTAAATTTTGGACGAATGCAACTTTTGGTTTAGGAATGGCCGAATTCCCACTTGCGTTCCGGGGTGGGGTTGTCAGGCAGGCGTGTTTTCGCTAAATTCTGTGACATTTCATCATAATTCGGCTCAATTTTTTTATAATCGCGATAAGAAGATAACAAAGAACGAAAAAACACAGCAACGGGACATGATTTAACGGGAAAAATCTCTTCAACAAAGAGAGAAAAAAACCACGGGTGCCAGCCAGCAAAAGTTTACTATAACGGATAGTGTTTACACAATGCCGAGGATTTTACAGATGCAAATTATCCCAGCCAACGGCTTACAAGAGGTATAGATATGATTTGCCCCAAGCCTCCGGCGATGGGCCTCGTTCCGCTCATCATGAGTTAGCCTCTTTACTGAATTTGGATCATACTTCAAAAAATTCACATAGTTCTGTCTAAAAATGAATACAATGCATTGTTCGGCATAAAATTAAACACAACATAGTTCGGTATAGAATGAAAAATACAACATAGTTCGGCATAGAATGAAAAACACAACGTAGTTTGGCATAGTTCGCCCAGATCATCCTGCAGCTATGTGTTGCCTCTGTGTATCCATATGATCTTGACCAGATCATCCTACAACTGTTGATGCACTTTCGGGTCTCAGATCTCCTGATGCATAGCGATGAAGGAAACCCATGATGCCGACACTTGGTGATCTTGCTCTGCAAGAAGCCCCTCTCTATAGTATGGCTCCTCCTGCTCGACCACATCCACTTGATGCTTCCGCTCATCCTCAATGAGCATGTTGTGCAAGGTAACACAATAGTTCATTATTTTCCACATCTGATATTTCAAACAGGTCATGGAAAGGAACCGAACAACTATAAATATCTGTTGGAGCACACAAAATACCCGCTCCACACCCTTCCTGCAAGTTTCTTGTTCCTTCGCAAACTGGGAATGCTTGGGAATATGGAGCTTGAGATAGCCTTCACAAATTTTGACCATATGCCATCTGCAAGGTAGTGGTGCTCATTGATCTCAAAGTACACCAGGGAAGCAATGACCCTCAACAAGGTTGATGAAGACAATAGAGGACCGGAGGACATTGATGTCGATCCTTCCATACCAAAGAAGGAGTGCCAAATTCAGAGATCATGTGTAGCAACTGCCTCGAGTATCACACTACAACCTCCTTTGTACATTATCTGCTAAAAACATAAACAGTTCTTCCATTGCCAATGCATGCAGTCGATGCTTCCAAGCATCTCAGGAAATCCTCTTATTTTATTGACTGCTAGGATCTGAGCAGTGTCCTCAACAATGGTTGATATCAAGTATAGTGGCCCAAATACTGCAATCACCGTCCTGCATAATTTGTACAAATAATCAATTGCAGTGGACTTGGCCATACGGACATAGTCATCGACACTGTCACCCAAAGCTCCGTATGCAAGCAACCGCATCGCCATTGTGCACTTCTGCAGTGAGAAAAACCCTACCATGATGGTGCAGTCCTTCATACATACGAAATAGGGGTCGAACTCGCGGATGGCATATATGATCTCGAGGAAGAGTTCCCGGCTCATCCTAAAGCGGTGGCGAAACACGGCCTCTTTGTGCAACGGGTTATCGGCGAAGTAGTCGGTATACAACATGTAGTACCCCTCCATCCGCTGCCTTGATTTGCACTTCCGGCGTCACTTCCCCGAGCCTCCACACTTTGGCGCTGCATTCTGTGTGTACAGTCTGGCGAGGCAGCCGGGGATCTGCATATGCTCCTCATCTTCGGCGGCTGCGGCGGTTTATTCCTCCAACAACATGGCGAACTACATCTTCTCGTCGTCGGAGTCCATGTCCGAGTAGGAAAAACGCCGAACACATCGCGGGCGCGGTGGACATGAGCTCGAAACGGAGCCGAGCTGCCGGCGACGCCAAGAGAAGGCGAAACAAGGCTAGCAGCGAGAGGAGGGGATGTTGCGGCGGAGGTGGACCTCTCTATCGGTGTGGTTTTGGCGGGGCAGCGCAGAGCATTGCCGGCAGTGATATGGCAGCGAGGGGTAGGTGGGGAGAAGGCTTTATATCGAGGGAGAGCTGAATCTCGTTGGTGGGGAAATGAGATGTCTCGCCGATAGGGTTGATCCACCAGTTTTTTCTTTCATCCGGTGTTTATAGGCGACAGTTGGCGCGTCGGGTTCGGCCTGAAAATGCTAGGCCAAATATATTCTGAGAACACGAGTGGATGAATTTTCGTCGTCTGGATTAAAAGAACCGTCTGGGAGATACTCCCGAAAATGCTAGTGGAGGTGTTCTAATTGTGGTGTAACAGAGCAATACCATAGCAACAAACGGGTTTGTACACATTCTGTCGCGCATGCAAAGTCGGGAATATCTCATTGCATCTATCATCAGATTTTGTTTAGCACACTGTTTGTTATCATCAACAAGATAATTAAATAAACAGAAAAATGAGTCGTTCACATAATAAGTAAATAAAACCTGAACCTGAAGACTTATTCGGCTTTCACCTGCATGATTTTCTCCACTGAGGGGCTTTTCAGTCTGCGATGGTAATATCACACCTGACACTTTGAGGTAGCCCGATCCCTCCAAGACCTTCATGTCGACAAGTTTGCCGCCATGACATTCTCTGACTGAGAATTTGCACGGTGTCTCGCTAGCCATGGTGCACGGCGGCACTGGGTTCCCGTCTGCAGGGTCGAGCAAACTGATCTGGTAGCTCGCCCTGACGATGCCTCGCCCTTTGCGTTGGTGCGACCAAGCATGAGAAAGAGGGATATCCAGCCGGCGGCGTGCTCTGGGCTATGGCCGTCCGGGTAGTAGTCGATATACCAGTGATGGCCTCCCACGGCAAACATAATGGACATGACGGATGTGTGTTAGCTCTAGTCAACTCTCGGTAGAGGCTATGGGGTTTGATCTATGAGAGAGAGAGTACATGCGCCTTGGCTCGATGATCACGAGCCAGAGGGGATACCGGAGCTGGTGCTGGTGGCCATGGGGAAAAGGGCGACGACGTGGGTGTGCGGTGTGTGGTGAGAGTGGCGACGGCAGAGCTTCTCGTCGGCACAGCGCTAACCTAGATCGGATGGGCGTGTCGGTAGGACATCTAGGGCACGGCTAACCTCGTGAGGCGTGCCGCCGGCCCCCACCTCTCCTTATAGCGCTGGAGACAGGGGCCCACCAACCAGAGGAGGTTGGGCACCCCCGATCAGGGCGCAGATGAGGGATTCCGTTTGAGTCGTTGGACTCGCGCGGGAGAGATCAACCAAACATTCCCCCCCTTGATCTTGACTTTTCTTTTAACTTTATACTTCATACTTTACTCGTTTCATCACGGGTCAGTACATAGAGCATGTTTCATCGTCACAGCTCAATTGCCGATAGAATCAGACAGCCGCTACACACTTTTCTATTTCGAAACAAATCCTATTATTTT
This sequence comes from Avena longiglumis, assembly GCA_030063025.1. Taxonomy (NCBI): domain Eukaryota; kingdom Viridiplantae; phylum Streptophyta; class Magnoliopsida; order Poales; family Poaceae; genus Avena; species Avena longiglumis. The sequence goes on along the minus strand of CP125979.1, from coordinate 417,539,916 downwards.
TGGGCCTCTGTAGTCCAGGAATCATAGGCTTTCCCTTAATCCCATGTCGGTTAAGTGTTCCTTGAACACATTGGGAAGTAAGCCTTTCGTTAGCGGATCCGCAAGCATATCCTTTGTCCTTATATGCTCGAGACTTATAGTTTGATCCTGTACTTTATCCTTCACAACATAATACTTTATATCTATTGACTTTGTAGCATTACTTGACTTGTTGTTGTGAGCATAGAATACTGCGGGCTCGTTGTCACAGTACATCTTTAGTGGCTTGCTAGTGCAGTCTGCCACTCTCAAGTCAGGTAGAAATTTCTTTAACCATAACGCCTGCCCCTTGGCCTTATAACATGCTATGAATTCTCCATACATCGTAGATGATGCAACTATTGACTGTTTGGCGTTTCTCCATGAAATAGCACCTCCTGCGAGAGTAAAGACATATCATGTCGTGGACTTTCTATCATCTTTATCTCCCGCAAAATCTTCATCTGAATACCCTCTTATTTCTAGGAAATCAGATCTTTTATATGCTATCATGAGGCCTTTTGTGCCTTGCACATAACGCAAAGCTTTCTTTACCATTTTCCAGTGCTCTATGCCTGCATTCTCTTGATATCTACCGAGTACCTCGGTGATAAAAGCTAAGTCAGGGCGAGTGCACACTTGTGCATACTGTAAGCTTCCAACAGCTGAAGCATATGGTACTGACTTCATTTGATCAATCTCATATTGGTTCTTTGGACATTGAAATTTTCCAAAACTGCCGCCCTTGACTATGGGAGCAGGTGTGGCATTACTCGCACGCATATTGTATTTCTTTAGAATATTTTGACAATATGCCTTCTACGACAGTCCTAACACTCCATTCTTTCTATCTCGGTGAATTTCTATGCCCAAAACATAAGAAGCTTCACCAAGATCTTTCATATCAAAATTTGAGGACAAGAAATTCTTTGTTTCTAGTAGTATACTGACATCGCTGCTAGCAAGCAAGATATCATCCACATACAGAATTAGGAAAATGTATTTCCCACTTTTAAACTTTGCATAAATGCAGTTATCCTCAACATTCTCTTTAACTCCAAATCTTTTGATTGTATCATTAAACTTTAAATACCACTGTCTAGAGGCTTGCTTTAACCCATAATTGGATTTCTTTAGAAGGCATCTCATATGTTCCTTCCCCTCCATGAAAAAACTCTTGGGTTGTTTCATGTAAACATTCTCTTCTAAATCTCCATTTAGAAATGTCGTTTTTACATCCATTTGATGCAACTCTAAATCAAAATGCGCAACTAGTGCCATTATGATTCCGAAGGAATCCTTACATGAGACCGGAGAAAAAGTCTCATTATAATATACCCCTTCTCTTTGCGTAAAGCCTTTAGCCATAAGTCTTGCTTTATACTTTTCTACATTCCCATTGGAGTCATACTTTGTTTTGTAGATCCATTTACAGCCTACTGTTTTGTCTCCTTCAGGAATTTCCTCTAAGTCCCAAACATTGTTGGAACTCATCGATTTCATTTCATCTTCCATTGCCTCCACCCACTTGGCTGAGTGAGGGCTTCTCATGGCTTCTTCATATGATGTGGGAACACCCTCCATATGAACTATTTCCGTGTTGTAAACTTTGTAAATTTCTTTAGAAATGGCTGGTCTTCTTTCTCTTTTAGACCTTCTGAGTTTGTCAGACTCTTGCTCATTTCGTGCCTCAGGTTCTGGCACATTTTCTATGTGTGGCTATTCTGGCTCCCTTTGTGCTCAACAGTGGGTTCAGGCGGCTCCTGACGGACAGGTTCCGAACCTTCTCCCATTGCTGTCACGTGTGGAGTCACAATAGGTGCCGCCACCACAACCTCAAGGGTTGTCAATGGTGGCACAACAGGTAGCGATAAAAATGGATCCTAAGTCATTGGATTAGGTGCATGCACCCTCTTCTCCTCAAGATTGATTTTCCGATCTACTGTGCTCCCCCTCATCAATTCATCCTCCAAGAAGACTGCATGTCTTGTTTCTACAAACTTTGTGTATTTGTCAGGACAGTAGAAACGATAACCTTTTGATCTATCTGGATAGCCAGTGAAGTGGCAAGTCACTGTTTTGGGGTCGAACTTTGCAATATTTGGATTAAAATCTTTTGCCTCAGTTGGGCTCCCCCAGACCCTCAAGTGGCGCAGAGAGGGGACTCTGCTTTTCCACAACTCGTACGGTATTTTGGGCACCAACTTGCTTGATACTCTGTTGAGAATGTGAATGGCGGTTTTAAGCACCTCTGAAAGAACATGTTGGGCCCCCAAGTGTGGTTTTGGTAATTAATGACAATCTTTATGGACTAATGTGTGTATTAAGTTATACTTGTAGGATTTGTCCATTGGCATCGCTTGGAGCATGTGTTGGCTTCAAGGTCAATGAAATGCAAAGAAGATTTATTGGGCAAGCTCAATATGCGAGGTCGATGATGAGGAATTAAGGAAGGCGTTCCATCTTGAGAAGGGAAAGATCGTCTACATCGAGCTCAAGTGGAATGCTCAAGGCAAAGGTATAATATTGATAGGTTTTCCCTTTTACCGGTCTCACGTTGTGTGTGTGAGACCGGGTTTAGGATAGATAACCGTACTATCAAGAGGGGCTCTCGTATGAGTAATTTGGTCACATCGTTCGGAGAGAGATCAAAACCTTTGCATACTTGCATCATCGTATTTGGTTGTTATTTAGTCTTATCCATGTGAGGATATAGAGCTTGTGGTAATCTCCATAACAAGCTCTTGTTCATCAAAATCGGATCTCCCATATGTATCTAGTTGCGATTTTGATTTATGCGGCTTTTCGGTTTCTCACCAAGTGAGGTATATCACGTTATTCTACTTGATACTTTCTCACTTGATGATAATCAATATTTCCACTTTTTATTGAGAAGCTCTTGTCGTCCTTTATCCAACGCAATTGGAATCGGGTCAATCGGAGCTACCGTTTAAAAGTTATGACCGTTTGAATATTTGTCGTTTTAATTCTAAAAAGAAAAAGAAAAACCGTGTTACTGGGCCATCCGGTACTACCGGGCCCAGTACCGGTCGACCCAGTGCGCGGCCTAGCTCTCAGAGCAGCCCGGCTGTGGCTTTCGGCTTGTCCCGGTAGTACCGCCCGAGTGGGCCGGTACTACCGGCCAGCCCAGTTTATATTTTTAGATCTAGATTCATGCTCGCTTTAAGACGCTGGCTGACTTGCCATCGCCACGCCACCCGCGAGCTGCCGCTGCTGGCAATGGCCCCGCCCTGCCTGCCCAGCTTGCGTCTTGCGCGCTTTGCTGCGCTCTTGCGCGCTTGTTGCCGCTGCATCGCATGTCAAGGGGCCCTCAGCCGCTTATGTCATTGCTGGCCGTGCTCGCAGCTATCGCCGCTTGAGCTTCTACTCTGTCCCGCGCATGGCCCACCTCCAGATGCTGCGCTGCTGCTGCTTTCTCTCTCTCCAACTCGTGTTGTCGCTGTTTTTCTGGGTTGGGTCCGGTACTGCCGGTTAATTCCGGTACTACCGGACCGTTCAGAAAATTACCCCAACGGCCATTTTTTGGCTAGCCCTATATAAGTCTTTTGCCCATTTTCATTTAGGGTTACTTCTTCCTCCTTTTCTTGTTCAAGCTTTGCCCCCATTTGCTCTACTCTTTAAGCTTGATTTCTACACACCCCTCCATTGATTCTTGCATATATTTGAGGGGTAGTTGGAGGAGATATAGATCTACGTTTTGACCAAACCAAAACATCTCTTTGTGAGTGTATCTTTGGGGATCTAGATTTTGGGGGATTTTGTGTCTCTCTTTGATTCCTCCTCTCTTGTTCCCCCGATAGCTTTAGTAGCTTTGTTGGAATTTGAGAGTGAGGGATTTGGGCATCTTTGTGGTGTTCTTGCCATTTGCATTTGGTGCATCGGTTTGAGTTCTCCTCGGAGGATTTGGTTTGATTTACTCATTGGAGTTTGTCCCTCTTGGGTTCTTGGAACCCTAGACGGTTTGTGGCCTTGGTGGCATTGTGGCCTTTTGTGGCATTTGTTGGGAGCCTCCATTTAAGTTGTGGAGAAGTTTCCCAACCTTGTGAGAGGTTCCGGTTGCCACCGACAAGTGCACCGATAGTGGAAGCGTGGATCGATTCCGTTGGGGTGAGATTCACCGGAGAATAAGGGAGGCCTTTTGTGGCGTTGGTGGTTTGATACCACCCCCTCTCCAAACGAGACGTACTCCATGTTGGGAGGAACTCGGTAAAATATCGATGTCCCCGTGTGCCTCGGTTATCTCTATACCCGAGCTCTTTACTTATGCACTTTATATTGTGATAGCCTTCGTGCTTAAAGTAATATATATCTTGCTATCACTTTGTTGCTTGTATTGCTTAGCATAAGTTGTTGGTGCACATAGGTGAACCTTAGTTGTTCTAGGTTGTGCTTAACAAAGTTAACACTAGTTTTGTTCCGCCTTTGTTGAGCCACTCTAGGAAAAGTTTTAATCGCCTATTCACCCCCCCTCTAGGCGACATCTGTATCCTTTCAGCCTCCATCCATAATCCCAATGGGAGGGTGGAATAGCTCATCATGCTGCGCACCATATCCATAAGAGTACGATTACGTCTTTCAGCTACTCTATTTTGCTGAGGTTCGCCTGACATTGAATACTAGGCGACTATTCCATTTTCCTGTAAGAACCTTGCAAAAGGTCCAGGTACTTGACCATATGGAGTGTGCCGACCGTAGTACTCCCCCACCATGGTTGGACCGAACTATTTTAATTCTTTTATCATGCTGATTTTCAATTTTAGCTCTGAATATTTTAAATTTATCCAATGCCTCAGATATTTCTTTAATTGGATAAATATAACCATATCGGGAGTAATCATATGTGAAATTTATGAACGGATCATAACCATCCACATTTTTCACAGGAAACGGTCCACAAATATCAGTGTGAATGATTTCTAGTGTTGATGTACTTCGGTTTGCACCCTTTTTATTTTCTTTACACATTTTCCTTTTATGCAATCTATGCATTGTTCGATATCTGAGAACTCTAACGGAGGAAGAATAACATTTTTAACGAGGATTTCTATTCTTCCCCTTGAAATATGGCCTAATCGACAGTGCCATAACTTCGACGAGTCATGAGTTCGCTTTCTTTTGTTTTGTTCTTTGTTCGACAAGAAAGTTTTCTCACTCACATTACACACAGAAAGCACTTTTTCATGCAAGGATAACAAATAAAGCTTATCGTGAAGTAAAGAAGTACCCACACAAGCATCTTTAAACCATATGGCACACTTGCCATGTACAAAATAACATTCATAACTGTCTTTATCCAAACATGACACACTTATTAAGTTTCTGTGAAGCGAGAGAACAAATAAAACATCTTTTAATAGAATAAATAAACCATCAGCTAGCTCCAAGGGAATGTTTCCAACAACTTCAACTTCTGCTTAAACTCCATTCGCAACTTCAATGCATCTTTCGCTTCTTTGCATAGTTCTTGTCGAATGGAGTACCTGTAAGGAATTTGCAACATAAACAGTTGCACCTGAGTCAATCCACCAAGTAGATTTCGAAAACTATGTATACAGGGATTCATTTACAAAATAAACTGTATCTATACCTTTCTTTGCCATTATGGACTTGAGCCATTCTGGGCAATCTTTCTTGAAGTGCCCATACTTCTTGCAGTGGTGACACTGGTCCTTGTCCCCTGGGAGACTCTACTGATGTTGATATTGTTGGGGGCCTTTTCCATGTGGCTTGGAGGGGGAACCACCATGGTTGTTGTGTTGTTGAAGGTTCTCTTCATGTTATCCTTCACGTATTTCAAAGAACCATCATGAATGGACTTGAGCCTTGCTTCCTCTTGCACACACATGCCAATGGTCTTTTCAATGTCCCATTTTTTAGGAGACATGTTGTAGTTGATGACAAAGTTCTCAAACTGCTGAGGAAGGGAAGCCATGACAAGGTTAACCAACAGATCAGGCTTGAGCTCGAGGTCAGCATCCATGGGCTTTAGTTTAGCAGCCATGTTGCTCATCCTCGGGATGTGCTCCCTGATGCCATGTGCACCTCCTGTGTACTTTTCTGTGACCAGCTGTTTGAGCAGCTGGGTGGCATACATCTTTGAAGAGCCAGTGAACTGACTCTTTATCTTTCCAAGAAACTCCCCAATAGAAGTGCACTCTTCGATTGATCCCACAATGGCGTTCTTAATCGTATTCTTTACAAAAGCCATGCATTTTTTATTGGCATCTACCCACTTTTGGTTGTCAATGGAGTAAGCCAACTCCAGTGGAGCATGGTCCATTTTCCTCTTTTCCCAAGCATCATTATCATCAACAGGATCTCTTTCTGGGTCTTTTGGCTTGACTGGCTGTGGAGTGTCCACAACCCAGTCAACCTCGGCACACACGAATGCCAGGTTTACTTTCTTCCTACACTCAGTGTAGTTGTCCCCCTTGAGCATCAGAATGTCCTTGAGGCAACTCATGAGGTTGAGACCTCCTGAAAACCACAAAGATGTGAGATAACCAAAAACAATTGTATGCATTAATCCAACATTGGTATAAATTAAACATATAACTGTTCGTGCAATTAAAACTATATCACCGTTGGGCAAAAATAGAGATAAATGCACCTTTAACACATAATAAAACAAATTATTGATCATGCTATTAATAACGTTGGTCATATAATAACAGAACCATAATCACCTTTAATATTCATTTTATCACATCTTTTAAAAATTAATTATCACTTTATTGCATTTTAGCAATTTCTTTTAACTGTTTGCAGCGGAAAAATGAATAAGATTCATCAACTTTAATACTTTAAAGAAATATTTCTGTTACTTTTCTATTTTTCTACACAAATTTTTGTTGGAAGAATTTGAATAGAAGAAACTATACAAAATTTCATCAAAAAACTTGATAAAACCATCAAAACAGCCTCTGTAAAAATAAAAACAGAAAACTGTGTTGTTAACGCCCTTTTGGGCCTTTATCAGAAGCTGCCCACGCCATCACAAGACCGATAGCGTGTCGCCAAGCCGCCCACAATGACCCATGCCATCGCCGCTCCTATCTAATGCGTGCGCGTTTTGCGCTGCCTATACAGCTGCGGTCCACGGCCTAGCTAGCACGACCCGCTTGGCCTCGTGCCGCCAGCGACCGCCCGCGCCGCCAGATCTCAGCCGTCCAACTTCCTAACCTAGATCGAACGGTCCCCCACGGCCCTCGCTAGAACAAAACCGGCGGCCCCCGACCCCGGTGGAAAACCCTAGTCACTTGCCCCCACTCCCCTCTGTGCTCACCTCTCTGGCGGCACTCTCTAGCGAGCGAGATGAGGCGAGGTAGCCGCCCCACCCGGCGATGGCGCCGGCGTCTATCCCCTCCCTCTCCCACGCCGCGACCCCCTTTCCCTTTCTCCCCTTTTCACGTCCACCTCCCCACCACCCTATGAGAGGTAGCAGAGAGGGTGACGGTGATGAACGGAGGAGCCGAGGCGTCCCCTGACCCCCTTGTCGGTTGTCCATCCACCCGAGGGTGGGTGCACCGCCGTTAAGCGGCGCAGCGGCAACGCCCTTTGCCGGCGCATGGTCGGTTTTTCTTTTCGTATTTTCTATCTAGGGTTAGGGTTTGCATTTTGGGGATTTCCTTTTGACTTTTTTGTTTGGGGATCTGGGGATTTGGGATCTGTTTCGGGGACTATCTCTCTGTTTCGATTCGGCATCGATTTGATTCGGGGGAAACAGGGACTATTCTTTGCTTTGCCCCCGAAGGGGTTGTTCTTCTAGATCTCTCACAAGGTATGCCCATCTAGATCGAGAGGAACGACGCGGCCGTAAGGGCATGCGCACTGTAGATCTAGGGTTAGGGATTTTTTATATGCCTTTGATTTCTTTCTACCGAAAAACTACAGAGCCAAATGCTCTTATACCATTGTTAGCTCTAGTCAACTATCGGTAGAGGCTATAGGGTTTAATCTATGAGATCTGAGAGAGAGAGAGATACAGAGAGAGAGAGAGACTACCTGCACCTTGGCCCGATGAGCACGAGCCAGGGGGATACCGGAGCTAGTGCTGATGGCCATGGGGAAAGGGCGACAACGTGGGTGTGCGGTGAGAGTGGCGGCAGCGGAGCTTCCCATCGGTGCAGCGCGAGCCTAGATCGGATGGGCGTGTCGGTAGGGCAGCTAGGGCACGACTAACCTCGTGAGGCGTGCCGCCGGCACCCACCTCTCTTTATAGCACTGGCGACAGGGGCCCACCAACCAGAGGAGGTTGGGCGCCCCCGATCAGGGCGCGGATGAGGATTCCGTTCGAGTCGTTGGACTCGCATCGGAGAGATCAACCTAACAATGTGTCCTTGCCGAGCCCTTTGGTTCGGGAGTAGCCCTCAATCTTGAGAAGGTGCGACCCGGACGCAGCGGCGTCCTGGTCGATGATGTCCTTGGCTGGCCAGGGAGGGGAAGCTTGCCTTGAGGTGCTCAAATCCGTCGCTCGCCATGACCGCCTTCAGGTTGCCCCACCCGAGGAAGCTGAGCAGGCCTCCTTGAGCCCGCCGCAGCCATGCTGCTCGGCTAGCGTCATTGTGGTTGCCGCCATGCTCATGTCAATGTTGTCGCACAACTTTTCCTCGCATATCAACTTGAGCCTCTCAAGGCCATACATGTTCGCCGCCACGAGGAGGTGCTGGGCCATCTCCATGACGGTATTTTCCGAGGCGACAGCCTTCCCGTAGATCTCGTGGATGACCACTTCTCACCTGACCTGGAAACAATCATCTCTTAGGTATCTCCGCAAGACGTGGCCCTCGATCGATGAACCGCTGATAACACCATTGGCCTTTGGAACGAAAGAAGTCCATATAATCCCCCAAGTATTGGATTTGGGACGCTAACCATCCCTAAGTTTAGATTGGGTCACTTAAACCCCCTAAGTATCAAATACCAGACAACTAACCCCCTCCGATTGTTGATGGTTGTTTTGATAGCAGTTTTGGTCTGGATGGACAAGTGGTTTTAGCCACAGTTGAGATTAGCTGCAGGGCCAACGAACCGCTGAACCATGCACGCTGGCCTAGGCGGATACCATGTCTAGGAGATCCCGACGGCCCTGCTTCTGGCGACTGCGAGTACTTCATCAGCCTCTTCCTTCATCGCGACACCGTCGCCGTCTTCGCCGTCCTCGATCCGCTCGACTTGTAGTTGCATCCGCACTCGCCGTCGATCTCCTGAACTACCTCCCCTAGGCTTCCTCGATGGGCTCGACCGCCAAATGTTTGTCATGTACATAAGCTTCAGCAGGGTCGCCTCACCGCGGCGGGACGATCTATGGGGAGTTCGCGGCTAGGCTGGAAGTGATCGTCGCGTCGTTCCTGTGGTCGGTACGTGAGGAGTCATGGTCCTGCAAACTGGAGGCGTTCTTGGAGCATGCGGCGAGCTGGCTAGTGGACTGGTGGTGCCATGGGCGCCATAGGTGGGGCTGCTATGGTATGCATCTATTGGCGTCAGCGCCGAAGGTGGAAATGGCGTCCGTCCGGTGGAGATGCTGCTGCAAGGTCACGTAAGGTAGAGATGGCGTCCATCCTGCGTTATGGAGATGTTGCTGCATCGTCAGGTACATTGGAGGGACAGGACAAATAGCATTCGCCATGGCCCATTTGTAAAGACATTAGCAACGATCAGATGGAGGCCCATAACAAGGTGGCGGCTCTGGTGAGCGGTGAAGAAGATCTCCGACCTCCATGCCGCCATCTCAAAGCTGTCGTCGCTGAGCCTGTTTCCCGAGGTTGATGCCCTGTTCACCGCCCTCGTGGCCACGTGCTTCCCGCCGATCCCGTCGACGTGGCCATGCTAGGCGCCAAGGTCCAGCGGATACAGTACAAGCTCATATGGCTCTGTGTCGGCGCACGCCCTCGAGGCGCACTACTCCGCCGCGCTCGCCGCGCTTAACCACCTGCTCTGCCACCTGAGACTCTTCTTGTACTAGACAATGTGCATGAACAACCTGGAGTTGGAGCACATGCTCCTGTTCCGCCACGTGCCAGACCGTTTCGCCGCATTCGTCGCTACCGCTCAGCTCGCTCCTGCTCGCCGTGCGCCACATGTCGGACGTCGTCGATAGCGGGTGTCAGTTAACGCTAATCTCAACTGTGGCTAAAACCACTTGTCCACGTGGACCAAAACTGCTACCAAAATAACCATAGCAGACGGAGGGGGTTAGTTGCATGCTGTGACCCAATCTAAACTTAAGGATGGTTACCGTTCCAAACCCAATACTTAGGAGGGCCATGTGGACTTCTTTCCCTTTAAAACGGTAGGCGCGGATACCAGTAATGCTACACTTACGGATAGTTTTTACATAAAAGTCTTACGGACTCAAGGATGCAGCAGTAGAAATCAGAATCTGGTACGTGTTTTCAGGGTGGACAGAAAGTTTAACCAATCCAATCACTACACATCAGTCCGTAAGGCCTCCGTAACATGCAGAAAAGTCTTACAGATAGTTTTTACGGATAATCCTATACTTACGGATAGTTTTTATAGAAAAGTCTTACAGACTCAAGGATGCAGCAGTAGAAATCAGAATTCGATTCATGTTTTCAGGGTGGACAGAAAGTTTAACCAATCCAATCACTACACATCAGTCCGTAAGGCCTCCGTAACATGCAGAGCTCGTAAGTCCAGCATTACCGTCGCGGATACAACCCCTGTTTTTGGTGTAGGAAGATACCGGCTCCCCGTTCTGGTCGAGCAGGCTGAGGTTGAACTGCGCCATGACGGCCTCTCCGTTGATGCCACGGTGAAGCTTTGGGTAGATGGAGACCCAACTGGCCTCCGAAGAGCTGTCTCCGTTGGGGTAGTGTTAGGACCCCTCTGTTGACTAGTGGAGGCTGCTTGGTTTAGTCCCACCTCGCCTACGGGAGGAGGCCACACCCATCATATAAGAGAGAGATTCCTTTCTCCCTTCAGTGCGGGCTTTTGGGATGGAGTGGGCTCTCTTCTTATTATTGGGTTGTGAGCGCATGAACATCCAGAACATAGGCTGAGTGATGGGGTAGCCAAGTGGACGCTAACATCGATGTGAGGACCCCTCTGTTGATCGGTGGAGGCTCCTTGGTTTAGTCCCACCTCGCCTACGGGAGGAGGCAACACCCAGCTTATAAGGGAGATATTCCTTCCTCCCTTCAGTCCAGGCTTTTGGGATGGAGTGGGCTCTCTTCTTATTATTGGGCTGTGAGCGCATGAACGTCTAGAACGTGGGCCGAGTACTAGGTTGACCAAGTGGATGCTAACATCTGGTATCCCAGCCAGCATCGCCATGCTTTTCTGAGGGGCTTCTCATGGATATGGGATGTTAGGATCCTGTTGACCGGTGGAGGCTGCTTGGTTTAGTCCCACCTCGCCTACGGGAGGAGGCCACACCCAGCTTATAAGGGAGAGATTCCTTCCTCCCATCAGTCCGGACTTTTGGGATGGAGTGGGCTCTCTTCTTATTGTTGGGTTGTGAGTGCATGAACGTCCAGAACGTGGGCTGAGTACTGGGCTGGCCAAGTGGACGCTAACATCTGGTATCAGAGCCAGCATCACCATTCCTTCCCGATGGGCTTCTCAGGGGGATGGGATGTGAGGACCCCTCTGTTGATCGGTGGAGGCTCCTTGGTTTAGTCCCACCTCGCCTACGGGAGGAGGCCACACCCATCTTATAAGAGAGAGATTCCTTCCTCCCTTCAGTCCGGGCTTTTGGGATGGAGTGGGCTCTCTTCTTATTGTTGGGCTGTGAGCGCATGAATATCCAAAACGTAGGCTGAGTGTTGGGTTGGCCAAGTGGACGCTAACATCTAGTATCAGAGCCAGCATCGACATGCCTTCCTGACGGGATTCTTAGGGGGATGGGATGTGAGGACCCCTCTGTTGATCGGTGGAGGCTCCTTGGTTTTGTCCCACCTCGCCTACGGGAGGAGGCCACATGTAACACCCTCAGAATCGACCCTATGCAAGTTTTAGCGAAACCCGCCAAAAACCGCATAGAAACGATTCAAAGGTGCCCACCAGGCACTTTCGTGCGGGTGGAAAACGAAGTAATAACATTACACAATAGTCCTCGATGGGACCCACAGAACAGATATATATACAACAGCGACTCAATGAGTCAAGAATACAGATATAATATACAAAGATCCAAATCACCTTGGAAATGATAGAGCTTCCGACTACGGACAAGATGCAAATGGGGCTAAGAGCCCTGAAGAATAACCAATGGCGTCCATAACCCTGCCCAGGCCAAGCCGGAAGGGTAACCCTGCTAACGACGTCGATCGCAAAACCTGCTTGAACAAAAGGGGTGCCGACAAAGGGCAAAGGAAAAAGAGGAGCGTCAATACTGAGGCCAGTACACGGCGAGGCTAGAATTCGGCGGTCCTCGCCTACATAGGTATGGTGGACTGAAGCGGCAGCGCAGCATGCACTAAACAACCTATAGAGACACGATACAACTGTCGGCTATCAGAGAGGGATAAGAAAGAGCTATTCGGATCCAACCTGATACTACCATCAAACAAACCCATCCCGGCGTTTCCCCCTATAGACCAAACGAGGAAGTCAACCGAGGAACTCACACAGTTGGCAGTTTTACTTATTCAGTTATCGTTGCAGCAATTACTAGTCAAGTATAGATAATCATCCTGATAAAATAAGCAGTGGGCACTTTTAGTTAATCATTCCATTGTAGTTGCAACACTTACTAGTCAGATACAATTAGCATGAGATAACCTAAAACCCAACAGTTGTTGGTACTTTTATTTAGCCATTCCGTTATAGTTGCAATACTTACTAGTCAGGTACAATGGTCGCAAACGACAACCCAAGCAAGCAATTGTTGGCAGTTTTATTTAGCCATTCCATTATAGTGAAGCTGATTACTAGTCATTATAAAGTCAAATTTATAGCACTACTTTAGTTATAGTTGTCTATGATCGAGATAATGTGCTCCAAGTCGTCCATAACCGCGGACACGGCTTTCAGAAAGTTTTACCCGGCCGGGGTGCACAAATAGCAACACACACTCGATCAACCTCGGAAAAACCAAATCAAAACCCAACGAGGCCTTCACGACAAAGCAATCACAGGATTCAGAAATATTTCAGGCCACCCATTGAGTACACCATACGAAGCTTATGACTCGAGACGGACTCAAGGTTTGCCGGATGTAAACGATCGGGAACCCAAACTGGATTGTCGATACCGAAAACACTCCGCTTCCTAAACAAAGAGGTGCTATCCATCGCACAATTTAAATAAAGCGAAGAAGCATGGCATAAGTACAGGATCGTAAATAAAACCTCGAACTAGTTTGTGGCCCCAAGAAATAAGACTGAATCAAGCTCGCTCGGGGGTCCCATAATCCTCCCGGATGTGGATAGCGCGAAAATTCAAGGAACAGGTATCAAGTACTCGGGGTCCTACGGGACACAAGTGGACGGTTAACAACCAAATAACATCTATTGCCCACCTGTGCCTCTGCTTACCTACTTCAATTTTAGTTGTTAAACAGTAATTAAAGTGAACGAAAAGTAAAGCCATGATCATCTCCAACATTAAACATGCGGCAATACTCCAACAACTGTGGTACTGGACGACACGCAACAACACTTGAGCAAGCGACTACGACGCGCAGGTCCAACTATCTACCAATCAACAGGGACTAGGGTGTGTCCAAGGCAATATAAGGCTGCAAGGGATATCACGGGTACGAAAACTAGAGCATCGCAACACAGATATCAATAGATCAACAGGAGGGAATAAATACTATAAAAGTAAGATAGGTAGAAAGGGGGAGGTGCTCGCCTGAAAACATTGCCGAAGGTTTATCCGATGATCGGGGCGGAGCTCACATCAACTCAACGGCCTTATCCGCGAAGAAGCAAAACACTAGAAGAAACACCGGATGCACTATTTAATACAACGGCAGAAGATCGGGCATGATGCATGTATGATGCATGTCATGGCAAGCATGCGATGCAATTAGGTCATATTAAGCGGAACCGGGGTCCCGGCAATTAATTAAACGGTTCAAGTTATTTATCTACCCCGCAAATTAAATATTGTAATAACAGGGCAAGATAAGTTACCGGTTCGCTACACAAATTTAAATGAGGCCAATATGAGACTAGATTTGCCCGCATATGGGCCCCATATTTAATTATATGGTGAATCGGCATAGTGCCCCCAAACCACATGACAATATGCATGCATGAACAATTTAATATGCACGAGTTTATATTTCATTTATAAAAATAGGTCTCGAGAAAAGGGGTCACACATTAGGGTTCGACGATCTTGGTCCGGGGGTTCGGGGTCGGTCTCAGGGTTCGGATCTGGGGTTCGGCCTCGGCGGGTTCGTTCTCTGATAACGGAGGTAGATCTTGGCATTCCGGGAAGGAGGACTTGGTTAGCGTCGGGGGCGCATCGGACTCGCCCTGGTCGGTGTCGATCTTGTTGGGCCCGCGTGTCAGGTCGGTCTTGGCGTTCGGGATGCAGAACTTGGCGTTCCGTGGCGAAGTGCTTGGCTGTAACACCCTCAGAATCGGACCTATGCAAGTTTGAGCAAAATTCGCCAAACCCGCATAGAAACGATTCAAAGGTGCCCACCAGGCACTTTCGTGCGGGTGGAAAACGAAGTAATAACATTACACAACAGTCCTCGATGGGACCCACAGAACAGATATATATAATAGCGACTCCATGAGTCAAGAATACAAATATAATATACAAAGATCCAAATCACCTTGAAAACGATAGAGCGTCCAGCTACGGACAAGATGAAAATGGGGCTAAGAGCCCTGAAGAATAACAGAATAACCCGCCAAGCCGAAGGGTACCGCTAACGACGCCGATCTCGTAACCTGCTTAAACAAAAGGGTGCCGACAAAGGGCAAAGGAAAAAGAAGGAGCGTCGATCGAGGCCAAGACACGGCGAGGCTAGAATTCGCGTCCTCGCCTACATAGGTATGGTGGATCAAGCGGCAGCAAGATGCACTAAACAACCCATAGAGACTCGATACAAGGCGGTTATCGAGAGGGTGAGAAAAACCTATTCGGATCCAACATGATACTATCATCAAACAAACCCATCTCGGCGCTTCTCGAGACCAAACGAGGAAGTCAACCGAGGAACTCACACCGTTGGCAGTTTTATTTAATCAATTATAGTTGCGGCACTTTACTAGTCAGGTTTAGATAATCGTCCTGATAAAATAAGCAGTGGGCCCTTTTAGTTTTCCATTCCGTTGTAGTTGCAACAATTACTAATCAAATACAGATAGCATGAGATAAACCCAAAACCCAGCAGTTGTTGGTACTTATATTCAGCCATTTCGTTGTAGTTGCAATACTTACTAGTCAGGTACAATGGTCGCAAGCGACACTCCAAACAGGCAATTGTGGGCAGTATTAATTAGCCATTCCATTATAGTGAGGCTGATTACTAGTCATTATAAAGTCAAATTTATAGCAGTAAACTTTAGTTATGCTTGTCTATGATCGAGATACTGTGCTCCAAGTCGTCCATATCCGCGGACACGGCTTTCAGAAAGTTTTACCCGGCCGGGGTGCACCAATAGCAACACACGCCGATCAACCCTGAAAACCAAATCAAAACCCAACGAGGCTTTCACGATCGAACAATCACGGATTTAGAAATATTTCAGGGCCACCCTTTGAGTAGATCCCGAACGGCAAGCAAGCTTCGAGACGGACTCAAGGTTAGCGCCAATGGTCAGAAGCGATGGGAACCCGAAAGTGTGGCTGGGCTTGTCGATACCGTAATCACCCGCATACCTAAATAAAGACAAGTGCTCCTCGCACAATTAAAATACAGAAAGTAGCATGGCATAAGTACAGATCGTAAATAAAACCTCAAACTAGTTGTGGCCCCAAGAAATAAGACTGAATCAAGCTCGCTCGGGGGTCCCATATACCTCCCGGATGTGGATAGCGCGATAAATCAAGGAACAGGTATCAAGTACTCGGGGTCTTACGGGACACAAGTGGGCGTTCGGAAACCAAATATTTTCTATCACCCACCGATGCCTCTGCTTATTTCAATTTTAGTTGTTAAACAGAAATTAAAGTGAGCGATAGATAAAACTATGATCATCTCCATCATCAACATGCGGCAATTCATCAACAACTGTGGCACTTGACAACACACAACAGCACTTGAGCAAGCGACTGCGACGCGCAAGTCCAACTATCTACCAAACAACAGGTAATAGGATGTGTCCAAGGCAATATAGGGCTGCAAGGGATTTCACGGGTACGAAAACTAGAGCATCGCAACACAGATAGCAATAGATCAACAGGAAGGAGTAAATTACTATAAAAGTAAGATAGGTAGAAAGAGGGAGATGCTCGCCTGAAAACATTGCCGAAAGGTCAACCGAAGATCGGGGCGAAGCTCACATCAACTCAACGGCCTTATCCGCGAAGAAGAAAAATGCTAGAAGAACACCGGATGCACTATTTAATACACAGCAGAAGATCGGCATGATGCATGTATGATGCATGGCATGGCAAAGTGTGATGCGATTAGGTCAAATTAAGCGGAACCGGGGTCCCGACAATTTAGTTAGATGGTTCAAGTTATTTAGAAATCCCCCGCAATTTAAATGTTGTATTATCAAGACAAAAGATAGTACCGGTTCGCTACACAAGTTTAAATGATGCCAATATAAGGCTAGATTTGCCCGCATATGGGCCCCATATTTAATTATTAGGTGAATCGGCAAAAGGCCCCCAAACCACAGATATACATGCGAGATGAATGATTTAATGCAACAAGTTGATATCATTTATAAAATAGGGTATCGAGGAAAAGGGTCACACATTTAGGGTTCGGCAGATCTTGGGTTCCGGGGTTCGGGGTTCGGTCTCAGGGTCCAGGGTTCGACGGGTCGGTCTCGGCGTCCGGGGTTAGGGTCTTCGGATCGGGGAAGTACTTGTCGCATCTGCCGTCTTCGGGTTTGCTTCAACTGGGTCCATGTTGGAGTACTTGTCGTCCCATGTGGCCTTCGGTCCGGGGCCCGATCATGGCGCCCTGTGGAAGTACATGTCGTGTCCGTGACGGAGATCTTGAGGTTCCTGAACTCGACGAGCTTGGCGTTCAGGGGAGCTCCCGGTGTCCCGAGGAGAAGATCTTGTCGGTCCCACCTCGAAGGCCTTGTTGTTCTGCCGTGGGATCATGGTCATCGGGTCCGGTCTTGGTCATGTTGCCGGTAGCTCTTGGTGTCCAGGGTCGCCGCCTCGGAGGTGGATCTTGTCGTCTTGGCGCCATCGCCTAGTTTCATGGCGGTACTCGGGTTCCCCTCGGTTGTCGGTGTCGAGATCGTTGTCGCAATTAACTTGAAGGGTTCCTGTCCTCAATGGGAACGGTCTTGTGTGGACTTGGTTCTCATCCCGTGTCGGCCTTGGCATCTTGAACGGCACCACGTGACCGGCGGGCGATGGCGCGGCGTGAGGCGGAAGCGACCCGGGGACGCTCGGGCGGAACTTGGCACCAAGGCGAGGGCGCGGTGGCGCTATGGCGGGACGGCCGGAGCCGCGGGTCGCGGCAGGCGGTTGGGGCGGACGGGCGGCGCTGCAGGGCGACGAGGGACCGCGGGGCGGGCCCTGGGCACACGGCGGACCGGCGGTGGCGGGGCGTACGCCAGGAGGAGGCGGCGAGCTTCGGACGCAGCGAGGGGGGCAGCGCTGGCAGCGGGAGGAGGAAGGCCGAGCGCCGGGCGGCGAGGCTCGGGCCGGGCGCGCTCGGCTTGGGGCGACGGGAGCGGAGGCAGGCGGCGATCATGGGCTGGGCGGAGCCCGAGGCGCTGGTCGAGCAGCGGCGAGGCGAGGTGAGGCAGAGAGCGGGAGCGGGAGGGCGCTGGCCGGCGGAGCTTGAACGGGCGGAGGCGCGCGGGAGCTCGGGGGCGACGGGGACAGCCGGGCCGGAGGCGGACGCCGGCGAGGCTCGGAAGGTCGGGCGCGCCGACCTTGGCCGGAGGGAGGCGGCTGCGGAGGGCGGGCTGCGAGACTCCGGGCGGCGACGCTGGGCAGCTAGGAGGAAGCGAGGCGGGAAGGGCGGAGCGGCGGGAGCGCCAGGCGGGGGGCGGCTGCTGGGCGAGGTCGAGCGGGACGGGCGTGAGGTGGAGAGGAGAGTGGCGGGAGGAGGAAGATGGGTCGGGGCGCTGGGGAACGCAGATCTTGGCGTGGCGTGTTGGTTCTGGGTGGGACAGGTGGGGCCAAGGCGTCGAGGGTGGGGCAGGGCCCAGGATCGATGGGTTGGGGTTGGCGGTGGGCTCTTGTGGCGGTAGCGTGGGTGCCTTGGTGCTGCGTGCGTGTGATTGGGTGTGGCCGGCTGAGGGTTGGTGGGTTGTGTGTGTGGAGGGAAAAAGAGGAGAGAAGGAGGGAGAGGTGACGTGGCGAGTGGTGATTGGGGAAGGGAGAGGGAGGAGGTGAGGTGGCGTTCCAGGATTGGTCCGGGTGAGGTGGCAGGCAGGGTGTGGG
The DNA here is from genome assembly GCA_030063025.1 of Avena longiglumis. Lineage (NCBI taxonomy): Eukaryota > Viridiplantae > Streptophyta > Magnoliopsida > Poales > Poaceae > Avena > Avena longiglumis. The sequence goes on along the minus strand of CP125979.1, from coordinate 417,521,358 downwards.
TAGATTAGTTGGTAGGTTTAGGATTTGTTGGGGTGTCCACTTGGACCGATTTAAATCCTGGGGCGGTCGTTCGGGTCAATCGGCCCGTTCGACTGCCCCGCCCAAAATAATTTAATATTTTTATTTGATTGCGACGAACTTTGTAAATAGTTTTGGACAAACAAAATATCCGGCAGCATCCGGGGTTTTGCGTTTGAATTAAGACGGCCGTTTAGAAAACATGAACCGGTTTATCCGCAAATAATTTTCATGCAAGAAAATGCAAGATGATGACGATGCTCAAATGCAATGTGGCATGATGACATGAGCATGCGGTCATGATGATGCAATGCACAAAAACAACGCGATTTTCTAGTAGTGGTTTTGCGGGATGCCACATTGGCGTCATTTGGTTCCATGTCGACGGTCTTGGTGTCCTTGATGGAGAACTCGGTGTGTCCGTGTAGGCGACCTTGGCGTCAAGGTGGTCGATGACGAACTCGTCGGATGGCATGTTCTTCGGAAGATCTTGGCATTCCGACTCCAATGTCGAGGACGTACTTGACACGGCGTCGACCTCGTGATGGAGAGCTTCGAGTCCGGTGTTCTCGCCTTCGGGTTCTAGGTCGGCATGTCGAACTGACTTGACACCTGTGCCAACTTAGATCGGGGTAGGGTCTTCGTATCAAACGCATCGCCAACTGACGGCCACCACACAAACCTGTCGAGGACGGTGACCAAGTACACAATCTAGCTAGCACAAAATAGCTAGCTGGCGTACAGAACCAGAAGGGATGCGCGCGGGCTCGCGGCTCGGGGCCCGACGAACGACGCCAGGCGACACCACAGCGAGGCAGCGAGGAGGCGGACATCCGCAGGCGCACGACGCGAGCTGGCGCCGGGAAGCGGGCGACGCCAGGGACGACGACGCGAGGTTGGCGGCGCCCGGCCACGACGCGGAGCGGGCCGAGGAGGCCTGGGCGGCGGTTTGGTCTCGACAACGGAGGCGCATCCGGGACGATGGCCGAGGCGGAGGAGGCGAGGCGGCCGGCGGGAGGAGGACACGGCGCAGAGAAGAGGGCGGCGCAGCTCGGGCGACGGGGCCGACACCGGAGAGGATGAGGATGGCGGGGCGTCGGTGGACGCGGAGGACGCGGCGGCGGCGGGGAGCCGAGCGACGAGGTGGGTGGGGGCGAGCAGGGCGGCGCCGCTCGGGGAGAGAGAGAGGAGGCCGGAGGCGAACGAGCTGGGCGGTGGCCGGCGCAGAAGAGGAAGGAGGGGCGGGCGCGCGCGGTCGCCGGGGAGGAGGAGAGGCAGTGGCGGGGCAGACGGGTGCGAGCGGGGAGGGAGGAGAGGGGAGCAGGAGGATGGGGGCGCGGCGGCGACGGCTGAGGCCGAGGCCGGCGGCGACCTGCCGGTGAGGGAGAGCCCGATGCGGGGGAAGGAGAGAGCCAGGGGAGAGAGCGAGCGCGTCGGGGGGGATTGGTGCGTGGGATTCGGTCTCTCCCCGCGGCCACCGCTCTCCTTCCTCCTCCCCGCATCCTCCGCGCTCGCTGCCGCCTCCTCGGCCGCCCAGACGCGCCGCCTCAAAGACACCCTCTCCAGCCCCGTCCGGCCGCGTCCCCGACGGCTCCCGCCAGCCCAAGCTCGGCCTGCTCTGCCGCTCAAGGCCCACCGCCGGCCTCATCCGCCGTGCCTAGCTCAAGCCCCGCCCGAGCCGGCCCACCAGGTCGCCTCCGCCGCCTCACCGCTCGAGCGCCCGCGGCGCCCACCTCCGCCAGCCTCCGCTCGCCGCCTCCCGTCCCAGCCGAGCTGCGCCGCGACCTCGTCTGCCCGCCACGACCTCCTCCGCCGCCTCTGCGCACGACGCCGCGCCTCCGCCTCCTTCCCGTCTCCTCGCCACCATCTGCGACCGCCTTCCGACCTCGCGCCGCAGGACGCCACCACCTCTCGCCACTAGCACCAGGCCCATCCGCCGCCAGACCCGGCCCAGCCGCGTTCGCCTCCATCTGCCTCCATCCTCCGGTCGCCGCAAGTCGCCGCCGACCTCGCTGCTCTTCCGCCGGTGGTTCGACATGTTATCCTCTTGGGAGCTCCCGCCACCAAGTACCAAATTGTATCGGTTCCTCGCTGTGTGTCCGAAAAGAAGCAAGGGCAGGATGTCTTCTTCCTCGTGTGACTCCAATCACAGGCTCGATCTCCTGTCGAACAAGACCGCCGAGACGCTAAGTCGTACAAGGACCACCGACAACGAATCCGACGGAACCCCAAGATCATCAACGGAACCCGAGCTCGACACCGGCAAACTAAGATGGCACCACAAGACCATCGACAAGAAACCGCGAACCGGAACCGGAGATCTCCGTCACGAAACCACAAGGCCTTTGGGGGTGGAACCGACAAGATCTACATCACGGAGCACCAAGAACCCCTTCATGGATCCGAAGGCCGAACCCTCGAACGACATGAACTAACCTCGGACGCCAAAACCCGAACCGGAAGGACGCCAAGATCGCCTCCCGGAATACGAAGCGCGGACCCGACAAGATCTTCGCGACGATAAGAACGACGCCGACCCGGAAGAACCCGATGCGCCCCGACACCGAACCAAGTACTCCTTTCCGGACGCCGAGCTCGCCGAGAACCCGGATGCGACAAGATCTACCCCAGTAATCCGAGAACGCTCCCGCCGAGACCGAACCCCAGATCCGAACCCTGAGACCGACCCCGATCCCCGGAACCCCAAGTTCGTCGAAACCCCTAATGTGTGAACCCCTTCCCGAAACCCTATCTTATAATATAATAACCTTGTCGCATATTAATTGTTCATCTCGCATGCATATCATGTGGTTTGGGGGCCTTATGTCGATTCACCTCTTAATTAAATATGGGGCCCATATGCGGGCAAATCTAGCCTTATATTGGCCTCATTTAAATTTGTGTAGAGAACCGTTGCTATTCTTTGCCATGCTAAAACAACATTTAAATTGCGGGGGTTCTAAATAACTTGAACCATTTAATTAATTGTCGGGACCCCAGTTCCGCTTAATATGACCTAATTGCATCGCAGCTTTGTCATGCCATGCATCATGCCCGATCTTTTGCCGTAGTATTAAATATTGCATCCGGTGTTTATTCTAGTGTTTTGGTTCTTCGCGGATAAGGCCGTTGAGTTGATGCGAGTGTCGACCCGATCTTCGGTTGAACCGTCGACATGTTTTCAGGCGAGCATCTCCCCCTTTCTACCTATCTTACTTTTATAGTATTTATTCCCTCCTGTTGATCTATTGCTATCTGTGTTGCGATGCTCTAGTGTTCCGCACTGTGAAATCCCTTGCAGCCGAATATTGCCTTGGACACATCCTATTACCGTTGTTTGGTAGATAGTTGACTTGCGCCGTAGTCGCTGCTCAAGTGCCGCTATGCGTCGTCAAGTGCCACATTGTTGGTGTATTGCCGCATGTTTGATGTTAGAGATGATCATGGCTTTACTTATCGCTCACTTTAATTCCTTCTCGTTTAACAACTAAAATTGAAGTAGCAGAGGCATCGTGGGTGATAGATAATATTTGGTTTCGAACCACTTGTGTCCTGTGAGGACCCCGAGTACTTGATACTGTTCCTTGATTTATCAAGGCTATCCACATCCGGAGGATTATGGGACCCCCGAGCCGAGCTTGATTCACCTTATTTCTTGGGGCCACAAACTAGTTTGAGGTTTTATTTACTATCCTGACTTATGCCATGCTACTATCAGATTACGACAGCGAGGAGCACACTGCATCGTTTAGGAATTGTGACCCGCTTACGTATCAACAAGCCCAGTTTTGGGTTCCTGCCACATGTACCGGCCCCACAAACCTCGGGTCCGTCTCAAGTCAGCTAACTTCGCTATGGTGTACTCCAAGGGTGGCCCTGAAATATTTCTGAATCCTGTGATTGCTTTGTCGTGAAGGCCTCGTTGGGTTTTGATTTGGTTTTTCCGAGGTTGATCGAGCGTGTGTTGCTATTGGTGCACCCCGGCCGGGTTAAAACTTTCTGAAAGCCGTGTCCGCGGTTATGGACGACTAGGAGCACAGTATCTCGATCATAGACAAGCATAACTAAAGTAGTACTATAAATTTGACTTTATCATGACTAGTAATCAGCTTCAGTATAATGGAATGGCTAAATAATACTGCCCACAATTGCTTGTTTGGAGCGTCGCTTGCGACCATTGTACCTGACTAGTAAGTATTGCAACTACCACGGAATGGCTAAATAAAAGTACCAACAACTGCTGGGTTTGGGGTTATCTCATGCTATTTGTATCTGACTAGTAAGTGCCGCAAATATAACGGAATGGTTAATTAAAAGTGCCCACTGCTTCCTTTATCAGGATGATTATCTACACCGGACTAGTAATTGCTGCAACGATAACTGAATAAATAAAACTGCCAACTGTGGGAGCTCCTCGGTTGACTTCCTCGTTGGTCTCGAGGGGGAAACGCCAGGATGGGTTTGTTTGATAGTAGCATCAGGTTGGTTCCGAATAGGTCATCCTTACCCCTCTCTGATAACCGCTAGTTGTACCGAGTCTCTATAGGTTGTTTAGCGCATGCTGCCGCTGCCGCTTCAGTCCACCATACCTATGTAGGCGAGGACCGCCGACCTAGCCTCGCTGCACCGCCTCGAGACGACGCCTCTTTTCCTTTGCCCTTTCGCACCCCTTTGTTTAAGGGTTTTGAGATCGACGCCAGCGGTGGTTACCCTTCCGCCTTGGCCTCGCGGGGTTATGGACGCCATTGGTTATTCTTCGTGGCTCTTAGCCCCATTTGCATCTTGTCCGTAGCCGGACGCCCATGTTTTCAAGGTGATTTGGATCTTTGTACCGTGATATTCAGATTCTTGACTCTTTGAGTCGCTGTTATATATATATATCTGTTCTGTGGGTCCCATCGAGGACCGTTGTGTAATGTTATTACTTCGTTTTCCACCCGCACGAAAGTGCCTGGTGGGCACCTTTGAATCGTTTCTATGCGGGTTTGGCGGGAATCGCAGAAACTTGCATAGGGTCGATTCTGAGGGTGTTACAATGCGGGGGAAGGAGAGAGCCAGGGGAGAGAGCGAGCTGGGGGTGGGGTGGTGCGTGATTCGTGTGGGTGGCGTCGTGTGGTGTTGCAATGGTGTGTGGTGGGACCCAGGGAGAGAGGGGGAGAGAGGGAGAGGAGGTGGGCCAGGAGAGTGGGGCCAGGTTGTAAGAGAGAGAGGTTAGATGGGGCTGTGTGAGAAAGAGAGAGAGGGGAAAAGAGGGGGATTGATGAGGTGGCGGGGTGGGTAGGGATTGGGGGAGAGGGTGAGATGGCAAGCTGGGATAGGTGGGTAGGATAGGATTGGGTGGGAATAGGATTTAGAGTTTGGGTGGACCGTTTGTAGGTAGTCTGGACCGATTGGGCCTCTGGCCTGACCGGTCGGACTGCCTCTCCGGACAAAAGATTTTTAATGCTTTAATTTTATTTGTAAAACATTTTGGAAATACTTTTTAGACAAATAAAAGATCTGACCAGACCGATGTTTTAATTTGAGATAAGGACGAGGGTTATTTAGAAAACAAAACTAGGCATTTCGAATTGGTTTCAGACAAACAATGCATGATGATGACGATGTAATGCACAAAAACAACGCGATTTTCTAGTAGTGGTTTTGCGGGATGCCACACCACACCTATCTTATAAGAGAGAGATTTATTCCCCCCTTCAGCCGGGCTTTTGGGATGGATTGGGCTCTCTTCTTATTGTTGGACTGTGAGCGCATGAACGTCCAGAACGTAGGCTGAGTGCTGGGATGGCCAAGTGAACGCTAACAGGTAGATCTTCACGCGCCATTGGTAGCCTGTTATCACCATATCTTGGCCAAAGACGGAGATGGGCCGTCATCGAGATGGGCTTAGAAGATACATATATTCAAGGTGTTGTTGGATCGGCCTAGTGCGTAGATTTGGGCTGAATTGCCCGTGTATCTTGTATCATAGTAGGATTCGTGTTTGTTTAGGTTCCGTTTATGTTTAGGTAAAGATAGAGTTGTAGAGTTATTCCAAAAGTAGAGAGTCTCCGGACTATAAATATGTACCTAGGGTTATTGAGAAAAGGAGAACAACCACGTTCACGACAAACACAATCTCGCAAGATCGCCACCCCTTGTTCTTAGGGTTTCTTTCGTAGTAAGTGCCATCGCCTAGATCGCATCTTGCGATCTAGGCAAGATTCACTTATTTCGCTACCGGTTTTACTCAGCATCGAAGCGTTGTTGATGGCGCAGTAATACCATTATCATAGATTGTTTGAGGCTAGCATCGCTTTTCATTATTATCGCCGGTTGTGCTACCTCTAGTTATCTCGCTACCCTTGCACCTTTTCCCAAAGTGCAAGGGTAGCACCTTGCTTGATCTCTATTTAGTCGATTCCGTTATAGTTGTGCCTTGTTCGTCAAGGTTTAGTTTAATATCTACGTAATCAGGCCTTGCAAACGGGTTGAATGATCCGTAATACATAAGGATGTGGCTTATTCGCTTTAGAGAGGATGTTCAATTGGCTTTATGTTGGTTATTAGGCCTTCTAGGGTTGATATTCTTCATCTTTGTACGCATAGGCTCACCACGTAGGACGCTCCATTGCAGAAAACGTTAAACTATCGTAGATCGATTTAACTTGTAGTGATCAAGCAAAACCCCATGTTATCATAAATCTAAACGCAGAACCATGGGGCAATCGGCTTTAGGAGCCGATTTACAGGGAAACCTGGGAGCCGATTACGGCTCGAATTTTACGTATACTTGTTTATCATGCAGGTATAGGTCAGGTGGCACGCCCTCGAACCAAGCCAGGACGTGTGCCGGAGCTTTTATGGCCGCCCGAGGGACCGTGGCCCACCACATATCCGGAGCCTCCCGGTCGTTGCCGCCGTCGCCGTGGTTTTGGCAGCAACACATTCGCACGCCGGTGGGACCTTCAACAACGCCTACATCAACACCGACGCGGTGATGGAGAATGTACTACCACTTACGACGATCCGCTGGCGAGCACAAGGCTGGCACGACGAGATCAAGGCCCTCTTCGAGGAAGACCTCATCGCCTTTTGAGAGGACCCGTGACGCATGGCATCGTGGAAAGGGTTCTCCCGAGGGCTCTTAATGAGGTGGATCTCGTCTTCGGAGGAGCGCATCAGGCTCTACGAGAAGTCAACTACATGGTGGCTCATTCTTTGCACCGCCATTCCGAGAGCCCGTGAACGCTGAGCGGTCGCGTCCGCGTAGTCCGTGAGATCATGAAGCATCGATTTCGCGTCGGGACCTACTTTAGGGACTCACCAGGAAAGACCGCCTGCACTGCCGCAGATCCCGCTCGCACTTGCCGCCCGTAATCACCGGGGCAGCGCTACGCCGCTACAAGGCTCGAGGCGACCAGCGATTGCCAATTCCTGCTCGAGCCACCTAAAGAGATCCCACACGGATATATATGCGCCACGTCGGATCGCAATAACTCGACACGCACCAAACAGATTGCAACCGCAGGAGTTTCCGCGGCAGAACCCTTGGGCCAGATCTTCCGGCAGGCGTGTCCGAGCAATGATGGCCGGGATGGACGCCGATAAACAGCGTGGCTAGCCAAGTATGCCAGGAGCAAGTCATGAGAATCTAGCCCCACTCAAACAAGGAGCAAATCGGTACCATCAGGGACCAGCTTCAGGTCAAGAGAAGGACAATCGCTATTCAAAGCCGCATTCAACGAAGTTTGATCTGATTCCGCCGCCACCCAAGTATAAGCTCCCCGAGTTCTCAAGATCTGGTCGAAGGGTCAAGCTCGATCGAGCACATAAGCCGATACCCGCACAACTAGGCATGATTTCAAAGATCGATCGATGCGTGAGATTCTTTTGCGCAATCTCTCGACAGACCGCCTTTGGGTGGTACACCTCATCGCCACCGATTCAATTCATACCGAAGCAACCGGAAGAGCCCACATCCAAGACTATTCGTAGGCTACCGAGGCTGGCATTGCACTGGCGCAAAGTGGCGTAGGAGAAATCAGAGTCGAGTACATCCAGCGCCAGATCGTTAAGAACCGATGTTACCGCTCGCTTAATCGAGAAGGAAGCCGTCGAGCTGGCAGTGTTGGGTCTCGCAGCACCCATCAAGGACTTGGCGTTCCAGGTAGAATACAACTCATTGGCGCACATGGCCCAGAAACTGACGATGTAGGAGCAGCGCCACCCTGAGTTGTACCAAGACAAATTCAAACGTCCGATAAGCCTGGTCGATGCGTAAGAAGAAGATCCGACGCAGACCGTGGAGGTGGCCAGCTGAATGGGCTCGGGGCGATCCGTGGCTCGCAAATGGGTGAAAAAGAAGGGCCTTCGAAGGGTTCGACTTGATGAGCAAAGCCGAGCAGATATTCGACCATCATGAAGGAGAAGTACCGAGATTACCCAAGGCCACAAAATCCCTACGGCTCGAGAGATGAACGGAGACCATCGCAAGTGGCATCATTCGCTCACTCACACCACCAACGAAAAAGGAGCTTCGCCGCCAAATCCAAATGGCGATAGAACAAGGTCGTTCGATCCTTGGGCAGTTCGCCATGAAAGTGGACACAAACCCATTTCCGGCCAACATGGTAGAACTCAAGCGCGAGGCGTAAGCTGGATTTCGCTCGGCGTTAACATGGCAGGTCCGGATACCACCATGACACGCATAAAGAGAACGGTGGTCGCCTCCGGCAAGGAAAGAAAGGAGGCTAGTCCATGCGACCGCCCAGCCACAATGACAAAGCGGTACTTAATGTAGGAACAAGTGAGGAGAGTGCGATATCGAAGCCACATTCCACGATCTCCTTAACAAGTATGAGCGCCAAGATGACCAACGCCGCCAAGACGATGAGACGACGGAAGATATGAACACCTTGCTAGGGGACCGCCGAAGAGAAGGAAGGCGCCGCTAGGCATTGGGATTGTCCTTTCTTCAAGTATTGTCAGCACGGAATGAGCCGATTGCCTACAATGGACAACCGCCGAATGCAACCAGCAGAAAGAGGACACGAGGCTGTCGGTCAGATTCAAACGCCTAGGGCCTCTTCCGTCCCGTAGTCGACAAGGAGTCCGGCGAAAGGAGACCTCGAGGAGCCAAGGATGACAAGGTCAAAGAGGTATCACCGCAAGGTGGTGCCCGACGGACTCGACATACCCGAGCGAGAGTGCAGCCGCGTAACCTAGAGGAAGTCAAGCGCAAGATCTCCACGCTTTGAAGAAAGCACGGCCGATCCGCCGGCCAAAGTGAGACAGATGTGGAAACGGAAGACCACCCGACCAGAAAGAGTGGCGCCCAAACCGTAAGAGCCGATGCAAAGACATCGGCTAGCACAAACATGGTGTTCGTGTTCGCTGTAATTCTGCGCGCCAAGAACCGATGAGCTACTCGTGGCACAATTTGACTGCGGCCCACGGTCGGTTATCTTTGAGAAGCCACGTGAGAAGGGTTACAAACATCTGAAAGCCCTGTACCTGCGAGGTTACATCAATGGGCAACTCGAAGATGTTGGACACCGAGCGGCAGTCAATATCATGCCATACTCCATGCTACGACGCTTGGGACGCCCATCCAGATCAAAACCAACGCCACGTTGAGCGACTTCAACGGTCACCTTCGGACACAAGGTGTATCGAACGGACTTGACAAGGCAGGAAAACCGCACCACGCTATTCTTCGTCGTGGACGAAGAGCACTTACACTGCCTTGCTAGGAAGGGATAGGATTCACGCTAATTGTCGCATCCCGCCCACAATGCATCAGTGCTGCCGATCCAAAGGGATGGAGACGGCGGAGGTCATCCACGCAGACGATTCCATCGAGATCTCCATAGCTGGCATGAACGTCGGGAAGCGAAGACCAAGAGCCGATCTCGAATCAATCTAGACGGCGACGTATTGAAGCTACAAAAACGGGGTGAGGCTGGTCTTATCCAATGGCCTTACAGAGTAGAAAAGCCCACGATCATCTCAGGTACCGATCCTCGCGATCGCCACAAAAATAAAAAGCAGCGATCGACGACAAACAGTTCATGTAGTCGTAGCAGAGATGCTCGCCATCAGAAATAATAAGGTGTAAACCGTCCTGACAGATGTAAGGGGCGATTCAGCGATCGGCCCAAATTATTTTTGTTGTCCTCACCCACCGTTTGCCCTGTGTTTAGCGTCGATTTGACAGGTGACGGAAAGCTAGGGTACGGGTTTACATCCGCTGATGAGCTAGAAGAGATCGACATTGGTCCTGGGGATAAGCCACGACCAACATTTATCAGCAGAAAGTTAGAGCCAAGTCTGCGGGGCCCGATGATAGCCCTGTTGAAACAATATCCATTAGCCGCCGACTACAGAAGATGCTCGATTGACAGAGCATCATCGAGCATCGCTTCCGCCAAAAAGGATTTCGCCGTTTCAAAGAAGCCGAAAGCACGACAAATGAAGGCCAAATTCGGAAGAAGTCAAGAAAGAGGTCGAAAAATGTTGACGGCCAATTTGATTAGACCATGTATGCTGAGGATTGCACTAATTATTGAAGAAGGTACACGATGGGTTGCGATTAGATCTCAAATTAAAGATGAGTATCCCATGCCAAGGAAGATTAATCAACGCAAATTTTATTTATGATGCAATGGCATAACTGATCATACATACATCATTCAGAGTCCTGTCCATATTTAATAATGATGCTTGACTGAAATGTCACCACGCACAGAACAGATCTTCCATGACTGATCAAACCAGAAACCCATCAACACGGTGGTCAAGTTCAACCACTGACATTCTGGACGATCTGCAACGCCCCGGACCGAACAAGAAACACGATAACCAAGATTGGTTTAGTCCTGAACGATTGATCAGATAACACCACCAAGAAAGAACTGTGAATCACGATTTATCTATCAACGACAGACTGTCGTCATGGACTAGTTAAACCAACTAATGAGAATCGGGGTAGAGCAAACAGCCTTTGATGATCAAGAGTACCTGTCACCATGTTATCTACTTACTTGAACACGCCCATCGCCTCAGATGCAAAGCTTGTAGCAACAGAGCTTAGTCGCTCATGGTGATGACGCCGGACGCAGACAAGCAAACTGATGATTTATGTTGTTCTGCCTGCCACCTGCACCAAGTTACACATTTTGCTATCGCTAGAATCATCATATGCAAACCGACATGTCATTCATATAGAGTCATCAAGCAAATGGATGTTTGAAATGAGCTGAGATCCCAAGATCATATGGACAGGTCCACACCTATGATCATAATGTCCAAGATGATCATCAGATTTGTCACTGGGGTACATTTCTCCATCATATTGTCTACCTACCAACACAGGCTATATATATGCAGGATGGAGAGTTACCCTGCTTTATATGAAGGAAATGGGAGACCAAGTTATGATTTTATATCACAAGGAGTCCTCTTCCAATATATTAGGCCTAATGATTTGAGACGTCAACTGATCCACGAACGAGAATGAGATGGTTCATCTCACAGACAGGCCTTAGAAGGTCGATTATACCATATTTCTACCATTTACATTCATTCAAAATCAAACGATAAGGTACAAAGCCAAGACGACTATTGGGGGATGACATGTTTAGGACTCGAAGTGCTATTGTTCATGTTTAGACGAGGCCAATCAGCCCTACACGAGGAATATGGAACTCCACCAATCGCTCATAGATGTCAGTTGATCAAAGGATCGTGGTTTATTATTCACCATGTTTATGAATCACTTAGCTACTATAAAAGCCAAGTATAAATGTAAATTTGAAAAATCCATATACCACAAGAATGCACGTTTGGCTGTCTGAAGAAATATTGACCAAAGATCAACTCCATCACAAAGGCCACATGGATTCTGGCTATCAATGACTACTACTAAATGTAGAGGTTGTCCCCCAGTTGTAAACCTAAGGATGTTATCAATTTAGAAGAATGTCATCCATCGATCTGACCTCACACCATGAATGGTTTTATTTCGTGAGTTTAGAAATGGGGATTGCTGATTAGATCATCCCAAATAATGCTCAAGCAAATGTTCAATCAGAGTCTCACTGCTTACTCACAGGAGGTCATGAGCAACTGCTGGCAATGAGGCTCCCACAAAAGTATGGGCTGATTAAGGTCATGTCATGAGCAATAAAACCTTATCTATCTAAGATATATGGATGGGCAACATTCACTGGGAATGACGGACGACGCCAAGACGATCTGAATATAAAAATGAGGACACAGATGAGTTAACTGAGAACCAAATATAATATGATCCATAATATAATTAAGATAATATATATAATTATAATGGTCCATATTTAATTAAATATATAAATAATGAATATCATGAAACTGAGAGCCATGAATACTATAATAAATCAATAAAAAATATATATATATAAATAATGGTTTCATTTTGTTATCTGTGGCACGTCGGTAAATTGAGATTTAGCTTGAATCATGAGAAGGCTGCAGTCGCCATCATGAAACCAACAATGGGAGGTCGGATCGCCCGCCAACGCCGAGGTCATCGTCGGCGACGGACGGCTGACCAGATATCGGTAAGATGATGAAAGTTTGCCACCACGCGATCAACCATTTCGGTTATCGCACTGGCGAATCAGATTATTCATTCAAACATGGATGACCATGCCACACACCACCCTAGTTCGCCTGTCGTCACGTCTCTCGCTGTCTTCGCAGATCAACCTCACACTGACCTGAGGCCTGAGAGGTCCGATTCCTCCTCCTCGACGGAAGGAGTCCCACGATCACAGCCAGCCTCACGAGAACTAGAGGCCAACAGATTTCATCACCAGACCAATAATCTCAGTACATCGTCAAGGATGTCGGCTGGATATACCAGGAAGTGAGGAAGCCAGCATAGAAAGAGGTTTTCAACTGAGGCACTGTTGATCAAATAAGGAATAGGATGTTCACACTGCACTCAATATAATATTAATATAAAACCAAAGATAATGATCGATAATAAATATATTAAAGGATTAATAGATTAATAGTTATTCCAAGATCACCTTGTTTTAGGCTTAGGAATATGTTTAGATCTATCTAGGAAGATTTCATTACTACATCTGCTGAATGTACTGGCATTGTTGATGGCGCAGTATTACTACTACCATGATTGTCGAGCTGCACTGCAACTGCCATTATCGCCGCTTAGCCAACAGAGTCTCGCCATCTTATATCTTCCTGAAACCACTGATCTCTATTAGCCCATCTGATCTCATACAGCCTTGTTCAATAGTCATTATTCACGAATCAACTTTGCAAACGGGTTGAATGATCCCACATGATATATGGCTTATCATTAGAGAGATGTCTCTAGAGATAGTCTGAGAATGCCCACATGAAAACGCGAACCATCAGATTGATTTCTAACTTAGTGATTTCATAATAATCAATGAATTATAAAATCATTAGAACTTTACGATACTTGTTTATCAAAAGAAACGCAATCTGAGCACCACCAGGACGAAAGTTTTGAGCTATGGCTGTCGCCGAGGAATGGTCACTGTCTGCCTGTCAGGGCCTTCAAATATATCACATCTCCGCATCAGACACCATTTAATCGACGCGCGAGAGAACAAGATCTAACGACTGATACCATGATCTGATTGAATTGAGCATCACATTTGATTTAGTCCGACATCCACTTCAAGGAAACCTAGAACATGAAAAGAAGAGTGTAACATCCATTTAATAACTCCTTCTCCTCTCGCCGTCAACCAGTCGAGAGGCTTAATCAACTTTCACATGCCCAAAACGGGTTCAGATCAGCCCAAACTGCCCCGCCTTCTGCTGTTGCCACAAGATCCACATGGCTTGCCTGAATATCCAGCTGAGGGAGAGAGGAGGCCTGTCGAGAGGATCCGCATGGGGCTGCCTTTAGAGATATGAAAGCCACCATATGTCAACCTCCTCCTTCCGCCGGAGGTGGGCAGCGAGATATGGTGGATCCCAGGATCGCTTGCTTTGCACGATAATTACTGCGGGCGGTCCTAGGGCTCCTCCTCCCGTCGAGATGAAGACTATCCGGATGCATGTCCTTGTCGATTCGATTGCAGAGGCGTGTTCTGAAAGGCTCCGCCGACGATCTCCATTGGGCGACACATGCCTGGAGTTTGCTAGATCGGAAGATTCGGTCGTGCGCACCTATGTTTTACTTTGGTCGTTTGGTTTTAGATGGAGCGCTTCGAAGCTCTGTTGGCTGTTAATATCACGGGGCATGTTCTCGTTCCATGGTGCTGGCGAAGAAGGTCATGGAAGCCGAGATCTGAGGACTAGCAATGGTGGTTCGAAGCTTTTTGGCGATGGGGAATTGCCTTAGTGTTTCTTGACTTGGAAAAGTTCAAAGTCTTGTCTTTCAGTGTAAAAATCCAAGGTCTGGCCTTTATTGGTTGTGCCTGGCAATGGTCTTGTTAAAGGTATTGCTTTGAGAGTGAGAACTTTTCTTCAGGGTGATAACCTAAGATCTATGATTGGCGATGACAGCGCTTGTGCACTGTTTCCTTCTTGGAGATGTTGCTTTTGAAGAAGCTAGACTTCTGGTGATGTTCTGGTGGTGTTAGTGTTGTTGTTATAAGGAATAGATCGCTGTAGTGGGGTTTTTCTTTTCTGTAATTTCTCTTTCTCTTTTGGCTTTGTGCATCCGTATTGCCGCTGGGGTGATATGTTGTTGCAGAGGCTGGGTGTTTAATTGATATCTTTACGAAATTTATATACTCTTTATCGAAAAATGATACTAGATGGCTTCTTTTTCCCCCACACCAGACATTCTTAATTTTGCATGGCTGCAGCTAATGTGCATGCATTAGAAATATTCTCTTCAGAGATACTTTCATTTGTTAAACGAGTATAATGATTTTAATGCTGTCACTTCAAAGAGCTAACTAAGTACTCCATGATTGTTTGGTTTAGTTAGTCCTTGATTACAGCCATTAGCCCAGATTCCATTTCGTGCATAACTGAACAGACAAGGTCGGCGACAGGTTCCATTTCCGCATTTAGAGTTCATGCAAGAGATCAAACAGTTTGACAGCTCAGAGGTAGGCGCACCAAGTTTCTCATAATCTCATGGGCGGTTGCTCGCGAAGAAAACAGCAAACTGACATTACAACTTCCAGGCCAATTGAGAAAACTGAAATTAAACTACTACTACTAAGCAACCAGCACATAAAAACATAAGGCAGCTATATGTCATATTACTGCTCACCCAAGAGAGCAACAATCTGTCCATCAGCAGGAGCCTCGAGAAAAAACATCTTGGTCCTTGCACATCCTGCACAATATGTTTGAGCAGAGAAAACTTCAGAATGCGAATAGTCCAATGTGTAATGTGCAGGGAAAAAAAGCACATGTATATAGATTTTCTAAAAATGCTATAATTAAATTGCCAAGTTTACAAGTAGCACCAGTGACACTACCCCAAACATATTTAGAAACTACTTAATCGTAAAAAAAACTGAATGGAAACAGCAAATGGATCACCACTCCAACTTCTCCTAGGGATGTGAGTAAGAGTAAAGTTGTATTACATGGTCTTAACCTTGCTTGGAATCTCATCTTTTCAAAGGATTTATATGTTTTTTTCTCGGGAAGATGTTGCTTTACCATTTTGCACAAAGAACTAATAGTAAAGTTTCCCTCCTTTTCAATATCTCAGCTGACAGTAATTTCATGCTCACTGTTCCCCAAGAGTAACAGTAACAAATGGAACATAACTGTGTGCGAAATTTCATTAAATATTTCAACAATCTGCTATAAGATAAACAAAACCAAGAATTAGCCAAGTTATGAGTAAGAAGAGATTTTTCATTGCAAATATCATGGAACTCAGGGAGTCAGGGAACTTTTCTTTAAGGGGAGAGAGGTATCACATTATTCAGTATGGCTTAACATTACCAGTTTTCATTTTCTATTAAAAAATAAAAATACTACTCCCTCCGTCTCAAAGTAGATGTTGCAATTTTTTCTGAATTTGGATGTATCTAATACTAAATAGTGTCTAGATACATGCAAATTTTGACAAATCTCCAACATCTATTTTGAGACGGAGGGAGTTTTTGAGTTCTGGCCAATCAATTTGTGTATCCTCATAAACAGAGTAGGTAATTCACACAAGAACAACTCCTAGATATGTATTCATGAGGAAATTAGCAAGAGTAACAGTTGTGCCAGCGAGAAATGCTTGTATGGTACACTTCAAATTAATTGCTACTAACATTAGCTATTATCAGACTAAAATCCATGTGCATTCTAGAACATCAAAGCGAAGGACAACAAAAGATGAGGTTTGCTGGAGACAGAAGTTAAAAACAAGTTTTCTGTGGAAAAACTTCAAAGTAAAATTCAATAGAAAAATTTCACACATTTTTTATGGGACAATGTCAGAAGAAAATAAGTAATGTAGAAACTGGTACAAGACAAGAATTCCAGCTCATCAAATTACACAGGACACCCTGCTAGTTTTGATAAACATCTGAAGAGAATGAGATGAATTTCACGAAAGCATTAATAAGTGATATAAAAATCAAAAGAATTATAGTAAACAATACTATGATAGTATTACTTGGCATATGGGATACATGTTTATATTTTATCAATCTCGTGTTTAAGTAGAAAATTATACCATGATCACTTGTTAGGAAGCCAAGCCTGAATTTCAGGCTTTGACTGGTGTCAGCACTTCAGGAAAATGAAATACAATAGCCACAATGATGACAAAGCTAAGAACAGGGGTTAATACATTACATGGTGCCTTGCCTAATTTGTTGTTTTGCACTTAATCATGCCTGCTAGTTCAGAAAAAACAATATAAGTGGATCAAAGGTCCGTGCTAAAATAAAGGACAATCAAAAAAATTCATCAGCACCATCAATTACAGGTTGTGTGCTATAAGACAGTAGTGCGACCCAGATATTTTGTCTACCAAATGACAACATTTGGCATCGACAGTTGAAATTTAATTCTGCAAATATTCTGAAACATTTGGTCCCAAAATAACATTTATTTCACAAAAAGCACCACAAAAAAAGCAATAACAAGCTAGTAGGATGCCCGTATATTGGACAATGCATAGTAGTCATGAAAAAAATACCCACAGCATATTTTGTCCATGGCCTAAACTCCATAGAGTTTTGTAAGAGATAAATGTAAGAAGAATACAGCACCGTAAACATGTGAATTATGAGATACAGTAAGAATGTGTAACTTGGTACCTTCATTTCTTCTGGAGTCTGTCTGAACGAACCAGAACATCTGCCAATGTATTCTTTTCTGTGACATCAGTCTTGCCTGAAAAGAAGTTCCTTTGATCAAGGCACAAGAATTTGAACACCAGGCACCATGATAATGCAATATCAATTCAAAAGTGTACACATACAAGTGTAGTACGTATAATAATTGACCTGTGAGATACTGGTATATTTGGTTATGTGGAAATGACAATTTGATAAGCGTGAGATGTCAATTGGCTGCGATCCTGGTCACATGTTCAGCTAGGTCATCTGTCAGTTGGCTTTTGTTTCATTGCCAGTTATTGCAAAAATTGGGAATGGCGAAATCAATTTTAACATGCTATTATATAAAAAAATGGAATAAAATTTGGTTATGTCAATTTTCATTTTGTACTAAGAAAATATTAATTATTAATAATTCTATCCCAGAGCCACTCACTTGCTTCTCAAAAATCAAATTTACTGCTAGCTTGCTTCTCACTTATTCCCGCCTTACCTCATGCACCTAAGTATTTAGAAACCACATAGTCCTCTGCAGAACCTTTAAAACTTGTCCGTGCCATCACAGATTCACAGTTGCTAATTGCTATTTACAAATACAAAGCTTTCCCAGAGTTGGCTAGATTATGAACCAGAATAGGTTGTTCATTCTAAATACCATAAAGCTCAGGCAATCAATCTATAACGGACTGAAAACATACCATTTATCAGATCAAAATTATGTATGATTACGATTACCAGTTGTCATCTTTCTACCGACGATATATGAATCTTTAATGAGTTTGCTGTCTGGTCAGAGAGAGCTGGTTCAGCAGTTGGTCTGTCCTAATGTTATGGATACCAAAGAGATCTTTCCTGCCCTGTTAAGTCCAAGCATTGTATCATCTAATCTAAGACAACTCTTTCGGAGAAGAACATGGTTTAGAAGTTAGAACTAGAGTTAGAAATAATCGCGCCATTTGTGACCCAAGAAGAGAAAGGTAATAACTGGTGGGACTATGGTTGTGTTCTACTAGATAACATTGCTAAATTCTACTTATTTGGGATACTTTAGTGTCTGTCTAAAGTCAGTGCATCAACATTTCTCATGTTCTCAGTTACACTAAAAGATCACATATTCTGTCAGATTCTTTGATCGAACTAGCATTTTCAGTCATAAATCATAGTTGCCGCCAGACAGAGCTTTAGAATGAATTCTGAATCATTATTCTCCATCTAGTAACAAATGGTTGGCTTTTAATACAGAGAATGCTGTTAGTTATACAAAGGCTGCTCAAGTTGAGCATTAGTGTCACATTATGATGAACAAAATCCTTGGAAGCAAATAATTAAACGAGCAATTGATGAGCGTACCTGCCGAAGGGATCCGAGATTCTGCAAGCCACGAGGTAAGCTTACATGGTAAAATGCAGATGTCGCCTTCAGACGGACAATGCTCGAGAACCTCCCCCTTTTGCATGTCCACGACGACGATGTGGTCGCCAACAACGAGGTACACGACATTTGGTCTATGAAGATCGAGAACGCCAATCTTGGGCCTGGTCCTCCTCCCCTGCAATGATAGCCACGGATAGCCACCATCCGCCCAGAGCGGGCTGAGCGCCATCTGGTGGTTCAGCGTCCAGCCGCTACCATCGGCGTTGAGCGCGAAGGAGCTGAGCAGGAACGGCTCCTCCTCAGACACCTCGACGTAGCGCAGCCAGCCCCCGCTGACCCCGACGCGCCGGTACATGGCCGGCGCCTTCATCCACCAGAGGTTGCCCTCGGCGTCAGGCAGCATGCTCCCTCGGTCTGGGCGGCGGAACACTTGGTGGTGTGTGTCCGCAGGCAGCACGCTGCCGCTGGGCAGCTCGATGAAGCGAGGCTCCGGCCGGTCGCTAAAGGGGTCCGCGCAGATGACGCCCCAGGTGACGTCCGCCCACCACAGGTGGCCGCTGAAGGGCACAACCTCCTGGCTTGGCACCATTCGGCGCTGAGCCGGGAGCGGGCACGGGGAGCAGTTGACGAGATCCCAATCCCCTGTTTCCGGGAGAAACCGGCGCATCGCGTTGGCGTTCCCATCCAGCTCGGCGACGGCGTACCTTTCCGGTGGCCCGCGCTGGTTGAGGATGCCGAGGTGGAAGCCGGCCAGGATCTTGTTGGGGCCCTGGATGGGCGGGAGACGGCACTGGTTGCCGGTGTGAGGGTTGAAGACGACGTGCGTCATGCTGTCGGACCGGACGCTGTCGGGGTCTGCGATGACGGTCATGTCCCGCACCTTGTGTCCGCCCTGCTTGGCGACGACGGGGGCCGTAAAGAGGATGTCTTTGCTGCTGACGAGGAGGAGGCCATCCTGGCTGGCGGCGCAGGCCTGGCCGGCAGAGACTCGCACGACGTCGCCTTCAGTGTCGGAGTCGGGGAACCCGCAGGGGGCATTGACGAGGTTCTTGGGCATGTATAGCTTGGAGACGCGCGGAGGATTGGCGGGGACCACGTACGGGCTCGGAGACGACCTCGCGCCCGCCATGACCTTGCCGAGCATGTACCACGTCCAGCAGCCCTGCCGCCGGCCGGAGTCCGGTGGAGGCGTGGCGGCCGTGCAGAGGGAACGGTTGAGGCGAGGCGAGAAGCCTAGGAGGCGGCGCAGCGACATCTTGGTGGGCGCCGGGAAGGGAGGGGAGAGGGTTTTGCTCCTCTTCGTCGTGGCAGGGCAGGTCTGGTTCAGGTGGACTGGGTGCTCGCAGCTTAGATAGCAGGGAGTGGGTGGTCGTGTTCCGGTCAGTACTCGACGACTGCTTCCATTCCAATTCCAGGGGTTTCCCCGGTCCGTAAAGCGAGAGCTGGTTTTGAATTTGCTTCGTTCTTTCTCTTTGCCCATTGGCTGTGTAACCTGTCACGTTTCTTCAGACGAGTACGATCAGAGCATCTCTCCTTGGGCGAACCTAAACCGAAATCCAAACCTTTTTTGACCAGATAAAACCACTTTTTGTTTTGGATACATCCAGTTTTCCACTCGCGTACCAGGCGAGTTCCCGCGTTTCGCTAAAATTTAACAAATTTTGGCAAACTTTGGGTGAACTTTGGACGAATATAAGCGGTTTTGGGCGAATATGGGGGAACTTTGAACGAATATGGTCTATACGGACGAACTTTGGGCGTATATGGGCGATATGGACGAACTATGGGCGAACTTTGCGCGAATATGGTCTATACAGACGAACTTTGGGCGATATGGACGAACTAGCGGACTTTGGACGAATATGAGCGATACAGACGAACTTTGGGCGAATATACCCGAATTTTGGGCAAACTTTGGGCGAATATGGTCTATATGGGCGAAATTTGGGCGAATATGGTCGATACGGACCAAGGTGAACTTTAGGCGAAATATGGTCTATATGGACGAACTTTGGACGAAATTTGGACGAATATGGGCGATACGGACGAACTTTGGACGAATATGCCCGAATTTTGGGCGAACTTTAGGCGAATATGGTCTATATGGACGAACTTTGGACGAATATGGTCTATATGAGCGAACTTTGGGTGAAGATGGACGAACTTTGGACGAATATGGACGAACTTTGGGCGAACTTTGGATGAATAAGGGCGAATATATGTTGACTGAGCGGATCCACTCGCCGAATTCGCTTCGTCCGGCGTCCCAGGGCGTACCCAGGATCCTGGGTATGGATTGGGTAGTCCGGACCAAAGTTGGCCCATATCCGGACGAAAACAGGTTCATGGGTACGCAACTGGGCAAAATTTCGGCGTCCGGACCTATTTTTGACGTCCGGATCGACGTCCTGGATAGCCTAGTGGAGATGCTCTCACCACCGCGCCGCGGTGTTACTGTACTACCCGTGTGTTCCCCTTGTAAATGTAATCATTCAACCTTTCAGTTCTAAAAAAATATCTGAATCTACACAAGCTACTGTAATACCCTCATGTGAATTACTCCCTCTGTTTGAGATTATATGTCCTACGCGTATACCTAGGTCGTATATCTGTTGTATATAATGGGCTGGATTGTGTTGGGCCGTGGGCCGGGCGTTGTGTGGTGTGAGTAGGGACCAGATATAAGGGGACCCCTTGGGTACGTTTGTATCAACGATGAATTGAATGAACTAGTTCCCCGTCCTCGCTTCGTCTCAATCCCCATCTTTGCTTCCAGATCCCCTGATCCCCTTGCTTCTCTAGCCAAACCCTAACCCCAGCAATCATACTGGCGGAGACGGGTATTACATCTGGTATCAGAGCCCTAGCTCGCTGTTGCGTTCTGTAATCTCGACGCTGTCCAGTAACATCGACCTATCGGTGGTGGAATCCTGCAAGGAACTGTTGTAAATCCGAGATAGGCGTGTGGATAGTGCAGAGGAAGTTGTGACGGTGTCGTCGAGAGTCTCTACGTCGGCGACACAAACCCGCTTTGTGTTGAAAGCAATGGAAGATCTGAAAAAGTTCATTCAGGAGTGATTTGTGGCGGTGGACTTGAAGTTCTAGAAGATTGGGAAATTGCAGGAGAGCTGGCTACGGATAGCTACCAATTTTTTTTAAAAAGACATATTAGGGTTATACAGATTCAAACCGTAGACCTTCTCGGTAAAACAGATCAAACAAATTATTATCAAAATGATTCGAACTGTTTCAAAGACTCAATATGCATTTTTTTGCATTGGGCACCATAGTTTTTCTTTACGGAAAGATAATGAGCTGGCTACGGAATCCAGAGAAGACGCGGCGGTCGTGCAGAGGGAACGGCGGACGCGACCGGAGACGGAGAGGCCTAGGAGGCAGCCGAGCTGCATCTTGGATTCTTGGTGAGCTCAGGAGTTGGTGAATGCCTGGAGGGGAGAGGGATTTTGCTGTTACTCGTTGTGGCAGGTCCGATTCATGTGGACCGGGTGCGCGCAGCTTTCAGAGCATCTCCACTCGCTTACCCAGGAGGCCGATCTGGACGCCGAATTTCGGTCCGGACGTCGAAATCGGCCCAATCGCGTACACAAGGACCTGTTTTCGGTCGGATTTGGGCTATTTTTGGTCCGAACTACCCAGGCCAAACCCAGGTTTCCGGGTACGCCCTGGGGACGCCGGACTCAGCGAAATCGGCGAGAAAAAAATCAAAGCGGCGCGTGGACCCGTCGTGTCAGTGACCGAAGCTGAGTCGTCGTCATCCTCGAAACCACGCGGCGACCGCCGGGACGCGTCGGCCATGCGTCGCCGAATTACGGCGCCACCATCGCCGCCTCGGCTCCCGCGACGGACCGGCGGTCACTAACTTCCCGCCGTTTCCACTTTTCCCGCCCTCGCCGCTACACCCCTCCCGCCATTCTTTCGGCCTATAAAAGACGTACATCTCGCCGTCTCTCTCTCTCTCTCCACAGCCCCTCACACCACCACAATTTCGGCGAACTTCGGACGCCCGCACCTTTCTTCCTCAACTCCGTCGAGAAGCCATGGCCGGCCGACGCACGCTGTCGCCGTGGGAAGCCCGGCTGCTCCGCGAGGCGCGCTATACGGCCCCGCCGGACACACGTCTCCCCCTAGGCTGGAAACTCAGCGCCGGTGGGATCCCCGTTCCGCCGGTACCGTACGGGCAGGACCTCACCGGTGAGATCCAGGCGGCTATCGCCGCCATGGAAGACCCAGAACTCGCCGGGGAGATCCAGGCCGCTATCGCCGCCATGCAAGGCCTGGCACCCGCCGAGGATCAGGACAACCTGGTCTTCTGAAGGCAGTTTTTCGCCGGCAGGCGCCTCGAGGAACTCGCCCGACACGATGGACCGCTGGGCTCGCCGCCGCCGCGTAACAATATGGCTTACCGGCACCGTTGGTGGAGCGTTTCAGGACGGACTCTCGCCGGAGTCATGGCGCACATCGAGGCCGGCAACAACCCCCGCCTCGGCCTGTAGTTGCGGCGTCCGGCGTCGACCACGACGGCGTCCTTTCCTAGTTAAAGCCGATATACTATGTACCCCTCACCTGTTTAATGAAATTTCGTCTATATTCGCCCATATTTCGTCGATTTTAAGTGAATTTAGCCGAACTTGAGAACACGGTCTGGGTACGCGACTGGTACCCAGGCCGAAAACGCGATTTGTCCGAACTAAAATCGGTCCGGTTTTCGGCCTAGATACGTCGAAATTTCCATAAAGCGAGAGGTGGTTTTGAATTGCTTTTTGTTTTGTCTCATTTGATCGTGGCCTATTCTTCACACCAGTACGTCACCGCCGCGCAGAGTGTTGCCAGCCCTAGAGATTCTTCTACTCGCCTGCTAGCTTTCCCCTGAAAAAGTTATGAACTTCCAGTTTGGGAGAATTTGCAAAACTCCAATTCAACATTCAAACAAAACTATAGAGGTCTCCAGGTCCAGCATTCTTTCGTTAGAATTTTGATGCATAGATTTGCTGGTTAATTTGATAGATGACGCTACAATTTCTAGTTATTTGAGAAACGTCATCGCAACTTTTAACTTTTGAAAAACGTCACTATAATTTTCACATTCCATAGACGCCATTACACATATTTTAAACACACATACAACACAATATACACTTAGGGTGTGTTTGGTAGCCCGGGTTATCTATCTCACCTCATACATGCTGAGTCTAGCTATGTGGAGTATATACAAATGTTATTACAGTATTGTGTTTGGTAGATCGTATGAGCTAAACTGTGCTCAGTTGAGACTATGTTTGGAGTCCTGTATGACATGAGCCAGGCTAGACGTTATCAAACAACAAGTAGGTCCTTGAATAGAAAACAGAAAAAGCAATCAGGTCCCTATGAGGTTGGGATCGGGCTTCGGTGCAGCCGTCGGCGAGAGGATCCACCGGCCAGAGCCGGGCGTCGCTGCCCCGCACCGGGGCCGCCACAACCACGCGCCGGGCGCGGCCGCATCTAGGCCGAGCCTCGTTGCCACGCAAATTGACCTCTACTCGATGCACCTCCGAGAGGAGACTGCGCCGCCACGGAGAGGCTGCGCCGCCGCTGCTCCGCCTGCTCGGTGCATGTTGCCCGACGCTTGAGGCGCCTCTGCTGCTCCGCTTGATGCCCGCCGCCGACTCGGTTGGACGGGAACGTGAGAGAGGAGGCCTCAGGCGGAAGAAGAGAGAGAGGAGAAAGGAGGCTCCGGGGGGAAATGGCCTATCGTGAGGGGTGAGGGGCATCGACCCCTGTCGCGCTAGAGCGGACACACGGGATGGACTCAGCCCTGCCGAGCTGTGAAGCTCGATTTCAACTTCGCAACTGGGCAGGGCCGAGGGGTTGTTTCCGTATGAGGTGGGCATAGCTAGATGCGACCGACCCGATCTACCAAATAATAAAACGTGGGGTGAGGAGAGATTTTCTGGGTTGTCCCGGTCTACCAAACACACCCTTATATTTTCGTCTGTGCATACATATACACGGTGGGCCTCACTAAATTTTGCTTGTGTTGCATAAATCAATACACACATGTTGTATTTAAGCTCTTTGAGAATAAAATGGCCGCACATAGGAAAGTTCTCTCTTTACTCGCTATTTTTTCTGGCGAGTTCACTTGTGTTGTGCTAATCTATCGTAAACTATTTTCAGCTTTTGAGGTGCTTATAGACAAACATACGTATAACTCAATCGTAAATTATGGCTTTAATACTTCTTGCCAATAACGTGGAGGAAGCCTACATAGCCGCCTAAAATAATGCACATGGTCTAAGCTGATTTTAGTGGAGCCCATCATAATATCAGGGGTTGTCGATGGTGACACAACAGGTAGCGAGAAAAATGGCTTATGAGTCATCAGATTGGGTACATGCACCCTCTTCTCCTCAAGATCGATTTTTCGAGCTACCATGCTTCTCATCATCAATTCGTCCTTCAAAAAGATTGCATGTCTTGTTTTTAAAAACTTTGTGTATTTGTTAGGACAGTAAAAATGGTAACCTTTTGATCCGTCGAGATAGCCAATGAAGTGGCAAGACACTGTCTTAGGGTCTAGCTTTGCAATATTTGGATTAAAAACTTTTGCCTCAGCTAGGCTCCCCCGGACCCTCAAGTGGCGCGGAAAGGGGACTCTGCCTGTCCACAACTCGTACGGTGTTTTGTGCACCGACTTGCTTGGTACTCTGTTGAGAATGTGAATGACGGTTTTAAGCGCCTCCATCCATAATCCTAATGGGAGGGTGGAATAGCTCATCATGTTGCGCACAATATCCATAAGGGTACGATTACGCCTTTCAGCTACTCCATTTTGCTGAGGTTCGTCCGGCATAGAATACTGGACGACTATTCTATTTTCCTGTAGGAACCTTGCAAAAGGTCCAGGTACTTGACCATATGGAGTGTGTCGACCGTAGTACTCCCCCCACGGCCAGACCAGACTATTTTAATTCTTTTATCATGTTGATTTTTAATTTCAGCTTTAAATATTTTTAAATTTATCCAATGCCTCATATCTTTCTTTAATTGGATAAATATAACCATATCGGGAGTAATCATCTGTGAATGTTATGAACGAATCGTAATCATCCACACTTTTCACAGAAACGGCCCACAAATATCAGTGTGAATGATTTCTAGTGTTGTTGTACTTCGGTTTGCACCCTTTTTGATTTGCATTACATATTTTCCTTTTATGCAATCTATGCATTGTTCGATATCTGAGAACTCTAACGGAGGAAGAATATCATTTTTAACGAGGCTTTCTATTCCTCCCCTCGAAATATGGCCTAATCTACGGTGCCATAATTTCGACGAGTCATGAGCTCGCTTTCTTTTCTTTTGTTCTTTGTTCGACAAGGAAATTTGCTCACTCACATTACACATAGAAA
The DNA here is from genome assembly GCA_030063025.1 of Avena longiglumis. NCBI lineage: Eukaryota > Viridiplantae > Streptophyta > Magnoliopsida > Poales > Poaceae > Avena > Avena longiglumis. The sequence continues at coordinate 417,495,275 of CP125979.1, read as the reverse complement.
GCACTTTTTCATGCAAGGATAACAAATAAAGCTTATCGAGAAGTAAAGCAGTACCCACACAAGCATCTTTAAACCATATGGCACACTTGCCATGTCCAAAATAACACTCATAACTGTCTTTATCCAAACATGACACACTTATTAAGTTTCTGTGGACCGAAGAAACAAATAAAACATCTTTTAAAAAATAATAAAACCATCAGCTAGCTCCAAAGGAATGTCGCCAACAGCTTCAACTTCTGCTTGAACTCCATTCACAACTTCAATGCATCTTTCTCTTCTTTGCATAGTTCTTGTCGAATGGAATCCCTGTAGAGAATTAGCAACATGAACAGTTGCACTTGAGTCAATCTATATTTTTCTTTGCCATTATGGACTTGAGCCATTCTGGGTAATCTTTCTTGAAGTGCCCATACTTCTTGCAGTGCTGACACTAGTCCTTGTCCCTTGGGAGACTCTGCTGATGCTGGTACTGTTGGGGCCTTTGTCATGTCGCTTGGAGGGGGCACCATCATGGTTGTTGTTGTTGAAGGTTCTCTTCCTGTTGTCCTTCACGTAGTTCAGAGAACCACCATGAATGGACTTGAGCCTTTCTTTCTCTTGAGTGCACATGCCAATGGTCTTTTAATGTCCCATTTTTTAGGAGACATGTTATAGTTGATCACAAAGTTCTCAAACTGTTGAAGAAGGGAAGTCATGACAAGGTGAACTAGCAGAGCAGGCTTGAGCTCGAGGTCAGCATCCATGGGCTTTAATTTAGCATCCATGTTGCTCATCCTCAAGATGTGCTCCCTGATGCCATGTGTCCCTCCCGTGTACATTTCTGTGACCAGCTGTTTGAGCAGCTGGGTGGCATACATCTTTAAAGAGCCAGTGAACTGGCTCTTTATCTTTCCAAGGAACTCTCCAACTGTAGTGCACTCTTCGATTGAGCCCACAATGGCGTTCTCATCGTATTCTTTACAAAGGCCATGCACTTTTTATTGGCACTTTTGGTTGTCAATGGAGTAAGCCAACTCCAGTGGAGCATGGTCTCTCTTCCTCTTTTCCCAAGCAGCATTATCATCATCAACATCTCTTACTGGGTCTTTTGGCTTGACTGGATGTGGAGTCTCCACAAACCAGTCAACCTCGGCACACACGAATGCCAGGTCCACTTTCTTCCTCCACTCAGTGTAGTTGTCTCCCCTGAGCATCGGAATGTCCTTGAGACAACTCATGAGGTTGAGACCTCCTGAAAACCACAAAGATGTGAGATAACAAAAACAATTGTATGCATTAATCCAACGTTGATATAAAATAAATATACAACTGTTTGTGCAATTAAAACTATATCACCATTGGGTAAAAATAGAGATAAAAGCACCTTTAACACATAATAAAACAAATCATGATCATGCTATTAATAACATTGGTCATATAATAACAGAATCATAATCAACTTTAATATCACTTTATCACATCTTTAAATAATTTTAATTATCACTTTATTGCATTCAAGTAATTTCTATCAACTATTTGCAATAGAAATAATAATACAATTAATCAACTTTTAAAACTTTACAGAAAAAATTCTATCACTTTTGAATTCTCTAAATAAAACTTTCGTTAAAATATTTTGAATAGAAAAAACTGTACAAAATTTCATCAGAAACTTGATAAAAAACATCAAAACAGCCTCTGTAAAAAAACAGAAAACTGTCTGTTAACGCCCTACTAGGCCTTTCTCGCGCGCGGTCTAGCGCGCTTGCGCTTTGGAAAACGCCTAACTGCCGCCCGCGCTCTCTGGCTTGCTACGGGCCCCGCAGGCCACAACGGCCTATGGCCCAGTCGCGAGCAGCTATCTGCCGCCCGCTCGCTTCTGCGTGCCTGGCGCTTGACCCGCGTCGGCTCGTGGCCCAGCTAGGCCTCGCGGCCCCCACAGCCCGCCCACGGCCCTTCTCTCCAGAAACACCGGTGCCCCCCCAGAAACCCTAACCCTCATTCGCCCCTTCTCTCCCCTGCAACCCCTCCTCCCCCCCCCCCCTGCCCGCGCTCCTCTCTTTGGCGGCGCGAGCGAGACGAGGTGGCCGCCCCGCCTGGCGATGGCACCGGCGACAAGCCCCTCCCTCTCTCCCACGCCGCTCCCCTTTCTCTTCCTCTGTCCCATCCCCTTCCCCACCACTCCGCGCGACCACGGCGAGGCAGAGAATTCTGTACTATACATGGATTGGCACCTACGTAATAGCTTAATATAACTACGCATGGTTATTGTTTTTCTTCTCCAATTCTTTCATTGTAACAGTGAATACTGTTATACTGAAAAAAAAAACATCAACCCATTACAGATGTCCCATACTGAATACTGTAACAACAGTTTTCATGATAGAATCAAACATGTGGATCCATTGACCTTTTCCTGTGAGCTGAGCGCAATGTCTTTGTAAATGAACATAGAATTCGGCCATGGTCAGTACATGCTTAAATAATTGAGTAAATCTACTGGAATGTTTGAGCTTGAACTCGAAATCGAACAACTCCCATATCTTCCCCAAAATGAGATAGTTCATCAGCAAACTACAACAACCAAGCTTCTCCCCAAAATGTGACCAGATTCTTGAAACACCTAAACTCCTCGAATTTTTGTAGCAAAAAGAGACTTCAGTAGATTACCATCGTCAGCTTCCTAAATCACCTAAACTGTCATTTTGAAGAAACCTGAAAAAAGGAAATAAGAGACGTTAGTGAAAATAATAAATTTTAGTGACGTGTCAAACAAATGCAAAGAATGAGATCTATTGCGCCAAAATAAAAGTGATGCATAAATACACACAAAAAATTTAGTAAACAGCAAACACTAACATAATATTACTTTCTTTTTTCAGCGATGATAATATAGTAGCATTTGGCATATGTGAACATGTTTATTATCTATCCATCTTGATTGAAACTGAATATGACACGGCGATCACTTGTTAATAACAGCGTGCTTGAATTCCAGGCTTGACCAGTGACTTTAGGAAAACGAAATATCATAAGAATGGCAATACTAAGTATACGTACGTCAGGCTCTTATACAATAAAAGATGTCTTGCCTAATTTGTAGCTTTGCACTTAACCATACTGGCTAGTTAACACAAACTAACACCAATCAATAACTTTCAGCATCACTGTCAATGCAAATTGTTTGCTATAAGCAGTACTGCATAACTCATATTTTGTTTAAAAGTGACAGCATCTGGCATCAATACTGTAATCAAGGAACTATATAGAGTCCAAAAATGTTATGTGTTCTATTAAAAGTCCAACTTGAAACCAACCAATGACAAGCTAGTGGGATGCCGATATATTGGGCAATACATACTAGTCACTTGCAAAGTATTTGTGCTAGTCACAAACTGCATAGGTTGGGTCAGAGATATATTTAAGCAGAATACAGCATCCTAAACATCTGAATGTATGACCTCTAGTAAGATTGGGTCACCAAAGAAGCATTATCTAACAGATATTGGCTTGTAACTTGATACCTCAGTTCTTTGGGCACGCATGGTCTGAACGGACTAGAACATCTGCCAATGTAGTCTTCTTAGAGACGTCCTTCTTGCCTGAAAAGAAGTTCCTTTGATCAAGTACAGAAATTTGAACAGCACCCATAATAATGCATAAACGTACATCTGATACACTCCGGATAATAACAGAGCTGAAATATGCTGGTTTATCTGCATCTATACATAGCGTGTATGCGCACACGAGATATATACTCCAACATGTTATTGGGTGGCATGTTGTAACAAAATTGGGCTGTCAAACTTTGTTCTCTATTAAGAACATATATAACTATTATACTTCTAACAACTCTCTCCCACTGAACCACACACTTGTTTCTCAACTGCTGCAGTCTTATAATTTCTATAACACTCACACAATATCTCTTCGGAACTTTTACTACTCGTTGGCACAGTCGAAATTGCACACCAAACTACCAAAGTGATGTTCAGTAACCTATCTAGTCCAAGCATTTTACCCTCTTAGCTTAGCTAATTGGTGAGGAAAAGGAGATGGTTTGAAATTGGGAGTTAAAGATCCAAATACATGCACACCGACAAGAGAAAGGAAATCACCAGTGGGACTAGAATTATGCTCTAGATAACACTGATATATTAGGATAATTTAGCACATAGGAGCAAGGCATTAACATTTATAATTTCACAATACTAAGAGATCATATTGTCATATTCTCCCATTAAATTTCCTTTTTTCCAGGATCCTAGTAATTTCTGCCAAACAGAGCAGGGGAAATAGTTTCAGACATTATCGTTCATCTAGACAAAGGAATACTTTTATAAAATCTAGTACAGTACTAGCTAATCGTATGTTGGCTTAATATACAGATTATAGTGCCTGCTTAATTTGACTATGCCCACATTGTGATGAATATATCCCACATTGTGATGAATAATCGCATTTTACCCTCTTAGCTTGGCTAACTCGTGGGGAAAAGGAGATGGTTTGAAATTGGGAGTTAAAGATCCAAATACATGCACACCAACAAGAGAAAGGAAATCACCAGTGGGACTAGAATTGTGCTCTAGATAACATTGATACATCCTTACTTATATTAGGATATTTTAGCACATAGGATCAATGCATTAACATTTCTAATTTCACAATACTAAGAGATCATATTGTCATATTCTACCATCAAATTTCCTTTTTTTCCCATTCTAAATCCTAGTAATTTCTGTCAAACAGAGCAGGGGAAATAGTTTCAGACATTATCCTTCATCTAGACAAGGAATACTTCTATTAAAACTAGCACAGTAGAAACTAATTGTAGGTTGGCTTAATATACAGATTATAGGGCCTGCTTAATTTGACTATGCCCACATTATGATGAATATATCCCATGTATAGCAATAGCAAATAAAGGAGCAATTGAGTGAGTTACCAGCTGATGAAGGGATCTGACTTGTTGGAAGCCAGGGTGAAACAACACATGGTAAGATGCTGGCTGTGCTGTGGCCTGTATAGGGAACATGCTGAGTGTCCTCCCCCTTGTGCATGTCCACGGCGACGACGTGCTTGCCGACGACGAGGTGCACCACATTGGCTTCATAGGGGTCAAGAACGCCAATCTGCGGCCTGTTCAACCCCTGCAAGGGAAGCCAGGGGTGGTCTCCGTCCACCCAGAGCCGGCTGAGCGCCACCCTGTGCTCCAGCGTCCAGCCGCTGTCGCTGCCGTCGAGCACGAAGGAGCTGAGCATGAACGGCTCCTTCTCGGACACCTCAACGTACCGCAGGCAGCCGGCGCTGACCCCCACGCGGCGGCACATGTTGGGCATCCGCATTGACAACAACACATTGCCCTTGCCCTGCGCGTCAGGCACAAAGATCGAGCTGCGGATGGCTCGCTCGCATGCGTCTGCAGGCAGCACGCTGCCGCCGGGCAGCTCGACGAAGCGCGGCTCCGGCCGGTCGCTGAAGGGGTCGGCGCAGACGGCGCCCCAGGTGACATCCACCCACCAGAGCCGGCCACCGAATGCCAGCACCTCCTGGTTGGGCGAGAATCGGCGCCCTGCAGGTGGGAGCTGGCACGGGGAGCACACCTGCACGGTTTCCCACTCCCCTGTTTCCGAGAGGAACCGGAGCATGACGTGGCCGTCTAGCTTGGCCACGGCGTACCTGTCCGGTGGCCCGCGGCCGGCATCGGCTTGTTGGGTGAGGAGGCCCGCTTCGAAGCCGTCGCTGATCTTGAGCGGGCCTTGGACGTCCGGGAGACGGGACGATATCTCGCGGGTGAGAGGGTTGAAGACGAAGTGCGCCATGTCGGGGACCTGGGCCGGGTCGGGGAGGGCGCCGGTAGGTTGCCGGAAGGCCCTCGTCCGACCGCCTTGCTGCTCCGTGCCGACGATGGGCGCCATGATGCGGATGTCGCGGTAGTTGAGGAGGAGGAGGCCGTCCTGGCTGGCGGAGCCGGCCTGGCCGGAGAGCATCCGCAGGACGTCGCTTTGGCGGCCGGGCACGGTGTGGCCGCCGAGGTTGAAGAGGCTCTCGGGCATGTACAGCTCGGACACGCGCGGTGGGTCGGCGAAGCGCACGGACGGGCCCGTCGCCGTGGGGACGGCCATGGTTGTCTTTTCGAGCATGTACCAGGACCAGCCCCCGCGAGAGTCCGAGGCGGCCGTGGAGAGGGAGCGGCGGAGGCGGCCGGAGGCGGCAGCGGAGGAGAAGCTCAGGAGGCGGCGGTGTGACATCGCGGCGAGCACCGGAGTTGGCAGGCGCCGAGAGGGGGAGAGGGAGGGGAGTGGGGTTTTTGCTGCTCTGCGTCCTGGGAGGTCTGGTTCATGTGGACTGGACTGGGTGAAAGGGGACGCCGAAAGCTGGCTGGTCATTGTCCAGCGGCTACTCCCTTGTGAAACGTCCAACGGGCCCAGTGGTCTGTCATTGTGGTGCACAGGGAGTAGTCTATGAGCAAGAAATTTCCGTATAAGGAGACTGCCGTGCAAAAAGCGAGAGATGCGGCCGGTTTGAACTGCCCATTGGTCTTCCCGTGGTGTTGTGCACTGTGCAGCGTCTGTGTCATCTTCTCCAGACCTACGTCACCTGCTCCTCTCCTCCACTTTTCCTTGAATTGTTTTCAACTTTAAAATTATCGAGCTTCGATTTGCAAACTGCTTCCTTGAATCGTTTACATGACAAGGGGACCATGTTCAGTCAAACCAGGCACTGAAAGTTGTGGCTCCTGTCCGTTCACGCAGAGAATTCCCACATACGCCACTTCTCTCTGGCCACTGTTGGGGGCGAGCCACAAATACTGTGGTTGCCGTCTGTGTTTTTGTGCATGTGGTTTTGGCACAGTTAGAGCATCTTCACTAGCATTTCTAGGACACCAATGCCAAGGCTTTTTTTTTAGGGTTCGGACGCCAAAAATCGGCTCAGTCGCGTTTCTAGTAATCTCTTTTCGCCGTATTGCTGGAGGAGGAGAACGCCGAGGTCGCCGGAGATGCAGAGCACATGGAGATCCTCGCCTCCCTCGCTCAGCTGTACCTACAGATGACGAAACCGAAGCGCGGAGGTTCGACAAAGGGTCACCGGAAGTACAAGGCGGGGCAAAGGATAGAGGGCTACTGCTTGTTGTACGTCGACTACTTCGCCGATGAGCCGCTCCACGGAGAGGCCGTGTTTCGGCGCCGTTTCAGGATGAGCCGGAAGCTCTTCCTCAAGATCGTGCATGCCATCCGGGAGTTCGACCCTTATTTCGTTTGCAAGAAGAACTACACCGACATGGTTGGGTTTTCCTCATTGCAGAAGTGCACAGTGGCGATGAGGTTGCTTGCATATGGAGCACCGGGTGAAAGTGTCGATGACTATCTCCGCATGGCCGAGTCCACCGCCAACGATTGCTTGTACAGGTTTTGCAGGGTAGCGATCGCAGTGTGTGAGAAACAGTACTTGAGAACACCCACTGCTGAAGACACTGCTCGGATCCTAGAAGTCAATAAAAGTAGAGTATTTCATGGGATGCTTGGAAGCATAGACTGCATGCATTGGCACTGAAAGAACTGTCAATTTGCATGTGAGAGAATGTATAAAGGCCACAAAGGAGGTTGTACTGTGATACTCGAGGCATTTGCTACACATGATCTTTGGATCTGGCATCCTTTGACATGGCAGGATCGAACAACGACATCAACGTCCTCAACTCCTCAAATGTTTTTGCCAAGCTCGTTGAGGGTCATGTTCCCCCTGTGAAATTTGAGATCAACGGACACCACTACAACAAGGGATACTATCTAGCAGATGGCATCTATCCAAGATGGCCAACATTTGTGAAGACTATCTCAAACCCAATGCTCCCCAAGCATTCTCAGTTTGCCAAGGAACAGAAAGCTTTGCAGGAAGGACGTGGAGCGGGCATTTGGTGTGCTCCAACAGAGGTTTGCAGTTGTCCGGTTCCCTGCTATGACCTGGTCGAAAGATCAGATGTGGGAAGTGATGAACTGTTGTGTGGTGTTGCACAACATGATCATTGAGGATAAGAGGAAGGATCTAGTGAGTTTGGTCGAGCAGAACGAGCCATACTATAGACAGGGACCTCTTATTGAGCCTAATCATCAGGTGCCTCCAACCTGGACTGCCTTCATCGCCATGCGTCAGGATATCCGAGATCCGGCAGTGCATCAACAGCTGTAGGATAATCTTGTTGAGCATCTATGGATACACAGTGACAACACGTAGATGCCGAGCATGAACTGGACGAACTAGGGCGAAATATGTTGTATTTTCACTGTAGGCCGAACTATGTTTAAGTTTACGCCGAACTATGTTTAAAATTTTGCTAAACTGTGGTCGACTGCATGCCGAACTAGGCTGAACAATGTTCTGTATTCATATTATGCCAAACTATGTCGAGATCTGGACGAATTTGAGCGGAAAAGGGCGTCCCGGGAACTCGGCCTGGGAACGCGAGTGGGAAACTCGGCCTTCCCAGGCCAAAAACATGTTTCGTCCTGCCAAAGTTTGGTCCGGATTTCGTCCTGAAAACGCCCAACGAGTGGGGATGCTCTTAGAGCTTCCTTATGCAAGAAAAAATTATCAAAATCGAAGCAACATGTAACACCCCAGTTTTACTTAATCAATATATTAGGTTTGATTGAGCATCATCTATTTCAAAATGCATGTAAGAAAGAAAACCCTAAAACCCTAATCTTCCCCCTCTCTTTGAAAGCAATTCAAAATGCTTTGAATTTTGAAAACTACCAAAAATATTGGAGCCCAAATTGAATACAAGGGCTCATAAACATTTTACATATTTGATAAAAGCCTCTGGTATTTTAAAATTATTCCAAACAGATTTGGAATTCAAAATACAAAACATAAATTTGAAAACATAAAAAGAAAAAATATTTATGCAAATAAAACAGCAGCCAGCGCCTAGCAGGCCGGCCCATTTCCTTCCCTTCTCTTTCTATCGTCTTCCTCGTTGTCGGCAAGCTGCTGCCTGGCAGGGCCGATGCCGTCGCCTCTCTGCCGCGCCGCGATGCATGTTGCCGCCCTAGAGACGTGGATAAGACCTGCGCGGACCCCCTGCCTCGTCCTTATCCTCTCTTCCCCTCTCAGATGACCTCTCTCTCTCGTTCACCTCGCGGATCTGAAACCCTAGTCGATGGCCTCGCCATTGCCCCGTCGTCTCCGCCCCTCTCCCCGTGCTCTGCAGATGATGCCTTAAGCTCCGCCGTGCTCTAAGGACCCTCCCCGCCGAAGGAATCGCTCGAGCACGCTCAGGATCAAGCTATCCGAGCTCGATTTCACCGTCGGCCGCCGCCACGTCCGTCGTCGATTCCGGCGTCACCCGGCCTCCCCTCGCGTCAACGAACGCACCACTGCGCTCAGGGTGAGCCACCGGTCCCTATGTGTTGGAGATATGCCCTAGAGGCAATAATAAATATAGTTATTATTATATCTTTGTGTTTATGATAAATGTTTACATTCATGCTATAATAGTATTAACAAGGAAACATTAATACTTGTGTTATTTGTGGACTTAAATTGAAGTCCCTAGTAAAGCCTCTTCATAATACTAGCTTGTTGGTTAATAAATGATTGTGGTTTCCCTATCATGAACATTGAAATGTTATTAACAACAAGATCATATCGTTAGGAGAATGATATGATGGACATACTCCTATAGATAAGCGTAGCATAAAGATCAAGTCATTTTAATAGTTCAATTGCTATATGCTTTCTGATACATAGTAACCTAATTCCTTCGACCATGAGATCATGCTTATCACCATCACCGGAAGGATGCTTTGATGACATCAAACACCACACCGTAACTGGGTGGCTATAAAGGTGGCATTGAGTGTTCGGAAAGTATTGGTTGAGACACATGGATCAAGAGTGGGATTTGTCCATCCATATGACGGATAGATATACTTTGGGCCCTCTCGGTGGAATGTCATCCAATTAGCTTGCAAGCATGTGACTATATCACAAGGGATCACATATCACGGGAACGAGAAAAGAGTACTTATCAGTAACGAGGTTGAACTAGGTATGCAGAGATACCGACGATCAAAACCTCGGATAAGTAAACTATCGTGAGACAAAGGGAAATTGGTATCGTATGTAAGTGGTTCATTCGATCGCAAAGTAATCGTAGAAATATGTGGGAGCCATATGAATTTCCAGATTCCTCTATTGGTTATTGTTCGGAGAAGTGTCTCGATCATGTCCGCATAATTCACGAACCGTAGGGAGACACACTTAAGGATTCGACGTTGTTGAGTAGTTATGGAATGATGAGTAAGAGACCGAATGTTGTTCGGAGTCTCGGATGGGATCCGGGATATCACGAGGAGATCGGGAATGGTCCGGAGAATAAGATTCATATAAGGAAAGTCCTGTTTCGGGGTTGGAGAATGGTTCCGGTGTTTTCATCGGGAATGTTCTAGAAGGTTTCGGAATGTCCGACACTCCGGAGAGGAAGGGTACATGAATGTATCATAACAAGTTGGAATGGTTGCATCATGTACTAGGTGTAATTGTTGAACAAAATAAAGGGTTAAATCAAATTCTAGTTTGAAAAGTCAAACGCCAATTTGAAAAGTCAAACGGCTATTTTGTTTGGTGGAGGGAGAGTAGGAAACCTACTTGGGGAGGAAGTCCCTCTCCCTCCACCGCCGGCCTTGGAAGCCGAGTTGGGGAGGGACTCCCCTCCCCTTGGCCGCACCCTCCACCTATATAAGGAGGGGCAGGGCTGCCCCTCCAAGCACACAACTTGCACCCCGCAAACCCTAGCTCCAAGCCGCCGGCGCCGCCACCATCTGCTGCTGCCGGCGCCGCCGCCTAGGGCTAAACCCTAACCGCCTAGTTGGGGCACCCCCTTGCCCTACCCGCCGGCCTAGCCTCTTCTCCTTGGTGCGTCTAAACCCTAGATCGCCGAGGGCTCTCTCATAGTCCACCATACTCGCTCCGGCTTAAGGCGAAGCCCTGCGAGATCTCCCCTCTACTTCCGGTACCACGTCGTTGTGCTGCCGGAATCGCGAGGAGAGTGCTACAACCTCCGCTGCCTGCTGGAACAAGGGAGAGGAAGGTCTTCGTCGAGTACCAAACGTGTGACCGACTGCGGGAGCGCTGCCGGAACGCAGCGCCGGAAGGATCGTCTACGCGATCTTGAGATCGGCAAGAGTACGACTACATCACCCACGAGAATCCGCTCTCGTTAAACACTTTGGAATCTTCGAGGATGAGTTATTCCATTGACTCGTTGCTACAATCTAGTAGATAGATCTTGGCTTGTTTGGTTGTATGCGATAGAATTTTTTTGTTTTCCATGCTACGAACCCCTACAGTGGTATCAGAGCCGTGTCTATATGTAGATATGTTGCACGAGTAGAACACAATGGTCATTGTGGGCGGTGGTGTTTTTATTATCAATTGCTTCTTGTGTACTTTGCATCTTGCAGTATGATGGGATGAAGCGGCCCGGGCTAACCTTACATGACATTGTTCATGAGACTTGCTCCACGCTCAACATGCAACTTGTATTGCATAAGTGGCTTTGCGGGTGTCTGTCTCTCCTATTATAGTATAGATACAATTTACAACGGGCACTTAATAGTTCAAGCATCAACGTTGTGGTTCTTGTTCGTAAGTTAGATCGACACTTATTGAAAGCCCCAAACCACGTAAAATATGCAAAGAAATTAGAGGCGTCTAACTTTGTTTTGCAGGGGTGTGCATGTGATGTGATATGGCCATGATTGTGATTATATTTGATGTATGCAATGTTCCTTATTCTAAGTTGGCAACCGGCAGGAGCCATATGGTTGTCTTTGATTTATGTTAAGACTCGCGTGTCTATTCAAAGTAGTTGTAATAGTTGAAGCTGGTGGACGACAACCATGGAGCAGCGTCATTGACCTTGATGCAATGCTGGTGATGATGGAGATCATGTTCGTGCTTGAAGATGGAGATCGGAAGCACAAAGAAGAAAGGCCATATCATATCACATATTATGAATTGCATGTGATGTTAATCTTTTATGCATCTTGTATTGCTTAGTTAACGACGGTAGCATTATAAGATGATCCCTCATGCACATGAATTTCAAGTTCTAAAGTGTTCATCCTTAGTAAGCACCGTTGCTAAAGCTTGTTGTTTCGAAGCACCACGTGATGATCGGGTGTGTTAGATTCTACAAGTGTATACAACGTGAGCAAGCCAGATTTGCTCATGCGGAAGCTAAGGTTTGATCTTGACGAGCCTAGCATGTACAGACATCGTCTCGGAACACGGATCACCGAAAGGTAAAGCATGAATCATATAGTAGATATGATGAACATGTCGATTGTTCGCCATTGAAGCTACATCAACTCTCGTGATGATCGGTGTTGATGTGGTGGATTTGGTTCGTGTGATCACTAAAACAATATGAGGGATATTGTTTTGAGTGGGAGTTCACCTAGATTAATTTAACTATTAATTAGAACTCAATTTGTCTAAACTTAGTCTAAACTATTGCAAATATGTTGTAGATCAATGGCGGCCCCTACCATCAATTTTAATGCGTTCCTAGAGAAAGAAAAGTTGAAAAACAATGGAAGCAACTTTGCGGATTGGTTCCGCAATTTGAGGATTGTCCTCAATGCTGGTCATTTGACCTATGTGCTGGATGCACCGCTGGGTGACCCGCCTGCAGCTGATGCTACCGATGAAGTAAAGAATGTTTATCTCGCCTAAGAATCAAGACTCCACGCTCAGTGTGCTATCTTGTATGGTTTAGAATCGGAGCTTCAGAAAAGGTTTGAGAATTCAGACCCACATGATATTGTCCGTGAACTCAAATTGATCTTTGAGACTCACGCGGCAGTTGAGAGCTATGAGGCTTCTGAAAAGTTCTTTAACTGCAAGATGGAAGAGGGCAGCTCCGTCAGTGAGCATGTGCTTAAGATGTCTGGGCACACAAACAAACTTCAAAGCTTGGGTATAGTGATTCCTAATGCTTTGGGGATTTACCGTGTCCTCCAATCACTACCACCAAGTTACAAGAACTTTGTGATGAACTACAATATGCAAAGCATGAACAAGCAGTTGCCAGAACTCTTCTCCATGTTAAAATCTACAGAAGTGGAGATCAAGAAAGAGCACCAAGTGTTAATGGTCAATAAGACCACCAAATTCAAGAAAGGCAAGTCTAAGCAAAATGGACACTTCAAGAAGGGTGGTAAGAAATTTACCGCACCGACGAAGAAGACCAAGGCTAGACCTAAGCCTGATACAGAGTGCTTTTACTGCAAGGGAGAAGGTCACTGGAAGCGGAATTGCCCAAAGTACTTGGCGGATTTGAAGAACGGCAACATCAAGAAGAAAGGTATATCCGATATACATGTTATTGATGTGTATCTCACTAGTACTCGTAGTAGTGCCTGGGTATTTGATACTGGTTCGGTTGCTAATATTTGTAACTCGAAACAGGTGTTGCAGAATAAACAGAAGCTAGCGAAGAATGAGGTGACGATGCGTGTGGGAAACGGATCAAAGGTTGATGTGATCGCGGCCGGCACACTACCTCTTCATCTACCATCGGGATTAGTTTTATACTTAAATAATTGTTATTTGGTGCCTGCGTTAAGCATGAACATTATATCGGGATCTTGTTTATTGCGAGACGGTTACTTGTTTAAGTCCGAGAATAATGGTTGTTCAATTTATATGAGCAATATGTTTTATGCACATGCACCTTTGATAGATGGTCTATTCTTATTGAATATCGATAGTGGAAATACACATATTAATAACATTGAAGCTAAACGTTTGAAATCGAGCGATAACTCGACCTATATGTGGCAATCGCTGCCTTGGTCACATTGGAGTGAAGCGTATGAAGAAACTCCATTCCGATGGACTTCTTGAATCACTTGATTTCGAATCACTTGAAAGATGCGAAGCATGTCTGATGGGTAAAATGACTAAGACTCCATTTTCTGGTATGATGGAGCGAGCTACGGACTTATTGGAAATCATACATACCGATGTGTGTGGTCCAATGAGTGTAGCATCGCGCAGTGGTTATCGTTATGTTCTTACCTTCATGGATGACTTGAGTAGATATGGGTATATCTATTTCATGAAACATAAGTTCGAAACTTTCAAGAAGTTTAAGGAATTTCAAAGTGAGGTGGAGAATCAACGTAACAAGAAGATTAAATTTCTACGTTCTGATCGTGGAGGTGAATATCTAAGTTACGAGTTTGGCGAGCATTTGAAGAAATGCGGAATACTTTCACAATTGACACCGCCGGGAACACCACAGCGTAATGGTGTGTCCGAACGTCGTAATCGAACTCTCTTAGATATGGTTCGTTCTATGATGTCACTTACAGATTTACCGCTATCATTTTGGGGTTATGCATTAGAAATAGCTGCATTCACTTTAAATAGGGCACCATCTAAATCCATTGAAACGACACCGTATGAATTATGGTTTGGGAAGAAACCTAAATTGTCGTTCCTTAAAGTTTGGGGTTGCGAATCCTATGTAAAGAAGTTACAGCCGGACAAGCTTGAACCCAAAGCGGAAAAATGCGTCTTCATAGGATAACCAAAGGAAACTATTGGGTATACCTTCTATCATAGATCCGAAGGCAAAATCTTCGTTGCCAAGAATGGATCCTTTCTAGAGAAGGAATTTCTCTCGAAAGAAGTGACTAGAAGGAAAGTAGAACTCGACGAGGTTGTCGAACCTTCTCTCGAACTTGCGAGTAGCGCAAAGACCTAAGAATTTCCTGTGGTGCCTGCACCAATAAGAGAGGAAGCTAATGATGATGATCATGAAACTTCAGTTGTAGTTGCTACAGAACCTCGCAGGTCAACAAGAACTCGTACCACTCCTGATTGGTATGATCCCATTATGAGTGTCATGTTGGTGGATAACACTAATGACCCTGCGACATATGAGGAAGCGATGATGAGCCCAGATTCCAATAAATGGCAAGAAGCCATGAAATCCGAGATTAGATCCATGTACGAATACCAAGTATGGACTTTGGTGGACTTACCGGATGGCCGGAAGGCTGTCGAGAATAAATGGATTTTCAAGAAGAAAACAGATGTTGATGGTAATGTTACTGTCTATAAAGCTCGACTTGTCGCAAAAGGGTTTCGAAAAATTCAAGGAGTTGACTACGATGAGACTTTCTCACCAGTAGCGAAGCTAAAGTCTGTGAGGATTATGTTAGCAATCGCTGCATATTATGATTATGAGATATGGCAGATGGATGTCAAAACAGCATTCCTCAATGGAGACATTGATGAAGAGTTGTATATGATGCAACCCAAAGGTTTTGTCGATCCTAAAGATGCTAACAAGGTATGCAAACTTCAACGGTCCATATATGGATTGAAGCAAGCATCCCGAAGTTGGAATCAATGTTTTGATAAGGTAATCAAAAGTTTTGGTTTTATACAAACTTATGGAGAAGCTTGTATTTACAAGAAAGTGAGTGGGAGCTCTGTAGCATTCTTAATACTATATGTAGATGACATATTGTTGATTGGGAATGATGTATACCTTCTTAATAGTGTCAAGGAATATTTGAATAATCGTTTTTCAATGAAAGATATTGGCGAAGCAGCTTACATATTAGGCATAAAGATTTATAGAGATAGATCGAGACGCCTAATATCATTGTCACAAAGTACATATTTGGACAAAGTTCTAAAGAGATTTGGAATGGAAGATAGCAAGAAAGGGTTCTTGCCCATGTTGCCCAATACGACCTTGAGTAAAACTCAAAGTCCAGTAACGGCAGAAGATAGAGAAAGGATGAGTAAGACTTCCTATGCCTCAGCCATAGGATCTCTAATGTATGCCATGCTATGTACTAGACCCGACATTGCATATGCTGTTAGTTTGACTAGCAGATATCAAAGTGATCCAGGAGTGGATCATTGGACAGCGGTCAAAAACATCCTTAAGTACTTGAGAAGAACTAAGGATATGGTTCTTTCTTATGGAGGTGATGAACAGCTCGTTGTTAATGGTTACACCGATGCTAGTTGGAACACCGATCCGGATAATTCTAAATCACAATCTGGATATGTATTTACTTTGAATGGTGCAGCAGTTAGCTGGAGGAGTGCAAAGCAAAGCGTTGTGGCGAGATCTTCAACTGAATCGGAATACATGGCTGCTTCAGAGGCTTCACAAGAAGCGATATGGATGAAAGAGTTCATTACAGAGCTCGGTGTGGTTCCAAGTGCGCTGGAACCAATGTCTATCTACTGTGATAACATGGGCACCATAGCCAATGCGCAAGAACCAAGGTCACACAAGAAGCTGAAGCACATCAAGCTACGTTTCCACGCTATTCTAGAACATGTCCAAGATGGTGACATAAAGATTTGCAAAGTACACACAGATCTGAATGTGGCGGATCCGTTGACTAAACCACTCCCGAGGGCAAAACATGACCAACACCAAACTGCCATGGGTGTTCGGTATATTACCATGTAATCTAGATTAGATGACTCTAGTGCAAGTGGGAGACTATTGGAGATATTCCCTAGAGGCAATAATAAATATAGTTATTATTATATCTTTGTGTTTATGATAAATGTTTACATTCATGCTATAATAGTATTAACAAGGAAACATTAATACTTGTGTGATTTGTAAACTTAAATTGAAGTCCCTAGTAAAGCCTCTTCATAATACTAGCTTGTTGGTTAATAAATGATTGTGGTTTCCCTATCATGAACATTGAGATGTTATTAACAACAAGGTCATATCGTTAGGAGAATGATATGATGGACATACTCCTATAGATAAGCGTAGCATAAAGATCAAGTCATTTTAATAGTTCAATTGCTATATGCTTTCTGATACATACTAACCTAATTCCTTCGACCATGAGATCATGCTTATCACCATCACCGGAAGGATGCTTTGATGACATCAAACACCACACCGTAACTGGGTGGCTATAAAGGTGGCATTGAGTGTTCGGAAAGTATTGGTTGAGACACATGGATCAAGAGTGGATTTGTCCATCCATATGACGGATAGATATACTCTGGGCCCTCTCGGTGGAATGTCATCCAATTAGCTTGCAAGCATGTGACTAGCTCACAAGGGATCACATATCACGGGAACGAGAAAAGAGTACTTATCGATGCGAGGTTGAACTAGGTATGCAGAGATACCGACGATCAAAACCTCGGATAAGTAAACTATCATGAGACAAAGGGAAATTGGTATCGTATGTAAGTGGTTCATTCGATCGCAAAGTAATCGTATAAATATGTGGGAGCCATATGAATTTCTAGATTCCTCTATTGGTTATTGTTCGGAGAAGTGTCTCGATCATGTCCGCATAATTCACGAACCGTAGGGAGACACACTTAAGGATTCGACGTTGTTGAGTAGTTATGGAATGATGAGTAAGAGACTGAATGTTGTTCGGAGTCTCGGATGGGATCCGGGATATCACGAGGAGATCCAGAATGGTCCGGAGAATAAGATTCATATAAGGAAAGTCCTGTTTCGGGGTTGGAGAATGGTTCCGGTGTTTTCATCGGGAATGTTCTAGAAGGTTCTGGAATGTCCGGCACTCCGAAGAGGAAGGGTACATGAATGTGTCATAACAAGTTTGAATGGTTGCATCATGTACTAGGTGTCATCGTTGAACAAAATAAAGGGTTAAATCAAATCCTAGTTTGAAAAGTCAAACGCCAATTTGAAAAGTCAAACGGCTATTTTGTTTGGTGGAGGGAGAGTAGGAAACCTACTTGGGGAGGAAGTCCCTCTCCCTCCACCTCCGGCCTTGGAAGACGAGTTGGGGAGGGACTCCCCTCCCCTTGGCCGCACCCTCCACCTATATAAGGAGGGGCAGGGCTGCCCCTCCAAGCACACAACTTGAACCCCGCAAACCCTAGCTCCAAGCCGCCGGCGCCGCCACCACCTGCTGCTGCTGTCGCCGCCGAGTTGGGGCACCCCCTTGCCCTAGTCGCTGGCCTAGCCTATTCTCCTTGGTGCGTATAAACCCTAGATCGCTGAGGGCTCTCTCTCATAGTCCACCATTCTCGCTCCGGCTTAAGGCGAAGCCCTGCGAGATCTCCCCTCTACTTCCGGTACCACGCCGTCGTGCTGCCGGAATCGCGAGGAGAGTGCTACAACCTCCGCTACCTGCTGGAACAAGGGAGAGGAAGGTCTTCGTCAAGTACCAAACGTGACCGATCATGCGGCGCTGGAACGCAATACGGAAGGATCGTCTACGCGATCTTGAGATCGGCAAGAGTACGACTACATCACCCACGAGAATCCGCTCTCGTTAAATACTTTGGAATCTTCGAGGGTGAGTTATTCCATCGACTCGTTGCTACAATCTAGTATATAGATCTTGGCTTGTTTGTTTGTATGCGATAGAAAATTTTTGTTTTCCATGCTACGAACCCCTACACTATGGACCTCTCCTTTGCCTCTCTCGCACGTTGTAGCCGTCGCTCGTCGTCAATCCGCAAGCTCCGCCGCCGTGCACCGTCGAGCTCGTCGTTCCGATGACCATTAGCAAGCGGCGTCGCTGCGATTAGGTAGCCCGCGGTGCCCTGGTTCGAGTAGGCCTAGTCGCGCATCCCTGCATCACCTCTGTCACCGTCCCGCGCCGCCGTCTGGTGATTCTCTGGCGAGCTGACATGGTTCCTGACCACGTGGGTCCTTCATGTCCCTGAGGCCCCACCAGTCAGCCTCTGGGGCTAGGCTCTGCCCCGGTGGAAATAACTCAGACCCTATGCTGACCATTGACTGCCCGCGTGGCAGCTGAGGTGGCCTCGGGCCCCTCTGTCAGCCACTATGGGTAGCCTAAGCCCCAGTGAGAAATGACCCTCCCCCTCTGGTGACATCATATTGATGCAATAAACCCTTTAAATAATTCCAGAAATTGATTAAATATTGTAAATTCAATGACTTTTAATTTATAAGTCAAAAAATACAAATAATATATCAAAATGTTCAGAAAAATGAGATCTGTCTATTAGAGCTATAATCATGCATTGTTCAACAACTTTCAAGACAAGTTTAATTAGAGAACAAAATCAACCCCTCTCATATACATCCGGAGTTTCTCTAAGTTAGGGTTTGCACCCCTCAGAACCCCGATTAAGCAGGAGGTGAAGGAGGTGCATTCATACATGTAGGGAAGTATGGACCGGGTTGCTTGGGGTTGATGGCGCCCCTGGTAAACCAACCTTGCCTCACATATTTAAGTACCGGCTTCGGGATTTGACCCGTTACGGCGGAACCATACTTATTGCGTGACTCATGGTCTCGGCGAAAGCAAGGTAAAGATCGTGTCTAACCACCCTCTGCCGGCCTTCCAAGGAAGAGGGCTTATCTAGTGGCATTAAGAGAAGGTTAGTACGTGTGGGTAAAGTTGTACACCCCTGCAGGATAATAATCTTTTCGAAAAGCCGTGTTCACGGTTATGAACGCTTGGTGACCAGATTCTAAGATCATAGAGAACTATAACATTATCGTAAAACTTGGTAGATCAATGTGTACTTAAGGATGCTTCCTCATGGGCACGAGGGGGTGATCCTAGTTCAGATGATGATGATTCGATGGATATCAAAAGATGATGATCAATATTTCGGAGACGTCGCTCTCTTATCCCTTTTAAAATACTATGAGTAGACGAGCTTCTTCTCCCTCATATTTTATAAACAAAAGTGGCTTTATGCAAAACAACTCCACCAGCCATAAGTCTTGCGGAGTACACCCTGTACTCATCCTTGCTTTGTTGATACTTTTGGCAGAGTAAGTGTTCACCTAAAGACGAGTTCCGTACTACATCGACATCGACGAGTAGCTTGGGGTTCCCGGCCGGCAGCGTGGAATCTATGGGCTGGGACGTCATCGTTATGCTTCAGGGCTCTTAGGACATTTGTTAAGTTTGCTATAATTAATAACATAATTTGCCTTCCGTTGTTTGATATTTGTGGTCAGTGACCTCTGCTTGTAATAGTTTGGTTCTCTGCTCAGTTATGAGCTTGCTGTAATAATTTTCATGTCGTAGGGTCACTGATGTGTTACCGATTCTTCACTGGATATCCTCGAGATCAAGGTTAAGCTTATGTCAGACAGAGGTCTGGGATTTGTTTAGCCCTGATCCCGGGGGTGTCACACAACATTATCTTTTATTTTTACGAAAAATACAAGGATGTTTACATTTCATTAAGGCGTGTGAAAGAATACAAGAATGAGGTGAGTACAAATTACTTCACAATGAGAAAACGATAAAGGCTAAGAGATAAAAGTACAAAATGGGAAAAAAGAGGAGAGCAAAACGGGGGCACTACAACAAGAACAAGGAGCTCGTCGTCAAAGGTCTACTCAAGCCGAAAGGAGGGTATCTTCAACGTTCATCTTCATCTAACCAAGCCAGGAGGAAGGGCCTTAAACCTTTGCAACAACGAAGAAAAAACCCTATCCTAAAGACATTACCAATACACACAACTCAAAGCATTGTTCGCGCTCTTAAAACAATTCCTTCAACAAGATCATTGCCAGATGCAACCAATTAAGGCCACGAGTTAGGTTTTACCATAAAAGATAAGACTCCGTACTCATGTACTGTCGCCCTCACTTGTCGATGACGTTGCTATGATTCATGAATCACCATCGCCTTTAAGACTCAGTCCACCATTACTATGCCTCGGATCTCAGCCGCCATGACATTCTCCGCCATTGGCTTTACCATGGAAATCGATGAAGGGGTTCGTAGCATGGAAAACAAAAAAATTCTACCGCATGCACACAAACAAGCCAAGATCTATCTACTAGATTGTAGCAACGAGTCGATAGAGGAACTCACCCTCAAAGATTCCAAAGCGGTTAACGAGAGCAGATTCTCATGGGTGATGTAGTCGTACACTTGCCGATCTTAAGATCGCGTAGACGATCCTTCCGGCGTTAAAAGCGCTTCCACGATCTGTCACACGTTGGTACTCGATGAAGACCTTCCTCTCCTTGTTCCAGCAGCAGCGGAGGTTGTAGCACTCTCCTCGCGATTCCGGCAAGACGACGGCAATGGTCAGGAAGTAGAGGAGATCTCGCGTAACGCCTTGGCCGGAGCGAGTATGGTGGATTATGAGAGAGGCCTTGGCGATCTATGTTTAGAGGCACCAAGGAGAGAGAGCTAGGCCGGAGGCTAGGGCAAGGGGAGGTCCCCAACTCGGCGGCTAGGCAAACCCTAGGGGCGACGGCGACTTGGTGGAGGCCCGCGGCTAGGGCTAGGGTTTAGAGGAGAGAGGTGTAGGTAGAGGGGGCACCCCTGCCCCTTCTTTTATAGGTGGGAGGGAGGCACCTAGGAGGAGGGAGTCCTCCTCCAACTCCTCCTCCTTGGCCGACGGGTGGAGGGAGTGGGACTTCCTCCCCAAGTAGGTTTCCTACTCTCCCTCCACCAAGCAAACTTGCCGTTTGACTTTTCAAATTGGCGTTTGACTTTTCAAACTAGGATTTGATTTATCCCTTTATTTTGCTCAGCGATGGCAACTAGTAGATGATGCAACCATTCCAACTTGTTATGACACATTCATGCACCCTTCCCCTCCAGAGTGTCGGACCTTCCGGACCCTTCTAGAACATTCCCGATGAAAACACCGAAAGCATTCTCCAACTCCGAAACAGGACTTTCCTTATATGAATCTTATTCTCCGGACCATTCCGGATCTCCTCGTGATATCCCGGATCGCATCCGAGACTCCAAACAACATTCGGTCTCATACTCATCATTCCATAACTACTCAACAACATCGAATCCTTAAGTGTGTCTCCCTACGGTTCGTGAATTATGCGGACATGACCGAGACATTTCTCCGATCAATAACCAATAGAGGAATCTGGAAATTCATATGGCTCCCACATATTTCTACGATTACTTTGTGATCGAATGAACCACTTACATACGATACCAATTTCCCTTTGTCTCACGATAGTTTACTTATCCGAGGTTTTGATCGTCGGTATCTCTGCATACCTAGTTCAACCTCGTTACCGATAAGTACTCTTTTATCATTCCCGTGATATGTGATCCCTTGTGAGCCAGTCACATGCTTGCAAGCTAATTGGATGACATTCCACCTAGAGGGCCCAGAGTATATCTATCCGTCATATGGATGGACAAATCCCACTCTTGATCCATGTGCCTCAACCCATACTTTCCGAACACTCAATGCCACCTTTATAGCCACCCAGTTACGGTGTGGTGTTTGATGTCATCAAAGCATCCTTCTAGTGATGGTGATTAACATGATCTCATGGTCGAAGGAATTAGGTTACTATGTATCAGAAAGCTTATAGCAAATGAACTATATTAAATGACTTGATCTTTAGGCTATGCTTAACTATAAGAGTATGTCCATCACATCATTCTCCTAATGATATGACCCTGTTGTTAATAAAATCTCTATGTTCATGATCACGAAACCATGATCATATATTAACCAACAAGCTAGTTTAACAAGAGGCTTTACTAGGGACTCTTTTATGTTTACAAATAACACAAGTATTAATGTTTCCTGTTAATACAATTATAGCATGGTATGTAAACATTTATCATAAGTATGAAGATATGATAATAACCACTTTATTATTGCCTCTTGGGCATATCTCCAAAAGTCTCCCACTTGCACTAGAGTCAATAATCTAGTTTCAAATCTTTGTGTATTCAACACCTATGTCTTTCTGGTGTCGTATGTACACGATTGCTAGTGGTCAACTGATCTCCGGATCTGACACTTCTAGGTCCGTGTGTAATTGCATGTCTTTGCGTCTCTACGCATCACTCATTCTCTAATGAGATGGCTTTGTATAATTTTGGTCCTTTGGTGAGACCTTTAGTTCTTTGGGTTTAAAACATGTTGATAATATTGTCGTACAATATATCTTCATAGTATTATCCCGCTGTGAACTACACCTAGTTTGATAATAAACTACTTGACACAAATGCCCTCTTTAGCTGCTATAATAGCAGTCATATACTTAGCCTTTTATTGTAGTATCTGTCACAATGTCTTAACTTTGGAACTCATCCAAATCCATTATGGAACTTACTTTCCATTATATTGTGCCACCCTTAGTTTAGATTGAGATAAACTTAATTTGTACTTTGTGACAAAACTAGTATCAATGTAGTATTTTTACAATGAACTAACCATCTATTTGCCACTTCTACAAAATAATATATTCTTAGTTCTTTTACAAGATCATAAGAATATCTTTACTATTGTCCAGTAATCATCTTATGAATCATTCTGGTATACACTCATAACATTTAGAACATAGGACATATCTGGATTTGAACACATCACAGCAAGATTGATAAAATACTATTTGTGATTTTATCTATCAAGTATCAAAATACTTAAATATTTATTCAATCCTTCCTGTGCAACAAGAACTTTTATTGTAGTTTCTATATTGAACTCATTCAATATCTCATCTATGTACTTCTGGCACAACCATATTGGCGTCACAATTTATCCATATAGACATTGATGCCAAATATTCGGGTTCTGCCTAAGCTTTTCATCGAGATGAAATTCTTATCTCGTGTTAATAAAAAGATACATCATTTCCAATCAACAACATGTCTTCCACATAATGTATTAGAAACATGTCTTAGCGCTCCCACTTAATTTCTTGCAAATGCAAGCATCTTCATCGTCTCCGATGAAATTAAACTCTTTTAACAGTTTCATCATAGTAAAGATTCCAACTCCACGATGCTTACTTCAACCATTGAAGTTTGCATATGTTTTTAGCATCCTTTGAATTAACAAAACCCTTTGGACCGTGTCATGCACACGTCCTTGGTAACCATTCTATTATAAGAACTTGTTTTGTTTATTCAACACATAACAAAATTGTATGTCGTGGTTGCTACATTAATCCGTCTAGACTAAATATCGCTATGAAAGATCAGATCTTGTCATAGTCAACCTTTTTTCATTGTTGTGAACTCTTTCCCAACATGTCGACTATTTCATAGATGTGAAACAACCATGTCTATTTCTTTATAGATCCAAATACGACTATAAGGTCTTGTACCTTTCCAGAGGGTCTTTCAAGTTCAAAGCTTGATCTCTCGTATATGGAACTATCACGAATTTTATGGCTTCAAGCCATTTGACGGAGTCAGGGCCCATCATCGCTTCTTTGCATGTAGTCGGATCATTATTGTCAAATAATGATTTAACTCTCAAATCTTGGTATTTGATTGTTTACCCGACCTACTTGTTTCAATAGGAACTTTAGACCTCTGTGACCGTAACCTTTGAGGCACGTGAGCCATGAGCATTGTTGCTGCCTCCGGAACACTTTTCGGCGCTGCGCAACTTTGCACATATAGCCAAGGTTCTTTTAACCTTATCAAAGTTCTATTGTCCTCCCACTTATCTTTTCACGAAAAATTCCTTCTCAAAGAAACTTGACGTTCTAAGCGACAAACACTTTTGTCTCCGGTGTTATGGAGGAATACTTAACAATTATACAAAGATAGGTTCATCCGACTTTGGTTGCAAACATCTTTCTTATGCATAGCATACCAATGTTTAAGAAAGGACAACTTGGGTTTTATCCTAAACCATAACTTTATATGGTGTCAATTCAACGGATTATGATGGAGCTCTTTTCGGTGGAAAACGGTAGTCTCTCAAGATTTTTTAATCTTTAAAATATAATGGCAGTTTTATGAATTACACCTTTGATCTTACCATGTCAAACAAGGTTTAATTACATATCTCGAACGCTCCATACTCTTATGGTGTTTCGGGAAATGCAAATCCACGGAACGATTCCTTAAATCTTAGGTATTATGCTAAGCTTGTAACTCAAATATCTTCCTTTATGATCTTATCATAAACTATTTATATTCTTGTTACAATTATTTTGCACTTCATCTTAAAATCTTTGAACTTTTCAAATGTTTCATACTTCATCCTTATTAAGTAAATATTCATATATTCACTCAAATTTTCGGAGAAAGCATATGAAGTTGAAATCCATCGCTCTTGACTACACATAATGGACTTCATACAACAATATGTACAAGTTCCAATAAGCTAGTCATTCGTTCCCTTTTGGCCTATGAACGAAGTTTTAATTATCTCTAGGAAAGTTTCACAAGCGTCATTTGATCAAAAATCAAAAGACTCCAAAATTCCATCCACATGGAGTTTCTTCATGTTTTCTTTCCAATATAATTTAAACGGCGATGTCACTTCCTAAGTGATCTTTCAATCAATTTGTCTTTCGACATTTTTAGCACTAGTTTTATGGATGTGATTTCTCCAACGAGATTTGTGAATCATCCATCTTTTATGGATTACGACAATTATTTGAACAACCCTTTTGTTCTCATAATACCTGATAAAACAAATCTTGAAGGCAAGCTTTTAACGAGCAACACAATAACCCATTATTTGTTCTCGATGAACATCATCACATATTCTTTTGCTAGTTACTTAGGCCATTGTAGTTCATGAATTCTGTTGTTTCGTATGACGATTCATACCAACAAATTCAGTATCAAATACTTAAGAACAACATTGTTTAACAAGCAAAGAATATAGCCATAACATGTATATCATCTATATACCTAAGCTGAACAATTCTAGTCTTTTCTTTTCTGCCATATATTTATGAGATTCTCTTTCAGTATTTTTTTCTGTTTGAAAGAATCTATCAACATCAATAGTGGAGCCAACCATATGACACATAGTCCAAAGCATGTATAGTTAAATACCAATGTCTTTGGACTTGCACTTTGAAGTAGATTACCATCATCAAATGTTTGGTGTTCTTTCAAATTCCTTTCTTTAGTAATCTCTTGGTGTAGTAAACATTTTACCTACATCAAATATTCACCTTTATCATGGAATTATCCATGATCAAGCTACTTTTAGCTTATAACGGTGAATCGTGAGTATAATGTTGCTCTCCAAAACCTTTTGGAGGATTAGGACAACTAGTGTCTCCAACCTTTTGCAAATTCTCATCAAATATGAGAACATGACTTTTGCCATATTATAATCTATCATGTTGTAACCAGAACTTTTTTTCAGATATCACAATATATTCCACACATCATGGTTTCCGAAACAACTCTTTCAGATCCTAGATAACCTTGATATTAAGACAATCCTTTGAATATCAAGAATCATGGAGACAAACATGATACTCATACACTAACACTTCGAATTGTCACTCTTGTTTTAATACCAATTATTAAACTTCATGAAGTAACCGGAACTTTACTGAAAGTTTGCAATAGGACTTTTAAACTTTAGATTAACACTTCAAAACAATACGATACCAGTTTGTAAAGTAACTAACCAGAATTCTATAGTTCTATCATCTCAATTAAAACTAAGCGCAAGGTGGTAAACGGATGCCAGTGACTACAACAACTATGCAAATTCACTTTGATTTAATTTATGATAAATAGTGTTCAAATTTTAATCATATTGCCGTTGAACTCCCACTCAAAAAAATATCCCTCACATTGTTTTAGTGATCACACGAACCAAATCCACCACATCAAAACCGATCATCACGAGAGTTGATGTAGCTTCAATGGCGAACAATCAACATGTTCATCACATCTACTATATGAATCATGCTTTACCTTTCCGTGATCCGTGTTCCGAGACCATGTCTGTACATGCTAGGCTCGTCAAGATCAAACCTTAGCTTCTGCATGAACAAATCTGGCTTGCTCATGTTGTATACACTCGCAGAATCTAACACACCCGATCATCACTTGGTGCTTTGAAACAACGAGCTTTAGCAACGATGCTTACTAAGGATGAACACTTTAAAACTTGAAATTGTGTGCTTGAGGGATCATCTTATAATGCTACCGTCGTGAACTAAGCAATACAAGATGCATAAAAGGATTAACATCACATGCAATTCATAATATGTGATATGATATGGCCTTTCTTCTTTGTGCTTCCGATCTCCATCTTCAAGCACGAACATGATCTCCATCATCACCGGCATTGCATCAAGGTCAATGATGCCGCTCCATGGTTGTCTTCCACCAGCTTCAACTATTACAACTACTTTGAATAGACACGCGGGTCTTAACAGAATTTAAAGACAACCATATGGCTCCTGCCGGTTGCCAACTTACAATAAGGAACATTGCATACATCAAATATAATCACAATCATGGCCATATCACATCACAGCACACCCCTGCAAAACAAAGTTAGACGCCTCTAATTTTCTTTGCATATTTTACGTGGTTTGGGGCTTTCAATAAATGTCGTTCTAACTTACGAACAAGAACCACAACATTGATACTAGTATTGTCAATCACCCGTTGTAAATTGAATCTTAACTATGTTGGGAGAAACAGGCATCCGCAAAGCCACTTATGCAATACAAGTTGCATGTCAAGCGTGGAGCAAGTCTCATGAACGATGTCATGTAAGTTTATCCCGGGCCGCTTCATCCCACCATCCCGCAAGATGCAAAGTACACAAGAAGCAATCGACAACAAAAGCATCAACGCCCACAATGACCATTGTGTTCTACTCGTGCAACAGATCTACATATAGACACGGCTCTGATACCACTGAAGGGGTTCGTAGCATGGAAAACAAAAAAATTCTACCGCATGCACACAAACAAGCCAAGATCTATCTACTAGATTGTAACAACGAGTCGATAGAGGAACTCACCCTCAAAGATTCCAAAGCGGTTAACGAGAGCAGATTCTCATGGGTGATGTAGTCGTACACTTGCCGATCTTAAGATCGCGTAGACGATCCTTCCGGCGCTGCGTTCCGGCAGCGCTTCCACAGTCGGTCACACGTTCGGTACTCGATGAAGACCTTCCTCTCCCTTGTTCCAGCAGGCAGCGGAGGTTGTAGCACTCTCCTCGCGATTCCGGCAGCACGTACGTGGAAGTAGAGGGGAGATCTCGCATGGCTTCGCCTTAAGCCGGAGCGAGTATGGTGGACTATGAGAGAGGCCTTGGCGATCTACGGTTTAGAGGCACCAAGGAGAGAGAGCTAGGCCGGCAGCTAGGGCAAGGGGAGGGCCCCAACTCGGCGGCTAGGCAAACCCTAGGGGCGGCGGCGACTTGGTGGAGGCCAGCGGCTAGGGCTAGGGTTTAGAGGAGAGAGGTGTAGGTAGAGGGGGCACCCCTGCCCCTTCTTTTATAGGTGGGAGGGAGGCGCCTAGGAGGAGGGAGTCCTCCTACAACTCCTCCTCCTTGGCCGGCGGGTGGAGGGAGTGGGACTTCCTCCCCAAGTAGTTTTCCTACTCTCCCTCCACCAAGCAAACTTGCCGTTTGACTTTTCAAATTGGCGTTTGACTTTTCAAACTAGGATTTGATTTATCCCTTTATTTTGCTCAGCGATGACACCTAGTACATGATGCAACCATGTAGCATCCCGCAAAACTACTACTAGAAAATCGCATTGTTTTTGTGCATTGCATCATCACGACCGCATGCTCATGTCCTCATGCCACATTGCATTTGAGCATCGTCATCATCTTGCATTTGCTTGCATAAAACTATTTTCGCAAAGCCTGTTTTTGTTTTCTGAACGCCCCGTCTTGTTTTCGAATTAAAACCCGGGTCTCCGGAATATTTTGTTTTGTCTGCTATCGGTTTGCAAAAGCCTTGTTTAAATAAATAAAATATTTAATTATTTTGTAGGAGGCAGCCAGCCAGGCCCAAAATCCCAGCCGGCCACCTCCAGATAAAATCCTGGCTATCCCTAACCCTTTTCTACCTAGTTCTATCCTACCCAGCCACTCCCAGCCCTCCACCTCACCTCCCTGAGCCACCTCACCCCCTGGACCCCAATCCCCACCCGCCTTGCCACCTCATCAATCCCTCTCCACTCCACCAGCCACCACCATCCTCCCCGGTCCCACCCCGCAGCCACTCCCTCTCTCCCCACTCACCCGCTGGTCCCACCTAACCAAACCCACCCCACTCCCTCACACACACGCAGCACACCCCCACACTGCCAGTCCGGCCCCACCCCGCGGTCAACCACCACCTAGCCCGGTCCCATCTCCCCATCCCGCGTCTGCCCCGTCTCCCCCACGCTCCTATCTCTCTCTCTCGACCCCACGCGTGCCCCCTGCTCTGCCCCGCTCCTTCCTCCCGTCGCCGCCGCTGAGCCGGCCGCCTCTCCCCCTCCTCTAGCTCACCCCGCCGCCGACGCGCCCGCCCCGGCGACCCTCCTCTGCGCATCCCCGACCCGCGGCCCCGAGCACCCCGCCGCCACGGGGTCCCCCTCCGGCCCTCGCCCGTCCGGCGCCTCGGGTCCCCACGTGCCGCTCCCCAGTCGTCCTTGCCCCGCCTCTCCGGCGCCCGTGACCGCCCCGCGTCTCCCTCCTCCCTCGGTTCTCCCAGGCGCCGCCGCCGCCCGGACCTCCCCTCGCCCGCGCCGCCGCCTCCTTCCTCTCCGGTCGCCGCCCCTCCCGGTCGCCTCCTCGCCGGTCCTCCCTCCCCTCTTCCTCGTATTTGCAGCGACGCCGCCGCCAGGCGCTCCCGCCGGCGGTCCCTCCTCTCTGCCTCGGAGTCGCCCCCGCCGTCGAGCTTCTCATCCACCGCCCGGTGTCCCTCCTCCCGCGACCGCCGTGGCCCGCAGGCGCCCGTCGTCGCCTCCCCGTCGACCCCTCCATCCTCTCCACCGCGCCATCCCTGGCGAGCTCCGCCTCCAGCGCATCGCTGTCCTCTCCACCGAGTTCGCGTCCCTACACGCCCTTGACAAGTCCCTGTCGCCCCGGTTCCCTTTGTCATGGACGCCACGTCACCGCATTCCCGAGTACCATCTGTAGGGACACCAACCCCCCTCATGTTGCTGTGGATGCCTATGTTAATGAACAGGGAGGGCGCAAGCCAAGATCGGCCCGAAGACCCATGTGCTAATACAAGTTCGTTGATGACAAAGGAACCAAAAACCCCAAGATCTTCACAATCGGTGCCGCATCCATGTACCTAGAAACTATCAAAATCTTGGGGGCGACAAGATCGACGCCGTGTCAAGTACGTCCTCGACATTGGAGTCGGAATGCCAAGATCACCCACACGGATCCGAAGGCCGATCCCGTACCCGGTGCCGCGCCAAGATCTCCGAAAAACCCCGGTACCGAACAAGTTCGCCATCGACCTCGAGTTCTCCTACACGGATACCAAGCGACAAGATCTCCTTCATGGGTTGAATGGAACCGCCATGACCTCCTCCGAGGATCTGATGGCCGAGACCTCACACCGGTCCCGAAATCCGAAGCCCGATCCCGGCGCCCGAAGCCGAGAACCCCGACAAGAACCACGACACGGAAACACCGAGTTCTCCATCGTGGACGCCGAGCACGTCGACATGAAACCGAAGGACGCCGAGCGCCAAGCCCTTCATCTCGGACCCAGTAGCCCTGATCCGCACCTGTTCCCGTCGAACCCTGAACCCTGAGACCGACCCCGAACCCCCGGACCAAGATCGTCGAACCCTAATGTGTGAACCTTTTCCCGAGCCCCTATTTTATAAATGCTTTATATAAAACTTGATGCATTAAATCATTCATGTCGCATACATATTCATGTGGTTTGGGGGCCTTTTGCCGATTCATCTCATAATTAAATATGGGGCCCATATGCGGGCAAAACTAGTCTTATATTGGCCTCATTTAAATTTGTGTAGCGAACCGATGCCATGTTTTGTCCTGTTAAGACAACAATTAAATTGCGGGGTAGTTTAATAACTTGAACCATCTGAATAATTGTCGGGACCCCGGTTCCGCTTAATATGATCTAATTGCATTGCACCTTGCCATGTCATACATCATACATGCATCATGCCCGATCTTCTGTCATAGTATTAAATAGTGCATCCGGTGTTTATTCTAGTGTTTTGCTTCTTCGCGGATAAAGCCGTCGAGTTGATGTGAGCTTCGACCCGATCTTCGGTCGAACCTTCGACAATGTTTTCAGGCGAGCACCTCCCCCCTTTCTACCTATCTTACTTTTATAGTATTTATTCCCTCCTGATGATCTATTGCTATCTGTGTTGCGATGCTCTAGTTTTCGTACCCGTGATATCCCTTGCAGCCTTATATTGCCTTGGACACCTCCTATTACCTGTTGTTTGGTAGATAGTTGGACCTGCGCGTCGTAGTCGCTTGCTCACGTGCTGTTGCGTGTCGTCAAGTACCACAGTTGTTGGAGTATTGCCGTGTGTTTATTGTTGGAGTTGATCATAACTTTACTTACTGTTTAACAACTAAAATTGAAGTAGGTAGCGGAGAGGCATGTGGGCAATAGATGTTATTTGGTTGTTAACCGTCCACTTGTGTCCCGTGGGACCCGAGTACTTGATACTGTTCCTTGATTATTCGCGCTATCCACATCCGGGAGGATTATGGGACCCCGAGCGAGCTTGATTCATCTTATTTCTTGGGGCCACAAACTAGTTTGAGGTTTTATTTACTATCCTGTACTTATGCCATGCCCATCGCTTTATTTACGATTGTGCGAGGAGCACACTGTACTGTTTAGGATCGTGACCCGTTTACGCGGTATCGACAAGCCCAGTTTTGGGTTCCCAGTCGTTTACAGCCGGCCCCACAAACCTTGAGTCCGTCTCGAAGTCAGCTAACTTTGTTGCGGGTATACTTAATGGGGTGGCCCCCTGAAATATTTTTGAATCCTGTGATTGCTTTGTCGTGAAGGCCTCGTTGGGTTTTGATTTGGTTTTTCCGAGGTTGATCGAGTGTGTGTTGCTATTTGTGCACCCCTGCAGGGTAAAACTTTCTGAAAGCCGTGTCCGCGGTTATGGACGAATTGGAGCACAGTATCTCGATCATAGACAACTATAACTAAAGTAGTACTATAAATTTGACTTTATAATGACTAGTAATCAGCTTCACTATAATGGAATGGCTAAATAAAACTGCCAACAATTGCTTGTTTTGGTTGTCGCTTGCGACCATTGTATCTGACTAGTAAGTACAACTATAACGGAATGGCTAAATAAAAGTACCAACAACTGCTGGGTTTTGGGGTTATCTCATGCCATTTGTATCTGACTAGTAAGTGTTGCAACTACAATGGAATGGTTAACTAAAAGTTCCCACTGCTTATTTTATCAGGATGACTATCTATATCTGACTAGTAATTGCTGCAACGATAACTGAATGAATAAAACTGCCAACGGTGTGAGTTCCTCGGTTGACTTCCTCGTTTGGTCTCGAGGGGGAAATACCAGGATGGGTATGTTTGGTGGTAGTATCAGGTTGGCTCCGAATAGGTCTTTCTTACCCCTCTCCGATAGCCGCCAGTTGTATCGAGTCTCTATAGGTTGATTAGTGCATGCTGCGCTGCCGCTGCAGTCCACCATACCTATGTAGGCGAGGACCGCCGAATTCTAGCCTCGCCGTGTCGCCTCGATCTTGACCTCTCTTTTCCTTTGCCCTTTGTCGGCACCCCTTTTTGTTTAAGCAGGTTTTGAGATCGACGTCGTTAGCAGGGTTACCCTTCCGGCTTGGCCTGGGCAGGGTTATGGACGCCATTGGTTATTCTTCAGGGCTCTTAGCCCCATTTGCATCTTGTCCGTAGCTGGACGCTCTATCGTTTTCAAGGTGATTTGGATCTTTGTACGGTATATCTGTATTCTTGACTCATTGAGTCGCTGTTATATATATCTGTCCTGTGGGTCCCATCGAGGACTGTTGTGTAATGTTATTACTTCGTTTTCCACCCGCACGAAAGTGCCTGGTGGGCACCTTTGAATCGTTTCTATGCGGGTTTGGCGGGTTTCGCTAAAACTTGCATAGGGTCGATTCTGAGGGTGTTACAAACCATTCCAACTTGTTATGACACATTCATGCACCCTTCCCCTCCGGAGTGCCGGACCTTCCGGACCCTTCTAGAACATTCCCGATGAAAACACCGGAATCATTCTCCAACTCCGAAACAAGACTTTCCTTATATGAATCTTATTCTCCGGACCATTCCGAATCTCCTCGTGATATCACGGATCCCATCCGAGACTCCGAACAACATTCGGTCTCTTACTCATCATTTCATAACTACTCAACAACATCGAATCCTTAAGTGTGTCTCCCTACGGTTCATGAATTATGCGGACATGACCGAGACATTTCTCCGATTAATAACCAATAGAGGAATCTAGAAATTCATATGGCTCCCACATATTTCTACGATTACTTTGCGATCGAATGAACCACTTACATACGATACCAATTTCCCTTTGTCTCACGATAGTTTACTTATCCGAGGTTTTGATCGTCGGTATCTCTGCATACCTAGTTCAACCTCGTTACCGATAAGTACTATTTTCTCGTTCCCGTGATATGTGATCCCTTGTGAGCCAGTCACATGCTTGCAAGCTAATTGGATGACATTCCACCGAGAGGGCCCAGAGTATATCTATCCGTCATATGGATGAACAAATCCCACTCTTGATCCATGTGCCTCAACCCATACTTTCCGAACACTCAATGCCACCTTTATAGCCACCCAGTTACGGTGTGGTGTTTGATGTCATCAAAGCATCCTTCTGGTGATGGTGATTAACATGATCTCATGGTCGAAGGAATTAGGTTACTATGTATTAGAAAGCTTATAGCAAATGAACTATATTAAATGACTTGATCTTTAGGCTATGCTTAACTATAGGAGTATGTCCATCACATCATTCTCCTAATGATATGACCCTGTTGTTAATAACATCTCTATGTTCATGATCAGGAAACCATGATCATATATCAACCAACAAGCTAGTTTAACAAGAGTCTTTACTAGGGACTCTTTTATGTTTACAAATCACACAAGTATTAATGTTTCCTGTTAATACAATTATAGCATGGTATGTAAACATTCATCATAAGTATGAAGATATGATAATAACCACTTTATTATTGCCTCTTGGGCATATCTCCAACAATCGAAACACCAACGTGTCCCTTAATGTCAAAAAACAATGAAGCTTCATACACTGCCCTCCTAAAGCCGCATGGGATAAAATAGGGACGCACACGACCGAATCCCATCTGATCCAGCAATCTACAAGTGTGAAGCGCCCAATGGAAATCTCCGGCAGAGCCTTCCGAAACTCACCAATGGCCAGATCAATGAGAGAAGGCATCAAACAGAACACCATCTTGGCACGAGAAGATCCTAGGAACACCTCCTTCATTAAGGCCAAGCCATCATCCCCCACACCACTAGTCGACTGCAAAGCAGACCACATCCGGACCACTCTCGTTGCGTTAAACCATCACGTCACCCATCTGCAACATCGAGATGCAACATCCAAGAGCGGCTAAAATTTGGAAGCAAGGCCGGAGGCCTAGAAGATCTGGCATGTTGCTCTAGAGCTCGAAGCCCACCTAAGTCGAGTTGCACCGGGGCACCACGACGCCTCGCACCAAGATCTGCGGGAGCAGAACAAAGGATTGTTGCGATGTCGCTAGATATCACACACTACTTCACACTCCGCCATTGCAAGAGCTCTGCATCCACCAAGGGAAGGGAAAAAACGATCCCGCCCGGCCCAAAGAGGAGGAGAGAATTTGCCACCAGCGGTAGCAGAGGCGGTGCATTGCTGCCGCCTGCCAAGGAAGGAGTAGGTGGTGCCGGGCTGCCGGTTGTTTAGGGTTGGGGGAAATCGCCCTTTGATCGTTCGCTGGGAATGACATGGGAGCCTACCCTTGGTTGGGATAATAGGATTTCCTACCTTATCCATGCTTGGGCAGGTCCCAAATTTTCAGAACACCCCAGCAATAGAGGGGAACAGTGTCATATGGGAACGAGGTGATCTAGAAAAAGGGTCACAAGGTCGTTAACTCTATTTCTGATGAAACCATCAAACAATTCTTCGACTCGGTCCAACAATGAGACCCATCAGCTGACTTAATTCATCAAAGCGTATCGGAAGAAACCTTAATTTTTTCTTTGAGGAAATATCATCATCATTCATCAATGCTTTCATTAATTAAGAGGAGTAAAACATTACAAAGTGTGAATCATTGATGTGTTGGCTGGCCATTTAGCAGGGTCAACATCCGATTAAGACATGCATTGTTAAATACTACCTTCATTCCAAAAAATAAGATCGTTTTGATAGGGTATTTTATTTTTAGTCTACCAAAATGTCTTATATTATGAAAATGAGAAAGTATTTCATAGATGACATTGATAGTCATTGGGTCCAATACTAATATTTGTGTACTTCGTATTTGCATGACTCTAGATGTTCATAATGAACCTCATCAACGTCGGTTTAAATGTAGGATCCAAAAAATAGCCAAATTGATATGCACATTGTCTTTATGAAGTTTCAAAATAACAATAATAATAATCAGATAAAGAAAGAGAATGCTATCATTCGAGAGGTGAGAAATTGACGCCGTGAGTTTTGTGGTAATTTTTGGTAGGTAGAGAAGGTAGTCGTGGGGATGGCACCATGGTGAAACCGGAGAAGACGAGCAAATTTTGCTGGACTTCCTTCGAAAAAATGACCTTTTCCATGTGGTGATTTGGCATACCATGCCACCTTTGTTGGTTAAAATGGACAAAAAACAACCCTAAGACTAAAGAAATTTAAATAATAAACCTAAGGTGAAAGTATTTAACGGATCTAACTCTTTTATGTAGCGCCTCTCTTCTATGTTCAACACTGTTCTTCTTGGAAGAAATGGAGGTTATTGGGTCGGGATGGACCAGGCTGGACCGTCTCGGACAGTTTAATAACGCCCTTTAGGGAGGAGTTATGCCACACTTCATGCCAGCCATGGCTTGGATGATCTAGCTGGGCCCCACTCACGGTTATGTAGGGTTAGTAACCAGAGGGGCATTACAATATACTATGGAAAAGTTAGATATATGAAATTCCTTCATCTCAGATTTTAAATTTCTTCGGTCTCCATTTATTTTTGTCTATTTTGACCATTTATTTAATGGGATAGTTGAAATGTTGGATGGTCTATCAGACTGGTTTCACTCACGTGACGTGCACCGCCTTACCGCCGGCCTTCGTGGTAGCCTGCTGCCTCGATCCTCGAAGAGCGGTCTTCCTGTTTCAGGTTCCTAGCGCACGTACGGAAGTCTAACTTTTCTGCGAAAAAAAACGGAGTGAAAATACAGAAATGAAAATGGAATTTTGCAAAATAAAAATAAAAATAGAATTGGCTTGGCGGAAATGAAAATAAAAACACAACAACGTTTTTCTGGCCGAACAGACGCGGAAACTGAATTTCCTGTTCCGTCTAATATCGACTTTCTGTTTTAGAATTGATGTGCATAGACAATCTAACAGACCCGGCGACCATGTAATCTCTTTATGCATTCGAGTAGGCTTTCACGATTTGATCTTTTCTTTATTCCTTTGTAAAACCAGCACCGTGCTATAATTAGGTAACAACTTTGTTGCTTTTCTTAAACGCTTGAGATTTATTGCATGATTTTAGAGTTCTCTTTGTTCCGGGTAAAATCTGCATTGTTCCGCGTTGGTCCATATCTGTTTTCAATAATATCTGTTTCTATTTTTATTTTTGAGGTTTTTGTATTCGTTCCACTTCCGTAAAAAAAAATGACACCGCTCAGTTCCATTCGTTTTCGCTATGTTTTCATCCCTACGTCACAGCATCAAAGATCTCAGACTTACCCGTTTCAATGATCCAAGTCGTTAACCGAAGTGAACATGCATTGTACGTATTAGCTACTCCCTCCGTCCTGTTATACGGAGTAGCATCTTATAAGCCCAGTGCATCACAATTTTCTCATACTACCCGATCGATCGCGAATTATCAGTCACACGTTAATCCTCGTGCATCCAAACTCCAGCACTTACCTTGATGATTCATCAGGGCCGTCTTCAGAAATTGGGGCCCCCTGTGCAAAACTTAAAAGAGGGCTCTAAATTTTGTAAACTAAAGCATATTTTACTTATAGAAATTTCAATATCTTCTATTTTCTTTATAATAGTTAGAAATATATTAAACAATAATTGCAACATCTTATTACGCTTTGAAGTATATCTAAAATACATGATGTAAGATAATACTAAGATTGAATTAAAACACTTCTTGCCTTTTAGAATTATCAATATATCTAGTACTTCCTTCGTCTATAAATAACTAACTTGGATTTGTCTAAATTTAAATATATCTAGACGCATTTTATTATATAGATATATTGAAGTCTACACAAACTCAAGTCAGTTATTTCTAAATAGAGTGAGTAGATCAAATAATAAAAGTATTTAAGAAGACCAATACACAAAACCTGCCTCGTGATTCATCATCCCGGCCAGCCGGTTTAGGTAAGGGTCCAACGACAATGAACAAGAAGCAGCTTGGTTCCATCGATCGGGGTCGTGGCAGGCAGCACCACATGAACTAGAGCAATCCCGGTGTAAATTTGATTGACTTGCATAATAATATTGTTTAAGGGGTACAGAGTATATATTGTGTTACAAAACTTGTCGGCCAAGATTACTTAAACCGACTCTAAAACAAACTATAACAAATCAAAACCGACTCAACATTGTCTAGTCTAACATCCTCCCGCAGTCTCATCGGCGAGCGTAACGACGTTGAGACTGGATCGTATGTCAATGAATGGTGCAGTAGCAAGCCCCTTGGTGAAGATGTCAGCAAATTGCGTCGTGATTGGAACATGAAGAACACGAACTTGTCCAAGAGCAACCTTCTCGCGAACAAAATATATGTCGATTTCAATATGTTTGTTCTCCGATGCTGAACTGGGTTGCCCGTCATATAAACTGCAGAGATATTATCACAATACACAATGGTAGCCTACTGAATTGGGCGATGAAGCTCGGCAAGAAATTGTCGCAACCATACCGTTTCTGTAACTTTGCATATGCAACCGCGCGGTACTCAGCCTCAGCAGACGAACGAGAAACCGTTAGCTGCCGCTTAGAAGACCAAGAAATCAAATTATTGCCAGAAAAACACAGTAACCAGATGTGGACCGACGAGTCTCAGGACATCCAGCCCAATCTGCATCGGAATATGCTGTCAAAGTTGTTGGGAAAGAAGAATTAATATGAAGGCAATGATCAAGAGTTCATTTGAGATATCGAACAATCCTTTTTGACTAGAATATAATGAGGAAGGCATGGATCATGCATGAAAAGGCATGCTTGTTGAACATCATAGGAAATTTCGGGATGTGTAAGAGTGAGATATTGAAGTGCTCCTGCGAGACTTCGATATAGAGTGGATCGGAGAATGATTCGCCGGTAGAAGAAAATTTAGAAGTGGTGTCGATGGGGGTGCGGGATGGTTGGCAGTCCGACATGCCAGCACGAGAGAGAAGATCAAGAGTGTATTGCCGTTGAGAAAGAAAAAGGCCAGAAGAATCACGAGTTACAGCAATGGCCAAAAAATGATGAAGCATACCTAGATCAGTCATAGAGAATTTGTGTTGAAGACTAGAGATGATAGAGTTGAGAAACGTTTGGGTGGAGGCTGTGAGAATAATGTCATCAACGTAAAGGAGGAGATAGGCATTGTTATTATTTGATTGATAGACAAAGAGAGATGTGTAGGAGAGAGAGGGAATAAACCCTATAGTTTGGATGAATGTAGAAAAACGTTGAAACCACGCACGAGGTGCTTGCTTCAGGCCATAGAGAGACTTTTTGAGAAGACATACATGGTTGGGTGAACTAGGATCTTCGAAACCTAAAGGTTGTTGACAGTAGACAGTTTCTTGAAGGGAACCATGAAGAAAGGCGTTTTTGACATCGAGTTGATGAATAGGCCAAAAAGAGGAAACGACAATGCTGAGGACGGTGCGAATTGTGCTTGGTTTGACAACAGGAGAAAAGGTTTCATCATAGTCAATTCCTTCTTGTTGAGAATAGCCACGGCATACCCAGCGGGCTTTGTAGCGAGAGAGAGTACCATCGGAGTGAAATTTTTGATGAAAGACCCATTTACCAGAAACAATGTTTGAATTAGAAGGACGAGGAACTAGCTGCCATGTATCATTGGTAACCAAAGCATGGTATTCTTCTTTCATAGCAGCGGACCAGTTGGGATCGAGAAGAGCGGATTTGTAGGATTTGGGGATGGGAGAAAGGTTGGGTTGAGCTAAGAAATTAAGACGTTTGGAGGGTAGACGAGAACCAGATTTGCCACGGGTACGCATAGTATGATCATTGGTGGGTGCTGGAATAGGAATAGCATAGGAGGGTAATTGTGGGGAAGGAGACGGATCATGCTCAGAAGTGGGTGCCGAAGAGGGAGGCGTGACAGTGGGGTTGGGTGATGCATCAGATGAGGTTTGCGACGCGGCAGGAGAATGTGCCGTGGGTGGAGAGGGTGGTGCGATGGCAGGCTGCATGGAAGGTTGTCGTGTGGTAGAAGAAGTGAGCGAAACGCCCAGCGCAGCGGATGTAGGTTCGGGCGTAGGGGGTTCTGTATGGAATATTGGGATGTGTAGGGGATTAGGTGGTGTAGCTGAACGAGTCGAGGGAGAGAGATCGGTGGAGACAGAATCATGGGGAGATGTATGTGTGGCAAAAGGGAAAGAGTCTTCAACGAAAGTAACGTGACGAGAGATATGACCAAAAACTGGGTCAAAACATCTATATCCTTTGTCCTCATCGGAATAACCTAAAAACGCAGGGTAGAGATCTAGGGGCTAGTTTATGAGGTGAAGTGACATAGGTATTTGGAAAACAAAGACAACCAAATACTCGAAGTTCAGGATAATTGGGATGACATAGAAAGAGAGAGTAATATGGCGTGGTTTGTGGGTAAGTAGGGAGGGACGAATGTTGAGGAGATATGTGGCTGTGCAGAGAGCTTCGACCCAAAAACGTGGGGGCATAGAAGCTTGGATAAGAAGGGTTCGAATTATGTCGTTGATAGTGCGGAGATATCTCTCAGCTTTGCCGTTTTGAGGGGAAGTGTAGGGGCAGGAAAAACGGAGGAGAATGCCATGGTGGAGAAAGAAATTACGATTTTGGTTGTTGTCAAATTCTTTGCCATTATCACATTGGATGAACCGAATGGGGAGAAAGAAGTGAGTTGCAAC
The DNA here is from genome assembly GCA_030063025.1 of Avena longiglumis. Lineage (NCBI taxonomy): Eukaryota > Viridiplantae > Streptophyta > Magnoliopsida > Poales > Poaceae > Avena > Avena longiglumis. The sequence goes on along the minus strand of CP125979.1, from coordinate 417,455,169 downwards.
ATAGCATTGAAAATTGAGAAAGATTGTGTGCACATCAGATTTTTTGCGTAAAGGAAAAGTCCATGCATAATGAGTGAAATCATCCAAGATCACAAGATAGTACTTAAAACCAGAAATACTCTCAATAGGTCGTCCATAAATCACAATGTAATAATTCAAAGGGAAAAGTACTAGAAGAAGTAGAAGAACTGAACGGAAGACGCACATGTTTTCCTTGTTGACAAGATTCACAAACTAGAGGATTATGAGTGTCACGATTACAAGGAATAGAGAAATCACCAAGGAGAGAATCTAAGACGATTTTATTGGGATGGCCTAGACGTTGATGCCAAAGCTCGACGAAGCAACCATGGATGAGGGTTGAGTGGTAGTGGGAACACCGTGGAGGGAGTAGAGATCTCCATCACTATTGAAGCGAGCGATCTCCGCCTTGGTTAGGAAATCCTTCACAGAAACACCAAAGGAGTCAAATTCGAGAGAAACAGGATTGTCACGAGTGAATTGTCGAACGGAGATTAAATTTTTAATGAGATCAGGTGCAACAAGAATATTACGAAGGAGGAAAGGTTTTGTGGGTGAGAGAAGTTGTCATTACCAACACCGGAGATAGGGATAGTAGAACCATTGCCAAGAGTTATAGAGGAAAAAGGTGATGAGGAAAATTTTGACAGCATATTATTCGAAGAAGACATGTGACTAGAAGCACCAGAATCGAAAATCCAATTGGTACCTGAGTTTCCTTGAGCAGCAAAGTGGTTCATGGCCTGGATAAACGCCGCTTGGTCCCAGCTCGGTGACGAGGAAGAGGACGGCGATGGTGCAGGCAGCGGAGCAGGTGGTGATGGCGCGTAGATCGGCATGTAGGCACCAGCAGACGTCGAAGGAGGGGCTGGAGCCCTGTACTGCCGGTAAGTCGGACCAGGAATGTAGGTCGGTGCAGTCATGTAGGCTTGGTGCGGAGGGCGAGCGCCGAGGAGTCCCGAAGAGACGGCGTGGGGGCGCATGCCCGACGTCCAGGCGCCGGAGTACGCCGGGGGAGCACCAATCGGAGAGGACGCGATCCAGGGCATGGGCCAGGCCTGGACAAGCCATGTCCACGGGTCGTGCATCGGGCGCCAGCTAGGAGACCCAGGAGGTGCTGGGGCTGGAGGCGTCGGGCCGCTGGGAGGAACCGTGGGTGGTCGAGGTCACCGGAAGGTAGGGTTTTTGCCCCTGTAGTTCGGACTAGGGCGCCACCCCGGAGATGGCTGCACCGGTGACGGAGGAGGCGGTGCAGGAGCAGCAGGAGGTCGCTGGATCGCGGCAAAAACTTGATGGTGCGCCTCTTTATTTGCAAGGGCACGGTCGACCCACTGCAGCATAGATCGGACCTCGGCGAAGGTAGGACGGGGCCGCATCATGGGAATAAAGGAGGCCTGCTTTTCGAAGCGGTCACCGAGCCCGACGAGGAGGATGTTGATCAGTTGACGGTCGTCGACGGGGTCGCCGAGCTCTTGGAGTTTATCGGTGATTGTTTTGAGCTTTTGACAGTAGACACCGACGGGAGAGTCACCTTGGACGGTGTTGCGAAGCTCGGTGTGGAGGGTGTTGACGCGGGCGTCGACGTTGTCTTGGAAGAGCTGTCGGAGGGCCACCCAGAGGGCGGCTGCGCTAGTGGCGTCGCGAAACACGAGATTGAAGATCTCAGTGGACACCCGCTGGTAGATCCATTGGATGATGGCGAGGTCGTCCTTGGCCTAGCGAGGATCGGTAGGCCGGGGAACGGCGTGGTCGGCGACGTGATCGAGAAGATTGCACTGACCGAGATGAACCTCGAAGAGATGACACCAATGGTAGTAGTTATGCTTTGGTAGATCTAAAGTGATTGGAATAAAGGGGCTAACATCTGAGATTGTATCGACATAGTGGATAATTGGGAGGGTAGGAGAGGGTAGAGCAAGGGAGGTGTTGGAGGTTTGGCCGGCGGCACCCAGGGAAGCGGCGGTGGCAACGGCCTTTTTGGTGAAGTCGGGAGGGGGAGGAGGGGGCGGCGTCAGTGGCGGCGCCATGCCCTAGGATCTAGTTGTCTGATACCATGTAAATTTGATTGGCTTGTTGTTATCGCCATATTTTGGTCAAATGAGGAGATGGGCCGTAATCAAGATGGGCTTGGAAGATACGTATATGCAACGTGTTGTTGAATCGGCCTTGTACGTGGGTTTGGGCTAAATTGCCCATGTATCTGTATATTGTAGTAGGTTACGTTTCGGTTTAGGTAAGAGATAGAGTTGTAGAGTTATTCCAAAGATAGAAAGTCTCCGGACTATAAATATGTACCTAAGGTTATCGAGAAAAGGAGGACAATCACGTTCACAACAAACACAATCTCGGCGCATCGCCACCCCTTGTTTCTAGGGTTTCTTTCGGGTAAGTGTCATGCTCTTGCGATCTAGGCAGTATCTGCTTATGCGTTATTTGGTGTTACTCGTACTGAAGCCTTGTTGATGGCGAGTAATACTATTATCATAGATTTGTTGAGGCTAGCATCGGTACTTTTTACTATGATTGTTTAAGATTTGCTGCCTCTAGTTACCTCGCTACCTTTGCACCTTTTCCCAAGTGCAAGGGTAGCATCTTGCTTGATCTTTATTTAGTTGATTCGATCTGTTATGGTTATGCCTTGTTCTCCAAGGTTTAGTTTGATATCCACGTAGTCAGGCCTTGCAAACGGGTTGAACGATCTAGTAGTACGTAAGGACGTGGTTTACTAGTTCTACAGAAGTTGTTCCGGTAATTGACTTCACGTCGGTTGTTAGGCCTCCTCTAGGGTTAGTTTTCTATCATCTTTTGTATCTGCCAGGCTCAATTACGTGTAGGACGTTCCAATTACGTGGTGAAAATGTTAAACTGTCGTAGATCGATTTAACTTGTAATGATGAAGCAAAACCCCATGTTATCGTAGATCTAATGCAGAACCATGGGATGATCGGCTCTAGGAGCCGATTCACAGGGAAACCTGGGAGCCGGTCATGGCTCGAATTTTACGTATAATTGTTTACCATGCAGGAAACTGATCGAAGCAATCCATCACCTTCCTGACCAGGTATAGGTCAGGTGGCACGCCCTCGAACCAAGCCAGGACGTGTGCCGGAGTTTTGCGGCCGTTGCCCGAGGGACCAGGGCCCACCAGCAGCCTGGAGCCTCCGGCTCTTCGTGTTGCTCGTCGCTGCTCGGTGGGTTTTGGCAACACATTCGCACGCCCGGTGGGACTTTCAACAAGATCTGCATCAACATCCGACGCCGAGATGGGGGATGTACCACGACGATCACGTCTGCCCGAGGAGCACAAGGCGGTATGATGACATCAAAGCTCTCTTGAAGCCGATCTCATCGGCTCTTTTGAGAGGACCCGTAAGCATGGCATCGTAGAAAGGGTTCTCACCCGAGGGTGCTCTTGATGAGGTGGATCTGCATTCCTTCGAGGAGCGCACTGAGCTCTGCGACAGGAAGTCAACTACATGGTGGCTCATTCTCTTCACCGCCATTCTGAGAGTCTGGTGAACGCTTTCGAGCGGATCGCAGTTCGCTTAGTTCAGGAGATCATGAAACATCAGTACTCTCCGTCGGGGCCTACTTTAGGGACTCACCAGGTAGAAACACCGCTGCACCAGGCCACAATCGCCATTCACGCTTGCAGCTCAGGCCGCCAGCGGCGTACGTCGTCGTCTACAAGGTTGGAGGCGACCAGGCGATGCCGCCTGTTTGAGCCACCTAAAGAAATCCCACATGGACATGTGTGCACCTACGTGCCGGACTGCAATAACCTGACACGCACCAACCAGATTGCAACCGCAGGAATTTCTGCGGCATGAGTTCCTGGGGCAGGGGCTTCAGGAGCAGGTGTTCCTGGAGCAGCGATGTCTGGGATGGACGCCGATAAACAGGCGTGGCTAGCCAAGTATGCCACTGGAACGAGTCATGAGAATCTAGCCCCTGCAGCTCAAACAGTGGAGCAAATCCGTACCATCTTGAGAGACCAGTTCGGCTTCGTGCCGAAGAGAAGGACAATCGGCTATTCAAAGCCGTACCCCAACGATTTTGATCTGATTCCGCTGCCACCCAAGTATCGGCTCCCTGAGTTCTCAAGGTTTAGCGGTTCGTAAGGTCGAGCTCGATCGAAAGCACGTGAGCCGATACCGCACAGCTAGGCATGATTTCAAAGATCGGATCGATTGCGCGTAAGGTTCTTTGCGCAATCTCCGACAGACCAGCTTTTGGGTGGTACACCTCGCCACCGATTCGATTCAGACACAAGCAACCGGAAGAGCGGTTCCACATTCAAGATCATTCGAGGCTACCGAGGCTGGCATTGCAGACTGCACAAAGTGCAAAGCGGGAGAAACTGTAGCCGAGTACATCCAGCGCCAGACTGTCAAGAACCGATGTTCACTCGTTTAATCGAAAAGAAGCGATCGGTGGCGGTGTTGGGTCTCAGCACCATCAAGGATCTGCTTTCAAGTAGAGTACAACTCATTGGCGCATGGCCCGTGGAAGCGATGTATGAACAGCGCCACCAGAGTTGTACCAAGACAAGTTCAACGTCCGATAGGCCTGGTCGATACGTAAGAAGATGATCCTACACAAGACCAGGAGGTGGCCGTGGCTGAATGGGCTCGGGGCGCACCGTGTCCTGCAAATGGGTGAAGCAGGGCCTGCAAAAGGGTTCGACTGATGTGAGCAAAGCTGAGCAGATATTTGATTCTTCGAAAGAAAAGCGGTGAAGTTACCCGAAGGCCACAAAATCCCTACGACTCAGAGATGAACGGAGACCATCGCAAGTGGCATCACTGCTCACCCACACCACCAATGACCGCAAAGAGCTACGCCGCCAGATCCAAACAGCAATAGAGCAAGGCCGTCGATCCTGGGCGTTCGCCATGAAAGTAGACACAAACCCATTTCCGGCGCCAACATGGTAGAACACATACCCACGGCGTCACTGGATTTCTCGTTCGATGTCAATATGGCGGATCTGGGTACCACCATGGCACATACAAGGAGGAAGGCGGTCGCTCTCGGGCAAAGAAAGAGAGGAGGTGGTCCACGACCGCCCAGCCCACGATGACAAAGCGGTACTTGATCGAGCAACAGTCGAAGCGTGCGATATCAGAAGCCACACTCCACGCACCTCCTTAATAAGTATGAGCGTCAGTATGATCGACGTCGCCGGCGCGATAGAGACGATGAAGGATATGAGCACCTCTCTAGGGGAACGTCAAAAGAAAAGGAAGGCGTCGACAAGCATTGGGATTGTCCTTTCTTCAAGTATTGCTGGGATACGGGAATGAGCCGATTGCCTACAATCGATAACTGCCCAGAATGTGGACAGCAGAAGGAGGACACGGGGCCAGTTTCAGTGTTCAAGCGTCTAGGGCCTCTCCCACCTCAGAGCCGATACAGGGAGTCCGCTCGAGCAAAAGATCTCGAGGAGCCAAGGGATGACAAAGAAGAAGACAGATATCACCGTCCAAGGTGGTGTCCCGACTCAGACACACCCAAAAGCGTAGAGTGCAGCGGTTGTGTAACTTGGAAGCGAAGCACGATTCCACGCTTTAAAGAAAGCACGTCCCGATCTGGCCGTTAAAATTCGGCAGACCTTGGAAACGGAAGACCGCCCGAAAAGGAAAGAGTGGCGCCCCAAACCGGTAAAAGCCGATGCAAAGACATCGGCTGGCACAAACATGGTGTTCATACTTCCGTCAGAGTTCTGCGCTCCAAGAACCAACGAGCTACCAGTGGCACAGTTTGACTGCGGCCCACGGCCGGTTATCTTTGAGAAGCCACGTGAGAAGGGCTACAAACATCTGAAAGCCCTGTACCTACGAGGTTACATCAATGGGCAGCCTGTCAGCAAGATGTTGGTGGACACCGGAGCGGCAGTCAATATAATGCCATACTCCATGCTACGGCGTTTGGGACGCTCCACTGCAGATCTGATCAAAACCAACGTCACGTTAAGCGACTTTAACGGTCAAACTTCAGAAACGCAAGGCGTACTGAACGTGGATCTCACCGTGGGCAGAAAAACCATCCCTACGTCATTTTTCGTCGTGGACAGCAAAAGCACCTACGCTGTCTTGCTAGGGAGAGATTGGATTCATGCTAACTGCTGCATTCCGTCCACGATGCACCAGTGCCTAATACAGTGGGATGGAGATGAGGTGGAGGTCATTCATGCAGATGATTCTATCGAGATCTCCATAGCGGGCATGAACATCTGGGAAGCAGAAGACCAGGAGCCGATCTCTGGAATCAGTCTAGACGGCTGTGAGCGCATTGAAGCTACAAAAAACGGGGTGAGGCTGGTCTTATCCATCGGCACTCGAGCAGCAAAGTCCACGATCGTATGTGGTAAGGCCGATCCATGCGATCGGCAACAAAAAATAAAAAGCAGCAATCTTACGACAAGCAGATCATGTAGTCATAGCAGGGAGATTCCCTGCCATTGTAAAAAAATAAGGTGTAAACCGTCCTTGACTAATGCATCAAGGGGGCGATTCTGCAATCGGCCCAAATTATTTTTGTTATCCTCACCTACTGTTTGCCCTGTGTTTAGCATCGATTTGACAGGTGACGGAAAGCTAGGGTATGGGTTTACGTCCGCTGATGAGCTAGAGGAGATCGACATCGGTCCTGGGGATAAGCCACGACCAACATTTATCAGCAAAAAGCTAGATCCGAGTCTACGGGGTCCGATGATAACTCTGTTGAAAAAATATCCAGACTGCTTCGCCTGGGACTATACAGAGATGCCTGGGTTAGACAGGAGCATCATTGAGCATCGGCTCCCGCTTAAAAAAGGATTTCGGCCATTCCAGCAGCGAGCACGACAGATGAAGGCCGAAATTTTGGAAGAAGTCAAGAAAGAGGTCGAGAAAATGTTGACAGCCAAGTTAATCAGGCCATGCAGGTATGCTGAGTGGATTTCTAGTATCGTGCCTGTAGAGAAAAAGGATGGCCGCTGGCGTGTTGCCATAGATTTTCGGGATCTCAACAGAGCTACTCCAAAGGATGAGTATCCGATGCCGGTAGCAGACGTTAATCAACGCAATGCTGGTCATAAGATCTTGAGCTTCATGGATGGGAATGCGGTTACAACCAGATTTTTATGGCTCGAAGACATACACAAAACTGCGTTGAGTCCCGAGTTCGATGGGGTTGTTTGAATATGTAGTGATGACATTTGGATGAAGAATGCCGGCCACGTACCAAAGAGCCATGAATTATATTTTCCATGATCGATCGGCAAGCTGGTGGAAATTTACATCGATGACGTGGTGGTCAAGTCGCTTCAGGCAAGGACACTTGGACGATCTGCAACGCGTCTGGACCGAACAAGAAAATTCGACTCGGATGAATCAAAGAAGTGTGCCTTCGGGTGTGGCCGGTCGTTCTTGGGTTTCTTGGTCCATGAACGCGGAATTGAGATCGGCCGAAAAGTCGAGGCGAGGCGAACAATGAAGCCACCTACCACGAAGAAAGAACTGCGCCTCTCATCGGCAAGATCAACTTCGTCGGAAGATTCATCTCCAATCACGGGAAGAATAGAGCCGTTCATGGACCGGTGAAATTAAATCGACGAGGAATTCCGCCGGGGCGAGCAACAACGAGCCTTGACGAGATCAAAGAATATCGTGAAGCCGCCAGTGTTGGTTCCGCCCAGCCGGATAGGCCATTCTACATTTACTTGTCAGTAGCCGACACGTCCATCGCCTCAGTGGTGGTGCAAGTTTATGATGGGCTGGAGCGAGTCGTGTTTTACATCAGCAGAAGGATGCTGGATGCAGAGACAAGGTATCCTGAGATCGATAAGTTGTGCCTTTGCCTGTTTTTCACCTGCACCAAGCTGCGCCACATCTTGCTATCAGCGGAGATTGTCATCATATGCAAATCAGATGTCATAAAGCACATGCTGTCGGCTCCTATGTTGAAAGGCCGACTCGGCAAATGGATGTTTGCGTTATCGGAATTTGACATCCGGTATCAACCCGCAAAAGCGGTTAAGGGTCAGGCATTGGCCGACCTTATCGCTGAAAGGATCAACACTAATATAGCAGCACTGTCTATAAGAGCGTGGGCTATGTTCTTCGATGGATCGGTTTGTGACGATGGTTGCGGCATCGGCATTTTACTCGTGTCGCCCCGGGGGGCAACATTTTCCTTCTCCATCAGGTTATCTACCCCTCGTACCAACAACGTCGCTGAGTATGAGGCGATACGCAAGGGAATGGAGTTGCTCATCGAAGCTGGAGCAGAAGCAGTGGAAATTTTTGGAGACTCCAAGTTGGTGATTTCCCAACTCACAGAGGAATACAAGTGCGAGAGCGAGTCCCTCTTCCCATTATGGGCTGACCGCCGTGAGCTGATGGCACAGTTCGGTACATAAACTTCACTTGGATCGCGATCGCAGAATATCGAGGCAAATGATCTTGCACAATGGCTTGGCTCAGGCGTGCAGAGGGAGCCGATGTTCGTGCTGTTCACGGAAGCAGACGGAGAGCCGATATCTTCAATTACTTGAAGGATTCGGCTCGGGGGGCACCTAAACGGATAAGGTACAAGGCCATGAAGTATGTTCTTATCGGGGACGACATGTTTTGAGGACTCTGGAAGGGTTGTTGCTCAAATGTCCGGGGACAGCGAGGCCAATCGGCTCCTACACGAGGTACGAAGGCGCCTGTGGAACTCACCAATCGGCTCACAAGATGAAATGGTTGATCAGGCGATCATGGTTTTATTGGCCCACCATGCTTGAGGACTTCTTCAAGTACTACAAAGGGTGTCAATCAGGTCAGAATTGTGGTAAAATTCAGATGGTACCACGTCGGAATGAACCCCATCATCAAGCCTTGGCCATTCCGAGGTTGGGGCATGGATATGATCGGCAAGATCAATCCTCCATCAAGCAAAGGCCACATGTGGATTTTGGCCATTACTGATTATTTCACTAAATGGGTGGAAGCTGTCCCGATGAAGTCAGTGAACTCAAAGGATGTTATCAATTTTGTGAAAGAACATGTCATCCATAGATTCGGGATTCCCCAAACTATCACGACCGATGGAGGTTCGGTCTTCATTTCTCACGAGTTTAGAAAGTTCTGTGAAGACACGGGGATTAAGCTGATAAGATCATCTCCATACTATGCTCAAGCAAACGGGCAAGATAAAGCGTCCAACCAGAGCCTTATCAAGCTGATCAAGAGGAAAGTCGATGAGCACCCTAGGCGTTGGCACGAGGTTTTATCAGAGGCTTTATGGGCTTATCGCATGTCATGCCATGGAGCGATAAAAACCTCGCCATACCATCTAGTCTATGGACAAGAAGCCGTATTGCCTTGGGAAATTACGGCTGGATCGAGACGTGTCACTTTTCAGAACAATCTAACAACTGAAGAATATGCAACCCTGATGAGTGACAGTGTTGAGGATTTAACTGAGCTCAGGCTGTGGTCGCTTGAGAAAATCAAAGAGAACAAGGCCAAGGTAGCTCGTGCATATAACAAGAAAGTGAGACCAAAGGAGTTCCACGTTGGCGATCTGGTATGGGAAGCTGTGTTGCCATTAGGGACTAAGGATGCAACATATGGTAAATGGTCTACAAATTGGCACGGGCCATACAGGGTCGATCAGGTTTTAAGAGGGAACACATACATGCTTGAGGAGCTGGACGGCGTGAAATTCCCAGTGGCGGTCAACGGTTAACATCTCAAGAAATATTTCCCAAGCATGTGGGATGATGGACAGTAAAATGTGGGGGGCCGATACATGAAATCGGCCAAATAAAAAACAAAATATATAGCCGATGCACAGTCATCGACTCTAGAGGTTCAAACTGTTACAAGCAGATGCCGGTTACGAAACAAGCTCAAGAAATGCCTCAAGGCGTGGGCGTCAAGACGGACACGATCCACCTCGGCGATCTCGGCTTCGTCATCTTCGTCCTTGCCCGTCACTAGCTCCTTGTTCAGGGCACGTATTTCTGCCAGATCGGTCTTCATTTGAGCTTTGAGGCTTTCTGCTTCGTCTTGGGAGCGGGCGATGGATTCTTCCTTGTCGCGAATGAGCTGTTTAGTCGCCCGGACCTTCTCTTCAAGATCTTCCAACTCCCTTTTCAAGGATGTGAGCTCGGCAGATCGGAGGTGTCGGTTTGGCATCGAGACGCCTTTTCTCGTTGAGCTGCGACATCTGCGATATTGGCTTTCTGGGAGTTGGGCGCGCAGATCGATCCTCTCACGAGCTAACTTCACCCTTGGCCCGTAGAAAGACAGAGTTACAACTGGCCAAAGCTTCACCTGCAATGCTACTGGGAGTTGGTCTTTTATTTCAGCCAGAACGCTCTTCACCTCCTCAGAACCCTCGATCAACTCTTCGATCGGGGAGGACAGCAGGGCTTTAAGACGCTGGAATTGAGGTGGAACAACCCTGGCTCGTGGTTCATCAGCAGCAACAGAGGGAGTTGGTTCGATGGATTCAGGGTCGAACGTCAGCAAACCTGAAATATCACAACTCTGGCAGCCCGAAAAAGCGTCAGTATACGTCCAAACGTGTAAGGATGAGCCGAAAGAAGCTAACGTACCTCTCCTAAGATCGAGGGGATAGCAGATGAGGAGACGATCGGCTTGTGTGTGGTTGCTGGGGGCTTGGCCAAAGTGGTAGCCGTTTCATCTGCGCCTTCGGGGATTGCTAGATCCGGCTTGGCTAAAGGCATCGCCCGCACCATTTCCCACTAGAAAGCGTCGATCGTGCATGGAAGGTGCTCACCGATGTAAATAATGATTAATCGGCGATAAAAGAAGTACGTGGTAAGAGCGTGAAGGGTGATGATTTTGAAACCTCGGCTCGACGAAGAATCTTGCGTCCTTTGCGAGCTCTCTTGGGACCTGACTGGCCCGCCTCGTGATGCTCGGGGCGAGGTTCGAGAATGACCTTTTCCGAAGCCGATGGTGGTGAATCTGGCTGGCTCGGTGTGATGGTCCTCTCGTAATCTGGGCCCAGTTCTCCTCGATTGGTCCGAGTGTCCTCGCTGGAGGTGTCTTCGACGGAAGCATGTAAAAAAGGAGAACCAGTAAGCACGAGCATGTCTGCAAGAATGGAAGAATGAGAAGGATCGACCAAGGCATGAATCAGCCTACATGTGAGCTTTCTGGAGAAGGGCTCCGGCGCCTTAAGGTCTTCCTGGCAGCTACCTTCCTCACCATCGTTCTTGTTTTAGTTGGAACTCGAGGCGGTGACTTAGGAGTTGCTTGGTTCTTGGAAGCCGATTGTGGTGTTATCGGCTGTTTACGCATTATGACCTTTTCAAAGGTGGCGAGTTTTTGCGAAAAGAACCACAGAGGCGGAAAGAACTCAAGGGGAGCCATCACTGCGTGGGTTCAGGCCATCTTGTTGCTGCAAAGAGAAAGAGTGGGTTAGTAGAAGAATCATTTGTGAGCTGCATCAAGAAAATTTACAAGTAGTGGTACCTGTTCCACGGGGATGTCATAGTCAGCATCGAGCTGTTTCAGCAACGGTCCCAGAGCCCTCTGGCGTGAGTCTTCCACATCGACCACCAGTCTTCAAAGCCATCGGTTGATGAGGCGAAGGTGAGATCATTAGGAATTGGGATGGTCAGAGCATCAAAGAAGGAATAACACCTTTGGCTGGTGAGAGGATCAGGTAGGTCGGCTCTGCTCACTGTAAGGTGGTGGAGAAAGAAATGGGAGGTACTTGTCCAAGGCCAAATTGCCGAGCCACTACGGCTGGTAGAATTCATACCAGCTTGATTATTCTTGGATGTACTCATGCCAACCGGGAGGAAACAGGACGAATCACAGTGGAAAAGAGCCGCCAGTCTTTGGTGTCATCGACAAAATTGTCTAGCTCAAGGAGAGTGGGTTTTCAAATGTTCGATTCTTCCATGTAAGGAAAGAAGATAGGATTGTCCTTGAAAGAAATCTTGAACCATTTAGATGCTTCACGAGGGGTCACTTACTACCGGCAGTCTATACAAAGCTTGGCCATAGCTGGTGCATCGGATCTGCTTCCCTTTACATCTGGAAAGGTGCAACTCGCCAAAGGGGAAGTTTGGGATGTGGTTTTGAAAATACAGGTGAGCCCATAGCTGAATGAACCACCAAGGGCCACCTGTTTTGACGCTATACCGAGAGAACATCTTGATGACATCAACGGAGATATCGATAGACCTCTCCAAGGAACAGTTTGCGATGCCAAGTTGAGTGCCTTTGGCCGCTTAGGCTAAGGAGATAATTCTTGGTGGGAGCAAGGAAGGGCCACAGAATATGAAATGTTCCAGCCATAAGTTGAGAAAGGCGTGTTCTTTCTCGTGATGTGGCCCTTTGTTTTCATATGGCGTTGGAGGTAGGCACCCCTTACGTGCATCTGTTTTAGAAGACAGTTTGTAGGGACCTTGGTCAGTTTAAGCGAGGGCTGGGTGATGTGACATCCAGACCAGTAATCATCACCACGCCTAATGAGTTGGTGACATAGGGCCATGACCAAACATGAAGCAGTTCAGGCGCCGACGTAAGTAGCCGATGGTTTTCAGAAGATTCTCATGTTTCTCAAGGGGAGACAATGACAGATGCAAGGCATCGGCTATTCCCGTGGTTTCCCATTGGGATTGGTAAGCTCTAGCTACCCTACTGAACCAAGAAACCCAATGTTCAGGGGGATTAGGCCAGGCTCGCAAGCAGTCGGCCCAAGAGTTCAGATCTAGGTCTTGGCTTACAAAGGGGATTCTGTTTGCTTCGCAAGAGATCAGATGGGCAGGACTAGATTCTGTACGAGGACCAAGACAGAGAGAATTTGGGAGAGAAGGATGCGGCAGTAGAATGTCTGAAACCTAAAAATTTAATGGTGGAAGAAGACATTAATTCAGGTGTTCGTCATTAATTTTGATTGCGGTCATACTGCGGGGAGTAGGCGTACCTTCAGACCGGAGACCTCTGGGTTGGTGTTGGACGATTCCGCCATCTAGTTTGCCGGCGGAGATGGATCTATGCAGTTGGGGATCGAGGGTTCTTGTCGCTGTGAGCTCAATCTGGTTGGTGGGCAATTGGAGATCTGGGTCGCCCTTTTTGAAGAGGGTCGCAGGTTACCGTTTGAAACTGAAAAGTGGCCGCTTAGATTTGCCTAAGTATGCGACCAAGTTTTGACCTTGTCAACGTTTTTTTTGGGAAAGCCGATGCGTTGCCATCGGCTCTTTGAGAATTGACTTGTTTGACTGTATGAACGCAGTGTGGTGAAAGCTGATACAGTATTATCGGCTTCTGGAGCATCGACCTATTTTGACTATCGGCGAAATCGGGTCGGAAAAGCAATCTTCGATTCGGAAAAGTAATCTTCATTCATTCAAAAGCTGATTGCTTACAAAAGGCTGATTGATTACAAAAGGAAACCTACTACTACTACTACTACTAGTTCCTAATCTAGAGGCCGAGGTCGTCGCCGCTGTCTTCGCCGCCGTCTTGTTCGCTGTCGTCAGCGCTGCTGCCGGCGTCGTCTTGATTCTTCTTCTTGAAGAAGCCAGCGGGGCCTCCTCTCGTCGTCGTCTTCGTGTCCTCGCTGGACCCGGCGAAGCGCTTCACCGGTGGATACTCGGAGGAGGTGTCCTCCTCAGACTCCTCCTCGTCGGAGGACTCGACGCCGCCCCATGACCAAAGGCGTCGTCAGCTCTCCGCCTCCGGTTCCCTCGGCGAGGAACTGCAGCCCTCCTCGCCGTCGGGGACGATCGTCCTCCGACCAAGCGGCGAATCCCAATCCTCTCGTCCCACCATTGTGGGGCGAGTCTTATCTGCCCGCCCGTGGGCGGGTGCTCCGGCGTCGGCTCCCGGTCGCTAATGCTGTTGGAAGACTGGGAGGAACGGGCGGAAGAGGAAGAGGCCATGGCGGAGGAAGAGGGTTTTTTCGGCGGAGGAAGAGGGTTTTCTGGCTACTGGAGGAAGATGGGGACTGCGAACTGCTCAGATGAATTTAAATAAGGGGAATAGTGGGAGGCGGTTCAATGCCGTAGCAGTTTCCCAGAATGTGCTGCCGAAATCGTCAAATCATGCACTGCGAAGGAGTTGAGAAGACAGGGCATCATGATGAGGGGGTGGCGTGACGATTCTGCTCTGCAACGCGTAACCCGATGTGAAGAGAAAAAAAGGAGAAGGGAAAGAAAAAAAACATCAACAGAGTGGTTTTGGAATTATTATTGCCAAAACCAGGGGGGCATGTGTTATCGCCATATTTTGGCCAAAGGAGGAGATGGGCCGTAATCAAGATGGGCTTGGAAGATACGTATATGCAACGTGTTGTTGAATCGGCCTTGTACGTGGGTTTGGGCTAAATTGCCCATGTATCTGTATATTGTAGTAGGTTACGTTTCGGTTTAGGTAAGAGATAGAGTTGTAGAGTTATTCCAAATATAGAAAGTCTCCAGACTATAAATATGTACCTAAGGTTATCGAGAAAAGGAGGACAATCACGTTCACAACAAACACAATCTCGGCGCATCGCCACCCCTTGTTTCTAGGGTTTCTTTCGGGTAAGTGTCATGCTCTTGCGATCTAGGCAGTATCTGCTTATGCGTTATTTGGTGTTACTCGTACTGAAGCCTTGTTGATGGCGAGTAATACTATTATCATAGATTTGTTGAGGCTAGCATCGGTACTTTTTACTATGATTGTTTAAGATATGCTGCCTCTAGTTACCTCGCTACCTTTGCACCTTTTCCCAAGTGCAAGGGTAGCATCTTGCTTGATCTTTATTTAGTTGATTCGATCTGTTATGGTTATGCCTTGTTCTCCAAGGTTTAGTTTGATATCCACGTAGTCAGGCCTTGCAAACGGGTTGAACGATCCAGTAGTACGTAAGGACGTGGTTTACTAGTTCTAGAGAAGTTGTTCCGGTAATTGACTTCACGTCGGTTGTTAGGCCTCCTCTAGGGTTAGTTTTCTATCATCTTTTGTATCTGCCAGGCTCAATTACGTGTAGGACGTTCCAATTACGTGGTGAAAACGTTAAACTGTCGTAGATCGATTTAACTTGTAATGATGAAGCAAAACCCCATGTTATCGTAGATCTAATGCAGAACCATGGGATAATCGGCTCTAGGAGCCGATTCACAGGGAAACCTGGGAGCCGGTCACGGCTCGAATTTTACGTATACTTGTTTACCATGCAGGAAACTGATCGAAGCAATCCATCACCTTCCTGACCAGGTATAGGTCAGGTGGCACGCCCTTGAACCAAGCCAGGACGTGTGCCGGAGTTTTGCGGGCCGTTGCCCGAGGGACCAGGGCCCACCAGCAGTTCTGGGAGCCTCCCGGCTCTTCGTGTTGCTCGTCGCTGCTCGCCGGTGGGTTTTGGCAGGCAACACTTGTATAATAATATTACTTGAGGGGTACAGAGTATATATGGGGTTACAAAACTTGTCGGCCAAGATTACTTAAACCGACTCTAAAACAAACTCTAACAAATCAAAACCGACTTAACATTGTCTAGTCTAACACCAGGTACAAAGTAAGTACTTATCGCAAAATATCTTATAATCTAGAGCAATCTGATATTGAACCTCACGTGCGTACGTATGATTTCTCATAACACAAATTAAACATGCAGTCGGCTAAAAAGATGAGCACATTGTCCTGCAAGTAAACGTAGCATGTAGTACTCCCTCCGTTCTAAAAAATAGGACATTGCAAATTTGTTTAATTTAAATGAATCTAGACATATTTAATATAACTAAATTTTAATAAATCTAAGACATCCTTTTTAGAACGAAACGGAAGGAGTATGTTGTTTCGAAGAAAGCTAATTTTAACCGAGAGATTCAAATTCAACTCTAACGTTGTTCCAGTGTGAACAAAAACTTCCAAACAAGTATCCAAATCAATTCTCCCCAAAACGAGATAGCAAGTTTGTCCACCAGCAAACTCCAAGAAACGACAGTTCCGCAAACTTCCAACATCAGCTTCCTAATTGATCATAACCCGGTCAATGTCTTTTAGATATAAGAAACCTGAAAATAAAAAAATTACGAAAATTGAATAAACACATGAAGTGTGAGTAGTATAAAAGCCATATAAGTATCTAGCTAAGATACCAGAAACACCTATAGTCTCTCTTTATTACTGCTTTACAATTCGCAGGTATAACACTGAAGTAGTAACATGTTTCTTTCCTATCCAAGTTAATTGCGGCAGATAATTAAACTAAGGTTGCTGCTTAAGACATATACAGAGCTTTAGTTTTCATCATAGTGACAAAGCTGCACACCCTTCAAAAACACTTCAGGCTCTTAGTTATCAAGCGGTTGTTGGCTCATCAGGAAAAATAAAGCTAGAAATCCTTTGGCTCCTACAATTTACTTGCCCAGGAAAAATAAAGCCACAAATCCTTTGGCTCCTACAATTTACTTGCCCAAATTGTAGGTTTTTTATGTAGTCATGCTGCTACTTCAGAATAAAACACCAACACAACACGCTGAAAAGTCTTTGAGATCTAAGTATATGACTAATAACACTTTATAGATGTACCATGAAATGCAATTATATGACCATTACTCAGTACTGTCTTTCCAAAATATTACTAATTCAAACAAGCTGGTATAAGTACTGTGATGGGTAGTAGTCAGTATATCAAAGTTTACTCAGTACTGTCTTTCCATTCCATGGTACATAAACTAAAATATAAATAGAGAGCCAGAGTTATACGCAATAAGAAACATGTGAAAACTGGACATAAAATTAATTATGGATCAATAAATGAAGATGCATTGGCTAGAGAAAGTATGAAAACATACATTCCATCCTAGGCTGGTCCTAGTACTCCTCATATTTCCACTGACTGTTGGAATGAACTCGAACGTGTGCGAAAGACTGGTTTTCTGAGACGTCCTTGCCTGAAAATGGTTCCTTTGATGAATGTTGAAGAACTCGAAAAACAGCTCACAATATAACATAACAACTTATATTTATAGAGTATACAGATTTCTGTGCACTGAACATATATAAGGATTAAGCTAGTGAACAAAATCAATACATAGAGCAGGGTTATCAGGATTCATAACTTGTGGCAGATAAGAGGATTTTTTTACTGAAGACAATATTAGAGTAGCTAGCCAGTAAAGATATAAGAAGTTCAGCAGAGGCGATTACATACTGGAGTAGTAGTACAAGTCTATGGCTTATTTACCAGTCCCAAACTGAGAATAATTCGATGAAAATGAGGCTGCGATGGAGCACAAGTAATAAAGATGACAAATTAATATGGCGATTATACCTGTCGAAGGAATCTGCCCTGATCCAAGCACACACTGTATGAAACCATGGTTATGAGCGCCGTGGGCGCGAAGCGGAGAACTCCCAATCAGCTTTCCCGCGGACATGTCTACCGCGACGACGTGTTCGCCGACAAGGAGGTGTATGATCGCGGCGTTGGACGGGTCAAGAACGCAAATTTCAGGCGTCTGCAATGGCGGCCACCCTCCGTCCGCTTCCCAGACCCGGCTGAGCGGCACCCGATGTTCCAGCGTCCAGTCGCCGACGCCCTCCTCGTCGAGCTTGAAGGAGCTGAGAAGGAAGGGCTCTCGCTGGGACACCTCGGCATACCGAAGCCTCCCCTGGCTGACCCCCATGCGCCGGAACTGGCGCAGTACCCGCGCTTGTTCGGCCCCTGCAGCTCTAGGGAGCACGCTGTCGTTGGGTATCTCGACGAAGCGGCTGTCCGTCCGGTCGCTGAACGGGTCCACCGACACGGCGCCGCAACTCAAGTCCACCCACCACAGCCGTCCGCGGAAGGCCAGCGGCTCCTGGCTGATCCCCGTCCGGTGCGCACGCGGATGCTCAGGCAGAGGGCACTCGGCGAGGTCCCACCTCCCCTTGTGAGAAAGGAACCGGAGGATCGTCGTCTCCCCCGGGTAGAATCGTGCAACGACGAACCTTTCAGGCAGCCCGCGGTCGGGTTGGGTAAGGATGCCCATGTAGGGGTCGCACATGGCATTGGTGGTGCCGTGGTGGATGTTGGGGAGGCGGGACACCTGGCCGCTGAGAGGGTTGCAGACGAGGTAGGTGAATTCGGGTTCATGGCCGTCGACGAGGTTGAAGGTCCTTTGGCGCACTTGTTTGCCCCCCTGCTGCGCCAGGATGGGAGACCCGACGCGGGCGTCGCAGTACATGAGGAGGAGGAGGCCGTCGGCGGCGCCGCTGGAGGAGGAGACCAGACCGACGAGGATCTGCTCGGCGTCGCTGTCGGGGCCGGGTCCTTCGCGGGCTTTGATGAGGTCTCCCGACATCTGCAGGTAGGAATAGCGCGGGGGCTCGGCGAGGTGGAAGGTCGGCGGCTCCGATTTGTAGGCCAACGAAAGACGGTCGACGATGACCCACGGAGGGAGCGAGGACGCGGTGGTGGAGAGGGAGCGGAAGCGAAGGCGCGCAGAGGCGGCGGAGAGGCCGACCAGGAGGCGCCGGAGCGACATGGCGGTGGCGGTGGCTGTCTTTCTTGGTGGACTGGACTGGACTGGAGCGGTGACCAGACAGAGAGAGAGAAAGAGGTGGTTTTGTGCATAAGCTTGGCAGGTTTACCTGGACTGGGTGCACAGGGATAGTAAGGAGGAACGCGTGCAGTGCCGGATGACTGTACCGTCGAGTCGTCCTGCAAAAGCCGAGGAGCGAGGCGGTGGTTTCTGATTTTCTGGACAGCTGGTTCACGTTGCGAATTCCACTGTTTGGTTGTGCCTTTGTGGTAGAGTCCGACGTCATCGTTTTGACTGCTGGGCCACGAAAGAGTAGCCTGAGTCGAATTAGAGTGTCTCCACTCGTTTGGCGAATCTACGTCGAAATTTGGATTTTTTTTCTGACGGAACTTGATTTTACGCCCAATTTTCCACTCGCGTATCCACGCTGAGTATTCAGGCGAACACACAATGGTGATATATTTGAATCTTTATCGTTCCCGCCGGAGAGTGCTCGGCCAGTGTTCGACAGATACGCCTATAAATTGGGCGACAGATTTTTATTACATAACAGGGGAAATGACTCTCAGTCGTCGATGGGGATGAGCTCCTGTTGCGTGGCCGACGCGTTGTCGTCCGTCTCGCCGGTGAAGGCCGCCGGGTTGGAGGAAGTAGAAGCAAAGCTCGGCGTGGGAGCGTTCGGCGCAGTCGCGTTCGGCGCAGTCGTGTTCGGCGCAGATGAAGGGGAAACCGTGATCACGCCCTGCAGGATGGCCTGGCATTGCGCCATGTACCAGGCCTTGACCGGCGAGCTCATCTTCGACGTATCCTCGGCGCCCATCAGGAACTTGAGGTCCGTGTTGCGTTTCTTGGCGGCGTAGTTGGCCTTCTTCTCGGGCGACGAGGAGTACCTCTGCCGAACAGTTGCCTGGCTCTCCTGGAAGCCTGCCAGAGAGATCAGCGAGAATCCGGTGGGTAAGCCGACGCTCGCCTGACTTCCCCAGTGTGGTGGGTACGGCGCCGCCATCAACGCCGACCGCGTTGTCGCCGCCTGCTTCACCTTCACCATCGCCTGCTCTTCTGCCGCCGCCTTCACCATCACCTTCTCCTCCTTCGCCGCTTGCTGTTCCCAGAGCTTCGCCCTCTCCTTTATGTCCTTCCGATCTGCCGACGAGATAAGCCTGGCATGCTCCTTCTTCTCCCACTGGGCCGAGGACATGCCGGCGACGCTCTCGGCTTCCTCGCCTTCTTCTCCGCCAGAACCTCGTCGAGGATCGATATGGGTTGGACGAAGCTCTTGGGCGGCATGTTGGGCGGGGAGATCGGCGGAGTGGCGGGAGTGGGGGAATGGGGAAGAAAGACGGGAGGGGGAAGAAAAGGGTGGGAGCTCGGCGAAGTGGCGGGAGTGGCGCCTTCTCTCGCCGACAGAGCTGGCCCACGCCCGTTTTCGCTGAGTCCGGCGTTCCTGCGTGCAGGATCTCGTGCAGCCTGTAGGCCGGACCAAAACATGCCGAAATCCGGATAAAAACAGGTCCCTAGGTACACGACTAGGCCGATTTTCGACGACCGGACCTAATTTCGGCGTCCTGGGTAGGCGAGTGGGCATGCTCTAAGTCGTGATAGCTCCTGGATTTTTTTTCAAATCTAAAAATTTAGATTCAATTGTTTAAAAAAAAAGATACTCTCTCCTATCTATATTAATTGACTTGGATTTGTCTAGATTCAGATGTATTTAGCACTAAAACATGTCTACATACAACCGAATCTAGATAAATCTAAGTCAACTACTCACTTAGGTTCGGTTTATTAGACGCACTTAGTTTAAGAACAACTTTAACCAATAATTTTGGTCAATAAATTTTATATAATATGTCACAAAAATTATATCACTGGATTCATCTTCAAAGTAGTTTTCAATGATATATATTTTTTAGGACATATATGCATATTTATTGGTCAAAATTGATGATTAAAGATTTTTTTTAAACTATGTATATGTCTAATAAACTGGACCGAAGGGAGTAATATGGGTCAAAAGGAGTATCTTTACGTAGTCAACCATGAAATCTACATGTGTATACATTTTTAGCTCGAAATGTTTCACTTCCCTAACCAAATAAGATACACTCACTTCTTACGATTAGTGTAGATTTTTCCCAAGCAACTTTTTCCTTGCTCTCAAAATCTTCTTCTTTAAGCCCCGTATTTCCAAATGTAAAAGGACGCTTGATTCTACGAGTTGGACCATGAAAGCAAGACATGAGCATCGTCACTAAGAGATTAGATTAAAGGCATATTATAAACATTAGAAATAGGGTAAACATCACACCACTTAGCATTAACCAAACACCAGTCAAGTCTTCCAAAGGTGTGTTTGGAACAAAAGCGTATGTTTGTCCAAGTATAAGTAGGATCACTAAAATCCAAATAAAAAACCACATATTTTAACCATCAAATCGAAAGGCATTCATATGAGAGCGGTTGATACTCACCAGATTTTTGTCCATATATCATACAAAAGCTCGTTCAGGTCCTCGATACCAACTTGATGCCTTATCTGAGTAGTGTTGGGGTGATAAGGATCACCACAAGACCAATTTTTTGATTACTACCCCTAATAAGAACGGTAACTAGGATAGCATAAAATTTAACTAGAACTTTCACAGGGTAAATTCAGAATGAGATGGCAATGACAAGATGTCAGCCATTACCGTTCCAAATGGCACAAACACTGGCTTGAGAATCTTCGTTATCCAGCTGAACATTAGAATTTTCATTGAGCTTGGTATTCATGATAGGGTTCATTGCATAGAAAATAAAAATTTCCTACGGTTGCAACTGCCAAGATCGAATCAAGACGATACTATGTAATCTATTTGAATAGCCGAGTCCTCGGTCATGGACGGTTGGAAAAACCACTGAAGGATGGTGCTAGTTTTGATTTCTAAAAAGATTTTCGAGAAAGAAAGAGTTTTTCAAAAGCAGGGTGGTCTGGAGGACCAGGGGAGTGGTGTGATCTCAGAACTTCACGGAAGATGAACTGTCCAGTCGAGTGAGGACCGGGAGATGAGATATGGTGACCCAATCCTAGTGGTGGTTCCAATTTTTTTCAAATGTTTTCCAAAAGTTTCTGACAATTACCTATCTACAAGAGAAACTATTTTAGAAAAGAACCTCTCATGAAGCCCTCCTACTATCACAGCCATATTGCATATCCTGTATTGTTTCATTCTTAAGGTGGTTTCTGAGTATATTCAAAGTACTCACTGGTATTGTCCCTAACTATTTACTTGGTCAGATTTCGAGAAGAAGGTGATGTTGACGACTATGCGAGCTAGGACGTTCTCCCAGTCATCTACATGCAGGGTTAAGGCATGGCTCGGGCTCGACGTTGTCCTAAAGTTCCGCTGATGATGATCAATGTAGCCATAATGGCACTTGAGGTACGACATGTATCCGTTTAAGTAATGGATGTTTACTTCGATACTTGTCGGTTATGCGCCATGACAGACTGATCACGGGATCGTGGTGATATGCATAACAGGGATTCTCAGAGGTTTAATCCGGGGGCAACACATTATGCCTGGAGGAGGGATTACTCACCCCCAATATGCGGATGCCACCATGATCATGGTTCAGGGATCGGAACTTGACATCTCAATCGCAAGTTCATGTTCCTCTATTTGAGGTCATGTCAGGACTCAAGATCAACTTTGACAAGAGTGAGGTCATGATCATGCGTTTCTCCGATGAGGATAGACAGAGGACTGGAGATAACCTTAACATAAAGTGGCTGACTTTCCTATCACCTACTTGGGGATGCATGTACATGATACCCCGGTCTTGATCAAGGACCTAGCTCCCTAGTGGCGCGAGTTAGATCCAAGGAAGATCCTTGGCAAGCTAGGCTCGCATCGAAGGTAGCAAAGACTATCCTGGTTGACCCATGCTTATCTAGCCTCCCCATGTACATTATGGGTTTGTACCTTTTGCCCAAAAGAACTCATGCCAACTTCGCTAATGTGTTCTCATTTTTCTTTTGGATGGCTAGGGACAGACACCAAAAGTACCACATGGTGAAATGAGATGACATATGCACCTCCAAAGAGCTTGGGGGCATAGGCATTCTAAACTTATGTCGCTTTAGTGTGGCGCTTATGCTGAAATGGGCCTGGCCTATGCTCACAAAGGATTGAGGGTTATGAGTGCAACTTATCAAAGCCAAATACCTCCGTGGACGCCCGCTCTTGGCACGCAAGCGTCAGGAGGGATCCCAGTTCTATAGATCCATTTAGGACATGAAGCATGAGATTTGCCTTGGGATATCCTTCACCACTTGCAATGGTGAAGGAGCCCTATTCTGGCTTGACCCCTATCTATCGGAGACCCCTCTTAGACTTGAGTTTCCCTCTCTCTTTGTTGTATGCACTATGCTTATGCTACTGGTTGCAGAGGCGAGCCACGAGGGGACTTGAACATCTTGTTCCAGAGAAGGCTATGGCCTTCAAGGTCACAGTTAGGTCCCTCACGTAGTCCCTCTCACATACACCTGATAATATCTCCTGGTGACTTTCCTTGGCGACGAATTTTTTCCGTTAGTTCGATTTACTGGGCCCTTTTCTAAGGGCACATGCTTTCATGGACGACTCTCCTTTGGAAAGCACCATTGCCACTTAATATCAAGATCTTAGTATGGCAACTTTTACGGGATCATCTACCCTCAGGGTAGAGGTTTACAAGCGCCATGGCCCACACAATGGTTTGGGTCCACTTTGTGAGACCTCGGAAACGGGGACCCACATTACATTTACCTGTCCGGCTTGCTCTAGGCCTGGTGGGACCAAGACCTCGAAGAGTTTATTTAGACGAGGCAAACTGTACTTGTATCCCCCATGGATGATTGTATTTTATTTATAAAACCGGATAAAAAGGTGTTTCAAGGAATAAAACAGATAAGCGTTCCCGATTCCTGAATCACTGCTCAAATTTCCAATGAAAATAAAGAGCTATGCTAATGCCCGAACGTGTCTGCGCGGGTGCCTGCACATAAGAGCATCTCTAGTGGAACGTCTAAATCTGAACGTCTATATGTCCGTATAGATGACCGTCTAAAAGGAGAGAGAATATAGACGATCTTAGTTTTTCAGTGGAACGTGTATATGTAGGACGTCTACATCCTCTAACCAATATTTTAGTATTTTTTTTATAACTACCATCAAAATTTAGAAGCAATATTCAATAGCAAACAAAACAACGACATGATTATCAATACAAACAAATATTTGTATATTATGCAGCAATACAAGCAATGTTCAGCAACATTCAGTAGTACATCACTCCATCTCTATATTCTGTATCGATGCACAAGCAGCAACAAGTTCAGTACGAGACAAGCCTCCTCTCTTCAACATCATCGGAGTAGCTACAGCCCTCTACCATGCCCCTGCCGCTGCTCCTCCCCAACCGCCGCCATGCCCCTTCCCATTCTCTTCCCTGTCCGTCGCTAGGCCGGACGCCTCATGTGACCCCATGCCCCCCTCCACGCCCGAGCCTGTCCCCAACAGGACCAGACGAGACCGCGCCCGTCTACAATGTTTTGCGTCCGGATCCGGCAAAAATTGTCTGCTGGCGGATGGATCTAGCGTGCGTCTAAGCACCATGGTCGAGCACCCTCTTGTTCTTGTCCACTTTCTCTCTCCCTCTCGCCAAATCTACATGGAAAAGAAGAGTACATGGAGCCGGCGAGCAGAGGGACGGCGACCTCTCGCGAGTTCCCCCGCGTCCTACGTCTCCAACTGCTCCGGATGGGCGCGGGAGTGAGCTTCCGGGCAAGAAGTTGCTTTGGACGGCCGTGGCACCGTCGTCCATATATGGACGATGGGTAGCAGGTTTGGGAGGACGTCTAAATTTAGACCTCCATTTAGACGAGCCACTGGGAAGGTTTTTTCTATCCACGGTCGTCCAAATCGTTTTAGACGGGCATATAGACGAGCCACTAGAGATGCTCTAACGTCCGCACGATCAAGATCCAGTGACACATGAAAAACACCAACAAAACCAGAAAAATAAAATAAAAAATGCCATGGAAAATACCCTGACAAGTAATGATTCTGTGCGAGGACACGTTTTCTCCTTAGATTTTGAGAAAATAAAATATATGATACGCGCGGACAGCACAAGATGACCGAAAGAAGATCCGGAAGTAAACTGATACGATTTGGGAGGACTTCATTTAATCAATCGCCAAGGATACAGTAAGTGGTGGCGCGTGTGATCTCGTATGCAGTAGCACACCGGCAGCAACGTGGTTTGGGCACCCGTGATGAGTTGTGGGTTGCTCGCTACAACCCATTGCATAGATAATTCAGTAGCAAGGGTACTACAAAACACAGCAACGGCATTGCATAGATAATTCTTTCCATTGATAACAAGCCATCGAAAAGCAAGTTGGAACAGAAAGTCTGACATCCTGGCACATATTTCAGTAGCAAGGGTACTACAAAACGCAGGAAGATTTAGATAAATTCTTGGTTTTGCCCACGATCAAACCGAAGAAGAGAAGTGGCTCGATCAAGGCGAAAGTTTGGCGACGAGCTCCTTGAGGACAGATGGGCAGCTGCTCCTGACATGCTCGAAGCCATCGTTGGCCACCACTGCTTTCAGTATGTTGCCCGGAGACGCGAGGAACTTGAAGCACATGGCCTTGAGCCCGCGACAGGAGTGCTGCTCGGCCAATGCCAAGGAAGTCGTTGCCGTGCTTGCGTCCATGTGCTTGCAGAGCTTCTCCACGCAGACCAACTTCATCCTCTCCAGGTTATACCTGTCCGCCGCGACAAGCAGATGCTGAGCCACCGCGACCACGTCGCCGTCGTCCATGGGCGGCAGCGAGTCGGTGTAGATGAAGTAGAGCATCGCCTTGAACACTTCAGCCTCGATGTCAGTGATGCGTATCGAAGCATCGGTGTTATTCTCCTGCATGGGTCCGAACAGCTCGGCCATGAACACCGACGACCGAGCGGCCAGCACGCACCTGTGCGCCGTGATAGTCTCGCCGCCGACCTGGAACGTCACATCCGCCCCCTCGCCGCTGGAGAGGAGCTGGCCGAAGTGGCGGTGCATGTCGGAGGGCGGCGCTGCGACGAGCAGCGAGATGGGCTCCGTGAAGATCTCCCTGGGCACGGTGATTTCGCACTTGACGCTGAAGACATCGTCCTTGAGGTACACTGATTCCTCCAGGTCCTTCCTGGTGATGAGCTGAGCACAGCCCCATTGTGCCGTCTGCGCGTTGCTGGTGAAGGGGCAGCAAGTCTGGCTGTCCATGCCATGAGACGGCACCGGCTCTCCGTCCTGGTCGAGCAAACTAATCTTGTACCGTGCACTGACTTCGACGACACTGGTGGCGTCAACAAGATAGAGATAGATGGATATCCAACCAGCCTGGCCTGCCGCGACACCGTCGGGAAAGTACCTAATGTACCAGCGATGGCGTCCGACGACGAACGTCTTGGACTTGATACCTTTGCCGGCGAGGAGGCTCTTAGTGCGGGAGTAGCCGTCGATCTTGAGGATGTGCGAGCCGGACACAGGCAGAGGCCGGGCCACGATTGCCGACGCGGTCTGCCATGCCGAGCCGCCGGCGTCGCCAACGGACGACAGGGAAGAGCTGGACATGTCGAATTCTAGACTCTAGAGTGGAAGGAGTTGATTCGACGCCAGGAAGAGTGGCGGATAGTGATGGGAGTCTGCGACTTGTGATCTTCTTATAGACGGCGATATATGGTGGCGAGCATTATGATGCACGGCCTGCATTGATCGCGCGCATCACACGAGCAGTCGCCCAGCGCAATACTGGGCGAATTCACCAATACTGGGGCGTGTTCGCGCGCTCACCGATCGAAGAGGCGCCGCATGAGAGATTCTAATCGCTGGCATCTAACCTTTCCCGAGGAGACGCATGGTCTTCCTGCTTTTCCGAAATTTCACAAACGGTATTTCAAGGATTAAACATTCTGAAACAAATTTACATGTGCACATACTCTTGGATGTATTCTAGTACTGGTGTAAAATTTCTGTATAAAATACGTTCTACTCTTGGATACAGAAAAGGGGAAATTCTGATAATTGCCGGTCTGAAAGTAGTATACTTTCCACCCTTTTCAGATCCACGATTTTTTTAATGCTAGAGGATAAAGTATTTCATAATACT
Source organism: Avena longiglumis (assembly GCA_030063025.1). NCBI lineage: Eukaryota > Viridiplantae > Streptophyta > Magnoliopsida > Poales > Poaceae > Avena > Avena longiglumis. The sequence goes on along the minus strand of CP125979.1, from coordinate 417,428,488 downwards.
GGAATTTAACACTGACTGTAGAATATGTTCGTAAGTACACATAAATTGCTTTTCAGACTTTTCTAAAACTTTTAAAGACTCCAAAATACAGTTTGTGATTTTTCAGGAAAAAACATCAACACCTTGTCCTGGCAAAAAAAAAAAACATCAACACCATGGAGCGTGGAGTGCTCCAATTTTCACACAAGTTGGAATACTATTTTTGAATGTTCCAAAATATCAGCCTTCATGGAGTGTGAACTTCAAAATGCCTCACTCGATAAAAAATGCTTCACATATGTATTTTTTTTTTCTATTTCAGTGAGAGAGGTTCAAAAAAGTGTGTTTCCCAAACAACATAGCTTCTTCTTTGCATTTCCATTGTTCCCTCAAAAAACAATTTCCATGGTTGACCAATGAACTTCAGAGTTCCAATAAAAAAAGTCAAACCAACCTTGTTGCATGCCACCATCACTAGGACTCTTAGTTCCGTGGTTGACGACTTAACGTGATCGTTGCCACATAGCGTCGGTGAAGGATGTAGAGGGGGGGGGGGGCTAACTTGGGTCAAGGCTTTGTACAAGTCATGACCAAATAAATGTTTGTATTAGGACACATTGGTCGTCCCTCTTATCAGAACTATTACATTTGGTCTATCTTATCGATAATACTACATTTGTTCGAGTTGAAAGAACAATCTATTACACTATGAACATTTTTTATATATGGCTATGAAGCGATGTCAAGACTAAAAAATTACTCTCAGAAAAATGAGTTGTTTGTGTTTGGGGTGTAGGAGGAAGAGAAGTGGAGGGTGGCTGATCTCTTCAACTCCTCTCATGACAATTTTCCTTTTAGGTATCTAGGGGTATATACATCCATCCCCTAAAAAGCTTTTGGATTTGTACTTCGATTCTTCGAATAACAAGGTGTTAAAATGGGTGGACGATAGGAAATGACAAGGTATTAAAAAGGGTGGACAACTGGCAATGCGGCCAGATGGCTATCGGGGAGGAAAAGTACTCATATGAACTTATGCTCAGAGAAATTGCCATCCTTTTTTATGGGTGTGTATATTGTTTTATGGTCCACCAGAAGTTTTCTTGGATTCTACATATCGTTATCTTTCCAACAAAATTAGTTTCAGATCAATCGGAGTTCGGGGGGTCGAGTTCTTGTAGTTTCGGTTCATGCTTGTAACACCCTCAGAATCGGACCTATGCAAGTTTTAGCGAAATCCGCCAAACCCGCATAGAAACGATTCAAAGGTGCCCACCAGGCACTTTCGCAAGGTGGAAAAGCAGTAATAACATTACACAGTCCTCGATGGGACCCACAGAACAGATATATATACAACAGCGACTCGAAGAGTCAAGAATACAGATATAATATACAAAGATCCAAATCACCTTGAAAATGATAGAGCGTCCGACTACGGACAAGATGCAAATGGGGCTAAGAGCCCTGAAGAATAACCAATGGCGTCAATAACCCTGCCCAGGCCAAGCCGGAAGGGTAACCCTGCTAACGACGTCGATCTCAAAACCTGCTTAAACAAAAGGGGTGCCGACAAAGGGCAAAGGAAAAAGAGGCGTCGATCTTGAGGCCATACACGGCGAGACTAGAATTCGGCGGTCCTCGCCTACATAGGTATGGTGGACTGAAGCGGCAGCGGCAGCATGCACTAAACAACCTATAGAGACTCGATACAACTGACGGCAAACAGAGAGGGGGAAGAAAGACCTATCCGGAACCAACCTGATGCTACCATCAAACAAACCCATCCTGGCGTTTCCCCCTCGAGACCAAACGAGGAAGTCAACCGAGGAACTCACACCGTTGGCAGTTTTACTTATTCAGTTATCGTTGCAACAATTACTAGTCAAGTATAGATAGTCATCCTGATAAAATAAGCAGTGGGCACTTTTAGTGAATCATTCCGTTGTAGTTGCAACAATTACTAATCAAGTACAATTAGCATGAGATAAACCCAAAACCCAGCAGTTGTTGGTACTTCTATTCAGCCGTTCCGTTGTAGTTGCGATACTTACTAGTCAGGTACAATGGTCGCAAGCGACACTCCAAACAAGCAATTGTGGGCAGTATTAATTAGCCATTCCATTATAGTGAAGCTAATTACTAGTCATTATAAAGTCAAATTTATAGCAATAAACTTTAGTTATGCTTGTCTATGATCGAGATACTGTGCTCCAAGTCGTCCATATCCGCGGACACGGCTTTGAAAGTTTTACCCGCCGGGTGCACCAATAGCAACACACGCTCGATCAGCCTCGGAAAAACCAAATCAAAACCCAACGAGGCTTTCACGACTGAACAATCACAGGATTCATAAATATTTCAGGGGCCACCCTTGAGTACACCATAGCGTAAGCAAGCTCCGAGACGGACTCAAGGTTTGCGACAATGGCTGTAAGCGACTGGGAACCCGAAAACTCGGGGTGTCGATACCGCGTAATCACTCCGCTTACCTAAACAGTACAGTGTGCTATCTGTTGCACAATTTAAATACTTAAGTAGCATGGCATAAGTATAGGATAGTAAATAAAACCTCAAACTAGTTTGTGGCCCCAAGAAATAAGACTGAATCAAGCTCTGGCTCAGGGGAGTCCCATATACCTCCCGGATGTGGATAGCGCGATAAATCAAGGAACAGGTATCAAGTACTCGGGGTCCTACGGGACACAAGTGGGCGTTCGGAAACCAAATGTTATCTATCACCCACCGATGCCTCTACTTACTTCAATTTTAGTTGTTAAACAGGAATGAAAGCGAACGGTAAGTAAAGCCATAATCATCTCCAACAACAAACATGCGGCAAGGCTCCAACAACTGTGGCAATTGACGACACGCAACAGCACTTGAGCAGGCGACTACGACGCGCAAGTCCAACTATCTACCAAACAACATGTAATGGGATGTGTCCAAGGCAATATAGGGCTGCAAGGGATATCACGGGTACGAAAACTAGAGCAACGCAACACAGATAGCAATAGATCAACAGGAGGGAATACATACTATAAAAGTAAGATAGGTAGAAAGGGGGGAGATTCTCGCCTGAAACATTGCCGAAGGTTCAACCGGAGATCGGGGCGAAGCTCACATCAACTCAACGGCCTTATCCGCGAAGAAGCAAAACACTAGAAGGAACACCGGATGCAATATTTAATACTACGGCAAAAGATCGGCATGATGCATGCATGATGCGTGACATGGCAAAGGTGCGATGCAATTAGGTCATATTAAGCGGAACCAGGGTCCCGACAATTAATTAGATGGTTCAAGTTATTTAGATACCCCGCATTTTAAATGTTGTTTTAACAAGGCAAGATGAGTTACCGGTTCGCTACACAAATTTAAATGAGGCCGATATGAGACTAGATTTGCCCGCATATGGGCCCCATACTTAATTATAAGGTGAATCGGCATAAGGCCCCCGAACCACATGACAAAATATGCATGCACGAACATTTAATATGCAACAAGTTGTTATTACATTATAAAATAGGGTTTCGGAAAAGGGTTCACACATTGAGGGGTCTCGACGGTCTTGGGGTTCCGGGGTTCGGGGTCGGTCTCAGGGTTCGACGGAAGCGGGGTTCGGACTCCGGGATCGTTCTCGGGCCACGGAGGTAGATCTTGGCGCATCCGTGGTCTTCGGTTCATGTCGACGGTCATGGCGTTCAAAGTGGAGAACTTGGCATTCTGCGGCGAAGTGCTCGGTGTTCCGTGAGGTAGACCTTGTCGCGTCCGGGCAGAAGTACTTGTCGCAACGGGGTATCGGTGTTCTCGGACCCGATTGAAGATCTTGGGGTTCCTCTTGGTTTGCCGATGTCGATCTTGAGATTCAATTGGGGTTCGGTCGGAAGCGTGGTCTCGACGCCTGGTTCGGTCCTCGGTTCCCCGGGATTGGGGACTCCGGTCTTTCCGTGAAGGAGAACTTGGTGTTCTAGGAAGGAGAGCTTGTCGATCCGGCATCTTCGGTTCCAACCGTCTTGCGGTCCGATGTCGGGGTCTTCTAGGACACCATGCACGTTCTTCAGCATCAAGCTGGTCTTGTCGATGGGATTTGGGCCTCGGCACGAGTTTCTTGTCCAACTCGTCAGACTTGTCGCATGTAGAATCCCGAACCGGATCAGCATCACCACAGTAGCTTCACATTGTTGGAAACGACGTCTTCGATTTAGCCTCGGGTAAACCCATACTTGGTTTCGCCCGCACGGGAGGAGGCCGGAGGATGGGCGCGGGGAAGGCGACACGGACGGCGCACGACGGTCATGGTGTAGGGCGTCGTCGTGAGCGCGAGGTGGAAGGGGCCGGCGGCAGCGCTGCTGGTCTTGTGGTGGGGGCGTCTGATGCAGACGAGAGGCTTGGCCCAAGGCGGAGCAGGCGGTGGCGTCCGGCTCGAGGACGGACGTGGACGGAACGCCGGTGAGGAGGGCCGAGGAAGGCGGAGGTGAGGCAGAGGCGGCTGCAGGAAGCGGCGGGGCCTGGGGTTGGTGGCCGCCGGCGACGCGGGAAGAGGAGGGTCGGAGAGCGGCGGGGCAGCGCCCGGTGGGGGTTGGCGAACGCAGCGGTGTATCAGCGCTGGCAGCGACGAAAGCGGCGGGCAGCGGCAGCGGCCGAGGGCGGAGGAGGCGCGGAGCGCCGCGAGGCGGGGGCGAAAGCAGCGAGGCGTGGGCGGAGCGACGGGCGCAGGAGGCGGCGGCGCTGCGTCTTGAGATGCGGGCTGGGCGGCAGCAGCGAGCGGCGGAGAGAAGCAGGTCGCAAGGACGGAGGCAGGAGAAGGTGGCGGCGGCCGGAGAAAGCGCCGGAGGAGAGGAGGCGCGCCGGAGGAACGGTGGAGAGGTGGCTTGCGGGAGGCAGCGCGGGGTCGGAGAGGCGGGATGACGCGGACGAGCGAAGGCGGCAGGTGAGCGGTCATGGCGGCGGTGAAGGGCTGGGCGGAGGCGGGCGCTTGGGGTCGGGGAGGCGCGGGTGAAGGGGAGGGCGAGGCGAGGCAGCTCGGAGGGTGGAGAGGAGCGGCGCTGCTGGGGTCGGGGAGGGCCTCAGGCGGGGCGGAGGGAGGAGGCCGGAGGAGGGGGGTCGCCGGCTGCTGCGGGCAGAGGGAGCGAGCGATCGGGGTCGGGGAAGGGAGGAAGGAGAGGGAGAGGAGCGGGACAGGTGGGGGCCAGGGGTGGGCCGTGGGGAGCTGACGGGAGAGGTCTGTTGGCTGGCAGGTGGGCCAGGGGAAAAGGTGGGGGTGGCTGGCGCGTGGTGTGCTGAGTGGAGAGAGAGGAGAGAGAGGGGGAGGGAGGTGGTGGGCTGATGTGGCGGGTGGAGATTGGTGGATGGGGGAGGGACAACTGAGGTGGCGGGCACCGATTGGTTAGGGTGAGGTGGAGGCTGGGCTGGGTAGATAGGTTGGTAGAAAAGGGTTTGGGGTTGGGCCGATTTGAAAACGGGGGTGGTCGTTCGGGTCGATCGGCCCGTTCGACTGCCCCACTCAAAAATAAATAAATTTTATTTGTTTTACAAACACCGTTTGCAAACCGACATCAGACACACAAAAATAATCCGGAGACCCGGGGTTTGATATTTGATTAAAGATGGGGCGTTTTAGAAAACAAAACGGGCTTTGCGAAAATAGTTTTAGACAAACAACATATGATGATGACGATGCAATGCACAAATTCAACGCGATTTTCTAGTAGTGGTTTTGCGGGATGCCACAATTCGACACCACTAACAATGGATCTCGCCCTCGAGATCCGCCTCATGGTATCGGAAGGAAAGGTCGGCGATCTGCGTCTTCTCGCTTCGTGTAGATCCTCGCGACACCACTAACAAGAGGTCGTTGTCCGTGATCGCCGAGAGAACACTCCGAAAAACAAAAGGTCGAAGGTAGAGGCATCAACAAATAAAGCCACCTCTAGCTTCCGATGGACGGAGTAGAATCGCTGGATCCACTGATTCGATGTACGAGAGCGAATGATAAGAGTAGTCGGATGGTGATCAGTCCATTGCGCACCCAAACCATTACTCTGCACACGAATAGGCGGATTATGCAACGAACTCTCAGAATTAGACTGAAGATTTCGACAAGCGAGGTTCGGAAACAAAGGAGTGATGCAGACTCTGCATCGGAGCTGGCGTAGAGGATGTCGTCGTGTCGGAAAACTCCGGAAGGCACAAACAAGGAACAAAGAATGGTACCACCGTAGACGGATTCCTCGAATAGCATGAAGACCAGATGTAGCAACACCGTTACCAGAGGAGGAAGCGAAACCCTGAAGGTACGACGGAAACCCAACCACGAGAAATCCTGGACTCGAAGAAAAGACAAGAGAGTGGATTCAAAACACGTAGAGGTAAGAGGAGAACAGCAGAGGGGTAAGGAGTAAAAATCAGACCTAATCAGAACTATCCAACCGATTTTCAAAAATAGTTTTGACACTCTACTTCGGCCGTTAGCTAGGTTATCCTACAGGCTGGACTTGTGGGGTATCGCAATCCGAGCTCGATACCACTCAGAACACCTCGAATCGGACCTATGCAAGTTTTAGCGAAATCCGCCAAACCCGCATAGAAACGATTCAAAGGTGCCACCAGCACTTTCGTGCGGGTGGAAAGCGAAGTAATAACATTACACAACAGTCCTCGATGGGACCCACGAGCAGATATATATACAAATGACTTAGAGAGTCAAGAATACGATATAATATACAAAGATCCAAATCACCTTGAAAATGATAGGCGTCCGACTACGGACAAGATGCAAATGGGGCTAAGAGCCACGAAGAATAACCAATGGCATCCATAACCTGCCGCCAAGCCGTAAGGTAACCACGCTAACGTCGATCTCAAAACCTGCTTAAACAAAAGGGGTGCCGACAAAGGGCAAAGGAAAAGAGGCGTCGATCGAGGCCGATGCAGCGAGACTAGAATTCGGCGGTCCTCGCCTACATAGGTATGGTGGACTGAAGCGGCAGCGGCAGCATGCACTAAACAACCTATAGAGACTCAATACAACTGACGGCAAACAGAGAGGGGGAAGAAAGACCTATCCGGAACCAACCTGATGCTACCATCAAACAAATCCATCCTGGCGTTTCCCCCTCGAGACCAAACGAGGAAGTCAACCGAGGAACTCACACCGTTGGCAGTTTTAATTATTCAGTTATTGTTGCAACAATTACTAGTCAAGTATAGATAGTCATCCTGATAAAATAAGCAGTGGGCACTTTTAGTGAATCATTCCGTTGTAGTTGCAACAATTACTAATCAAGTACAATTAGCATGAGATAAACCCAAAACCCAGCAGTTGTTGGTACTTCTATTCAGCCGTTCCGTTGTAGTTGCGATACTTACTAGTCAGGTACAATGGTCGCAAGCGACACTCCAAACAAGCAATTGTGGGCAGTATTAATTAGCCATTCCATTATAGTGAAGCTAATTACTAGTCATTATAAAGTCAAATTTATAGCAATAAACTTTAGTTATGCTTGTCTATGATCGAGATACTGTGCTCCAAGTCGTCCATATCCGCGGACATGGCTTTCAGAAAGTTTTACCCGGCCGGGGTGCACCAATAGCAACACACGCTCGATCAACCTCGGAAAAACCAAATCAAAACCCAACGAGGCTTTCACGACTGAACATTCACAGGATTCAGAAATATTTCAGGGGGCCACCCCTTGGAGTACACCCGCAACGAAGTAAGCAAGCTTCGAGACGGACTCAAGGTTTGCGACAATGGCTGTAAGCGACTGGGAACCCGAAAACTCGGGGTGTCGATACCGCGTAATCACTCCGCTTACCTAAACAGTACAGTGTGCTATCTGTCGCACAATTTAAATACTTAAGTAGCATGGGATAAGTACAGGATAGTAAATAAAACCTCAAACTAGTTTGTGGCCCCAAGAAATAAGACTGAATCAAGCTCTGGCTCAGGGGGGTCCCATATACCTCCCGGATGTGGATAGCGCGATAAATCAAGGAACAGGCATCAAGTACTCGGGGTCCTACGGGACACAAGTGGGCGTTCGGAAACCAAATGTTATCTATCACCCACCGATGCCTCTACTTACTTCAATTTTAGTTGTTAAACAGGAATGAAAGCGAACGGTAAGTAAAGCCATAATCATCTCCAACAACAAACATGCGGCAAGGCTCCAACAACTGTGGCAATTGACGACACGCAACAGCACTTGAGCAGGCGACTACGACGCGCAAGTCCAACTATCTACCAAACAACATGTAATGGGATGTGTCCAAGGCAATATAGGGCTGCAAGGGATATCACGGGTACGAAAACTAGAGCAACGCAACACAGATAGCAATATATCAACATGAGGGAATAAATACTATAAAAGTAAGATAGGTAGAAAGGGGGGAGATGCTCGCCTGAAACATTGCCGAAGGTTCAACCGGAGATTGGGGCGAAGCTCACATCAACTCAACGGCCTTATCCGCGAAGAAGCAAAACACTAGAAGGAACACCGGATGCAATATTTAATACTACGGCAAAAGATCGGCATGATGCATGCATGATGCGTGACATGGCAAAGGTGCGATGCAATTAGGTCATATTAAGCGGAACCAGGGTCCCGGCAATTAATTAGATGGTTCAAGTTATTTAGATACCCCGCATTTTTAAATGTTGTTTTAACAAGGCAAGATGAGTTACCGGTTCGCTACACAAATTTAAATGAGGCCGATATGAGACTAGATTTGCCCGCATATGGGCCCCATATTTAATTATAAGGTGAATCGGCATAAGGCCCCCGAACCACATGACAAAATATGCATGCATGAACATTTAATATGCAACAAGTTGTTATTACATTATAAAATAGGGTTTCGGAAAAGGGTTCACACATTGAGGGGTCTCGACGGTCTTGGGGTTCCGGGGTTCGGGGTCGGTCTCAGGGTTCGACGGAAGCGGGGTTCGGACTCCGGGATCGTTCTCGGGCCACGGAGGTAGATCTTGGCGCATCCGTGGTCTTCGGTTCATGTCGACGGTCATGGCGTTCAAAGTGGAGAACTTGGCGTTCTGCGGCGAAGTGCTCAGTGTTCCGTGAGGTAGACCTTGTCGCGTCCGGGCAGAAGTACTTGTCGCAACGGGGTCTCGGTGTTCTCGGACCCGATTGAAGATCTTGGGGTTCCTCTTGGTTTGCCGATGTCGATCTTGAGATTCAATTGGGGTTCGGTCTTCGGAAGCAGGGTCTCGACGCCTGGTTCGGTCCTCGGTTCCCCAGGATTGGGGACTCCGGTCTTTCCATGAAGGAGAACTTGGTGTTCTAGGAAGGAGAGCTTGTCGATCCGGCATCTTCGGTTCCAACCGTCTTGCGGTCCGATGTCGGGGTCTTCTAGGACACCATGCACGTTCTTCAGCATCAAGCTGGTCTTGTCGATGGGATTTGGGCCTCGGCACGAGTTTCTTGTCCAACTCGTCAGACTTGTCGCATGTAGAATCCCGAACCGGATCAGCATCACCACAGTAGCTTCACATTGTTGGAAACGACGTCTTCGATTTAGCCTCGGGTAAACCCATACTTGGTTTCGCCCGCACGGGAGGAGGCCGGAGGATGGGCGCGGGAAAGGCGACACGGGCGGCGCACGACGGTCATGGTGTAGGGCGTCGTCGTGAGCACGAGGTGGAAGGGGCCGGCGGCAGCGCTGCTGGTCTTGTGGTGGGGGCGATGCGGTACAGGACAGAGGGCTTGGCCCGCGGCGACGGAGACGCAGGCGGTGGCGTCCGGCTCGAGGACGGACGTGGACGGAACGCCGGTGAGGAGGGCCGAGGAAGGCGGAGGTGAGGCAGAGGCGGCTGCAGGAAGCGGCGGGGCCTGGGGTTGGTGGCCGCCGGCGACGCGGGAAGAGGAGGGTCCGAGGAGAGCGGCGTCGGGGGCAGGCGCCGGTGGGGGTTGGCGAGGCACGGTGCGGCTCGGTGGCTTCAGCGGCGGGCAGCGGGCGCAGCGGGCGGGCAACGCTGGAGGCGGAGGAGGCGCGGGCGCCAAGGCAGCGGGTCCAGCGAGGGGCCGTCGGGACGGAGCGCGGGCGGGGCGGGCGCTGCGTCTTGTGGCGAAATCTGAGATGCGCACGGGCGGGAGCAAGCGAGCGGCGGGAGAGGGGCAGGTCACGGCGGGACGGAGGCATGAGGGAAGGCGGCGGCGGCCGGAGAAGGGCGCCGGAGAGGGAGGAGGAGGCGCGCCGGAGGAACGGTGGAGAGGTGGCTTGCGGGAGGCAGCGTGGGGTCGGAGAGGCGGGATGACGCGGACGAGCGAAGGCGGCCGGGGAGTGGCGCCAGGCGGAGGCGAGCGCCGGCGCTTGGGGTCGGGGAGGCGGCGCGGGTGAAGGGGAGCGGGCGGAGGCGAGGCAGCTCGGAGGGTGGAGAGGAGCGGCGCTGCTGGGGTCGGGGAGGGCCTCAGGCGGGGCGGAGGGAGGAGGCCGGAGGAGGGGGGGTCGCCGGCTGCTGCGCGCAGAGGGAGCGAGCGAGCGGGGTCGGGGAAGGGAGGAAGGAGAGGGAGAGGAGCGGGACAGGTGGGGGCCAGGGGTGGGCCGAGCGTGGGGGCCACGGGGAGAGGGTGCGCTGGCCTGGCAGGTGGGCCAGGGGAAAAGGTGGGGGTGGCTGGCGCGTGGTGTGCTGAGTGGAGAGAGAGGAGAGAGAGGGGGAGGGAGGTGGTGGGCTGATGTGGCGGGTGGAGATTGGTGGATGGGGGAGGGACAACTGAGGTGGCGGGCACCGATTGGTTAGGGTGAGGTGGAGGCTGGGCTGGGTAGATAGGTTGGTAGAAAAGGGTTTGGGGTTGGGCCGATTTGAAAACGGGGGTGGTCGTTCGGGTCGATCGGCCCGTTCGACTGCCCCACTCAAAAATAAATAAATTTTATTTGTTTTACAAACACCGTTTGCAAACCGATATCAGACACACAAAAATAATCCGGAGACCCGGGGTTTGATATTTGATTAAAGATGGGGCGTTTTAGAAAACAAAACGGGCTTTGCGAAAATAGTTTTAGACAAACAACATATGATGATGACGATGCAATGCACAAATTCAACGCGATTTTCTAGTAGTGGTTTTGCGGGATGCCACAATGCTACCTTCTGCACCGGAAAATGCGAGTCCTAGCTCTGATAGTGCCCCTCATGGGCGGTATTGTCGTTGCTTGTGCCGCTTAATTATTTTCGGTTTTGTACCTAGCGCGGTAGTGGATCTGCAGTGCTACGACACTGCGGCTTCTTCACTTCTCGCATCAGGGCCTATCTATGGACCACCGACGCAGCCAACGGTGTCAGGGTTGGGTCCAACAGTGTCGCCCGTTTTCTGGCATTTGTGTAGCCTTACCTTTGGAGGACTGAGGTGGGGAGGCAATGCCGGACCTAGGTACGGTAGTGTCGTTTGGCGCGAGGCAGGTCATAACAGTTGGATTTCAGGGCCTCCTATTTAAGGGACCCCTCCTTCCTCCCCACTTAGCTCTTCTACTCTCTGTCCTACATTGTTGACCTTCAAGAGCTTGTCCTCTCCCCTTCCCCTCATATGATTCTTGCATATTTTTGAGTGATTTGAGAGTGGAGATCCAGATCTACAACCCTATCAAACCAAGCCCCTAAGGAAATCTTGGATAATTTGATATTCTATTATTGTGTTCTTCCTCTGTTATTCTCCCAAACTGAAAGTGAATGACTTGCCATTGCATTAGGTGCATCGGTTTGAGTTTTCTACAGAGAATCGGTTGGTAAAATCTTGCGAGTTTGTTTCTCTTGGGTTCTTGAAATCATAGACGGTTGGTGGCCTTTGTGGTGATTTTTGGGAGCCTCCGATTGAGTTGTAGAGATTTCCTCAATCTTCTACTGGTTCGGTGACCACCCTCAAGTATCCCATAGTGAATCGTGTGCCTACCGTTTGTGGTACATACACGGGAGAATAAGGTGATCCATTTGTGGCATCGGTGAGTGGTGTGCATCCGCGTATTGGGGTGAGGTCTTGTGTGGCGTTGGGTGTGTACTGAGCCACCACAACTTAAGGTGATCCACTGTGGCGTTCGGTGAGCATTGCGCCGTTGTACCTCTCCAATGGAGACATAGCTTCTTTGGAAGTAAACTTGGGATTAAATCTCCGTCTCTGTGTTTGAAAGAGCATTTCCTATCCCTAGTGATTTTGGTGTTTTATAACAACACACATATCAGACTAATTATTTGCCAAGTGTACCGCAGGTTGTATTAAAAAGGGGTTTGCAGTGTACCGGGTGTACTGGCAATTGCTACTAAGTGTGGCAGTGTGGTTGGACAAACTGTCCAAAACTTTCTGCCTGACGCGGTACCAAAAAGCGGTTGCTACCTGACACGGCAGTAGGTTTTGGATAGTTGTCAAAAAGTCTCTACCAGGCTAGGTACTAAAGAGCGGTAGTACCGCATTTTAGTACCTAGCGTGACAAAAGCTTTTTTGCAACTTGTCAAAAGCTACTGCCCGCCCCGGTACTAAAATGTGGTAGTACCGCATTTTAGTACCTAGCACGGCAGAAGATTTTTGCAACTTGTCAACAGTCACTGCCCTCCCCGGTACTAAAATGCGGTAGTACCGCATTTTAGTACCTAGCGCGGCAGAAGCTTTTTACAAGTTGCCAAAAGCTACTGCCCACCTAGGTACCAAAAGACGGTAGTACCGCATTTTAGTACCTAGCGCGGCAGAGAGTTTTTGGCAATTTGCAAATGCCACTGCCCTCTACGGTATCAAAATGCGGCACTACCGCATGCGTCCGGTAGTACCATATCTGAGGGGCGGTACTACCGCTTTGTAGTAGCACCACAAATTGATACCGTTGGTGGCTGGGGCATACGTGGTTTAAAGATTGCTCTTTCGGTACCAGGCCCGGTAGTATCGGAGTTTTCTGGTAGTATCGCTTGAAGTTCCGGTACTACTGATGCATTAAATGCTCTAACGGTCAGATTGGATATGGGAGCTATAAATACTCCTCCACCTACCTTGGGACAAGGTGCTCGTTGCATTGAAGACTACTACCTCCATTTGAGCCACCAAATCGCCAAGATCTCTTCACTCCACCACCCAAAGTCATTGATCTTTGGAGAATCGAAGGAGGAGGCCTTGATCTACTACTTCACCAAAAGAGATCTTCATTTCCCCCTCAATCACTTGAGGGACCCCATTGCTCTAGTGTTTTCTTTGGAAACCCTAGTTCTAGATTTGGTTCTTACAAGCTTGTCTTTGATTTGTCTTGACAACTTGCTTGTATTTGGGAGCCTCCAATTAAATTGTGGATGAGTGCCCCGAACTTGTTGTAAAGGTGTCGACTTCCACCTCGAAGGTTGCCGATATAGTGGAAGGTGGATCGATCCCGTTGGGGTGAGATTCATCGGAGAACAAGGGAGGCCTATCGTGGCGTTGGTGGTTTGAAACCACCCCCTCTCCAAACGTAGACGTACTTCCCCTCAAAAGAAAGGAACCACGGGAAACAAATCCTTGTGTCTCCGCATCCACCACTTTGGTTATCTCAATCCTTTACCGCACTTTACTTACTTGTTCTCGCTTAGTGTTGTGTTAGCTTGTGCTTGTTTCTCGTATAGGTAAATTCACCTTAGTTGCATTATCTAGAGAATTTACCTTTATTGTCAAACCCTAATTTGAAAAATAAGAAAATTTGAAGTAGCACTTATTCACCCCCCCTCTAGGTGCCCATACGATCCTTTCAATTGGTATCAGAGCCTCGACTCTTTATTCGGGCTTTACCGCCTAAGAGTATATGGGTAGCAAAGAAGGGGAAGGTGATGGTGAGTCTATCCACTGGGTGACCATGGATGATCTCAATAACTTGGAAGCAAGATTGAGCTCCACCTTGGGCAACGAGATCAAACAATTGCACAAGTTACTTGAGCAACTTGTTAAATATAAGTATGGCTCATCATCCCCTTCTCACCAAGAGGATCCTCCATCTGTGGTACCCAAGGGTAATACTCCGGTATCACCCGAGGGTATGTCAGTGGGGGGGGGGTAAACAAGACAACACTAATTCCTCCACACAAAATGATGGTGGGAATGGTGAGCACCGTGATTCATGGTACTCTCCCGACCCTCCAATCCCTCACCCTCATGTAAACAATAGAGGTGACCCACCTAAGCTTGAAGCATCTACTACTTTTGCTCAATGGCAATCTCTAATGAGAACTCATGTGCGCAGCTCTTGCATTGAACTTTGGAACATCATCGAACAAGGACTCTATATTGGGGATCCAAACAACTTGACAAGAAGAGAAGTTGTGAATAGTCAACTCAATGCCACCGCTTTGCACATGATTCAACAAGGATTGGGTACAAAGGATTACCCACACATTGAGCACCTAAGCATCACGAAGGAAGCTTGGGATGCTCTCACGGTGTTGTTTGTTGGGAATGAGAGTATGAGGAGGAACCGGTATGATGCACTAAGCAATGAAGCCGAAGGATTCTACATGAAGGAAGGTGAAAATCATGAAGACATGTACCGTAGGATCAAGAGCACCGCCACCGCTTTTAGAAATGTGGGTGCCTCACATGTGGATGATGCTTGGATAAAAAGGAAATATGTGAGTGCACTCATGCACTTTGATCCCACCGACTTGAAGAGCCTACAAGGAAGACACAACTACCATCTCATGACCTCCAATGAAGTTATGCAAGAGATGGAATCGTTCAAGGTTGCCGCCAAGAATGCCAAAGATGCTCGTGCTCGTGCTCTAGGTATGAGCAATGTTGTCAACGTTGCTTTGAAGGCCAAAGTTGTGGAACATGGGGATGAAGATGATAGTGATGAAGGCCTCTCCATGGACCACCCCGATGATGTCAAGATTGCTCATAGTCAATATATGGCCTTCTATGCAAAGAACTTTTGGAAGAACCCCGCCAAGGACAAGATGGAAATGCAATGAAGAAGCAACCCAAATGGGAAAAGAGAAAATACCACAAGATTGAGAACTTGCTTCAATTGTGGTGACCGCTATCACTTTGTGGCAAGTTGTCCCTATGAGAAGAGAGAAGATCATGGGGGCAAGCTTGTGTTGAAGAAAAATCCCAAAGCTCCCTACGAGAAACTATTCGTCAAGAAGAATCCCATCAACAAGAAGACGGGCAAAATTTTCTTGATCACTCATGAAGAATTCTCCTCCGACAATGAATATGATGAAGATGAGGAAGAAGAAACATCAAGTGGTGTGGCTGCTCTAGCCACTACTTCTACTCCAACATTCTTACTCTTTGATTCTCCAAATGAGAATGCTCCCAACAATAACGTCACTTGCCTTATGGCAAGAGGAACGGAGGTATCCTCATCATCTCACTCCACCCCCTTAGCTAATGATGAAATTGATGAGGAGATGTCTCTTGAAGTAAAAAGGGAATTAATTGCTTTTGATGAGTTTGTGACTAACTTACAAGGGGAGTCCAAGACACATTTTGGGAGCATATTAGATCAAATTTCCCACACGCAAGAGCTTCTAGATGTAAGATGTAAACTTGGGCATGAACACATGATTGAACTAGAAGCTCTAAATAATGCTCTAGGAGAAGAATAAGAGACTAGGATGTCCCTTGAACTAAAACTTGAAGGGCTTGATGAGGCAAATGACATTATTGTTAATAGACTCATCAAAGAACGTGATCATGCTATTTCTAAATATAAAAAGGCTAAAAAAGGAGAAGATTGAGTTTTGTGTGGTTCATAAAAAACTTGCCGAGGACTTTAGTTCACTTGACAAGGCTCACAAGGCTTTGGAAAGTGAACTCTTGTCTCTCACAAAGTCCTATGAAACGTTTCAAACTCAATTGACCAATATTCCTTCGCCTAGTAATTTCATTCCTTCTAGTAGTACAACTATACTTGAAGAAAATGCTAGGTTCAAGGGGGAGCTAGCCAAGGCCACATTTCCATAAGGTAACAAGTCCAGTGATGATCTCTTGAGTAAGCAAAGGCCTTGTGGTGAGAAAGGCGGCATTGGTTTTGTCTCCAAGGCTAAGAAGAAGAATCACAAGAAGAAGGCCAAACCCACACAAGAGAAGAACAAGGCCGCTGTGGATAGTAAGACCACAAGTGGTAAAACTATGTCTCATGATGATTTTGTGGGAAGTGCTAACCCTCACTATGTTCTAATGCGTGATTATTATGGTGATGTGTATGCACAATATGTTGGCCCATATGATGGTTATATTGCTTGGTCTATTTGGGTCCCCAATGTAACACCCTCAGAATCGGACCTATGCAAGTTTTAGCGAAACCCGCCAAACCCGCATAGAAACGATTCAAAGGTGCCCACCAGGCACTTTCGTGCGGGTGGAAAACGAAGTAATAACATTACACAACAGTCCTCGATGGGACCCACAGAACAGATATATATATATAACGGCGACTCCATGAGTCAAGAATACAAATATAATATACAAAGATCCAAATCACCTTGAAAATGACACAGCGTCCGACTACGGACAAGATGCAAATGGGGCTAAGAGCCCTGAAGAATAACCAATGGCGTCCATAACCCTGCCCAGGCCAAGCCGGAAGGGTAACCCTGCTAACGACGTCGATCTCAAAACCTGCTTAAACAAGAGGGGTGCCGACAAAGGGCAAAGGAAAAAGAGGAGCGTCAGTACTGAGGCCAGTACACGGCGAGGCTAGAATTCGGCGGTCCTCGCCTACATAGGTATGGTGGACTGAGCGGCAGCGGCAGCATGCACTAAACAACCTATGGAGACTCGATACAACTGGCGGCAATTAGAGAGGGGTAAGAAAGTCCTAGTCGGAACCAACCTGATGCTACCATCAAACAAACCCATCCTGGCGTTTCCCCCCTCGAGACCAAACGAGGAAGTGAACCGAGGAACTCACACCGTTGGCAGTTTTACTTATTCAGTTATCGTTGCAGCAATTACTAGTCAGGTTTAGATAATCATCCTGATAAGATAAGCAGTGGGCACTTTTAGTTAACCATTCCGTTATAGTTGCAACAATTACTAATTAGATACAGATAGCATGAGATAAACCCGAAACCCAGCAGTTGTTGGTACTTTTATTACGCCATTCCGTTGTAGTTGCAATACTTACTAGTCAGGTACAATGGTCGCAAGCGACAATCCAAACAAGCAATTGTGGGCAGTATTAATTAGCCATTCCATTATAGTGAAGCTGATTACTAGTCATTATAAGGTCAAATTTACAGCAATAAACTTTAGTTATGCTTGTCTATGGTCGAGATACTGTGCTCCAAGTCGTCCATATCCGCGGACACGGCTTTCAGAAAGTTTTACCCGGCCGGGGTGCACCAATAGCAACACACGCTCGATCAACCTCGGAAAAACCAAATCAAAACCCAACGAGGCTTTCACGACTGAACAATCACAGGATTCAGAAATATTTCATGGGGCCACCCCATTGAGTAGACCCGCAACGGAGCTAGATGACTCCGAGACGGACTCAAGGTTTGCGTCGATTGGTCAGAAACGATCGGGAACCCGAAAGTGTGGCTGGGCTTGTCGATACCGCGAAAACACTCCGCTTACCTAAACAGTACAGTGTGCTCCTCGCACAAACGTAAATACATAAGTAGCATGGCATAAGTACATGATCGTAAATAAAACCTCAAACTAGTTTGTGGCCCCAAGAAATAAGACTGAATCAAGCTCTGGCTCAGGGGGGTCCCATATACCTCCCGGATGTGGATAGCGCGATAAATCAAGGAACATGTATCAAGTACTCGGGGTCCTACGGGACACAAGTGGGCGTTCGGAAACCAAATATTATCTATCACCCACCGATGCCTCTGCTTACTTCAATTTTAGTTGTTAAACAGGAATTAAAGTGTGCGATAAGTAAAACTAGAATCATCTCCAACTTCAACTTGCGGCAATACATCAACAACTGTGGCACCGAACGACACGCAACAGCACTTGAGCAAGCGACTACGACGCGCAAGTCCCACTAGCTACCAAACAACAGGTAATAGGATGTGTCCAAGGCAATATAAGGCTGCAGGGGATATCACGGGTACAAAAACTAGAGCATCGCAACACAGATAGCAATAGATCAACAGGAGGGAATAAACACTATAAAAGTAAGATAGGTAGAAAGGGGGAGATGCTCGCCTGAAAACATTGTCGAAGGGTTCAACCGAAGATCGGGGCGAAGCTCACATCAACTCAACGGCCTTATCCGCGAAGAAGCAAAACACTAGAAGAAACACCGGATGCAATATTTAATACAACGGCAGAAGATCGGCATGATGCATGTATGATGTATGTCATGGCAAAGGTGCGATGCAATTAGGTCATATTAAGCGGAACCGGGGTCCCGGAAATTAATTAAATGGTTCAAGTTGTTTAGAACCCCCGCAATTTAAATGTTGTTTTAACAAGGCAAGATAAGATGCCGGTTCGCTACACAAGTTTAGATGAGGCCAATATGAGACTAGATTTGCCCGCATATGGGCCCCATATTTAATTATGAGGTGAATCGGCATAAGGCCCCCAAACCACATGAATGTATGCATGCAAGACAATTATATATGCAACAATTTGTTATCATGTTATAAAATAGGGTTTCGGGAAGGGGTGCACACTTTAGAGGGTACTCGACGGACTTGAGGTTCCGGGGGTTCGGGGTTCGGGGTCGGTCTCGGGGTCCAGGGTTTGACGGATCGGTCTCGGCGGGAGCGTTCTCGGGTTACTGGGGTAGATCTTGTCGCATTCGCGGTCTCCGGGTCATGTTGTCGACGATCATGGCGTTCCGAGAGGGAGAACTTGGCGTTCCGGAACGAAGGACTTGTTCTGGCGTCGGGGCATCGGATTCTCCCGGTCGCTGTCGTTCTTGTCGTCGGGCAGATCTTGCCGGGTCCCACGGTGTCGATCTTGCCGTTGCGAGGGTCTTGTTGGGTCCGCGCCATTGCGTCGGTTCTCGGCATCCGGGGCGAAGTGCTTGGCGATCCCGCGGTTTCGATTTTCGGTGTCGGACTCGGGTCTCGGCACTGGGAGATCTTGGTGTCTTCGAATGTTCATGAAGGCGATCTTGTGGTCCGGACTGCGGGGTCCGTGTTCACTTGCATTACGTTGGTGAAGATCTTGAATCGACATCGTTGACTTCGTGTTGGTTTTGTCTAAGAGGATATCTTGTGACACTAAACACACCAACATATGGCCTTGGCTGGCAGGGATGCCCCTGTAGAGACAAGGCGACACTCGCATGCTGAACAACACCAGCGGCTGTGCGAAGCCCGCAAAACAGAGAAGAGGAGGCCACATAGGACGGGCGCTCGCTTCCCTATCGGCGGCGACCGAACTCGGGGTGGAGGGCGGTGCTAGGCGCCGACGCCCACGGGACGCAGAGACGGTGCAGCGCGCCAAGGGGGCTCGGGGACACGACGGAGGGGGCCGACGAGGTTGGGGACGGGCGTGGCGGAAGGCGAGGGAGGCCACCGCAGCGGCGGGGTCCGGAGGAGAGCGCGGCGGAAGGCGAGACGAGGCGGCGCTGGCGGCGGCTAGCGAGGCGCCGGGCGACGGCAGCGAAAGGAGCGCGGCCGGCGGGCGGAACTCGGGCCGCGACGAGGCGGAGGAGGTCGGGCCGAGCGGGCGGCGGCTGGCGCCAAGGGAGGCGCTGGCGGAGGACGCAGCGGGCGGCAGTGAGCTCGGTGGGGCGGGCGGCTCGGGAAAGGCGGCGAGGGCGAGGCATGAGGAGAGAGGCGGACGGTGGCGAGGGGTGGCAGGCGAGCGGCGGGCGACGCCCGGGCGAGCGGAAGGATGGGCGGGCGGCTCGGGTGGAGCGGGAGCGGGCCAGGAGGCGAGGCTGGGGCCGGAGGGAGCTTGCGGGGGTTGCCGGAGGGCACGGGGAGGCGAGGCGCCAGAGAGAGGGAAGGTGGAGGGAGGTGGTCGGGGCAGGCGAGCCAGGCGGTTGGCGGCGGCGCAGGGGGAGGAGCGGGGTCGGGGGTCGGGGAAAGAGGAGAAGGGTGGTGGGTGGACGCGTCGGGGCCGCGGGGTGGGGCCCGGGGCTGTGGGTGGGGCCAGGTGGGGACGTGGGCAGGGAGTGTGGGGTGGTGTTGAGTGCGTGTGTGGCTTGTGTTGGGTGTGTGCTGTCCAGGTGGAGAGAGGGAGGTGAGAGAGAGAGGGAGTGTGCCAAGTGGCGGCGGCCGGTTGGGTGGGGAAGAGGGTGAGGGTGAGGTGGCAGCACATGATTGGCTGGGGAAAGGGAAAAGGGGAGGTGGCAAGCAGCTATTGGGTGGGGTGATGTGGAGGGGGTGTGGGTAGATTAGGACAGGGTAGACTAGGGATTTTTGGGTGGTCCGTTTTGTATTTTTCTGGGGTGGTCGTTCGGGTCATTTGGCCCGTTCGACTGCCCCGCTCAAAATAATGCAATATTTATTTATTTAAACGGACCGTTTGCAAAACATATTTAGTCAAAACAAAATAATCCGGCGACCCGGGTTTGCGTGTTTGAATGAAGATGGGGCGTTTTAGAAAACAAAACCCGGCTTTTCAAAAATAGTTTCATGCAAGCAATTGCAAGATGATGACGATGCTCAAATGCAATGTGGCATGATGACATGAGCATGCTGTCATGACGATGCAATGCACAAAAACAACGCGATTTTCTAGTAGTGGTTTTTCGGGATGCCACACCCAAGACCCTTGTTGCTAACAAAAGAGGACCAATTGAAAAATGGGTACCTAAAAATTAGCTTGATCTTTTGTAGACTTATGCTTCCGGAGGGTCAAAGTGGGTGCTTGATAGTGGTTGCACAAGTCATATGACCAGAAGCTCTTCTATTGTCAAGGAATTAAAGCTAAATGATGATCAAATCACTATGACATATGCCGACAAGTCAAAGTCTAAGGTAATGGGTTTCAACAAGGTTGTGGTTGCTCACGACATTACCCTCGTGAACGTCATGCTTGTTGAAACCCTTGGATACAATTTACTTTCAGTCTGTGCTCTTGGAAAGATGGGTTTTGCCGTCTTTATTGATAATGATATTGTGGTCCTCATGTGGATCAAGTCTCTCAAGGTCGCTTTCGTTGGGTACGTCGAACATGACTTGTATGTGGTGGACTTTTCGGGGCAAACCACTACAAGTGTGATGTGATTATTCGGAAAGGCCGATGTGGATTGGTTATGGCATCACCGACTAGCCCATGTCAATATGAGAACTTTGCAAAGTCTCCACAAGGAGGGCCATATTGTTGGACTAAAAGAAAATGTTTCCTTTGCCAGAGATCGTGTTTGCAGGGCTTGTGTTCTAGGAAAAATGCATGATGCTCCCCACAAGCCAAAGAACCGCATCAAGTCTACCAAGATCTTGAAGATCCTTCATGTGGATCTCTTTGGTCCTCCATCTCATGTAAGTCTTGGTGGGAAGAAATATTGTTTGGTGATTGTTGATGACTTTTCAAGATACTCCTGGGTATATTTCTTCAATTTGAAGAGTGGGACCCAAAATACCTTCATCGACTTCATCAACATGGTTCAACATCAATACAATCTTCCCGTGTTGGTTATAAGAAGTGACAACGGCACCGAGTTCAAAAAATACACCTTGAATGATTTCCTTAGTGATGAGGGGATAAAACACCAATATTCCGCTGCATATACCCCTCAACAAAATGGTGTGGCCGAAAGGAAGAACCGGACTCTTATTGAGATGGCTAGTACCATGTTGGCGGATTTTAAATCTCCATACAACTTTTGGGCCGAAGCCATCTCCACTGCTTGCCATGCATCAAACCGGCTCTACATCCGCAAAGAAATAAACAAGACTCCATATGAGATACTTACCGGTAACAAGCCCAACATATCTTACTTCCGGGTGTTCGGTTGTAAGTGTTTCTATCTCATAAAAGGTGTTCGTTTGTCCAAGTTCGAGTCTAAAGAATTAGAGGGTATTTTTTCTGGCTATGGTCTTGAATCTCACACTTATAGAATCTATGATAAGCTCTCCGGAGCCGTCATAGAATCTTGTAGTGTGACCTTCAAAGAATACGATGGTCCCGAAGGGGGGGCGTGTAGATGCTTGTGATGCAGATGATGAAATGCCTCAGGATGCCATAGGAAGAATGGGTGTGGGATATATCCGCCCCGTTGAGGAACCCCTTATGGAGGATCAAGAAGAACTATTCTCCACTCAAGTGGAGCCCTCATCTTCACAACCTCAACATACTCCATCCACCGAGGAGGAAAATGACCCAAGCCAAAGACAAGATGTGGACCCTAAACATGTTGATCAAAGTGACGACTCTAGTCAAGAGGAGCTTTATTCATTCTCCAGGATGTCAAGTGGTGCCAAGTCAATTGTTCAAGGAAGATCCGTACAAACTGCCTTGAGACAAGCTCAAATCGATGCTAGAAGAGTGCTTGGTCAAGACCAAGGTCAATCTTTGCCTCTTAATGAAGAGAATGATACCCGTGATGATCAAGGTCAAGTTGATGGTCAAGACAAGGACCAAAATGATGAAGAGGGTCCCCCAAGAAACAACGTGGAGATCCATGCTCGTCGCGAAGATATAAAGGAGAGAATGTTGGAATTGAGAGATGTAACACCCTCGGAATTGGTCCTATATAAGTTTCAGCAATTTCCGCCAAACCCGCATAGAAACGATTCAAAGGTGTCCACCAGGCACTTTCGTGCGGGTGGAAAACGAAGTAGTACCATTACACAATAGTCCATGATAGAACCCATAGAACAAATATATACAACAATGACACAAAGAGTCAAGAATACAGATTTACAATACAAAGATCCAAATCACCTTTAAAACGATACATCGTCCGAGTACGGACAAGATGCAAATTGAGCTAAGAGCCCTAAAGAATAACCAATGGCGTCCATAACCCTGCCCAGGCTAAGCCTAAAGGGTAACCATGCTAACGATGTCGATCTCAAAACCTGCTTAAACAAAAGGGGTGCCGACAAAGGGCAAAGGAAAAAGAGAGCGGTCAGTACTGAGGCCAGTACATGGCGAGACTAGAATTCGGCGGTCCTCACCTACATAGGTATGGTGGACTGAAGCGGCAGCGCAGCATGCACTAAACAACCTATAGAGACTCAATACAACTGGATTTTATCGGAGAGAGATAAGAAAGACCTATTCGGATCCAACCTGAAACTATCACCAAGCATACCCATCCTGATATTTCCCCCTCGAAACCAATCGAGGAAGTCAACCGAGGAACTCACACAGTTGGAAATTTTATTCGTTCCATTATAGTTGCATCAATTACTAGTCATATATAGATAGGATGAGTCATCCTGATATAATAAGCAGTGGGCACTTTTAGTTAACCATTCCGTTGTAGTTGCGATACTTACTAGTCAGATACAGTTGTAACAGGTGACAACCCAAAACCAGCAGTTGTTGGCACTTTTATTTAGCCATTCCATTGTAGTGAAGCTGATTACTAGTCATTATAAAGTCAAATTTATAGCACTACTTTAGTTATAGTTGTCTATGATCGAGATACTGTGCTCCAAGTCGTCCATAACCGCGGACACGGCTTTCAGAAAGTTTTACCCTGCAGGGGGCACAAATAGCAACACACGCACGATCAACCTCGAAAAAAAAACCAAATGAAAACCCAACGAGGCATCACGGTAGAGCAATTGCAAGATTCATAAAATATTTCAGGGGGCCACCCCACTAAGCTACCCGCAACAAAGTCGGCCGTCTCCGATACGGACCCAGGGTGTGTGGCGACGACTGTAAATGACTGGAAACCCGAAAGTGTGACTGGGCTTGTTGATACAGCGAAAACGTGGCACGGGGTCCCTAAACAGTTGTGGCATCCCGCAAAACCACTACTAGAAAATCGCGTTGTTTTTGTGCATTGCATCATCATGACCGCATGCTCATGTCATCATGCCACCTTGCATTTGAGCATTGTCGTCATCTTGCATTTGCTTGCATAAAACTATTTGCAGAAAAACATATTTGTGTTTTCTAAACGCCCCATCTTTATTCAAAACCAAAACCGGGTCTCCGAAATATTTTGTTTTGACTAACTACGTTTTGCAAACGGTCCGTTTAACACCAACAAAATATTAAATTATTTTAGTGGGGGCAGTCGAACGGGCCGATTCGACCCGAACGACCACCCCCAGGAATTAAAACGGCCCACCCATAATCCTAAAGCTACCCAACCTAATCTACCCACAACCCCTCCACCTCACCCCCACCAATAATCTCTCGCCACCTCACCTCTCCCCAAATCCCTACCACTAGCCACACGCCACCTCACCCAGCCCTCTCAACTCACCCCACTCCCTCTGCCCACGCAGCAACCCAACCGCCTGACCACTCCCCACCTACCCGCCACTCCCCCACCCCCTGCCACCGGGCTCCATGCCCCGACCCCACCCAGTTTCCACCTGCCCGCGTCCACCCTGTCCCCCCGGGCCCACCACTCCTCTCTCCTCCCCCACGCGCCTTCTCTCCCTCCCCCGCGTCTCCCCCAGGCGCCGAGGCCGCCTCCTCCCCTCGGCAAGCTCCCCGCCGGCGCGCCCCAACCTCCGGCCGCCGCCCCCTCCCGCGAGCGCCGCCGCCCGCGGCCCCTCTCCACCGCGACCCCCGACCTCCCCATCTGCCGCCGCCATGCCCGAGCTCCTCCCCAAACCCCTCCGTCACGACCCTCCCGTCGACTCCTCCCGGGCCGACCCCTCCCTCCCGAGCCTCCGCCTCGTCGGTCTCCACCGCGACCGCCACCCGCCATTGCCCGAGCTCCTCCCGACCTGGCCCAACCATGCGCCCCTCGAGCTTCCCCGCCACCAGGCCACCGGTCCCCGCCACCTCGCCCGCCGCCTCTGCTCCGGCGTCGGCAGTCGCGCCTCCCGTCGTTCCTCTGCGTCCGGCCGCCGCCCGCAGAGCTCGGCCTGGTAGCGTCTCCGTCGGACGCCGCCCACCTCGCCGGCGGCCACCGCCTCCACCGGTGCGAGCTCCGCCGCCCGAGGTGGACAACACCGCCGCCGCAGCGCCTCCCCTCCTCGAGTCGCCGACGCCGCTCATCGGTGCTCCCTCCAACCACCGCGCGCGCTGCTGCCTCGCAGGCAACCGCCGCCGGGCCCTGCTCACCTCCTGCGCGGACGCCCCTGCCCGAGATGCTAGAGCTGCCCCGCATGCGTATGCCGGACGGCCAAGATTCCTGCTCCTATGAGGCTCACCAAGATCTGCTTGAAGCCGATCCAAGACCAAACTCGAAGGCCATCAGCGCCGGATTCCAAGACCCTCGTCACGTAACCCGAGCATGGCGATGCCCTCTCCCAAGATCTTATTCAAGAACCAGATCCCGAACCCCGAAGACCGAACCCTGGCGCGTCGAGTTCTTCTTCCCGGATTCAAGGACTCCGACATGGTGCGACAAGTACCTCCACCCGAACATAAGACCGGTCGAAAACGCCAAGATCTCCAATCGGATCCGAGGACGCCGAGTTCCCTTCGCGGACACCAAGCTCTTCGACCCTGGATCCATAGAACGTTCCGCCGAAGCCACGGACCCTCGGGACGACAAGTTCTCCACCCAAGGGTGACAAGACTTTCTTCACGGATTTCAAGACCCCGACATCGAAACGACAAGATCATCGTCATGGAACCCTAAGACCACATGTGCGACTAGTACTCCCTCGAGGACGCCGAGTACTTCACCCCGGACACCGAGACCCTGGACGACAAGTTCTCCTTCCCGGAAGCATTGACGCTCGTGCGACAAGGCCTACTTCCCGATCCGAAGACCCTAAATCCCGTAGTCCGAGAACGATCCCCTCGTCCCTGTCGACCCCGAACCTCGGAACCCCAAGCTCGTCGAGGCCCTCTAATGTGTGAACCCGAACCCGAGACCTTATTTTTATTAAATGATATATAATTGTTGCATATTAAATTGTCATGTTGCATGCATATTTGTCTGTGGTTTGGGGGCCTTATGCCGATTCACCTTATAATTAAATATGGGGCCCATATGCGGGCAAATCTAGTCTCATATCGGCCTCATTTAAACTTGTGTAGCGAACCGGTGATATATTCTGCCTTGTTAAACAACATTTAAATTGCGGGGTATCTAAACAACATGAACCACCTAAATGTTGTCGGGACCCCGGTTCCGCTTAATACTGACCTACTTGCATCGCACCTTTGCCATGTCATACATCATACATGCATCATGCCCGATCTTTTGACGTAGTATTAAATATTGCATCCGGTGTTTATTCTAGTGTTTTGCTTCTTCGCGGATAAGGCCGTTGAGTTGATGCGAGTGTCGACCCGATCTTCGGTTGAACCTTCGACAATGTTTTCAGGCGAGCATCTCCCCCTTTCTACCTATCTTACTTTTATAGTATTTATTCCCTCTTGTTGATCTATTGCTATCTGTGTTGCGATGCTCTAGTTTTCCCTATCCGTGATATCCCTTGCAGCCTTATATTGCCTTCGACACATCCTAATACATGTTGTTTGGTAGATAGATGGACTTGCGTGTCGTAGTCGCTTGCTCAAGTGCTGTCGCGTGTCGTCAAGTGCCACAGTTGTTGGTGTATTGCCGCATGTTGATGTTGGAGATGATCATGGTTTTACTTATCGTTCACTTTAATTCCTGTTTAACAACTAAAATTGAAGTAAGTAAGCAGAGGCATCGGTGGGTGATAGATAATATTTGGTTTCCGACCGCCCACTTGTGTCCCGTAGGACCCCGAGTACTTGATACCTGTTCCTTGATTTATCGCGCTATCCACATCCAGGAGGATTATGGGACCCCCCTGAGCCAGAGCTTGATTCAGTCTTATTTCTTGGGGCCACAAACTAGTTTGAGGTTTTATTTACTATCCTGTACTTATGCCATGCTACTACTGTATTTACGATTGTGCGAGGAGCACACTGTACTGTTTAGGATCGGGACACGATTCCGCGGTGTCGACAAGCCCAGTTTTGGGTTCCCAGTCGTTCACAGCCGTCCACCCAAACCTCGGGTCCGTCTCGGAGCTAGCTTACTTATGGTGTACTCAAGGGTGGCCCCTGAAATATTTCTAAATCCTGTGATTGCTTTGTCGTGAAGGCCTCGTTGGGTTTTGATTTGGTTTTTCCGAGGTTGATCGAGTGTGTGTTGCTATTTGTGCACCCGGGCCGGGTAAAACTTTCTGAAAGCCGTGTCCGCGGTTATGGACGACTTGGAGCACAGTATCTCGATCATAGACAAGCATAACTAAAGTAGTGCTATAAATTTGACTTAATAATGACTAGTAATCAGCTTCACTATAATGGAATGGCTAAATAATACTGCCCACAATTGCTTGTTTGGAGTGTCGCTTGCGACCATTGTACCTGACTAGTAAGTATTGCAACTATAACGTAATGGCTAAATAAAAGTACCAACAACTGCTGGGTTTTGGGTTATCTCATGCTATCTGTATCTGATTAGTAAGTGTTGTAACTATAACGGAATGGTTAACTAAAAGTGCCCACTGCTTACTTTATCAGGATGATTATCTAACCTGACTAGTAATTGCTGCAACGATAACTGAATAAGTAAAACTGCCAACTGTGTGAGTTCCTCGGTTGACTTCCTCGTTTGGTCTCGAGGGGAAACGCCAGGATGGGTTTGTTTGATGGTAGAATCGGGTTGGTTCCGAATAGGTCTTTCTTACCCCTCTCTGATAGCCGCCAGTTGTACCGAGTCTCTATAGGTTGTTTAGTGCATCTTTGCGCTTGATCCACCATACCTATGTAGGCGAGGACCGCCAATTCTAGCCTCGCTGCATCGCCTCGATCGACGCCTCTTTTTTCCTTTGCCCTTTGTCGGCACCCCTTTTGTTTAAGCAGGTTTTGGGATCGACGTCGTTAGCAGGGTTACCCTTCCGGCTTGGCCTGGGCAGGGTTATGGACGCCATTGGTTATTCTTCAGGGCTCTTAGCCCCATTTGCATCTTGTTCGTAGTCGGAGGCTGTATCGTTTACAGGTGATTTGGATCCTTGTATCGTATATCTGTATTCTTGACTCTTTGAGTCGCTGCTGTATATATCTGTTCTGTGGGTCCCATCGAGGACTGTTGTGTAATGTTATTACTTCGTTTTCCACCCGCACGAAAGTGCCTGGTGGGCACCTTTGAATCGTTTCAATGCGGGTTTGGCGGGTTTTCGCTAAAACTTGCATAGGGTCGATTCTGAGGGTGTTACAACAGTACAGGCGCTCCACGCGCAATCGTAAATAAAGCAGTAAAGCATGGCATAATTACAAGATAGTAATAAAGCCCCAAACAATTTTGTGGCCCCAAGAAATAATATATGACTCAAGCTCTGGCTAGGGGGATTCATGGTCCCACATGTGGATAATGCGAATATTCAAAGAACAGGTATCAAGTACTCGGGGTCCTACGGGACACAAGTGGATGGTTAAAAACCAAATAACATCTATTGCCTACCTCTGCCTCTGCATTATTTACCTACTTTCAATTTTAGTTATTAAACGATAATTAAAGTCATGATCATCTCGAACATTAAACATGCGGCATTACTCCAACAACTGTGGTATTTGACGACACGCAACCGCACTTGAGCAAGCGACTACGGCACGCAAGTACAACTATCTACCAAACAACAGGTAATAGGATGTGTCCAAGGCAATATAAGGCTGCAAGGGATATCACGGGTACGAAAACTAGAGCATCGCAACACAAATAGCAATAGATCAACAGGAGGAAATAAAGAGTATAAAAGTAAGATAGGTAGAAAGGGGGAGAATGCTCACCTGGAAAACATTGCCGAAGGTTCATCCGAAGATTGGGTCGACACTCGCATCAACTCATCGGCCTAGTCCGTGAAGAAGCAAAACACTAGAAGAAACACTATTTAATACTATGGCAGAAGATCGGGCATGATGCATGCATGATGTATGACATGTCAAAGATGCAATGAGATTAGGAAATATTAAGCGGAACCGGGGTCCCGACAATTAATTAATAGTTTCATGTTTTTTAGATACTCCGCAATTTAAATGTTGTCTTATCAAGGCAAAAATATATCATCGGTTCGCTACACAAATTTAAATGGAGCTAATATTAGACTAGAAAAGCCCGCATTTAATCTCCATATTTAATTATGATTAGGTGAATCGACATAGCGCCCCCAAACCATAATATGTATGCGAGCATGACAATTGATGCAACAATTATATGTCTTTATAAAATAGGAGACTCAAAAAATGGGGTCACACATGGGGGCTTTCGGAGATCTTGGGGTTCCGAGGGTCGCGGGTTTGGTCTTCGGTTCCGGGGAGGCGATCTTGCCATTCCGAAAAGGAGAACTTGAGCCTAGAAGGAGATCTTGTCGCACCCGAGGGGAAACTTGAAGCCCGTGATGGAGATCTTGTCAGGGTGTCGGAACCGGAGAACTTGGCGGTCCATGAAGTCGGTGGCCTTTTTAAGATCAAGGCATTAGGCTAGTTTCCAACATCAAACACTGTTGCATTGGTCTTTTCTAACAAACCCTTTGCAGCCACAGATTAAACAGATGGTATAGCAAAAGTTACATCAGGAACACGCCACCAGGCACTAGCAACACCATCAATCACATGGGCAAGGACACACGCAGCAATGCAGGCATGCGAGCACCAAGAGCATGGACTCGGTGGGCTTGTCTTCAATCTGAGTATCCTCTGGGCAAAAGAGCAAGCAAAGGATGCATACACCGAAGCCATGATAGGGTCGACGAGCAGCAGGACGTCGGGGAAGCACTCACCGCGACGGAGGTATGTGTTGGAGATATGCCCTAGAGGCAATAATAAATGTAGTTATTATTATATCTTTGTGTTTATGATAAATGTTTACATTCATGCTATAATAGTATTAACAAGGAAACATTAATACTTGTGTGATTTGTAAACTTAATTTGAAGTCCCTAGTATAGCCTCTATACTTCACTAGCTTGTTGGTTGATTAATGATTGTGGTTTCCCTATCATGAACATTCAGATGTTATCAACAACAAGATCATATCGTTAGGAGAATGATATGGTGGACATACTCCTATAGATAAGCGTAGCATAAAGATCAAGTCATTTCAATAGTTTAATTGCTATATGCTTTCTGATACATAGTAACCTAATTCCTTCGACCATGAGATCATGCATATCACCTTTACCGGATGGATGCTTTGATGACATCAAACACCACACCGTAACTGGGTGGCTATAAAGGTGGCATTGAGTGTTCGGAAAGTATTGGTTGAAACACATGGATCAAGAGGGGGATTTGTCCATCCATATGACGGATAGATATACTCTGGGCCCTCTCGGTGGAATGTCATCCAATTAGCTTGCAAGCATGTGACTGGCTCACAAGGGATCACATATCACGGGAACGAGAAAAGAGTACTTATCGGTAACGAGGTTGAACTAGGTATGCAGAGATACCGACGATCATAACCTCGGATAAGTAAACTATCGTGAGACAAAGGGAAATTGGTATCGTATGTAAGTGGTTCATTCGATCGCAAAGTAATCGTAGAAATATGTGGGAGACATATGAATTTCCAGATTCCTCTATTGGTTATTGTTCGGAGAAGTGTCTCGATCATGTCCGCATAATTCACGAACCGTAGGGAGACACACTTAAGGATTCGACGTTGTTTTGAGTAGTTATGGTATTATGAGAAAGATACCGAATGTTGTTCGGAGTCTCGGATGGGATCCGGGATATCACGAGGTGATCCGAAATGGTACGGAGAATAAGATTCATATAAGGAAAGTCCCGTTTCGGAGTTCGGGAATGATTCCGGTGTTTTCATCGGGAATGTTCTAGAAGGTTCCGGATTGTCCAAGACTCGGGGAGGGTACATGAATGTGTCATTACATATTGAATGATTGCATCATGTACTAAGTGTTCTGCTGTTCCAAATAAAGGATTAAATTGAATCCTAAACAGAAAAGTCAAATGGCCGTTTAAAAGTCAAACGGCTAAAACAGAACCTGGGAAACAAGCAAGAGGTGGTTGGAACCGACTTGGGGAGGAGTCCTCCAAGCCGGCGCCAAGGCTGACTTGGGAGGGACTCCTCCTTGGCCCCTCCCACCTATAAAAGGAGGGCAGGGCCTCCTCCTCTAGACACACAAGTTCCTATCCTCTAATCTCCGGTTTAGAGCCGTTTTGGTTTAGAGCTTCTAATTGCCCTAGCCTTGGTTTAGAGCCTTCTAATTGGTGTGTCTAATCTCTAGACCACTAATAGCTCTCTCTCATACTCCACCATACTCGCCCGGCTTAAGACGAAGCCTCGGGATCTCCCTCTACTTCCGTACCACGCCGTTGTGTTGCGGAATCGCGAGGAGAGTGCTACAACCTCCATTTTCTTTGGAACAAGGAGGGAAGGTCTTCGTCGAAAATAACGTGTGACCGAATCTTGAAGCGCCGTAACGCAGCGCCGGAAGGATTTTCTACACGATCTTGAGATCGGGAAGAGTACGACTACATCACCCACGAGAATCCGCTCTCGTTAAACACTTTGGAATCTTCGAGGGTAAGTTATTCCATCGACTCGTTGCTACAATCTAGTAGATAGATCTTGGCTTGTTTGTTTGTATGCGATAGAAAATTTTGTTTTCCATGCTATGAACCCCAACAGTGGTATCAGAGCCGTGTCTATATGTAGATTTGTTGCACGAGTAGAACACAATGGTCATTGTGGGCGTTGATGCTTTTATTGTCGATTGCTTCTTGTGTACTTTGCATCTTGCGGTATGTTGGGATGAAGCGGCCCGGGCTAACCTTACATGACATCGTTCATGAGACTTGCTCCACGCTTGACATGCAACTTGTATTGCATAAGTGTCTTTATGGTGCTCGTTTCTCCTAGCATAGTTAAGATCCAATTTACAATGGGTGATCAACAATGCTAGTATCAATGTTGTGGTTCTTGTTCGTAAGTTAGAACGACACTTATTGAAAGCCCCAAACCACGTAAAATATGCAAAGAAAGTAGAGGCATCTAACTTTGTTTTGCAGGGGTGTGCAATGATGTGATATGGCCATGATTGTGATTATATTTGATGTATGCAATGTTCCTTATTGTAAGTTGGCAACCGGCAGGAGCCATATGGTTATCTTTAATTTATGTTAAGACCCGCGTGTCTATTCAAAGTAGTTGTAATAGTTGAAGCCGGTGGACGACAACCATGGAGAAGCGTCATTGACCTTGATGCAATGCCGGTGATGATGAAGATCATGTTCGTGCTTGAAGATGGAGATCGGAAGCACAAAGAAGAAAGGCCATATCATATCACATATTATTGAATTGCATGTGATGTTAATCCTTTATGCATCTTGTATTGCTTAGTAGACGACGGTAGCATTATAAGATGATCCCTCATGCACATCAATTTCAAGTCATAAAGTGTTCGCCCTTAGTTAGCACCGTTGCTAAAGCTTGTTGTTTCGAAGCACCACGTGATGATCGGGTGTGTTAGATTCTGCAAGTGTATACAATGTGAGCAAGCCAGATTTGCTCATGCGGAAACTAAGGTTTGATCTTGACGAGCCTAGCATGTACAGACATGGTCTCAGAACACGGATCATCGAAGGTAAAGCATGAATCATATAGTAGATATGATGAACATGACGATTGTTCGCCATTGAAACTATATCAACTCTCGTGATGATCGGTGTTGATGTAGTGGATTTGGTTCGTGTGATCACTAAAACAATGTGAGGGATGTTGTTTTGAGTGGGAGTTCACCTAGTTTAATTACTTAATTAATTTGAACTCAATTTGTCATAAACTTAGTCTAAACTATTGCAAATATGTTGTAGATCTGCTGCCAGCCGTACCATCAATTTTAATGCGTTCCTAGAGAAAGAAAAGTTGAAAAACAATGGAAGCAACTTCGCGGATTGGTTCCGCAATTTGAGGATTGTCCTCACAGCTGGTAATTTGACCTATGTGCTGGATGCACATTGGGTGACCCACTGCGGTGATGCTCGATGAAGTAAAGAATGTTTACCTCGCTCGGAAGAATCAGTACTCCATAGTTCAGTGTGCTATCTTGTATGGTTTGGAATCGGAGCTTCAGAAAAGGTTTGAGAATTCAGACCCATATGATATTGTCGAGGATCTCAAATTGATTTTTGAGACTCATGCGGCAATTGAAAGCTATGAGGCTTCTGAAAAGTTCTTTAACTGCAAGATGGAAGAGGGCAGCTCCGTCAGTGAGCATGTGCTTAAGATGTCTGGGCACGCAAACAAACTTCAAAGCTTGGGTATAGTGATTCCTAATGCTTTGGGGATTTACCGTGTCCTCCAATCACTACCACCAAGTTACAAGAACTTTGTGATGAACTACAACATGCAGAACATGAACAAAGAGTTGCCAGAACTGTTTGCTATGTTAAAGTCTGCAGAAGTGGAGATCAAGAAAGAGCACCAAGTGTTGTTGGTCAATAAGACCACCAAATTCAAGAAAGGCAAGTCTAAGCAAAAGGGACACTTCAAGAAGGGTGGTAAGAAAGTTACCACGCTGGCGAAGAAGACCAAGGCTGGACCCAAGCCTGATACTGAGTGCTTTTACTGCAAGGGATAAGGTCACTGGAAGCGGAATTGCCCAAAGTACTTGGCGGATCTGAAGAACGGCAACATCAAGAAGAAAGGTATATCTGATATACATGTTATTGATGTGTATCTCACTAGTACTCGTAGTAGTGCCTGGGTATTTGATACTGGTTCGGTTGCTCATATTTGTAACTCGAAACAGGTGCTGCAGAATAAATGGAAGCTAGCGAAGAACAAGGTGACGATGCGCGTGGGAAACGGATCAAAGGTTGATGTGATCGCGGTCGGCACGCTACCCCTTCATCTACCATCGGGATTAGTTTTATACTTAAATAATTGTTATTTAGTGCCTGTGTTGAGCATGAACATTATATCGGGATCTTGTTTATTATGAGACGGTTACTTGTTTAAGTCAGAGAATAATGGTTGTTCGATTTATATGAGTAATATGTTTTATGCACATGCACCTTTGATAGATGGTCTATTCTTATTGAATCTCGATAGTGGAAATACACATATCAACAACATTGAGGCTAAACGTTTGAAATCAAGCGATAATTCGACCTATATGTGGCACTGTCGTCTTGGTCACATTGGAGTGAAGCGTATGAAGAAACTCCATTCCGATGGACTTCTTGAATCACTTGATTTTGAATCACTTGAAAGATGCGAAGCATGTCTGCTGGGAAAAATGACTAAGACTCCATTTTCTGGTATGATGGAGCGAGCTACGGACTTATTGGAAATCATACATACCGATGTGTGTGGACCAATGAGTGTAGCATCGCGCGGTCGTTATCGTTATGTTCTTACCTTCACGGATGACTTGAGTAGATATGGGTATATCTATTTCATGAAACATAAATCCGAAACTTTCGAGAAGTTTAAGGAGTTTCAAAGTGAGGTAGAGAATCAACATAACAAGAAGATTAAATTTCTACGTTCTGATCGTGGAGGTGAATATCTAAGTTACGAGTTTGGCGAGCATTTGAAGAAATGCGGAATACTTTCACAGTTGAAACCGCCGGGAACACCACAGCGTAATGGTGTGTCCGAACGTCGAATCGAACTCTCTTAGATATGGTTCGTTCTATGATGTCACTTAGATTTACCGCTATCATTTTGGGGTTATGCATTAGAAACAGCGCATTCACTTTAAATAGGGCACCATCTAAATCCGTTGAAACGACACCGTATGAATTATGGTTTGGGAAGAAACCTAGATTGTCGCCTTAAAGTTTGGGGATGCGGCCTATGTAAAGAAGTTACACCGAACAAGCTTGAACCCAAAGCGAAAAATGCGTCTTCATAGGATACCAAGGAAACTATTGGGTATACCTTCTATCATAGATCCAAGGCAAAATCTTCGTTGCCAAGAATGGATCCTTTATAGAGAAGGAATTTCTCTCGAAAGAAGTGACTGAAGGAAAGTAGAACTCGACGAGGTTGTCGAACCTTCTCTCGAAATTGTGAGTAGCGCAGACCGGAAGAAGTTCTGTGGTGCTGCACCAATAAGAGAGGAAGCTAATGATGGTGATCATGAAACTTGTTGAAGTTGCTACTGAGCCTCGGAGGTCAACGAGAACTCGTACCACTCCATTGGTATGATCTGTTATGAGTGTCATGTTGGTGGACAACACCGATGACCCCGAGACATATGAGGAAGCGATGATGAGCCCAGATTCCAATAAATGGCAAGAAGCCATGAACCGAGATTGGATCCATGTACGAAAACCAAGTATGGACTTTGGTGGACTTAGGATGGCCGAAGGTCCGAGAACAAATGGATTTTCAAGAAGAAAACAGATGTTGATGGTAATGTTACTGTCTATAAAGCTCGACTTGTCGCAAAAGGGTTTCGAAAAATTCAAGGAGTTGACTACGATGAGACTTTCTCACCGGTAGCGAAGCTAAAGTCTGTGAGGATTATGTTAGCAATCGCTGCATATAATGATTATGAGTTATGGCAGATGGATGTCAAAACAGCATTCCTCAATGGAGATATTGATGAAGAGTTGTATATGATGCAACCCAAAGGTTTTGTCGATCCTAAAGATGCTAACAAGGTATGCAAACTTCAACGGTCCATCTATGGATTGAAGCAAGCATCCCGAAGTTGGAATCAACGTTTTGATAAGGTGATCAAAAGTTTTGGTTTTATACAAACTTATGGAGAAGCTTGTATTTACAAGAAAGTGAGTGGAGCTCAGCATTCTTAATACTATATGTGGATGACATATTGTTGATTGGGAATGATGTAGACCTTCTTAATAGTGTCAAGGAATATTTGAATAATAGTTTTCAATGAAGGATCTTGGCGAAGCGCTTACATATTAGGCATAAAGATTTATAGAGATAGATCGAAACACCAAATATCATTGTCACAGAGTACATATTTGGACAAAGTTCTAAAGAGGTTTGGAATGGAAGAAAGCAAGAAAGGGTTCTTGCCCATGTTGCCCAATACGACCTTGAGTAAAACTCAAAGTCCGACATCGGCGGAAGATAGAGAAAGGATGAGTAAGACTCCCTATGCCTCAGCCATAGGATCTCTAATGTATGCCATGCTATGTACTAGACCCGACATTGCATATGCTGTTAGTTTAACTAGCAGATATCAAAGTGATCCAGGAGTGGATCATTGGACAGCGGTCAAAAACATCCTTAAGTACTTGAGAAGAACTAAGGATATGGTTCTTTCTTATGGAGGTGATGAACAGCTCGTTGTTAATGGTTACACTGATGCTAGTTGGAACACCGATCCGGATGATTCTAAATCACAATCTGGATACGTATTTACTTTGAATGGTGCAGCAGTTAGCTGGAGGAGTGCAAAGCAAAGCGTTGTGGCGAGATCTTCAACTGAATCGGAATACATGGCTGCTTTGGAGGCTTCACAAGAAGCGATATGGATGAAAGAGTTCATTACAGAGCTGGGTGTGGTTCCTAGTGCGCTGGACCCAATGTCTATCTACTGTGATAACATGGGCGCCATAGCCAATGCGCAAGAACCAAGGTCACACAAGAAGCTGAAGCATATCAAGCTGCGTTTTCACGCTATTCGAGAACATATCCAGGATGGGGATATAAAGATTTGCAAAGTACACAGATCTTAATGTGGCGGATCCGTTGACTAAACCTCTCCGAGGGCAAAACATGACCAACACCAAACTGCCATGGGTGTTCGGTATATTACCATGTAATCTAGATTAGATGACTCTAGTGCAAGTGGGAGATCTGGAGATATGCCCTAGAGGCAATAATAAATGTAGTTATTATTATATCTTTGTGTTTATGATAAATGTTTACATTCATGCTATAATAGTATTAACAAGGAAACATTAATACTTGTGTGATTTGTAAACTTAATTTGAAGTCCCTAGTATAGCCTCTATACTTCACTAGCTTGTTGGTTGATTAATGATTGTGGTTTCCCTATCATGAACATTCAGATGTTATCAACAACAAGATCATATCGTTAGGAGAATGATATGGTGGACATACTCCTATAGATAAGCGTAGCATAAAGATCAAGTCATTTCAATAGTTCAATTGCTATATGCTTTCTGATACATAGTAACCTAATTCCTTCGACCATGAGATCATGCATATCACCTTTACCGGATGGATGCATTGATGACATCAAACACCACACCGTAACTGGGTGGCTATAAAGGTGGCATTGAGTGTTCGGAAAGTATTGGTTGAAACACATGGATCAAGAGTGGGATTTGTCCATCCATATGATGGATAGATATACTCTGGGCCCTCTCGGTGGAATGTCATCCAATTAGCTTGCAAGCATGTGGCTGGCTCACAAGGGATCACATATCACAGGAACGAAAAAAGAGTACTTATCGGTAACGAGGTTGAACTAGGTATGCAGAGATACCGACGATCATAACCTCGGATAAGTAAACTATCGTGAGACAAAGGGAAATTGGTATCGTATGTAAGTGGTTCATTCGATCGCAAAGTAATCGTAGAAATATGTGGGAGACATATGAATTTCCACATTCCTCTATTGGTTATTGTTCGGAGAAGTGTCTCGATCAGAGTTTTGATTTAAAATAAAGAGAGAGATAATTAGAAAATAAAGATAGGATTTTAGCAAAGTTCTTTAGTGCAGAAATATGCATGATGTCATGATGATGCAATAAAGTAAAAGAATAAGCAATTTCTATTTTAGAGATTCCCGGGGTGCTACAAGAGACCACTCTCTAAAAAATGTGGTTGGTGACCTAAGAAAAGGCATTTCCACAAGAGCACAATTGAAGAGGTTCAGTGAACACCAAGCACACATCTCCATGATTGAACCAAAGAAAGTGTGGGAAGCTCTTGAAGATTCGGATTGGTTGGAAGCTATGCACAAAGAGCTCAACAACTTTGAGAGGAACAAAGTATGGAAGTTAGTTGGGAAGCCAAAGGATTGCCGCAATGTTATAAGCACGAAGTGGATATTCAAGAACAAGCAAGATGAGCATGGAATTATAGTAAGGAACAAGGCTAGATTGGTTGCACAAGGGTTCTCTCAAATTGAAGGCATTGACTATGGAGAGACATATGCACCCGTGGCTCGCCTTGAGTCCATCTATATCCTTCTTGCTTATGCGGCACATCATAACTTTAAGTTGCAACAAATGGATGTAGAAAGTGCATTTATTTATGGTCCATTAAATGAGTTGGTATATGTAAAGAAACCCCTGGGATTTGAGGATCCCAACTTTCCAAACCATGTCTACAAACTTGATAAGGCACTCTATGGGCTCAAGCAAGCCCCACACACGTGGTATGAGCACCTTAGAGAGTTGTTGTTTGACCGTGGGTT
Organism: Avena longiglumis; assembly: GCA_030063025.1. Taxonomy (NCBI): domain Eukaryota; kingdom Viridiplantae; phylum Streptophyta; class Magnoliopsida; order Poales; family Poaceae; genus Avena; species Avena longiglumis. Next base: position 417,390,153 of record CP125979.1, on the reverse strand, counting down.
TGAGGTTGGGAAAATCGATCCCACTCTTTTTACTAATAAGGTCAATGGGGAGCTTTTTGTATGCCAAATATATGTTGATGATATTATCTTTGGGTCATCTAACAAAGATTTTAATGATGAATTCTCAAAGCCTATGACTAGTAGGTTCCAGATGTCTTTGATGGGGGAGTTGATAGTATTTCTTGGTTTTGAGATCAAGCAAGTTAGAGGAGGGAAATTCTTCAACCAAGCCAAGTATACTCAAGATATGCTCAAGAGATTCAAAATGCAAGATTTAAATGGAGCTCCTACTCCCATGGCTACAAAGACTCATCTAGAACAAAATCCAAATGGTAAAGATGTGGATCAAAAGGTATACCGGTCTATGATTGGTTCTTTGCTTTACCTTTGTGCATCTAGACCCGATATTGTGTTGAGTGTAGGTGTGTGTGCAAGATATCAAGCGGCTCCTAAAGAAAGCCATTTAATGACGGTCAAGAGAATCTTTCGATATTTAGTTCATACCCCATTTTATGGTCTTTAGTATCCTCGAGGGTCAACATTTGCTCTTTGTGGATACACGGATTCGGATTGGGCGGGTGATAAGGATGATAGAAAATCAACACCCGGGGCTTGCCAATTCCTTGGTAGGTCCTTGGTATGTTGGTCTTCTAAGAAGCAAAATTGTATATCTCTCTCCACCGCCGAAGACGAATATGTGGCAGCTGCTAGTGCTTGCACCCAATTTCTATGTATGAGGCAAACTTTAAAGGAATACGGTGTCCATTGTGACAAAGTGCCTCTTCTATGTGACAATGAGAGTTCCATCAAGATTGCCTACAATCCGGTGGATCACACAAGGACAAAGAATATTGAGATTCGCCATCACTTCATTAGAGATCATGTTTCTTGAGGTGATATTGATCTATCATATGTGTCAACCAAAGACCAACTTGATGACATCTTCACGAAGCCACTTGATGAAGCAAGGTTTTGCTACTTGAGGAATGAACTAAATATCGTAGATTTAAGGAGATTGACTTGATTATCATGCATTCTCACCTATGACTTGACCCTATTTGGTTTAGGTGTAGGCATGGATATAGGGGAGTGTGGTCCTAATTGATTGGACTATCCCTCCCCCCATTATTCCCAAAGCAATCAAAATCATTCCTCTTAATATCATTTTGTGAGATATGAGCTTAAATGATGAGTTTCGGTAATGGACCCTATATATATATTCGTGGTGCCAAGCCGAGTATACTCAAATATGGTGGCCTAGGCCACCGCCCTCTCTCATTCGAGAGGTTGGTGCTTACTCATGTTTGTCATTTCCGAGTTGGGTTTGTTCCTTCGGTCATGCACTTTCATTTGGCTCTTCATTTGTTTTTATCATTTTTAGAGTGCATAGGTCCATATCAGTGTTACTCTCTTAACCCAAGCCTTTCTGTGGCATCCGGCTAAACCACTACTAGAAAATCGCTTGGTATTTTTGATTTGCGCATCATCATGACATCATCATGCATCTCTTTGACTAAAACTATTTTGCTAAAACCTACTTTTGCTTTCTACAAAGATCCCCCTCTATTTCAAAATAATCCCCGGACCCTTCCGGATATTTTATTTGTCTAAAAATAAACTGCACAAGTCTTTTAAACAATACATAAAATTTATATTAATTTTAGGGGGCAGCCGTACCGGGCCGATCCGACCCAGTCGGCCACCCCCAGTACAAATCCCAGCTACCCCAACTCTTTTTCTTACCCTATCCTAGCCTACCCAGTCCCCAGCCACATCACCCCGACCATTCACCTCGCGCCACCTCACCACCCCCTTCCCCCTATCCTATCCCACGCTGCCACCTCATCCCCACTCCCTCCCTCTCCCCACAGCCCCACTCCCTCACACACACCACAGCACACACACACACAAGCACACACGCCCAACACGCTGCCACCCCTGAGACCCGACCCCGAACCCCTCGAACCCCAAGCTCGCCAAACCTCCATGTGTGCTTCCCTTCCCGAGCCCTATTTTATAAAATGAAATATAAACTTGTTGCATATTAAATTATCATGCTTGCACGCATATCATGTGGGTTTGGGGGCATTATGCCGAGTCACCTTATAATTAAATATGGGGCCCATATGCGGGCAAATCTAGTCTAATATCGGCCCCATTTAAATTTGTGCATCGAACCGGTACTATCTTTTGCCATGTTTAGACAACATTTAAATTGCGGGGTAGCTAAATAACATGAACCACCTAAATATTTGTAGGGACCCTGGTTCCACTTAATATTTCCCAATTGCATCGCACCTTGCCATGTCATACATCATACATGCATCATGCCCGATTTTCTACCGTAGTATTAAATAGTGCATCCGGTGTTTATTCTAGTGTTTTGCTTCTTCGCGGATAAGGCCGTTGAGTTGATGTGAGCTTCGCCCCGATCTTCGGATGAACCCTCGGCAATGTTTTCAGGCGAGCATATCCCCCTTTCTACCTATCTTACTTTTATAGTATTTATTCCCTCCTGTTGATCTATTGCTATCTGTGTTGCGATGCGCTAGTTTTCGTACCCGTGATATCCCTTGCAGCCTTATATTGCCTTGGACACATCCTATTACCTGTTGTTTGGTAGATAGTTGGACTTGCGCGTCGTAGTCGCTTGCTCAAGTGCTGTTGCGTGTCGTCTAGTACCACAGTTGTTGGAGTGTTGCCGCATGTTTAAGGTTGGAGATGATCATGGCTTTCATTATCGTTTACTTTAATTACTGTTTAACAACTAAAATTGAAGTAGGTAAGCAGAGGCACAGGTGGGCAATAGATGTTATTTGGTTGTTAACCGTCCACTTGTGTCCGTGGGACCCCGAGTACTTGATACTGTTCCTTCAATATTCGCTATCCACATCCGGAGGATTATGGGACCCCAGGCAGATCTTGATTCATTCTTATTTCTTGGGGCCACAAATTAGTTTGAGGTTTTATTTACTATCCTGTACTTATGCCATGCCTTATCGCTTTATTTATGATTGTGCGAGGAGCACTGTCATGTTAGGATCGGGACACGTTTTGGTATCGACAAGCCAGTCACACTTAGGTTCCCGGTTTCTGACCGTCCACCCAAACCTTGGGTCCGTCGAGTCGCCTAACTTCGCTATGGTGTACTCAATGGGGTGGCCCCAAATATTTCTGAATCTGTGATTGCTTTGTCGTGAAAGCCTCGTTGGGTTTTGATTTGGTTTTTCCGAGGTTGATCGAGTGTGTTGCTATTTGTGCACCCTAGGTAAAACTTCAAAGCCGTGTCCGCGGTTATGGACGACTTGGAGCACAGTATATCGATCATAGACAACTATAACTAAAGTAGTGCTATAAATTTGACTTTATAATGACTAGTAATCAGCTTCACTATAATGGAATGGCTAAATAAAATTGCCAACAATTGCTTGTTTGGGTTGTCGCTCGCTACCATTGTACCTGACTAGTAAGTATTGCAACTACAACGGAATGGATAAATAAAAGTACCAACAACTGCTGGGTTTTGGGATATCTCATGCTATTTGTATCTGACTAGTAATTGTCGCAACTACAACGGAATGGTTAACTAAAAGTGCCCACTGCTTATTATATCAGGATGACTATCTATACCTGACTAGTAATTGCTGCAACGATAACTGAATAAATAAAACTGCCAACTGTGTGAGTTCCTCGGTTGACTTCCTCGTTTGGTCTCGAGGGGGAAATACCAGGATGGGTATGTTTGGTGGTAGCATCAGGTTGGTTCCGAATAGGTCTTTCTTATCCCTCTCTGATAGCCGACCGTTATATCGAGTCTCTATAGGGTGTTTAGTGCATGCTGCGCTGCCGCTTCAGTCCACCATACCTATGTAGGCGAGGACCGCCGAAATCTAGCCTCGCCGTGTCTTGGCCTCGATCTTGACCGCTCTCTTTTTCCTTTGCCCTTTGTCGGCACCCTTTTGTTTAAGCAGGTTTTGAGATCGGCGTCGTTAGCGAGTTACCCTTCGGCTTGGCCTGGGGGTTATGGACACCATTGGTTATTCTTCGGGCTCTTAGCCCCATTTGCATCTTGTCCGTAGCTGGACGCTCTATCGTTTTCAAGGTGATTTGGATCTTTGTTAGAATCGTATTCTTGACTCGTGGAGTGTTGTATATATATCTGCTACGTGGGTCCCATCGAGGACTGTTGTGTAATGTTATTACTTCGCTTTCCACCCGCGCAAGTGCTGGTACACCTTTGAATCGTTTCTATGCGGGTTTGGCGGGAAGCGCTGAAACTTGCATAGGGCCGATTCTGAGGGTGTTACAGAGTGGTATCAGAGCTCAGCAGTTACGATACCCCACAAGTCCAGCCGGTAGGATAACCTAGCTAACGGCCGAAGTAGAGTGTCAAAACTATTTTTCAAAAATCGGTTGGATAGTTCTGATTAGGTCTGATTTTTATTCCTTACCCCTCTGCTGCTCTCCTCTCACCTCTGCGTGTTTTGAATCCGCTCTCTTCTCTCTCTTTGAGTCCAGGATTTCTCGTGGTTGGGTTCCGTCGTACCTTCAGGGTTTCGCTCCCTCCTCTGATAACGGTGTTGCTACATCTGGTCTTCATGCTATCCGAGGAATCCTTCGTCTGATGGACTTCTCTTTGATCCTCCTCGTGCCTTACGGTGTTTTCCGACGTTACGACATCATCTACGCTAGATCCGATGCAGAGTCTGCATCACTCCTTTGTTTCCGAACCTCGCTTGTCGAGATCTACAATCTGAATTCCGAGACTTGGTTGCATAATTTCCTATTCATGTGCAGGGTAATGCTTTGGGTGCGCGATGGACTGATCACCATCCGACTACTCTTATCATTCGCTCTTGCACCTTGAATGGTGAATCATTGCAGTTATACTCCTTCCGCGGAAGTTAGAGTTGGCCTTACCCTTTTGAGACCTTTACCTTCGTCGTTGTCTCTCCGGAGTGTTCTCTTGACGGACGTGAACAACGACCTCTTGTTAGTGGTGTCGCGAGGATCTACACGAAGCGCGAAGGATCAGATCGTCGGCCTTCTTCCCCCTACCATGAGGTGGATCTCGAGGGCGAGATCCATTGTTAGTGGTGTCGAATTGTGGCATCCCGCTAAAACCACTACTAGAAAATCGCTTGGTATTTTTGATTTGCGCATCATCATGACATCATCATGCATCTCTTTGACTAAAACTATTTTGCTAAAACCTACTTTTGCTTTCTACAAAGATCCCCCTCTATTTCAAAATAATCCCCGGACCCTTCCGGATATTTTATTTGTCTAAAAATAAACTGCACAAGTCTTTTAGACAATACATAAAATTTATATTAATTTTAGGGGGCAGCCGTACCGGGCCGATCCGACCCAGTCGGCCACCCCCAGTACAAATCCCAGCTACCCCAACTCTTTTTCTTACCCTAGCCTAGCCTACCCAGTCCCCAGCCACATCACCCCGACCATTCACCTCGCGCCACCTCACCACCCCCTTCCCCCTATCCTATCCCACGCTGCCACCTCATCCCCACTCCCTCCCTCTCCCCACAGCCCCACTCCCTCACACACACCACAACACACACACACACGCACACACGCCCAACACGCTGCCACCCCTGAGACCCGACCCCGAACTCCTCGAACCCCAAGCTCGCCAAACCTCCATGTGTGCTTACCTTCCCGAGCCCTATTTTATAAAATGAAATATAAACTTGTTGCATATTAAATTATCATGCTTGCACGCATATCATGTGGGTTTGGGGGCATTATGCCGAGTCACCTTATAATTAAATATGGGGCCCATATGCGGGCAAATCTAGTCTAATATCGGCCCCATTTAAATTTGTGCATCAAACCGGTACTATCTTTTGCCATGTTCAGACAACATTTAAATTGCGGGGTAGCTAAATAACATGAACCACCTAAATATTTGTTGGGACCCTGGTTCCACTTAATATTTCCCAATTGCATCGCACTTTGCCATGTCATACATCATACATGCATGATGCCCGATTTTCTACCGTAGTATTAAATAGTGCATCCGGTGTTTATTCTAGTGTTTTGCTTCTTCACAGATAAGGCCGTTGAGTTGATGTGAGCTTCGCCCCGATCTTCGGATGAACCCTCGGCAATGTTTTCAGGCGAGCATCTCCCCCTTTCTACCTATCTTACTTTTATAGTATTTATTCCCTCCTATTGATCTATTGCTATCTGTGTTGCGATGCGCTAGTTTTCGTACCCGTGATATCCCTTGCAGCCTTATATTGCCTTGGACACATCCTATTACCTGTTGTTTGGTAGATAGTTGGACCTGCGCGTCGTAGTCGCTTGCTCAAGTGCTGTTGCGTGTCGTCCAGTACAACAGTTGTTGGAGTGTTGCCGCATGTTTAAGGTTGGAAATGATCATGGCTTTCATTATCGTTTACTTTAATTACTGTTTAACAACTAAAATTGAAGTAGGTAAGCAGAGGCACAGGTGGGCAATAGATGTTATTTGGTTGTTAACCGTCCACTTGTGTCCCGTAGGACCCCGAGTACTTGATACATGTTCCTTGAATATTCGCGCTATCCACATCCGGGAGGATTATGGGACCCCCCTAAGCCAGAGCTTGATTCATTTTTATTTCTTGGGGTCACAAACTAGTTTGAGGTTTTATTTACTATCCTGTACTTATGCCATGCCTTACTGCTTTATTTACGATTGTGAGAGGAACACCTGTACTGTTTAGGATCGGGACACGTTTTCGCGGTATCGACAAGCCCAGTCACACTTTCGGGTTCCCAGTCGTTTACAGCCGTCCACCCAAACCTTGGGTCCGTCTCGGAGTCAGCTAACTTCGTTGCGGGTGTACTCAATGGGGTGGCCCCCTGAAATATTTCTGAATCCTGTGATTGCTTTGTCGTGAAAGCCTCGTTGGGTTTTGATTTGGTTTTTCCGAGGTTGATCGAGTGTGTGTTGCTATTTGTGCACCCCTGCAGGGTAAAACTTTCTGAAAGCCGTGTCCGCGGTTATGGACGACTTGGAGCACAGTATCTCGATCATAGACAACTATAACTAAAGTAGTGCTATAAATTTGACTTTATAATGACTAGTAATCAGCTTCACTATAATGGAATGGCTAAATAAAATTGCCAACAATTGCTTGTTTGGGTTGTCGCTCGCTACCATTGTACCTGACTAGTAAGTATTGCAACTACAACGGAATGGCTAAATAAAAGTACCAACAACTGCTGGGTTTTGGGATATCTCATGCTATTTGTATCTGACTAGTAAGTGCCGCAACTACAACGGAATGGTTAACTAAAAGTGCCCACTGCTTATTATATCAGGATGACTATCTATACCTGACTAGTAATTGCTGCAACGATAACTGAATAAATAAAACTGCCAACTGTGTGAGTTCCTCGGTTGACTTCCTCGTTTGGTCTCGAGGGGGAAATACCAGGATGGGTATGTTTGGTGGTAGCATCAGGTTGGTTCCGAATAGGTCTTTCTTATCCCTCTCTGATAGCCGACCGTTATATTGAGTCTCTATAGGGTGTTTAGTGCATGATGCGCTGCCGCTTCAGTCCACCATACCTATGTAGGCGAGGACCGCCGAATTCTAGCCTCGTCGTGTACTGGCCTCAGTACTGACCGCTCTCTCTTTTTCCTTTGCCCTTTGTCGGCACCCCTTTTGTTTAAGCAGGTTTTGAGATCGACGTCGTTAGCAGAGTTACCCTTCCGGCTTGGCACGGCAGGTTATGGACGCCATTGGTTATTCTTCAGGGCTCTTAGCCCCATTTGCATCTTGTCCGTAGCTGGACGCTCTATCGTTTTCAAGGTGATTTGGATCTTTGTTCTGTATATCTGTATTCTTGACTCGTGGAGTCGTGTTGTATATATATCTGTTCTGTGGGTCCCATCGAGGACTGTTGTGTAATGTTATTACTTCATTTTCCACCCGCACGCAAGTGCCTGGTGGGCACCTTTGAATCGTTTCTATGCGGGTTTGGCGGGAAGCGCTGAAACTTGCATAGGGCCGATTCTGAGGGTGTTACACTTTCTTATCCCTTGGCAAAACTCATCTACTCTGCACAAGAACCTTCCACTTTATATACCTGGCTCTTTGTTCTGGTGGTTACGGTACTTCCTGTGCTAACCCGTGGTACTACCGCCAAACGATACTACCGTGAAAAGCTAGTGGTACTACCACTCCGGGGTCAGTTTCTAGGACGTTTTGTGGAAACTTCCTAGGTGCGGTACTACCGGTAGTTTTATACGGTATTGCCGCTTAGCGGTACTACCGCGAGTTCCCCCGGTACTACCACTCTGCGTCTCGGTTAAGATTGGAGACGCGTGGAGGGGCACCTCTCAGTGCCTCATTATTCCCCGTTTCCACTCCTAACCACCGCCGCCGCCGGATCCCCACCCCCTCCTCCTTTCCCCGGATCCACACCGGATCCGACCTCCTCGCGGGCTCCTCCTCATTCTCCACCGCCATGGACACCGGTACTACCGCCCTCCTCTTCCTCTCACATGTTTTCTCCATTGAATCTAGGGTAACTTTGATTCTTGGCCAAAACAAGTGTTTTTGAGGTTGTACCATGTGCTTGCTACCTGATATTACTCCTAGTGCGATGGCATTCTTGTTTTGTGTAAATCTTACTGCCCGTACATGGATCGATAATCCCAGATCTGCACTGTGGTCGCATGACCGGTAGTACCAGAAATATTTTCCGGTACTACCGCCCATGAGATTCGGTACTACCGCCCAATACTGACAGCAAAATTTCCTCTAAACTTGAGTTCCGTCGTCTGTTTGTCTCGGGTTCTTGTTCCCTTCTACCCCTATGCTATCTCCCTCGTTCTTTCACAGGTGCAGGGGGTTCCCGGGGTTGACGCAAACGCTCCAAAGCTCATCATGAGATTGAGGACTATGAGTCAGAGTCAGATTCCGCGGCTGAGACTGAGTCACAAGAAGAGATCATGCCTCAACCTAGCACCCGTCTCAAGCTGAAAACCACTCGTGTTCGATGTGGTGGAGGAGTTAAGCAAAGTGCTGGCCGTGGTAAGGCTCCTCCTCCTCCTCCCTTAGGTCATCGCAAGAGTCAAAGTTCAGGGCCATCTGGGCCAAAGCTTCTATCTGATTTGTGTGAGGTTGACTTTCATGAACTAAGGTCTGTCAATCCATATGTTGTTGCTCGCTCTCATGCTCGGAAAGATAGCCTCTTATATATGGATTTCCAAGAGCGTGTGTTCCATGAGATACTCATGAAGGATGATAAGCTTGTGGTCCCTTAGAAGTGGATCGAGATGAATCATGTGAAGAAGAACCCGCAGTATTTTGGTGAAGCCCTTGAGATTTGCACAAACATTGGCTTGCTTCCCATTATGCAGTTTTGGTGCAAATATGACCCAATGATCATTACTCAGTTTTATGCAACCGTTAAATTTTCCAAGAACCAGGCTCGGACTCTCACCTGGATAACCGAGGTCGTTGTCAAGCAAGCAACCTTGGCCGAGTTTGCGGCTATTCTTGGGTACAAGGACCATGGCAAGGACACTCCTGTTGGCTTTCGGTGTCACAATAATGATCGCCCCATTAAGAAGGATGTACTTGCTCCACTGTACATCCGGGGGCGCGATATTCCTGGAAATATCAAAGGACTTCTCCCCACATATGACATCATGCACCGTATTTTCTGTGAGACTGTTGCTCCCCGAGCTGGCAATGTTGATGAGATGCATGCCTTCATGGTGGATACCATGATCACCACCTTTCACCACTGTGATTCCGGCCAACCAATGGATGTGATGGATGTCATTTGGAATGAGATGGTATGTGCCACCTACACTCGGAGGGTGCCTCCTTTTTCTTCCTATATCATTGCTCTCATTCTTAGCAAGTGCCCATTGATTGCCCGTGATATTTCTTCTCAACTCCTTGTCACTCAGCGGCACAAGAATCTATTGATCAAGACCCATCTCAAACCTCGCAATGCGGATGGTCGAATTGTTGATGAGGATGGGAACCCTGTTGAGGAGGGGTCCGGTGATGACGATGATGCCCAGCAGGATGCTGACTTTGTGGTCTCACGCCGCAAGCATGCTCAACCATCTTGGGCCAAGAGGATTGAGGCCAAGCTCAAGAAAATCTTTTGCTTCCAAGCTGACAATCAGAAGCGCATGTATGAGGCTCATGTCTATGCCAAGAAATCCTATGCTCGTCAGAAGGAAATGATGGAGGATCAAGGTTTGACCGTCTCCAAGGGCTCTGAGAACAACATCACCCCCCGAAGACCAATGGATCTCCAAGCACAGCCACTGGGATGATGATGCCACCTCCTCCTTCCGTTCCCCGCCAACTCATGATGATGCCTGGGATGCCTGGGAAGATGACGACGAGTGATCCCCGGGACGTTAGTGTTGCTCTTGTCCCTTTTGGGTGTCTTGATGCCAAAGGGGGAGAAGTTGCACATTAGGCATGCGAGATATGTTGGAATTATGCCCTAGAGGCAATAATAAAGATGTTATTATTATAATTCTTGTTCATGATAAAGTTTATATTCCATGCTAGAATTGTATTAAGCGGAAACTTTGATACTTGTGTGGTTTATGAACAACACCGTGTCCCTAGTACGCCTCTATGGACTAGCTCATTGATTAATGATGGTTAAGGTTTCCTAACCATAGACATGAGTTGTAGATTAATAATGAGATCATGTCATTAGGAGAATGATATGATGGACAGACCCAAATTAAGCAGAGCAATTACATCGTGTCATCGTGTTCATCTTTGCGAAGCTTTTTCCTATGTCAAGTATTATATTCCTTAGACCATGAGATAATACAACTCCCTGGTATCGGAAGAAAGCTTTGAGGTCATCAAACGTCATCCTATGTGAGGGTGATCAAAAAGGTGTCTCTCAGGTGATCGGAAAGTACTTGTTGGGTTGTATGTATCGAGATGGAATTTGTCCCTCCCGAGTCAGAGAGATATACTTCGGTCCCACTCGGTAATCGATATCAACACCGCTTGCAAGCACATGGTTAAGGAGTTAATCACAAAGTGATATCGGATTACGGAACGAGTAAAGTACTTGTTGTGAACGATATTGAACTAGGTATGCCGATACCAACGATCGAATCTCGGGCAAGTAAAATATCGCGTGACGAAGGGAATACATATATGGGATTAATTGAATCCTGGCATCTTGGTTCATCTGATATGATCATCGATGAATATGTGGGATTCAATATGGGTTTCCAGATCCCACTATTGATTATTGATAGAAGATCATGTTTGCATATTCTCGAACCCGTAGGGTCACACACTTAACGTGCATCGACGCTAGGATAGAATGGATAATTGGTTTATGAGTTTTTTGTTCGGAGTATCAGATGAGATCCAGGACATCACGAGATGTTCTGGAATGGTTCGGAGAATAAGATTCATATAAAGGAAAGCAGTTTTTGGATTTCGGAATCGTTTCGGAGTTTATCGGTATTGTACCAGAAGGTTCTAGAAGGTTCCGGAGTGGGGCCAACATGGGCCCACTTGTCGGAGGCCTGCTTGGGCCTAAGGGGAAGTGCCCTGGACACTTTGGGCCAGGGGCACAAGGCCCCTAAGGCCCAGCCGGCCAGCCCTGGGGAAACCCTAAGGGAACCTTCTAGAAGAAGGGGGGATGACTTTCCCCCCAATCCACCCCTTGGGCCGCCGCCCAAGGGCTTGGAGGAGGGGTCAAGGGGGCCGGTCAACCCCCTATATAAGGAGGGCAGGGGCACACCCTCCCCAACTCCTCTAACCCTAGCCGCCGTCTAACTGCTGCCCCTCCACGTCTCTCTCTCTCTCTCCCGACTGCGCGTAGGCGAAGCCCTGCCGCAGAAACTCTCCACCATAAGCACCACGCCGTCGTGCTGCAGATCCAATCTATCTCTCCATTGCTGAACCAAGGAAGGAGGAGACATCGCTACACCGTACGTGTGCATCTCTCGGAGGCGCCACCACTTGCGGCGTAGGATCGGATCAGATCACGAGGAGGAGACGGCGAGTACGACTACGTCAACCACGTTCTGTTGAACGTTTCCGCTGTGCGATTTCTCAAGGATATGAAGATATCATCAATCTCTCTCGTTGATTACATCTCCTAGATTAGATCTTGGCTTTCTTGTTCGCATCCGTAGGAATTTTTTTGATTTACTATGCTGTGAAACCCTTTAGTGGTATCAGAGCTAGATCTATGCGTAGATGTGTTTCACGAGTAGAATGCAACATGCTTGTTGCGGGCGTTGATGTTTTCTGTTGCAAACCTCTTGTTGTGTATTTCTTATGGCGCGACATAGTGAGATCGAAGCGGTCCAGGCCAACTTTACACGACCTTATTCGCGAGACCGGCTCCGCACTTGACGTGTGGCTTGTTCCACACATGCGGCTAGTGGATGCCAGTTTCTCTCACTATAGTAGTCATGGGATTTACAACGGATGTTAGCAACCATAATATCACCATTGTGGATTTCCGTAGATAAGAATCGTTCTTAGCTTGTTACTCCCATAAGCCACATAAAACATGCAACAACAAAGTAGAGGTGTCTAACTTGTTTTTGCAGGGAGTGTTTTGTGATATGGTATGGTCCAAGACATGATGTGTATGAATTGATATGTATGCAATGATCATGTTTTGTAATATTTCACGACTTGCATGTCGATGAGTTCACAACCAGCAGGAGCCGTATAGTTTTATTTATCATTGTGTGTGACCTGCGTGTCAACTAATTATACGCCATGTAATAGCTTTACTTTATCGCTAAGTAGTTAGAAATAGTTGTAGTTGCTATTTGTGGTGGAGGAAATCATGGTGGAGTGATGGAGATCATGCTGGCACGCACAAGATGGAGATCATTGAGTGGAGATTGGCTATACCATGTCACATAAAATTATATGCATGTGGTGTTTATCCTTTTATGTAACTTATTATGCTTAGATCACGACAGTAGCATTATAAGATGATTCCTCACTTAAAGATCAAGATAAAATTGTGTTCTCCTCATGTATGCACCGTTGTGAAAGTTCGTCGTGTTCAAGCACCTCGTGATGATTGGGTGCTATAAACTCTATGTTCACATACAACGGGTGCAAGCCAGTTTTGCACACGCGGAAATACTAGGGTTTGACTTGACGAGCCTAGCATGTACAGACATGGCCTCAGAACACATGAACCGAAAGGTTAAACATGAGTCATATGAATGATACGATCGACACTTTGTTGTCCACCATTGAAACAACATCTCTTCTCGTGAAGATCAGATTAGGTGTGGTGAATTTGGATCGTGTTCACTAAACAACTTGAGGGATGTTGAATTTAGTGGGAGTTCATCTAGTAATTTTATTAAGTTGAACTAGTTATCATGAACATAGTCTAAATTGTATTTGCAAATTTTGTAGATCAAATGGCTAAGTCCAACTTCAACTTCAACGTTTTTTCTGAGGAAGAAAAGCTTAAGAACAATGGGTCTAACTTCATCAACTGGTTACGCAATCTGAGAATCATTCTCGCTGGCGGACAAAAGGACTATGTACTTGATAAAGCGCTAGGTGACGCCCCTGCTACTGATGCGCTGGCTGATGAAAAAGCTGTTTATCAGCCACGCAAAGATGATTATGGAGTGATTAAGAGTACCATGTTGTTTGCTATGGAACCGGAACTTCAAAATCGTTTTGAGGAGTTTGCCGAGCCCTTTTGTTTCAGACTCAGGCCCGTTCTGAGAGATATGAGATCTCTGAGAAGTTCTTTAACTGCAAGATGGAGGAAGGGAGTTCCGTTAGTAAGCACGCCATTAAGATGCCGGGCTACACTCAACGTCTTGAGCAACTGGACTGCAAGATTCCAGAAGAGCTCAAGATTGACAGAGTTCTGCAATCACTCCCTCCTAGCTACAAAGGTTTTGTAGTTACTCACAATCAAATTGGTTCCACTGATACGATCACTGAGCACTTCGCTAAGCTGAAAGCTGCGGAGGTGGATATCAAGAAAGATAATCATGTGTTGATGGTCAACAAGACCATTAGCTTTAAGAAAGCTAAGGGTTCAAAGAAATCCTTCAATAAAGGCAGCGGCAAGCGCGTTGCCCCTGCTGAGAAGAAGCTCAAGTCTGGACCTAAGCCGGACACTGAGGGCTTCTATTGCAAGGACAAGGGTCACTAGAATCGCAACTGTCCGAAGTACTTAGCGGACAAGAAGGCTGGCACCATTAAAGGTATATTTGATATACATGTTATTGATGTTTACCTTACTAGCGCTCGTTGTAGTGCCTGGGTATATGATACTGGTTCAGTTGCTAGTATTTTTAACTCGAAACAGGAGCTACGGAATAGACGGCGGCTAGCAAGGGATGAGGTGACGATGCACGTGGTAATGGATCAAAAGTTGATGTGATGGCCGTCGGCACGCTCTCCTTAGTTTTACCTTCGGGATTAGTTTTAAACCTTAATAAGTGTTATTATGTGCCTGCGTTGAGCATGAACATTATATCTGGATCGTGTTTATTGCAAGACGGTTATTCATTTAAATAAGAGAATAATGGTTGTTCTATTTATATGAATAACATCTTTTATGGTCATGCACCTGTTGTGAATGGTTTATTTCTTCTGAATCTCGAAAGCAATGAAACGCACATCCATAACATTGAGGCTAAGAGATGAAAACTAGATAGTGATAATCCAACTTATTTGTGGCACTCTGAAAGGATAGAGATGTCGCCTAGAGGGGGGTGAATAGGCAATTTCAAAACTATTACGGTTTTGGCTTGATACAATGCGGAATTAAACTTACGTTTATTTTACAAGCACAAAACCTAAATACACTAGGCTCAACTAAGTGCACCAACAACAAATTAAGCTAAGCAACATAGCACAAGATAAATATACCACAAGTGATAAGCAAGATATAAGTGCTTCAAGCTCGATGCCTATCACAAGGAAAGTAAGCTCGGATATAGAGATAACCGAGGCACGCGGAGACAAAGATGTATTCCCGTGTTCACCACCTTTGGGAAGGGGGCTACGTCACGTTGGAGAGGTGTGAGGTTCCACGAAGGATTCCTCACGTGCCACAAAGGCTCACCTTCTTCTCCGAGTCTATCCCACGAAGGAATAGGCCCTTTCCTTATGGCTAGCTTTTCCTCCACTCCGGATATGGCAAGCTCCACAACCACTTCACAAGCTCCATGAAGGAGAAGCCCGGGTCTCTTCACAATCTTCCACGAAGAGAACACCGCGGCACCAACCGCCAAGCCAACTAGGAGGTCACCCTCC
The DNA here is from genome assembly GCA_030063025.1 of Avena longiglumis. Taxonomy (NCBI): domain Eukaryota; kingdom Viridiplantae; phylum Streptophyta; class Magnoliopsida; order Poales; family Poaceae; genus Avena; species Avena longiglumis. The sequence continues at coordinate 417,374,860 of CP125979.1, read as the reverse complement.
AAGAGTAACAAGCTCACGGTCTCTCACTCGAACAAATCGTAATGGAGAGCTCAACACTTATGCAAGAATGCAAAGCAAGACACCAAGGGTGCTCAAATCCTTCACTCTCAAATACCACCAAAGCAACAAGTGCTAGGGAGGAATTAGAGAGGAAGAACAATGGTGGAAGTTAACAAATGACTCCAAGATCTAGATCCAATGGGTTCCCCTCACTTAGAGGAGGAATTGGTTGGTGGGGATTGTAGATATAGATCTCCTCTTCCAAAGCCCTCAAAAAGATGCAAGAATCATAGGAGGGAAGGGGGAGGAAGCAAGCTCAAGAGGTTCAACAATGGAGGTCAATTTCGTGGTAAAGAACCCCCTAAAACGTTGGGGGAAGAACCCCCTTTTATAGTGGAAAGCAAATATGGCCGTTGGAAGAAATCTGTGCAAACTCGGTTGAAAGTTCGGTTGGACCGGCTCCAGAACCGGACGGTCCGGTTCTAGGACCGGAAAACCGAACTTAAACCGAAATTAGGTTCAGTACACAGTCTCGGATAGACTCGGTATAGCAAAACCGAAAATCCTGGTTTCAGATCCGGTTTTCCGGTCCTGGCACCGGACCACCCGGTCTGGGAGCCGGTTGAACCGAATCCACAACCGGGATGAAACAGGCTTCACGAAAAACGCAATAACTTTTGCATCCAGACTCCGATTTCGATGATTTTGGGCTTATTTTGACGAGGACAACAAGATCTACAAGATTGTGCAGAGAAACATCATAGCCCAAAAAGGAAAATAGAACCAAATTAAGAAAGTTAAGAAGCCTCCCTAAATAAGAACCAATAAAACCTTCAAACTCGAAAACGCCATAGAAGATGCTTACGAATTCCGTTTTCGATGAACTTGGGATTGTTGAAGATCTATCAACAAGCTCAAGAACCTAACATGGATAAACACCAAGAAGCAACAAAATAGGAAGATGCAAAGTATGCAAAGTATTAAGCTCCCTATGACGATGTGATCAAGTTACACAACCGAAAGCCCCTCTTGATAGTGCGGCTATCTATCCTATAACCCGGTCTCCCAACAACCACCTTGAGACCGGTAAAAGGAAAACCTAGCAAGGCTATACCTTTGCCTTGTGCATCCTGCTTGATCTTGATGACAACGCTTCAAGCTCCACCCAAGCCGGAATGCAACACTTGATCATTGTTGCTCCGTGAAGACTTCTAATTTGGTCCCCATACACCACTATGGGATAGCTTCATTAATAAATGTCTTCACAAGTCCATTATCACCAATATGGACGGCAAGCTTCAAGCAAATGATCTTCTCGAGATGCTTATCTTGAACTTTCCCTTCTCAACCTTGATGACGATCACCACTTGATGTCATCCTCTCATGGGCTATATAATATCTTCATTTTTTAAGCATGCCCATGGAAAGATACATGTCCCATATAGAAAACACAAAGTCAAATATATAATGGGTTAGTTCATGATGCATAATTGACAAGGCTTACCATACCACAAGACCATGTGGTACATTCTTTATGCTTCACGTGTTGACCAACTTGAAATCACTCTTCACTCTTTTTATTGGTCAACCAAGTATCTTCTCGTGCTCCATATAATATCTTGAGGTACATAAGGAACTCTTCATTTGATTACATTCTCTAAATCTTAGTCAACCATAGATCAACTAATGAGGCTATCATGACACCGACTTAGAGCCATATCTTGATTTCTTCTATTGAGATCACACTCTCAAGATCTTGATCATATCATATTCTTCTCTTCAACTCGATGATTTTGATGCCAATACTCAAGGTATATCTTTATCTTCATGGCATCCATACTTGAATCCAACACATGGACTACACGCATGACCTATGGAATATACCTTCATATAAAACTCAGTGAAAACATTAGTCCATAGGGATTGTCATTAATCACCAAAACCACACATAGGGGCAATTACCCTTTCAATCTCCCCCATTTTGGTAATTGATGACAATAACAACAAGAGGGTTTATATATTGAATATTAGAAACAAGTACGCAACTTATCCAAGAATAATTTGTATACAAGAGGTTGTATTTGATATGGTTAAGTAACACAAAGATACTATCCCATATCAAAATCGATTCTACTCACATAAACTACAACTAATGCAAGATATGTGAGTAGAACCAACATATATAGAGCAAACTCCCCCACAATATATGCACGTTTGATGATCTTGAATTTCATTGCATACATTGTCAAGCATAACCTTTGGGAGAGTTTCCACTATATATACAACCATGCAAAACATAATAAAGATGAAATGCATGAAAGGCAAACACTTAAGAACAAACCAATCTTAAGTACAAAACCATTTCCCTTAAAACCCTCTAAACTTCTCCCCCATTGACAACAAGTGCCAAAATGGATAACAAGGTTAGAAGGAAAATATAGTATGAGTTCCTACACAAGGTGTGCATTACTCGTAATATGAGTGAAATCACATGCACATATCCAATGACGAACACTTGGAGGAAATCAAACTATATTGAGGATCAAGGATTGCTAAAAGGATAACAAGGTGAAGGAACTTCAACGGATGAAGCAAGCAATCAAAAGATCCAAATAATAAAATGGACAAATAGTGCTCTAAGTGAAATAAGGAAGCTCCCCAAGGTTCGTGCATAAATTAGTTGTTTCATTTGAATACAATATGCACAAACATGAAATCCTCACTCCCTCTATATTATTTAGAACACAACCAAGATACAAGGGTTAGATATAAACCAATACACTTGTCAAGACAAGCTTAAGTCCAAAAGAAACCAAATATGAGATATGAGTGTGTGAGTATGCAATAAAACTAAACCAAGCACTCATAAATCAAGACCTTACCAAAACCATTAAAAATCAAGAGGATAAGAGTGATGGTCGGAAAAGAGCGAGCATATCAAGGCGAGAGATTAACACTCTCGTGTATATAATTTTCTAAGGGAAAAAACATGAGAATAATCCACAAAGAAACATCCACACATAAGAGGGTAATAAAAAGAATACATGATATCCAAGCGGAAGTCATAAGATATACCAAAAAGGATATTTTGCTTAAGTGCATATATAGCCCATGGCTCTATCTTATCTTATGGTATATTAATGAACTTCACCAAAGAAAAACAAAAAATCTCAAAACCATCACAACTAACACTAAGGTAACTAATGCTATTTGGGATACTTTGAGAAAGGCAACAAGTATCAAAAGGAATGATTCAAAGCAATTTCAACAATATTGCACATGAGAGTACCTTGAGGAGTTGATATGCAATAAATTACTAGAAGGCATATTTGGAATTGGTGAATCATGAAAATGATTTTATAAACTCCCCATTATATGCATCATCTCAAATTACTCAAATAAGCAATAAGGAGACAAAGTCTTTCAAAGATAATTGCAAGAATCGAACATTTACAAACAAATAAATTCATGCCAAGATGCAACCTACAAGAGATTGGATGGAAGAATAGTATGCATGAATAAGATACTTGTTACCGAGATAGCAATGGTATGATGTAGTAGATAAGAATTTTTAGATCATCCTAGCTTGGATCCAATTATCATGTGGTGACAACACTTTCCTTATAGACGAGACAAGCATCCATTGCATCTTCAATGTACCTAAAACAACATTCAAGTACATTTTGGTCCCCAAACTTATTGGGTCGAAAATGGTTAGAATAACCACAACCATACTCCATAAAAATATGTGCATATTTAGAGATGAAATTTGAATTTCATGCATATCTTAGCCGTTTAAGGATTTGATGGAGTATACCCTATATATTGGATCAAAGAAAGCAAAACATGATATAAGATATACATTTAGTAAACATGCATGCGCGATACTTTCAAGATCCAATGAAGATATACTTTGGAAAAATCACCAAAAATATTCAAGAAGGCATACAAGGTGTGACAAAACACATTTGTTGTCCAAACTATATCAAAGAATCAAATCAACACAAGATTTGTTCAACAAAGTTCAACAAATGAACCGAGCAAAAACTATTAAGCATGAAAGATGAAATAAGAACACAGATGATCAAATATTTATCTCATTCAAGAAAATAAAATAGAGAATAAAGAATGAGATAACAAACTCCCAAAAGAGCAAGGTTTCAACAAATAAACTAAACCCTTAACACTTTTCACAATGGCACAAGGTTCCGAGAAGAAAAGGTTTGTCTTCCACTAAAACACATTGGAAAATGATCAAACACATCATCAAAGAGATGTTCAAAAGCCAAGGAAGACAATGGGAGCCACACCAAAATTTTGGAAAGAAAGTAAGGCAATAAGAGGTTAACTCCAAAGTTAAGATGATCCACAAATGCTACCACACACAAGTATATCAATTGTCGAAGACAATGAGTGTATTGGAATAGATTTCCGGTGGTATATTGCACGGATATTAAATATAAATCTTCACAATAAAAAACATAGGATAGAAATAAAAAGATTAAGCACTATGCAAAGATAGAGATTCTTGATAGCTTCAACTAGTCACACAATCATGCAAAGCAATGATTAGAATAACTTGAAGCAAATGGTATCCCAAATAAGATATATATATGTATTTGAGAAAGACCGCACCAAGAATTTCTTACTCAAACAAAGACCAAAAAGACGAGCAATAAAAGCTTCTAACAAAAATAGGACCTTGTTTGAGCCAACATGCCACCTAGAAACAAGATAATCAACAATATCAACTCTAAGTGGCACTACCTCATATGTTCACATTTCCTAGGATTGTGATATGCAAAACAAGCATATTACTCCCCCATAATGTGATATTCATTTTTTTATAAGAGGAAAAACAACCTCAACTAGGATAATTAATGGACATTTAAAATTTGAATTTATCATGAGTATGATACACCACATAGTGACTAGATAAGCTCGCAATATCAATACTAAGTGGTAGTACTCATGTACACATACTTTAAGGTTTGAGAGATGCGCGAGGCAAGTCACTCACCCAAAATGGGATGTTCCATTAACCACTCTAAAAGAGCCAAATAAGATATCATCAAGATGCATTAGAGGCTCAAAATAAAACACACAAGTAAATGATGTGCCAAACACCTAGACATACTTGAATACACAAAATAATCAAGCATTAGGCACACCAAATTCAAACATACACTTGGTATAAAACCAAAACATGTAAAGGGGGCAAGTAACTTACAATATAAATGAGTTAAGTACAAGTTACCGCGAAGAGGCACATTGGATAAGATAAGGAAATAATAATACTTAGGACTTGGCTTGATCAAATATAACATATGAAGATCCCTTAATTCTTCATGAGTTAGCCAAGTCTCCAATGCCCTCCACAAACATCTATTGATCAAGTTTGACCTTGGTAGTCCCCAACCAAGTTGGGTCCTAAGAGGTTAGTCACAATAGGCTTGGCAACCCAAATGGTTCTTTTCTTGACACCACTTTGAGTTCCAACAAACTTGGCAAACACATTGCCATCCTTATCATTCCTAAGATAATAATCATCATCAACAATGATAGGGTTAGATAAGGTACCATTTGAACATGAAGATGCAAAGTGCCCCTTCACACGACATATGTAGCAACAAATGCTCCCCTTTCTCTTCTTCATTGATTTCTTGGCTTGGGGAGCAATATCTTGATTCTTCTTTGGAAGTGGCCTAGCTTCAACTTGTGCTTGAACATGAGCTTGTGGCCGCTTCACTTGTTGCTTCTCACTCAAGTGTTTTTTCTTCAATGGACAAGATCTTACATGATGTCCTTCAACCTTGCACTTGAAGCAAATAATCTTGGCCGAATTCTTTACTTGGTTTTGGCCCTTCTTCTTGTTTATATTGGACTTGTTCTTGTTATTGGAGTTGAATCCAATTCCACTTTTATCATTAGGGTATTTTTGCACACTCAAGACATTATCGAGTGTGGATTTCCCTCCAAGACTCTTTTCCAAGTCATTTCTCAAGGAAGTGACTGTGACTTGGGACATGAGCTCTTTGATTTCCTCTACATGGTTAGTAGAAATACAAGTACTAGAGGAAGTATAAGCTTCATTGTTAGAGCAACAAGGCAAAGCAATTAATCCAACACAAGGTTTATCAATAGTATGGCTAGATGGATTACTAGGACTAGCACATGGCAAAATAGCATTTTGAGTAGAAGTTGTGCTAATGTCCAAAAGAGGCTCACAAGATGTTACCTTGGTAATACTTGCCTCACGAGCTAACTTTATCCCATCATGGGAGATTAGAAGATCATTGTGAGAGCCCGAGAGCTTTTCATGACTTTCTTCCAATTTCCTATACTTGCTAGTTAGCAACTCAAGTTGAGCCCTTAGCTCAATGTCCTCCTTTAGGGTAGATTCTTCACAAGAAGTAGAGTTAGTAGCACAAGCATCATTAATGTAATTTTCCTTTTCAAGCTCATAAGATTCAAGTTTTTGTGTGAGGAGACAATTAGTGTGCTTCTCCTCGACAAGCTCTTGCTTGAGGAGATTGAATCTCCGACTCCCATCATCAAGTTGGAAATCCAACTCCTCTATGGTTCCCGTTTGTTTAGTTATGGTGTCCATAACGTGTTTGAGACAAGTAACGGCCTTATTATTACCACGAAGAGAGGTACACAAAAAAGTCAACTCAAGCAAGAGAGCACTAGTATCCTCATCAATGTCATCATCACTATCATCATTATCATTTCTATTATCTTTACAAGATATATTGGGATACGAAGTAGGAGATACCTTTGTTCCTCTTGCCATAAGGCACATGTGAGCACGGGAGGATGAAGATGAGGATATTCTTGAATCTTCATTCATGATCATGTCTTGCTCCATAGAATGTTTGATTTCCTCTACATTGTTAGATAAACAACTAGAGGAAATAGAAGCATTTTGTTCATGGGAACAAGGCAAATCAAGCATATCATCTACACTAGTACTCAAATAATTTCTAGATGATATACAACGACTAGCAACACAAGAGGATATAGCATCATTGTTGCAAGAAGTGCTTAAGTCCAAACTCACTACACCATTATCATTTATAGAACAAGAATCATTGGTGTAAATAGAAACACTACCATCATCACATATGATTTTTCCACTCACCATGCCATTACCTTGTGACTTGTCACATGTAAGTGAAGTGGAAAGAATTGAAATCTCATTGCGGTCGGAGGTGGAAGCAACTTGGAGCTCTTCATGATGTGAGGGATAAGAGAGCTCCTTGGAGATACCACTAACCCTATGAGAAATGGACCCACCAAATATTTCTTTAAGCTTGGTCCACATCTCATGAGATGACTTGCGCTTTACAATCGTCAAGAACAAATTTACTGTGGGGCTCAAGGAGAAAATAATCTCATTAGATACTTGAGCTTCGAGATGTAAATTTTTCTCATCCTCTAAAGATAGATTTTGAGGATCCATAGGAGGAGAAAAACCTACATCTAGAAATCGCTCAATATTTGGACACAAGGTCCGAAGATTATAAAGCAAGCAATTTCTCCACAAAGCATAATTTGTGCCATCAAAGATAATTGTGTCATTGTGTACTATACTACTAGCCGACATCTTTACACTCTAGGCGGTGAAGCCTAAACAAGGAGAGACCTTGCTCTGATACCAATTGAAAGGATAGAGATGTCGTCTAGAGGGGGGGTGAATAGGCAATTTCAAAACTATTACGGTTTTGGCTTGATAGAATGAGGAATTAAACTTACGTTTATTTTACAAGCACAAAACCTAAATACACTAGGATCAACTAAGTGCACCAACAACAAATTAAGCTAAGCAACATAGCACAAGATAAATATACCACAAGTGATAAGCAAGATATAAGTGCTTCAAGCTCGATGTCTATCACAAGGAAAGTAAGCTCGGATATAGAGATAACCGAGACACGTGGAGACGAAGATGTATTCCCGTGTTCACCACCTTTGGGAAGGGGGCTACGTCACGTTGGAGAGGTGTGAGGTTCCATGAAGGATTCCTCACGCGCCACAAAGGCTCACCTTCTTCTCCGAGTCTATCCCACGAAGGAATAGGCCCTTTCCTTATGGCTAGCTTTTCCTCCACTCCGGAGATGGCAAGCTCCACAACCACTTCACAAGCTCCACGAAGGAGAAGCCCGGGTCTCTTCACAATATTCCACGAAGAGAACACCGCGGCACCAACCGCCAAGCCAACTAGGAGGTCACCCTCCAAGAGTAACAAGCTCACGGTCTCTCACTCGAACAAATCGTAATGGAGAGCTCAACACTTATGCAAGAATGCAAAGCAAGACACCAAGGGTGCTCAAATCCTTCACTCTCAAATACCACCAAAGCAACAAGTGCTAGGGAGGAATTAGAGAGGAAGAACAATGGTGGAAGTTAACAAATGACTCCAAGATCTAGATCCAATGGGTTCCCTCACTTAGAGGGGGAATTGGTTGGTGGGGATTGTAGATCTAGATCTCCTCTTCCAAAGCCCTCAAAAAGATGCAAGAATCATAGGAGGGAAGGGGGAGGAAGCAAGATCAAGAGGTTCAACAATGGAGGTCAATTTCGTGGTAAAGAACCCCCTAAATTGTTGGGGGAAGAACCCCCTTTTATAGTGGAAAGCAAATATGGCCGTTGGAAGAAATCTGTGCGAACTAGGTTGAAAGTTCGGTTGGACCGGCTCCAGAACCGTACAGTCCGGTTCTAGGACCGGAAAACCGAACTTAAACCGGAATTAGGGTCAGTACACAGTCTTGGATAGACTCGGTATAGCAAAACCGAAAATCCCGGTTTTAGATCCGGTTTTCCGGTCCTGGCACCGGACCACCCGGTCTGGGAGCCGGTTGAACCGAATCCACAACCGGGATGAAACAGGCTTCATGAAAAACGCAATAACTTTTGCATCCAGACTCCGATTTCGATGATCTTGGGCTTGTTTTGACGAGGACAACAAGATCTATAAGATTTTGCATAGAAACATAATAGCCCAATAAAGGAGAATAGAACAAAATGAAGAAAGGTAAGAAGCCTCCCTAAATAAGAACCGATAAAACCTTCAAACTCGAAAACGCCATAGAAGATGCATACGAATTCTGTTTTTCGATGAACTTGGGCTTCTTGAAGAGCTAGCAAAAAGCTGAAGAACCTAACATGGAGAAACACCAAGAATCAACAAAATAGGAAGATGCAAATTATGCAAAGCATTGAGCTCCCTATGACGACGTGATCAAGTTACACAACCGAAATCCCCTCTTGATAGTGCGGCTATCTATACTATAACCCGGTCTCCCAACAACCACCTTAAGACCGGTAAAAGGAAAACCTAGCAAGGCCATACCTTTGCCTTGCACATCCCGCTTGATCTTGATGACAATGCTTCAAGCTCCACCCAAGCCGGAATGCAACACTTGATCATTGTTGCTTCTTGAAGACTTCTAATTTGCTCCCCATACACCACTATGGGATAGCTTCATTAATAAATGTCTTCAAAAGTCCATTATCACCAATATGGATGGCAAGCTTCAAGCAAATGATCTTCTCGAGATGCTTATCTTGAACTTGCCCTTCTCAACCTTGATGACGATCACCACTTGATGTCATCCTCTCATGGGCTATATAATATCTTCATTTTTGAAGCATGCCCATGGAAAGATACCTGTCCCATATAGAAAACACAAAGGCAAATATATAATGGGTCAGTTCATGATGCATAATTGACAAAGCTTACCATACCACAAGACCATGTGGTATATTCTTTATGCTTCATGTGTTGACGAACTTGAAATCACTCTTCACTCTTTGTATTGGTCAACCAAGTATCTTCTCGTGCTCCATCTAATATCTCGAGGTACATAAGGAACTCTTCATTTGATTACATTCTCTAAATCTTAGTCAACCATAGCTCAACTAATGAGGCTATCATGACACCGACTTAGAGCCATATCTTGAATTCTTCTATTGAGATCACACTCTCAAGATCTTGATCATATCATATTCTTCTCTTCAACTCGATGATTTTTATGCCAATACTCAAGGTATATATTTATCTTCATGGCATCCATACTTGAATCCAACACATGGACTACAAGCATGACCTATGGAATATACCTTCATATAAAACTCAGTGAAAACATTAGTCCATAGGGATTGTCATTAATCACCAAAACCACACATAGGGGCAATTACCCTTTCACGCTGCCGTCTAGGTCATATTGGTGTAAAACGCATGAAGAAACTCCATTCTGATGGACTTTTGGAGTCTCTTGATTTTGAATCATTTGACACGTGCGAGCCGTGCCTCATGGGCAAGATGATCAAAACCCCGTTCTCGGGAATAATGGAGCGAGCAACGGACTTATTGGAAATCATACATACCGATGTATGCGGACCAATGAGTGTTTCGACGCGTGGTGGATATCGCTATTTTCTCACTTTTACTGATGACTTAAGTAGATATGGGTATATCTATTTAATGAAACATAAATCTGAAACGTTTGAAAAGTTCAAAGAATTTCATAACAAAGTGGAAAACCATCGTAACAGGACAATTAATTTCTACGATCCGATCGTGGAGGTGAATATTTGAGTTATGATTTTCTCACGCATCTTAAAGCAAGCGGAATCGTTTCGCAACTCACGCCACCCGGAACACCACAGCGCAATGGTGTGTCTGAATGCCGGAATCAAACTCTATTAGATATGGTGCGATCAATGATGTCTCTTACATATTTACCGTTATCATTTTGGGGTTATGCATTAGAAACCGCTGCATTCACTTTAAATAGGGCACCATCTAAATCCGTTGAGACGACACCGTATGAACTATGGTTTGGTGCTAAACCTAAGTTGTAGTTTCTTAAAGTTTGGGGATGTGAAGCTTACGTCAAGAAGTTGATGCCGGACAAGCTCGAACCCAAAGCGGAGAAATGCGTCTTCATAGGATACCCTAAGGAAACGATTAGGTATACCTTCTACCACAGATCCGAAGGCAAAGTGTTTGTTGCAAAGAATGGATCCTTTCTTGCGAAGGAGTTTCTCTTGAAAGAAGTGAGTGGGAGGAAGGTAGAGCTAAACGAGGTTATTGAACCTTCTCTCGAGTTAGAGAGTAGCGCAGCACCTGAAATTGTTCTAGTTCCATCTGCACCAACAAGAGAGGAAGCTAATGACGAGGATCATGAAACTTCGAACGATGCTACTACTGAACTTCGCAGGTCGACAAGGTCACGTGCCACTCCTGAATGGTACGGCAACCCTGTCTTAACCGTCTTGTTGTTAGACAACAGTGAACCTGCGAATTATGAGGAAGCAATGATGAGCCCAGACTCTGAGAAATGGCCAGAGGCCATGAAATCCAAATTGGGATCCATGAGCGAAAACCAAGTATGGACTTTGGTGGACCCTCCTAGCGACCGTAAGGCCGTTGAGTGCAAATGGATTTTCAAGAAAAAAACGGACGCGGATGTTAATGTTACTGTCTATAAAGATCGGCTTGTTGCAAAAGGGTTTCGATAAGTTCAAGGTGTTGACTACGATGAGACTTTCTCTCCCGTAGCGATGTTTAAGTCCATTCGGATTTTATTAGCAATTGTTGCATTTCATGATTATGAAATATGGCAGATGGATGTCAAGACTGCGTTCCTCAATGGCAACATTGATGAAGAGTTGTATATGATGCAGCCCGAAGGTTTTGTCGATCCTAAGAATGCTAATAAGGTGTGCAAAATTTAGCGTTCCATTTATGGATTGAAGCAAGCATCTCGGAGTTGGAACCTTCGTCTTGATCAAGTGATCAAGAGTTTTGGATTTGTTCCAAATTGCTACGAAGCTTGTATCTACAAGAAAGTGAGTGGGAGCTCGGTGACATTTTTAGTACTATATGTGGATGACATATTGATTATTGGAAATGACATTAGTATGATTAACGATGTGAAGAGTTATTTGAATAAATGTTTTTCAATGAAAGACCTAGGAGAAGCTGCTTATATATTAAGCATCAAAATCTATAGAGATAGACAAAGACGCCTAATAGCTTTAAGCCAAAGTACATATCTAGACAAAGTTCTGAAAATCTTCAGAATGGATAAATCAAAGAAAGGTTCATTGCCCATGTTTTCAGGTAAGATATTGAGCAAGGATCAGTGTCCAGCTATGGTAAAAGATAGAGATACTATGAGCAAAGTGTCATATGCCTCGGACATAGGTTCTATCATGTATGCCATGCTATGTACTAGACCGGATGCGTCCAATGCTCTTAGTTTGACGAGCAGATACCAAAGTGATCCCGGAGTGTAACACTGGACAGCCGTAAAGAACATCCTAAAGTATTTAAAAAGGAATAAGGAAATGTTCTTGGTCTATGGAGGTGATGAGCAGCTCGTCATAAAAGTTTACGTCGACGCTAGTTTCGACACCGACCCGGATGATTCTAAATCTCAGACAGGATACATTTATATTTTGAATGGTGGAGCTGTGAGCTGGAGAAGCTGCAAGCAAAGCATGATCGCGGGATCTACAACAGAAGCGGAATGCATGGCTGCTTCAGAAGCGTCAAGTGAAGGAGTTTGGATCAGGAACTTCATCACTGAGCTTGGTATGGTTCCAAGTGCCTTGGACCCACTGGATATATTGTGCGACAACACTGGCGCCATAGCACTGGCTAAGGAACCAAGATATCATCCAAAGACCAAGCACATCAATCGCCGTTTTCATATAATTCGAGATTATATAGCAGATGGAGATCTGAAGATTAGCAAAGTACATACGGATCTGAATGTCGCAGATCCGTTGACTAAACCTCTTCCACGAGAAAAACATGATCAACACCTTAACGCCATGGGTATTAGATTGTTGCAAGATGTAAACTAGATTATTGACTCTAGTGCAAGTGGGAGACTATTGGAATTATGCCCTAGAGGCAATAATAAAGATGTTATTATTATAATTCTTGTTCATGATAAAGTTTATATTCCACGCTAGAATTGTATTAAGCGGAAACTTTGATACTTGTGTGGTTTATGAACAACACCGTGTCCCTAGTACGCCTCTGAAAGGATCGTATGGGCACCTAGAGGGGGGGGTGAATAGGTGCTACTTCAAATTTTACTCTTTTTCAAATTAGGGTTTGACAAGAAAGGTAAATTCTCTAGAATATGCAACTATGGTGAATTTACCTATATGTCAACCAAGCACAAGCTAACACAACACTAAGCAAGAACAAGTAAGTAAAGTGCGGTAAAGGATAGAAGTAACCAATGGAGTGGACGCGGAGACACAAGGATTTGTTTCCCGTAGTTCCTTCCTTTTGAGGGGAAGTACATCTACGTTTGTAGAGGGGGTGGTTTCAAACCACCAACGCCACGAGAGGCCTCCCTTGTTCTCTGATGAACCTCACCCCAACGGGCTCGATTCACCTTCCACTATATCGGCAACCTTCGAGGTGGAAGCCGGCACCTTTACAAAAAGTTCGGGGCACACATCCACAACTGAATTGGAGGCTCCCAAATACAAGCAAGCTGTCAAGACAAATCAAAGACAAGCTTGTAAGAACCAAATCAAAGTTAGGGTTTCCAATGAAACACTAGAGCTTGGGGGCCCTCAAGTGAATGAGGGGGAAATGAAGATCTCTCTTGGTGAAGATGTAAATCAAGGCCTCCTCCTTCGATTCTCCAAAGATCAATGACTTTGGATGGTTGGATGAAGAGATCTTGTAGATTTGGTGGCTCTAATGGGGTTAGTGTTCTTGAGCAGCTCGAGCAGCTGGAGGAAGAAGATAAGGGTCCCTTTTTATAGGCAGCCCCCTCCACGAACCGTTTTATGACCGTTGTAGAAAATTCAGACCGGACACTCCGGTCTGTAGACTGGAGACTCCGGTCTACACTGGAGACTCCGGCCAATCTCCGGACCAGCCTTCGGACCGCCCATCTGAATGACCCAGACCAATCCTGACCCAGCAACACCGGAGACTCCGGTCTTCCAACACCGGAGACTCCGGACTGAACAAAGTCCAAAGACTCCAGAGTAACCTCCGGTGCAGGCTCCAGACCCCTAGTCAGAATGTCCCAACCCAGATCCTGAAGACCCCACCGAAGACTAGTCCGGAAACTCCGGACCACACCGGAGACTCAGGTCTTGGTAGACCAGAGACTCCAGTCTAGAGTTTCTAGAAATGTGTCAAATGAATGAGGACTTTTCCCAAGTGTGAGGGTGCTGTTCATTTATCAAAATACCAACCTGTGGACAATGACAAACTGTAAAATGATCTACTTGTTGTTAACGAACACCAAAAGTGATTATGACAATAAATGCCCTTTCAATCTCCCCCTTTTTGGTGTTCGATGACAACGAGTGATTTGCATGAAATAAAATATATACATGGGACTCCCCCTGACTATGTGCAACAAGATAATTAAGTAAAACATGCAAGATAGATAGTATCAACGGTAGAACACATAAATCTCACATGAGTTACAATAGATGGTGCACACAAGCACATAGTCATAGTCACACACATGAACAGCAGATGACACACATAAAGTTCAAGTTCGAATATGGCAAATAAAAGGCAAATAAAGACAGATAGTCGCAAATCCCAAATCCCAAGTCCATGCAAACCGATGAGAATGTCTTCTCCCCTGTGGCATCGGAACGCCGAAAAAGGGAAAAGACCTACACTAGCGCCCCAACCGCTCAGTAGTCATCGTCATCCTCGTCATCCTCATCCTCCTCCTGGTCACCATCATCCTGATCATAGTCATCATCATCGTCTTCAGGGACAGCAGGCCCTTTGCCGTGAGGGAGAGAAGAGGAAGTACCCTGGTACCCAAACCCGGAGGTGACATCAGCAAACGTCTTCCAATCCACCAGACTATCCTGTTGGGCATTCCATGCCCCAAATGAGAGTGTATGATCAGACTCTGTGGACTGCTGAGGCCCATGCTCATCATTATATTCATCCTCACCTTCCTCATTATCCTCAGCACCCTGTTCCTTGATCTCTTTGAGGAGCTTCTCAATGCGGTGGTTGCTTTGGTAGGATGCATGCTGCTGCTTGCAGATGTCGACATTCATGCAACAAAGGGTCCTTTCCCAAAAGCTGGCCTTCTTGACCCGCTCATGCACATAGTCTCGAGTCATAGTAGGCATAGGGGCATTGGAGGCATTCTTCCTCCGAACTCTAGGTGGGGAGGGATCCCTCTCCGTCTCAATCTCCTCATCATCATCCCCATAGCGACGCCTCGGAGTAGGCCCCATATGCCCCTTCTGCTGCAGTGTGACCAGAGTGTGCTCAGTGAGGTGTGGTGGTATACCATGTGGAGAATCATGCTCCTAGGAGTTGATGAGCCTCGTAAACAAGGGTGCATATGGAGGAGATTTCTTGTACAGAATGGCATGGTACATCTCCTCGAAAATAAAGTCCATCACATCAATAGGTGCAGCATCTGCCTCAGGTCTAGCATTGAAGGTCCGGTGAGTGTGGTACAGAAGGTTGACAAGCCCACCCTAATAGCATCATCATTCCCAGCACTTGGTGCAATGGTATGGCGGAAAATCCTCAACATAAGGTTGTAGAGGGTCTTGAGTCCCTTGGACCCCCCCCCCCCCACAACACCATCATCATACAGAGGTGCCAGCTTCAACTTGTTCTCACCCAAAGCTGCAGAGTGCATGCGTAGTCCCACATGAGTGGGTACTCCATGAAAGGTCTCAAAGATGACGTTGGCAAAGTCATGAAATGTAGCTGTGCAGCGAGTGGTACCAGACATCCTACCACGGTCCTATCAAGATCAGACCCAAACACAATGGTGGCATAAAACTGCTGTACAAGTTGGATATTGTAGTCTTCACGCAGCTCCATCAAGTTCTACAGTCCCAACTTCTTACAGATCAACAAAGCATCATTGAAGTAGGGGCTGAGGCGCATTTTCTCAACACTCATGAACTTCTGAGGGCAGACATGTGATTTGGTGAGTACACCATACACATCCTTCATGAACACAGCCTGTTCTTTCCTCCAGTAGCGAGGGTCCTCACTGGTACGAGGAAGCGCATAGAAATCTGTCTTTCTCAGCTCACGGTACTCCTCTTTAGACATTTTGGATAAGGACTGAAGGTTGTCATACTTGGCCCTCTTTGCATGGTCCTCCCGTTCAGCCCTCTCCTGATCCTCTTCAAGTAAGCTGCATCATGTGCCTGTTGTTTCCGGTTGGACGGAGGCACGATGAATTGACCCCTAGCTTCATCATAGCGAGGATTGCCCCTTTGGGACTTGACCTTGGTACGATGAGGACGACTAGAACCATCACCTGTGAACAACAGTGAGGGAGATAGCATGGAGATGAGTATATATGACCCAAGAATGTAGTACAAGATATTTGATGCATTTCTGGTATGTTTGGATTCACCCAACACCAGAGTCTCCGCACCTCATACCGGAGTCTCCGGCTCAGACCGAAGTCTCCGGTCCTGGGGACCGGAGTCTCCGGACCTGGGTCCGGAATCTCCGGTCGGGAGGCTCGGGCAGGAGATGGGGAGATGCCTGTGGGGGTGAATCTAGCAGACCGGGCAATGCAACAAGGCTAAAGTACTAAAGTGCACGCAATCAAGTGATTCCAATGGACAAATCAACACCAATCCTCAAAAACACATCTAGGGATGAACCCTAGGAGGAAAAAGTAGAGGGGAGGTACCAGATCTATACATGGGATCAATTCCTCGGGTGGGAATGACCCAATGGAGGAGGAGGGAAGATTGGCCGGCGACATGGCGGATCCCGGGGGCTTATTGACCTCCGGGGAGGATTTTTGGAAGAGGGGGCGACGGGGTTGGAGCTAGGGGACGGGGTGAAGAATGGGGAACTGCTGTACCAGTTCACCCCGACCCCCCTTCTTTAAGTGATAGAAACCGTCTTGACCGGAGACTCCGGTCTACACCGGAGACTCCGGCCTACACCAGAGACTCCGGCCTACACCGGAGACTCCGGTGTATGTACACCGGAGACTCCGGTCCTCCTCGACCAAAAGTTCCAGGAAAAGTGTTTGGGGACATATATGAGAGATAGATGGTTTTTAAGACAGGGATATGGCTTGGGTTGAGACATCAAACTATGAAGAACCAACAAGAACCATAGGAATTCAAAAATATTCAGAAAAGCTCCAAGAGACTAAGATCAAGCAAATGACAAACATGAGTAAGTACCAACTTCTCAAATGAGAGAGGGCGATGGCCTAGGCCACCATATTTGAGTATACTTGGCTTGGCACCACGAAGATATATCTTGGGTCCATTACCAAAACTCATCATTAAGCTCACATATCACTAAATGATATTTAGAGGAATGATTTTTGATTGCTTTGGGCATAATGGGGGGAGGGATGGTCCAATCAATGGACCGCACTCGCCCTATATCCATGCCTACACCTAAACCAAATATGAGATGAAACATATGTGAGAGTGCAAGAAAATCAAGTCAAGCTCCTTGAATCTACGACATTTAGTTCATTCCTCAAGTAGCAAAACCTTGCTTCATCAATTGGCTTCGTGAATATATCGGCAAGTTGATCTTTGGTTGATACATATGATAGATCAATATCACCTCGAGCAACATGATCTCTAATGAAGTGATGGCGAATCTCAATATGCTTTGTCCTTGTGTGATCCACCGGGTTGTTGGCAATCTTGATGGCACTTTCATTGTCACATAGAAGAGGCACTTTGTCACAATGGACACCGTATTCCTTTAAAGTTTGCCTCATCCATAGCAATTGGGCGCAAGCACTAGCAGCTGCCGCATACTCGGCTTCGGCGGTGGAGAGAGATATACAATTTTGCTTCTTGGAGGACCAACATACCAAGGACCTACCAAGGAATTGGCAAGCCCCGGATGTTGATTTTTTATCATCCTTGTCACCCGCCCAATCCGAATCCGTGTATCCACAAAGAGCAAATGTTGAGCCTCGAGGATACCAAAGACCATAAAATGGGGTATGAACCAAATATCGAAATATTCTCTTGACCGCCATTAAATGGCTTTCTTTAGGAGCCGCTTGATATCTTGC
This sequence comes from Avena longiglumis, assembly GCA_030063025.1. NCBI lineage: Eukaryota > Viridiplantae > Streptophyta > Magnoliopsida > Poales > Poaceae > Avena > Avena longiglumis. The sequence continues at coordinate 417,356,789 of CP125979.1, read as the reverse complement.
ACACACACCTACACTCAACACAATATTGGGTCTAGATGCACAAAGGTAAAGCAAAGAACCAATCATAGACCGGTATACCTTTTGATCCACATCTTTACCATTTGGATTTTGTTCTAGATGAGTCTTTGTAGCCATGGGAGTAGGAGATCCATTTAAATCTTGCATTTTGAATCTCTTGAGCATATCTTGAGTAACTTGGCTTGATTGTAGAATGTCCCTCCTCAAACTTGCTTGATCTCAAAACCAAGAAATATCTCAAATCCCCCATCAAAGACATCCGGAACCTACTAGTCATAAGCTTTGAGAATTCATCATTAAAATCTTTGTTAGAAGAGCCAAAGATAATATCATCAACATATATTTGGCATACAAAAAGCTCCCCATTGACTTTCTTAGTAAAAAGAGTGGGATTTATTTTCCCAACCTCAAATCCACGGTCAAACAATAGCTCTCTAAGGTGCTCATACCACGTGCGTGGGGCTTGCTTGAGCCCATAGAGCGCCTTATCAAGTTTGTAGACATGGTTTGGGAAGTTGGGGTCCTCAAATCCCGGGGGTTGCTTAACATATACCAATTCATTTATTGGACCATAAAGAAATGCACTTTCTACATCCATTTGTTGCAACTTGAAGTTATGATGTGCCGCATAAGCAAGAAGGATACGAATGGACTCAAGGCGAGCCACGGGTGCATATGTCTCTCCATAGTCAATGCCTTCAATTTGAGAGAACCCTTGTGCAACCAATATAGCCTTGTTTCTTACTATGATTCCATGCTCATCTTGCTTGTTCTTGAATATCCACTTTGTTCCAATAACATTGCGGCAATCATTTGGCTTCTCTACTGACTTCCATACTTTGTTTCTCTCAAAATTGTTGAGTTCTTTGTGCATAGCTTCTAACCAATCCGAATCTTCAAGAGCTTCCCACACTTTCTTTGGTTCAATCATGGAGATGTGTGCTTGGTGTTCACTGAACCTCTTCAATTGTGCTCTTGTGGAAATACCTTTCCTTAGATCACCAACAACATTTTGTAGAGAGTGGTCTCTTAATTCCAACATTCTTTCTTTTCTAGCTTCGCGACGAGCGTGGATCTCCGTGTTGTTTCTTGGGGGACCCTCTTCATCATTTTGATCCTCGTCTTGACCATTAACTTGACCTTGATCATCATTGGAATCATCCTCTTCATCTAGAGGCAAGTATTGACCTTGGTCTTGATCAAGAGCTCTTCTAGCATCAATTTGAGCTTGTCTCAAGGCAGTTTGTACGGATCTTCCTTGAGTAATTGCCTTGGCACCACTTGACATCCTAGCGAATGAATCAAGTTCCCCTTGACTAGAGTTGTCACTTTGATCATCATGTTGAGGGTCCACATCTTGTCTTTGGCTTGAGTCAATGTCCTCTTCGGTGGATGGAGCATGTTGAGGTTGTGAATATGAGGGCTCCACTTGAGTGGAGCATAGTTTTTCTCGATCCGCCATAAGGGGTTACTCAACGGGGCGGATATATCCCACACCCATTCTTCCTATGGCATCCTGAGGAATTTCATCATCTGCATCATAAGCATCAATACTCCCCCCTTGGGGACCATCATATTCTTCGAAGGTCACACTACAAGATTCTATGACGGCTCCAGAGAGCTTATCATAGATTCTATAAGTGTGAGATTCGAGACCATAGCCAACAAAAATACCCTCTAATGCTTTAGACTGGAATTTAGACAAACTAACACCTTTTATGAGATAGAAACACTTACAACCGAACACCTGGAAGTAAGATATGTTGGGCTTGTTACCGGTAAGAATTTCATATGGAGTCTTGTTGATTTCTTTGCGGAGGTAGAGCCGGTTTGAAGCATGGCAAGCAGTGGAAATGGCTTCGGACCAAAAGTTCTATGGAGATTTAAACTCCGCCAACATGGTCCTAGCCATCTCAATTAGAGTCCGGTTCTTCCTTTCGGCCACACCATTTTGTTGAGGGGTGTATGCAGCGGAATATTGGTGTTTAATCCCCTCATCACTAAGAAAATCATTCAAGGTGTAGTTCTTGAACTCGGTGCCATTGTCACTTCTTATGATCAAAACGGGAAGATTGTGTTGACGTTGGACCATGTTGATGAAGTCGATGAATGTCTTTTGGTCTCACTCTTTAACTTGAAGAAATATACCCATGAGTATCTTGAAAAGTCATCAACAATCACCAAGCAATATTTCTTCCCACCAAGACTTGCATGAGATGGAGGACCAAAGAGGTCCACATGGAGAAGCTCCAAGATCTTGGTGGACGAAATGCGGTTCTTAGGCTTGTGAGGAGCATCATGCATCTTCCCAAGAACACATGCCCTGCAAACACGATCTTTGGCAAAGGAGACATTTTCTTTTAGTCCAACAATATGGCCCTCCTTGTGGAGACTTTGCAAAGTTATCATATTGACATGGGCCAGTCGGCGATTCCATAACCAACCCACGTCGTCCTTTCCGAATAAGCACATAGCACTTGTAGTGGCTTGCCCTGAAAAGTCCACCTCATACAAGTCATGTTCGACATACCCAACGAAAGCGACCTTGAGAGACTTGCTCCACATGAGGACCACAAGATCATTATGTAAAAATACGGAAAAACCCATCTTTCCAAGAGCACAGACTGAAAGTAAATTGTACCCAAGGGTCTCAACAAGCACGACGTTCACGAGTGTAATGTCGTGAGCAACCACAACTTTGCCGAAACCCAATACCTTAGATTTTGACTTGTCGGCATAAGTGACAGATATTTGATCATCATTTGGTCTTAGATCTTGAACAATAGAGGAGCTTCCGGTCATATGACTTGTGCAACCACTATCAAGCACCCACTTAGAACCTCCGGAAGCATATGTCTCCGTTCCTCTTGCCATAAGGCAAGTGACGTTCTTGGTGGGAGAGTTCTCATTTGGAGAATCAAAGAGTGATAATGTCGGAGTAGAGGTGGTGGCTAGAGCAGCCATACCATGAGAAGTTTCCTCTTCCTCATCTTCATCATCTTCATTGTCGGAGGAGTATTCTTCATGAGTGATCAAGACAATTTCTCCCGACTTCTTGTTGATGGGATTCTTCTTGATGAAAGGTTTCTTGTAAGGTGCCTTGAGAGTCTTCTTCAACACAAGCTTACCCCCATGATCTTCTCTCTTCTCATAGGGACAACTTGCTACAAAGTGATAGAGGTCACCAAAATTGAAGCAAGTTCTCAATCTAGTTGTATTTTCTATTTTCCCATTTGGGTTGCTTTTTCTTTGCATTTCCATCTTGGCCTTGGCGGGGTTCTTCCAAAAGTTCTTTGCATAGAAGGCCATATATTGACTATGAGCAATCTTGACTTCATCGGGGTGGTCCATGGAGAGCCCTTCATCACTATCATCTTCATCCCCATGGTCCACAACTTTCGCCTTCAAAGCAACATTGACAACATTTCTCATACCAAGGGCATGAGCACGGGCATCTTTGGCATTCTTGGCGGCAACCTTGAAAGCGCTCATCTCTTGCATGACTTCATTTGAGGTCATGAGATGGTAGTTGTGTCTTCCTTGTAGGCTCTTCAAGTCGGTGGGCTCAAAAGGCATGAGTGCACTCACATATTTCCTTTTTATCCATGCATCATCCACATGTATAACACCCTCAGAATCGGACCTATGCAAGTTTGGGCAAAATTCACCAAACCCGCATAGAAACGATTCAAAGGTGCCCACCAGGCACTTTCGTGCGGGTGGAGAACGAAGTAATAACATTGCACAACAGTCCTCGATGGGACCCACAGAACAGATATATATACAAGCGACTCCAGGAGTCAAGAATACAGATATAATTTACAGAGATCCAAATCACCTTGAAAATGATAGAGCGTCCGACTACGGACAAGAAGCAAATGGGGCTAAGAGCCCTGAAGAATAACCAATGGCGTCCATAACCCTGCCCAGGCCAAGCCGGAAGGGTAACCTACTAACGGCCGAACTCAAAACCTGCTTAAACAAAAGGGGTGCCGACAAAGGGCAAAGGGAAAAGAAGGCGTCGATCGAGGCCAAGACACGCGAGGCTAGAATTGGCGGTCCTCGCCTACAAAGGTATGGTGGATCGCGAGCGGCAAAGATGCACTAAACAACCTATAGAGACTCGTTACAACTGGCGGTGATCAGAGAGGGGTAAGATAGACCTATCCGGATCCAACCTGAAGCTATCACCAAACAAACCCATCCTGGTGTTTCCCCCTCGAGACCAAACGAGGAGGTCAACCGAGGAACTCACACAGTTGGCAGTTTTACTTATTCAGTTATAGTTGCGGCACTTTACTAATCAGATTAAGATAATCGTCCTGATAAAGTAAGCAGTGGGCACTTTTATTTAATCATTCCGTTGTAGTTGCAACAATTACTAATCAGATACAGATATCATGAGATAAACCCAAAACCCAGCAGTTGTTGGTACTTTTATTCAGCCATTTCGTTGTAGTTGCAATACTTACTAGTCAGATACAATTGTCGCAAGCGACAACCAAACAAGCAATTGTGGGCAGTATTAATTAGCCATTCCATTATAGTGAAGCTGATTACTAGTCATTATAAGTCAAATTAATAGCAGTAAACTTTAGTTATGCTTGTCTATGATCGAGATACTGTGCTCCAAGTCGTCCATATCCGCGGACACGGCTTTCAGAAAGTTTTACCCGGCCGGGGTGCACCAATAGCAACACACGCTCGATCAACCTCGGAAAAACCAAATCAAAACCCAACGAGGCTTTCACCGAACAATCACAGATTCAGAATTATTTGGGGCCACCCTTAAGTAGAATCCGCAACGGAGTAAGCAAGCTCGAGACGGCCTCAAGGTCTGGCTGGGTCGTGAGCGACGGGAACCCCAAACGGGCTTGTCGACACGCGTAAACACTCCGCCTAAAAGCGATAAAGTGCAAGACTCGCACAATCGTAAATAAAGCAAAAAGCATGGCATAAGTACAGATCGTAAATAAAACCTCAAACTAGTTTGTGGCCCCAAGAAATAAGACTGAATCAAGCTCTCGCTGGGGGTCCCATATACCTCCGGATGTGGATAGCGCAAATCAAGGACAGTATCAAGTACTGGGTCTTACGGACACAAGTGGGCGTTCGAAACCAAATATTATCTATCACCCACGATGCCTCTGCTTATTCAATTTTAGTTGTTAAACAGAAAGTAAAGTGACGATAAGTAAAACTAGAATCATCTCCAACATCAACATGCGGCAATACATCAACAACTGTGGCATATGGCGACACACATCAGCACTTGAGCAAGCAACTACGACGCGCAAGTCCAACTATCTACCAAACAACAGGTAATAGGATGTGTCCAAGGCAATATAGGGCTGCACGGTATATCACAGGTACGGAAACTAAAGCATCGCAACACAGATAGCAATAGATCAACAGGAGGGAAGTAAATACTATAAAAGTAAGATAGGTAGAAAGGGGGAGATGCTCGCCTGGAAAACATTGTCGAAGGTTCATCCGAAGATCGGGGCGAAACTCACATCAACTCAACGGCCTTATCCGCGAAGAACCAAAACACTAGAAGAAACACCGGATGCAATATTTAATAAAACGGCAGAAGATCGGCATGATGCATGTATGATGGAAGACATGGCAAGGTGCGATGCAATTAGGTCATATTAAGCGGAACCGGGGTCCCGACAATTAATAAACGGTTCAAGTTGTTTAGAACCCCCGCAATTTAAATGTTGTTTAACACGGTAGAAGATATTATCGGGTTCGCTACACAAATTTAAATGAGGCCAATATAAGGCTAGATTTGCCCGCATATGGGCCCCATATTTAATTATTAGGTGAATCGGCATAAGGCCCCCAAACCACAGATGTGCATGCGAGATGAATGATTAAATGCAACAAGTTGATATCATTTATAAAATAGGGTTCGCGGAGAGAGGTTCACACATTAGGGTTTCCGACGATCTTGGTTTCCGGGGTTCGGGGTCGGTCTCGGGGTCCAGGGTTCGACGGACTGGGGTCCAGGGTTCGATGGGATCGACGAGGTTCGACGGAACGTTCTCGGCCTCCGGGGTCGGTCTTGGCGTATCCGGGTCTTCGGGTCGGGATAGATCTTATCGGTCTTGGCGCATCCGGGGTTTCCGGGGTATGTTGTCGGTCATGGCGTTCGGGGTGAAGATCTTGGCGTTCTCGGCGATCTCGGCATCCTCGGTTCCGATTGTAGATCTCGGCGTCCTCGAAGGGGTACTTGTCGTATCCGTGTCGTGGTTCTTGTCGGGGTCCTCGGCGTCGGCGTCGGCGCCAGTAGAACTTAGCGATTCCATGAGGAAGGCCTTGGTGCGTCAGTCTTGTGTCGATCTCCGGGTTCCGCGAAGTGGCCTCGAGATCGGGGTCTTCGGTTCCATGGGGAGAGAACATCGTGTTCGGTCGTCGAGCTCCGGGAACAAGCGCTAGTGTACGCGTGGCGATCATGTTTTCCAAGAGGGAGAGCTCGGGGTTCATCTTTGCTTGTCGATGGCCTCAAGAAGATCTTGGCGACGGAGGCGGGCGGCCGGGCTCGGATCCGGCGACATCGGGCGGTAGCACGTGGGCAGCGGCTCGCTGCAGGCGCAGCGGGGCACGTGGGGCCAACCAGGGGGACCCGAGGCAGCCGGGCCGGGCTGTCCTGAGGCGGAGGAGGCGCACGGCGGACGGCGGCGCTTGGGCGGGCGACGAGCGGTCGCCGGGCGACGGCTGCGAGGAGCTCCGGCGCTGCTTGCCGGAGGACGAGGGCAGCAGCAGCCGGGAGGCGCGAGGCGCTGTACCGACGTGGGCGGCGGCGGCAGAGGGCGGCCGCTGGCGCTCAAGGCCGCAGAGGAGGCCGCGAGGCGAGGCAGAAGCCGGGCTGGCGGGCGCCGCGGAGGTGGGTGGAGGCGCGTGGCGGATCAAGGCGGCCTTCCGAGAGGAGAGCGAGGCGGGAAGAAGAGAGCCGGGCGAGGCGGAGTCGCCGCGAGCGAGAGCGGGAGGGAGGCGCTGCGGGGATGCTGCGGCGGTGAGCGAGTGGGCGGCAGGAGGAGGGTTGCGCGGGAACGGGGAAGCCGAGATGGGCGCGCGAGGAGGTGGTGGGGCACGGGCGGGCGAGGGGCTGCTGGGAAGCGAACGCCATGCGGAGGAAGCGTGGCCGACGGGGGTGCAAAGCGATGAGGAGGAGGAGATGCGGGATCAAGCGGCCGGGGCTCGGGGTGGCAGAGGTGTGGCGGAGGTAGGCGCCTGGCGCGCGGCCCGCGGAAGAGAGAGGGAGGGGAGGAGGAAGAAGCACAGGACGGCAGCGGGTGGTGGGACCGGGGCGTAGCGTGTGCTGTGTGCGTGCCTGGGGGAGGGCGGTTCTGGGAAGGTGCTGGGCCGGGGGCTGCGTGGGTGGGACCCAGCAGCGTGCGTTAAAGGCGTGTGTCTTTGTGGGGCTGGGGGGGTTGGTGGGGTGAGCTGGTGGAGAGAGAGAGGTAGTGGGTGAGGGGCTGGCTGGCCACGTGGCAGCATGTGAGAGGAGGGGGAGAGGAAGGGGATGAGGTGGCAAGCAGTGATAGGCTAGGGTGATGTGGCTGCAAGGGGTGGGTAGGAAACTGGGTAGACTTAGGAATTAGAGGGGCAGGTAGATGGACCGATTATTTTATTCTGGGCGGTCGTTCGGGTTGGCCTGCTCGACCGCCCTACTAAAATAAATAAAAACTTTTATTTGATTTAATTGGGCCGTTTGAAACCCGATGGCAACAAAACAAAATAATCCGGAGACCGGGGTTTTGCATGGAAATAAAGATGGGGCGTTTGGAAAATAAAACGGGGTTTTACGAACATAGTTTTGGCAAACAATGCATGATGATGACGATGCAATGCACAAATTCAACGCGATTTTCTAGTAGTGGTTTTGCGGGATGCCACAATTCGACACCACTAACAATGGATCTCGCCCTCGAGATCCGCCTCATAGTACCGGAAGGAAGGTCGGCGACTGCATCTTCTCGCTTTGCGTAGATCCCCGCGACACCACTAACAAGAGGTCGTTGTCCGTGATTGTCGAGAGAACACTCCGGGAACAACAGGTCGAAGGTAGAGGTATCGCAAATAAAGCCACCCCTAACTTCCGTGGACGGAGTAAAATCGCGGGACCCACCGATTCGATGTACAAGAGCGAATGATAAGAGTAGTCGGATGGTGATCAGTCCATCGCGCACCCAAACCATTACTCTGCACACGAATAGGCGAATTATGCAACCAACTCTCGGATTCAGACTGAAGATCTCGACAAGCGAGTTTCGGAACCAAGGAGTGATGCAGACTCTGCATCGGATCTGGCGTAGAGGATGTCGTCGCGTCGGACAACACCGGAAGGAACAAACAAGGAATACAGGATGGTAACACCGTAGACGGTTTCATCTGGCAGCTTGAACACCGGATGGTAGATCACCGTTACCAAAGGAGGAAGCGAAACCCTAAAGGTACGACGGAAACCCAACCACGAGAATTCCTGGACTCGAAGAAGGGAAGGGAGCGGATTCAAACACGCAGGGGTAAGAGGGGAACAGCAGAGGGTAAGGAGTAAAATCAGACCTAATCAGAACTATCCAACCGATTTTCAAAAATAGTTTGACACTCTACTTCGGCCGTTAGCTAGGTTATCCTACAGGCTGGACTTGTGGGGTATCGCAACTGCTGTGCTCTGATACCACTCTATAACACCCTCAGAATCGGACCTATGCAAGTTTGGGCAAAATTCACCAAACCCGCATAGAAACGATTCAAAGGTGCCCACCAGGCACTTTCGTGCGGGTGGAGAACGAAGTAATAACATTGCACAACAGTCCTCGATGGGACCCACAGAACAGATATATATACAAGCGACTCCAGGAGTCAAGAATACAGATATAATTTACAGAGATCCAAATCACCTTGAAAATGATAGAGCGTCCGACTACGGACAAGAAGCAAATGGGGCTAAGAGCCCTGAAGAATAACCAATGGCGTCCATAACCCTGCCCAGGCCAAGCCGGAAGGGTAACCCTGCTAACGGCGTCGAACTCAAAACCTGCTTAAACAAAAGGGGTGCCGACAAAGGGCAAAGGGAAAAAGAAGGAGCGTCAGTACTGAGGCCAGTACACGGCGAGGCTAGAATTCGGCGGTCCTCGCCTACAAAGGTATGGTGGACTGAGCGGCAGCGGCAGCATGCACTAAACAACCTATAGAGACTCGTTACAACTGGCGGTTATCAGAGAGGGGTAAGATAGACCTATCCGGATCCAACCTGAAGCTATCACCAAACAAACCCATCCTGGTGTTTCCCCCTCGAGACCAAACGAGGAGGTCAACCGAGGAACTCACACAGTTGGCAGTTTTACTTATTCAGTTATAGTTGCGGCACTTTACTAATCAGATTAAGATAATCGTCCTGATAAAGTAAGCAGTGGGCACTTTTATTTAATCATTCCGTTGTAGTTGCAACAATTACTAATCAGATACAGATATCATGAGATAAACCCAAAACCCAGCAGTTGTTGGTACTTTTATTCAGCCATTTCGTTGTAGTTGCAATACTTACTAGTCGATACAATTGTCGCATGGCGACAACCAAACAAGCAATTGTGGGCAGTATTAATTAGCCATTCCATTATAGTGAAGCTGATTACTAGTCATTATAAGTCAAATTAATAGCATAAACTTTAGTTATGCTTGTCTATGATCGAGATATCATGCTCCAAGTCGTCCATATCCGCGACACGGCTTTGAAAGTTTTACCGGCGGTGCACCAATAGCAACACACGCCGATCAACCTCGAAACCAAATCAAAACCCAACGAGGCTTTCACGATGAACAATCACAGATTCAGAATTATTTCAGGGCCACCCTTAAGTAGAATCCGCAGAGTAAGCAAGCTCGAGACGGCCTCAAGGTCTGCTGGCTGTGGAGCGATCGGGAACCCCAAACGGGCTTGTCGACACCGCGTAAACACTCGCTTCCAAAGCGATGCGATGTGCATACCTCGTAAATAAAGCAAGAAAGCATGGCATAAGTACAGATCGTAAATAAAACCTCAAACTAGTTTGTGGCCCCAAGAAATAAGACTGAATCAAGCTCTCGCTCGGGGGTCCCATATACCTCCCGGATGTGGATAGCGCGCAAATCAAGGAACATTATCAAGTACTGGGTCTTACGGGACACAAGTGGGCGTTCGAAACCAAATATTATCTATCACCCACCGATGCCTCTCGCTTATTCAATTTTAGTTGTTAAACGAAAGTAAAGTGACGATAAGTAAAACTAGAATCATCTCCAACATCAACATGCGGCAATACATCAACAATCGTGGCATATGGCGACACACATCAAGACTTGAGCAAGCAACTACGACGCAAGTCCAACTATCTACCAAACAATGTAATAGGATGTGTCCAAGGCAATATAGGGCTGCACGGTATATCACAGGTACGGAAACTAAAGCATCGCAACACAGATAGCAATAGATCAACAGGAGGGAAGTAAATACTATAAAAGTAAGATAGGTAGAAAGGGGGAGATGCTCGCCTGGAAAACATTGTCGAAGGTTCATCCGAAGATCGGGGCGAAACTCACATCAACTCAACGGCCTTATCCGCGAAGAACCAAAACACTAGAAGAAACACCGGATGCAATATTTAATAAAACGGCAGAAGATCGGCATGATGCATGTATGATGGAAGACATGGCAAGGTGCGATGCAATTAGGTCATATTAAGCGGAACCGGGGTCCCGACAATTAATAAACGGTTCAAGTTGTTTAGAACCCCCGCAATTTAAATGTTGTTTAACACGGTAGAAGATATTATCGGGTTCGCTACACAAATTTAAATGAGGCCAATATAAGGCTAGATTTGCCCGCATATGGGCCCCATATTTAATTATTAGGTGAATCGGCATAAGGCCCCCAAACCACAGATGTGCATGCGAGATGAATGATTAAATGCAACAAGTTGATATCATTTATAAAATAGGGTTCGCGGAGAGAGGTTCACACATTAGGGTTTCCGACGATCTTGGTTTCCGGGGTTCGGGGTCGGTGTCGGTCCAGGTTCGACGGATCGGGTCCAGGTTCGATGGGATCGACGAGGTTCGACGACGTTCTCGGCCTCCGGTCGGTCTTGGCGATCCGGGTCTTGGTCGGGATAGATCTTATCGGTCTTGGCGCATCCGGGTTTCGGGTATGTTGTCGGTCATGGCGTTGGGTGAAGATCTTGGCGTTCTCGGCGATCTCGGCATCCTCGGTTCGATTGTAGATCTCGGCGTCCTCGAAGGGTACTTGTCGATCCGTGTCGTGGTTCTTGTCGGGGTCCTCGGCGTCGGGCGCCGGTAGAACTTAGCGATTCCATGAGGAAGGCCTTGGTGCGTCGATCTTGTGTCGATCTCCGGGTTCGCGGTGGCCTCGAGATCGGTCTTCGGTTCCATGGGGAGAACATCGTGTTGGTCGCCGAGCTCCGGAACAAGCGCTGTGTACGCGTGGCGATCATGTTTTCCAAGAGGAAGAGCTCGGGTTCATCTTTGCTTGTCGATGGCCTCAAGAAGATCTTGGCGACGGAGGCGGGCGGCCGGGCTCGGATCCGGCGACATCGGGCGGTAGCACGTGGGCAGCGGCTCGCTGCAGGGCGCAGCGGGGCACGTGGGGCCAACCAGGGGGACCCGAGGCAGCCGGGCCGGGCTGTCTGGAGGCGAGCTTGGCGAGGTTCTGGCGGAGGCGCGCGGACGGCGGCGCTTGGGCCGGGCGACGAGCGGGTCGCCGGCGGCAGCGGGCGCTGCGGAGCTCGGCGGCGGCGCGGCTTGCCGGAGGACGAGGCAGCAGCAGCGGGGAGCCGGCGGAGGCGCGGGTAGCGTGGGAAAGGCAGCGGCGGAGCGCGCGCTCAGCGCAGGAGGTGGCCGCGGAGGCGAGAGCAGCCGGGCAGGCGGCGCGGGCGCCGCGGAGGTGGGTGGAGGCGGTGGCGGATCAGGGGCGACGCCTTCATGAGAGCGGGAGGCGGCGCAGCGGGGAAGGGAGCTGCGGCGGAGGGCGGAGTCGCCCGGAGCGCGAGAGCGGACGGGAGGCGGCGCTGGGATGCCGCGGGTGTGAGTGGGCGACAGGAGGAGGTTGCGCGAGGCAGGGAAGCGGAGATGGGGCGCGCGAGGAGGTGGTGGGCACGCCGGCGAAGCGAGGGCTGTGCGGGCGGCGGGGAAGCGACGCCCGGAGGAAGAAGCGTGGCCCGGCAGGGGCAGCGGCGATGAGGAGGAGGGAGATGCGGGATCTGGCGGGTGCGGGCTCGGGTGGCAGTGAGCGGGCGCGAGGTAGGCGCGCCATGTGGCAGCGGAAGAGAGAGGGAGGGGAGGAGGAAGAAGCACAGGACGGCAGCGGGTGGTGGGACCGGGCGTGGCGTGGCTGTGCGTGCTGAGGGAGGCTTAAGGAAGGTGCTGGGCCGGGGGCTGCGTGGGTGGGACCCAGCGGCAGGCGTGTGCGTGCGTTGTGTAGGCGTGTGTGCTGTGGGGCTGAGGGGGTTGGTGGGGTGAGCTGGTGGAGAGAGAGAGGTAGTGGGTGAGGGGCTGGCTGGCCACGTGGCAGCATGTGAGAGGAGGGGGAGAGGAAGGGGATGAGGTGGCAAGCAGTGATAGGCTAGGGTGATGTGGCTGCAAGGGGTGGGTAGGAAACTGGGTAGACTTAGGAATTAGAGGGGCAGGTAGATGGACCGATTATTTTATTTCTGGGGCGGTCGTTCGGGTCGGGTTGGCCCGTTCGACTGCCCCTACTAAAATAAATAAAAACTTTTATTTGATTTAATTGGGCCGTTTGAAACCCGATGGCAACAAAACAAAATAATCCGGAGACCGGGGTTTTGCATGGAAATAAAGATGGGGCGTTTGGAAAATAAAACGGGGTTTTACGAACATAGTTTTGGCAAACAATGCATGATGATGACGATGCAATGCACAAATTCAACGCGATTTTCTAGTAGTGGTTTTGCGGGATGCCACAACATGTGAGGCACCCACATTTCTAAAAGCAGTGGCGGTGGTCTTGAGCCTTCGGTACATGTCTTCGTGATCTTCACCTTCTTTCATGTAGAAGCCTTCGGCTTTATTGCTTAGAGCATCATATCGGTTCCTCCTCATACTCTCATTTCCAACAAACAACACAGTGAGAGCATCCCAAGCTTCCTTGACAATGCTAAAGTGCTCAATGTGTGGATAATCCTTTGTTCCCAATCCTTGTTGAATCATATGCAAAGCAGTGGCATTGAGTTTACTATTGACAACCTCTCTTCTTGTCAAGTTGTTTGGATCCCCAATAAAGAGTCCATGCTCGATGATGTTCCATAGTTCAATGCAAGAGCTGCGCACATGAGTTCTAATTAGTGATTGCCATTGAGAAAAAGTAGCAGATTCTTCAAGCTTAGGTGGGTCACCTCTATTGTACACATGAGGGTGAGGGACTGGAGGGTCGGGAGAGTACCATGAATCATGGTGCTCACCCTTCCCACCATCATTGTGTGTGGAGGAATTAGCGTTGTCTTGTTTACCCCCACCATCATACCCTCGGGGGATACCGAAGTATTCCCTTTAGGTACAACGGATGGTAGATCCTCTTGAGGAGATGGGGGTGATGAGCCATCTTTGTCTTTAAGAAGTTGCTCAAGCATCTTCTTGACTTCGTTGACCAAGGAAGAGCTCTGTAACACCCTCAGAATCGGCCCTATGCAAGTTTTAGCAAAATTCGCCAAACCCGCATAGAAACGATTCGACGGTGCCCACCAGGCACTTTCGTGCGGGTGGAAAAACAAAGTAATAACATTACACAACAGTCCTCGATGGGACCCATGCAGATATATACAACAATGACTCAAAGAGTCAAGAATACGATATACGGTACAAAGATCCAAATCACCTTGAAAAGAGGGAGCGTCCGACTACGGACAAGATGCAAATGGGGCTAAGAGCCCTGAAGAATAACCAATGGCGTCCATAACCCTGCCCAGGCCAAGCCGGAAGGGTAACCCTGCTAACGGCGTCGATCTCAAACCTGCTTAAACAAAAGGGGTGCCGACAAAGGGCAAAGGAAAAAGAAGGAGCGTCGATCGAGGCCAAGACAGCGAGGCTAGAATTCGCGGTCCTCGCCTACATAGGTATGGTGGATCGAGGCAATGGCAAAGATGCACTAAACAACCTATAGAGACTCGATACAACTGGCGGTCATCAGAGGGGGTGAGAATGACCTATCCGGATCCAACCTGAAGCTATCACCAAACAAACCCATCCTGGCGTTTCCCCCTCGAGACCAAACGAGGAAGTCAACCGAGGAACGCACACAGTTGGCAGTTTTACTTATTCAGTTATCGTTGCGGCAATTACTAGTCAGGTTTAGATACTCGTCCTGATAAAGTAAGCAGTGGGCACTTTTAGTTAATCATTCCGTTATAGTGGCAACACTTACTAGTCAGATACAATTATCATGAGATAACCCCAAAACCCAGCAATTGTTGGTACTTTTACTTAGCCATTCCGTTGTAGTGAAGCTGATTACTAATCATATCGGAAACAAGTCAATTTAAAACAATAAACTTTAGTTATAGTTGTCTATGATCAGACACTGTGCTCCAAGTCGTCCATAACCGCGGACACGGCTTCTAAAGATTTAACCTAGGGTGCACCAAAGTATCCACAGCACTTCACCCTTTTGCGGATCGCTTAACATACACCCATCGGTATGTCGGCGGGCCTAAGTCACGACGTTCCTGCACCCAAAGCAAGCACTGGGGCCACCCCACTAAGTACACCAACGAAGTCGGCCGTCTCGAGACGGACTTAGGGTTTGTGGGGCCAAGGTAACGATGCAAGGTCCCCAAACGGGACTGCCGATACCACGTAAACGGGTCACAATTCCTAACAAGACAGTGCAACCTCGCAATCGTAAATAAAGCGGTAAAGCATGGCATAAGTACAGGATAGTAAATAAAACCCCAAACTAGTTTGTGGCCCCCAGTACAATACTTTGAAATCAGGTAATTATCATTGGGGGGCCCATATCTCCCCACCTGTGGTTAGCGCGCTCGATCTCGGAACAGGTGTCAAGAACTCGGGTCCTACGGGACACAAGTGGGCGGTCGGAAACCAAATCTTACCTATCACCCACCGATGCCTCTGCTTAATTCAATTTTAGTTGTTAAACAGAAATTAAAGTGAAACAGTAATTAAAGCCATGATCATCTCCAATGTCAACATGCGGCAATTCTCCAACAAAGGTGGTACTTGACGACAAGCAAAACACTTGAGCAAGCGACTACGACACGCGGGTCCAACTATCTACCAAACAACAGGTAATAGGATGTGTCCAAGGCTATATATGGCTGCAAGGGATATCACGGGTACGAAATCTAGAGCATCGCAACACAGATAGCAAAGATCAACAGGAGGGAAGTAAATACTATAAAAGTAAGATAGGTAGAAAGGGGGAGATGCTCGCCTGAAAACATTGTCGAAGGGTTCATCCGAAGATCGGGGCGAAGCTCACATCAACTCAACGGCCTTATCCGCGAAGAAGCAAAACACTAGAATAAACACCGGATGCAATATTTAATACAACGCCAGAAGATCGGCATGATGCATGTATGATGCATGGCATGGCAAAGGTGCGATGCAATTAGGTCAGATTAAGCGGAACCGGGGTCCCGACACTTAAATAGGTGGTTCGAGTTATTTAGAAACCCCGCAATTTATATGTTGTTTTAACAAGGCAAGATTGCAACATCGGTTCGCTACACAGGTTTAAATGAGGCCAATATAAGGCTAGATTTGCCCGCACATGGGCCCCATATTTAATTATTAGGTGAATCGGCATAAGGCCCCCAAACCACAGATATGCATGCGAGTATGACAATTCAATATGCATCAATTGTTATTGTATTATAAAATAGGGTTCTCGGATAAGGGGTTCACACATTAGGGGTCTCGACGATCTTGGGGTTTCCGGGGTCCGGGGTTCGACAGGGTCCAGGGTTCGACGGTCTGGGGTTCGGGGTAGGTCTTGGCGCATCCGGGTGCGGGACTTGGGGTCATGTCGACGGTCATGGCGTTCAGGGGGGATCTTCTCGGTGTCCGGGTGAAGCACTCGGCGTTCTACGGTTCCACGTCGACGGCCTTGGTTCCCTCGATGGAGAACTTGGTGTGTCCGTGTCGGGGTTCTCGGCTAAGGTCGCCGGGCGTCGGTCTTCGGGATCGGGTCCGGGAAGAAGACCTTGGCATCGGATGGTCCTTGTCGGAGTTCTTGTCGCGCCGGGGTCTTCGGATCGGGCTCCGGGATCGGTCTTCGGTCGAAGTTTCCGGAAGCAGATCTTGGTACTTGTCGGCGATTCTTTGGGTTCAGGGTGTCGAGGTCTTGTCGAACTTGGTGTGCGGGACGTAGCTCTCGGGCGTCGACTTCTCATCGATGGTCAACTTGTAGCCGCCTCGGGAGATCTTGGCGAGGGGTTCGGTTCCGGCTCCGAAGGCAGAACTTGGCGGCTCGGGCCCACGGGGTTTGGGGTCGAACGGCGCGGTTGCAGGGGCTTGGCGACCGGAGATGCTCCAGAAGAAACCGCTCGGGGTAGATGGGCCACGGCGGCGGCAAGCAGGGGCGGCACAGCAGCCGGGCCGGGCGGGGAGAGGCTGGCAGAGCCCGCGCCCTGGCGCCGGAGGCGGGTTCTTGGCGTGGTCAAGGGCGCCATGGGAGCGGAGAGGCGTCTGGTGGCGGGGCCTTGTGGCGAAGGCCGCAGAGGCGGGCGCGGGCGTCAGCGGGAGCCGAGGTGGCGCGGGGCGGCCGGGCGGGCTGCGCTGTGAGGCGGCGAGGCTCATGGCCGGAGGAGGCGAGGTGGTCCGCTAGCTAGCTGGGGCTGGCAAGGCTCAAGGAGAGAGGTAGAGGGAGCGGCGCGGAAGGAGGAAGGGTGGAGCGCTGCGGGGGGGAAGGGAGCCAGGAAGAAGGAGGATGAAGGAGAGGCGGGGCATCGGGGCTGGCCAGGGGACGCGTGAGGAAGAGGATGAACAGGGGAGCGGTAGGTGGGGCGTGTGGTGGGGCCGGCGCACGCGGGGCCCAGGGGCAGGCTGAGGTGCGCGCGCGCGGGTGTGTGCTGCGCTGCTGTGTGCGTGTGGGGCAGGGGAGCAGGGTGTGGGCCTGAGAGGGGGAGAGGGAAAAGAGAGGGACAAGTGGCAGGGAGGGATTGGGGGAGGAGAGGGAGAGGGTGAGGTGGCATGATGGGATTGGGGGGAGTGAGGTGGCCAGGGGGTGGGGGTAGGATAGTGGGTAAGTGTAGGATTTAGGGCAGTTGCAGGGTGGACCGTTTTAATCTTCTGGGGGTGGTCGTTCGGGTCAGAACGACCCGTTCGACTGCCCCCGCTAAAATAATTTAATATTTTTAATTGATTGCGACGGATTTTGTAAATAGTTTTTGACAACAAAATATCCGGTTACATCCAGGGTTTGATACTTAATTAAAAATGGGGCGTTTGGAAAACAACACGGGCTTTGCAAACATAGTTTTATGCAAACAATGCATGATGATGACGATGCAATGCACAAATTCAACGCGATTTTCTAGTAGTGGTTTTGCGGGATGCCACAAGCTCAATCTTGTTTCCAAGTTTCTGAGATCTTCCATGGTCACCGTGGTCGGCTCACGACCACCAACCCCTTCTTGGCTACCCATATTCTCTTAGGCGGTAAAGCCCAAATAAAGAGCCGAGGATCTGATACCAATTGAAAGGATCGTATGGGCACCTAGAGGGGGGGTGAATAGGTGCTACTTCAAATTTTACTCTTTTTCAAATTAGGGTTTGACAAGAAAGGTAAATTCTCTAGAATATGCAACTATGGTGAATTTACCTATATGTCAACCAAGCACAAGCTAACACAACACTAAGCAAGAACAAGTAAGTAAAGTGCGGTAAAGGATAGAAGTAACCAATGGAGTGGACGCGGAGACACAAGGATTTGTTTCCCGTAGTTACTTCCTTTTGAGGGGAAGTACGTCTACGTTTGGAGAGGGGGTGGTTTCAAACCACCAACGCCACGAGAGGCCTCCCTTGTTCTCCGATGAACCTCACCCCAACGGGCTAGATTCACCTTCCACTATATCAGCAACCTTCGAGGTGGAAGCCGGAACCTTTACAACAAGTTCGGGGCACACATCCACAACTGAATTGGAGGCTCCCAAATACAAGCAAGCTGTCAAGACAAATCAAAGACAAGCTTGTAAGAACCAAATCAAAGTTAGGGTTTCCAATGAAACACTAGAGCTTGGGGGCCCTCAAGTGAATGAGGGGGAAATGAAGATCTCTCTTGGTGAAGATGTAAATCAAGGCCTCCTCCTTCGATTCTCCAAAGATCAATGACTTTGGATGGTTGGATGAAGAGATATTGTAGATTTGGTGGCTCTAATGGGGTTGGTGTTCTTGAGCACCTCGAGCAGCTAGAGGAAGAAGATAAGGGTCCCTTTTTATAGGGATCCCCCTCCACGAACCATTTTCTGACCGTTGTAGAAAAGTCAGACCGGAGACTCCGGTCTACACTGGAGACTCCGGCCAATCTCCGGACCAGCCTCCGGACCGCCCATCTGAATGACCCAGACCAATCCTGACCCAGCAACACAGGAGACTCCAGACTGAACAAAGTCCGGAGACTCCGGAGTAACCTCCGGTGCAGGCTCCGGACCCCTAGTCAGAATGTCCCAGCCTAGATCCTGAAGACGCCACCGGAGACAAGTCCGGAAACTCCGGACCACACCGGAGACTCCAGTCTTGGTAGACCGGAGACTCCGGTCTGGAGTTTCCAGAAATGTGTCAAATGAATGAGGACTTTTCCCAAGTGTGAGGGTGCTGTTCATTTATCAAAATACCAACCTGTGGACAATGAAAAACTGTAAAATGATCTACTTGTTGTTAACGAACACCAAAAGTGATTATGACAATAAATGCCCTTTCAGCCTCTATGGACTAGCTCATTGATTAATGATGGTTAAGGTTTCCTAACCATAGACATGAGTTGTCGATTAATAATGAGATCATGTCATTAGGAGAATGATATGATGGACAGACCCAAATTAAGCAGAGCAATTAGATCGTGTCATCGTGTTCATCTTTGTGAAGCTTTTTCCTATGTCAAGTATTGTATTCCTTAGACCATGAGATAATACAACTCCCTGGTATCGGAAGAAAGCTTTGAGGTCATCAAACGTCATCCTATGTGAGGGTGATCATAAAGGTGTCTCTCAGGTGATCGGAAAGTACTTGTTGGGTTGTATGTATCGAGATGGAATTTGTCCCTCCCGAGTCGGAGAGATATACTTCGGGCCCACTCGGTAATCGATATCAGCACCACTTGCAAGCACATGGTTAAGGAGTTAATCACAAAGTGATATCGGATTACGGAACGAGTAAAGTACTTGCTATGAACGAGATTGAACTAGGTATGCCGATACCAACGATCGAATCTCGGGCAAGTAAAATATCGCGTGACGAAGGGAATACATATATGGGATTAATTGAATCCTGGCATCGTGGTTCATCCGATATGATCATCGATGAATATGTGGGAGTCAATATGGGTTTCCAGATCCCGCTATTGATTATTGATAGAAGATCATGTCTGCATATTCTCGAACCCGTAGGGTCACACACTTAACGTGCATCGACGTTAGGATAGAATGGATAATTGGTTTATGAGTTTTTTGTTCGTAGTCTCAGATGAGATCCAAGACATCATGAGAGGTTCCGGAATGGTCCGGAGAATAAGATTCATATAAAGGAAAGCAGTTTTTGGATTTCGGAATCGTTTCGGAATTTATCGGTATTGTACCGGAAGGTTCTAGAAGGTTCGGAGTGGGGCTAACATTGTCCCACTTGTCGGAGGCCTGCTTGGGCCTAAGTGGAAGTGCCCTGGCCACTTTGGGCCAGGGGCACAAGGCCCCTAAGGCCCAGCCGGCCAGCCCTAGGGGAAACCCTAAGGGAACCTTCTAGAAGAAGGGGGGATGACTTGCCCCCCACTCCACCCCTTGGGCCGCCGCCCTAGGGCTTGGAGGAGGGGTCAAGGGGGCCGGACAGACCCCTATATAAGGAGGGAAGGGGCGCACCCTCCCCCACTCCTCCAACCCTAGCCGCCGTCCAACTGCTGCCCCTCCACCTCTCTCTCTCTCTCTCTCCCGACTGCGCGTAGGCGAAGCCCTGCCGCAGAAACTCTCCACCATAAGCACCACGCCGTCGTGCTGTAGATCCAATCTATCTCTCCACCATACTTGATGGACCAAGGAAGGAGGAGACGTCGCTGCACCGTACGTGTGCATCTCTCGGAGGCGCCGCCACTTGCGGCGTAGGATCGGATCAGATCGCGAGGAGGAGACGGCGAGTATGACTACGTCAACCATGTTCTGTTGAACGTTTCCGCTGTGTGATTTCTTCAAGGGTATGAAGATCTCATCAATCTCTCTCGTTGATTACATCTTCTATATTAGATCTTGGCTTTCTTGTTCGCATCCGTAGGAAATTTTTTGATTTACTATGCTGCGAAACCCTTGAGGATATGCGTGGGAAAAGTCATAAGCTCGTTCTTGCCATTGATTTTTATTCGCTTGTGAACTTTATTTTCTTGCCTCTTATTATGTGTGAATCTTGTGAACTAACTATTTGTGCTATGTATGGTAAGACTATGCTGTTATCGTATGGATCCATCATTTGTGTGGTATGGGTATTCTCAAGTGGATCCATCTTATGTGGTGTGTGTGATGACATTATCTATTCATTATAAATATTTCTCATCACATGTTATTATGCAAAGGTATGTGATCTAAGTGCGACTTCACACTCCCAGGTATCTTGTAAAATAGGAGGGGAATTGATTCTACGTATCTAGGGGGAGCCCCATTCTATTTTTCAAAACCTTCTTTGTCATCACAATATTATCATGCAAATGGGTGTTGTCATCAAACACCAAAAAGGGGGAGATTGAAAGAGCATTTCCTATCCCTAGTGATTTTGGTGTTTTATAACAACACACATATCGGACTAATTATTTGCCAAGTGTACCACAGGTTCTATTAAAAAGGGGTTTGCAGTGTACCGAGTGTACTGGCAATTGCTACTAAGTGTGGCCGTGTGGTTGGACAAATTGTCCAAAACTTTCTGCCTGGCGCGGTACCAAAAAGCGTTAGTAGGTTTTGGCTAGTTGTCAAAAAGCCTCTGCAAGGCTAGGTACTAAAAGGCGATAGTACCGCATTTTAGTACCTAGCGCGACAGATTTTTTTTTGCAACTTGTCAAAAGCTACTGCCCGCCCCGGTACTAAAATGCGGTAGTAACGCATTTTAGTACCTAGCGCGGCAGAAGCTTTTTGCAACTTGTCAAAAGTCACTACCCGCCCCGGTACTAAAATGCGGTAGTACCGCATTTTAGTACCTAGCACGGCAGAAGCTTTTTACAAGTTGCCAAAAGCTACTACCCGCCTAGGTACCAAAAGGCGGTAGTACCGCATTTTAGTACCTAGCGCGATAGAGAGTTTTTGGCAATTTCCAAATGCCACTGACCTCTGCGGTATCAAAATGCGGCACTACCGCATGTGTCCGGTAGTACCGTATCTCAGGGGCGGTACTACCGCTTTGCGGTAGCACCACAAATTGATACCGCTGGTGGCTGGGGCATACGTGGTTTGAAGATTTCTCTTTCGGTACTAGGCCCGGTAGTACTGGAGTTTTCTGGTAGTACCGCTTGAAGTTCCGGTACTACCGCTGCATTAAATGCTCCAACGGTCAGATTGGATCTGGGAGCTATAAATACCCCTCCACCTACCTTGGGACAAGGTGCTCGTTTCATTGAAGACTACTACCTTCATTTGAGCCACCAAATCGCTAAGATCTCTTCACTCCACTACCCAAAGTCATTGATCTTTGGAGAATCAAAGGATCTTCATTTCCCCCTCAATCACTTGAGGGCCCCCATTGCTCTAGTGTTTTCTTTGGAAACCCTAGTTCTAGATTTGGTTCTTACAATCTTGTCTTTGATTTGTCTTGACAGCTTGCTTGTATTTGGGAGCCTCCAATTAAGTTGTGGATGAGTGCCCCGAACTTGTTGTAAAGGTGTCGACTTCCACCTCGAAGGTTGCCGATATAGTGGAAGATGGATCAATCCCGTTGGGGTGAGATTCATCAGAGAACAAGGGAGGCCTCTCGTGGCGTTGGTGGTTTGAAACCACCCCCTCTCCAAACATAGACGTACTTCTCCTCAAAAGGAAGAAACTACAGAAAACAAATCCTTATGTCTCCGCATCCACCACTTTGGTTATCTCAATCCTTTACCGCACTTTACTTACTTGTGCTTGCTTAGTGTTGTGTTAGCTTGTGCTTGTTTGTCATATAGGTAAATTCACCTTAGTTGCATTATCTAGAGAATTTACCTTTATTGTCAAACCCTAATTTAAAAAGAAGAAAAATTAAAGTAGCACCTATTCACCCCCCCCTCTAGGTGCCCATAATCCTTTCAGTGTTCCTCTATTATTTCTATGCCTGACCTCTTTATTTATTCCCTTTACATTGTGATAGCCTCTATGCTTGAAATACTATGTCTTGCTATCACTTTTTTTCCTGTCTTCCTTAGCATAAGTTGTTGGTGCATTTAGTTGAACCTAGTAGATTTAGGTTTTCTACTTGATAAATTAAACTCTATTTTTATTCTACATTTATTAGAGACTAAACCGTAATTATTTTAAAATACCTATTCAACCCCTCTCTAGGCGACATCTGATTCCTTTTAGGGGGGCTACTAGATCTTCTCAATTCTATAAAGTTTTGCACTCGATTAAGAAATTGTTTAGGATATGGAGTTATTATAAACTTTTGGAATGACTAGGTTGCTCTTCATGTTCAATTCAATCGGTTGTTTACTTATTGTGAGCAATATGTGCTATCATGGAACAAGTAAAAACGACTATTTTGTGAAATGAGGCCGTTTTTAAGTTTATGGTGTGCTTTTCTTCCTTAATTTGTGTTCAAAGGGATGATTTTTTATTTCTGAGTGTGCGGCTCTTCAATCCCCAAAACATAAGGGGAGGATAGAGTATTCAATGGAGAAAGTCTTGTAAAGGGTGAAGAAGCTGCATTTTTTTTGACCTGAAAGAAGCTGCATTTGAAGGATGGAGGAGTGCAACGAGGCATTGTATAATTTTGTTTTGCTTTTCCTAATCAGTGTGTATGGATGCTTTGTTATCTTGCTATCACCTGGTCAAGGTGGGGGATTGATATGTTTATGTAATAAGGCTTAATTTTATAGTTGTAGCCCCAGAAGATCTTGTTAGTTTTAGTATAAATTTGGACCATTCGGCCTTCCTCCTAGAAAAAACTACATTTGTTTCTATATGATCTCCTAAAAATTGTTCCTTCTTTTTAGAAATGGAAAATAGTCTCGGCCTCTACATCAATTGATGCACACAGCCTAAAAATTGTTTCTATGAACGTTATCGTACAATATGTACTATATTATGAATGCAAATTATCACGATAATTAGTGGAAATTGACATAAATATAGAAGCGCAAAAGGTTCCCTCGGTACCATTGCGTATGCTTCCATAGTTCAAAGCACGCGAGCTCGACGAAGTACAATGAAGAAAATCCCGAATACCAAAACAAGAGCACTACTCATGAAGCAACAGTCTCGAAGGGTGTACGAGGATAATACACCACTTGGTGGGTCTGTTAAAGAACTCACGTCCGTGTAGTTGCACAGCTTCTCGGTGCAGAGTAGCTTCAGCCTCTCCAGATCGTACTTCTTCGCTGCTACAAACAAATGTCGAGCCATCAGTATGACCTCATCCTCCTGTTCTTCCATGTCCGGCAGTGAGTCGGTGTAGATGAAGTGGAGCATGGCCTCAAACACTCTAGCATCCATACCACTGATCCGTATGCAAGCGTCAGTGCTCACCTTCGACGGTCCAAGGAGCTCCGCCATGAACACCGAGGATCGGGCAGCAAGCACGCACCTGTGCGCAGAGAACGTCTCACCGCCGACCTTAAACGTGACATCCGCGCCCTCGCCGCCGGAGAGGAGCCGGCCAAAATGACCGTGCATGTCGGACGGCGGCGTGTCCACGAGCACCGAGACGGGCTCCGTGAAGACCTCCGCCGGGACGGCGATTTCACACCTGACGCTGAACACATCATCCTTGAGGTAACGGGATTCCTCCAGGTCCTTCCTGGTGATGAGCTGAGGACACCCCCATGGCCCCTTGTTGGAGAAGGTGCAGCACGCCATGCTGTCCGTGCCGTACGACGACACCGATCCCCTGTCCTGGTCGACCAAACTGATCCTGTACCGTGCGTCGACTTGGTCGACGTCGTCGCCGGTCTGAACAAGGTGGAGATAGATCGATATCCAGCCAGCATCGCCTGGCGAATAACCGTCGGGGAAGTACCTGACGTACCAGCGATGGCGTCCGACCGCGAACGTCTCGGACGTGATGCCGTTGCCGTTGACGAGGGTCTTGGTGCCGGAGTACCCATCGATCTTGAGGACGTGAGAGCCCGACACCGGCAATGGACGGGCCACGATGGCCGATGCGGTCTGCGAGGGCGTGCCGCCGATGGAAGACGGGTAAGAGCTGGACATGGCGAAGGCTGGAGTAGCTAATTGTAGGAATGGAATGTGGAGGGGAAGATTCGTTTCGTGTATGTATATGGAGGAACAGATGGAGATGTGGGTGGGAGATTTTGCGATGGTTGAGGTCTTAATGCAAGCTGTGTATTAATCAGGCGCATCACACGAACAGTCGGCATACACGCTGGGAGGACTTTCTGCTGAACTAGGCCTGTGCTGCTTAGCTAGTGCGCGTGTGTTAAACCCTCAAAAAAAAAAAAAAAGCTAGTGCGTGTGTTGATGAGAGGAAATGCCCAACCGGTGCGTGTGCTGATGAGAGGAAACGCTGTCGCGCCGCCGAGATATTGATTCAGGCTGATGTCAGCTGACCGCGACGTATCTTATGTCAGCTGATGTCCCTTAGAGCAAATACAATAGAGCCATGTCAGCTGACTATAAGAAGTAAAATATAGTATTTGTGCTGAATTGGAAGAGAGATGAGTGGAGAGAGAATATAAGCTGGCTGCAAGTTAAGAGCCAGCTCTAGCACATGCTCCTATGTGCTTTGTGAGAGTGAAATGTGGGCCACATTAATAAAGTAGTACATCCTTTTGTCTAACTGTTGTATGTGTTAGCTATATGATTGACTATAGATGATGTGGCAACATCTTATAGCCAACAACCGGCTACACTATTAAACTTGCTCTTAGTAATATGGAAACCACTAGGGGAAGGTCCTGAGCCACGCGCACTCACTCACGTCACGTCGCCCCCTCTCGCCCCTTCTAGAGCCCATTGAGAGTCGTCTCCAGATCTCCGCCGCCGCCCCTCTCCTTCCTTCCCTCCGGTGGCTCTGCCCGCCGGCGTGAGGATGGATTAGGTGGCTGGCCCCCCTTGTACATAGTAGTTGTAGGTTTCGAGCTGTTCTCTGTGTTGTTTCCCCTAGTGGAGTCTGGGGGTAGGATGGAGGATCCCGGCGGCCAGATCCTCCACGCCATGAATCTCCTTCTCTCTGTTAATCAGCGCTCGTGGCAGGTGCTGTGGCATGGGGGGATTTGGAGCTCGTGCATCCCCCGAAATAAGGCCTGCAAAGGGGAGCGGAGGGAGTCGCGGGGCCTGGCTCTTCTCTGCGTGGTGTGCTCCCTCACCGCTGTGGTGCTTCCAGGGTGGAAGACGAAGGTGGCGGCGGGATATGCTGCAGCTCCTCCAATCAAGGTCCCTTCCTGTGGTTTCCTGGCCTGCTCTCCCTGCAGTTCGCGACCTGGCATCCTCTATCGGCAAGGTGTCGAGAGAGATGTTGATAGGGCAACTACCGATGGCTGGCCCGGGAGATCGCTTGGGAGACGAACTGGCATCGGCAATCGCGACTACTCTTCTTCCGCTGCATCGATCTCTTTTCGCTGCTGGAGCTTCGGTACCAAATATCAAATCTCTCCAGCATGCGTTTGGGTGGCTAGGGTGGTTCTCCGGCCCTAGTTTGCTTCGCTGGAATTTTTCGATGCCCCCTTCTTCAACCTCCGGCGGGAGGCCCTTCCAACCTTGCCTGATGGTAAGGACGCGGCCGGCGATGGTGGCAATTTGCATCTCCGGCGAGGTCGAGGATTACTCAAGGACCTGATTGCTTTTTATGTTTTCTTCTGGGGTTCCTTTTGTAATCTGGAGGGACATTATTGTAATTTTGCCTTTCTTTTAGGTCCTTCCTGCAGCTTTGTATCACTTTTGTATTAAGATAATGCCAGTTCTGGGACCTTTGGGTCCCTTCCCTTGGTTCAAAAAAAAAATATGGGAACCACTAGGGATCGACGCCCCATAACTTGCTTCCTATCGGACCAACCTCTGTCCGTAGGATTAGACCCAGGATGGACGTTAGATTTTAAACAAAGCCCCACTTAACTCTCTTCGTGATACCATTGAATGATTCCGTAATAACCGCTCCCCTACTGCTATAATTACGTGGGATTTGTAGTTACTTACTCCCGATTTGCTATGCTTTTTTTTGATTTTTTGAAACTAATTCCGGATTCTAAGGAGACTTAATTACTCTAGCCAAGTAAGTTTCCACGCAATGTGTAGTATGCTTCATAAGGTAGCGATCTTGCTTTCTCTATTATTACGGTTTGCTTCCAAGATAATTGAAAATGCTTCGTTCTGAAAAAGAAGCACGTATAGCAGTAGTAGGAACATATTGTGTTTAGGTTTGAAGCATATCACTTTTGAGTTGTGATACCAATGCCTTATATTGGGTTGTAGAACAATGAAAGCACAATTCGTCGATGGTCGAAGCAAAAACTAAGTTGTCTTGTAGCATAAACTGTTAACTGATTGGTGTCTTACATCTGCTTTATTCAGCTACCTGTAAAGCATATAGTTTACTAATGTTTGAAGTATGATTAGCGTTTAACAGAAACTTTGTTCATGTCTGCAGGAAACTCGGAATTTATGAAACTTGCAGCATTGACTAGTGGTAGTGGGCAAAAGAAACATCATTCTTGTGCATAGGAAGCTGAAGAACAATGTTGGATGCAAAACTGATAAGCACTTTGAAACATATTGTGTTTAGCACGATGTCACGATCGTCAGAGCCTATGTGACCTCGCAAAGGTATCACGTACGACATGGCCGGAGTATAGACAGCTACCACGCCACACCGTCAAAACAGCACGATGGTGTCGAACACGCGAGCCGATCAGTGGAAACAGCCTCTCCCCTGCGCTTCGTCAGTGTGGAAGGGGTCCCCGATGAACTCACGGTCGCCGTCATGCCTGACCTCGGCGTCCGCCACCCGCGCGCCCTCCGCGTATGCCGCCGGAGCCTCCTTTTCCTCGCCATTGATACCGGCAAGCTTGTCGGCCTCCTCCTCCACCAAGCCGGCGCCGGTAATCACCGATGCCCTAACGATGATCTTCCGCGGCGGACAGACATGGGTGCCGGCGGACGAGTTGATCAAGGAGGAGGTGCAGTTATTGGCGACGGAAAGAGAAGAATCGTGGTGGCCACGGAGTTACCATATGGTGTCGAGCAATGGCTTGATTTGTGGAAACGCATAGACCACATCTGATATAATTATTAGGAGCTACGGGATTAATGGGTGGAAGAAAATCCTGAAAAGTTGGGGCCGTTGATGAAAATAAGATGAACGGTGCCGGATGGGTCCAACGATGTTTTCCCGTCGTCCTACGATAGGTAGTGTTTACCTAGTAATATACTAGCAGTACTACAAAACGTTACTACTTTAAGTTACTTGTAAAATGGTCTATCAACTTGCTACGTATGATGCCCCGTGTGACGTTCTGTTTATCAACTCGTGAAAAACAAAAGCAGGACACGAACTTGCCGGGAACGAGCGTTTTGGTTGACGGTTTCCGATAGTTTGCTGACATGGCAGTACTATTCTTTCCTAAATTTTTATTTCTTCTCACTCGTAGACTGTTAGAATTAATTAAATGTAGTTAATTAAGGGTTAATTCCCTTTTCTGTAATCCCACATATGTGGAACCGTCGGGCGGTTAGGATTTCTGGAGCGCTGCCTCCCGGAACCGACATTCCCAAAACCAACCTTCCTCTGTATATGTACTGATTCATTCATCAATAAAGACACTTGATTCTTTCCATTCATTATGTCTCTCGTTTGCCTCTCATTTCTATTCTTCACACATCGTTCGCCGGTGAATCGGCTGTTCGGCCATTGCGTGGAGGCGGTCGCGTAGTGGGGAATTTGTGCAACCAAGGACACCGTCCGTGGCCCAGTTTCCTTAACGCTTCGTTAGTGAATAAAAAAATCAATTCCGTGCTTTGCTTTGCATGCGGTCGTACCAGTAGCTTCTAGTATTTTCTTAGTTTGCTATTCTGGTTCACATTAGCATATTAATCTTTTAACAACAGTTCTAGCAGTAGATTATTTCTATGATAGATTCTGTTAAATTTCACTACAAGTTTTTTTAGTACTGTTTATTTGTCGAGTACTATGTGTATTCCAAAAAAAATTGGTGTAATATATTTCCGTGTGTGCGTACATGTTGAGATTTATTATATTCATCATTTGCAATTGAGATTTTCAATTTCTTGCAATAGATCAATTCATCGTCTTAATTGAGTCATTTTGACTCGATACGAGCACGAGTTAGTATGCAAAATTCAAAGTGATTTCTTTAAATTGATGTTTTAGGAACACAAGGTAGTGGTCAGATCTACTGCACCGCAGATTATCACCACTACTGTTTAAAGCCTACATTTTGGTGGTGCCTTCAACGGTAACCAACCAAACTTTAAGGGTAAGCGTAAGCGCAACCGAAACAGGAAGCCTCGAAACTCGGACCGTGGGAAATGCACCGCAAAGCCAAAGTATGACAAAACTAGGCTTTGTGACAAGTGTGGATGCTATACGCATCCTACTAACAAGTGCAAGACCCCAAAGCATGTGGCAATCCTCTACCAGCAATCCCAAGGACGCAAGGCATCTCAAGGGAAAAGGTTTGAAGCCAACTTCAACCTTCATCCAGATGGCACCAATGGAGCTGGTTATTCGCAAGATGCTCCTCTTGAACCTAGCAACACCATGACTCTCTAGAAGCCCGAGGAGCCTATGAGCACGGAGAACATGATGATTGAGTACGCCTCAAACGACGTGTTTGGAGACTTCGACTAGTCCCACTATCTCCTTAGTGATCACTTTATTTTATGTCCATTTGTGATGTTGTAATAAGAACATAAGTATTGTTGTTGTCATGTATATTGTATCAGCACTTTGATATAATAAAGATTGTATTCTATGTATCTAAATAAGGTTTTCTTATTGAAAATTCTTCATTTTTATATATAGCTCTCTACGGGGACAACCCGATGGAAGAGGAATTATGCCTTGTGGACAGTGTTACCACAAACTCCATACTGAGGGAGTTGAAATATTTTCAGACTCTGAAAAGATGAATAGAGATATTTTGACTATCGCTGGACGCGATACGATAATTGTTGGCACTGGGCGTGTCATATTTACCCTCCCAAACGGTACACAAGTGACAATTGAGGATGCCTTGTTGTATCCTGATTCGTCACGTACCTTATCAGTTATCGAGATATCCGTAAGAATGGTTTTCATATTGAAACATATGAAGACAACAAAGAAGAGTATCTGCTCTTCACAAAAGATAACGGATATGGCAAGTAAGTACTTGAAAAATTCCTTCTCTGTCGTCTGGACTGTACTATACGTACATCAAGCCCATAGAACATGTTGCTTAAAAGGTAATCTTCCAGAATGTTGACGCATTTCAAACTTGGCATGATCGCCTAGGCCATCCCGGCATCAGGATGATGAGGAAGATTACTAGTAATTTCATTGGTCATAATTTGCATGAGTCCAAATTTCCTCAGTCATCAGACTTTGTGTGTACATCATGTGCCACAGGGAACCTAATTTTGAGGCCTTCGCACCTCAAAATACAAGTTGAACCACTTCAGTTCCTTGAGCGAATTCAAGGTGATATTTGTGGTCCTATCCAACCATTGGTTTTGATTGATGCATCTACACGATGGTCACATGTGTGTCTTCTTTCCGCACGAAATTATGCATTTGCCAAGATAATGAAGAAGTAATTAAGTTACAGGGCCATTATCCAGAAAGTCGAATTAAATCAATTCACATGGAGAATGCTGCAGAATTTCTTCACGCGCCTTCAATGACTATTGCATGGCCTTGGGGATTGAAGTTCAGCACTATGTTCCATATGTCCACACTCAAAATGGTTTGGCTGAGTCCCTAATAAAGAGGATCAAACTCATTGCAAGACCTTTGTTAATGAATTGCAGCTTGCAAACTTCGTGTTAGGGTCACGCGGTTTTACACGCTGCTGACCTAATCCAATTGCGACCTACTGCATATCACAGTACTTCCCATCTGCAATTGGTACATGGAAATCCTCCCAGCATTTCCCATATGCGTAAGTTCGGATGTGCTACATACATCCCGATCTCACCACCACAACGGACATCCATGGGCCCATACAGAAAACTAGGGATCTATGTGGGGTACAAATCACTGTCGATTATTAAGTACCTGGAACCCCTTACTGGGGATCTATTCACAGCTCATCACGCTGATTGCATATTTGATGAGGAACATTTTCCAGCATTAGGGGGAGATTTCAAGTACCAGAAAGAATGCCCGGAAATTGATTGGAATGCTATTGTCATTTCAAACCTCTGATCCACGTACCCAAGAGACCAAACTCCAAGTTCGGGAAATTATCAATTTGCAACATCTTGCAAATAATCTGCCAGATTCATTTACTGATCTAAAAGGTGTTACTAAATCTTGGAAACCGGCCAGAAATGCATCCGAAAGAGTGGAGGTACCAACAAAAACCACTCAACTCCCTGATCCTAAAAAGAGGAGGAGTAGTACGGCCTCTGACTTGGAACCTGCTTCTCGCAAGCAACAAAGGAGAGAGAGGAGAAAATCCTCCAAATCAGTAAATGCAAGTCAGCTCAACGTTGACGAACACCTTATGGGTAGTATACACCCAGTGGAAGGGAAACCTCCACAACCCAGCTCCAGCTTGCACACACTGGATGGAACATCGGAACACCTAGACTCACGCATATTAGGAAATCACGAAGAGTCATCAATGGTGGTTGAGATATCCACCAACTATATCGATTCAACCGTAAGTCTACGATTGTCGACACTTATTTTTCTGCTACAATTGCTGATACCCTTCTCAATGATCATGATCCAAGGACTATTGTTGAGTGTGGGAAACGCTTCGACTGGCCTAAATGGAAGGAAGCAATACAAGAAGAACTTGCTTTGCTCAATAAAAGGAAGGTATTCACAGAAGCAATACCAACACCTCCCAATGTTTTCCCTATGGGATTCAAATGGGATTTCCTCCGGAAACGGAATGAGAACAATGAGGTGGTGAGATATAAAGCGAGGCTCTTAGCACAGGGTTTCACGCAGAGACCCGGCATTGATTTCAATGAGACATATTCTCCAGTAATGAGTGGTATCACTTTCCGATATCTTATATCTTTGGCAGTGCAAAATCGTCTATCTATGCAGTTGATGGATGTCATGATCACATATCTTTACGGGTCACTAGATTCGTACATATACATGAAGGTTCCTGATGGAGTCTCTGTCCCGAATGCATGCGCTAAATGCAACATGTACTATGTAAAACTGAACAAGTCTTTATACGTCTTGAAACAGTCGGGGCGGATGTGGTACAACCGACTTAGTGAGTTCCTTCTTCAGAAGGGTTACTCCAACAATGATGATTGTCCATGTGTCTTCATCAAGAAGTCCTCTTCAGGATTTTGCATCATTTCAGTGCATGTCGATGATCTCAACATCATTGGCAACACACAAGATATTGATGAAGCACGCAATCATCTAAAGACAGAATTTGAGATGAAGGATTTGGGTTAAACCAAATTTTTCTTGGGTCTTCAACTCGAGCACCTTCCCTCAGGAATAATGGCACACCAAGCTGCCTATATCCAGAAAATATTGGAGAAATTCAATATGGACAAATCCTATCCATCTAAAACTCCCATGGTGGTTCGTGTTGGAGATATGCCCTAGAGGCAATAATAAATGTAGTTATTATTATATCTTTGTGTTTATGATAAATGTTTATATTCATGCTATAATAGTATTAAAAAGGAAACATTAATACTTGTGTGAATTGTAAACTTAATTTGAAGTCCCTAGTATAGCCTCTATACTTCACTAGCTTGTTGGTTGATTAATGATTGTGGTTTCCCTATCATGAACATTGAGATGTTATCAACAACAAGATCATATCGTTAGGAGAATGATATGGTGGACATACTCCTATAGATAAGCGTAGCATAAAGATCAAGTCATTTCAATAGTTCAATTGCTATATGATTTCGATACATAGTAACCTAATTCCTTCGACCATGAGATCATGCATATCACCTTTACCGGATGGATGCTTTGATGACATCAAACACCACACCGTGAATCGGGTGGCTATAAAGGTGGCATTAAGTGTTCGGAAAGTATTGGTTGAAACACATGGATCAAGAGTGGATTTGTCCATCCACATGACGGATAGATATACTGGGCCCTCTCGGTGGAATGTCATCCAATTGGCTTGCAAGCATGTGACTTGGTCACAAGGGATCACATATCACGGAACGAGTAAAGAGTACTTATCAGTAACGAGGTTGAACTAGGTATGCAGAGATACCGACGATCATAACCTCGGATAAGTAACATATCGTGAGACAAAGGGAAATTGGTATCGTATGTAAGTGGTTCATTCGATCGCAAAGTAATCGTAGAAATATGTGGGATCCATATGAATTTCCATTCCTCTATTGGTTATTGTTCGGAGAAGTGTCTCGATCATGTCCGCATAATTCACGAACCGTAGGGAGACACACTTAAGGATTCGACGTTGTTTGAGTAGTTATGGTATTATGAGAAAGAGACCGAATGTTGTTCGAGTCTCGGATGGGATCCGGATATCACGAGGTGATCCGGAATGGTCCGGAGAATAAGATTCATATAAGGAAAGTCCCGCTTTGAGTTCGGGAATGATTCCGTGTTTTCATCGGAATGTTCTAGAAGGTTCGGATTGTCCAAGACTCCGGGGAGGGGTACATGAATGTGTCATTACTTATTGGAATGATTGCATCATGTACTAAGTGTTCTTGCTGTCCCAAATAAAGGATTAAATTGAATCCTAAAACAGAAAAGTCAAATGTCCAGCTTTGAAAGTCAACCGCCAAAACAAGAAACTGTGGGAAACAAGCAAGAGGAGTTGAACCAACCCGGAGGAGGAGTTGACCTCCAGGCCGGCGCCAGCCCTAGGCCGAGTTGGGGAGGGACTCCCTCCCTCCCCTGGCGCGCCAAGACCCCCCTCCCATAAAAGGAGGGGCAGGGCTCCTCCTAGAGACACACAAGTTTCACCTCTAGATCTCCGGTTTAGAGCCGTTTTGGTTTAGAGCTTCTAATTGCTTTAGCCAGCGGTTTAGAGCCTTCTAATTGGTTTAGAGCCTTCTAATTGGTGTGTCTAATTACTAGACCACTAATAGCCTCTCTCATAAGCTCCACCATACTCGCACCGGCTTAAGCCTCATGATTTCCCTCTACTTCCAGTACCACGCCAGGTCTGCCGGAATCACGAGGAGAGTACTACAACCTCCGCTTTGGAACAAGGAGAGGAAGGTCTTCGAGTATCGAACGTGTGACCGATCAAGGGAGCGCCGAACGTGGCGCTGGAAGGATCGTCTACACGATCTTGAGATCGGAAGAGTACGACTACATCACCCACGAGAATCCGCCTCGTTAAACACTTTGGAATCTTCGAGGGTAAGTTATTCCATCAACTCGTTGCTACAATCTAGTAGATAGATCTTGGCTTGTTTGTTTGTATGCGATAGAAATTTTTGTTTTCCATGCTACGAACCCCTACAAAGGGTATCGTAGCTGTGTCTATATGTAGATCTGTTGCACGAGTAGAACACAATGGTCATTGTGGGCGTTGATGCTTTTATTGTAGATTGCTTTTTGTGTACTTTGCATCTTGCGGTATGTTGGGATGAAGCGGCCCGGGCTAACCTTACATGACATCGTTCATGAGACTTGCTCCACGCTTGACATGCAACTTGTATTGCATAAGTGGCTTTGCGGGTGCCTGTTTCTCCTAGCATAGTTAAGATCCAATTTACAACGGGTGATCAACAATGCTAGTATCAATGTTGTGGTTCTTGTTCGTAAGTTAGAACGACACTTATTGAAAGCCCCAAACCACGTAAAATATGCAAAGAAAGTAGAGGCGTCTAACTTTGTTTTGAAGGGGTGTGCATTGATGTGATATGGCCATGATTGTGATTATATTTGATGTATGCAATGTTCCTTATTGTAAGTCGGCAACCGGCAGGAGCCATATGGTTGTCTTTAATTTATGTTAAGACCCGCGTGTCTATTCAAAGTAGTTGTAATAGTTGAAGCTGGTGGACGACAACCATGGAGAAGCGTCATTGACCTTGATGCAATGCCGGTGATGATGGAGATCATGTTCGTGCTTGAAGATGGAGATCGGAGGCACAAAGAAGAAAGGCCATATCATATCACATATATATTGAATTGCATGTGATGTTAATCCTTTATGCATCTTGTATTGCTTAGTAGACGACGGTAGCATTATAAGATGATCCCTCATGCACATCAATTTCAAATCATAAAGTTTTCACCCTTAGTTAGCACCGCTAAAGCTTGTTGTTTCAAGCACCACGTGATGATCGGGTGTTAGATTACGCAAGTGTATACAACGTGAGCAAGCCAGATTTGCTCATGCAGAAACTAAGGTTTGATCTTGACGAGCCTAGCATGTACAGACATGGTCTCCGAACACGGATCACCGAAAGGTAAAGCATGAATCATATAGTAGATGTGATGAACATGTCGATTGTTCGCCATTGAAACTATGTCAACTCTCATGATGATCGGTGTTGATATGGTGGATTTGGTTCGTGTGATCACTAAAACAATGTGAGGGATATTGTTTTGAGTGGGAGTTCACCTAGTTTAATTTTATTATTAATTTGAACTCAATTTGTCATAAACTTAGTCTAAACTATTGCAAATATGTTGTAGATCAATGGCAGCCCCTACCATCAATTTTAATGCCTTAGAGAAAGAAAAGTTGAAAACAATGGAAGCAACTTCATGGATTGGTTCCGCATTTGAGGATTGTCCTCACACCGGTAATTTGACCTATGTCTTTGGATGCACTGGGTGACCCACCAGCCAATGCTTCCGATGAAGTAAAGAATGTTTACCTCGCTCGGAAGAATCGATTACTCCATAGTTCAAAGGTGCTATCTTGTATGGTTTAGAATCGAGCTTGTAAAAGGTTTGAAGAGTCGGACCCATATGATATTGTCGAGGATCTCAAATTGATTTTTGAGACTCATGCGGCAATTGAAAGCTATGAGGCTTCCAAAAGTTCTTTAACCGCAAGATGGAAGAGGGCAGCTCCGTCAGTGAGCATGTGCTTAAGATGTCTGGGCACGCAAACAAACTTCAAAGCTTGGGTATAGTGATTCCTAATGCTTTGGGGATTTACCGTGTCCTCCAATCACTACCACCAAGTTACAAGAACTTTGTGATGAACTACAACATGCATAAAATGAACAAGACGTTGCCGTAACTCTTTGCCATGTTGAAATCTGCAGTGGAGATCAAGAAAGAGCACCAAGTGTTGTTGGTCAATAAGACCACCAAATTCAAGAAAGGCAAGTCTAAGCAAAGGGACACTTCAAGAAGGGTGGTAAGAAAGCTACCACGCCGACGAAGAAGACCAGGGCTGGACCTAAGCCCGACATCGAGTGCTTTTACTGCAAGGGAGAAGGTCACTGGAAGAGGAATTGCCCAAAGTACTTGGCGGATCTGAAGAACGGCAACATCAAGAAGAAAGGTATATCTGATATACATGTTATTGATGTGTATCTCACTAGTACTCGTAGTAGTGCCTGGGTATTTGATACTGGTTCGGTTGCTCATATTTGTAACTCGAAACAGGTGCTGCAGAATAAACGGAAGCTAGCGAAGAACGAGGTGACGATGCGCGTGGGAAACGGATCAAAGGTTGATGTGATCGCGGTCGGCACGCTACCCCTTCATCTACCATCGGGATTAGTTTTATACTTAAATAATTGTTATTTGGTGCCTGCGATGAGCATGAACATTATATCGGGATCTTGTTTATTGCGAGACGGTTACTTGTTTAAATCCGAGAATAATGATTGTTCTATTTATATGAGTAATATGTTTTATGCACATGCACCTTTGATAGATGGTCTATTCTTATTGAATCTCGATAGTGGAAATACACATATCAACAACATTGAGGCTAAACGTTTGAAATCAAGCGATAATTCGACCTATATGTGGCATCGCTGCCTTGGTCACATCGGAGTGAAACGTATGAAGAAACTCCATTCCGATGGACTTCTTGAATCACTTGATTTTGAATCACTTGAAAGATGCGAAGCATGTCTGATGGGTAAAATGACTAAGACTCCATTTTCAGTATGATGGAGCGAGCTACGGACTTATTGGAAATCATACATACCGATGTGTGGTCCAATGAGTGTAGCATCGCTAGTGGTTATCGTTATGTTCTTACCTTCACGGATGACTTGAGTAGATATGGGTATATATATTTCATGAAACATAAGTCCGAAACTTTCGAGAAGATTAAGGAGTTTCAAAGTGAGGTAGAGAATCAACGTAACAAGAAGATTAAATTTCTACGTTCTGATCGTGGAGGTGAATATCTAAATTACGAGTTTGGCGAGCATTTGAAGAAATGCGGAATACTTTCGCAGTTGACACCGCCGGGAACACCAGAGCGTAATGGTGTGTCCGAACGTCGTAATCGAACTCTCTTAGATATGGTTCGTTCTATGATGTCACTTACAGATTTACCGCTATCATTTTGGGGTTATGCATTAGAAACAGCCGCATTCACTTTAAATATGGCACCGTCTAAATCCGTTGAAACGACACCGTATGAATTATGGTTTGGGAAGAAACCTAGATTGTCGTTCCTTAAAGTTTGGGGATGCGGCCTATGTAAAAAGGTTACAATGGACAAGCTTGAACCCAAAGCGGAAAAATGCGTCTTCATAGGATACCCGAAGGAAACTATTGGGTATACCTTCTATCATAGATCCGAAGGCAAAACATTCGTTGCCAAGAATGGATCCTTTCTAGAGAAGGAATTTCTCTCGAAAGAAGTGACTGGAAGGAAAGTAGAACTCGACGAGGTTGTCGAACCTTCTCTCGAAATTGCGAGTAGCGCAACACCGGAAGAAGTTCCTGTGGTGCCTGCACCAATAAGAGAGGAAGCTAATGATGATGATCATGAAACTTCGGTTGAAGTTGCTACAGAGCCTCGGAGGTCAACGAGAACTCGTACCACTCCAGATTGGTATGATTCCGTTATGAATGTCATGGTGGTGGACAACACCGATGACCCCGAGACATATGAGGAAGCGATGATGAGCCCAGATTCCAATAAATGGCAAGAAGCCATGAAATCCGAGATTGGATCCATGTACGAAAACCAAGTATGGACTTTGGTGGACTTCTGGGATGGCGGAAGGGTCGAGAACAAATGGATTTTCAAGAAGAAAGCAGATCTTGATGGTAATGTTCATCTATAAAGCTCGACTTGTCGCAAAAGGGTTTCGACAAATTCAAGGAGTTGACTACGATGAGACTTTCTCACCGGTAGCGAAGCTAAAGTCTGTGAGGATTATGTTAGCAATCGCTGCATATTATGATTATGAGATATGGCAGATGGATGTCAAAACAGCATTGCTCAATGGAGACATTGATGAAGAGTTGTATATGATGCAACCCAAAGGTTTGTCGATCCTAAAGATGCTAACAAGGTATGCAAACTTCAACGGTCCATCTATGGATTGAAGCAGGCATCCCGAAGTTGGAATCAACGTTTTGATAAGGTAATCAAAAGTTTTGGTTTTATACAAACTTATGGAGAAGCTTGTATTTACAAGAAAGTGAGTGGGAGCTCTGTAGCATTCTTAATACTGTATGTGGATGACATATTGTTGATTGGGAATGATGTAGACCTTCTTAATAGTGTCAAGGAATATTTGAATAATAGTTTTTCAATGAAGGATCTTGGCGAAACTTACATATTAGGCATAAAGATTTATAGAGATAGATCAAAACGCCAAATATCATTGTCACAAAGTACATATTTGGACAAAGTTCTAAAGAGATTTGGAATGGAAGAAAGCAAGAAAGGGTTCTTGCCCATGTTGCCCAATACGACCTTGAGTAAAACTCAAAGTCCGACATCGGCAGAAGATAGAGAAAGGATGAGTAAGACTCCCTATGCCTCAACCATAGGATCTCTAATGTATGCCATGCTATGTACTAGACCCGACATTGCATATGTTGTTAGTTTAACTAGCAGATATCAAAGTGATCCAGGAGTGGATCATTGGACAGCGGTCAAAAACATCCTTAAGTACTTGAGAAGAACTAAGGATATGGTTCTTTCTTATGGAGGTGATGAACAGCTCGTTGTTAATGGTTACACCGATGCTAGTTGGAACACCGATCCGGATGATTCTAAATCACAATCCGGATCGTATTTATTTTGAATGGTGCAGCGATTAGCGGAGGAGTGCAAAGCAAAGCGTTGTGGCGAGATCTT
Organism: Avena longiglumis; assembly: GCA_030063025.1. Classification (NCBI taxonomy): domain Eukaryota; kingdom Viridiplantae; phylum Streptophyta; class Magnoliopsida; order Poales; family Poaceae; genus Avena; species Avena longiglumis. Next base: position 417,317,947 of record CP125979.1, on the reverse strand, counting down.
CAACCGAATCGAATACATGGTTGCTTGAGGCTTCACAAGCGATATGGATGAAAGAGTTCATTACAGTGGGTGTGGTTCCAAGTGCGCTTGTGGACCCAATGTCTATCTCTTGTGATAACATGGGCGCCATAGCCAATGCGCAAGAACCAAGGTCACACAAGAAGTCAAGCATATCAAGCTGCGTTTTCACGCTATTCGAGAACATATCCAGGATGGGGATATAAAGATTTGCAAAGTACACACAGATCTGAATGTGGCGGATCCGTTGACTAAACCTCTCCCGAGGGCAAAACATGACCAACACCAAACTGCCATGGGTGTTCGGTATATTACCATGTAATCTAGATTAGATGACTCTAGTGCAAGTGGGAGACTGTTGGAGATATGCCCTAGAGGCAATAATAAATGTAGTTATTATTATATCTTTGTGTTTATGATAAATGTTTATATTCATGCTATAATAGTATTAAAAAAGGAAACATTAATACTTGTGTGAATTGTAAACTTAATTTGAAGTCCCTAGTATAGCCTCTATACTTCACTAGCTTGTTGGTTGATTAATGATTGTGGTTTCCCTATCATGAACATTGAGATGTTATCAACAACAAGATCATATCGTTAGGAGAATGATATGGTGGACATACTCCTATAGATAAGCGTAGCATAAAGATCAAGTCATTTCAATAGTTCAATTGCTATATGATTTACGATACATAGTAACCTAATTCCTTGACCATGAGATCATGCATATCACCTTTACCGGATGGATGCTTTGATGACATCAAACACCACACCGTGAATCGGGTGGCTATAAAGGTGGCATTAAGTGTTCGGAAAGTATTGGTTGAAACACATGGATCAGAGTGGGATTTGTCCATCCACATGACGGATAGATATACTCTGCCCTCTCGGTGGAATGTCATCCAATTGGCTTGCAAGCATGTGACTTGGTCACAAGGGATCACATATCACGGGAACGAGAAAAGAGTACTTATCGGTAACGAGGTTGAACTAGGTATGCAGAGATCACGACAATCATAACCTCGGATACGTAACATATCGTGAGACAAAGGTAAATTGGTATCGTATGTAAGTGGTTCATTCGATCAAAGTAATCGTGAGAAATATGTGGGATCCATATGAATTTCCATTCCTCTATTGGTTATTGTTAGAAGTGTCTCGATCATGTCGCATAATTCACGAACCGTAGGAGACACACTTAAGGATTCGACGTTGTTTGAGTAGTTATGGTATTATGAGAAAGAGACCGAATGTTGTTGAGTCTCGGATGGGATCCGGATATCACGAGGTGATCCGGAATGGTCCGAGAATAAGATTCATATAAGGAAAGTCCGTTTGAGTTCGGGAATGATTAGGTGTTTTCATGAATGTTCTAGAAGGTTCATTGTCCGCACTCCGGGGAGGGTACATGAATGTGTCATTACTTATTGGAATGATTGCATCATGTACTAAGTGTTCTTGCTGTCCCAAATAAAGGATTAAATTGAATCCTAAAACAGAAAAGTCAAATGTCCGTTTGAAAGTCAAGCGCCAAAACAAGCTGGGAAACAAGCAAGAGGAGTTGGAACCAACCTGGAGGAGGAGTTGGACTCCTCGGGCCGCCACCCTAGGCCGAGTTGAGGAGGACTCCTCCCTCCTGGCGCCAAGACCCCCTCCCATAAAAGGAGGCGGGGCTCCTCCTAGAGACACACAAGTTTCACCTCTAGATCTCCGGTTTAGAGCCGTTTTGGTTTAGAGCTTCTAATTGCTTTAGCCACGGTTTAGAGCCTTCTAATTGGTTTAGAGCCTTCTAATTGGTGTGTCTAATTACTAGACCACTAATAGCCTCTCTCATAAGCTCCACCATACTACTTGCACTAAGGCGAAGCCTCGGGATTTCCTCTACTTAGGTACCACGCCGTTGTCTTTGCGGAATCGCGAGGAGAGTACTACAACCTCCGCTTCTTGGAACAAGGGAGAGGAAGGTCTTCTTGAGTCCGAGCGTGTGACCGATCATGGGCGCTTGGGAACGTGGCGCTGGAAGGATCGTCTACACGATCTTGAGATCGGAAAGAGTACGACTACATCACCCACGAGAATCCGCTCTCGTTAAACACTTTTGAATCTTCGAGGGTAAGTTATTCCATCAACTCGTTGCTACAATCTAGTAGATAGATCTTGGCTTGTTTGTTTGTATGCGATAGAAATTTTTTGTTTTCCATGCTACGAACCCCTATAGTTCGTTCTCTAGACGTAGAGAAAGATCTGTTCAGGCCAAGGGATGATGGAGAAGATATGTTGGGGCCCGAGGTTCCATATCTCAGTGCTATTGGAGCACTTATGTATCTTGCAAATTGTACGAGACCTGACCTTGCATTTGCATTGAATCTACTTGCTAGACACAGCGCAGCTCCCACCAAACGCCATTGGTCGGGAGTCAAGAATGTCTTTAGATATCTCCAAGGCACAAAGGATCTTGGCCTATACTTTCAGTTTCAGAGAAATCTGGACTCCAGTATGATCGGATACACTGATGCTGGCTATTTATCTGATCCCTATAACGCCAGATCATAAACCGGCTTTGTGTTCCTACATGGTGGAACTGCTATATCATGGAAGTCTTCGAAACAGACTCTGGTTGCAACTTTTACCAATCATTCTGAAATAATTGCATTATATGAGGCATCACGCGAATGTGTGTGGCTTCGCAGAATGATAAACCACATACAACAGTCATGTGGAATTGTTTCTATCGAATCACCTACCATTATCTATGAGGATAATGCGGCTTGTGTTGCACAGATGCAAACAGGATACATCAAGAGCAATATCACTAAGCATATTGCCCCAAAGTTGTTTTACCCTCATGAACTCCAAAAGAGTGGGGAAGTAAACATCTTGCAAGTTAAATCATGCGATAATCTCGCCGATTTGTTTACAAAGTCTCTACCAACTTCAACGTTCCAGAAATATATTCATGGAATCGGTATGCGACGGCTTCGAGATTTGCAAGAATCAGGGGGAGTATCTTCCGAACTATTTATGTTCAAAGCATCATATTACACTCTTTTTCCCTTAAATGAGTTTACTTTACAGGTTCTCATTAAGGTTTTTAATGAGGTAATATCAACATAAGATCATATGTCATACTATCTGTTTTCCCCATCGGGATTTTTAAGATGGTATAAACGACATATTTATTGACCTCTAGATTCTATGGATTTATTTCATATTGAGTTAACAGAGGCGATAATCATTATATGCTGTGCCATTTTCTCCTTATTTTCCCACAGGGTTTTTGAAGGAGTTTTAACAGCATACCCTACCATACTCCTCACATTTTTCCCACTGGGTTTTTGGAGGAGACTTGAATGAAGATGATGGATCTTACAATGAAGCGGTGATTAGGGGGAGTGTTAGAATTAATTAAATGTAGTTAATTAAGGGTTAATCCCCTCTCCTGTAATCCCACATATGTGGAACCGTCGGGCGGTTAGGATTCCTGGAGCGCTGCCTCCCGAAACCGACATTCCCAAAACCGACCTTCCCCTGTATATATACTGATTCATTCATCAATAAAGACACTTGATTCTTTCCATTCATTATGTCCCTCATTTGCCTCTCGTTTCTATTCTTCACATAGACGACAAGGCGGAGCTCTTAGTGGTCTCGTATGGGGTGGTAAGGCCCGGTGTGATGGCGCAACGGCTCGGCAACGTGGGCGAGATTCCTAGAGGAGTTGGACAACCATGAGGGGGAGAGAGGGCATGAGAGTGTTCCTACCCCCTCCAGACGATCTTAGCGGTGTCAAGAACCACGGCGCGACGTCGGTCGACGGGAGTAAACTTCCTCTGGCGGCCAGGTCAAAGGAAGAAGACAACCGCCTCCTTCTAATTTTTTTAGATATTATTCTGTTAATTTTTAATTTAACTAACATGGATATTGTATAAAAAAAACTAACATGGAGGGCCTACGAGTGATAAGAAAAAAATTTGAGGAGAGAATCATAAAAAACAGAGTGCCACGTCAGCAAACTAACGGAAACCATCACGATAGTGACCGAAAAGCTCGCTCGCGGCAAGTTCATGTCTTGCTTTTGCGTTTTCACGAGCTTATGACCAGAACGTTCATATGAGGCAAGTTGATGTTGATATACCATTTTAGCATATTTCTACCGTTGAAACAACGCATGCGCCATTTACCTCTGTTGGGTAGACACACAAGCATCCATTGCGTGGCCATGTGTGATGCTTTGCTTTTTCGAGAGAAAGCCGCTCGGCTTGCTTTATTGACTTTCAAATTATTATCATAAGTAAAATAAAACTAGGAGATCATTGTTCCAACAACAAGAACTAGAAGACTGAAGACAAAAACCAGCAAGTTTATGTGCCACCGAATTGACTTCCCTTGGGCAATGCTCATATGTCACCTTGTTGAACTCAGAAGAAAGTATGCTACAATCATGGAAGATTGTTGCAGCCGCTGCAACTGAGAACCCTCCATCTCTCATAGTATACACCACTTAAATATTGTCTGATTAAACAATGAATCGGTTACAACCATCCGTTGAGCTAGACAGAGTCCCTCTTGTAAAGCATAGGCTTCAACCATCATAGCATCATCTACAAATGGAAGTTCATTGGTTTCGACAGCTACGAATTTACCTCTGAAATCATGTACTATGACTCCAACACTACCTCTTCGTTCATCCACATTGTACGCAGCGTCTACATTAATTTTCAGCTCTCCCTTAGGTGGAAAAGTCCAGGACTCGGCTTTCCATTGGATCAGGTTCTCATGTGCTCTCCAATAATTTATAGCAAGGACACCAATTGATAGTGCCGATATCTGTGGTGCTTGAACATATTCTCCATGAACATGTTGGCATATTTCCCACCATATATACCAAGCTCCAGTCAAAACAATCTCTGGTTGGCCGACGCCACCTAAAGGGTCCCATGTTCCTAGAGAGCATATGATATGTTCCAATGCTACAACACCAGCTCTGTCAATATTCACACATTCATCAATGACATATTGCACTCCTAGCCTCTCCCAAATTTGCTTGGCATGGGGACATGTGAACAAAGTATGCATAATATCTTCACATCTAACTAGACAGACATGGTATCCACTATTAGTAGTAATATGCCTATTATCCAAAATTCCCAAACATGGAAACAAACCATGTAAAGCCCTCCATCCAAAAATCTTGATTTCCGATGGAACATTCAATTTCCATATCTTTTTCCACACATGGCTTATCTCTTATCTGCCCACTCTGAGAGCTCTTCTCTCCTTTCGACCAAAGCGGTACACCCATTAAGCATGGTATGCTAACTGAACGGAAAAAATTCCATTGCTAGTATGATCCTATTAGCATCTATTGACAAGAAGAGGCTTATAATCATCTCCTCATCCTAGTTTCCAGTTGTCGGATCAATTAGTTCACCCACCTTGGTCACAACAATATTACCTCTTAGGGTGGCGACTTTTCGTGTAGGGCTTGTAGGAATCCAAGCATCCTTCCAGATATTAACCTGTGTTCCATCTCTAGTGAGCCATATGCAACCATGTTTAAAACTTTCAAGACCTGCAATAACACTCTACCAAGTGAAATAGCTACCAGGTTTCAGTTTTGCATTAAGTAAATTTCCACCGGGGTAATATTTTGCTCTAAGACCTCGAGAGCAAAGGGAATTTGGTTTCTCCATCAGTCTCCAACATTGCCATATTAAATGTATGTAGATCATGAAAACCCATGCCACCTCTTCCTTTGGAATAAACATCTTCCAACATGCTAACCAATGAATTCTCTTATGACGTCATCATCATCACCCCACCATAGTTGCGATAGCATGAGTAATTCCTTTACATCTATTTTTTGGAATTTTAAATACTGTCATCGCAAACACTGGTATAGCTTGTGCGACCGCTTTGAAAAGAATTTCCTTGCCTCCAATTGAGTGTATTTTTTCCTTCCATCGATTGATTCTAGCCAAAACATTTTCAATAAGATGTTGGAAACGATCACTCATATCCGCCCCAACCATGGCTGGTAGACCCAAGTATCTATCGTTCAAAGATTCAGTGACAATGTTTAAAGTCTCACACACCACAACTCTCTCCTCCACCAGAGTGTTTTTGGCTTAAGTAAACACTTGATTAGCATCACTTACCATCTGCTCAGAGCTATCACAATACAAGTCCAATATCTATTTGATCTTCTCCGCATTATTTCCATTCGCCTCCATTAAATAAGTGAGTCATCTGCGAAAATAATATGTGTAATCATTGGGGAATCACAACACACCCGAACACCAACCAACTCCTCATTGTTTTCAGCATGGTTCAACATACTTGAGAGCCCTTCTGCACAAAGGAGAAATAAGTAAGGCGACAATGTGTCTTCTTGCCTAATCCCTCTCGTTGTCTTAAAACCTTCAGTTGTATTTGAGTTGAACTGTTTTGAGTATTTCCCCGATGAGACACATGCCATAATCAGCGAGACCCATCGAGCATCAAACCCCAACTTGAGTATCATCTTCTGTAGAAAACATCATTCAACTCTATCATAAGCCTTATGCATGTCAATCTTGACTGCACATAAACCTATTTTCACTCTCTTCTTCTTAATTTTATGTCCATATTCATATGAAAACAAGATATTATCCATTATCAAACGGCCGACAACAAAAGCACTCTGATTTTATCCAATAATGTCTGGCAAAATCACCTTTAGTCTATTGGCTAACATCTTGGAGATTACCTTATAGACAACATTGCATAAACTTATCAGTCTATATTGAGTAATTTTCTATGGATCATTTACCTTCGATATGAGGATAATCATACTGTTATTCCATCCGTCTGGAATAGTCCCATAATTAACTGCTTCCAGTACTTCCTTAGTGAGATCATCTCCAAGCATTGGCCAAAATCTTTTGTACAAAATGGCACCATCTGGTCCAGGTGCTTTAAAATCGCCTATTTGAAATAGGGTCTTCTTTACTTCCTCAGCCAAGAAGGGGGCCAATAGATCATTATTCATCTCATTGGTTACTTTCGGTTGTACCTTGTACAAAACATCCGAGTTTGGTTCATTCACCTCCGAGGTAAGTAACCCCTCAAAGTAGAATTTATCAAGTTTCTCATACCATAGGGATCATCCCATTAAATCCTTCCACCATCAATCATATTCTTAATTGTATTTTTCTTTTTCCTGGCATTGGCAAAATTATGGTCAAAACTTGTGTTGATATCCCCATGTTTTAGACAATTTGCTCGTCCTCTTTGGACCCAATGTACCCCCTCCTTCTCTAATAGAGCCTCAATTTGTAACAGCAGATTTGTCTGAGTAGCCAATGACTCATCATCTATTGGACCCCGCCTCACTTCTTCTAGCTTATTTTTTAGTTGATAAAGTCTTCTGCGAGGTACTTTTAGCTAATGTGTGATGCTTTGCTTGTGTAGAGGAAGTGATCTGAAGTTTTCAAGCCGACACTATTGTACATATTAGCTAAATAACTGGCTACAAGTGAGGTGGCAATACCTTATAGCCAACAACTCTCTATGCTACTAAACTTTCTATAAGGGCATCTCCATCCGTCGGTGCCCCCCGAACACTTTTCAGAGAACTGTACACGAGCGTTGCTTGGCTCCGCCTCGTCATCATCATCAAGGATGATGACATCGCGGTTGAACTAAGGTCTTCTGCGGTGCGCGGCGCAATCCAGCAGCCGCTGCTAGCGTTCGGCCTCCTCCCGCTCAACCTTGGCCTTTGAAAAGGCGAGCGCATGTGGAAGCGACATAGGCGAGACATCGTCAAGGGACGTCTGGACGACCATCCTCCAGTCGAGTGATGACCCACAAGTATAGGGGGTGTATCGTAGTACTTTCGTTAAATAGGACTGTCGACCCTAACGAGGTATGGGGCAGGAAATCTCTGTAAATACTTAGAAAACAGATTTTTAGGGGTTTTCTGATAAAGCAAAGAAATAAAGTGCAAGTAATAAGGACAACGAACAATTGCAGCAAGTGGCCCAATCCTTTCTTAGCAAAGGACAAGACGGTGGAAATACTTATAAGGACCAAACGTTCTCGAGGACACATGGGAATTCTGTCAAGTGCTTTCGCTTCAAATAGCTGAGTATCCTTCTTTGGTGTTTGATGACCCACAAGTATAGGGGATCGCAACAGTCTTCGCGTAGCATTACCCAATTTATTGATTCGACACAAGGGGAGCCAAAGAATACTTGTAAGCCTTAATAACTGAGTCAATTCAGCTGCACCTGCAAATAGTTCTTGATCACAGAAGTTTATTAGTAGCAACATTTTGGTAGTAGTAACAGCAAAGCAACGGCAACAGTGGAACAAGAGCAATAGTAACAGTAACGGTAAACAGTAAGATTCAAGTGCGGTAGGCATAGGGATGCATGGATGAGTCTAAACATGTAACTTCAAGATCTAGGGCATTGCAGATAAATAATAATAAGCATCGAAGTACTAAACAATCCTAAGCATGTGCTCTAAATATAGTCATACGTGCTCGCAATGAAAACTTGCACAACATCTTACATCGACTAGCCCGTGGCGTGGGCCTCTAGGGAACTACTGGCAATTAAGGTGCTCCTTTTAATAGAGTACCGGAGCAAAGCATTAACACTTCGTGAACACATGTGATCCTCACACCACATCCATCCCCTCCGGTTGTCCCAATTATTGTCACTTTGGGGCCTTTGGATTCGAACAATGATATGTGTACACAACTTGCAGATAAGATCACAAACAATACCATCATAATGATTTAATAATAAGTTTAGATCTGAGATCATGGCACTCGGTCCCTAGTGACAAGCATTAAGCACAACAAGTTGCAACAAAGTCAAATAACACTAATAGAGATACTAGGCACTATGCCCTAACAATCATATTCGATTACATGATAGAACTCATCAAATCCCTACCATCCCCAAGCCTACAACGGGGATCATGGATGAGGGAAACATGGATGGTTGATGGAGATGCGTTGGTGATGACAATGGCGATGATACTCTCCAAATTCCCCGTCCCGGCAGGGTGCCAGAACGGAGTTTCTGGATCCGAATCTTGGTTTCTGATGGCGGCGGCGCAGCGGAACTCTTTCTGGAAAACTATCGAACCCCCCTCAGTTTTTAGGTCGAAAGGCAACTTATAGGCACAGAGGGAGGCCGATGGGGTGCCTACACCCCTCCAGGCACGACCAGTGGTGGGCCTGCTCCTAGCATGGGTGTGGGCCCCCTAGGCCCCTTCTCCGTCTCTTCTTCTGGCTCTGTGGACCTTCTGGTGAAATATAATTTTTGGCATATTTTCCGGGATTTTTCCTGATAGTTGATTTTCTACACAAAAACTAGAAACCAAGGTAATTCTGCTGAAAACAGCGTCTCCGTGTTAGTTTGAAATGGATCGTATGGGCACCTAGAGGGGGGGTGAATAGGTGCTAACCAATTTTATAATACTTTTCAATTTTAGGCTTGACACAAAGTAAATTCTCTAGATATGCAACTACGAGAATTTCCCTATATGTAACCCTAACTACTAAGCACGTAAAAGAGGAGCGAGGAAACCGTAGTGGAGCACGCGGAGACACAGGGATTTGTTTTACCGCAGTTCCTTCCTTGTTAAGGGAAGTACATCTGCGTTGGAGGGGTGGGCGGTTCTAAGACCACCACGCCACAATAGGCCTCACCCTATTCTCCGATGGATCTCGCCACGAGAGGCCTGATCCACCTTCTCCACTATTGGATCCCTTCGAGGCGGGAACCGGTGCCTTTTACAACACTATCGGGGCACACACCCACAACCGAATTGGGGGCTCCCGGGATGACAACAAGCTGTCACAAAAACAAGGATTATCAATATAAACAAAAACAAGGATCTGGATCTTTGCAAGAAATACTAGATCGGAGGTTCTCCAAATGAATGGAGAGGAGATGAAGCGCTTGATTGCTGATGATGAAGGTCGAGTTCTCCTCCTTCGATTCCCAAAGGGATGGGGCCTTTGGATGGATCTAGGTGGAGCACTCTTGTATGAAGTTTTGAGATCTGATCTGTTCTTTTTCAAGATGAATCAAGAGTTCTGGCAGGAGGGGGATTGCTGGCTTAAATACCCCCTCCCCAGATCTGGCCGTTGCACAACTTTGGGGGCGGATTATCCGCCCCCACTTGGGGCGGATTATCCGCCCCCAAGGAAAACTCCGCCCCAAGGGCGGAATCTCCGGGCGAAACTCCGCCCCCTCTCTGGGGCTTGCGCCTTGGTAAAACTTGGAGAAGATCTTGGGGGGCGGATTATCCGGCCCCCCTGTGGGGCGGATTATCCGGCGTGCCGAAAGTCCGCCAAAACTCCGCCTCTCCGGGGCTTGCGCCTTGGCGAAGAGGAGGCGGATTATCCGCCCTCCGAGGCGGATTATCCGGCCGGAAAGTCCGCCAATGTTCCGCCCTTCCGGGCTTGCTTGGGCGGAGGAGGCGGATTATCCGCCAGTGGGCGGCTTATCGGCCCCCAAAGGCAGATTTCAAAGCTGCAACACTTCAACACACATTAAATGATCCTTGGTATTGTTATCTAACACACAAAACACTAGGGATTAAGAAATGTTCTTTTAATCTCCCCCTTTTTGGTGTTAGATGACAATACTAGGATTTGCAATGAGACCGGCAAGTGCCACCTTAGATAATGAAAGACGCTCCCCCTAGATGTGTGCATATTTAAGATTTGCATTTGAATACAAATACACACACTAGGTAGAACACTACTTTAAGGTTTGGAGAAAAAAAACATACCACCGGAATATATAGCCAAGGCATACATAGAAAATCCCATGAATCCATATGTCATCAAATATGCTCCATGATTCCAGAATTCCATGGGGTCCATGATAGATAAATCCAGAAATCCATGAATACCAAACATAGTACCAAACTGTGGAGTACGACATAGTCTTACACAAACAACCACAAATAGCAAACAAGTTCACGCTAGAAAAGGCACAAGCAAGCAAATGAAAAACGACTAAAATCGAAAAGCTTGTGCCCGACCCTTGCAAATCCACGAGACCTAATAGAACTACTTCTCCCCCTTTGGCATCGAAACGCCAAAAAGGAAGAAGAGCGATGCTAACGCCCCTGGAGATCCAGAATTCACACCTAAATTTGCAAGAATCAAATCAATCAAAAACCAAATTTGAGTGTGTTTTCCATAAGAACATGAGATATGCAAGAAAATCCAACGAGACCCATGAAAAACCAACTCTTCTCGAGGAATAGGGCGGTGGCCGAAGCCACCATGTTGGAGCGCATGGCATGACACCGCGAAGATGTATCTTGAGTTCAAAACCAATGCTCATCGATGACCCACATATCACAAAATGATATTAAGGGAAATGATTTTACTTGCTTTCGGCATGATGGGGGGAGGGTTGGCCCAATCAATTAGGACCACACTCCCCCTATGTCTATGCCCGCATCTAAACCAAATACATGAATAAGAGCAAGTGAGTGTGCAAGAATAGTCAAGCCAAGCTCCTTGAATCTACGATATTTAGCTCATTCCCAAATAACAAAATCTTGCTTCATCGAGGGGCTTCGTGAAAATATCAGCAAGTTGGTTCTTCGTGCTCACAAAGGACAGAGCAATATCTCCACGAGCAACATGATCCCGAATAAAGTGGTTGCGAATCTCTATATGTTTTGTTCTTGTATGCTGCACGGGATTGTAAGCAATTTTGATAGCACTTTCATTGTCGCATAAAAGAGGCACTTTGTCACAATTGACACCATATTCCTTTAAAGTTTGCCTCATCCATAACAATTGAGTACAAGCACTTGCAGCAGCAACATATTCAGCTTCGGCGGTTGACAGTGAAATACAATTATTTTTCTTTGATGACCAACACACTAGAGACCTGCCCAAGAATTGGCATGCACCAAGAGGTTGATTTCCTATCATCTTTGTCACCAGCCCAATCTGAATCAGTGTAGCCACATAGAGAGAAACTTGAACCCTTGGGATACCATAACCCAAAATTTGGGGAATGAACCAAATATCGGAAGATTCGCTTGACCGCCACTAAGTGGCTTTCTTTAGGAGCGGCTTGGTACCTTGCACACACTCCTACACTTAACACGATATCGGGCCTAGATGCGCAGAGGTAAAGGAGAGAGCCGATCATGGATCGGTATACCTTTGATCCACATCTTTACCCTTGGGATTGAGCTCAAGATGACACTTTGTTTGCATTGGGTAGCAACGCCATTGAGAGCCGTCATCTTGAACCTTTTGAGCATGTCTTGGATGTACTTAGCTTGATTAATAAAGGTTCCCTCTCTAAGTTGTTTGATTTCAAATCCAAGAAAGAACCTGAGCTCACCCATCATGGACATCTCAAACACATACCATAAGCTTTGAAAATTCATCGTTAAAAGCTTGGTTAGTAGAGCCAAAATAATGTCATCTACATAGAGTTGGCATACAAAAGCTCCCATTGACCTTCTTAGTAAAAAGAGTGGGATCGATTTGCCCAACTTGAATCCACGGTCTAGCAAAAGCTCTTTAAGGTGCTCATACCATGCACGTGGGGCTTGTTTAAGGCCATAGAGCCTTATCGAGTTTGTAGACATGGTTCGAAATTTGGGGTCCTCAAACCCGGGGCTGCTTGACGATACTAACTCATGTAGAGGACCATTAAGGAAAGCGCTCTTAACATCCATTTGTTGTAATTTAAAATTATGATGAGCTGCATATGCAAGAAGGATACGGATGGACTCAAGCGAGCCACGGAGCGAGGTCTCGCCAAAATCAATCCCTTCTACTTGAGAGAATCCTTGAGCCACGAGTCGTGCTTTATTCCTCACAACAATGCCATTTTCATCCTGTTTGTTCTTGAAGATCCACTTGGTGCCGATAACATTGCGGCAATCCTTTGGCTTTTCTACGAGCTTCCACACTTTGTTGCGTTCGAAGTTGTTTAATTCTTTATGCATTGCAACAACCCAATCGGGGTCTTCAAGAGCATCAAAAACCTTCTTTGGTTCAACCATGGAAATGTGAGCTTGATGATCACAGAAGCTAGCAAGCTCTCTTCGAGTGGATATCCTTCTTCGTAGATCACCAACTACCTTGTCAAGAGTGTGACCTCTTAGTTCAAGGTTGCGATCAGCACGAGCCTTGCGACGAGCCTCAATATCCTTATTGTTTCTTGAAGGAGTGGATTCAATTGTTGTATCCTTGTCTTGATTACTGCCTTGCCCTTGATCTTGGTCACCGGTACTGTCAGAAGATTGTTGCTGAACATTTTCTTCAGGCCCGGATAATCCGCCCCTTGGAGGGGCCGGACTATCCGGCCTGGGCGGTGAAGTACCAGAACCATCTTCCTGAGAAAGTCTGACTAGCGTTGGAGACCCAGGGCCGGATAATCCGCCCTCGGGGGCCGGAGAATCCGGCCTGGGAGCTTCAGAGTTGTTGACTTCTCCTTCGGATCCTCTGGAACGAGTTGGAGTGCCAGGGGCGGATTGTCCGCCCCTTGGAGGGGGCGGATAGTCCGGCCTGGGACTACCAGCTTGTCCAGGGGACAGATGGTCTTCAGCAGATTGTGGTGTTGGTGCAGGATTGTCTCCAACAGTAGGAGCTTGTTGATCTTGTGTAGATGAGGGTTCCACATGTGTGGAGCATTGTCCTTCCCGATCCGCCACAAGGGGTTCCTCAATGGGGCGGAAAAATCCCACGCCCATTCTTCTTATGGCATCTTGGGGTATTTCAACATCTGCATCACAAACATCAACTTGCCCTACAAAGGAGCCGTTATTTTCATCGAACTCCACACTACAAGATTCTACAACAATCCCAGTGAGCTTGTTGTAGACTCTATAAGTGTGGGATTCGGCACCGTAACCAACAAATATACCTTCTAAAGCCTTGGATTCAAATTTTGACAAACAGACACCTTTAATAAGAAAGAAACACTTACACCCGAATACCCTGAAGTATGAAATGTTGGGTTTGTTGCCGGTAAGTATTTCATATGGGATCTTGTCCAAGATCTTCCGAAGGTAAAGCCGATTAGATGAGTGACAAGCAGTGGATATGGCTTCAGCCCAAAAATTATAAGGAGACTTAAAATTCAGCTAGCATAGATCTTGCCATATCCATCAAGGTCCGGTTCTTCCTCTCGGCAACACCATTTTGTTGAGGGGTGTACGCAGCGGAATATTGGTGTCTAATCCCCTCTTCGCTAAGAAACTCGTTTAAAGTGTAGTTCTTGAATTCTGTGTCGTTGTCACTTCTAATTGCCAAGATGGGAACATTGTGTTGACGTTGAACTTCATTGGCAAAGTCGATGACAGTTTGTTGAGTCTCACTTTTCAGCTTGAAGAAATATACCCATGTATATCTTGAGTAATCATCGACGATGACCAAGCAATATTTCTTCCCACCAAGACTTGCATGAGAAGGAGGTCCAAATAAATCCACATGGAGTAATTCCAAGATCCTCTTGATGACACAATAGTCTTCCTCTTGTGGGAGAATCATGCATTTTCCTTCAACACAGGCCCTGCAAACACGATCTTTGGCAAAAGAGACATTGTCTTTTAGTCCAAGAATGTGGCCACCCTTTTGGAGACTTTGCAAAGTTCTCATGTTGACATGGGCTAAACGGCGATGCCATAGCCAGCCCACGTCGGCCTTTCCGAATAGACACATCGGACCCGAAGTGGTTTTCCCCGAGAAGTCCACCACATACAGGTCATTTTCGACGTATCCAACGAAAGCAACCTTTAGAGACTTGCTCCATAAGAGTACCACCAAACCATCATCGATAAAAACAGCAAAACCCATCTTGCCAAGGGCACGAACAGAGAGAAGATTGTAGCCAAGGGTCTCAACAAGCATGACGTCCACGAGAGAGATATCGTGGGCAACCACAACCTTGCCAAGACCCAATACCTGAATTTAGACTTATCACCATAGGAGACTGTGATATTATCAAGATTTGGACGCATCTCCGTGATGATCTCCTTGCTTCCGGTCATATGACTAGTGCAGCCACTATCCGACCCATTTCACCCACCTAAGCATAGCCGCAAGAAAATTACTTCTTGGTTTTAGGTACCCATTTTCAATGGGTCCTTTCATGTTAGTAACAAGGGTCTTTGGGACCCAAATAGACCAAGCAATAAATTCATCAAAAGGACCAACATAATAAGCATAAACATCGCCATAATCATCACAAAAGAGTTCATAATTCGGATTGTGAGACCCTGCAAAACCAATATCATTAGTCTTGTCTTTGTGACAACCTTCTCAAAGTGCTTGTCTTTAATTGCACATTATTGGTCTTGTTCTTCTTGGTTTTCTTCTTCTTGGACTTGGTGACATACCCAAGTCCCTCTCTACCATGATTTGACCTTTGCTTGTCAAGGACTTCATCAAGCACACCTTTGTCCTTTGTAGTGATGTCCTTGATCACTCCTTTTTCCACATTAGCATTTTCTTGTTACTATATGTTGAGTTGGACGAGCTAGGAGTATCATATTTGTGTCGACTTTGAAGCTGATCATGTGACTCATTGAGGATAGAGAACTCGTTTTTCAATGCCTTGTGAGCATTGTCAAGTTTCTCCAATTCCTCGGAGAGTCTATCATGAGCAGCCCCAAAGTCAATCCTTTCCTTCTTTAACTTCTTTGCCTTGGTGACCGCATTGTCACGTTCCTTAACGAGTTTAGTCACAATTTCTTCATGTGACTCTTCCATAGACTCAAGCCTCTCTTCAAGAGAGACCCGAGCTTCTTCTTCTTCTTCTTCTTCTTCAAGATCATTTTTTAGGGATGCAATTTCCATTGCATCCTCCCTTTCAATTCTGCCCTTTTCTACGAGGAGTGCTTCGTTTTGGGCCAACTGATCCATAAGAGCCTCAAAACGAACTTTGTGCTCACCTTGCAAGTTAGTATAGAAATAATCCAAGGCAATAATCTCTTCTTTAACCTTAAAACTAGCAGGATCATCCATGTCTATCATAGCCTTGGGAAAGGAAGAGTTAGAATAAGTTACCTCGGAGCTTCTTGCCATGAGACAAGTAGGATTCTTGTTGATGATGTTTTCGTTTGGAGAGTCGAAGCGTGATGTTGATGTAGATGTGGTGGCTATAGCAGCCACCTCTTGAGAGCTATCGTCCTCGTCCTCATCTTCACTCCCCGATGAATATTCTTCTTGAGCTACTAGAACAATCTTTGGTTGCTTCTTGAAAGGAGCATTTTTCTTTACAAACTGTTTCTTACGTGGAGCTTTTGATTTGTCCTTGAAAATGAGTCTTCCTCCATTATCCTCTCTACTTTGATATGGACACTCAGCTACGAAGTGCAACTGGTCACCACAATTAAAGCATGTTCTCAGCTTGGGACCATTTTCTTTTCTTCCATAGGCTCCACTTTTGCGATCTAGTTCAGCTTTAGCCTTGGCTGGATCTTTCCAAAAGTTTCTTGCATAAAGAGCCAAGTATTGTCCGTGGATCCTTTTTATATCTTCGGGAAAGTTCAGGCCTTCTACCGCATATTCATCATGATCAATCACACTAGTCTTCAAAGCCATGTTGACCCCCTTTTGCATCCCCATAGCTCGAGCACGAGCATCTTCGGCATTCTTGGCAGCCACTTTGAATGCGGCCATTTCTTGCATTACCTCATTGGATGACATGAGGTGATAATTATGCCTACCTTGGAGACTTTTCAAATCTGTGGGCTCAAATGGCATAAGAGCACTGACATACTTGCGCTTGATCCAAGCATCATCAACATGAGCCGCGCCGTGGTTTCTGAAGGTAGTAGCTATTGCCTTGAGCCTCCTATACATGTCCTCGTGGTCTTCTCCATCCAGCATATAAAATCCTTCAACTTCATTGCTCAAGGCATCATATCTATTCCTTCTCATACTTTCATTTCCGATGAAGAGCTCGGTGAGAGCATCCCAATCTTCTTTAGCTGTGCTAAGATGCTGAATGTGTGGCATGTCTTTATCTCCCACACCAAGCTGTATCATGTGTAGAGCCGTAGCATTGAGTTGGCTATCGACCACTTCTCTCCTTGTGAGATTGTTAGGATTTCCAACGTGAAGACCATTTTCGATGATCTTCCACAACTCTATGGAGGAACTGCACACATGAGACTTCATCAAAAATTGCCATTGAGAGAAAGTAGAAGCTGACAGTTTGGGTGGATGTGGCATCCCGCAAAACCACTACTAGAAAATCACGTTGAAATTTGTGCATTGCATCGTCATCATCATGCATTGTTTGCCAAAACTATGTTCGCAAAGCCGTTTTGTTTTCTAAAACGCCCCACCTCTATTCAAATATCAAAGCCCGGTCTCCGGATTATATTTGTTTGAACGCTATCGGTCTGCAAAAGGTGCTTTCAAATTAAATAAAAATATTTAATTTATTTTAGTAGGGGCAGTCGAACGGGCCAACCCGACCCGAACGACCACCCCCGTATACCACCTTTCGGTCCAAACAGTCCCACCCTATTAATCCTAAAGCTACCCAGTCCCCTACCCACACACACCTCCACCTCACCCCAGCCATTCACCTCTTGCCACCTCACCTCTCCCCTCAATCCCCTCCAATCCCCTTTTGCCACTTGGCCCAGACCCCACCCCCTCTCTCTCCTCCCTCACCTATCTCTCTCAGCACACACCCTCCCCAGCCCCACGCACACGACGCACACACCACCCGACCCCGCGCCAACCCCCGGCCCCACGTGACTCCACCAGCTCCACCAACCCCCCACGCGTCTTCCTCCTCTCCTCCCACCCCGCGTGCCCCTCTCCTCCCTCTCTCTCTGGTGCTCTCCCTCGCGTGCAGACCCGCCACCGCCGCAGCGCCTTCCGCCCCTCCCGTCGCCGGTGGCCGCCTCGCCGTCCGCCGCCCTGGCCCTTCCCGCGCCTCCCTCCCCATCTCCGCCGCCTGCCGCGTCTGCCTCCTCCGCCCACGCTCGCTCGCCTCCGCCAACCACCCGCCAAGAGCCTCTCCGCTGCCGCCGCCCTCAGCTCCCGCGCCTCACTCTGCCCGCCCGAGCCCGCAGGTCGCCTCCTCCCTCCTGCGTCATGGGCTCTCCTCCTCGGCCGCGCCACATGCTGGGACCGCCTCTAGCCCTCCAAGCCCGGCCACGACCTCCTCAGCCTTCCCGCCCAGACGCCGCCAACCATCTCCGCCTGGCCACGCACGGCGGACCTCCCGAGCCGGCGCCCCTGACGACCCATGAGCGCCGCCTGCGCGCGCGCTCCTCCAACCCGCTGCGTGTCCTCGACCTCCTCGGCAGAACCCCTGGGCCCCACCTCCTGCCCCGCCTGGCCGGGCCTGTCCCCGCCTCCTCGAGCCTGCGCGACCTCGCCCCCCCTCTGCAGGCCCCGCGTCCCCGAGTCTTCCCTGGCCCCGTGTGGACGCGGCTGCCCCTCGACGCGACCTCGACGGCTAGTCATGTACCGCGGTGGCGACAGCGTGCATACGTCCATATGTCCCCAGAACGCCCGAGTCCAACACAAGTTCGGCATCCGCAAACCAAGGGCGGAACCCCAAGTTCTTCGGAAGAAAACTTGGACTTGAGGACCAAGTTCACCGACCACCGAGGGAACCACCCCGAGAAAACACGGTACCCGGAGGTCGACACAGGACTGAAGCACCAAGGCCTCCTTCATGGAAACGCCAAGACCGACCGACACGCGGACCCGACAAGTTCTTCTCGACGACGAGATCATCGACAGAGAACCCGAAGAAAACCTGTGCGACAAGTACTCCCTCAGGAACGCCAAGTGTTTCACCCCGGACACCGAGTCCGCCGAGAACCCCGATGCGACAAGTGCTTCGTCCCGAACGCCATGACCGACAACGTGACCCGAAGACCCGGATGCGCCAAGATCCACCCCGTTACCGAGAACGAGAGAACGAACCCGCCGGAAACGCTTCCGTCGAACCCTGGACCCCGAGACCGGACCCTGGACCCTGTCGAACCCCGAACCCCGGATCCCCAAGATCGTCGAGACCCCTAATGTGTGACCCTTTTCCTCGATAACCTATTTTATAAATGATATCAACTTGTTGCATATTTACTTGTCATCTCGCATGCATATCATTGGTTTGGGGGCCTTATGCCGATTCACCTAATAATTAAATATGGGGCCCATATGCGGGCAAATCTAGTCTCAAATTGGCCTCATTTAAACTTGTGTAGAGAACCGGTGATATATTTTGCCTTGTTAAACAACATTTAAATTGCGGGGTAATTAAATAACTTGAACCACCTAATTAATTGTCGGGACCCCGGTTCCGCTTCATATGACATAATTGCATCGCACCTTTGCCATGTCATCCATCATGCATGCATCATGCCGATCTTCTGCCGTGTATTAAATATTGCATCCGTGTTTATTCTAGTGTTTTGCTTCTTCGCGGATAAGGCCGTTGAGTTGATGTGAGCTTCGCCCCGATCTTCGGATGAACCCTTCGGCAATGTTTTCAGGCGAGCATCTCCCCCTTTCTACCTATCTTACTTTGCTAGTATTTACTTCCCTCCTGTTGATCTTTGCTATCTGTGTTGCGATGCTCTAGTTTCGTACCCGTGATATCCCTTGCAGCCATATATAGCCATGGACACATCCTATTACCTGTTGTTTGGTAGATAGTCGGACCCGCGTGTCGTAGTCGCTTGCTCAAGTGTTTTGTTTGTCGTCAAGTACCACAATTGTTGGAGAATTGCCGCATGTTGACGTTGGAGATGATCATGGTTTACTTATTGTTCACTTTAATTCCTGTTTAACAACTAAAATTTAATTAAGCAGAGGCATCGGTGGGTGATAGGTAAGATTTGGTTTCCGACCGCCCACTTGTGTCCCGTAGGACCCGAGTTCTTGACACCTGTTCCGAGATCGAGCGCGCTAACCACAGGTGGGGAGATATGGGCCCCCCATTGATAATTACCTGATTTCAAAGTATTGTACTGGGGGCCACAACTAGTTTGAGGTTTTATTTACTATCCTGTACTTATGCCATGTTCACCGCTTTATTTATGATTGTGCAGGTCTTGCACCGCATCGCTTTAGGAAGCGGAATGTTTTCTTGTATCAGCGGTCCCGATTGGGGACCCGCCGTGCTTACAGCCATTGTCGCAAACCCTAAGTCCGTCTCGGAGACCGGCCGACTTCGCTATGGTGTACTTAGTGGGTGGCCCCGTGCTTGCTTTGGGTCAGGAAGCGTGACTTAGGCCCCGCCACATACCGATGGGCGGCGATGTTAACGATCCGCAAAAGGGTCGAAGTGCCTGTGGATACTTTGGTGCACCCCTGCAGGGTTTAATCTTTTCGAGAAGCCGTGTCCGCGGTTATGGACGACTTGGAGCACAGTGCTTGATCATAGACAACTATAACTAAAGTTTATTGTTTTCAATTGACTTGTTTCCGATTTGACTAGTAATCAGCTTCACTACAACGGAATGGCTAAGTAAAAGTACCAACAACTGCTGGGTTTTAGGGTTATATCATGATAAATGTATCTGACTAGTAATTGATGCCTCTATAACGGAATGATTAACTAAAAGTGCCCACTGCTTACTTTATCAGGACGATTATCTAAACCTGACTAGTAAAGTGCCGCAACTATAACCTAATAAGTAAAACTGCCAACTGTGTGAGTTCCTCGGTTGACTTCCTCGTTTGGTCTCGAGGGGGAACACCAGGATGGGTTGTTTGGTGTTAGCTTCAGGTTGGATCCGGTTAGGTCATTCTTATCCCTCTCTGATATCCGCCAGTTGTATCGAGTCTCTACAGGTTGTTTAGTGCATGCTGCCGCTTGATCCACCATACCTATGTAGGCGAGGACCGCAATTCTAGCCTCGCTGTCTTGGCCTCAAGATCGACGCTCCTTTCTTTTCCTTTGCCTCTCCGGCACCCCTTTTGTTTAAGCAGTTCAGATCGACGTCGTTAGCGAGGTTACCTTTCCGGCTTGGCAGGCGTGGTTATGGGCGCCATTGGTTATTCTTGTGGCTCTTAGCCCCATTTGCATCTTGTCCGTAGTCGGACGCTCCGCCTTTTCAAGGTGATTTGGATCTTTGTACCGTATATTTGTATTCTTGACTCTTTGAGTCAGCTGTATATATATCTGCTCATGGGTCCCATCGAGGACTGTTGTGTAATGTTATTACTTTGCTTTCCACCCGCACGAAAGTGCCTGGTGGGCACCTTCGAATCGTTTCTATGCGGGTTTGGCGAGTTTTGCTAAAACTTGCATAGGGCCGATTCTGAGGGTGTTACAGTGGATCACCCCTATTATGTATATGTGGGTGAGGAATAGGCGGATCAGGGGAATACACATGAGAAACCTCATTGTATCCATCCTTACCGCTATCCTTTTTCGAGGAGGAGCTCTTACTTGTATCATCACGTACCACTTCGTTATCTTTGGAAACAGTTTTACCCGTTTCCTTGGATTGCGGAGTGGTATCCTCAGAGTTAGATGGAGGTGATGCTGCGGATGTGGAGAGACGCATTATCAATTGACGCATCTCTTCCATCTTAGCCTCCATAGAACTCACCAAGGTTGTTTCCAACGTCTTGAGATCGTTCATGGTGACTACCTCCGGAGCATCACTCCCATCTCCCTTGGAACCCATACTTCTCTTAGGTTGTTAAGCCCGAAATAAGAGCCGAGGCTCTGATACCAGTTGAAATGGATCGTATGGGCACCTAGAGGGGGGGTGAATAGGTGCTAACCAATTTTATAATACTTTTCAATTTTAGGCTTGACACAAAGTAAATTCTCTAGATATGCAACTACGAGAATTTTCCTATATGTAACCCTAACTACTAAGCACGTAAAAGAGGAGCGAGGAAATCGTAGTGGAGCACGCGGAGACACAGGGATTTGTTTTACCGCAGTTCCTTCCTTGTTAAGGAAAGTACATCTGCGTTGGAGGGGTGGGCGGTTCTAAGACCACCACGCCACAATAGGCCTCACCCTATTCTCCGATGGATCTCGCCACGAGAGGCCTGATCCACCTTCTCCACTATTGGATCCCTTCGAGGCGGGAACCGGTGCCTTTTACAACACTATCGGGGCACACACCCACAACCGAATTGGGGCTCCGGGATGACAACAAGCTATCACAAAACAAGGTTTATCAATATAAACAAAAACAAGGATCTAGATCTTTGCAAGAAATACTAGATCGGAGGTTCTCCAAATGAATGGAGAGGAGATGAAGCGCTTGATTGCGATGATGAAGGTCGAGTTCTCCTCCTTGATTCCCAAAGGGATGGGGCCTTTGGATGGATCTAGGTGGAGCACTCTTGTATGAAGTTTTGAGATCGATCTGTTCTTTTTAGATGAATCAAGAGTTACGGCGGGGAGGGTATTGCTGGCTTAAATACCCCTTCCCCAGATCTGGCCGTTGCACAACTTTGGGGGCGGATTATCCGCCCCCCACTTGGGGCGGATTATCCGCCCCAAGGAAACTCGCCAAGGCGGAATCTCGGAAACTCCGCCTCCTGGGGCTTGCCTTGGTAAAACTTGGAGAAGATCTTGGGGGCGGATTATCCGCCCCTGGGCGGATTATCCGGCGTGGAAAGTCCGCCAAAACTCCGCCTCTCTAGGGCTTGCGCCTTGGCGAAAGCGGGAGGCGGATTATCCGCCCGAGGCGGATTATCGCTGGCCGGAAAGTCCGCCAATGTTCCGCCCCCACGGGCTTTGCGCTTGCAGAGGGAGGGGCGGATTATCCGCCCCTGGTGGGGCCAGATTATCCGCCCCCAAAGGCAGATTTCAAAGCTGCAACACTTCAACACACATTAAATGATCCTTGGTATTGTTATATAACACACAAAACACTAGGGATTAAGAAATGTTCTTTCATAGTTGTATCTAAATCACACAAGTTTAGAGGAGAAACAATAGCTAAGTGTTCGAGAAAGTAGATACGTTTTGGACGTATCAGTGTTGTAAGTGTTGTGTGGGTGAACCTGTGCTAATGTACCGACCTTACTTGGACTAATACATACTTGTGATTAAACCCCCTGCAAGCATCCGCAACTACAGGAAAGCAATTAAGATATAAACCTAACCACATGCTTAAACTCTGAGATCCTACACTCCCTTGTGCAATGGTGTCCTAACGGGGATTCAGGTTTCTGTCACTCCGGTAACCCCACAATTAGTAGCCAAATACACAATGCATTCCCCTAGGCCCATAAATGGTGAAGTATCATGTAGTCGACGTTCACATGACACCACTAGAAGAATAACATCACAACTTAAATAACAAGGAGTTGATCTCTCATGGGAAAAGTAACGCACCTCTGCAGAGTGTAAGAACTGTAAATTGTTACTTCCTGTTGCGGGAAGGAGCTGCGAACGCGGCGGAAAAGGAACTCCATGAAAGTTTTGGTAAACCCGTGAAGGCTGATGGACATAGCTTTTCAGAATAAAAGCAACCTTTGAAGAAATGTTTACGAAAACTTGCATTGCCTACGACCTACCGTTTGTGGCTGTAGATATAGTGCATCAAACACTCCTTTTCTAGTGAACTTGCAGAGTACGCTCATACTCAAAGTATCTTCTTAACCCTTGCTAGATTCTGAAGCCAATACAGAAGACATCTACATCAAGTTATGCTCCAGGAATCTTCAACCAAAGCTAAAAGCTCTTCAACAAAGACAAAGAAGTCCACAAAGACCTCAACTCCAGTGAATACGAAGTTACTGATTAGATAGGAATATACTCTCTAACCAAATAACCTATTTCTATATTGCATTGCAATAGCAGCAATGTCAACCCTTTTGTTAAGATACTATACT
Source organism: Avena longiglumis (assembly GCA_030063025.1). Taxonomy (NCBI): domain Eukaryota; kingdom Viridiplantae; phylum Streptophyta; class Magnoliopsida; order Poales; family Poaceae; genus Avena; species Avena longiglumis. Next base: position 417,294,084 of record CP125979.1, on the reverse strand, counting down.
TAGTATCTTATTAGTTTTTGAGTCGTTTATTTTTGATTCTTCTGTGTAAGAAGTTTCTTTCTCTCTCTTTAACCAAGAGTGTTCTCTGGATCTTTTGTATAGAGTGAGTTGTAACATTTAGCCATGTACTGGGACGCGTTGTGTTTCTGTTGTATCACTCTGAGGGATGTAATACTAGTGAACGATGTTTCATTAGTGTTATGTCAACGACTATAGTATACTACATCATGTAGTGGTATGCTGGGTCACTGCACTCAACCACACAATAAAATCACTTCAATCATGCATAAAAAGCAATTGTAAGAGTCATGAGTTAGCACGATGGGGTCATCAAGTATGAACACAACTGGAGAAATATGCCTTACCCAAAACTTGGTGATGACAGCATCAGCAGCTGTTGGAAAGCCCGGGACATGGATAGTCTGGTAGTCCGCCCAAGTAGTAGCTAGCCTCCTGACACCCTCGTGGGAAATGTGATAGCCCGGCCAGAACTTCCTAATCAGAGCTCCAACCAGGCTGTTAGGAAGGCGGGGCTTGGTCCCCGTAGGAAATGTCCAATTGCTGCACAATAATAAACATTAGTACACAGGACAAATTATTTATGACCAACATGAAATTTCATGTTTTAAATTGCAAAATTAGTACACTTACTCAAGGCCATCTAGAATAATAAGGGCTTACGCCTCCTGGGTCCTAGGCTCTAACCTCTTCTCAGGGACTCCTGATTCCCCATGATTCCGCAATTTCTTAGGCGGCACCAACTCGTGGCTAGTGTCCGCCTCCGCCTCATCTCTAGACTCCGTCTCGGTCTCCGCCTCCCTCTTGGTCTCTGCCTCCGCCTAGTCCCCAAAAGGCTGCTCTGTCAGGAACAACTCAGGAGCCATATCGCCAGAAGCGGAGGGTGGTGGGTCAAAGTCCACGCCTCCTCCCCTGCCACCTTGTCCTTGTCCTCCTCGACCTCGACGTCGTCCTCCTCTAGCACCAGCAAGATCGGGGTAACGCAGATTGAGATTTGGCTGTCTCCCACTCCGTGTAGCATTTTTCTTGCGCTGTTTCAGTGCATTAAGCAAGGACGAAGAGCTTTCCTTGACGCTGCTCATATTGTTCAATCACCTGCATTGAGTAAGCACAAAGACATAATAAAATGTATACACAAAGCATAAAGGCATAATGCAATTAATAAAAAATTAATCATAAAGACATAATAAAATGCATTGAAAAATAAATACTCACTATCATTCTGATTCTCATTCTCACTATCACTGTCACTATCTTTTGAGTAGAAAGCTGGATTCTCATCGAAGGGTGGAGGCTCATCATCGTTGTCATTCTTTGTATGGAACTTCTTGAGCATATTTATGTCATGTAAATTCACCACTGACTCACCACGAGTTTCTACATCATTCCCAAGGTCCTCAAGATCAACCGGTTCTAAATCAAAGTGTCCTCAAGATCAAATGGTTCTAATTTTCCCTGACAGGGATTTCTCCTGACCCCAGAACCCACCTCCCGGAAAGACCGAATCGTTTCCCCAAGCTTGCCGCCCACCAACATGCACCATCGTGGTTTTGAGGATAGTATCACCATCTCCCCGTGGCAAACATTGTGAGGCTGGATAGACCGAAAGAAAAGAATTGTAGGCAAGGAGTGGCAGTACCGTAGCCCCATGGGAGGGAACAACCTCCACCACCATATACGGTAGCCGGCCGGATGCAACGACAAGAGCACACCTGGACACTAGGAGCCGGAGGGCGTCAGCCGCAAAGCCACCCGGAGAGCATCCTCCGCCACTGAAAGCGGGTGCCGGCCGGATGCGGCAGCAAGGACACACCAGGCGCGTCCCGGTGGTGATGAGAGGGGTGGCGCGGTAGAGGAGGGGGGGGGGGGGCGGCGACGCAGAAGAGCCCGAAGTCGCTCGCGGGAGCGACACGGGGGCTAGGGTTTTCTTCTATGGTTAATCAGCTAGTAGTTTGTTTCCTTTAGTTGTTAAGTCGGTATGAATCTGTAAATGACCAGCTTTGACGCTCACCCCATGTTACATCAATATATAATGCAAATTGCAAACCACACAAGAAATGTCCACCGGGACAGGGACGGAGACAAGGGGGACGAGTAGGGGCGACGCCTCCCCTATGCTTATGGTTTTCTTAAGAATAGTAGCCATGGTAGGTTGTTCTTTGTGGTAGATTAGCAAGCTCAGTCCTCCTCAAACAAATAACATGCACATTTTGCCCCTTTAAGCTCACACCTTGGCTCACCGGGACAAACAAGTTTGCAGAAACAATTAGTAAGTTGCAGCAGAAGTGTACGATTCTCAATTGTATCTAACTGATCAAGAATTGAAGAGTAGCCTAATCGAGTCCTCGAGTTCATGTACAAACTGAAGACTTGCATTCTGTAGTTCATTTACGTACAAATTAACTGAACATACAGAAGAGTAGGTATATCACAGTCACAGATCGACGTAGCGTTTGAACTTGGTTGAAATTTGATCGACATCGATCGGGGAAGAAACATAAGAGAGATACTATTGCTGGCGATCATCGGCTGCTTGGGGATGCCACGCGCACTCGGCGGAAGCATCCAGCGAACTTAGCCACCTGGCGGGCGCATCCGTTCAATGGGCGCCGCGCTCAATGCGGGATGAAGCATCCGCGTCGAGTACTTGACCAACGGCGGCGCATCCGCTCCGGTAGCGGCGCCATGGCTTCGTAGGTGGTGCGGCCCAGGAACAGCTCGTTCGCGGGTGCCCAGGCGTCGCAGATCGGAGCCGACTCCATCATGATGTAGAAGACGTCACGGGCCGCAGTGCCGTGCGAACAGGCGGATCGTAGACTCAGAAGGGCCATGTCGGCGTGGGCGGCAGCGTCGGCGTGGTGGCCTTTCCACCTCCGCCACCACGGCGCGGTGCCCTGGAGGCCGAGCTGCGTGGCGCCGATGGAGAAGACGTGGCCGGATGCTGCGTGGTACGAGCCGAGCCGCCTGGTCCAGGCGATGGCGAACCTGACGCGCTCCATGGCGAACCCGACGCGCTCCATGGCGGTGGCTAGGTCGGCTGCCGCCGCGGCCGAGCAATCGCAGCGGAAGTTTGGCGGAACTCGGCGGCCAGACGAGCGCGTGGGCGGCGTCGATGGCTTGGGATGCTACGATCGTCATGTTGATGTCGATGAGGTTCTGAAGCGACGCCGCCTCCGCCGTCCTCCTCCAATCCGCGGCCATTGCTGCCGGCGTCGGCGTGCGCTGCCGCTCTCTCCACACGTCGGCGTCGGCGCTTGCTATGCGTGCGTGTGAGTCTGTGGCAATCGGTGATCTTGTTACCATTTCCTTCCTTTTGTACTGCGGCAACGGCCGGCCGGAGTAACTTCTGGAGAAGGCGGGGTAAATTGTCTGTTACAGGGTGGGGTCCACCCCGATATCTGGCCCCACTTGTCTGTGAAACTCGCGTGGTCACGCAGAATCATCTCGTTCCCACGTCAGAATCCATTTCGGGTCCCGCTTGACCAACCACCGTGATCAGCACACCAATGACCAGCGGGTCCTACCTTTGGCTGACCCACCTGTCAATAAGAGCGAGTAGATATGTCCACTGCCAGTTTGCCGAGTTCCGGGCCTGTCAACCCATGCCAGCTGGCTACTTCAGGGAGAGAGCGAGCGAGCGAGGAGAGAGAGAAAGCGAACCAGCAAGAAAGAGAGAGAGAGAGAGAGAGATGGCGGAGCCGAGGTGGAAGACGGCGTTCCGCGCTCATATCGCCCCGGCGCACGCCGCCTGCGTCCACGCCAAGCGTCTTCTCGCCGCCGCGCCGCGGGCTCTGGTGTCGCCGCAGCTGCTGCAAGACCGCGACGCCGCGGGGCGGTACGTCTTGCTGGATTTTGCGATGAACAACGTCGACCAGGCATGGATCTGCCTCTCCGTTTCCATGGACTTCATGGTGACGTCCGAGCTCGTGGCGCTCCGGGGCTGCGGGCCCGTCCCGATGCTGCCGGTGGCGAGCGTCGACCTACTCCGCCGCGGCGCCGACGCCGACGCCCACCACGACGTGTGGCTCGCGCTGACCAGGCTCCAGAGCGCCAGAGGGTACAGCCAGGACACGCCCGGCAGGACGGAAGCGGCCTACCGCCACATGTGCGCCGCCAGGTTCATGATTGCCCACCTGGCCCCGCCTGCTGGCCCGGACGCCGCCATGGACCAGTTCCACGCCGCCGTCGGCCACATCCAGGCCATAGAGGGCAGCATCGTGAACATGCTCTCGATGATCACCAACGCCGGCCGGCCTCCCGCCCGCATCCAGTGGAGGAGGTGACTCCTTTGATTGGTTAGCTCTGCTTCACGATTCTGTTTGCTTCATCGATCGGTCGATCGTTCACGTTGGCCGTGGCAACTGTTTGTGTTTTCTTGTTGATCTTGTGAACTGAACCCATGGATGGATGGATGGTCCGTCGAATTCGAACTACATTACATCTGTTGTTGTTTCTGTACTGTTAATTGCAAGGATCGATGGTGGATGATACACATCAGTGATTTCGTCTCTGCAATTTCTTGTCAGGAAATTTCTCCAACCTGACAACCTGTTGGTTTATTATCTGACATCCCAGGGTTAATTGTTCTAACCAGCAGTAGCTTGATTTTGGTGATAGTTATACGCAACTGCAAGTTGCAACCTGGAATCGCATCCTTCGATGCTGGACACGCAAAGCTGGAATTGCAAGTTGTGTTTCCTTGTATTTCTTCTAATGAAATGAGGACTTTTACTGTACCCCAAAATCAACAAGGACCGTCTATTTTTGTTGATCCAATGGCTCTCGTGCTCTGGTGCTCCACTCTCAGCGCACGGAGTACCAACTCCAAAACAGAGACAGAACTTACCGAGTACCTTCAGTAGAGGGGCAAAACAGTCTTTTGAAACATGGTCGGATTTAACGCGGTGAATAATCAAGTTGAACGGCGGCGTTAAGAAACTAGAAGATTGCGGCGGGACTTGAAAAATTAAATTATTGGATATTTAAAGAGTGCAACATAAAAGATATACACAATATTTTCCTATGATGTACTTGGTAAAATATAGTGGTTTGGTAAATAATTCGAAAGTCATGAAGTATCTATTTGGAGAGAATACATCCGATGTGGAACAATGGTGGGTTAGAAAAATGATATTAGGGGACCATGACATCTTCAAATTTGACTATCTAATAGTGGAGTACGTAGGAATCTTCTAGGTCCTACTCCCTCCGTTTAGAAATATAAGATGTTTTAAGTTCGTGAAGGAGATGTATCTAGACACCTTTTAGTCTATATGTTCAAATAAATCTACACACTAAATGGTGTCTAAATACATATCATTCACAAACCTAAAACATCTTATATTTTCAAACGGAGGAAGTAGTATATAAATACAATGCTATATGGTTTGCATATCTTAAACGGAGGAAGTAGTATATAAATACAATGCTATATGGTTTGCATATCTTACAAAGGATGCATATGCATCTTAATGGATTTTTGGAAGACATTCTGGAGAGACAAATTAATGGAAGATCAATCGACCGCCCGTTCAACATCATCACACTGAAACAAATCACGATGCAACATGTATATCTATATATATACCTATGCAGTCACTCCCTCCGTCCGTAAAAGAGTGGACGTCTACGCTCGGCAAAAGTCCGGAAATAAGTTTACGTCTGCGTTTTCGTCAACAATTTTGCATTTAGACCCTCGGTCCACGCCTCGGGCTCACCCATCAGTTGACGACCCAATCCTCTCTTCTTTCCCGCAGAACTCCCCAATCCTCTTCCTCCCTCCCGACGTTCTCTTCCGCTGATCCAATCCCCAATTCCCCATCGGTCCATCCTCCAATCCAACACCGTCCCACCTCTCCCGAAGTAATGGAGGCCGGTCCATATAATCCGCCGGTGAGTTGGGCGTGCATCTCACTTGAGCCATGGCAGAGGGTGTAGCGGATACCGGCGATGGACAACAAGTCAAGGCCGTCGCGTCGGGCGGCGGTGCGACACGCGGCCGCCGCGGATCTGGTTGTGGAGGCCCCGACCGCACTCGTCCAGTCCAATTCCGACCGACATCGCCCTCGTGGATCCGTAGGCGGCGTCGTAGCGGTTGCGGGGCAAAGCTCGTCGACCTGGACGATGGTGAAGCGGGTGAAGTCGGCGTTGGGCAAGACGGCGCTGTGCAGGATGGCGCGGCGGCGGCGGAGTGCAGGACGGGGCGGACAAGGACGGAGCAGCGGTCGCTGTCCATGGTGGGGCAGGAGTTTGTCTTGGAGCTGACCAGGACGGCGCGGCAGCAATCGCTGGCCATGGCGTTGAGAAGACCCGCAAGTACTGCTAGCCCGTCCTTGTACATGTGAGGGATCTTGTAGCCGTTGCCTCCACCTACCTTCATGACCTCAATTAAGCAATTTTGTAAGGTAAGAAAAACCCTGTTTATCTTATCGGCGTCATAGGCATCATATTCGTGCTTCACATTGTTTATCAGCTCATCTAAATTGTTTGAGACCAACCTATCTGACATGGACTGCAGTGAAGAAAATAGTCCAAGGTCTAAGATATTCATATCTGGTGAGTTTGCAGGCTGTTGCATTAGACGAATATCAAGCCCTATTTGGGCAACAACATTAACGAAACCTGGGTCATCGCTTGGGACATGTGAGGGTGCATTATCTTGCTGGATCCATATAGTCTCACCTGCGAGCTCTTGAGGCCAAACTGCTTGAATAGCTGGTAGTACCTTCTCAACCAAAAACTGTCTCGATCTATTCCTATCAACTTTGATTGTTTTGGTGATTAGTGTCCCTCTTGGACGATTATCACTTCTCCTTGGTGCTGGCTCCTAAAACCAACAAACGAGCTCAAGTTAGATTAAGTACAAATGTAAATAAAGGTAGATCTAATACAGAAAGTGAAGGTTGAAATTTACCTTTTCGATAAAGGGCCAAATGCCTATCTTCCCATAAAAAATGCAAGTACCTTCTGTATTATATCTATGCCTGGCAATTAAAACCAAAAACATTACTTTGCCAATGGAATTTTTATTTTGCACAGTCCTATTTGGTGGTTCTTCCGATGGCAACTCGTAAAATTTCATGGTCTTTTGAGTGGTGTTAAACCACTTTTCATCTAAATGTATTATGTTACGCATGTCCTTGAATGTGGGCCTATCTTGTAAACTGTTTTGGTCAAACATGGACAGACAAAACCGAAGTCTAGCCTTCTTGTTTGCTTCCTTCAAATATGGCTTGAGTGAGCTTGAATGCCTATCGAGCAGGCCTTCCGTAAAAATCTTATGGAGTGTGGTTTTATTCACACCTAGAACTCTTGCAAGACTGCGTATAGTTCTCCTTTGCCTCCGAGGAATATTAGGAACCGTACTGAGGTCAACTACAATCCTTTTGCGCCCATAGTTTTTTGGCTTCCTTGATTTTACATCAACGGGTACTCCTTCACGACGGCACTCCTTCACTCTTCTCCAAACACGCCTTACCTTGTACACCGACACCTGGAACATGTTTGCAACTTCCCTGGTTGTGTTCTTCTTTAATTTCCAGTCGACACTTCTTGCTATCAATTCATCACAGATACCACACCTTTGCACATCCGTTAGATTCTTGTATTTTTCATTGTCGTGAACTTGCTGATTATCGGCTTGCTCTTGCTCCCCATCCGTGTCTTCATCTGGTTCTGAATCATCCAGCTCTTCTTGCTCAAATTCAATCTCTACATCGCTTGCGTATACACCATAGTCCTCCTGATCTACCTGAAGGTTTTCTAGTGCATCGTCCATTGCTTGCAGTTCCTCTTCCATGGTCTGGAAAGCACTAGCTTGGTCTTCAAGCCCATCATCTACAAGGTGATGTACTATGAGTAGTTGAATAAGATTGTAATGAAACACTCAAATATGTTCATTATAAGTTGTTTTACTAACCCGATTATTCATCTTCATCTGATTCATGCAGGTCCTCTTCTCCATGGTCAACATCGCCCTCATGATCATCTTCTATGGCGAAGAAGACACAATCAACACATGCAGATGAATAAGGAGAACAAATGAACAGATGAATATTGCGTGTACCTGGATTGATGTTGAGATCAAATTGGTGGCCAACCTGGAGTTCTTCTTCATGCAAGGGAGGCTCATGTTCATCTTCTCCCTCACCTGGTGCTATGTTCAAGTCAATATCCATGGGGTGTGTGTATGAGCCTGATGTTTTACTTGGTGCAATTGTGGTGGCTTTATAGCTAGGCACAGTCGCTTGGTCTCCTCAGAAATTTTTTGTCCTGGAGTCTCAGGATTTTTTATCATGGCGCCATTCTTCTATTCTAGTGTTACTGTAGCTGGCGGGAAGTGGAAAGTGTGATGGCGGGAATGGATTTCCGTTGGCAGCTTCTGATTTTATAAATATTGTTGTGGCATGCTCATTTATTCTCTGCGTGAATGAATCAAGCATCGAAATGGCAGCATACTTAATTGAGGGAAGGAGGGGGGTTTCTGTAAAATCCTTATTTTGTCTTAGAATAGCCAAACGTCCACTCTTTTCCGGACGGAGGGAGTACATGTTTTGAGTACCCGCAAAAAAAAAATTACATGTTCTGAGCAGCACACTTTGGTAACTGTATCATTTTGGTGACACCAAAAGTAGAAAAATAATTAAGGATTGCTCAGTTGAGTCAGTCCAAACCATTCAATGGATATGGCATGTTACATATGAAATGTTTATCATGTAAGAATCTCTTGAAAAATTGACGCAACCCTGCAAAAATTGGGACAAAAAAATAATAAGTCCAAAAAAATATATATCACCGTAGTTAAAAACAAAATTGGCTAAGCAGCGAGGGTCTGATGCAGCTGACCTTCATGGGACTCCTGCTAGCACTACATGCAAAGTGCTGTCACGCAAAGTGTAGTAATATGAGTTGAAGGAAGCAATGACAAAAATAATCTACACAGGGCAAAGTATAGGATACTAATCTGATAAACAACACATTAGAAAAATACTCGGAGGAAGATTCGGTAAGAACCTGGTATAGATAGGAGACTGAAACGGGCCGCGAGTGGAAGTGCTGCAATTTGCAGATGCCTCTCAGCTAGTGCGCTTGGTACCAGCAGATGATGAGGTGAACCCATCGGAACTTCTTTGTCCAATTACGATCTCTCCAGTGGACGAAATCTGCTGGACCTCGCGAGGGGGCGCCGACTTGAGGTCAGGATCCAATAAAGCCTCGAGTAGCAGCAGTACACAGAATCCAATCAAATCGGGTGCAGCGGCGAAATGTTGAGCGGATTTCCAGCCGGTGCTCAACCTGCCAGATTGGGAAGATGTGTTGAGGGATTGAAAAAATTGAGGGAATTAGAATGGGGAGCGGGATGGTACCAGCTAGGAGGCCGCTAGCAGAGGGGATCCTTCGTGATGATGGTGGTCATGTTCTGGATGGACGCATGGCTCGGTGGACGCCCCCCTTCGGGAGGCCTATCCGAACCTATTCGCTATCTGTTCCGACCCCACGGTCCTGGTATCCGCTACGGCCAGCGGGGGTGCATGGGACATCTCGTTCCGCCGCACCTTCGGCCCGGAGGAAACTGGAGCCTGGAGGGAACTTAGAGCTGAACTCCCGGCCTCCTTGGAGGATGCGCCCGACGGGGTGTCGTGGAGTCTCACCCCGTCTGGATCCTTCTCGGTGAACTCGGCCTACCGAGCCCTGTTTGGCCGCGCCTCGCTCCCATGGACCGGACCCCTCTGGAAGGCCCCCCTCCCGCTGAAGACGAAAATCTTTGTGTGGCAACTGATTCGCGATCGGCTACCCTCGGGAGTGGAGGTGTCCAAGCGAAATGGGCCAGGGGACGGGATGTGCCCATTATGTGGGGTCCCGGAAACGGGCACCCACGTAATGTTCACCTGCCCTGCAGCTAGGTTTCTTTGGAGCTTCATCAGGGATGCTTTGGGCCCGGACTGGCAGGCCCAGGACCTCGGTGAATTCCTCGAAACCCAAGCGAACCAAGCAGGAAAGGGCCGCCGTCTTTTCTGGCTGTTGTTTGATGCGCTGTCCTGGTCGCTTTGGAACATCCGGAATAAGATGGTTATTGAGAAGATTCTTCCCCGGCGTGCCTCTGACTCAGTTTTTCACTTTCTGGCCTCCCTGCAGCTCTGGTACCCGTTGTGTAGACAACGGGACAAGACGAGGCTTGACGCGACTCTCCAGCACCTCCTGGCGGCGGCGCGGCAGCTCCCCCCATAGCCAGGCGTAGCCTCTCCGTCTGTCGGCATCTCTTCGCGTCGCGCGTTGGTCGCTTTTTTCGTCTTTGTTGGGTCGTCTTGTGCTGTGGCCCCATCATTCGTTGATTTTGTGGTTGTTTGGATCCTTGTAACTTGCTGTGGACGTTTGCTTTATTTATAAAGCGGGGCGAAAGCCTATATCGAGAGCAGAGGTGGCGGCGCGAGCAGGCTCGCGTGCTTGATGCAGATGGACAGATGGTAGCATGGGTTGGTTTTTAACCTCGAGGCGACAACGGCGGATGAGTTCCATCGAGCAGTTTCTAATTATTGAATGCTGGGATTTGATCAGGCATTTTCATGAGCATTTGTGGCGACGGGAACAATCGTGGCGAGAAGGCCGGACGGTCACGGCGGAGGAGGAGTTAGAGCCTTGATTACCAACTACCCGGGGTCTAGCGAGTCAGCGAGCCCGCGAAGGAATTCCAGCCCATGCGGATCTAGCCCACCTACTCGTAGAGCCGTGATTACCGACCACCCGGAATAAGAGGCGACGAAGCTAGGGTAAGCGCCAGCGGCGAGGACGCCCTACGCGACCGCATGAGGTGAGACAAAAAGGGTTACATGGCTGCACGGGAGAGCAAGGAAAATCAGGTAGTGGGGAGTTCCTATTTAGATATAGGAGATAAACCATTGAATAATATCTCAACACAAATCCACTACTAACAACATGACTTCTCACATGTCCTTAAGAACTAAACAAACTAATCACAAGACATCATATGGATCAAGATCAAAGTTGATATGGTAATGGATAACAATATGAACATAAACAATAATCCAACGGTTCCACTCACAAGCATGAACTACAATAGTAATCAACACCGGGAAAGTTTCCTCTAAGAACTATGCAAGTATTCAAAACAATTGTTACATTGGGATGGAGTGGTGATGATGGTGTTGGTGGAGATGATGGTGTGGATGATGATGATGATGATCCCGATGAAGTCTAGCTTGACGATGGTGTTGATGGCGATGATCTCCCCTCTCCGGGAAGGAATTTCCCTGGTAGAAATCTGTCTGCCGGAGAGCTCTTTCTCTCTCGGTGTTTTCCGCTCTGCAGAGGCGGCGGAATCTTTCTGTGGTCCCTCCCTGTGTATTAGGGTTCCGAGGAGAAGATATAGGCGAGAGTGCAGAGCCAAAGGTGGGCCAGGTGGGCCATACCCCCCGTAGGAGCGACCAAGGGGTGGCCCGCGCCTGGGGGTTGTGGCCCCCCTGTGGCCCATCTCCGCCTCCTCTTCTGACTTTCTTCGTCTTCTGGGAAAATATGATTTTTCATAATTTTTCTAGTATTTTTCTGATCTTCGCAAAATTGCATTAAAACACCTTTTTTTCTATCAGAATCCTGACTCCGGCAGTTCATCCTCCAAGAATCATCCAACATGCAAAAACAGATGAAAAGACATAAGTAACACCTCTTAATAAGAAATTTATCAATAAATAGAGGCAAATTATGATATAGAATGGTAATGCAAATTGGACGTATCATCGGGCGTGTCGTTGGGGTCCTTTGGCTTCCTGGCCGAGGACCCACTGGCGTTGTGCTCCTTCTTCGGCTGACGATGCGGAGGCTGTCATGCGGGAGGAGACGGTGTTGTTGGGTTCGCAACATAGAAAACAAAAAATTCTATGATATGAACAACTGAGCACCAAGATCTATCTATCTAGATACAAGCAACGGGTGGATATACATCTATAGAGAACTTACCCTCGAAGACCGACAAAGCATTATGATATTGGTTCTCGTGGATGATGTAGTCATTCACTTGCCGATCTCAAGATCGTAACGAAGTCTAGCAGGTCCAGCACCTCAAAGCAGTGGTGCATCCGTGATCGCACACACGTCCGGGTACCCCAACAACCTCTGAGTCCTCGCTCCAGCAAAGCAGCGGAAGCAAAAAATCCTTGCTCCAGAAAAATCCACCAGGAACATGTATCTCGCTGATCCAAGACCATGGGAAAATTCTAGAGGGAGAGATCCTTCATGAGGAGGTGTGATATGAGAGGAGGAGAGGGGGGGCCTTTTATAGGGAGTGGGGAGGCAGCCAAGGGGCATGGAATGGTGGCCATGGTGGCTGCCCCCATCTCTTCCATATTTATGTGGGTGGAGCTCCCACTCACATAAATATGCCTCCACTCACATAAAAAAAATTCTCCACTCAAAATTCCAATCACATCCATTAAATTTTCACCAAATTTAATGCAAGCTCTCATTTAATAAAACTCTTTTATTTATTTTATTCAAAAAAATTTTAATTACATTAATTAACAAACATTCACATAAAACCCCTTGCTACATTTCAATTTCACATGCAGAACCAATTTCAGCAATTTCACCCGAAACAATTCCGGTGTCCATTGAAATAATTCGAGCGCTTTCATATTCTTTCTCTGGCATCTTATTTGATCCAAATGGTATCGGTATCCCTTAAGTGTGTCACCCTACGGTTCGTGAATAATGCAGACATGATCAAGACCCCTCTTCGATCAATAATCAGCAGTGGGACCAGAAGATCTGTACCGACTCCCACACATACAACGATGACTTCTCGTGATCGTGTGAACTTTTAACATTGTAACTAAATTAAATTCCTTTGTCTCGCGATATTTTACATGTCCGAGATTCGATCATCGGTACCCCCATACCTAGTTTGATCTCGTTACCGACATGTACTATTTTCTCGTTCCCGTGATATAACATTCTAGTTATCCCCATCACTTGCTTGCAAGCTATATCAATGTGATATCACCGAGAGGGCCCAGAGTATATATCTCCATCATTTGGATGTACAAATCCCACTCTTGATCCACGAGCCTCTACATAACACTATCGGATTATCTGAACCCACCTTTATAATTACCCTGTTACGGTGTGACGTTTGAAGTTATCAAGTTACTCTTCCTGTGTTAGTGATTGACATGATCTCATGGTCTAAGGACTAAAGTTACTTATAACGATGTTATAGCAATTTAAATATAATGACTTTGATCATATTACTATACTTCGGATGAATGTTCATCACATTATTCCACCAATGTTGTGACCTCGTTATTAACAACATCCAATGTCCATGATCAGGAAACCTTGATTATCTTGTTAATCAATGAGCTAGTTTATATGAGAGGCATAAATAGGAATACTTTATTTGTTTATTAAACACGCATGTATTAATGTTTCCAATTAATACAATTATAGCATGAGAAATAAACATTTATCATAAACAAGGAATAAGATAATAACCATTTTATTATTTCCTCTCGAGCATATTCCCTTCAGGTGCACGACGCTTGTTGATGATGATGCCACTAGAGCGCGCCCGCGTGCGTGATGGAAAGTGACGCGGCTCCTTGGGTTTGTCCTTGACGGGCGTGAGCCAGGCCACGAAACAAGGCGAAGGCATCGCCGGGGTGAACGCTGACAAGCGTGACGCTGAAGCCGAGGAGGATGAAGACGGTGGTGCCATATGTTGTGGTATCTGGGAGATCCCTCGGTGTCGGGGATCAGTGGTGGTGGAGGAGGGTAGTTGAGGCGCGGATTGTTGCCGGCGTGAAATTTCACGAGGATGGCCTCAAGCGTGAGCTCATGATCCCCCCACCATAGTCACTGACCGGTGGAGTTCCCCTCGCCGGCAGGGGCTCCTCCTTCGTAGGAAGCGAGCTCCTCGGCCCGCCTGTCGGTGAAGTACTACATCCAGGCATGGTGGTTTCCTTTGTCCTAGGCCGGGTCAACGCGCTGCTGGTTGATACGTCGTAAAAGTATCTATAATTTTTTATGCCCGATGCTTGTTTTGTATCAACTATCTTATGTTTGGTCTACACTTTGAGGCATTTTTATACATTTTTTGGAGCTAACCTATTGACAAGATGCCACAGTGTCAGTTGCCTATTTTCTGTTGTTTTTGGTTTCAGAAAAGCTAGTAAGCAAATATTCTTGGAATTGGACGAAACAAAAGCCGAAGTGCCTATTATTCAAGACGCAAGACGGAGCCCGAAGGAGAGACGAAGTGTACCTACGAGGTGGCCACACCTAGGGCTAGCGCGGGTCCACCCTAGGCTGCACCTCCCTATGGTTTTGGACCCTCGGGCGTCCACCGACCTTGCCGTTTAGCCTATATATACGTCTCCCCAAGACAAAAAAACCTACGCAGATCAGAAATCTACAAAAAGTTCCACAGCGCTGCCACCACCGAAGATGAAATTCAGGGGACAGAAGTCTCTATTCTGGCACCCTGCCGGGACGGGGAATTGCCCCTGAATCCATCTCCATCGACTTCACCGCCATCTCCATCGACATTGCTGACTCCCATGATGAGGATGGAGTAGTTCTCCCTCGAGGCTAAGGGCTCTACCGGTAGCTATGTGTTCATCTCTCTCTATGCGTGATCTTATTGTGATCATGAGCTTTGTAATCTAGTTGAATAAGTACATCTACTCTGTTACTCAAGTGCTTTAATTAATCTCTTCTTATCCCCACGTGTGTGAAGTTGACAGTGTGCACATCGTGTGGCACTTAGGAGTATAATTTGAGTTGGATGTTTCTATGAAATTGTGGTGTTTGTTGGAACCATATAGCTCTCAAAGGTGACAGTGTGGGTTTATCTAGATGGAGAATGCGAACTTTGTGGTGTGCTGTTATAGCCCTACACCGTCCAACCTTAGAGTAGTTCAGGGTAGCATAATGAAGAGAAGATATTATATGTTTAATGAGAGTGTCCACTAGTGAAAGTATGATCCCTAGGTATTATTTCTAATCATTGAAACACCATTTACAATCAGTCCTGTTACATGTTTGCTTGCTGCCATTTTTATTTCAGATTGCAATTACCACTTATAATCAGCCATATTACTTGTATTTCACTATCTCTTCGCCGAACTAGTGCACCTATACACCTGACAAGTGTATTGGGTGTGTTGGGGACACAAGAGACTTCTTGTATCTTGATTGCAGGGTTTCTTGAGAGGGATACCTTTGAACTCTTCCTCCCTGAGTTCGATGAACCTTGGGTGGTCCACTTAAGGGAAACTTGTTGTTGTTATACAAACCTCTGCAATTGGAGGCCCAACACTGTATACAAGAATAGAAGCGTGCGTAGACATCAAGCTCTTTTCTGGCGCCGTTGCCAGGATGGTAAGGTAAAAGGTACTTACATCCTCTGGCTACTAAGCTATCTTCTAGTACTGTTGCTGGTGTGTGAGTGCTCGAAGTTATTTTCTTTAGATTCTGCAATTATATTTTTTTGTTTCTTGTTTTTATTTTCAGTAGTTAGGCTTAATGAAAAACAACAACAAAATTATAGAGCTTTATAGTATTTATCTTGAGTTAGGACATGAAGTGTTTGAAGAGAAAATTAAAAAACCCATGGAACTTTATTTGCATGCTAATAGCAATGTTATTAGTATGAATTCTTTGAACACCATTACTGCTAATGCTATGGAAACGTCTAAGCTTGGGGAAGCTAGTTTTTTTGAAAATGATCTTTTTAGTACCCCAGCTTTAGAGGAGAAAATTTGCTCTGATGATATGTTTACAAATGAACACATTTTTGAAGATAACTATTCTATTGCTTATGATGATACTATACCTCCAATATATGATGATTACAATGATAAATATGATATTTTCAGTCCACCTACTATTGAGGAGAGAATTAATTATGATGATACTTTACCTCCAATGTATGATGATTAGAATGATGAATATGATATTTTCAGTCCACCTACTATTGAGGAGAAAATTACTTATGATTATAACATGCCTCCTATATTTGATGATTATGGTGATGATAATAGTAATGATAGCTATTTTGTTGAATTTGCTCCCACTATAATTATGTGGAGAGTAATAATTATTATATGCATGTGGCTCATGATAAGAATGTTTTATGTGATAGTTATATTGTTAATTTTATTCATGATGCTGCTAAAAGTTATTATGAGAGAGAGGGAAACATGGTTTTATGTATCTCAAAAATATTAAGTTTCCCCTCTTTATGTTGAAATTTCTGAAGTTGCACTTGTTTTGCTTTCCTATGCTTGTTGCTTTGTTCTTTCATGACTTGTTTCTTTACAAGATTATTTTTTGTAGGAAGTGGGTTAGACATAAATGTGTTTTATATTTGCTTCTTGATGCTCTCTTTTACTTCAATTCATATTTCTTATGTGAGCATCATCAAAATTATCATGCCTATCTTAATGGCTATAAAGAAAGAGATTTTGGGAGACAACCCATTATATTTTTGCTTTCAGTTTATTTTTGTTTCATTGAGTCATGGAAGTTGTTACGTCTGTAGCAACCTCTCCTTATCCTTTTTATTTCGTTAATGTGCCAAGAGTAGCCTCTAATGAGAGGGAAGTAAGATTTGGAGAAGTTGCTATCCTAAAACTGATTTATGTGCTTCACTGTAAAAAATCGTGAAAAATCCCAGTACGTCGGATTGAGCTGAAATGTTTTGTGTGCATGACCCTATTATTCACCCAAAATTCGTTAGTTTTGCACTTTTTGATTTGAGCAACAGAAGATTTTTGAAAAAATCGGTCTTTACCTATTGGTCTGTTTTGACAGATTTCTGCCATTATTTGCATTACCTCTTAATCGGTTTCTTTTTGAGTTCTCTTTGATCACTTGAGCTTTTAAAAGGAGTTGCTACAGGAGCTTATGTTTTAATGGATGATTTACTTGAGTTGAAACTGAACCCAAAGGCCTATTATTTTGAATATACTAATGTTGCTAATGAAGATTGTGTGAAGTTCTGTATGAAGGAAATTTTAAAGTGTAGGTAGAGAATGATGTGATGAGATGAAGTATGGACAAAAGCTCAAGCTTGAGGATGCCACCCGTGTCACCCCAAGAAATATTCAAGAGGTCCAAGCGTCAAAGCTTGGGAATGCCCAATGCATCCACTTCTTCATCAATAAAATCTCAGGTGTTATTTCAAGGCACTTCATTTTTATTGCTTCCTGCACTATATGTTGTTCTTGGAGCGTCTTTGTTTTTGTTTTTAGTTTTTTTGCTTTGTTTGCTGCAATAAATTGGCCGGACCCAACACACCTATGAAGGGTTTCATAGCATAGTAAATCAAAAAAATTCTACGGATGCGAACGGGGAAGCCAAGATCTAATCTAGGAGATGCAAACAACGAGGGGGAATAGATGACATCTTCATACCCTTGAAGAAATCGCACAGCGGAACGTTCAACGGAACGTGGTTGATATAGTCGTACTAGCCTTATCCTCCTCGCGATCCGATCCGATCCAACGTCGCAAGTGGCGACGCCTTCGAGAGATGCACACGTACGGCACCTCGACGTCTCCTCCTTCCTCGGTCTAGCAAGTGGGGTGGAGAGATAGATTGGATCTACAACACGACGGCGTGGTGCAAAGGTGGAGAGTTTCTGCGGCAGGGCTTCGCCTACGCGCAGTCGGGAGAGAGAGAGGAGGGCAGCAACTAGGCGGCTAGGGTTTTAGGAGGTGTGGGGGCGGAGGGTGCGCCCCTGCCCTCTTTATATAGAGGGCTGGACAGCTTCCCTTGCCCCTCCTGCAAACCCTAGGGCCGGTGGCCACATGGGGTGGAGTGGGGGGCAAGTTTCCCCCTTCTAGAAGCTCTCCCTAGGGTTTCTCCAAGGGCTTGGCCGGCTGGGCCTATGGGGCCTTGTGCCCCTGGCCCAAAGCAGCCATGGCACTCCCTCGTAGGCCCATGCCCCCTCCCGACAAGTGGCGCCACGTTGGTCCCACTCTGGAAGGTTCTAGAAGCTTCCGGTACAATACCGAACATTCCGAATCAATTCCGAAATCCAAAAACTGCTTTCCCTTATATGAATCTTATTCTCCGGACCATTCAGGAACCTCTCGTGATGTCCTGGATCTCATCCGAGACTCCGAACAAAAACTCATAAACCAATTATCCATTCTATCCTAACGTCGAGACACGTTAATTGTGTGACCCTACGGCTTCGAGAATATGCAGACATGATCTTCTATCAATAATCAACAGCGGGGTCTGGAAACCCATATTGACTCCCACATATTCATCGATGATCATATCGGATGAACCATGATGCCAGGATTCAATTAATCCCATATATATTCCCTTCGTTACGCAATATTTTACTTGCCCGAGATTCGATTGTCGGTATCGGCATACCTAGTTCAATCTCGTTCACAGCAAGTACTTTTCCGTAATCCGATATCACTTTGTGATTAAATCCTTAACCACGTGCTTGCAAGCGGTGTTGATATCGATTACCGAGTGGGCCCGAAGTATATCTCTCTGACTTGGGAGGGACAAATCCCATCTCGATACATACAACCCAACAGGTACTTTCCGATCACCTGAGAGACACCTTTAGGATCACCCTCTCATAGGATGATGTTTGATGACCTCAAAGCTCTCTTCCGATACTAGGGAGTTTCATTATCTCATGTTCTAAGGAATACAATATTTGACATAAGAAAAAGCTTCGCAAAGATGAACACGATGACACGATCTAATTGCTCTGCTTGATTTGGGTCTTTCCATCATATCATTCTCCCAATGACATCATCTCATTATTAATTGACAACTCATGTCTATGGTTAGGAATAACCATCATTAATCAATGAGCTAGTCCATAGAGGCGTACTAGGGACACAGTGTTGTTCATAAACCACACAAGTATCAAATTTCCGCTTAATACAATTCTAGCATGGAATATAAACTTTATCATGAACAAGAATTATAATAATAACATCTTTATTATTGCCTCTAGGGCATAATTCCAACAGTCTCCCACTTTCACTAGAGTCAATAATGTAGTTTACATCTGGCAACAATCTAACACCCATGGCACTAAGGTGCTGATCATGTTTTGCTCGTGGAAGAGGTTTAGTCAACGGATCTGCGACATTCAGATCCGTATGTACTTTGCTAATCTTCAGATCTCCATCTATTATATAATCTCGAATTATATGAAACTTGCGGTTGATGTGCTTGGTCTTTGGATGATATCTTGGTTCCTTAGCCAGTGCTATGGCGCCAGTGTTGTCACACAATATCTCCAGTGGGTCCAAGGCACTTGGAACCACACCAAGCTCAATGATGAAGTTCCTGATCCAAACTCCTTCACTTGACGCTTCTGCAGCAGCCATATATTCCGCTTATACTGTAGATCCTGCGATCACGCTTTGCTTGCAGCTTCTCTAGCTCACAGTTCCTCCATTCAAAATATAAACATATCCTGTCTGAGATTTAGAATCATCCTTGTCGGTGTCAAAACTAGCATCGACGTAACCTTTTACGACGAGCTGCTCATCACCTCCATAGACCAAGAACATTTCTTTAGACATATTTAGATACTTTAGGATGTTCTTTACGGCTGTCCAGTGTTCCACTCCTGGATCACTTTGGTATCTGCTCGTCAAACTAAGAGCATTGGACACATCCGGTCTAGTACACAGCATGGCATACATGATAGAACCTATGGCCGAGGCATAAGGCACTTTGCTCATAGCTTCTCTATCGTTTACCGTAGCTGGACACTGAGCCTTGCTCAATATCTTACCTGACAACATAGGCACTGAACCTTTCTTTGCCTTATCCATTCTGAACCTTTTCAGAACTTTGTCTAGGTATGTACTTTGGCTTAAAGCTATCAGGCGTCTTTGTCTATCTCTATAGATTTTGATGCCCAATATATAAGCAGCTTCCCCTAGGTCTTTCATTGAAAAACATTTGTTCAAATAACTCTTCACATCGTTAAGCATGTCAATGTCATTTCCAATAATCAATATGTCATCCACATATAGTAGCAAAAATGTCACTGAGCTCCCACTCACTTTCTTGTAGATACAAGCTTCGTAGCAATTTGGAACAAATCCAAAGCTCTTGATCACTTGATCAAAATGAAGGTTCCAACTCCGAGATGCTTGCTTCAGTCCATAAATGGAACGCTGAAGTTTGCATACCTTATCAACATCCTTAGGATCGACAAAACCTTCGGGTTGCATCATATACAACTCTTCATCAATGTTGTCATTGAGGAACGCAGTCTTGACATCCATCTGCCATATTTCATAATCATGAAACGCAGCAATTGCTAATAAAATCCGAATGGAGTTAAACATCGCTACGGGAGAGAAAGTCTCATCGTAGTCAACACCTTGAACTTGTCGAAAACCTTTCGCGACAAGTCGTGCTTTAGAGACAGTAACATTACCATCTGTGTCAGTTTTCTTCTTGAAAATCCATTTGCACTCAACGGCCTTTCGGTCGCTAGGAGGGTCCACCAAAGTCCACACTTGGTTTTCGCTCATGGATCCTAATTCGGATTTCATGGACTCTAGCCATTTCTCAGAGTCTGGGCTCATCATTGCTTCCTCATAGTTCGCATGTCCACTGTGGTCTACTAACAAGACAATCAAGACAGGGTTACCATACCACTCAGGAGGGGCACGTGACCTTGTCGACCTGCGACGTTCAGTAGTAGAATTGTCCGAAGCTTCATGATCCTTGTCATTAGCTTCCTCTATTGTTGGTGCAGACGACACTGGAACAATTTCAGGTGCTGCGCTACTCTCCAAGTCATGAGAAGGTTCAATAACCTCGTCTAGCTCTACTTTCCTCCCACTCACTTCTTTCGAGAGAAACTACTTCTCAAGAAAGGATCCGTTCTTTGTGACAAACACTTTGCCTTCGGATCTGTGGTAGAAGGTATACTCAATCATTTACTTAGGGTATCCTATGAAGACGCATTTCTCCGCTTTGGGTTCGAGCTTGTCCGGCATCAACTTGTTGACGTAAGCTTCGCATCCCCAAACTTTAATAAACGACAACTTAGGTTTCGCACCAAACCACAGTTCATACGGTGTCGTCTCAATGGATTTAGATGGTGCCCTATTTAAAGTGAATGCAGCGGTTTCTAATGCATAACCCCAAAATGATAACGACAAATATGTAAGAGACATCATTGATCGCGCCATATCTTGATGCATCCCAACACATGGCATTCACCATTGGTCCACACCATGCTACATCATCCACACCCTCAAAGGTGAACTCATTCCATATCTCACCCTCCTTTGGTTATCATGTGAATGGAATCCTACTTGAGACAAGTGCCCATGCTATGACAATGACACCGAGAGGAGATGACAAGAGGACCCCAGAAACCAAGACCCCCAAGCAAGAGGCCTGGAAGAGAAGACGTAAGAAGTGCTGAAGCCAGACCGGAGTCTCCGGCCATCACACCGGAGTCTCCGGACTACACCGTAGTTTCCGGTCCGGACCCAGGAACCAAGCCCGGGACAGTCTGATGCCCCCTCCGGAGAGGGGTCCGGAGATTGACCGGAGTCTCCGGTCTAGACCGGAGTCTCCGGACCCAACACCGGAGTCTCCGACCTACTCAACGCCAGGCATGTTAAGGCCTTTTGGGCCTGGCCCGTGTAACGCCCAGAACTCCCTGTTTGTGTCTATTTTGCCCCTAGCTCGTGGCTGGCCTATATATAAGCCCCCACCCCTCCTTGAAACCCTAGAGTTGATGATGAATGAAGGCTTGTGCCTAACCCTAGATGGGAACTCCTCTCTATAGTTAATCTATGAGTTGTACAAGGCCTTGGAGTTCGGTTGTTTGTCTCCAAGTCGTCAAGACCCTCCTCAAGTGTTTGATCTCTCCTCATCAAGGATTCTAGTAGTGCTGGGTCTCTCCCCTTTGGGATTCTACTTGGTTGCTACTCTCTCCTTTGATTTGGATTCTATCATCCGCTTGCCGATCTCTCCTTTGGTGATTCTACCTAACGGTCTCTCGCCGAGGATTCTATTGGATTGGTTGTTCGAGCCAACGGGAGAAAATCGAATCGGGTTGTGATTGCGTGTGTTTGTATCTTTACCTTGTGTTTGTGTTGCGTTCATCGTGTTCATCGGGTATCCCCTCACTCCCCGCCTCAAATCCGTGAAGATCGGGCCACCCTAGGGTCAATCCCACAAGGGATCCCATATCAACTAGTATCAGAGCTTTTGGTTGCCACGGATTTGACTTCGTTTCCCCATATCCACCATAAATTCGAAAATACCAAAAAAAAAAAAATAGCCCCAAATTGCTTTTGGATCGATCTCTTGATTTGGTGAGTTGATTGTGGTTTTGGTCCATTAGAAACTTGTCCTTGGATTTGGTCAACCTTTGCCCTGCGTTTCCCAGCCCAATTTGGTTGAATTTTTCTGGATTTGAGGGTTAAAGGGCCGAATTTCCACTCACGAACTCGGGTTGTTCGTCGTGCTGAAGCCAGACCGGAGTCTCCGGCCATCACATCGGAGTCTCTGGACCACACCGCAGTTTCCGGCCCCAACACACCGGAGTCTCCGGCCCTGAACAAATTTTTGACCCCTCTTCCTTTTTCGACTAATTTCCTTTGTGTGTTTGTGTTTCGCCTGAGTGTCTATCAACTAACAAGCTTCCGCAACGCCAACAACACCTCGTGCTCAACATCGACACCGCGGAACTCGAACCATCCCTTCACCAACAATTGCAAGTACAACATCACCACAAGGTATAACTTGCACAACCGTTGTTAACCCCCCTTCTTCCTGTGTGTGTTACCTAACCTATCGAGAGTAGCCCTCTTATGTTTGCCAAAGCATTGTGCGCTTGCTCTTGCATAGTCATGATATAGAGGCAATAACAAAATTTACTCCATAGTACAAAAAAAAGATTCTAAGCAAAAGAAACAAAGAAAGATACCAATAGCTAAAGAGAGTCCAAAGCTTCTAAGCAAGAGTGCGAGCAAGAGCAAGGCAAGCGTAGAAATCTGTTGCTTCTCAACCTTGTGCGAATGGGATACGGTCTCTCCTAGCGTTGGCACGACACCGAGCATTAGTCTTCTTTAGGTCCAATTTTGTTCATTGCTCATTTTTCATAGTCGTGCTAGCCACATTAATCTCCACCGTGTGTGTATAGTCGTAGGTTCTCGTCACCCCTTTTTTTTGACCTTTTCCTTTGACTTTGTTTTTGTTGGATTGTACCCACTTTTGACAATATCCTTTTCTTTTGGTTGTTCCATTTGCTATCCACCTTTCTAACCTACCACCATAGGCCTTTGTGTGTGTGTGTCTTGTGTACCCGCTATTCGCCTTGCTCTCGGCAACAACAATCTTTCCAATCATTGACTCCGGTGAGGCAAGGTAGCAATTACCATTCCACCAATCTCACCATATCTATCAAGTGTGTTTGTGCACCATGTCTAGGGCAAGTGGAGCTAGTGGAGATAGCAATTTCAACAACCAAGATGGCTTTGCCACGCGCCACAACTTATGGGCGCAACACCAAGAATTCAACAATCAATTTGAGAGACTTGAGCACCGTCTTGATGATACTTTTCGAGAATTTGAGTACCGTGAGCGGCAACGTCAAGAGGAGCACCATGCTCAATTCCAAGCTCTTCATCAAGCTATTGCCAACATTGGAAACCTACACGGTCATCGCTCAAGCTCGTCAAGTTCCTCCCGCATGCACTCCTCAAGTCGACATGGCGAGTCTTCAAGGCCACACTCCCGACGCGGAGAACCCCACCACCATAATGGGGACCAACAAGCTCGTCATCGTCGCCCTCAAGCGGTGGACCCAAATTCTGCTCAAGCTCAACAACAACGACAAGAGCATGGTCCACCACCACAACAAGCAATCATCGATGTGCACCAACCTCGATAGCGCCATGATGAAGAAAACCACAATGATAGGCGTCGTCATCCTCCTCATAACCACCACGAGCAACGTCAACAAAATAAAGAACCGGTATGGGACACAAGTGATGATGATGAGGATGCACGCCAAGCTCGGCGCAATAACCGACATGCACACCACCACCACCGACACCGTCAAGCTATGAACGTCAATGATGCCGACCAACGGTGAAGGAGAGACTTCGAGCATCATCAATCTCATCCACCACAACAAACTCAAGGCAATCAAGAGCCTCCCCCTCCACCTCCACGCCCTCCAACTGATGCAAGTATGCACCAAGAACGTCGCAACAACCACCATGAACGTGATGATGGAAAATTTGGGAAGCTCAAGTTCGTTATGCCCAAGTTCAAAGGAGAAGAAAATGCCGATGCATACCTTGAATGGGAGCTCAAAGTCGACAAGATCTTCCGAGTCCACAACTTTTCCGAAGAGAAGAAAGTGGCAATGGCATCTCTTGAGTTTGAGGACTACGCCAATGTTTGGTGGGAAGACTACCAAAGCAATCGTGAGAAGCAAGAAGAACCACCGGTCACCACTTGGACCGAGATGAAGAATGTGATGTATGCAAGATTTGTTCCCGAGAACTATCGCCAAGACCTCTTCGACAAGCTACAAAACTTGAAGCAAGGCACAAAGACAATTAAAGAGTTCTATAAGGAGATGGAGATGACTATGATGAGAGCCGATGTGAAGGAAATCGAGGGCAAACAATAGCACGGTTCCTCAACGGTTTGAGCCGCCCAATACGCAAGATAGTCGATTTCCAACCTTACAAGACTCTCGTGAACCTTCTTCACCAAGCAACCAAGGCCGAGCGCCACTTGCAAAAGGAACATGCTTATGAGAAGCAAAGGGCGTACTTCGCTTCAATCAACTCGAGTAGCCCCTCCAAGACAACAAACCAAGCAACAAGGTCCTCTAAGCAAGCCAAGACACCTATGGCATCCTCCTCCAACACAACAATAGAGAGTCAAGTAGTTTGCTACAAGTGTGGAGGAAAGGGCCACAAGTCTTATGAGTGCATCAACACAAGAGTCATGCTAACGGATGAGAACGGCGCAACATACTCCGTGAGCGAAGATGAATTTGAAGCTATGAACCAAGCCGCTATCAAAAAAGATGCCGCAATGCAAGATGAGGACACACTTGTTTGTGAACATGATCCAAGCCCCTCACTTGTCATCGCCCAAGTCTTGATGGCCAACTCCATCCCTAGAGAGGACCAACGCCTCAACATCTTCCAAACCTGAGCCGGAATTGATGGCAAGTCCATAAAAGTTATCATTGATGAAGGAAGTTGTCACAACCTTGCGAGCATTGATCTTTGTGAGAAACTCAAGTTACCATACATGGAGTACCCTCAGCCCTATCATGTCAAGTGGCTTGATGACAATGGCACCATTCAAATCAAACACAAGGTCAAAGTCTCCTTCAAGATTGGTCCATATCAAGACACCGTCGAGTGTGATGTCGTGCCTATGACCGTGTGTCACATGCTCCTTGGAAGACCATGGCAATACGACAAGGGTGCACTACATGATGGTACCTCCAACCAATACTCCTTTAAGTGGAATGAAAAGACATTGGTGCCACAACCTCTGATGCCAAGCCAAATTATCACTTCCAACATGACGTTGTTGCCCAAGATAAAACAAGCTAAGGACCCTTGTGAGATGAGTGGTGAGAGAGTGATCCACCAACACGTGAGTGAGTGCTACAAGCCCCAAATGAGTGGAAAAATCATGAGTGCCGCGCCGCATGCCACCTCACGTGAGAAGAGTGATTTGAGTACGCCCAATACTAACAATCCATCATACAACTCTTTCTCCTTGTTGTCGGTTTTGCAGGATACACAACCTCACCTACCACCTACAAGGAACACGCTACAAGATCTCCAACCACATCTTGATGACAAGCTCAACTTCAAGATCTTCAACCAATTTGAACAAGGCTACGACACCGGAGATCCAACAACATACAAGCTCAGTACCATGTGCACACCTCTCTCTCTATATGATGATGGAACTTCGTCGAGGACGACTCGTTTTGAAGCGGGGGAGATGATGCAGCCCAACACATGGCATTCACCATTGGTCCACACCATGCTACATCAACCACACCCTCAAAGGTGAACTCATTCCATATCTCACCCTCCTTTGGTTATCATGTGAATGGAATCCTACTTGAGACAAGTGCCCATGCTATGACCAGGCCCATGACCATGACACCGAGAGGAGATGACAAGAGGACCCCAGAAACCAAGAACTCCAAGCAAGAGGCCTGGAAGAGAAGACGTAAGAAGTGCTGAAGCCAGACCGGAGTCTCCGGACTATACCGGAGTTTCCAGACCGTCCTCCGGTCCGGACCCAGGAACCAAGCCGGACGATCGATGCCCCTCCGGAGGCAGGTCGAAGATTGACCGGAGTCTCCGGTCCAGACCGGAGTCTCCGGACCCAACACCGGAGTCTCCGGCTTGATCGACGCCAGGCATGTTAAGGCCTTTTGGGCCTGGCCCATGTAACGCCCAAAACTCCCTGTTTATGTCTATTTTGCCCCTAGCTCGTGGTTGGCCTATATATAAGCCCCCACCCCCTCCTTGAAACCCTAGAGTTGATGATGAATGAAGGATTGTGCCTAACCCTAGATGGGAACCCCTCTCTATAGTTAATCTATGAGTTGTACAAGGCCTTGGAGTTCGGTTGTTCGTCTCCAAGTCGTCAAGACCCTCCTCAAGTGTTTGGTCTCTCCTCATCAAGGATTCTAGTAGTGCTGGGTCTCTCCCCTTTTGGATTCTACTTGGTTGCTACTCTCTCCTTTGATTTGGATTCTATCATCCGCTTGCCGATCTCTCCTTTGGTGATTCTACCTAACGGTCTCTCGCCGAGGATTCTATTGGATTGGTTGTTCGAGCCAACGGGAGCAAATCGAATCGGGTTGTGATTGCGTGTGTTTGTATCTTTACCTTGCGTTTGTGTTGCATTCATCGTGTTCATCGGGTATCCCCTCACTCCCCGCCTCAAATCCGTGAAGATCGGGCCACCCTAGGGTCAATCCCACAAGGGATCCCATATCATATCTAATAGAGTTCGATTCCGGCGTTCAGACACACCATTGCGCTGTGGTGTTCCGGGTGGTGTGAGTTGCGAAACGATTCTGCTTGCTTTAAGATGCGTGAAAAAATCATAACTCAAATATTCACCTCCACGATCGGATCGTAAAAACTTAATTTTTCTGTTATGATGGTTCTCCACTTCATTCTGAAATTCTTTGAACTTTTCAAACGTTTCAGATTTATGTTTTATTAAATAGATATACCCATATCTACTTAAGTCATTGGTAAAAGTGAGAAAATAGTGATATCCACCGCGCGTCGAAACACTCATCGGTCCGCATACATCAGTATGTATGATTTCCAACAAGTTCGTTGCTCGCTCCATCATTCCGGAGAACGTGGTTTTGATCATCTTGCCCATGAGGCATGGTTCGCATGTGTCAAATGATTCAAAATCAAGAGACTCCAAAAGTCCATCAGAATGGAGTTTCTTCATGAGTTTTACACCAATATGACCTAGACGGCAGTGCCACAAATAAGTAGTATTATCACTATCTACCTTGCATCTCTTAGCCTCAATGTTATGGATGTGTGTTTCATCCCTTTCGAGATTCAGAAGAAATAAACCATTCACGGCAGGTGCATGACCATAAAAGATGTTACTCATATAAGTAGAACAACCATTATTCTCAGATTTAAATGAATAACCGTCTTGCAATAAACACGATCCAGATATGATGTTCATGCTCAACGCAGGCACATAATAACATTTATTAAGGTTTAAAACTAATCCCGAAGGTAAAACTAAGGAGAGCGTGCCGACGGCCATCACATCAACTCTTCATCCGTTGCCAACGCGCATCATCACCTCATCCCTCGCAAGCCGCCGTCTATTCCGTAGCTCCTGTTTCGAGTTACAAATATTAGCAACTGAACCAGTATCAAATACCCAGGCACTACAACGAGGGCTA
The DNA here is from genome assembly GCA_030063025.1 of Avena longiglumis. Classification (NCBI taxonomy): domain Eukaryota; kingdom Viridiplantae; phylum Streptophyta; class Magnoliopsida; order Poales; family Poaceae; genus Avena; species Avena longiglumis. The sequence goes on along the minus strand of CP125979.1, from coordinate 417,266,072 downwards.
GTAAGGAAAACATCAATAACATGTATATCAAATATACCTTTGATGGTGCCAGCCTTCTTGTCCTAAGTACTTGGACGATTCGCTTCCAGTGACCCTTGTCCTTGCAATAGAAGCACTCAGTGTCCGGCTTATGTCCAGACTTGAGCTTCTTCTCAGCAGGGGCAACGCGCTTGCCGCTGCCTTTCTTGAAGGGCTTCTTTGCACCCTTACCTTTCTTAAAGCTAGGGGGCTTATTGACCATCAACACATGATTATCCTTTTTGATGTCCACCTCCACAGCTTTCAGCTTAGCGAAGAGCTCAGTGATCGTATCAGTGGAACCAATCTGATTATGAGTAACTACAAAACCTTTGTAGCTAGGAGGGAGTGATTGCAGAACTCATCAATCTTGAGCTCCTCTAGAATCTTGCAGTCCAGTTGCTCAAGGCGTTGAGTGTAGCCCGACATCTTAATGGCGTGCTCACTAACGGAACTCCCTTCCTCCATCTTGCAGTTGAAGAATTTCTCAGAGATCTCATATCTCTTAGAACGGGCCTGAGTCTAAAACATGGTTTTCAGTTCCTCAAGAATCTCAAAGGGCCCGGCGAACTCCTCAAAACGATTTTGATGGTCCGATTCCATAGCAAACAACATGGTGCTCTTAATCACACCATAATCATCTTTGCGTGACTGATAAAAAGCTTTCTCATCAGCCGACGCACCTACAGCAGGGGCGTCACCTAGTGCTTTCTCAAGGACATAGTCCTTTTGTCCGCCAGCGAGAATGATTCTCAGATTGCGGAACCAGTTGGTGAAGTTAGACCCATTGTTCTTAAGCTTTTCTTTCTCAGCAAAAACGTTGAAGTTGAAGTTGGACTTAGCCATTTGATCTACAAAATTTGCAAGTACAATTTGAAGGGTTCGCAACATAGAAAACAAAAATTTTCCTACGATGTGAACTATATACCAAGATCTATTTATACTAGATACAAACAACGGGCGGATGTACATCCGTAGAGAACATACCCTTGAAGACCGACAAAGTTTAACGAGTCCAAACTCGTGGTTGATGTAGACGATCTCTTGCCGATCTCAAGATCGAGAGGAAGTCCTAAGCGCCACGCAAATCAGCGCATCCGTGCTCGCACACACGTTCGAGGCACCGAGCAACCTCCGCCTCCTCGCTCCAGTGATGCAGTGAAGCACAACTCTTTCTTGCCGAATAGCCACCGGAAAATGTATCTCGCTAGTCCGAGACCATGGGGATAAATTATAGAGGGGAGAGAGATCCTTCACGAGGAGGTGAGTGAGAAGTGAGAGGAGGGCTCCTTTATAGGAGGAGGGGGTAACCCCAAGGGGTGGCAGCGCATGGGGGCTGCCCTTGCCCTCCCCTCTTCATGTGGGTGGACACTCCACTCACAAAACTCCTCCAAATTCCTCCTCAAAATCCCACTCAAAGATCCCATTAAATTTCCACCAAATTTAATGCAAACTCTCATTAAATAAAACTCTTTTATTTTATTCAGAATTTTGTCAATTACTTTAATGACAAACATTCACAATAACCCTTGCTAGAATTCTATTTCACATGCATAACCACTTTATGCAATTTCACCCGAAACTGTTTGGTATCTAGTGAAATAAATTCCTGCGCTTGTTTATTCTTTCGGCATGAAACTTTTGCTCCACTTGGATGTCGGTGTCTCTTAAGTGTGTCACCCCTACGGTTCGTGAATAATGCGGACATGATCGAGACCCCTCTCGGATCAATAATCGAAGCGGGATCTGAGACCCATCGACTCCACACATTCAACGATGACTTTCTTGTGATCGCGGAACCTTTTACGCTAGTATCTTAATCCCTTTGTTTCACGATATATTACATGTCCGAGATTCGATCATAGGTATCTCCATACCTAGTTTGATCTCGTTACGACATGCACTCTTTTCGTTCGTGATATAACATTCTAGTGATCAAATCACTTGCTTGCAAGCTAATCAATGTGATATCACCGAGGGCCCGAGTATATCTATCCGTCATCGGGATGAACAAATTCCACTCTCGATCCATGAGCCTCAACATAACACTTTATTAGTTGAACCCATCTTTATAATCACCACATTACGGTGTGACGTTTGATGTTATCAAGAAACTCTTCCGGTGTTAGTAATTGACATGATCTCATGGTCTAAGGATTAGGATCACTTCGTAAGTTGTTATAGCAATATAAACTTAATGACTTTGATCGTAATGCTATACTTCGGATGAATGTTCATCACATCATTACACTAATGTTGTGATCCCATTATTAACAACATCCAATGTCCATGATCAGGAAACCTTGATCATCTTGTTAATCAACGAGCTAGTTTATGAGAGAGGCTTAACTAGGAACTTTCTGTTTGTTTATTAAACACACATGTATTAACGTTTCCGTATTAATACAATTATAGCATGCAAAATAAACATCTATCATATACTTGGAATACACATAATAAACAATTTATTATTGCCTCTCAGGGAATATTCCCTTCACAATTTAGACTATTTTCATGAAAACTAGTTCAACTTAATCAAATTACTAGATGAACTCCCACTAAATTCAACATCCCTCAAGTTTTTTAGTGAACATGATCCAAATTCACCACACCTAATCTGATCTTCATGAGAAGATATGTGGTTTCAATGGTGGACAATGAAGTATCGATCATATCATTCATATGACTCATGCTTAACCTTTCGGTTCGTGTGTTCCGAGGCCATGTCTGTACATGCTAGGCTCGTCAAGTCAAACCCAAGTATTTCCGCGTGTGCAAAACTGGCTTGCACCCGTTGTATGTGAACATAGAGTTTATAGCACCCGATCATCACTTGATGCTTGAACACGACGAACTTTCGCAACGGTGCATACATGGGGAGAACACAGTTTTTATCTTGATTTTTAAGTGAGGAATCATCTTATAATGCTACCGTCGCGATCTAAGCATAATAAGATACATAAAAGGATAAACATCACATGCATATAATTTTTTGTGACATGGTATATCCAATCTCCATGCAATGATCTCCATCTTGTGCGTGCCAGCATGATATCCATCACTCCACCATGATTGCCTCCACCACGAATAGCAACTACAACTATTGCTAACTACTTAGCGATAAAGCAAAGATATTACATGACGTATAACAAGTTGACACACATGTCATACACAATTATAAAGACAACCATATGGCTCCTGCGGGTTGTGTACTCATCGACATGCAAGTCGTGAAACATTACAAAACATGATCATTGCATACAACATACACATCACATCTTGGGCCATACCATATCACAGAAACACTCCCTGCAAAAACAAGTTAGACGCCTCTACTTTGTTGTTGCATGTTTTACGTGGCTTATGGGAGTAACAAGCTAAGAACGATTCTGACCTACGGAAAGCCACAACGGTGATATTATGGTTGCCAACATCCGGTGTAAATCCCATGACAACTATAGTGAGAAACGGCATCCACCGGCGCATGTGTGGAACAAGCCACGTCAAGTGCGGCCGGTCTCATGAACGTCGCGTAAAGTTGGACTGGACCAGTTCGATCTCACTATCCCGCGTCATAAGAAGTACACAACAAGAGGCTTGCAAAAGAAAACATCAACGCCCGCAACAAGCATGTTGCGTTCTACTCGTGAAACACATCTATGCATAGATCTAGCTCTGATACCACTGAAGGGTTTTGCAGCATAGTAAATCAAAAAAATTCTACAGATGCGAAGGGGAAGCCAAGATCTAATCTAGGAGATGCAAACAACGAGGGGGAATAGATGAGATCTTCATACCCTTGAAGAAATCGCACAGCGGAATGTTCAACGGAACATGGTTGATGCAGTCGTACTAGCCTTCTCCTCCTCGCGATCCGATCCGATCCAACTCCGCAAGTGGCGACGCCTCCGAGAGATGCACACGTACGGCACCTCGACGTCTCCTCCTTCCTCGGTCCAGCAAGTGGGGTGGAGAGATAGATTGGATCTACAACACGACGGCGTGGTGCAAAGGTGGAGAGTTTCTGCGGCAGGGCTTCGCCTACGCGCAGTCGGGAGAGAGAGAGGAGGGCAGCAACTAGGCGGCTAGGGTTTGAGGAGGTGTGGGGGGAGGGTGCGCCCCTGCCCTCTTTATATAGAGGGCTGGCCGGCTGCCCTTGCCCCTCCTCCAAACCCTAGGGCCGGCGGCCACATGGGGTGGAGTGGGTGGCAAGTTTCCCCCCCTTCTAGAAGCTCTCCCTAGGGTTTCCCCTAGGGCTTGGCCGGCTGGGCCTATGGGTCCTTGTTCCCCTGGCCCAAAGTGTCCAGGGCACTCCCTCGTAGGCCCACGCCCCTTCCTGACAAGTGGGGCCACGTTGGTCCCACTCCGGAAGGTTCTAGAAGCTTCCGGTACAATACCGAACATTCCGAAACAATCCCGAAATCCAAAAAATGCTTTCCCTTATATGAATCTTATTCTTCGGACCATTCCGAAACCTATCGTGCTGTCCTGGATCTCATCCGAGACTCCGAACAAAAACTCATAAACCAATTATCCATTCTATCCTAGCGTCGAGACACGTTAAGTGTGTGACCCTACGGGTTCGAGAATATGCAGACATGATCTTCTATCAATAATCAACAGCGGGGTCTAGAAACCCATATTGACTCCCACATATTCATCGATTATCATATCAGATGAACCACGATGCCAGGATTCAATTAATCCCATATATATATATGTTCCCTTCGTCACGCGATATTTTACTTGCCCGAGATTCGATCGTCGGTATCGACATACCTAGTTCAATCTCGTTCACATCAAGTACTTTACTCGTTCCGTAATCCGATATCACTTTGTGATTAACTCCTTAACCACATGCTTGCAAGCGGTGTTGATATCGATTACCGAGTGGGCCCGAAGTATATCTCTCCGACTTGGGAGGGACAAATCCCATATCGATACATACAACCCAACAGGTACTTTCCGATCACCTAAGAGACACCTTTATGATCACCCTCTCATAGGATGACGTTTGATGACCTCAAAGCTCTCTTCCGATACCAGGGAGTTGCATTATCTCATGGTCTAAGGAATACAATATTTGACATAAGAAAAAGCTTCGCAAATATGAACATGATGACACGATCTAATTGCTCTGCTTGATTTGGGTATGTCCATCATATCATTCTCCCAATGACATGATCTCATTATTAATTGACAACTCATGTCTATGGTTAGGAAACCTTAACCATCATTAATCAATGAGCTAGTCCATAGAGGCATACTAGGGGCATAGTGTTGTTCATAAACCACACAAGTATCAAAGTTTCCGCTTAATACAATTCTAGCATGGAATATAAACTTTATCATGAACAAGAATTATAATAATAACATCTTTATTATTGCCTCTAGGGCATAATTCCAACAACCTATTTTGGAGAAGTCATACCTAGTTCTTCATTGCCTAGAATAGTTTAGTTTTTCACTCTTATTGTTTTGTGAGTGTTCTCTTTTTCTAGCACTGCGTTTAGCTTTAGTTTTATTGTGATTTTTGCTTAGAAATTTTTAGTTCTAATTTGTAGTTAGGTGAGACATTCTCTATAGTATTTACTGATTATTATCTTTGTGAGTTGTTTCAAATAAGTTGATTGGTGTTGGAAAAGAGTAGAATGTTTCATGCTTATAGTGGTACAAAAGGAAGGTTGTTTTGACTATGGCTTAGACTTTATCATGTTATGTTGGATGTTGATTTGACCATATGCTTAGTGATTATTGCTATAGCATCACTTGTTTAAAACAATTGAGATTGCTTAATGTGCCTTGAAAGAATCATGCGTTGTTTTAGCATACAAAAGCATAATATTGTGGTAGTCTCCTTTGATGATTTATTTGGGTTGAGTTGGCACATGCTTACACCATGTTATGACTATGAACCAGTCACCCTAGCCTCTATGATCATTTAGTTTTTGACTTGTGATATCACTTTATGCTTTGATTAATAATGTTTTGTCGCTCTGCATGATTATGACCATTATTGCTAACTTAGTTGGTCGCTCACAGTATTTTGCTAGCCTCTACCTGTACTGAGTATGAGATCTACTTGTGCATCCAACTCCCAAGAAACCAAGTTATTTCAAAGAGTCCACTATAAATACCTATGCATGGTGTGTTAGACCATTCCAAGTATATTCATATTTTTATCTATCTTCCAAATTAAACTTTTGTTATATGAAAATTAGTGATTAAAGCTCACATGAACTTGATGACACACTTTATTTTCTTGCACTTAATAAACTTGAACCATTGTGCCCATCTATGTCCTTATATGCTTGCAAATTATAAGTTGGGAGTTAGCAGAACCATGCTATCATGGGGAACGCTTTCAGCACTTGTACTTATCTATCTAGTTGATATCATGATCTTTTGTTTATGGATGTCGGCGGTGTGAAATAAAGGGGAGCTTATAAGTCCATGGAGTGTTGTATATGTGTTAGAGAAACGCCTGGGAGGCTAGCCTAAGCCATGCCTAATCATGGTGGAAACTTGCAGCATAACCATAGTGAGCAATCTATGAAGCATCTTCAGAAAAAATAGAAAAAGAAAAAAGAGAAAAAAGCACCATGCTCATGGTAAATAAAAAGATCGCTGATATGCTCATTGTCTGTTGCATTGTCATTTTGATATGGGATAGCTCCTGTGTCATGGGGCAAGGGGTACCCCATTGGCGATTCTCTATGATACACATATACTTACGATGACAAGAACTTGCTTGTGACTAAAGTTGAGTAGCATGAGAAACGGCCCTCATACTCAAGGGACATGAGATTTTCAACTTATGATCTATCAAGCATATACCTCATATTAGTCTCACTTTAACCTTATTCACTTCAAGATGCTTATGATAGGGGTAATGAGAGCTCAAAGCTAATAAGTACCATAATTTTTGGAAGATCTTTATGAAACTTGAAATCCCTGCTTCCCTCTATAAAGGGTCTTTCTTTTTTACTTTTATGTTGAGTCTCCATCTTGTATATTTATGCACCAATTAAGAGAGCATAGTTGTCATTCTTAGTTCAATGTGCATTGTCCCAAAACTTATTAATTGATTCATAATCATGGTATTGTCTGTTCTTAAATTATTTGTATCTAGTCACCCTTATGAACTTTGAAGGTGTCCTATGTATTTATGTTTTGCTATTCCATGAGGGACAAGCTGAATACCACTCATGCTATGTTTTCTATATGTGAAACAAACAAATGTCTTTCAATGCATTATTATTCATGATCTTTTGTTTGTACCTCTTTCATGTTACAACTTAGTTGCTATGTCATATTTTTAGAACTACATCTTTCATGCTCATGTTTAGAGTACTATGATCCTAGATATTAATGATTTACAATATTTTGATCAAGATTATGATGGTGCATGTCACCTAAAAAATTATTCTTTTTATCACTTACCTACTCGAGGACGAGCAGAAATTAAGGTTGGGGATGCTTAATACGTCGTAAACGTATCTATAATTTTTGATGCGCTATGCTTGTTTTGTATCAACTATCTTATGTTTTGTCTATATTTTTATGCATTTTCTAGAACTAACCTATTGACAAGATGTCACAGTGCCAGCTGCATGTTTTCTGCTGTTTTTGGTTTCAGAAAAGCTAGTAAGGAAATATTTTCAAAATTGGACAAAACAAAAGCCGAAGTGCCTATTTTTCCAGACATAACATGGATCCCGAAGGAAAGACGAAGTGGAGCCACGAGGTGGCAACACCTAGGGCTGGCGTGGGTCCACCCTAGGCCGCGCCGCCCTATGGTGTGGCCCCATCGGGTGTCCACCGACCTTGCCCTTTCGCCTATAGATACGTCTCCCCGAGACGAAAAGCCTACATAGATCAGAAATCCACGAAAATTTCCACAGCGTCGCCACCACCGAAGAGGACATTCGGGGGACAGAAGTCTCTGTTCCGGCACCCTGCCGGGACGGAGAATTGCCCCCGGAGTCATCTCCATCGACTCCACCGCCATCTCCATCGCCGTTTCTGACTCCCATGATGAGTAGGGAGTAGTTCTCCCCTAAGGCTAAGGGCTCTATCGGTAGCTATGTGTTCATATCTCTCTATATGTGATCTTATTATGATCATGAGCTTTGTAATATAGTTAAATAAGTAGATCCGCTACTACTCAAGTGCTTTAATTAATCTCCGCTTATCCCCACGTGTGTGAAGTTAACAGTGTGCACATCATATGGCACGTAGGATAAAGGTTACAGAAATACTTATCATGAGTATAATTTGAGTTGGATGTTTCTATGAAATTGTGGTGTTTGTTGGAACCATCTGGCGCTCAAAGGTGACAGTGTGGGGTTATCTAGATGGGGAATATGAACTTTGAGGTGTGCTGTTATAGCCCTACACCGTTCAACCGGAGAGTAGTTCAGGGTAGCATAACAAAGAGAAGATATTATATGTTTATTGAGAGTGTCCACTAGTGAAAGTATGATCCCTAGTCCTTGTTTCTAAGCATTGAAACACCGTTTACAATCAGTCTTGTTACATGTTTGCTTGCTGTCATTTTTATTTTAGATTACAATTACCACTTATAACCATCCATATTACTTTTATTTCACTTTCTCTTCGCCGAACTAGTGCACTTATACACCTGACAAGTGTATTGGGTGTGTTGGGGATACAAGAGACTTCTTATATCTTGATTGCAGGGTTGCTTGAGAGGGATACCTTTGACCTCTTCCTCCCTGAGTTCGATAAACCTTGGGTGATCCACTTAAGGGAAACTTGCTGCTGTTCTACAATCCTCTGCACTTGGAGGCCCAACACTGTCTACAAGAATAGAAGCGTGCGTACACATCACTCGTTAGTGATCTCGCCCTTGTAGACTTGCTGGATCCGGGCGAGCAGTTCGTGGCTGGCGGGGACAGGAAGCACTGGCACGCCGCTGACGCTGAGCTTCCACGTCGTTAGTCAGTGGAAATCCGGTGACGCTGGATAGCCCGAGGCGTGCCTCCCACTCTTGAAGCTAAGCCGTTTTCCGCCACTTGGTCACCGGATTACCTCTCGGCCATTGGTGGCACTCCGGTGGGGGTCCGGTGGTGGCCAGGATTCGAGTGTTGACGAGCTTTGGGTGTGCGTCCTCGCCCGGACGAATGGGGGATTTATTGGGCGAGCGGGAGGTAGGAGTTTGTAGGGGGCGAGGCACCTGGGTGGGAAAACGAAGTGGTGGCGCACCATAAATTCGCCGCATGCCCCCGCGATTGGATGCGCCGGCCGCTCGCCTAAAAGGCTGACCGACAGCATGCCATTAATGTGGCTCGGAAGAAAAGAGTGTGAGGACGACGACGATTCGGCTCAATGACAAGACGAGGACACCTGTCGGGCGGTTTTCTGGCTTGCATGATGGGTTCGGTCTGAAAACACCGGGTTCGGCCCAATTCGGCGAGACTTTGGCTCTTAGGTGGTCGGCTGAGAAGAAATTTTTTTCACTCTGGGGCTGGTGCGGGACTAGCCAGAGATGCTCTAAGAGCATCTCCACTCATGTTTCCAGGACCCCGAACTCGGGGCGATTTTTTGGTCCGGACGTCGAAAATTCGCCCAGTCGCGTTCCCAGGATCCCGGTTTCGTCTGGATTTGGGCCAACTTTGTTCCGGACTTTCCATGCCATTTCCATAATCCCGGAAACACCCTAGAAACGCCGAACGAAACGAATTCGGCGGAAAAAAAAAGCCGGCGAGTGGACCCGCCCAGTCAGCATATATTCGCCCATATTCATCCAAAGTTTGCCCAAGCTCGCTCATATTCGCCCATATTCAACCATATTCAATCATATTCGACCATATTCACTCAAAGTTCGTCTAAAGTTCATCCTCACCCAAAGATTATCCATATTCGCCCAAAGTTTGCTCATATTCGCCCATATTTACCCAAAACCACTTACATTCTCCCATATTCGCCCAAAACTCTTATATTCGTCCAAAGTTCGCCCAAAACCGCCTATATTTTATCAAAATTTGTTAAATTTTAGCCAAACGCGGGAACTCGCATAAAAACGTGAGTGAAAAACTCAGTGTTCCCATAGCGAAAACTAGTTTCACCTGAATCGAAATAGTACGGATATCAGCCTGTAAACGCCCAAGACTTGCTGCACCTGAGGATCGATCGTCCCTATTTACGGGGCTGTGGTCGGTTTCGTATGTTGCACAGTACTCATTCTGACCCATATTAAACTCAATTTTGTCTAGATATGAATGCATCTAGACTAGATACTTAACTAGATTAATATGAATCTAGACAAACTTAAATCAATTAATATGGGCCGGAGTGGAAACGGTATATTTGTTTGTCGTGACATATGAAAGAGGCAAGATCGGGTACGACTGCTTGTTGTATGGGACGCGCCACAGAGATCACGTTCGCTCCTGTTGGCAGTCCGGCCGCTCGACAACTCGTCGTGACGATCGAGCTTTCCTTCTGCCCTGGGTTGTAGTACTCTAAAATTCATTTTTTCCCCTATCAAATACTCCAATCCAGCCTCTTTCATTGCAAATCTTTCTGTTATTCTTTTTTGGAAATACCCGAAGGAAACGCTTTGGAATAGTACGATTAGTACTACGCCTCGTCTCCTCGATCGGTATTAGGTCATCAATCAATCTACAAAACTAAAGAAAAAGGTACCCGGACGTGCGGCTCCCTCCGATCCCGATCTGCTGCCAAAGATCGGTCGAATTCCGCTGTTACTAGTTGCCATGGCCAACCCTTCCTGGTCGCCATCCAGCGTCGGCGAGCAGCAGCCGCGGACCGCGTCGTCCATCGTGGCGCGGGCCGTGCCGGTCTCCGGCTCCCACGACCTCACGATAGACGGCTACTCGGGGACCAAAGGGATCGGCAACAGCAACTTCATCGCGTCCGATGCGTTCCTCGTCGGAGGCCGTCGCTGGCATCTCCACTACTACCCCGACGGCTTCTACGGTTACCCCGAGTGGATATCCTTCTACCTCCGTCTCGACCCCGACGATGACAACGTAGTCAACGCGCAGTTCCAGATCAGTTTGCTCGGCCAGGACGACGACGGGAACCCTGTACTGCACACCAAGACCAGCAAGACGTGCGCTTTCTCCAAGCAAACTGGCATGTTTGGCTTCGTCCAGTTCATCAGGAAGAAGGAGCTAGAGGAATCTGCTTACCTCGAGGGTGATGTCTTCACCATCAGGTGTGACATTACCATGTCAAAGAAGGTGTACACAGAGACCACAACGGCGGCGTCTGCCATGGCGCCCCCCGATGACGTGATCCGGCATCTTGCCCAGCTCCTCTCCACCGGGGACGGGGCTGATGTCACGTTTCAGGTTGGGGAAGAGATGATCCCTGCGCACAGATGCATCCTCGCAGCTCGCTCCCCGGTCTTCAGGGCGGAGCTCCTCGGCCCCATGAAGGAGAAGGCGGGCGCTAGCATCAGGATCGACGGCATAGTAGAACCTAAAGTCTTCAAGGCCATGCTCCACTTTGTCTACACGGGCTCCTTGCCGCACATAGATGTGGGCGATGCCATGGCCATGGCCCAGCATTTGCTTGTTCTCGCGGATAGGTATCATCTCGGGAGGCTAAAGCTGGTTTGCGAGGACATCCTGCACAGATACATCGACACAAGCACGGTGGGAACTACATTGACGCTGGCCGAGCAGCATGGCTGCGGCGCCCTTAAGGATGCCTGCTTGAAGTTCCTTGCGTCGTGGGGCAATTTCAAGGCACTCATGACCACCGATGGCTTTGAGCATCTCACCAGGAGCTGCCCCTCGCTCCTCAAGGATCTCGCTGCCAATCTTGATACCTAGCACTAGCGTACAGGGTTTACAAGCAAAACAAATGGGAGTTTATCTTGCGCTTGTCTTTTTTTTGTGTGATTTTTCTCTTGTGGCATATATCAAGTATCTTGTCGTGCGATTTTTGGTAAACCAGTTTTATGTCTCTGAGATTAGAGGTCTCTTATTTACTTTCATATGCCCTAATTTGCAATTCTGGATTTTTAAGTAACAATCATAGAGTAGATTCAAATGCAAATCAAACGAGTCTCAGAAGTGACACATACACATAATAAATCGTTGACTTTTTTTTGTCGGCATGAAGGGATTTATCTCTGCCAACCCCCTCCCTCGTCTTTCCCCGACATTATATCATTCTCTTGCATAGCTGCTTGGCACCTTGCTTATGCGGGCATGGTTATTGGTCATGTAGAGATGTTCACATTAGGACCATGTGTAAACAGGTGTCTCCGAATTCGTATTTCATGGGACAGGGTCGACATGTTGTCCTAGAGATTGCCTTCACAGGATGGTGCTCCGTTTTTTTTTTTGAATTCAATATAAGAGCAAGCAAGCCGCCTCATTAAAAACCTTCCAGTCCCCTTAGGTACCCTGGTAAGGAAAAGAGTGTGTCAGAAACTTGCTGCGGCGATTTTACATGAACGATTACAACATCTCAACTGAGATCAGCTCCCTCACACAGTCTGGAGCATCAATGCTAAGAGACCCATTAAACCCAGCTTTACCTAACTGTGCTAGCACATACGCTACACCATTACACACGCGATCCACTCTCGAGACGGCAATATCGCAGAAGACCTTGAGCAATTCTTTAGCTTCTAAGATGAGAGCCCAGCTGGGTGATTGTTCTTCAGAATCAGACGCAAATGAATTGACAGCACGCAAGCAATCTGACTCCAAGATTTCCGGCCAATGTCGGAGATGCACCAGGTGTCGTAGCCCATCAAGACATGCAAGTATTTCCGCTTCCTCTGCGCTACCACAGTAGGGAATACATTTCCACTCTGTCAAAAGTACCTTTCCGCTATGATCTCGAATGACGATTCCTATGCCTCCTTGCTTCGAAACGGCATCCCACCCGGCGTCAACGTTTGCTTTGATTTGCCCCTCACTCGGCGGCTTCCAGGAGAAGACTTGCAGAAGCTTCTCATCGCCTCCCGGAGACACCGCTGCAAAGGACGACTGATAGTTTACCAAAAATTGGACTGATGCTGTAATAGACGCCTTCCCGTCTCCATGGATGACATTGTTCCGGTGATGCCATGCCCGCCAGAATAAGAAGATGATCCTTGCACGTACATCAGCCACTGAATTACTTAACAGATGGAACAGCCAATCACGACCAGCCTGCAAGAAGGTTGACTCTGGCGGCAAAGTCCAGTGGATCCGAAGTTCATCACGAAGAGCTCTGGCAAGGGTACATCGGACCAGAGCATGGTGCGTGTCCTCCACTTCGCGCCCACAGATGGAACAAGTAGGATTTATAGTGTTAATTCTCCGGTGTAGACCCTCAAGAACTCCCAGGGATTCTGTCGCAGCACGCCAGCCAAACACACGCAACTTCTGAGGTACTGTGGCCTTCCAAATTAGCTGCCATATTTTTCGATCCCCGTTCGGTTCAGCGCTGGATTGTCCAGAACTAAGCTGCTGCAAAGAATCCTGCATACCGATCCGATAAGCTGAGCGCACACTGAAAATTCCATTGCTTTCTCCACTCCAAGCGACAAAGTCTTCCGCGGCACGAGCAGGTAATTTGATATTCAGAATAGTGTTCGCATCATGTGGCCAACAACAATCACGCACTACCGCTTCATCCCATGTTCTAGTGGCAGGATTAATCAACTCAGAAACCCATTTTCTTCTCGAGGAACCACGCTTTCCATCAACTTTAAGTGTCCCTGGCCGAGGCAGCCAATTGTCCCTAAATATTTTAACCTTGGAACCGTCTCCAATTCTCCACACAATTGCTTTTTTTAGAAGATCTAACCCGTGCACAATGCCCTTCCAAGTCTGAGATTGATTTTGTATAAAAGATGTATCAATTAGACTACCCGACGGATAATACCGAGCCTTCAACAACCGAGCGCATAGGCTATCTGGATAGTGAAGCAAGCGCCATATTGGCGAGCTAGAAGAGCTTGATTAAAAACTCTAAGATCACGAAACCCTATTCCTCCCTGAGACTTTGGCCTAGTAACATTGTCCCAAGATAACAAGTGCATCTTCCTTTTGTTGTGCTCATCGCCCCACCAGAAATTACGGATGATTCGTTCCAAGTCATCAACCAGACCCAAAGGAAATTTAAAAACCCCCATTGCATATGTGGAAATAGCTTGGAGGACTGACTTAATAAGAATTTCTTTTGCCCCCGAGGACATATATTTCTCACTCCAATCGCTAGCATGATTTGAAAATTTTCCTTATGTTTTCACAAATTTGCCTTTCTTCAATCTGCCTTCAGGAACGGGCAATCCCAAATACTTTTCTTCAAAACAGGTAGTGTCACATTGCAGAATATACTTAAGCTCGGTTTGCACCTCAGTTGTGCACTGGTCTCCAAACATAATAGAGCACTTCCCCAAGCTAACACGTTGGCCCGTACCTTTCTCATACCGGTCCAGAATGGACTTAATTATTGTAGCTTGGTTTACCGAGGCCTCAAAGAATAACAAGCTGTCATCCGCAAATAACAAGTGGGAAATTCCAGGAGCACTCCGACAAATATGAAGCTCCCGTAGAGAGTTATTCTCGATCTCCTTACGAATGAGACAAGAAAGACCATCAGCGACAAATAAGAAAAGGTACGGCGAAAGAGGATCACCTTGGCGGATTCCGCGAGTTGGGGTGAAGGAGTCCAACATTTGACCATTAAAGAGAATTGTATATCGTACGGTGGTTACACACTCCATTACCCACCGTATCCACTTGCTGTGAAAGCCCAACTTCGCTAAAACTCCTTCCAAGAACCTCCAGTCCACGCGATCATACGCCTTGGCCATATCCAATTTGTACGCACAAAAATTCCTACGAGACACTGATCCTGCCTCAGACGGTGGATGCACTCAAACACCATCAATGCGTTATCCGTAATTAAGCGCCCAGGAATAAAGGCACTCTGAGTCGGTGATATAATATCTTGCAACAACGGCCTAAGACGATTAACAAGACACTTCGACACCACCTTGAAGATAACATTGCACAGGCTGATAGGTCTGAAATCTTTTAAAGCCTCCGGGTCATTATTCTTCGGGATTAAAACAATAACTGTGTCATTCACCCCTTCCGGCATAACCCCTATGTCAAATAAATGTTGCACGGCTTGTATCACCTCCCCCTTCAACAAGTCCCAATTCCACTGCAGAAAACGCGCCGGGAAGCCATCCGGCCCAGGAGCCTTAAGAGGGCCAATTTGAAAAAAGGCACCACTGATTTCTTTCTCCAAGAAGGGAGCACACAGCCTAGCGTTCATGTCCCCATCAATACATGGGTGCATGCAATCTGTAATGATAGCCGGATAAATGATCTCCTCCTTTGTAAATAGAGATTGGAAAAATCCCGACGCCAAGTCCCCCATCTCGGCACTGTCAGTTGTCCATGTGCCATCATCACGCTTTAACCGCCGCACCCAATTCTTTCGTCGATGCTAAGACGCACGCCGATGAAAAAACTTCGTATTGCTATCTCCTTCGCGCAACCATGCAACTCTCGAACGTTGCATCCACATAATTTCCTCCCTATAGAGTAGTTCATCCATCTCCTTTTCCAGACCCACTCGAGCCGCAGTACTCGCCTCATCACTGAGGTTACGTAGGTTCTCAAGTTCAGCTCGTTTCCTCTCTATTTCTTTTGGCACAGATTTAAAATTAGACTTTCTCCACTTTTGTAGATTGTCCATCACAGACCGAAGCGAGAAGGCCACATCCCCAAGGTCTCGTCCCGGAAGTCTGCGAGACCATGCTTCCTCAACAACAGCTGGAAGAGAAGGCTCACGCTCCCATACAACCTCGTAACGTCGAATAGGCGCAGTAGGGCGGCAATTTGAAACGTCGTCAGCTGACAGCAATATAGGAAAATGATCTGAACGGGAAGAAGCAATGTGCCGCAGTCTATGCTCTGGAAACAAGGTTGACCAAGCTGGAGAAGCAACTGCACGATCCAACCGAACCTTGACATTGCGATCCCCCTTCCGTTTATTATCGTAAGTCCAAGGTGCGCCAATAAAACCAATATCATGCAAATCACAGTGAGAGAGTACTTCTCTAAAATCCATCATAAGCCGCTCTGAACGGGCAGTTTTTGAGAAGTGTTCTTCCTGCCACATTGCCTCATTAAAATCTCCCATTAAGAGCCAAGGCCTATCAGAGCGATCCTTTATTTCGCGAAGCTTTGTCCACATGAGATGACGATCAGTCGGTTTTGGCTCGCCAGAAATAAAAGTTCCCTCCACATATGATCGAGGGCCCTCCACTTATATGGACATCAATATGATGATAACTAAACGAGAGTAGATCAACAATCACATCCTCCCACCAAGAGAGGGCCAAACCACCTCCTTTACCATCACCTTTTACCTGGAAACAATGTTTCATACCGATTCTAAACCTCAGATTCTCCACTCTTTCTTTACTTTGCCTGGTTTCACAAATAAACACTAGGCTGGGCTTGTAAGTCTGTACAAGACAGACGAGTTCTTGAACAGTCGCCGGAAGCCCCACCCCGCAACTATTCCATCCTAGAGTCGTCATTGGGCCCGGCGGTCCTCCGACTCGGAGGCCGCCGATATTGCCAAAATTTTAGAGTTTTCTCCAGTCTTCCTCACTTTTGACCGATCCCGAGGATCAACATATGCAGAGGTTATCGGAGGAATAACCCCTGAAGGTTCAATACCTGAATTTAATGGTGGCTCTGCCGATATGTCAGTCATGGTAACCTCACTCGAACCATCCAGAGCAGGCTGTCCTGCACCAGGGATTTCCATACGTCCTCCATCACCTACGGTACCCAAGTCAGCCAGAGATGTTTTCATGGGGCTAGTATCAGTGTCCTTCAAATCAGCTTCCTCGTCTAGGTAAGCCTCCTCCGATGACCGTTTCCTGGCCAATCCAGTATAGGCCCCTCCCCTACCATTAAAGCCACCACGAGTGGGAATTTTTGGTGCAAACTGACATGGTGAAGGGCCTGGCTGAGTTGTCCTACGCACAGCCAGCAACCAGGAACCGAACTGCAATTGCTTTTCTTCCCATACGCCATCGCCACACTCCTCGTGATCATGTCCCAAGAACCCGCACCGCTTGCAGAAGAACGGTAGTTTCTCAGGTAGGGGTTCATAGCATGGAAAACAAAAAATTTCTATCGCATACAAACAAACAAGCCAAGATCTATCTACTAGATTGTAGCAACGAGTCGATGGAATAACTTACCCTCGAAGATTCCAAAGTGTTTAACGAGAGCGGATTCTCGTGGGTGATGTAGTCGTACTCTTCCCGATCTCAAGATCGTGTAGACGATCCTTCCGGCGCTGCGTTCCGGCAGCGCTTCCGCAGTCGGTCACACGTTCGGTACTCGACGATGACCTTCCTCTCCCTTGTTCCAGCAGGCAGCGGAGGTTGTAGCACTCTCCTCGCGATTCCGGCAGCACAACGGCGTGGTACCGGAAGTAGAGGGGAGATCCCGCAGGGCTTCGCCTTAAGCCGGAGCGAGTATGGTGGAGTATGAGAGAGCTATTAGTGGTCTAGAGATTAGACACACCAATTAGAAGGCTCTAAACCGAAGGCTAGGGCAATTAGAAGCTCTAAACCAAAACGGCTCTAAACCGGAGATTAGAGGATAGGAACTTGTGTGTCTAGAGGAGGAGGCCCTGCCCCTCCTTTTATAGGTGGGAGGGGCGGCCAAGGGGAGGGGAGTCCCTCCCCAAGTCGGCCTTGGTTGGCCACGGCTTGAGGGACTCCTCCCCAAGTCGGTTCCAACCACCTCTTGCTTGTTTCCCCAGTTTCTGTTTTAGCTGCTTGACTTTCAAACCGCCGCTTGACTTTTCTGTTTGGGATTCAATTTAATCCTTTATTTGGAACAGTGAGAACCCTTAGTACATGATGCAATCATTCCAATATGCAATGACACATTCATGTACCCTCCCCCCCGGAGTGCCGGACAATCCAGAACCTTCTAGAACATTCCCGATAAAAACACCGGAATCATTCCCGAACTCCGAAACGGGACTTTCCTTATATGAATCTTATTCTCCGGACCATTCCGGATCACCTCGTGATATCCCGGATCCCATCCGAGACTCCAAACAACATTCGGTCTCTTTCTCATAATACCATAACTACTCAAACAACGTCGAATCCTTAAGTGTGTCTCCCTACGGTTCGTGAATTATGCAGACATGATCGAGACACTTCTCCGAACAATAACCAATAGAGGAATCTTGAAATTCATATGGCTCCCACATATTTCTACGATTACTTTGCGATCGAATGAACCACTTACATACGATACCAATTTCCCTTTGTCTCACGATAGTTTACTTATCCGAGGTTATGATCGTCGGTATCTCTGCATACCTAGTTCAACCTCGTTACCGATAAGTACTCTTTTCTTGTTCCCGTGATATGTGATCCCTTATGAGCCAGTCACATGCTTGCAAGCTAATTGGATGACATTCCACCGAGAGGGCCCAGAGTATATCTATCCGTCATATGGATGGACAAATTCCACTCTTGATCCATGTGTTTCAACCAATACTTTCCAAACACTCAATGCCACCTTTATAGCCACCCAGTTACGGTGTGGTGTTTGATGTCATCAAAGCATCCATCCGGTAAAGGTGATATGCATGATCTCATGGTCGAAGGAATTAGGTTACTATGTATCAGAAAGCATATAGCAATTGAACTATTGAAATGACTTGATCTTTATGCTACGCTTATTTATAGGAGTATGTCCACCATATCATTCTCCTAATGATATGATCTTGTTGTTGATAACATCTCAATGTTCATGATAGGGAAACCACAATCATTAATCAACCAACAAGCTAGTGAAGTATAAAGGCTATACTAGGGACTTCAAATTAAGTTTACAAATCACACAAGTATCAATGTTTCCTTGTTAATACTATTATAGCATGAATGTAAACATTTATCATAAACACAAAGATATAATAATAACTACATTTATTATTGCCTCTAGGGCATATCTCCAACAGTCTCCCACTTGCACTAGAGTCATCTAATCTAGATTACATGGTAATATACCGAACACCCATGGCAGTTTGGTGTTGGTCATGTTTTGCCCTCGGGAGAGGTTTAGTCAACGGATCTGCCACATTCAGATCTGTGTGTACTTTGCAAATCTTTATATCCCCATCCTGGATATGTTCTCGAATAGCGTGAAAACGCAGCTTGATATGCTTCAGCTTCTTGTGTGACCTTGGTTCTTGCGCATTGGCTATGACGCCCATGTTATCACAGTAGATAGACATTGGGTCCAGCGCACTAGGAACCACACCCAGCTCTGTAATGAAATCTTTCATCCATATCGCTTCTTGTGAAGCCTCCGAAGTAGCCATGTATTCCGATTCAGTTGAAGATCTCGCCACAACACTTTGCTTTGCACTCCTCCAGCTAACTGCTGCACCATTCAAAATAAATACGTATCCAGATTGTGATTTAGAATCACCCGGATCGGTGTTCCAACTAGCATCGGTGTAACCATTAACAACGAGCTGTTCATCACCTCCATAAGAAAGAACCATATCCTTAGTTCTTCTCAAGTACTTAAGGATGTTTTTGACCGCTGTCCAATGATCCACTCCTAGATCACTTTGATTTCTGCTAGTTAAACTAACAACATATGCAATGTCGGGTCTAGTACATAGCATGGCATACATTAGAGATCCTATGGCTGAGGCAGGGAGTCTTACTCATCCTTTCTCTATCTTCTGCCAATGTCGGACTTTGAGTTTTACTCAAGGTCGTATTGGGAAACATGGGCAAGAACCCTTTCTTGCTTTCTTCCATTCCAAATCTCTTTCGAACTTTGTCCAAATATGTACTCTGTGACAATGATATTTGGCGTTTCGATCTATCTCTATAAATCTTTATGCCTAATATGTAAGCTGCTTCGCCAAGATCCTTCATTGAAAAACTATTATTCAAATATTCCTTGACACTATTAAGAAGGTCTACATCATTCCCAATCAACAATATGTCATCCACATATAGTATTAAGAATGCTACAGAGCTCCCACTCACTTTATTGTAAATACAAGCTTCTCCATAAGTTTGTATAAAACCAAAACTTTTGATTACCTTATCAAAACGTTGATTCCAACTTCGGGATGCTTGCTTCAATCCATAGATGGACCGTTGAAGTTTGCATACCTTGTTAGCATCTTTAGGATCGACAAAACCTTTGGGTTGCATCATATACAACTCTTCATCAATATCTCCATTGAGGAATGCTGTTTTGACATCCATCTGCCATATCTCATAATCATAATATGCAGCGATTGCTAATATAATCCTCATAGACTTTAGCTTCGCTACCGGTGAGAAAGTCTCGTCGTAGTCAACTCCTTGAATTTGTCGAAACCCTTTTGCGACAAGTCGAGCTTTATAGACAGTAACATTACCATCAGCATCTGTTTTCTTCTTGAAAATCCATTTGTTCTCGACAGCCTTTTGGCCATCCGGTAAGTCCACCAAAGTCCATACTTGGTTCTCGTACATGGATCCAATCTCGGATTTCATGGCTTCTTGCCATTTATTGGAATCTGGGCTCATCATCGCTTCCTCATATGTCTCGGGGTCATCGGTGTTGTCCACCAACATGACACTCATAACGGGATCATACCAATCTGGAGTGGTACGAGTTCTCGTTGACCTCCGAGGCTCTGTAGCAACTTCAACCGAAGTTTCATGATCACCATCATTAGCTTCCTCTCTTATTGGTGAAGGCACCACAGGAACTTCTTCCGGTGCTGCGCTACTCGCAATTTCGAGAGAAGGTTCGACAACCTCGTCGAGTTCTACTTTCCTTCCAGTCACTTCTTTCGAGAGAAATTCCTTCTCTAGAAAGGATCCATTCTTGGCAACGAAGATTTTGCCTTCGGATCTATGATAGAAGGTATACCCAATAGTTTCCTTCGGGTATCCTATGAAGACGCATTTTTCCGCTTTGGGTTCAAGCTTGTCCGGCTGTAACTTCTTTACATAGGCTTCGCATCCCCAAACTTTAAGGAATGACAATTTAGGTTTCTTCCCAAACCATAATTCATACGGTGTCGTTTCAACGGATTTAGATGGTGCCCTATTTAAAGTGAATGCGGCTGTTTCTAATGCATAACCCCAAAATGATAGCGGTAAATCTGTAAGTGACATCATAGAACGAACCATATCTAGGAGAGTTCGATTACGACGTTCGGACACACCATTACGCTGTGGTGTTCCCGGCGATGTCAATTGTGAAAGTATTCCGCATTTCTTCAAATGCTCGCCAAACTCGTAACTTAGATATTCACCTCCACGATCAGAACGTAGAAATTTAATCTTCTTGTTACGTTGATTCTCTACCTCACTTTGAAACTCCTTAAACTTCTCAAAAGTTTCGGATTTATGTTTCATGAAATAGATATACCCATATCTACTCAAGTCATCCGTGAAGGTAAGAACATAACGATAACCACCGCGCGATGCTACACTCATTGGACCACACACATCGGTATGTATGATTTCCAATAAGTCCGTAGCTCGCTCCATCATACCAGAAAATGGAGTCTTAGTCATTTTTCCCATCAGACATGCTTCGCATCTTTCAAGTGATTCAAAATCAAGTGATTCAAGAAGTCCATCGGAATGGAGTTTCTTCATACGCTTCACTCCAATGTGACCAAGGCAGCGATTACACATATAGGTCGAATTATCGCTTGATTTCAAACGTTTAGCCTCAATGTTGTTGATATGTGTATTTCCACTATCGAGATTCAATAAGAATATACCATCTATCAAATGTGCATGTGCATAAAACATATTACTCATATAAATCGAACAACCATTATTCTCTGACTTAAACAAGTAACCGTCTCGCAATAAACAAGATCCCGATATAATGTTCATGCTCAACACAGGCACTAAATAACAATTATTTAAGTATAAAAATAATCCCGATGGTAGATGGAGGGTAGCGTGCCGACGCGATCACATCAACCTTTGATCCGCTTCCCACGCGCATCGTCACCTCGCTCTTCGCTAGCTTCCGCTTATTCTCGCAACACCGTTTCAAGTTACAAATATGAGCAACCGAACCAAGATTATCAAATACCGTGCACTACTACTTAGTACTAGTGAGATACACATCAATAACATGTATATCAGATATACCTTTCTTCTTGATGTTGCCGTTCTTCAGATCCGCCAAGTACTTTGGGCAATTCCGCTTCCAGTGACCTTCTCCCTTGCAGTAAAAGCACTCAGTATCAGGCTTGGGTCCAGCCTTGGTCTTCTTCGCCGGCGTGGTAACTTTCTTACCACCCTTCTTGAAGTGTCCCTTCTGCTTAGACTTGCCTTTCTTGAATTTGGTGGTCTTATTGACCAACAACACTTGGTGCTCTTTCTCTAACTCCACTTCTGCAGATTTCAACATGGCAAAGAGTTCTGGCAACGTCTTGTTCATGTTCTGCATGTTGTAGATCATCACAAAGTTCTTGTAACTTGGTGGTAGTGATTGGAGGACACGGTAAATCCCCAAAGCATTAGGAATCACTATACCCAAGCTTTGAAGTTTGTTTGCGTGCCCAGACATCTTAAGCACATGCTCACTGACGGAGCTGCCCTCTTCCATCTTGCAGTTAAAGAACTTTTCAGAAGCCTCATAGCTTTAAATTGCCGCATGAGTCTCAAAAATCAATTTGAGATCCTCGACAATATCATATGGGTCTGACTCTTCAAACCTTTTCTGAAGCTCCGATTCCAAACCATACAAGATAGCACACTGAACTATGGAGTACTGATTCTTCCGAGCGAGGTAAACATTCTTTACATCATCGAGCATCACCGCAGTGGGTCACCCAATGCATCCAAAGACATAGGTCAAATTACCACCGTGAGGACAATCCTCAAATTGCGGAACCAATCCGCCGGTTGCTTCCATTGTTTTTCAACTTTTCTTTCTAGGAACGCATTAAAATTGATGGTAGGGCTGCCATTGATCTACAACATATTTGCAATAGTTTAGACTAAGTTTATGACAAATTGAGTTCAAATTAATTAAGTAATTAAACTAGGTGAACTCCCACTCAAAACAACATCCCTCACATTGTTTTAGTGATCACACGAACCAAATCCACTACATCAACACCGATCATCACGAGAGTTGATATAGTTTCAATGGCGAACAATCGTCATGTTCATCATATCTACTATATGATTCATGCTTTACCTTTCAGTGATCCGTGTTCCGAGACCATGTCTGTACATGCTAGGCTCATCAAGATCAAACCTTAGTTTCCGCATGAGCAAATCTGGCTTGCTCACGTTGTATACACTTGCAGAATCTAACACACCCGATCATCACGTGGTGCTTCGAAACAACAAGCTTTAGCAACGGTGCTAACTAAGGGTGAACACTTTATGACTTGAAATTCATGTGCATGAGGGATCATCTTATAATGCTACCGTCGTCTACTAAGCAATACAAGATGCATAAAGGATTAACATCACATGCAATTCAATAATATGTGATATGATATGGCCTTTCTTCTTTGTGCTTCCGATCTCCATCTTCAAGCACGAACATGATCTCCATCATCACCGCATTGCATCAAGGTCAATGATGCTTCTCCATGGTTGTCGCCCACGCTTCAACTATTACAACTACTTTGAATAGACACGCGGGTCTTAACATAAATTAAAGACAACCATACGGCTCCTGCCGGTTGCCAACTTACAATAAGGAACATTGCATACATCAAATATAATCACAATCATGGCCATATCACATCACAGCACACCCCTGCAAAACAAAGTTAGACGCCTCTACTTTCTTTGCATGTTTTACGTGGTTTGGGGATTTCAATAAGTGTCGCTCTAACTTACGAACAAGAACCACAACATTGATACTAGTATTGTTAATCACCCGTTGTAAAGTGGATCTTAACTATGCTAGGAGAAACAGCACCATAAAGCCACTTATGCAATACAAGTTGCATGTCAAGCGTGGAGCAAGTCTCATGAACGATGTCATGTAAGGTTAGCCCGGCCGCTTCATCCCAACATACCGCAAGATGCAAAGTACACAAGAAGCAATCGACAATAAAGCATCAACGCCCACAATGACCATTGTGTTCTACTCTGCAATGAGATCTACATATAGACACGACTGATACCAATGTAGGGGTTCGTAGCATGGAAAACAAAAAATTCTATTGCATACAAACAAACAAGCCAAGATCTATCTACTAGATTGTAGCAACGAGTCGATGGAATAACTTACCTCAAGATTCCAAAGTGTTTAACGAGAGCGGATTCTCGTGGGTGATGTAGTCGTACTCTTCCCGATCTCAAGATTGTGTAGACGATCCTTCCGGCGCTGCTCCGCAGCTCCGCAATGGGTCACACATTCCACTGACGATGACCTTCCTCTCCCTTGTTCCAAAGCAATGGAGGTTGTAGCACTCTCGCGATTCCCAAGACAACGGCGGTACCTAAGTAGAGGGAGATCCCGCAGGCTTCGCCTTAGCCGAGCGAGTATGGTGGAGTATGAGAGAAAGCTATTAGTGGTCTAGAGATTAGACACACCAATTAGAAGGCTCTAAACCGAAGGCTAGGGCAATTAGAAGCTCTAAACCAAAATGGCTCTAAACCGGAGATTAGAGGATAGGAACTTGTGTGTCTAGAGGAGGAGGCCCCGCCTCCTTTTATAGGTGGAGGGGCGGGGAGGGGAGTCCCTCCCCAAGTCGGCCTTGGTTGGCGCGCCGGCTTGGAGGGACTCCTCCCCCAAGTCGGTTCCAACCACCTCTTGCTTGTTTCCCACAGTTTCCTGTTTTAGCCGTTTGACTTTCAAACTGGCCGTTTGACTTTTCTGTTTGGGATTCAATTTAATCCTTAATTTGGAACAGAGAACACTTAGTACATGATGCAATCATTCCAATATGCAATGACACATTCATGTACCCTCCCGAGTGCCGGACAATCCGTAACCTTCTAGAACATTCCCGATGAAAACACCTAATCATTCCCGAACTCAAACAGGACTTTCCTTATATGAATCTTATTCTCCGGACCATTCGGATCACCTCGTGATATCCGGATCCCATCCGAGACTCAACAACATTCGGTCTCTTTCTCATAATACCATAACTACTCAAACAACGTCGAATCCTTAAGTGTGTCTCCCACGGTTCGTGAATTATGGACATGATCGAGACACTTCTCCTAACAATAACCAATAGAGGAATCTGAAATTCATATGGTTCTACATATTTCTCGATTACTTTGCGATCGAATGAACCACTTACATACGATACCAATTTCCCTTTGTCTCACGATAGTTTACTTATCCGAGGTTATGATCGTGATCTCTCGCATACCTAGTTCAACCTCGTTACGATAAGTACTCTTTTCTTGTTCCCGTGATATGTGATCCCTTGTGAGCCACCACATGCTTGCAAGCTAATTGGATGACATTCCACCGAGAGGCCCAGAGTATATCTATCCGTCATATGGATGGACAAATCCCACTTGATCCATGTGTTTCAACCAATACTTTCCAACACTCAATGCCACCTTTATAGCCACCCGATTACGGTGTGGTGTTTGATGTCATCAAAGCATCCATCCGTAAAGGTGATATGCATGATCTCATGGTCGAAGGAATTAGGTTACTATGTATCAGAAAGCATATAGCAATTGAACTATTGAAATGACTTGATCTTTATGCTACGCTTATTTATAGGAATATGTCCAACATATCATTCTCATAATGATATGATCTTGTTGTTGATAACATCTCAATGTTCATGATAGGGAAACCACAATCATTAATCAACCAACAAGCTAGTGAAGTATAGAGGCTATACTAGGGACTTCAAATTAAGTTTACAAATCACACAAGTATCAATGTTTCCTTGTTAATACTATTATAGCATGAATGTAAACATTTATCATAAACACAAAGATATAATAATAACTACATTTATTATTGCCTCTAGGGCATATCTCCAACATCTCATATTTCACCATAAGCCTCTTCTTCCCCTCCGGAATAGTGAGACTGACAAACCTCATCAGACACTTCTCAACATTAATTCTAACCCGGATCCGCACATAGTTACCATCGAAGAACAATTTTGGGGCAAGCTGAACTTCCTTAACCTTTCCAATTTTACGAGCAAGGTCGTCAACAACATCAAGCTTCCGATATAGTTCTGGTATACCGTGGATCTGAGCCCACACATACATGCCATTAAACACAAAATCTTCAGGCACTTAGTCCTCATAGTCTTCCACGAGAAGGCCAAA
This sequence comes from Avena longiglumis, assembly GCA_030063025.1. Classification (NCBI taxonomy): domain Eukaryota; kingdom Viridiplantae; phylum Streptophyta; class Magnoliopsida; order Poales; family Poaceae; genus Avena; species Avena longiglumis. The sequence goes on along the minus strand of CP125979.1, from coordinate 417,239,719 downwards.
TCCTCGAAAAATCCATGGACCCCGATGCACGACCTTTTTCCAATCACCGAGACAATGCATCTTAAAATAAACAGATTTTCACCAGCCTCCCTAATCCGGTTCACGTGAGAGATTCCAGATCCCTTCATCTTCTCAAATAGAGCTTCAAGTTGCGGTTTGTGAGGACCTTCCCGATAGCGAGCCAACGAGCCGCGTCTTGGTACACCTTGGCCTTCTCAGCCCCTATCACCACATCATCAAGCTCATCTTCGTTCAGCTCTAGGTGGCTAAACATGTCATCAATCTCCCCGTTACCTCCGGCCACCGTCCCCGACGAGCCGGCAATTGTTTTCTCAGCCATGACAGAACCCTAGCAAGCCGCACCCTGTAGTTCCTAGGCAAGAGGACTAGGCAAGGAAAAACAGCGATGGCAAGGGAATAGAGATCAAGGGGATTAAGGATGGGAACCGATGAGAACCAATTGGTGGAGGAAATCAACTCAGAAACAGATTCAATCTCACGGGGTGACTAGAAAACGCCGCCGCCGGAGCCAGGACCCTAAACGAGAGGGTTACGGATAAACACTTGCTCCGTTGTTTTTATTCATGTATTGTCAAGGGTGACGTTTGATGTTGATGCTTTTTGTTGTATGCCATTTTTGCTTTGACATCACAACTTCGTACCAAGTGTTTTTTTTCTATGTTACTCCTCGACCATGTACAAATCACCGACCACCTACATCGGTGTTAGATAGAACATGGTATAGGGAGACGCAATGGACCTTGCAAATTGTAGCATAGCTCATCTGGGCCAGGGCTGAAATAGAGTGCTCTAAGATTGTCGAGGTAGGGTGTATGCAATCCTAAGTAGATATGATAATAACTACTTTATTATTGCTTCTTAGGCATATCTCCAACAGGTCAAAGCCCTGACCTCTATATCAATCGATGCATGTAGCCTCCCTTTATTAACTTATTGAAATTTGTAGCTTATTATAACTCACCGATCTCACAAAATTGAGACAAAGATCAACCACCTAAAAATATCCAAAAGATACATAGAGGCTCTACTTATCAAAGTTTGATTCTAGCCGCAGGCCGCTAGCCTATCTGGTTGAATAAATCCGATGCAACCGATTCTACTTGCTTGCATCCATACTCCATAGTCTGTCGTGGTCCATAAGTTAGAGCAAGGACCACATGTTTATACAGTGAATAGCTGTTGTGATTACCTGCAAAAAAGAATATTTTGATGTTCTGTTAAAAATTAAGTCGTTTCTTTTATTTCAAATCGCCCAAGGTAAAGCACATGCACACACTCAGATTTGTACTTTCTCAGATTTACTAAATCCATTTAGCCATGATCCAAACAAATTATATGTGCTAGTTGGCGTGAGATGTTGAAGGTCATATAAACTATGCGCCTCATCAATTTAGCCAAAGGGCAAGCAAAGAGCAAATGTTGTATTGTTTCCTCTTCGGTACATGACGAGGTATAAACTCATCAATGCCCAATGTTATGGGCTTGGGTTTTGGAGAAGGAGGGGAAGCTAGAGATCACAGAACGGCTAACAGGCAAGCAACATGGGGACATGGTGTTTACCCAGGTTCAGGCCCCCGAAGAAAAAACCCTACTCCTTCTTGTATATTCTTGATTGATGGCGAGTGTTTGGGGGATGACCCCAAGTAGGGTCAAGCTAAGGTAAGAGGGCAAGGCCCTCAAGGATCTGGACCGGGTCAAAGAATGACCTAGCCGAGTTATAAAGAGACCGGCCGAATAAAGCTTGACTTATCCCGAGTTAGATAACTAAGACCTGACTCGACCGACATATAGGTTATGTCGGTGTACCATTATTACACTTCATATCTGCAGGTTAGGGCTTGGTCGAGTTATATGGAGCGAGGCCGGGTCATGGGGAAGCTTGCTCGAGAAGGAGAAGGCGAACCCCGAAGTCAACATTGTGCACTGTCTCTCCGACAGGAATCTATACAGTGCCAAGCGCTACGGACAAGAGCCAGAGGGACAGAGAAGCAGAAGAGGGTCACGAAGGTGACAATCCCTTAGCCCGAGGCTCACATGTCGTGGGCTCTGGGTAATTGCCACTGATAAAAGGGAGACATGGAAAGGCTCCCGCCGAGTTACTATTTTGGGACGAGCATATTCCACAAATATGATGTCCACGTCAGCCCTAAGTGTAACTAGGCCACCCCTTTATAAGGTGATCCAGGGCCTCCTGAGAGAGGGATCGATTCATTCTTACTTAGAACTAGCAGAGCGATTCTTCTTCCTCTCGTTGATACAGCTCGAGGAGCATTTGTAGCATCTATTGAGCTGAGTAAAGATCGAGTTCTTGTATTTTGTGTGTAGAAATCACTACATATTCTCTCCTTGGATCCCACTAGTGCACATTGGCCCCAACCAAAGCCTACCGATGGCATATGTCGTGCCACCACCACGACAGTTGGTGCCCATCGTGGGGCCAGCAGCGGTGCTAGCTGGAGTCAAGATTCGGACTGGAAACTTCATCAACACTGGAGAATACGTCGTCTCCGGCCTAGTCTAGAGATTCGACCTCTAGGACTACTTCAGCGACAATGCGGGGATCTTCGAAGTGTGGCCACCCCCGCGCAATGGCATCTTCGTCAACCTAGGCACCCACAAGATCTATGCCGGCTTCGACACCTCGCACGGCTACCCGCGACGAGTCATCCTCGCGGGAGAGCCTCCCCTTAGCGCTGCTAGCGGTCCGCGTACTACTCACCCCGCAGGCGGTGTTAAGGTAATGATGACCGCACTAGCAGCTGGCACGGGATCCAGTCCAAGCAAGAACCCGACGACAGTAGATCCAGCGGTAGCAAAGCCGACAACAGCGAAGCCGGTAGCGACAGATCCGATAGAAACAGAATCACTCGAGGTTCGTGACGTGACCCCGAAGGCAGCCCGGGTGAGAGGGCCACCTCTGGAAAGGCCAGAGAATATCCTGAGGGAAGCTATAGATAACTTATCAACTCTTGTGGCTCCCATTGTAAACCTGGCGAATGCATAGGCTGAGTTAGAAAAAACTCGGTTAAAAATGCTAGAGGGGGCTAAGAGAGTAGCTGCATTACAGGAGTCGTTTAACCGAACCTTGAGAGAGTATGCTAGGGCAAACAAGTTAGACACAAGCCCGACTCGGCTAGATGGTGTAAGGATAAGGGGAAAGAACCTCCTTAGTGACATTAACAAGGAGCATGATTCTAGGCAAGGAGATTTGGCTGACCTAGGGCTGCCGAGGTATAGTACTCCGACAAAGAACCTTAGGGCAGAAAATGCTACAGCATCCGAGTTAGAATCCTTGACCAGCGAAGCCCGACAAAGGCAGCAGGAAAGAGTGATTGAATTGGTCCTTATAGCGAACCGACAAAATGAGTAAGTACCCAGGAACAATCCTAAAAAACCCAGAGGCTCATGTTTGGTTCATTCGGCTGGAGCTGCCCAGGCATTATTAGCTGCCACAGCATCTTTACCCGGCAGTGGATCAAGGAAGGACAAGGCTGTAACTTCAGGAAGAAGGGATAAACAAGGTAATAACAGAGATAGAAACCCAAACCTCGGCCACAGAGGTCAGGAGAATCATGGGCATGACAACCGTGATGAAAATAACCCGACGGGAGGGAGGCAATATCCAGCACCAGATCACCAGCCGAGGTATGAACCTCGACAAGGAAGGGATGCGGAACCAGTTCCGCGTAACTTGGTTCCAAACAGATATAATGATGGTTACTCGGAGATGGAGAATGCAGGATTTGCTAGGCAAAATCACCATGGGGAGGAAGAAAGAGCAGCATACAGAGGCTTGCATCCAGATGATGTGAGGTTGAAACTGGATAGGTTATATGTAACACCACCAGATCACCAGCCGAGGTATGAACCTCGGCAAGGAAGGGATGCGGAACCAGTTCCGCGTAACCCGGTGCCAAACAGATATAATGGTGGTTACTCGGAGATGGAGAACGCAGGATTTGTTAGGCCGAATCACCATGGTGAGGAAGAAAGAGCAGCATACATAGGCATGCATCCAGATGATGTGAGTTTGAAACTGGATAGGTTATATGTAGCACCTCCGGTCACTCCGGACCTACGGCTGACACTTCTGGCAGCTCAATAGGATCCCTAGACTAACCCCAAAAACCAACACTAGTCTTTTTTGCGCACTTTGTCCTCACTCATGCGCACCCGATACCCACTTCCCGGTTGGTCACCCATCCTAGAATTGCTCTAGGCCAAGCACGCTTAACCTTAGAGTTATTTTCGAATGAGCTTTCGGAAAAGAAGTTGCAACTTGTTGGTATGGGTTTCCTATCAATCCTATTGAGCCATGCGCCAGGGTCTCACATACACCCACCCTTAGAAGATCGACGTCCTCGTCGATCAACCACAAGCCAGGAACGTCCCCTCTTGGCACACTTCTGTGCGTCCAATGCCGGCATATTGCCATGCCGTGTCCAATCCGGGCCACACGCGCCATGCTACACATGTCCGCCACTGACACGCACACGCCCATGTAACCGCGAGGGTCAGCTCTGATACCACTTGTAACACCCCCGGTCACTCCTGACCGACAGTTGTCACTTATGGCAGCTCAATAGGATCTCTAGACTAACCCCACAAACCAACACTAGTCTTTTCTGCACACTTTGTCCTCACTCATGCGCACCCGGTACCCACTTCCCGGTCAGTCACCCATCCTAGAATTTCTCTAGGCCAAGCACACTTAACCTTAGAGTTCTTTTCGAATGAGCTTCCGGAAAAGAAGTTGCAACTTGTTGGTATGGGTTTCCTATCAATCCTATTGAGCCATGCGCCAGGGTCTCACATTATACGAGTTATTGGAGGAACAAGGTCCCCCGGGTCCAGCGTGTTTTGGACCCGGAATCATGAGGGAACCACCTGTACCAAACTTTTAGTTTCCAAGAGGCACGGAAACATACAACGGAAGTACCAAGCCACAGGATTGGTTAATTGACTATGCCAATGCAACGAAAATTGCCGAGATGTTGGATATGTACCCCAGATGTTGGAAGGTCCGGCGAGAGTATGGCTGCTGAGGTAACCTAAGATGGGCAGTCAGATATGTACCCCAGATGTTGGAAGGTCCGGCGAGAGTATGGCTGAATAACTTGCTAGTAGGTAGTATCAACTGCTGGTTGAATTTTGAAAGATGTTTGTTAGCAACTTCACCAGCACCTATAAGAGGACGAATAGACCTCAACAGCTTGCCATGTGCAAGCAGAGGATGAATGAGACCGATGGAGAATTTCTGACTCGGTGGTGCAACCTCAGGAACTCCTGGGATGGGGTGATCGAATCACAGGCGATAGCTTGGCTTGCACAAGGATGCATGTATGGGAGCGTGTTATGGCAGATGCTGCAAAGGGACATGCCAACGGCGTTGGCCGACACAATCAGGATAGTCGACTCATACGCTTTGGGTGATCCGACTCAGCCTGAGCTTATGTCGTCAGAACAACATGAACATTACCCTCGAGATGGAGTCAGATCATCCAGGAGAAATGAGTTCCGGGGTAGGAGAAGAGATGGCAGGCCGGATTACTGGTACAATTCGAGTCAAGTAGCAGCAGTGACACAGGATCAACCAAGCGCAGGGGGCAACCAGCATCAGAAGAACAGTTCCCAATAGTGGACACCGAGGAATGATGGGAAAAGGCAGTGGACTCCGGAGAGAAAGAAGTAATGGCAAAAAAGACAGAAGTATACGTTTGAGTCTATGATGGATCAGCCATGCAAGTTTTACACACCAAACCCGGCAAAACCGGCCAACCACACTACTCGTCAGTGTGCATGGATGAAAAATGCAATGGGAAATGCAGGACCATCTCAGGCACCGCAGAAGCCACAACAGCCACAACAACCATAGCTTACAAGGGGAATGCTCAGCAGCTGATGTTGCCTCCGCCGCCTCCAAGGTATGAGAACCATGATCAAAGGGATGCAGTTCACCATGTAGCTAACCAAGGTCAAGATAACAGAGGAAACCCCGACAACAATGGGCGCAATGAGTATAGAGAGCACCATCGGTCATACTGCATGTTCACCATAGAGAAACATGATAAATAGAGCGCCCAGCTCCGACATATGGAAGTGAATGCGGTTATGCTGGCAGTTCCTAGGTATATGGACTGGTCGGATCAAGAAATAACTTGGAGTATCAGGGATCATCCCAAGATCATGCCAAACCCCAGGTCATATGCATTGGTGCTTGATCCGATGTTTGTCGGGCCAAGCATCAATGTGAAATTCTCAAAGGTACTGATAGATAATGGCAACAACATCAACATCATGTACAAGGACACGATGCACAAACTCAACATTTCTCAAAACATGCTTCAGTCAACCAGGACCACTTTCCATGGCATTGTTCCAGGATTGTCTTACGAGCCAATCGGGAAAGTCCGAGTAGATGTGTTACTCGGCACAAGGGAGAATTGCAGGGCTGAAAACTTAGAGTTTGAAGTGGTGGATCTGGAAAGTTGTTACCATGCGTTACTCAGAAGGCCCGCTCTGTCAAAATTCATGATGAGCTATCACATTAGCTACTTGAATATGAAGATACCTGTACCACAGGGAATAATCACGGTTGCAGGAGACTACAGGAGATCGATGGAGTGTGCCTCGGCCGAATCAAATCTGGCCGAGTCTTTGGTCATTGCAAGGGGAAAAAGGAGAATCCAAGAGGTTGCAGCTTTAGCTCAGTCGACACATCTCAATATGTCGGCACTTGCTAACCCACATGGAAGTGTATCTTTCCACCCGACTAAGGAAACAAAGAAGATCCAGATTGATGATCAGTTCCCAGAACGCACTGTTACTATTGGTGTCGGCCTGAACGATAACTAGGAAAGCGAGCTCACCAACTTCCTATGTGAGAATCGGGATATCTTTGCGTGGTCTACTCAAGATCTACAAGGTGTACTGAGGGAGCTAGCTGATCACTCTTTGCATGTGAGGCCAGGAGTAAGGCCGGTGAAGCAACCTCTCCGCCGCTTCGCCAAAGACAGGAGAAAAATAATTGGTGATGAGATAGCTCGGCTCCTCGCGGCTGGGTTTATTATGGAAGTGCTTCACCCGGATTGGCTATCTAATCCGGTGCTAGTTGAAAAGAAGAAGGATGATCCGAATGTAGCTGTAGTTTGGTGCATGTGCATCGATTAGACGAACCTGAATAAGGCGTGTCCTAAAGATCCTTTTCCTTTACCAAGGATAGACCAGGTTATTGATTCGACCACAAGATGTGATCTCTTATCATTTGTAGACGCGTACTGTGGTTTCGATCAGATACAGTTAAACCTGGTTGATCAAATAAAAACTGCGTTTATCACCCCGTACGGGGCTTATTGCTATTGTACCATGCCATTCGGCTTACGCAATGCAGGGAAAACGTATCAAATGTGTATGCAAAAATTCCTACATGATCAAATTGTCAAAAATGTACAAGTATATGTTGATGATGTGGTGATAAAAAACCAAAGAGAGCCATACGCTCCTAGATGATATTCGGCAAACATTCGCGGATCTCAGGATATTCCGAATGAAGCTTAACCCAGAAAAATGTACCTTTGGTGTACCAGCCAGCAAATTACTCGGTTTCCTCGTGTCTAGCCGAGGTATAGAAGCAAATCCGACTAAGATTCGGGCCATATAACGAATGGAGATGCCGAAGTGTCTCAACGATGTATAGAAGTTTACAGGTTGTCTAGAATCGTTGAGTCGGTTCGTAAGTTTGCTAGGAGAAAAGGCATTGCCCTTATACCAATTGATGAAAAAAATGGATAAATTTATGTGGACCCCACAGGCCGATAACTCCTTGTGTGAATTAAATAAAATGTTAACCTTTGCACCAGTCTTAGCCTCACCACTATCAAAAGAGCTGATGTTGCTCTACATAGCAGCAACCAATAGAGTTGTAAGTGTTGTGGTAGTGGTGGAGCGTGATGAGGAAGGTAAGTTGGTGCAGAGGCCGGTCTATTACCTGAGTGAAGTATTATCTTCCTCGAAGCAAAATTACCCGCATTACCAAAAAATGGCATATGGGGTATATATATCGGCCAAAAAGCTGAAACATTATTTTGAAGAACACCCAATCAAGATGATATGTGAGGCACCAGTGGACGACATAATGGGCAACAAAGATGCCAGTGGCCGAATGGCTAAATGGGCAATTGAATTATCCCCATATGCCCCTAAATTTGATAGTCGAGATGCAATCAAATCTTAGGCATTAGCCGACTTTTTTGTCGACTGGGCCGAGGTACAATATGAGCCGACATTAACGGACTCCAATTAAGGGACAATTCATTTCGATGGATCTAAAATGAGAGATGGGATATGAGCCGGCATAGTTCTAACTTCGCCTAAGTAGGATCAACTCAAGTATGTGTTACAAATACACTTCGCAACATCCAACAATGTAGCCGAATATGAGGCACTTGTTCATGGCCTGAAAGTGGCAAAGTAAGTTGTAATACGTCGCATTCTATGCTTCGGTGACTCAGATCTTGTGATTCAGCAAGTCTCGAGCTATTGGGATGCGTTAGACGCAAACATGGCCCTATATCGTTTCCATGTGTAGAAAGTTAGTGGTTATTTAGATGGGTGTGAATTTCACCACATACCCCGGGCGGAAAATAATAATGCTAACACTTTGTCAATACTTGGTTCATCTAGACAATTAATTCCACCCGTCATAGCCCTAGAACATTTAAGAAAACCATCAATTACACCATCACCTAAATCTGAGTCAATCCGTATTTCAACGGATCCAGGATCCGAGATTGTCCCAATGGACATAGATATGATAAGCAAACCGAGTAACTTGAGGACTAACTCGGTACACCCGGGGACTGCATCGCAGAACCAGGGGACTGGTCAGGATAATTCGGCCATAGTTATGTTGGTGGAGGCAATGGAAATTGATGAGTTAGTTACCCCGACACATGAGGTACCAGAGTGGGCGCGATCCATATTTTTCTTCCTCAAAGATGAGATCTTACCGAATGATCAAATCGTTGCCAGACAAATTGTGAGAAGGGAAAAATCATACACTATAATTAACAACCTGCAACACAAAAGAAGTACAACAAGTGTGCTACAGAGATGTGTTATCCTGGCTGAAGGGAAAGAAATTCTATTAGATATACATCAGGGTGAATGCGGGCACCACGCCTCATCCCAATCCTTGGTGGCTAAGGAATTTCGGCATGGATTTTATTGGCCCAGTGCACTAAAGGATGCACTGGAATTGGTGAAGAAATGCAATGACTGTTAGAGGTATGCCAGCAAAATTTATATGCCCTCATTCGAATTAAAAAAGATACCCATCACTTGGACATTTGTTGTATGGTGTCTGGACATGGTCGGACCATTTATGTCGGCTCGTGGAGGCATGATGCGTATCTTGGTCATGGTGGACAAGTTCAGAAAATAGATTGAGGTAAAACCTATAAGGAAGTGCGACAATCCCACAACAGTGAAATTCCTAAAGGATATTATCCTAAGGTATGGATACCCGCACAGTATAATTACGGATAACGGCACAAACTTTGCTGAGGGAGCTTTTGCTCGCTTCTGCCGAGATAAACACATAAGACTTGATGTGGCATCAGTCGCCCATTCCGCATCAAATGGGCAAGTTGAAAGATCCAACGGACTTGTGTTATCTAGGATAAAACCCCGGCTCATAGAGCTGCTGCAAAGGTCAGTCGGGTGTTGGATTGAGGATCTCCCAGCCGTCTTACGGAGCTTGAGGACGACTCTTAATAGATTAATAGGCTACACTCCATTCTTTATGGTATATGGGGCAGAAGCTGTGTTACCGGCCGACATAGTGCATGATTCGCCTAGAGTCACTCAATTCACAAGCGCCAAAGTGAATGAAATATCTCGGCAGGATGACGTAGACTTATTAGAAGAGGAAAGAGAATTGGTATTGTCCAGATCTGTCATATATCAACAAGACTTTAGGCGCTATCATAGCAAAAAAGTAAATCCCCGAGTCTTTCAAGAGGGGGACCTAGTGCTCCGACTTGTGCAGCGCACAGCCGGCATGCATAAATTGTCACCTCCATGGGAGGGCCCGTTTATTGTGATCAAAGCACTACACAATGATGCATACTATCTTATCGATGCTAAGGCACCGGAGAAAAATAAGGCGGACGAATCAGGAGACAAATCAAAAAGGCGATGGAATATAGCTTTACTTCATCCTTTTTACACTTAGAGGAAGTGTGTTGTATCTCATATTATCATGTGTCGGATTGTATGTCGGAAATGAACTAATCAATGAAACTTTGGAACCTCGAGCTGTAACTCGGGGACTGCCTTGCCTTGCTTATTATTTTCTTATGGATTTTTATGTCGGCTGGCTTATGTGTCTAACCCTTAAGTCGAGTTAGTAATGTGTTGGCAGCAAAGGCCAATTCTTTCATAGTTTTCATAGTTTCTAAAGAAAAGATAGTACGCGAGCCGACTTATGTTTCATAGTTTTCTAACCTATAAGCTTTTTGTATGATTTTGTTCTGTGAATTTATCTTGAAATGTTGTTTTTTTAATTTCTAAGTTTTGTTAACTCGGCCTACTTATTTTGGACCTGTAAGTCGAACGCTGCAAATGGTAGACACGGGACAAATAATTGACTTGGAATAAAAAACAACATGAAATTAAGCACAACATCAAAAAATATCCAAGTTATACAAACCACATAAGTAGCAAAAGGACTGATTTTTTTTCTACATCATACACCCGGCATACCGGGGACTTAGCAAATTTCGACGTCTCTAGATTCAGGCGATGGTTATTGCTGGGTCATCATTAGACGGAGGAACGTTAACCATGGGAGAAGGGGCCTCCGAAGTGGTTGCCTCGGCTACTGCCGGAGGAACTTCGACTTCAATTGGAGCAATAACTTCGGGAGCAGGGATCTCAGGGGTCGCCTGAGCTTCCGCAGAAGATACTCTAGCCTCGACAGGGGCGGCCTCAACATCTTGAACATCGTTTTCTTTTCAAGACACCTCGGCTTGAGCTTGAGAAGCCTCGGTCCCTTTGGAGGAGGATCGGGCCTTAGCGTCTTGATCCGAGTCATCTTCTTGTTCGTCCAAACTGTCGGACTCTTCTTCGGCATCTTATTCATCCTCAGAGTCTTCCTCGGATTCATCATCTTGTATTGCCTCAGCATTTTCATCGTCCTCGATTTGAAGGAAGCTCAGCCCTTCATTCCATTTATGCAAGTCGGCATACTCGATGAGCTGGTAGGCTCGAGCTTGGCAACGATCTACATGATCCGGGTCACTAATCCAAGGGGAGACGGTGCACAGATTCATCAAGATATCAAGAGAAATATTTTCATACCATGACAATACGACTGTAAGCGCCATGTTAGCCCCGGCTCACCCTGTGGATTCCCTCCAGAGACACAGCTGAGTCTGCCAATCCATGAATTTCTCCACAAGCACTTCGACCTTAGTAATCGCCGTCTCATTAGGCCAGAGCACATGGAGTACTCGGATAGCCGCGTCCACCAGGTCTTTGCCAAAAGTCTTCATGGGCTTGATGGCAGCTGCGACACTGATCAGATAATCCTCCATGGAGTACTCTTGATCCGGGTTGTTGGGGACACCTCGTCGAGACCGGGCATCCACCATGGCTTTGCTACTCACAGGTTTGGACTCCGGGAAATAATCTAAGGACAACACAAAACATAGTTCAATACAAGCAATTATCAAGCATGATTCGGCCACAAGTCACGAGATAAAAAGGAAAAAAACGTATGGTGGATATCGCAGCATTTTCTGAAGATCGCCGACCCAAAAAACCTTCTTCTTTTCAAACCGAGTGATGTTATCGGTGAGGGACTTGTTTGTTGACTCGGCTGCATCGAGAAGCTCCTTATTTTTCTAGAGCTGGAGAGCCAACCGATCCTTCTCCTCGGAGAACTACTGATCAATCTTCTCCAACTCGAATTTCTATGCCTGTTCCAAGGAGTCAACCTCGGCACGAAGCCGAGCTATTTCGTCATCCTTCTCCTTCAGTTTTTCCGAATTAGCCCATGTTTGTTCTAGAAAATGCAGCATCATATCAGGCATGGAAATGCACTCTTGATGCGATGCTGCAAGGCTTTGTAATTCGGCTGTGCTGAATAGAAAAGATTATAAGACACTTCGCAAGAGCACAGATGAGAGGAGGAAATGACTGGAAAAAACCGGGGTATAAATATCCGACCCACCTTCAAGCTTGGTGACCTCCTCTTTCAGCGCTGTGTTCTGGGTCCCAAAACGGATTGAACAAAGGAAAATCAAAAGTTAATTCAGAAATACGATTCGGAAAGAAAATAGAGGGGAGGTAACAATCCACTCACCAGTCTTCTACAAGATAGGCAGCGCTTTCTAATACTTCGTCTGCAATTTTCTGTGGGAGAAGAGCAGCTTCTGGAACTCGGAGGTGCGCTGGTTATGGGCAACCTACAAGCAAAGAGCATATTATTCAATATTCGAAGCTAAAACCATAAGATCTGAGCCAAGTGAAGCTTGACTCGGATCTAGGTGGCTGGATATTCAAAGCTAAACCTATAAGATCCAAGCCAAGTAAAACTTGACTTGGATCTAGGTGGCTGGATATCCAAAGCTAAACCTACAAGATCCAAGCCAAGTGAATCTTGACTCAGATCTAGGTGGTTGGATATTCGAAGCTAAACCTACAAGATCCAAGCCAAGTAAAACTTGACTCGGATCTAGGTGGCTAGATATTCGAAGCTAAACCTACAAGATCCAAGCCAAGTAAACTTGACTCGGATCTAGGTGGCTGGATATTCGGAGCCGAACCTACAAGATTCAAGCCAAGTAAAACCTAACTCGGATCTAGGTGGCTGGATATTCGAAGCTAAACCGTATAACATCCAAGCCAAGTAAAACTTGACTCGGATATAGCTGGCCGGATATTCAAAGCTAAACCATAAAGATTCAAGCCAAGTGAAGCTTGACTCGGATCTAGGTGGCTGGTATTCGAAGATAAACCATAAAGATTCAAGCCAAGTAAAACTTGACTCGGATCTAGGTGGCTGGATATTTGAAGCTAAACCAGTAAGGTCCAAGCCAAGTGAAGCTTGATTTGGATCTAGGTGGCTGGATAATTAAATTTAATAGGTGTTTTATCTAAGATAAAGCCGATCTATTTTATACACCCCGGCCACACTAGAACTATGAGCACAAAAGAGCATTCGGCCGAATGATAAATGCCGAAGGCTTGGAGACTAATGGGCATACGCTACATTATAAAAAATGTACAAGTGTGGGCCGAAGTGTTTACCTCGTTCATTTTATCGGTCTCCAGGATAACTTTGGTGGATAGATGAAAGTGTTTGCTGATATCAGGCATACTGAAAGGCGCACTCCCCGGATTACCCGCCAAATTAACCTCAAGTTGATCAGCTGCATTCCAGTTTTAAGCATATTCCTCCAAGGATTCAAGGCTCCCACCACTCAGAGTACGCGTCAGCACTTTGCCTTTGGCTTCTCGTGCCTGCTGGGCAGCTGCCTCGGCTGCAGGACTTTTGTGAAGCACCATTTGTGTGCCGGCAGCAGAGGCAGAACCCGAGGCAGGGACAGAACCACTCTTCTGGAACATCTCAGCAATGCGGGTCTAAGAGGAACTCGGCAGAACTTTCCTTGCAGCAGATTTAGATTTGGCGGCTTCATTCTTCTTGACCTTGGCTGGAAGTTCGGCAGTGGGTTGTGATTTTGTTGGCCGAGCCAAACTAGGAGCAGCAAGTGGAGCAACGGAAGAAGGGTCTGATGCAACAACCAAAACGGATGGAGCCAGATCTTGAACGCCAGCCGAGGTAGTTTGTACCTCGGCAGACGTTGACTCGGTGGATAGATCTTTAACAGCCTTAGTGGGAACTACCGAATCAAATGGTTGATTCGGCATAACCGTGTTGACACCACCACCAGCTTCAACTTCAACCTCAGTCAGTACGGAAGGAGCGTCGTTCCGAGCCAGGCTGGCAGCCTGGACATCATCCTGGGGTGGTGGAGAAGGTGACCGAGTAGCCTGTGAAGTCATACTCAGACCAGTCGGGTTTGCAGTAAGAGGTGCGTTGCCGAGGTAAACAGAAAAATAAAATAGTCAGGAAAAGAAAGAGAGAAACAAGAAATACAAATCTAGTCCGAGTAAGGCGACTTACGCAGAAAATTCAGGCATGACCTTGCGCTTAGAAGGCTTCTGGGCGGATCTCTTGATTCGTTTCTTAGGAGCCTCATCTAAAGGATCCTTTGAATCCAGCATTTTCCTCACCGGGACTTGGCCTCTAGTTGCGAGGGGCTCGACCTCGTGCACCTGACCAGCCGGGTTAGCTGGGGAAACATGAGCCAGATATTCGTAAGAGATAGGAACCGCATCAACTACCTCAAGAACTTGGACTTCGTTCGAGTCACCTTCACCGGCGCGGGAGGAAGGCTTTCCCCTAGGACAGACAGGAGCGGACTCAGGCTTCGGGATGAATTCCTTCAAATCTGGATCCTCACTATCCGGGGTATCACGATCTTTGCTCTAGGGAAGAGCAAGTACCTTGGCATCTTCCGAAGTTTGTTCATCAAATTTCTACAAGAAAAACAAGCAAGAGTTTACGAAGTAATAAACACAATGGCATTGACGAATGATTCGGACAAGCTGACTCAGGATTACGTTACCTTGGTGGGGATTCTCATGGGTAAACGGCTTCATGCCCCACTGCTAGTCCTCAGCCATCTCTGTCTTAAAAATATCCCAGACACGCTTCCGAATCTTATCATCGATGATCTCGACGGTGGAAACCCGGTTCGGGTCAAGAGGACCACTCGTGTAGCAGAGCTTGTGAGATCGCTATGGGAGGGGGCAGATTCGTCTGCTAATGAAAGAAGCCATCAAGTCTTCTCCATGAAGTCCAGCCCGAGTCAACTCCTTGAGTTGGAGCTCAAATGCTTTGGCGAGGGCGTCGGTCCTCTTTGGATTATAGTTCTAGTTTTTCCTGGAAGGCGTGCCGACTGAAAAAGTCGACAGCCGAATCTTGTCTTCATTGCCTCGGTTCTTCACATAGAAGAACGAATGGTGCCACTTCTTGCAGGACTCAAGCTCTGTGACCCGGGGAAACTCAGACCTTTTCTGGGGTGTAATGGAGGCAGCGCCACATTGGGTCAGAGATTTCTCGAAAGAGGGCAGAGTCTTGTCCGGCACAACGCTGGCTCGGATATGAAAGAACTTCGACCAAACGACTATGGAGGGCCAAAGGACGGAGTACCCTTCGGAGGCCAAGATATAAGTGGAGATGGATGCAATGGAGTTAGCCGGAAGATGATCCGGCTGGGCCGAAGAACTCTAGAAATCCCTTAGCAAAATCACTAAGGGGGATACCAAACCCTCTAGCAAAATGGGACATGAACACTACGTACTCTCCGGGCTCTACAACCGGAACGACCTCTGAGCCGGGTAGGCGACACTTTACCTCGGCGGGGATGCGACATGTCTTGATGAGCCACTCGATCTCCTGCCAAGTGATGGTCGACCCTTGCCATGAGTCGCGCTCCGGGGCTGTCACGGCGTCGTCTTCCTCAATGATGGCGATGCTCTTCGAGCTCGACATGGGCTCATCGGAAGAGTCAATGGAGGAGGAAGCGCTGACGGCGGGAGAGGTCTCTAAGTCCAAGGCCCCGTCGCGACAGCAAAGAACACGGCGCCAGTGGAGAAGAATGACCGTTGTGGAAGCTCAGAACAAGCGCGAGGCACGGTGATGTGAGACCAAGAAGCGGTGGCGTTGTCGTGTGGAGTAGGGCTCAGCGGCGGCGGCGATAGGAGGAGAACGAGGGAGTGGGGAGTGGGGAACGTAACCAAGGATTTCCCCCGCTCTCCCATTTATAACCACAAACCGCTAGCGGTAGTGGGATCGTGGGTGCACGGCGGTTGCCGCGTACACACGTGTATTGCGTGCTAGAAACCGCGGAGTGGAGTCACACGGCGGACAACACGGAACAGGAGGTGATCCGGCCGCCATAGCCGTTGCAAGAAACAAAGAGGTATCATGTTGACAGACCGCTGCGGCCATCGTACATATGCCGACATCAGAGCGGCCCAAAACATGAGGCTGTGGCATCCCGCAAAACCACTACTAGAAAATCGCGTTGAATTTGTGCATTGCATCGTCATCATCATATGTTGTTTGTCTAAAACTATTTTCGCAAAGCCCGATTTGTTTTCCAAACGCCCCATCTTAATTCAAACGCAAAACCCGGGTCTCCGGATTATTTTGTTTTGGCTGCTATCGGTTTGCAAACGGCCCGTTTAAAACAAATAAAATGTTTAATTATTTTAGTGGGGGCAGTCGAACGGGCCGAATGACCCGAACGACCACCCCAGAAAATACAAACGGCCCACCCTATTAATCCTACAGCTACCACCTAATCCTACCCAAATCCCCTCCACCTCACCCCAGCCAATCGTTGGTCGCCACCTCACCTGGTCCTCTTCCCCCACCAATCCCGAGGACGCCTACACGAAGCGACAAGATCGCCACACGGACGTGAACCCTGAACCTGAGGACCGAACCCCTCGGAACTCCATGTTCTCCTACCCGGAGACCCTGATGCCTTCGACACGGAGTACCGAGGATGCCTTCAGGGAACCGGCAAGATCTGCATCCCGAACGCACCACGGACGCGGAGAAACCATCGGATAAGATCTTCTCCTCAGGACACCGGGAACTCCCCCTGAACGCCAAGGTCGTCGGCACGGATACGACATGAACTTCCCTCGAACGACAAGATCGGCAAGACGACAAGAACGACAGCGACCAGGAAAATCCGATGCGCCCCCGGCGCCGAACCAAGTCCTGCTTCCCGGATGCCGAGGTCACCGACACAGAACAACAAGATCTACCCAGTAATCCGAGAACGACCCCGCCGAGGCCATCGAACCCCGAACCCCGGAAACCCAAGATCGCCAAACCCTAATGTGTGCCCTTTTCCGAAACCCTATTTTATAATATAATACAACTTGTCGCATCTTAAACATTCATCTTGCATGCATATTTGTGTGCTTTGGGGGCCTTACGCCGATTCACCCTTTAATTAAATATGGGGCCCATATGCGGGCAAATCTAGCCTTATATTGGCCTCATTTAAACTTGTGTAGCGAACCGGTGCCATCTTTTGTCTTGCTAATGCAACACTTAAATTGCGGGGGTTCTAAATAACTTGAACCATTTAATCAATTGACGGGACCCCGATTCCGCTTAATATGACCTAATTGCACCGCATCTTTGCCATGTCATACATCATGCATGTATCATGCCGATCTTCTGCCGTGTATTGAATATTGCATCCGGTGTTTCTTCTAGTGTTTTGCTTCTTCGCGGATAAGGCCGTTGAGTTGATGTGAGCTTCGCCCCGACCTTCGGATGAACCCTTCGACATGTTTTCAGGCGAGCATCTCCCCCTTTCTACCTATCTTATTTTATAGTCTTTATTCCCTCCTGTTGATCTATTGCTATCTGTGTTGCGATGCTTTAGTTTTCCGTACCTGTGATATACCGTGCAGCCCTATATTGCCTTGGACACATCCTATTTACCTGTTGTTTGTTAGATAGTTGGACTTGCGCGTCGCAGTCGCCTGCTCAAGTGCTGTTGTGTGTCGTCAATCGCCACAGTTGTTGGAGCCTTGCCGCATGTTTGTTGTTGGAGATGATTATGGCTTTACTTACCGTTCATTTTAATTCTTGTTTAACAACTAAAATTGAAGTAAGCAGAGGCATCGGTGGGTGATAGAGAATATTTGGTTTCCGAACGCCCACTTGTGTCCCGTAGGACCCCGAGTACTTGATACCTGTTCCTTGATTTATCGCGCTATCCACATCCGGGAGGTATATGGGACCCCCCTGAGCCAGAGCTTGATTCCGTCTTATTTCTTGGGGCCACAAACTAGTTTGAGGTTTTATTTACTATCCTGTACTTATGCCATGCTACTTCTGTATTTAAATTGTGCGAGGAGCACCTGTACTGTTTAGGATCGGGACACGTTTTCGCGGTATCGACAAGCCCAGTCACACTTTCGGGTTCCCAGTCGTTTACAGCCGTCCACCCAAACCTTGAGTCCGTCTCGGAGTCAGCTAACTTCGTTGCGGGTAGCTTAATGGGGTGGCCCCCTGAAATATTTCTGAATCTTGTGATTGCTTTGTCGTGAAGGCCTCGTTGGGTTTTGATTTGGTTTTTCCGAGGTTGATCGAGCGTGTGTTGCTATTGGTGCACCCCGGCCGGGTAAAACTTTCTGAAAGCCGTGTCCGCGGTTATGGACGACTTGGAGCATGATTCTCGACCGTAGACAAGCATAACTAAAGTTTATTGCTATAAATTTGACTTTATAATGACTAGTAATCAGCTTCACTATAATGGAATGGCTAATAATACTGCCCACAATTGCTTGTTTGGAGTGTCGCTTGCGACCATTGTATCTGACTAGTAAGTATCGCAACTACAACGGAATGGCTGAATAAAAGTACCAACAACTGCTAGGTTTTTGGGTTATCTCATGCTAATTGTATTTGACTAGTAAGTGTCGCAACTACAACGGAATGGTTAACTAAAATTGCCCACTGCTTATTATATTAGGATGATTATCTATACTTGACTAGTAATTGCTGCAACAATAACCGAATAAATAAAACTGCCAACTGTGTGAGTTCCTCGGTTGACTTCCTCGTTCAGTTTCGAGGGGGAATACCAGGATGGGGTTGTTTGGTGTTAGCATCAGGTTGGTTCCGAATAGGTCTTTCTCTCCCCTCTCTGATAGTCGCCAGATGTATCGAGTCTCTATAGGTTGTTTAGTGCATGCTGCCGCTGCCGCTTCAGTCCACCATACCTTTGTAGGCGAGGACCGCCGAATTCTAGCCTCGCCGTGTACTGGCCTCGATCGACGCTCCTCTTTTCCTTTGCCCTTTGTCGGCACCCTTTTGTTTAAGCGGTTTTGAGAACGGCGTCGTTAGGTGGTTACCCTTCCGGCTTGGCCCGGGGTTATGGACGCCATTGGTTATTCTTGGGCTCTTAGCCCCATTTGCATCTTGTCCGTAGCTGGACGCCTATCGCTTTTCAAGGTGATTTGGATCTTTGTACCGTATACGTATTCTTGACTCATGGAGTCGTGTTGTATATATATATCTCGTGGGTCCCATCGAGGACTGTTGTGTAATGTTATTACTTCGTTTTCCACCCGCACGAAAGTGCCTGGTGGGCACCTTCGAATCGTTTCTATGCGGGTTTGGCGGGAATCGCTGAAACTTGCATAGGGCCGATTCTGAGGGTGTTACAGAGGCGAACTGCAATGATTATGACACGTAGGATGAAACTTACAAGGAAAGCTAAGGAAATAACCCGGATAAAGAAAATCGACTCAGAAGAATGAGTCATACCTCGGAATGAATCAAAATAAGTCAGAAAAGCGACAAGATGTGAATTAAGATGCGATTTAAAGAAAGATCTGACTGAAGTATAAGTCAGCAAACATACGTTTAGGTACCGAATGTCTTGAACCTGCTGTAGCCTTGCCGACTAAAGTCGTCACGACCGCACCAGCTTCGGGGACTAATGTTGGGGGGATAACCCCGGGTAGGGTGAAGCTAAGGTAAGAGGGAAAGGCCCTTAAGGATCTAGACCGGGTCAAAGAATGACCCGTCCGAGTTATAAAGAGGCCGACCAAATAAGGCCCGGCTTATCCCGAGTCAGATAACTAAGACCTGACTCGGCCGACATATAGGTTATGTTGGTGTACCATTATTACACATCGTATCTGCAGGTTAGGGCTTGGCCGGGTCATATGGAGCGAGACCGAGTCATGGGGAAGCTTGCTCGAGAAGGAGAAGGTGAACCCCGAAGTCAACATTGCGCATTGTCCCTCCGACATGAATCTATATAGTTCCAAGCGCTACGGACAAGAGCCAGAGGGATAGAGAAGCAGAAGAGGGTCACGAAAGTGACAGTCCCCGAGCCCGAGGCTCACATGTAGTGGGCTCTGGGTAATTTCCACCGATAGAAGGGGGACACGAAAAGGCTCCTACTGAGTTACTATTTTGGGACAAGCATATTCCACGAATATGTTGTCCATGTCAGCCCTAAGTGTAACCTGTTGGTACAGAATATTACTAGCAGAGCGTAGTTGGGTGCGTTGCCAGGCCATCAGAAGTATCTGTAGGTCTTATCTTTGTGTCGCAGACACATCATCCGAAATTTTATCGCCGCGGAGGCATTTCGGGTGACCAAGGAGATGGTATCTTGCTTAGCATCAATTTGGGCATAGTTGCCAATGTGATTTTTTTGTTTTTGTCATGAGTGATCTGAAGGATCTCATTCGAATAATTCATAGGGTGCGCGGCCAGCGCTCCCTATGGGAGTAGCCCCCGAGTGTCTGCTCGAGTCATAGACTCGAGTGGAGACTTATAATTTTTGGTTGCGGATGATCGTGTAGACTCGATTCGGAAGTTATTCTGATGATCTTGCAGATTCCATCAATGTTGATGCTTTTTCGAATGCACGACCAGCGCGCCCTATGGAAGTAGACCCCGAGTCTGTAGTGAAGGCGTAGACTCGAAGGAGGACTCGAAGTTTTTTAGGAATTTATTCGACTAACTTGAGGACTGCATTAAATTTTTTAGGTGCGAGACCAGCGCTCCTGATAGGAGTAGCCCCCGAGTAGTTGGTTGAGTCGTAGACTCGAGTAAGTACTTTTATTTGTAGTTGAAAGCTTTTAGCCATTACTGGCCTTTGCTTTGTTGATGTCATTGCTGACGC
Source organism: Avena longiglumis (assembly GCA_030063025.1). NCBI lineage: Eukaryota > Viridiplantae > Streptophyta > Magnoliopsida > Poales > Poaceae > Avena > Avena longiglumis. The sequence continues at coordinate 417,218,885 of CP125979.1, read as the reverse complement.
TCAATGAGCTCAACGTCTGTGATAGTAGAAGCGATGTGACGAGACAAACATGGGTCCCACTATCTGACTTGAATTTGACTAGTCACGCGTATTTTACCCGATAATTATGGTGTCTCCTCGATTCTTGTGCGTAGTGGGTGGAGTGCTCGCGACAGTTCGAGCGGCTCGTGCCACGTGTATGTCGTGATGTAAGACACGTGTTTGGGTAATTGAATCAATGGTCCATCTTCATCGTCTTCATATTTTTATACTGCGGGGCTATGATAATTTTTCCCCCTTGCCATTTGCTCTTCGCCGCTCTTTGTCTTTCTGCTTCCTCCATTCCTAGAGCTCGTAATCTTTGTGCACTAGATATCTTCGCGTTTTCCCTCTTATATCCTTCGTGCTCACTGCACCGCGCCTTGAGCAGGCAAGATGGGCAAGTCGAAGAAGTCCACTTCCGCTGCTGGGGGGACGAGCGTCGCCGGCGCCGCTAAGACATCCACCGCCAGCCGCGTCACCGATGGTGGTTGGCGGATGTCCGCAATCAGAGAGGTGACTGCCAGGTTGACATGTCGGGTGATTGTATTCTGCACCCTGTTGGATGGATAACCTTTTTGTATCATCATGGCCCTTAGCGGTCGTTGGTATGGATCTGCTCCATTATTTTGGGTCGGGGTAGCCGCAGGCTGCGCGGGTGCTCCCGGTGGCGGAGGTGGAGCTCCATGCACAATGGCTCCTGGAGTAGGGGCGAATCCTAGATTTACCGCCTAGCGTCGCATCTGGGCGTAGCCTTCGTGGAGCTTCTAGAACTCCCTGCAGTCCTTAAGCATGTGGCTAGCCTTCTTTTTGCCGTCATGCTTGTCGATGTAGAAGTGGATGGTGCAGGGAACCGACAGTTTGTTGAGTGCGGATGGTCGTCGTTGCGGTTGAGGCGCTGCCATGTTTGTGTTGGCTTTCCGCTGTCGCGGTAGTTGCTGCTGCGGTATCCGCTATTGCGGTTGCCATTTTTGCGTCGATCGGCGTAGCCGGCCGCGACCATGTCGACTTCTTCACGCTCGCCATAGACGCGCACCCTTCTTTTTCCTCGACGATCGCGTCGGCGGCCGAAGTCGTCTTCGTCATACAAACGTGTTCGGTTGACGGCATCCTCGCCCTCGGCCCAGCGTTTGGTGATGTGCATCAGGTGATCGATGATTTTGGGCTTGACATGCCCGATCTCTTCTCTGAATTCGCGACGCCTTACACCACCGTTGAAGGCGTTGATTGCCCTTTCCTCTGAGATGTTTTTGGCGGAGTTCTTGATGACGGACCAGCACTGTATGTACGAGCGGATGGACTAGTTGGAGCATTGGAAACATGTGCGTAGCTCCTCGATTGAATCCATCCTTTTGCTGGTGCCCTTGAACTTGCGGATGAAGCAGTACACTAGCTCCTCCCAGCTTCTGTAACATCCCAAAAATATTAACTAGAATCATCAAACTCTAATCACCAAATTTAGGGTTAACAAAAAATTTTCTAATTAAAATTATGAAGGCATGCATAGGAGTATGCATTTAATTTGAAATTCTTTTGAACCACCTAAAATGTTTCCTTGCTTGTAAAATGTTTCTTAGGTGAAATAAACATCATCTAAACATTTCCCAAACTTTTCCTAAAGAAAAATAAATCAAAATCAATAAAATAAAGGAATGGTCATTTTGACCAATTTAACTCCCATGCCTACTTTGGCTGTCTCAAACTTTCAGAACCCAATGGAAACTTTTCTGGATCTTTGCACCCCTTGAATGTACTCATAACAAAGTATCAAGGCCCACTTTGTGATCATCCAGAAACTTTCAAATGCATAGTTTAAATGACAATTCAAAATTGAATCTTTATCATATGGAAAGATCCCACTTCTTCAAAAACCACTCAAACAAGCTCAACTTTCAAAACCCAAGCATCTGCAGACTCACCAGCCCCAATCTAGCAAACCCACCAAAAATCTTTCCAAAATTCAAAACTTGAATTCATGCGGCCATTTCATCAAACAGGTTGCAGACACAAATCATCAAATTCTAAACACTATAGTGAGCAGTGATTGAAGCCTAACTTGTTCCCTCTCTGGGCACCACTAGCCTTAGTAGATCATCTAACAACCTAAACTAACCCTTAGCATCACTGTAAGCTTGGCATGGTCATCAATGGTGAACAGCCGAGCACACCCATGTCACCCCCATGTCGATAGCAAGCTAGGAAGAGGAGCAAGCCTAGCCAGCATGTCTGGGAGGCAGCCCACCGTCCACCGCCACTCCTTGTCCCAGCCGCGAGCGTGGCCAAGCCCTAGACCACACGCACGAACCATGCCAACCTCGCCAGCAACCATGCCGAGCGTGCGCCAGAGCGCCACCTTCGACCAGCGCATAGACCGCGCGCCGCCCTCACCGCGTGCACACACGATCACCACCGACCCAGGAGACCGCCAGACATCCTCGTTCGCCGCCCCGTGACGCACAACCACCGCTCGTCGTCGAAGACGCCGCCTCTGCCGCGCAGAGCATCGCATGTTTCAGACCAAGCCGCACCGCCCCACGCCTCAAAATCATGCCGTTGAGCATCGCCAGGGAACACCGCACTGCCCCCTACCTTCGCCCATGCCAATAGCCGCCTGTAACATCGCCCCTGACGAGATCACCGTGCGCCCCGTCGTTCCCCTCGCTCGACTATAAATAGAGGCCACCCCCAGTCGATTTCGTCACACCATCTCACTCCCCTCTCCTCACTGATCGTGCCACACCGTTCTCGGAGCAAGGAGAGCACCACCTCACCGAAATTTCACCGGAGCCTGCCGCCTCTGGAGAAGAAGGGCGCCATCGATTTCGTCCACCCCAGGAGCTGCCGCGACCACCCCTGAGTTCTCCGTCGTCGACTTTGTCGTTCGCCCGCCTCGCCGACCCTCGCCTGCACCCCGGTGAGCCCCCAACACCCCTCACTGGCCGCGCTAGGTTTCTTTCTTGCCGGCGTTGCTCAACGTCGACGATGACTCTCAGCCGTTGGATTAGAACTAGATCGAACGATCCACATCACCACGTACAGCTTCGCCCCTCCCTGTATCACTGACGAGTGGGGACACACACTTAAGCAGCCCGCGGGAGCACTGCGCTTAGCAGGCCGGCCCGTTAACTTTTCCCGCGCAGCCCAGTTATTTGAATTAAACCTTTTCCATTTTATTTCAAACTCACTTCTATACCCAACTTCAAAAATCAACCCAGATTGATTCAGTGCACCAAATTTAATGAAACCAATTTTGTTAGAAAGGTCTGAGAATGCTGAATCCAAGCCCGTTGGATTCAAGTCATTTGGATCTATAGATCACCCATGGTAAAAATAACAAGGCAGAAGCTTTTCTACATTCAAACATTTTTCAAATTTAAACCATAATAGCTTTTGAGTTGATTCCAACTCTCAAAAATCACATTTAACCATACCTTTCAGAATATATAAAAATATATAGGTTTACTTACAGAAATAATGTACAAGTAATAAAATAATGCTACATAGGCATTTCTAGCCACTTTAAATAATTAAAATAAAAGGGTAAAACCTTATTAAATTGTGACACCACTTTAAATCATATTCTCATGGACTAAAATATGTGGTGATGACATGTGTCAACATGATCCCATGTTTGGTTTGGAGAATATTAAATCTTAAGTAGTTTTTCAATGAGTAGAAATTACTTTTCTAAAAATAAAAGGAATTAAACCAAGCTTTAATCTTGTAATGTTAGTGATGATGTTAGATCATCTATAGGACCCTTGTGTGTGATGATTGCAAGTAGTTAAGTATTGTTTGGTGATTGTGTACCTCGTATTTATTTATAGACGCTAGTATCGACCAAGGATACGAGGAGGAAGGAGGATACTACGAAGAAGAAGCCGAGGAGAACTTCAACCACTGCTCTGCACAAGGAAAGCTGATACTATACCTATGCAAGCTAAAACTTGCAAGATACTCTACTTTAGCAAGCCTAATACTACTAGTGAATGTGCAAGTTAACACTTGCAATTTAGCAAGTCTTACTACATCAATTGACCTATGCAAGCTATTAACTTAGCAAGCTTATACCACTTGATAAACCATCCTAGTTTTATTTGCAAGTCTATTACTTTATTTATTTATCAAAACTCTTACTTAGAGTTTACTGAAATAAATGGTAGATACTAGAAGGATATTTGAAGGTTGCATAAAGAGCATAAAATTTGGCCTAAGCTAGATAATCTTGATGTCATCTTAAGGCATGAGATGGAACTTAGTTAGAACTCCACTAGTTTACCCCCCCCCCTCATTATTGCTTACCCCCACTTGTAGATGCTAGTGCTAAGCATAAAACTTGATCAACTTTAGATGGGAATACTTGGTGGAAAAATGGTTATGAAAACCTTGGAATGATGGATCATTCTATTGAAATGTTTTGGACATGTGTTTCCAAACACCTGATGATTTTGGTGATGAAAATGATGAGGCATGAGCCTTAGCCCTTTATAAAACTGATGGTTGTTTGGATGCGATACCATTCCAATTTTATCGTACAACCACAATACCCGAAGATTGGGTAGGGCTTGACTGGAAACTTATATACCTTAGTATTAGTTCCCTCACGGCCAAGGTCTGAGCTGAGGCTATCTTGTGAAGATTGTCCACCTGTGCAGTACCCAAGATGACAGTTGGTCATGGTTGGGAGGCCAAACTCACAGGAGAGATGCTTATACTAGGGCGTGTAATTGAAAGGTTAGGATTGATTATACGCATACTGAGTATGGTGAATTCAGGATTTGTTCCTGACGGATGTATCGAATGTTGTGGTGAAAGTGTACAATATCTGCAGAGTGTCAAACTATTCGAATAGCCACGTCCGCGGTTATGGACAGTTGGAGTGGCCATACTGTTCCCCCGTCAGACTTTTCAAAACGACTTGTGAAATGAATTGAGACTTTGACTTGACCACAACAGGGTTGTGATATGAAAAACAAGTTCCCACTTAGGAGTTATAAAAATTATGACTAGCATTCATTTGCTTCTAGACTTAGTAGAGATAAATCTGGCTTTTACAAAACAACCCTAGAGCCTAGTGTCCTATTATCCAAAAACCCCTTTACCTGTTAGTATTAGTTTACGAGTACTTAAAGAGTACTCATGGCTTTGTCCCTGGCTATTCCCATGGCCAGACTATGAAGAGGAGTACCTTGAGGATGGACCCCAGGAAGGTTACGACAACTAGGATCATATCCCATCGTCAGCATTGCCTGTGACCCCGAAGATGGAGCTTCACCTAAGCTACCGTTATTATTACGTATTCCGCTGCTTGATGTTGTATTAAGATCTGGATCATGAGATCCCTATTTGTGTAAGAACTTATGTACGGTTTGTAATGGATGATGTACTATGCTATCCAATTCTGTTATGTCTCGCAAAAATGATAATCCTGGGATTGCGATGTATGTCATAACAGGCATCTGGGATTAAAAATCCGGGTGTTGACAGCTTCGGATGGATCCATAGGGAAGGTTATTGAGCCAGGATCTGGCCGCGCCCGTCAGCTGCAGCTGAAGGCATTGCATGGCTATGTTTTTGCTCCCGCCGTGGAGCTTTACCGACGAGATATGATCGTCTAGCCATATCCTCGGCTCCTGCACGCCGTCAAAATTCGGGTTGTCCGAAGGGATCTTGAAGCCTTTAGGAATCCGTGTTAGCCGTATAGCTCCGTTGAAGAACCTGGCACCGCATAGCTCTGTGTCCTCCTCTTTGGACTCCGTCGAGCACGTGCGTTTTGCGCGTGATTTGTCAATCTTGTGCTACATGAGCTCGTCGCGAGCGTCGTAGTTGTGTCTCCTTCACCGCGGGCTATGGCGACGTCGCGGCAGGTCATGCTCCTCCTCGTCGGATGAGGGTGTGCGACTTTGGATGAATTTTACCGCATCCTTCTTCTTTGGCTCTGGAGTCGCCTCTCTGTGTAGTGAGGCTCTGACAAGCCCAGGACCTGCAATCGCAGATTTGTGGATTGTGTACCGTGGATCCCCCGCCGGTGGCGGGTTTGCTGCCAGGTAGGTGGTGGCCGCTATGACCACGGCCTGCGGTGTCTTCGACATGATATTGCCCTGTGAGTCCATCGACATGAAGGACATGTCGAGTTCCTTGGTAGCCTCGCGTCGTGCAGCGGGATCCATGCGCTCCATGCGAGAGCGATACTTGTGGCCGTCGTATCCTTTCGAGGAAGATCCACATGTCGCGGTAACCCATCGAGCTCGTGTTGCTGCTTGATTTTTCGATTGTTCTCCTCTATGATGGGCCAGTGGTAGCCAATCAGCATGTCGCGGGGGGTGTCGATCGGCAGAGGATTGATACCTCATACAGCTTCTCGCACTCTCGCCCACTAATCTTCGTTGAGTTTGATCTCTTGATGTATGTGATTGATACCCTCAGTGTTTTCAGGTGGCTTGTTCCCGTTGGGATTGGCCGAGGATGGTCTGTTTCCTCCGTTCGTGGCATTGGGAGCCTGTGGGCTGGGAGGGGGTTCGGTAGATCGGCGCCGTCATTGATGTCACCGTCGATGATGGTTGTGCACATGAAGTGATGGGGGATTCCATTGCTCCCACAACTTTTAGATCCGAAACCATAGGTTCCTTCGTCAGTGGGGGGATCGTACAGATCGGAGTTGCAGCTTCTGCTATTATCCGAAGCGTACGTCAAGGACGATGCATCTAGGACACTGATTTTTGGTAACCATGAGGCGGGCCTGATCGCCGGAGGCAACACTCGTTCTGGAAGGCGGAGGGTGCCGATCTGCCCCACCTGGAAGTAGAAGCTCCCGAACAGCATCTCGGCTTCGTATCCTACGGATTCCAAGTCCTTGCGGGAGCCCAGGGAGTGGGCCGTGAAGTTGAGGGCACCAAAGAGGAGGTGGTTCTCCATTGCGGAGGAATCGAAGATCGCAACGGATGGAGCCATCATGATCGCACGATCAGCATCCCCAGATCTCACAGATGACACCAATTGTCGAGGTTTGAACTCATCAATGCTCATTGTTATGGACTTGGGTTTTGAAGAAGGAGGGGAAGCTGGAGATTGCGGAACGTCTAACATGCAAGCAACACGGGGACACGGTGTTTACCTAGGTTCGGGCATCCGGAGGGAAAACCCTACTCCTGCTTGTCTGTTCTTGATTGATGGCGAGGCTAAAAGTTACAAGAGTGCATAGATGCAATCTAGCGTGAGGTGTGTGCTAGGTTATCAGAGAGATCATCCTCCTCGGCGTGCCCTCCTAACCATTAAAAAGATAGGCTAGGTCCCAGGTAGGTCGAGTCGGTTACAGATTATGGTTAACCCCTTTGAAATTCTATCTACACTTAGCCATGTCCTCCAAGAAGTCGAGTTCTCTTCGGGCTTGGGCCATCCGAAGTCTCCTTGGGCTTTGCGTTTGCAGCAGGTCTTCGTGTGGGCCTCCACTAGGCTGGAGTAGGTAGGCTAACGTCACGTAACCGTAGGGCATATCCATGTCACATCCTCAGTGGTTTCAAGAGACACATCCATAATCCGTTCCACTAGATGAAACCATATAGTTCCGGTTAGGGCCTGCCTAAATTGGATATTTAGGGGATTAGGAGTTGACACGTGTGCTACTGTATCCTCATGCCTTTGAGCAATGCTACAAAGAGATGGGTATTGGGTAAGAATAAGTTGGTTATGTGCATCATGTCTCAAATTCTCTTGTGAAAGTGAAGGACATTGTTGGATGTTGTTTCATTGTGCCACCACGAGTAGAATACTATCTCGACGAGGGACAAGACGAAGGACAACGTTGGTTGTTATGTTGTCGTGCCGCCACGGGTCTTAGCCACTATGGCCTTAGCCAGAAGAACTGGACATCGTAAATAGTGGAATGGGACTAGTCTATCCTCAACAAAAGCTTGTTGTTTCCTACTCATACTTTGAGAGTGCACGCAGGGCTCTCGGCCCAATCATGCAGCTGAAAACCAATGAGGGTTAGCCCTATTGAATTCATGCACTACCCAACCCGTCTAAATGGATATAAAAAGCTAGATTTTAACAGGTCTAGTCTTGTTTTGGTTTCCCGTGATGTTGCTGCTGCTCTGCATTGTTCTTGGGAAATGATACATCACCCCTGGGGGATAGAAAGAATTCATCCCCCGGTCTCTGAGTCATTGCTACTAGCACGTTTAGTACGTCTTTGCCGTACCCACAAATATAGAACTGCCTTATCTTCTTCTTGAGCCACCGGTTGCATCTCACGCTGCCGCGCGCCGCGCGCCACCGTGTTCCCCTACCGGCAAGGTCTCCGGCATCCCCCATCTCCTCCAGGGTGGCACGTGCTCTGATGGTTGGCCATCGACGATGACAACAGCCTCCCCATGAAGCACTCATGCTCCACTGCCTCCCATGGCACAATCCCCTCTTTGTTGCTTCTCATGGTGCCCGCCCCCAACTCCTCCATGACAAGGGGACCCAAGCGCCGCCACTGCTTCACTAGCCGTCGCGGTTTCTCACCCATTGCCGTGTCAGTGGGGTTGTGCTTCCCGCACCGGTGGCAGTGCTGCCCACACATGTGTTGTTGGTGGTGCCGCCCGCGTAGGTGGTGGGAACAATGCAAGTGCCGATGCGAACGGGGCAACTTTGCTACATACGATAGGTTCTGTTGCTACCTATGGAGAGAGGTGTTGCTACCGACGGCAAGATGCATTGCTACCTTAGGCCGAGGTGTCCGATAGGCGTCCGATGAAATCATATTTGCTACATCAACAGATATTTTTTGCTATCACCCTTTTCTGGTTTTGCTACAATATCGTATAATTTTTTCTACAAGGTTTTCGGGTCCCGGTGAAAGCCTCCGGTGATGTCTCTAGCGAAGTCTTTTTTTGCTACAACTGCTAATTCCTATTGCTACTATTGTTTTTTGGTTTTGCTATAATAACACAAAGTTTTTGCTACATAGGCTCCGGTGAGGTCTTTCGGTGAAAGTGTTCGGCGATGTTATCGGCGAACCCGGGTTTGCTACATTAGCGCAAAATATTTGCTATATAGTCTCCGACGAAATTTCGGCGAGATCTCCGACGAGATTTTTCTTTTTATTTTTGTCTCCTAGACGAACAGTTTTTGCTACACGTAGCAAAAGCGGAATATTTTATAGCAAAAACAGGTGGTTTTATAGCAAAATCGAGATTATGAGTATTTTTAGGGACACGTGGCGGCCTATTGACCTGGGAGATCTGGAGGAGTTATCTCCGGGGGACGCCTAGTACGGCACATTGTTCTTTCATGTGAACAAGACAACAAAGAGACATAGAAAGATGTTGTGTAACCTTACTAGTGACTACTCGATCACACTCAGGGAGAAGAGGAGGCGGGACTATAAACCAGTGGGAACAGAGATATGATTATCATAGATTTTAGGTGGTTTCTGGTTATTTATTATGAATACCACATATGTGTAAAGGGTTTGCTACAAAGCCGTGAGACGGGTCAGAGTATTTCTGATTTTTCATAACATCATTACTCTTCTTATGGCACTCAAAGTTTTACATACCGTCGAATATAATAAACAACATAATTAGGAAACAAAATATAGAAATATTCGTAAATGGACGAAACTATCCCATATATAGGTGAATCTTAGCGTACGCGATGCTCGCCATTTTTTTGGAAAGGAGCATATATTAATATCAAAAGATACTAATTACACCTGGCCTCTGCAACAACGCAATACCCTATTGCCATTACAGATGCACACAGCCAACAAAAGATAAAGAAAACTAAGAAAAAAAGACCTGCTACAGTGTTCCGGTCCTAGCAGCAACAGTACAACCATCATCAATACAACACCTGAACTCCAGACTCTTTAAAAGCGACGCCTCTAAGAATGGAACAGTGAACAAGCGCCGTCGTCGCCCGATCAAAGATCTAGATTTTCACCCTGAAGATAATCCTCACTCTCAAAACAATGCCTTCAACAAGGCCATTACCAGGCACAACCAGCTAAGTCCAGACCTTGGATTTTCACCCTGAAAGGTAAGATTCTGAAATTCACCTGTGTTGCCTCCCCCACTTACATACGGTTGTTGTTTAGCCCAGAACATCAAGCAAGTCCCTCAACTGTACGGCGACTCAAACCTCCATAGATAGATCTCCAAACCTGGCCTTCATGAATTCTCCACCTCTGACTTCATCATGGATATACAGTCGCCTGGTGGCAACAAAGTGTAGGGGTTCGTAGCATGGAAAACAAAATTTTTCTATCGCATACAAACAAACAAGCCAAGATCTATCTACTAGATTGTAGCAACGAGTCGATGGAATAACTGTTGGGTTCGCAGCATAGAAAACAAAAATTTTCCTACGATGGGAACAACTATGTACCAAGATCTATCTACTAGATACAAACAACGGGCGGATGTATATCCGTAGAGAACATACCCTTGAAGACCGACAAAGCTTAACGAGTCCAAACTCGTGGTTGATGTAGACGATCTCTTGCCGATCTCAGGATCGAGAGGAAGTCCTAGCGCCGCAAAACAGCAGCGCATCCGTGCTCGCACACACGTTCGAGGCACCGAGCAACCTCCGCCTCCTCTCTCCAGCGATGCAGCGGAAGCACAACTCTTTCTTGCCGAAAAGCCACCGGGAACATGTATCTCGCTAGTCCGAGACCATGGGGGATAAATTCTAGAGGGGGAGAGAGATCCTTCACGAGGAGGTGTGGTGTGAGAGGAGGAGAGGGGGGCCTTTTATAGGGGAGAGGGGGGGCACCCAAGGGGCCATGCGCCCAGCCATGGGGCTGCCCCCACCTCTTCCACATTCATGTGGGTGGAGCTCCCACTCAAAATGAAAAGCCTCCACTCCCATTAAAAAGCCTCCACTCATAAATCCACTCACATGCATTAAATTTCCACCAAATTTAATGCAAGCTCTCATTTAAATAAAACTCTTTTATTTATTTATTCAGAATTTTGTTAATTACTTTAATTAACAAACATTCACATAAAACCCCTTGCTAGTATTCCATTTCACATGCAGAACCAGTTTCAGCAATTTCAACCGAAACAGTTTCGGTGTCTAGTGAAATAAATTCCTGCGCTTTCCTTTTCTTTTCGGCATGAAACTTTTGCTCCAAATGGATGTCGGTGTCTCTTAAGTGTGTCACCCTACGGTTCACGAATAATGTGGACATGATCGAGACCCCTCTCAGATCAATAATCAGAAGCGGGATCTGGAGACCCATACTGTCTGCCACACATTCAACGATGACTTTCTTGTGATCGTCGGAACCTTTTACGCTAGTATCTTAATCCTTTTGTTTCGCGATATATTACATGTCCGAGATTCGATCATCGGTATCTCCATACCTAGTTTGATCTCGTTACCGACATGCACTCTTTTCTCGTTCCCGTGATATAACATTCTAGTGATCAAATCACTTGCTTGCAAGCTAATCAATGTGATATCACCGAGAGGGCCCAGAGCATATCTATCCATCATCGGGATGAACAAATTCCACTCTCGATCCATGGGCCTCAACATAACACTTTAGTAGTTCTGAATCCATCTTTATAATCACCCTGTTACGGTGTGACGTTTGATGTTATCAAGAAACTCTTCCGGTGTTAGTGATTGACATGATCTCATGGTCTAAGGATTAGGATCACTTCGTAAGTTGTTATAGCAATATAAACTCAATGACTTTGATCGTAATTCTATACTTCGGATGAATGTTCATCACACCATTATACTAATGTTGTGACCCCGTTATTAACAACATCCAATGTCCATGATCAGGAAACCTTGATCATCTTGTTAATCAACGAGCTAGTTTATAAGAGAGGCATAACTAGGAACTTTCTGTTTGTTTATTAAACACACATGTATTAACGTTTCCGTATTAATACAATTATAGCATGAAAAATAAACATTTATCATAAATAAGGAATACGATAATAACCACTTTATTATTGCCTCTCGGGCATATTCCCTTCAATAACTTACCCTCGAAGATTCCAAAGCGGTTAACGAGAGCAGATTCTCGTGGGTGATGTAGTCGTACTCTTTCTGATCTCAAGATCGCGTAGACGATCCTTCCAGGCCATGCTCCGCAGCGCTTCCAATGGGTCACATCGTTCGGTACTCGACGAAGACCTTCCTCTCCTTGTTCCAGCAGAATGGAGGTTGTAGCACTCTCGCGATTCCGGAACACAACGGCGTGGTACCAAGTAGAGGGAGATCCCGCAGGCTTTAAGCCGGAGCGAGTATGGTGGAGTATGAGAGAGAGCTATTAGTGGTCTAGGATTAGACACACCAATTAGAAGGCTCTAAACCGAAGGCTAGGGCAATTAGAAGCTCTAAACCGAAACGGCTCTAAACCGGAGATTAGAGGATAGGAACTTGTGTATCTAGAGGAGGAGGCCCTGCCCCTCCTTTTATAGGTGGGAGGGGAGTCCCTCCCCAAGTCGGCCTTGGTTGGCGCGTCGGCTTGGAGGGACTCCTCCCCAAGTCGGTTCAACCACCTCTTGCTTGTTTCCCACGGTTTCTGTTTTAGCCGCTTGACTTTTAAACGCCATTTGACTTTTCTGCTTTAGAATTCAATTTAATCCTTTATTAGGAACAGCAAGAACACTTAGTACATGATGCAATCATTCAATATGTAATGACACATTCATGTACCCCCCGAGTCTTGGGACAATCCGGAACCTTCTAGAACATTCCCGATGAAAACACCGGAATCATTCCCGAACTCCGACACGGGACTTTCCTTATACGAATCTTATTCTCCGGACCATTCCGGATCACCTCGTGATATCCCGGATCCCATCCGAGACTCCGAACAACATTCGGTCTCTTTCTCATAATACCATAACTACTCAAACAACGTCGAATCCTTAAGTGTGTCTCCCTACGGTTCGTGAATTATGCGGACATGATCGAGACACTTCTCCGATCAATAAACAATAGAGGAATCTGGAAATTCATATGGCTCCCACATATTTCTACGATTACTTTGCGATCGAATGAACCACTTACATACGATACCAATTTCCCTTTGTCTCACGATAGTTTACTTATCCGAGGTTATGATCGTTGGTATCTCTGCATACCTAGTTCAACCTCGTTACCGATAAGTACTCTTTTCTTGTTCCCGTGATATGTGATCCCTTGTGAGCCAGTCACATGCTTGCAAGCTAATTGGATGACATTCCACCGAGAGGGCCCAGAGTATATCTATCCGTCATATGGATGGACAAATCCCACTCTTGATCCATGTGTTTCAACCAATACTTTCCGAACACTCAATGCCACCTTTATAGCCACCCAGTTACGGTGTGGTGTTTGATGTCATCAAAGCATCCATCCGGTAAAGGTGATATGCATGATCTCATGGTCGAAGGAATTAGGTTACTATGTATCAGAAAGCATATAGCAATTGAACTATTTAAATGACTTGATCTTTATGCTACGCTTATCTATAGGAGTATGTCCATCACATCATTCTCCTAATGATATGACCCTGTTGTTAATAACATCTCTATGTTCATGATCATGAAACCATGATCATATATTAACCAACAAGCTAGTTTAACAAGAGGCTTTACTAGGGACTCTTATTTTAGTTTACAAATCACACAAGTATTAATGTTTCCGGTTAATACAATTATAGCATGGTATGTAAACATTTATCATAAGTGTGAAGATATGATAATAACCACTTTATTATTGCCTCTTGGGCATATCTCCAACAGTCTCCCACTTGCACTAGAGTCAATAATCTAGTTTCAAACCTTTGTGTATTCAACACCTATGGCTTTCCGGTGTTGTATGTACATGATTGCTAGTGGTCAACTGATCTCCGGATCTGACACTTCCAGGTCCGTGTGTAATTGCATGTCTTTGCGTCCCTACACATCACTCATTCTCTAATGAGATGGCTTCGTACAAATTTGGTCCTTTGGTGTGACCTTTAGTTCTTTGGGGTTAAAACATGTTGATAATATTGTCGTACAATATATCTTCATAGTATTATCCCGCTGTAAACTACACCTAGTTTGATAACAAACTACTTGACACAAATGCCCTCTTTAGCTGCTATTATAGCAGTCATATACTTAGCCTTTTGTTGTAGTATCTGTCACAATGTCTTCACTTTGGAACTCATCCAAATCTATTATGGAACTTACTTTCCATTATATTGTGCCACCCTTAGTTTAGATTGAGATAAACTTAATTTGTATTTTGTGACAAAGCTAGTATCAATGTAGTACTCTTACAATGAACTAACCATCTATTTGTCACTTCTACAAATAATATACTCTTAGTTCTTCCAAAAGATCATAAGAATATCCTTACTATTGTCCAATGATCATCTTATGAATTATTCTGGTATATGCTCACAACATTTAGAGCATAGGACATATCTGGATTTGTACATATCACAGTATGATTGATATAAATATTCTTTGTGATTTCATACATCAAGTATCAATCTATACTTGAATCTTTGTTTCACTTACCAAATGTCAATACACTTGAATATATCATCAATATTGAAATCATTCAATCCTTTCTGTGCGACAAGAACCTTTCTTGTAGTTTCTATATTGAACTCATTCAATATCTCGTCTATGTACTTCTGGCACAACCATATTACCATCTATTGATGCCAAATATTTGGGTTTTGCCTAAGTCTTTCATCGAGATGAAATTCTTAATATGTGTTAATAAAAGATACATCATTTCCAATCAACAATATGTCTTCCACATAATGTATTAGAAACATGTATTAGCGCTCCCACTTAACTTCTTGCAAACGCAAGCATCTTCATTGTCTCTGATGAATTAAAACTCTTTTAAGAATTTCATCATAGTGAAGATTCCAACTCCGCGATGCTCACTTCAACCATTGAAGTTTGCATATGCATTTAGCATCCTTTGAATTAACAAAACCCTATGGACCGTGTCATGCACACGTGCTAGGTAACAATTCTATTAGAAGAACTTGTTTTGTTTATTCAACTACCATATAACAAAATTATATGTAGTGGTTGCTACATTAATCCGTCTAGACTAAATATCACTATGAAAGATCAAATCTTGTCATAGTCAACCTTTGAACATTGTTGTGAACTCTTTCCCAATATGTCGATTATAGATGTGAAACATCCATGTCTATTTCTTTATAGATCCAGACACAACTGTAAGGTCTTACACCTTTCTCGAGGGTCCTTCAAGTTCGAAACTTGATTTCTCATGAATGGAACTATCACGGATTTTATGGCTTCAAGCCATTTGACGGAGTCAGGGCCCATCATCGCTTCTTTGCATGTAGTCGGTTCATTATTCTCAAATAATGATTCAACCCTCAAATCTTGGTATTTGATTGTTCATCCGACCTACTTGTTTCAATAGGAACTTGGATCTCCGTGACCACAACCTTTGAGGTACGTGAGTCATGAGCTTTGTTGCTGCCTCCGGAACACTTTTCGGTGCTGCGCAACTCTGCACATACAGCTAAGGTTCTTTTAACCTTATCAAAGTTCTATTGTCCTCCCACTTAACTTTTCACGAAAAATTCCTTCTCAAATAAACTTGACGTTTTTAAGTGACAAACACTTTTGTCTCCGATGTTATGGAGGATTACTTAATAGTTATTCGAAATAACATACAAAGACAGGTTCATCCGACTTTGGTTTGCAAACATCTTTCTTATGCATAGCATACCAATGTTTAAGAAAGGACAACTTGGGTTTTATCCCAAACCATAACTTTATATGGTGTCATTTCAACGGATTATGATGGAGCTCTTTTCAGTGGAAAAACGGTAATCTCTAAAGCTTTTAATCTTTAAAATATAATGGCAGTTTTATGAATTATACCTTTGATCTTACCATGTCAAACAAGGTTTAATTACATATCTCGAACGTTCCATACTCTTATGGTGTTTCGGAAATGCAAATCCACTAACGATTCCTTAAATCTTAGGTATTATGCTAAACTTGTAACTTAAATATTTTCCTTTATGATCTTATCATAAACTATTCATATTCTTGTTACAATGATTTTGCACTTCATCTTGAAAGTCTTTGAACTTTTCAAGTGTTTCATACTTTATCCTTATTAAGTAAATATTCATATATTCACTCAAATTTTCGGAGAAAGCATATGAAGTTGAAATCCATCGCTTTTGACTACACATAATGGATTTCGTACAACAATATGTACAAGTTCCAATAAGCTAGTCATTCGTTCCCTTTTGGCCCATGAACGAAGTTTTAATTATCTCTAGGAAAGTTTCACAAGCGTCATTTGATCAAAATCAAATAGACTCCAAAATTCCATCCATATGGAGTTTCTTCATGTTTTCTTTCCAATATAATTTAAACTGCGATGTCATTTCCTAAGCGATCTTTCAATCAATTTGTCTTTCGACATTTTTAGCACTAATTTTATGGATGTGATTTCTCCAACGAGATTTGTGAATCATCCATCTTTTATGGATTACGGAAATTATTTGAACAATCCTTTTGTTCTCATAATACCTGATAAAACAAATCCTGAAGGCAAGCTTTGATGTTTAACGAGCAACACAATAACCCTTTATTTGTTCTCGATGAATATCATCACATATTCTTTTGCTAGTTACTTAGGCCATTGTAGTTCATGAATTGTGTTGTTTCGTATGACGATTCACACCAACAAATTCAGCATCAAATACTTAAGAACCACATTGTTTAATAAGCAAAGAATATAGCCATAACATGTATATCATCTATATACTTAAACTGAACAATTCTAGTCTTTTCTTTTCTGCCATATATTTATGAGATTCTCTTCAAGATTTGCTTTTACATTTGAAAGAATCTATCAACATCAATAGTGGAGTCATACATATGACACATAGTCCAAAGCGTGTATAGTTAAATACCAATGTCTTTGGACTTACACTTTGAAGTAGATCACCATTATCAAATGTTTGGTGTTCTTTCAAATTCCTTTCTTTAGTAAACTCTTAGTGTAGTAAACATTTTACCTACATCAAATATTCACCCTCATCATGGATTTATCCATGATCAAGCTACTTTTAGCTTGTAACGGTGAATCGCAAGTATAATGTTGCTCTCCAAAACCATTTGGAGGATTAGGACAACTAGTGTCCCCAACCTTTTGCAAATTCTCATCAAAATATGAGAACATGACTTTTGCCATATTATACTCTATCATGTTGTAACCAATACTTCGTTTCAGATATCACAATATCTTCCACACATCATGGTTTCTGAAACAACTCTTTCAGATCCTAGATAACCTTGATATTAAGACAATCCTTTGAATATCAAGAATCATGGAGACAAACATGATACTTATATACTAACACTTGGAATTGTTACTCTTGATTTAATACTAATTATTAAACTTCATGGAGTAACCGAACTTCTTGAAAGTTTGCAATAGGACTTTTAAACTTTAGATTAACACTTAAAACAATACGATACCAGTTAGAAAGTATCTAATCGAATTCTATAGTTCTATCATCTCAATTGTAACTAAGCGCAAGGTGGTAAGCGGATGCCAATGACTACAACAACTATGCAAATTCACTTTGATTTAGTTTATGATAAATTGAGTTCTAATTAATAATTAAATTAATCTAGGTGAACTCCCACTCAAAACAATATCCCTCACATTGTTTTAGTGATCACCTGAACCAAATCCACCACATCAAAACCGATCATCACGAGAGTTGATATAGCTTCAATGGCGAACAATCAACATGTTCATCATATCTACTATATGACTCATGCTCTACCTTTCGGTAATCCGTGTTCACGAGGCCATGTCCGTACATGCTAGGCTCGTCAAGATCAAACATTAGTTTCGCATGAGCAAATCTGGCTTGCTCACGTTGTATACACTTGTAGAATCTAACACACCCGATCATCACGTGGTGCTTCGAAACAACAAGCTTTAGCAACGGTGCTAACTAAGGGTGAACACTTTATGACTTGAAATTCATGTGCATGAGGGATCATCTTATAATGCTACCGTCGTCTACTAAGCAATACAAGATGCATAAAGGATTAACATCACATGCAATTCATAATATGTGATATGATATGGCCTTTCTTCTTTGTGCTTCCGATCTCCATCTTCAAGCACGGACATGATCTCCATCATCACCGGCATTGCATCAAGGTCAATGACGCTTCACCATGGTTGTCGTCCACCGGCTTCAACTATTACAACTACTTTGAATAGACACGCGGGTCTTAACATAAATTAAAGACAACCATATGGCTCCTGCCGGTTGCTTACTTACAATAAGGAACATTTCATACATCATATATAATCACAATCATGGCCATATCACATCACTGCACACCCCTACAACACAAAGTTAGATTCCTCTACTTTCTTTGCATATTTTACGTGGTTTGGGGCTTTCAATAAGTGTCGTTCTAACTTACGAACAAGAACCACAACATTGATACTAGTATTGTCAATCACCCGTTGTAAATTGGATATTAACTATGCTAGGAGAAACAGGCACCCACAAAGCCACTTATGCAATACAAGTTGCATGTCAAGCGTGGAGCAAGTCTCATGAACGATGTCATGTAAGGTTAGCCCGGGCCGCTTCATCCCAACATACCGCAAGATGCAAAGTACACAAGAAGCAATCGAGAATAAAAGCATCAACGTCCACAATGACCATTGTGTTCTACTCGTGCAACAGATCTACATATAGACACGGCTCTGATACCACTGTAGGGGTTCGTAGCATGGAAAACAAAATTTTTCTATCGCATACAAACAAACAAGCCAAGATCTATCTACTAGATTGTAGCAACGAGTCGATGGAATAACTTACCCTCGAAGATTCCAAAGCGGTTAACGAGAGCAGATTCTCGTGGGTGATGTAGTCGTACTCTTTCCGATCTCAAGATCGCGTAGACAATCCTTCCGGCGCTGCGTTCCGGCAGCGCTTCCGCAGTCGGTCACACGTTCGGTACTCGACGAAGACCTTCCTCTCCCTTGTTCCAGCAGGCAGCGGAGGTTGTAGCACTCTCCTCGCGATTCCAGCAACACAACGGCGTGGTACCGGAAGTAGAGGGGAGATCCCGCAGGGCTTCGCCTTAAGCCGGAGCGAGTATGGTGGAGTATGAGAGAGAGATATTAGTGGTCTAGGGATTAGACACACCAATTAGAAGGCTCTAAACCGAAGGCTAGGGCAATTAGAAGCTCTAAACCGAAACGGCTCTAAACCGGAGATTAGAGGATAGGAACTTGTGTATCTAGAGGAGGAGGCCCTGCCCCTCCTTTTATAGGTGGGAGGGGAGTCCCTCCCCAAGTCGGCCTTGGTTGGCGCGTCGGCTTGGAGGGACTCCTCCCCCAAGTCGGTTCCAACCACCTCTTGCTTGTTTCCCACAGTTTCCTGTTTTAGCCGTTTGACTTTTAAACTGGCCATTTGACTTTTCTGTTTTAGGATTCAATTTAATCCTTTATTTGGAACAGCAAGAACACTTAGTACATGATGCAATCATTCAATATGTAATGACACATTCATGTACCCTCCCACCCGGAGTGCCGGTTAATCCGGAACCTTCTAGAACATTCGATGAAAACACCGGAATCATTCCCGAACTCCGAAACGGGACTTTCCTTATATGAATCTTATTCTCCGGACCATTCCGGATCACCTCGTGATATCCCGGATCCCATCCGAGACTCCGAACAACATTCGGTCTCTTTCTCATAATACCATAACTACTCAAACAACGTCGAATCCTTAAGTGTGTCTCCCTACGGTTCGTGAATTATGCGGACATGATCGAGACACTTCTCCGATCAATAACCAATAGAGGAATCTAGAAATTCATATGGCTCCCACATATTTCTCGATTACTTTGCGATCGAATGAACCACTTACATACGATACCAATTTCCCTTTGTCTCACGATAGTTTACTTATCCGAGGTTATGATCGTCGGTATCTCTGCATACCTAGTTCAACCTCGTTACTGATAAGTACTCTTTTCTCGTTCCCGTGATATGTGATCCCTTGTGAGCCAGTCACATGCTTGCAAGCTAATTGGATGACATTCCACCGAGAGGGCCCAGAGTATATCTATCCGTCATATGGATGGACAAACCCCACTCTTGATCCATGTGTTTCAACCAATACTTTCCGAACACTCAATGCCACCTTTATAGCCACCCGATTCACGGTGTGGTGTTTGATGACATCAAAGCATCCATCCGGTAAAGGTGATATGCATGATCTCATGGTCGAAGGAATTAGGTTACTATGTATCAGAAAGCATATAGCAATTGAACTATTTAAATGACTTGATCTTTATGCTACGCTTATCTATAGGAGTATGTCCATCACATCATTCTCCTAATGATATGACCCTGTTGTTAATAACATCTCTATGTTCATGATCAGGAAACCATGATCATATATTAACCAACAAGCTAGTTTAACAAGAGGCTTTACTAGGGACTCTTATTTTAGTTTACAAATCACACAAGTATTAATGTTTCCGGTTAATACAATTATAGCATGGTATGTAAACATTTATCATAAGTGTGAAGATATGGTAATAACCACTTTATTATTGCCTCTTGGGCATATCTCCAACACAAAGGATAGAGCTTCGGGCGCTCCCTCCTAAACCAGACGATCGGAATAAAACATGGGTGCCCACGACCGAATACCATCCGATCCAGCGAACTGTAGTCATAGAAGCGCTGGTACATTCGCCGGCAGAGCCTTTCGGAACTCCCCACTCCGGCCAAATCAAAAACCATCCTCAGGAAGGTGATCATCTCCACACAAGAGGGACCCTAGGCCGATCCACCTTTATTCGACCGGACGACCAACTCCGATGGGGGAGAAAGGCCACCACCACCATGCCCGGGGTCGCAGCCCTAGGTGACCTCGTGAAGCCGGACGAACCCAGAAGCCATCCCGCTGCCGGCTGCAATAGATCCGACAGGAAACGATCGAGATCGGGCTCGACACGCTCCTACCATCACCATCCGGAGGCCGAGGCCGGGAGGACAGCGCCACCCCTTCCTACGACCTCCCACCGCCGACCGCTGGATGTCGTCGTCCACCATCCCCGAAGCACGGTGTGCCATCCCCCTGCCTTGCACCGCCCGCCACGACCCACAGCAGGGCAAGCCCCGCGTCGTCGCCGAAGCTCCCAGCGCTAGAGCCACGTTCAAGCCCAGTGGTTCCACCCCGCGCGAGCAACCCTAGGGAGGAGGCCCCGCCGCCGCCGGCCAGGCTTCGGCCAGTCACGCCCTCCTGGCGGCGGCGAGGGAGGGGGAGGTGGCGGCGGCGCCCAGATCTAGGTTCCCCACACGCCGCATGCGGCGAGGAGAAGGAGGAAGCGTTTTCGTCTTGCTTCCAATACCTTCTCTCTCTCCAATCAGATCAGCCTGTTGCTACCAGTCGCCACCTCCGTCGCTCCAGGCCGTCGCCAATCCAGCACGAGATCGACCATCTTATTACCTCTACTATAATTTGGAAAAGGTCCGAAATTTGAAAAGAAAAAAGGAAATAAACATATATCATTTATGATCGACTTGTGTTGCATCATCACCGAAGGTGAAGAAGTCACGGAGGAAGATTTTTAACCAGCTGCTCTAGGATGCCAGGGCAAACGGTCTTGATAGATTTTTAACCAATCCATGTTATTACATCCACTCTCTCCGATCCAAATTAATTGACTCAAATTTGTCTAGATTCGAATGTTTCTAGACTTGTTTTAGTGCAAGATACATCCAAATATTGAAATCGACGAGCACCAGAGCCATGGATATATGTCGGATGGAATCTGAGACCGAGAAGCCGTCGGGGTAGTACTTGAGTTGCCACTGGTGGCCTCCGACGGTGAACACGGCAGATGTGATGCTGTTGCCGACGCCGATTGCCCACCTGGTTTTGGAGTAACCCTCAATCTTGAACTCGTACGCAGCGGAGGTGATTGACAGCGTTGTCTGCTGCGCCGGCGTGCCGCCGCCGCCGCCACCGCCATGGACAGGCCTGCTGGAAGAGGTGGACATAGATCGCAAACTATATGTGTTGGCTTTCAGAAGTTGGAAGGAAAGAATTGTTCTGTGTTCTTATCTTATTATAGGCAATCAATATATACGATCGACTAGATAGAAACGCAAGATTGGTATACTACGTGGTGCGGGAATCGGATAGGTTTGTGTTGCCGATCGTGACGTGGTGCGTCCGTAATTAGCGTACCCGGCCCGCTAGTTTGAGCCCAAAGCCCAAAGCCCAAAGTGTTTACTATGAGCGAGTACGTATTAGATCCGGCCTCCAGGTACTATCGCATAGCTCCCGACAAAGAGTAGACGTAGGTTTCTTCTATATAAACTCTCGTACGACGCCTACATCGAGGTATCCATCGCATCGACCAACTCGATCGATCTTTGCCGGCGACTCGCGAATCATCGATCTCGACTAGCTAGCTAGCTAAGGTTCTTCGCTCGTCAAGTAGTTTCTGATCAAGATGAAGTTCGTGGCGGCGTACCTTCTGGCCCATATGGCCGGGAACCCGAGCCCGAGCAAGGACGACGTTCGCAAGATCCTCAACTCGGTGGGAGCAGAGGTGGAGGAAGACAAGCTGGAGATGCTCTTCAAGGAGGTCGACGGCAAGGACGTGGACGAGCTCCTCGCCGCCGGCAAGGAGAAGTTTGCCTATGCGTCCTCTGGCGCCGGTGCTGGTGTGGACTCGGCCCCTGCCGCTTCCTCCGGGGGCGCTGCCGCTGCTGCTGCCGAGAAGAAGGAAGAGAAGGCGGAGGAGAAGGTTGAGGAAGAGGACGACGACATGATGCTTAGCCTCTTCGACTAAGCAACTACTCTGCGTCTCGTTTCATTATGATTAGTTTTATATTTCTTTACGAATATATGACAAGTAATTTAGGACGAGGGTAGAACTCTCTCTGACATATATTAGTTGACTCAAATTTTTTTAGATTTGGATGAATCTAGACACTATTTAGTATATAGGTTCATTCAAATTTTAACAAATCTAAGTCAACTAATATAGGTCGGAGAAATTACTTTATTTAGTAGTCATTATTTATTATATATGGTCATCTCTTTTGAGTAAGTATCTGATTTGTGTAAACATTGTATGTTTATTATTTAATTTAATAATTATTCCTCGATCCTTTTCTTTGCATGTTCTATGTCTTCTCAATGCTTCTACAATTGCAGTGTTGTACATAGATCGTGAACTCTTTTGTGCTGATGAAATTACATGGATCACAAACCATCAATAGCACCATCATCAAGATGCAACACTGTTTCCCGCAAAAACGAAAGATATACCCCCTTGGTTCATAATAAGCGTCGCTTGAGTAATACTGATTGCTGCCTAATTAACGCTGTATAGGGCAAGAGCGGTACGAAAATATATACTCCAACTGTAGTGTATAGTTGGGCCTGTTGAATTGATTGATGGCCAAACTATGCTTTACCAAAGCGAACTATATCGTGGTCTTTTCTCAACAGAAAACATCAAAATCAAGTTCTTGATATTCCTGTGCAAAAAAGCTATATTTGTGGTTTGATTCATAGTGGGCTGCTGAGCACACAAGTATCTGACAGCAACAAAAGTGAAACGTTCACACAAGTATCTGACAGCAACAAAAGTGAAACGTTCAATAAAAAAGAGGGGCATTCCGAGAATTGAACTCGGGACCTCTCGCACCCTAAGCGAGAATCATACCACTAGACCAAATGCCCTTTGTTGAGATTATTATTCCCACACCTTCTGTAATCTATTAGTGTACCTAGTTTTTTAGTTTCTTTCCAAAAAAAAAAAGTTTCTAAGAGCATCTATCAATTGCAGTTGCAGTGTTCATGACAGGCCCAGCATTACTTGCAGCAGCATGCAGATACAACAGACTTCTGCAGTTGAACCACACACACAAGACAGGACAAGAACAGCCATATTAGCCATGCCATGCACACTAGCACGGCCACACAGAACCTCATCAAAACTGTGGTCCAAAACCTCATCCTCAGACCATCGAAAGCTCAAAATAGCATTGCCATGCATTGCAAAAGGATTTTCAGCATGGGGATTCCGAGAATTGAACTCGGGACCTTTCGCTCCCTAAGCGAATATCTTACCACTAGACTAAATCCCCAACTCTGATAGCACACTGCGCATACACCTGTGCAGGGTTTCAGACAAGAACACACTAGATGCCAATTTTACATGGTTTCACTTTCATCTGTTTTCAAGATCAAAATTAATAAATGAATTCAGATCACTTCCTTCTTGGTGCTCATGTATCAGAAATACCACCAACTGGTCATTGCAGTTAGTCCTAACTGAAAGTCTTCTTATGTACCAGTAAGGTGTTCTGTCAGATTCAGTAGAGAACATGAAAGGTGCCCTTTTGTTTTGTTTTAGGAACATGTCACATGTGGGAGTGGGAGGCGCCATTTTACAAGATCAAACATACATAGAGGACGTAGGAGTACTACCAAGTAGTCAATCATAACATATACAGTATGCTAGACCATAGAAATACTTGGGAGTTGGGGTTTCACATCTTCTCTATTATGATGTGACTACTGGCTATTGCCTAGCGCGACAGAAACCAAATCAAAGCTCAATAAGAGATATATATACTATCCTATTGGAGAAGTGCTATATTCCTACCTGGTGTTGGGTACTTGCAAATATTTCAAAGCCGTAGCAATTTATGAATATGCTACTTCTGGATTGTACTACATAATTTGTGAAAGCACTCTAGTCAGTTGTTATAAAAGCATGTCAACAGAACATGGTTGGCACCTTGTGTTGAACAAATGGTTAATGGAATAATTATTGCCCTGATCTTCTACCTTATATTACATTATCTTCCATGGCCTTATGTTACAACCGTAATAGACATATACTGACCAATTTACCTCCTTGTTATCACCAACGGTTGTGCTTTATAGACAACTTATTTCGGAGTGTTCTACCACGTATTACATATGTTGATGTGCCTTGCTAAAAAAAGCTCATAGTCATACATAGGTGAATTTTCTTAGGTAATGTTCCCAATACTGCACAAAATGAAGGAACGGTGAAATCAAACAATTTGAAGTACATTCAGCTATTTGCTTGTTATAAATTTGTATACTTTTTTCTGTTTTTTACTCGTACACTTGGGATTAGCAATGCTAGATCAACTAGATATGGATAAATGAAGCACCAGATTCATCCTTTCTTCTTGCAATATTATTTACACCTAGTGTCTTTTCATGGGCTAGTTTCTGCTATTGCAATTATGTGTTACAGAAGCTATGCACTGATGTGAATAATTGTTTTATCACATTTCCATGATATTCATATTGTTTCCCTTTGAATGGATGGATGCACTATTACGACGATTTTATGCTGATTATAAGTTATATCATCTCTTCTTCTTGCTGGGAGAAGTTGTATTACTTATGAATTTGTATGCATATTACTGATTTATGTTGTCGTTTGGTACCTTTCCTTCCTTGAATAGTTCAATGGTACAACAATCCCTTGTCCTTCTCAATCTGATTTTTTCATCCTATCGTGAGAAACAATGATCTAGTTGTTTATTTGGGAAACCTCATGGAAAATATAAGGAGTATCGGATTGAGGTGATGATAGCATGGCAGTGAGAGGGGTCATTCTTTTGAATCTGGCCTGGAAAATATTGGATTTGGTTTGCAAAAAGCAATTGAGAGACATGGCCCCCTTTTCGAAAGAAAAGGTAGTTGAGAAGAGACAAGACAACACTATGGAGAAAGTTAAATCTTGTTGCCTCTGGATGATCTCAGTTATCTTAGTTACTCCTTCATTTAACTGCTAAATGTTTTTCTTGTATTCATCGCCCCGTGCCTGAGTTGCAGACGACTTGTAGAAGATTCAATCGGATACTACTTCAAAGCTGTAGACATCTCAGAGCATTTGGTTGAGCCTGACCAACGTAGAATTATATCCTCCTTGTGATAATGACTAAGAAAATTAATTTATCTGCCATATAGTAGTACAAAGCAGCATATTTTTCAGCTCAGTTGTTGTCATGCATGCTTCAGTGGGTGTATCCCTTTAGTTTTTGGAGTACATTTTTCTCAGTTAATGTTGACATTTTCCATTTTATTTTACATGTATTGTTTCAAGTAATAAAATCTTGCATGGGTTCCTTCACTTGTGTATATACACAGGGGAATAGTGAGGTTTGGTTTTATCTCGTGCACATTGCCTTTTTAAAATTTTCCATAACCAAGTCTTAGAAAATTCAGCATATGTTTGGTCTTCAAGTCGGTGTCCAAGTTTGCAGATGTGATCCCTATATTGGACAAAGGGTATTTCACTATGGAATCTGAAAAATACAGTGGAAATTTTATAGAGTGATAAAGGTGATAACGCATCTGCTGCTGAAGGAGGTTCTGAAAACTCTAGTCTGGAATATGAGATGAGAGTTCCTATTGGCTGAACTCGGGAATAAGGGAATAATAATCTTGGTTTTGGTAGAAGGAGGAGAATTCCCTTCCTTGCAAAGAAGAATGCCTTGCTAGATTGTTTGATTCAGGTTGAAGAACTGAGCTTCAAGCTTATTTTGTAGAGGGACAAGGCAGGCCCGGCTTTATACTCCCTCCGTTTCATATTACTCCGCACGATTAGCTTTGGTCAAGATGAAACTTTATAAAGTTTGACCCATTATATAGAAATATATGTTAACAGTTACAATACCAAATCAGTACTAATATAAACATGGTGAAATATACTATCATATTATATAGTTTGGCATTATAAATGTTAATAATTTATCATATTTACTTGCTCAAACATTATGAAGCTTGACTTTTACTATTGCGGAGTAATATGAAATGAAGGGAGTATTTAAAGCAAAGTTTGGTGTCTGATAGTTGCCAGCCTGACACTTGTGACCTGTCATAGTCGCAGTTCATGTTGAAATGTACATTTCACTATCAAAAGGTAAGGTGCACACAAAATCAAACAGAATAGCTGCGACTTCTCTGGAAACAATGTGTGGCTTTCCTCTGGAATTTTCGCTGGCTGTCTTATCTCAATGAAGTCAAGACACGACTTGAGAAAGAGGAAAGTTTAAATCAAATATACTTGTTAATTCCTTTCAAAAAAAAATATACTTGTTAAATATTGAGTTGAACATCGCAAGTTTTTTTTGGCCTTTTCTTTCGGGCACCACTAGGAATCGGCGTCCGGTCCTAGCTTCCCATCGGACTGCTTCAGCATCGTCGGATCAATTCTCTCTGGAGCGTGAGATATTGCCAAGTAAAAGACATAGGCGGGCCGCAGGGTAGTTAGTAGTTCCGTAAATCATGCCACGTTAAGGAAACTGATCCCAGATTTTTAGGGTATAAATCTCGTAAATTACGTTATGTTTCTAGTAATAAATCTCTGAATTATATGCTGCTTGTTTCAAATTAATTCTTGATTGTTTCAATCCCGTGAATATTTTTGAAGGCAATGGAAGCATTATTACATGCAACAGAAACAAAGGATAGACTTACGGAACTTCTGTAACATGCCTAGCAAACACCGGCCCATTCTCATATGATCGATTCTTACCTTTTTCCAATTGGTGGAATCATTTCGCTTCGTTCATAATTTGATAAAGCTTTAAAAGCAAATTTGGTTGCTTCATTCAGCGTACCGGAAAACAATTTTAGTTGCTTCATTCATAATTTTACAAAGCTTCATGTCTTACCAATTAAAGCTTCGGTACCAAAAAACAAAACACATGCTTCCTCACGTGCCATTCCTTGCTTCAGCAGTAGAGGAACATGAATAGATTACAGATTTTATGTTGCTTCCGACTATGTATATATTGCTTCCAAACTCAACGCTTGGTGCTTCAATTTTGGATCAACTGGATGGTCAGGTGCTAATCGAGCAGCCGGTGTACACAGGGAGACATCAGTTTTTGGGAGAAGGAGAAGGTGGAGTCGAAGGCTCGGAGCACAAAAACAGCAGAGGTGCGGATAGGGAGCGCAGTAGGAAGGCATGTGGCATGATTGTCTGAGATGGAGGCGCCTTCGGCAACCAAATAGATGCTGCCTTGAGTGCACTGGTTGTGCGGCATGGCAGAGATCTCCAAATCTCCAATGGCACTAAGGCTGGTGGCATCGATGGGGATACAAGCTAGTCCAGGAAGCATCATTTTCTGGAGGCCGTGATTACGGACGGAAGCAAGAGACACCGAAGGTAGGCAACGTGCTTGCTGCCATGGCCTTAGATCGGCTTCCGGAGGCAAGGTAGCGATGCGCTGCTCGTCGTGGGTCAGATCAGATCAACGGAGCCAGGCCAGGCAGCATCGAGGAGCTCTGCCAGAAGCTTTCGGGCGGCGTCGAGGAAGGGCCGGACACGGTTGCAACGGCGAGTGGCGGCGGCGAGCAGAGACAAGGAGGATCGAGGTAGTGATGGCGGCGATATTAGGGCTTGCTGGGGTGGGGTGAGAGGTGATGTGTTCGGGGTCATTATATAGCCTAACCTTTGCATCGTGGATCCATCCCTCTGGATGAACGTCTAGATGCTAGTCCGGCAATCAGTTTCCCACCGGACTAGGATAGATAGTATTTACCTTTTCTTTTCTCTATGGACAATTCTCGCAACTCAATTTGTGACCAAGGAAACCCTGAGTTTTGTTCAATGAACCTTCCAAGTTCAGTGCTTTATGACCTTCGGCATGAGTTTACTCGGTCAGGTTGGGTGAAGATGCAAGATACACACCTCCAGCTCAGTGAAACCACATGATGATGGCAAATCTAGTGAGATATTTAGGTGACACAAAACTTGAAATGCATCCACCCTTGTTTTCCTCATGAACCTAGCTTTGTACAGAGGAGAATTCCCTTGCTTGCAAAGAAGACTACCTTGCTAGATTATTTGATTCAGGTTGAAGAACTGGGGCTAGGGACAGAACTTGTGTGTGGCTTCGATATTATTTTGCATTCGAAAGGGACATGGCCACCGTTCTTTATACTCTCTCCGTTTCAGGGCTTAATGCGTCCTTGTTTTGCGTGTTTTTTCTTTGACCAAGAATTACTCTAAATACGTAAAGAGTTTTGGTATAAAACTAGTATCACTGGAAAGTATTTTTTCAATACGAATCCAACGATACTAATTATGTATAATATAATCAATATTTTGTTACTTAATTCTTTTGGTCAAACATTTTTTTAGAAAGTGTGTGCGTGTGCGCCTTAAGCCTTGAAACAGAGGTAGTATTATATTTGAAGCAAAGTTTGGACCTGTACATTTCAATGTCAAAGAGGGCAAGGTACACAGAGAATAGAACAGCTTAGCTGCAATTTTCATGGAAACAATGCTTTGCTTTCCTCCCAAATTTTCTATGGCCTCTTATCTCAATGAAGTCAAGACACGATTGTGAAAATTTAAATCAAATATACTTGGTACAAGGAAATCCTGAGTTCTGTTCAATGGCTGGGAGATGACTTTATGACCTTCTGCATGAGTTAAATGGTGAACCACTACAGCGAAGATGACCTCCAGGCTCCAGCTCGGTAGTAAACAAACAAAACAGCAGAGGAGCATAATAAGATGAGAAACGACTTGAATGTCAGACTGGCATTCGGAGGAACAAGGCACAAGGCAATGACAATCTAATCTATTCATCGTATGTTAACTGACAGGGAAGGGTAAATCAACAATTTAGGAGCCAACAGCAAAACAGCAGCACGCCATAAAAACAAGATAATCTATAACTCCAGCACGATCCTCAAAACCGAAAGAAACAGGTTCAATTTTCAGGGTGACCAACTTTGGCAAGGGGTGAATGACACAGAGCAAGTTCAGCTCAAAGTACAAGATAGCACTACTACAGGGACTACACTCTTCACTCATCATCCTCGTCGTCATCGACATCGGCAGCAGCAGAGGAGTTGAGGGCGTTCAGCCTTTGAACAAGACTGGCCTTCCTCTCATCATAGGTCAGCTTCTTGAGGTTGTACCTGAAAAAAAAGAGTCCGGTTAATACGCAAACACAACAGGGCAACAAAATCAATCAGTACTATAGTCAACAGCTATGCTATACGCATACCTCTTGTGAGTCTTAGGTTGTTCCTTGGTTGATTTGGCCATGCTAGGATCAGCACGGATGGCAGCATGAACCTTCTTGTAAATTTCTTCCATTTCATCAGCTGAAATACCCTTCTTGATGTACTCGCTGAAGTGGCTCTGGAACTTCTCAGGTTCCTCCTCAGAAAGCGACTGGAATTGTTGACAGAAGTCAAAAGAGAGAGTTGTAAAAATCCAAAATGAGTGTATTTCATAATCAGAATTCACAGAAACTGAGCATGTAGAGCATGCAACAAAGAAATGACATTACAGTTTCACCAGGAAATGAATTAACTCACCCTCATGTAGTCTGCAACATGGCCTCCATAGATGTACTTGCGGTGAATCTCAGCATCAAGCTTCTTCTCATCCTTCTTGAAACCAGCAAACCTCTTGTCACTGTGAGGAATGTCCAGGCCACCATCCAAAGCTCCCTGCAAAAGCAAGCCAGACAACATCAAGTTTACAAATGCTCCAAAGGGACAGAAGTAAAACTTTAAAAGGCAGACATTGCAGTTGTGTACCAAAATAAGAGATATGGTTTCACGCAAAGCCAAGATGAACATAAGTAAAGAGTTCTTTCAGTAGCATATAGGTGCTGCTCTACAAAGATAAGCATTTGTTCCAACAGAAATGATAAACCTTCAATATGCAAATAGCATAAAATAACATGGACTACCCACGACTTCAATTCTAAAAACTTTAGTGAGCATCTAATTATAAACGTTAGGAACTATCATAATTGTGCCTAAGAACAAAACGCTGTACAAAACTACCTTACAATTATGCAATGAAACAATAATCAGATTATGTACCTTAAGAGCACCAAAGACACGGTTTCCAGTCGTGGTCCTGAGAAGGCCAACATCCAATAGAGCACGGAAAGGACTCCTCTCACCAGCTGGCTCAACAGAGTAGTCCGCACCAGTGGCCTGAGCACAGAAAGAGCAATCGTTAGATGTGTTCAACAAGAGCAGCACCAAATAATGGTAGACACAAATAAATAAAACAATTGTTTATACCTCAACATTGCCCTCATATTCCGCATCCAAATCACGGTACTTGAGTAAGCGACGAGCCAAAAGAAGCCCAGTGCAGTATGCTACATGATGAATTTAGACAGTTAAATTAAATGCAACAGAATTCAAGGTAAAAACAGGCACATACGACTACTTAAGTATGACATATCCTACCTGCAGCATAGTTTGTGAGACCAACTGTCAGGCCATACCGGGGCAGCTCATGGGAATAGGCAGCAGCCATCACGATATCGCCGGCAATGGTAGCATACACGATTTGGGCAGTGACATCCTTGTTGGTCTGAAGTACAATTGTTAAGAGATACAATGTGTTTCTACTAATCAAATTAGAGTAACAATACACATATTAAAATGAATTAACATGTGCCTCTATTGATCCAGTGCACCAATGAGTAAAGGATACAAATCGCACAACAAATCGGTACTTGGGTGTGTTGTACTTGTTCTTGTCTTGGTTGGTGAGCCTCAGCCTGGCCCTGTAATCAGTCTTACCCTCTGCAAACAAGTGTAAAAAGGAAGGCAGTCCATCAAAACAATGTCCTCTTATGACTGTAGTACCAATGTCAAGGGATCAATCAAACTTACGTCGCCTTCTTTTGAACTTGACTTGGAAACGCTTGGAGTAGGCCCTGGTCTTCTGGTTCTTGACAAACACCTGAAAAAAATAGAAAAAACAAATGAACAATGAGTGGATTTACAGTCTCAAGGAGTAAAACTACAAGCATACACGTACACAGGTAGTCAGACATTCTACAAAACACGATAAGCGAGATTGGATCAAACTCGCTGTCAGAAAAACTGGTGTATTATAGTCACTGGGCGTAACTGAACTTGCAATCCCTAAAGAGATAGCTGAAACATAATGGAATTCCTCATCTAACGAGCACAACCAGAGCCTGATAGATAAGTTCGAAGATTCGTAATCAATGAACAAAACCACGCACTGCTCCTACCGGATACAGCTAACCAGAAGAAGAACTCCCATGATTAATCACTAGATGAAACATCGGACAATGCGATACTAGGAGATAGATGTGAATGGTAGAATGTACGGGAGAGACCGAGATGATCTTACCATTCTCGCTCGCTGCGGCGGCGGCGGCGGGGAGGTAGCGGCGGCGGCGGCTGCTCTGGCGTGCGAGAGGGAGGGGATGGTAGGGAAAGGATGGGATTTTATTCGGATGGGAGAAACCCTAGAGAGGGTTCAGGTGGACGGATGGAATGGAGATTTGGGGGTGGACGGTTCAGATTGCTGCAGGGTTTTTCCCTCGTTGCCATAACAAGCATAATGGGCTCCGAAATGGGATCATGGGCTTCGTTTTTGTTATGTTATGACCAACATTCTGAACACAATAACAGTTTCATCACTCTAAATGACACTTCGTCGCTCCATCACCTGAAGTAGCTCCTAAATGGGCCACGCCAAGATTGCGGCCCGTATGGAGGTAAGTTTCATGTCTTTTGCTTTTCTTTATAGTAAAAGGATACGGTTCCTCCGGGATCCTTCCGTTCGATCCCCCGGGTCCTCGCGTTGCCCCACGTGGGGTTCACCCGTTTTCTTCCCTAGAACGATATGAAGCCTAGGAAACGAGGACCCGCAGCCACTGCCAGCACCCGTCATCGCCAGATCCAGAAGAAGGGACGGAGAGGCACCAGAGGGTGGCCAGACCCCCCTGGGCGCGGCCAAGCCTGGCCCGCGCCTAGGGAGGGTGTGGGCCCTCTGGCCGCCTCCTCGGCCTCCCCCTTCGCCTATAATAAGCCCCTGAAGAGAAAACCCTAAATAATCCAAAAGAAATCCACGAAAACCTCTATAGCACCGTCGTCACCGAAAGGGAGATTCGGGGGACAGAAAATCTCTGTTTCGGCACCCTGCCGGGACGGGGAAGTGCCCCCGGAGCCATCTCCATCGATCTTCATCACCATCTCCATCACTGTTGTTGATTCCCATGATGAGGAGGGAGTAGTTCTTCCTCGAGGCTAAGGGCTCTACCGGTAGCTATGTGTTCATCTCTCTCTCTATGCATGATCTTGTGGTCATAAGCTTTGTAATCAAGTAGATCTACCTTGCTACTCAAGTGCTTTATTAGATCTCTGCTCTCCCCATGTGTGTGAAAGTGACAGCTTGCACGCCATGGTGGCACTTAGGCTTGAGTCTACATAAATACTCTTTGTGCTTTAATAGATCTATGTTTTTTCCCACGTGACAGCGTGCATACCGTGTGTGGCACTTTGGCTAGATTGAATATTTGTTATAAGTTATATTTGGAGTTGGATGTCTCTATGAAATTGTGGTGTTTGTTGGAACCATCCAGCACTCAAGGTGACAGTGTGGGGTTATCTAGATTAGGGAAGACGGACTTTGAGGAGTGATGTTATAGCCCTACCATGAATTAGAGTGTCCAACCGAAGAGTAGTTAAGAGTAGTATCATGAAGAGAGAATATTTATATGAGAGAGTGTTCACTAGTGAAAGTATGATCCCTAGGCTTTGTTTCTAAATATTAAAACACCGTTTGCTACTAGATCTGTTGCATGTTGCTTGCTTTCTTCTTGTTGTCTTTAGTCTTTACCTCGCCGTTAAGATATTTTCTGGCACCGTTACCACTTGTATTTCACTATCTCTTCACCGAACTAGTGCACCTATACACCTGACAAGTGTATTGGGTGTGTTGGGGACACAAGAGACTTCTTGTATCTTAATTGCAGGATTGCTTGAGAGGAAATACCTTTGACCACTTCCTCCCTGAGTTCGATAAACCTTGGGTGATCCACTTAAGGGAAACTTGCTGCTATTCTACAAACCTCTACACTTGGAGGCCCAACAATTGTCTACAAGAATAGCAGTGCGCAGACATCATTTATCTGTCCAGATCGGACGGCGGGGGACCCGTTTCCATCCCCCAGGGAACGCTTAGCAATGTCCTTTCTTATAAGCTTATAAAATTTGAAAATAGATGTTGATGTGTGTTTATATAAATTTTCATGCGTAGCTAAATAAATTTCCAGAGTTGGAAAAGTATTTCTACACATAATAAAAATGGGCACATGAGTACAATAAAATATTCATGTGAATCTATATAAACGTTCATATGTGTAAATAAATGTTCATGATCAAAAAAAGTTATTCATATATTGTTGTGGGTTTGGCATGGCAGATGCTACCCGCGGTAGCTTACGAGAGGTGGAAGGCGAGGGATGCATCGGCATTCACTGATTTTATCCAGATTCAGTCCCTCACGGTGGGGGTAAAGACCTACTCCTGATAGACTCGTGTTTCTCAAGTTGATTACAAGGGTGCCGGATGTGATGTGGCAACTAGAGGTAGAGTGTATGAAAATTTCTTAGAGATTATCCTTTTAGTCTTCCCTATGGAGGTTTATATAGACATCTCGGTTAGGGTTTACAAGATATGATCCAAATTGGTTAAGGAAACGAAATCGTCTACTGTGACAGTTGGACCATTGCTTGTACTCCAACTCAGACTCATTATGGGCGTTCTTTGAGTCGGTCTTCTGAGTCCACCGGTCAGTTGTACCTGGGCTTGTGTTGAACCACCTAGTGTCATATGACGATTCAACTTCATGGACCTACCCGGTTAGACATTCACTCGTCATTAGTCCTCGAGTGCGTCAGGGATTTACAAATCGCGCCTCCGAGTCGTCAAAATGCGAGTCAATGGGAGGAAAATCTTCAAAGGGCGACTCCAGCAAGGTGTCAACTAGAAATCATTGACAAACTCCTAAAAAGTATAAAAGATAAACAAAGAAAATGCATCATCGGGTGTCAGTTGTTATCCTTCGAGTGTTCGGTCTTAGTCGAGTTTCACTTGTACCGACTCAAGCCCGATGGGACGCCTCGTGATGTCGATTTCACTATGTTAAGGACGACCGGAGTCGCTCCGGCAGGCGCATACTTGTGGAAGTATGATAGAACACATGGATGGTTATATATCTTTTATTCTCACTATATGTTGCAATGTCTCATTTATTTTGAAGACTCGAGCTTCATCAACATGATGACTATATTCACTAAGTTGTTGTCTTGCTCAGGACGAGCAAGATTCTAAGCTTGAGAATGTTGGTGATTGCATTTTGTATCATGTTTTGCCTTGTGTTTTTGCATTAGTAGTCTTAAGATTTCCGTATTTTACCATGCCCACGCACACCTTTTACGCTTGGTTTACCAGGATCCTAGAATTAAAGAGGCCGGTGGACAAATCAATTAGAGACATCATTTTTAAGCATTGACCGGAAATTATAAATACTTTCGATACAAGTATCCACCAAACTAGGAGGAAAGCCGAGGAGGAAACAAAAAAAGGTTACTAAAGGTTTGACGAGCACTAGTACGCTTGGGGGTGACTATACCATGACGAACTTGTTGTTGATGACTGGTTGTGGTTATGAGGGGTGAGATGCTAGTTGTGGATCCAAAACTCGACGAGAACACTTTAGTATTATTGAAGTTTCATAATATTCACGTCGCTTGCTCTCTGTTGGGCGTCCTCTACTTGTTCACTCTCTTGTAATACTATTTTTCTATTATTTGCAGACACTTTCAATACACTCTTACTTGAAATCAAAGACAACTTGAAGACACTTTTTGGTAAATCCATAACAAGGGGCATAAAGAATATTACCAACAGCTCTTTGTTTTTCAATACTCTTATTTTTAAACTAGCTACACATAACATGTGCACTTGAAGACATCATACACCATCGAACAAAAAACGGGCAAAACCCTGCCAAAATCGAGCCACATTAAAAGTCAAACATCTTTGTTATATCAGCAAAGAATGCTCTACCGTGCTTCTAGCGGTTCCAACCATGCATGCTGAGTTCTTCCCAGATTAGGATAGGTACATTCATATGCCACATTAAAATCATTTTGTGTTGGTCCAAAAAGAATTCTCATTGTGGTGCACCATCAATATACCTACAGAAGTTTCCTTACCCTCTTGCGATCACAACGGCTATGACGAGCCCATGGATTCGTGGACAAAGATTTCCCAACTATCATCATTGATTCCAGACGAGTTCTAGTAGGGGAACGACGACAACGGCTTCGCTCTCATGACGGTAGCGGTTGTTCGGTGGCCCAAGGACCGCTATATAATTTTGATTATGTTTGAGGTGTTCTATAGTTTTGGTAACCTTTATAATAGATCCAGATCTTTTCGCAAAAAAATTAATAAAGAAACGAAGATTACGTTGTGGCTGAAATGGATAGGCTTGCGTCAATGCTTTGTATATGCCCTCGGTGCGTGCACAACACATGGTGCCCATAATTTTCTATCGGTTCTACCGGCTATCCAGCTGCCCATGCGATTGACACATATGTTTTCTTTCTGATGACACTTTGAATTTTCAGTTACTATTACTAGCCAACCCACATGATCTATCACCGCGGAACAAACTACGGTTATTGATCGATCAAATTAGTCCGGCGACAACGACAGCTAGGGTAGCAGATGGATCAAATTTAGTCAATGTACAAATGATGCGTTCTGTATCAAGAAGATGAGCTGCTGCACACTAATCATTTTGGAGCTGGTAGCGGGGTTTGAGTATTGTCCGCTCCATTCTGATCCGGCAGGTCACATCCAACGATTCTCGGTGTCATCCCCTTTGTCATGAAGATCGAGTGCGCCTCTCATTCAGGAGAGTGTTTCGTGACACCTTGGGGGGTGCA
Source organism: Avena longiglumis (assembly GCA_030063025.1). Taxonomy (NCBI): domain Eukaryota; kingdom Viridiplantae; phylum Streptophyta; class Magnoliopsida; order Poales; family Poaceae; genus Avena; species Avena longiglumis. Next base: position 417,182,009 of record CP125979.1, on the reverse strand, counting down.
TGATGCGACCACATTCTCACCTGATTATGGAAGGAACCGAGTTAATTCGTGAGCACCATGCATGCATTATTTATGCAGTTGCGAAAATTAGAAAACAGGCCTTTTGTTCAGGCATTAGTCCTGACTGTCCGCACCGGACGGCCCGAGCCATCCCAAACCATAGGTTCAGGCCAGTTAGACTTATTAGTTCCGGTTTGAGACACAAACCGGAAATAAAGGGTCCGGGGTCTGCCGCTCACCGCGGGTACACCCTTTAGTCCCGGTTTGTATCTCCTTTAGTCCCGGTTTGTATCTCAAATCGGGACTAGTGGTCTGGCCTATATATATCTACAGCCCTTTCCCCCTCTCAACTATTTTTTTTCTAGTGGGAGAGGTGGTATTGTTGTGCTGTTTTTTTCTTATTCATATGCACTAGAGGTGTTCGGTGAAATGTCCGTTAGAGCGATGGGAGTTTAGGTCACATAAAACAGACATGATATGAGATGCCTGAGCCACACTTAGGTTTTCTCATCTTTGTTTCCAAGTGTAATAAAAAGGTTAGCAACTATTTTCTCGCTTAGACCGTGCGGTACTAATTTTAGCATAGTGATTACGTTTGACAAATATTTGTATGATACAGATGAGCCATCCATGGATATACGGTGACCGACGCTCTGCCGTTTTCAGAGAAGGCGTGCGTTCTTTTTGAGTTGTGGACGAGGAGAACAAGCGGTGGGATGGTTTTATGTGTTGACTCTAGGAATGAGAAGGCTCACACTTCCACAAGAGTCATTCAGAGCCACCTGCTTTGGTCTGGTTTTATGTCCGGCTATAATGTTTGGACCAAATATGGAGAAAGAGGGGTTGTGATGGAAAACGACGATGAAGAAGAGAACGATGATGACAACTACCGATCTATGTTCTCTGAATACGCTAATACCGCAATAGAAGACAATGAAGAAGAAGAACGGGAACCAGACCGGCCCGCTGATGATCTCGGTCGGGTCATTTCTGATGCAAATCTAGACTGCGACACAGAAAATGAGAGGTTGCAGTTTGAGCAGATGTTAGAGGACCCAACAAATTGTTGTACCCAACTTGTGAAGATGGCCAGAAGAAGCTGGATAGCACACTGTAATTGCTAAAGTGGAAGGCAGAGACCGATGTGACTGACTCGAGATTTGAGAAGTTGCTGGTACTCATGAAGAAGTTGCTTCCAAGAAATAATGAATTGCCCGCCAGTATATACGAAGCAAAGAAGCTTGTCTGCCCTCTAGGATTAGATGCGCAGAAGATACATGCGTGTCCTAATGACTGCATCCTCTACCGCGGTGAGAAGTACAAGAATTTGGATAAATGTCCGGTATGCACTGCATTGCGGTATAAGATCAGAAAAGATAACCCTGGTGATGTTGATGGCGAGCCACCCAGGAAGAGGGTTCCTGCCAAGGTGATGTGGTATGCTCCTATAATACCACGATTGAAATGTTAAAGAGCATGCCAAGTTGTTCGATGGCACATGGAAGAACGTAAGAAAGACGGGATGTTGAGGCACCCCGCTGATGGTTGACAGTGGAGAAAAATCGAGAGAGACTTCCCGGAATTTGCTGGTGACTCAAGAAACTTATGGTTTGGTCTAAGTACAGATGACATGAATCCTTTTAGGGAGTAGAGATGCAGTCACAACACCTGGCCCGTGACTCTATGTATCTACAACCTTCCTCCTTGGTTATGCATGACGCGGAAGTTCATTATGATACAAGTGTTCATCCAAGACCCGAAGCACCCCGGCAACGACATTGATGTGTACCTAAGGCCATTAGTTGATGAAATTTTACAGTTGTGAGACGAACCAGGTTTACGTGTGTGGGATGCGCACAAACATGAGCCATTCGACCTATGAGCATTGTTGTTCGTAATAATTAATGATTGGTCTGCTCTTAGTAACATCTCAGGACAGACGAACAAGGGATATAATGCATGCACACTGTTTAGATGAGATTGAAAGTATATATTTGGATAAATCTAGAAAGAATGTGTACCCGTACAATCATCGTTTTCTTCCGCCCAGACATCCCTTAAGGAAAAAAAGGCAAGCATTTCAAGGGCGAGGCAGATCACCGGAAGAAGCCTGCCGCTCGTACTGGTGCTGATATATTTGGTATGGTCAAGGATTTAAATGTAATATTTGGAAAGGGTCCCGGAGGACAACCTGTTCCGAAAGACGCCGAGGGACGCGCACCCATGTGGAAGAAGAAATCTATATTTTGGGAGCTACCCTATTGGGAAATCCATGAGGTCCGTCCTTCAATCGACGTGATGCACCTGACGAAGAATCTTTGAGTGAATATTCTAGGCTTTGGGCTTGTATGGGAAGTTAAAAGATACACCGGAAGTACGGGAGGACCAGCATGAGACAGCAAGCATCCAGGGCAGTTTCAAGGGCCTGTCAGCTACGCTCTTACCAAGGAAGAGAAGGAAATCTTTTTTAAAGTCCTTTTCAGTATCAAGGTCCTGTCTGGCTTCTCGTCTAACATAAAAGGAATAGTAAATATGAAAGAGAAAATTCCAAAACCTAACGTCCCATGACTTGCACGTTCTTATGACGCAATTGCTTCCGGTTGCATTGAGGGGGATTCTATCGAAAAATGTTCGACTGGCTATTGTGAAGGTATGTGCATTCCTCAATGCAATTTCTCATAAGGTAATCGATCTAGAAAGTCTATCAGGGTTACATATTGATGTGGTCTAATGTCTGGTCAGCTTCGAGTTGTTGTACCCTCCATCTTTCTTCAATATTATGACACACCTCCTAGTTCACCTAGTCGAAGAGATTAGAATTCTCGGTCCTGTGTTTCTACACAATATGTTCCCCTTCGAAAGGTTTATGGGAGTCTTAAAGAAATATGTTCATAACCGTGCTAGGCTAGAAGGAAGTATCTCCAAGGGCTATGGAACAGAGGAGGTGTAACTACCTCGGTGAATTACGCTCCTAGTTACCAGCCTGGATGAGCGGAAATGGTTGAAATAGTACGGTGGGGCCCAAATGCCACTCACAGGTAGACCTTTCGTCCGTCCCAACCATTTCCAAACATCGGGATAAGAACGGGCGGCGTAATCGGCAAGCGAAGGGATCAACTACATACACAAATGAGTATATATGCAAGCCACCATACAACAGTACATCAGAGCCATTCCATCTAAAAGAAGGGAAATATAGCAACGCCATACGACAAGATCCAAATGTCCTAGATAGATATAATAGTTTAGGATATCTCCTCATACATCAAACATCAGAGTATCAGGCGGAAGCGGAAAACAAGATCCGAGTACGGATAAGAAGCAAATCGGCATAAGATGCCCCATAAATAAACACATCCCGCCCACAGATCTCACGGATCCCCGTTCCCGGAATCTCTACACCGAATGATCGTTGCCCACATCGTCCGGTCTCCTCCACCCAAGATCCATCTCGTGAGTATACATTCATCTGAATCAAATAATTTATCGTGTGAGACCCTAGGGGTACTCAGCAAGTCTTTATGCCTCTAAAGGGGACACAACCTGGGGTGACGCAATTGCAGCAAAAGATAAACCCTAACAATTCTATAGATACTCGCTAACCATCCGCCTAACCAAAGATAGACGGAAGTCTGTGAATTAATGACAACAGTTATAACAGTAATATCCACAGATCCATCCTCCTCCTCGCTTACCAACGAGGAAGCGGACGAACAACCCCCTATCCGTTGGCAGTTTTATTATCCATTCCATGAGTATTGCACTAATTACTAGTCAATTACTTAGTCAATTAAAAGCGGTACTTTAGTTATGCTTGTCTATGATCGAGAAACTGTGCTCCAAGTCGTCCATAACCGCGGACACGGCTTTTAGAAAGTTTTACCCTGCAGGGGTGCACAAATAGCAACACACACTCGATCAACCTCGGAAAAACCAAATCAAAACCCAACGAGGCTTTCACGACAAAGCAATCACAGGATTCAGAAATATTTCAGGGGGCCACCCCATTAAGCTACCATAGCGAAGTTAGCCGACTCAAACGGACTCAAGGTTTGGGTGGACGGTCAGAACGACTAGGAACCCGAAAGTGTGACTGGCTTGTCGATACCACAAATCGTGTCCCGATCCTAAGCGACAGTACAAGACATCGCACAATTTAAATAAAGCAGTAAAGCATGGCATAAGTACAGGATAGTAAATAAAACCTCAAACTAGTTTGTGGCCCCAAGAAATAAGAAAGAATCAAGCTCTGGCTCAGGGGGGTCCCATAAGCCTCCCGGATGTGGATAGCGCGAATATTCAAGGAACAGGAATCAAGTACTCGGGGTCCTACGGGACACAAGTGAGCTTGAAAAACCAAATAGCAGATATTGCTCACCGGTGCCACTTTCATTAGTTATCCCATACTACTCAGGTTAAGTTGTTTAGGTACCTCGTTATCCATCAGACACTCACATACCCTACACATGCTGTTCTACGACTCGCATGGCTCAAACAACTCCTGTAGTAATGGCTCATGGGACGGAGGAACAAGCTTCGGTGGGGTTTAAAAGTAAAGGCTATGCAATACTTGGGATTCAGTTTAATGCAATCGTGACTCAATGATGCAAGAGTAAGATAGAGGCAATAGGTACTATATGTATGCAAGCATGTGGTAGTGCTTGCCTGGCAGCTCAGTTGAAGCGAGAGAAGGATCGGGATAGTGCTCCTGGGTCTCTTGGTATATCCCCTGCTCAGCGTCTATTCGAAGAAGAACCAACAAACAAGGTCCAACATAAATAAAGTGCACAAGCATAGGAATAAAATGCGACAAGTGTAACACCCTCAGAATCGGCCCTATGCAAGTTTTAGCAAAACTCGCCAAACCCGCATAGAAACGATTCGAAGGTGCCCACCAGGCACTTTCGTGCGGGTGGAAAGCAAAGTAATAACATTACACAACAGTCCTCGATGGGACCCACAGAACAGATATATACAACCGCGACTCAAAGAGTCAAGAATACAAATATACGGTACAAAGATACAAATCACCTTGAAAACGATGGAGCGTCCGACTACGGACAAGATGCAAATGGGGCTAAGAGCCCTGAAGAATAACCAATGGCGTCCATAACCCTGCCTAGGCCAAGCCGGAAGGGTAACCCTGCTAACGACGTCGATCTCAAAACTTGCTTAAACAAAAGGGGTGCCGACAAAGGGCAAAGGAAAAAGAAGGAGCGTCGATCGAGGCCAAGACAGCGAGGCTAGAATTGCGGTCCTCGCCTACATAGGTATGGTGGATCAAGCGGCGGCAAGATGCACTAACAACCTATAGAGACTCGATACAACTGGCGGATATCAGAGAGGGATAAGAATGACCTAACCGGACCCAACCTGAAGCTATCACCAAACAAACCCATCCTGGTATTTCCCCCTCGAGACCAAACGAGGAAGTCAACCGAGGAACTCACACGGTTGGCAGTTTTACTTATTCGGTTATAGTTGCGGCACTTTACTAGTCAGGTTTAGATAATCATCCTGATAAAATAAGCAGTGGGCACTTTTAGTCGACCATTCCGTGGCAGTTGCAGCACTTACTAGTCAGATACTTTTAGCATGAGACAACCCCAAAACCCAGCAGTTGTTGGTACTTTTACTTAGCCATTCCGTTGTAGTGAAGCTGATTACTAATCATATCGGAAACAAGTCAATTTAAAACAATAAACTTTAGTTATAGTTGTCTATGATCAAGCACTGTGCTCCAAGTCGTCCATAACCGCGGACACGGCTTCTCGAAAAGATTTAACCTGCAGGGTGCACCAAAGTATCCACAGCACTTGACCCTTTTGCCGATCGGTTAACATACACCCATCGGTATGTCGGCGGGGCCTAAGTCACGACGTTCCCGTAACCAAAGCAAATGCGGGGCCACCCACTAAGTACACCATAGCAAGTCGCCGGTCTCCGAGAGACGGACTTAGGGTTTGCGACAATGGTCTGTAACGACAGATCCCCAATCGGGACTGCCGATACCGAAAACATTCCGCTTCCTAAGCGACAGCGTGCTCCTCACACAATCGTAAATACATAAGTAGCATGGCATAAGTACAGGATAGTAAAAACACCTCAAACTAGTTGTGGCCCCCAGTACAATACTTTGAAATCAGGTAATAATCAATGGGGGGCCCATATCTCCCCACCTGTGGTTAGCGCGCTCGATCTCGGAACAGGTGTCAAGAACTCGGGTCCTACGGGACACAAGTGGGCGTTCGGAAACCAAAACTTACCTATCACCCACCGATGCCTCTGCTTAATTCAATTTTAGTTGTTAAACAGTAATGAAAGTGAAACAATAAGTAAAGCCATGATCATCTCCAACGTCAACATGCGGCCATCCTCCAACAATTGTGGTACTTGACGACAAGCAAAACACTTGAGCAAGCGACTACGACACGCGGGTCCAGCTATCTACCAAACACAGGTAATAGGATGTGTCCAAGGCTATATAGGGCTGCAAGGGATATCACGGGTACGAAACTAGAGCATCGCAACACAGATAGCAAAGATCAACAGGAGGGAATAAATACTAGAAAAGTAAGATAGGTAGAAAGGGGGAGATGCTCGCCTGAAAACATGCCGAAGGTTCAACCGAAGATCGGGGCGAAGCTCACATCAACTCAACGGCCTTATCCCCGAAGAAGCAAAACACTAGAAGAAACACCGGATGCAATATTTAATACAACGGCAGAAGCTCGGCATGATGCATGCATGATGGATGACATGGCAAAGGTGCGATGCAATTAGGTCATATTAAGTGGAACCGGGGTCCCGACAATTAGTTAGATGGTTCTAGTTGTTTAGCTACCCCGCAATTTAAATGTTGTATTAACATGGCACGATGAGTTTCCGGTTCGCTACACAAGTTTAAATGAGGCCAATATAAGGCTAGATTTGCCCGCATATGGGCCCCATATTTAATTATTAGGTGAATCGGCATAAGGCCCCCAAACCACATGATATGCATGCGAGTAAGGCAATTCAATCTGCAACAAGTTATTATTATATTATAAAATAGGGCTCGGAAAGGGGTCACACATCAGAGGGGGCTCGACGATCTTGGGTTCCGGGGTTCGGGGTCGGTCTCAGGGTTCAGGGTTCGGCGAGGTCGTTCTCGGACTCAGGGGTAGGTCTTGGCGCATCCGGGGTCTTCGGGTCACGTTGTCGGTCATGGCGTTCGGGACGAAGCACTTGTCGCATCGGGGGTTCTCGGCGGACTCGGTGTCCGGGGTGAAACACTTGGCGTTCCTTGTCTTGTCGAAGGCCTTGTTGTTCCACGGCGTAGATCTTGGGGGTCCACCGAGGTTTGCGAGTCCTCGACGACAACAGTCTCGTGGGCGAGCTTGGTCAGACGTCGACACATGGTACAGGGCTTCTCGGAAAAAAATCTTGGCGTTCCATGACGAAGATCATGTCGTCCGTGATGGGGTTCTCCGGGTTCGGGCTTGCCACGTTGGCGAACTTGGCGGAACACTTCGAGTGGCGAGGATCTTGCGGCTCCGACTTGGGTTGACCTTGTCGACGGGACGATCTTGGACGTTGGCGCCGATGGTTCCTCGAGTTCATGCGGGGCGTTGGTCGGAGGTCTCATAACTTGCGGCGTGTCTGCCGGTTCAAGCGGCGAGAAGATGGGGCGGCTTGGGCGCCTTCTTTCGGCTCGGAGGGAGAAGGTCGGACTGCCCGGTCATCGACGGCGGGGCAGCGGGTCGAGGCGGGTTCGGCCGGAGCGGCGCAACTCGAGGAGCGGCCGGCAAGGCCGCAGCGGCCAGGAGCTTCGCCGGAGGAGCCAGGCGGCGGACGGGCCTGCCAGGCGGGTTGCTGCAACCGGGAGCCTTGGACGCGCGAGGCCGCGAGAGGAGGATCGACAGGGCAGAGACCGAGGCCGGAGGCGGGGCCGGGCAGGGTGGAGCCAGGCGGGCGAGGTGGATCTGGCAGCGACTTGTGAGGCGCTGATCCCGTGACATCCCAGCCAGCCTTGTGAGGCCAGGAACAAAGCAGGCCTGGGCCGGCGGAGGCGGAGGCGGAGGCCGGGGAGGCGGGAGAAGGTGGCCGGAGGGTGGCGAGGCGGGAGGAGGGCTGGGGAGAAGATGAACAGTAGGCGGGGTGGCGTGTCGCGTCGGTGGTGGTGGGGCCCAGCAGAAGTGGTGGCATGAGGCGTGTCGTGCGTGCGTGTGGGGGTCAGCGGTTGGTGGGGAGTGCGGTGGTGGCGGGACTGGCGGCGTGGCCCGGCGAGGCAGCAGTCGAGGCGGTGTCGTCGTCAGCGTGCGTGTGGGTGCTGAGAGGTGGGGAGAGAGAGGAGAGAGAGCTAGGTGGCTTAGCTTAGGTGGCAGGGTGTGATTGGTTAGGGGAGGGGAGAGGGTGAGGTGGCAGGATCTGAGTGGTTGGGGTGATGTGGAGGCTGGGTTGGGGTAGACTAGTTGGTGAACTTAGTATTTAGAAGGGCAGTTGTAGGTGGACCGTTTAGAAAAATGGGGGTGGTCGTTCGGGTCGATTCGGCCCGTTCGACTGCCCCCGCTAAAAACAATATAATTTTTATTTGTTTAATTGGACCGTTTGCAAACCGCTCGCGGCCAAAACAAAATAATCCGGCGACCCGGTTTTGCGTTTGGAATTAAGATGGGGCGTTTTAGAAAACAAAACGGGCTTGCGAAAAATAGTTTTAGGCAACAACACATGATGATGACGATGCAATGCACAAATTCGACGCGATTTTCTAGTAGTGTTTTTGCGGGATGCCACAACAAGCAAACAATCATGCCATGATGAATGATGCACGATTTGCATGGCAATAAAGTAGCATGGCATGGGTGAGATGTGGAATACAAGATTAAAGCCTTTTATTGAGTTTTGGTCACATTTTAACCTTATATTAGTTGCTGTATACTTTATATTTATATGATGCATGCTGCAATTCAGAACATGGAATGCATAAACGGAAAAGTCTCGTCGAGCTGATCGATTTAGACATATCATTTGTCAAATTCGGAGTTATAAAACAAAAGTTATTAATTAGTTAAGGCAAAAGGGCATTTTATTGTAATTTTAATCAACTTGGAAATTTAAAGTGTTTAAAATATATTTTGGATAGCATATTTGAATTCCTCACATTTTTCTGATTTGAAAACATATATTATTTGTATTATTTGGAATTATGAATTTAAATTTATTTTAAAGTCAAAATTATTAAATAGGGTCAAAGTCAAAGGTTGACTATTTAAATTAATTCTGAAAAATATTTGATTAAAGATTTGAATTAACATTCAAAAATAAAACATATTTCATATAAATTTTGAATTCAAATTCCAAACCATTTGAAAGTTATGAATTAGTTTATATTTAAACAGAATATAAACAAATTTGAATTTGAATTCAGAAAAGATTCTCTAGACTTTTGTCACTCGCGGGATTTCTACCCAAGGAGGATGACAGGTGGGCCGCAGTGCTGACTGGGCACAGGACAGGTGGGTTGAGGACCGCGGGTTGGAAAAGAAAAAACCACATGGGCCTTTTTATAAAAAGACCAGATGGTTCTCTGACGAAACTGCAGTTTGGATCGGACAGACTTGCTAGCTGACTCGATTTAGCATTGAAGATGACGAGCGATGCATTGGGAATTCGGGAAAACCGTAAAACCAAAAAATGTAGAGGATAGATATAGCTACAACTCTGAAGAAGGAAGTATCTCCAACGGAAGCTTGTATGCGTCGGTATAAAATGATGAACAGAGGATGATCCAAGCAGACACCGCAACTGCAAGGCCGGCTTTTGGTCTGATTGTCGAACGAGGATGGCGAGCAAACTAAGGCGTACCTCTCAACGTCGTAACAAGCAAAGTTGTAGAGAAGACCAAGGGCTTCAATTCCTGTCAAGGAACTCCGCCGAAACTAGACCTCAAAGCTAAAAAAACACGTAGACGAGAGAGAGTTCCGCCAATTTTGACTGACAGGGAAAAATCAGAAAAGGGTCTGAGATCGAGCTATCTTCTCCGGATGATTCCGAAAGATTGAGAGGTAAATCTGGAGTGATTCTTCTTGGAATGGAAATAGGGGACATTGGAGAAGAGGTTAGAGGCGAGGACACTCATCGAGAAGGGCTGAGACAGCGGAAAAGGACGCGGGAACAGAGGACGTTGAGACGCTGCAGTGTTGCCGCCGCCGAAGCCTGCGACGTCTTGCGTCGTCTTGCGCCAGCGCGGCCTTGCGAGGGGCGAGGCCAGCGAGGTGAGGCGAGGGGAAAGAGGGGGGCTCACCACAGGGGGCGGAGACGGTGAAGACATGCGCTGGCGAGATGACGGTGAGTACGGCCGACGCAAACGGGTTCGAGGAAGCGAGCGATGTGGCCCGGTGTCTGCGCTCACAGAGATCCTGAGCCAGAAGAAGGCGGGGCTTGATCAACGCGAGCTAGAGCTCGCCCAGCACATGGCGGCGGCGGGGTGTGAGGAAGGATGGGCAGAAAAGATAGGGTTTCAGGGAGAAGCTTTGGGCAAGGATAAGAAGGAAGAAGGGGCTCACGTCTTGCGTCTGCCGACTTGCAGACGACGAGCGGACGGCTACTGCCGCCGCTTCCTTCCGTCGAGCGAAGGAGAGAGGCGAAACGGCGACAGACGGAGGGGAAGAGGAACAGAGCGAGGCGAAGGCACGGGCAGTGGAAAAGGCTGGGAAGTGGGCCGAGATGGGCCGCTGTGGGAAGGCTACGTCGGTGGGCTGCTGCTGCATCGCATCTTGGGCTGCAGGTAAGGTTTTTCCTCTCTTTAACTCTTTTTATTTTAACAAAAACTGTTTTGATTTGTTTTGTTTTGTTGCAGGTTTAAACAAACCTAAGAAATGCCTCCTTTTGGAATCTTTTTGCAAAATTTTGATATAGAACAGAGATAGCTATGGAGTGAGGGGAGGGCTTGGATCTAGGCTAAGATGAGGTGAAAAAGTAATCAAGGAAAAGAGAAGGAAAAGAATTAAGGGAAGAGGCCTCATTTGCATAAGGAAAGGAAAGGAACAAATGGTGTAGATGAGATTATGGAGATGGTGGAGAGATATGTAGATGATCCCACAAGAATGGATCACTAAACCCAGGAAAAACAAATGGTTAAAGGTGAGGAATACTCTTGCATGGCCCATGCAAAAATGATAATTGTCATGATTAAATTCTTGTGAAAACAATATTATTAACATGGCATTATTCTTATGCATTTCCAAAATTGGAATAAGGCCAAGCAAAAGGATTTGTAGAATTGGACCCACCCTATCTCCCATGAGCTAGATTAAATACCAAAAGAAAATAATTACAAGCTCATGGATAATGGGATGGTGGAATTGTAATGTGGTGAAAGAAAGGGTAGTGGGGTGGAATAAAAGATATGCCCCCAACTCAACTTGGGCATTTAAACAATATATCAATAACCAAATACAATATCAAGAGGCAAATACAATTAATGATGCATATGAGAGGAGATCCACAAGGAAAAGGGTTTTATATGATGCTCAAATGCAAGGTGGCATTGTGGCATCCCGCAAAAACCACTACTAGAAAATCGCGTTGAATTTGTGCATTGCATCGTCATCATCATGCATTGTTTGCCAAACTTTTTCGCAAAGCCCGCTTTTGTTTTCTAAAACGCCCCGACAACTATTCAAACGCCAAACCCCGGTTGTTCCGGATATTTTGTTTGTCTAAAATTAGTTACAAAAGATAATTAAGAATAAATAAAATTATTAATTATTTTGGCCGGAGCAGTCGAACGGGCCAACCGACCCGAACGACCGCCCCAGATTCTAAATCGGTCCATCTGAACACCCCAGATTAAAACCTACATCTACCTAATATTCTACCCACACCCAACCCTCCACCTCACCCTGGCCACTCCCCTTGCGCCACATAAGCCCAACCCAACTCCCCCACCAACCATCCGCTGACACTTGTCCCAACCCCTCCCTCTCTCTCTCCCTCTAAACCCAACCCCACACCAAACACACTCAGACCACACACGCTGCCCCACACACACCACCCCCCACACCGAATCCCCACCACACAACGCGCCACGCCTGCACAGGAACCTCCGTGGGTCCCACCCCACCTGGCCCACCTCGGTCCCACTCCTTCTCTCCTTCCCCATCGTCTTCCCCATCCCCCTGCAACCCCTTGGCCCCTGCGCCTCCGCTCTGACCTCTCTGCTTCCTCTCCGGCGACGGCCGCCTCTCTCCCCACCTGGCCCACGCTCCTCTCCTCCTCCCGCTCCGGCCCGCTCCTGGCCACCTCCTTCCCCGCCTCCAGCGCCGCCGGCCCGTGTGCCTCGCCTGCTCCCCGACCCAGGCTCCTCCGCGCCGGAGCCACGCCTCAGATCCAGCTCGGCCGCGCCGAAGCCGCCTCCCTCCTCGGCCGCTCCACCCTCCCTTCTCCCAGGCGCCCTCATCTCCGGCGCCTGCGCCAAGCCCGCCTGCCTTGGCCGTCGCCATGGCGTCGGCCCGCGTGACCCTCCTCGATGCCTCTGTCAAGCGTCCACCGCCGAGCGGGCAGCCACGTCACCGTGGCAGACTCGACGCCTCAACGCCTGCCCTGCCTCTCCGCCGGGCCCTGCTCCGACCACCCCCCTGCCCCGCCTCCACCTCAAGCTCCACCTCCGCCTCCCTCATGCCGGGCTGGGAGCATCGCCCGCCTCCCAATGCTCCCCTCCGTCCCTGCAGGTGTCTCGCCTCGCTTCTCCGGCAGGCCCGCCTCCGCCCAAGGCCGTCCTCCTCTCTGGCCCGTGTGGTGCCGCTGTCTCCTGCTGAGGCCGCCGCTGGGCCCGTGTTGTCTGCAGCTCGAGCTCGAAGGCGTCGGCCTCGGCTCCACCTCGTCTCTAAGCCCCTCCTACAAGCCCCTTGAAGCTTGCAAGATCGACATCAAGACCGCCCCGGGCGTGGAACGTCGAACCCGAAGGTTGAACACTCGGACGTCAATGTCGCTGAATCGGGTGCCAAGCTCGTCCCATCGACGGATCGACAACCGAACGCCAAGTACCACCCTCGACACGCCAAGATCCACCCAAGGACGCCGACGAAGTTGCACAAGGCCCTTGGACTCGACACCTCGGCGATCTTCTACACGAGCATTGTCCGATGGTGGAACCCCAAGACCGAACCCGAGCTGTAATCAAGGCCGAGTGCGACAAGTACTCCGTCATGTACCCGATTGAAGCAAACCCGGAGGATCCGATGCCCCGACGCCGAACCAAGTACTCCCTCGTGAACGCCAAGGTCTACCTCACGGACACCGAGAGCTTCCCCTGAACGCCACGACCGTCGACATGATCGAGACCCCGATGCGACAAGATCTACCCCAGAAAAACCCGAGAACGCTTCCCCCGAGAACGTGTCGTCGAACCCTGGACCCCGAGACCGACCCCGAACCCCGGAACCCCAAGTACGTCGAGACCCCTCAATGTGTGAACCCCTTCTCCTCGAACCTTATCTTATAACATAATAACAACTTGTTGCATATTGAATTGTCATTCATCCCGCATGCACATCTGTGGTTTGGGGGCCTTATGCCGATTCACCTAATAATTAAATATGGGGCCCATATGCGGGCAAATCTAGTCTCATATTGGCCTCATTTAAACTTGTGTAGCGAACCGGAAACTCATCTTGTCATGTTAATACAACATTTAAATTGCGGGGGTTCTAAACAACTGAACCGCCTAAATAATTGTCGGAACCCCGGTTCCACTTAATTTGACCTAATTGCATCGGACCTTGCCATGCCATACATCATACATGCATCATGCCGATCTTCTGCCGTGTATTAAATATTGCATCCGGTGTTTCTTCTAGTGTTTTGCTTCTTCGGATAAGGCCGTTGAGTTGATGTGAGCTTACCGATCTTGGATGATCTTTTCGGCAATGTTTTCGCAGCATCTCCCTTTCTACCTATCTTACTTTTATAGTATTTACTTCCCTCCTGTTGATCTATTGCTATACGTGTTGCGATGCTTTAGTTTCCGTCGTGATATTCCTGCAGCCCTATATTGCCTTGGACACATCCTATTACTGTTGTTTGGTAGATAGTTGGACTTAGCGCGTCGTAGTTGCTTGCTCAAGTCTGATGTGTGTCGTCATATGCCGATTCTTGATGTATTGCCGCATGTTGTTGGAGATGATTCTAGTTTTACTTATCGTCACTTTAATTTCTGTTTAACAACTAAAATTGAATAAGCGAGAGGCATCGGTGGGTGATAGATAATATTTGGTTTCGACGCCACTTGTGTCCCGTAAGACCCCGAGTACTTGATACATGTTCCTTGATTTATCGCGCTATCCACATCCGGGAGGTATATGGGACCCCCCTGAGCCAGAGCTTGATTCAGTCTTATTTCTTGGGGCCACGAACTAGTTTGGGGCTTTATTACTATCCTGTACTTATGCCATGTTTTCTTGCTTTATTTACTATTGTGCAGTCTTGCATAATCGCATTTAGGACTTGTGACCCGTTACGTGGTATCGACGTCCCGTTTGGGGACTGTGTCGTTCCATGCCCCACAAACTTTGGGGTCCGTCTGAGCTAGCTTACTGCTATGGTATACTCAAGGTGGCCCCGAAATATTTCTGAATCCTGTGATTGTTCATTGAAAGCCTCGTTGGGTTTTGATTTGGTTTTTCCGAGGTTGATCGAGTGTGTTGCTATTGGTGCACCCCGGCCGGGTAAAACTTTCTGAAAGCCGTGTCCGCGGATATGGACGACTTGGAGCACAGTTTCTTGATCATAGACAAGCATAACTAAAGTTTATTGTTATAAATTTGACTTATAATGACTAGTAATCAGCTTCACCATAACGGAATGGCTAATTAATACTGCCCACCATTGCTTGTTTGGTTGTCGCTTGCGACAAATGTATCTGACTAGTAAGTATTGCAACTTCAACGAAATGGCTGAATAAAAGTACCAACAACTGCTGGGTTTTGGGTTTATCTCATGCTATCTGTATCTGATTAGTAATTATTGCAACTATCACGGAATGGTTAACTAAAAGTGCCCACTGCTTACTTTATCAGGACGATTATCTAAATCTGACTAGTAAAGCGCCACAACTATAACTGAATAAATAAAACTGCCAACTGTGTGAGTTCCTCGGTTGACTTCCTCGTTTGGTCTCGAGGGGGAAACACCAGGATGGGTTTGTTTGGTGTTAGCTTCAGGTTGGATCCGGATAGGTCATTCTCACCCCTCTCTGATCACCGCCAGTTGTATCGAGTCTCTATAGGTTGTTTAGTGCATGCCACGCCGCTTGATCCACCATACCTATGTGGCGAGGACCGCCAATTCTAGCCTCGCTGCAGTCTTGGCCTCGATCGACGCTCCTTCTTTTCCTTTGCCCTTTGTCGGCACCCCTTTTGTTTAAGCAGGTTTTGAGATCGACGTCGTTAGCAGGGTTACCCTTCCGGCTTGGCCTGGGCAGGGTTATGGACGCCATTGGTTATTCTTCAGGGCTCTTAGCCCCATTTGCTTCTTGTCCGTAGTCGGACACTCCACTGTTTTCAAGGTGATTTGGATCTTGCATATTATATCTGTATTCTTGACTCTCTCGAGTCAGTTATATATATTCTGTGTGGGTCCCATCGAGGACTGTTGTGTAATGTTATTACTTCGTTTTCCACCCGCACGAAAGTGCCTGGTGGGCACCTTTGAATCGTTTCTATGCGGGTTTGGTGAATTATGCCCAAACTTGCATAGGTCCGATTCTGAGGGTGTTACAGAGTGGTATCAGAGCCCAGCAGTTGCGATACCCCACAAGTCCAGCCTGTAGGATAACCTAGCTAACGGCCGAAGTAGAGTGTCAAAACTATTTTTGCAAAATCGGTTGGATAGTTCTGGCTAGGTCTGATTTTACTCCTTACCCCTCTGCTATTCCCCTCTTACCACGACATGTTTGGAATCCGCTCTCTTCTCTCTCTTCGAGTCCAGGAATTCTCGTGGTGGGGTTTCCGTCGTACCTTTAGGGTTTCGCTATCTTCCTTTGTAACGGAGGTGCTACGATCATCAACCGCAACTTGTCTGTAGTGCCCTACAGCCGATCTTTTGTTCTTGAGCTCCTTATCCATCTGTGTTCCTTGCTGGATATCAGTGTCGTTGAAAAACAGATGAGAAGGACGAGCTTGGGTGAAGTTGGAGTCGACCTTGAGCACGTGTTGTTCATGCCAATGGAACCATCGCGAAACCTAATCAGTGTGTCTTTCATACGATTTCTGCTGGCAGCATCCCTTTGTTCCGGATACCACCTATGAAGATCTTCAGTCTGAATCTCGAGAGCTGAGTTGCTGATTCTCCTACTCGTGTATAGAATGGATAGTGTGGGTACGGGATGGACTGATCACCCTACCCGACTCTTACTGTTCGCTCTGTACATCGAACTGGTGGATCAAGGTAACTTTTTTCCCTCTTCTAATGGAAGTTAGGGGTGGCTTTATTTGTGATACCTCTACCTTCGACCTTTTGTTCCCGGAGTGCTCTCTCGGCGATCAGGAACAACGACCCTTGTTGGTGGTGACGCCGATTCCCAGATGAAGAAGGAATCCTCGTTAGTGGTGTCGCGAGGATCTACACGAAGCGAGAGGATCAGACCGCCGACCTTCTTTCCGGTACCATGAGGCGGATCTCGAGGGCGAGATCCTTTGTTAGTGGTGTCGAATTGTGGCATCCCGCAAAAACCACTACTAGAAAATCGCGTTGAATTTGTGCATTGCATCGTCATCATCATGCATTGTTTGCCAAACTTTTTCGCAAAGCCCGCTTTTGTTTTCTAAAACGCCCCGACAACTATTCAAACGCCAAACCCCGGTTGTTCCGGATATTTTGTTTGTCTAAAATTAGTTACAAAAGATAATTAAGAATAAATAAAATTATTAATTATTTTGGCGGAGCGATCGAGCAGACCGACCGAACAGCCCAGATTCTAAATCGGTCCATCTGAACACCCCAGATTAAAACCTACATCTACCTAATATTCTACCCACACCCAACCCTCCACCTCACCCTGGCCACTCCCCTTGCGCCACATAAGCCCAGCCCAACTCCCCCACCAACCATCCGCTGACACTTGTCCCAACCCCTCCCTCTCTCTCTCCCTCTAAACCCAACCCCACACCAAACACACTCAGACCACACGCCCCCACACCACCCCCACGAATCCCCACACACATGCCTTTGCCACAGGAACCTCCGTGGGTCCCACCCCACCTGGCCCACCTCGGTCCCACTCCTTCTCCTCTTCCCCATCGTCTTCCCCATCCCCCTGCAACCCCCTTGCGCGCTCCCAGACCTCTCCTGCTTCCCTCTCCCGGCCGTGGCCGCCCTCTCTCCCAGCGCCCGTCCACGCTCCTCTCCTCCTCCCGCTCCGGCCCGCTCACAGCCACCTCCTTCCCGCCTCCAGCACCGCGCCCGTGCCTCGCCTGCTCCCGACCCAGGCTCCTCCCGGGAGCCACGCCTCGAGCGCCCAGCCTCGGCCCAGCGCCGCCGGCGTCGCCTCCCTCCTCCAGCCGCTCCACCTCCCTTCTCCCAGTAGCGCCCTCATCTCCGCGCCCGCTGCGCCAAGCCCCGCCTCTGCCTTGGCCGTCCTTCAGCGTCGGCCCGCCACGTGACCCCTCGATGCCTCTGTCGCTGGCGCGTCCACGCCGCCCGGGCGGCGTATCGGCGTCGTGGCGAGACTCGTCGGCGCCCTAACGCGCCGGGCCCGTCTCTCCGCCGGGCCTGCTCGACCACCCCTGCGCGTCCGCCTCCACCTCAAGCTCCACCTCCGCTCGCCCCTCCTGTGCCGCCCGGCACAGGCATCGCCGCCTCAGCCTGCTCCCCTCCGTCCCTGGCAGGTCCTCGCCTCTGCCGCTTCTCCCGTGGCGAGCCCGCCTCCGCCCAAGGCCGCGTCCTCCTCTCTGGCCCGTGTGGTGCCGCCGTCTCCTGCAGCCGAGGCCGCTGCCGCGCGGGCCCGTGTTGTCTGCAGCTCGAGCTCCGTAGCGTCGGCCTCAGCTCCACCTCGTCTAGCGGCCCCTCCTACAAGCCCCTTGAAGCTTGCAAGATCGACATCAAGACCGTCCCTGGCGCGGAACGTCGAACCCCGAAGGTTGAACACTCGGACGTCAATGTCGCCGGGAATCGGGGTGCCAAGCTCGTCCCATCGACAGGATCGACCCGAACGCATAAGTACCACCCTCGACACGCCAAGATCCACCCCAAGGGCGCCCGACGAGTTGCACAAGGCCCTTGGACTCGACACCTCGGCGATCTTCTACGGAGCATTGTCCGATGGTGAACCCCGAACCGAACCGAGCTGTATCGAAGGCGTATGTGCGACAAGTACTCCGTCATGTACCCGATTGAAGCAAACCCGGAGGATCCGATGCCCCGACGCCGAACCAAGTGCTCCCTCGTGAACGCCAAGGTCTACCTCACGGACAGCGAGAGCTTCCCCTGAACGCCACGACCGTCGACATGATCGAGACCCGATGCGACAAGATCTACCCAAAAAACCGAACGCTTCCCAGAAGCGTCCGTCGAACCACGGACCCGAGACCGACCCGAACCCCGGAACCCCAAGTCCCGAGACCCTCAATGTGAACCCTTCTCCTCGAACCTTATCTTATAACATAATAACAACTTGTTGCATATTGAATTGTCATTCATCCCGCATGCACATCTGTGGTTTGGGGGCCTTATGCCGATTCACCTAATAATTAAATATGGGGCCCATATGCGGGCAAATCTAGTCTCATATTGGCCTCATTTAAACTTGTGTAGCGAACCGGAAACTCATCTTGTCATGTTAATACAACATTTAAATTGCGGGGGTTCTAAACAACTGAACCGCCTAAATAATTGTCGGAACCCCGGTTCCACTTAATTTGACCTAATTGCATCGGACCTTGCCATGCCATACATCATACATGCATCATGCCGATCTTCTGCCGTGTATTAAATATTGCATCCGGTGTTTCTTCTAGTGTTTTGCTTCTTCGCGGATAAGGCCGTTGAGTTGATGTGAGCTTCGCCCCGATCTTCGGATGATCTTTTCGGCAATGTTTTCAGGCGAGCATCTCCCCCTTTCTACCTATCTTACTTTTATAGTATTTACTTCCCTCCTGTTGATCTATTGCTATCTGTGTTGCGATGCTTTAGTTTCCGTACCGTGATATTCCCTGCAGCCCTATATTGCCTTGGACACATCCTATTACCTGTTGTTTGGTAGATAGTTGGACTTGCGCGTCGTAGTTGCTTGCTCAAGTGCTGATGTGTGTCGTCATATGCCACAGTTGCTGATGTATTGCCGCATGTTGCTGTTGGAGATGATTCTAGTTTTACTTATCGTCACTTTAATTTCTGTTTAACAACTAAAATTGAATAAGCAGAGGCATCGGTGGGTGATAGATAATATTTGGTTTCGAGCCCACTTGTGTCCGTAAGACCCAGTACTTGATACTGTTCCTTGATTTATCGCTATCCACATCCGGGAGGTATATGGGACCCCACAGAGAGCTTGATTCCGTCTTATTTCTTGGGGCCACGAACTAGTTTGGGGCTTTATTACTATCTGTACTTATGCCATGTTTCTTGCTTTATTTACTATTGTGCGAGTCTGCACCTTTGTCTTGTTAGGACTTGTGACCCGTTTCGTGGTATCGACAGTCCCGTTTGGGGACTGGCATCGTTACCATGACCCCACAAACTTTGGGGTCCGTCTCGGAGCTAGCTTACTTCGTTGGGTATACTCAAGGGTGGCCCCCAAATATTCTGAATCCTGTGATTGTTCATCGTGAAAGCCTCGTTGGGTTTTGATTTGGTTTTTCCAGGTTGATCGGTGTGTGTTGCTATTGGTGCACCCGGGGTAAAACTTTCTCGAAGCCGTGTCCATGGATATGGACGACTTGGAGCCAGTTTCTTGATCATAGACAAGCATAACTAAAGTTTATTGTTATAAATTTGACTTATAATGACTAGTAATCAGCTTCACCATAACGGAATGGCTAATTAATACTGCCCACCATTGCTTGTTTGGTTGTCGCGACAAATGTATCGACTAGTAAGTATTGCAACTTCAACGAAATGGCTGAATAAAAGTACCAACAACTTTGGGTTTTGGGTTTATCTCATGCTATCATGTCGATTAGTAATTATTGCAACTATCACGGAATGGTTAACTAAAAGTGCCTTGCTTACTTTATCGGGCGATTATCTAAATCGACTAGTAAAGCGCCACAACTATAATCGAATAAATAAAGCGCCAACTGTGAGTTCCTCGGTTGACTTCCTCGTTTGGTCTCGAGAAACACCGGGATGGGTTTGTTTGGTGTTAGCTTCGGGTTGGATCCGGATAGGTCATTCTCACCCTCTCGATCACCGCGGTTGTATCGAGTCTCTATAGGTTGTTTAGTGCATCTTTGCCGCTGCGCTTGATCCACCATACCTATGTAGGCGAGGACCGCGAATTCTAGCCTCGCTGTCTTGGCCTCGATCTTGACGCTCCTTCTTTTTCCTTTGCCCTTTGTCGGCACCCCTTTTGTTTAAGCAGGTTTTGAGATCGACGTCGTTAGCAGGGTTACCCTTCCGGCTTGGCCTGGGCAGGGTTATGGACGCCATTGGTTATTCTTCAGGGCTCTTAGCCCCATTTGCTTCTTGTCCGTAGTCGAACACTCCACTGTTTTCAAGGTGATTTGGATCTTGCATATTATATCCGTATTCTTGACTCTCTGAGTCGCTGTTATATATATCTGTTCTGTGGGTCCCATCGAGGACTGTTGTGTAATGTTATTACTTCGTTTTCCACCCGCACGAAAGTGCCTGGTGGGCACCTTTGAATCGTTTCTATGCGGGTTTGGTGAATTATGCCCAAACTTGCATAGGTCCGATTCTGAGGGTGTTACAGGCATGATGACATGAGCATGATATAATTATGATGCAACAATTATATATATGAAGTAGCATTTATATTACTAGACCAAGTAGCATTACAATTGTTAGACAAATGGGATGCTACAGGAGGTCATTGAGTTTTGTATTGACTTTCTTCCTGGCCTTAAGCCGATTGGTGTTCCTGAATCTCAGTATGAGGGGAGGCTGACGGGAAAAGGCACACTAGGAAGAAAAACAATGGTATGTATGGACATGGATTCTTTCAATAAAGCATACTACACAGTTCTACACAATTCCACCTTGGTGGCTCCGTATATCGAGAAACACAAGATTATTGTATGCTCGGAAAACCCGGGGAAGCCTGACTCCTCGATTAAAGTGGAACACGAGGACACTTTTGGCAGTTGGTTGCAGAAACATCTCATGAATAACAACACTGTTGAAGATCAGTTGTACTTGTTGGCACGGTTACCATCTTCGACTATATGTACTTTCCAAGTGTACGAGATAAATGGTAATACATTTTACATGATCGCCCAAGATGAAAAGAGCACCAACCAAAACAGTGGTGTACGCTTTGATGCAACAAATGACAATGTGCAGAAGGACACATATTATGGGTACATAGAGGAGATATGGGAACTTGAGTATGAACCTACTTTTAAGGTCCCTTTGTTTCGGTGCAAATGGGTCAAGATGACAGGAGGCGGGGTACATGTAGACGAAAAGTATGGCATGACAACAGTGGATATCAACAATCTTGCGTACATGGACGAACCATTCGTCCTAGCCAACGATGTGGCTTAGGTTTTCTATGTGAAGGACATGTCTATGAAACCGAGAAAAAGAAATCATCAAAAGAATACATCGTCCGATGAGCCAAAGCGCCACATAGTTCTTTTAGGGAAAATAAACATCGTGGGAATGGATGACAAGACAGATATGTCAGAAGATTATAATAAGTTTTATGAAATCTCGCCCTTCAAAGTTAAAATTGACCCAAGCCTCCTGTTAAATGATGAAGATTCTCCATGGCTACGACGCAGAAGAAAACAACAACACTAGATAGGGATGTTGGTGATCTATGTAATATATTAAACCTTTTATGTAATCATATTGTGAATCATATCGTGAGTCAAATATTTTACCCAGATCCACATGCATGCAACATTGGTCATCTTGCTCAATCAAACTGGACGACGACTCCCAATGCCTAAGCCGCGGGAGGTGAAAACCCAAAGAGACGGAACCATCACACGAGCATAGCTCGGGTGAGATCCCTAAAGAATATGCCAGGTATCGTCGACCCTGGTGTCCAACGCAACCATATAGCGACGGACGTGCTCGTCCTCCTCCTTGACACGATGACGTACCACCTCCTCGGTGGTCGTCTCCCTCTGCACCCTTCCTGGACCAGGAGACCTCCACCAAAGAAGCTCCGGGTCGACGACGACACCCGGATTCCTCACCAAGCTACGCATCCCGGAAGGTAGCACCATCCAGTGCCAGCCTGGCGGATCCCGATCTCGAACATGCCTGGCGGAGCCCAGTACTCTATCATTGTCGCCGAGTCGACTACGAGGATGCGGGATGGGCATCCTAAAGTAGGCGGCGAGGAATGTGTGTATGTGTGGGTGGCCATGACGGTCACACTATAAATAGAGGGAAAGGGCGGGCAAGCTGGATCGGGCAGCCTATAAATAGAGGGTTCATATTTAGTCCCGGTTGGAGAAACCAATTGCGACTGAAGGGATTGCGGCAGGCTGGGCCAGACAACACTAATAATAGGGGTTGAACCTTTAGTCCCGGTTGGAGAAACCAACCGCGATCAAGGATTATGCAGTGGGCGACACTAATAATAGGGGTTGAACCTTTAGTCCCGGTTGGAGAAACCAACCGTGACTGAAGGGATTGCGGCAGGCCGGGCCAGGCAGCACTAATAATAGGGGTTGAACCTTTAGTCCGGTTGGAGACACCAACCGGGACAAAACACGAGTGAGCACTTATAATAGGGGTGAGTGTCGACATTATGTCGTGAGTGTCGACACTATGCCGAGCTGCTTGTACTATAAATAGGCATCCGTGTGAGTCCAGTCCTCCAGCCAGTTTGAGGCATCTCCAAGATGGTCTTCAAGATCAGGGACACCACTATGGCCAGTTTCAGGGAGATGCCGCCGGAGCCCAGTCCTCCGGCATCTCCAAGAAATTGGTCATAGAGGCACTCCCTAATATGTGAAATTAGTTTAGCTCCCAGGCGTATTGATCTAGTTAGAGAAGTTACAAGCTTCAAGATGGTCTTCGAGAGCAGGGACACCACTACGGCCAGTTTCAGGGAGATGCCGCCGGAGCCCAGTCCTCCGGCATCTCCAAGAAACTAGTCATAGAGGCACTCCCTAATATGTTAACTTAGGTTAGGTCCTAGACGTATTGATCTAGTTAGAGAAGTTATAAGCTGCAAGATGGTCTTCGAGAGCAGGGACACCTTCTGACCAGTTTGGGGAGATGCCGGGCCAGTCCTCCGGCATCTCCAAGAAACTGGTCGTAGAAGCACTCCCTAATATGTGACCACACGTGTTTGGAGATCAGATCTTCATGGTAAGTACGAATCGGGACAACATCTTCATAGTTTGGGAAAGTCGTAGTACAAATCGAAACTAAAGGCCCCCCTTTAGTCCTGGTCCAACCACAAAACGGGACTAACACTCAAGACATTTATTAATATTTAAAAACTGAGACTACGGAATCGGGACTAAAGGCCCCCTTTAGTCCCGGTCCAGCCACAAACCGGGACTAACACTCAATACATTTATTAATATTAAAAACCGGGACAAACCGGGACTAGCTAACACTCAGGACTAAAGCCGCCCCCTTTAGTCATAATCATGCCTAGTCCTATAGTACGCAGCTTCAGGGTCTTCTTCGTCATCGTCATCATCATCGTCATCGTCACCTGCCACTCTGGGGATCCTCAGCCTAGCCATGTCATATACCGGGGGCACCTGCCACTCCGGCCTCGGATTCACGATGGGCGAGGGAGGGGTATCCTGGAAGACGATGCCGCTACCACCGGGCGGAGGAGGAGCCTTCTTGTGGCTCTATGGCGGGTGGACTTGTGGGCACCGCAGGCGAGGATGGTCTCCCCCGACGATGTAGCGCATCACGCCGATGATAGTATGGTTCGCTCACCACAGACGGCGTCCGACTTCATTGTGGTTCACCGGGGGCGGGCCATCACCCTCGTACCTGGCGATCTCCCTTTCTCGCCGGTTAGCGAAGAAGGCATTCCAGGTGTCATAGTTGTCGGGATCCCACTGGGGATCCATCCGCTGCTCCGGCGTGAGCTCGTGGTAGAAGTGGTTCGTGATGGCCGCCTGTCGGGCAGAGCCTTGAGGCACATGAGGGACAAGAAACCCTCTAGCGCTAAGCATCCAGCTGGCGGGCGACCAGTAGCCTGGTGGGCAAGGGTAGCTTGAGGCGCACGGCGCCTCGGTCTCCTCGAGGGTCAGAATGGCCCAGTAGGCGCTGTCCATTTCTGTGAGAGAGGAGGGTGTGGATGTGTGCATAAACATGGCGTGGTCGGCCTACATATATAGATGGAAAGGGCAGGAAAACATGGCGGGAAGCAGTGGGAAATGGCGGGAAATATGTTTAGTCCCTGTTAGTGGCTACAACCGGGACTAAAAGCTCGGTTCACAGGAAAGGGCAGGAAAACTTGGCGGAAAGTGATGAGAAATGGCGGGAAATATCTTTAGTCCCTGTTAGTGGATACAACCGGGACTAAAGCTTATTCAGAAAATTGATTTGGATTAATTATTCAAATTCAAGAACTTTTCATTTTGAAAGTTTAGTGAGATTCAAAAATATGCAAAAAATAATAGTTAATGCATTTTTAAATTGATAATGGCAAAATGATTAATAATTTGACTATTTAAAATAATTATTTCATAAAACAGAAAATGGATTTGGATTAATTATTCAAATTCAAGAACTTTTCATTTTGAAAGTTTAGTGAGATTCAAAAATATGCAAAAAATAATAGTTAATGCATTTTTAAATTGATAATGGAAAAATGGTTAATAATTTGACTATTTAAAATAATTATTTTATAAAATAGAAAATAGATTTGGATTAATTATTCAAATTCAAGAACTTTTCATTTTGAAAGTTTAGTGAGATTCAAAAATATGCAAAAAATAATAGTTAATGCATTTTTAAATTGATAATGGCAAAATGTTAATAATTTGACTATTTAAAATAATTATTTTATAAAACAGAAAATGGATTTGGATGAATTATTAAAATTCAAGAACTTTTCATGTTGAAAGTTTTCTCAAATTCATAAGTATGCAAAAAAGTATAATTTAAATTTTTTAAATGATATATTCGAAAATTAAAAAAACACAGCGCGCGCTGGTTTTGGCTCAGCACGCTCAAATTTGGGCCTTTAGTCCCGACCCAGGTTACCAGCCGGGACTAAAGGGTCTGCCCAGCGCGCGAAATTGAAACGCCCCCCCCCTCTAGTCCCGGTGCGTGGCACCAGCCGGGACTAGAGACCCCCTTTAGTCCCGGCTGGTGCCACCCACCAGGACTAGAGGGGGGGGGGGGTATAAAATGTGGCATTCTCCCCTGGTGCGTTCCATGCATAGGGAGACTTGGAGGCCAGAGAAGACAAGGAAGCGCCGCCAGGTTGCCCGCCGAAAACTCCGACGAAGCCCGCGCCTCCCTCTCCACGCCCGTCACTCCTTCCTCTCTAGCGCTGATACGTCCAAAATGTATCTACTTTCTCGAACACTTTGCTATTTTTTCTTCTCTAAACTTTTGTGGTTTAGATACAACTAACACGGACTGACGCTGTTTTCAGCAGCCTTGGTATCTTGTTTTTGTGCAGAAAATGAACTATCAGGAAAAATCCCGGAAAATATGCCAAAAACTATTTATAACCAGAAGATCCATGAAGCCAGAAGGGGAGACAAAAGGGAGGCTTGGGGGGCCCAGACCCACCCTAGGCACGGGACCACTAACCCTGTGCCCGGGGGAGGTCTGGCCACCCCAGGCAACTCCTCGACCTCCCTCCGCGCCTATAAGTTTCCTTCTGACCTAAAAACAGAGGGGGGTTCAATAGTTTTCCAAAAAGAGTCCCGCTCTGCCACCGCCACCAAAAACCAATATTCGGATCCAAAAACTCCGTTATGGCACCCTGTCGGGACAGGTAATTTGGAGAGGATCACCGCCATCGTCATCACCAACGCATCTTCATCAACCACCGATGTTTCCCTCATCCATGAGTGAGTAATTCCCCGCTCTAGGCTTGGGGATGGTAGGGATTGGATGAGTTCTATCATGTAATCGAATAAGATCTGTTAGGGGCATAGTGCCTAGTATCTCTATTAGTGCTATTTGACTTTGTTGCAACTTGTGCTTAATGCTTGTCACTAGGGCCCGAGTGCCATGATCTCAGATCTGAACTTACTATTGAATCAGTATGATAGTATTGTTTGTGGTCTTATCTGCAAGTTGTGTACACATATCATTGTCCGGATCCAAAGGCCCCAAAGTGACAATAATTGGGAAAACCGGAGGGGATGGCTGTGATGTGAGGATCACATGTGTTCATGGAGTGTTAATGCTCTGCTCCGGTGCTCTATTAAAAGGAGCACCTTAATTGCCAGTAGTTCCCTAGAGGCCCCGCTGCCACGGGCTGGCTGGACAGAAGATGCTGTGCAAGTTCTCATTACGAGCACGTATGACTATATTTGGAGCACATGCCTAGGAATGTTTAGTACTTGGATGCTTGTTATTATTTATCTGCAATGCCCTAGTTCATTAAAGTTACATGTTTAGACTCGTCCATGCAACACCCGTCCATCCATCCCTATTCCTACCGCATTCGAATCCTACTATTACTATTACTGTTACTATTGCTATTGTTTCACTGTTGTTATTGCTGTTACTGTTGCTTTGCTGTTGCTACTGTTAAACTTCTGTGAGCAAGAACTATTTCTAGGTGCAGCTGAACTGACAACTCATTTGTTAAGGCTTGCAAGTATTCTTTGGCTCCCCTTGTGTCGAATCAATAAATTGGGTAATACTACCCGCGGAGACTGTTGCGATCCCCTATACTTGTGGGTCATCAAGCGCCGGTAGCCGCCACTGCCGAGCCCTTCGCGCCCCTGCCGCCGCGTCCCGCGCCCCTACTCGGCTGCACACCGCCAGCGCCATCGCCGCCAACTTCGACGAAGCACCGCCAGGCTCTGCCGCCGCCAACTCCGACGAAGCCCGCGCCCGCGCCTGTTTCCAGCGCCACCGTCGGCCGCCGCCACCTCCGTTGAGGGTTAGGGTTAGGATTAATTAGGATTTTTAGTTTAGGATTTTGTTAGTTTAGGATTTTGTTATATTAGTGTATATATTTATTTTAGGATTTTGTTATATTAGTGTATATATTTAGTTTAGGATTTTCTTAGTTTAGGATTTTGTTATATAAGTGTACATATTTAGGATTAATTAGGATTTTTTAGTTTAGGATTTTGTTATATTAGTGTATATATTTAGTTTAGGATTTTGTTATATTAGTGTATATATTTAGTTTAGGATTTTTTATATTAGTGTATATATTTAGGATTAATTAGGATTTTTTAGTTTAGGATTTTATAGTTTAGGATTTTAGTATTTTTACTGTAAGACCCTTAGTCGCCCGCCTCTCCCGCGACCAGAGTTAGGGTTAGGGTTAGTCGCTCGCCTCTCCCGCGGTGACTGGGAGTTAGGGTTAGGGTGGTGGTTCTCGCGGGAAGCCGCTTAGTCGCCCGCCTCTCCCGCGGCCACCATCAGCGGCCACCGCCACCGCACCTCCGGGTTTAGGGTTTATTTGTTAAGTTCAAATAAATATTGTGTGCATTTTGTAGGAACTATGGATCCACCTAGTCCAATCTGTAGAGACCTAGATTGAGAACACTTTCTCGAGGATATGATTCACGATGCCGATGAGGGATCTCCCTCGAGGTATCTAGACTCACCCGGTGAGGGAGAGGAGACCAATATACAAGTGGTAGAAGCCCATGGACGCGTAACACAGACCGCCGAGGTATATATATGATGTTCGATGATCATCACTAGATGTACCTAGTTGTATATATATTATGTTGACGAATTTTTCTTCTCTTAGGCCTCTACATCGAGCAAGAAAACCAAGCGCAGCCCATCCAAAAAGTTGCCCTAGGGTACTATTTATGAAATTACAGAGGTTTCAAAAGACGGCGAACCATTGGAACCGAAAAAACAAAACAAATGTTTGTATAACAATGTGGAGTTGCTGCTAGAGATCGCACCCCGATCACTGTCCGAGAGTGGAATAAGCCCAAAGAGGCGGAATGGAGTGATGTGTATATCGACGATAGGTTCAAAGAGCAACTATTTACTGACCACATGGCACATTTCAAGCTGCCAGAATGTGACACTGATGACGAGACGGCTGAAATGAGAAAGAAAGTCAAGCAGTTTGCAGTGAAGAAGATGGCCAAACTATTCAAGAACTGGAGGAAGTCATTATGGCAACAATATCAGAAGGACAAGAAAACCCTATTATTGGAAGGCTATCTAGTGAAGCAGCAGCCTTACTAGGATGCATTTGTGGAGTATAGGGGGTCAGGAGTTGTAGAGGAAAAGTTAAAAAAAACAAGATAAATGCTGCGAAGAAGAAATATCACCATAACGTGGGGCCAGGGGGCTACACGGCTGCCTGATGACCCACAAGTGTAGGGGATCGCAACAGTCTTCGCGGGTAGTATTACCCAATTTATTGATTCGACACAAGGGGAATACTTGGAAGCCTTAACAACTGAAAGGTCAGCCGCACTGAAATAGTTCTTGCTCACGAAGTTTATCAAGGTAGTAGCAGTTTGTAGTAACAAAGCAAAGGAAACAGGAGCAATAGTAATAGTAACGGTAACAGTAGGATTCGAGTGCGGTAGGCATAGGGATGGATGGACGGACGTTGCATGGACGAGTCTAAACATGTAACTTCAAAGAACTAGGGCATTGCAGATAAATAATAATAAGCATCTAAGTACTAAACAATCCTAGGCATGTGCTCCATATATAGTCATACGTGCTCGCAATGAGAACTTGCACAACATCTTCTATCCAGCCAGCCCGTGGCAGCGGGGCCTCTAGGGAACTACTGGCAATTAATGTGCTCCTTTTAATAGAGCACCTTAGCAAAGCATTAACACTCCGTGAACACATATGATCCTCACACCACAGCCATCCCCTCCGGTCGTCCAATTATTGTCACTTTGGGGCCTTTGGATCCGGACACTGATATGTGTACACAACTTGCAGATAAGATCACAAACAATACTACCATAATGATTCAATAATAAGTTCAGATCTGATATCACGGCACTCGGGCCCTAGTGACAAGCATTAAGCACAACAAGTTGCAACAAAGTCAAATAGCACTAATAGAGATACTAGGCACTATGCCCTAACAGATCTTATTCGATTACATGAGAGAACTCATCCAATCCCTACCATCCCCAAGCCTACAGCGGGGGATTACTCACTCATGGATGAGGGAAACATTGATGGTCGATGGAGATGCGTTGGTGATGACGATGGCGATGATCCTCTCCAAATTCCCTGTCCCGCAGGGTGCCAGAACGGAGTTTCTGGATCCGAATCTTGGTTTCTGGTGGCGGCGGAGCGGAACTCTTTCTGGAAAACTATCACCCCCCCCCTGAGTTTTTAGGTCAGAAGGCAACTTATAGGCGTGGAGGGAGGCCGAGGAGCTGACTGGGGTGGGTCTAGCCCCCAGGCTTCCCCTTTGTCTCCCCTTCTGGCTCCGTGGATCTTCTGGTGAGAAATAGTTTTTGGCATATTTTCCGGGATTTTTCCTGATAGTTCATTTTCTGCACAAAAACAAGACACCAAAGTAATTCTGCTGAAAACAGCGTTAGTCCGTGTTATTTGTATGCAAATCACACAAGTTTAGATAAGAAACAACAACAAAGTGTTCGAGAAAGTAGATATGTTTTGGACGTATCAACTCCCCCAAGCTTAGCTTATTGCTTGTCCTCAATCAATTCAGTTGAAAACTGAGTGCGATAAAAGAACTTTCGTGGACACTTTGCTTCATATGATGTAAATATTCTCAACACAGGAGTAGATGCTTATACAATTCATAATAAAGAGTATGCAACTAAGTCTACTCTATAGTCATTGCAAGCTATGAAGAGAAACCAACTCAATAATAATAAGTAGCATGAAACATAAACATAAGCAACATTGCGATGCTCATAAAAAGGTATGATAGAGTGGTATCTCGCTTGCCTTTGTTTGAAGAGCACAATATAAATGCTGAGGCACCTCTGAAGTTCAAGTGAAGACTAGAGATAAAGATATCGGAGATACAAGCATCAAAGTCATGACATAATTAACCAATTTTTGGAACAAACACAAAAATGACAAGTATGCTCTCAAGAAGGTGCTCATAGAATAAGTGGTGGCTCAACAAGGTTGTGAAAACGGTTTTGTGAAGGTTTGAAAGGCTTCCCAATGCTGAAAAGAAGGTACTCGTTAGCTTTGAGCTCTCATTGCCCCTATCATAGGCATCTTCATGTGGTTAAGGTGAAAGTGAGGTCCACTCTGAATCATATGCTTGACAGACCATAGACTGGAAATCCCAAGTCCCTTGAGTACGAGGGTCGGTCCGCATGCTACTCAACTTTGGTCACCTGAGAGTTCTTGTCATTGTGAATACATGCATATCATCGAGAACCGCCAACGGGGTACCCCTTGCACATGGTACATGAGCTTTCCCATAACCAAAATGACAAGGCAAGTAGACAATGAGCATCACAACAATCTTTTTATTTACCATATGTATAGCCTTTTCTTGAGGAAGCTTCATAGATGCTCATTACAGTGATGCTGCAAGTTTTTACCATGATTAGGCATTGCTTAGGCTAGCGGCCCAGGCATTTCTCTAACACAATGTATAAACTGCATGAACTAACAACTTCCCCTTTTATTTCACATCGTCAACATCCGTAAACAAAAGAGCAAAGTATCAACTGGATGAGATATCCAATGTGTTGAAAGTTCCTCGTGACAAGAGTTCTGCTGACTCCCAGCATATAATAAGCAAGCATATAACTTTCATGGACTAGTCACAATGGTTCAAGATTATTAGGCGCAAGGAATAAAGTGTGCCATCAAGTTCGTGAGAGCTTTACTAACTAACTTTCTCAAAATAGACAACCATTTTATTTTGGAAGAAAACACGGCATATGGAATATGCACTGAAATAACAAATGATGCTAATAGGTAGATATGGTGGACACAACTGGCAAATATTTGTTTTGGGGAGTTGGAAGCACATGTAGAGCACATACTCAGTGCAAGTGAAGGCTAGCAATAGAGAGGGAGCGACAAACGAGAGAACAATAACTGTCATAATCATGCTTGCAACAAAACAAGACTAACTATGGCATGAAAGTGATACAAGAACTCTGAGGCAAAATAAATCATCGAGGTTTACTGACTATTGATTAGTCATATGCATGCGTGAGCATGTGCCAAGTTGATTCACATGAACAGTTAGAGGGGGATACCATAATATCATACCAAAGTATGAATAAAACAATGCAAGAAAACATTCATATGACATGCTACAAACTATTAGCAAGGTGGAGCTAATCATAGACAAGAAAGAACTACTAAGCATCCATAATGACATACACCTTACACAAACATGCTAAGCATCCTCACAATGACGAGTATATGTACAAAAAAGAAAGAAATAGAGTTCGTTACCAGCCTCTTACCATACCTCAAGTTGTCTTAATCTTCATCATTGCTCTTCACTTGTGTGACTTGAATGATAACATGAAACCAAAATCCACTGAGGACAACTGAACCCTACAAAGAACTCACAAAACCAAAGAAGAACAACAAATATTTTTGGTGTTTTCGAACTTTTAGAAACAAGAAAACAAATAAAAACCAAACAAAAACAAAGCAAACCAAACAAAGCAAAATCTTTTTAGATTTTTCTTTTAAAGCAAACCAAAGCAAAGAAACAAAGAAACAAACCAAGAGAAACAACGAAAATATTTTTGGTATTTTTGTGTTTTTGAGAAAGAAGCAACAAGAACAAAAAAAAGCAAAACAATGAATATACAAAGAACCGAGCGAACATGATATATGTATGAGTGTGATGTCGGTGTACCTCCCCCCAAGCTTAGGCTTTTGACCTAAATGGAGCTCAATAACGCGGATAGTAACCCCATGCTGGTGGGTCATCATAGGAATGATCATAGTCAGGCCCCTACGACGAGGAAGAAGACGCGCCCCAATCAAATGAGGGCTGTTGGTATGAAGACACTCCCAAGTTAGAGGGCTAAACCGAATTGTATTCGGCATCCTCTTCAACATTTTCCTCTTGCTGAGAGAGTTCCCCCACATAAGTGTCAACCTCCTTCTCCGTAAGTGACCATCCTTGCCTGTTATCAAAGTTAAACAAAGCAGGTACAGACAAATAAACTATTTTCTCATTCCTACCCTTTCTCCGACCTTACTGGGCAAAAGATAGTTCATATGGCAAACTGCTCACATTAGCTCCAAAAGAAACAAAACAATGCTGAATCATGGATTCAATATCAAGACTCTCTATGGGAAACTGAAAATCTGAATAATGAGGCTCTAAACCATGGAAAGCTAGCAACCTAGAAGCAATGAGACCTCCAAAAATTCCACCCTTCTCTCAGTTAGTGGTGAGACGATGAGCTATCAAAGCACCCAAACTATAAGAACTATTCCTATTCAGGACAGCTGCAATAAAAGCTAGATCAAAAGAAGACAACTTTTTAGCAGTCTTTCTAGCAAGAACACACTTGGTAATGAAATAGGCAAAGTATCTAATAGCCGGGAGCTGGATGTTCCGAATTTTACCACTTTACTTTGTGAATTCGAAACCTTGGCAAATCTCAGCATACAAATCAGCAAGTGACTTGGGCCTCTCCTTGATCTTCTCACAAGATCCCCACTGAGGTACTCTAATTGCTGCACGAAAATCAGCAAAAGGCAGGTCGACAGGTATATTATATATTTTGTAATGGACCATGGGATTAGAAGTAGACCAAGTGAACCGGAAGTCCTGCATAAAAGCCATGGTTAGCTTAACATATTGGATTGGTTCACCTTCAACAAAGTGCTCCAACCCTGCATTTGTAACCAAAGTTTGGAAATCTTGGAGGATCCCCGCAGCTCTCATAAATTCATGGCATGGATATATGGAAGGAAAAATTGCCTCCTCACGATGAATCTTCATTGGCTCATGCACCATCAAGTCATATTTATTCAGTGGATAAGCACTCATCTTCCTTGCTGAAATTTTTAGACAACCATCAAACCAAGTGATTTCTAAGTTGATAAATGATGAGCAACTACTATGGGAACTTGCTAGAGGACTACACATGCTTCAAAACAAAGTTTCTAAGCATAGAACAAGCATGCAAGCTCAAACAACCTGTCACCTACAGTAGCAAAATACTCAAAATACAATCTACCAATCATAAATCTAATTGGACAAGTGGAGGAGGCACATACCAAGGAGCAAACCCTCCAAAAATCAGCACTTGAGATGAGCTGAACAAGGAGATCGAAAATCGCGAGCAAGAAAAGCAAGAACTCAAGATTGAGCAAGTTTTCCAGTATTTTGCGGGAGAGAGAAAGAAGGTGACTTTGAGGAGGCAGCCTGGAGGGGCCCAGGTGGGCCAAACCCCCCTAGGCGCCACCACTAGGTAGGCCGCACCTACCATGGGTGTGGGGCCTAGGGGTGTCCCCCTGGATCACCTCTGGTACCTCTCTGCCCGTTTTTTCGAGGAAAAAATTATTTTGAATTTTCTGGGATTTTTTGGAAAACTTTATTTTTGGCCAATTTTGAGGGTATGAAAATTGATTTTCTCGCAGAAACAATTTTTTTAGAAGAAGCAAAAGCAAACCAAAAACCAAACTACAGGAGCTCTAAAAAAATCAAACAAGCAAACAACTAACAAAACTAAAGCTAAAGCAAAGACTAGGAAGGAGAAAGGAAAAAGAAAGCAAGTATAACCACAGTGGAAAGATTATTTTGTTCGTTACAATCCTTTTGTTAACAAGGTTGATCAAGTGTTGTTACCAAAACAATCTTATATGAAGCAAAACTTTGCATTCCACAAGGTGATTATGTTACCTCATACTTGATAGCAATTGTCCCAATCATAATAGTTTCAAAATTTTCTTGTGGAATGGGACAATATATTTCTCCAACCTTGATGCTCTCAATATTTTCAATGGAATTCAGGCAATAGCTCTTAACAACCTTCTTGGGGAAATAGACAGTGTGCTCTTTGTCATTAATATTGAATGTTACTTTTCCTTGATTACAATTGATGACAGCACCTACAGTATTAAGAAAAGGTCTTCCAAGAATAATAGACATATTATCATCTTCAGGCATTTCAAGAACAACAAAATCAGTTATGCAAGTATGAGCAACTTGAACAGGAACATCCTCACATATACCAACAGGGACAGTAGTTGACTTATCAGCCATTTGCAAAGATATATCAGTTGGTATCAACTTTTCTAGCTGGAGCGTCTTGTAGAGAGAAAAAGGCATAACACTAACTCCATCTCCCAAATCACATAAAGCAGTTCTAACATAATTATTCTTAATGGAGCAAGGAATAGTTGGTATACCTGGATCACCAAGTTTCTTTGGAACCTTACCATTGAAGGAATAATTAGCAAGCAAAGTAGAAATCTCCTCATTAGGAATCTTCCTTTTATTAGAGACAATATCCTTCATATACTTTGAATAAGGAGGCAACTTAATAACATCATTCAAAGAAATTTGCAAAAGTAAAGGCTTCATCCACTCACAAAACTTGTTATAGTGTTCCTCCTCCTTTGACTTGTGTTTCTTACCTGGAAAAGGCGTAGGTTTTTGCACCCAAGGTTCTCTCTCTTTACCATGTTTATTAGCAATAAAATCTTCCTTTGTGTACCTAGTTTTCTTAGTGTGCTTCTCAGGTTCTTACTCACATTCCTCCTTATCAGGAGACTCATCAATATTACCACTCTCAGTTTCAACATCAGAGACAAATATACTATTAGGATCTACATCAGGTTCAAGTGGTTTCTCAACTTTCTTATGTTTCTTTTTCTTCCTCTTACGAGGACTACCACTATCCTCACCTTGTTGTGAATCCTGCTCTATTCTTTTAGGGTGTCCTTCAGGATATAAAGGATCTTGAGTAGCTGCACCACTCCTAGTTCTAATTCCATAAGCATGTTTATTTACCGAAGCATTAACTAGCATATCCTTTTGTACTATAGCAAGTTGATCAAGTTGGGTTTGAACCATTTGAAAGTGTTTACAAAGCATTTTAATATCATTGGAAGTTCTTTCTATAATATCTTTCAACTCATGGATAGCCCTAGAGTTTTCCAATAAATGATTATGAACTTGTTTATTAAAATTACCTTGTTTAAAAATAAATGTGTCAAGTTCCTCTAATCATTGGTCAGGAGG
This sequence comes from Avena longiglumis, assembly GCA_030063025.1. Classification (NCBI taxonomy): domain Eukaryota; kingdom Viridiplantae; phylum Streptophyta; class Magnoliopsida; order Poales; family Poaceae; genus Avena; species Avena longiglumis. The sequence goes on along the minus strand of CP125979.1, from coordinate 417,146,536 downwards.
CTTACCATAAGGAATATCACCTTCATTAAATTGGAGAGAGTGTACCTCAACAGTAGATGAGTGGGGAATTGGCTTACATAATTCTTCTATAGGAGGTGGATTCTTCACATCTTCAGCTCTAATACCTTTCTCCTTTAGACACTTCTTAGCTTCCTTCATCACTTCATCATTTAATGCAATAACTCCCCTCTTCTTTGTTGTTGGTCTTGGAACTGGTTCAGGAGTAATAGGCTCAGGTGTATTCAGCTCAGTTGAAGTCCAATCATCATAATTCTTGCTTATCTTGGTCGTTAATTCTTCAGCATCTATAGGAGTCCTTTTCCTAAAAACACAATCAGAAAAGCTATCTAGGTAGGTCCTAGAATCATCAGTTAGTCCATTATAATAAATATCAAGAAGCTCATTCTTAGGTAATGGACATCCAGGATGTGCATAAATCAAGGAACAAAATATTTTCCATGACTCAGGCAATTTCTCTTCTTCTCCCTGTTTAAAATCAAAAAGTCTCTGCAAATCAGCATGTCTAGCACTCGGAGGAAAATATTTATGGAAGAAAGAAGCAATCAAGCAATCAGGGCTTGATGACTCCTTGATGGCGCCAGAGAACTTGGTGCTTGATGTGGAGTCTTGTTGGGAACCCCAAGAGCAAGGTGTGAAGAGTACAACAGCAAGTCTTCCCTCAGTTGATACCGAGGTTATCGAACCAGTAGGAGGAAGGAAACGTCACACAGGTGTTGCAAGCAACACGGAGGCCTGCACAATACAAACTCAAGACTTTGCCCCAACGAATCAGTGAGGTTGTCAAGCTCACCGGTTTGCTGTAACAAAGGATTAAATGTATGGTGTGGAAGGTAATGGTTTGCAGCAAGTAAACAAGTAATAGTGGAAGATGTATCAATGGTAAAGATTGGACCGGGGTCCATAGTTCACTAGAGGTGCTCTCCTTAGATAAACAACATGGCATGAAGGGTAAAAAAATTACAGCGGGGAAATTGACAGGAACTGAGCAAGTCATAACAATGCAATTACTAGCTAGAAAGATCCTATGAAGTTGATTGGGAAATACAACAGTATACATAGACCGTAATCCAAATGCATCTATGACTAGAAGTCCACCTTCAGGTTATCATCCGTACCCCCTCCAATATTAAATTGCAAGCAACAGACAACTGCTTTAAGCAAAGTGTGTAAGGTAAACAATCCACATGTTCCATGAACAAGGGACCATTGTTTTCTCCCTAGTAGCAACACCACATCTACAACCGAAGAGATTTCTGTCACTTCCCTTGGAAACTAGAGACATGAACCCACTATCGAGCATAAATACTCCCTCTTGGAGTCACTAGCAACTACTTGGCCAAGATGATCACTAGCAACGGAGAGCATGCAAGATCACAAACAACATAGACATGATAGAATCATAAAGATAGAACCATTAATCAAACTAACATAATAATCTCAATATCCATCGGAACCCCGCAAACACAACATGCATGATTACAAATAGATTAGATCTTGATCATGAACGGAGCTCACAAGATCTATACATGAAAGCACAAAGGAGGAGATACAACCATCTAGCTACTACATGGACCCATAGTCAAAGGTGGAACTACTCACGAATCATACCGGAGAGAAGGCCTCCGGGATGATCTCCCCTCCGGCAGGGTGCCGGTAAGAACTTCAGATCCCCCCGATCTAGGGACGATGGTGGCGGAGGCTACAGACGGTTTCGTGGATTTATGATCGGGTACTCAGGGTTTCTGCATCGGGGGCTTATTATAGGCGAAGGGGTGAGACCGGGAGGAGGCCAGGGCCGCCAAACCCTAGCCAGGTGCGGGCCCACCTGCCCCCGCGCCTGGGGTGGGTCTGGCCCCCCTGGCTAGCCCCTCTGGCTCTCTTCTAGACTTCTTGTTCCCCACGTAAAGTAATTGACTTTGACGTTTGTCCCGTCCGATTCCGAGAATATTTCTTTACTAACTTTTCTGAAACCAAAAGCAGCAGAAAACAGGCATCTGGCACTGTTGCAACTTGTTAATAGGTTAGTACTATAAAACATGTAAAAAGCACCTCAAAGTGTAGACAAGTAAAGCAAAGTAGATACAAAACAAGCATGGAGCATCAAAAATTATAGACATGTTTCCAACGTATCAGCATCCCCAAGCTTAACTCCTGCTCGTCCTCGAGTAGGTAAGTGATAAAAAGAATAATTTTTGAGGTGACATGCACCCTCACAATAAATATCCAACCATTTGCAAACATTGAAAGCTGGGATCAAAGAACTCTAAACATGTGCATGAAAGATGGAGTTCTAACAATAGGACATAGTAACTATGCATGCAACATGACAAGCTACAAACAAACATCATGAATAACATGCATTGAAAAATGTTTTTTTGTTTCACATGCAGCAAAGATAGCATAGTGGCAATCAGCTTGTCCCTCATAGAGTAGCAATATAATGCATAGGACACCTGCAAAGTTCACAAGGGTGACTAGAAACAAGTAGCACAAGAGCAAGTAATAACACAATATGCATCAATTAATAAGCTTTGGAACACTGCACACAGAATGACAACTATGCTCTCTTAATGGTGCCTAAAGGTAGAAGGTGGAGACTCAGTAGTGGTGGAAGAAAGGCCTTTTTTGGAAAGGAAGAAGGGATTACAAGTTTCAAAAAGATCTTCCAAAAATTATGGTATTTGTTAGCTTTCATCCCTCATTGCCCCTATCATAAGCATCTTGAAGTGGTTAACGTTAAAGTGGCAAACATGGAGTATATGCTTGACGAAGTATAAGTTGGCAATCTCATGCCCCTTGAATACGAGGGCCACGCCTCATGCATACTCAACTTTGGGTCCAGGTAAGTTCTTTTCACTGTAAGTATTTGCATATCATTGAGAACCGCCAACGGGGTACCCCTTGCACATGGTACAGGAGCTTTTCCATAACCAAAATGACAAGGCAAACAGACAATGAGGATCTCAGCAATTCTTCTTATGTACCATGGAAATATGGTGCTTTTTTCTCTCTTCCCTCTTTTCTCAACGTGTCTCTTTTTTTAAGAAGAATGCTTCATATATGTCACTATGGTGATGCTGCAAGTTTCCACCATGATTAGGCATGGCTTAGGCTAGCGGCCCAGGCGTTTCTCTAACACAGGATACAAACTCCATGGACTTACAAGTTCCCTATTTATTTCACACCGGTGACATCCATAGACAAAAGAACATTATATCAACTGAGTACAACAAGGTACAAGTGCAATGTTGAAAACGTTCCCCGTGACAACACGGTTCTGCTAATTCCAACTTATAAGTACAAGCATATACAACAAAGTTGTCACAATGGTTCAAGTTTATTAGGGGCAAAGAATAAAGTGTGCCATCAAGTTCTTGAGGGCTTTAATCACTAAGTTTTCACATAACAAGATAGTTTTTAATTGGAAGATAGTTGAAGACAAGAATATACTTGGATTGGTGTAACACACCATGCATAGGAATTTATAGTGGACACTTTGGAATAACTTGGTTTCTTGGGAGTTGGAAGCATGAGTAGAACTTACTCATACAAGTGGAGGCTAGAAAAAGACTGGGAGCAACCGACTAAGAGAGCAATGATGGCCAAAATCATGCAGTGCAACAAACCATACTAATCAAAGCAAAGAGTGGTACTACAAATCATGGTGTTAGCATGTGCCAAGTCAACCCAAGCAAAACATCAAAGGAGAATACCATAATACTATGCTTTTGCATGCTAAAACAACGCATAATTTCTTCAAGACACACTAAGCAATCCCAATTGTTTGGAACAAGACATGCTACAACAATAATTACTAAGCAAAATGCTAAAACAACACCTAGCATTTCATGCTAAAGTCTAAGTCACAGTCAATGCAAGCTCATCTTGCACTTCAAGCAAGAACTTACTACTCCTTTCCAAACACCAAGCAAACTTATTTGCAAAACAACACAGCGAGAATGGGGGTCCAAAATAGTTTATTCAAGCTAACTAAACAACCTAAGCAAAGCAAATGAAAACTAAGACGCTCCAAGAACAACATAACTGTGCATGAAACAATAAAAACGAAGTGTCTAGACGGACCTAAGCTTTTTATTGATGAAGAAGGGGATGCCTTAGACATCCCCAAGCTTTGACGCTTGTACCTCTTGGATATTTCTTGGGGTGACACCATGGTGGCATACCCAATATTGAGCTTTTGTCCATTCTTCATCTCATTGCATCATTCTCTCTCTACACCTGAAATTTTTCCTTCATACAAAACTTCACACAATCTTCATTAGCAACATTAGCTTATTCAAAAGGTATTAGACCACTGGCAAAGCTTTGGAACAGCAAGGATTTTCACTAAAAATACAAGCTACTGTAGCAACTCCTTCAAAAATCTCAATTTACCTGAAGAGAACTCAAAAAGGAATCAATAAGAAGCAAATGCAAATAATGGTAGAAATCTGTCAAAAAAGACCAGCATGTAGAAATGAATTTTTTCGAACATCTTATGTTGCTCAAATCAAACAGTATTGAACTAACCAAAGTTAGATAACATACTGGGGGATTTATTCGTAAATTTTGAGCTCAATCCGAGTAACAGAGCCTCCTCACTAATTTTTTTGGTGGGGGACAGAAATCTGTTTCGGGACAGCAACTCCCCAAATCTTACTTCCCTCTCATTAGAGGTCATTCTTGGCACAAAAAGCAAACAAAAAGGATAAGGAGAGGTCTTTACAGAAGTAATAACTTCCAAGACTCAAGGAAACTCTTGGGTTATCTCCCAACAAGTACTTTTCTTTAACGCCTTCAAGTTAGGCATAAGAAGCAAGAAGAATCAAGTATTTTCAAATGAAGAATTGCCCCTCTTGTTCCTTCTTTTCTTACCTTTCTTTTTCTCCTTGGGGAAGATATGATTGCTTACTAGGGGAGCAAAGTGCATGATGCCTTTTCCCACATCTATTACTGCCCCAAGGTGTTTCAGTAGAGATCTTCCAAGTGTGATATGTCCTTTTACTACATATTCAATAACAAGATAATCAGTAGACATCATTTTCCTGTGATTTTTGTAAACACACTTTCAGATATTCCATTGGGAAATATAGTGGCATTGTTAGTAAGAGAGATTTCCTCTCCTCCTTCAATAAGCCCCCAAAGACTCAAGGAATCAAAAATATCTTTAGGCATGAGACAAAATTCAGTCATGATATCACAACGAGCATCAAAGAGTGTAATTTTTATTGAGACTTTAATTGTGGGAAACCAATTTGAAGGCTCAAAATTTATGGGAACATAATCATGATAAGCCCTAAGTGTGTGATAGCAACTATTCATGGCAGCAATACTGGTCTCAAGATGGTTCAACCTAGCAAAAATACTTGTGAAAGAGAAATCAGACTTGCTAGGTGTACCATAGATCATGATTAATTTCCTTATAGCATCATAAGCTTCATCCTCAGTACAAAGCAAAAAATCTTTTTCAGCCACATCATCCAAAGCATATCTATAACGAAGAGCAATACCGCGGTAGAAACTATCAATAACCAAGCTGAGGCTTACCTCAGGCTCAGTTTCCCTCTGGAAAGCAGATATTCTAGACCAAGCTTCCTTAAAACTTTCTTCACCTTTTTGCTTAAAAGTGGAGATTTATTCCATAGGGGAAATAAAGGCAGACCCTGACATGGCAGCAACTAGAGCAGGAACTAATTTTTTTGTGGTTTTGAATAAAGCAAGCAAACCAAACTAGACTAATTTTTTTGGGTCTTTTGAAAAGAGGCAAATGAAACCAAAAAAAAGAAACAAAGCAAACTAAAAACAAAGTAAAGAGAAAGGAAGTGGAGGACTCCCCTAGTGAAGACTTCCTTAGCCTTCCCGTCAACGGCGCCAGAAAACTTGTTGATGACTGATGACCCACAAGTGTAGGGGATCGCAACAGTCTTCGCGGGTAGTATTACCCATTTTATTGATTCGACACAAGGGGAGCCAAAGAATACTTGCAAGCCTTAACAACTGAGTTGTCAGTTCAGCTGCACCTTAAAATAGTTCTTGCTCACAGAAGTTTATCAGTAGCAACAATTTGTAGTAGCAACAACAATAGTGAAACAATAGCAATAGTAATAGTAACGGTAACAATAGGATTCGAGTGCGGTAGGCATAGGTATGGATGGACGAGCGTTGCATGGACGAGTCTAAACATGTAACTTCAAGGTCTAGGGCATTGCAGATAAATAATAATAAGCATCCAAGTACTAAACAATCCTAGGCATGTGCTCAAAATATAGTCATACGTGCTCGCAATGAGAACTTGCATAACATCTTCTGTCCAGACTGCCCGTGGCAGTGGGGTCTCTAGGGAACTACTGTCAATTAAGGTGCTCCTTTTAATAGAGCACCGGAGCAAAGCATTAACACTCCATGAACACATGTGGTCCTCACACCACAACCATCCCCTCTGGTTGTCCCAATTATTGTCACTTTGGGGCCTTTGGATCTGGACAATGATTTGTGTACACAACTTGCAGATAAGACCATAAACAATACTATCATAATGATTCAATAATAAGTTCAGATCTGAGATCATGGCACTCGGGCCCTAGTGACAAGCATTAAGCATAACAAGTTGCAACAAAGTCAAATAATACTAATAGAGATACTAGGCACTATGCCCCTAACCGATCTTATTCGATTACATGATAGAACTCATCCAATCCCTACCATCCCCAATCCTACAGCGGGGGATTACTCACTCATGGATGAGGAAAACATCGGTCGTTGATGGAGATGCGTTGGTGATGACGATGGCGATGATCCTCTCCAAATTCCCCGTCCCGGCAGGGTGCCAGAACGGAGTTTCTGGATCCGAATCGTGGTTTCTGGTGGCGGCGGCGGAGCGGAACTCTTTCTGGAAAACTATCGCCCCCCTGAGTTTTTAGGTCAGAAGGCAACTTATAGACGCGGAGGGAGGCCTAGAAGCTGCCTGGGGTGGCCAAACCTCCCCGTGCGAGGTCATGGGCCAGCGCTGGGTGGGTCCGCCAGGCCTCCCCTCTGTCTTCCCTTCTGGCTCCGTGGATCTTTTGGTGAAATATAATTTTTGGCATATTTTCCGGGATTTTTCCTGATAGTTCATTTTCTGCACAAAAACAAGACACCAAGGTAATTCTGCTGAAAATAGCGTCAGTCCGTGTTAGTTGTATCCAAATCACACAAGTTTATAGGAAAAACAATAGCAAATTGTTCGAGAAAGGATATACGTTTTGGACGTATCAACTCCCCCAAGCTTAGCTTATTGCTTGTCCTCAAGCAATTCAGTTGAAAACTGAGTGCGATAAAATAACTTTCACGAACACTTTGCTTCATATGATGTAAATATTCTCAGCACAGGAGTAGATTGTTAGACAATTCATAATAAGGAGTATGCAACTAAGTCTACTCAATAGTCATTGCAAGCTACGAAGAGAAACCAACTCAATAATAATAAGTAGCATGAAACATAAACATAAGCAACATTGTAATGCTCATAATAAGGTATGATAGAGTGGTATCTCGCTTGCCTCGGTTTTAAGAGCAGAATATAAATGCCAAGGCACCTCTGAAGTTCATATGAATACTAGAAGTAAAGATATCAGAGATACAAGCATCAAAGTCATGACATAATTAACCAAGTTTTGGAACAAACACAAGAATGACAACTATGCTCTCAAGAAGGTGCTCATAGAATAAGTGGTCACTCAACAAGGTTGTGAAAACGGTTTTGTGAAGGTTTGAAAGGCTTCCTAATGCTGAAAGTAAGGTACTCATTAGCTTTGAGCTCTCATTGCCCCAATCATAGGCATCTTCATGTGGTTAAGGTGAAAGTGAGGTCCACTCTGAATTATATGCTTGATAGACCATAAACTGAAAATCCCAAGTCCCTTGAGTACGAGGGCCACTCCTCATACTACTCAACTTTGGGTCCAGGCAAGTTCTTGTCATTGTAAGTATTTGCATATCATCGAGAACCGCCAATAGGGTACCCCTTGCATATGGTACAGGAGCTTTCCCATAACCAAAATGACAAGGCAAGCAGACAATGAGCATCTCAGCAATCTTTTTATTTACTATATGCATAGTTTTTTATTGAGGATGCTTCATAGATGACTCACTATGGTGATGCTGCAAGTTTCCACCATGACTAGGCATGGATTAGGCTAGTGGCCAAGGCGTTTCTCTAACACAGAATACAAACTCCATGGACTCACAAGTCCTCCTCTCATTTCTAAAAGGTGTTGACATCCGCAAACAAAAGAGCAAGGTATCAACTAGATATAAATGTATCTAAAAGGTGTTGAAAGCGTTCTCCGTGACAACACGGTTCTGCTGACTCCCAACATATAATTTGCAAGCATATAACTTTCATGGACTAGTCACAATGGTTCAGGATTATTAAGTGCACAAAATAAAGTGTGCCATCAAGTTCGTGAGAGCTTTACTAACTAACTTTCTCAAAACAGACAAACATTTTATTTGGAAGAAAACAAGGCATATAGAATATGCACTAAAATAGCAAATGATGCTAATAGGTAGGTATGGTTGACACAACTGGCAATATTGGTTTTGGGGAGTTGGAAGCACAGGTAGAGCACATACTCAGTGCAAGTGAAGGCTAGCAATAGAGAGGGAGTGACAAACGAGAGAGCAATAGCTGTCATAATCATGCTTGCAACAAAACAGGACTAACTATGGCATGAAAGTGATACAAGAACTCTGAGGCAAAATAAATCATCGAGGCTTACTGACTATTGATTAGTCATATGCATGCGTGATCATGTGCCAAGTTGATTCACAGGAACAGTCAGAGGAGGATACCACAATATCATACCAAAGTATGAATAAAACAATGCAAGCAAACATTCATATGACATGCTACAAACTATTAGCAAGCTGGAGATAATCATAGACATGCAAGAACTACTGAGCATCCATAATGACATACACCTTACACAAACAGGCTAAGCATGCTCACAATGATGAGTATATGTACAAAAATGAAACAAATAGAGTTCGTTACCAGCCTCTTACCACACCTTGAGTTGACTTAATCTTCATTCTTGCCCTTCACTTGTGTGACTTGAATAATTAACATGAAAACCAATATCCACTAAGGACGGCTGGACCCTGCAAATAACTCACAAAACCAAAGAAGAACAACAAATATTTTTTGGTGTTTTCGATTTTTTAGAAACAAGCAAACAAAAGAAAAACCAAACAAAAACAAAGCAAACCAAACAAAGCAAAATATTTTTAGGTTTTTCTTTTAAGGCAAACCAAAGCAAAGAAACAAAGAAATAAACCAAGAGAAACAAAGAAAATATTTTTGGTATTTTTTTGGGTTTTTAGAAAGAAGCAACAAAAAAAAACGAAACAATGGATATACAAAGAACCGACCGAACATGATATATATATATGAGTGTGATGTCGGTGTACCTCCCCCAAGCTTAGGCTTTTGGCCTAAGTGGGGCTCAATCCCATGGTGCCCAAGTAGATGCACCTCCATAGTATGTCGAGGAAACTCCCTCGTCCTGGTACGAGCTCGAGGCCTCCCCTGTGTAATGTACAACGGGGTCATATGCGGGTGCTCCCCCCTGATAGTGCCCGTGGAAGTTGAGAAAGCGTAGCTTGTCATCCATCTCCGCCTTCGTGCATGACCAAGGTCCCTGAGAAATACTGAAAAAAGTGGTTTGGGGTAGAGGGATCTCTCTCTCTCTCTCTCTCTCTCTCTCTCTCTCTTCCCCGTGAGTAAACAGAATTCTATAAACCAGGTTCTCAAGAGTAGAGCTAGAGGTGACAAAGTGGTGCGCCTTCATGGCAGCAAGATCAAGTCTCTGAGGATCCAAAACTGTATCATGTGGATCAACAGCAATGCCCAAGGCAGCAGAGATACGAGTAGCAATAATTCCCCCATAAATGGGTCCCCTAGGAGCTAAACGATGAGCAATGAGGGAACCAAGATTATACTTATCCTCACCGTAGAGCGCAACAGCTAAGAAGGCCAATTGATAGTTGTATATATTACTAGTGTTCTCCCTACCAAGAACACTGGTGGTAAGATAGTAGGTGAAGTACCTGATGGCTGGGAATTGAATGTTCTTTATCTTCCCTCGCTGAGCTCTACGGTCATCATCATTGGTTATTCCTTGGTATAGTTCCAGCAAATCAGCAGGAAGAGTTGTGATCTTCTTTGATGACCCCTTTGTACCAAGTCCCAAGGACTTGCAAAAATTCTTCAATGTCATAGAATGAGCCCTATCATAAAGTCTAAAAGACACAAAATAATTGAACAAACTATTGGTGAAGGAGAAACTCTCCACAAATGTTTTAGTAAGTGAAGCATATTGTGCACTCTCATCTTGCATGAAACTTGTTAGTCCCGCCCTCTCAATCAAAGCCATGAAATCATTAAGAATCCCAACAGATCGCAAGAAAGCTTGGCAAGGAAAGGTGGAGGGGTGTGCATCCCCTTCACCCCCTCGTCACCAAACCACGGAGTGATGAAATCCTCATTGTATGAGGGTCTGGAGCTTGTAGATGACCTTGGGAGCCTTTCCCTTCTAGGTGCATCACTCTCAAATATGTCACCAAAGGTGTGGTGGTCCATGACTTCCCTTTGCAGCAAACAACCTGTCACCTACAGCAGCAAAATACTCAAGATACAATCTACCAATCACAAATATAATTGGACAAGTGGAGGAGGCACATACCAAGGAACAATCCCTCCAAAAATCAGCACTTGAGATGGGATGAACAAGGAGATTGAAAATCGCGAGCAAGAACAGTAAGAACTCGAGCTTGAGCAAGTTTTCCGGTGTTTTTCGAGAGAGATAAAGAAGGTGGCTTTGAGGAGGCAGCACGAAGGGGCCTAGGTGGGCCAGACCCCCCTAGGCGCCACTAGTGGTGGGCCCGCGCCTACCACAAGTGTGGGGCCTATGGGTGGCCCCCTGGGTCACCTCTGGTACCTCTCTGCCCCTTTTTTGAGGAAAATTTATTTTGAATTTTCTGGGATTTTTCGGGAAACTTTATTTTTGGCCAATTTTCAGGGTATGAAAATTGATTTTCTCGCAGAAACGGTTTTTTCAGAAGAAGCAAAAGCAAACCAAAAGCCAAACTATAGGAGCTCCAAGAAACTCAAACAAGCAAACAACTAGCAAAACTAAAGCTAAAGCAAAGACTAGGAAGGAGAAAGGAAAAAGAAAGCAAGTATAACCATAGTGGAAACATTATTTTGTTCATTAAAATCCTTTTGTTAACAAGGTTGATCAAGTCTTGTTACCAAAACAATCTTAAATGAGACAAAACTTTGTATTCCACAAGGTGATTTTGTTACCTCATACTTGATAGAAATGGTCCCAATCATAATAGTTTCAATATTTTCTTGTGAAATGGGACAATATATTTTTCCAACCTTGACGCCTTCAATATTTTCAATAGAATTCAGGCAATAGCTCTTAACAACCTTCTTGGGGAAATAGACAGTGTGCTCTTTGTAATTAATATTGAATGTTACTTTTCCTTGATTGCAATTTATGATAGCACCTGTAGTATTAAGAAAAGGTCTCCCAAGAATAATAGACATATTATCATCTTTAGGCATTTCAAGCACAACAAAATCAGTTAAAACCATGCAATTATGAGCAACTTGAACAGGAACATCCTCACATATACCAACAGTAATAGTAGTTGACTTATCAGCCATTTGCAAAGATATATCAGTTGGTATCAACTTTTCTAGCTGGAGTCTCTTGTAGATAGAAAAAGGCATAACACTAACTCCAGCTCCCAAATCACATAAAACAGTTCTAACGTAATTATTCTTAATGGAGCAAGGAATAGTTGGTATACCTGGATCACCAAGTTTCTTTGGAACCTTACCATTGAAGGAATAATTAGCAAGCAAAGTAGAAATCTCCTCATTAGGAATCTTCCTTTTATTAGAGACAATATCCTTCATATACTTTGAATAAGGAGGCAATTTAATAGCATCAGTAAAAGGAATTTGCAAGAATAAAGGCTTCATCCACTCACAAAACTTGTTGTAGTGTTCTTCCTCCTTTGACTTGTGTTTCTTACCTGGAAAAGGCATAGGTTTCTGCACCCAAGTTTCTCTCTCTTTACCATGTTTATTAGCAATAAAATCTTCCTTTGTGTATCTAGTGTTCTTAGTGTGTTTCTCAGGTTCTTCCTCAACTTCCTCCTTATCAGGAGAATTATCAATATTACCACTCTCAGTTTCAGCATGAGAGACAAATATACTATTAGGATCTACAACAGGTTCAAGTGGTTCCTCAACTTTCTTATGTTTCCTTTTCTTCCTCTTACGAGGACTACCACTATCCTCACCTTGTTGGGAATCCTTCTCTATTCTTTTAGGGTGTCCTTCAGGATATAAAGGATCTTGAGTAGTTATACCACTCCTAGTTTTAATTCCATAAGCATGTTTATCTCCAGAGGCATTAACTAGCATATCCTTTTGCACCTTAGCAAGTTGATCAAGTTGGGTTTGAACCATTTGAAAGTGTTTACAAAGCATTTTAATATCATTAGAAGTTCTTTCCACAATATCTTTCAACTCATGGATAGCTCTAGAGTTTTCCAATAAATGATTCTGAACTTGTTTATTAAAGTGACCTTGTTTAACAATAAAAATGTGAAGTTCCTCTAAGCATTGATCAGGAGGCTTACCATAAGGAATATTACCTTAATCAAAGTTTTGGAGAGAGTGTACCTCAATAGTAGATGAGTGGGGAATTGGCTTACATAATTCTTCTATAGGAGGTAGATTCTTCACATCTTCAGATCTAATACCTTTCCCCTTTAGACACTGTTTAACTTCCTTCATCACTTCATCATTTAATGCAATAACTCCCCTCTTCTTTGTTGTTGGTGCTGGATCTGGTTCAGGAACAACTGGTTCAGGAGTAATAGGCTCAGGTGTATTTAGCTCAGTTAAAGTCCAATCATCATAATTCTTGCTTATCTTGTTCATTAATTCTTCAGCATCTGTAGGAGTCCTTTTCCTAAAAACACAATCATCAAAGCTATCTGGGTAGGTCCTAGAATCATCAATTAGTCCATTATAATAAATATCAAGCAACTCATTCTTAGGTAATGGACATCCAGGATATGCATGAATCAAGGAACATAATCTTTTCCATGACTCATGCAATTTCTCTTCTTCTTCCTGTTTAAAATCAAAAAGTCTTTCCAAAGCAGCATGTCTAGCACTGGGAGTAAAATATTTATGGAAGAAAGAAGCAATCAAGCAATCAGGGCTATCAATGAAACCAGGAGGTAATCTATTAAACCAAGCCCTAGCTTCTTCTTTTAGTGAAAAAGGGAAGATCTTAGCAACAAAGTACTTGCGCATTTTAAAATCATCAGAGAACAAAGCACTCATAGTAGAAAGCTCATTCATATGAGCCACAACACTCTCATTTTCAGTACCACAAAAAGGTTCTTTCTCAACAATATCCAAATAAGTTAAATCAAGAGAGAAATCATAATCTTTATCTTTAATATCTATGGGAGAGGTGGCAAACTTAGGATCATAAGACTTCTTAGGTATAATAGTATGTCTAGCAAGGAGACTCTTAATAGAACTAGCACCATGTGTATTTCGGCACTCTTCAACAAACTCTCACTAGACTCAAGTGAGCTAACAAGTGTAACAGTGTCTTCACTAGGAGTTTTTGTATTCCCTAGACTAGCCATAGTAGCATCTAGAAAAGGACCTAATGAACCACTCGCATCAAGCACAGTAGAAGTAACATCATGAGTATCAAAAGCAGTTTCAGATTCAGCAGTAGTAGCAGTGTGTGTAGCATGAGTATGCGGTGGTGGTGTGACAAGCTTACTTATAACAGACGACGAATCAAGAGCAGCAGAGGTGTTTAGGACTGTACCTCTTCTTGTAGTGGATGGTAAAATAGGGAATTTTCCATCACGAGACTTCCCCATGATGAAAGGAGTAGCAGTGAACAATAATAGATCCAAGTGAACTTACAAATAAAGCTATGCTCCCTGGAAATGGTGCCAGAAAATATTCTTGATGACCCACAAGTGTAGGGGATCGCAACAGTTTTCACCCGTAGTATTACCCAATTTATTGATTCGACACAAGGGGAGCCAAAGAATACTTGCAAGCCTTAACAACTGAGTTGTCAGTTCAGCTGCACCTGGAAATAGTTCTTGCTCACAGAAGTTTATCAGTAGCAACTATTTGTAATAGCAACAGCAAAAGCAACAACAACAGTGAAACAATAGGAATAGTAACAGTAACGGTAACAACAGGATTCGAGTGCGGTAGGCATAGGGATGGATGGACGGGCGTTGCATGGACGATTCTAAAAATGTAACTTCAAGGTCTAGGGCATTGTAGATAAATAATAATAAGCATCCAAGTACTAAACAATCCTAGGCATGTGCTCCAAATATAGTCATACGTGCTCGCAATGAGAACTTGCATAACATCTTACATCCAAATTTGCAGCCCGTGGCCTCTAGGGAACTACTGGCAATTAAGGTGCTCCTTTTAATAGAGCACCGAAGCAAAGCATTAACACTCCGTGAACACATGTGATCCTCACACCACAACCATCCACTCCGGTTGTCCCAATTATTGTAACTCGGGGCCTTTGGATCCGGACAATGATATGTGTTCACAACTTGAAGATAAGGCCATAAACAATACTATCATAATGATTCAATTATAAGTTCAGATCTAAGATCATGGCACTCGGGCCCTAGTGACAAGCATTAAGCATAACAAGTTGCAACAAAGTCAAATAGCACTAATAGAGATACTAGGCACTATGCCCCTAACAGATCTTATTCGATTACATGATAGAACTCATCCAATCCCTACCATCCCCAAGCCTACAGCGGGGGATTACTCACTCATGGATGAGGGAAACATCCATGGTTGATGGAGATGCGTTGGTGATGACGATGGGGATGATCCTCTCCAAATTCCCTGTCCCGGCAGGGTGCCAGAACTGAGTTTCTGGATTCGAATCGTGGTTTCTGGTGGCGGCGGCAGAGCGGAACTCTTTGTGGAAAACTATCGAATCCCCCTGAGTTTTTAGGTCAGAAGGCAACTTATAGACACGGAGAAAGGCCGAGAAGATGCCTAGGGTGGCCAAACCTCCCCTAGGCGCGGGATCAGTGGGCCCGCGCCTGGGGTGGGTCTGGGCCCCCCAGGCCTCCCCTTTGTCTCCCCTTCTAGCTCCGTGGATCTTCTGGTGAAATATAATTTTTGGCATATTTTCCGGGATTTTTCCTGATAGTTCATTTTCTGCACAAAAACAAGACACCAAGGTAATTCTGCCGAAAATAACGTCAGTCCATGTTAGTTGTATCCAAATCACACAAGTTTAGAGGAAAAACAATAGCAAAGTGATCGAGAAAGGATATACATTTTGGACGTATCAATGACTCCTTGATGGCGCCAGAGAACTTGGTGCTTGATGTGGAGTCTTGTTGGGAACCCCAAGAGCAAGGTGTGAAGAGTACAACAACAAGTCTTCCCTCAGTTGAGACCGAGGTTATCGAACCAATAGGAGGAAGGAAACATCACACAGGTGTTGCAACCAACGCGAAGACCTGCACAACACAAACTCAAGACTTTGCCCCAACGAATCAGTGAGGTTGTCAAGATCACCGGTTTGCTATAACAAAGGATTAAACGTATGGTGTGGAAGGTAATGGTTTGCAGCAAGTAAACAAGTAACAGTGGAATATGTATCAATGGTAAAGTTTGGAACGGGGTCCATAGTTCACTAGAGGTTCTCTCCTTAGATAAACAACATGGCATGAAGGGTAAATAAATTACGGTGGGGCAATTAACAGGAACTGAGCAAGGCATAACAATGCAATTACTAGCCAGAAAGATCCTATGAGGTTGATTGGGCAATACAATAGTATACATAGACCACCATCCAGCTGCATCTATGACTAGAAGTCCACCTTCAGGTTATCATCTGAACCCCCTCCAGTATTAAGTTGCAAGCAACAGACAACTGCTTTAAGCAAAGTGTGTAAGGTAAACAGTCCACATGTTCCATGAACAAGAGACCGTTTGCGGTGACCCAGCAGACTAGTGCATGATGTAGTATACTATAGTCGTTGACATAACACCAATGAAACACCGTTCACTAGTATTACATCCCTCAGAATGGCACAACAGAAACACAGCGGGTCCAATACATGGCTAAAGGTTACAACTCACTCTTTACACAAGATCCAGAGAACACTCTAGGTTACAGAGAAAGAAATAACTTCTTACGGAGAAGAATCAAAGATAAATAACGCAAGAATTATTATACTATTAAAACTAGTATTTTAACTAAGGGATTGGCATTGCTGCTATTGCAATGCACTATAGAATTAGGTTCTTTGGCTAGATATTATATTCCTATCTAACAGTAACTTCGTCTTCATTTGAGTTGAGGTATATGTTGACTTCCTTGTCTTCATTGAAGAGCTTTAGCTTTGCATGATAAGTCCTGGAGCATAACTTGATGTGGTTGTTGTCTATTCCGGCTTTAGAATCTAGGAAGGGTTAAGAAGATACTTTGAGTACGAGCGTACTCAGCAAATTCACTAGAACAAGAGTGTTTGATGCACTATAACTACAACCACAGACCATAGGTCGTAGGAAATGCAAGTGTTCATAAACATTTCTTCAAAGGTTGCTTTTATTCTGAAAAGCTATGTCCATCAGCCTTCACGGGTTTACCAGAACATTCATGGAGTTCCTTTCTCGCCACGTTCGCAGCTCCTTCCCGGAACAGGGAGTAACAAGTTACAGTTCTTATACTCTGTAGAGGTGCGTTACTTTACCCATGAGAGATCAACTCTTTGTTGCATAACCAAGCAGCTTATTTCCGTCCACAATTCCATGATGTGGGGCCCAGAAGATGATCCAAGCCAATCATTGCCCCTTCGTGACCTTTCATGCCTCCTTGGTGTACACCATGCCCACATATTGGATTACGGAAATGGTTTGTACAAACCGTTAGATGCCAAAACTATCGTGGGACGATGAGGGTTCCCACCCATATGTTGCATATCCTCTACGAATTACCAATTAATATGCACGCTTCGAGGATAACAGCCACGACCTGCACATCCGGCTTCATGCGAGAGGAAGAAGATACAACTGACTTCTCCGTCCCATTCCAAATCTCATGGTCAACGCGTAATATACGACGCAAGAATCACTGGCGACATTGGTTGTTAATTCCTAGGTGATATAGTTCTGAACAGTGGTATTCCAACTGTCAGATTTAATAGATTAGCTGATCACCCTGGATCAGTAACCAATAGTTCACATTATTATCAAAAATAGTGTTTTTAGACCTTTTTCAAATGCAGGTGATAACAACACTAGATTTGTAAAATACTTACAGAAAATAAACAAAGGACATGAGGAAGTGTGAACTTGCCTTTTGTGATTGCAAGATTATGCACTCACGATCTTCGAGTCAGTATAAGATCCAAAATCTGAAATCAGCATCATTGGTCCGGTAATGACTAATGTTTAAAGAAGCAATATGCTTTTATGCATAAGTAATGTGATGCACGTTCTAAACACGAATCCCGGAGACAACGTTGTCCTAGGGCTTGGATTCCGGAAATGGTTACTTTGGAATGTGTTGTTCTTTTAGATAAGTTTCACACTTGTGCTTCTTATTAGGGCTTGTGAGTGTGTGTGAACAACACATATTTATGTAGCAATAAAATATACACCTATGAAATTCTCTTCAATATTGTTTATACTTTAATTGTTTATCTTCAAACTTGACTGTATAAGTATAGTCATTTATAAATAGCTTAAGTGTTATTGTTCCTAGGTATACAAGTGAAGTATGAAGTAAGATGATTTTGATTATTTTTCATACATTGTCTGAAGTGGCAAAACGAATAACTTTTGAAGAATAAATTTCTTTTCTAAGGTTTAAACAATCTTTGTGGTTAGTTAGTGGTGTTCGATGTCATTTGTGTTTGCTTGAATAGTTTTAGCTTGAAATGCTTTATAACTTAACTAGTTCAGACCAAAGTTAACTATAAAATATATAGTAATGTTTATAGTATTATATTTAATTTCTTGGAGACTAAAGTTAACTTTAAAATATAGATAGTTTTGAAAGTATGATACTTATAACATTTGTATCTTGTGTATCTGGAATGTTTCCTTTAGGTTACTTAATATTGGTGATCCTTTTACTTAGTGTAGTGGTTTCTTGATTTTATAATGGAGTAGTATCATTTACCTTTTTTATAAACGAGTGGTTATAGTTTATAAACCACAATATAATATTACTTAACTACTTATAGATTTATTATAGTGTGGTGGTAGTTTTTGTAATATGGTGGTTAAAGTAGATAGGAATGATCTGATTTATTCACAAGTTGTTCTTTAAGGTTTTTATTATGAATAGGAATCCTTTTAGAATGAAGTCTTCACTTAAGGTTGAAGATAATTCTAAAATAAAAACATTTATAATGTTTTAAACCATTATGGCTTCATATTATTAGCATTTAAAATTAATACTATTTATGATACTTAATTTACTCATTTTAGGAATATTCATAAATTTTATTTATCCTTATATGAATTATTAATGAAGTAAATAAGTTTAAATTTGAGTTATTAAAATATTTGAATTTTTATTTAACTCAAAAGTAGAATATTAGATTTTTAACATGTAAATATTATTTTTGTGATCATCTTGGTATATTACAATTATTTTTGTGATTTATAAATAATAAGATATGATTTTTACAATTCTTATTACTTTATAATTACTTAATAAATAATAAATATTTAATTAAGTGAAACAATAATGCATGATTATAATTTTAAA
This sequence comes from Avena longiglumis, assembly GCA_030063025.1. NCBI lineage: Eukaryota > Viridiplantae > Streptophyta > Magnoliopsida > Poales > Poaceae > Avena > Avena longiglumis. The sequence goes on along the minus strand of CP125979.1, from coordinate 417,127,628 downwards.
TTATAATTATTATTATGCTAAGATTTTTGGTATTCTATTTATATTTTTAATATTCCCATTATTTAAATATAAATTATTAAAGTTGAATTACTTATAAGACCTTTATTAAATAATATTTGTTTAAATAATCATCACAATAATATTTGATAATAGTTTTAAGTTATAGATTTTTTTCTTCTGAAAATGTTCATATATTATACACATTTTTATGAATTACAAAACAAAAGTTATTAATTAAACAAGATTTAATCATTTATTTAATTTCTGAAATATTAATAATTAAGTTTATAACATTTTATCTATTTCTTAAACAGGAAATACTTTTTACACCGCACCTTAAACTAGCCTCAGTCACTAACTAGTGGGCCAATGGCCACCTCAGCACACTGGTCAAAGAAAATGCATTTGTTACTGACCTTCTCTCTACTCCCAGTCGATGACACATGGGCCCTAGGCCACGTCACCAGCCACGCGAGACAAAGACCAGTCAAACTAGCTGACGTGGTTCGATCCTGAGGTGAGCATGACGTCACTCGAGTTGATCCTCACTGGTTAAGGATCGATCGATAGATCTGGTGCATGCGCGGGGCTGCGGCTATGTTCGTTGGACAGAGGAGATCGAGGCGACCCTATTGGTGGTGGCGCCGCTATCTAATGGTCATCGGAGGGCAACCGGCGACGAGCTTCTGCGGCGGCCAGCGGCGGTGCTCAACGAAATTATACCTATGGTGAGATTTAGCAAGCGAAATTAGGGTCCAGAGATGCGTAAACTTACCTGATGACTAGAGTGGTCGAGGAGGCTTGGGAAGGCATGACGACGGCGAATCGATGGTAATGGCCACGGCGGCCGAGGAAAAGGAATGCTCGATTTTCACATGATTCCTGGCGAGCGGGCCTCCGTGCTTGGTCTTAGGTGGTTCAATCCACGACGGCGCGTCCAACGGTGGCTACCACGAAGCGAGGGGTGGTCGGAGTTGACTGGAACGATGAACTTCGACGAGTTAGGTTTTTGGGTGAGGAAGGGAAGTGAGTCTGGAGAGCGAGATTGAGGATGAGAACGAGCAGGGGTGTCGCGGTGGCCTCCTTATCCTCTTCTGGTGACGGCGGCGTTCATCTTGGCGCAAGGACGACGATGACGGCATCGGGCGGCGGCAAGCTCCTCCGGCGAGCTGTATGTGTGCATGAGGATGACGATGACTTGTTGTTTTACGGATAACACCCTAGCGTTTCTTTCTTCTCAACCCGCAGTCCTTCCCTGGCCCCACTTGTCAATCACAGATGGAAATGAGCTGGGCTGGTTACTGGGCCTTTGTGGGCTGCACCTGGGCGTCAGATAAGTACAGAGGTGTTGGGCTACGTCCAGGTGATGTTTATTTATTTATTTTACCTTTTTCTATTTTTTGTTTTCCTTTTCAGATTTGAATTTGATTTATATTTTGAACTTTTCTTTGTAGGATTTATTTGCTGGATATTTGTAGTAATACTAAAGTAGATTTAGTATCATTTGTGAACTTTTATTATATAATCCTTTTATATTTCTCTTATTTTCTCTATATGAACCCCTTTTAATAATTTGTAGAAACTTTTCTTATTATTTTTCTCTCATCTTTTAATTATGGATTTCTTGAATGATGTGTTCTTATTTGTTTATAAGACTTAACTCTAGTTAGCTCAGAGTTTGAATATAAGTTTTTTATATGTTTAATGATCCTATATCATTATTTGATGCATGAAATATGAAAGAAATTAATATGATTCTTACTACTTCCATTAATTTGGAAAATGGCAATGTATATATTCTATTATGATAAACAAAGAAGTTTAGGATTTTGGATTAGGATTATTTACCCTAGAGTTTAGGGTTTTTAATATACTTAGACTCCTTTATGGATGTGGTTAAAGACTCCATAACTATGCATATTGTTTTATGTTTGGGATATTTGATGACATCACTTTTAATACTAGAAAGTTATATCTTGAATGTTTTATAGAAAGGAATTGATAAAGATATACTTAAGCACATATAGTTATGATGGTTGGAATTGACAGAGATGTGCTTATGTGATTTGTTATAGGGAATGTTCCTATCAAGTGATATAGATATAAAATAAGGAATTCTTAATATAAAATGGATATTATACTTGGTTTTAAGATTTAGAGTTGATTGTTTACCAAGAACTACTATATTCCATAATTCACAATTCTAGACTTCTTATTAAGGAATTCCTTTCCTAGATAAACTACCTTTTCCTATCTATCATCATGCTGAACATGATAAGTTTTACTTCATAAGAATATTCTTATTCATTGATGAACCTTTTAAACTCCTAGATGAATCCAATGAGCTTGATACTAAAATATTGCATAACTTCCTCATATCCTTGCTTGGTTGTATTTACTACTCTACTGTTGATAGCCTTTCATCCAACAAATAGTTCCTTCAAACTCTACTCATAATCTTCTTAATCATTCATTACTAATGTATATTTATTAGTTGTATGCATCCAACTACTGAAATGGATCGTATGGGCACCTAGAGGGGGGGGGGGGTGAATAGGTGCTAACCAATTTTTTAATACCTTTTCAATTTTAGGCTTGACATAAAGTAAATTCTCTAGATATGAAACTACGAGAATTTCCCTATATGCAACCCTAACTACTAAGCACGTAAAAAGAGGAGCGAAGGAACCGTAGTGGAGCACGCGGAGACACAATGATTTGTTTTACCGCAGTTCCTTCCTTGTTAAGGGAAGTACATCTGCATTGGAGGGGTGGGCGGTTCTAAGATCACCACGCCACAATAGGCCTCACCCTATTCTCCGATGGATCTCGCCACGAGAGGCCTGATCCACCTTCTCCACTATTGGATCCCTTCGAGGCGGGAACCGGTGCCTTTTACAACGCTACCGGGGAACACACCCACAACTGAATTGGGGGCTCCCGGGATGACAACAAGCTGTCACAAGAACACGGTTTATCAATATAAACAAAACAAGGATCTAGGTATTTGCAAGAAATACAAGATCGGTGATTCTCCAAATGAATGGAGAGGAGATGAAGCGCTTGATTGCTAATGATGAAGATCGAGTTCTCCTCCTTTGATTCCCCAAGGGACGGGGCCTTTGGGTGGATCTAGGTGGAGCTCTCTTGGATGAAGGTTGCAGATCAGATCTTGTCTTTTTCGAATGAATCAAGAGATCTGGCAGGAGGGGGAAGGCTGGCTTAAATACCCCCCAGATCTGGCCGTTGAGCAACTTTGGGGGCGGATTATCCGCCCTCTTGGGAAAACTCCGCCCTAAGGGCGGATATTCAGGGAGAAAATCCGCCCCCTCTCTGGGGCTGGCGCCTGTGGAAACTTGGTGAAGATCTTGGGGGGGGGGGGGATAATCCGGCCCCCTCCTAGGGCGGATTATCCGGCCTAGACGGAAAGTCCGGCCAAAACTCCGCCCCCTCTATAGGGCTTGCGCCTTGGCGGTGAGCAAGGGGGGCGGACTATCCGCCCCCCTGAGGGGCGGGTTATCCGGCGAGGCCGGAAAATCCGGCCAAAATTCCGCCCCCCTTCTGGGGCTTGCGCCTGCTTGGGAAGAGGGAGGGGCAGATTATCCGCCCCTGGTGTTAGATGACAATACTAGGATTTGTAATGAAACCGGCTAACGCCACCTTAAAAATGAAAGACGCTCCCCCTAGATGTGTGCATATTTAAAATTTGCATTTGAATACAAATACACACACTAGAGAGAACACAACTTTCATATCAAAGATAATTGAAACAGGGTGGGTTGGGAAACAAGGTCATACCACCAAGATGTGATTATAGGCAAAGAGGATAATTAGCTTGATAGTATCCAAGCACATCCCAACAAAATTGATGCATACATTAGATAATCCCATGATTCCATATGCCATCAAATGTGCTCCATAGATGAATTCAGAATTCCATGAGATCCACAATAGATAAATCCAGAATTCCATAAATACCAAACATAGTACCAAACATAGTGGAGCATGACATAGTCTTACATAATCCAAGCACAAATAGCAAATAAGTTCCTGCTAAAAAGAGCACAAGCAAGCAAATAAAACAACGGAAAGATGAGTGCTTGTGCCCGACCCTTGCAAATCCATGATACCTAATAGAACTACTTCTCCCCCTTTGGCATCGAAACGCCAAAAAGGAAGAAGAGCGATACTAACACCCCTGAAAATCACTCCTCCGATGGAGCACTCGAAACGCCAAAAAGGAAGAAGAGCGATGCTAAAGTGTGTTTTCCATAAGAACAAGAGATATGCAAGAAAATCAAAAGAGAACCATTAGAAACCAACTATTCTCAAGGAAGAGGGCGGTGGGCCGAAGCCACCATGTTGGAGCGCATGGCATGACATCGCGAAGATGTATCTTGAGTTCAAAACCAATGCTCATCGATGACCCACATATCACAAAATGATATTAAGGGAAATGATTTTACTTGCTTTCGGCATTATGGGGGGAGGGTTAGCCCAATCAATTAGGACCACACTCCCCCCTATGTCTATGCCCACATCTAAACCAAATACATGAATAAGAGAAAGTGAGTGTGCAAGGCTAGTCAAGCCAAGCTCCTTGAATCTATGATATTTAGCTCATTCCTCAAATAACAAAATCTTGCTTCATCAAGGGGCTTCGTGAAAATATCATCAAGTTGGTTCTTCGTGCTCACAAAGGATAGGGCAATATCACCACGAGCAACATGATTCCGAATGAAGTGGTTGCGAATCTCAATATGTTTTGTTCTTGTATGCTGCACGGGATTGTAAGCAATTTTGATAGCACTTTCATTGTCACATAATAGAGGCACTTTGTCACAATTGACACCATATTCCTTTAAAGTTTGCCTCATCCATAATAATTGTGTACAAGCACTTGCAGCAGCAACATATTCAGCTTCAGCGGTTGAGAGTGAAATACAATTCTGTTTCTTTGAAGACCAACACACTAGAGACCTGCCCAAGAATTGACATGCACAAGAAGTTGATTTTCTATCATCTTTGTCACCAGCCCAATCTGAATCAGTGTAACCACATAGAGAGAAACTTGAACCCTTGGGATACCATAACCCAAAATTTGGGGAATGAACCAAATATCTGAAGATTCGTTTGTCCGCCACTAAGTGGCTTTCTTTAGGAGCGGCTTGGTACCTTGCACACACTCCTACACTTAACACGATATCGGGCCTAGATGCGCAAAGGTAAAGGAGAGAGCCGATCATGGATCGGTATACCTTTTGGTCCACGTCTTTACCCTTGGGATTGAGTTCAAGATGACACTTTGTTTGCATTGGAGTAGCAACACCATTGAGATCCGTCATCTTGAACCTTTTGAGCATGTCTTGGATGTACTTAGCTTTATTAATAAAGGTTCCCTCTCTAAGTTGTTTGATCTTGAATCCAAGAAAGAACCTCATCTCACCCATCATTGACATCTCAAACCTGTCATTCATAAGCTTTGAAAATTCATCGTTAAAAGCTTGGTTAGTAGAGCCAAAAATAATGTCATCTACATAAAGTTGGCATACAAAAAGCTCCCCATTAACCTTCTTAGTAAAAAGAGTGGGATCGATTTGCCTAACTTCGAATCCATGGTCTAACAAAATCTCTTAAAGGTGCTCATACCACGCACGTGGGGCTTGTTTAAGGCCATAGAGCGCCTTATCGAGTTTGTAGACATGGTTCGGAAATTTGGGGTCCTCAAAACCCGGGGGCTGCTTGACGTATACTAACTCATGTAGAGGACCATTAAGAAATGCACTCTTAACATCCATTTGCTGTAATTTAAAATTATGATGGGCTGCATATGCAAGAAGGATACGGATGGACTCAAGACGAGCCACATGAGCATAAGTCTCGCCAAAATCAATTCCTTCCACTTGAGAGAATCCTTGAGCCACGAGTCTTGCTTTATTCCTCACAACAATGCCATTTTCATCTTGTTTGTTCTTGAAGATCCACTTGGTGTCGATAACATTGCGGCAATCCCTGGGTTTCTCTACGAGCTTCCAAACTTTGTTGCGTTCGAAGTTATTTAACTCTTCATGCATTGCAACAACCCAATCGGTATCTTCAAGAGCATCAAAGACCTTCTTCGGTTCAACCATGGAAATGTGAGCTTGATGATCACAGAAGATTGCAAGTTCTCTTCTAGTAGAAACCCTTCTTCGTAAATCACCAACAACCTTGTCAAGAGTGTGACCCCTTAGTTAAAGGTTCCGATCAGCACGAGCCTTGTGACGAGCCTCAATGTCCTTATTGTTTCTAGAAGGAGTTGATTCAGTATTTGTATCCTTGTCTTGACCACTGCCTTGACCTTGATCGGAGTTAACAACATGAGGTTGCTGCAGAATTTGTTCTTCAGGTCCGGATAATCCTCCCCTTGGAGGGGCCGGACTATCCGGCCTGGGAGATGAAGCACCAGACCCTTCTTCCTGAGAATGCCTGACAGGACTTGGAGAACCAGAGCCGGATAATCCGTCCTCGGGGGCCGGAGAATCCGGCCTGGGAATTTATTGCCTGCTGTCTTCTTCTTCGGATCCCCTGGAACAAGTTGGAGTTCCAGGGGCGGATTGTCCGCCCCTTGGAGGGGGAGGATAGTCCGGCCTAGGACTACCATCTTGTCCAGGAGACTGATGATCTTCAGCAGGTTGCGGTGTCGGTGCAGAGTTTTATCCAACAGTAGGAGCTTGTTGATCTTGTGAAGATGAGGGCTCCACTTGAGTGGAGCATTGTACTTCCTGATCCGCCACAAGGGGTTCCTCAATGGGGCGGAAAAATCCCACGCCCATTCTTCTTATGGCATCTTGGGGTATTTCAACATATGCATCACAAACATCAACTTGCCCTACAAAGGAGCCGTTATTTTCATCGAACTCCACACTACAAGATTCTACAATAATCCCAGTGAGCTTGTTGTAGACTCTATAAGTGTGGGATTCGGCACCGTAACCAACAAAAATACCTTCTAAAGCCTTGGACTCAAATTTAGACAAGCGGACACCTTTAATAAGAAACAAACACTTACACCCGAATACTCTGAAGTATGAGATGTTGGGCTTGTTACCGGTAAGTATTTCATAAGGAGTCTTGTCCAAAATCTTTTGGAGGTAGAGCCGGTTCGATGAGTGACAAGCAGTGGATATGGCTTCAGCCCAAAAATTGTAAGGAGACTTGAATTCAGCCAACATTGGTCTAGCCATATCCATCAAAGTCCGGTTCTTCCTCTCGGCTACACCATTTTTTTGTGGGGTGTACGCAGCGGAATATTGATGTCTAATCCCCTCTTCTCTAGGAAACTCGTTCAAAGTGTAGTTTTTGAATTCGGAGCCGTTGTCACTTCTTATTTCCAAGATAGGAACATTGTGTTGATGTTGAACTTCATTGGCAAAGTCAATGACTGTTTGTTGAGTCTCACTCTTTAGCTTGAAGAAATAGACCCATGTATATCTTGAGTAATCATCGACAATGACCAAACAATATTTCTTCCCACCAAGACTTGCATGAGAAGGAGGACCAAATAAATCCACATGAAGTAATTCCAAGATCCTCTTTTACGACACAATAGTCTTCCTCTTGTGGGGAGAGTCATGCATTTTGCCTTCAACACAAGCCATGTAAACACGATCTTTGGCAAAGGAGACATTGTATTTTAGTCCAAGGATGTGGCCACCCTTGTGGAGACTTTGCAAAGTTCTCATGTTGACATGGGCTAAACGGCGAGGCCACAACCAGCCCACGTCGGCCTTTCTGAATAAACACATTAGACCCGAAGTGGTTTTCCCCGAGAAGTCCACTACATACAGGTCATTTTCGACGTACCCAACGAAAGCGACCTTTAGAGACTTGCTCCACAAGAGTACGACTAAATCATCATCGATAAAAACATCAAAACCCATCTTGCCAAGAGCACAAACAGAAAGAAGATTATAACCGAGGGTCTCAACAAGCATGACGTCCACGAGAGAGATATCGTGGACAACCACAACCTTGCCAAGACCCAGTACCTGAGACTTAGACTTATCATTGTAGGAGACTGTAAATTATCATGATTTGGACGCATCTCCGTGATGATCTCCTTGCTCCCGGTCATATGACTAGTGCATCCACTATATAGCACCCATTTCGACCCACTGGAAGCATAGCCCTACAAGAGAATTACTTCTTGGTTTTAGGTACCCATTTTTCAATGGGTCCTTTCATGTTAGTAACAAGAGTCTTTGGGACCCAAATAGACCAAGCAATATATTCATCAAAGGGACCGACATAATAAGCATAAACATCGCCATAATCATCACAAAAGAGTTCATAATTTGGATTGTGAGACCCTACAAAACCAATATTGTTAGTCTTGTCTTTTGTGACGTTCTTCTCAGTGGTGCTTGTTTTTGTTTGCACATTCTTGGTCTTGTTCTTCTTGTTTTTCTTCTTATTGGACTTGGTGACATACCCAAGTCCCTCTTTACCATGATTTGAGCTTTGCTTGCCAAGAACTTCATCAAGCACGCCCTTATTGGGAGTGATGTCATTGACAACTTCTTTTTACACACCAGCATTTTCTTTGTGACTATATGTTGAGATGGATGAGCTAGGAACATCATATTTGGCCAATCGACTTTGAAGCAGATCATGTGACTCATTGAGGATGGAGAAATCGTTTTTCAACGCCTTGTGAGCATTGTCAAGTTTCTCCAATTCCTTGGAGAGTCTATCATGAGCAGCCCCAAAGTCAATCTTTTCCTTCTTTAACTTCTTTGCTTTGGTGACTGCATTGTCACCTTCCTTAACAAGTTTAGCCACAATTTCTTCATGTGGCTCTTCAATGGACTCAAGCTTCTCTTCAAGAGAGACCCGAGATTCTTATTCTTCCTCAAGAGCATTTTTTAAGGATGCAATTTCCATTGCATCCTCCCTTTCAATTCTGCCCTTTTCTTCGAGGAGAGCTTCGTTTTGGCCAGCTGATTCATAAGAGCTTCAAAATGAACTTTGTGCTCACCTTGCAAGTTAGTGTAGAAGTAATCCAAAGAAATAATCTCTTCTTTAACCTTAAGACTGGTAGGATCATCCATGTCAATCATAGCCTTAGGAAAACAAGAGTTAGAAGTCGTTACCTCAGAGCTTCTTGCCATGAGACAAGTAGCATTCTTGTTGATGATGTTTTCGTTCGGAGAGTCGAAGAGAGATTTTGATGTAGATGTGGTGGATATAGCAGCCACCTCTTGAGATCTATCGTCCTCGTCCTCATCTTCACTTCCCGATGAATATTCTGCTTGAGCCACTAGAACAATCTCCGGTTGCTTCTTGAAGGGAGCATTCTTCTTTACAAACTATTTATTGTGTGGAGCCTTTGACTTGTCCTTGAAAATAAGTCTTCCTCCATTATCTTCCCTACTTTGATATGGACACTCAGCTACAAAGTGTAGCCGGTCACCACAGTTGAAACATGTTCTCAGCTTGGGACCATTTTCTTTTCTTCCATAGGCTCCACTCTTGCGTTCTAGTTCAGCTTTAGCCTTGGCTGGATCTTTCCAAAAGTTTCTAGCATAAAGAGCCAAGTATTGTCCGTGGATCCTTTTTATATCCTCGGGACAGTACAGACCTTCTACGAAATATTCATCATGATCAATCACACTAGTATTCAGGGCCATGTTGACTCCCTTTTGCATCCCCATAGCTCGAGCACGAGCATCTTCGGCATTCTTGGCAGCCACTTTGAAAGCGGCCATTTCTTGCATTACCTCATTGGATGACATGAGGTGATAGTTATGCCTACCTTTGAGACTTTTCAAATCTGTGGGCTCAAATGGCATAAGAGCACTGACATACTTGCGCTTGATCCATGCATCATCAACATGAGCTGCACCATGGTTTCTGAAAGTTGTGGCTATTGCCTTGAGCCTCCTATACATGTCCTCATGGTCTTCTCCATCCAACATATAGAATCCTTCAGCTTCGTTGCTCAAAGCATCATATCTATTCCTTCTCATACTTTCATTTCCGATGAAGAGCTCGGTGAGGGCATCCCAAGCTTCCTTAGCTGTGCTAAGATGCTGAATGTGTGGCATGTCTTTGTCACCCACACCAAGCTGTATCATGTGTAGAGCTGTAGCGTTGAGTTGGCTATCAACAACTTCTCTTCTTGTGATATTGTTGGGGTTTCCAACATGAAGACCATTTTCTATGATTTTCCATAACTCAATGGAGGAACTGCACACATGAGACTTCATCAAAAATTGCCATTGAGAAAAATTAGATGCAGAAAGTTTGGGTGGATCACCCCTATGTATATGTGGGTGAGGGATAGGTGGATCAGGAGAATGAACATGAGAAACCTCATTGTATCCATCCTCACCACTCTCCTTTTTCGAGGAGGATCTCTTGCTAGCGTCATCACCAACCACTTTGTTCTCTTTGGAATCGGTTTTACCCGTTTCCTTGGATTGCGGAGTGGTAGCCTCAGAGTTAGATGGAGGTGATGCTGTGGATGTGGAGAGACGCATTACCAATTGACGCATCTCTTCCATATTAGCCTCCATTGAACTCACCAAGGTTTTTTCCAACGACTTGATATCGTTCATGGTGACTACATCCAGAGCATCACTACCATATACCTTGGAACCCATACTTCTCTTAGGCGGTTAAGCCCGAAATAAGAGCCGGGGCTCTGATACCAATTGAAATGGATCGTATGGGCACCTAGAGGGGGGGGGGGTGAATAGGTTCTAACCAATTTTTTAATACCTTTTCAATTTTAGGCTTGACACAAAGTAAATTCTCTAGATATGCAACTACGAGAATTTCCCTATATGCAACCCTAACTACTAAGCACGTAAAAAGAGGAGCGAAGGAACCATAGTGGAGAACGCGGAGACACAAGGATTTGTTTTACCGCAGTTCCTTCCTTGTTAAGGGAAGTACATCCGCGTTGGAGGGGTGGGCGGTTCTAAGACCACCACGCCACAATAGGCCTCACCCTATTCTCAAATGGATCTCGCCACGAGAGGCCTGATCCACCTTCTCCACTATTGGATCCCTTCGAGGCGGGAACCGGTGCCTTTTACAATGCTACCGGGGCACACACCCACAACTGAATTGGGGGCTCCCGGGATGACAACAAGCTGTCACAAGAACACAGTTTATCAATATAAACAAAACAAGGATCTAGGTATTTGCAAGAAATACTAGATCGGTGATTCTCCAAATGAATGGAGAGGAGATGAAGCGCTTGATTGCTAATGATGAAGATCGAGTTCTCCTCCTTTGATTCCCAAAGAGACGGGGCCTTTGGGTGGATCTAGGTGGAGCTCTCTTGGATGAAGGTTGCAGATCAGATCTTGTCTTTTTCGAATGAATCAAGAGATCTGGCAGGAGGGGGAAGGCTGGCTTAAATACCCCCTCCCCAGATCTGGCCGTTGAGCAACTTTGGGGTCGGATTATCCGCCCCCACTAGGGGCGGATTATCCGCCCTCCTGGGAAAACTCCGCCCCAAGGGAGGATATTCTGGGAGAAAATCCGCCCCCTCTCCGGGGCTGGCGCTTGTGGAAACTTGGTAAAGATCTTGGGGGGGGGGATAATCCGGCCCCTCGTAGGGCAGATTATCCGGCCTAGCCGGAAATTCCGGCCAAAACTCCGCCCCCTCTCTGGGGCTTGCGCCTTGGCGGTGAGCAAGGGGGGCGGACTATCCGGCCCTCCTGAGGGGCGGGTTATCCGGCGAGGCCGGAAAATCTGGTCAAAATTCCGCCCCCCTTCTGGGGCTTGCGCCTGCTTGGGAAGAGGGAGGGGCGGATTATCCGCCCCCAAAGGCATATACTTTTCCCTTTTTCTTAGAGAGAGATGCAACACTTCAACACATATTAAATAATCCTTGATATTGTTATCTAACACACAAAACACTAGGGATTAGGAAATGTTCTTTCAACTACCTTTCTCTAAAGTTGACCATCCTTTAAAATGAGTAACTCCACTTCTATAACTCTATGCTATGCTAGCTTTAATTGAATAACATCATCCTATATTCACTTTACTCCAACCCTAAATTACATTTATGTGGCTTGCAATGACTACTCTAGGATAACTTATCTCTTTTGAGGTTCCAACCATGTTCTACCCACCAATATTACTTATACTAAATATAAGCATTCAATATTGGTGGCTAAAGCATCACCATTATAATCCTTTAATCATTATTGCTTAAGTTCTTAGTTGGCTAAGCAAGACTTTATCCATCCTACTTTTCCATTATCTTGAAATTATCTTCTTAGTATCTCATATTGGATTAAGGTTATTTATGGACTATGCCCTCTTTAAAAGATTTAAGTAGATGTTATGATAAGATCAAGAAATAGTAGATCAAGGATTGATAGTTAAAGAATTTGTGAATCAATGGGGAATTACCCAACATTGATGAACAACAGATATTAAGATAAGTTCCATAAAGATTGCTATAGAAAGGAAGATATTTAGTGAATGATCTTGACTTAGTCTCTTTCCAACTCCAACTCATTAAAGAGTTTAAGGTTAAGTACTACTATGATACTCATAGTAGGAATAGATAAAAATAAGATAGGTCAGCATTAATCATTGCATTTTTATTATTCTAGTGGTAATCTTAACTTAGTATTCATAGGTTGATATGATGAATAGTATGATATGATCCCTTAAGGATCATATATGAATCATTTAAGCCATGTATTATGAGTGAAATTTTATTATATCTGGTCTACCCTTAGACCAAATCATGTTTAACCAAAATAAGGTTTTAGCAAAGGTCATATTGAAACTTATCGCAGTTAACTTGATGATCTACTTCAATTCCATCAAGTTAAGAGAAGCTCCAATCAATTTGACAAGTTTTGTTTCAAAAGCGCGGAAATTATTCAGATTTTCTATGCATGAATGCAATGCACACATCTGGGTTCAGCTTATTTTTAAGCTGTCATGCTGGGATGTTACACCGTTGTTTTCTCCCTAGTAGAAACAACACATCTACAACCGAAGAGATTTCTGTCACTTCCCTTGGAAACTAGAGGCATGAACCCACTATCGAGCATAAATACCCCCTCTTCGAGTCACTAGAAACTACTTGTACAAGATAACCACTAACAACGGAGAGCATGCAAGATCACAAACAACACAAACATGATAGAATCATAAAGATAAAACCATTAATCAAACCAAAATAATAATCTCAATATCCATCGGATCCCCGCAAACACAACATGCATGATTACAAATAGATTAGATCTTGATCATGAACGGAGCTCACAAGATTTATACATGAAAGCACAAAGGAGGAGATACAACCATCTAGCTACTACATGGACCCATAGTCCAAGGTGGAACTACTCACGCATCATACCGGAGAGAAGTCCTCCGGGATGATCTCCCCTCCGGTAGGGTGCCAGGAAGAACTTCAGATCCCCCTGATCTAGGGACGATGGTGGCGGAGGATACAGACGGTTTCGTGGATTTTCTGATCGGGTACTCAGGGTTTCTGCATCGGGGGCTTCTTATAGGCGAAGGGATGAGACAGAGAGGCGGCCAGGGCCACCAAACCCTAGCCAGGTGCGGGCCCACCTGCCCCCGCGCCTGGTGTGGGTCTGGCCCCCCTGGCTGGCCCCTCCGGCTCTCCTTTGGACTTCTTGTTCCCCACAGAAAGTAATTGACTTTGACGTTTGCCCCGTCCAATTCCGAGAATATTTCTTTACTAACTTTTCTGAAACCAAAAATAGCAGAAAATAGGCATATGGCAATGTTGCAACTTGTTAATAGGTTATTACCAGAAAACATGTAAAAAGCACCTCAAAGTGTAGGCAAGTAAAGCAAAGTAGATACAAAACAAGCATGGAGCTTAAAAAATTATAGATACGTTTTCAACGTATCAGAGCTATCAATGGAACCAGGAGGTAATCTATTAAACCAAGCCCTAGCTTCTCCTTTTAGTGAAAAGGGGAAGATCTTAGCAACAAAGTACTTGCGCATTTTAAAATCAATAGAGAACAAAGCACTCATAGTAGAAAGCTCATTCATATGAGCCACAACACTCTCATTTTCAGTACCACAAAAAGGTTCTTTCTCAACAATATCTAAATAAGATAAATCAAGAGCGAAATCATAATCTTCATCTTTAATATCTATGGGAGAGGTGGCAAACTTAGGATCATAGGACAACTTAGGCATAATAGTACGTCTAGCAAGGAGACTCTTCATAGAACTAGTACCATGTGTGTTTCGACACTCTTCAACAAATTCATCAGTGAGCTCAATGCAACTATCATTAATATCATAACTCTCACTAGACTCAGGTGAGCTAACAGGTGTAACAGTGTATTCACTAGGAGTTTCGGTATTTCCTAGACTAGCCATAGTAGCATCTAGAAAAGGACCTAATGAACCACTCATATCTGGCACAGTAGAAGTAACATCATGAGCATCAAAAGCATTTTCAGACTCAGCAGTAGTAGCAGTGTGTGTAGCATGAGTATGTGGTGGTGGTGTGACAAGCTTACTTATAACATACGGTGAATCAAGAGCAACAGAGGTGTTTAGGACTGCACTTCTTCTTGTAGTGGATTGTAAAATAGGGAAGTTCCCATCACGATAATTCCCCATGATGAACGGAGTAAAAGTGAACAATAATAGATCCAAGTGAACTTACAAATAAAGCTATGCTCCCCGGCAACGACGCCAGAAAATAGTCTTGATGACCCAAAAGTGTAGGGGATCGCAACAGTCTTCGCGGGTAGTATTACCCAATTTATTGATTCAACACAAGGGGAGCCAAAGAATACTTGCAAGCCTTAACAACCGAGTTGTCAGTTCAACTACACCTGTAAATAGTTCTTGCTCATAGAAGTTTATCAGTAGCAACAATTTGTAGTAGCAACAGCAAAGCAACGGTGAAACAGGAGCAATAGTAACAGTAATGGTAACAGTAGGATTCGAGTGCGGTAGGCATAGGGATGGATGGACGGGCGTTGCATTGACGAGTCTAAACATGGAACTTCAAAGAACTAGGGCATTGCAGATAAATAATAATAAGCATCCAAGTACTAAACAATCCTAGGCATGTGCTCCATATATAGTCATACGTGCTCGCAATGAGAACTTGCACAACATCTTCTGTCCAGCCAGCCCGTGGCAGCGGGGCCTCTAGGGAACTACTGGCAATTAAGGTGCTCCTTTTAATAGAGCACCGGAGCAAAGCATTAACACTCCATGAACACATGTGATCCTCACACCACAACCATCCCCTCCGGTTGTCCTAATTATTGTCAGTTTGGGGCCTTTGGATACGGACAATGATATGTGTACACAACTTGCAGATAAGATCACAAACAATACTATCATAATGATTCAATAATAAGTTCTGATCTGAGATCATGGCACTCAGGCCCCAGTGACAAGAATTAAGCACAACAAGTTGCAACAAAGTCAAATAGCACTAATAGAGATACTAGGCACTATGCCCTAACAGATCTTATTCGATTACATGATAGAACTCATCCAATCCCTACCATTCCCAAGCCTACAACGGGGGATTACTCACTCATGGATGAGGGAAACATTGATGGTCGATGGAGATGAGTTGGTGATGACGATGGCGATGATCCTCTCCAAATTCCCCGTCCCGGCAGGGTGCCAGAACGGAGTTTCTCGATCCGAATCTTGGTTTCTGGTGGCGGCGGCGGAGCAGAACTCATTCTGGAAAACTTTGACCCCCCCTGAGTTTTTAGGTCAGAAGGCAACTTATAGGCGCAGAGGGAGGCCGAGGAGCTGCCTGGGGTGGCCAGACCTCCCGTATGTCTCCCCTTATGGCTCCGTGGATCTTATGGTGAGAAATAGTTTTTGGCATATTTTCCGGGATTTTTCATGATAGTTCATTTTCTGCACAAAAACAAGACACCAAAGTAATTCTGCTGAAAACAACATTAGTCTGTGTTAGTTGTATACAAATCACACAAGTTTAGAGAAGAAACAACAGCAAAGTGTTCGAGAAAGTATATATGTTTTGGATGTATCACAGCCATGCCTAAGTGGGATGCAAAAGAGAAAGAGCTTTATGCTAAAGGGATCATTGCAGAACCAATTCTTGAAGAATGGGATTTAAGGGCAAGAAATTGGTTCCTTGGGCATGGGGATACGTATGGCGAACTTACAGGGGACCTTGTTTGAAGTGACGGGATAAATGTACCCAGGAGTGCATGGGTAAAAGTGGTGAAATATATTAAAGATGGAATAAAACAGTTTCATCCCGATAGAGAGAAAGACTTGCTGACCTTGGTCCTTGGAAATCGCGAGCATGGAGGACGAGTCCGAGGCCTTGACGGGAGTTTCACGTGGGAGACTGGGTTTCCTAAGGACAAAGGTACCTATAGAACCCGAGCAAGAGCAAAGCAGCAACGGGAGGAGGAGGAGGCAAATAAGTTCAATCAGCTGCTAGCAAGACTTGACAAGAAGCAGCATCAGCAGATCGACGAACTTAGAGGAATAGCGTTCTTGCAAGATCCTCCACTCGATATTACCGCCAACCCATCTCAGCGGAGAAGCAGCGTGGATTTATCAGAGGCCCTGTCTAATGATGCACCCTATACAGATGGCGGTCCCGGATACCCCGTGGATGGAATTAAGGAGCATATATCTTGTGAGCTCCATAAGAAATTGAAGAACATATCTGTGAAGGTGGCGGTCGGATATGCTTTGCCTTGTCCGCCTGACACACGTTGGCATGGCCGTGAGATTCCACCTGGTGTGGCATCCCGCAAAACCACTACTAGAAAATCGCGTTGAATTTGTGCATTGCATCGTCATCATCATGCATTGTTCGCCAAAACTATTTTCGCAATACCCGTTTTGTTTTCTAAAAACGCCCCCTCTTGATTCAAACATCAAAATCCGGGTCGCCGGAATATTTTGTTTTGCCCGATATCGGTTTGCAACAGCCTTGTTTGAAATAAATAAAAATTATAATTATTTTTAGCGGGGCAGTCGAACGGGCCGATTGACCCGAACGACCGCCCCAGAAATTAAAATGGCCCAACCAATCCCACCCCAAATCCTACAGCTACCCAGGAAACTACCCACACCTATCAGCCACATCACTCCCTCCAATAGACATGCGCCACCTCACCTCCTTCCTCTCCCTCAACCACTCACACGCTGCCACATAAGCTAACTCTCACCCCTCCTCTCTCTCCACCTCTCTCTCTCAGCCCCACAACCCTGCCCCACACACACCACACGCTACACGCAGAAGACGCACCCGCCTTTCCACCCTCACGACACCGGCCCCACCCCGTAGTCCCTCTCTCTCTATGCCCCTGGGTCCCACCCGCCTGGCCCTACCTACCCGACCACGCCAGCTCTCACTCACCGTCCCACACCGCCTGGGCCCCACCTCACTCAAGACGCCCCTGCCCTGGCCGCCCGCTGCCTTCCTCCGCAGCGTTCATCCCTGGCCCGTCCTTCTCCTCCCTTTTTCTGACGCCATCTGGCGCTCACCTCCCCGGACCCCGCCCGCCCCTCAGGCCTCACAGACGCGCTCCCTCCTCGCCTGTGCGCCTTCTCCTCGCTGCCGCCCGCTGAGCCGCCCGCCCGCCTCCGGCCTCCTCACAGCCGCCCTCACCGCTGGCCTTCTTCGCCGGCCGCCGAACTCCCCTCGCAAGCTCCGGCCGCCCTCCTTCTCCGGCGCCGCTTCACCAACCTTCCCGGCCGAGCCTTCCCAAGGGCCTGCTCCGTCGAACCCTCCGCACCTCGCCCCCGACTCGCGCTTCCCGCCGCCTAAGCAGCCTCGCCGCCATGGACGCCGACGACCACCGCGCTCTGCCGCGCTGCAATGGGCCGCCCGCCGCCCCTCCTCGCCGCTGGCCGAGCCGCCACTGCCGACTGCCGCCGCCGCGAGTCCCACCTCGCCGGACCGCCGAGCCTCGCCTCGCCGCTCGCCGGTGCACGCCAACGCCCGAGCCGCCGTGGTCCTGCCCGCGGCTCCCCGCTGCTGTGGCCTCTCGCAAAACCGCTGCAGCACCTCCGGAACCTCAGTGCGCTCGACAGGCCTCCGTCGGCCTTCCGCGGCCTTGCGGCGCTTCGGTAGCAACGTGAGATGTACGTTGTGTGGCCATGGCACAAACAAGTGCACAAACTCCGAGCCGAGACCCCAAGATCTTCACGGATGCGAAGACCGAACCCCGGCGAACGCCTTGACCTTCGGCAAGGATCCGACAAGATCTCCGTCCTAGACTCCAAGGACTGCCTACGGACGCCGAGAACCCCAACCCAAAAAGGACCGGAACGCGAGACCCTGTCCCGAAGGCAAGTCCGGACCCGAAGACCCCATCGCCAAGTTCTACTTCCTTGTGGCCAAGGCCCCTAAGCACGGCGACACCATGACGTCAAGGTCCAAGAACCCCATCGACATCAAGGAACCGAAGGAGGGCTATGAGGTACCTGGTACCGCACAAGCTCGTCAGCGACCCCCGAGACCGAACTCTTGGACGCCAAGATACGTCGAGGGCCCGGAACGACAAGTACTCCCATGAGAACGCCGAGTGCTTCACCCCGGACACCGAGACCCCGACGCGACAAGTGCTTCGTCTCGAACGCCATGACCGACAACATGACCCGAAGACCCCGGATGCGCCAAGACCCTAACCCCGGAATCCGAGAACGGCCGTCGAACCCTGGATCCTGTCGAACCCTGAACCCCGGAACCCCAAGTTCGTCGAGCCCCTCTGATGTGTGACCCTTTTCCTCGAACCCTATTTTATAACATAACAACTTGTTGCATATTTAATTGTCATCTCGCATGCATATCTGTGGTTTGGGGGCCTTATGCCGATTCACCTAATAATTAAATATGGGGCCCATATGCGGGCAAATCTAGCCTTATATTGGCCTCATTTAAACTTGTGTAGCGAACCGACATCTTGTCTTGCCTTGTTATAACAACATGTAAAATGCGGGGTAACTAAACTACTAGAACCATATAATTAAATGTCGGGACCCCGGTTCCACTTAATATGACCTAATCGCATCGCACCCTTGCCATGTCATGCATCATACATGCATCATGCCGATCTTCTGTCATTGTATTAAGTATTGCATCCGGTGTTTATTCTAGTGTTTTGCTTCTTCGCGGATAAGGCCGTGAGTTGATGTGAGCTTCGCCCCGATCTTCGGTTGAACCGTCGGCAATGTTTTCAGGCGAGCATCTCCCCCTTTCTACCTATCTTACTTTTATAGTATTTATTCCCCTCCTGTTGATCTATTGCTATCTGTGTTGCGATGCTTTAGTTTCCGTACCTGTGATATACCGTGCAGCCCTATATTGCCTTGGACACATCCTATTACCTGTTGTTTGGTAGATAGTTGGACTTGCGCGTCGTAGTTGCTTGCTCAAGTGCTGATGTGTGTCGTCATATGCCACAGCGATTTGATGTATTGCCGCATGTTGATGTTGGAGATGATTCTAGTTTTACTTATCGTCACTTTAATTTCTGTTTAACAACTAAAATTGAAATAAGCAGAGGCATCGGTGGGTGATAGATAATATTTGGTTTCCGGACGCCCACTTGTGTCCCGTAAGACCCCGAGTACTTGATACTGTTCTTGATTTATCGCGCTATCCACATCCGGGAGGTATATGGGACCCCCGAGCCGAGCTTGATTCATTTCTTATTTCTTGGGGCCACAAACTAGTTTGAGGTTTTATTTACGATCCTGCACTTATGCCATGCTACTTCAGTATTTAATTTGTGCGAGGAGCACCTTGTCGCTGTTAGGTAGGTAAGGAATGTTTTCGTGGTATCGACAAGCCCAGCCACACTTTCGGGTTCCCAAGCTTACTGACCATTGACGCAAACCTTGAGTCCGTCTCGAGCTTGCTTACTGCTATGGTAGACTCAAGGGTGGCCTCAAATATTTCTCAATCGTGATTGTTCATCGTGAAAGCCTCGTTGGGTTTTGAGTTGGTTTTTCCGAGGTTGATCGAGCGTGTTGCTATTGGTGCACCCCCGGGTAAAACTTTCTCAAAGCCGTGTCCATGGATATGGACGACTTGGAGCACAAGATCTCGATCATAGACAAGCATAACTAAAGTTTATTGCTATAAATTTGACTTTATAATGACTAGTAATCAGCTTCACTATAACGGAATGGCTAAATAATACGCCCACAATTGCTTGTTTGGATTGTCGCCATGCACCATGGTACCGACTAGTAAGTATTGCAACTACAACGAAATGGCTGAATAAAAGTACCAACAAGCTGGGTTTTGGGTTTATGTCATGCTAATCAGACCGATTAGTAATTGTTGCAACTACAACGGAATGGTTAACTAAAAGTGCCCATCGCTTACTTTATCGTGACGATTATCTAAACTCCTGACTAGTAAAGTGCCGCAACTATAACTAATTAAATAAAACTGCCAACTGTGTGAGTTCCTCGGTTGACTTCCTCGATTGGTCTCGAGGGGGAAACGCCAGGATGGGTTTGTTTGATGATAGTATCAGGCTGGATCCGTATAGGTATTTCTTTCCCCTCTCTGATAACCGCTAGTTATATCGAGTCTCTATAGGTTGTTTAGTGCATGCTGCCGCTGCCGCTCAGTCCACCATACCTATGTAGGCGAGGACCGCCGAATTCTAGCCTCGCTGCATCGGCCTCAAGATCGACGCTCCTCTTTTCCTTTGCCCTTTGTCGGCACCCTTTGTTAAGCAGGTTTTGAGATCGACGCCGTTAGCAGGGTTACCCTTCCGGCTTGGCCTGGGCAGGGTTATGGACGCCATTGGTTATTCTTCAGGGCTCTTAGCCCCATTTGCTTCTTGTCCGTAGCTGGACGCACTATCGTTTTCAAGGTGATTTGGATCTTTGTATATTATATCTGTATTCTTGACTCATGGAGTCGCTGTTATATATATCTGTTCTGTGGGTCCCATCGAGGACTGTTGTGTAATGTTATTACTTCGTTTTCCACCCGCACGAAAGTGCCTGGTGGGCACCTTTGAATCGTTTCTATGCGGGTTTGGCGAATTTTGCTCAAACTTGCATAGGTCCGATTCTGAGGGTGTTACACCTGGCTATGCTAAAGTCGGGGTGGATCAAATCGTAAAGGAGTGAGAGTCAATGGAGCTTAACGTCCCTGGACCTGAAGGTGAGATCACACTCGGATAAGTACTTGGTGGGATTATTCTATGGGACAAGAACAACATACGGTTTCTAGGCTCAGCCCCAAGGATAACACTACCGCCTCCGAGTCGTCACCGGTCTCCTTCACCTCCACCTCCATCACCTCCAAGAAGCCCACCCCATGATGACTACGACCACCACTTCCCGAGTCCATCTCGATCTCCGCCGCAGGCTCAGTAGTCTTCGCTGTCCGCTAAGGACAATAAGCGGAAGCATGCTCCGTCAGTGAGTACTAAAGGACGCGGTAGCCCAAAAAGGAAAATGTCGCCCCTCACAACAGTGCCTCATAAGAATCTTCCCATCAGACCTTATGGTCGTACTAATGCGGAGTCTGCAATGATAGCAAAGGCCGAAGTGGCGGCGCATTTTGAGAAGAAGAAACCCGAGCCCGCTCTAGTATACACCGAGAAGCAAAAGGCATATGCAATTGATTTTCTGAACACAAAATCGCAATATGAGTTGCACCATAATCTAGATGACTATCTATGCACACTTCAGAAAGAAGTGGCGAAGAGCAAATCAAGAAAATCAAGTGCAAGCGGTAAAAAATCAGCAAGCACAGGTGCAAGCAGGACCAAAACTGCAATCAGTAAAAAATCAGATGTTCCCCTTCTTGGACAACAGGCCAAACAAACGATCGCACCCCTCAAGGTGTTTTCAAAAAACGTTCCCCTTCTTGCACAACAGCCACTAGATATGTCAAGAGTCATGAGTCATGCCAACATGGAAATTAGTCTTGATGAACTGTTAGACCCCCAACTCGACCTTCTACCCAAGGCTGCTATAGCCCCTAGATATGTCGCCGGTGAGGATTTGGCCAGCAAAGAGAGGCTGAAAAAACTGCCAACATAAATGTGAAATCTCCATCAATGATACTCGGTGGTCATGAAGCAGGGAGAATAATGATCGTAGCCAATGTCCCACGTGAGTACTACTTCATACCCAAATAGGTCCATATTGAGTTTCGAGAACTGTTCCAGTTATACCATCTCGACGCCCTGGACAAATCCATCCTCAGCTGCTATTGTTTGTAAGTTGTTGAATTCATTGTCTACATGTTCAGTTCTTCAGTTGTTTAGTTCAGAACATGTAATTATTCTTATTATGCAGAATGAAGATCTTGGAATATAAAAGAAAAATAATCTATAATATTGGGTTCATTGACCCAGATAAAGTGCATATAACCACGCTAACGGATAACCCCGAGGAGACGGAGGAAAACATTCTAAGGTTTCTAATGGAGCAAAATTTCTCTGACCATATACTGTTTTCTTACAATTTCAGGTGAGGGTCTTACTATGTTGTACACGTTCACTTTTGATTAGTCGATGCTAATAAGTGTACCTGATGAGTTACTGATGTATATATAAATGTTTGCAGCTTCCACTGGGTTCTGCTAGACATTCAACTTGATAAGGGAAGAGTTGATGTCATGGACCCATCAAAGAGAAACCCGGAAGATTTCCGCATCATGCATGACATGCTCCAAAAGTAAGTTTCGCGTTATATCGGTCTCTTTCATTGATTTCCTGAGATATCAGATAATGAATAACTCATTCATTCATTTTCTTCGTCAGGCAGGGTTTAGATCTGGTTCAAGCGCGAGATTACCGGTGTATTTAGTGAGAAGCTGACGTTTAAGGAGGTCTCGGTAAGTAGCACGTGATATATCCACACATCTCTTTACATCTAGTTTTAATATAATAATGATGCTAGATTATTATTTTGATTGAATTCTATTCTCGTAAAGTGCACGAGACAGCCACATTGGTCGAATCTATGTGGATTCCACGTATGCGAGTTCATTCGCACGTTTACCACCGAACACAATGATTATAGAGTCGACGTAAGCAATGCATTCACACCATCATTTTATTGCCGTCACCTTTTATTATCATGATTGATATTCATATTGATCTTCTTTTTTCTTATATATAGTTCGAGAGAATGCGAGATCAATTACTACCAGAGCAACGCATACTAGCAATTGCGGAGGATCTGACGGGATTTATTGTCAAAGAGATCGTAGACAATGCCGAAGAATTTAGTGCGAATAGGCGCTACTGATGTTCATGTAATCGAACAGACGTGCTCTAGTCCCGTTATTATGTGATCTCCACGTAACTATGTAAATTGTATATATTGTATGCTCGATATCGTAATACAAGTTATCTTATATATGCACGAATATGTACGATATATGGTGGCGTAGAAATATTCAAAAACTATGTTGAAATGAAAAATAAGTAAATAAAATAATAAAAAATGAAATATAAAGGGCACAACGCGGAGAACCACTAATCCAAGGTAATGCTCTGTGCGGCAGAGAAAATGCGCAAAATATTGTAACGGCAGAAACCCACCAGTCCCGGTCCTTAACACCAACCGGGACTAGTGGGGGTGCACACTGAGCGTGCAGGGACAGCCACGTGTCCATCCACTAGTCCCGGCTGGTAATAACTGGGTTGGGACTAGTGGTGGGCCTCTAGTCCCGCTTGATTAGTCCCGATTCTAAAACCGACTAAATGCCGTTACGAACCGAAAATAGAAGCCCTATTTCCACTAGTGTTAACATAGGTTTTCTCTTCTTCTTAAGAATCATGAAAATCCCCACAGGGATCGAGAACCTATCGTCTAGTGCTTGACTCGAATCGTGTTCGTTAGCATAGCAACGGGGACAGGCACAACGACGATATGCCGGATTATCCATCGGTCGACGGACGGTGGTTGACAACAAATTGATCAATCTAGCGAACTGATGCTAAACTCGGAGTGGTTCCTCGTCTTCTTCTTTAATGAGCTTCCACGCAATTTCAGAGCTTTGTACGTAGCTGCTGGCACCACAAGCTGACATTAGCAAGCGGGCAACGCGCAAAAACAAGTTTTGTTGGAGGGGATAATTAAGTTAACTCACTGTAATTTCTCTCTTAACATGGTAAACATGAGGTTGACTTCTGGCCTGCTTGCACCCCTAACTTCAGCAGATCCATCCCATGATCCTACCAGGTTCCAAGAAAAGATGCCATGCGCGAGCATGTAATTAAGCATTTCGTCGAATTAACTTGCACCGCGTGTGCACAAAACCATGCATCGGTTGGGTATGAATTACAGCGTTCTATTTCACCTAGCTAGTTGCAGTAGTTATGGCTGTCCTGGGGTAGCTAGGCTGGGTGCCTAATTAAGTAAGCGAGCCGAAACACTGCAGCACAGCGGACTGGACTGGAGTCAGCAATATCTACCTTCTTTATCTTGACACGTGATTGCTTGCTTCCTTTTTGGATTTTCTTTTGAGACGAGTCAAAAAGAGTTGCCTTTTTATTTATATAGTAGAAGAGAAAATGATAGTTTACGAAAAACTTGTCAAAAACCGATACAATTTGACACAACACGTCGGCTCCGGGACCGCGCTCCACACAGGTCGACGACCAAGACTCCCAAGCGAACAAGGTCAACACCTAAACACAAACACCTCAACGCAACAAGGCGGAGGCAAAGACCGGAGCTGCCGCTCTGACAACCACGCCGACCCCGGGGCCGCGCTCCTTCTAGCCAAAGACGAAAACGCCAATGCCAACCACCAACACACTCCACAGGTCCCTCCGGCCGGCGGAACATCCAAAGCGAGGCCTCAAGAGGCAAAACGACGCTGGAGCGCCGCACTCGCCCGAACCCGCAAGGGGTCAAGGGTTTCCCCCGGAGAACCCGGGCGGAGGAACGAACACACCGCTTCGGCGACGACTTCAAGAAGCACACGGCACCCAAAGGCGTCGCCGTCGTCGGTCCTAGCCAGCCGCTAGGACAAGGCTTTCGCCCAGCAATGAGTCGCAAACCACACGCCCGCCTCGCAAGAACCGGCCAAACCACCACACCAATCGACGTCACGACGCCCGTCGTCGAAGCCTCAGAAAGGAGCATCCAGATCCAGCATCCCGCACGCCACCACGCCTAGGCTCCCCGTCGCCACGACGAAAGCCGCCGTCCGGATCATCACCGCTGCCCAGGAGATAGAAGAGAACCCGAGCAGCCGCCACCACGAGCGGGACCAAAGACCGTAGCCACCGCCATCCTCCGCACGACGCCATCCTCCGCCCAGCATCAACACCGACGCCAACGAGCCCGTGCCGCCGCGACGAGCCCTCCGACCACGCTCCGCAACATCATCCTTGTCGGCAAGCGGAGCAGCATCTCCAACGCCGCGAGCAACACCACCCAAAGCGCGCTACCCCAGATCTGCACCCTCCTCCGCACGCACCCGCGACCTTGAGAAACGACGCCCGGACCCATGTAGGCCTCCACCGCCGTCGTCGTCGCCGTCCCTGCGCAGGCCGCGCCGACGCGCCCTAGGACCAAGCGCTGGTCGCCTTATTGTCCCGCGCAGGCGTCAGGTGCCCAACCGCGACGGCCACCGCCACCACTGCTAGCACATCTCATGCCAGCCATGGCGGCGGCAGCCGCCGTCTTCAACAACTTCCACCGCCGCCGGACCCTCCACGCCGCGCCCCGCCACAGCAACGCGTGCTCCCCCCGCGCAGCCACCAGATCCGGCCGGGGAGACGCCGGAACTAGGGCTTCTTCCTCCGCCACCGCCAGGACGCAGACGAGGAGCTCCCGGGAGACCAAGGCGGCCGCGCCCGTCCGAGCCACCGGAGAGAGAGACAGGAGAAGGGCCCTGCCGCCGCCTTCCCCGCGGGCCACGCGAGATGCCGGCGGCCCGCTCGGACGGCGGCGCGGCGGGAGGAGGCGGGTGGTGGCGGCTCTAGGGTTACGGGTGACGCGAGCGGGGGGCGACAATTAGGATAAGTCATAAGAGGATATGATTAGCAAGGTCACCATGCCTGCGCTGTGCGCATCCGCCTCATGCACACACCTACCTCAGAACACGTATCGTCGCATCTTCATCAATCATACTTACATGTCTATATGATTGATTCGTTAATATAAAGCTCATAAAATTTATCAGTGTTCAGGAGGAATCTACAGCCTAATATCAATATACTGAATATACTGACAGGCTAACATTCCAAGAAAAAAGATAGGCTGCTTGCTGATTGATCCGCTGGCATATAAAAAAAGTACGCAACACGTACACCTGCGATCAGGCACATTATTAATTTGACAAAGATCAAAGAATCCAGAGTTGGAGAGTGCATCTCCGGATTGCAATGTATACCCAAAACCCGCTAACTCGATGGGTAATCGTTTTAAATGGAGAGGGTTTGGTAAAAAAACATGGAGCTGTTTAGCGGTAAATACCTAGACCCGGCGGGTCTAGCGGGGACGGGTATGGGAGTGCCAAATCCGTACCCGCATGCCTGGGTGTGGGATGTCCCTGACCTTGCCGCCAGATTCCTCAGCGCCTCTCTCTGCCTCTCCCTCACGTGGTCGTGCCTTCCTCCAGCCGCCACCGGCCCACCGTTGTCTCGCCGAGCTACTGCCGCAGTGTCGCCTCCACTGGCATTCCTGCCTTTATCTTGCCGAGCAGCCGCCGCCGCTCCTCCTACTGCCCGCCTCTCCCTCGTCCTACTGCCGCAGCGCCATTGTCGCTCGAGGTCGAGAACGCCCAGCTCCGTCGTCGAGAACGCCTAGCG
This sequence comes from Avena longiglumis, assembly GCA_030063025.1. NCBI lineage: Eukaryota > Viridiplantae > Streptophyta > Magnoliopsida > Poales > Poaceae > Avena > Avena longiglumis. The sequence goes on along the minus strand of CP125979.1, from coordinate 417,100,836 downwards.
CCACCGTCGCTCATGGCCGAGAATGCCCAGGAGCCGCCGCCGCTCATGCTCATGGCCGAGAACGCCCAACAATCTCACATAAAAGTTTATTAAGATAATGCTTTCAGAAATACCATGACGAGGATTTTTACGAATAAGACTCTTTAATCTCCCCAAGCTTGAGCAATACTTTCTCTATTGTGAGGCCAAAAGTTATAAATATGGCAGCGATCATCATAAGCTTCTTTAGGAGTATAATACTTAAGATAGAAAGCCTTTTTCAGATTATCCCAATAAAGACGATATTTATCATCCAGAGATCTATACCATTCGCGAGCTTTACCAGATAAAGATAAAAATAATAGCTTCCTTGTTAATTCATTCTCATGAATACCTGCAAGTCTAAATAGGGAACATAGTTATTCAATTTCATATAAATGCCCCATAGCAGTTTGGCTTCCATCACCTGCAAAAGTTATCTTTGTAGCTCTGTCAACAATACCAATAGGAATTTGATATTCAACTCCTGGTTCCATAGGCTTCACAACTTTCTCTTTATTTTTGTCATGAATAAACTCAAATAAGATGAGTTGCAATTATTTATGGTTTGAGAAAGCCATAATAAAAAAGCAGTAAAAGGATAAAAGCAACTTTCAAGTTTTCTTACCAAACAACTTACCAATAGCACAACGCTCCTCGGCAACGGCGCCAGAAAAGTGTCTTGATGGCTCCCAAGTATAGGATATCAATTATAGTAATTTTCAATAAAAAAGGTTGCCGAACTCACGAGGAGCTGAGGGTATGGATATCAAATTTGACAAAGTAAATAATAGTAAATGCAGTAGATTTGGTGTTTTTGGTTTATAGTTTGCAAGAATATAAAATGCTAAAAATAAATAGCAATAAGTAAATGCTCTCAATGAGAGAAATACCAATCCTCTATGCAGCAAGAGGACAAGCTCAAATGTGTGTATGAACTTATATGTGACAAGTGTTCCTGAGGGCGGCATGGATTTACTTAGCATAAAGATTTCTACACAATATGGTAAATATGTTGTCAAGTTTTATTCCCTTAGCACGGAGCCTAATTAGGTGCAGTCATAAGTATGGACTAGTGGGTCCTAAAGCCATTCACATGAACATCTAGGGATCATTAAGACATAAATGTCCCACCATAGCAATAAGTTCAATGGTCCCCAACATATAATCCCTCCAATGCAACTCAAAGTATTGGAAAACGGTTTCTGCCAATTCCGTCCCTTCCAACCCCTATCATTGCATTAAAGTATTATCCTATGAGCCCTTATAGGTGAAGTAATATGCAGTCGACGTTCGCATAAAACCATCATATAACAATATAAAAATAAAAACTGGACCACATACTCAGTGCATATTATATGGAAATCATAGCCAATTCATACTATGCCCTTAGGAACAAGGGGATCTACTCACAAGTGCCAAACATGATATGGATCAGTATCATATGGGATATAACACAATCTAAAAACATAATCTCTCCATCAAATAAAGACAAGATGCCAATCACAAACATGTAAATATCCATTAAAACAATATCAGGGGTTTAATCAATCACAAACTATGAGGGGAACAAGATGGATCTTGGAGATGGTGATGATGATGGTGCTGATGAAGATGTTGATGGATAGCCCCCCCCTACGCCCAGGAGGAGTGGTGATGACGATGGCGTCGATTTCCCCCTCACCGGAGGCTCCGGTGCAATAGGATCTGCCCCCTCCCGGAGTAGGAGAGGACTTTCACCTCCGCCGCCTCTATAAATCGTGGGAAAAATATGGCATAGGTTTTATGGCGATATGGAGGCGTCTGTAAAAAGGAGGAGCCGAGACGACGGTCTAGGGCCGAAAGATCCTGTGTGGCGCGCCTAGGGGGTGGGCGCACCACCTGACCTCTTTCAGGCCTCGTGGCTCCCCTTGCTTCATTCTTTGGCCCAAGTTGGCTCTTTTGGTGAAAAACTTATCAGATATTTTTCCTTCAATTTATTGACATCCAGAAGGTCCTGAAACAACAAAAACATGAAAAAGGAGGTTTTCTACCTCCTAGAAATTAAATACCAATGAAAGGGACTTTGTAGGAAAGACCCATAAATCATCTAAATATGCATAAATAATGATGGATCAAGGTAAATATGATTCTAAACAGTGTATAAATGTCCTAAAAATGATGATGCAAAATGCAAGTATCACTCTTTCCTTTCTCTCTTGGTCTTAGCCGAAAGAGGGCAAGGGAGGGATCAAGTAGAGGGGTATCCGGCTGAGCACCTTCTTGAGAGGCAGGGCAAGAGGGAAGCTTGGTGTTCCATGTGCATGGGGGTGTAGCCATGTGAGTGTGTGTGTGGCCACGGGTTAACTGTAGGATTATGTTTAGGTGGGTAGTTAGGGGTAGCTAGCTTAGGTAGTTAGGGTTTTAGCTAGGTGGTAGCTTAGGTTTTCTTCCTTTCATTTTTATTTTGTTTGTTTGATTTCTTTCTATTTGGAAAACTAATGCAAGAAAAATAGGGAGCTAGATTGTTTGGATAGGATAGATAGGTTCTTTTGTTTCTTTTTATTTGGTTTCATTTATTTAAACCAAGCTAATTGACTAAGCTCCCAAAAGAGTAGTAAGAATTTGAACCAAAAGGAAACAAGTATGGGTAAGGAAGGGGATCCACTTAGGCTTTATTTGAATTGATTTGTTCAAATTCAAACAAAGTAAGCTTTTCTCCAAATATTCAAAAGGCAAACTAGTAGAAGAAAGATGGTGGCAAACTTTGCATGGGCCATGCATGTACATTAAAAGACACTATTATAATTGTGAAAACAACTACAACTCCATATGGTCATGTATTCCATACATGCATTCGAAGATTTGAATAAAGGCCAAGACAAAATATGCAAGCTTGATTCACATATGGGTTGGATGAACATAAGCATAAGTGAATATAAATGAGCAATGCTAGTGTGTGGTTCCACTAAATGATGATTTAGCCTCATATATATTCAAACAAGCTCACATATTCAAGATCAAACCATATAGGAGATAGAGAAGATATTCCACTCACATAGCATGCAAAGGTGGCCATGAGGCTTCTCATATTCAATATTATGAAAACAACATGGTTCATATATGGAAGCATGTAGAAATGGAAAAAGATCCATTCCAACACATATGAGCTAGATTTAAATACCAAAAGAAATGCAAGTGCTCATATATATTTTGGATGGTGGAATTATAAGGTGGTGGAGTTAAGAAAAGATATGCCCCCAACTCAACTTGGGCATTAAGCATTTTATCAAAAAGCAACTACAATATATCAAGAGACAAATACAAGCAATACAATATAAATGCATATGGGATAAGAACCAAATGAAAAGTGTTTTATATGATGCTTAAATGCAAGGTAGCATGGTGACATGAGCATGATATAATGATGATACAATAAATAACATATATAAAATAGCAATATATAGAATAGACAAATATCATTGCAATTATTAGACAATTAAAATGCTACACCCTCTAGAGCCTTGCCCCGAGAGCTCAAAATCTGGCTCATGCTAGCAAACTCGTCCTAAGTAAGCGAACTAAAACACTGCAGCACAATCGCGTGGAGCCGGCAATATCTACCTTCTTTATCTCTCAACACATGATTGCTTGGTTCCTTTTAGGATATTTCCCGCTTAATTAGGATAAGTCATGATGATGTGGATAGGTGAGCCTATTCAGCTATGGTAGATGAGATAAATACTTTGCTAAAGATTCGTTAAACTTGTACTCTTTATTAATCTTGTTAGAAGATGTCAGAATTCTAGTAGTCATTTCTTGGCAAATTTTGGTAGAACTGATTTGCTGTATGGCTTGCCTGGGGTCTAGAGGGTTTGATTGTAATCCTTGATGTTTTGAGTACTAAATACAAAGTTACATTAAAAAAAAAAGATAAGTCATAAGAGGATATGATTAGAAGGTCATCGTGCCTGCGCTGCGCTGCCACCTCATGCACGCACCTACCCCAGAACACGTACCACATCTTCATCAATCATCATGATTGATTCGTTGATACAAAGCTCATAAAAATTGATCAGAGTGTTCAGGACGAACCTACAGCCTCATATCAATATACTGACAAAAAAGACAGGCTGGTTGCTGATTGATCCGCTGGCATACAAAAAGTATATGCAACACGTACAGATGCAACCAGGCACATTATTAATTTGAGAAAGATCGGAGCGCGCTGGAACTGCACGGATGTACATGCAAAACTTAGTGTAGGTAAGAAACCAGGATTTTTTTTTTTGGAAAAGAGTATATATTAATATCATAAGGACACCAATTACACTCAGCCTCTGCAACAACGCATGCTCTAGTGGCTCTATGGATGCACACAGCTCAGAAAAAAGAAAAAGAAATTACAAAAAAGAAAAGTCCATTCTAGAACTAATCCTCAAAGAACGACAATGACACCATCGTAACAACACCAGAATCCTTCACTCCAATAACAACGCCTTCAAGAAGGAAACAGGTCAAGCGCCGTCGTTGTCCGCCAAAGGTCATAGGTTTTCACCCAAAGAAAGTCCTTTCACAAAACAATGCTTTTCAAGGCCATTGCCTGAGACAACCAGCTAAGGCCGACCTTGGATTTTCACCTTGCAAGATAAGACTGGAAACTCCCATGTGTTGTCTTCCCGCACCAACAACCGCTGCAACGAGTCCCAGATCACGCAGCCGGATCTCTGTCGCCACAGGAACAAAAATCACCATCGCTACCCTCAAATTTCCGCTTTACTGACATTCTCCGTATCTGACTTCACCATGGCTATAAGAATGGCACTTGGTGGAAACAAACAACAGAGCTTCGCAACGCTCCCACTGAAACCAAACGGCCAGAAAAACAAGGTGCGCACGACCGAATACCTTCCGCTCCAGCAATCTCCAGGCATGATACGCCCATGGGAGTTCGCCGGCGGAGCCTTCCGGAACCCGTCTCTCTAGCTCGGATCAAACGAGGGCAGACATCAAACAGATCTTCGTCCTCGTGCAACAGAAACCAAAGGACCAGCACCATTATTAGATCCGACAGAGCGATCCCCACACCGTTTGTCGGTTTCCGGAGAACGGATCGAGCAAGCAATTAGGGTTAGAGATCCGATCTAGGTATTCCAATGGAATCCAATCGTCGACATCTCTTCCACCAGATCTCCCCACTCCGCCGCCCTGGAGGAAAGAACAAGCCACAAGGGGGCGGCGGCGCCAAGGCCTCCGGACGGACCTCCATGCTTCCTCGCGCTGCCGAGCCCTTCCCCGCATCGCCGCTGCCATCCCTTCCAGGGCTCGCCGCCTCCCAATCACCACCCTTACCCCCTGTGACGACCCGCCTCCGCGCGAAGGGGCCCCCAGAGAGCGCCCTCCTCGCCGCCTTGACGGCGCGCGTCACACCGCCGGCGGTGGCAGCTGGAGGAGGCGGCGGCGCCGCTTTTTCTAGGGTTTGGGGGGCCTCCGGAGCCGCCCCGCGCGAGGCGACCCGGGAGGAGTTTCAGGCGTTCCCCAGATAACTCATCCGGTTCGGGTAAGAAACCAGGATGCCTTTGTTATGATGAGTTTACGGAAGCACCATGCATAAGACCACCGCCTGGCGACAGAAAATGTAAGGGTATTAATATAACATGATGGAAAAAACATTTTCTATGAACTAAGTTTTTCGTTCAGGCAATGTCAGTACGTTGCGCACATGTCTACATCTCGTACTCGCAGATATCGATTCGGTCTTGTCCCGCAAAATAAGCTGATCCTAGCTAGGATGGACTCAGATTATCCCATCTGTTTGGTAGCCTGGGCGAGCAGAGAATTGCTATCTGCACTCATACAAGCTGACCCTAGCTAGGATGGGCTCAGATTATCCCATCTGTTTGGTAGCTCGTGTTGGTTTAGATATGTTGAGTCGGGCCGTTGTTTGGTGGGTCGTATGGGAGAAGAGATGCTGAGGAGGGCTAATATTTGCATAGATCCCCCTGAATACCAAAATGAAACACGGTCTTGTCCCTGTATACAAAATAAAAAAGCAATCCGATCCCTGTAAATTAAAATAGAAAGCAATCGGGTCCTGGCTGGCCGTGGCCGTGCTCGCCGTCGCTGGCCATGGCGGCGCTGGAGACCCAAGCTATGGCGTTGGTCGTCGCTGGAGACCCAGGCCGTGGCGCTGGCCGTCGCTAGCCGTGGCGAGGTCGGCATGTTGCGGTGCCGGCGCGACAAGGAGGAGGCTGGGGCATCTCGTCGATGGGAGAGGACGGAGGGCGCAAGAGGAGTGCTACCGGCGCGAGAGGCGGGCAGCCCGAGAGGAGGACGCGGGGGGTGGGGGGTGGGGGGAGGGGAGAGGATGACGGGGGCCGGCGGCGCGTGCATCTTGAGGACTGTTCGTGCTCGTCGAGGAGGCTGGGGCGCCTCGACTCGTGCTTCTCATCGGCGGGAGCGGAGGACGGGGGAGGCCGGCGTCCAGGGGAGGCGGTGGCGGAGCCCAGCGTCTGGGATGAGGTGACGGAGGCCGGCGTCCAGGAGGAGGCGACAGGGACTCGTTTTCGGAGAGAGAGAGAGAGAGAGAGAGAGAGAGAGAGAGAGAGAGAGAGAGAGAGGGGAGGATTGGGGGAAAATGAGCGTGGGGACGGTTGACCCCTGTTGGCTCATGCGAGGTGCGGGGCGCGGGACGAAATTTTCCGGGCGAGCTCAGCCCTGCCCAACAGCGAAGCTCGTTTTCGGCTTCGCAATCGGGCAGTGCCCAGAGGCCGTTTTCGTATGAGGTGGGCAGTGCCTGAACTACGGACCCGACCTAACAAACACCCGAATTTAGGATGAGGTAGGAAATTCTGTGTGGAGCAGGGCTACCAAACACACCCAAAATAACTGTTCGTTTGCGGTACTAAACTTAAAAAATCGATAATTCTAAATACTTTAAATCATACCGCATCCAAAATATTTTTATGGTTCACCATAAAAAAGGTCGCTTTTACGTCGCATATTTTCCATAATGAGGGTTGAACCGCATCCTGCCTTTTCCTTGGCGCCAGAAAATGTAAGGGTATAATATAACATGATAGAAAAACATTTTTGATGAACTAAGTTTTTCGTTCAGCCAGCGCAGATGTCTAAATCTGGCACTAGAGCATCTCTCGCAGATATCGGTTTTGTCCTGCAAAATAACTATTCGTTCACGGTACTAAACTTAAAAAATTGGTAATTTTAAATACTCTAAATCGTACCACATCCAAAATAATTTTATGGTTCACCATAAAAGGCCGTTTTCACGTGGCATATTTTTCATAACGAGGGTTGCGGATGCGGTGAACCGCATCCTGTCTTTTCCTTGGCGCCAGGAACATTTTGCCGCTGCCACCATTTTTCGATCTCCTCATCTTTGTGCATCTAGCCTTTCCTTACAACACCACCGCCCATCGCCGCCGCCATGAACCCTCCCTAGCCTTCGCTGGCCAATTCCACCGCGGAAGCTCAGCCGATAACCCTTCCCGCCGTGGATGTCGTCGACGACAGCCTTTCGCTTATATCTGTGATGAAACCGGAGAGAAAGCGACTAGTAGACGCGCAGCGCCGTCCCGCCGGTGGTTCGGTTGGCCCCATACGGCCCTCCGACGCTCCGAAGCACAAGAAAATCAGCAGATCCAAGGCGCCCTCCAGCCCGAAGCCAAAGAAACCCATGAGCCTGAAGCCCCTCTCCGCATGCACGCCGGTGATGGCGCCTCCCCTCTTGACCCGCCACCCAATTCATCTATGTTCCTGGAAGGTATGTTTACATGTAGATTTGATTGCCATCAAATTCACCCTAGATATGTCACAGATGCCGTGTAGAAATTAATTTCCTCACAAAAAGCGTATGTCGTGAGCGGAGGATTCGTCTCGAAGAGGAAAAGGCTAGGAGCAATGTTTGCCGATGAAACACGAGTGATGACTATGGATCCTGACAATATGGATCTGATCACAAAAGAGTGGCGGGACGATAGAAGGTTGGAGATCATCGAGATAAGGAAAGCTCGTAGAGCTGTTGTAAGTGTTGCTGCGAACGGTGGAGGTGATCATCATGTTCGTGGGGAAGCCTAGTATGCTTATTTTCAGTTCGTTTGTGTTGTTATAAACTGTGTGGTATTGTAAACTTTGGAAAATTTAGATTGGTTTGAGATGTTGGGGGTAGAATATGTTTTGCGGTATACTCTTTTTTGCAGTATACGCGATGGAGCGGAATAGATGCCACATAACCGAACCGTAAAATAAAATATTCTGTTTTGCGGTGCAACTATGCGCCATCTGATCCGCCACACTTTTTTTCGCACCGCAAAGTCGAGTTGCGGTTTACCGTATACGTGTTTTGCGGTATGGAAGGGTGCGGTATCTGCTAGAGATGCTCTTAGATTGCTTAACAACAAATCTAATAGCTAGAGCTCATATGTCAGTGCTGACATGGCATCCATGTGTCACAAAGACACTATGCTGCTAGAGATGCTCTTAGATTGCTTAACAACAAATTTAATATTTTTAAAAAATGTAATTTTTTTAATAATTTAAATGATATAATTAACAAATCCGACAAAATTTTAAATAGTTTAGATCATCTGTTATAAACATTTACTATATTTTTTTTACCTTTTTAAGGCTCGAACAGAACAAAAAATATTCTAGTAGCTGAAACAATATAACGTATCTCTGAAAGTTTGAAAAAAATTTAGAGAAGTAAATGGGGTAAAAGATATTTTTTATTAACCATATACGTTTGAAAAAAATAGCCGATGAGACGTGGACACCACATCACCATTGTCCTGTGGGGCTCTGTCGTCAAATTTACATTTAACCAACTTAATCATAGATTAAGACTTTTATGCAGCAAATTACATATATAGTTAGTGGTTTGTGCAAAAAACACTTAACCAACTTAATCATAGATTAAGACTTTTATGCAGCAAATTACATATATAGTTAGTGGTCTGTGCAAAAAACACGTATATTTGATGCTTTGTGCAACTAGAGCAACAATAGATGGTGCTACATGCAATTTTCTCCGGCTAGCTAGTAGATTACCCTGACACTGTGACACTATGACACGTACAAGAATCTCTTCGTCAGCAGCCTTGTGCAAAAACAGTGAAACCACACTTTCCTTGCGGAGCTGTCTAAGGGTACGGCCAATGCGTCGCCCCAACCCGCTGCCCCACAATCTTTCTAGAGTCGGCTCTAGAGGAGGCCGCATCCCTGGGTGAAAAAGAGAGGAGAAAGAGGGAAAATGTGAGGAGAAAGAGGAGCAAAGTGTTGAAAGCATGCTATGTAGCATGCAAGTAAGAAATAGACACACAAAAGAAGTCGAAATGAGGCTGTAGGAATTGTAGATAGGAGAAAACGATGATACCCCGTTAGAGGCATCGGGTGCGTGTTAAGTAGTCTAGGGAAAAGCCCCCTAGATGGCATATACAAGAATACGTAAAGAAGGTGGAAAGATTTAAATTACGTTTGGAAAGTGCGTTTAGACGGTGCTGACAAGCAATCTAAGATTAAAACTCTAACACCCCCTTAATCTAAAGTTTAGAAAGATTTAAATTACGGTTTGAACTCATCTAATTTCTTGCAGCATAGTGTCTTTGTGAAACCATCATCAATCTGATCCTTGCTTTATATGCTTAGTGCGTGCATAAAATACTGGTTGGCAGGCAGAAAAATAGCACCAAGATTATCACACCATAAACAAGGCTTTTCTTTGAGAGAAACACCTAGTTCTATGATGAGAGCCTCAACCCAGATTAATTCTGATGTGACATTAGCAAGAGCCTTGTATTCAGCCTCGGTAAGCACTCCAAGATATAAGATTAGAACCAAAGAAAATAGCAAAACTTTTTGGAGAGTGTCTACCATCTAGATCACCAGCCCAATCAGCATCTGAAAAAGCACTGAGCAATGTCGAGGTGGATGGCTAAAAAGTTAGTCCAATAGTATGTGTTCCATGAATATACCTTAAGATCCTTTTTACCACTATCCAGTGAGTAGTAGTGGGAGCATGCAGGAACTGACATACCTTATTAATTGAGAAAAACAAATCTGGACATGTCAAAGTTAAGTACTGTAGTGCACCAACAATATGCTTCTATATCTAGTGCTGTCTTTAGGACCAAGAGGGGAACTATCAGCCAAGGAAAGCGTGTCTGTGCTGGACAAAGGTGTAGGACATGGTGTACATGTGCTCATGCCATCTTTCAAAGTAAATCAGCAGCATATTTTCCTGATTTAAAAGTAAACCATTGGGTTGTTTGTGAACCTCAAGACCCAAGAAATAGTTAAGATCTTCAAGATCCTTGAGAGCAAATCATGATTTAAGCTTTTTAACAGAGTTGTAATGGCAGTATCTAGGAGCTAGTAACAATAATATCATCAACATATACAAGAAGAAACATCTGAATACCTGCTTTGTTGAATAGAAACAAAGAGGTGTCTGCCTTGGAAGAGACAAAACCAAGGTTGTGAAGTTTCATACTAAGACGAGAATACCATGCTCGAGGCGCCTGTTTTAACCCATAAAGAGATTTGTCAAGTTTTCATATGTAGTTTGAAGTAGCGGAAGACTGAAAACCAGGTGGTTGTCACATATAAACATCCTCTTCCAGAACACCATGTAAGAACGCGTTCTTGACATCTAGTTGCCGTAGACTCTGGACTTTGGAAACTAAGATAAATAAGACAAGTCTAATGGTAGCAGCCTTGACAACATGGCTAAAAGTATCCTCATAGTCAATATCATACCTTTGTTTGAAACCTTTTGCAACAGGATGAGCTTTATACCTATCAATAGTACCATCAACATGTTTATTTATGCGGTAAACCCATTTGCAATAAATTATATTATTCTTGGAGCTTGGTGGTAAAAGATGCCAGGTGTTGTTGGCAAGAAGCGCATCATACTCATCTTGCATAGCATTCTTCCAGTTTGGATCAGTGAGAGCCTCATTTAAATTTTCTGATTCTCCTGTAGATGTTAACAATGCCTACCTAATTGTTCCATCAGTGCGAACTTTAGGGTGAACAATAACCTTTTGAAGACGTGTCCTTGGTTCTGTTGCAGGAGTAGGCACAGTTTCAGGCTGCATGGAAGATCCTGGTGAGGAAGCAGAAGAATCTGCATCGTGCGCATCACATGCATTGGGCGAGGCATGGTTGGAACCTAGCAGAGACCAAGGAGGGGACCAGGCCCAATCAGGTGCACGCCCATGACCACTTGATGGTGACGACACTTCGACATCGTACTCCACGTGCGCGGAAGTCCTGGAGGGAGACGGGTCGAGTGGATCACGAGTGGGCGACATGTCAACGTCGGGTTCCGCGTGCACAGGTGACCGGGAGGGAGACTGGGCGGGTGGAGGGGACGTGGCATCATCATGTTGGTGTGGCTAGAGCGTCGCGTCCCCCGGTGTAGCAGGCGTTGATGGCACCGGATCTAGGGTGGATTCTGGCGCAAAATCGGCATGGAGTTCCGTGAAAGTTTGTCCTGTAGTTGTATTTTGGTGAAGTTCACTATTTGATGTGCCAATTTAACCTCCAGATGCAAAATTGTGTGTAGTTTCTTCAGAGGAAATGGTACGGGATGTTGCAGCAGGGACCTGTACCTGTTGAAAGAACATTTCATGATCTCTAGTATTTTGTGTGTTAGATAACAATATCAAGGATTATTTAATGTGTGTTGAAGTGCTACAGATCTTAGCAATGTCAAAAGGAGCCTAAATGTGTTTTTTTTGGGGGGGGGGAGGGGATAATCCGCCCATGCTAGGGGCCGGATAATCCGCCCATGCCAGGGGCCGGATAATCCGCCCCTCCCCAAATCTCAAAGGACGCAAGGGCGCGACTCTCTCTCTGTGTGTGTGGGGTGGGGGGTGGGGGGTGGAATATCTCTCGGATTGTCTGGCCATGGCTGAAGTTTTTGCCTAGGCCGGATAATCCGCCCCCCCTGGATTTTTGCAAAGTGTGCCATGACACGGCTCCTAGTGAGGGGGCGGAGTTTCCCCCGGACTTTCCATCTCTAGGGCGGATTTTTCCCCAGGTCGGATAGTCCTCCCCATGGGGGGGGGGTGGATACTACGCCCCTCGAGGATTTTCTCCAAGACAAGCATGGCGCGACTCTCAGTGAGGGGGCGGATTTCCCCCGAATTTCCGGCTCTTGGGCGGATCTTTCCCCCAGGGAAGATAGTCCGCCCTTAGTGGGGGGGGGGGATAATCCGCCCCCAAAATTCTCCAACGGCCAGTTCTGGGAAGAGGGTATTTAAACAGATCTCTCCCCTCCCACCAGAAATCTTGCTTCACGAAAAAGACAAGATCTGCTCCTCAAGTTCCATCCAAGAGATCTCCACCTTCATTCACCCAAAGGCCTCGTTCTTTGGGGAATCGAAGGAGGATGGCTCGATCTTCATCAACAACAATCAAGTGCTTCACTTCCCCTCCATTCATTTGGAGGATCCTCGTTCTAGTATTTCTTGCAAATATCTAGATCCTTGTTTTGATTATTTTGATAATCCTTGTTCTTGTGGCATCTTGTTGTCATTACGGGAGCCTCCAATTTGGTTGTGGATGTGTGCCCCGCTAGAGTTGTAAAGGCACCGGTTCCTGCCTCGAAGGGTACCAATAGTGGAGAGGTGGATCAGGCCTTTCGTGACGAGATCCATCGGAGAATAGGGTGAGGCCTATTATGGCGTGGTGGTCTTAGAACCGCCCACCCCTCCAATGCATACGTACTTCCCTTAACAAGGAAGGGACTGTGGTAAAACAAATCCATGTATCTCCACGTGCTCTACTACGGTTTCCTCGCTCCTCTCTTTACGTGTTTAGTAGATAGGTTTGCATATAGAGAAATTCTCGTAGTTGCATATCTAGAGAATTTACTTTGTGTTAAGCCTAAAATTGAAAAAGAACTAAAATTTGAGTAGAACCTATTCACGCCCTCTAGGTTCCCATACAATCCATTTCACCTCTATAGGATCAACAAGAGGCACAATTTTCAAATAATGATCATGAGAATGCACACCACTATCCTATGATGTCGGAGATGATGTTTCAGGTGGAAGAATAAGAATTTCTTCATGAGGACGACGACCAGCATTAGGATGAAGAGTGGCAAAGGGAAACACATTCTCATAAAAAATAACATCCCGTGAGATATATACCCGACTAGTGGTGACATCCAGACATTTAACTCCCTTATGAAGGAGACTATAGCCAAGAAAAACACATTGTTTTGAACGAAAAGAAAGCTTTTGTTTGTTATAGGGACATAGGTTAGGCCAACAAGCATATCCAAAAACACGAAGGGGTCATAGTTGGGTGTGATTTGAAGGAGTTTTTCTGTAGGAGTCATAAAATCATAACTTTGCTTGGAAGCAGGTTAATGATAAAAGTGGTTATAAGAAAGGCATCATACCAATATTTCAAAGGGACAGATGCATTGGCAAGTAAAGTAAGTGTTGGGGATATACTTTCCGGGTATACCCACGGGACTCGCTGACCAAGGTGTCCCACCAATGGGTTAGAGATTTGCTTCATGGGCGGCCCCGTCATAGAAAGAGGAGGAGCCAGTTCCGGCTACGACAAGGCCCAGAAGAGTTACCAACTTAGTCCTATAGTATTACTTGTAGTCCAAGCTATATCTAGTTACCAACTCTGTAACGTAGCCGGATATGTCTCTCCTGTAACACTAGGTCCGGGTGACTATATAAACCAGCCCTATGGGAACCTTTAGGGCACAACCATAGCAATAACCACAATCACAACTTGCACAGGTGAACCTCTCTTGTAATCAGCTGTAACATTCGGCTTACGCCGATATATTACTGGGTTGCTAGCAGGAGTAGGATCCGATCACCGCAATCGGATCTGAACCTGGGTAAACTTGTGCTCACCACTCCTAGAGCATCCAACATCTCACACCCCATATTCTCAACGCTGTTAGGACCCCTATGGCGTACTTGTCGACAATCCGACGATAGTTAGCGCCCACCATGGGTCCGGTGACTTTTGGAGCTTCGTTCCAGGCGAAATCTGCGCGTACAGGAATCGGCAAAGCAATCGCCATGAGTCGCGTGGTCGATGCCAGTGATGTCCCTCTTGTCCTTCTCGACGAGACCTGGATTCCGGCTAGCAAACCTGTGACAACCTACACAATCATGTCCATCGGCGAGATCGATATTTACCTCGGTTTCGCTGAACCCGCCTAACCCACCCTTGAGGTGATGACCATGGCGGAAGAAAAATCCTGATCTACTCTGTCTGTAGAGGCCGAAGAGTTCAAAATCCCGGAAAAAATCGAACCCACCCAGCCCACTCCTGTAGTGGAAGAAGCGATGGAGGAAAAATCCAGATCTGATCTCCTAGTCGATATCGAATACATAGAGGAGGAATATATCCGCTATAGATCCAGTCCTACTGAAGCCGTAGCAGAAAAAGCACTCTTGAGGAGCAAGATAAAGAGGATGACAAGACGCCCCTACATCGGTTACGAAGTAATCGCTAATATCAAGGAAAGCTTTGAGATGGAGGAGGCAGAAATCCAACTGTGCCACTACCTCAAGAACATGAACAAGAAGTACCATTGTTTCGTGTACCACATAAGCTCTGGATCCGACTCTGTCGATGCTGGAGCTGGCATCAATTCAGTTCTCGACACGATCGAAGGAAACACCGACTTACCTGGCTCCCCTTAGGAGTCAATAACGTCGTAGGAACTTCGGGACTTTGAGAAGGAGATGAAGGAGTACGAAGAAGAACACACCTCCAAACCAACACAAGGTGAGCCAGAGAATCTTCCTAGTCCATATGATAGCATGGATGAAAGCTACACCTCGCAGGATGACATGGATACCGGAGATTCAACCGAGGTCCACAAGCTAACCACTATGGAAAGTACCGAAGGAAGTTAATCCCCCGGTACCGGACTGAAAGCCGTCTTTGCCACCGGTACGCATGTTAAGGCTACTGGGCCATCAAAGAAGAAGAAGAACCAGAACAAGAAAAGAATCCGACACCGGCGGAGCCGGAAGTCGAAGAAACCAACAAAGAAAAAGTTGATGAAGAGATTGAGATGGAGAATCAGGAAGGAGATCCGATTAATACCACGCCGATCGACCCTCCCGTGGATGGACACGTCATCACCAAGGGTGCACGTGAAATTTTCGGAGATGCTCTCACAATTCCAATCCCAATGGCTTCGGATCTTACTCTGGATGCACTGGAGAAACGAACTGAGGACGTGGAAAAGCATCATTTGTTTTTACTCGAAGAGGCCGCACGCATCGTCGAGCTTAAATAGCAGTTAGACAGTGATACTGCCAAATATCAGTCAGATTTCAAACGACTACCAAACAAGACAAGAGGAGGTCCGGTTCTTGCCATAAGAACCCAGATATCCACAGATATCTATTCGACGGAAAAACTGGAGAGAAGATCCGAGTCTACAACACACCATTGGAAAACGCTGCAGCAGCTCGAGCTATCATTGCCAATAATCCATCTCTAGAGTAAGTCCGGCAATGCGTTGCATTGCTAGACAAAGGATTGAAGCAGAAGAAAACGGCAGCGTCATTCAGTGGTAAGCTGGCCTCAAAGTCGGAATTTTGCCACACTGGCGCTAACCAAAGCGCTGACGAAATACCCCGCAGGGATACAAATCAACGCTATCGTCCCCAGCGAGAAGAAGAGAATTCAAGGACCGGCTCAAACAGCCACTCTCGCGGGCCCCCACGTGATTGGGCAAGAGTTATTCCAGCTGCGTCCGAAGACGCCATCAGGGCAATGGTTCCCTACCAGGGCCATCGTCAGCAAAACAACCACCATAGAGAAGACCTAGAAGTGCGCCACCAGCGAGAGAAAGATCGGTTAAGAATGCCACCACCAAGCCGTCCGGCAGGTTACGCTGGACAAAGAGATGACCTGGATCGTCTTGAATCAAGTAGGGACGGATCCCCAAGAAACCAGCATTAGAGTCATCATAATGAGGCTCCACCACCACCGCGTAACCCAGCCGAAAACAATCCACCGGGGCCACCGTCGCCCCCAGGCAGCGACCATGAAGGATCCCATCGTATCCATGGAAGACGCAGGGGCGGAGGCGGCAATGGTGAGAGGAGAAGAAGAAATCTGACTCCGCCGCAAATAAGCCGCGAGCCTCCAAGGCGCAGATCTCTCCCACTAAACGATGCTCGCCACCGCATTGAGTCAAACATAGAGGCGCGACGGTATGAGGAAGAAGACATGTACGTGGGACCCAAGTGCTTTGGCCCACACATCCGCCAGGCATAATTTCCGGTTGAATTTGGTATCACAAAACACATCCAGCCCTATGACGGCGCGGCTCGGCCAGATACCTGGCTCCAGGATTTTTTCCAGGCCTGCTGCATCACCAAAGGAGGAAACAGCCTGGTCGCAGTCCGGTATCTTCCGCTTATGCTGAGGAAGACGGCTCGATCATGGCTCAATAAACTGCCAGGGAATTCAATTCATAACTGGTATGATATGCAAAGTGCGTTCTTTTCAAACTTCGAGGGAACATACAGGAGGCCCTGCACAGTCGAAGACTTGCAACATTCCGCCCAAAGACCTGAAGAAACTTGCCGGGATTACCTCGGACGATGGATTGACACGAAGAACTCCTGTGAAGGAGTAAACGAGCAAACTGCGATTGAAGCCTTCATTGCAGGACTCCTAGTCGGACTCTTGTGTCACAGATTGAAGCATGACCATGTCACAGATTTGGGAGAAATGATAGAGATGACAAGAAAATATGCTGATGCCGATGATGATTCAGAAGGCCTGCTAAATATTCTGGCCAATCCCAATGCGGCCAAATAGCCAAAACAACAAGCTCAGAAGCGCAAGAACACCTCGGAAGATAAACCGGCTCCGGACAACGCAGCTGTTAACACAATGTTCGGATCCGGAGGACGAGGAGGGCACGGAGGCGGCCGGGGTCGAGGCCGCGGAACTTCCCGAATCCATGGAAGAGGAGAACAGTAGCCCAGAAGGACCTATATCTGGGCCGACATTGCGAACAATCCCTGTGTCCACCACTTGGATAGTAACGGAAGATTTACCCACACAAATGCCGAGTGTCGTTTCAATGATGACATCAAGAAAGATGAATCCGCTGGCTACGGGGCCAAGCAACGAAAAGGAAAGAAAAATTCTGAGAAAGGCAAGGAGCCCAAGGAAGATTCTGGCATGGAAGAAGCGGATGCCGCACAACCCAAGTCGGATGGAAAGAAGGATTTTCGACTAAGAAAGACACATACGTCTGCTTCCTTGGATCTCAACCAGCTAACACAAAGAAGGCGGTTCTCCGTGAGCTCAATGCCACGGTTCCGGCTGTTCCACAATTTCTAGATTGGTCGGATGTAACCATCACCTTTGATCGTTCAGATCACCCGAGGAAAACACATCATCGAGGAAAATATCCTCTGGTCGTCAATCCTCTTATTGATGGCTATGAGTTCTCTAAAACCCTCATGAACGGTGGTAGCAGCATTAACATCCTCTACATCGAAACCCTCCACCGCATAAAGATCGACGAAAACCAGTTGAGTTATAGCAGTATAACTTTCCATGGCATCGTACCAGGGAGACAGGCGGATTCTTTGGGTGAGATTACTCTGGACGTGACATTCGGAACCCGAGAAAATTACCGGACCGAGCCACTCTCCTTGAGGTGGTACCGTTCAAAAGTTATTACCACACCATCTTCGGGCGTCCGCCTTACTGGGTGTTCATGGATCTTCCCTGTTACATTTACAATATGATAAAACTTCTAGGTACAAAGGGCGTCATCACCATCCGGACAAATCCGAGGAAAGCGCGAGAGTGCGACGAAGGATCTGCCGCCTTTGCCGAAGCGGTGCTACACACCCAGGAGTACCAGGAGATCAAGAAGACCATCAACCCGTCCAAGATGCTTGCTATGAAGAACGACGTGCTGAAGCCAAGCATATAGTTCAAGGCATCGGAAGAGACGAAGAAAATGTCGCTGAAGGAAGATGATCCCTCCAAGACAATGAACATAGGGGTAGGCTTAGACCTCGCATAGGAAAGCATGCTCATCGAGTTCCTCAAAGCTAATAGTGATATCTTCGCATGGCAGCCTTCTGACATGACCGGAGTACCTAGGGAACTTGCCAAACACTCTCTTAATGTGTACCCTAACGCTAAACCTATCAAACAGTCCTTATGACAGTTTGGTGATGAAAAGCGCAAAGCAATAGCCAAGGAATTAGCCCGACTAGAATTAGCCGGATTCATAACAGAGGTCATCCACACAGATTGTGTCGTGGTGGTGTCACGACAGATGCTTGTGGTAACCGGGGAGGGAGTGCACAGTCTAGCCGCGCACGAAGAATAAGACGAACTCTCCACACTTAAGATTTCTATTGATCCAAGAAGTTTACAAGTGCTCCTAGAGCTGTTTGCGCATAGGCTCAGGGCACTAGTTTCCTACTTGGTCCAACCTCCTCAAACCCAAGCTATCCCCCTCCTTATATAGGAAAAGGCCAGCTAGGTTACACCGCTTTGGATCCTAGGGTTACTGTTTGGATTTTGGTCCTCACTGTACGGGCCGGGTCATGGGCCAACCCTAAGCCCCATGACCCAGTCCACAAATCTTGACAGCTAACAGTCTTCTCGTACGTAGCCTCCAGTTCTTTTGGCGTCACGCAGTGACTTTGTACGTCAGCCCTTGCTTTAGGCGTCACCCGACTCCTTTCGTTTCACACGGCGTCACCCTTCTCTTTTGACCGTGCTTTACCATGGTCCCTCCTGAACCTCACTCGGAAAGCTGCCACGCGTCCTTTCTGACTCGGCCTTCCCTCGTGAGACTCGGCTCGTTGCTTCCTGCAAGGCAAACAAACTTGTCTTATACCGGCCGACATAATTTTTATGTCGGCCGTACCTGATCTTCTTACCCGGCCGTTGTTACCCGGCCGTTGTTACCCGACCAGGTTTACTCTTTACTCGGCACAAGCCAAGCTGGGCAATGTTTTACCCCCTATGAACCTACCGGGGGTTATTCCCCCGATATTAGTCCCCGAAGCTGGTGAAGCCTAGCAGTTCTTGCTGTTAGGTGTCACCAGGTTCCTTTAATGTGCTTAGAACTTCTCTTTTTGTCAGCATTTACTGCCTAGGGTGCCCTGTTTGGAGTAATCTCGATCTGTGCCGAGTCTACTTTACCCTTTTCGAGTCTCATCTTTGACTTTTTGGCTCATTTTTTCCTCGTGCCGAGTCATTTTGGACGCTGCCGAGTCATTTTTGGCTTGCCTTAGTCACTGACAGCTTGTAATCATGATGACTTGCCTCAAAATTTGTCCCAAATCCTGACCGCACAGTGACGGCGGCGCAGTAACTCCCCGTCATTGTGTCAGTCCCATCACTCAACGCCTCGTGTCTAGCGCAGCGTGACGTGGCACTGGATTTTTCGTGTATCGCCTACACATGGCGTACGCTGACAGGCTCACTCGGCCGAATACACGGCCACACGCTGGCCGCACGGCGCAAGAGGATCCCACGTTTAGGGTTTTTACTCCCCTTAAGTAGGGGTGAGGGGAACTTAACTTCCCTCGCCCGTTCAGTTTCCTCTTGCCATCTTCTTCTTCCTTGCGCCCCCAAATCCTAACTTCCTCCTTGCGGTTCCTATTCTCCGCGGCTCCTTTCCTGCGATTCCTCTTTTCCCCTTTCTATTCCATTACGGGTCATCGCTCCTCCAAGACTCTTCCAGCAGCGGAACAGCCAAAGACCAGCGACATCATGGACGCCTGCGATGTCGCTGAGAGAGCAGAGGAGCAGGAGGTAGGCGCCGACGAGCGCGACGACTGGGAGGGCTTAGAGGTTTTCGCGGAGGAACTCGAGTGGCTGCGCTCCACCAGGCACATCCCGCTCGAGGTTGATTGCTGTCTCCGCTAGGTGAGATTTCTCCTAAGCCAGAGGCTAACGAGAGTGTAGTTTTCCTCTCGCACTTCGAGCGCGGTTTTGCTTTGCTAGTTAGCAACTTCTTCATTTCTTTCCTCTCCACTTCCCATCTTCAAACCCACCATTTGCCTGCCAATGTGATTGGTTCCTTGTCCTACTTCATTTCTACCTGCGAGGGCTATCTCGACATTTGGCCCACTGTTCTTCTCTGGGCCAAGTACTTCAACTTTAGAATCCAAGTTGTGCCTGATCCCGGCATTCCCCGTGGAGAGAAAAGGCCCACTAGGTGCGGTGCCGCTAGTATCACGCCTAGGAAAGAGTCAGTTTTTCTTCAGGTCACCGGCATAGACTCTTGCAAGAAATGGCATAGAACTTTCTTCTATGTCAAGAATAGTGGGTCCAACGATTATATCCGACTTACCCCCTTCAAGGACGAGGTTCCTCGCAAGGAGTTCTAGAAGGTTGACCCGCGCGACAGGAATGCCACGGTGAACGAGGCTCATGTGATCCTTGAGAGGCTGCTCTCGCCGGATGAGCACTTCCACCTTACTGAGGAGGATCTCATGTGTGCTTTTATCGCACGCCGAGTCAGCCCCATCCAGGCCAGAAGCCGCAAGATGTGCTTCATGAGCGTTCCACGAGATCCTACCCAGCACTCCACGCTGGAGCTCACCAACGACTCTGTGGCCCGCCGAGTCAGCTCAATCTTCAAGCTGTCCTTGGCAGAAAACTGGGCCTGGAGCTGCCCCCTTCAGCCGGGATAGGCCTATCCCCTGGGTAAGTTTTCGAGTCATCTTTAAGCCGACATAGCTCTTCTTTTGTTCACTTGCTATGCTGTTTGTTTATTGATTCTAGTCTATTTGTCTTTCGTAGAATCTTGTTCACCAGGTTGATGACAGTACTGTCCCTCATGGGGGCTATTATGAGGATCGATCCGACTCTGATGAAATCGAGTTCGACTTGGAGTGCTTCATGCTGATCCCGCATGCTGCTGTTGCCTCCGCTCCGTGTAAGACCTCTACTCAAAATCCCTTACGAGACTGGTCTGACGACGATGATGATGATTGTGAAATTCTGGAGGTACTTATTTTGACCTTAACCTTCTAACTTATTCGAATGAACTCTTCATTTACTTATGCAGCTGGCCAGGTACACGAAGTTCCCCCTCTCGCCGTGGGCGGAGTCGGCAAGATCCCTGCCGCCAAGCCGAGTAAGAGACGTGGAGCCTCCTCCAGCACTCAGCCTTCAAAGAAGCGCAAGGTTGATCCTACTGCTCCCCATGTTGCCACTCTATCCCAGACTCGCAAAGCTGCTGGGCGTCCGGTTACTCGTCGCATCCCGCGCGAATCGATCGTCTCCGGGTAAATTTTGCTGCTTGTTACCTCTCATTTTTCTTCTCCTGTTCTATGATTGTTTTCTTATAGGCCTTTTTTCTTATTTTCAGTGCGGCGCCTTTGTCTGCTAGCCAAGCTGCGCCTAGCATGGCCTCTTCGCCATTAAGGCCAGATCCTCCTCCGCGTGCCGACACTGCCGTGCAAAGCCCTGTCCGGGTCACTATTCCCACTACTGAGAGTCACGCATCTTAGGGTGAGGCCGACCCGGCGGTGCATCCATCGGAGGAGACCCGGCCTAGTTCTCTTGTTGTTTTCCCAGAACAGAACCCTGATCCTGGTGCCAGCATTATCGGCACCGAGAAGACCCCTGATACCAGCTCTCCAGCTCCCATTGTACCCGTTGACCCTGTTGTTGCTCCCAGAACATTGTTGAGCCTGCTCACTCGGCTCCCGTCTTTTCCCCAACCAGTTACACACCTACTCCTGCTGCCTCTCAGACTCGGCCTGCTGCCCAAGGCCAGGCTCGTTCCTCGACCAACAAAACCTCATTGACCAAGCAACTGACCTTGATCCACGCCCCAGGCATCACACCATAGATTCGGCCCACAAAAATAACAACGGCACCCGCTCCGGCGGGTAAGTTGGGCGAATCTGCAGCTGCCTAATCTGGCGGCGTTTCCAGAGCTGGCGGCTTGCATGCCAGCGCCGCTGCTACACGCGCTGGGGTAGGAACTACCCTTAAAAGAGGGCAAGTGCTAACCCAGACGCTTAGCGGAAACGGCCTTGGTTCTGCGGAGCGTTATGCTGTGGCTTGGAACACAGCTGGCGAACAAGAGGTGAGCTTCGGCGCTGGCAAGAAGATGAAGCTGGGCCCCAAGGCCGTCTCGATTATGACGCAACAGGCCATCGCCCTGATGGCCAAGGCAGATGAAGTGAACGCGGTATGTAGCTACCTTACTCTTTTGCGTATTGAGTATCTTTTTATTATATATGATCCCTAGTCCCCGAGGTTACTGCCGAGTAAGGGACTTAGTCGGCTGTAAGCTCTAAGTTAGAATCCAACTCTTATCCGGCCGTAAGATTGATCGCACACCTTCTTACTACATCTTTTTTGTGTAGCTTACTCATAATGAGCGCACCAAGGTGCATCAGGCTCTCCTCTTGGAGTATCGTAGGCACGAGCTCACTCACCAAAATCTGCAAGCTGAGGCTCAGGGCCAAGGTACTTTCTTATTCAGCATCCTTTTTATTCGGCACACCTTCGTTTGTTTCATTTCCTTGAGTTTTTTCCGTTGTTTTTCCGCAGCTTCTGCCCAATCTACCATCGATGCTTTGCACCTACAGATCAGCGATGCTGAAAGTATGTCATAGTGTGGAACACGGCAGTGCCATCGAGGATGGCTAAAGAGGGGCACTCAGATTCAATCGGTGGCTCACACAACGGGTTGGGAATGGTGAACTACAAACACAACGACGTACCCAGGTTCGGGGCCCTCTCGGCGAGGTAACACCCCTACTCCTGCAAGATGAACTATATGGAGGGGAGAATGCCCAATACAGATGCTCCTAGAGATGATTCCTTAGCTACTATCGAGAGCTAGAGGAAGATGAAAACTAGAGGCTAGCACTTCTATCCTTCTATCTTTTCTTACCTAGAACCCCAGCTCTGCCCTCCCTTATATACTGATCTAGGGGGCGGTTAAAATTTGGGCTCTAGGGTTTATTGTTTGGGTATGGGTTTATGGGACAGGGCCAGCTGCAGGGCCCAGCCGGTGGGCCAAGACCCGGTTCGCCCTTCTTTTATTGTCACCTTCTTCTTTAGCGGTCACCCGGGCTTCCTTTGGGGCGTCACTCTTGCTTTAATGGTCACCCGGACTACTTTCGGCGGTCAGCCGACCACTTTGCTTTATCCTTGTCGGGCAGGGCTAGTCGTGACGACATGCCAGCCTGCCTGATGACGAAGGGGGGCTAGAGGCGTACCCCGCAAGGAGCATCACCCCCTCCTTCTCTCGATCGAATCCGAGGAGAGACGGGTGGATGCGGCCACCCGACCGGTTCTTCTGGCTACCGGGCTAGACGGGCCAGCCGAGAAAGCTTTAAGCCCAACCGGGTAGTACTAGCCAACCAGCTAGAGTTGTCCTTCTTGAGGGCCAGGCTGCCTGTTCCTTCTGGAGCCGGCGTACTTGGGCATGGCTTTCCCTACCTAGGGGTTATCCCCCCGACACAAGTCCCTGAGCGCGTATGGACTTGGACGGTGGGTAAGGTCTTGCGTGCTCTTTTGCATCTTGATGTAGTTGGTTGTCCATGTCCGGCTGCAGCCTTTGCTTTTGCTTTCCGGCTGTATTTAACCGGCTGTGGAATCGATGGCTGCCTACTGGGTGTAAACAGCGAAGGCAGGGACCGACTGGCAAAGCTGGAGACGAAGCGTCAGTTTGATGAGGTTGGTGATGTCGCCATCCACGACTACTGCTCTGGCGCATGTCGCGTTAGTTGGACTTCCGCGTCGCTGCGTCAGTTTTTTGACAACTGCTCACACCACTTGCTGCAGTGGTTTCTCGGGGCGAGCGCGCATGCCTCGTCTCCCGGTAACGCCTGTGGATCTTCTTTGGTTGGTTGCGACGGCGCAGAGGATCGGGAGCCGTAGCGTCGTGTGGTCGGGGTGCCTCGTGGCCACGCGTCGCACAGAAGCTGAGGGGGCGACGGTACTCCCCGGGGGGATAAATAGAGCTCTAGAGGGGAGGGAGGCTTACACTTCCTCCTCCTTCGGCTCTTCTCCCCTACCTCTCAGCGCATCTCGCTCCTTGCACCTCCTCTTCGTTGCCCCTGGAGCCGCCACACACCGTCCATCACGGCCGCTCCTTCTGCTGATATGCTGCCGGAGCAGCATGGGGGTTGGTGCGGGTCCTTTGTGACTGACGATATTGTTTACAAGTATCGGCGGGGTAGATTTCTTCCCTCGTCGATGCTGGTGAAGCATCAGCTTGCGCTAGAGGGGGAGCGGGTTCCGGACCCTCGGCCGGGGGAGCGCGTCGTCTTCCTTGCGCACTTCGCCCGCGGCTTCGGCCTCCTCGTCAGCCGCTTATCCTACAACTCTTCGTCTTCTTAGACCTCCAACTACACCACCTTGGCGCGAATGCCATCGCGCAGCTGTCGCATCACGCGGCCTGCTGCGAATCGTACCTTGGGGTGCGGCCTGAGGTGGCGAAATTTCTCAAGTTCTTCCACTTCAAATCCCAGAACACCGCCAAGGACGGTCCATTGACGCAGACGGGCTGCTGCGCCATCTACCAGCGGCCCTCTTCGCAGATGCTGCGGTTCGAGCTTCCCGACACCGTCAAGCTGTGGCAACGCTCATATTTTTATGTGAGCAACGCCACGGAGGTGGACTGGTTCTGCCTGCCGCCCTTCGTTAATGTGCCTTCGACACTGAAGGGCTGGGCGACGAAGGGTATGGGCGCTGCGGAAGACCTCGACCAGATGGCCGCCCGGGTGGAGGCGATGGTAGAGACGGAGCGGCTCACCCCACGGGACATCGCACTATCATGGATGGCACGTCACGTGCTTCCGCTGCAGAAGCGGTCGCCTAAGATGTGCCATCTGTCGACCGCCGATGATCCGACGCGGACGTCGTGGAAGGATGTGCCCTACAAGGACCTGCGGAACTGGATCTCTATGATCTCCAAGTTCCGCGTGGAGGCGACCTGGGCGTACTCCTGCCCGCCATACCATTGCGGCCGCCTGCCGTCCCGGGTGAGTTGCTCTCTGGTTTTCTTGCCTTTATCTTCTTTGTAGGGAGATTTCCTTGGGTGCCTTATGCTCCCCTTTTTGAGTAGTTGTTCACGGCGCAGCTAGCCGAAGATGGCATGGGAGACTTCCCTCTCCCCTTCTTGTTGGCGGACAGGAAACCAAAGAAGTACCCCCAGATGGAGCCCGAAGGGTTTCCCGTCCGGTCGGACGACGGCTCCTCGGATCCTCATGGTAAACTACCGGTTGCAGGTCCTTCCTTCGTCCTGGCCCGCGGAGCTGTGGCTAAGATTTTTCTTTTGTTGCAGTTGATGCCACCGACGATGAGGCTGGTCGAGAGAAGGCCGCGGCGAAAGCCCGAGGGAAGAGGGTGGCGCCCGTTGCTGCGCCGGCTCCCATTGAGAAAAAAAGAACATGCCGGGCGCACCAAGTCGTCGCCGCGCCATCCGTCGTTGT
The DNA here is from genome assembly GCA_030063025.1 of Avena longiglumis. NCBI lineage: Eukaryota > Viridiplantae > Streptophyta > Magnoliopsida > Poales > Poaceae > Avena > Avena longiglumis. Next base: position 417,075,346 of record CP125979.1, on the reverse strand, counting down.
GTTAGCATCTTCCCTTGCCCTATCTTCCTCATTTGTCTTATGGTTTTACCGGGGTCTTTTCTTACTTTCGTCCCACACAGCAAGGCGATGTCGATTGGTGACTCTGGTGCCGCCGCCGTTGCTCCTCCCCCACCTCCGGTGGTTGAGGAGGCGGCGAGGTCGCCGGCTGCACCCGCGCAGGCTGCGCCTGCCGCGCCGTCTCCGCCTGTGGCTCCTCAGGGTTCTCCGACCACAGGGTTGCTGCACCAAGCGCCCGCGTCTTTACGGTTGGGGCAGCTGTTCGTGACCGCGCAGGACCCTGAGACTCCCCTCCTCCATCCTGGGGCTGGCGTGAACCCGGACTGGAGCGACTCTCTAGCCAGTTCTGCCAGGCCCGTCATCACAGAGGTGACGTAGGAGCCTGCGGCCGTGCAGACGGCTGCAGCGGGCGGCGGCCAGCCGGGTGCTTCTGACCCGGCGGGGAGGGAGTTGATGGTGGCTGCGCCTTCAAGTGCGGCCGCTGATGATGACGAGGTCGTCGTGACCGACTCGAGGCCAACTCCGGCTATGCTGACGCCAGGTGCGATCCTCGCCCAGCTCTCGGGCACGACACCCGTTGCACTCAGCCAGGTTTGCCACCTGGTTGAGGGAATGGAGAAGGGCCTTGGCGAGGCCAAAAATTTGTCTACTTTGATGGAGGTAGGTGTCTCTCCCCATTGTATTTTCCGCATTCGGTTTTTGCAGCCGGGTTACCGTTCCGTCTCTTACTCGTTTCTCTTTGCAGAGAGCATTTTCGGAGTTGGTGAAGAACACCCGGGATCTAGGCCGTAAGATTTCTTCTTCCAACCTGTCTTTGCGGTTGGCTCCCTTTTCCCCTTTTTTTTGACCATCGGGTATCCTCCTACAGCCATGATCCTAGACAAGGAGAAGGAGGTGGAGAGCCTCAAAGCTGAGGTTGCCCGGCAAGAGGAGTCAAACAGGATGCGGCAGGCGCAGTTCAACCAACTGGCCGAGGCCAAGCACCAGCTTGAGGTTAGCGTGGAGAGGGGCAAGAAAACAGCTGACATCCGGGCGGAGGCGCTAAAGAATTTTGAAACGATCTCCACCCAAAGGGAGGAGACGATCAAGACTCTCCGCTCTCGGGAGGAGGAGCTAACCCAGCAACTCCAGAGCATCTCGGAGATGGTTGCCAGTAAGTTCTCTCGTTCTTGCTTCCTTTGTACCATGGCTAGCTGAATCGTATCTTGCCGCTTACTCTTGTCTTTGGTTGCAGCTCATTACACTGAGTCGACCGAGATGGCTCTTGAGAAGCTGCCAGTGGAGGAGGCTGGGCACGATCTGACCGCCCTGTATCTGGTTAAGGTGCTGGCGGAGGAGAGCAATGGTCTTCGTGCTGTTGGTAACGACCACTTCCACTACATCTGGCCAGTGAGTTGCACGATATCACCATCTTGGCTGTTGCCTTGTCTCGTGGCATCGACGTGCTGGAGATCCACAAGGAATGGGCGGCTCGCGGCAGCGTGGAGATGGCTCTGGCCCTGGTGAAGTCCTGGTATCCGGGGGCTGATCTAGGTGTGCTCACTCGTGGTTTCCGTCTTGGAACCAGCTACGAGGGCCTCATGACAAAGATTCCGCGATCCGTCTGCAGGTGAAAATTGGCACCTACGTGGATCTGGAGTGTGACTTCCGTGACCCCTCCGAGACGTTGCCGTTTCACTGGATCCCGGCTCCCAAGAACTTCGCCGATGTTGCCTCCACCAGCCAAGTGCCCGCGGCCGACGCCGATGCTCCTCTTGCCGGTCCGCCTCCTGCTCCTGCTGCTGATGCTCCTTCTACCACTCCGGCTCCTGCGCCTGGATCCATGGTATGACAGGTGTATTTTTCAAGCTTTCCCTTTGTTGGTGCTGCATGTGGGTGAATCTGTGACGTCAAACTTCGAAATTTGTGAGAAACCTTTATGTTCCGCTTATTGGCTTGGTGCCCCCTTTTTGTCTCGATCTCAATGTTCCTTGTTTGTCATGGGTGTTTTTGTTTTTATGCCTTCGTTAGTCGTAGTCCTTGAAATTCGAGACGGCTGGGTTTGCCAGCCGGGTCGAGGCTCTTAACCGCCTTATCTTGCTTGATGGGTGCGCGGGAGCGCACCCACTGGGTGTAGTCCCCGAGGTTCAGGCCGGTTGGGGTAGCCAGCCGGGTCGAAGCTCTTCTACGTCTTGACTTAAGTTGACGGGTGTGCGGGAGCGCGCCCATTGGGTGTAGTCCCCGAGATTCGGGCCGGCTGGGGTAGCCAGCCGGGTCGAAGATCTTTCCCGTCTTGATTTAAGTTGATGGGTGCGCGGGAGTGCACCCACTGGGTGTAGTCCTCGAGGTTCGGGCTGGCTAGGGTAGCCAACCGGGTCAAAGCTCTTTACCTTCTTGACTTAAGTTGATGGGTGCGTGGGAGCGCGCCCAGTGGGTGTATGTAACACCCTCAGAATCGGACCTATGCAAGTTTCAGCGATTCCCGCCAAACCCGCATCGAAACGATTCAAAGGTGCCCACCAGGCACTTTCGTGCGGGTGGAAAACGAAGTAATAACATTACACAACAGTCCTCGATGGGACCCACAGAACAGATATATACAACACGACTCCATGAGTCAAGAATACAGATATACGGTACAAAGATCCAAATCACCTTGAAAAGATGGAGCGTCCGACTACGGACAAGATGCAAATGGGGCTAAGAGCCCTGAAGAATAACCAATGGCGTCCATAACCCTGCCCAGGCCAAGCCGGAAGGGTAACCCTGCTAACGACGTCGATCTCGAAACCTGCTTAAACAAAAGGGGTGCCGACAAAGGGCAAAGGAAAAAGAGGAGTCGATCGAGGCCAAGACAGCGAGACTAGAATTCGACGGTCCTCGCCTACATAGGTATGGTGGACTGAAGCGGCAGCGGCAGCGGCAGCATGCACTAAACAACCTATAGAGACTCGATACAACTGGCGACTATCAGAGAGGGGTAAGATAGACCTATCCGGATCCAACCAGAAGCTAACACCAAACAAACCCATCCTGGTGTTTCCCCCTCGAGACCAAACGAGGAAGTCAACCGAGGAACTCACACAGTTGGCAATTTTTCTTAATTCAGTTATCGTTGCAGCAATTACTAGTCAGGTATAGATAATCATCCTGATAAAATAAGCAGTGGGTCATTTTAGTTAACCATTCCGTTATAGTTGCAGCAATTACTAATCAGATACAGATAACATTAGATAAACCCAAAACCCAGCAGTTGTTGGTACTTTTATTTAGCCATTCCGTTGTAGTTGCAATACTTACTAGTCAGGTACAATGGTCGCAAGCAACACTCCAAACAAGCAGTTGTGGGCAGTATTATTTAGCCATTCCATTATAGTGAAGCTGATTACTAGTCATTATAAAGTCACATTTATAGCAATAAACTTTAGTTATGCTTGTCTATGGTCGAGATACTGTGCTCCAAGTCGTCCATATCCGCGGACACGGCTTTCAGAAAGTTTTACCCGGCCGGGGTGCACCAATAGCAACACACGCTCGATCTACCTCGGAAAAACCAAATCAAAACCCAACGAGGCTTTCACGACTAAGCAATCACAGGATTCAGAAATATTTCAGGGGGCCACCCCATTGAGTAGACCCAAGCAACGTAAGCAAGCTCGAGACGGACTCAAGGTTTGGGTGGACGGCAATGAACGAAAGGAACCCGAAAGTGTGACTGGGCTTGTCGATACCGCGAAAACGTGTCCCGATCCTAAACAGTACAGTGTGCTCCTCGCACAAACGTAAATACAGAAGTAGCATGGCATAAGTACATGATAGTAAATAAAACCTCAAACTAGTTTGTGGCCCCAAGAAATAAGACTGAATCAAGCTCTGGCTCAGGGGGGTCCCATATACCTCCCGGATGTGGATAGCGCGATAAATCAAGGAACATGTATCAAGTACTCGGGGTCCTACGGGACACAAGTGGGCGTTCGGAAACCAAATGTTATCTATCACCCACCGATGCCTCTGCTTACTTCCATTTTAGTTGTTAAACAGGAATTAAAGTGAACGGTAAGTAAAACTATGATCATCTCCAACATCAACATGCGGCAATACATCAACAACTGTGGCACTTGACGACACGCAACAGCACTTGAGCAAGCGACTACGACGCGCAAGTCCAACTATCTACCAAAAAACAGGTAATAGGATGTGTCCAAGGCAATATAAGGCTGCAAGGAATATCAAGGGTACGGAAACTAGAGCATCGCAACACAGATAGCAATAGATCAACAGGAGGGAATAAATACTATAAAAGTAAGATAGGTAGAAAAGGGGGAGATGCTCGCCTGAAAACATTGCCGAAGGTTCAACCGAAGATCGGGTCGACACTCGCATCCACTCAACGGCCTTATCCGCGAAGAAGCAAAACACTAGAAGGAACACCGGATGCAATATTTAAGATTACGGCAGAAGATCGGCATGATGCATGCATGATGTATGACATGGCAAAGGTGCGATGCAATTAGGTCATATTAAGCGGAACCGGGGTCCGACAATTAATAAGGTGGTTCATGTTGTTTAGCTACCCCGCAATTTAAATGTTGTATTACATGGCAAAAGATGATACGGGTTCGCTACACAAGTTTAAATGAGGCCAATATAAGGCTAGATTTGCCCGCATATGGGCCCCATATTTAATCATGAGGTGATTCGGCATAAAGCCCCCAAACCACACAAATATGCATGCAACATGACAATTTAATATGCAACAATTATATATCATTTAATAAAATAAGGTCTCGGGTTCAGGTTCACACATTAGGGTTCTCGACGATCTTGGTCCGAGGGTTCGGGGTCGGTCTCAGGGTTCGAAGGGGAACGGTTTGACGGGTTCGGCGGGATCGGACACAAGATGGAGAACTTGTCGCATCCGGGAGCAGGACTTGGTTCGGTGTCGGGGGCGCATCGGGTCCGCCCTGGTCGGGGTCGATCTTGTCGTCGCGAAGGTCTTGTCGGGTCCCACGGGGCCGATCTTCCCGTTGCGAGGGTCTTGTCGGGCCCGTAACGGTCGGTCTGCGTTCCGCCATCTTGATCCTCGGATCCGAAAGGGTTCGGTCTTGACGGGTTCGGGCGCCGGGATCGTCTTCGGATCGGGCTTCGGTCATCGAATCCCGGGAGATCTTCGTGTCCTTGTAGTAGAACTTGGGGTCTTCGGATCCGTGAGCCTTGGAGATGACCCCGAATGTCCCCGATCGATCTTGCAGGCAAGCAGGTCTTAGCGATGGCCTTGTTGGCGAGAAGATCTTGGCAGCAGTAACAAGGCTTGGCCGGATCGTGGTCGCATCGATGGTCGAGCTTGCACACACGATGTTGGGGTAACAACAGCATAGGAAACGGGCCAACAAAGACCGAGAAACACGTCATCAACATATCGACACCACGCCTCTCAGGTAAAAGGGGGCCTTCATCGTCGTCGGGTCGATGGCGCGCTTGAGGGCACGACGAGAAGGACGGCAGAGAGTGGCGTGTGGGGCCGCGGGCGAGGAGGCGCCAGAAGTGAGTCGAGCAGCCGGGCGACAGAGGGGAGGCATGCGGCGAGGAGGCCGCAGCTGGGAACGCGACGCGAGCGCGGCGAGGAAGTAGCAGACGGAGGAGGAAGGCGTGGCCAATGACGGCGCAAGTTGGGGCCGGGCGAGAGAGCCATGAGGAGGAGGTAGGGAGACACGGCCGGCGAGGTGGCGGGCGGTATCGACGAGGCGAGCCGGGCGAGCTCTCGTCGCGGAGGGCCGGGACGGGCTGGCGCCGTGGGACGTGCGGGCCGGACACGGCCGCGGGGCTCAGCGTCGAGGGCGATGGAGGAGCAGGCGGAGGCGGAGAGGGAGGGGCGGCTGGGCTGGAGGCGCGCTGTGGCGATGGGGTGCTCGGGGCGGGAGGCCAGGGGCGGTCGCGCGTGCGAGGAAGAGGGAGAGGAGAGAGGGAGAGACAGGCGGGGCAGGTGGGTGGGCCAGGGCGTGGGGCCCAGGGTGGGAGCCGCGGGTGGAGGGAGATGGGTGCGCGTGGCGTGCGTGTGTGCTGGCTGGGGAGGGTGTGTGCTTGTGTCTGTGTGGGTTTGTGTGGTGGGTGATTGGGGAGAGAGGGAGAGAGAGATGGGGGTGAGGTGGCAACACCTGGTTGGAGGGGGTGAGGGATGAGGGTGAGGTGGCATCTGGTGATTGGCCAGGGTGATGTGGAGGCAAGGATGGGTAGATAGGTTGGTAGTTTTAGGATTAAGGGGTGGGCCGTTTATATTTTTCTGGGGTGGTCGTTCGGGTCATCCGGCCTGTTCGACTGCCCCACTAAAAATAATTCAATATCTTATTTGTTTAAAATAAGGCTTCTGCAAACCGACAGCGGACAAAACAAAATACTCCGGCGACCCAGTTTTGCGGTTGAAATAAGATGGGGCGTTTTAGAAAACACAAATTAGGTTTTTCTGTAAATAGTTTTATACAAGCAAATGCAAGATGATGACGATGCTCAAATGCAATGCGGCATGATGACATGAGCATGCGGTCATGACGATGCAATGCACAAAAACAACGCGATTTTCTAGTAGTGGTTTTGCGGGATGCCACAATTCGACACCACTAACAAGGGATCTCGCCCTCGAGATCCGCCTCATGGTACCGGGAAGAAGGTCGGCGGTCTGCATCTTCTCGCTTCGTGTAGATCCTCGCGACACCACTAATGAGGGTTCCTTCTTCATCTGGAAAACGGCGACACCACCAACAAAGGGTCGTTGTTCCTGATCGTCGAGGGAACACTCCGGGAACAAAAGGTCGAAGGTAGAGGTATCAACAAATAAAGCCACCTCTAGCTTCCGTGGACGGAGGAAAATTGCATCGATCCACCATTCAATATACAAAGCAAATGATAAGAGTAGTGGTATGGTCGCGACTCCATCCCGCACTCAAAGCATTACTATGTACACGAATAGACAGATTATGCAACCAACCCTCAGGATTTAGACTGAAGATCTCGACAACCAAGGTTCAGGGACAAAGGGTGATGCATCAGATCGGATCTGGCGTAGAGGATGTCGTCATTCGCGGGAAAACACCGGAAGGCACAAACAAGGAACAAAGAATGATACCACAGACGGATTCCTCAGGCAGCTTGAACACCGGATGGTAGAACACCGTTATCAAAGGAGGAAGCGAAACCCTGAAGGTACGACGGAAAACCCCACCACGAGAATTCCTGGACTCGAAGAAAAGATAAGAGAGCAGGTTCAAAACACGTCGAGATAAGAGGAGAATAGCAGAGGGGTAAGGAGTAAAATCAGACCTAATCAGAACTATCCAACCGATTTTCAAAAATAGTTTTGACACTCTACTTCGGCCGTTAGCTAGGTTATCCTACAGGCTGGACTTGTGGGGTATCGCAACCATCGAGCTCGATACCACTCAGACCCTCAGAATCGGACCTATGCAAGTTTCAGCGATTCCCGCCAAACCCGCATAGAAACGATTCAAAGGTGCCCACCAGGCACTTTCGTGCAGGTGGAAAACGAAGTAATAACATTACACAACAGTCCTCGATGGGACCCATAGAACAGATATATATACAATAGCGACTCCATGAGTCAAGAAAACAGATATACAGAACAAAGATCCAAATCACCTTGAAAACGGTAGAGCGTCCAACTACGGACAAGATGCAAATGGGGCTAAGAGCCCTGAAGAATAACCAATGGCGTGCATAACCCTGCCCAGGCCAAGCCGGAAGGGTAACCCTGCTAACGACGTCGATCTCGAAACCTGCTTAAACAAAAGGGGTGCCGACAAAGGGCAAAGGAAAAAGAGGAGCGTCGATCGAGGCCAGTACAGCGAGACTAGAATTGACGGTCCTCGCCACATAGGTATGGTGGATCAAGGCAGCGTGGCAAAGATGCACTAAACAACCTATAGAGACTCGATACAACTGGCGACTATCAGAGAGGGGTAAGATAGACCTATCCGGATCCAACCAGAAGTTAACACCAAACAAACCCATCCTGGTGTTTCCCCCTCGAGACCAAACGAGGAAGTCAACCGAGGAACTCACACAGTTGGCAATTTTTCTTAATTCAGTTATCGTTGCAGCAATTACTAGTCAGGTATAGATAATCATCCTGATAAAATAAGCAGTGGGTCATTTTAGTTAACCATTCCGTTATAGTTGCAGCAATTACTAATCAGATACAGATAACATTAGATAAACCCAAAACCCAGCAGTTGTTGGTACTTTTATTTAGCCATTCCGTTGTAGTTGCAATACTTACTAGTCAGGTACAATGGTCGCAAGCGACACTCCAAACAAGCAGTTGTGGGCAGTATTATTTAGCCATTCCATTATAGTGAAGCTGATTACTAGTCATTATAAAGTCACATTTATAGCAATAAACTTTAGTTATGCTTGTATATGGTCGAGATCTCATGCTCCAAGTCGTCCATATCCGCGACACGCTTCGTAAAGTTTTACCCGGGTGCACCAATAGCAACACACGCCGATCTACCTCGGAAAAACCAAATCAAAACCCAACGAGGCTTTCACGACTAAGCAATCACAGGATTCAAATATTTCAGAGGCCACCCATTGAGTAGACCCGAACGGCAAGCAAGCTCGAGACGGACTCAAGGTTTGGGTGACGGCAGAAACGATCGGGAACCCGAAAGTGTGGTGGGCTTGTCGATACCAAAACGTGTCCCGATCCTAAAGACAAAGGTGCCTCGCACAAACGTAAATACTGAAGTAGCATGGCATAAGTACATGATAGTAAATAAAACCTCAAACTAGTTTGTGGCCCCAAGAAATAAGATCAATCAAGCTCGCTCGGGGGTCCCATATACCTCCGGATGTGGATAGCGATAAATCAAGGAACATGTATCAAGTACTCGGGTCCTACGGGACACAAGTGGGCGTCGAAACCAAATGTTATCTATCACCCACCGATGCCTCTGCTTACTTCCATTTTAGTTGTTAAACAGGAATTAAAGTGAACGGTAAGTAAAACTATGATCATCTCCAACATCAACATGCGGCAATACATCAACAACTGTGGCACTTGACGACACGCAACAGCACTTGAGCAAGCGACTACGACGCGCAAGTCCAACTATCTACCAAAAAACAGGTAATAGGATGTGTCCAAGGCAATATAAGGCTGCAAGGAATATCAAGGGTACGGAAACTAGAGCATCGCAACACAGATAGCAATAGATCAACAGGAGGGAATAAATACTATAAAAGTAAGATAGGTAGAAAAGGGGGAGATGCTCGCCTGAAAACATTGCCGAAGGTTCAACCGAAGATCGGGTCGACACTCGCATCCACTCAACGGCCTTATCCGCGAAGAAGCAAAACACTAGAAGGAACACCGGATGCAATATTTAAGATTACGACAGAAGATCGGCATGATGCATGCATGATGTATGACATGGCAAAGGTGCGATGCAATTAGGTCATATTAAGCGGAACCGGGGTCCGACAATTAATAAGGTGGTTCATGTTGTTTAGCTACCCCGCAATTTAAATGTTGTATTACATGGCAAAAGATGATACGGGTTCGCTACACAAGTTTAAATGAGGCCAATATAAGGCTAGATTTGCCCGCATATGGGCCCCATATTTAATCATGAGGTGATTCGGCATAAAGCCCCCAAACCACACAAATATGCATGCAACATGACAATTTAATATGCAACAATTATATATCATTTAATAAAATAAGGTCTCGGGTTCAGGTTCACACATTAGGGTTCTCGACGATCTTGGTCCGAGGGTTCGGGGTCGGTCTCAGGGTTCGAAGGGGAACGGTTTGACGGGTTCGGCGGGATCGGACACAAGATGGAGAACTTGTCGCATCCGGGAGCAGGACTTGGTTCGGTGTCGGGGGCGCATCAGGTCCGCCCTGGTCGGGGTCGATCTTGTCGTCGCGAAGGTCTTGTCGGGTCCCACGGGGCCGATCTTGCCGTTGCGAGGGTCTTGTCGGGCCCGTGTAACGGGTCGGTCTTGGCGTTCTAGCCATCTTCGGTCCTCGGATCCGAAAGGGTTCGGGGTCTTGACGGGGTTCGGGCGCGCCGGGATCGGTCTTCGGATCGGGCTTCGGGTCATCGAATCCCAGAAGGAGATCTTCGTGTCCTTGTAGTAGAACTTGGGGTCTTCGGATCCGTGAACAGCCTTGGAGATGACCCTGAATGTCCCCGGTCGATCTTGCAGGGCAAGCAGGTCTTGGCGATGGCCTTGTTGGCGAGAAGATCTTGGCGACAGGTAACAAGGCTTGGCTTCCGGGACTGTGGTCGCATCAGTGGCTGAGCTTGCACACACACAGATGTTGGGGTAACAGCAAGCGTAGGAAACGGGCCAACAGCACCTGAGAAACACGTCATCAACATATCGACACCACGCCTCTCAGGTAAAAGGGGGCCTTCATCGTCGTCGGATCGATGGCGCGCTTGAGGGCACGGCGAGAAGGACGGCAGAGAGTGGTGTGCGGGGCTGCGGGCGAGGAGGCGGCCGCAGGCGGAGTCGGACGCGCGGCGAGCCGGCGACAGAGGGGAGGCCGCGCGAGGAGGCCGCAGCGGGGCGAAGGGAACGACGGACGCGGGCGGGCGCGGCGCGGCAGCAATGGACGGAGGGAAGGTTGGCGGAACACGGAGGAGGAAGGCGCGACCGACGGCGGGTCGCCAAGCGGGCGGACGGGCGGCAGGTTTGGGCCGGCGCGAGAGGAGCGAGAGGAGGTAGGCGGCAGCGGGCGAAGTGGTACTGATCGAGGCGAGCAGCGAGGAGCTCGCGGAGGGCCGGACGGCTGGCTCGGCCGTGGGACGTCTTGGGGCTGGATGCCGTGGCGGGCTCGGGCCGAGGGCGACGGGAGGAGAGTCGGGCGGAGGCGAGAGAGGGGAGAGGGCAGCCACGGGGGCTGAGGCGCGATGGCGATGGGGTGTGGCGGGAGGCCGAGCGCGTCAAAGAAAGAGGGAGAGGAGAGAGGGAGAGACAGGCGGGGCAGGTGGGTGGGCCAGGGCGTGGGGCCCAGGGTGGGAGCCGCGGGTGGAGGGAGATGGGTGCGCGTGGCGTGCGTGTGTGCTGGCTGGGGAGGGTGTGTGCTTGTGTCTGTGTGGGTTTGTGTGGTGGGTGATTGGGGAGAGAGGGAGAGAGAGATGGGGGTGAGGTGGCAGCACCTGGTTGGAGGGGGTGAGGGATGAGGGTGAGGTGGCATCTGGTGATTGGCCAGGGTGATGTGGAGGCAAGGGTGGGTAGATAGGTTGGTAGTTTTAGGATTAAGGGGTGGGCCGTTTGTATTTTCTGGGGTGGTCGTTCGGGTCATCCGGCCCGTTCGACTGCCCCACTAAAAATAATTCAATATCTTATTTGTTTAAAATAAGGCTTCTGCAAACCGACAGCGGACAAAACAAAATACTCCGGCGACCCGGTTTTGCGGTTGAAATAAGATGGGGCGTTTTAGAAAACACAAATTAGGTTTTTCTGTAAATAGTTTTATACAAGCAAATGCAAGATGATGACGATGCTCAAATGCAATGCAGCATGATGACATGAGCATGCGGTCATGACGATGCAATGCACAAAAACAACGCGATTTTCTAGTAGTGGTTTTGCGGGATGCCACAGTGTAGTCCCCGAGGTTCGGGCTGGCTGGGGTAGCTAGCCGGGTTGAAGCTCTTTGCCGTCTTGACTTAAGTTGATGGGTGCGCGGGATTGCACCCACTGGGTGTAGTCCCCGAGGTTCAGGATGGCTAGGGTAGCCAGCCGGGTCGAAGCTCTTTGCCACCTTATTTCCTGTCAAGCTGTGGCTTGTGTCGTGCGAGACACAACATTGCTTTGGGTTAGTTTCATTATGCGCACGCTCGTTTATAGTTATGATTGAACACAGAAAGGGAAAGGTGCCCTTTCGATCTAGGCCATTAGCAACTCCCCTTTTCTCAACGAGCATTGTCCTTTCGAGCGTTTTCCTTGCCGGCTACCAGCCGGGTTGGGGTCTCCAGTTGAAACCAAAAGAACAGCTGAGCTGGCATGCCTCACGATACTTCAGTTCGTTGTTGTCGGCTTAGCTCGTGCAGGCGCGACCGGTTCTCCTAGGCGCCCTTGTTTTCTGCTTTGGCATTTTCTTGCAGTAGGTACTTCGAGTTTTCGCTCTTGGCGGGTCGATAGCCGGCTTGTGGTCTGAAGCCGGAACCGAAGAGTTTGATCTAGGCACCCCGTATAATACTATGCCGCCTGTAGAAATCACGGGTGTCCGGGCCAGTCGATACGGAGACGAATGTGGTGCGCTAATTGGGACAAAGTTTTCGGGACTGTGCTGAGGCTTCTGAGCTTGTTCATTTATTACATGAAAAAGGGAAGATACATACACTTCTGGTTCAAGTATAAAATGGCCGGAGTAGGCTTGCGTTCCATGTGAGTTCTGTCACCTTGTCCGAGTGATCTGCCTTGTTCTTTGCCGGCTGTTGAGAATCGATCAGATAGTATGAGTTGTTGTGTAGCTCCCGGCTGACGATGAATGGGCCTTCCCATGGCGGGGAATACTTGTGCATTCCTTTGGTGCTCTGGACCAGGCACGGCACCAGATCTCCTTCACAAAAAGTAGGCCGGATCCGGCTGGCGTGGTAGCGGCACAGATCCTGCTGATAGATTGCTGACCTTGACATAGCCAACTCTCGTGCTTCCTCGAGCAAGTCCACGTTGTCCTCCTGTGCTTCTTTGGCTTCCTGCTCCATGTAGAGCTGTTTGCGGGGTGCATAGAACTGGATGTCCCTGGGGAGAACTGCCTCTACCCCATAGACAAGGAAGAATGGTGTGAAACCCATTGAACGGTTCGGGGTGGTGCGGAGGCTCCATAACACAGCCGACAACTCCTTAATCCAGCATCCGGGCGACCTGATGAGTGGTTCGATCAGCCTTGGCTTGATTCTGGCGAGTACTAGGCCGTTAGCACGCCCGCACTGCCTGTTCAACTATGGGTGCGCGACCGATGCCAGGTCCAAGCGGATGCCCTTGTCTCTGCAGAAGCGAGCGAAAACCCCCTTGGCGAAATTGGTGCCGTTGTCCGTGATGATGCTGTGCGGGTAGCCAAATCGGATGATGATGTTTGTGAAGAACTTGACTACCGTTGCTCCATCCAGCTTCTTGATGGGTTTTCCCTCGATCCACTTGGTGAACTTGTCTATGGCTACGAGCAGGTGTGTCATACCGGATCGGGCTGTTTTGAACGGCCCCCAGACTGCGAATGGCCAGGTGATTGGTATCGTCTTGAGTGCCGCAAATGGCGTGTGCTTCAGCTGGCTGAATTGCTAACAACCGTTCCATGCTTTGAGTGTCCTTTAGCGCTGTCGGCCAATAGAAACCATGGCGAAGATCCTTGGTTGCTATTGCTCTTGTTGAAGCATGTTGGCCGCAATCGTCCTGGTGTATGTCCGCTAGGAGCTTGGTTCCTTGCTCTTGGCTTACGCATCGCTGATAGATGCCCCCGACGCTGCGCTTGTACAATTCGTTGTTGATGATGTTGTATGCGCTTGCTCTTCGTCTCACTTGTCGTGCTGCCACTTCCTCCGTTGGGACCTCATCCTTGTCCAAGAAGTTCATGAATGGCTTCCCCGGTCGGGTATTTCCTGAATGGCGTACACCGTCTGCATGATGAGCCTGACCTCCTCGCGGATGGCTAGCTTTGGAACGTCGGGAGGTTTGTCGGGTGGGGGCTTGTTGGTGTCGACCACAGGATGCCATGGAGCAGTTCCCGGATGCCATGCGGCAGTCCCCGGGTGTGGCGAGGCAGTCCCCGGGTGCGGTGTGGCAGTCCCCGGGTGTGGCGCGGCACCGGCCGTTCCTAGGTCTGCGTCGAGTACTATGGAGTCGGATTCCGGTGATGGGGTGATGGAGGGCTTGCGCAGGTGATCGAGGGAGACTCCAGGCGGTGTGGCATGTCTTGTTGAGCCGACCCTGGCTAAGGCGTCAGCGGTTTCGTTGTTGGCCCTGGGTACGTGGTGGAACTCGCACCCTTCGAAGCAGGCGAACAACTGCTGAATGAAGAAACGGTAGAGGGACATGTTCACGTCCCTTGAGTCCCACTCGCCAGAGACCTGCTCCACCACCAGGTCTGAGTCTCCGAAGCAGAGTATTCTCTGGATGCCTATCTGCTTGGCCATCTTGAGCCCGTGGATGAGTGCTTCATATTCGGCGACGTTGTTGGCTGCCTTGAAGTGGATCTGGAGGACGTAATCCAGCCGATCTCCTTTGGGCGATATTATCTCGATTCTGGCTCCGATTCCCCCTCGCATCTTGGAGCCGTCGAAGTGTAGCTTCCAGTATGTTGAGTCGGGGACCGGTGGCATGTACTGTGTCTCCGCCCAATCTACGATGAAATCGGCCAGTGCCTGGGATTTGATTGCCGTCCTTGGCTCGTACTGAATGTTGTGTGCAGCGAAATCTATGGCCCATTTCGCCACGCGCCCGGTGGCGTCCTTGTTGCCGATAATCTCCGCGAGCGGGGCCAATGCCACCACCCGGATGGAGTGTTCTTGGAAGTAGTTCTTGAGCTTCTTGGAAGCCATGTACATGCCATACACCAGCTTCTGGTAGTGGGGGTAGTTCTGTTTGGAGAGCGACAATACTTCACTTAGGTAGTACACGGGGCCCTAGACCGGCTAGGCCTTCCCCTCTTCTGGCCTCTCCACTACCACTACCATGCTAACAACTCTATTTGTGTCAGCGATGTACATCAGCATTGGCTCCTTTGCGGCTGGTGCCGCCAAAATAGGCGGTGAGGTGAGCATGCGCTTGAGGTCCCAGAAGTCTTCGTCCGCTTGAGCTGTCCAGACGAACTTGTCCGTCTTCTTCATGAGTTGGTATAGGGGGAGGGCGTTCTCACCCAGCTGGCTGACGAACCGGGTGAGGGAAGCCAGGCACCCGGTGAACTTCTGTATGTCGCGCAGGCTTTGTGGTAGCTCCATGCGCTCGATGGCTCCGATCTTCTCCGGGTTCACCTTGATCCCTCGCTCAGAGACGAGAAAACCGAGGACCTTACCGGCTGGGACGCCGAAGACGCACTTATCTAGGTCCAGTTTGATCTGGAAGCGACAGAGATTGTCGAACGTTTCCTTCAGGTCCTCGAGCAGTGTGTGTCGCTCCTTGGTCTTGATGATGACGTCGTCGACGTAGGCGTGCACGTTTTTACCAATCCGTGTTTACATGCATTTGTATATGCAGTGCTGGTAGGTCACTCGTGCATTCTTCGGACCGAAGGGCATGGTGGTGTAGTAGTAAGCCCCATACGGGGTTATGAATGATGTCTTTATTTGATCGGTTACATTGAGCTTAATCTGGTGATAACCCGAGTAAGCGCCAAGAAAAGACAACAGATCACGTCTAGCCGTGGAGTTAATGACTTGATCTATCCGCGGCAGAGCGAAGGGGTCCTTGGGGCATGCCTTGTTGAGGCTGGTGTAATCGACACACATGCGCCAAGTCTTGATCTTCTTCAGCACCAGCACCGGGTTGGCCAGCCATTCCGGGTGGAAAACCTCCATGATGAAGCCGGCTGCGAGTAGCCGTGTGATCTCCTCACCAATGGTTCTTCTTTTTTCTTCTGTGAAGCGGCATAAAGATTGTTTGACCGGCTTCGCATCCGGTCGAACATGAAGAGAGTTCTCGGCGAGTTCCCTCGGGACACCTGTCATGTCTTTGGAGCACCATGCGATAATGTCCCGATTCTCACGGAGGAAGTCGATGAGCGCGCTTTCCTATTTGCTGTGCAGGCCGTCTCTGACCAGGAGTAACTTGCTCGGGTCCTCATCGTTTAGCAGGATTTTCCTTGTGCCCTGTGAAGGCCTAAACAGTGATTCTCCAGCCGGCATATCCTTCTGTAGAGCCGCCATGTTCTGCATTATGACGTGCTTCTCCTCAGCGATAATCATTGCCTCAACTAGCTTGGATCCATCTGTGGTACACTCGATCGAACGCTTGTAGCAGCCGTCGACAATGATCACTCCTTTTGGGCCTGGCAGCTTCATTTTGAGGTACGCATAGTGCGGCACTCCCATGAACTTTGTGAGGGCTGGGTACCCTAGTATGGCGTGGTAGGCACTAGAGAGGTTCACCACCTTGAACCAAATCGGCAAATGACGAAAGTTGTTCTCGTTGCCGAAGATGATGTCCAACCGGATCTTGCCGATTGGCGAGTGCGATGGTCTTGGCACTACCCCGTGGAACGAAGTGCTTGAGGGCTGCAACTGGGACTCACTGATGCCGAGCTGCTCAAGGCTGCTATCATACAAGAGGTTGATGATGCTGCCTCCGTCGATGAGCACACGGGAGAAACGACATGAGTGTTTCTTGGAGACGATGATGGGGTCGAGGACCAACGCGTAGCTGCCAGGGCTTGGTAGCACAGCCGGCTGGTCTTCCTTGTTCCAGGTGATTGCCTGGTCCGACCAATGTAGGTATTGGGGAATGGGGGGAACGATTGCGTTCACCTCCGCCTCGCGCCTCCTCTTAGCGTGCTTTGTATCCGGCTCCGTAAGGAAGATGTGGTAGTTTCCCACTTGTCGTGGGTAACCATCCTCGTCGTCCTCGCGGCAGTTCCACTGCTCTCTGTTGTTCGGTGGGCTCCGGCTGGCGGTGGAGGTGGTGGTGGGAGCCCGCCGACTTCAGCCATCTTCTTCGTCCAGCTGCACTGGCGCATTGTGTGGTTCACAGGCTTGCGGCCGCCGCTGTGTAACTTGCACGACCCATTGAGGATGGACTCCATGGTGTACTTGGACCATGGCGTCCTATCATCTGGCCTCTGCCTCCGGCTACCGCCTGCAGCCGGGTCCTTGTGCACCACAGCTACTTGCTTGGCGCCGTACCTGCTGTCCGGTTGGTCGTCTTTCCTCTTGCCATGGCGGTTGTCGTGGCTGTGTCACCTGGGGTGATGGTCACCTGGCTAGCGGTGCTGCACCTGCTCGTCCATTACGATTTGGCCCTCGTCGTCCACCACGATGGGCTTCTTCATAGCCACGTCGGTGGTGGTGTACTTCTCTGCAATGTCCATGACCTGGGCCATGGTTTGCGGGTCTGCTCGGCTGAGCTTATGCTTCAACATGGTGCCGTCTCGGCAACCGTTGGTGAAGAAGTTGATTGCTTGGTGCTCCCGCATCCCTTCACATGAATTGTGCATGTTGGTCCACCAGGTGAGGTAGGCGCGGTCGGACTCATCCTTGCCTTGCATGCAGTGGGCAAGCTCGCGAGGTTGACCCGACCGCTTGTATGTTCCGGTGAAGTTGTGAATGAACGCTTCCTCGAAGTCCAGCTAGGTGTTGATGCTGTTGTTGGGGAGGCTGTTGAGCCATGTTCTTGCCGAATCGACGAGCATGAGGGGGACATAGCGGACGACCAGGCGGAGGTTTCCGTTGGTGATTACCATCGCAGTT
The DNA here is from genome assembly GCA_030063025.1 of Avena longiglumis. Lineage (NCBI taxonomy): Eukaryota > Viridiplantae > Streptophyta > Magnoliopsida > Poales > Poaceae > Avena > Avena longiglumis. Next base: position 417,057,920 of record CP125979.1, on the reverse strand, counting down.
GTGTAATCCACCAACTAATCCTTGGGCTTGACCGTGCCGTTATATTTTGGCATGTCCCTTGGAAGCGAAAAACCCTTTGGAAACGGCTCATTCCGGATGCGCGGACCGAAACACTTCGGGCCAGCCGGACTTTCCTCCTCCAGAGTGCGTGATTGCACCAAGAGGTCGATGCGCTCGCGCGCGTCAGCCGGTTCTCGGGGGCGAGTCGGCCCTTCAGACGCGATGCGGGAGGGTCCTTGTTTGCATATGCTCCTTCATCCGGGGCGCGCACCTCCTTTCCTTGGGAAGTGTAACATCCCAAAAATGTAAACATGGATCATCAAACTCTAATCATCAAAATTAGGATTAACAAAAACTTTCCCAACTAAAAATATGAAAGCATTCATATGTGTGTGTGTATTCAAAGTTTGGAATCTTTTGAATTGCCATGGTTCTGTGTTTCTTTGCTTGTAAAATGATTCTTAGGTGAAATAAACATCATCTAAACAATCCCCAAACTTTTTCCAAAGACAAACAACTCAAAATGAATAAATTAAGTGAATGGTCATTTTTGCCAAATTAACTCCCATGCCTACTTTGGCTATCTCTAATTTTCAAAACTCAACAGAAACATGTATGGATCTTTGCACCCCTTGATAGTTCTCATAATAAGGTACCAAGGCCCACTTTATGATCATCCAGAAACATTCAAATATCAAGTTTAAATGACAGTTTAAAATTGAATCTATCTCATATGGGAAGATCCCACTATTTCAAAAACCACTCAAACCAACTCAATTTTCAAAACCCAAGCACCCACAGAATCCTCAACACATGCCTAGCAAACCCACCAAAAATCTTTTCAAAATTCAAAAATAAAGTTCTTGCGGCCATTTCATCAAACAGGTTGCAGATTCAAATCAACTAAATCAAAAACACTATTTTGAGCAGTGTTTTGGCCAACCTTGTTCCCTCTCTAGTTACAACTAGCCTTAGTAGATCATCTAGAACCTTTAACTAACCTCTAGCACCACTGTGAGCTTGCCAATGCCATCAATGTTGAGCAGGCCGAGCCTCACCGTGTCACCCCAGTGCGGACAGCAAGCTAGGAGAAGAACTAGATGTGCCAACCTTGTCTAGCAGGTAGCCCATGCCTCACCGCCCCCTCTCGACCAGCCCTAGCTCAAATACAGAGACCAGAGCCGCCAGGAACGCCGTGCCCGCGCCGCTGTCGACCATGCCGACGCGCACCGCAGAGCGCGCGCCGTTCCCACGCAACCCGACCACCTCAAGCCCTCGCCGCTCGCCAGCGTGCACCCCACCGTCCCAGGAGACCACCAGACATGTTTGTTTCATCGCCCGTACCCCGTAGCCACCGCTCGCCACGGAGTTCGCCACCTCTGCCTCGCAGAGCACCGCACATTACCGACCAATTGCCACCACCCCTACACGCGCATTTAAGCTCTAGAGCATCGCCAGGAGATCGCCCGTCGAGCGCCAACCGCAGCCATGCCTCTAGCCGCCCGTAGCCGTGTCGCCACCGTCGCCTGCCCATCCCTCTCGGTCTCACCGTCGAGCCTATAAAAGGAGACGACCCCCGCTTGATTTCTTCACAACATCTCACTCCCTTCACCTCACTGATCATTCCACCCCTTAGCCGGAGCACGAGGAGCAGCAGCTCGCCGGAATTGCGCTGGAGCAGGCCGCCTCTGGAGAAGAAGGGAGCCGTTGATTTCGACCACCCCCGGAGCTGCCGCGACCATCCCTGAGTTCTCCATCGCCGACTTCGTCGTTTGACCGCCTCGCCGTCATCACTGGAGCCCCGGTATGCCCCCTATGCATCCCCATCGAGTCGCTAGGGTTTGAGCTCGCCGGTGACATGTTCATCGTCGACGACGACCCTCAGCCGTTGATCTCACTTCTAATCCACCGCACCACATCGCCTCGTACCGCTTCGCGTGTTATGAGCCACTGACTGGTGGAACCCCCTTTCAGCTGAGCCCCGCGCTGCGGAGTGACACTGGGCCGACCCATTAGCATTTCCCGCGCAGCCCAATCGTTTGAATTTAGCTTTTTCTATTTTAGTTCAAACTCAGTTATGTACCCAATTTCAAAAATCAACCCAACTTGATTCAGTGAACTAAATTGCATGAAACCAATTTTGTTACAAAGGTACTGAAATGCTTAATCCAAGCCCGTTGGATTCAAACCATTTGGATCTGTAGATCACTCTTGGTAAAAATAACAAGGCTGAAGCTTTTCTACATTCAAACATTTTTAAAATTTCAACCATAATAGCTTTTGAATTGATTACAACTCTCAAAAATCACATTTTATCATACCTTTTAGAATATATAAAAACATATGGGCTTACTTACAGAAATAATGTTCAAGTAATAAAATAATGCCACATAGGCATTTCTAGTCACTTTATTTAATTGAAATAAAAGGTTAAACCTTATTAAATTGTGACACCACTTTAAATCACATTCCATGTACTGAAATATGTGGTGATGACATGTGTCAATATGATCCCATGTTTGAGTTGGAGAATATTAAATCTTAAGTAGTTTTTCAATGAGTAGAAATTACTTTTCTCAAATTAAAATAAATAAGACAAATGCTTTATTCTTGTAATATAGGTGATGATGCTAGATCATCTATAGTACCCTTTTATGTTATGATTGAAAATATTTAAGTATTGTTTGGTGATTGTGTACCTCGTACTTATTTGTAGACGCTAGTACCGACCAAGGATACGAGGAGGAAGGAGGATACTACGAAGAAGAAGCCAAGAAGAACTTCGACCACTGCTCTGCCCAAGGCAAGCCTAATACTACTAGTTGATTTGGCAAGCTAAACCTTGCAAGATACCCTACTTATGCAAGCTAATACTTGCTTGTTACCATGCCAACTATATGCCTTAAGCATATGTGATCCTATCCACGTGATAACACAATCCTAGTTTTACCTTCACGCTTTATACTTTATTTCTTTATCAAAGATTTCTCTTAGAGTTTACTTAAGTGACTTGTAGATTCTAGGAAGATAATTGAAGGTTGCATAAAGAGCATTAAATTTGGCCTAAGCTAGATAATCTTGATGTCATCCTAAGGCATGAGATTGAACTTAGTTAAACTCCACTTGTTTACCACCCTTCACTAGTACTTACCCCACTTGTAGATGCTAGTGCTAAGCATAAAACTTGATCAAATTTAGATGGGAATACTTGGTGAAAATGGTTCTGAAAACCTTAGAATGATGAGTCATTCTACTGAAATGTTTTGACTTTGTTTCCGAACACCAGATGATTTTGGTGATAAAAATGTTGAGGCATGAGCCTTAGCCCTTTATAAAACTGATGGTTGTCTGGATGCGATACCATTCCAATTTTACCGTACAACCACAATACCCGAAAATTTTGGTAGGGCTTGACTGGAAACTTATATACCTTAGTATGGGTTCCCTCATGGCCAAGGTCTGTGCTGAGGCTACCTTGTGAAGATTTTCCACCTGTGTAGTACCCAAGATGACAGTTGGTCATGGTTGGGAGGCCAAACTCACAGGAGAGGTGCCTATACTAGGGCGTGTAATGGAAAGGTTAGGATTGATTATCTGCATACTGAGTATGGTGAATTCAGGATTTGTTCCTGACGGATGTATCGAATGTTGTGGTGAAAGTGTACAATCTCTGCAGAGTGTCAAACTATTCGAATAGCCGCGTCCACGGTTATGGACAGTTGGAGTGGCCATATTGTTCCCCTGTCAGATGTTTTCAAAATGACTTGTGAAATGAATTGAGATTTTGACTTGAACACAACAGAGTTGTGATATGAAATACAAGTTCCCACTTAGGTGTTATAAAAATTCAACTAGCTTTTTCTTGTTTCTGAACTTAGTAGAGATAAATCTGGATTTTTGAAAACAACCCTAGAGCTTAGTGTCCTACTACAAAAACCCACTTCACTTGTTAGTATTAGTTTGCGAGTACTTAAAGAGTACTCATGGCTTTGTCCCTGGCTATTCCCGTGGCCAGACTATGAAGAGGAGTACCATGATGATGTACCCCAGGAAGGTTACGACAACTAGGATCATCTCCCATCGTCAGCATTGCCTGTGACCCCGAAGATGGAGCTTCGCCTACGCTACCTTTACTATTACGTTATTACGCTGCTTGATTTGTATTAAGAACTGGATCATGAGATCCTTATTTGTGTAAGACCTTATGTATGGTTTGTAATGGATGATGTACTGTGATATCCAAATCTGTTATGTCTCGCAAAAATGGTAATCTTGGGATTGCGATGTATGGCATAACATGCATCTGGGATTAAAAATCCGGGTGTTGACAAGTTGGTATCAGAGCCATCTTGACCATAGGAGACCCTAGTTAGACTGGACGTTTGAATCAAAAACTTAGTTTCAAAACCAAAGGAAGCAAATATTTACAAAAACTTATTCCCATTCTGATCACTTTGATTCTTTCATCAAAATTCATGTTCCTCAAAAACTCTTGCAAAATACCTAAAATTTGACACACTTGATCACTCTACTAACCTACTCATCCTACATTTTTATAGATGGACGTGAAGTACAACAAATTTTATCAGTTGGGGAATGGAGGAGACCTCATCTTTGAGCCGGATTTGGACCAGCTTTCGGAACTTCTGGAGCGTACACACCCCAAGTTCTTCGGAGCTCAGCTCAATGATCAAGGAGGAGAAGATCTGCAGTGGCTAGTTGTTGCTCCGAGGAAAGATTGAACCTCCCACTACAGAGGGAATTAAGTTCACCTTGCGAGAAAACAACTGGCTAGATGGACTTGCCAGGGCCATGCAGGAAGCTCTTGCCCGTCTGTGTGGGAAGAGTATCAACCAGATCAAGGGTACCCGCTTTGAGTTTTGTCCAAGGCGTGATGCTATGGGACAGCCCCTGGAAGCCCCATACCACCCCGAGCTGAAGACCCAGTTGGACCACCTTAGCTTCATGATGTATGATCGTCAGCAGGAGTTGGACAATGCCCGTGATTACTCCAACCACAAGTCCGCCATCATAAAGACGAAGGATCAGACCATCGCCATGCTAGCAAAGGATCGCAAGTCGCCGTCAGCTTGACAAGAAGGAGCGCATCATTGCCCATCTTCGCCACCGTATTTCGGATTTGGAGGAGACCATCCACGAGAGAGACATGCAGCTGGAGGAAAGGGAGAATGCCGGAGAAGACCTTCGTGGAGAACCATACTCCTATCTCAGTGATGATGATGATTTTCTGGAGGATCAGGCCATGGACTTCTTCACCGATGAGGAGGATTTTGCCTTCATCGATGACGATGAGGATGATGAGGATGACGACTACACCGACTCCAAGGAGTAGTAGCACTTGAGCACTAGCGTAGTGAGTTGTATTCGGTCCCACTGTATCGTAGTTTCCAGAATGGTTCTTAAAACCATCTGTTTTCCCTTGTTGTGGTGTGTGTTTGTATCGTGTGATATGAATGAATGAATGAAAAGCAAGTTGCTAAAAAATCCGAGTCAAACTTTAAAAACTTTCCAAAATCCCGGAACCATAGAAATTTCCCTCTTTTCTCATGATCTATCTCAATCTTCAAATGCCACGCGGAGGAAGTGGTTCATCCCTGGACCCGATGTTGTAGATCCTGCAAATGTTGGTTTCGACCGCTGAAAAGAGCGACGTCAAGCCAACTTAGCCACCCTTCAGCACATAGCTCAGATGGCCAACAACAATCAAGGCCAAGGAAATCAGGACAACCATGGATCTAAGCTAAATTTTTTCCAGAACACCAACCCACCTGTTTTCACTAAGTCAGAGGAGCCCCTAGATGCCGATGATTGGCTGCAGACCATGGAGAATGTAACACCCCAGTTTTAGTAAATCATTATTTAGGGTTTGATTGTGCATTCATTAGCATCATCTCTTAAAATTGCATGCAAAGAATTAAAGGCAAAACCCTAAACCCTAGTTTTCTTCCCTATTTTCGAAAAACTCTCAAATGGTTTGAATTTCGAAAATTACCAAAAATTTATGGAACCCAAATTATTACAAGGGTCCTTGCAATATTTTAACATGGGCAAATGCTCTGGTATTTTTCAAATGATCAAAAACAGATTTGAAATGAATTTGAAAAAGAAAGAAACAAGAAAATTAAATAGAAAAATGTTTTCTAAAAAAAACCAGCAGCAACAGCTTATCAGGCCGCATCCCAGTTAGCCCACCTTCCTCTCCTCCCCTCCTTGTCGCCAGCATGCAGGAACCAGCAGCCCACCTCGGGCCCAAACCAGCCCGCCACCGGCCCATACCTCTTCGTCGCCTGTCGTCTTCGTCCCCGACGGCGAGTAGCTCTCTATCGCCGCCACCACCGTCGATTCGTGCCGCCTGCGTCCCGCCGTCCGCCGCTGTCTGGAGGAGGAGAAGACCACCACGTCACCCTCTCGCTCATCCTATCCTCTCACTTTTCCCCCCGGCGCTCGCCCCCTCTCTCTGCCGAGCATCCCGGAATCCTAGCCTCCCAGCTTACCGGTGCCTCGCCGTCTCCGGCCCTCCCTCGCCCTTCCGAGACTTCCACAAGATTCGCCTCTCTCCGCTCGTTCGATGCCCCCAATCGTGTGAGCCGACATGCTCCTAGAAGCCCAATCGCGAGCTCCTTCCCGAGCTCCGGCCGTCACCTCCGACGTCGATTCCGGCCGCATCAGCCCTCGACCGGCCTCGCCGAACCCTCCTCCGCGCTCTAGGTGAGCAGACGATCCTCCTGGACCACCCTGTTGGCCCCTCCCTCTCTGGTTCGCCCTCTCTTCGACCACCACCGTGCGCCGCCATCAGTCACCACCGTAGCTGCTTCTCCGGAGACCTAGAATCAGCGGCGCCGCCCTTTTCTAGTTCGCCTTATTCCCGTGCATCGAACCCGCACAACCGCGCATCCCCACTTGCGCTCAAATGCCGTTCCCCGCCGCCGTCTACGGTGCTCGCCGGCGAACCCGCGTGGCGCCTGCGTGGCATGTTGACCCGACCCAGGCCCCACCCGTTAGTGGCAGTGGCTAGCTTCGGTCTAGGTGAGAAACAACAACCGCCCCCCTGTCCCACTTTGCCTTCATGGAGGCTGAGTTGGCACTGGGGCCCTTCGGTCAGTCTCACTGGCTAGCCCAGCCCTCGGTGTAAAAAATAATTCCAGTTTTATTTAAATTAAGAAAAGTTTTAATAATTTCATAAATTGTTTTTAATAATGTAAATTCAATAACTTTTAATCTGTAATTCAGAAAAATACAAATAATATATCAAAATGTTCAGAAAAATGAAACCTATCTATCTAAGATATAATCATGCATTGTTCAACAACTTAAATGACAAGTTTAATTAGAAGAACAAATGCACCCCTCTCATATGTTCCGGAGTTTCCCCGAGTTAGGGTTTGCGCCCCTCGGAACCCCGATTAACTTGTTGAACATGCTTTAGGGTTTCAATTAAATGCAAATTAACTTGTCATATCATCATTCTTGTTTGAGCATTGCATCGATGCCATGTGTTGATTGTTTCCCCTTTATTTCCGGTGTTTAGTTCTTCTCGGTAGAATACGATATCGAGATCGAGATCGACGACCGATATCAAGACCATCGAAGATCGACGAATAATACTTGACCAACAATAACCAAGTCAAGTTCAAGGCTTCCAAAGATCTATTTATCTGGTATCAACTGGCAAAGGCAAGCATAGCCCCACCATAATATAATCCTACGATTTCGAAAGCATTTAAATTCTGCCATGATGCATACGATTCTACTGTGGTCATTTATCGATAGATAGAGTATCCTATCTACTGCATACTACCTTTGAGCTTATATCACCTGATCCACTGCTCCTCGCATAACTAGGTTTGGCTTGTGTGCAATGCTAGAGCTTTTATATGTGTCTGCTTAGCCCTGCATAGCTATTGCGTCTGGTCCATCCAGATGATGTATCAGATGCAGAGAATCTAGTATGACAGGAGAACACGATGAGATGATATCATAGGTGATATGAGTTTAAACATGCTAAGGCTCGTACGAGAGGCCACGGTGGGATGTGGTTTTTCTAGTCCCATGCTCGCCAACCCTAGGACCCCGGGAGTTCTCTCCTTCAGAACCAAGACGAGCGTACAACCACATGGGGCCTGGAAAACCTCACGAGTGACTAAATTGCCTAGTATGATCCATGAGTCCGTAGTTAGCTTTTCGGCATCTGCATATTTGGATGGGTTGAAGATGGTGCATCATACAGGGCGTGACCAAGGAGGAAGGAGGCTCCAGGAGTACTCCTGATCCTTGGACATAGAGATATGGGCTGATGGAACCCTTTCTTGGGGACTCATGGATTTAGGCGAAAGCAAGGTAAAGGTCGTGTCTAACAACCCTCTGTCGGCCTTCCAAGGAAGAGGGCTAATCATTGTGGCATTAAGAGAAGGTTAGTATGTGTGGGTAAAGTTGTACACCCCTGCAGGGTATTAATTTTTCAGAAAGACGTGTCTGCGGTTATGGACGACTTGGGAAAGGACGAGAGATCATAGAGAACATGAACCTAATCGTAAAACTTGGCAACTAATGTTTGTTAAGGATGCTTCCTCATGGGTACGAGGGGGTGATCTTGGTTCAGGATATGATGATGATGATTCAGTGGATATCAAAAGATGATGATCAATACTTTGGAGATGTCACTCTCTTATCCCCTTTTTAAAATACTCTGAATAGACGATTTTCTTCTCCCTCTTGTTTTATAAACAAAAGATGTCTTATGCAAAACAACTCCAGCAGCCATAAGTCTTGCAGAGTACACCCTATACTCACCCTTGCTTTGTTGATACTTTTGGCAGAGTAAGTGTTCACCTGAAGATGAGTTCCGTACTACATCGACATAGACGAGTAGATTGGGGTTCCCGGCCGGCAGCCTGGAATCTATGGGCTGGGACGTCATCGTTATGCTTCAGGCCTCTTAGTCCATTTGTTAAGTTTGCTATACTTAATAGCATAATTTTCCTTCTATTGTTTGGTGTTTGTGGTCAGTGACCTTTGCTTGTAATAGTTTGGTTCTCTTCTCAGATATGAGCTTGCTGTAATAATTTTTGTGTCATAGGTTTACTGTCGTGTTACCGATTCTTCACTGGATATTCTCGAACTCAAGGTTAAGCTTATTTTAGACGGAGGTCTGAGATTTGTTTAGCCCTGATCCCGGGGGTGTCACAGAGACAAACCTGGAAGTCGCAGGAGTGGAAGCCAACGGGAAAGTTCTGTTCGCCACCCACTATCGAGCCAAAGACGCCAGAGCATGGTGGAACAACGTTCGTGCAATGACCGGAGGACAGATGATGACCTGGGAGGAATTTAAGGTCAAGTTCAGCAGAACCCATGTGCCACAGGGTTTGATCAAGAGAATGAGAGATGAATTCAGAGAACTGAAGCAGGGAAGGATGACCGTAGTGGAATACCGTGACAAATTCTTGTCATTAGCTAGGTATGCCCAGGATGAGATCGACACTGAAGCCAAGAAGAAAGAAAGATTCTGGAATGGTCTGCACGATGAGATGCAGATGGTGTTGGTCAATATCCCCTTTGCTGATATTGAAGCCCTTGTCGACTCTGCCATCCAGATGGAAGGAAAGATCAACCAAGCCAATGAGAACCGCAAGCGTCGCATGATGCATCAGCCAGGAACCCATCATACCCCAAAGTATCGCACTAACCCATCTCTAGGATTTTCCCTAAGAACCAACATACCCCCGATGAACCGTCTGACCTATCCCAACCGTGGAAACCCAAGGCCCGAAGGAAATCACAACAACCCCGGCAACTCTGGAAATTTCAACCGTGCACCACCCAAGTTCAACAAAAACAATGCTACCGCCAACACCAACACTTCCCCGAGGACTAGAAGCAATGTTGTGCCTGTTGCAGCAAAGGACAAGTCGCAAGTGACTTGTTATGACTGTGGAAATAAGGGTCACTACTCCAATGAGTTCCCTAAGAAGAATGCCGCAGCCCCCAATGCAAATGCCCCAGCTCCGCAGCAGCGCCGTGTTCAGTCTGGAAGAAGGTTTGCCCTAGGGAATTCGCTCAACCACAATGGCCGTCTTTTTCTCATGCATGCTGAAGAAGCTCAGGAAGCGCCAGACGTCGTGCTGGGTATGTTTTCTGTTAATTTAGTACTTGCTAGAGTGTTGTTTGATTCTGGTGCATCACACTCATTTGTCACCGAATAATTTGCATGCACTAGTAAGATTCAACCAACCAAACTGAAGCATGTTATGATTGTTAAAATCCCCGGTTCAACCACCAAAGCTAGGCAAATCTGCAAAGCCATCCCTATCCAAATCCATGGCATAGATTTTTATGCTAATCTGATAGTACTCGGAACCAAAGGTTTGGAAGTAGTACTAGGAATGGATTGGATGTCCAAACATAAAGGATTAATTGACTGTGCCAAGAAAGCCATAACCATGACCAAGACAATGGAATATCAGTCGAGCATATATCTGAAACCTTACCTCGTCAACTCAAGTGCAACAAGAGTATAGCCCAACCTACCATTGACCAAGTCCGGATAGTCTGTGAATACCCCGATGTATTTCCAGATGTTTTGCCCGGTATGCCCCCACATCGGGATATCGAGTTTATCATTGAACTAATCCCTGGAACAGGACCCATAGCCTAGAGACCATATAGTATGAACCCGTCTGAACTAGCAGAACTGAAGATGCAACTGGATGCCATGCTGGAAATTGGATTGATTCAACCAAGTGCATCACCATGGATATCACCTGTCTTGTTTGTGGACAAGAAAGATGGAGGTAATCGTTTGTGTACGGATTATCGGAAGTTGAATGATGTCACTATCAAGAACAAATACCCATTGCCTGTAACACCCTCAGAATCGGCCCTATGCAAGTTTCAGCGATTCCCGCCAAACCCGCATAGAAACGATTCAAAGGTGCCCACCAGGCACTTTCATGCGGGTGGAAAACAAAGTAATACCATTACACAATAGTTCACGATGGAACCCACAGAACAGATATATACAACAACGACTCAAAGAGTCAAGAGTGCAGATATACAGTACAAAGATCCAAATCACCTTGAAAATGATACATCGTCCGACTACGGACAAGATGCAAATGGGGCTAAGAGCCCTGAAGAATAACCAATGGCGTCCATAACCCTGCCCAGGCCAAGCCGGAAGGGTAACCCTGCTAACGACGTCGATCTCAAAACCTGCTTAAACAAAAGGGGTGCCGACAAAGGGCAAAGGAAAAAGAGAGAGCGGTCAGTACTGAGGCCAGTACACGGCGAGGCTAGAATTCGGTGGTCCTCGCCTACATAGGTATGGTGGACTGAAGCGGCAGCGCAACATGCACTTAATAACCTATAGAGACTCAGTACAACTGGCGGCTATCAGATAGGGATGAGAAAGACCTATTCGGAACCAACCTGATACTAACACCAAACAAACCCGTCCTGGTATTTCCCCCTCGAGACCAAACGAGGAAGTCAACCGAGGAACTCACACAGTTGGCAGTTTTATTTATTCAGTTATCGTTGCAGCAATTACTAGTCAGGTATAGATAGTCATCCTGATAGAATAAGCAGTGGGCACTTTTAGTTAACCATTCCGTTGTAGTTGCGACACTTACTAGTCAAATACAATTAGCATGAGATATCCCCAAACCCAGTAGTTGTTGGTACTTTTATTTAGCCATTCCGTTGCAGTGAAGCTGATTACTAGTCATATCGGATACAAGTCAAATTATAGCAGTAAACTTTAGTTATAGTTGTCTATGATCGAGACCTGTGCTCCAAGTCGTCCTTAACCGCGGACACGGCTTCTCGAAAAGATTTAACCCTGCAGGGGTGCACCAAAGTTTCCACACGCACCTACACCCTTGTTGTCGGATCAGGTAGGTACAAGATCACAAAACATACACCCAACGGTATGTCGATGGGGTTTCGGACACGACATTTCCCAGACCCAAGCAAGCACGGGGGGCCACCCCACTAAGCTACCCGCAACGAAGTCGGCCGGTCTCCGAGACGGACTCAGGGTTTAGGAGACGGTCAGAACGATGGGAACCCGAAACTCGGGCTTGTCGATACAGCGACGTGTCACGATCCTAACAAAGACAGTGCTCCTCGCAATCGTAAATAAAGCAAGAACGCATGGCATAAGTACATAATAGTAATAAAGCCCCAAACTAATTGTGGCCCCAAAGACAAGATTTGGAATCAGGTACTAAATCGATGGGGGTGCCCATACACCCCACCTGTGGTTAGCGCGCTCGATCTCGGAACAGGTGTCAAGAACTCGGGGACTATGGGACACAAGTGGACGGTTAACAACCAAATAACATCTATTGCCCACCTGTGCCTCTGCATTTACCTACTTCAATTTTAGTTATTAAACAGTAATTAAAGTAAACGATAATTAAAGCCATGATCATCTCCAACCTTAAACATACGGCAATACTCCAACAACTGTGGTACTTGACGACACGCAACAACACTGAGCAAGCGACTACGACGCGCAAGTCCAACTAACTACCAAACAACAGGTAATAGGATATGTCCAAGGCAATATAAGGCTGCAAGGGATATCACGGGTACGAAAACTAGAGCAACGCAACACAGATAGCAATAGATCAACAGGAGGGAATAAATACTATGAAAGTAAGATAGGTAGAAAGGGGGGAGATGCTCGCCTGAAAAACATTGCTGAAGGTTCACCGGAATCAGGTCGACACTCGCATCAACTCATCGGCCTAGTCCGTGAAGAAGCAAAACACTAGCACAAACACCGGATGCACTATTTAATACTATGACAGAAGATCGGGCATGATGCATGTATGATGTATGACATGGCAAAGGTGCAATGCAATTAGATCATATTAAGTGGAACCGGGGTCCCGACATTTAATTAAACGGTTCAAGTTATTTAGATACCCCGCAAATTAAATGTTGGATTAGCAAGACAAAACATGGCTGCGGTTCGCTATGCCAATTTAAATGGAGTCCGGAATAAGACAAAGATATCCCGCATATAGACTCCATATTTAATTATGAGATGAATTGGCATAAGGCCCCCAACCCACATGATATGTATGCGAGATGAACAATTAAATATGCAACAGTTTGATATTACATTTATAAAAATAGGGCTCGAGAAAGGGGTCACACATTAGGGTTCGACGAGCTTGGGCTCCGAGGGGTTCGGGGTTCGACAGGGGCTCAGGGTTCGACGGGATCGGCGAGATTCAGATACAAGAGGAGAACTTGGTTTCCAATGGTCGACCTTGCCGCTGGCGACGAACTTGAGTGGGTAGGGTACCGGGGGTCTTGGGATCCGTGGAGTAGATCTTGTCGCACGGTGTCCGCGAAGCAGTTCTTGTCGTTCTGTGCGAATCTTGTCGTCACGAAGATCTTGTCGGGTCCTCGAATCAGATCGGTCTTGGCGTTCGGGATGAAGATCTTGGCGTTCCGTGGCGAAGTGCTTGTCGCACCGGGATGAAGACCTTGGGGTGCCATATCGATCATCGGTCAACTCGTTGGAAGTAGAACTTGGCATCCGACTTCCGGGCATCGGCGCGGGAAGGCGGTCTTGTCGATGGCGACATGCTAAGAAGTAGAACTCGGGGGCGACACGGTCCTCTTTGTCCAACAGCTCCAATAGTATCACAACAACAAGTTTTACAGCAAAACTCACAGACACAAAACCGGGACATAGAGGAGAGGCGGGGTCGCGGGATAGAGCGAGGCCGACAACGGCGGCAGGCGGCGCGGGAAAAACGAGGCGCGCAAGATGGCAGGGCTTGCGGATCTCGTGGACTCGCGGGTGGCAAGGGCACGCGGAGGAGGAGGAGGCAGGGGCAGCCGGGTGTCGTCGGAGACAGGAGGCCCGGAGAGAGGGCGCAGCGGCGGCGGGTGACGGCCGGGCGGGAGGGTGCCGACGAAGACCGGCGATGGCCGCGGGGGTTCGCGCGCGCGGGATGCGGAGGACGCGGCACAGCGGCGCCACGGCTCGGTGATGCGGGCTTGCACGTGGCTCCGGCGGAAGGGCGCAGGAAGGAGATGAGGGAATCCGCGGCGGCGGGCCAGCGGACGGAGGCGAGCCGGGCGGTGGAAGAGGCGAAGAAGCCCGGGACGGCGACGCTCGGGATGCGGCCAGAGGAGGCGGCGCTGCGAGGAATGGAGACCGGCGGTGGCGCGGGCGTCGGCAAAGGATGGTCGCGGGGGCGCCGAGGACGGAAGCCGGCTTTGGCAGCGCTCCGGGGGACGCGTTCGACGGAGGAGGAGGGAGGGGCCTGGTAGGGAGGTGAGGGCGCCCCTGGTGGCGGTGGAGGAACCAGAGAAGCAGGGGATGACGGGGTCGCGGGAGGAGAGGTGTCGAGCGAGGGAGCCTGCACGAGGAGAGGCAGGTGGTGGGGCCGGTGCGAGGCGGGGTGCGGGTCGCGTGGGGATCCGATCGGGGGGGTTGGGCCTGGCGTGCGTGGCGTGTGTGGGGCGGCAGGGGGGAGTGGGGAGTGGGGGTGAGAGAGGAGGTGGGCCAGGTGGCGGGCTGGGATTGGATGGGGGGAAGGGAGTGGTGAGGTGGCGGTTGGCTATTGGGTGGGGTGAGGTGGAGGCAGGGTGGGTATATTAGGATTGGGTAGTTTAGGATTAGATATTTTGACTAGGGTTTTCTTTTATTCTAAAATAAATTTTGTAAATAGTTTTAGATAAATAAAAGATCCGGCTGGACCGACGGTTTGGTTTGAACAAAGGGGGAGGATATTAATATAGAAAACAAAGTAGGTCTTTTAGCAACATAGTTTTAATCAATTAGATGCATGCTGATGTCATGATGATGCACAAGTATTTTTAACACACGATTTTATAGTAGTGGTTTTAGCGGGATGCCACATTGCCCAAGATAGAAGATTTGTTTGATCAGTTGACCGGTGCCAAAGTGTTTTCTAAGATTGATCTTAGAACTGGCTACCATCAACTCAAGATTCGCGCAGAGGATATTCCAAAGACTGCCTTTACCACCAGATATGGATTATACGAGTATACTGTCATGTCTTTTGGATTAACCAATGCCCCCGCTTATTTCATGAATCTCATGAATAAGATTTTTATGGACTGCCTGGATAAGTTTGTCGTTGTTTTCATCGACGACATTCTGATTTATTCCAAATAAGAAGAAGAACATGAGCTACACCTAAGGACCATTCTTGGAACCCTTAGAGAGCATCAGTTGTATGCCAAGTTTAGCAAATGTGAATTCTGGTTACAGGAGGTAGGATTCCTCGGTCACATTGTATCAGCCGAAGGAATTGCCGTTGACCCTGCAAAGGTGAAAGATGTCGAAGATTGGCAAGCCCCAACCACTCAAACCCAAGTTCTTGCATTTCTCGGATTGGCGGGATACTACCACAAGTTCGTAGAAGGATTCTCGAGTATCGCAAGACCCATGACCCAATTGCTGAAGAAGGACAAGAAGTTTGAATGGACGGACAAATGTGAAGCCAGTTTTCAAGAACTCAAGAGAAGATTGATTGAAGCCCCAATATTAATCATGACGGATATCACGAAGCCCTTTGACGTGTATTGTGATGCATCCAAGATTGGTCTCAGATGTGTGCTAATGCAAGAAGGCAAAGTTATATCTTATCTATCTTGACAACTGAAAAAACATGAGCAGAACTATCCAACCCATGACCTCAAACTCGCAGCCGTAGTTCTAGACCTGAAGACATGGAGGCACTACCTGATGGGAAATCGTTGTGAGATTTATTCGGATCACAAGAGCCTGAAGTATATATTCACTCAGAAGGAGCTAGATATGAGGCAGAGAAGATGGATTGAGCTAATCAAGGATTATGATCTGGACATTCAATATCACCCTGGTAAAGCCAATGTGGTAGCCTATGCCCTTAGCAGATTGCCGTGCCACTTGAACTCCATGATTTTGAAGGAGCAACCAAGTCTGCACAAAGAGATGGAAGATTTCCGAATGGAATTAGTGAGTGAAGGATTTTTGGCTAGATAGAACTTCAACCCACTTTGATCAGTCAGATCAAAGAGGCGCAGACAGGAAATGCTAGTATCGATGGAATCAAGCATCGTATCGGTACCGGCAAACTACCCGGATTCACTGAAGACGAAGAAGGAGTTCTGTGGTACAAAGGACGACTTTGTGTACCGGCAGATTCTGAGTTGAAAGAAGTTATTATAAAGGAAGCTCATGATACTCTTTATTCTATCCACCCCGGAGGAACGAAGATGTATCAAGATTTGAAGGAGCAATTTTGGTGGCATAAGATGAAGAGAGAAATCGGAAGCTATATCGCCAAGTGTGATATATGTCAGAGAGTCAAGGCGGGACATCAAAGACCCGCAGGATTGTTGCAACCATTGCAGATTCCGGAATGGAAATGGGATTCCGTTGGAATGGACTTTATCACTGGATTGCCTACTTCTAGTAGGGGAAATGACTCTATCTGGGTAATAGTGGACAGATTGTCCAAAGTAGCCCATTTCTTACCAATCAAGACCACATATCAGAGTTCGAAGCTAGCAGAGTTATACATCGCTAGAATCGTCAGTTTGCATGGAGTCCCCAAGAACATCGTATCGGATCGAGGAACTCAGTTTACCTCGAGATTCTGGAAGAAAGTCCAAGAAGGTTTAGGAACCCGACTAGATTTCAGCACCGCTTATCACCCTCAGACCGACGGACAAACAAAGCGAGTAAATCAAATACTCGAAGACATGTTGAGAGATGTGTGTTAGAGTATGGATCTAAATGGGAAGACTGTCTGCCGTTTGCAGAATTTTCATACAACAACAGTTATCAAGCTAGTTTGCAAATGGCCCCATTTGAATTCATGTATGGAAGGAAGTGTCGCACCCCTTTGAACTGGTCGGAAGTAGGAGAGAGTCAGATTTTTGGACCCGATATCCTACGAGAAGCAGAAGAGAAGGTTCACAAGATTCGTGAGCATCTCAAGACCGCCCAGTCTAGACAGAAGAGTTACACCGATAAGAGACGTCGAGACCTCGCCTTCAACATAGGAGGTTTTGTGTATATGAAAGTGTCGCCATTAAAGGGAATGCAGCGTTTCCAGCTGAAAGGAAAGTTAGCCCCCAGATATATCGGACCCTTTAAGATTCTGAACCGTCGAGGAGAAGTGTTGTATTAATTGGAACTACCCGAAGAGATGTCAGCCGTGCACAATGTGTTCCATATCTCATTACTTCACAAGTGCCTCGAAGTTCCGGAGAAGACGGAAGTGTTCAAGAATATTGATCACCGGACCATAGAAATCAACGATGACCTGACCCATCCCAAAGTAGCCATCCATATTTTGGAATAAGCTTTCAGAATTACCAGAACCCGAAGCATCAAGTTTCTCAAGATTCAGTGGAGCAACCACACAGAAGAATAAGTTACCTGGGAGCGCGAAGATCACATCAGGACGGAGTTTCCCGATCTCTTCAAATCCTAGGTAATCTTTTTCGTCCTTTTTCAAATCTCGAGACGAGATTTTGTTTAAGGGGGGAAGGTTTGTAACATCCCAAAAATATAAACATGGATCATCAAACTCTAATCATCAAAATTAGGATTAACAAAAACTTTCCCAACTAAAAATATGAAAGCATTCATATGTGTGTGTATTCAAAGTTTGGATTCTTTTGAATTGCCATGGTTCTGTGTTTCTTTGCTTGTAAAATGATTCTTAGGTGAAATAAAAATCATCTAAACAATCCCCAAACTTTTCCCAAAGACAAACAACTCAAAATGAATAAATTAAGTGAATGGTCATTTTTGCCAAATTAACTCCCATGCCTACTTTGGCTATCTCTAATTTTCAAAACTCAACAGAAACATGGATGGATCTTTGCACCCCTTGATAGTACTCATAATAAGGTACCAAGGCCCACTTTGTGATCATCCAGAAACATTCAAATATCAAGTTTAAATGACAGTTTAAAATTGAATCTATCTCATATGGGAAGATCCCACTATTTCAAAAACCACTCAAACCAACTCAATTTTCAAAACCCAAGCACCCACAGAATCCTCAACACATGCCTAGCAAACCCACGAAAAACCTTTTCAAAATTCAAAAATAAAGTTCTTGCGGCCATTTCATCAAACAGGTTGTAGATTCAAATCAACTAAATCAAAAACACTATTTTGAGCAGTGTTTTGGCCAACCTTGTTCCCTCTCATGTTACAACTAGCCTTAGTAGATCATCTATTACCTTTAACTAACCTCTAGCACCACCGTGAGCTTGCCAATGCCATCAATGTTGAGCAGGCCGAGCCTCACCATGTCACCCTAGTGCGGACATCAAGCTAGGAGAAGAACTAGCTGTGCCAACCTTGTCTAGCAGGTAGCCCATGCCTCACCGCCCCCTCTCGACCAGCCCTAGCTCAAATACAGAGACCAGAGCCGCCAGGAATGCCGCGCCCGCGCCGTTGTCGACCATGCCGACACGCACCACAGAGCACGCGCCGTTCCCATGCAACCCGACCACCTCGAGCCCTCGTCGCTCGCTAGCGTGCACCCCACCGTCCCAGGAGACCACCAGACATGTTCGTTTCATCGCCCGTACCCCGTAGCCACCGCTCGCCGTGGAGTTCGCCGCCTCTGCCTCGCAGAGCACCGCATGTTCCCGACCAATTGCCACTACCCCTACACGCGCATTTAAGCTCTAGAGCATCGCCAGGAGATCGCCCGTCGATCACCAACCGCAGCAATGCCTCTAGCCGCCCGTAGCCATGTCGCCACCGTCGCCTGCCCATCCCTCTCGGTCTCGCCGTCGAGCCTATAAAAGGAGACGACCCCCTCTTGATTTCTTCACACCATCTCACTCCCCTCACCTCACTGATCATTCCACCCGTTAGCCGGAGCACGAGGAGCAGCAGCTCGCTGGAATTGCGCCAGAGCAGGCCGCCTCTGGAGAAGAAGGGAGCCGTTGATTTCGACCACCCCCGGAGCTGCCGTGACCATCCCTGAGTTCTCCATCGTCGACTTCGTCGTTTACCCGCCTCGCCGTCGTCACTGGAGCCCCCAGTATGCCCCCTATGCACCCCCATCGAGCCGCTAGGGTTCGAGCTCGCCGGTGACATGTTCATCGTCGACGACGACCCTCAGCCGTTGATCTCACTTCTAATCCAACGCACCACATCGTCCCATACCGCTTCGCGTGTTATGAGCCACTGACTGGTGGAACCCCCTGTCAGCTGAGCCACGCGCTGCGGAGTGGCACTGGGCCGACCCATTAGCATTTCCCGCGCAGCCCAATCGTTTGAATTTAGCTTTTTCTATTTTAGTTCAAACTCAGTTCTGTACCTAGTTTCAAAAATCAACCCAGCTCGATTCGGTGATCTAAATTGCATGAAACCAATTTTGTTAGAAAGGTACTAAAATGCTTAATCCAAGCCCGTTGGATTCAAACCATTTGGATCTGTAGATCACTCTTGGTAAAAATAACAAGGCAGAAGCTTTTCTGCATTCAAACATTTTTCAAATTTCAACCATAATAGATTTTGAGTTGATTACAACTCTAAAAAATCACATTTGATCATACCTTTTAGAATATATAAAAACATATGGGCTTACTTACAGAAATAATGTTCAAGTAATAAAAGAATGCCACATAGGCATTTCTAGTCACTTTATTTAATTGAAATAAAAGGTTAAACCTTATTAAATTGTGACACCACTTTAAATCACATTCCCATGTACTGAAATATGTGGTGATGACATGTGTCAATATGATCCCATGTTTGAGTTGGAGAATGTTAAATCTTAAGTAGTTTTTCAATGAGTAGAAATTACTTTTCTCAAATTAAAATAAATAAGACAAATGCTTTATTCTTGTAATATAGGTGATGATGCTAGATCATCTATAGTACCCTTTTATGTGATGATTGAAAATATTTAAGTATTGTTTGGTGATTGTGTACCTCGTACTTATTTATAGACGCTAGTACCGACCAAGGATACGAGGAGGAAGGAGGATACTACAAAGAAGAAGCCGAGGAGAACTTCAACCACTGATGTGCACAAGGCAAGCCTAATACTACTAGTTGATTTGGCAAGCTAAACCTTGCAAGATACCCTACTTATGCAAGCTAATACTTGCTTGTTACCATGCCAACTATATGCCTTAAGCATATGTGATCCTATCCACGTGATAACCCAATCCTAGTTTTACCTTCACACTTTATACTTTATTTCTTTATCAAAGATTTCTCTTAGAGTTTACTTAAGTGACTTGTAGATTCTAGGAAGATAATTGAAGGTTGCATAAAGAGCATTAAATTTGGCCTAAGCTAGATAATCTTGATGTCATCCTAAGTCATGAGATTGAACTTAGTTAAACTCCACTTGTTTACCACCCTTCACTAGTAATTACCCCACTTGTAGATGCTAGTGCTAAGCATAAAATTTGATCAACTTTATATGGGAATACTTGGTGAAAATGGTTATGAAAACCTTAGAATGATGAGTCATTCTACTGAAATGTTTTGACTTTGTTTCCGAACACCAGATGATTTTGGTGATGAAAATGTTGAGGCATGAGCCTTAGCCCTTTATAAAACTGATGGTTGTGTGGATGCGATACCATTCCAATTTTACCGTACAACCACAATACCCGAAAATTTGGGTAGGGCTTGACTGGAAACTTATATACCTTAGTATGGGTTCCTTCACGGCCAAGGTCTGAACTGAGGCTACCTTGTGAAGATTGTCCACCTGTGCAGTACCCAAGATGACAGTTGGTCATGGTTGGGAGGCCAAACTCACAGGAGGGTTCCTATACTAGGGCGTGTAATGGAAAGGTTAGGATTGATTATCTGCATACTGAGTATGGTGAATTCAGGATTTGTTCCTGACGGATGTGTCGAATGTTGTGGTGAAAGTGTACAATCTCTGTAGAGTGTCAAACTATTCGAATATCCGCGTCCGTGGTTATGTACAGTTGGAGTGGCCATACTGTCCCCCCGTCAGATGTTTTCAAAATGACTTGTAAAATGAATTGAGATTTTGACTTGACCACAACAGAGTTGTGATATGAAATACAAGTTCCCACTTAGGTGTTATAAAACTTCAATTAGCTTTTTCTTGCTTCTGAACTTAGTAGAGATAAATCTGGCTTTTTGCAAAACAACCCTAGAGCTTAGTGTCCTACTACAAAACTACATTCACTTGTTAGTATTAGTTTGCGAGTACTTAAAGAGTACTCATGGCTTTGTCCCTGGCTATTCCCGTGGCCAGACTATGAAGAGGAGTACCGGGATGATGGACCCCAGGAAGGTTACGACAACTAGGATCATCTCCCATCGTCATCATTGCCTGTGACCCCGAAGATGGAGCTTCGCCTACGCTACCTTTACTATTACGTTATTCCGCTCCTTGATTTGTATTAAGAACTGGATCATGAGATCCTTATTTGTGTAAGACCTTATGTATGGTTTGTAATGGATGATGTACTGTGATATCCAAATCTGTTATGTCTCGCAAAAATGGTAATCCTGGGATTGCGATGTATGGCATAATAGGCATCTGGGATTAAAAATCCAGGTGTTGACATGAAGCTCCTGCTGCCGGAGCACGGCTCATGCTAGAAGCAGTGGTGTCTCGGTTGTGGCGGCCATGATTGCCAGATTCACCACGTGGGTGTCTGTTCTGCCCGACTCCTCCTGCGGAGGACGCCTGCTGATGCTTGCTTCCCCCGTGCGTCGTCGGGTCCGTGCCTTTGCGAACTACGATGTCTCGGGTGTTACCCATCTGGCTGGGGGTACCCTCGGCCTGCTGCTTGTTAGCGGTGGCGACAAGGAGCTGGACGCGCTCCTGCTGGCGGCGAAGCTCTTCTCCCTCGAGGTGCTTCAGCTCCATGGCCGTTGCTTCAGCCGCTCTCATGTTCTTGGCGGGGGTGCTGTAAACGGGCTGCGCCACGCCTGCTTGTGAATTGGCGGTGCGGTCCAGTTCCGATGCGAGGTCACGCCCCCGGTGCTGGTCTTGCCTGACGAAGCCATGGGCAGCGTTGTACTCATGCATAGTGGCATTTAGTCGGTTGTAACACCCTCAGAATCGGACCTATGCAAGTTTGAGCAAAATTCGCCAAACCCGCATAGAAACGATTCAAAGGTGCCCACCAGGCACTTTCGTGCGGGTGGAAAACGAAGTAATAACATTACACAACAGTCCTCGATGGGACCCACAGAACAGATATATATAACAACGACTCAATGAGTCAAGAATACAGATATAATATACAAAGATCCAAATCACCTTGAAAACGATAGAGCGTCCAGCTACGGACAAGATGCAAATGGGGCTAAGAGCCCTGAAGAATAACCAATGGCGTCCATAACCCTGCCTGTGCCAAGCGGAAGGGTAACCTCGCTAACGACGCCGATCTCAAAACCGCTTAAACAAAAGGGGTGCCGACAAAGGGCAAAGGAAAAAGAAGGAGCGTCGATCGAGGCCGAGACACGGCGAGGCTAGAATTCGCGGTCCTCGCCTACATAGGTATGGTGGATCGCAGCGGCAAAGATGCACTAAACAACCTATAGAGACTCGATACAACTGGCGACAGCCAGAGAGGGGTAAGATAGACCTATCCGGATCCAACCTGAAGCTAACACCAAACAAACCCATCCTGGCGTTTCCCCCTCGAGACCAAACGAGGAAGTCAACCGAGGAACTCACACAGTTGGCAGTTTTATTTGTTCTGTTATCGTTGCAGCAATTACTAGTCAGGTATAGATAATCATCCTGATAAAGTAAGCAGTGGGCACTTTTATTTATTCATTCCGTGATAGTGGCAACACTTACTAGTCAGATTCAATTAGCATGAGGTAACCCTTAAACCCTGCAGTTGTTGTTACTCTTATTCAGCCATTCCGTTGTAGTTGCGATACTTACTAGTTAGGTACAATGGTCGCAAGCGACACTCCAAACAAGCAATTGTGGGCAGTATTAATTAGCCATTCCATTATAGTGAAGCTGATTACTAGTCATTATAAAGTCAAATTTATAGCAATAAACTTTAGTTATGCTTGTCTATGATCGAGATATCAGTGCTCCAAGTCGTCCATATCCGGACACGGCTTTGAAAGTTTTACCCGGCGGTGCACCAATAGCAACACACGCCGATCAACCTCGAAAACCAAATCAAAACCCAACGAGGCTTTCACGATCGAACAATCACAGGATTCAGAATTATTTCAGGGGCCACCTTAAGTAGATCCCGCAACGGCCACCGACTCGAGACGGGCTCAAGGTTTGGGTATACGGTCAGAATCGGGAACCCGAAAGTGTGGCTGGGCTTGTCGACACCGGAATCGTGTCCCGATCCTAACAATGCTGTGCTCCTCGCACAATTTAAATACTGAAGTAGCATGGCATAAGTACAAGTTCAGAATAAAACCTCAAACTAGTTTGTGGCCCCAAGAAATAAGACTGAATCAAGCTCGCTCGGGGGTCCCATATACCTCCCGGATGTGGATAGCGCGATAAATCAAGGAACATGTATCAAGTACTCGGGGTCTTACGGGACACAAGTGGGCGTTCGGAAACCAAATATTTTCTATCACCCACCGATGCCTCTGCTTATTTCAATTTTAGTTGTTATACAGAAAATAAAGTGACGATAAGTAAAACTAGAATCATCTCCAACAACAACATGCGGCAATACATCAGCAACTGTGGCATATGACGACACACATCAGCGCTTGATCAAGCAACTACGACGCGCAAGTCCATCTATCTACCAATCAACAAGTAATAGGAGGTGTCCAAGGCAATATATGGCTGCAAGGGATATCAAGGGTACGGAATCTAGAGCATCGCAACACAGATAGCAATAGATCAACAGGAGGGAAGTAAATACTATAAAAGTAAGATAGGTAGAAAGGGGGAGATGCTCGCCTGAAAACATTGTCGAAGGGTTAACCGAAGATCGAGGCGACACTCGCATCAACTCAACGGCCTTATCCGCGAAGAACCAAAACACTAGAATAAACACCGGATGCAATATTTAATACATCGGCAGAAGATCGGCATGATGCATGTATGATGTATGGCATGGCAAGGGTGCAATGCAATTAGGTCAGATTAGGCGGAACCGGGGTCCCGACAATTAATTAGGTGGTTCAAGTTAGCTAGGTACCCCGCAATTTAGATGTTGTTTCAACATGGCAGAAGATAATACGGTTTCGCTACACAAGTTTAAATGAGGCCAATATAAGGCTAGATTTGCCCGCATATGGGCCCCATATTTAATTATGAGGTGAATCGGCAGAAGGCCCCCAAACCACATGATATGCATGCGAGATGTCAATTAGGTATGCAACAAGTTGTTATGTTATAAAATAGGGTTTGCGGGAGAGGGTTCACACATTGAGGGGGGTCGACGAGCTTGGGGTTCCGGGGTTCGGGGTTCGGTCTCAGGGTCTAGGGTTCGACGGAAGCGGGGTTCAGACTCCGGGATCGTTCTCGGGTATCGGGGGTAGTTCTTGGCGTTCCGGGAAGCCGGACTTGGTTCGGCGTCGGGGCGCATCGGATTCTTCCAGGCCGGTGCCGTTCTTGTCGTTGCGCAGATCTTGTCGGGTCCTCGAGGAAGTACTTGTCGCATCCGGGTTCTCGACGTGGCATCCGGGGAGAAGATCTTGTTGCATCCGGGGTCTCGGTTCAGTTCCGCCGGGATCGGTCTTGGTGTCCGGGGATTCTCCAGGTCCGTCGTCCGTCCCTGAGGTAGATCTTGGGGTACCGGCGTCATCGGGTTCCACCTTGCACATTGGTCGACGGAACGATGCAGATCTTGGTGACAAAACGCATCGGGGCTCTTGTGACGAGACGGTCATGTTCTTCGGGTGGCGATGTCGGTCTTGGGATTGGCGCCGGTGGATCTTGGCGAACCCATGAAGGCGAACTCGATCAGGACAGCGCCTGCTTACACCGCAAACCGGGGCCGGCCCCACTTGGGCATCTGCCCGAACACCTAGCGGGACAACCATCTGGTCAAAGTCGAGACCGGCACAGGAGTGTCTACACGACGAGCTTGGACGGCAGGGACCCGAGGTGAGCTCATGGCAGGGACACGGGTCGGCCTTGGGGGCCCGCGGGGTGAGCTCGGGTCGGCGACGCTGCAAGGCCCGTGGGGCGCTGGGAGGCGAGGCCGAGGCAGGCGGTTGACCGTCGGGCGTCGAGGCGGATGGCCGGGACACAGGCTGCCAAGGCTTGGCAGAGGAGGCGCGCGGCGTGAGGGGAAGGCGGCCGGTGAGGCGGGTCAGGCGCGCGCGGAGCCGGCGGAGGCGCCGCCGCCAGGCGGCGAGGGGCGGCGAAGGTGGGGAGCGACGGGTGAAGGAGCGAGGCGAGGTGAGCGCCGGGCCGGGGAGGGGGAGGCGGCGGACGCGGGCGTGGGAACCCGTGGCGGCGGCGCTACCGAGGAAGAAGGGCACGGCGCGAGGAGCTGGGGCGACGGGGGTTGGCGAGCGCCGGCGAGGTGCGGCGGAACGCGGAGGCAGGCAGTGGGGCGCCGGTGGTCGCCGCGGGGAGAGGCGCTGGAGGGAGGAGGAGAGGCGAGCGGGAGGCGGTCGCAGGGACCAAGGGGCGCGGGAGGACCGTCCAGCGGTTTGCGGTGGGGAAGAAAGGGAGGAGGGAGGAGAGCCAGCGGGGGTGGGCCAGGCGATGGGGCTGGCCGTGGTGGGGCCAGCTGGGCAAGTGCGCTGTGGTGCAAAGCAGGTGGTGGCTGTGGTGGCTGGGTTGGTGGGGGTGGTGAGAGGGAGAGAGAGGGGTGAGGTGGAGGGCTAGGATTGGGTGGGGGAAGGATGGGGATGAGGTGGCGAGTTATTGGGCGGGGTGATGTGGCTGTTTGGGTTGGGTAGATAGTCGGGTAGGTCTAGGTTTTGCTGTAGGCGGGTTAGGTGGACCGCTTTTAAAATGGGGTGGTCGCTCGGGTCTACTCGCCCGCTCGACCGCTTCCACTAAAAATAAAATAAATTTTATTTGTTTTAATAACACCGTTTGCAAATCGATCGCAACAGACAAAAATATTCCGGAGACCGGGGTTTGATATTTGACTAAAGATGGGGCGTTTTAGAAAACAAAACGGGCGTTGCGAAAATAGCTTTAGCAAACAATGCATGATGATGACGATGCAATGCACAAATTCAACGCGATTTTCTAGTAGTGGTTTTGCAGGATGCCACAATTCGACACCACTAACAATGGATCTCGCCCTCGAGATCCGCCTCATGGTACCGGAAGGAAGGTCGGTGATCGGCATCTTCTCACTTCGTGTAGATATTCGCGACACCACTAACGATGGTTCCTTCTTCATCTCGAAAACGGCGACACCACCAACAAAGGGTCGTGGCTCCTGATCGTCGTGGGAACACTCCGGAACAAAAGGTCGAAGGTAGAGGCATCAACAAATAAAGCCACCTCTAGCTTCCGTGGACGGAGTAAAATCGCTGGATCCACTGATTCGATGTACAAGAGCGAATGATAAGAGCAGTGGTAGGGTAGCTACTCCATCCCGCACTCAAACCATTTCTCTGCACGCGAATAGACGGATTATGCAACCAACTCTCGGAATTAGACTGAAGATCTCGACAAGCGAGGTTCGGAAACAAAGGAGTGATGCAGACTACCATCGGATCCGCGAGATGATGTCAACACATCGGGAAACACCGGAAGATACAACAGAAATCGTATGAAAGACACACTGATTAGGTTTCGCGATGGTTCCGTTGGCATGAACAACACATGCTCAAGGTATACTCCAACTTCACCAATGCTCGTCCTTCTCATATGTCTTTCAACGACACTGATATCCAGCAAGGAACACATATGGATAAAGAGCTCAAGAACAAAAGATTGGAGGAAGGGTACAACAGACAAGTTGCAGATTGATGATCGTAGCACCTCCGTTACAAAAGGGAGAATTCGAAACCCTGAAGGTACGACGGAAACCCAACCACGAGAAATCCTGGACTCGAAGAAAGAGAAGAGAGCGGATTCAAAACACGTAGAGGTAAGAGGAGAACAGCAGAGGGGTAAGGAGTAAAATAAGACCTATTCAGAACTATCCAACCGATTTTGGAAATTAGTTTTGAGACTTCTACTTCGGCCGTTAGCTAGGTTATCCTACAGGCTGGACTTGTGGGGTATCGCAACTGCTGAGCTCTGATACCACTCTGTAACACCCTCAGAATCGGACCTATGCAAGTTTGAGCAAAATTCGCCAAACCCGCATAGAAACGATTCAAAGGTGCCCACCAGGCACTTTCGTGCGGGTGGAAAACGAAGTAATAACATTACACAACAGTCCTCGATGGGACCCACAGAACAGATATATATAACAGCGACTCAATGAGTCAAGAATACAGATATAATATACAAAGATCCAAATCACCTTGAAAACGATAGAGCGTCCAGCTACGGACAAGATGCAAATGGGGCTAAGAGCCCTGAAGAATAACCAATGGCGTCCATAACCCTGTGCCAAGCGGAAGGGTAACCACTGCTAACGACGCCGATCTCAAAACCTGCTTAAACAAAAGGGGTGCCGACAAAGGGCAAAGGAAAAAGAAGGAGCGTCGATCGAGGCGACACGGCGAGGCTAGAATTCGGCGGTCCTCGCCTACATAGGTATGGTGGACTGAGCGGCAGCGGCAGCATGCACTAAATAACCTATAGAGACTCGATACAACTGGCGACAGCCAGAGAGGGGTAAGATAGACCTATCCGGATCCAACCTGAAGCTAACACCAAACAAACCCATCCTGGCGTTTCCCCCTCGAGACCAAACGAGGAAGTCAACCGAGGAACTCACACAGTTGGCAGTTTTATTTGTTCGGTTATCGTTGCAGCAATTACTAGTCAGGTATAGATAATCATCCTGATAAAGTAAGCAGTGGGCACTTTTATTTATTCATTCCGTGATAGTGGCAACACTTACTAGTTAGATTCAATTAGCATGAGGTAACCCTTAAACCCTGCAGTTGTTGTTACTCTTATTCAGCCATTCCGTTGTAGTTGCGATACTTACTAGTCAGGTACAATGGTCGCAAGCGACACTCCAAACAAGCAATTGTGGGCAGTATTAATTAGCCATTCCATTATAGTGAAGCTGATTACTAGTCATTATAAAGTCAAATTTAAAGCAATAAACTTTAGTTATGCTTGTCTATGATCGAGATACTGTGCTCCAAGTCGTCCATATCCGCGGACACGGCTTTCAGAAAGTTTTACCCGGCGGGGCACCAATAGCAACACACGCCGATCAACCTCGGAAAAACCAAATCAAAACCCAACGAGGCTTTCACGATCGAACAATCACAGGATTCAGAATTATTTCAGGGGCCACCTTAAGTAGATCCCGATAGCGGCCACCGACTCAGACGGGCTCAAGGTTTGGGTATACTGTCGTGAACGATCGGGAACCGAAAGTGTGGCTGGGCTTGTCGACACCGCGGAATCGTGTCCCGATCCTAAGCGATAAGTGTGCTCCTCGCACAATTTAAATACGTAAAGTAGCATGGCGTAATGCAGGATCGTAAATAAAACCTCAAACTAGTTTGTGGCCCCAAGAAATAAGACTGAATCAAGCTCGCTCGGGGGTCCCATATACCTCCCGGATGTGGATAGCGCGATAAATCAAGGAACAGGTATCAAGTACTCGGGGTCTTACGGGACACAAGTGGGCGTTCGGAAACCAAATATTTTCTATCACCCACCGATGCCTCTGCTTATTTCAATTTTAGTTGTTATACAGAAAATAAAGTGACGATAAGTAAAACTAGAATCATCTCCAACAACAACATGCGGCAATACATCAACAACTGTGGCATATGACGACACACATCAGCGCTTGAGCAAGCAACTACGACGCGCAAGTCCATCTATCTACCAATCAACAAGTAATAGGAGGTGTCCAAGGCAATATATGGCTGCAAGGGATATCAAGGGTACGGAATCTAGAGCATCGCAACACAGATAGCAATAGATCAACAGGAGGGAAGTAAATACTATAAAAGTAAGATAAGTAGAAAGGGGGAGATGCTCGCCTGAAAACATTGTCGAAGGGTTAACCGAAGATCGGGGCGACACTCGCATCAACTCAACGGCCTTATCCGCGAAGAACCAAAACACTAGAATAAACACCGGATGCAATATTTAATACATCGGCAGAAGATCGGCATGATGCATGTATGATGTATGGCATGGAAAGGGTGCAATGCAATTAGGTCGATTAGCGGAACCGGGTCCCGACAATTAATTAGGTGGTTCAAGTTAGGTACCCCGCAATTTAGATGTTGTTTCAACATGGCGAGAAGATACGGTTTCGCTACACAAGTTTAAATGAGGCCAATATAAGGCTAGATTTGCCCATATGGGCCCCATATTTAATTATGAGGTGAATCGGAAGGCCCCAAACCACATGATATGCATGCGAGATGTCAATTAGGTATGCAACAAGTTGTTATGTTATAAAATAGGGTTTCGGAGAGGGTTCACACATTGAGGGGGGTCGACGAGCTTGGGGTTCCGGGGTTCGGGGTTCGGTCTCAGGGTCCAGGGTTCGACGGAAGCTGGGTTCAGACTCCGGGATCGTTCTCGGTATCGGGGTAGTTCTTGGCGTTCCGGGAAGCCGGACTTGGTTCGTCGGGCGCATCGGATTCTTCGGCGGTGCCATTCTTGTCGTTCTTGAGATCTTGTCGGGTCCTCGAGGAAGTACTTGTCGATCCGGTTCTCGGCGTGGCATCCGGGAGAAGATCTTGTTGCATCCGGTGTCTCGGTTCATCCGCCGGATCGGTCTTGGTGTCCGGGATTCTCAGTCCGTCGTCCGTCCCGAGGTAGATCTTGGGGTACCGCGTCATCGGGTTCCACCTTGCACATTGGTCGATTTTAACGATGCAGATCTTGGTGACAAACGCATCGGGGCTTCTCGACGAGACGGTCATGTTCTTCGGGTGGCGATGTCGGTCTTGGGATTGGCCGGTGGATCTTGGCGAACCCATGAAGGCGAACTCGATCAGGACAGCGCCTACACGCAAACCGGGCCGGCCCCACTTGGGCATCTGCCCGAACACCTAGGGACAACCATCGTCAAAGTCGAGACCGCACAGAGTGTCTACACGAGCTTGGACGGCAGGGACCCGAGGTGAGCTCATGGGGACACGGTCGGCCTTTGGGGCCCGCGGGTGAGCTCGGTCGGCGACGATGCCGCAAGGCCCGTGGGGCTGGGAGGCGAGGGCAGGCGGTTGACCGTCGGCGTCGGCGGATGGGCCTTGGCGCGACGGAGGGAGCGACTGCCGCGGTGGCAGCGGCGGCGGGGACTGGGCGGCGGCGTTGGAGGCGGGCGAAGGGTCGCAGGCGGGGCTCGCCCGGCGGCGGAGGTGGCCAGGCGGCGGGCGGACGCACGGAAGCTTGCAGGCGGGCGGCGCTCGCTGCAGAGAGGAGGCCAGCGTGAGGGGCGGCGGCGGGTAAGGCGGTCGCGGGCAGCCGGGCGCTGCGGGCGGCGCGGCCAGCGAGAGAGGGCGGCGAAGGGTGGGAGCAACGGTGGTGAAGGCGCGGGCGAGGTGGCGAGGGCTGGGAGGTGGGCGGCGGGCGGGCGTGGGAACCCAGTGGCGGCGCCTGGGAGGAAGAAGGGGCACGGCGGCGCGAGGAGCTGGGGCGACGGGGGTTGGCGCCCAGCGAGGTGCGGCGGAGGCAGGCGATGGGCGCGGTGGTCGCCGCGGGGAGAGGCGCTGGAGGGAGGAGGAGAGGCGAGCGGGAGGCGGTCGCAGGGACCTGCGGCGGCGCGGGGAGGACCGGGCCAGGCGGTTGCGCGCGGTGGGGAAGAAAGGGAGGAGAGAGGAGAGCCAGGCGGCAGGGGTGGGCCAGGGCGATGGGGCCGGCTGCAGGGTGGGGCCAGCTGGGCAAGTGCTTGTGTGTGCGTGGGTGTTAGCTGTGTGCGTGTGGTGGCCTGTGTGCTGGGCCGGTTGGTGGGGGGTGGTGAGAGAGGGAGAGAGAGAGGGGGTGAGGTGGAGGGCTAGGATTGGGTGGGGGGAAGGATGGGGATGAGGTGGCGGCGAGTTATTGGGCGGGGTGATGTGGTTGTTTGGGTTGGGTAGATAGCTGGGTAGGTCTAGGTTTTTACAGGGAGGGTTAGGTGGACCGTTTTTAAAAACAGGGGTGGTCGTTCGGGTCTACTCGGCCCGTTCGACTGCCCCACTAAAAATAAAATAAATTTTATTTGTTTTAATAACACCGTTTGCAAACCGATCGCAACAGACAAAAATATTCCGGAGACCGGGGTTTGATATTTGACTAAAGATGGGGCGTTTTAGAAAACAAAACGGGCGTTGCGAAAATAGCTTTAGCAAACAATGCATGATGATGACGATGCAATGCACAAATTCAACGCGATTTTCTAGTAGTGGTTTTGCGGGATGCCACATCGGTGCTGGTTAGCGACAAGTTTGGTGGCTTCCTCCAGGATATTCTGGCGCGTGGCTTCGAGCGCGGCCGCGGCGGCTGCCGGGTCCGCCTCGATAGTGACTGGAGCACGCAGGTGCTGGATGGAGGCAGTGAGCGGATCTTGCTCTTGCTCTGGCACGGAGCTCTCTCCTACCGCTCGGCGCTCCTGAGGCGGGCGGTGATTTTCGCGGGCGCTCACCACCATGACCTCGACGCAACCGTTCGCCATGGTCGGGCCGTGGGCGAGGCGGCTGAGAGGCACGTCGAAGACGGAGGTGACCACGCTGGGGAAGACCTCGGCAACGGTGGCGACGTAGACGCGGATGTCCCCAAAGTGCATGATGGAGCCGTTGGCGGGGAAGGTGTTCCTGGCGAAGCATGCGGCATTGTCGACGACTCGTCGAAAGCGCCGAACATGAGGATGAGGCCGGGGGCCACACGTTCACCGACAACGAGCGGAAGTCCCGTGCAGAAGATGATCCCAGCCGAAGCGTTGTTCCCCATGGTGGGCGCCAACTGTCGTGGTGTGGAACATGACAGTGCCATCGGGGATGGATAAAGAGGGACACTCAGATGCAATTGGTGGCTCATGCAACGGGTTGGGCATGGTGAACTGCAAACACAGCGATGTACCCAGGTTTGGGGCCCTCTCGACGAGGTAACACCCCTACTCCTACAAGATGAACTATATGGAGGGGAGAATGCCCGATACAGATGCTCCTAGAGCTGATTCCTTAGCTACTGTCGAGAGCTAGAGGAATATGAAAACTAGAGGCTAGAACTTCTATCCTTCTATCTTTTCTTACCTAGAACCCCAGCTCTTCCCTCCCTTATATACTGATCTGGGGGGCAGGTTACAGTTTGGGCTCTAGGGTTTACTGTTTGGATATGGGTTTACAGGACAGGGCCGGCTGCAGGATCCAGCCGGTGGGCCAAGACCTGGTCCGCCCTTCTTTTATCATCACCTTATTCTTTAGCGGTCACCCGGGCTTCCTTTGGGGCGTCACTCTTGCCTTAATAGTCACCCGGACTGCTTTGGGCGGCCAGCTGACCACTTTTCTTTATCCTCGTCGGGTAGCGCTGGTCGTGACGGCATGCCATCCTGCCTGATGACGAAGGGGGGGCCAGAGGCGTACTCGCAAGGAGAATCAACCCCTCCATACTCTCCATCGAATCCGATGTGAGCCGGGTGGATGCGGCCACCCGTCCGGTTCTTCTGGCTACCGGGCTAGACGGGCCAGCCAGGAAAGCTTTAAGCCCAACCGGGCGGTACTAGCCAACTAGCTGGAGTTGTCCTTCTTGTGGGCCAGGCGGCCTATTCCTTCTGGAGCCGGCCTACTTGGGCCTGGCTTTCCCTACCCAGGGGTTATCCCCCCGACAAAGTAAGCTCTTGGAAATTTTTTCTCTGCTCTGTATTTATGCTTATTCCTTTTTTATCTTGACGGATCCAAGATAGCTTGCTGTTACTGACGAGTCGTATGCTCCGAACACTACTAGGAAAACGGCTATAGGTAATCAGCACATCCGTGGCTCACATGGTTGAAGTGCCCCACGGCTAAAACAGGCGTGGCTCACCTGTGGGCAGTGCCCTACTAGTAACTAGAACAACCGTGGCGCACATGACCCTAGTGCGCCACAGATATGTGTGGGCCAGGGCCTTGTTGGCCACACACCAAACTTCTGTAGCGCACCATGCACCCGTGCGCCACGGTTGTTAGGGTCATCTGTGGCGCACTTGTGCATGGTGCGCCACGATCGCGCATGCCCACCTCGCCTCGAGACGGCCACTAACCCATGGCGCACTCCGATCGCCCACAGGGAGAGGATCTGTGGCGCACTCTGCGTAGCGCCACAGTTTGTATTCCACATGGCGCACTGTTGCCTTGTGCGCCACGGATGTCGATTTTTTTAAGACAGCACTTTATGTGCACATGTGTGACCACATCCACCACCCCACACTTCACTTTGCCCTTCTTCTTCCTCCTTAGATCTAGTCGGGATCTTCTCCTTCCCACCTCAATTTCTCCACACATTCACCATTTTTAGCATGTAAAACTTGCTTTGGATGTTACATAAGTAATAGAGGAGGTCTCCGGTCTCTCATCTATCCGTCTCCGGTCGTCGACGCGCGCACCTCTCCTTTCCATCTTTCTGACCGGTCTCTCATCTCGGTAAGTTGTCCATGTAAGGATGTGTTCATGTGTATATGGATGATGCATGTGCTCATATGTATGTAGATGATCGATGCTCATGTCATGATGTGTGTATGTGTGGAGAGCTAGGATCGATGGTCATATGTGTGTGTATATGGAGAGTATCGATGATGCTCATGCATGTGTGTATGGAGAGGATAATGATATGTTCATGTGTGTATGGATCGTCTCTCTCTCTTGTGTTTGTATGTGAACAAGTTGCCATTGTTTTGCCAAAATGTTGATTCATTTCCATTTTGGCAAGACTTTGGCATTCATAAAGGTCCTAATTTTAGGATAGGTCATGCCGAAATTTTCTATCGACCATTGCATGCATGCATTCATTATGTGGTTCTAATAGACTTCAAAATTGTACCGTGTACATCGTGCGAGCAAAAATGGTCCGCATAATGAGCGAAGGCATTGTGGCTAGATTTTTGAAATGTGCGACGGCCGACATGATACGAAATAACAAGACAGATATAAGATGTCCGTGCGTAAGATGCAAACTCAACTGGTGATCGACCCAGTTCCGGAATCTGCAGCGCTCCGCCATGGTTTCATGGATGGATACACTCGTTGGATAAGCGATGGCGTAGATGATGGAGACGGTGATCATCATCACGGCGAGAACGGCGAGATGATGAAGAGGCTCGGAGATGGTGAAGGTACGAAGCGGACCGGGATGATGATGATCTAGATGGCGAGGGAGAGGAGCAGCGATGGAACAACGTCGGTGGTGCGGGACCCTTATGTGCAAGAGCTGCTTCTCAAGCGCATTTAGTAACGCCAGCTGCCGCTAGAGAGAAAGCCAAGCTTGCGCAACTTGAGAAAGACGCGTTACTCCATTGTATGAAGGATGCAGCCCGATGATACCCGGTTGAATGTAACGCTCAAGGCTATGGAGATGAAGGCAAAGCACAAATTGAGCGACGCAAGCTTGACGATATGATGGCATTCGCACGATCGTCTCCGGAGGGAACACATGTCCAACTAGTATCGAGGATGCCAAGAAAATCGTATGTCCTCTCGATCTACCGCACGTTAGATATCACGTATGCATCAACGATTGCATCATTTATCGGGCGAGGACGGAGAAAACCACATGTCCGGTGTGCGTGAGTCGATACAAGAAAGGGAAGAAAGCACCTCGAAAAGTGGTATGGTACTTTCCTATTACCCCTCGCAGCGCTATTTCGCGGACCCTAAGCGAAGCTCATGCGATGGCATGCGGAAAGGAAGAAGCCAGGAGATGATGATGACCCCGAAAAGGATGAGTTGCTGACGCACCCTTCAGATGCTATCCAGTGGAAAGCATTGGACCTCGAATTCCCAGAATTCGGTGGAGATTCGAGGAACATTAGGCTTGGTGCGAGCACCGATGGACTCCATCAGGTCGGGAGCGAGAGCAGCACGCACATCACTTGGCCTGTTTGTGTATGTATGTACAACCGCACGCCATGGTTGTGCATGAAGAAGAAGTACATACAAATGAGTATGCTAATTCAAGGGCGAAACAACTGGTACCGACATCAATCATATCTCGGGCTGTTGAAAGAGGAGCTCGCCACGTTATGGGAATCAGGAGCCAATACTCACGCCGCAGTATCAAAAGATTATTTCACTATGAGAGCCGCGTTGGTCACTACGGTGCAAGACTATCCAGGTTGCGGGTATATCTCGGGCAGGTTATCCAAGGATTCCACGCGCGTTAGGTGCATGGATAACACAAGCTATCTCCAACTAGAGAAAGATCCAGGTCATCGAAAACCGTGTTCATGGCGCACGGAGGTGGCTCGGCAAGAATGATCCATGGAGAAAACGTGGAGACCTGTTCGATGGCAAATCAGAGACCGAGGAATCCCGAGCGTAGGAGCAGCGAAGAAGTGGAAGAGTTGTTGAAAACTGGAAAGATTGTCCTAAGCACGGAAAGAAGCGAAAGAGGCAGCAACAAGACAAGCCACGATGAAGGTATGGAAAACAAGGTCTGTTTTCGAGTTGCCATCTTGGAAGTTTCTCCATACGCCTCATAGCCTCGACATCATGCATATCACGAAAACGTGTGCGAGTCTGGTCGCCACCATAATCAACATGCCGGATAGGACGAAGATGGTCCGAAAGCAAGGCACGACCTGATATGCTTGGGTATCCGGAAGGAGCTTCACGGAGACGACACAAGG
Organism: Avena longiglumis; assembly: GCA_030063025.1. Classification (NCBI taxonomy): domain Eukaryota; kingdom Viridiplantae; phylum Streptophyta; class Magnoliopsida; order Poales; family Poaceae; genus Avena; species Avena longiglumis. The sequence continues at coordinate 417,022,067 of CP125979.1, read as the reverse complement.
TCGTCGGAAGGGTAAAAGTTCAAGAAGAACGAATATTACTGCCCTCCTTCTTGCTTCACTCTAAGCCGTGATGAGATCAAACAGTTTTCAAGTGCCTTCTAGGAGTCAAATTTCCTTACGCTGGCAAGATAAGCGGATACCTAGGCAGAGGCGAGAGGTTCGATGGCATGAAGTCTCACGATGCCGTGCTAATGACGCAGTACTTCGGTCGCACTAAGAGGGATAATGGACGAAACACGTCCGTGAAACGTTATTTGGCCTGTGCAAGTTTTTCGACGTCATCTCTAGGAAGTCGATTGGCTTGAATCAGCTCGGAAGGCTACAGGAGGAGATCGTGGTGATACTATGTGAGCTTGAGGTCTACTTCCCACCCGCATTCTTCGACATTATGGTGCATCTGCTGGTCCATGTCGTGGAGGACATCGTACAACTCGGGCGATGTTTCTCGCAGCATGATGGCGTTCGAAAGGATGAACGGACACATCAAAGGATACGTTATAGCGGGTCCCGGATGGAAGCATAGCCAAGGGCTTTACGGCGAAGAGTGCATCTCTTCTGCACGAATTATCTAGACATCGAGAACCACCGGTCTTCCGTCAATGACACCTTGGCAAGCTCGACGGATCTGGTCACCGAGAGGGTCGTCGCATCGCATGCGAACCCGATTTTCGACGCAGACTTTGATCGAGCAAACCTCGTCGCGCTACAGCATTTAGAACTGGTCGATCCTTGGGGGCAAGCACAAAAGGTTAATCGAGAAGAAGTACAAATGACCGGGCATACAGAGGACGCAGGAGAAATAATCAAAGAGCACAACTCAGATTTCACGCGTTGGTTTAGGGCGCTCCTTGATAATCCCGCTCGCATTCTTCTGACACGGAAAAGATCATATTCACCTTATCGCAGGGACCGATGCAAAACCTGGTGACCTATCAGCCGTATGATATCCTACACATTCTACACGGAGGAAAAGGACAACAAGTGTGATTATCGAACTCGGGCGTAGCGTCGAATTCTACACGATGACAACGTGAAGGAAAGATTCTACGGAAGAATCGAGGAGATCTGGGAGCTCGACTACTGTGGAGAAAAGGTGCCGATGTTCCGTGTCGATGGGCAAAGAACGTCGAAAGAAGACGGTATTTCACAACCATGGTTATACCGAGCAGCCAAATCCAAGGCCGCGGTGCAAACGTGGCGAAAAATGAACCGTGGTCTGGCTACCAAAGTGGACCAATGTTTTTCATTACCGACGACAAAGCCTAGCCGTGTTGTCGTGAGGAGAGGAAAAAGGAACATCATCGGAATGGATGGAGTCGCCAATGAGCAAGACTTCACCAAGACGGCGATCAAAGATTGAAGATGACGGCGACTACGATGCAAAGAACATACATCACAAGAAGAAAAGGACAACCCTACCCAAAAAGGTAGCCCGTTCGAAGAAGAAACATTAAAGTCGGGGCTAAATTATTCAACCGCGACAAAGAAGGGAAAAAGATTGTAAAACGCTAGCTCAAAAATATTGTAAAACGCTAGCTCAAAAATATTGTAAAACGCGTGGTCAAAAAAGATTGTAATATTTATGGACAAATTATTATGACATATTTGAAGCATATTTAATTTGTACCACTTTTATGACATATATTATCACTTTTGGGCATTTTTGGAATATATAAAAGTATTTTAAAAACAAAACAAAACTTTTGTAGCATATATCACCACTTTTGGGCATTTTTTGGAATATTTAAAAGTATTTTAAAATAAAATAAAAATGTGGGCACCAGGATTCGAACACAGGTGCTAACAGTTTAGAATAGACCAGTGGGCGGAACCAGTGGGGTAAGGCAGTGCTAGTGTTAGCAAAGGGGGTGGCAGCCCTCTTATCTAAGTAGTCGTACCCACTTAGGCGTAGCGCACCCTGGGCAAGTGCGCTACGGTTATCCGTAGCGCACTTGCCCAGGGTGCGCTACGCCCAAGTGAGTATGACTAGCTAGTCAACAACCCCATCGCCCTTCCGCATATCCCATCCCCATCGTCCTCGACACCGCGCCGACGCCACGCCGCATCTCCGACGACGCCACCGCCGCGCATCCCAGCCACGCCAGGAGGAGGAGGAGGCCACCTGCCGTGCGCTCGAGGAGGCCGTGCGCTCGAGGAGGAGGATCCCGCTGGTCGCCGAGGAGGAGGAGGACGCGGCTCGAGGAGGAGGAGGCCGTGGAGGAGACCGCCGTCGTCCTCATCTTAGAGGTGAGCCTCGCCCCTCCCCTCTCTCCCTCTCTCGCCTCTCTCTGCATCCATTCCATCTTAGAGGTAACCGCCGCTGCTGCTCGAGGTTAGGGTTCAGAGGATTAGGTTAGGGTTCAGACGATTAGAGGTTAGGGTTTAGAGGAGTTCTTGTTCAGATGGTCTGTGGCAAGCAGTGCAGTGGGTTTTGCTTAGTTGTTTCGCCCTATTTTTGGATGGCAGAATGTGAATGAGCAGGGAATTTGATATTCAGTGGTTGTTTTCCTTTGTCAGTGACAAAATTCAGGTGACTTTTAGTGCATTCTCTGAGTCATGTTCAGTTAAATTACCAAGAGCACATCACTGGCCTTCTCCCCCTCTCTCTCCTCAGAGGGTTAGGGTTAGACAAAAATGTGCTCCTAGTTTCAGTACAAGTTTCAGAATATAAGTTTCAGTACAAGCCATGGTGTTGAACTGAAGATAACTCCTAGTTTCAGTACAAGTTTCAGTATTTGCCATGGAAAATTTCTTGCATGTTTACTTACTCCTAGTTTCAGTACAAGTTTCAGAATATAAGTTTCAGTACAAGCCATGGTGTTGAACTGAAGATAACTCCATGGTTAGGGTTCAGATTGTGGTTTAGCAAAATAAAGCATGCCCTGATATATAGATTTAAAGGCTGATAGGTTCTGGTTGGTTTGGATGGTTTCTATCCATTACATGGTTTCTATCATGTCATCATACATAAACAAGGATATGGAACTTTAATTTTCATATGGCAGTAAATATGGCAAGCCAAGCACCTGAAACTTTAATTTTCATATATAGAGAAAATATGGCAAGCCTAGCTGCCAAAATATGAGATGAGAGCTAGCTGCCAAGGTATACATATATAGTATAATATGCTTGATTCCTAGAAAAATGATTCTTGGTAGTATAATATGCCAGTATACATATACAGTATAATATGAGAAAAAAGCTAGCCTAGCTATAAGTATAGAGTGATTTTTATATTTAAACTAGGAAAATCATTTATGATTGATTCCTAGAAAAATGATTGAATTAAGATTGATGCTTGGATATATGTATCTTGTTAACATGTTGTGTATTTTTAGTGTGGCAGTGCACCTGGATTCCAAATCCTTGGTTCTCTATCTGGAATTCTATTTTCTCTACAAATATGCTTTGTAATGATCTTCTAGTATACAAATCCTTGGTCCTTAGTCTGAAGTAGAACATGTTTGCTTTATCTGCAAGCAAACATGTCGTTTGCTGTCATTTGCTTTATCTGCAAGGATTGTTGGTGCTTAGTCTGAAGTAGTATAGAAATCCTTGGTTCTTAGTCTGCAAGGATTTATCTGCAAGGGTTTGCTTTATCTGCAAGGATTTGTTGTCATTTGCTTTATATAGTATAGAAATCCTTGGTCCTTAGTCCGATGTAGTATATTCCAAATCCTTGGTGCTTTATCTACAAGGATTGTTGTATTCTCATTTGCTTGCTGTCATTTGTTCATAGAAATGAACTTAACTAGTTGTTTCTGTGTTTCAGTGAAGTCATTCTGTGTTTCAGAAATGAACTTAACAGAAATGAAGTCATTCTGTGTTTCAGTACTAGTTGTAGCTTGAGCTAGTTGTTGTTCTGCAAGTCAAAAACCTGTGTAACATTGCACTCACTAACTATGAACCTGTGTAACCTGAAGGTTTCATGAAACCAAGTTCCCTTTTTTTACTGTTGTATAAGAAAGTGCATTTCCTTTTGTGCATATGGACAACTGTTACACAGGTCCTTTTGATTCAGTTATAGTTATAAATCCACTTTCAGAGTTATAGGTAACTGATTCAGTTATAGTTATAAATCCTGATCCTTGATGTATCAGCATATATCATGGGTTTATATTTTTAGCTATGGTCTTGGGCTTATTGTAGCACAGATTGTGGGCTTATATTTTTAGCTATGGTCTTGGGCTTATTGTAGCACAGATTGTGGGCATCCATTGTGGTTAGAACAATGACATTGCTTCATTGGAATCATAGCACCTTGAAATTGTGCTTGTGCTTGTATATGAAGCACTTTATTATGTGTGTACGGGTTCTTGTATGAACGAGTCCGATTTTTGCCGGAATGTTGATTAACTTCCGTTTGGCGTAAATCGGGCACTCTAGTTTAAGAAAATTAGCAAAGGTCATGCCGGATTTTTCCGTGCATTTAACCAATTATTTGTTTTTATTAGTGCAAAGATGTGTGATAACGACGAGGTGGATGTTCTAAGCGCATCGGCGAAGGAGAACTCGGACCTCGAATAAACAATTGACATTCGGGAGGCCCGGCGTCTAGAAGACGATGAAGAATACCATCCTTCGGAGAGCGAGGATGATGAGATGGAAGACGGAGGAAGAAGCCGGGAACGGCGGACGATGAAACCACCGATGGCGGCGAGGGCACAGGAGTGGTAGCAACCCTCCTAAGAAGCGAAGGACCGGCGCCAACACGGTCGGCACGGTCAGGAGAAATTACCGAAGTGAGCCCATCAGGGTTCCTTTGGAGCCCGCCCTTGTCGTCAAAGGGCAGTGGGCAAGTGGCGGCGATCACCGGACAACCATCTCGATCAACACCGAGAATCTCGGCATAAAGATAATGGCCACTTGCACACTCCTCTTCGAGAAGCCGCACGGATACAAGTTCCCGCTAAGTATCGAACACAAATTATCATGGAACGAAGTAAACAAATCCGCCCTCACAAAGATGAGCACCGCCTGCCAGTGGAGAACCCGGATAAAGAAGAAGATCTATAAAGAAGGCAAAAGTCTCGAGGAGATCCGGAAGATTGACCCGCAGATCACGAAGATCAGTTCCGGGAGTTCAAGGAGGTGTGAATCCGAAGAGCCCTGGCCAATAGTAATCGGGAAAGGCGCGCAGCGATGAATATAGGTCATCACCATCTCGGATCTGGTGGATCTGAGAACGCGGAGGCCAAATGGAATAAGGAGGACGAAGAGTATAGATCCAAGGGATAGAAAACCCTTTGCTAAATTCGAACCGGAAGGTTCGAAACTTCATCGAGGCCCGTTACCATGTGGACCCAAAACCAAACAACTCACCGCGGATCCTGCGGTGAAGGAATTCGAGGAAATTGTGGTAAGTATAATCTAATTACGGTGATCAACACGATTGCAATCTAATCGATGATCTAAATGATTCACCGTTACTTCTTCCGGGAGGAGGAAATTGTTGCTAGTCATGGATCCCGGTTCCTCATCCCGTGGGTCGACGGCCACCGTGGGATAACCCTTTTACAGGCGATGAACCGGGCCAAGAAAATAGAGCGATTCTGAAGAAGCCGTTGTCGGCTGGCCGTCTGGCCGGCCTCGGGGTAAGAATTGGGTGGATCATTTTGGTCCACCGACGAGGGGCATGTGGCGCCGTCGGGAAGGAGCGAGGAGGAAAGCAGAGGTTCAAGAACTTAAGGCACAAGTGGCGCGGATCCCGCAGATCGTCCAAGACAACTGGCAATCACCCTTACGCCCTTCCTGCCTACCTTGGTGGAGTCAATAGCGACTGGAGTGCGGGTGGTCGAGTAGGGCCGTGCCGATTCCAAGCATGGTCAATAGCCACTCGAACAACGCGGCCGACGAATCAGCGAACTACGTGTTCGTGACTCCGCCCGCTAGCACCGCGCGCCGCAAGTGTTGGTGACTCCCCGCCATCACCGCGCGCCGAGTACATGTTGGTGCCCCCGCCATCGTCGCGCGCACCGGAGCTCCAAGCACCCGTCGGTAGGGAGAATACACCGGCGGCCAGCACCGCGCCATCAAGCAGCCCTTCCGTCTCTTGCACGCCCGTCGCCGTATGCGGTGCGTCGACATTAGCCGATCTCGACGCCATCACGGTAAACAAATTGCTTTAATTACCGCCTTTCATGCCATCTATATATTACTCTTGTGGCGTCTCGCTCTGACGACGCCGTACATGTTTTCCGCAGACGGATGTTCCTTGCACTCTCTTATGCTACGTGAACAACGAGCTGAGGGATGTTGCCAAGGGTACCATCGTTCAACCCTTGCAGCGCACGTTCCACTCAAAGCCGATGCCAGATAGCATGCACAGGGTTAAAATTAGTCGGGTGCTAAGGGGCTGCGACGACCTGGAACCTCCCATTCAACCCCCAGGAGCGGATGAAGAAGAGTCGTCTGTCCTCAGTAGTTGCTTCGGCTTGTTCATGCTATGGCCAAAGAGCATGATCCGTTTGGGGACGGCGGGGGCCATCACGCCACAGACAAGACCACCGTGCCAGCGACACGCGGTGGCAAGGCCCCCTTACCGCCCTCGCCGTCACCTCCACACGGTGGGTCGGATGATCATGTTGATGATCACATGGCGCAGGATCCGGCCGAGGACTTCGAAGACTGGAATGATCACTTCTTCAAAGACTCGGTTTGGCGAAGAATACCTAGCTGGTGGCCCCACAGAGAAAGCCACTATCACCAAGCGTCTGTTTGGTTCTCAGGAGACGCCTCCAGCTTGCGCCTTTACAGAGCCAGCTGATACAACCAACCGGCCCTTTATTCTAAGCCCTGACACACTACATAGGGCGGCCGGTGCTCAGATTGCGGTGCCTGCCCGCTCTCCAAAAGGAAAAAAGGGCAGGAAAAGAAAATCTAGCAGCTCGAGCCAGCCGGTGGCGTCAACAACTGCGAATCCGATCAGGTTTCGGGACGGGCCACCAAGACCCGAGGGTATTATGTGGAGGATTCATGTGGCGGGTGAGCCCATGCTACCTAAGAATTTGCGGAAGCTCGCCAGTTCGGAACTGCAGAGTGTGCATGACGGCGTGCTGACGATAGAGAGACGCCTTCTATCGGAGAAAGATCCCTCGCACCCGGTATTCGTGGTTAAGGTGCCACCAGGCTTGGGCTTCATCGACACTGCCCCCGTGGATCTGTTCTTCCTGCGGTTCGAGGACATCTTCAATATGTTCCACCTATACCCGCTGCACTATACCATGGTCCGTCTCTTTTCTCTCAGCCTGGCCACGCAGATCATTAGAGAGAACACACCGGGCATCGCTATAGTGGACCCCTACTACATGCGTGTGCTGCTTGGGTTCCCCGAACGACGTATCGTGGCCTCGTGCCTAAAAAAGAATCCTCGTGGCGAACAAGACAAAGGAATACATTCTCGTGCCTTACTTTCCCGAGTAAGTCGTTATTCATCGCCACCGCCGATTGGCTTTATTAGATCATCATCATTCTTTTTCAACACATTCCATTTGAATTTTTTTGCGAGATGAACACTGACGCTCATCTCCTTATCGCCAAGCATTCCCACGCCACGTATTTCGACTGGGAGTCTAGAAAAGAAGAAAAACTACGACAAGATCAAGGAAGTTCGGATGATGCTCTCACGGCTTTGCCTCGACGGAAGGCACCAGCTTCGGCGTAAGAAGGTCAAGTTCGGCAGCACGTCTTCAACCACGTAATGAGTTCCCTGCGTGAAGCAGCCGGAAAAGCGAAGAAGGAAGCCTACTCGCACTCCATCACATGAGGCGTTCCTACTTGACCAGCAGAATTCTACGCCGGATCATCTCAAGCAAGGGCGAAGCAAAGGCCAAGATCAATGATTCGGATATTAGACAAGAGATGTATCGCATCCAGGCAGCTTTGGGGCAATCATCTTCGTGATGTCATGACTTCGGGGATCTTCTACGAGGAAATATCCGAATAACCGTGACATAGAAGATCGCCTAGAGATGCAGGGTGACTATAGGAAGTTCATGACGAGGCGTCCTCCCGTTCCCTAAGCCGAGCCAGAAGGCTTGATGTTGGCCTAGTTGTAGTTGCAAACTATAGATGACCTTTGTGTGTGTGTACATGGACGACAAGTGTACTTATCTTATTAGGTTTATGTATCACCGCTTACCTATTTTGCTTATTATTATTATATATCAATCAATGCTTGGTTTTTTGCTTACTCTTTGGTTTTTTGCTTACTCTTTGGTTTTTTTTGCTTACTCTTTGGTTCTCGGACGACACGTGTGAGTTATTTTTGTCTTTTTAGTGAATATGCCGATGATTTAAATGTCGTGGCACAATATATATGTGAATGTGCTATGACGGGATTGTCGACCTTGTGATATGCACAAGTCCGTGAATTGTGCATCCTACTTGGTGACAGTCCCGTCATAAGCAATCTGTGTCCAACGACCTAGCTAGTTATGAGGCATGCTTTTGAGTTATTTTTGTCTTTTCGAGAATATGCCGATGATTGAAATGTCGTGGCACAATATATATGTGAATGTGCTATGACGGGATTGTGAGCCTTGTGATATGCACAAGTTCAGAATTGTGCATCCTACTTGGCTCACAGTCCGTCATAAGCAATTCCTGTCCAACGACCTAGCTAGCTAGTTATATATGAGGCATGCTTTTGAGTTATTTTTGTCTTTTTCGAGAATATGCCGATGATTGAAATGTCGTGGCACAATATATATGTGAATGTGCTATGACGGGATTGTGAGCCTTGTGATATGCACAAGTCCAGGAATTGTGCATCCTACTTGGCTCACAGTCCCGTCATAAGCAATTCCTCTGTCCAACGACCTAGCTAGCTAGTTATATATGAGGCATGCTTTTCGAGTTATTTTTGTCTTTTTCGAGAATATGCCGATGATTGAAATGTCGTGGCACAATATATATGTGAATGTGCTATGACGGGATTGTGAGCCTTGTGATATGCACAAGTCCAGAATTGTGCATCCTACTTGGCTCACGTCCGTCATAAGCAATTCCTGTGCCCAACGACCTAGCTAGCTAGTTATATATGAGGCATGCTTTTCGAGTTATTTTTGTCTTTTTCGAGAATATGCCGATGATTGAAATGTCGTGGCACAATATATATGTGAATGTGCTATGACGGGATTGTTAGCCTTGTGATATGCACAAGTCCGTGAATTGTGCATCCTACTTGGCTAACAGTCCGTCATAAGCAATCTGTGTCCAACGACCTAGCTAGTTATATATGAGGCATGCTTTTGAGTTATTTTTGTCTTTTCGAGAATATGCCTATGATTGAAATGTCGTGGCACAATATATATGTGAATGTGCTATGACGGGATTGTTAGCCTTGTGATATGCACAAGTCCGTGAATTGTGCATCCTACTTGGCTAGCAGTCCGTCATAAGCAATTCCCTGTCCAACGACCTAGCTAGCTAGTTATATATGAGGCATGCTTTTCGAAGTTATTTTTGTCTTTTCGAGAATATGCCGATGATTGAAATGTCGTGGCACAATATATATGTGAATGTGCTATGACGGGATTGTTAGCCTTGTGATATGCACAAGTCCGTGAATTGTGCATCCTACTTGGCTAACGGTCCGTCATAAGCAATTCGTGTCCAACGACCTAGCTAGTTATATATGAGGCATGCTTTTGAGTTTGCTCTTTTGATTTAAGAGTACTTTCTATAAGTGTATCTTCATATGACTTTAATTATACATGTTTTTTCAATCACCGGTTAGTTATTATTGTCAACTTGTAGATGACGTGGTACGTCGTGTACAAGGGACGGTTCCCGAGTCTACGATGATTGGGAAGACTGCGGAGACAGTGCACCGTTTCAGCGGTAATAGCTACAAAGGGTACAACACTATGGCGGAGGCGGAAGATAGATACACGCTATCTAGCGGGAGTTAGGACAAGGAACCGGATGAAGACCTACACCTTCGTCATGGCGGTGATCATGCTTATCTTCTTTGGGTATTTATCCGCATTTGTGTCTAGCTAGCTAGTTTAGATGTCTAGGCGAGCTTAGAGCTCTAACTTGTTCGATCGACACATGTATTCGCATGTCACCAACTACTACTTTGTAACATGATCAAAACAATGTAACTTGGACTATGTATTCATGTATGAGACTTATCTATATGTATTTGTTTCAATCTTGTTTTTCATATCGGTATTTATATATATAATTGTATATCTTGTATCTGTGTGTATCTCTGTAATATTGTATATAATCTGTATTGCATATAATCTGGCATGGAAATTAAAAAAAACAAAAATACATCCATGGCGCACATGTTTTACCTTCGTGGCGCTACCCTAAAGCGCACCATGGATGTTTAGTGGCGCCTTTGGGTAGCGCCACGTAAGATAAAGGGTAGCGCACCATGCCAAACTTCGTGGCGCACTGGTGCGCTACGCCTATCTCTACACAACCGTGGCGCACTAGGCAGTGCGCCACGGCTGAGAGATAGCCGTAGCGCAAGGCCCGTGGCGCACTACTGGTGCGCCACGGATGGGCCTTTCAGGTGCGCCACAAACGACCATTTTCCTAGTAGTGGAATAAGCAGAGAAGAACCAGATCGAGCTCCAAAAGGAGCGAGACAAGGTGACTCGGCTGAAGAAGCAGATGGCGGATATGGAGCAGAATCACCTGTCTTAGGTGAAGGGCCTGCAGGAGGAGCTTGCCGAGAAATATGGTCAACACGCTGCCAGTGCCGAAAAGACCAACCAGCTTCTCAAAGAGGCCGAGTTGGCGGTTGAGTTGGCGCACCAAGACCTAGACGCTCTTCAGGCCAAGGCTAGGATTTGGCAAAGCAAGCTTGGCGCCATCAACTCTTTTCTCGGTAGTGAGTTCTTACCCTTTTCACCGTACCTATTTCTTTATTTACTTTTCATTGTTTTGCTAATGTTCTTTCACATTCATAGAGAACTTCCCCGAGGTTGAGATGTTCACGATACGGGCCATGAAGAAGATTCGAGCCGAGTCTGGAGCTCCTCCTGATGGCGAGATCACTATTGACAAGCACTTGGCAGCGCTGTTAGAGTGCGCGACCACACTGAAATCATGTGGTGTTAACTTTCTCAAGTCGGCAATCCATGCGTTCATGATGCTTCGGCCAGACAAGGACGTGCCCGCAATGATTGAACCTTTGGCCGCCAAGCTGCTTGTTACTGAAGACATGCTGGATCAATGGCGTGAGTCGGCCGGTCGAGCTGCACCGGACAAGGCCCTTGCCTTTGTGATCTCGTGGTACAAGGACATCAACCTTGATGTTCTTGAGTGCATGAGGGATGAAGGTAAGTGGATTCATGATCCTGATCTCATCAAGAAACTCCAGGAGCGCGCTTATGCCATGTTCGAGTATGCCCTGGTGCATGCCTTGTGCGATGGGCCCATCTTCCTTGACCATGGCGAGCCTCTTGCCGAGACCGTCGACGACGAAGGTGTTAACAGCAAGGCCACCGAGTTAGACGGTCCTGCAGACTCGGCCACTGATGCACCTGACTCGGCAGATGCTCCAGATGTTTCTCCTAGCTCCAGCACCAAGAACACACCTCCGAGTCCAGCTGCTGCTTAAGCTGGTTAAAAACACTTAACTTTTATGAGATCCCCGGTATGCCGGGTGCAGATGTAACATACAATGCACTTGTTTTGGGTATGTGCCTTTTGATAAGGTTTAAACTTTTATTCTGCGTTGCACTAGTCTGAGCACCATATCCCCTTCTCGGAAAACACGAGGTTGAACTTTCTGACTATGATAGCTTCGGAGACTTTGTTGGTATATGGCGGATCTGCACAACGCCAATTCCCTTGATTCTTCGAGTAAGTCAACTCCATATTCTCGGGCCTCTTTTACCTCAGCTTCCGAGTATTGTCTTACTCTTGGCGAGTCATATTCTATGTCGGCAAGAAAAACTGCTTCTGCCCCATACACAAGGAAGAACGGTGTATAGCCTGTTGATCGATTAGGAGTTGTCCTTAAAATCCACAACACTGAGGGTAATTCATCTATCCAACAACCAGGTGATCTCTGGAGTGGTTCCATTAGGCGAGGTTTTATCCCGGATAGAACTAAGCTGTTAGCTCATTCAACTTGTCCATTTGATTATGGATGAGCGAATGACGCTACGTCCAGTCTTATTCGGTTTTTCCACAGAAGCGAGCGAAAGATCCTTCGGAAAAGTATGTGCCATTATCTGTGATTACACTGTGCGGGTAACCGTATCTCAAGATTATGTCTTTTATGAACGTGATAGTTGTTTTTCCATCCAATTTTTTGATGGGCTTCACTTCTATCCATTTGGTGAACTTGTCAACCATTACGAGTATGTGAGTCATGCCACCCCTTGCTGGCTTGAATGACCCTACCATATCCAAGCACCATACTGCAAATGGCCAAGTTATTGGTATAGTTTTTAACTGGGATGCTGGTAAGTGTGATTTTGACGCATAACGCTGGCAACCGTTGCATTTTATCACAAGTTCCTGTGCCTCTGCTAGTGCACTTGGCTAGTAGAATCCATGTCGGAACGCCTTGGCTACCAATGCCCTTGACGATGCATGGTGTCCACACTCTCCTTGGTGAATGTCCAACAGTATTTCTTGACCTTTCTCTAGACTTATGCAACGCTGCAGTACACTTGTCACACTTCTTTTGTACAACTCCTTGTTGATTATTGTGTATGCTTTTGCTCTCCTTTCTGTTTTGCTTGCCAATATCTCGTCATTTGGCAAAGTTACATCTTTCAAGTAATCGAATATTGGTTGCGCCCATGCTGGTATCAGCGGTGCCGGATCTGTTTCTTCATCAATTTCCATTGGCTCTGCCAAGATATGTCCTACTAACATAACCTGAGGATTTCCCGAGTGAGATTCAGCAACCCCCGAGGTGAGCGGGACAGTCCCCGAGTTACTCGGACCTTCCCCAGAGTCAATGTCCATTGGCACAACGTCTGACTCCTGATTTGCTGGGGTGAGCCTAATTGACTCGGATTCTGGTGATGGCTTGATCGATGGTTTTATGAGATGTTCCAATGCTACTCCTGGTGGGATTGCTTGCCGAGATGAGCCTAACTTGGACAGTACATCTGCCGCCTCATTCTCTGCTCTATGTATGTGATGAAATTCACACCCTTCAAAGTATCCCGAAATTTTTTGCACATGAAAATGGTATAGTGCCATGTTTGCATCCAATGCGTCCCAATGGACAGATACTTGCTGGATAACCAAATCCGAATTACCAAAACACATGATCCTTTTGATGCCAATCTCTTTGGCCACCTTTATGCCATGGACAAGTGCTTCATACTCGGCTACATTGTTGGATGCAGCGAAGTGGATCTGCAACACATACTTGAGTTGATCCCTCTTTGGTGATGTGAGAACTATCCCGTCACCCAGACCCATTTTTGTCTTGGATCCGTCCAAGTGCATCTTCAGTAATTTGGGTCTGGTAGTGGTGGCTCGTATTGCATTTCCATCAAATCCACGAAAAAATTAGCTACGGCTTGAGAATTAATTACATCTCGCCTATCATATTGTGGAGTGTATGGTGCTAGCTCTATGGCCCATTTTGCCACTCGGCCACTGGCATATTTGTTGTGCAATATATCCGAGATAGGTGCCTCACATATTACCCGGATTGGGTGTTCTTAGAAATAATGCTTCAGCTTCTTTGCTGCCATATACACCCCACATATCATTTTATGGTAAAGGGGGTAATTTTTCTTTGATATAGAGATCACTTCGCTCAAGTAATAAACTGGCCTTTGGACTAATTTTCCCTCTTCTTTGCGTTCTACCACTATCACTGCACTTACGACTCTGTTGGTCGCGGCGACATAGAGCAACATTGGCTCTTTGGATAATGGTGATGCTAATATTTGTAAGATCCCTCCTTTATAAAGGAAAAAGGATCCCTGTGATTGCAATGCTAGTCCCTGGATCAATGCTAGCATCCACAGTTTAAGATGAAGTACACAGAAACAAAGGTCATTATTACATATCATTCCAGAGACAAACATAGTCTTTTACAACTCCATGGCCACAGGCCTAATACAAGAGTTTAAATAAGTAAATAGATAAAAGTCTTCATCTTCATGTGCCACAGGCAAACATGTTGAGTGTAGACTCATGACTCCTAATCCTCATCAGAGTAACCTGCAACATCACAAGTTACAACCACAGTGGGTCAATACATTGGAATACTATTGGCAAGTGATACCTTAGTATAATATTGGTGGACTACATACTATATGCAATTTGGCTAAGTGTAGCTTAGGCTTGCTTTGCTCAAAAATAGGTTTTGCCTATTAGTTGAAAACACTAAGTTTTTCTTTGTCAAAAACTTTTCCCAAGGAACCACCAATAGACATTGAGGTCCTTCACCCTTGTTCAACCACAAGTTTTACTTAGAAATTGGGATGAGGAGATTCTTGATAGCTTCCATGTATTGATGCTCAAGTTTTCCTTTTCCAGGGACATGGCTAAGTACTTAGATTCTTCCATCTGTAGAGGTTGTGCACTTTCCCCACAAGCCTTGATTTTCACCAAGGCAGGACCTTTCAGAAGCCTTCCCTTAGACCAAATGGACGCTCTCCAACCTATCATTCCCACTACCACAAACTGTCCAAATGGCTAAGTTATTGCAACCTATATGATCCAGGCAGAGCCCATATTGCCAAGTGGCTGCACTAGAAGCTTCTTAACATTTGTCCTCTAAAATCTCTTTGTTCCTGGGTGGCTTTCCACAAGTGATATACACAAGGTAAACCATAGAAATGGGCCTTGTGTAACCACTCAACATAAACCAATCCTTCCATTCCACCTAGGTGTTTCATTCACTTAGTTGTTTTATTAAGTAAAAACTCAAGTCCAAAGACATAGAAATATTTTATCATAGCATGAATATTTCACCATCCTTGTTTGCTACTAGCTAGGCTAAGCATGTCATAGATAAGCATCTTAACTTAGAAATTTCTAGCAATTCTACAACTACTAGGATTTCCCAACATAGCATATAAGCAAAATATAACCATGCAAGACTAGCAAAAATATTTCTAATGCATAGTAGAAAAACTTAGGGATAAAAATCATGAAGCACCACTTGCCTTGGTAGTTTGGAGAATAGCTACACTCCTCACAATCACAATCACTATTGGCACCAAAATCTACACATAAAAATCATAGCAACAAATCACATACAAAATAAACACAAGCAAAAATATATGGATGCATGCAATATGACATGTGATGATTTTTCTAAACTCAATAAGACAAGTGCACAGTACTGGTTCATAAACAAGTTCAAAATTTGCCAAACAACATTTATTTAAACACTAAAACATTTCTCAAATAATTTATATACACAAAATAGGCCTACACATGTTTCTGTAAATAAAACCATTTTAATAGAAACAAAACATTAAACACATTGCATATTTGGAAAGGGCTTGCTCTCCTGATTCTATTGATATAAAATTTGTCAAATTTGAACGTGGGAATCAAAAGTTATGGCTAAAACAAAATCAAACAACTAATAGATCTAATTCAAATTTTTAAAACGAACTCTGTGCCACGCGGCGCTATCCTATTGGCTGGTACCACTTCGCGTCGGATCACGCTTCTGAGCCGCTGGATCTAACTTAATCGCGCGGCTCTGATTGAATCATACCGCTTCGTCTAGGTTCTATCGTGACCACTAGATCTAGATCTAACGGCGCTCAGCACTCGACCATCAAGTGGCGGCGCTGGCGGCGGCGACAGGCGTCGATGGCTCTGTCTACGGTGGCGCGGTGGCTACAGGGAGCTCTGGGTTCGTCGGAGGTGCTTACCAGATTCGCAACGGTGTACTGAAGATCAACGTGGCGACGGCTTGACAAGGGGCGCACAGACACGGCTGCACGGGCTCGTCGGAGTTGCTGACAGCGTCGGGCTCGGATGGACGGCAACGTTGGCGACGCTCCTGGTCACCCTAGCACGAATCAAAGGCATCAGGGGGTGTGCAAGGCTACGTCGAACACGCTCGTGTGAATCGGCAGCAAAGGGGAACACGGGGCTCACCGAATTTAGTCGCCAGAGTTGAAGACGTCGTCGGGATCTTGCAGTGCTTGATGAAGACGATGACCTGGGGAAGTATAGGATGAATCAATGGTGTCAGAAGAAGCGCAAAGACGTTGCAAAGAAGCTCGCATGAAGAAGAGAGGGAGGGGCGCACGGAGCTCACCGGGATTGGTCGCCGGAGTGGGCTCTATCTGCGGCGGTGCAAGGGCGATTGCGGGCAACCTAGGGGCGCTCTGTGGTCGAAGTCTGGGGGGAAATGGAGAGGGGGCAGAGGGGGTTTAAGTAGGCGAGATGGGGGCGTGAATCACTCCTGCAATCAACGGGAATTGACGATGCGATATTAAACAGGAAACACTCGCTTGATTTGGGGAAGAACACGTCGCTGGGGTGGAGACGATGACGCTGTGTGGGCCGCGGTTGTCAGCGAGAGAAAGAGAGGGAAGGTGGGGCCCTTGCGTCAGCAACTCTGTGGGTTGGTCTGCAAGTGAAGAAACGCTCATGAGGGGGTTCTTTGGGCTAGTTAGTTGGGCCTGTTAGCTGTTTGGCTTATTTTTTTCTTCTTAAACCTTTTTTTTTCTGTTTGAATTTCTAAAACTGATTTCAAACTCCAATTTCAAATCTGTTTGATTTCAAATCTTCTCTAGATTTTTGTGCAGTGAATCTTGCACTCAAATAAGTGTCAAACCTATCTGTTTACAAAAACCAACTTGGGTTATTTGAAAATTAGAATTAAAACCAAGCCATTATGTGACATAAAAATAGGCATAAACTTGGTTTTATCTCAAACTTTGTTTGGAAACTTTATTCAAACTTTTTTAACTACTTATATTTGAATTCAAAACCCTACTTAATGATTATTTGCATCTCACTCAATAGCAAGTAGCCCAAAGGCTAGAGTGTTCATACATAAAATAATGAGCAATATATGCTCCTGTTTTTGAAATGATTTTGTAATGAAACCCTAAATGATCATGAATGCATGGATGATATGCATGAGTTTGAAACATGTTTTTAGGGATGTTACAATATTGGTGTTGTTGCCAACATCTTTTTGAGTTCATGGAAAGTGCTATCATCTTGCTGTGTCCATGTGAATTTGTCTAATTGTTTCATCAGTTGATATAGTGGTAAGGCTTTTTCGCCTAGCCGACTGATAAATCTACTCAACGAGGCCAGGCATCCTGTAAACTTCTGGACATCGTTGAGAGTTTTGGGCAATTCCATTCTTTCGATGGCCCTGATCTTTGTCGGGTTAGCCTCAATTCCTCGGCTGGATACGAGAAATCCGAGTAACTTTCCAGCCGGGACACCAAATTTGCATTTTTCCGGGTTAAGTTTCATCCGGAATCTTCTTAAGTTTGTGAATGTTTGATGCAAGTCCTCAATCAGAATATGACTTTGTTTGGTTTTTATCACCACGTCATCGACATATACTTGAAATTTTTGTCCAATTGATATTGCAAGCATTTTTGCATGCACCTTCGGTATGTTGCACCTGCATTTCTTAATCCAAATGGCATAGTACGATAGCAATAAGCCCCATACGAGGGTGATAAAAGCTGTCTTTATTTGATCATTCGGATTCAGTGGTATCTGGTGGAAACCAGAGTACGCGTCCACAAATTATAACAATTCACACCCGGCAGTAGAGTCAATGACTTGATCGATCCGTGGCAGAGGAAATGGATCTTTCGGACACGCCTTATTGAGGTTCGTGTAGTTAATACACATGCGCCACACCACTGCCACGTTCGGGTCATCTTTTTTCTTCTCGACCAAGACTGGATTTGACAACCAATACGGGTGCAGTACTTCCATGATAAACCCGCCAGCCAAAAGCCTGGCTATCTCGGCGGCTATCACTTTCCTCCTATCATAGGCGAAGCGGCGGAGGGGTTGCTTCACCGGCTTGGCATCTGGCCTTACATGAAGAGAGTGCTCAGCCAGCTCCCTCGGAACTCCTTGCAAGTCCTGTGTAGACCATGCAAAGATATCCCGATTCTCACGGAGGAAGCTGGTGAGCTCGCTTTCCTATTTGTCAGTTAGCCCATCACCAATGGTAACTCTGCGCTCTGGGAAAGTTTCATCCACCTATATCTTCTTTGTTTCCTTGGTAGCTTGGAAAGATACACATCCATGCGGATTAGTGAGTGCCTACATAGACATTTGTGCTGCTTTGGCCAATGCTGCCACTTCCATCATTTGATGCTTTTCCTGCGCTATGACCAGTGACTCGACCAGTGAAGATCCGACTGAGGCTCAAGCAATTGATCTCTTGTAATCTCCTTTGACTGTGATAACTCCACACGGACCTGGAGCTTCATCTTTAGGTAAGCGATGTGAGGGGTAGCCATAAACTTTGCCATAGCCGGCCTGCCGAGTAAGGCATGGTATGAGCTGACCAGATCAACCACCTCAAACTCTATGGCTTCAGTGCGACAGTTTTCCCTGTTGCTGAATAGGAAGTCTACCCAGATCTTGCCAATTGGCGACAATCCTGACACAATACCATGGAAAGTTGTCTTAGTCGGCTCCAGCATGTTCATGGTGATGCCTAACTTGAGCATGGTATCCTTGTACATGATACTGATTCTATTACCATCGTCAATCAGTACCTTAGAGAACTTCACATTGATATCTGGGCCCATGAATGTTGGATCCAAGACAAGGGCATAGCCTCCTGGTGTTGGCATGATTTTGGGGTGATCCTTTATGCTCCAAGTTATCTCTTGTTCGGACCAATGCATATACTTTGGTATTGTCGGCATTGTGGTGTTCACTTCCATCATCCATCTCTGTTGGCTCTTTTTTCCATTCGGCTCTATGACAAATACGACATAGCTTTGGTGATGCTCTTTGTACTCATTTCTGGTTCCATGGCCGACATGAGCGTCATCACCTCTTGGGTTATGCACCTGATGCACAACCTCTCTTCTTTCTTGGTTATGATATCTCGACTGCCTGTTCTCATATCTATGCCCAGCTCTAACAAATTGAGCATTTCCTCCTGTGAGCGATGGAGGGGGAGGTGGTTGCAACTGCTTAGTCGGTGAATCCACTCTATCTTCCTTCTGAAACCACATGCATTGTCTTGTTGTGCGATTTGCTGGCTTAGTCGGACTTGGCGTGTGGAACTTGCACGGTTGGCCCGGCATCATTTCATAAGTGTATCTCTGCCTGTCCTGATATGGCTTACTTTGTTCATATGGCTTTTTTCCATCGTTCTTTGGTATCCACTGCTGTTGCCCATTTGTCCTTGCATGTTGACTACTTCCAGCATCTGGATGATCTTGACTCACAGCCGCAACTTGAGTCGAACCATACCTGTAGTCTGGTCTCTCATCTCTTCTTTGGCTTCTATACTCGGCCCTTTCCTAGCGCCTTTATGATCCAGCAGCGGCATAGATCTGAGTCTCAGTCATTCCGTCTGCCGACATAAGCAGAGGCTGAGTCGGATCTCCTAACGCATATGAGTCGGTCATCCTTATCGTTTCTGCCAAGCTTGCTAGCATATCTCTTTGTAACCTTTATCGCAGTACACTTCCATGCCTGCATCCTTGTGCAAACCATGCAATGGCCTGAGACTCAGTTACCCCTTCACAAGAGTTGCGCATTGTGCACCACCTTGTGAGGAATTCCCTGTCTGTTTCATTCGGCCTTTGCGTGCACATAGCTAGTAGCTGTGGGCGATTCTGCCTCTTGTAGGTGCTTGTGAAGTTGATCACAATAGCATCCTGAAAATCAATCCATCTGTTGATGCTTCCGGGTGGCAAATTATTCAGCCACCCTTGCTGGTCCTTCTAGCATCTGCGGCACATATCGCACTGCCCATCTCAAATTTCCCTGCGTGATCTTTACTGCAGTTCCATAATCTATGAGCCAGTCTTCAGGCTTTGTGCTTCCATCGTAGGTCTTTGTTCCTCTAGCCAGCTAAAATTTTAGCACTAGCGGCTCCTTCATGATCCTCGGGCCAAAACATGGTGGACCCTGTGGACCTTGTGATTCGATCAATTCTGCCATCTTTATCCGATCAAGCTTGAGCCTTGCATCATCCGGTTGAAGATTCCTGCCTCTGAGTCTGGATCCCATTGATTGGTACGCATGATCCGGCAATTCATACCCATCATTTACCATTGCCGAGTAACCATCATTGTATCTGTTTGTGTCTGGGTCTGCAGGCTATTGCACTGCTTTTCCCGCGCTTTGCTGTCTATTTTCGGGTTGAGCTGGCGGAGGATTCGGAGCTGGGTTTCCTCCTCCCGAGTGAGTTCCGATCCTAGGTTGAGTTGCAAATTTTTTCCACCCATTGTGATTTCTTTGTCATGCTTTCCTTTCTCGACCTGCATTTTCCTGGTTCTCATTTCCCTGAACAATATTCCTTCTTGTGGCCTGCGCACGTGTTGGGTTTCCTTGAACCATCGCCGGGTCATAGGTTACCATTTGCTTATTCCTTCCTGAATCTACACTCTTTTCTTTTCTCTGTCTCGGCGCCACTCCTAGTGAGGAGGCTGTATGACCTGCTGATCTTGCCGGGATTGGAGTTGCCGAGTGAACCAGCTGTCATCTCCCAGCTATACCCGGATTTGCGCTGTAGTACGCTTCATTCAACATTCCTGCCGCTCTTACCAACTCATTGACTCGTTCCTATTGTTTCCTCTTTGCTTCACCCATCAGATGGGGTAGCTCAACCATTGCTGCCTCTGTAGCTCTCAGATTTTCTGCCGCATTGCTGTTTCGTTGCTATTGTCTGGTGTTATCTTTGACGTTGCGTCCACCACTTCTTCATTGAGGTTTCTATCTCTCAACCTTGTTGCATCCAGACGGGTCTTAGTGCCCTTGACTCGATTTGCCAAGTTGAGCTCTCGAATGGTGATATCCACATCTTGCTGTAACTGCGCTAACTCCTTAGCCTTCTCCAAGACCTTTATCCTGGCCTCTAACTCGCACGCTGCGTCGGATCACCGTACATCGGCTCGCTAACTTTTCTATCGCTTCTTGCAGTTCTTTGGCTCTTTTACTCCTATCTATGTTCTCTGGCTTTTCTACCGGTGCCTTTGCAGTTCTTGCCGCTCTCGGCGTTTCCTCTAGATTTCCTCCTTTAGCATCCTCATTCACCACAGGGACTATTGGAGGTGGTGGGGGATTCAGAGCTATCATCATTACCTCAATGGGGACGAGCTGATGAAGCTTTCCCACGGCAGGGAGCACAGCTGGATCTGGCGCCAGCATGACGCGCTCCGGATATGCACGCTCCACGCGCACAACAACATAGACCTGGTGCTCTCCAAACTTGATGAAGCGACCGGCCCTTGGGAACGACTTTGTCCTGAAGCAGCCCGCGTTGTCGCTGATGAAGTTGAGTGCTCCAAACCTCTGGATAAGGCCAGAGTAGACGCGTTTGTCGGTCTTGGTGATGATGTTGCCTGTCTGGATGATCACTCCAGCAAGCGCCTGCTTCTGCCCCACGGTGGGCGTCAACTGTCTGAAGGGTTTCGCAGCATAGTAAATCAAAAAATTTCTACGGATGCAAACAACAAAGCTAAGATCTAATCTGGGAGATGCAATCAACGAGAGAGTTAGATGAGATCTTCATACCCTTGAAGAAATCGCACAGCGGAAACGTTCAACAGAACATGGTTGATGTAGTCGTACTCGCCATCTCCTCCTCGCGATCCGATCCGATCCTACGCCTCAAGTGGCGGCGCCTCCGAGATATGCACACGTATGGTGCCGCGACGTCTCCTCCTTCCTCGGTCCAGCAAGTGGGGTGGAGAGATGGATTGGATCTGCAGCACGACGGCGTGGTGCTATGGTGGAGATTTTCTGCAGCAGGGCTTCGCCTACATGCAGTCGGGAGAGAGAGGAAGGGCAGCAACTGGCGGCTAGGGTTTTGGGGTGAGGGGAGGGTGCGCCCCTTCCCACCTTATATAGGGGGCTGGCCGGGCCCCTTGTCCCCTACTCCAAGCCCTAGGGCGGCGACCCCAAGGGTGGAGTGGGGGGCAAGTCTTCCCCCCTTCTAGAAGGTTTCCCTAGGTTTCCCCTAGGGTTTGGCCGGTTGGGCCTATGGGGCCTTGTGCCCCTGGCCCAAAGCGGCCAGCACACTCCCTCGTAGGCCCACGCACCCCTCTGACAAGTGGGGCCACGTTGGTCCCACTCCGGAAGCTTCTAGAACCTTCCGGTACAATACTGAATATTCCGAAATGATTCCGAAATCCAAAAACTGCTTTTCTTTATATGAATCTTATTCTCCGGACCATTCCGGAACCTCTCATGATGTCCTGGATCTCATCCGAGACTCCGAACAAAAACTCATAAACCATTTATCCATTCTATCCTAGCGTCGAGACACGTTAAGTGTGTGACCCTACGAGTTCGAGAATATGCAGACATGATCTTTTATCAATAATCAACAGCGGGATCTGGAAACCCATATTGACTCCCACATATTCATCGATGATCATATCGGATGAACCACGATGCCAGGATTCAATTAATACCATATATATATTCCCTTCGTCACGCGATATTTTACTTGCCCGAGATTCGGTCGTTGGTATCGGCATACCTAGTTCAATCTCGTTCACAGCAAGTACTTTACTCGTTCCGTAATCCGATATCACTTTGTGATTAACTCCTTAACCACGTGCTTACAAGCGATGTTGATATCGATTACCGAGTGGGCCCGAAGTATATCTCTCCGACTCGGGAGGGACAAATTCCATCTCGATACATACAACCCAACAAGTACTTTCCGATCACCTGAGAGACACCTTTATGATCACCCTCACATAGGATGACGTTTGATGACCTCAAAGATTTCTTCCGATACCAGGGAGTTGCATTATCTCATGGTCTAAGGAATACAATATTTGACATAAGAAAAAGCTTCGCAAAGATGAACACGATGACACGATCTAATTGCTCTGCTTGATTTGGGTCTGTCCATCATATCATTCTCCTAATGACATGATCTCATTATCAATCGACAACTCATGTCTATGGTTAGGAAACCTTAACCATCATTAATCAATGAGCTAGTCCATAGAGTCGTACTAGGGACACGGTGTTGTTCATAAACCACACAAGTATCAAAGTTTCCGCTTAATACAATTCTAGCATGGAATATAAACTTTCTCATGAACAAGAATTATAACAATAACATCTTTATTATTGCCTCTAGGGCATAATTCCAACAGTCTCCCACTTGCGCTAGAGTCAATAATCTAGTTTACATCTGGCAACAATCTAACACCCATGGCATTAAGGTGCTGATCATGTTTTGCACGTGGAAGAGGTTTAGTCAACGGATCTGCGACATTCAGATCCGTATGTACTTTGCTAATCTTCAGATCTCCATCTGTTATATAATCTCGAATTATATGAAACCGGCGGTTGATGTGCTTGGTCTTTGGATGATATCTTGGTTCCTTAGCTGGTGGGCGCCAATGTTGTCGCACAATATCTCCAGTGGGTCCAAGGCACTTGGAACCACACCAAGCTCAGTGATGAAGTTCCTGAGCCAAACTCCTTCACTTGACGCTTCTGCAGCAGCCATGTATTCCGATTCTACTGTAGATCTCGTGATCACGCTTTGTTTGCAGCTTCTCCAGCTCACAGCTCCTCCATTCAAAATATAAACGTATCCTGTCTGAGATTTAGAATCATCAGGGTCGGTGTCGAAACTAGCATTGACGTAACCTTTTACGACAAACTGCTCATCACCTCCATAGAACAAGAACATTTCTTTAGTTCTTTTTAAATGCTTTAGGATGTTCTTTACGACTGTCCAGTGTTCCACTCCTGGATCACTTTGGTATCTGCTCGTCAAACTAAGAGTATTGGACACATACGGTCTAGTACACAGCATGGCATACATGATAGAACCTATGGCCGAGGCATATGGCACTTTCCTCATAGTTTCTATCGCCATCGTAGTTTATTAATCGAGCCTTGCTCAATATATTACCTGACAACATGGGCAATGAACCTTTCTTTGCTTTATCCATTCTGAACCTTTTTAGAACTTTGTCTAGGTATGTACTTTGGCTTAAAGCTACTAGGCGTCTTTGTCTATCTCTATAGATTTTGATGCCTAATATATAAGTAGCTTCTCCTAGGTCTTTCATTGAAAAACATTAATTCAAATAACTCTTCACATCGTTAAGCATACCGATGTCATTTCGAATAATCAATATGTCATCCACATATAGTACTAAAAATGTCACCGAGCTCCCACTCACTTTCTTGTAGATACAAGCTTCGTAGCAATTTGGAACAAATCCATAGCTCTTGATCACTTGATCAAAACGAAGGTTCCAACTCTGAGATGCTTGCTTCAGTCCATAAATGGAACGCTGAAGTTTGCACACCTTATTAGCATCCTTAGGATCGACAAAACCTTCAGGCTGCATCATATACAACTCTTCATCAATGTTGCCGTTGAGGAACGCTGTCTTGACATCCATCTGCCATATTTCATAATCATGAATTGCAGCAATTGCTAATAAAATCCGAATGGACTTAAACATCGCTACGGGAGAGAAAGTCTCATCGTAGTCAACACCTTGAACTTGCCAAAACCCTTTTGCGACAAGCCGAGCTTTATAGACAGTAACATTAGCATCCGCGTCCGTTTTCTTCTTGAAAATCCATTTGCACTCAACGGCCTTACGGTCGCTAGGAGGGTCCACCAAAGTCCATACTTGGTTTTTGCTCATGGATCCCAATTCGGATTTCATGGCCTCTAGCCATTTATCAGAGTCTGGGCTCATCATTGCTTCCTCATAGTTCGCAGGTTCATTGTTGTCTACCAACAAGACATTTAAGACAGGGTTGCCATACCATTCAGGAGTGGCACGCGACCTTGTCGACCTGCGACGTTTAGCAGTAGCATCGTTCAAAGTTTCGTGATCCTCGTCATTAGCTTCCTCTCTTGTTGGTGCAGACGACACTGGAACAATTTCAGGTGCTGCGCTACTCTCCAACTCGAGAGAAGGTTCAATAACCTCGTCTAGCTCTACCTTCCTCCCACTCACTTCTTTCGAGAGAAACTCCTTCTCAAGAAAGGATCCGTTCTTTGCAACAAACACTTTGCCTTCGGATCTGTGGTAGAAGGTATACCCAATCGTTTCCTTAGGGTATCCTATGAAGACGCATTTCTCCGCTTTGGGTTCGAGCTTGTCCGGCGTCAACTTCTTGACGTAAGCTTCGCATCCCCAAACTTTAAGAAACGACAACTTAGGTTTAACACCAAACCATAGTTCATACGGTGTCATCTCAACGGATTTAGATGGTGCCCTATTTAAAGTGAATGCAGCGGTTTCTAATGCATAACCCCAAAATGATAACGGCAAATCTGTAAGAGACATCATTGATCGCACCATATCTAATAGAGTTTGATTCCGGCGTTCAGACACACCATTGCGCCGTGGTGTTCCGGGTGGCGTGAGTTGCGAAACGATTCCGCTTGCTTTAAGATGCTTGAGAAAATCATAACTTAAATATTCACCTCCACGATCGGATCGTAGAAATTTAATTTTCCTGTTACGATGGTTTTCCACTTCGTTCTGAAATTCTTTGAACTTTTCAAACGTTTCAGATTTATGTTTTATTAAATAGATATACCCATATCTACTTAAGTCATCAGTAAAAGTGAGAAAATAACGATATCCACCGCGCGCCGAAACACTCATTGGTCCGCATACATCGGTATGTATGATTTCCAATAAGTCCGTTGCTCGCTCCATTATTCTAGAGAATGGGGTTTTGATCATCTTGCCCATGAGGCATGGCTCGCACGTGTCAAATGATTCAAAATCAAGAGACTCCAAAAGTCCATCAGAATGAAGTTTCTTCATCTGTTTTACACCAATATGACCTAGACGGCAGTGCCACAAATAAGTTGGATTATCTCTATCTACTTTGCATCTCTTAGCCTCAATGTTATGGATGTGCATTTCATTGCTTTCAAGATTCAGAGGAAATAAACCATTCACAACAAGTGCATGACCATAAAAGATGTTATTCATATAAATAGAACAACCATTATTCTCCGATTTAAATGAATAACCGTCTTGCAATAAACACGATCCAGATATAATGTGCATGCTCAACGCAGGCATATAATAACATTTATTAAGGTTTAAAACTAATCCCGAAGGTAAAACTAAGGAGAGCGTGCCGACGGCCATCACATCAACTTGATCCATTGCCAACGCGCATCGTCACCTCATCCCTTGCTAGCCGCCATCTATTCTGTAGCTCCTGTTTCGAGTTAAAAATATTAGCAACTGAACCAGTATCATATACCCAGGTACTACAACGAGCGCTAGTAAGGTAAACATCAATAACATGTATATCAAATATACCTTTAATGGTGCCAGCCTTCTTGTCCGCTAAGTACTTGGGACATTTGTGCTTCCAGTGACCCTTGTCCTTGCAATAGAAGCACTCAGTGTCCGGCTTAGGTCCAGAATTGAGCTTCTTCTCAGCAGGGGCAACGCGCTTGCCGCTGCCCTTCTTGAAGGATTTCTTTGCACCCTTACCTTTCTTAAAGCTAGGGGTCTTGTTGACCATCAACACATGATTATCTTTCTTGATATCCACCTCCGCAGCTTTCAGCTTAGCGAAGAGCTCAGTGATCGTATTAGTGGAACCAATTTGATTGTGAGTAACTACAAAACCTTTGTATCTAGGAGGGAGTGATTGCAGAACTCTATCAATCTTGAGATCTTTTGGAATCTTGCAGTCCAGTTGCTGAAGACGTTGAGTGTAGCCCGACATCTTAATGGCGTGCTCACTAACAGAACTCCCTTCCTCCATCTTGTAGTTAAAGAACTTCTCAGAGATCTCATATCTCTTAGAACGTGCCTGAGTCTGAAACATGGTTTTCAGTTCCTCAAGTATCTCAAAGGGCCCGGCGAACTCCTCAAAATGATTTTGAAGGTCCGGTTCCATAGCAAACAACATGGTACTCTTAATCACTCCATAATCATCTTTGCGTGACTGATAAACAGCTTTTTCATCAGCCGGCGCATCAATAGCAGGGGAGTCACCTAGCGCTTTCTCAAGGACATAGTCCTTTTGTCCGCCAGCGAGAATGATTCTCAGATTGCAGAACCAGTTGGTGAAGTTAGACCCATTATTCTTAAGCTTTTCTTTCTCAGCAAAAACGTTGAAGTTGAAGTTGGACTTAGCCATTTGATCTACAAAATTTGCAAGTACAATTTAGACTATGTTCATGATAACTAGTTCAACTTAATCAAATTACTAGATGAACTCCAACTAAATTCAACATCCCTCAAGTTGTTTAGTGAACACGATCCAAATTCACCACACCTAATCCGATCTTCACGAGAAGAGATGTGATTTCAATGGTGGACAACAAAGTGTCGATCATATCATTCATATGACTCATGCTTAACCTTTCGGTTCGTGTGTTCCGAGGCCATTTCTGTACATGCTAGGCTCGTCAAGTCAAACCCAAGTATTTCCGCGTGTGCAAAAATGGCTTGCACCCGTTGTATGTAAACGTAGAGTTTATAGCACCCGATCATCACGAGGTTCTTAAACACGAAGAACTTTCGCAACGGTGCATACATGGGGAGAACACAATTTTATCTTGATCTATAAGTGAGGAATCATCTTATAATGCTACCGTCGCGATCTAAGCATAATAATATACATAAAAGGATAAACATCACATGCATATAATTTTATGTGACATGGTATAGCCAATCTCCGCGCAATGATCTCCATCTTGTGCGCGCCAGCATGATCTCCACCACTCCACCATGATTGCCTCCACCACGAATAGCAACTACAACTATTGCTAACTACTTAGCGATAAAGTAAAGCTATTACATGGCGTATAATAAGTTGACACACATGTCATACACATTTATAAAGACAGCCATATGGCTCCTGCCGGTTGTGTACTCATCGAAATGCAAGTCGTGAAATATTACAAAACATGATCATTGCATACAACATACACATCATATCTTGGGCCATACCATATCACAAAACACTCCCTGCAAAAACAAGTTAGACGCCTCTACTTTGTTGTTGCATGTTTTACGTGGCTTATGGGAGTAACAAGCTAAGAACGATTCTTACCTACGGAAAGCCACAACGGTGATATTATGGTTGATAACATCCGGTATAAATCCCATGACTACTATAGTGAGAGAAACTGGCATCCACCAGCCGCATGTGTGGAACAAGCCACACGTCAAGTGCGGAGCCGGTCTCGCGAACATGGTCGTGTAAAGTTGGCATGGACCGCTTTGATCTCACTATGACACGCCATAAGAAGTACACAACAAGAGGCTTGCCACAGAAAACATCAATGCCCACAACAAGCATGTTGCGTTCTACTCGTGAAACACATCTACGCATAGATCTAGCTCTGATACCACTGAAGGGTTTTGCAGCATAGTAAATCAAAAAATTTCTACGGATGCGACCAAGAAAGCCAAGATCTAATCTGGGAGATGCAATCAACGAGAGAGGTAGATGAGATCTTCATACCCTTGAAGAAATCGCACAGCGGAAACGTTCAACAGAACGTGGTTGATGTAGTCGTAATCGCCGTCTCCTCCTCGCGATCCGATCCGATCCTACGCCACAAGTAGCGGCGCCTCCGAGAGATGCACACGTACGGTGCCGCGACGTCTCCTCCTTCCTCGGCCCAGCAAGTGGGGTGGAGATATGGATTGGATCTGCAGCACGACGGCGTTTTGCTATGGTGGAGAGTTTCTGCAGCAGGGCTTCGCCTACACGCAGTCGGGAGAGAGAGAGAGAGGAAAGGGCAGCAGCTGGAGGCTAGGGTTTTGGGGTGAGGGGAGGGTGCGCCCCCTGCCCACCTTATATAGGGGGCTGGCCGGCCTGTCAACACCCGGATTTTTCAATCCTAGATGCCTTTTATGCCATACATCGCAATCCCAGGATTACCATTTTTGCGAGACATAACAGAATTGGATACCATAGTACATCATCCATTACAATGATACATAAGTTCTTACACAAATAGGGATCTCATGATCCAGTTCTTAATACAACATCAAGCAGCGGAATACGTAATAATAACGGTAGCGTAGGCGAAGCTCCATCTTCGGGGTCACAAGCAATGCTGATGATGGGAGATGATCCTAGTTGTCGTAACCTTCCTGGGGTCCATCTTCCAGGTACTCCTCTTCATAGTCTGGCCATGGGAATAGCCAGGGACAAAGCCATGAGTACTCTTTAAGTACTCGCAAAATAATACTAATAGGTAAAGGGGTTTTTTGGATAATAGGACACTAGGCTCTAGGGTTGTTTTGCAAAAGCCAGATTTATCTCTACTAAGTTCTAAAGCTAGTCACAATTTTATAACTCCTAACTGGGAACTTGTATTTCATATCACAACTCTGTTGTGGTCAAGTCAAAGTCTTAGTTCATTTCACAGATCCTTTTGAAAAGTCTGACGGGGGAACAGTATGGCCACTCCAACTGTCCATAACCGCGGACGCGGCTATTCGAATAGTTTGACACTCTGCAGAGATTGTACACTTTCACCACAACATTCGATACATCCATCAGGAACAAATCCTGAATTCACCATACTCACTATGCAGATAATCAGTCCTAACCTTTCGATTACACGCCCTAGTATAAGCACCTCTCCTGTGAGTTTGGCCTCCCAACCATGACCAACTGTCATCTTGGGTACTGCACAGGTGGACAATCTTCACAAGGTAGAATCAGCTCAGACCTTGGCCGGGGGGAACTAATACTAAGGAATATAAGTTTCCAGTCAAGCCCTACCCAATATTCGGGTATTATGGTTGTACGATAAAATTGGAATGGTATCGCATCCAGACAACCATCAATTTTATAAAGGGATAAGGCTCATGCCTCAACATTTTTATCACCAAAATTCTCAAGTGTTTGGGAACACATGTCCAAAACATTTCAATAGAATGATCCATCATTCCAAGGTTTTCATAGCCATTTTTCCACCAAGTATTCCCATCTAAAAGTTGATCAAGTTTTTATGCTTAGCACTAGCATCTACAGGTGGGGGTAGTACTAATGAGGGGTGGTAACTAGTGGAGTTTCAACTAAGTACAACCTCATGTCTCAGGCTGATGTCAAGGTTTCTAACTTAGGCCAAAATTTTATGCTCTTTATGCAACCTTCAGCATCTTTCCAATATCTACCAGTCACTTAAGTAAACTCTAAGTAAGCTTTGATAAAGAAATAAAGTAAGAAGCTTGCAAGTAAAACTAGGATTAGTTTATCAAGTGGGTATGATCACATATGCTTAAGGCATATAGTAGGCATAGTAACAAGTATGGGCTTGCATATGTATAGTCTCAACTTGCACAATATCAGTATAAGATTGCTAAATTGCAAGTGTCAGCTTGCAAGGTTACTAGCTTGCACATTCACTAGTAGTATTTGGATTGCTAAAGTAGAGTGTCTTGCAAGTTTTAGCTTTCCTTGTGCAGAGCAGTGGTTGAAGATCTCCTCGGCTTCTTCTTCGTAGTATCCTCCTTCCTCCTCGTATCCTTGGTCGGTACTAGCATCTATGAATAAATACGAGCTACACAATCACCAAACAATACTTAACTACTTGCAATCATCACACACAAGGGTCCTATGGATGATCTAGCATCATCTCTAACATTACAAGGTTAAGGCTTGGTTTAATTCCTTTTATTTTTAGAAAAGTCATTTCTACTCATTGAAAAAATACTTAAGATTTAATATTCTCCAAACCCAACATGGGATCATGTTGACACATGTCATCACCACATATTGTAGTCTATGGGAATGTGATTTAAAGTGGTGTCACAATTTAATAAGGTTTTACCCTTTTATTTTAATTAATTAAAGTGGCTAGAAATGCCTATGTAGCATTCTTTTATTACTTGAACATTATTTCTGCAAGTAAACCTATATATTTTTATATATTCTGAAAGGTATGGTTAAATGTGATTTTTGAGAGTTGGAATCAACTCAAAAGTTGTTATGGTTTAAATTTGAAAAATGTTTGAATGCAGAAAAGCTTCTGCCTTGTTATTTTTACCATGGGTGATATATAGATCCAAATGACTTGAATCCAACGGGATTGGATTCAGCATTCACAAAATTGGTTTCATTCAATTTGGTGCACTGAATCGATCTGGGTTGATTTTTGAAGTTGGGTACAGAAGTGTGTTTGAATTGAAATAGAAAAAGGTTTAACTTGAATAACTGGGCTGTGCGGGAAAAGTTACTGGGCCGGCCTGCTAAGCGCAGTGCTCCCGCGGGCTGCTTAAGTGGGTGTCCCCACTCGTCAGTGACACGGGGCTGGGTGAAGCGGTATGGGGAGATGTGGATCGTTCGATTTAGTTCTAATCTAACGGTTGGGAGTCATCGTCGACGTGAGACAACGCCGGCGAGAACGAAACCTAGCGCGTCCAGTGAGGGTTGCTGGGGGCTCACCGTGGTACTGGCGAGGGTCGGCGAGACGGGCGAACGACGAAGTCGACGACGAAGAATCTCCTGGTACCGGTGGCTTCTCCTGGGGCGGCTCCAATCGCTGGCTCCCTTCTTCTCTAGAGGCGGCAGGCTCCGGTGAAATTCCGGCGGGATGGTGCTTGCCTTGCTCTGAGAACGGTGTGGCACGATCAGTGAGGAGAGGGGAGTGAGATGGTGTGAAGAAATTGTGCGGGGTGGCCTCTATTTATAGTCGAGCGAGGGGACCGTCGGGGCGCACGGTGAGCTCGTCAGGGGCGAGGTTACAGGCGGCTAAAGGCATGGGCAAGGGTAGGGGACGGTGGGTTGTCTCCTGGCGATTCTCAACGACATGGTCTCGAGGCATGGGGAGGTGTGGTTTGGTCTGGAACGGGCGGTGCTCCACGGCAGAGGCGGCGTCTTCGACGGCGGGCGGTGGCTGTGCGGCACGGGGCGGCAAACGGGGATGTCTGGCGGTCTCCTGGGTCGGTGGGGATTATGTATGCACACGGTGAGGGCGGCGCGCGGTATGTGGGCTTCGGTCGAGGGTCGTGCTCTGGCGCATGCTCGGCATGGTCTCTAGCGGTCTGGGCGCGACTTGTGTGCGTGGTCCAGGGTTTGGCAACGCTCGCGGCTGGGACAGGCAGTGGCGATGGACGGTGGGCTGCCTCCCAGACAAGGTTGGCAAGGCTAGTTCTTCCTCTAGCCTGCTGTCCACAATGGGGTGACAAGGGGGTGCTCGGCTGTTCACCATTGATGGCAATGGCAAGCTCACAGGAGTGCTAGTGCTTAGTTAAACTTCCTGGATGAACTACTGAGCTATGTGTGAGCTAACTAGAGAACAAGTTTGGCAAGAATCAATGCTCACAATAGTGTTTGATGTTTTGTTTGATTTGTGTCTGCAACCTTTTTGATGAAATGGCCGCATGAAATCAAGTTTTGAATTTTGAAAAGATTTTTGGTGGGTTTGCTAGATTGGTGCTGGTGAGTCTGCAGATGCTTGGGTTTTGAAAGTTGAGCTTGTTTGAGTGGTTTTTGAAAAAGTGGGATCTTCCCATATGAGAAAGATTCAATTTTGAATTGTCATTTAAACTATGTATTTGAAAGTTTCTGGATGATCACAAAGTGGGCCTTGATACCTTGTTATGAGTACCTTCAAGGGGTGCAAAGATCCAGAAAAGTTTCTGTTAGGTTCTGAAAGTTTTAGACAGCCAAAATATGCATGGGAGTTAAATTGGGAAAAATGACCATTCATTTCATATATGTGTTTTGATTTACTTGTCTTTAGGGAAAGTGTGGGAAATGTTTTAGATGATGTTTATTTCACCTAAGAAACATTTTACAAGCAATGACACAATCAAACAAGGTGGTTTAAAAGAATTTCAAAATCCATGCATACACATATGCATGCATTCATGATTTCATTTAGAAAAAGTTTTTGTTAACCCTAATTTTGATGATTAGAATTTGATGATCCAAGATTATTATTTTTGGGATGTTACAAACCTTCCCCCCTTAAAAAAAATCTCGTCCCGAGATTTGAAAAAGGACGAAAAGATTACCTAGGATTTGAAGAGATCGGGAAACTCCGTCCTGATGTGATCTTCGCGCTCCCAGGTAGCTTCCTCTTCTTTGTGGTTGCTCCACTGAATCTTGAGAAACTTGATGCTTTGAGTTCGGATAGTTTGAAAAGCTTCTTCCAAAATGCGGATGGGTACTTTGGGATAGATCGGGTCATCGTTGATCTCTATGGTCCGGTGATCGATATTCTTGAATACTTCGGTCTTCTCGGGGACTTCGAGACATTTGCGAAGTAACGAGATATGGAACACATTGTGCACATCTGACATCTCTTCAGGTAGTTCCAATTGATACGATACTTCTCCTCGACGGTTCAGAATTTTGAAAGGTCCGATATATCTGGGGGCTAACTTTCCTTTGAGTTGGAAACGCTGCATTCCCTTCAATGGCGACACTTTCAGATAAACAAAATCTCCTATATTGAAGGCGAGGTCTCAACGTCTTTTGTCGGCATAACTCTTCTGTCAGGATTGGGCGGTCTTGAGGTGCTCACGAATCTTGTGAACCTTCTCTTCTGCTTCTCGGAGGATGTCGGGTCCAAAAATCTGACTCTCTCCTACTTCCGACCAGTTCAAAGGGGTGCGACACTTTCTTCCGTACATGAATTCAAATGGGGCCATTTGCAAACTGGCTTGGTAACTATTGTTGTAGGAAAATTCTGCAAACGGCAGACAGTTTTCCCACTTGGATCCATATTCTAGCACACATGCTCTAAGCATATCTTCGAGTATTTGATTTACTCGCTCCGTTTGTCCATCGGTCTGAGGGTGATACGCGGTACTGAAATCTAGGCGGGTTCCTAAACCTTCTTGGACTTTCTTCCAGAATCTCGAGGTAAACTGAGTTCCTCGATCCGATTCTATGTTCTTGGGGACTCCGTGCAAACTAACGATTGTAGCGATGTATAACTCCGCTAGTTTCGAACTCTCATAGGTGGTTTTGACGGGCAATAAATGGGCGACTTTGGACAATCTGTCCACTAGGACCCAAATAGAGTCATTTCCCCTACTAGAAGTAGGTAGTCAAGTGATAAAGTCCATTCCTACAGAATCCCATTTCCATTCCGGAATTTGCAAAGGTTGCAACAATCCAGCGGGTCTTTGATGTCCTGCGTTGACTCGCTGACATATATCACACTTGGCGATATAGCTTCCGATTTCTCTCTTCATCTTATGCCACCAAAATTGCTCTTTCAAATCTTGATATATCTTAGTTCCTCCGGGATGGATAGAATAAAGAGTATCATGAGCCTCCTTCAGGATAACTTCTTTCAACTCCGAATCTGCTGGTACACAAAGGCGTCCTTTGTACCACAGAATTCCTTCTTCGTCCTCGGTGAATCCGGGTACTTTTCCTGTACCGATACGACGCTTGATTCGTCGATACTGGCATTTCCCTTCTGTGCCTCTTTAATCTGACTGATCAAAGTGGGCTGAAGTTATATGCTAGCCAAAAATCCTTCACTTACTAATTCCATTCGAAAATCTTCCATCTCCTTGTGCAAACTTGGTTGCTCCTTCAAAATCATGGAGTTCAAGCGGCACGGCAATCTGCTAAGGGCATCGGCTACCATGTTGGCTTTACCAGGGTGATAGTGAATGTCTAGGTCGTAATCCTTGATTAGCTCAATCCATCTTCTCTGCCTCATATTCAACTCCTTCTAAGTGAATATAAACTTTAGGCTCTTGTGATCCGAATAAATCCCACAACGGTTTCCCATTAGGTAATGTCTCCATGTCTTCAGGGCTAGGACTACTGCTGCGAGTTCGAGGTCATGGGTTGGATAGTTTTGCTCATGTTGCTTCAATTGTCGAGATAGATAAGATATAACTTTGCCTTCTTGCATTAGCACACATCCGAGACCAATCTTGGATGCATCACAATACACATCGAAGGGCTTCGTGATATCCGGCATGATCAAGATTGGGGCTGAAATCAACCTCCTCTTGAGTTCTTGAAAACTCGCTTCACATTTGTCGGTCCATTCAAACTTCTTGTCCTTCTTCAGCAATTGAGTCATGGGTCGGGCGATACTCGAGAATCCTTCTACGAATTTGCGGTAATATCCCGCCAATCCGAGAAAAGCACGAACTTGGGTTTGAGTGGTTGGGGCTTGCCAATCTTCTACATCTTTCACTTTGGCAGGGTCAACGGCAATTCCTCCGGCTGATACAATGTGACCGAGGAATCCTACCTCCTGTAACCAGAATTCACATTTGCTAAACTTGGCATACAACTGATGCTCTCTAAGGATTCCAAGAATGGTCCTTAGGTGTATCTCATGTTCTTCTTCTGATTTGGAATAAATCAGAATGTCATCGATGAAAACAACGACAAACTTATCCAGGAAGTCCATAAAAATCTTATTCATGAGGTTCATGAAATAAGCGGGGGCATTGGTTAATCCAAAAGACATGACTGTATACTCATACAATCCATATCTGGTGGTAAAGGCAGTCTTTGGAATATCCTCTCGCAATTTTGAGTTGATGATAGCCAGTTCTAAGATCAATCTTAGAAAACACCTGGGCACCGGTCAACTGATCAAACAAATCTTCTATCTTGGGCAAGGGGTACTTGTTCTTGATGGTGACATCATTTAACTTCCTATAATCCGTACACAAACGGTTACCTCCATCTTTCTTGTCCAGAAATAAGACAGGTGATCTCCATGGTGACGCACTTGGTTGAATCAATCCAATTTCTAGCATGGAATCCAGTTGCTTCTTCAGTTCTGCTAGTTCCGACGGGTTCATACTATAGGGTCTCTGTGCTATGGGTCCTGTTCCGGGGATTAGTTCGATGACAAACTCGATATCCCGATCTGGGGGCATACCGGGCAAAACATCTGGAAATACATCGGGGTATTCATAGACTATCCGGACTTGGTCAATGGTAGGTTGGGCTAGACTCTTGTTACACTTGAATTGGCGAGGTAAGGTTTCATATATATGCTCCACTGATATTCTGGCGGTACTGGTCATGGTGATGGATTTCTTAGAACAGTCAATCAATCCTTTATGTTTGGACATCCAATCCATTCCTAGTACTACTTCTAGACCTTTAGTTCCGAGTACTATTAGATTAGCATAAAAATCTATGCCATGGATTCGGATAGGGACGGCTTTGCAAATTTTCCTAGCCTTGGTGGTTGATCCGGGAATTTGCACAATCATAACATGCTTCAGTTTGGTTGGTTGAATTTTACCAGTGCAGGCAAATTCTTCGGTGACAAATGAATGCGAGGCACCAGAGTCAAACAACACTCTTGCAAGTACTGAATTAACAGAAAACATACCCAGCACGACGTCTGGCGCTTCCTGAGCTTCTTCAGCATGCATGAGAAAAAGATGGCCATTGCGGTTGAGTGAATTCCCTAGGGCAAATCTTCTCCCTGGCTGAACACGACGCTGCTGTTGAGCTGGGGCATTGGCATTAGGGGCTGTAGTATTCTTCTTGTTGGGGCACTCGTTGGAATAGTGGCCTTTATTTCCACAGTCATAACAGGTCACTTGTGACTTGTCCTTGGCTACGACAGGCACATCATTGCTTCCAGTCCTCGGGGCAGTGTTGGTGTTGGCGGTAGCATTGTTGGTGTTGAACTTGGGTGGGGCACGGGTAAATTTTCTAGAGTTGCCGGGGTTGTTGTGATTTCCTCCGGGTCTAGGGTTTCCACGGTTGGGGTAGGTCGGACGGGTCATGGGGGGTCTGTTGGTTCTTGGGGCAAACCCTAGAGATGGGTTGGGGCGATACTTTGGGGTCTGATGGGTTCCTGGTTGATGCATCATGCGACGCTTGCGGTTCTCATTGGCTTGGTTGATCTTTCCTTCCATCTGGATAGCAGAGTCGACAAGGGCTTCAATATCAGCAAAGGGGATATTGACTAACACCGTCTGCATCTCGTCATGCAGACCATTCAGGAATCTTTCTTTCTTCTTGGCTTCGGTGTCTATCTCGTCCGGGGCATACCTAGCTAATGACAAAAGTTTGTCACGGTATTCCACTACAGTCATCCTTCCTTGCTTCAGCTCTCTGAACTCGTCTCTCATTCTCTTGATTAAACCTGGTGGCACATGGGTTCTACTAAAGTTGACCTTGAATTCCTCCCAGGTCATCATCTGGCCTCCGGTCATTGCACGAACACTGTTCCACCATGCTCTGGCATCTCCGGCTAGATAATGGGTGGCGAACAGGACTTTCTCGTTGGCTTCCACTCCGGCGACTTCTAGGTTGTTTTCCATGGTTTGCAGCCAATCATCGGCATCTAAGGGTTCTTCTGACTTGGTGAAAACGGGTGGGTTGGTATTCTGGAAATTATTGAGCTTAGATCCATGGTTGTCCTGATTTCCGTGGCCTTGGTTGTTGTGGGCTAGCTGGGCTATCTGTTGCAGAGTGGCTAGGTTGGCTTGACGTTCCGCTCTTTCGACAGCGGTCGAAGTCAACATTTGCAGGATCTGCAACATCGGGTCCGGGGCTGAACCACTTCCTCCACGTGGCATCTGAATATTGATATAGATCATGAGAAAAGAGGGAAATTTCTAAGGTTTTGGGTCTTTGAAAGGTTTTTAAAGTTGACTCAGGTTTTTCTAGCAACTTGCTTTTTCATTCATTCATTCATAGCACACAATACAGGACACACCACAAAAAGGAAAAATAGATGGTTTTAAGAACCATTCTGGAAACTACGATACAGTGGGACCGACTACTACTCACTACGCTAGTGCTCAGTGCTTCTACTCCTCGGAGTCTGTGGCTTCATCATCTTCATCATCATCGATGAAGGCGAAATCATCCTCATCGGTGAAGAAGTCCATGGCCTGATCCTCCAGAAAATCATCGTCATCGCTGAGATAGGCATAAGGGTCTCCACGAAGATCCTCTCCGGCATTCTCCCTTTCCTCTAACTGCATGTCTCTCTCGTGGATGGTCTCCTCTAGAGATGAGATGCGGTGGCGAAGACGGGCAATAATGCGCTCCTTCTTGTCGAGCTGACGGCGGAGAGACTTGCGATCCTTTGCTAGCATGGAGAGTGTCTGATCCTTCGTCTTGATGATGGCAGACTTGTGGTTGCAATAGTCACGGCAGTTGTCCAACTCCTGCTGACGATCATACATCATGAAGCTAAGGTGGTCCAATTGAGTCTTCAGCTCGGGGTGGTATGGGGCTTCCAGTGGTTGTCCATTTGCATCATGCCTTGGGAAAAACTCAAAGCGAGTACCCTTGATCTGATTGATGCTCTGCCCACACAGACGTGAAAGAGCTTCCTGCATTGCTCTGGTAAGTCCATCGAGCCAGTTGTTTTCCCTCAAGGTAAACTGAATTCCCTCCGCAGTGGGAGGTTCAATCTTTCCTCGGAGACTTGCAACAATTAGCCACTTCAGATCTTATCCTCCTTGATCATTGAGCTGAGCTCCAAAGAACTCGGGGTGCGGACGCTCCAGAAGTTCCGAAAGCTAATCCAGATCCCTCTCAAAGATAAGGTCTCCCCCATTCCCAAGTTGGTAAAATTTGCTATACTTCACGTCCATCTATAAAAATAGAGGATGAGTAGATTAGCAGAGTGATCAAGTGTGTCAAAAATTTATGTATTTTGCAAGAGTTTTTTAGGAACATGAATTTTTATGAAATAATCAAAGAGATAAGAATGAGAATAAGTTTTTGTAAATATTTGTTTTCTTTGGTTTTGAAACTAAGTTTTTTTGGTTCAAACGTCCAGTCTAACTAGGGTCTCCTATGGTCAGGATGGCTCTGATACCAACTTGTCAACACCCGGATTTTTCAATCCTAGATGCCTGTTATGCCATACATAGCAATCCCACGATTACCATTTTTGCGAGACATAACAGAATTGGATACCATAGTACATCATCCATTACAACGATACATAAGTTCTTACACAAATAGGGATCTCATGATCCAGTTCTTAATATAACATCAAGCATCGAAATACGTAGTAATAACGGTAGTGTAGGCGAAGCTCCATCTTCGGGGTCACAGGCAATGCTGGCGATGGGAGATGATCCTAGTTGTCGTAACCTTCCTGGGGTCCATCTTCCAGGTACTCCTCTTCATAGTCTGGCCATGGGAATATCCAGGGACAAAGTCATGAGTACTCTTTAAGTACTCGCAAACTAATACTAATAGGTAAAGAGGTTTTTTGGATAATAGGACACTAGGCTCTAGGGTTGTTTTGAAAAAGCCAGATTTATCTCTACTAAGTTCTAAAGCTAGTCACAATTTTATAACTCCTAACTGGGAACTTGTATTTCATATCACAACTCTGTTGTGGTCAAGTCAAAGTCTTAGTTCATTTCACAGATCCTTTTGAAAAGGTAGAATCAGCTCTTGGGTACTGCACAGTTGGACAATCTTCACAAGGTAGAATCAGCTCAGACCTTGGCCGGGGGGAACTAATACTAAGGAATATAAGTTTCCAGTCAAGCCCTACCCAATATTCGGGTATTATGGTTGTACGATAAAATTGGAATGGTATCGCATCCAGACAACCATCAGTTTTATAAAGGGATAAGGCTCATGCCTCAACATTTTTATCACCAAAATTCTCAAGTGTTTGGGAACACATGTCCAAAACATTTCAATAGAATGATCCATCATTCCAAGGTTTTCATAGCCATTTTTCCACCAAGTATTCCCATCTAAAAGTTGATCAAGTTTTTATGCTTAGCACTAGCATCTACAGGTGGGGGTAGTACTAATGAGGGGTGGTAACTAGTGGAGTTTCAACTAAGTACAACCTCATGTCTCAGGCTGATGTCAAGGTTTCTAACTTAGGCCAAAATTTTATGCTCTTTATGCAACCTTCAGCATCTTTCCAATATCTACCAGTCACTTAAGTAAAATCTAAGTAAGCTTTGATAAAGAAATAAAGTAAGAAGCTTGCAAGTAAAACTAGGATTGGTTTATCAAGTGGGTATGATCACATATGCTTAAGGCATATAGTAGGCATAGTAACAAGTATGGTCTTGCATAGGTATAGTCTCAACTTGCACAATATCAGTATAAGCTTGCTAAATTGCAAGTGTCAGCTTGCAAGGTTACTAGCTTGCACATTTACTAGTTGTATTTGTCTTGCTAAAGTAGAGTGTCTTGGAAGTTTTAGCTTGCCTTGTGCAGAGCAGTGGTTGAAGTTCTCCTCGGCTTTTTCTTCGTAGTATCCTCCTTCCTCCTCGTATCCTTGGTCGGTACTAGCGTCTATGAATAAATACGAGGTACACAATCACCAAACAATACTTAACTACTTGCAATCATCACACACAAGGGTCCTATGGATGATCTAGCATCATCTCTAACATTACAAGGTTAAGGCTTGGTTTAATTCCTTTTATTTTTAGAAAAGTCATTTCTACTCATTCAAAAACTAGTTAAGATTTAATATTCTCCAAACCCAACATGGGATCATGTTGACACATGTCATCACCACATATTTTAGTCTATGGGAATGTGATTTAAATTGGTGTCACAATTTAATAAGGTTTTACCCTTTTATTTTAATTAATTAAAGTGGCTAGAAATGCCTATGTAGCATTCTTTTATTACTTGAACATTATTTGTGCAAATAAACCTATATATTTTTATATATTCTGAAAGGTATGGTTAAATGTGATTTTTGAGAGTTGGAATCAACTCAAAAGTTGTTATGGTTTAAATTTGAAAAATGTTTGAATGCAGAAAAGCTTCTGCCTTGTTATTTTTACCATGGGTGATATATAGATCCACATGACTTGAATCCAACGGGCTTGGATTCAGCATTCACAAAATTGGTTTCATTCAATTTGGTGCACTGAATCGATCTGGGTTGATTTTTGAAGTTGGGTACAGAAGTGTGTTTGAATTGAAATAGAAAAAGGTTTAACTTGAATAACTGGGCTGCGCGGGAAAAGTTACTGGGCCGGCCTGCTAAGCGCAGTGCTCCCGCGGGCTGCTTAAGTGGGTGTCCCCACTCGTCAGTGACATGGGGCTGGGCGAAGCGGTATGGGGCGATGTGGATCATTCGATCTAGTTCTAATCTAACGGCTAGGAGTCATCGTCGATGCGAGACAACGCCGGCGAGAACGAAACCTAGCGCAGCCAGTGAGGGTTGCTGGTGGCTCACCGGGGTACTGGCGAGGGTCGACGAGGCGGGCGAACGACGAAGTCGACGACGGCGAATCTCCTGGTACCGGTGGCTTCTCCTGGGGCGGCTCCAATCGCTGGCTCCCTTCTTCTCCAGAGGCGGCGGGCTCCGGTGAAATTCCGGCGGGGTGGTGCTTGCCTTGCTCTGAGAATGGTGTGGCACGATCAGTGAGGAGAGGGGAGTGAGATGGTGTGAAGAGATTGTGCGGGGTGGCCTCTATTTATAGTCGAGCGAGGGGACCGTCGGGGCGCACGGTGAGCTCGTCGGGGGCGAGGTTACAGGTGGCTAAAGGCATGGGCAAGGGTAGGGGACGGTGGGGTGTCTCCTGGCGATGCTCAACGACCTGGTCTCGAGGCATGGGGCGGTGTGGTTTGGTCTGGAACGGGCAGTGCTCTGCGCGGCAGAGGCGGCGTCTTCGACGGCGGGCGGTGGCTGTGCGGCACGGGGCGGCAAACGGGGATGTCTGGCGGTCTCCTGGGTCGGTGGGGATTGTGTATGCACGCGGTGAGGGCGGCGCGCGGTCTGTGGGCTTCGATCGAGGGTCGTGCTCTGGAGCATGCTCAGCATGGTCTCTGGTGGTCTGGGCGCGGCTTGTGCGCGTGGTCCAGGGCTTGGCAACGCTCGTGGCTGGGATAGGCAGTGGAGGTGGACGGTGGGCTGCCTCCCAGACAAGGTTGGCAAGGCTAGTTCTTCCTCTAGCCTTCTGTCCACAATGGGGTGACAAGGCGGTGCTCGCCTGTTCATCATTGATGTTAATGGCAAGCTCATAGGAGTTCTAGTGCTTATTTAAACTTCCTGGATGATCTACTGAGCTGTGTGTGAGCTAACTAGAGAACAAGTTTGGCAAGAATCACTGCTCACAATAGTGTTTGATGTTTTGTTTGATTTGTGTCTGCAACCTGTTTGATGAAATGGCCGCATGAAATCAAGTTTTGAATTTTGAAAAGATTTTTGGTGGGTTTGCTAGATTGGTGCTGGTGAGTCTGCAGATGCTTGGTTTTTGAAAAAGTGGGATCTTCCCATATGAGAAAGATTCAATTTTGAATTGTCATTTAAACTATGTATTTGAAAGCTTCTAGATGATCACAAAGTGGGCCTTGATACCTTGTTATGAGTACATTCAAGGGGTGCAAAGATCCAGAAAAGTTTCTGTTAGGTTCTGAAAGTTTGAGACAACCAAAGTAGGCATGGGAGTTAAATTGGCCAAAATGACCATTCATTTCATATATGTGTTTTGATTTACTTGTCTTTAGGGAAAGTGTGGTAAACGTTTTAGATGATGTTTATTTCACCTAAGAAACATTTTACAAGCAATGACACAATCAAACAAGGTGGTTTAAAAGAATTTCAAAATCCATGCATACACATATGCATGCATTCATGATTTCATTTAGAAAAAGTTTTTGTTAACCCTAATTTTGATGATTAGAATTTGATGATCCAAGCTTAGTATTTTTGGGATGTTACACGGCCCCCTTGGCCCCTCCTCCAAGCCCTAGGGCGGCGGCCCTAAGGGTGGAGTGGGGGCAAGTCTTGCCCCCCTTCTAGAAGGTTTCCCTAGGGTTTCCCCTAGGGTTTGGCCGGCTGGGCCTATGGGGCCTTGTGCCCCTGGCCCAAAGAGGCTAGGGAACTCCCTCGTAGGCCAACACACCCCTCCGACAAGTGGGGACACGTTGGTCCCACTCCGGAAGCTTCTAGAAGCTTCCGGTACAATACCAAATATTCCGAAACAATTCCGAAATCCAAAAACTGCTTTCCTTTATATGAATCTTATTCTCCGGACCATTCCGGAACCTCTCGTGATGTCCTGGATCTCATCCGAGACTCTGAACAAAAACTCATAAACCATTTATCCATTCTATCCTAGCGTTGAGACACGTTAAGTGTGTGACCCTACGGGTTCGAGAATATGCAGACATGATCTTTTATCAATAATCAACAGCGGGATCTGGAAACCCATATTGACTCCCACATATTCATCGACGATCATATCGGATGAACCACGATTCCAGGATTCAATTAATCCCATATATATATTCCCTTCGTCACGCGATATTTTACTTGCCCGAGATTCGATCGTTGGTATCGACATACCTAGTTCAATCTCATTCTCGGCAAGTACTTTACTCGTTCCGTAATCCGATATCACTTTGTGATTAACTCCTTAACCACGTTCTTGCAAGCGGTGTTGATATCGATTACCGAGTGGGCCCGAAGTATATCTCTCCGACTCGGGAGGGACAAATTCCATCTCGATACATACAACCCAACAAGTACTTTCCGATCACCTGAGAGACACCTATATGATCACCCTCGCATAGGATGATGTTTGATGACCTCAAAGATTTCTTCCGATACTAGGGAGTTGCATTATCTCATGGTCTAAGGAATACAATTGCTGTGCTTGATTTGGGTCTGTCCATCATATCATTCTCCTAATGACATGATCTCATTATCAATCAACAACTCATGTCTATGGTTAGGAAACCTTAACCATCATTAATCAATGAGCTAGTCCATAGAGGCGTACTAGGGACATGGTGTTGTTCATACACC
Source organism: Avena longiglumis (assembly GCA_030063025.1). Lineage (NCBI taxonomy): Eukaryota > Viridiplantae > Streptophyta > Magnoliopsida > Poales > Poaceae > Avena > Avena longiglumis. Next base: position 416,978,245 of record CP125979.1, on the reverse strand, counting down.
ACACAAGTATCAAAATTTCCGCTTAATACAATTCTAGCATGGAATATAAACTTTATCATGAACAAGAATTATAACAATAACATCTTTATTATTGCCTCTAGGGAATAATTCCAACACTGTCGTGGTGGTGTCACGGTAGATGCCATGTGTAGGCTTAAGTTGGGGGCCGAATGGACGCTTGTGGTAACCGGGAAGGGAGTGCACGGTCTAGCCGTGCACGAAGAACAAGATGAACTCTCCACACTTAAGATTTCTATTGATCCAAGAAGTTTACAAGTGCTCCTAGAGCTGTTTGTGCATAGCCTCAGGGAACTAGTTTCCTACTTGGTCCAACCTCCTCAAACCCTAGCTATCCCCCTCCTTATATAGGCGAAGGCCATCTAGGTTACACCCCTTTGGATCCTAGGGTTACTGCTTGGATTTTGGTCCTCACTGTACGGGTCGGGTCATGGGCCAGCCCTAAGCCCCTTGACCCAGTCCACAAAGCTTGACAGCTAACAGTCTTCTCGTACGTAGCCTCCAGTTCTTTTGGCGTCACGCAGTGACTTTGTATGCTAGCCCTTGCTTTATGCGTCACCCGGCTCCTTTCGTGTCACTCGACGTCGCCCTTCTCTTTTGACCGTGCTTTACCATGGTCCCTCCTGAATCTCACTCGGAAAGCTTTCACGCGTCCTTTCTGACTCAGCCTTCCCTCGTGAGACTCGGCTCGTTGCTTCCTGCAAGGCAAACAAACTTGTCTTATACCGGCCGACATAATTCTTATGTCGGCCATACCTAATCTTCTTACCCGACCGTTGTTACCTGGCCAGATTCATTCTTTACTCGGCACAAGCCAAGATGGGCAATGTTTTACCCCCTATGACCCTACCGGGGGTTATTCCCCCGACAAATTGGGTGGAAAATCATGTACTCGTCCCTAAAAAGGACACTATTGATTTAAGGATGTGTGTTGATTATACCGCTTTGAAAAAGGCATGCCCAAAGACCCGTTCCCTTTGCCAAGAATCGATCAAGTCATCGACTGAACGGCAGGGTCGAATTACCATATTCCGGATATCACCAAATACCGATGAAAGAATCGGATCAAATTAAGACGTCTTTCGTCACTCCTTTTGGAACCTTCTGCTACAAAACTATGCCTTTTGGCCTAAATAACGCATGAGCAACATATCAACGTAATATGCAACATTGTCTCAACCATCAAATCGGACGCAACGTCCATATATACGTAGATGACCTAGTAGTTATGTCCAAAAAGAAGGGAACTTTAATTTCCGACTTGGAGGAAACATTTGCTAGCCTACGAAAATTCAACATGATGCTAAATCCGAAGAAGTGTTTCTTTGGAATTCCAGCCGGAAAATTGTTAGGTTTTATCATCTCTGAGCGAAGCATAGAGGTGAACCGGGACAAAATCAAGGCTATACTCAACATCACCAGGCCGACTCGCCTGAAGGACGTGCAACGTCTCACTAGTTGCATTGCAGCAGTGAGCCAGTTGGTTAGCCGGCTCGAAGAAAGAGCCACACCTTTATACAAACTCTTGAAGAAAACTGACAAATTTGTCTGGACCCAGGAAGTTGATACTGCCCTACAAAGTTTGAAAGACCTACTTTCAAACCAACTAGTTCTCACAGCGCCAGAACCTCAGGAGCCTATGTTACTTTACATTGCAGCGACCAATAAGGTCATAAGTGTGGTAAAAGTAGTGGAGCGCGAGGAAGAAGGACACGAGCATAAGGTGCAGCGTCCAACATATTACCTGAGTGAGCTTCTAACAGAGTCGAAACAATGGTATCTACACCATCAAAAGCTAGCCTATGGAGTGTTCTTCGCATCTAGAAAGCTATGCCACTACTTTCAAGAGCACAAGATCACAGTGGTGAGTACTACTCTCCTGCGAGATATAATCAATAATCACGACGCCACAGGACGTGTCGCAAAGTGGGGAATAGAGCTTGTAGGTTTCGACATTGAGTACAAGTCGCGTACAACAATCAAGTCCCAAATACTTGCCAATTTCATTGTTGATTGGACAGAGATGGCAAAAAACACAAGTCCTCTAGATTCAGAATTTTGGACCCTTCATTTTGACGGATCAAAAGAACGAGGAGGATCGGGGGCTGGCGTGGTGCTCAAATCACCCCAAGAAGATAAGCTATTCTATGTGTTATAAATACACTTCACGGCGACCAATAATATTGCCGAGTATGAAGCGTTGTTACGTGGAATACACATGGTGAAAAACATTGGCGTAACAAGACTCATGTGTTACAGAGACTCGGATTTAGTTGCTCAGCAAGTATCCAACATCTGTAATGCAAACAAGCACATGGCAGCATACAAAGCTATCGTGGATGAATTATCTAAATCATTTGAGGGTTTTGAAGTTCAACACATCCCTCGAGCAGAAAATGAGGAAGCAGATGCACTATCAAGGATAGTCTCTACGCGGAAACAAGTACCGGATGGCGCTTTTTTAGATAATTTAAGGGTCCCCTCCATAACCGGAGTTGATGAGGACTATGCGAAGAAAGCCGACTCACCTTTAACAGCAGTTATGGCTGTAATTCCCAGCTAGACAAATCCCTATCTGGATTTCCAGATAGAGAGATCGTCTGACGAGCAAAAGCCTACACAATAATAAATGGTGACCTCTATAAGCGGAGTGTTTCTGGGGTTTTTCAGCGATGTATTTCTCCGAAAGGAGTGGAAATCTTACAAGAAATCCATGAAGGCGAGTGTGGTCACCATGCTGCAGCCAGATCCTTAGAGGAAAAATCTTTTAGACACGGATTCTTTTGGCTTACAGCTAAGGCGTATATCGATAAACTGGTCATAACGTGCAAAGGCTGCCAAAAGTATGCTCGTTAGGCACATATTCTGGCTGATCAGCTGCGAACAATCCCTATTACATGGCCATTTGCAGTCTGGGGGCTTGATATGGTAGGGCCATTTCGGACAACAAAATGTGTATTTACTCACCTACTAGTGATGGTGGATAAATTTACAAAGTGGATTGAGGTTAAACACGTAACAAGTTGCGATGGAGTTATAGCCAGAAAGTTCATCGAGGACGTGATTATCCAATTCTGATATCCGCATAGTATAATTACTGACAACGAGAGCAATTTTAACATGGGGGAACTTGCCGAATTCTGCGAAGAACAAGGGATCCGACTCGATATTGCATCAGTCGCGCATCCACAGGCTAATGGACAAGTCGAAAGAACTAACAGTCTTATTTTACAAGGACTCCGACCTCGTCTCGAGGCACCACTTCGTCGTGCCGCTGGGGCTTGGGCGAAGGAATTACCGTCCGTGATATAGAGATTACGTACAACTCCTAATAGATCAACCAGATACACTCCTTTCTTCTTGGTCTATGGTGCAAAAGTAGTTCTTTCAAGTGATCTAATTCATCAATCTCCTAGAGTCAAAGCGTATATCAAAGAATATGCAGAAGTTTCTCGACAAGATGATCTTGATATAATCGAAGAAGTTCGCGTCGTTGCTGAGCAGAGATCTACAGCCTATGAACTGAAGTTGCACAATTATCATAGTCAGAGAGTACAGAACCGTTCTTTCTGGAAGGGCGATTTGTTTCTCCGACTTGTGTGAAAAATAAAGCACAAACTTTCTCCGATTTGGTAAGGACCTTTTATGATCAGCAGAGTTATGCATAATGGGTCATATTATTTAACCAATATTAGACTAGTCAAAGAAAGACCAGATACTCGAAAGAGAAAGAGAGCTGACTGTAGTATAAACCCGGATGAGATAGACCGTCCATGGAATATTGCACTATTTTTGTAAATTTATCCACTTTGTAAATTTATCCAACTAGCGATCTAGGTACAAGGAAATAGTGATTACAAGGAAATATACTAAGAATCAAACCCAGATATGGTAGGGCCATTTCGGACCGTCCATGGAATATTGCACTATTTCCTTGTATATTTCCCACCTACTAGCGATCTACGTCCTTCTATTCTTAGTATATTTCCTTGTAATCACATATGTCAACACCCAGATTTTTAATCCCAGATGCCTGTTATGCCATACATCGCAATCCGAGGAGTACTATTTTTGCGAGACATAACAGATTGGTACCATAGTTCATCATCCATTACAAACCATAATAGTATTACAAATAGTTGATCTCATGATCAAGTCTGATTATAATCAAAGCAACGGAATATATAATAAAGGTAGCATGGTCGGGGCTCCATCTTTAGGGTCATAGGCAATGCTGACGATGGGAGATGATCCTAGTTATCATAAGCGTCCTACTATCCATCCTCCTCGTAGTCTCCTTCATAGTCTGGCCATAGGAATAGCCAGGAATAAATCCATGAGTACTTTAAAGTACTCGCGAACTTTCACTAAAGCAGTAAGGCCATTCTAATAGGAATCCTAAGCTCTAGGTTTGTTTGCCACAAGCCAATTTTATTTCAACCAGTATCTAGTAATAAAACCTAACTTTAGTTATCTAGGTTACTTAGGTGGGAACCTAGCTTCATTTCCACAACTTGTGGGGTCAAGTGAAACTCATCTTTCAAGTCACGGGTCATTTTGGAAAACATCTGACAACGGAACAGTATGACCATCCAACTGTCCATAACCGCAGACGCGGCTATTCGAATAGTTTAACACTCTGCATAGGTGGTACACTTTCACCACAACATTCGATACATCCATCAGGAACAATCCCGAATCATCATACTTGGTATGCACACAATCAATCCTAACCTTTTAATTACACACCCTAGTATAGGCACCTCCCCTATGAGTTTGGCCTACCAACCATGACCATCTGTCATCTTGGGCACAACATAGGTGGACATGTCACATTCACAAGGTAGCCTCAGCTCACCTCGTTCTGCAAGGGAACCCATACTAAGATATATAAACTTCTAGTCAAGCCCTACCCAAATTCGGGTATTGTGGTTATACGGTAAACGTTGGAATGGTATCGCATACGAACCCAACCATCAGTTTTTATCAAAGTCAAGTCACATACTTTCTTCACCATCATCTTCAAGTCATTATGTCCATAACACATGTCAAAACATTTCAATAGAATGACTCATCATTCCAAGGTTTTCATAATCATTTGTTCCCATCTAGTGATTTTGTTTGATTTAGCACTAGCATCTATCAAATGGGGGTGTCACTATTTGAGGGGTCTCAACTAGTATTTCTACCTACATCAAGTTCCAAGCTATTGATGGCATCCTTCCCAATGAATTACTACTTGAACAACTTTAACAAAAGAAAGAAAGACAAAGCTTGCAAGTAAAACTGGGAAAATGGTATACTCAACATAGTATCCTAAAGGTATGTATAATAAGGCTTGCATGGTCTAGCATGCTTAATATAGCTTGCATGGTTTAGCTTAGCTTTCCTTGATTGGTAAGGTGGTCGAAGTTCTCGTCCTCGTCTTCGTAGAATTCCTCCTCGTCGTAGCCCGGATTGATACTAGCGTCTATAAATAAATACGAGGTACACAATCACCAAACAATAATTAACCACTTCTATTTATCACACAAGGGTCACACAAGATGATCTAGCATCATCTCTATAATTAGAAGAAAGGGTGATAGGATTTTATTTATCTTATTTTTAGAAAAGTAATTTCTACTCATTGAAAAGTTAATTATGATTTAATATTCTCCAAATTTAAAATATGGGATCATATTGACACATTATCATCACCACATACTCTAATACTTGGGAATGTGATTTAAATTGGTTGGCCTAATTTATAAAGTTTAACACTATTATTTAATAATATTTAAGTGGCTAAAAGTGACTGGAAAGTCATTCTTTTAGTATTGGTCCAGGACTACTATATGTAAGTATATAGATTTTTACATATTCAGAAAGGCCTTGTCAAATGTAATTTTTAAGGGTTGGAATCAACTCAAAATCAATTATGGTTGATTTTAGAAAAATGTTTGAAGTTGCAAAAGCTACTGGCTTGTTCTTTTTATGGTGGAAGATCTATATTTCCAAATGGTGTGAAACCAATGGGAGTGTTTTAAGCTTTTCACCAACTTTATAGAAAAATTGGTTTCATTCAATTTGGTGAAGTGAAACTCCCTGAATTGATTATTAAAATTCATAATAGAAAAGGTTTTTGAATAAAAAGAAAAAAACTATATTTGAATTACTCGGATCGCGCCGAAAACACTACTAGGCCGGCCCAACTGCATAGTGCGTGTGCAGCAGACTCACTCATGCCGGTTCCACGCGTCAGTGGGTGCTTCTAAACAAATCAGTATCGACCAATGCTGGCCCGACGATTAAAAAATGATCTACGGTCGAGGCTCATCGTCTATGTTGTGATGCTCTGGCGAGAGTTTAACCTAGCGGCACGGTGAGGGTGGTTGGGGGCTTACCAAGGCTCCAGATAGGGTTGATGATGCGGGCGAATAAGCTTGTCGATGGCGGCGAGTTGAATGGCGGTCACGGCAGCTCCTGAGGTGGCTCCAATCGACGGCGCCTTTTCCTCACGGGAGCAGCAGACTCCGATCAAATTCCGGCGATAGAGTGCTCACCTTGCTCCGAGAATAGGCTAGGGATGTTTTTGAGTGAGAAAGGAGTGGAATGGTGTGGAGATTGATGCTAGGGAAGGGGTCTATTTATACCCCCGCGGGTGAGGCAGTGCAGCATGGCAAGGGCTCGTCGGCGATGTTGCTAAATGCCGAGCTAAGCATGGAGGAGGTCATGGGTCGACACTGCTAGGTGTGGCGATCTTCATGCGAGTGGTGTTGCGACAAGGGGCGGTCTCAGTCGGTCGGGCAACGTCGGTGCTCTGTGCGGGTACCATGGTGTTCGTCAGCAAGTACGATGGTCAAGGGGGCACACGCTGACCAATGGTCATGTCTGGGCGGTGGCTGGTGACGCCACGGGTGTGAGTACGAGCAAAGAGGGCGAGTTGCTGCGTGGCGGTGCGAGGCGGCTGTGGCGCTCCATCATGCTCTCGGAACGTCCGTGTATTAAATGGGTGTGGCCGTTCTAGTGTCTCCGTGTCTTGATGTTGGTCGAGGGGTGGACAGAGAGGCGCGGTGAGGTCACTGCTACAAGCTAGAGGTCGTGGGCGAGCGAGGAGTGGCATGTGGCGTGTTGTCCATGTCCGAGTGACATGGTGAGCTCGGGTACCATTTGCATTGATCAAGATAGTGAATAAGAGTGGCTCAATTGCACGGCTGCATACTGGGGGTGATCGTGGGTGAGCTAGGGAAAGTAATTAGAGTACAATTGCTAAGCAATTGATTGATCACAAACGGTATATAACTGATAGTGGTACTGTGTCTGCTAAGTGTTCAATCAAATGGCCGCATGAACTAAATCATCACCTATTTTTGGTGGGTGTTCTGACACTAATCTTGGTAGTCTCTGTGTGCAATGGTTTGCCAAGCGGTGAAGGTTTGAGTGGTTTTCCAAAAATGGCTATCTTGATACATAAGATAGATTCAAATTTGAATTGCCTCTCAAAAGAGTTTGAAAATGTTTCTGCCAAGTTGGAAAGCTCCATTGGGTTCAGTGTCACTAGGTCTAGCAAGGGGAGAAAATAAATGGGTAAGTTTCTGTTTGAGATTAGTAGCTAGAGATGCTCAAAGTGATCTAGTGGTTAACTTTGGCAGAAATGACCATTAGGTCTTAGGCTTCATATTTTCATTTTCTTTTGTTTTGATCTGATTTTATAGTGACCTAGATGATATGGTTTTGATCTTTAAACCATTTCTCATCATTTACAACAATCAAACATGGCATGGAAAGCATTCATACACACAAGCATTAAGATTTGAATTTAATTAGTAAAAGCTTTTGTTAACCCTAATCTTGATTAATTAGGGAATGATCCTCATTAATAATTTTTGGGGTGTTACAAACCTTCCCCCCTTAAACAGAATCTCGTCCCGAGATTCAGAAAAAACTAGGTACTAAAGAGATTTGTAAACTCCATCCTCATGTAATCTTCTTGCTCCGAAGTGGCTTCTTCTTCAGTATGGTTGCTCCGTTGGATCTTGAAAAACTTGATACTTCTGGTCCAGGTGGTCCGGAAAGCTTCTTCTAAAATACTTGTCATGGTATTGCTGACGAGTACCCCATGGAGGGGTCCTTACAGTGCGTGTTTAGAGACGTGGGGGAAGGTGGAAGGTTGACGGGTACAAGGTAACACAACTTACCCAGGTTCAGATCCCACGATGGTGGCGGAATCCTACTCCTGCTATAAATCACTATAAGGCAATACGCCGAGTTACATGGATTGGTTCGTTGTGCGAGGTGACTAGAAAGTCTAAGTTATCGTGCCCTAAAGGCTCCCATAGGCCTGACTTATATAGTCGCCAGGTCCTAGGGTTACAGGGAAAAGTCCTAGCCGGACAGGTTACGGAGTCCTACACCGTCTATTACTAGTCTTGTGTGTCTTGTACTCCAAGGCTCTGGGTACGTCGGTGACTCCAACCGTAGCCTTCCTTTATCCGACATGGGCCTTCCTTCTGGATCCATCTAACTGGGCCGCCCAACAGGCCATGGGCCATGCTACCAACCGTGGGCCACCTGGGTTATCCGGATAGGAGACATGCTATGAGGATACTCATAGAGCATATCCCCAACAGTAGCCCCCGGAGAACTCCGAGATCTTGCGTCGTCTTGCCTCTTCACATTGAATGCTTCATCTAGATGGTTGTCGGTAAATCGTCAAGCAATATCTTGTAGTCCTCCCAAAGAACCCTGCAAGGTTTTCTCCGTCTTCAACTTGCAACTCGGAGAAATGCTGAATCTTCCATCGTACTTTTCCATAGCCGGACTGGATCCGTCCATGCCGGAATCTTCTGATGTGACGGCTCATCTGCCTATGTCAGCTAGGGCGACGTAGACGTAGGTCAGCGACGCCTCGTAACTCACACATGCAGAGAACGCAATCATGTCCACTTTTCCCACACAGTCTGAGCATGGCGGCGACGGTTGGGACGTGGAGAAATTTCTGCGCACGTCCGCACACACGTCGTCTACGCGGCAACCGTCCGATCAAGATGCACGAATCTCGATGCTGTAGATCATAAATAGTAACTGCGGTGGAAAATTTACTTTTCACCTCATTCTCTCCTTGCATCGTCTTCTTCCTCCAGCGAGCGCCTCCTCGAGCTCTCCGCGCAATCTTGCAAAAAACCCTAGCTCCAATTCTCGCCAATCACCTCCAAACTCGTCCAATGGCCAGCAGCAGCTCTACTCCCTCGATGGCGGCGTCGGGCGAAGCCGGCGAGCTCTGTCGGTGTGCCCCCAGAGGGCCTAGTCATCCCCATCTCTGCAGTGGTCGAGACCACCAGCAGCGACCACAATCCAGCGACGCTGGAGCTACTGGAAGAGGAGCTTGAATCCCACAAAGGAGATTGGCGCGGTTCGGACATCATGGACCGCGACATCAAGGAGCTGATCACCGAGGGCTACCTCCCTGCGACGGAGGGGCTCGCCTGGCGGGCGGCGCCGGCCGGCGAGGTTACACCTTCTCCCCAAGCCAGAGAAAAGGTGTACCTCAAAGCACAATTGGTACGCGGTGTCTCCCTGCCCATATCTAACTTCTTCCTTTCTGTCTTGAACCACTACCGAGTCCAGCCCCAAAACCTCTCTCCCAATAGCATCCTAGTGCTCAGCAATTATGCGGCGCTATGCGAGGGCTACTTAGGTATTAAGCCTAGGCTAGATCTCTTCGTGTATTTCTTCACCGTCAAGCGCGAAGCCAGAGCCAGTAAGGACAAACTTAGAAATTGCGGCACCATAAGCTTCAAGATCCGTCCTAGCCGGCTGTTCCCCAACAACGTCGGCCACGAGTCCTGCAAGAACTGGCAGCGTACTTACTTCTACGGCCCAGATATCCCTCTGGCCGGCCGAGAAGTAACGTACCCGGACTTTGTCGACGGAGCCGCCGAAACTTCGACATGGAGATCCTAGGCCTCCCTTCCCTCCGACATCGATGCTTCCCGCGCCATAAGGCGGATATATTGGTTCATAGAGATGAGTGTGACCGGCTTGGACTTAGCCATGTGCTGGTTCATCAGGCGAATCCAACCTCTGCAGCACCGCTCGAAGCTAATGCACGAGTATACCAGCGATAGAAGGGACAACCTCTGCATCTCCGTGGACAATTTCTCGAGCGACTCCGTGAAGCTCCGTCTTAAGGACATCGTCATGGTGAAGGACAATAAGCGTGGCTTCACCATCACCTATGACATGTTCGTAGACAGCAAGTTCCCAAAGGTAACTGTTTATCTTCCGTGTATGACATATACTCCAGTTCTTCCGTCTAGCCATTACCATCTCATCTAACATGGAGGTTCTTCACCTTAACAGCTTAGCGACATAGATTAGGATAGCATGGCTCCTCAAATCTATGATCCAAAGATGAAGGAAGTCACCGTCATGTCCGACGACGATGCTCCATTGGCGTGAAAGCGGAAGAGCTCCACCTCTGACGCTGCCGATGGAGGCAATAAGAAGAAGACGGAGGGTGGAGCCTCCAAAAAGACTACCGCCCGCCCTGGAGGCGGAGAAAAGAAAGACTACCGGGATCCCTTTTCCAAAGCACCCCCACTTGTGTAAGCTTATTTATCACCGACATTGTCTATTTATCTGTCTTGCTCTTGTACTTATGCATGTTGCATGTTTTAGGAAGAAAGCCACGACCAGCCCGAAGAAGACCTCCAAAACATTGGGGGCTTCTAGAACCATTAAGGACATGATGCATCGCGACGCATCTCCCGCCATCGCCCCTGCTACTCCCAGTATCAAGCCCTCCTTCACTCCAACAAGCTCACAAGTCAAGGAAGCATCTGGCCCTTCCGCCATGGAAGTGGACTCAGGTGCCTCTACAGAGATTGCTGTCGTCGGCGAGCCGGCGACGCAGGAGAGTGCCGCACACCCAATGGCTGAAGCTCCGGCTAAGGATGCCATCGGTTGCGGTAAGGCGGTGGTGGACGCTGGTACTTCTGCCGTAGGTGGCGCCCCCGCACCCAAGAAAGCCATAGAGTATCCAAAGATAGTCTATCCAGTACTTACGCTAGATAGAACTGCTCTGGTTCCTGGTGCAGCGCCGACATCTCCGACGTGTGGTCTAGAGGAGATCCTCTGACAAGTAGATATCTTGCAAGGAAACAGCGTATCCTTTGGCAAGCTGCTGGCCGAGAGTGCTACCAACCTCAAGATCATTGCACTTGTAAGTTTTATTTGCCTTTTGCATTTCATATGAGTATCCCACTGTATCCCCCGAGGATGTAGACGAAAAACCATAGGTCTTTGCGTCTAGATGCTCTAAGAGTGACTAAGCTAGAAAACCTCTCAGTGTAGCCCCGAAGCATATAGGTGGAATGAATTATTCCGACTAGATGCTTTAAGAGTAGCATACGCAGTGTTTGTAAATTTCAATACTGTATGTCCAGTTCCGACTAGATGCTTAAAGAAAAGCTAAGCATATATCCGAGTTAAAAACTTTATACTGTAGCCCCCAAGCTTCTAATCGAGAACTGAATTAGATCCGACTAGATGCTTAAAGAAAAACTAAGCATATTTCTAAGTTAAAAACTCTTGTTGTAGCCCCTGAGCGTCTAGGTGGAAAATTTCCGGCTAGATGCTCCAAGCAGACCAAACAGCGTTTTGATTTTTTCTTTGTTTCACAGAACGAGAATGCTCGGAGGGGCATGGCCAACGACAAGTACCAGAAGATGCGCGCGGACTTGGAAGCTGAAAAGGGTAAAACTGCCTTCTTGAAGGAACAGATCATCAAGAGCAAGCGTCTGTTTTTCCTTTATTTTTCGTAATCCGACTCGAACTTGTGTATTCTCCGAGTACTCACTGTGTACTTTGTTTTCTCCGACTTGTAGAAACCATTGCCAAGGCTAAGAACATTGTCGAGCAATCCAAGCACATTCAGGAGATGGATAGCGAGAACAAGACCCTTAAGCAGGAGAGCAAGGACATGCTGAAGATGCATGAAGAATCCATGAAAGCCCTGCAGGACTCCGGCACCGAGGAGATAAACCGCTTGAAGGAGGAGATCTCGATCTTAAGAGATCAGAAGAAAGCTGCCGATGAGCAGAATCAATGCCATCATGAGGCGTACAAGCTCCTCCAACAAGAACGGGACTCCTTGGCGGATACCCTCTGGCAAGATGAGGCTAGCATCTTCAGTAAGTGATTCTCCGTCTTGGATTTCTGTAGTCTAGATACTCTGTATTTTTGAACTCATGTGCTCCTTGTCGGAATTTGCAGCTCCTATCAGTTTAACCCGTTCGCCTCCTCCAGCAAAGGAATGCATGGTTCTTGCCGGCAACTTCATCAACACCGCCATCGCGAAAGCAAAAGAGATTGCCAAGCCCCTCCGGATCAACATCAAGGCATCAGACTCTGTGGAGAACTACTCGGAGATCCTGTGCCGAGCCCCTGAGCGTATCACAAGATGGAAAGCTTCATGTGCAAGGGCTAGTGCAAGGATGGCGCTATCAATGGTGAAGGCACACTACGAAGATGCCGATATCGACACGGTGACCTCTGACATTCCCGACGTAGATGACAATGGCAAAGAGATTAATCACGAATCCATCTTGTCGTCACTCGCGGGCTATGACACCAGAGTTTCCGAGTTAGTCTACGTCAACGTCTTCGTGCCGATGAATACCATCGATAGCGACAACCAACGCTCCTCTGAGTCCCTTCACACCGCCGACTACGAGGGTGGTTCTCCTGCTACCGATGACGCTGCTTCCAAGACACCTGCGCCAAAGGAATGAAAAACAACTTGTAATATTTGTTTCATCTTTGATGCGTATGCGGAAAAAACTATGTATTTAACTTAAGGCGGAAAACAATGTTGTATGTCCTGCTACTTAAGAACCAGTTTCCAGCATGTATATATTTTTTAAGCAAGTGTTGGTTTATCAATTACTTTGGTTCTTATGATTGACTTTTCGTGAGTCGGAAGACTCGTTGTCGGAACCATGCGCTTAGGTGATGATACCCAATGGCACCGTCAATAACCTAAGCACAAAATCGCCGAAAATAAGTGCCAAAAGTCACTACTCCAGAATCCGCATAAAAACGACAAAGAACGTGTAGACCAGAAAACTTAAGCTAACGCTCGTAGGCGGAATTTTTCACAAGTGCAATCGCAAAACTTGTGCATAAAGGTTTTATATGATGCAAAAATGAACACTAAAGGAGGTAAAAGACTCAGAAATATGAGTGAATCAGAGAGATTTATTTCATTGATCATATAAGAGGTACACAATTAGATAAAAAATGCTAAGTGTAGAAAGGACGTAGATGTGCTATGTTCCATGGCCGATCAAGCTCCGGTAGTCATCATCTGGGTCACGTCGCTTACGCTTATGATCGTCGTTGGGTCTATCCTTCAGTTCACAATTGTCAACGAGGTAGTAAGACCCATTGAGTAGCGCCTTTCTTACGATGAACGGTCCTTCCCATGGCGGGGATAATTTGTGTGACTTCTTCTGCTTAAGTCGGAGCATCAAATCCCCCTCTTTAAACGAGCGATGCCGAACGCGGCGATTATGGTAGCGGCGTAGCTTCTGCTGGTAGATGGCGGATCTTTGGCATGCCAAAACGCGCTCCTCCTCGAGAAGGTCCACATCTAGGCGTCTGGATTCTTCAGCGTCATCTTTGTCGTAGGCGGCGACTCTTGGTGCATCGTGAAGTATGTCGGAAGGTAGGATGGCTTCTGCTCCATATACCAAGAAGTAGGGGGTGTAGCCGGTGGATCTGTCGGGTGTAGTTCGTAAACTCCACAGCACATATGGCAATTCTTCTGCCCAGGCTCCATCTGCTCTATGTAGCGGTGCCTCAAGACGTGGCTTGATTCCCTACAGAATTAATCCATTAGCTCGCTTAACCTAACCATTGGATTGTGGATGTGCCACGGATGCATGGTCAAGTCGGATGCCCTTCTCCCAACAATAAGCCTCCACTTCTCCGAGTGACAAGTTTCTGCTGTTGTCGGTGCTAATTCTATGTGGGAGACCAAATCTCACCACTAGAACCCGGACAAACCTGAGGGCAGTTTCCCCATCAAGCTTTCTAATGGGTTTAGCTTTTATCCATTTAGTGAATTTATCAACTACTACAAGCAGATGCATAAACCCACATGGTTTCGTCTGTAATGGTCCCACCATGTCTAGCCCCCAGACTGCAAACGGCCAAGTTATTGGTATTGTTCGCAATTCTTCAGCAGGAACATGTGGTTGTCGGGCATAATATTGGCATCCCATGCATGTTTCAACCAGCTTGTCGGCGTCCGCCTTCGCGGTCAGCCAGTAGAATCCTTGACGGAAGTCTTTCGTGACCAACGATCGACGAGCGGCGTGATGCCCACAATCTCTGAGATGGATTTCGCGTAGGATTTCCATACCTTCTAGCTGAGAAACACACTTAAGGTATACACCAGTAGTGCTCCTTTTGTAGAGCTGTCCATTGATTATGGTATAACCCTTTGCTCATCATACTATTTGCCGTCTTTAGACCTCATCGTCGGGCAAAGTTCCGTGTTCGAGATATTCCATGAACGGTTTTGTCCAAGCCGGAGGGACCTTTTCACCATGTGGACGAAAGAGTTAGCTCTATCCGGGTTGTCGATGTCAGCTCCCTTCATGGCTGGTGTGCGCAGATGCTCTAGGAAAACTCCTGGCGGAATTTGCTTGCACCCTGATCCAAGCTTAGATAGTAGATCAGCCGCCTCGTTTTTCTCCCTAGGAACATTCTTGACTTCGTAGCCTAAGAAGCTTTTGGCTATCTCGTCCACTTCGTCTCGATATGCCGCCATCATAGGGTTCCGCGCGTTCTAGGTGCCAGCCACCTGCTGGGCAACCAAGTCGGAATCTCCATAGCAAACTATGCACTTGATGCCAATAACCTTGGCTACACGTAGTCCGTGAATGAGTGCTTCATACTCCGCCATATTGTTTGTAGCCTCGAAGTGGATCTGCAGAACGTAGTGTAGCTTATCTCCTGTTGGTGACTGTAGAAATAAACTAGCCCCCGAGACATTGAGCAGCTTTGATCCGTCAAAGTGCATCACCCAGTACTCTGGTTCTGGCAACGGAGTAGCATATGGCATCTCCGTCCGATTTGCAACAAAATCTGCCAAGGCTTGTGACTTGATTGCGTCGCGTCTCTTGTAGGTGATCTCGAAGGCGGCAAGTTCAATGCCCCACTTCGCGACCCTTCCCGTAGCGTCGCTGTTGTTGATAATGTCGGACTGTGGAGTCTTGCTCACCACTGTGATTGGGTGCTCCTGAAAGTAATGCCTCAGATTTCAAGAAGCAAGGAATACTCCATAAGCTATCTTCTGGTAGTGCGGGTAACGCTGCTTGGACTCCGTCAACACCTCACTCACATAGTAAACTAGTCGTTAAAATCCGTGCTCATAGCCTGGTTCCTTCCGCTCAACACTGGCGGGAAAACCGACTAGACCTTTTTTGAGGGATTAAATTTTACCGACTATCTAATAGAGGTAAAAAAGAGACATATCAATAACACAAAATAAACCAATTATAATGTGAAATAGTATGGATCTCTTCATGGTGATATCCATCTCCATAAATCCTGTAATCCGACTCGTGCCAACTCTTGTCGCTTGCCGTCTTACACCATGTCACTGACTTGTACATCGACTTGCATGTCTTCCGGATTCTCCAATCAGCTACACTAGCTTAGTAAAGTAAATTACATAGAGAATCCGACACGTAGGTCGTTATAAAATAAAATGACAGCACCTAGGCTCCAGCTGGCTGACAAAAACCGCGATTCACATATCACGTATGGATTACACACATACATCATATGCACATGAACCATACCATTCACAACTTCCTGCAAAAACAAATTATGCATAGATATGCTATATACCGGTGTTGTGAAACTCACAGCGACATCTAAGGCGCTATGACAGGGCGAAGCCGGCGGTCCTGCTAGCCAGATAGCGGGCTGGGATCGAAGGGGCAGCGCCCGACGATTTTTCCAAAAAACATAGATCTCATCTACGATCCGGACATGGATTTGGACCATTACTCCAATTCAATCAACTCTTTGATCTTCGATCACTGCTTCTGGATTTACGTGTCACGGTCTATCCCGATGGAGGAAACCGACCGACATCAGCAGTATGATCATGGAAATCAGATCTACCATTCCCCGAATAGAGTTGATCTAATCAACATCGTACAAAACCGATCTATCTTATAGATCGATCACCAAACAACACATAGATCCAATCTATAGCCAACCGTATATCACATATGCGAGATCTCGAGCCTAAACCAGAAGCTATCGCTCTGATACCACTATCGGGCCACGTAGAGATAAAACAGAACTTTTTTCCTCTAACGTGGTGATCCCAAGATCTAGCTGAAGTAGAAGGCCACGAGGTTTACCACTAGACGTGCGGCTACGAATTACTAATGAAGCACGTCAGTTGATGCAGTGTAGTTCTCACGATCTGATCCTTTCACGATCATCCTGGTGATGATCGTATAGCACCTCTGCTGGTATCCACACGTACAAGGAAGAGCGCCGGCGGTGAACTGCTAGGTTCGTTACGACAGCTGGACTATTGTGGAGCTAGGGTTTCCAACTCATGGAATGACCTAACCGATCAACCCTCCCGGGTTTCTGCGCCCCACTATATATATAGAGTGAACGTGGGCTCCACTCACACGTGGCCCATTCACTAAAGCCCATATAATATTAGTCACCGTTAGTACGACTCACTGACTCAGTCCAAAATCCGGCTCGGATCCAACCCAACCATATTTCTGGTTTAGATCTAATCCGAACTTGCTCCCGCTCTTAAGTGTGTGACCCCGTAGGCTCATGGAAACATGCACATGATTGGAGTCCAACTCTCAATTGATCAGTCGGTAGCGGCTCCTAGCAGAACGTGTCGACTCCCAAGTACCAAAGAGTCATGACGACTTTCCTTTCCAATGTGACTTGCGTCCGAGTCCCTTTTGCCTCACGATATACCTTGTCAGACTATAGGCGAATATTTGTCATCTCTTAAATAGTCTGACTCTCTTTTCGATCCGAGATAAGTGATTCATCCGACTAACTCTTAGTAGATCGCCTCGGTTAACACTTAAATGAGTCATGCATGGCCATGTTTTCTGAATCATATCATCCGAGAGGGCCTAGATAATATCTCTCCAAGTGGAGGGGCAAAATCCCATCTTGTTTATTCACATCATGCAGCTTGATTCTCAGTCGACCCGAACTGTACCTTTATAACTGCCCAGTTACGGATCAGCATTTGACAGAACCTAAGTCGGTGATCCTCAACTCGGACTATGCAACAACCTCAGGTATAAGGATTACATTGATTGAGATATACAAATGACAACTTGTCTGTTGTACCTCAATATGGGCCAATCTGACTCGCTGAACTCTTTAGCCGAATCTGCGTAAGTCGGAATGGCGTATCCATGTCCATTACAAGTGGAACCGAGTCATCAAGGTGACTTTCACATTGGTCTAAGTTGTGTGTCCAGCACAACCTCAATGACCAAGGATATTTAGTACAAACAACATGAATGTATAGTTCCACAACTGAATCACATATTCAGTGATATACATCAGTTGTTTATACAAGGACAACTTAATATATTTATGAATACAATGGGCAATATCATCGTACATGATTGCCTCTAGGGCATATTCCCAACAGTTGTCACCCATGTCGTCGAGGAAGAGGTTCTCGATGGCAGGGAAGAAGTCGTCGTTAGGGAAGATGTCGTCAGCATCGGTGAAGGAGTCCGTGATGAAGCCAGTAGTCGCGCCGATAGCACTCCCCAAAAACCTTATCGACCTTCTCCTGTACAGGAATCGAAGAGGCGGGGTTTCGGAGGCCTAATATCCCGCCTCGTGGTGCACTCCGCAAGACGGGATGGGGAAGAACTGGTGGCAGCTCAGTGCTCTGGAACTTGGAGGCGGTGGTTCTAATAGTGTGTCTGAGGAGAGGAGAGACCTTCTGCACTTATAGGCATGGGTAGACAGGCGAACAGGCGGCGTCGAAAGAGGAAATGAACAGGCAACGACCAAAGCCAAACATCCTCCACTAAGTTCGAATTAAACCTACACTGATTTCGCATTTAAAACCCATTAGCACAGATTGTTCAAATTATGCACACCCGTTCATATACCAGTCATGCATGGCAAAAAAGAACTCGGCTTGGCGAGATTCCCGCAACCCGCAGCGCGCGTCTTGTGACGAGGCGAGGCGGGCGGAAGAGGAGGAGGAGCGTGCATGTGGGACTCTCTCCTTCTCCTTCCCATCCTTTTACCAAGTGGTAGGAGAGCCTCCCTTAAAATCTGGTGCAAACCTCCTTCAAATAGCAATGTGGTACTAAACATTTTTCCCACCTCTTTCCATGCATGAATGGGCCGCATGGGTCTCTAGGATTTTCAGGAATTATTGGTATGGAAAATGGGTTGGGCTATTTAGGCTAAAATTCCAACATCCCCTGTGGCATCCCGCAAAACCACTACTAGAAAATCGCGTTAAATTTGTGCATTGCATCGTCATCATCATGCATTGTTTGCTAAAACTATGTTTGCAAAACCCGTCTTGTTTTCTAAACGCCCCTCTTTATTTTCAAACATCAAAACCGGGTCCCCGGAATATTTTGTTTTGGCTGTTATTGGTTTGCACACGGCCCGTTTAAAACGAATAAAAATTATATTTATTTTTAGCGGGGGCAGTCGAACGGGCCGTTTCGACCCGAACGACCACCCCCAGGTTTTTGAATCGGTCCAACTGCACCGCCCCTAAATCCTAAGTTACCAACTATCCTACCCACACCCCCTGGACACCTCACCCCCTCCAATCCCTGCTTGCCACCTCACCTCCTCCCTCTCCCTCAACCACTCACACCACGCCACGTCACTCCCTCACCCCCACTCTCTCTCTCCCTCTCTCCCTTCCCTCTCTCTCCCTCTCAGGCACTACACCCGCACGCCACCTGGGCGCGCCCCACGTTCCAATCTCCACCAACCTCGCGCGGGCCCCACCCCAGCCCCTCACCGTTCACACCCGCCCAGTCCACCGCTGGTCCACCTAACCTCACCTCACCCCACCCCACCGACCGTGGGCCCCTTTTCTCCTGGCCCACCCACCCGTCCTGCACCCACAGCACCCACTTTGGCGCAGCCTACTGCCCGCCCGCCTCCGCCGTCTTCTTCCTCCTCTGCGTCTCCTCCTCTGGCCACCAGCCGAGAGCCTCTCCCTTCCGTCGCCTCCTCCCGCCGCACCTCACATTGCCGCACCTCGCTGCCTTCGCGCCTAGTCCAGCGCCGCCCGTAGTCAGGCTGGCCGGCGCGCCCGCTCCTCCGGCGTCGTCCTCCTCCGACCACGCCGACCCGCCGTCCTCAAGCCCGCCCGAGCTGCTCGCCCCGCCCGCGCGCCGCCAGCGCGCCCGCTGCCGCCGCCCGTCGCGGGCCTGCCCGCCGCCCTCGCGTTCGCTTCGCTCGCCCACGCCGCCGCCGTCCGCGCCTTGTTCTGCCCGTCGCGGTCTCCTTCTCCAACCAGCTGCCGTCTGGCCTCCCGCAGCGCCCGGCCGGCCGCCTCCTCCGTCTTGTAGCTGGCCCCGCCCGTCGCGCTCGGCCGCTTGCCGGCCACCTCCGACCCGCAGCCGCCTGGCCGGCCCCTCGCCCGGCGGCCCGCCTCGCGTCTTGCCGGAGCTGTCCTCTACCTCGCCCCGCCCGTCGCCATGTCCTTCCCCTTCCGCAACGCCTCCCCGTCGCCGTGCGTGGCCACGAAACCCCTCCGCCGCGCGTCCAAGACCGCCCATCAACCAGATCGGCCATGTGTTCAAGGGACCGCCAAGCTCGACACCGAACCAAAGTGGCGCCCTGATCCAAGATCTTCATCCGGGAACCTGATGGTCGAGATTGGACTGAACTCCGAGTACTTCGCCGCGGAAACTAGGGGCTATGACGCCAAGATCGCCACCGACAATGGAACCGCGACACTCCAAGCTCTCCGTCCCGGCGTCCGAAGACCGTGAAGCGTCGAGACCCCTTCACCGATACGAGACCCCGAAGAATCGCGCAAGACCTCGGGCGCGAGACTCCAAGACCGTACCGAGCCGAATGTGTCCGGATAATCCCCGACAAGAACTCCATCACGGAACATCAAGTACTCCGACAGGGAACCCTGGAGACCCGACGTCGAGCCCAAGTTCGTCCCCGATAATCAAGGTGGAACCCCAAGGCCCCGACGCCACGCCAAGTTCATCTACCCGAACGCCAAGACCAACCCCGATATCCGAGAACGATCCCGCTGAGAACGGACCCGCCGAACCCTGGACCCTGTCGAACCCCGAACCCCGGAACCCCCAAGTTCGCCGAACCCTAATATGTGTGAATCTCTTCCCGAAACCCTATTTTATAACATAATACAACTTGTCGCATATTAAATTGTCATTCTCGCATACATATCATTGGTTTGGGGGCCTTAGGCCAATTCACCTAATAATTAAATATGGGGCCCATATGCGGGCAAATCTAGCCTTATATTGGCCTCATTTAAACATGTGTAGCGAGCCGGCTCCATCTGTTGTCTTGCTAAACAACATTTAATTTGCGGGGGTTCTAAACAACTTGAACCACCTAACTAATTGTCGGGACCCCGGTTCCGCTTAATATGACCTAATTGCATCGCATCTTGCCATGCCATGCATCATACATGCATCATGCCCGATCTTCTGCCGTAGTATTAAATATTGCATCCGGTGTTTCTTCTAGTGATTTGGTTCTTCGCGGATAAGGCCGTTGAGTGGATGTGAGCTTCGCCCCGATCTTCGGATGAACCTTTCGGCAATGTTTTCAGGCGAGCATCTCCCCCCTTTCTACCTATCTTACTTTTATAGTATTTACTTCCCTTCTGTTGATCTTTGCTATACTCGTTGCGATGCTCTAGATTTCGTACCGTGATATCCCTTGCAGCCATATATTGCCTTGGACACATCCTATTACCGTTGTTTGGTAGATAGTTGGACTTATGCGTCGTAGTTGCTTGCTCAAGTCTTGATGTGTCGTCATATGCCACGATTGCTGATGTATTGCCGCATCTTGATGTTGGAGATGATCCTAGTTTTACTTATTGTTCGCTTTACTTTACGTTTAACAACTAAAATTGAATAAGCGAGGCATCGGTGGGTGATAGAAAATATTTGGTTTCGAGCCCACTTGTGTCCGTAAGACCCCGAGTACTTGATACTGTTCCTTGATTTATCGCGCTATCCACATCCGGAGGTATATGGGACCCCGAGCGAGCTTGACTCATTCTTATTTCTTGGGGCCACAAACTAGTTTGAGGTGTTTTTACTATCCTGTACTTATGCCATGCTACTTTACGTATTTAATTTGTGCGAGGAGCACCTTTGTCTGTTAGGTAAGCGTAATGTTTTCACGTATCGACAGTCCCGATTGGGGACCTCGTCGTTCTGACCATTGTCGCAAACCTTGGGTCCGTCTCAAGCTTGCTTACTCGTTATGGTGTACTTCAAGGGTGGCCCGAAATATTTCTGAATCCTATGATTGTTCAACGTGAAAGCCTCGTTGGGTTTTGATTTGGTTTTCCGAGGTTGATCGGCGTGTGTTGCTATTGGTGCACCCGGGTAAAACTTTCCAAAGCCGTGTCGCGGATATGGACGACTTGGAGCACGATATCTCGATCATAGACAAGCATAACTAAAGTTTCTGCTATAAATTTGACTATAATGACTAGTAATCAGCTTCACTATAATGGAATGGCTAATTAATACTGCCCACAATTTCTTGTTTGGTTGTCGCGACAATTGTACTGACTAGTAAGTATTGCAACTTCTAACGGAATGGCTGAAAAAAAATACCAACAACTGCTGGGTTTTATGGGATATCTCATGCTATTCATATCTGATTAGTAATTGCTGCAACTACAACGGAATGATTAACTAAAAAGGGCCCACTGCTTATTTTATCAGGACGATTATCGAAACCTGACTAGTAAAGTGCCGCAACTATAATCGAATAAGTAAAACGCTAACCAGCGTGAGTTCCTCGGTTGACTTCCTCGTTTGGTCTCGAGGGGGAAACACCAGGATGGGTTTGTTTGGTGTTAGTTTCAGGTTGGATCCGGATAGGTCATTCTTACCCCTCTCTGATAACCGCCAGTTATATCGAGTCTCTATAGGTTGTTTATTGCATGCTTTGCCGCTTCATCCACCATACCTCGTGGCGAGGACCGAATTCTAGCCTCGCCGTGTCTTGGCCTCAAGATCGACGCTCCTTCTTTTCCTTTGCCCTTTGTCGGCACCCCTTTTGTTTAAGCAGGTTTTGAGGTCGACGTCGTTAGCAGGGTTACCCTTCCGGCTTGGCCTGGGCAGGGTTATGGACGCCATTGGTTATTCTTCAGGGATCTTAGCCCCATTTGCATCTTGTCCGTAGCTGGACGCTCTATCGTTTTAAAGGTGATTTGGATCTTTGTACCGTATACCTGTATTCTTGACTCTTTGAGTCGCTGTTATATATATATATATATATCTGTTCTGTGGGTCCCATCGAGGACTGTTGTGTAATGTTATTACTTCGTTTTCCACCCGCACGAAAGTGCCTGGTGGGCACCTTTGAATCGTTTCTATGCGGGTTTGGTGAATTTTGCCCAAATTTGCATAGGTCCGATTCTGAGGGTGTTACAGAGTGGTATCAGAGCTCAGCAGTTGCGATACCCCACAAGTCCAGCCTGTAGGATAACCTAGCTAACGGCCGAAGTAGAGAGTCAAAACTATTTTGGAAAATCGGTTGGATAGTTCTGATTAGGTCTGATTTTACTCCTTACCCCTCTGCTATTCTCCTCTTATCTCGACGTGATTTAAATCCGCTCTCTTCTCTTTCTTCGAGTCCAGGATTTCTCGTGGTTGGGTTTCCGTCGTACCTTCAGGGTTTCGAATTCTCCCTTTTGTAACGGAGGCGCTACGATCATCAATCTGCAACTTGTCTGTTGTGCCCTACATCTGATCTTTTGTCTTGAGCTCTCTATCCATATGTGTTCCTTGCCGGATAACAGTGTCGTTGAAAAACATATGAGAAGGACGAGCTTTGGTGAAGTTGGAGTCGACCTTGGGCATGTGTTGTTCATGCCAATGAAACCATCGCGGAACCTAATCATTGTGTCTTTCATACGATTTCTGCTGGCAACATTCCTTTGTTCCGGATACCATCTAAGAAGATCTTCAGTCTAATTCCGAGAGTTGGATGCTTAATCCGCTTATTCGTGTGCAGAGTAATGGTTTGAGTGTGGGATGGAGTAGCTACCCTACCACTGCTCTTATCATTCGCTCTTGTACGTCGAATCAGTGGATCCAGCAGTTTTACTCCGTCCATGGAAGTTAGAGGTGGCCTTATCGTTTGATACCTCTACCTTCGTCCTTTGTTTCTCCGGAGTGTTCTCTCGACGATCAGGAACAACGACCCTTTGTTGGTGGTGTCGCCAATTTCAAGATGGAGGATGAACCCTCGTTAGTGGTGTCGCGAGGATCTACACGAAGCGAGAAGACGCAGATCGCCGGCCTTCCTTCCGGTACCATGAGGCGGATCTCGAGGGCAAGATCCATTGTTAGTGGTGTCGAATTGTGGCATCCCGCAAAACCACTACTAGAAAATCGCGTTAAATTTGTGCATTGCATCGTCATCATCATGCATTGTTTGCTAAAACTATGTTTGCAAAACCCGTGTTGTTTTCTAAACGCCCCTCTTTATTTTCAAACATCAAAACCGGGTCCCCGGAATATTTTGTTTTGGCTGTTATTGGTTTGCACACGGCCCGTTTAAAACGAATAAAAATTATATTTATTTTTAGCGGGGGCAGTCGAACGGGCCGTTTCGACCCGAACGACCACCCCCAGGTTTTTGAATCGGTCCAACTGCACCCGCCCCTTAATCCTAAGTTACCAACTACTCTACCCACACCCCCTGGACACCTCACCCCCTCCAATCCCTGCTTGCCACCTCACCTCCTCCCTCTCCCTCAACCACTCACACCACGCCACGTCACTCCCTCAACCTCTCTCTCTCTCTCTCTCTCTCTCTCTCTCTCTCCTCTCAGGCACTACACCCCACTTACGCCCCACGTCCACTCTCCACCAACCTCGCTGGCCCCACCCCCCCCTCACCGCGTTCACACACCCGCCCACCGTCCCACCGCTAGTCCACCTCACCTCACCACCCCGCCCACCGTGGGCCCCCTTTTCTCCCCTGGCCCACCCACCAGCGTCCCCTGGCCCCTGCACCCCACGCAGCACCCCCGCCTGGCGCAGCCACCAACCCCGCCCCGCGCCTCCCTCCGTCTTCTTCCTCCTCTGCGTCTCCTCCCTCACACCACCAGCCGAGCCTCTCCCTTCCGGCCCTCCGCCGCCACACTCGCCGCACCTCCGTTGGCCCGCAAGCTCCCACTGCTGCAGCGCCTGCGCCGCGCCTCCCAGCACCGCCCGCTCCCGCGCTAGTCCGCGCCCGCCCGTGGCCGACCAGGTCGCCGGCGCGCCCCGCTCCCTCGGCGTCGTCCTCCTCCGACCACCGCCGACCCGCGTCCTCAAGCCCTGCCCGGCTGCTTCGCCCGCGCGCCGCGCAGCGCCGCCACCGCCCGTCCGCGTCGGGCCTGCCCGCCGCCCTGGCCTTCGCTTCGCTCAGCCGCCGCCGCGTCCGCCTCCGGTTCGCGCCCGTCGCCGGTCTCCTTCTCCAACCAGCGCCGCCTCCCGCGGCGCCCGGCTGGCGCCGCCTCCTCGTCTTGGCGCGCTGGCCCCGTCCGCGCTCCGGCCCCGCCTGGCCCCGGCCACCTCCGACCAGCCGCCCGCCCGCCTCGCCCGGCCGGCCCGCCTCCGCGCGCGCCGGGCTGTCTGCCTCGCCCCGCCCGTCGCCATGTCCTGCCCCTTCCGCAACGCCTCCCCGTCGCCGTGCGTGGCCACGAAACCCCTCCGCCGCGCGTCCAAGACCGCCCAACAACCAGATCGGCCACGTGTTCAAGGGACCGCCAAGCTCGACACCGAACCAAAGTGGCGCCCTGATCCAAGATCTTCATCCGGGAACCTGATGGTTGAGATTGGACTGAACTCCGAGTACTTCGCCGCGGAAACTAGGGGCTAAGACGCCAAGATCGCCACCGACAATGGAACCGCGACACTCCAAGCTCTCCGTCCCGGCGTCAAGACCGTGAGCGTGAGACCCTTCACCGATCGAGACCCCGAAGAATCGCAAGACCTCGGTAGCGAGACTCAAGACCCGTCTGCCGAATGTGTCCGGATAATCCCCGACAAGAACTCCATCACGGAACATCAAGTACTCCGACAGGGAACCCTGGAGACCCGACGTCGAGCCCAAGTTCGTCCCCGATAATCAAGGTGGAACCCCAAGGCCCCGATGCGCCCGACGCCACGCCAAGTTCATCTACCCGAACGCCAAGACCAACCCCGATATCCGAGAACGATCCCGCTGAGAACGGACCCGCCGAACCCTGGACCCTGTCGAACCCCGAACCCCGGAACCCCCAAGTTCGCCGAACCCTAATATGTGTGAATCTCTTCCCGAAACCCTATTTTATAACATAATACAACTTGTCGCATATTAAATTGTCATTCTCGCATGCATATCATTGGTTTGGGGGCCTTAGGCCAATTCACCTAATAATTAAATATGGGGCCCATATGCGGGCAAATCTAGCCTTATATTGGCCTCATTTAAACATGTGTAGCGAGCCGGCTCCATCTGTTGTCTTGCTAAACAACATTTAATTTGCGGGGGTTCTAAACAACTTGAACCACCTAACTAATTGTCGGGACCCCGGTTCCGCTTAATATGACCTAATTGCATCGCATCTTGCCATGCCATGCATCATACATGCATCATGCCCGATATTCTGCCGTAGTATTAAATATTGCATCCGGTGTTTCTTCTAGTGATTTGGTTCTTCGCGGATAAGGCCGTTGAGTGGATGTGAGCTTCGCCCCGATCTTCGGATGAACCTTTCGGCAATGTTTTCAGGCGAGCATCTCCCCCCTTTCTACCTATCTTACTTTTATAGTATTTACTTCCCTTCTGTTGATCTTTGCTATCTGTGTTGCGATGCTCTAGATTTCGTACCCGTGATATCCCTTGCAGCCATATATTGCCTTGGACACATCCTATTACCTGTTGTTTGGTAGATAGTTGGACTTGCGCGTCGTAGTTGCTTGCTCAAGTGCTGATGTGTGTCGTCATATGCCACAGTTGCTGATGTATTGCCGCATGCTGATGTTGGAGATGATCCTAGTTTTACTTATTGTTCGCTTTACTTTCTGTTTAACAACTAAAATTGAATAAGCAGAGGCATCGGTGGGTGATAGAAAATATTTGGTTTCCGAACGCCCACTTGTGTCCCGTAAGACCCCGAGTACTTGATACCTGTTCCTTGATTTATCGCGCTATCCACATCCGGGAGGTATATGGGACCCCCCGAGCGAGCTTGATTCATTCTTATTTCTTGGGGCCACAAACTAGTTTGAGGTGTTTTACTATCCTGTACTTATGCCATGCTACTTTCGTATTTAATTTGTGCGAGGAGCACACTTTGTCTTGTTAGGTAAGCGTAATGTTTTCAGTATCGACGTCCCGATTGGGGACCTCTTGTCGTTCTGACCATTGTCGCAAACCTTGGGTCCGTCTCGAAGCTTGCTTACGCCGTTGCGGTGTACTTCAAGGTGGCCCGGAAATATTTCCAATCCTGTGATTGTTCGATCGTGAAAGCCTCGTTGGGTTTTGATTTGGTTTTCCGAGGTTGATCGGCGTGTGTTGCTATTGGTGCACCCGGCGGTAAAACTTTCCGAAAGCCGTGTCCATGGATATGGACGACTTGGAGCACAGATATCTCGATCATAGACAAGCATAACTAAAGTTTCGCTATAAATTTGACTATAATGACTAGTAATCAGCTTCACTATAATGGAATGGCTAATTAATACTGCCCACAATTGCTTGTTTGGTTGTCGCGACAATTGTACCGACTAGTAAGTATTGCAACTACAACGGAATGGCTGAAAAAATACCAACAAGCGCTGGGTTTTATGGGATATCTCATGCTATTCATATCGATTAGTAATTGCTGCAACTACAACGGAATGATTAACTAAAAAGGCCCATCGCTTATTTTATCGTGACGATTATCGAAACGACTAGTAAAGTGCATAACTATAACTGAATAAGTAAAACGCCAGCGTGTGAGTTCCTCGGTTGACTTCCTCGTTTGGTCTCGAGGGGAAACACCAGATGGGTTTGTTTGGTGTTAGTTTCGTGTTGGATCCGGATAGGTCATTCTTACCCTCTCGATAACCGCCAGTTATATCGAGTCTCTATAGGTTGTTTATTGCATGTTGCGCTGCCGCTTGATCCACCATACCTCGTGGCGAGGACCGCGAATTCTAGCCTCGCTGTGTCTTGGCCTCGATCTTGGCTCCTTCTTTCCTTTGCCCTTTGTCGGCACCCCTTTTGTTTAAGCAGGTTTTGAGGTCGGCGTCGTTAGCGGGGTTACCCTTCCGGCTTGGCAAGGCAGGTTATGGGCATTGGTTATTCTTCGTGGCTCTTAGCCCCATTTGCATCTTGTCCGTGGACGCCTATCGTTTAAAGGTGATTTGGATCTTTGTACCGTATACCGTATTCTTGACTCTTTGAGTCATTGTTATATATATATATATATCTACATGGGTCCCATCGAGGACTGTTGTGTAATGTTATTACTTCGTTTTCCACCCGCACGAAAGTGCCTGGTGGGCACCTTTGAATCGTTTCTATGCGGGTTTGGTGAATTTTGCCCAAATTTGCATAGGTCCGATTCTGAGGGTGTTACATCCCCCCACCAGATCCCAGAGGCACATGTAATTTTCCTTTGGTTCCAAAACACTGTTTATATACTGGTACTGCAGTGGAGACTGTTAAGTTAAACTTCCACCTAGAATTCTATGCTACACTAGGCTGCGACTTGTATAGTGGACTATGCCATGAACTGCAAGTTTGCTGCAACCTAGCTTCACACAAAGCCTTGACCGACACTGGGCTACCGTGGGACTTCCCCACGGGTGGAGCTTATGCGTCATACTCCATGGCCTTTCATGAGTTTATTAGAGAGCACCCAACTCTCGTAGACTGCGATGTTTGACAGTCAGACTCATATAGGTGTGTTCTTCAAAAGATGTTCTGCAGGACAACATCTCTGCTTAAGATTAAGCCACTTAGAACACATTAAGATAAAAATCAACCTGCCATGCAAAATAGGAAAGTATTATATCTTCACGGACCGGTGTTCATTAAAGTAGGGATATTTTCCTCTCAGTCTACCAATAGCTTGTCTCCCAATTCTAATTCACGGGATCTTCGATCACATATATTGGTTTGCCATTGTGGAAAACTCATAGTGTGGGTCTCATACCCATCTCCTTCGATGCATTTTCTATCATATTGCGTGATAGTCCCTTTGTGAAGGGATCTGCCAGGTTCTTAGATGTTTGGATATAATACAATGCAATAACTCCGGAGTTTCTCATTTTCCTGACAGATTTTAGTATCCTATTCACATGTCTTGAGGACTTCATATTATCCTTAGAACTGTTCACCTTAATAATCACAGTTTGATTATCACAGTTCATTGGAATTGCGGGTATAGGTTTTGCAACCACAGGTAAGGCCATCAAGAGTTCATGAAGCCACTCTGCTTCAACAGTGGCGGTGTCTAGTGCTGTGAGTTCTGCTTCCTGTAGGGTTCGCAGCATAGAAAACAAAAATTTTCCTACGATGTGAACTATATACCAAGATCTATCTACTAGATACAAACAACAGGCGGATGTATATCCGTAGAGAACATACCCTTGAAGACCGACAAAGCTTAACGAGTTCAACTCGTAGTTGATGTAGACGATCTCTTGCCGATCTCAAGATCGAGAGGAAGTCCTAGCCGCCAAATCAGGCCGATCCGCGTGCTCGCACACACGCTCGAGGCACCGAGCAATCTCCGCCTCCTCGCTCCAGCGATGCAGCGGAAGCACAACTCTTTCTTGCCGAATAGCCACGGAACATGTATCTCGCTAGTCCGAGACCATGGGGATAAATTCTAGAGGAGAGAGATCCTTCACGAGGAGGTGTGAGAGACAAGTGAGGAGGGGCTCCTTTTATAGGAGGAGGGAACCCCAAGGGGTGGCAGCGCATGGGGCTGCCCCTGCCCTCCCTCTTCATGTGGGTGGACACTCCACTCACAAATCTCCTTTAAATTCCTCCACTCAAAAGTCCACTCAAATTCCCATTAAATTTCCACCAAATTTAATGCAAACTCTCATTAAATAAAACTCTTTATTTTATTCAGAATTTTGTCAATTACTTTAATGACAAACATTCACAAATAACCCCTTGCTAGAATTCTATTTCACATGCATAACCACTTTATGCAAT
Organism: Avena longiglumis; assembly: GCA_030063025.1. Classification (NCBI taxonomy): domain Eukaryota; kingdom Viridiplantae; phylum Streptophyta; class Magnoliopsida; order Poales; family Poaceae; genus Avena; species Avena longiglumis. The sequence continues at coordinate 416,948,734 of CP125979.1, read as the reverse complement.
TTCACCCGAAAACCTGTTTCGGTATCTATTGAAATAAATTCCTGCGCTTGTTCATTCTTTCGGCATGAAACATTTGCTCCAATTGGATGTCGATGTCTCTTAAATGTGTCACCCTACGGTTCGTGAATAATGCGGACATGATCGAGACCCCTCTCGGATCAATAATCAGAAGCGGGATCTGGAGACCCATACTAACTCCCACACATTCAACGATGAATTTCTTGTGATCGTCGGAACCTTTTACTCTAGTATCTTAATCCCTTTGTTTCACGATATATTACATGTCCGAGATTCGATCATTGGTATCTCCATACCTAGTTTGATCTCGTTACCAACATGCACTCTTTTCTCGTTCCTGTGATATAACATTCTAGTGATCAAATTACATGCTTGCAAGCTAATCAATGTGATATCACCGAGAGGGCCCAGAGTATATCTATCCGTCATCGGGATGAACAAATTCCACTCTCGATCCATGAGCCTCAACATAACACTTTATTAGTTCTGAATCCATCTTTATAATCACCCTGTTACGATGTGACGTTTGATGTTATCAAGAAACTCTTCCGGTGTTAGTGATTGACATGATCTCATGGTCTAAGGATTAGGATCACTTCGTAAGTTGTTATAGCAATATAAACTCAATGACTTTGATCGTAATGCTATACTTCGGATGAATGTTCATCACACCATTACACTAATGTTGTGATCCCGTTATTAACAACATCCAATGTCCATGATCAGGAAACCTTGATCATCTTGTTAATCAACGAGCTAGTTTATGACAGAGGCATAACTAGGAACTTTCTATTTGTTTATTAAACACACATGTATTAACGTTTCCGTATTAATACAATTATAGCATGCAAAATAAACATCTATCATATACTTGGAATACACATAATAAACACTTTATTATTGCCTCTCAGGGCATATTCCCTTCAGTCTCGCACTTGCACTAGAGACAATAATCTAGTTACATAGTGATAAATCTAACACCCATTGAGTTCTGGTGTTGATCATGTTTTGCTCTAGGGAGAGTTTTAGTCAACGGATCTGCTACATTGAGATCCATATGTACTTTAAAAATCTTTATATCTCCATCCTTGACATGCTCGCGGATGGAGTGAAACCGGCGCTTAATATGCTTGGAATGCTTGTGAGACCTTGGCTCTTTGGCATTGGCAATGGCACCATTGTTGTCACAATAGATCACCATTGGGTCCAACCGCTCCGTCATTCATGAGAAATACGTATCCGGATTGAGACTTAGAGTCATCCGGATCGGTGTCAAAGCTAGCGTCGACATAACACTTAGCGACGAGCTCTTCTTCACCTCCGTATACAAGAAACATATCCTTAGTTCTTCGTAAGTACTTAAGGATATTCTTGACTGCTATCCAGTGTTCCGAACCTGGATCCGATTGGTACCTACTAGTCAAACTAATAGCATGTGCCACATCCGGTCTTGTACATAGCATGGCGTACATTATAGAGCCTATGGCTGAAGCATAGGGGACTTTGTCCATTATCTCTCTTTCTTCTGCGGGACTTTGAGTCTTACTCAATGTCTTGCCTTGCAACATAGGTAAGAACCCCCTTCTTACTTCCGTCCATTTTAAACTTCTTTAAAATCTTATCAAGGTATGTACTTTGCGATAGCCCTATTAGGCGCCTAGATCTATCTCTATAGATCTTTATGCCTAATATGTATGACGCTTCACCTAGGTCCTTCATTGAAAATTTGCTGTTTAGATAACTTTTAACACTGTTTAAAAGATCTATATCATTTCCGATCAATAATATGCCATCCACATATAATATCAGAAATTCCACATTGCTCCCACTCACTTTCTTGTAAATACAATCTTCTCCATAAGTTTGGACAAATCCAAACTCTTTGATCACCTCATCAAAGCGGAGATTCCAACTTCGTGATGCTTTCTTCAATCCATAGATGGATCGCTGAAGCTTGCACACCTTGTTAGCATCCTTAGGATCGACAAAACCCTTTGGTTGTATCATATACAACTCTTCTTCAATATTACCATTGAGAAACGCGGTTTTGACATCCATCTGCCATATCTCATAATCGAAATATGCAGCAATTGCTAACATAATCCTAACTGACTTTAGCATCGCTACGGGAGAGAAAGTCTCATCGTAGTCAACTCCTTGAATTTGTCGAAACCCCTTTGCGACAAGTCGAGCTTTATAGACGGTCACATTACCATCGACATCGTTTTCCTTTGAAAATCCATTTGTTCTCCACGGCCTTTCGGTGTGAGGTAATTCCACCAAGTTCCAAACTTGATTTTCATACATGGATTCCATCTCGATTTCATGGCTTCTAACCATTTGTTGGAATCCGGGCTCATCATCGCTTCTTCATACGTCGCAGGTCATCATTTTCATCAACCATGAAATTCATGACAGATTTCCGTCTGCTCGGGGCCGCACACGTCCTGTTTGACCTGCGAGGTTCGGTAGTACTTTCTTTCGGAGTTTCATGATCATTATCATTAGTTCCCTCTTCAACAGGTGGAGCCAACTCCGGAACAACTTCCGGTGCTGCGCTACTCGCCATACTTTGAAGAGAAGGTTCCACAACCTCTTCGAGTTCTACCTTCCGACTACTCACACCTTTCGCAAGAAACTCTTTCTCTAGAAAGGATCCATTCTTGGCAACAAAAACCTTGCCCTCGGATCTGTGATAGAAGGAATACCAAATAGTTCCTTTATGGTATCCTATGAAGACGCATTTTTCCGCTTTGGGTTCAAGTTTATCCGGTTGAAGTTTCTTCACATAAACATCGCATCCCCAAACTTTAAGAAATGACAGCATAGGTTTGTTTCCAAACCACAGTTCATACTGTGTCTTTTCAACGGATTTAGATGGTGCCCGATTTAAAGTGAATGCAGCAGTTTCTAGTGCATAACCCCAAAATGACAACGGCAAGTCCGTCAGAGACATCATAGATCGAACCATATCTAATAAAGTACGATTACGACGTTCCAACACACCATTTCGCTGTGGTGTTCCGGCAGGTGTGAGTTGTGAAACAATTCCACACTCTTTCATGTGAGTGCTAAACTCGTAACTTAGATACTCACCTCCACGGTCGGACCGTAGAAATTTGATCTTTCTATTACGATGATTTTCCACTTCATTGAAAAATTCCTTGAACTTTTCAAAGGTTTCAGACTTGTGTTTCATCAAGTAGATATAACCGTATCTACTCAAATAATCCGTGAAAGTAACAAAATAACGATATCCACCTCGCGCCGACACACTCATTGGACCACATACATCAGAATGTATGATTTCCAATAAATCATCCTGTTCCATTGAACCGAAAACGGCGTTCTAGTCATCTTGCCCATAAGGCATGGCTCACATGTATCAAATGATTCATAATCAAGTGATTCCAAAAGTCCATCGAATGGAGCTTCTTCATGCGTTTAACGCCAATATGACCTAGACGGCGATTGCCACATATATGCGGATATATCATCATTAAGTTTAATCCTTTTAGCATCAACATTATGAATATGTGTAACATTATCATCGAGATCTAATAGAAATAAACCATTCATCATCGGTGCATGACCATAAAATATTTCATTCATATAAATGGAACAACCATTGTTCTCGGTTTAAATGAATAACCACTTCGCATCAAACACGATCCGGATACAATGTTCATGCTCGGTCGCGAGCACGGATAACATTTATTCAAGTTTATAACTAATCCGGCGGCAAGTGGAGAGGCAGCGTTAAACGGCGATCACATCAACGCTTGATCCATTGCCGACACGCATCTTGACCTCACCCCTTGCTAGCGGTCGCTTGTTCCGCAGCCCGATTCGAGTTACAAATATTAGCAACCGAACCGGTATCAAATACCCGTGGCTACTCTGAGCACTAGTCAAGTACACATCAATAACATGTATATCATATATACCTTTGTTTGCCTTGCGGCCTTCTTGTGCGCCAGATACTTGGGGCGATTCGCTTCGATGGCATCCCCTTACAATAGTAGCACTCGGAATCGGACTTAGGTCCAACTCGGGGTTTCTTTTCAGCGCTGCAATGTGCTTGCCGCCCTTACTTCCCTTCCGTTTTCCCTTCTTGTCTTTCTTGAAACCAGTGTTCCTATTGATCATCAACACTTGATGTTCCTTTTTGATCTCCACTTCTCCAGTTTTAAGCATTGATAGAAGCTCGGGGAGAGACTTCTTCATGCCTTGCATATTATAGTTCATCACGAAGCTCTTATAGCTAGGTGGCAGAGACTGCAGAACACGATGGATGCCTAAGTCAATGGGAATCGATATTCCCAAGGACACAAGCTTATCGGCGTAACCTGACATCTTGAGTACATGCTCACTAACGGAGCTATGCTCTTCCATCATGCAGCTAAAGAACTTTTCTGAAGCGTTGTAGCTCTCTACAACAGCATGTGTGTCGAAAATCATTTTCAACTCACCCATTGTATCAAACGCATTTCCGTTTTCGAAACGCTTTCGAAGTTCCGGCTCTAGCCCATACAATATGCCGCAATGAACTAAGTTGTGGTCCTCCTGACGAGTCTGATAGACATTCTTCTCCTTGTCAGGGGCATCATCTAAAGGTGGGGGGCCTAACGGTGCTTCTAGCACATATTGCTTTTGTGCAGCAGAGAGGAGAATCCTCAAATTCATGGCCCATTCGGTAAAGTTGCTACCGTTTGTTGCTAGTTTCTCTTTCTCCATGAACACATTGAAATTAAAAGCAGGTGGTGCCATCTACAACATAATTTGTAAAGTTTAGACTAAGTGTATGATAGATTGAGTTCAACTAATCAAATGAACTCCCACTCAAAAACGACATCCCTCGTGCCTTTTTGGTGATTACATGAACCAAATCCACTACACCAAGTCCGATCATCACGTGAGTCGGTATAGCTTCAAAGGCGAGCATCAAATGGGCATCATATCAACTATATGACTCATGCTTAACCTTTCGGTCTGTGTTCCGAGGCCATGTCTGTACATGCTAGGATCACCAAGTTAGAACCTTAGTATTCGCGAGTGTAACTGTTTTACACCCGAAATATGGTCGTGGATCCAAGAACACCCGATCATCACGTGATGTATTGGAGCGACGAAAACATAATCGGTGCATACTAACGGAAGAACACATTCTTATCTTGATATTTAAATGAGGGATCATCTTATTATGCTAACAAAGCGCTAAACAAGCAATATAAGATGCTATCAAACATCATATGTTTATTAGTGAAATTATATGGTTCCCGCAGATGATCTCTATCATGTGCATCGTGGTATGATCACTATCATACCTATATGTGTAAATCCAAGGTCTATGGATTTTACGCTATGTGTGTTAAGAGTATCATCTCATACTTCTACTTACAACACTACCATATCATATCACTAGCCCAAAGAACAATCTAAACTAGACGCCTCTAATTTATCCATTGCAAGTTTTACATGGCTTAGGGCTTTCGAGATAGAACCGTTCTTACCTACGAACATGAACCTAACGAGGATAATCAAATTGTTGACAACTCGCTTGCAAAATAGATATTGACTATAGTAGGAGAGAGACACCGCTAGCCACTTATGCAAACTAGTTGCATGTCAAGCGTGGAACAGGTCTCATGCGAGGACATGTAAAGTTTGTCCGGGCCGCTTCATCCCACTATGCCACCAATATCCAAAATTACAACAAAGGAGCAACAACATGATCATCATCGCCCACATACTCATATGTGTACTACCGTGTAAAGTATCTACGCATAGATCCGGCTCGATACCCTTTGGGGTTCGCAGAAAAAAAAAATTTCCTACGATGTGAACTATATACCAAGATCTATCTACTAGATACAAACAACGGGCGGATGTATATCCGTGAGAACATACCCTTGAAGACCGACAAAGCTTAACGAGTTCAACTCGTGGTTGATGTAGACGATCTCTTGCCGATCTCAAGATCGAGAGGAAGTCCTAAGCGCCGCAAATCAGGCGCATCCGTGCTCGCACACGTTCGAGGCACGAGCAACCTCCGCCTCCTCGCTCCAGCGATGCGGAAGCACAACTCTTTCTTGCCGAATAGCCACGGGAACATGTATCTCGCTAGTCCGAGACCATGGGGATAAATTCTAGATGGGGAGAGAGATCCTTCACGAGGAGGTGTGAGAGACAAGTGTGGAGGGGCTCCTTTTATAGGAGGGGAACCCCAAGGGGTGGCAGCGCATGGGGGCTGCCCCCTTGCCCTCCCCTCTTCATGTGGGTGGACACTCCACTCACAAATCTCCTTTAAATTCCCTCCACTCAAAGTCCACTCAAATTCCCATTAAATTTCCACCAAATTTAATGCAAACTCTCATTAAATAAAACTCTTTTATTTTATTCAGAATTTTGTCAATTACTTTAATGACAAACATTCACAAATAACCCCTTGCTAGAATTCTATTTCACATGCATAACCACTTTATGCAATTTCACCGAAAACCTTGTTTGGTATCTAGTGAAATAAATTCCTGCGCTTGTTCATTCTTTCGGCATGAAACATTTGCTCCAATTGGATGTCGGTGTCTCTTAAGTGTGTCACCCTACGGTTCGTGAATAATGCGGACATGATCGAGACCCCTCTCGGATCAATAATCAGAAGCGGGATCTGGAGACCCATACTGACTCCCACACATTCAACGATGACTTTCTTGTGATCGTCGGAACCTTTTACGCTAGTATCTTAATCCCTTTGTTTCACGATATATTACATGTCCGAGATTCGATCATCGGTATCTCCATACCTAGTTTGATCTCGTTACCGACATGCACTCTTTTCTCGTTCCTGTGATATAACATTCTAGTGATCAAATCACTTGCTTGCAAGCTAATCAATGTGATATCACCGAGAGGGCCTAGAGTATATCTATCCGTCATCGGGATTAACAAATTCCACTCTCGATCCATGAGCCTCAACATAACACTTTATTAGTTCCGAATCCATCTTTATAATCACCCTGTTACGGTGTGACGTTTGATGTTATTAAGAAACTCTTCCGGTGTTAGTGATTAACATGATCTCATGGTCTAAGTATTAGGATCACTTTGTAAGTTGTTATAGCAATATAAACTCAATGACTTTGATCGTAATGCTATACTTCGGATGAATGTTCATCACACCATTACACTAATGTTGTGATCCCGTTATTAACAACATCCAATGTCCATGATCAGGAAACCTTGATCATCTTGTTAATCAACGAGCTAGTTTATGAGAGAGGCATAACTAGGAACTTTCTGTTTGTTTATTAAACACACATGTATTAACGTTTCCGTATTAATACAATTATAGCATGCAAAATAAACATCTATCATATACTTGGAATACACATAATAAACACTTTATTATTGCCTCTCAGGGCATATTCCCTTCACTTCCATAGTTGACCTTGTTAAGATGGCCTTCTTGCAAGATTCCAAGAAACAGCGCCACCACAAAGTGTAAACACATATCCACTCGTGGCCTTTATCTCATTAGCATCAGATATCCAATTTGAATCACTATAACCCTCCAGTACCCTTGGATACCCGGTATAGTGAATGCCATAGCTTGCAGTGCCTTTTAGATAGCGCATGACTCTTTCAAGAGCTTGCCAATGATCGTCTCCAGGATTTGAAACAAATCGACTAAGCTTGCTAATAACAAACGCGATGTTAGGCCTTGTAGCGCTAACCAAGTACATAAGAGAGCCAACTATTTGATAGTATGTCAATTGATCTCTAACAGTGCCTCGATTCTTTCGAAGTAGCACACTAGGATCATACGGTGTTAGATAAGACTTGCAGCCTCTATACCCAAAGCGACTCAAAATCTTGTCCACATAGTGAGACTGAAGCACTGCGATCCCACTATCATCATCTCTCAAAAGTTTGATGTTCAAGATAACATCAACTACTCCTAGATCATTCATCTCAAAAGACTGAGATAAGAAATCCTCGACCTCCTCAATTATAGTAAGGTTGGTCCCAACGATCAATATGTCATCAACATACAAACATAGAATAACTCCTTCGCCAGCACCATGGTGATAGTATACACACTTGTCAGCTTTGTTTACAACAAAGCCTGCAACGGTTAAGGTTTTGTCAAACTTCTCGTGCACTGCTTAGGTGCTTGTTTAAAAACATATGACGACTTCAGCAGCTTGCACACTTTTCCGTCTTGATCATTTACTACAAAACCATCTGGTTGATCCATATAAATTTCCTCATCCAACTCTCCATTTAGGAAAGCCGTCTTAACATCCATTTAATGAATGAGAAGACCGTGTGAGGCAGCCAGAGAAAGTAGTACTTGAATGGCGGTCAACCTTGCTACATGTGAGTAAGTGTCAAAGAAGTATTCACCTTCCTTTTGGGTATAACCCTTGGCCACAAGCCTTGCCTTGTACTTCTCAATAGTACCATTAGGCCTTAGTTTCTTCTTAAACACCCATTTGCATCCTATAGGTTTGCACCCAAAAGGACGATCAGTGATCTCCCATGTTTCATTAGCTAAAATGGGGTCCATCTCACTACGGACGGCTTCCTTCCAGTAGTCAGCATCAGGAGATGCATAGGCTTTTAAAATAGAAGTGGGAGTATCATCCACGAGGTATACAACGAAATCATCACCAAAAGACTTTGTAGTCCTCTGTCTCTTTCTCCTTTTAGGAATTTCGTTATCCTCCTCCTCAGGATTTTCCAGTTGTTCAACTGGAATGATTGGTTCAGAAATTCTATCTAATTCCTGACTTGATGAGTTAGGCATATCCTTCATGGGAAAGATATCCTCAAAGAAAGTTGCATCATTCGACTCCATGATTTTACCAACATGCATGTCTGGTACTCCGGATTTTACTACCAAGAATCGATAGCCAATGCTATGATAAGCATATCCTAGAAATACACAGTCCACATTGTTTGGTCCAAGCTTGCGCTTCTTGGGGACTTGCACATGAACTTTTGCCAAACAGCCCCAAGTTCGTAGGTAAGAGAGATTTAACCTTTTCTTCTCCCATTCTTCAAATGGAGTAATTTCTTTGTTCTTTGTGGGTACTCGGTTTAGGACATGTAACGCGGTCAGTAATGCCTCCCTCCACCATTCCTCAAAGAGATCCGATGTGTCTAACATGGCATTAACCAAATATGTTAGAGTGCGGTTCTTTATTTTGGCTATCCCGTTTGACTGGGGTGAGTAGGGAGGCGTCCTCTCATGGATTATACCATGTTTCGCACAAAAGGAGTCAAAATCGTTGGAAAAATACTCTCCACCACGATCAGACCTAAGCCTCTTAATCTTTCGATCAAGTTGGTTTTCTGCTTTATCTTTATAGACTTTGAAGAAACTCAAAGCCTCATCTTTTGTTTTCAGAAGATACACATGACAGTATCTCGTAGAGTCATCGATCAACATCATAAAATATTTCTTTCCACCTTTTGTGAACACACCATCCACCTCAAAAAGATCAGTATATATAAGTTCTAGTGGTGCCAAATTTCTCACCTCTGCAGTCGTATGTGACTAGTGAGGTTGTTTTGCTTGCACACGGGCTAGGCACTTAGATTATTTGACAGTAGTGAAATTTGGGATTAAATTCATTTTAGATAACCGCGTCATGCAACCAAAATTAACATGACAAAGACGTGAATGCCAAACATTTGATATAAGATCAGACGAAACATGATTCACAACTTTATTACAAACATCTAACAATGATAGACGGAACAAACCTCCGCACTCATATCCTTCACCAATAAAAGTACAAAACTTAGACAATACAAACTTATTGGACTCGAAAATAATCTTGTATCCATCACTACATAGAATAGATCTGCTAACAAGATTCTTATTTATTGAGGGAACATGATGCATGTTCTTCAGGCATACGGTCTTTCCCGAAGTGAACTTCAGATCGACCGTACCAACACCATGAACAGAAGCATGCGAGCCGTTCCCTATCAGCACGGACTGAGTCCCTCTGACTTGATATGAAGAAAACATAGAAATGTCAGAACAAACATGTACATTAGCGCCCGTGTCAATCCACCAATCAGGAGAATTACATAATAAAAGAACAGTAGGTAATATATCATACATCCTTCATCTCAATGTCGCTCATGGCAACATTAGCGGTCTTGCCGTCCTTCCCATGCTGGCGTCTGTCATAGCGGTTGGGGCAGCTAGGAGCCCAGTGATCAGGATCACCGCACACATGGCAGGAACCTTTCTTCTTATCAGTCTTCTTCTTGAAATTGGTAGACTGTGAGGGCTTGTTCTTCCCATCGAACTTGCCCTTGCCATCAAACTTGCTCTTGTTCTTGAACTTGTGGGACTGGAAGTTCTTTTTCTGTACCAAGTTGGCACTTGAACCTCCCTCAGCAACTCGAGCACGTGTGTCTTCTTCTCCCGCCTTCTCTTCCACATCAAGAGTCCCAATGAGATCCGATACGGAAAACTCCTATCTCTTGTGCTTCATGGAAGTAGCAAAGTTGGGAAGCTTGGCAATAATGCCCCCGGCAATGAACTTGTCCGGTAACACACATGAGAAGTACTCAAGCTCCTTGGCCAGTGCCTTTATCTCATGATCCTGCTCAATGATGGAGCGATCATCAGACATCTTGAAGTCATATAATTGCTCCATGATATACAAATCACTGCCAGCGCCCGAGACCCCAAACTTGGCCTCGAGAGTGGCCCACATGTCCTTGCCATTATCAAATGACATATAGGTTTCAACAATATTCTCCCCAATCATAGACAACAGAGCAGCCCTGAACAACTTGGAATAAATTGCCTATAATAAGGTTTTTGGATTGTTGGAAATATGAGCAATTTACCAAGTGATTTATGAGAAATAAACAGCAGGTAAAACATGACTAGAAAGATCAAAATTAAACTAGCCAAGTAATCTGACAAAAAGTATGCAGAGAGTTGCAGAGAGATCGAAGTAATCTGAACAAGATTAAGAAAGAAAGCATACAGCAGTGCGCCGACGTTGGCGTTGGAGTTGTCACCCATGTCGTCGAGGAAGAGGTTCTCGATGGCAGGGAAGAAGTCGTTGTTAGGGAAGATGTTGTCGGCGTCGGTAAAGGAGTCCATGATGAAGCCATTAGTCGCACCGATAACGCTCCCCAAAAACCTTATCGCCCTTCTCCCATACATGACTCGAAGAGGCGGGGTTCCGGAGGCCTACTGTCCTGTCTCGCGGTGCAAGACATGATGGGAAAGAACTGGTGGCAGCTCAGTGCTCTGGAACTTGGAGGCGGTGGTTCTGATAGTGTGTCTGAGGAGAGGAGTGACCTTCCGCTCTTATAGGCATGGGTAGACCGGCGAACAGGCGGCGTCGGAAGAGGAACGAACATGCAGCGACCGAAGCCAAACAACCTCCACTAAGTTTGAATTAAACCTCCACTAAGTTCATATTTAAAACCCATTAGCGCAGACTGTTCAAATTATGCACACCCGTTCATATACTAGTCATGCGTGGCAAAAATGAACTCGGCCCGCAACCCGCGGCACGCGCGTGTCATGATGTGACGAGGCGAGGCGAGCCGTGGCGTGGAATGGCGAGGCGAGGCGGACGGAGGGGGAGGAAGAGCGCGCGTGTGGGACTCTCTCCCTCTCATCCTTTTACCAAGTGGTAGGAGAGCCTCCCATATAAGCTGGTGCAAACCTCCTTCAACTAGAAATTTGGGACTAAACATTTGTCCCACCTCTTTCCATGCATGAATGGGCCATATGGGTCTCTAGGATTTTTAGGAATTATTGGAATGGAAAATGGGCTAGGCTATTTAGGCCAAAATTCCAACAGTGATGATGACGACACTGCTGCCCAAACTAATCCTATGATTTCCCCTGGTATGCTACGATCGTGGGGAAGAGGAGAACTCGACACCCTTCGAGAATGAACAGCCACACCCGAAAGCGTCGTCGCGTCAGTGTCACAATGACAGGGATTTCTCCCGGCCCCAAGCAACCACATCACCGGGCAAACCGTAGTGCTCCACCAATCTCGCCACCCACCCCGTATCACCATGGCAAACACCGCGATGCCGGTCAGACTAAGAAGCAACCGTAGACAAGGAGAGGCAGAACCACAACCGCACATGAGGGAACAACCTCCACCATGATGGCGACAACCGAGCGGACGCAGCGGCAGAAGCACACCAGGCCATTGGATCCGGAGGGTGGAAGTAGCAGCCACCCGGGGGACTTCCCCCAACGCTAGGTACGGATGCCGACCGGACACGACAGCCGGGACACACCAGGCCGGGAAGGCCCAGCCATGCCCCGAAGGGCCCGTAAAGTCCCCGCCGCCACGCTACTGCACGTAGACCACCGCCACCGCAACCCTCTTGGTTGTCACCATAGGCCCGGCCGGAGCCTGACGGGCCCGCAAAGCTTCCGCCGCCACACTGCAGCATGCGAGATGTCTTCAGTGCCCCCTCGTCACGAACCAATTGTTATCCCCATCGGAGGCCGCGAAACCGAGCCTGGCCCACCCAGACCCTGATCGAGCCCAGATCTGGGACGGCCGGGCACCAGCCGAGCTCTCTACCACCGTCACCACCAACTAGTAGCTCCACCGCGCTGCCACCACCTAGCCATCGACGTGGTCCCCGCCTCCATGCCAGACCGCTGCCGCCGAGGAGCACCTCCAGGATCTAGCCGGCCCCTGCACCGTCCATCACCAGAAATGGAGAAGCCAGGACGTCCGCTGCCACCGACGCCACGTGGCCAAGGGCCAGGGCCGCACACCAGCGACGGCAGAGGAAGGGAGAGGGGGAGAGGTGCACAGGAGCGGCCAGAGAGAAGGGCCCCGGGGGCGGCGTGGGTTGCGGGAGGAGAGGAGGCGTGGGTCGGGATCCTTCTGTTTCGTATGGCGTAGCGCATGCGAGAATGGTGGCCGGAATGAGGCTGCGGATGCCATTGCCGTCGATGAGCTGCCCCTGGGACGGCGGCGGACACGTCACCTGCTTCGATCGTCCTATTTTCCTCAATTATTAAAGCAAAATGTTCACAGCACCTAATCACTCACTCATTCACATTACATTTTTTTAGATCAACAGAAATTTAATCCCCGGTTCTATTTCAAGAAATAAAACCACCAACCAAGTTTCAGATTGAGTTTACAGAAAACTAAAGAGCAAAACAACTCAAGTAGAAACGACAGCCCAACGGCAACTAAACAAAATCTATCAGGCAACCCAAAGGGAAACACTACATCTTCTTGGCTAGCTGATGCTGTTTCTTCGCACACGCACACGCATACACAAGGATCTGGTAAGTTTATGGGAGCCAAAATGCCAGATATCCATGGGCCCCAAGACCTGGATCTGGAAACATGAATAATTCCACATTTGTTTCTAACCAGCAGCTAACACTGTGCATTCGAATCTTCGATCAGTTTTAAAAATATAACCAAGATGGCGTACACAAGATTTGCTCACCTTTGGGTGATAGTATATTCTTGTGATATCAAGCGATGACATCAACCGAGATGGCGCACTCAGCCCACAAAGAAGCTAAAATGAACAGGGATTCCCATTGGGGTGATATATTCTTGTGATATCAAGTGATGACATTCTTGCTCACCTGCTTCGTCCTATTTTCGTCAATTATTCAAGCAAAATGCTCGCAGCACCTAGTCACTCATTCACATTACATTATTAAAATATTATATTACTACAACACTGTTCATTTTTCATCTAGGACGACCACGACGCCGCACCTGCATAGAGCTAGTTAGCCAGTCGAGCTTGAGACTAACGTCCTTGGAGCTTAGACTCGAGGCTGCTGGCGAGTATGACGGCCGGAATGAGGCCGCGAATGCCACCGCCGTCGATGATCAGAACCGTGCGGTGAGATGCCCCTGGGACGGCGGCGGACACGTCACCTGCTTCGATCGTCCTATTTTCCTCAATTATTAGAGAAAAATGTTCACAACACCTAATCACTCATTCACATTACATTACAATATTACAACACTACATCGATCGTTTCAACATTTTCTTGGCTAGCTGAATGCTGTTTCTTCGTCTCTGCAGTTCTCTCGAGACAGTCTTGTCTGCTAGTAGGAATTGAGGGTGGTTTGGCGCAGCTTGCGCTCTTGGGATAGCTTCCTTGCGAAGCGAGCGAGCGCCTCCTCGTTGGTCCCCTCGTCTTCGACGGACTCGTACTTGCCCGTGTCGATGTTCACCCTGGCCACCTTCTTCTTGAGCAGATTTTCGCCGATCTCGATGAGAGCCTCCATGTTCTTCTTGGTGGCTTTATCCACCGAGGCGGTGTGGCCAAGGAGCGAGTCGTCCTGGATGCGGAGGTAGTTCTTCTCTACCCGTAGCGCCTTGAAGAGCACGGCGGAGTGGATGTCGACCATGTCCGCGCTGGCGTGGGAGAATATGTCGATGAGAGGGTTGAAGCTGCCGTCGCGTAGCCAGCGGAAGATGCCCCACTTGGCGCAGTCCGGCGCGGTGTACTTCTCCGCCTGCTTGGCCGACCCGGTGCCAATGGAGATGATGAGGTAGTTGCCGTACTCGGCGGGCTTGCCGTGGTTGTTGAAGTCCGGGTTGCAGCACAGGACCTCCTTGGTGATCATGGACATGGCGGCCATGGTGGGGTTGTTGGCGGCCACGCCGCCGTCGACGAGGTGGTACTCGCGGTCGGGGGCCTCGCCCGAGGGGTCCTGGGTCTTGAAGAAGTGCGCGGGGAAGTAGGTGGGCGCCGCCGACGTGCTGATGCAGATGTCCGATAGGTGGGCGTTCTTCAGCGGGTCCTTCTTGGCCTCGTACGTGTTGAAGATGACCGGCTGCAGAAACTTGATGTCGAACGTCGGCACGATGATGTTGGTGACCGTCTCGGCGATGGTCACGTCGTTGGTGAGTTTCTTGATCTTGTCGTGCAAGAACTTGCCGTCGTACTTGGGACCCATCACCGCACCAAACAATCTCGTCACCGGAGTCACGAACCCATGCCTGAAATTAGTACATCGCCGGCGGCGGGGCCGAACCGATTAATTGATTAGTCCTGAGAAGAAGAAGAAGAAGAAGAAGAAGAAGAAGAAGAAGAAGAAGATATCGAGCGGCATGGGAGATGTTCGATACGCACCTCCTCTGCGGGAAGATCTTGGGCCCGTTCTCGAGGTAGAACTTGTTGATGTCCTTGGCGGCGAAGAGGGGCCGCTTGTCCTTGCCGGGCGCCGCCAGCATCGACGTCACCAGCGCGCCCGTGCTCGTCCCGGCGATCACGTCGAAGTAGTCCGCGATGCGCGCGTCCGGCCCGTCCAGCTCCTGCAAGACAACAAACTACTCCGTCAGAATCAATTTATGTAGCTAGCTAGCCAGTCGATCGAGCTTGAGACGACGAAATTCGAAAAGTACTTGGAGCTTGGACTCGAGGCAGGCGAGGATGGTGGCCGGAATGAGGCCGCGAATGCCACCGCCGTCGATGCTCAGCACCGTGATGAGCTGCCCCTGGGACGGCGGCGGGCACGTCACCGTCGCGTCGCCGTTGCTGCACATGCTTTGCTAGCTCCACCTTACTGCCCTCCTCCGATCCGCTCCTCGGTGGACTTTGAGTTTTTAGAACACCCCGGATATTAAAGACTCCTCCTAGCTCGGATCTTGTGATTTCCAAACTCACTAGAGGCTCACCAACCCGATCGAGCTACTCCGTACTTAAATCGAAATTCGGCGTCAGTAAGCTGGTAAGATGGAATCTTCGAGACTACTGGCTTCACACTAATTTTTTTGAGAGCGTGTATCACGTTTGATGGGCTGGAGGCCCTACGCACCCGGGCCGGGCTATAGTGGGGGCAGCCGTATGTTCATGGTCAGGATAACGTGACACACACACTCATCAAGGCTGATTTCGACACATGAACGATGCCTTCTTTTTTAACGGGAACCTAGACGATGCTTTCCATTTCGTAAAGCACTTTGATTTTGTTCTATATGCCAAACAAAAAAAATGGAGAAACTAAACAAGACCGAGAAACATGAATTCCAGCGCATGTGGGAGGGAACGGCCTCCTCCGTCTTGGCGGTAGCTGACCGGGTATAGCAGGCTGGCAAGCCATCATCACCACCGACCCAGCACGAACAACCCGCTCTTATGTCCACCGGAGGAACCGTCACCGCCTATAAGGCCCACCCTGACTGCTGGGGGAGGTGCCACCGGTCGCCGCGCCAGGTAGCCCCACGGGATCCCTCATACCACCACGGCCTCCGCCGCCAAGGTCAGCGCCCACTCCACCGTGGCCACCTGGCCACGCCGGATCTCCGCCAGACCGAAGGACACCGCCGCCGCCGCTGGACGTCTTGTGTCGTGCCACCACTTCCACGCGCGCACAAGGAGACAGGCCGCCTCCGCCGGCAGCGCACATGCAGCCAGTAGAGTGTCGGAACAGTATTGTAAGTAACTAGAGACGCTCTTAGATACCATAACATACATGAGATGATGACAGCATTACCGATGTATTATGTATATAGGAGTGTTTAACAACTTCGATGGCCGGAGACGACGTATGTTCATTGTGTTCCACAGACCGCCAGACGCACACGACATATAATTAATTTGTCCGTCGTGGTCGAGCTCCTGCTGTGGGAGATGGCAACAGATAAAGAGGATAGGAAGGCAGGGACGGGATGGGGTGGGAGTGTCCAGAGGCGACGGGAGAGGTCGCCAGTGACCATGGCGACCGTGGCTGAAAACCCTAGAAGAGGAGAGGGGATCTAAGAGGAGAATGATGGAGGGTGGGCGCGGGTGGGTGGGCGGTGTGGCAGCGGCATCTTGTATGATCTGAGCCGTCCATCTCGGCCGGACGGCAAATATCTGTTATGGAGGGGCAGATGGCCTAAGCACCAGGCCGAACACCCCGTTTAAGCTTATAGTTTATTTTCTCTAGATTTGTTTCGTTTTAGATGTACTCTCACGTTTAAAAATAAGTAACTTAGATTTGTATAGAGTCGAATATACTCTCTTTGTCCGGAAATAATTGACTTAGATTTATCTAAATTCGAATATATAATTTGAGATACATATGAATCTAGATAAATTTAAGTTATTTATTTTCGGCTAGAGCGAGTATTACACATCAGTGTCCAAAAGTAAGATGTTTTCGCAAATACAACTTACGCGTCACTCTCTTTCCGTCTACTGTAGCTATCGCTACATAGGTATTTGGACGTGCGATCGACTTGTCGTTCTCTTGACTGATGACTTTCTTCTCTTCACTGTCCCGCACGCGTAAGTACGCTGCCTTGTCCGTCCGCAGCCCACATGGTCCAGTGTCCGTGGCTATGAATATGTGATAATCACGGCTAACTAAAAATTAATTTGAGCATTCCTTTTTTTCGATCTTGTTTACCACTTATGTTAAGGGACTCATATGATTATTTTTCTCGAAATGGGACTCCTAGGAAGTTGATTCCGGAGAGACAAAAAAGTCATGCGGCAAGCTCCCATCCCTAGGGCGACAGGCTGCCTCCGTACCCTCCGGACGCCCACCACCCTCTCCACCTCCCTTTCCTCTTCGCTACCGCCGGCCTGGGTCGCAGGGCAAAGCCCTGGCGGCAGAGGTGGACAACCCGTCCCCACATCATGGAGGTCGGGTTGGGGCCCTTCAACTCCGCGGCAAAGGTGCACTTCGAAAGCCCCTGGTCTGACGCTGCCGGATGGACCTAGCAGTGGTGCCATCCTCGAGCGGTGTGCAACATGATGGGAGTGTCGCCAGCTGTTGTCCCTGGTCGGATCTGGGCACCTCGTGCCTAGATGAGCTCAGGCAGGCTCAGATGGGCTTGGGCAAGCCGGGGTGCTGCCTCTAAGGGGCTACCTATAGGCGACCGCGACGACTAGCTAGAGTTGGGGTCGGCACTGTGGCCTGCCTGTTGCAGCAGCGGCGGCTAGGGCTTTACTAGCCCGCTTGGGCCTATGTGCCCCAACTGCTCTGTCTGGTCGATGCGGGCTGCAGCACTATAGTCCCTCGTCTTAGCGATGTCGTGTGCCTCTGCCATTCAGTCTATGTGTCGGTGTCCATGAAGAGATGGTGATGGTGATTTCAAGGTCGTGGTGGCGCAAGCTGGTTGGAGGCAAAGCTGGGTGGTGGTGTTCCGATGCACCAGGGTTTTTGTGTGAGCGAAGGTCAGGAGAAATCCATGTCGGCTTGTCCGAACTTGACGCGTTGCCGCCTCCGGGTGGCGCCATTCCTTCCTGGAGGGCGTCGAGGGAATCATCTCTCTCCACTTTACTTGGAGTGCTGGGGGAAACCCTAGGACCATGGTCCGGGCAGCAATATTGTGTAGGTGGTGCTTTCCTCGGGAAGGAGCTTCTTGGTACTCGGCTCTTCGTTATTCTTGGAGTTTGGTGGGCCAAAGTCGTAGGGCACATCAACTCCGAGTCATCGTCGCCTAGTCGATTCGTTTGTCTTCATTTCTTTTCTTTTTAGTCATGTATGCCTTGCTGCCCCAGCATTTCCTATGGTTTGAACTCGTGTATTTGTGTGGTTGCTATATTAATATAACGGACGAAAGCCTGTTTAGAGAGAAAGGAACTCCTAGGTTTTGATATGGTGTTAGGCCCGGCCAATGTTATGCCTCAGACCTACTTCCCCATAGTCCATGTAGGCTCAGATGCCACGGTGGGAAAAAGGTTGTGGTTTGCAAAGCCCAGGTGCTACTTACAGCGGAGGCATGATCCTCAGCTAAAGAAAGGGAAAAGGAAGAGGAAAGGTGAGGAAAGCAGGAGGGAAAAAGGCAAAACAGGAAGGAGTATCGGTGTGGGCTGCCATGTGTGGAGTGCTCGTGTCACAAGGCCATAGCTGCGTTGGGAAGCTAGAAAATAGAACGATGGCCTTCTATGTTTGTGCAGACATAGATGTAGTGAAATAACTGTTTAGCGTTGCTTCCAGTGTAGGTTTCCTTAGGCCAAGATTTACGGTGGCAGCAACCTATGACCTCCTAGGCAAAATACACAAGCTGCATTTTTTTCCTTATCTTTTGCCCAACGCAGATTCAATCACCACATTATTGAGTGAGTTCAATTTTCTCTCACTTCATAACTTTTGGTGGATAAGACAACAAATATGAGCAGCTTTATCTTACTTTAACTTTTCTCTACTCTATTTATCGGCAAGGAGGATGCCTCATCTACAAGAAGTAGCTTTGTTGTAAAAGTAGAACATAGTATGTTTTGGACCACCCGAGCCTACACGGTAGTTAGGACACTTGTCCCTTAGAGCACGAGAAATGGTGGCATATGTATGCCGCTGCTCCATCAGAATTTATATATTAAAGTAAGTTGAGGCGACAGTCTAAATTTATTTCACACCAGGTGCATACGGTGGCCTCTGTTAGAGTTGTAATCTTCTGTCTTTCTATACGTATCTGGTATAGAGTAGTACTGCATCCTCTTTACGTATTATTGTATATTCCACCCAGGGGGATTTTCCCTGGACTACTTAACACACACCCGACGCCCCTAACGGGTGCGGTTTCCTCCTATCTACAATTCCTACATGGTAACTAGAGCCGATCCTCTTCCCTAAGCTTCCGCCGCCTCCCTCCTCCTAGATCGCCGTAGGCTGGATCCTCCTCCTCCTATACAAACCCTCCCAAAACAATCCTCCCAAGTTCCTCTTTCCATCCCCTACTAATACCCCTTCTCAAAAACCTCAAACAACCCTTCCCATCCTCCCCAACAATTCTCCCATGGCTACCTCTACGACTCCAGCGGATGCTGCCATTGGCGCACCGCCGGCTATCGAGCTCACCCGCAACAATTTTCTCTACCGGCAAGCTCAGGTCTCACCCTCTCTTCGCGGTGCTCGTGTCATGGGTCTTCTTGAGGGCACATATGTGGCGCCGCTCGAGTTCTTGGAGGATGAAGATCAAAACCATAAGAAGATCTCTATCCCCAATCCTCAGTATGCTACTTGGGTCTTGAAGGATCAACAAGTTGTGGGCTTTCTCGTGAATTCCCTCTCCGAGGATGTGCTTGCCGAGGTTTTTGGCCTTGAACATGCTGTAGAGGTTTGGAGTGCTCTGAAAAGTATCTACTCCACTCAATCCAAAGCAAGGATCTCCTCTCTCCGTGGTGCTCTCACCAACACCAAGAAGCTACACATGCTCGCTCATTAGTATCTCACAAAGATGAAGGGTTTAGCATCTAAAATCGTTGATTCTAGGAAGAAAGTGGATGGTGATGAACTCAAGGATTATATTTTGAACGGTCTTGATGGCACCTAAAATCCTCTTGTTGCAGGTATTAATGCCAATCCGTCTACTACGCTTTAGGACATGTGTTCTCAACTTCTGTCCTACGAGTCCAGAGAGGATATGCTGGCCGCCACGGGTCAGAACACTGATACATTCACATCGTCAGTTAATGCGGCCCCTCGTTTCCCACCCTCCTACTATGGTGTGCCCTCCCAGCCTCCACTTCTCCCCACTCATGTTCTCCCTCCACCATATGTCCCCTCCCAACCACCATACATGCCACCACCTCCATATACAAGCTCCACATACCCTACCCCTACGCATCCATACTATCCTCCACAACCAATCCAACACCAGCCGACATCATATACCTATTCTCCACAACCTTACCCACACCCCCATGCCAAAACCCGCTGCCTCATCACGGCCCTCCTCGCCCGCCCCAGCCTCCTCCCTAGCCGCAGGGGCACCCTGATCAAGGACGTCGTCCTAAAGGATGGCGTGTCAAGAATCGTGAATGTGTGGCTACTCCCTGGCAAGCGGGTGTTTATTGCCAAATCTGCAAAAAGGAGGGTCATCTTGCTAATGAGTGTTGGTGGCGCTATGGTGATGATGATGACTCACCCAATGATACCAAGGGTGACTATGGTGTTGACACAAAGTGGTACATGGATACATGAGCCACAAGTCATGTGACACCTGAACTTCAGAAACTACAAATCCACAACAACTATCCAGGGCATGATCAAGTTCACAATGTTGGTGGACAAGGTATGGAGATTGCACATATTGGTCATTCAGTTTTCACGGCCCGCATAGTTCCTTACAACTTCAAGATATTTTACATGTTCCTAGTGCTTCCATGAATTTACTTTCTGCCCACAAAATTGCTCTAGACAATAATGCCTTTATTGAAATTCACCCATTCTTTTTCTTGATTCAGGATCAAGCAACGCAACACGTCATGTTTAGAGGGTCGTGTCATGGTGGCCTTTATCCTCTTGTTCATGTGTCAACTGGGTGTTCCAAGGACGTGTTGGTCACCGTCAAGCCTTCCTCCTCTACATGGCATCATCGTCTAGGGTATCCGTCTTCCTTTATTGTTCAGAAAATTCTTAGGAAACACAATTTTTCATACGCTCCAAAAATAAATTCTTATATATGTGATCCTTGCCAAATGGCCAAGAGTCATCAGCTACCCTATCATGTTTCTACCAGTGTGTATACTGTTCCTCTAGAGCATATTTCTTCTGATGTATGGGGTCCAACTGCTCTTTCTATAGGCAAACACTCATATTATGTAAGCTTTATTGATGATTACAGCAAGTTTACTTGGATCTATTTGCTTAAAAAGCGTTATGATGTGTTTCAATTCTTTCTTAACTTTCAACAATATGTTGAACGCAAGTTTGGTAAAAAAAAATCACTATGCAAACTGATTGGGGCGGTGAATATGAAAAACTCAACAGTTTCTTTCAAAAAGTAGGCATACCTCATCATGTTTCCTGTCCTCATGCTCACAAACAAAATGGCTCTATTGAGCGTGAACACAATCATATTGTTGAGGTTGGTCTTACTGTCGTAGGATTATCGACAAGTATGCCATAGGGGGTCCTAACAGCGTTGAGAAGATGGGGTGTGAGACGTCGGATGTTCCAGGAGTGGTGAGCACAAGTTTACCTAGGTTCAGATCCGACTGCGGTGATCCGATCCTAATCCTGCTAGCAACCTAGTAATATATCGGCGGAAGCCGGATGTTATAGCGGATTACAAGAGAGGTTGAAAGAACATTTCATGATCCCTAGTGTTTTGTGCGTTAGATAACAATACCAAGGATTATTTAATGTGTGTTGAAGTGATGCAGATCTATACCTTGAAAAGAAGTCGGAAACTGTTTTTGGGGGCCAGATAATCCGCCCCTCCCCAAGTCAGAAGGGCGCAACCCTTAGAATGGGGGCGTAATATCCCACGGATTTTCCGTCCAGGGCCGGAGTTTTTTCCCAGGCCGGATAATCCGCCCCTCCAGGGGGCCGGATAGTCCGCTCCCCCATGAACTGTCTCAACGGTTGCAAGGGCGCATCGCTCAGAGAGGGGGCGGAGTTTCCCCCAGACTTTCCGTCTCTGGGGCGGATTTTCCCTAGGGGAGGATAGTCCGCCCCTTGAGGGGGAAGGATAATCTGCCCCCTCGAGGATTTTCACCAAGACAAGACCGGCGCAACATTCTGTATGGGGGCGGACTTTCCCCCGGCCTTTTTGTCCAGGGGGCGGATTTTTCCCCTAGGGCGGATAGTCCGCCCCTAGTGGGGGGGATAATCCGCCCCCAAACTTCACCAACGGCCAGATTTGTGCAGGGGGTATTTAAGCCAGCCTTCCCCCTCCTGCCAGAACTCTTGGTTCATTTGAAAAAGTCAAGATCTGTTCTTCAAGCCTCATCCAAGAGAGATCCACCTTCATACACCCAAAGGCCCCGTCCCTTGGGGAATCGAAGGATGAGAACTCGATCTTCCACAACTGCAATCAAGCGCTTCATCTCCTCTCCATTCATTTGGAGAATCACCGATCTAGTATTTCTTGCAAATATCAAGATCCTTGCTCTTGATTATATTGATAATCCTTGTTCTTGTGACAGCTTGTTGTCATTACGGGAGCCCCCAATTCAGTTGTGGGTGTGTGCCCCGGTAGTGTTGTAAAGGCACCGGTTCCCGCCTCGAAGGGTACCGATAGTGGAGAAGGTGGATCAGGCCTTTCGTGGCGAGATCCATCGAAGAATAGGGTGAGGCCTATTGTGGCGTGGTGGTCTTAGAACCGCCCACCCCACCAACGCAGATGTACTTCCCTTAACAAGGAAGGAACTTCGGTAAAACAAATCCCTATGTCTCCACGTGCTCCACTACGGTTTCCTCGCTCCTCTCTTTACGTTCTTAGTAGCTCCACTACTTTGTGTCAAGCCTAAAATTGAAAAAGAATTAAAAATTGAGTAGCACCTATTCACCCCCCTCTAGGTGCCCATACGATCTATTTCAATTGGTATCAGAGCCCCGGCTCTTATTTTGGGCTTAACCGCCTAAGAGAAGTATGGGTTCCAAGGGAGATGGGAGTGATGCTCCGGAGGTAGTCACCATGAAAGATCTCAAGACGTTGGAAACAACCCTGATTAGTTCTATGGAGACTAAGATGGAAGAGATGCGTCAAATGATAATGCATCTCTCCCCATCCGCAACATCACCTCCATCTACCTCAGAGGCTACCACTTCGCAATCCAAGGAAACGGGTAAAACCGATTCCAAAGATAACGAAGTGGTTGGTGATGGCACTAGCAAGAGCTCCTCCTCGAAAAAGGATAGTGGTAAGGAAGGATACAATGAGGTTTCCCATGTGTATTCTCCTGATCCACCTATCCCACAACCACATATACATAATAGGGGTGATCCACCCAAACTTTCACCATCTACTTTTTATCAATGGAAATTTTTGATGAAGTCTCATGTGTGCAGCTCCTCCATTGAGTTGTGGAAAATCATAGAGAATGGTCTTCATTTTGGAGATCCCCACAACCTAACAAGAAGAGAGGTTATTGACAGTTAACTCAACGCTATGACTCTACATATGATTCAGCTTGGTGTGGGTAAAAAAGACATGCCACGCATTCAACATCTTAACACAACTAAGGAAGCTTGGGATGCCCTCACCGAGCTCTTCATTGGAAATGAAAGCATGAGAAGAAATAGATATGATGCTTTGAGTAATGAAGCTGAAGGATTCTATATGTTGGATGGAGAAGACCACGAGGACATGTATAGGCAGCTCAATTCAATAGCCACCACATTCAGAAATCATGGTGCCTCTCATGTTGATGATGCTTGGATCAAGCGCAAGTATGTCAGTGCTCTTATGCCATTTGAGCCCATAGATTTGAAGAGTCTCCAAGGAAGACATAACTACCACCTTATGACATCCAATGAGGTAATGCAAGAGATGGCAGCTTTCAAAGTACATACCAAGAATGCCGAAGATGCTCATGCACGAGCCATGGGGATGCAGAAGGGTGTCAACGTGGCCTTGAAGACAAGTGTGGCTGATCATGATGAAGATGACATAGAAGATATGGACTGTCCCGAGAATGTAAAAAGAATTCATGGACAATACATGGCCTTCTATGCTAGAAAATTTTGGAAGGATCCAGCCAAAGCCAAATCTGAACTAGAACACAAGAGTGGAGCATATGGAAGAAAGGAAAATAGTCCCAAGTTGAGAACTTGTTTCAACTGTGGAGACCGGCTGCACTTTGTAGTCGAGCGTCCATACCAAAGTAGGGAAGATAATGGAGGAAGACTCATTCTCAAGAAAAAGTCAAAGGCTCCACACAAGAAACAATTTTTAAAGAATAATGCTCCTTTCAAGAAGCAACCAAAGATTGTTCTAGTGGCTCAAGAAGAATATTCTTCGGGAAGTGAAGATGAAGACGAGGATGATAGTTCTCGTGAGGTGGCTTCTATAGTCACCACATCAACACCAACATCTCTCTTCGACTCTCCGAACGAAAAAGTCATCAAAAAGAACGCCACTTGTCTCATGGCAAGAGGTTCCGAGGTATCAACTTCCAACAATTCTTTTCCTAAGGCTATGATTGACATGGATGATCCTACTAGTTTTAAGGTTAAAGAAGAGATTATTGCTTTGGATTATTTCTTCACTAACTTGCAAGGTGAGCGCAAAATACATTTTGAGGATCTTATGGACTAGTTGGCCCAAAATGAAGTGCTTCTTGAAGAAAAGGGCAGGATTGAAAGGGAGGATGCAATGGAGATTGCATCCTTAAAAAATGCTCTAGAAGAAGAAGAGGCTCAGGTTTCTCTTGACGAGAGGCTTGAGTCTATTGAGGAGTCACATGAAGAAATGATGACAAAGCTTGTTAAGGAACCTACAATGCAGTAGCAAACACAAAGAAGCTAAAGAAAGAAAAGGTTAACTTTGGGGCTGCTCATGCTAGACTCTCCGAGGAATTGGAGAAACTTGACATTGCTCACAAGGCTTTGAAAAGTGATTTCTCTATTCTCAGTGAGTCGCATGATCAACTCCAAATTCGATTGTCCAAATATGATGTTCCTAGCACATCAAAATCAACATATATTCACAAGGAAAATGCTAGGATGGTTGATGAGCTTGTTAATGACATCACACCCAAAGGTAAGGGACTTAGATATGTCACCATGTCCAATAAGAAGAACAAGAATAAGAAGACCAATATTGAACAAGCAAAGACAAACACTATTGAGAAGAATGTCACAAAAGACAAAACTGACCATATTGGTTTTTCAGGGTCTCACAATCCAAATTATGAACTCTTTTGTGATTATTATGGCGATGTGTATGCTTATTATGTTGGTCCTTCTGATGAATATGTTGCTTGGTCTATTTGGGTTCCAAAGACCCTTGTTACTAACATGAGATGACCCATTGAAAAATGGGTACCTAAAACCAAGAAGTAATTCTCTTGCAGGGATATGCTTACGATGGGTCTAAATGGGTGTTGGATAGTGGATGCACTAGTCATATGACCGGAAGCAAGGAGGTCATCATGGAGATGCGACCCAATCATGATCATATTACAGTCTCCTATGGTGATAAGTCTAAATCTGAGGTATTGGGTCTTGGCAAGGTTGTGGTCGCCCATGATATCTCCCTCGTGGACGTCATGCTTGTTGAGACCCTCGGTTATAACTTACTTTCTGTTCGTACCCTTGGTAAGATGGGTTTTGCTGTTTTCATTGATGGTGATTTAGTGGTACTCTTGTGGAGAAAGTCTCTAAGGTCGCTTTCATTGGGTACGTCAAAAATGACCTGTATGTGGTGAACTTTTCGGGGAAAACCACTTCGGGTCCGATGTGCTTATTCAGAAAGGCCGACGTGGGCTGGCTATGGCATCGCCATTTAGCCCATGTCAACATGAGAACTTTGCAAAGTCTTCACAAGGGTGGCCACATCCTTCGACTAAAAGACAATCTTTCCTTTGCCAAAGATCGTGTGTTGCAGGGCTTGTGTTGAAGGCAAAATGCATGACTCTCCCCACAAGAGGAAAACTATTGTCTCCTCAAAGAGGATCTTGGAGTTACTTCATGTGGACTTATTTGGTCCTCCATATCATGCTAGCCTCGGTGGGAAGAAATATTGCTTGGTGATAGTTGATGACTACTCAAGATACACTTGGGTCTATTTCTTCAAGCTAAAGAGTGAGACTCAACAAACTGTCATTGATTTCGCCAATGAAGTTCAGCGCCAATACAACGTCCCCATTTTGGCAATTAGAAGTGACAACAGCTCCAAGATCAAGAACTACATGTTAAATGAATTTCTAAGTGAAGAGGGGATAAGACAACAATATTCCGCTGCGTACATCCCTCAACAAAATGGTGTAGCCGAGAGGAAGAACCACACTTTGATGGATATGGCTAGATCAATGTTGGCTGAATTCAAGCCTCCTTACAACTTTTGGGCTGAAGCCATATCCACCGCTTGTCACTTATCAAATCGGCTCTACCTCTGCAAGATCTTGGACAAAACTCTGTATGAAATACTTACCGGTAACAAGCCCAACATTTTGTACTTCCGGGTATTCGGTTGTAAGTGTTTCTTTCTCATAAAAGGAGTACGCTTGTCTAAATTTGAGTCTAAGGCTTTAGAAGGTATTTTTGTTGGTTACGGTGCTGAATCCCACACTTATAGAGTCTACAACAAGCTCTCCGGAATTTTTGTAGAATCTTGTAGTGTGGAATTCGATGAAAATGATGGCTCCCATGTGGGGCAAGTTGATGTTTGTGATGCAGATGTTGAAATACCCCAAGATGCCATAAGAAGAATGGGTGTGGGATTTTTCTGCCCCATTGACCCTTGTGGCAGATCGGGGAGGACAATTATCCACTCAAGTGGAGCCCTCATCTACACAAGATCAACAAGCCCCTACTGCTGGAGATACCTCAGCACCAACACCACAACCTCCTGAAGATCACCCTTATTCTGGGAAAAATGGTAGTCCCAGGCCAGACTATCCGCCGCCTCCAAGGGGCGACAGTCCGCCCCTGGCACTCTAACTCGCTCCAGGGGACATCATGAAGAGCAAACAAGGCCTGGAAATCCCAGGCCAGATTCTCTGGCCCTGAGGGGCGGATTATCCGGCCCTGGAACTCCAAGTTCTGCCAGAGACACTCAGGAACAAGAAAATGCAGCTGCATCTCCTAGGCCGGATAGTCCGGCCCCGAGGGGCGTATTATCCGGCCTTGAAGAACCAGTTCAGCAATAGTCTCCTGTTATCAGCTCATATCAAGATCAAGGGCAGGGTAGTGGACAAGAAAAGGATCCAAGTGCTGAATCAACTCCATCAAGAAACAATAAGGAAATTGAGGCTCGTTGTAAAGCTCGCGCTGATCGAAACCTTGAGTTAAGGGCCACACCCTTGACAAAGTTGTAGGTGATCTAAGAAGAGGAGTGTCTACTAGAAGAGAACTTGCTAGCTTCTGTGATCATCAAGCACACATTTCAATGGTTGAACCAAAGAAGGTCTTTGATGCTCTTAAAGATCCCTAATGTATGGTTGCAATGCATGAAGAGCTAAATAACTTCGAGCGCAACAAGTTTTGGAAGCTTGTAGAGAAACCCAAATAATGCCGCAATGTTGTTGTCACCAAGTAGATTTTCAAGAACAAACAAGATGAAAATGGCATTGTTGTAAGGAATAAAGCAAGGCTAGTGGCTCAAGGATTCTCTCAAGTGGAAGGCATCGATTTCGGTGAAACTTATGCTCATGTGGCTCGTCTTGAGTCCATCCGTATCCTTCTTGCCTATGCCGCTCATCATAATTTTAAATTACAACAAATGGATGTTAAGAGTGCTTTTCTTAATGGTCCACTACATGAGTTGGTATACGTCAAGCAACCCCTAGGATTTGAGGATCCCAAATTTCTGAACCATGTCTACAAACTCGATAAGGCGCTCTATGGCCTTAAACATTCCCCACGTGCGTGGTATGAGCACCTTAAAGAGCTTTTGTTAGACCGTGGATTCGAAGTTGGGCAAATCGATCCCACTCTTTTACTAATAAGGTTAATGGGGAGCTCTTTGTATGCCAACTATATGTAGACGACATTATTTTTGGCTCTACTAACCAAGATTTTAATGATGAATTTTCAAAGCTTATGACTGACAGGTTTGAGATGTCTATGATGGGAGAATTAAGGTTCTTTCTTGGATTCGAGATCAAACAACTTAGAGAGGGAACTTTCATTAATCAAGCTAAGTACATCCAAGACATGCTCAAGAGGTTCAAGATGACGGATCTCAATGGTGTTGCTACTCCAATGCAAACTAAGTGTCATCTTGAGCTTAATCCAAAGGGTAAAGACGTGGACAAAAAGGTATACCGATCCATGATCGGATCTCTCCTTTACCTTTGAGCATCTAGGCCTGATATCGTGTTGAGTGTAGGAGTGTGTGCAAGGTACCAAGCCACTCCTAAAGAAATCCACTTAGTGGCGGTCAAGAGAATCTTCAGATATTTGGTTCATTCCCCAAATTTTGGTTTGTGGTATCCCAAAGGCTCCACTTTCTCTCTATGTGGTTACACTGATTCAGATTCGGCTGGTGACAAAGATGATCGAAAATCAACTTCTAGTGCATGTCAATTCTTGCACAGGTCTCTAGTGTGCCGGTCTTCGAAGAAACAAAATTGCATATCACTCTCAACCGCCGAAGCTGAATATGTTGCTGCTGCAAGTGCTTGTACACAATTATTATGGATGAGGCAAACTTTAAAGGAATATGGTGTCAATTGTGACAAAGTGCCTCTTTTATGTGACAATGAAAGTTCTATCAAAATTTCTTACAATCTAGTGCAGCATACAAGAACAAAACATATTGAGATTCGCAATCATTTCATTCGGGATCATTTTGCTTGTGGCGATATTGCACTATATTTTGTGAGCACGAAGAACCAACTTGCTGATATCTTCACGAAGCTTCTTTATGAAGCAAGATTTTGTTATTTGAGGGATGAGCTAAATATCATAGATTCAAGGAGCTTGGCTTGACTACCCTTGCATACGCACTTACTCTTCTTCATGTATTTGGTTTAGATGCGGGCATAGACATAGGGGGAGTGTGGTCCTAATTGATTGGGCTAACCCTCCCCCCATAATGCCGAAAGCAAGAAAAATCGTTTCCCTTAATATCATTTTGTGATATGTGGGTCATCGATGAGCTTTGGTTTTGCACTCAAGATACATCTTTGACGTGTCGTGCCATGCGCTCCAACATGGTGGCTTCGACCACCGCCCTCTTCCTTGAGAAGAGTTGGTTTCTCGTGGCTCTCTTTGGTTTTTCTTGCATATCTTTTGTTCTTATGGAAAACACACCCAATTTTGGCTTTCGGTTGATTTGTTCTTGCAACTTGCCCTAAAGGCTCCCATAGGCCTGACTTATATAGTCGCCAGGTCCTAGGGTTACAGGGAAGAGTCCTAGCCGGACAGGTTACAGAGTCCTACACCGTCTATTACTAGTCTAGTGTGTCTTGTACTCCAAGGCTCCGGGTACGCTGGTGACTCCACCGTAGCCTTCCTTTATCCGGCATGGGCCTCCCTTCTGGATCCATCTAATCTGGCCGCCAGCATGGACCATGCTACCAACTGTGGGCCACCCGGGTTATCCGGATAAGAGACATGCTATGAGGATACCCATATAGCATATCCCCAACAGTAGCCCCCGGAGAACTCCGAGATCTTGCACTGTCTTGCCTCTTCACGTTGAATGCTCCGTCTAGATGGATGTCGGGGCAATATCTTGTAGTCCTCCCAAAGAACCCTGCAAGGTTTTCTCCGTCTTCAACTCGTAAGTCGGAGAATTGCTGAATCTTCCATCGTACTCCTCCGTAGCCGGACTGGATCCGTCCATGCCGGAATCTTCTGATGTGATGGTTCATCTTCCTATGTCAGCTAGGGCGACGTAGACATAGGCCAGCAACGCCTCGTAACTCACACATGCAGAGAACGCAATCATGTCCACTTTTCCTGCGCGAGCGATACAAACCTTTGGCGGCGACGGTTGGTACGTGGCGAAATTTACGTGCACGTCTCCGCACACGTCGTCCCTGTGGCAACCGTCCGATCAAGCTGCATGAATCTTGATGCTGGAGACCATAAATAGTAACTGCGGTGGAAAATTTACTTTTTCACCTCATTCTCCCATGCATCTTCTTCTTCCTCAGGCAAGCGTCTCCTCGAGCTCTCCGTGCGTCGCACGAAAAACCCTAACTCCCAATCTCACTAGTCACCTCCGTTCGCACCCAATGGCCAGCAGCATCTCCTCCCCTTCGATGGCGGCGTCGGGCGAAGCCGGCGAGCTCCGTCGTCGTGCCCCCAGAGAGCTTGGTCATCCCCATATCCACGGTGGTCGAGGCCACCGGAGGCGACCATAATCCAGTGGCGCTGGAGCTGCTGGAGGAGGAAAATGACTCCCACAAAGGCGACTGGCGCGGTTCGGACATCACGGACCACAACATCAAAGAGTTGATCATCGAAGGCTACCTCCCTGCGACGGAGGGGCTCGCCTGGAGGGCGGCGCTGGCCGGCGAGGTCACACCTTCTCCCCAAGCCAGAGAAAATGTGTACCTCAAAGCACAATTGGTACGCAGCGTCTCCCTGCCCATCTCTAATTTCTTCTTCGGCGTCTTGAATCACTACCGAGTTCAACCATAGAACCTCTCTCCCAATAGTATCCTAGCGCTTAGCAATTACACAACGCTTTGCGAGGGTTACTTAGGGATTAAGCCCAGGCTAGATCTCTTCATCTATTTCTTCACCGTCAAGCGCGAAGCCAGAGCCAGCAAGGACGAACTTAGAAATTGTGGCACTATTAGCTTCAAGATCCGACCTAGCCGGCGCTTCCCCGACATCGTCGGCCACGAGTCCTGCAAGAACTGGGAGCGTACTTACTTCTATGGCCCAGATATCCCTCTAGCCAGCCGAGAAGTAACGTACCCGGACTTCGTCGATGGAGCAGCCGCCGAAAGTTCAACATGGAGATCCCAGGCCTCCCTTCCATCCGACATCGATGCTTCCCGCGCTATAAGGCGGATAGAGTGGTTCGTAGAGACGGGTTTGACCGGATTGGACCTAGCCATGTGCTGGTTCATCAGGTGGATCCAGCCTTTGCAGCACCGCTCGAAGCTGATGCACGAGTATACCAGCGATAGAAGGGATAGCCTCCGCATCTCCGTGGACAACTTCTCGAGCGACTACGTCAAGCTTCGCCTCAAGGACATCATCAAGTTGAAGGACAAGAAGCATGGCTTCACCATCACCTACGACATGTTTGTAGAGAGCAAGTGCCCAAAGGTAACTTTATATCTTCCATGTATGACATATACTCCAGTTCTTCCGTCTAACCATTACCATCTTGTCTAACACAGTAACTTCTCACTTAACAGCTTAGCGATCTAGAGGAGGATAGAATGACTGTACAAATCTATGATCCAAAGATGAAGGAAGTCACGGTTGTGTCCGACGACGATGTTCCGTTGTCGCCAAAGCAGAAGAGCTCCACCTCTGACACTGGAGACGGAGGCAAGAAGAAGAAAGCGGAGGGTGGAGCCTCCAAAAAGACCACCGACGCCTTGGAGGCAGAGAAAAGAAAGGTTACCGGGATCCATTTTGCCAAAGCACCCCCTCTTGTGTAAGCTTCTTTCCTTCCGACATTATCCATTTATCTGTCTTGTTCCCATACTTATGCATTTTGCACGTTTCAGGAAGAAAGCCACGACCAGCTTGAAGAAGACCTCCAAAACTTCAGGGGCTTCTAGAACCATCAAGGATATGCTGCATCACGATCAAGGAAAAAAATAGCGCGCTATTTAATTTAGCGTGGACCCTCTCCAAACGCTATGCAAGTTATAGCTTTGCTAATAGCGCGCTATTTTTCAAAAATAGCGTTTCGCAAAATAATCAAAAAAATAACATGTATACTAAAATATAAGGATTTCAGCAGCTAAAAAATTATGAGTACGATAGTTTAGTGTTAATCATGCCCAGCCTCTTACGTAGTCAAGATTCTAAAACTAAAGAGTATAGAGCTAAATTAAACTAAAATTCTAAAACTAGAACTACGGTTGTCACTTACATAGTCAAGATCAAAATCAACAATTAACAGATAAAACCATGGAGTTTACATGTTACGACTACATCAATTACCACTATATATGTCAAATTAAATTAGCACATGCTAACCTTCCAATTGCAGGTCCAAAATGCTAATGTTTCTCAAATCAAATATTTTCAAATTTACATACCGTATACTATACACAACTATAGAATACATATATGATATATATGAGATGAGATGAAAAATATAAATCAGAAAAAAGGCTAGAATCAGGAGGAGGTTCTAGTCGCTCTTATGTACCTGATGGCTGGCTTGTCGATGGCGCGTGCTGCAGCAAGAGGAGTAGAGGAGATGGCTTGCAGGAAAGACCAATATTGGATCAAGCTACATGTCCTGTTAAAGCTTCTGGCCGGGACGTGCCGGCCGACCGGTCGGAGCTAGAGGAGATTGGGCTGCTCCAAGCCGTCACAGTCGCATCTCGTGGAGAAGTGGTTACTGAGGTAGTTTCCAATCTGAGGTCGAGTTTAGTTAGATAACAGTTTGGGGTTGTGGGTTGAATGGGTTCGTGACTTTCTAGGCTGTTATATATTTCTTAAGGAAAAAATAGCGCCGCTACAACGTTACGATAAATAGCGTCTTTAGCGCGCTAATAGCGAGCTTAGCGCCATAGCGAGCAGAACGTGCATAGCATAGCGTTTGGTTTTCAAATACGCTATAGCGATGCTAAAACGGAGAAATATCACGCTATTTTTTTCCTTGATCACGATGCATCTCCCGCCATCGCCCCTGTCACTCCCATCGTCAAGCCTTCATCCGCTCCGACAAGCTCTCAAGCCAAGGAAGCAGCTGACCCTTCCGCCATGGAAGTGGACTCAGGTGCCTATACCGAGCTTGCTGTTGTCGGCGAGCAGGCGACGCAGGAGAGTGCCTCACACCAAATGGCTGAATCTCCGACTAAGGATGCCATCGGTAGCGTGTAAGGTGGTGGTGGAAGGTGGTACTTCTGCCGAAGGCGGCGCCCCCGCACCCAATAAAACCATTGAGTTTCCGAAGATAGTCTATCCGGTACTTACGCCGGGTAGCACTGCTCTGGTTCCTAGTGCGACGCCGACATCTCCGACGTGCGGTCTAGAGGAGCTTCTCCGGCAAGTAGAGATCTTGCAAAGAAACAGTGTATCCTTCGGCAAGCTGCTGGCTGAGAGTGCTACCAACCTCAAGATCATTGCACTTGTAAGTTATATTTGCCTTTTTGCATTTCATATTAATATCCCACTGTAGCCCCCGAGGATTTAGATGGAAAACCATAGGTCTTTGTGTCTAGATGCTCTAAGAGTGACTAAGCTAGAAAACTTCTCACTGTATTCCCCAAGCATATAGGTGAAATGAATTATTCCGACTAGATGCTTTAAGAGTAGCATACGCAGTGTTTATAAATTTCAATACTGTAGCCCCCAAGCTTCTAGTTGTAACCGAATTAGTTCTGACTAGATGCTTAAAGAGAAGCTAAGCATACATTCGAGTTAAAAACTTTATACTGTAGCCCCCAAGCTTCTAATCGAAAACTGAATTAGTTTCGACTAGATGCTTAAAGAAAGAATAAGCATATTGCTAAGTTAAAAACTCTCGCTATAGCCCCCGAGTGTCTAGGTGGAAATTATCCGGCTAAATGCTCCAAGTAGACCAAACAACGTTTAAATTTATTTTTTCCACAGAATGAGAATGCTCTAAGGGGCATGGCCAACGACAAGTACCAAAAGATGCACGCGAACCTGGAAGCCGAAAAGGGTAAAACTGCCTTCTTGAAGGAACATATCATCAAGAGCAAGCGTCTGTTTTTCCTTTCTTTTTCATATTGCAACTTGAACTTGTGTATTATCCGAGTACTCACTGTGTACTTGGCTTTCTCCGACTTGCACAAACCATTGCCAAGGCTAAGGACATTTTCGAGCAATCCAAGCATATCCAGGAGCTGGATAGCGAGAACAAGATCCTTAAGCAGGAGAGGAAGGACATGCTGAAGATGCATGAAGAATCAATGAAAGCCCTGCAGGACTTCGCGATCGAGGAGATGAACCGCTTGAAGGAGGAGATTTCGATATTAAAAGATTAGAAGAAAGCTACCGATGAGCAGAATCAACGCCATCATGAAGCGTACAAGCTCCTCCAACAAGAATGGGACTCCTTGGCGGATACCCCCTGGCAAGCTGAGGCTAGCATCTTCAGTAAGTGATTCTCCGTCTTGGATCTCTGTAGTCTAGATACTCTGAATTTTTGAACTCATGTGCTCCTTTGTCGGAAATTCACAGCTCCTATGGGTTTAACCCAGTCGCCTCCTCAGACAAAGTAATGCATGGTTCTTACCGGCAACTTCATCAACACCGCCATCACGCAAGACAAAGAGATTGCCAAGCCCCTTCAGATTAATATCAAGGCATCAGACTCTGTGGCGAAGTTCTTGGAGATCCTGTGCCGAGCCCCCGAGCGTATTACAAGCTGGATAGCTTCATGTGCACGGGCCGGTGCAAGGATGGAGCTGTCCATGGTCAAGGCACACTACAAGAATGCCGACATCGACACAGTAACCTCTGGCATCCCCGACGTAGATGACGAAGGACACAAGATAAACCACGAATATATCTTGTCGTCACTCGCGGGTTATGACACCAGAGTTTCCGAGTTGGTCGAAGTTAAACTCTTCGTGCCAATGAATACCATCGATGGCGGGAACCAAAGCTCCTCCGAGTCCCTCAACACTGCCGACTTCGAGGGTGACTCTCCTGCTGCCGATGATGTTGCTTCCAAGTCGCCTGTGCCAGAGAAATGAAAAACAATTTGTAATATTTTTTTCCTCTGTAACATGTTATGTGGAAAAACTATGTATTAACTTAAGACGGCAAACAATGATATATGTCCCGCTACTTAAGAACTATTTCCAGTATGTATATATTTTTAAGCAAGTGCTGGCTTATCCATTACTTTGGTTCTTATGCTTGACTTTTTGTGAGTCGGAAGACTCGTTGTCGGAACCATGCGCTTAGGTGATCATGCCCAATGGCACCGTCAATAACCTAAGCACAAAATCGCCGACAATAAGTGCCGAAAGTCACTACTCCAGAATCCACATAAAACGACAAAGAACGTGTAGAACAGAAAACTTAAGCTAACGACCGTAGGCGGAATTTTTCACAAGTGCGATCGCAAAACTTGTGCATAAAGGTTTTATATGATGCAAAAACGAACACTAAAGGAGGTAAAACGAACACTAATATGAGTGAACCAGAGAGCTTTATTTCATTGATCATATAAATGGTACACAATTAGATAAAAAATGCTAAGTGTAGAAAGGACGTAGCTGTGCTATGTTCCATGGCCGATCAAGCTCTGGGTAGTCATCATCCGGGGCACGTCGCTTACGCTTATGATCCTTGTTGGGTCTATCCTTAAGTTCATGATTGTCAACGAGGTAGTAAGACCCATTGAGTAGCGCCTTTCTTATGATGAACAGTCCTTCCCATGGCGGGGATAATTTGTGTGACTTCTTCTGCTTAAGTCGGAGCACCAAATCCCCCCTCTTTAAACGAGCGATGCCGAACATGGCGACTATGGTAGTTGTGTAGCTTATGCTGGTAGATGGCGGATCTTTGGCATGCCAAAACGCGCTCCTCCTCGAGAAGGTCCACATCTAGGCGTCTGGATTCTTCAGCGTCATCTTCATCATAGGCGGCAACCCTTGGTGCATCGTGAAGTATGTCGGAAGGTAGGATGGCTTCTGCTCCATATACCATGAAGTAAGGGGTGTAGCCGGTGGATCTGTTGGGTGTAGTTCATAAACTCCATAGCACAAATGGCAATTCTTCCGCCCAGGCTCCAGCTGATCTATGTAGCGGTGCCTCGAGACGTGGCTTTATTCCCTGCAGAATTAATCCATTGACTCGCTCAACCTGACAATTGGATTGTGGATGTGCGACGGATGCAAGGTCAAGTCGGATGCCCTTCTACCAACAATATGCCTCCACTTCTCCGAGTGACAAGTTGCTACCGTTGTCGATGATAATGCTATGTGGGAGACCAAATCTCACCACCAGATCCCGGACAAACCTAAGGGCAGTTGCCCCATCAAGCTTTCTAATGGGTTTAGCTTCTATCCATTTAGTGAATTTATCAACTGCTACTAGCAGATGCGTAAACCCACATGGTGCCGTCTGTAACGGCCCACCATGTCTAGCCCCCAGACTGCAAACAACCAAGTTATTGGTATTGTTCTCAACCAGCTTGTCGGAATCTGCCTTCGCGGTCAGCTAGTAGAATCCTTGCCGGAAGGATTTCGCGACCCACGATCGAGGAGCGGCGTGATGCCCGCAATCTCCGAGATGGATTTAGCGTAGGATTTCAATACCTTCTAGCTGGGAAACACACTTAAGGTATACACCAGTAGTGATCCTTTTGTAGAGCTGTCCATTGATTATGGTATAGCCCTTCACTCGATGTACTATTTGCCGTCTTTCGACCTCGTCATCAGGCAAAGTTCCGTGTTCGAGATATTCCATGAACGGGTTTGTCCAAGATGGAGGTACCTTTGCCACCATGTGGACGAAAGAGTCAACTCTATCCGGGTTGTCGATGTCTGCAACCTTCACGGATGGTGTCCGTAGATGCTCTAGGAAAACTCCTGGCGGAATTTTTTTGTGCCCTGATCCAAGCTTAGACAGCAGATCAACCTCCTCATTTTGCTCCCTAGGTACATACTTGACCTCGTAGCCCAAGAAGCACTTGGCTATCTCGTCCACTTCGTCTCGATATGCTGCCATCATTGGGTTCCGCGCACTCCAGGTGCCAGCCACCTGCTGGGCAACCAAGTCGAAATCTCCACAGCAAACTATGCGCTTGATGCCAATATCCTTGACTATGCGTAATCCGTAAATGAGTGCTTCATCCTCCTCCATGTTGTTTGTAGCCTCGAAGTGGATCTGCAGAACGTAGTGTAGGTTGTCCCTAGTTGGTGACTATAGCAGTACACCGGCCCCCGAGCCGTTGAGCAGCTTTGATCCGTCAAAGTGCATCACCCAGTACTCTGGTTCCGGCAATGGAGTAGCATTTGGCATCTCCGTCCAATCTGCGATAAAATCTGCCAAGGCTTGTGACTTGATAGTGTCGCGTCTCTTGTATGTGATCTCGAAGGTGCCAAGTTCAATGCCCCACTGCACGACCCTTTCCGTAGCGTCGTTGTTGTTGATAATGTCGGACAGTGGAGTCATGCTCACCACTGTGATAGGGTGCTCCTGAAAATAATTCCTCAGCTTCCGAGAAGCAAGGAATACTCCATAAGCTATCTTCTGGTAGTGCGGGTAACGCTGCTTGAACTCTGTCAAGACCTCACTTACATAGTAAACTGGTCGCTGAACTCCATGCTCATAGCCCGGTTCCTTCCGCTCTACCACGATAACGATGCTGATTACCTGGTTGGTTGCCGCTATGTAAATTAACATGGGCTCTCTAGGCTCGGGTGCTGCAAGGATGGGCGCTGAGGAAAGAATCTCCTTGAGCTGCTTCAATGCTGCATCTGCTTTGTCCGTCCATGTAAATTTTCCGCCTTCTTCAGCAATTTGTACAGCGGCAGGGCCTTCTCTCCAAGTCGGCTGACGAACCGACTAACTGCTGCAACACAACCTGTTAGTCGTTGAATGTCCTTTAGGCATGTTGGACGGTTTATGTTTAATATGGCCTTGATTTTCTCCGGGTTAACCTCGATTCCACGCTGGGAAACGATGAAGCCCAACAATTTGTCGGCTGGAACCCCGAAGACGCACTTCTTAGGGTTAAGCATCATGTTTTATTTCCGGAGATTATCAAAGGTTTCTTTTAAGTCGGAGATTAAGTCATTTGACTTTTTAAACATCACCGCTATATCGTCCACATAGGCATGAACGTTCCGACCAATTTGGTCGTGCAGGCAGCATTGCATTGTCCGCTGGTACATAGCACCTGCGCTTTTCAGCCCAAAGGGCATCGTAACATAGCAAAACGTTCCATATGGAGTAGTGAACGAAGTGGCCAATTGGTCCGACTTCCTCATCTTGATCTGGTGGTATCATGGGTATGCATTGAGAAAACACAAAAGTTCTGAGCCAACCGTCGAGTGAATGACTTGGTCAATGCGAGGCAAAGCAAACGCATCTTTGGGGCATGCTTTGTTCAAGCCGGTGTAATCAACGCACATTCTTAATTCTTTGGTTCCCTTTTTGGAAACAAGTACAGGATTGGCCACCCATTGGGTGTGAAGGACTTCTCAGATAAAACTATCCTTAAGTAAGCTAGCTATCTCTTTGCCTATGGCGCGTCTCTTCTCATCTCCAAAGCGTCATAGAGGTTGCTTCACTGGTTTGCATTTTGGATCAATGTTTAAGCCGTGCTCGGCAAGTTCCCTAGGTACACCTTTCATGTCGGCAGGTTGCCAGACAAAGATGTCCCTATTATCACGGAGGAACTCGACGAGCGCGCTTTCCTATTTGGGATCCAGGTTGATCCAAATGGCGGTGGTCTTGGAGGCATCGCCTACCACAAGTTCCACCGGCTTGGTCTCGATGGCGGCCTTGAATGCTAGAGCGGAGTTGGAGATCTATTTCTTCGACGCGGGCATCTCCAAGTCATCGACCTTGCTTTGGATCTCTTTGAATTCTTCGCTGTAGAGGACAGCTTCCGCGTAGGCTGCTTCATTAATCTCGCAGTCCCTTTCTTTGGTAAAGCTTCTGGATACGATGATGACACTGTTTGGTCCGGGTATCTTGAGTTTGTTGTAGACGAAGCATGGATTGGCCATGAAGGTGTGGAATATGTCGCGGCCGAATATGATGTGGTACACGCTCTTGAAGGGGACCACCTAAAAGTTCATGCGCTCTTGGCGGTAATTATTAACATCGCCAAAGGCAACCTGAAGTGTGATGCACCCAAGGGACCGAGCCTCCCGACCAGGAACTACGCCGCGGAAGATGGTGTTAGTCCGCCTTAGGTTTGCCTTCGTCAAGTTCATCTTCTTTAGTGTATCCAGGTACATGATGTTGATGCTGCTTCCACTATCAACCATACACTTGGGGAACTCAATGCCGTCAATCAAAGGGTTGATGACCATGGTGTATTGATTCTCCATAGGGATGAGGTCCGGGTGATCCTTCCTGTCCCAAGTAATTGGAACCTCTGACCAG
This sequence comes from Avena longiglumis, assembly GCA_030063025.1. Taxonomy (NCBI): domain Eukaryota; kingdom Viridiplantae; phylum Streptophyta; class Magnoliopsida; order Poales; family Poaceae; genus Avena; species Avena longiglumis. The sequence continues at coordinate 416,909,123 of CP125979.1, read as the reverse complement.
CGTAGGTACTGGGGAACTGGGGGTAGAGTGGCCATCAATATCCTCATAGAGGTCTTCTGTTGTCGGACGGTGGGGGTGCCAAGGAAAGTGTGGTAAACTGGTGCCTTCTTCACGAAGGGGTTCTTTCCTTTGTCGTCGCTCTTGGCGGCGTTCTTGGGGTCAACATCCTCGTCCATGTCACTTGAATCCTTGGACTCCTCCTCCTTCTTCTTCTCCTTGCCCTTGCCTCGTGGCCTGTTCTTTCGACTTTTCTTGTAGCCGGACTCCGGGTCCTCCTTGAGGCCGTTGACGAACTTGCAATGTCGATTGGTATGGGTGGCCTTGCCGTTGACATCGAGGTGTATGAGGCACGGCATATCGCGGTACTCTTTGTAGGTTTGGGGAACGCGGAGTGCTGCCGAGGTAGTTTCACTTCCTCGCTGCTGCCCACGACCAGCTCCCCGTCCTCGGCCACATTGTCCGCCATCACCTCGTCCTGCAAAAGTCATGGCGACCATGTCGGGAGTTTGCTTTTATTCTGGAGCGGTTTTCTGCTTTGTGCTGCTGTTCCTCCGAGCTTGAGTTGGAACGGCCGTTACCGGCAGAGAGTCGCGAGCATCGTCGTCGGCAGCTGCGAACTCACTATCCAACTGAATCATCTCATTCAAGTCAAGCTGGTGATTGTCCTGCAAGCGCTTCAGCTTATGTCGGAGCAACGTGCCCCTTTCCAACCCATCAATGAAGGCGGCCATGGCTGTCTGAGCATGCAATCCTGCGCAGGAATTTTTCATATCCAGCCAACAGGAGATTTAGGCGCGAGATGTCTCGTCTTTCTCTTGCACGCACCGCTGTAGATTGCCAATAGTGCAGGATGTTTGTACGTACCCTCGAAGTTCTTGGTGAACGCCTCTTGCATGTCCAACCAATTGCAGATTGATTTCTCCGCCAGGTCATCAATCCATTGACGGGCTGTGCCCGCCAACATCAACGGGAGGTACTTGACGACAACGTTGGGGTTACCCCCGGCAATCTCTACTGCGTTGCTGTAATCCTGCAACCATGTAGCTGGCTTAGCGGTGCCGTCATAAGGTTTGATGGTCTTGTCAATCCGGAAACCTTTGGGGTAAGTTGCGGACCGTATCACAGGTCCAAAGCAACATGGTCCCAGGTATGGTCCTTCCCGGGCTTCGTGGATTTTATCGATCCGCGAACGTGCATCGTATGGCTCCAGGTTTCTTTTCTTCTTGTCAACAGGGGATGGGCTGCGTGAACGACGCGGGCCTCCTCCGCCATGCTGACTGCTAGGTGGAGACGGAGGCGGAGGTGGCAGTGGGTTAGCCTTCTTGCTATTACCCTCCTGCGACGCCTCACGCTTGTCGCGATTGCTTGCCAGACGCGGAGGGTCTTGGCGCGACCTGCTCTTGTGTCCCTGGTTGCGCTCTCCGTCATCACGGGTCTGCTCCGTGTTGTCGCGGATGACGATGCCGCTCTTCCTTGGCGGGGCCATATCTGTACGATGGTGAGCCTTAGGGTCTTCGCGATGTCGGGGGGAGCGGGGCGGTGGCGATGGGCGACGAGGTCGGGCCTTTTCTCCATGGTCGGAGGATATGGGGATAGTATCCTTCCTGTTGTGCGCATCCCTTCGTCTTTGTTCTGATGAACCCGTCTGAGACCCGACATCAAGAGGAGATCTGTCCCTTGGCGGCTTATGCTGGCTAGACTGGCAAAACGCTGGGTCAGACTCAATCCTCTGAGAGGTGGCCTTTTCCTGCTGTTTCACCGCCTTGGCCACTAGGTCATAGACCTAGTCCACCGCCTCGGGCGATCTATCCTGCTCCAGAAGGGTCTTGGCGACGGCGAGGTTGAGGAGAGGAGTGGGCATCACCTGGCTTCCTTCATTGTCAATGTATGGTTTGGCTTGTGCCGCCTTCGGGGGAGCCCATCCTAGGTTTGGCCGTACACCAGGATCGTTGATGACGCGAGCCGGAGCTTTTTGGGCTTCTGCTGCTGCAGCAGAGTCTTGTACTCAGCCTCCATTGCTCTAGCTTTCTCTATGGATTTCTACGCGTTGACCAGATCTCGATCTAGCTTAGCGCCTTGCTCCGCGATGGCCTACGCTTCCTCCAGCAGCTGCTGTCGCTTCTCGTCAAGCTGGGTCACGTTTCGGATATGAGCTACAGTCAGTGGCTCGACGAGGAGATTGCCGTACATCACTCTATCAGCTGGAGTAACTTGGGCAGCGGCAGATGTAGATGCCAGAGGCGGCAAGTTTGCGGTGTTATTGTTGCTCGGGCCGGTGCCGAGTTCCTGTGGCTTTTGCACTGGGTAAGGCGGGGGCGGGGGGGGGGGGGGCATGAACTTTGCGCAATCATCGTCGGCAGCAATAGGTGGTCCCTTCCCCTTGTCCAACGCTATATGCGGAGCTCATCCGGGTTGATCTTCATCCATCGCCGTCCCAATGGTGACGAACACCTCTCGAGACGTGACAGCGTTGTTGGCTTGCTTGTCACGTGTGTACTCCTCCTCCATCTCCTGCATGGCGGAGTCTAGTTCCTCTGGAATGAAATCTATTTCCTCTGAATTTGCACTGAAGTCAGCGTATAGCACGTCAATCACAGAGTCGGAGGGTGCCAGGACTTCCTCGAAGATGGGGGTGGAGGTGCAACGGCGGCGAAGATGACTGGAGGTGGTGGCGCAGAAGCGGCGATGGCGGCCGGAGGCGATGGTGCCGATGGCTGAATCGAAGGGGCTCCGTCAATGAGCGCAAGCGATGTCTGAACTGCGGCTTCAGACTCTGCGTAGTTGTTGACGGTGTTCACCATGCCTTCGAATGTAAGGCGTCCCGATGCCTGTTGCCATCTTAGAGAATGCCGGAGAAGCGTGCCATGGTCCAGTCCTTCCACAAAGTGATACATGTCATCATCATTGGGGTAGTGGCCAGATCGGCTCGTATACGGAGCCACCTGGCGAGGTAATCGCGGGGTTTTCGCCCTCTCTCTGAATGCAACGCGCCAGATCGAAGATGGTAACCACGCCGACGAACTTGGATCTCTGCTGTCTAGACGCACGGATGAAGCCGGCGGACTTGAAGTGATCTTCCACTGTTATATCCTGCACAGGGGCGGTTTGTGTGGGCCTTGAATTTTTCCGATCTTTGCCAGCAAACTCCAAAGAGAGATCCAACATCGATCCTTCCCGTAGGCGGTCCGTGCAGGTCTTGATGCTTCGCCGACTCCCAGGGAACTAGTGCCCGAGTCGGTTTCGCCAATGAAGAGGTGGATGACTCTGATAGGAACGATCGAACACCGCATAGGGTTCGTCTTCACCGGGATCTAGAACTCGTCGGGAGGGACGATCGGAACATTGCCGGAGAAGAGAACGCGAACAATGGCTACGGTTTTGCCGATTCCCGTGAAGATCTTGGTCCTCGCCCGCTGAAGAGACTGAAGCGCCTCTTGCCCCATGGTGGGCGCCAACTGTCGTGGTATTGCCGACGAGTATGGCATGGAGGGGTCCTCATAGTGCGTGTTTAGAGATGTGGGAGAAGGAGGACGGTTGACGGGTACGAGGTAACACAGCTTACCCAGGTTCAGATCCCACGACGGTGGCGAAATCCTACTCCTGCTATAAATCACTATAAGGGCAATATGCCGAGTTACAGAGATAGGTTCGCCGTGCGAGGTTGTCTGAGATTATCTGAAGTTGTGCCCTATAGGCTACCATAGGACCGACTTATATATTCGCCATGTCCTAGGGTTACAGGGAAAAGTCCTAGCCGGACAAGTTACAGAGTCCTACACCGTCTATTACTAGTCTATCGTGTCTTGTACTCCAAGTCTCCGGGTACGCTGGTGCCTCCACCATAGCCTTCCTTTATCCGACATGGGCCTCCCTTCTGGATCCATCTAACTAGGCCGCCCAGCAGGCCATGTGCCATGCTACCAACTGTGGGCCACCCGGGTTATCCGGATAAGAGACATGCTATGAGGATACCCATATAGAATATCCCCAACATCATCATTTATCCGCTCAGGCCATCCAAGGACATTGTTCTTGCTCCATGTCTGATGGCATTGATGGTACCTTTACTGGCCTCTCTCCTTTGTATGTCACTCTTGTTGGCATGTTTCGGGACAACATCTCTCCAAGTGGGGGGAAACAATGATAAGATCCGCGGTCACCTAGTTCCCTTGCTTGTGTTTTCCCATGAGTGTGCCACCAATGCTGGTTCATCTATAGGTTACAAGATGGTTCGTCTACATCCCGTATGCTCCCTTTATTATGATGCTCATCAAGCACATGTTGCCACATGAGGACTTTGGTACTGGTTTGGATGGTGTTCACAAGCCCAAGAAGATCTACAACAAGGCTCAGAAGACCTCTTACCCTTCCACTGCCCCTGAGTCCTTCATGCGTGATGCAAGGGTTAGTGGTCATCATGCCGCGGTGTCCCCAATGGCACGTGAGGTCAAGCAACTCAATGGGTTTCAGCGACACATTCTTTGCATTGGCAATGATACTCACAAGGGCCAGTATGAGGAGTAAAGGAGTAGCCATGAGACGGCTCACACCCAGCAGCTCATTCTTCACCATGTGTCTTGGGCAACTTGCCATCCACCACCTCCTACAGCTCCGGAACCGTATGCTCAGTGGAACACATCAGGGATCAACTATGGAGAGCTCGAGAGTCACCTGTTTCCTCCACCACCAAGGGCGCCTACTCCTCCGGTTGATGACAATGATGAGTATGAAGAGGAAGGGTATGGGGATGACTACGATGAGGACAAGGACGAGGACGAGGAGGAGTGATCTTCCGGGACGCTAACATCGCTCTTCTTCCTTTTTGGCGTATCGATGCCAAAGGGGGAGAAGTAGTTCTATTAGGTCACGGATTTACATGGGTCGGGTGCAAGCACTTGCCTCTTTTTCATTCGTTTTATTTGCTTGATTGTCCCCTTTTAGCGTTGAACTTATTTATGCTTCGTTTGTATAATACTATGTCGTGTGATGCTATTTGTGCTTGTGTGTGGATTTCTGGAATTCTAGAATTATCTTGTGGAACTATTCGTATGGAATTTTGGATTTATCTATGGATTATGGAATTCTGTTGAAGGCATATGGAATTATGGAGTTATCTATTGTTTGCATCAATATGTTGGGATGTGTTTGAGGCCTAATACTCACATTATTCACATTGGCTATTTTCACATCCCGGTGGTATGACTATGTTTCCTAACTCACCTTGTTTTAGTTGTCATTGTTATGAAATTGGCTTGCTCTTTAGTGTGTGCATTTGTATTCAAATGCAAATTTTAAATATGCACACATTTAGGGGGAGCCTCTTTCATTTTCTTAAGGTGTTGTTAGTAGGCTTCATTGCAAATCCCAGTATTGTCATCTAACACCAAAAAGGGGGAGATTGAAAGAACATTTCATGATCCCTAGTGTTTTGTGTGTTAGATAACAATACCAAGGATTATTTAATGTGTGCTGAAGTGCTGCAGATCTGTACCTTGAAAAGAAGTTGGAAATTGTTTTTGGGGGACGGATAATCCGCCCCTACCAGGGGCGCATAATCTGCCCCTCCCCAAACTCAGAAGGGTGCAACCCTCAGAATGTGGGCGGAATATCCCACGGATTTTCCGGTCAGGGCCGGAGTTTTTTCCCAGGCCGGATAATCCGCCCCTCCAAGGGGCCGAATAGTACGCCCCCCATGAACTGTCTCAAAGGTTGCCAGGGCGCATCGCTTAGAGAGGGGGACGGAGTTTCCCCCTAACTTTCCGTCTCTAGGGAGGATTTCTCCAGGGATGGATAGTCCGCCCCTTGAGAGGGGGATAATCCGCCCCCTCGAGGATTTTCACCAAGACAAGACCGGCGCGACCTTCTGTATGGTGGGCGGACTTTCCCTCGGACTTTCCGTCCAGGGGGCGGATTTCCCCCTAGGGCAGATAGTCCTCCCCTAGTGGGGGCGGATAATCCGCCCCCAAACTTCACCAACGGCCAGATTTGTGCAGGGGGTATTTAAACCAGCTTTCCCCCTCCTGCCAAAACTCTTGGTTCATTCGAAAAAGTTAAGATCAGTTCTTCAAGCCTCATCCAAGAGAGCTCCACCTTCATCCACCCAAAGGCCCCTTCCCTTGGGGAATCGAAGGAGGAGAACTCGATCTTCAACAACTGATGGGGATACGCCTAATGGGGTATGCTCAGCGGGACGTTTCCGACTGGCCCAAGGACTGGCGAGTGGGCCTGCATAACGGCGAGTGGATCAAAGCCCAGCGAGGTACTAGGCGACTGGAAGTTGAAGGCCCAGGCGAGCAGATAGGCCCAGTCGGACTAGGTTAAATGATTACCGAAGTTGTAACCAAGTCGGTTGAGATATGTAAACCCTAGGGGAGGTGAGCTTATATAAACCTCCCTATGGGGTGAGTAGAGACACGTTCCCTCATACACCCAAGCAACTCGCCGCCTAGTCGCCGAGTTCGCCCATTGTAAACACCTCCATAATACAATCTAGCAGTAGGTCTTTACCCTCCGGGGAACACAGGTAAAACCAGTCTTTGCCCTCATCTCGCACCGCAGATGGCTGGCCGCCCTTGCCCTTCGTTCTACTACTCGCTGCCGATTGCAGCATCTGCCGTGGTCATTCCCACGACAGTGGCGCCCACCGTGGGGCCTGGCCGGTCTGGCCGGTGTTCTGCGGCGAGATCCAATCTGCCCATCAACGAGTCGGTCGCCACCGGCCGCATGATAGCGATCGGCGAGATGCTCCAGATCTTGCCGAGCAGCTACGTCCCGGCGGCGCGACCCGTCACACACAGCGTGATCCTGCCAGTCGGCACGATCAGCCTCTTCGTCGGCCTCACCGACGTCATCGCCTCGGAGGACTCGGCTCGCATCCGCGAGTCGCCACCACGCGATCGGCTCTCCGAGAGCCAGATCCGCACGATCCACCGCCTCGAGTACAACTCGCCCACAAGAACATGGCGAAAACTCAATCGGCAGAAGACGCGGCCCTCACCGACGACTTCGGCGACCCGGCGTCACTGCGGATCCATCACGCGGCCTCATCCGCGGGCTCCATCGTCAGGTCTCCAGCGGAGATTTCGAGGACCCTCCATCCTCGGGATCTTGAATTGACTCGGGTCGGAAAATTCCGCCGACCTCCACGACGGTGCGATCGCCATGCCGCGACCTACATGGCCACCGGCACCGATCCGCCGGAGGACCCTTTCTCCACCCGATCCTCCTAACGCCACGGCGACGGAGAGGTCGAACTCACTGAAGTTGGCGGAGGCAAGATGCGAAGAGCAGGCGGCGCGAAAAATTTCGCCTCGGCGGTGACAGCCGAAGCATCACGCTACCACCAGCGGATCAGGTCACGCTGAACCCCACCGTTCAGGCGCGCCACGAACTTCGACGGCAAAGCGACCCGGCAGATAGCCGGCGCGATCTGCGAGAACGCCACCAGGAGGAAGCAACCGCCCCGCCAGATCGCGGCGATGGGTGCCCCACCACCGCACCCCTCCGAGGACCAGCGGATAGTCGTCTCCTCGCGGGCGAGACGCTAACGGCCTCCCACTGTTCTCCACCCGATGGACAACCTCGTGGCAGGCGAGCAGCAGCCGATAGCATCACGGCCACCGGCGGCGCCTTACATCCGATGCGTCGGGCCCTACTCGAAGGCCGTGGAACAGCAAAGCGGCGCCGACTACGCAGGCGGTATACTCGCGCTCCTCGGGGCAGGCGGCCTCAAGCGGCCGTCCGGTGGCAAACACCCTCAATTGCCCGCCACGAGCCACCGCAGCTCAATGCCGACCCGAATGCGGCCTCTCCACCAACGATCCAAGGCCAGCGACCAACCGTCGCCGCTAACGGAGAACCAATCGACGCCCGCACTCACATCATCAACAACCAAAATCGGCGCCACGCCAGCCCGACGACTGCGGCACACCTAACTACTGCGCGATGGCGAGCCTATGGGGTCGCCGATCGACTAGGGCCTAAGTGCTTCGGACCAATGATCCGGCGAAAAGTACCCACCAAACTTCAAGGCGCCAAGGAGATCGAAAAATCGACTCCTCTCGTCGACCCGTGCGGCTCGACACATACCTCATGGCAATGGGGATCGCGGGTCACACGACCTACTAGCGCCGTTACCTCCCATCGATGATGGGGCGTGCGGGCAATGGATCAACACGCTCCCCGTGACAGTGTCGACTCACAGAGGAAATGCGAGACGCCGTCGGGCACTTCGAGTGCTCCTACACCGCGCCACCACCATCGAGGACCAGGCGATCGTCCGGGGACCCCGAGTCGACCCGCAATAGCTGGGTCCAACGGTGGCAAGAGCTCTGGTACAACCGCGGTCGGCATCCACCCGGACACCGCGATCCATTGCTTCAAGACCTCGTGCGCTCTGAGCCTCTAGTCGCCAAGCTCAGCGACACGCCCGCACTCGACAACATCCCGACCTCCTCGAGATCGCCAAACGGTACGCCGAGGAGGATCCCAACCAAGACGTCGACGACGAGTCCGGAGGCAATGCCGCAGGCGGCAACGACGGTGGCCGCCGAACGACCTCGCTACAGCGGCACTTCGCCTCACGCAAGCGCCGCAACGACGGGCGAAGTCGACTTTCGCCCAACGCTGGGCACGCATAACGACCCCAAGAGCTACCGCCGGACGGAGGCAACGCAGCGGCAATGGCGGGAACTACAAGAACAAGCCAAGGTTCGACCCCGCGGCCCTCCTTAACCAACCGTGTGCGTTTCACAGCAGGGAAGGAAAGCCTGCCACGCACACCACCGCCGACTGCCACACCCTCAGGGAAATCGAGAAGGCACGGCACGCGCGGGAGGACACCGACAACGACCCGCCGAATGGCGGAAAATTCGGCAAAGTAGCCGGCTCGCTCCATACCTTCACAGGCTTCAACACGAAGCGCGAGAAGAAGGTCATCGCCCGCGCCGTCGCCGTCAATGCGGTGGCCCAAACAGACGTCCCCCAGTTCCTCAACTGGTCGGAACAGCCCATCACCTGGAGCCGGCAAGACCACTCGCCACGCCAGTACCGGGACGAGTCGCCTTGGTGGTCAAGCCCAAGGTTGGCGACTCGGCTCCCCAAGACACCGATGGACGGCGGCAGCTCCATCAACATCCTCTACCTCGACACCTTCAGCGGTGCGGCTCCGCAGTCGATGATCGAACCACCACACCACGTTCCACGGCGCCGTCCCGGTCGGAAGGCGTACCCGATCGGCAAGGTCACGCTACCGTCACCTTGGTACTCCAGCGAACTTCCGCGCGGCGGATCGTCTTCGAGCTGGTGCCATTCGACAGCCTTACCACTGCGTCCTAGGGCGCCAGCGTTCGCCAAATTCATGGCGGCGCCCCACTACGCTGCATAACGCGATGAAGCTCCCCGCCATGCGGAGTCATCACCATCAACGGCGACCCGACATGGCCGAATGCGAGCCAAAGGAGCCGAACTCCGACGCCGTCATCGCGGCGAAACTAATCACGCCACGAGCTCGCCAAATACGCGGCGGGTTAACAACGACGACCCCACGATACTCAAGAAGCCAAACTCGGGCGCAAACACCTCAACCTTTGAGGCTACGCCTTTTCGCACCGTTGAGCTGGTCCCAGCGACTCCAGCCAGACGGTGACGATCGGGACAGTATGAGCCCAGCATAGGAAGGCGCGCTCATCGAAGTTCCTCCGTGAGAACAGGGACATCTTCGCATGGAAACCCTCCGACATGCCAGTGTCCCTAGGGAGCTCGCTGAGCACAAATTAAACGCCGACCCCAAAGTGCGACCGTCAAGCGTCGCTACGGCCCTTCAACGAAGAACGCCCGTCGGGCAATCGCCGAGGAAGTGCAGCGTCTACTCGCTGCGGCTTCATCCGCCAATTAAATACTCAAGTGGTGGCAAACCCAGTCCTGGTCGAGAAGAAGAACGGGACCGGAGAATGTGTATCGACTACACAAACCTGAACAGCGCCTGCCCAAAGGCGATTCGTCCTCCCGGATCGATCGGATAATCGATTCTACCGCGGGTTGAGTCGTTGTGTTTCCTCGACGCCTACTCTGGGTATAACCAGATCAAAATGGCTGTCGAGGACGAGGAGAAGACGGCGTTCATCACGCCATTCGGAGCCTTCTGCTACACCGCCATGACCTTCGGCCTCAAGAACGCCGGAGCAACCTACCAGCGGTGCATGCAAGAATGCCTCGCGAGCCAAATTGGCCGCAACATCCACGTCTACATCGACGACGTGGTTGTGAAATCCGCGCGCCAAGGCGACCTACTCGCCGACCTAGCAGAGACCTTCGCCAATCTGCGAAGGTACAAGATAAAGCTCAATCCAAACAAGTGCACCTTCGGCGTACCCGCCGGGCAACTACTGGGATACGTCGTCTCCAAACGATGGATCGAGGCAAACCCAACGAAGATCGACACGATCGCCCGGCTCGGCAAACCCGAGTGCCTGGCGTCGAAGCTGGCGGGCGGTAGCGGCTCTCGATCGTTTCATCCCGCTGGGCGGCGATGCCCTATACCGCCTGATGCGCAGAACCCCACCTTCCGGTGGGACAAGGAGGCGGACGGCGCTCGCGACCTCAAAAAGTGCTACTGCCGCACCACTACTGCCGCACCGGTGACAAAGAGCCCATGCTGGTTTACGTCGGCGTCGAACGTCGTCGGTATTTGTAATGGTCGTCGAACGACAGAGGAAGGAAAGGCGCCGGTCCAGCGCCGGTGTACTACATCAGCGAGGTCCTCACCGAGTCGCGCCGATACCTGATACCAAAAACTGGTATACGCGGTCTTCAGGGCTCAGCGGCGCTTGCCGCACTACTTCCAGGAGCACCCGATCACGGTCGTCTCCTCAGCACCACTACAAGATATCATCCGCAATCGCGAGGCGACCGGACGGGTCGCCAAGTGGGCCGTCGAGATCGGCGTCCACAACATTAAATACGAGCCATGAAGGGCGATTAAGTCGCGAGCACCGCGACTTCCTCGCCCGGGAGGAGGCCCAGCAGCGAGAAGCCGCCGTACCTCCACCTCTGGAGCCTGCACTTCGACGGGTCCAAGAACGCGGCGGCGAGGCGGGATAGTGCCGACCTCACCAAAGGCGACAAGCTCCGCTACATCCTCCGCCTCAATTCACGCCTGCACCAACAACATGGCTGAATCGAGGCCCTACTCCACTGACATGCGAGCCGCAGGAGATGAGCGTCAATCGCCTTGATGCTACGGAGACTCCGACCTCGTTGCGGGGCAAGTTGCGGCACCGCGACGCCGTCTCCCCACCATGGCGTACGCCAAGAGGTGGACAAGGTGGGCGGCCACTTCACGGCTACTCGCCGAGTGGATCGACAGAGAAAAAAGCGAGGCCGACGCCCTCGCTCGCATTGGGTCGGCTCGACTCGCACCACCCGCCGGCGTGTTCCTCGACACAATCTTCACGCCATCAGTCTCTCCCCCGAAGGAGATCGACATCGGAGTCCCGCTCCAACCAGAGGCAGCCTTGGTCGCACTCATTACCGAGCCAGACGGTCGACCAAGCCCTACATTGCCTTTAGGCGGCACCGCACCGCCAGCAGAAACAAATGCTCGAATGATCGCTCGCCGATGCAAGTCTTACACCATCATCGGCGAGCTACACAAGCGCAGCGTCACCGGAGTGTTCCAACGTTGCGTCCAACCGGCTGAAGGACGCAAAATCATCCACGACATCCACTCAGGCGACTGCGGCCATCACGCCGCCGCTCGCTCCCTGGTCGCCAAGGCCATGCGACACGGCTTCTATTGGCCCACCGCTGCCGACGCTGTCGACATCGTCCAGCGATGCGCGGATGCCGAATCGCCAATCGACGCGTGCGAGCTCGGCGCTCAAAACAATCCCCATCACCTGGCCATTCGCTGTATGGGGCATGGACATGGTAGGCCCCTTCAAGAAGGCCCCCTCTGGTTACACCCACCTGCTGGTCGCCATCGACAAATTCACAAAGTGGGTAGAGGCCAAGCCAGTCCGGAAATGCGACGGGAAGACCGCCACTAAGTTCCTACGTGAGCTCATATACCGCTACGGGTTCCCCAACAGCATCATCACGGACAACGGCACAAACTTCGCCAAGGGAGCAATGGCGAATTGCGAAGAGCTCCACATCCGCTCGACCTCGCGTCGATCGCACCGGAATCAATGGCGGTGAACGAGCCAACAAAGCATCCTCCACGGCTGAAGCGCGACTCCAAGTACCACTCGAAAGCGCTGGATGCTAGGTTGAGCTCCCCTCCGTCATCTGGGAATCCGCACCTCTGTCAACAGTCGACGGATTCACCCCTTCTTCATGGTCTACGGCCAAGGCAGTCATGCCCACCGACCTCGAACACGACTCGCGGGTCGCCCACTATACTGAGGCCGAAAGCGAGCTGGCCCGCCAAAACGGGCTCGATCAACTCGGCAAACCGCGACCTCGCCCGATCGCGCACCGCCATCTATCGCCAAGGACTCGCCGCTACCAGCCGACGGGTGAAAACCCGCACCTTCCAGAAGGCGACACGGTGCTACGCCTCATCCAGACAAGAAGGGAATGCACAAGCTCTCCTCCGTGGGAAGGCCCGTTCGCTATCGGGCGCGTGCTAAACGACGCCTACTACCTCGTCGACGTCCGCGGGGACGGCGAACTCGGCGTCAGCGGCCATGGAATGTAAATCTCCTCGGAAGTTCTATTCCTAGAACCCCACATATGTACTCTCCGATCGCTATGAATAAAAAGCGGTTACCGCAAAATTCGTCTACTCTCCATGCCTTGTGCCACTCGCTTTTCGTAATTAACAGCGTCATGCTAAAATACGAAGTCAACCCTTGGTACAGCGACGGCACGGCTAAGTAGTGCGATGTAAGAGCACCGAGTCATTTCAGGTCTTGCATCGTCCACTAAAAACGCCAATCCGGAGCCCCATCGAGTCGCCTAGATCGACTGGTTTTTACGAACCAAGACATCATCCTCGCTTCCACAGCGACCCTGGTCCTCCGCATCCTAGGCATAGCGACTCGAACGGCTAAGTACCACGCCGGGACTGAATACCAGTTCGTCTCGATCGGACGAAAACGCCAAGTAAGGCGTGCCTAGGACTGCCACGCCGATCGACCCACCGGGCCAGGCGGAGTGACGCTCACACCAACGCTCGAGTCCTCAACCACCCTCGAGTCGCGCCTTGAACTACCAAGTACCACGCCGGGGACTCGGCCACCCGCCCCGTTCGTCTGGGAAAGCGGTAAATCTGAGCACTCAAGGAGTCGCCTTGCGGCCGCTCTTCGAGCTCGGGCGAGTCGACTAAACCAACAACACACATGATAAACAACAAAACATCATATATAAGGTGAACCCCACAAAAGGCGGACGCGGGGACTCACCAAAATCAATCAAAACACGCAAACAAATAGCAAAATGAACACAACGTTCCATTCAATCGCATATCGCATTGTCTTACATTACAAAATATGCGTACGTGGCAGAACTGCTGCTAACACATTTAGGCAAACTACACTACTGCGAGCTTCGGCGGCGCCGGCATCCGGCGCCTACGGATGAACGCGGTGTACGGGTTTGACGGATACGTCGTCATCTCGCCGCCATCGCCGGCGGAAAGGCTGCTCAACCTTGAAGTCGCGATGCGGCGGCTCGGTCGTTCGGTAGCGGCCGTTTCTGGTAAGGAAGGAGGTCGCCATCGCCCGAGCAGCGCTCCGAGTGGCGGCGACGTTCCTGCAGCTTGAGAACCTCGGACAGATCCACCGCGCCAGTCGATGAAGGGTACCCACTCGTCACATCGTCGAGATCGAAGTCCTCGGGGAAGTGGGCGAGTCCAAGGCTCAAGGCTGTCGACGCTCCGCGACGAAACGCCGACCGCGTCATGAACTCTACGACCGCGGGCGCCTTCTCCAAGTACTCCCACACCTCAACGAGGTCACTGGGAATAACCTCGGTGGGCGACATCTCTTGGAGGTAGGCGCGGATGCAGGTCGCCGACAGCGTCGCCGAGTCGACGAGCATGCTTACGCACTCCCTCGCGTCAAGAGAGTTCGCTTCTTCTTGGCAGCCAATAACACGACCTGCGAGAAGAAGACAAGTATGAGTACCATGGAAACCACAAATAATACAATCAAAAGACAGGGAAGACACACTCACCAAGCAATGGGCGGGCGAGTCCCGTGATGAAACTTTGAAGCGATGTATGATCGTCCTGAAGCCCAACAATAAGGGCTTCAGACGCCTTTCGGTCATCCTCCGCGGCCGCAATGGCGGCCTTCGCTCGCCCGTTCGCCGAGCTCGCTTCTTCTTTTGCCTCCCGCAGTTCGCGCTCGAGGTCGGCGATCTTCTGCTCGGCGGTGCCTAAACGAACGCACCGCCTCAGTTCTCAGCGAGGACAAGCTCTGGCGAGCCACCTCGCTATGCAGCAACAACTCAAGCTCCTTGTTTGCTTCACGGAGAGCGGCGATTCCTTCAAAGACGCTGCTTCGCAGCCAATCGCTCTGCCGACTCCAGCTGCAGACCCTGTACATCTTCAAAGTCAGCACACATGAAAATTTCTCAGTGCCCACCCGCTAAAATTTAGCGGGTGCGCACTCGGGGACTGGCGATCACGAAAATTCCTTAGTGCCCACCCGCTAAAATTTAGCGGGTGCGCACTCGGGGACTGGCGACCACGAAAATTACTCAGTGCATACCCGCTAAAATTTAGCGCATATGCACTCGGGGACTGGATTTGAAAGTACAAAACAAGTAATTATAAGAATCAAGCCGCTAAGCAAGACCTGATCCTCGGGGACTGGAGGTACCTGGATGGCCGCACCAAGCATGCCGTGAAGTTGTACCGCGTCCACAGACGCAAGCAGCGCCGGCGTGTGCCCGCGACGTTGGTCGGTTTCAGCGTCGGTGGTCCCTGGAGCGGGGCTTGGGGTGACCCCACCGCCGTGGCGCCTTGGTCACAGCGAACGGGGAAGGTAACGAGGCGCCCGCCCGAAGAAGTTGCTTCCTCCGTCAGGCAAGAAGCCTCGCCTTCGTGGGCGGTTGCCTCCCGCGGGTCCAAAGGCGCCGCCAGCCGTCATCGAGACGGCGGCGATGTCGCCCTTGGCCTTCTTGCTGCCTTCCGTTGAGGCGGCGACCTCGTCACTTTTCCTCTTGCGGGAAGGGTCTTCCTCGCCAGCGGCGGAGGATACCTTGGCCACGGTCGGGTGACCCATCTTTTTCACTCCGGTCCTGCACATTGAATCAAATCAATAAAAGACAATCAAAGTACTAAAGGAAAATAAGGAATGCCGAATGCACTCACTTGGCGACTGGAATGAAGCGCAGCCCTGTACGAAGGCCAGCCGGTTTTTCCAGTTCAGGGCCTAATCGGCGACTAAGCCCCAGCTCCAGGACGTCGGGGGCCCAGGATACAGACGGCTTCTTTGATGTTGACGTAGCGGTTGGCGCCTCCGGGGCGCCTTCGGCGGAGGCCTCCTCGTGAATTGGGGCCACCGCGGCCGGAACTTCCTTGCGGGGCGAGGCCACCGCGCTCGGGACCTCCTTGCGAGGCGAAGTCGCCACGACCGGAGCCTTCCCTAGCCCAGAAACCGACGCGAATGGCGGAGGCATTGAGGCCAGCGGAGCTTCTGTAGAGGGCGCATCTAGCGCGGTTGTCGCCGGAACTGCGCCGTCACCGGCCGAGCTCTGAGCATCAGAGCTGCTCGTTGAGTGTGGCGGTGAAGCCACCTTCGGCGGCTTCATCTTCCTTCTCAGGGGGGCCCTCGCCTCCTTCTCCTTCTTCTTCTTCGCGGGAGTGGCCTGACGGCGCGAGGTGGTCTCTGGGAGTTCGTCGTCATCGTCATGACGCTCGAGGCTCCTGCTCGCCTCGATCTCGCGCTGACGTTGCCCGCGGGTCTTTCGGACCAGTGGGGCGATCTCCTCTTCGGACTCGTCCTCGTCGTCCTCGTTACCCTTGGCGGGTGGCGACTCGCTTGTGTCCTGGGCGGATGGCTCGGGGCTCTCGTCGTCGGCGGGTGGTAACCACCCTTCCACCACTTGGAACAGCTGCGTCAAACACGAAACAGAGTTAGAGTTACCGCGACTGCACACGCTGCGACTGCGAACAAGATAAAAGGATTACCGTCGGAGCCGGACGCTTCGCGGTGTAGGGAGGCACCCCAGCCTGCGCGTCCGCGTATGTCGCTTGGGTGATCTTCTTCAGCGCTGAGAGGTAGTCTTCCAGCTTCCACTCGGCGAGGCAGGCTTTCGTCGGGTCTCCCCGGCCCGTGTACTGGTACATGTAATGGTCGCGTTGGGCGAGCGGAACGAGCCGTCGCCCAAGCCAACAATTGTACAGATTTACCGTCTGGAGCCCCTTCTTCTTCAGACCGCGGATGGTCTGGAGCATCTCGTCGACGACCATCCGCTGGTCGTCGGGGAGCTTGCCGACCTGGAGATGGCGTGGCTCGGAACGATTAGCCGAGTACCGCGTGATCGCCGCTTCGCCCTCCGGAGTCGCCTCGGTCACGTAGAACCATGACTTTTTCCAGTCGCTTGCTGCTTTGGCTGGCAGCATCAGGTCGAAGAAGGAGGCTTTGGATTTGAGTTGGAAAGTCAAGCCGCCCGTGGCTAGCATTGGGCCGCCCGCCTCCTCGCAGCTGATCCGTCCATGGAACAGATCTTGCCACAGGGGAAAATAGGGCCGGTAGCCCAAGTAGCACTCGTAGAACGCCACGAAGATGGCGAGCTGCTCGATACTATGGGGACCCAGATCCGAGGGCTGGATCCCGTAGTAAGTAGGCGCCGGAAGAACAAGGATGTGGGAACCCTAACCCCGCCGAGGTGGCTAGTGAAGCGGCGAACTCTCTCTCGCGGGTTGGGGTGGTTTCGGCTGCGAGGATACGCCAAGCAGCCGCCCAGATTCCGGCCTCCTCGAAGGAGGCCACCGCCCTGGTGCATTTGGATCTACCCCAAGGTTCGGTGGAGAGGGCCATGGTTGAGGATCTGTTCGGAGGTCGGAAGATTGTGGGTCGATTGGATCGCGGAATCAAAGGAAGGAAGATGTGCGTACTCGGAGAAAATGGTGGGCGGTTGGCTTTACGATAGCCTACCATTCCTCTTATATAGTGGGAGTTGCCCGCCAAGTCAGGGGCCGTTACCGCGCGATGATTACGCCAGAAGTTACCGTTGAGTTACCTTAACGGCTAGTTTGACCACGCCTGACGGTCCAACTCTAGTCACTCGGCTCGTTAAGTCACTCGCCAAACCGCGTCCGTTGGCTCGACTCGCCCGGGACGCGACTCGGTTTACCGGATTTTTTCCTTTATACAGGAGCCCGCCAACGATTCGACTGGATGCCAACTTGAAGCCGTATACTCCGACTGCCAGCAGCCACTCACGCCTAATCAACGACGGCCTCGGGGACTCTTGATGGGGATACGCCCTCGGGTATGCTCTGGGCGTTCCGGCCAGGAGGCTGGCGAGTGGGCCTGCATAACGCGAGTGGATCAAAGCCCAATGAGGTACCAGTGCGATCGAAGTTGAAGGCCCAGGCGAGCAGATAGGCCCAGTCGGACTAGGTTAAATGATTACCGAAGTTGTAACCAAGTCGGTTGAGATATGTAAACCCTAGGGAAGGTGAGCTTATATAAACCTCCCTATGGGGTGAGTAGAGACACGTTCCCTCATACACCCAAGCAACTCGCCGCCTAGTCGCCGAGTTCGCCCATTGTAAACACCTCCATAATACAATCTAGCAGGAGTAGGTCTTTACCCTCCGGGGGGCCGAACCTGGGTAAAACCCTGTGTCTTTGCCCTCATCTCGCACCGCAGATGGCTGGCCGCCCTTTCCCTTCGTTCTACTACTCGCTGCCGATTGCAGCATCTGCCGTGGTCATTCCCACGACAACAACTGCAATCAAGTGCTTCATCTCCTCTCCATTCATTTGGAGAATCACTGATCTAGTATTTCTTGCAAATATCAAGATCCTTGCTTTTGATTATATTAATAATCCTTGGTCTTGTGACAACTTGTTGTCATTACGGGATCCCCCAATTCAGTTGTGGGTGTGTGCCCCGGTAGTGTTGTAAAGGCACCGGTTCCCTCCTTGAAGGGTACCGATAGTGGAGAAGGTGAATCAGGCCTTTCGTGGCGAGATCCATCGGAGAATAGGGTGAGGCCTATTGTGGCGTGGTGGTCTTAGAACTGCCCACCCCTCCAACGCAGATGTACTTCCCTTAACAAGGAAGGAATTGCGGTAAAACAAATCCCTATGTCTCCGCATGTTCCACTACGGTTTACTCGCTCCTCTCTTTACGTGCTTAGTAGCTAGGTTTTCATATAGGGAAATTCTCGTAGTTGCATATCTAGAGAATTTACTTTGTGTCAAGCCTAAAATTGAAAAAAAATTTTGAGTAGTACCTATGCACCCCCCTCTAGGTGCCCATACGATCCATTTCAGAGGTTCGCCTGTGCGAGTTGTGATTGTGGTTATCACTATGGTTGTGCCCTAAAGGCTCCCATCGGGCTGGTTATATAGTCACCAGGACCTAGGGTTACAGGAGAGACCTATCCGGCTACGTTACAAAATCGGTAACTAGATACTGCTTGGACTACAAGTAATACTACATGCCTAAGTCGGTGATGTCTACACACTTCTATTCTTGTAGACAGTTGTCGGGCCTCCAAGTCCAGAGGTTTGTAGAATAACAGCAAGTTTCCCTAAGTAGATTAACCAAGGTTTATCGAACTCAGGGAGGAAGTGGACAAAGATATTCCCTCTCAAGCAATCCTGCAATCAAGATACAAGAAGTTTCTTGTGTCCCCAACACACCCAATACACTTGTCAGGTATATAGGTGCACTAGTTCGGCGAAGAGATAGTGAAATACAATTGGTAGCTGTTCCAGAAAATAGCTTGATGGCGAGGTAAAGACTAAAGCAAGCAAACATGCAACAAATCTAGATGCAAACGGTGGTTCAATGTTTAGAAAGAAGGCCTAGGGATCATACTTTCACTAGTGAACACTCTCTCATATAAATATCCTCTCTTCATGATACTACTCTTAACTACTCTCTGGTTGGACACTCTAATCATCGGTAGGGCTATAACAGCACTCCTCAAAGTCCGCCTTCCCCAATCTAGATAACCCCACACTATCACCTTGAGCGCTAGATGGTTCCAAAAAAACCACAATTTCATAGAGACATCCAACTCCAAATATAAATCATAACAAATATTCAATCTAGCCAAAGTGCCACACACGGTATGCACGCTGTCACTTTCACACACGCGGGGAAAAGCATAGATCTATTAAAGCACAGCGTATTTATGTAGACTCAAACCTAAGTGCCACCATGGCGTGCATGCTGTCACTTTCACGCACATGGGGAGAGCAGAGATCTATTGAAGCACTTGCGTAGCAAGGTAGATCTACTTGATTACAAAGCTCATGACCACAACAAGATCATGCATAGAGAGAGAGAGATGAACACATAGCTACCAGTAGATCCCTTAGCCTCGAGGAAGAACTACTCCCTCCTCATCATGGGAATCAGCAATGGTGATGAAGATGGCGATGGAGATCGATGGATATGGCTCTGAGGGCTCTTCCCTGTCCCGGCAGGGTGCCGGAACAGAGACTTTCTGTTCCCCGAATCTCCCCTTCGGTGGCGGAGGTGCTACGGAGGTTTTCGTGGATTTCTTCTGGATGATTTAGGGTTTCCTCCCCGGGCAGGAGGCAAGGTCGGTGGAGGGCCAGGGGACCACACCCCCTATGGGCGCGGCCCCCACCTAGGGTGTGGCCACCCTGGTGTTCTCCTCCGTCTCGTCTTCGATTTTCCGTATCGCTCGGGGAAAAATATGAACTTTGGCTTTTGTCCCGTCCAATTCTGAGAATATTCATTTTTTAGCTTTCTGAAACCAAAAACAGCAGAAAACAGGCAACTCGCACTATGGCATCTTGTCAATAGGTTAGGGTTTAGGGTTTAGGGTTTAGGATTGAGGGTTTAGGGTTTAGGGTTTAGGGTTTAGGGTTTAGGGTTTAGGGTTTATGGTTTTGGGGTTTAGGGTTTAGGGTTTTGTGGGGGAGGGGGGGATAATCCGCCCACTCGAGTATTTTCACCAAGACAAGACCGGCGCGACCTTCTGTATGGGGGGGGGACTTTCCCCCGGATTTTCCGTCCAGGGGGCGGATTTTCCCCCTAGGGCAGATAGTCCTCCCCTAGTGGGGGCGGATAATCCGCCCCCAAACTTCACCAACGGCTAGATTTGTGCAGGGGGTATTTAAGCCAGCTTTCCCCCTCCTGCCAAAACTCTTGGTTCATTCGAAAAAGTTAAGATCTGTTCTTCAAGCCTCATCCAAGAGAGCTCCACCTTCATCCACCCAAAGGCCCCTTCCCTTGGGGAATCGAAGGAGGAGAACTCGATCTTCAACAACTGCAATCAAGTGCTTCATCTCCACTCCATTCATTTGGAGAATCACTGATCTAGTATTTCTTGCAAATATCTAGATCCTTCCTTTTGATTATATTAATAATCCTTGGTATTGTGACAGCTTTTTGTCATTACGGGAGCCCCCAATTCAGTTGTGGGTGTGTGCCCCGGTAGTGTTGTAAAGGCACCGGTTCTCTCCTTGAAGGGTACCGGTAGTGGAGAAGGTGGATCAGGCCTTTCGTGGCGAGATCCATCGGAGAATAGGGTGAGGCCTATTGTGGCGTGGTGGTCTTAGAACTGCCCACCCCTCCAACGCAGATGTACTTCCCTTAACAAGGAAGGAATTGCGGTAAAACAAATCTCTATGTCTCCGCATGTTCCACTACGGTTTACTCGCTCCTCTCTTTACGTGCTTAGTATATAGGTTTTCATATAGGGAAATTCTCGTAGTTGCATATCTAGAGAATTTGCTTTGTGTCAAGCCTAAAATTGAAAAAAAGATATTGAGTAGTACCTATTCACCCCCCTCTAGGTGCCCATACGATCCATTTCAGAGGTTCGCCTGTGCGAGTTGTGATTGTGGTTATCACTATGGTTGTGCCCTAAAGGCTCCCATAGGGCTGGTTTATATAGTCACCAGGACCTAGGGTTAGAGGAGAGACCTATCCGGCTACGTTACAAAATCGGTAACTAGATACAGCTTGGACTACAAGTAATACTACATGCCTAAGTCGGTGATGTCTACGCACTTCTATTCTTGTAGACAGTTGTCGGGCCTCCAAGTGCAGAGGTTTGTAGAATAGCAGCAAGTTTCCCTTAAGTGGATTAACCAAGGTTTATCGAACTCAGGGAGGAAGTGGATAAAGGTATTCCCTCTCAAGCAATCCTGCAATCAAGATACAAGAAGTTTCTTGTGTCCCCAAGACACCCAATACAGTTGTCAGGTATATAGGTGCACTAGTTCGGAGAAGAGATAGTGAAATACAATTGGTAGCTATTCCAGACAATAGCTTGATGGTGAGGTAAAGACTAAAGCAAGCAAACATGCAACAGATCTAGATGCAAACAGTGTTTCAATGTTTAGAAACAAGGCCTAGGGATCATACTTTCACTAGTGAACACTCTCTCATATAAATATCCTCTCTTCATGATACTACTCTTAACTACTCTCTGGTTGGACACTCTAATCATCGGTAGGGCTATAACATCACTCCTCAAAGTCCGCCTTCCCCAATCTAGATAACCCCACACTATCAGCTTGAGCGCTAGATGGTTCCAAAAAAACCACAATTTCATAGAGACATCCAACTCCAAATATAACTCATAACAAATATTCAATCTAGCCAAAGTGCCACACACGGTATGCACGCTGTCATTTTCACACATGTGGGGAAAAGCATAGATCTATTAAAGCACAGAGTATTTATGTAGACTCAAACCTAAGTGCCACCATGGCGTGCATGCTGTCACTTTCACGCACATGGGGAGAGCAGAGATCTATTGAAGCACTTGCGTAGAAAGGTAGATCTACTTGATTACAAATCTCATGACCACAACAAGATCATGCATAGAGAGAGAGATGAACACATAGCTACCAGTAGAGCCCTTAGCCTCGAGGAAGAACTACTCCCTCCTCATCATGGGAATCACCAATGGTGATGAAGATGGCGATGGAGATCGATGGAGATGGCTCCGGGGGATCTTCCCTATCCCGGCAGGGTGCCGGAACAGAGACTTTATGTCCCCCGAATCTCCCCTTCGGTGGCGGAGGTGCTACGGAGGTTTTCGTGGATTTCTTCTGGATGATTTAGGGTTTCCTCCCCGGGCAGGAGGCAAGGTCGGTGGAGGGCCAGGGGACCACACCCCCTATGGGCACGGCCCCCACCTAGGGTGTGGCCACCCTGGTGTCCTCCTCCGTCTCGTCTTCGATTTTCCGTATCGCTCAGGGAAAATATGAACTTTGGCTTTTGTCCTGTCCAATTCTGAGAATATTCATTTTTTAGCTTTCTGAAACCAAAAACAGCAGAAAACATGCAACTCACACTATGACATCTTGTCAATAGGTTAGTTCTAGAAAGTGTATAAAAATACCACAAAGTGTAGACAAAACATAGCAAAGTGGATACTAAACAAGCATGGAACATACAAAATTATAGATATGTTTCCGACGTATCAAGCATCCCTAAGCTTAACTCCTGCTCGTCCTCGACTAGGTAAGTGATAAAAAGAATAATTTTTTGAGGTAACATGCACCATCAAAATTAAGTTCAAACCATTTGCAAGCATTGAAAGCTGGGATCAAAGAACTCTAAACATGAGCATGAAAGATGGAGTTCTAACAGTAAGACAAAGTAACTATGCATGCAACATGAAAGGTTACAAAAAAGATCATGAATAACAATGCATTGAAAGACTTTTGTTTGTTTCACATATAGAAAACATAGCATAGTGGCATTCAGCTTATCCCTCATGGAGTAGAAAATAGATGCATATGACACCTTCAAAGTTCATAAGAGTGACTAGATACAAATAGCACAAGAACAAGCAATATTAACAATATGCATCAACCAATAAGTTTTGGGACACTCCACATAGAACTAAGAATGACAACTATGCTCTCTTAATGGTGCCTAAAGGTAGAAGGTGGAGACTCAATATAATGGTGGAAGAAAGGCCCTTCATAAAGGGAAGCAGAAATTTCAAGTTTCAAAAAGAGCTTCCAAAAATTATGGTACTTGTTAGCTTTCAGCCCTCATTGCCCCTATCATAAGCATCTTGAAGTGATTAAGGTTAAAGTGAACAAACTATGGAGTATATGATTGAAAAAGTATAAGTTGGCAATCTCAAGTCCCTTGAATACAAGGGCCACACCTCATGCTACTCAACTTCAGTCACCTATAAGTTCTTGTCATAGTAAGTACATGCTTATCATAGAGAACCGCCAACGGGTACCCCTTGCATATGGTACAGGAGCTATCCCATAACCAAAATGACAAGGCAAGCATACAATGAGCATCTCAGTGATCTTTTTATTTACTATCTACATAGCTTTTTATTGAGGATGCTTCACAGATAGCTCATTATGGTGATACTACAAGTTTCCACCATGATTAGGCATGGCTTAGGCTAGCGGCCCAGGCGTTTCTCTAACACAAAATACATAACTCCATGGACTTACAATATTCCTCTTTATTTCACACCGGTGACATCCATAGACGAAAGAGCATGATATCAACTGAGTACAAAGTACAAGTGCAATGTTGAAAACGTTCCCCGTGACAACACGGTTCTGCTAATTCTAACGTATAAGTGCAAGCATATACAACATAAATGACACAATGGTTCAAGTTTATTAGGGGCAAAGAATATAAAGTGTGCCATCAAGTTTGTGAGGGCTTTAATCACTAAGTTTTCACATAACAAAACACTTTTTAATTGGAAGATAGATGAAAACAAGAATATACTTGGAATGGTGTAACACACAATGCATAGGAATTTATAGTGGACACTTTGGAATAACTTGGTTTCTTGGGAGTTGGAAGCATGAGTAGAGCTTACTCATACAAGTGGAGGCTAGCAAAAGACTAGGAGCAACCAACTAAGAGAGCAATAATGGCCATAATCACGCAGAGCAACAAAACATTACTAATCAAAGCATAGAGTGGTACTACAAGTCAAGGACTAAATGATCATATAGGCTATGGTGACTTCTTCATAGTCATAACATGGTGTGAGCATGTGCCAAGTCAACCCAAACAAAGCATCAAAGGAGAATACCGCAATACTATGCTTTTGTATGCTAAAACAATGCATGATTCTTTCAAGGCACATTAAGCAATCCTAATTGTTTGGAACATGTCATGCTACAGCAATAATCACTAGGCATAAGGTCAAAGCAAGACCTAGCATGCCATTATAAAGTGTAAGTCACGGTCAAAACAAGCTCCCTTTTGTACCACTTAAGCATGAAGCTTTCTACTCTTTCCAACATCAAACAACTTATTTGAAACAACTCACAAAGATAATGATCAACAAAGATCAGTGAGCTTGTTTCACCAATCCCCAAATAAGAACTAAAAAGTTCTACGCTGAAAGCACAAGAAAACTAAGGCTAAACACAGTGCTAACAAAAGAGAACACTCACAGAACAATAAGAATGAAAACTAGAGTGTTCTAGGCAATGAAAACAGAGTGTGTCTCTCTCCAAAAGAAGTGTGGTATAACCAACCAACTTACTAAAGCAAACTAAGCAAATGAAAACCAAAAACAAAAACTAAGATGCTCCAAGAATAACACAACAATGCATGTTCCTCTTGCACTTACAAGCAAGAACTTCCAACTCATTTCCAACACCAAGCAACTTATTTTTAACAACACAGCGAGAACGGGGGTCCAAAATACTTTATTCAAGAAAAATAAATAACTAAGCAAACTAAACAAAAACTAAGATGCTCCAATAACAAGACAACAGTGCATGAAACAATAAAAACGAAGTGTCTAGAAAGACCTGAGCTTTTTATTGATGAAGAAGGGGTTGCCTTGGGCATCCCCAAGCTTTGACGCTTGTACCTCTTGAATATTTCTTGGGGTGACACGGGGTGGCATCCCCAATCTTGAGCTTCTGTCCATTCTTCATCTCATTACTTCATTCTTTCTCTACACCTGAAATTTTTCCTTCATACAAAACTTCACACAATCTTTATTAGCAACATTAGTGTATTCAAAAGATAATAGACCTTTGGGTTTAGTTTCAAAACAGAAAAACTTTCACTAAAGACACAAGCTACTTTATCAACTCCTTCAAAAATATCCATTTCCCAAAAAGAACCCAAAAAGGAATCAATAAGAAGCAAATGCAAATAATGGAAGAAATCTGTCAAAACAGATCAGCAGGTAGAAACCAATATTTTCGAAGATCTTCTGTTGCTCAAATCAAAAAGTGTTGAACTAATGAAAGTTAGCTAATATGACGGGGGATTTATTCGTAAATTTTCAGCTCAATCCGACTTACAGAGACTCCTCACTAATTTTATGGTGGAGGATAGAAATCTGTTTCACGACAGCAACTCCCCAATTCTTACTTCCCTCTCATTAGAGGTCATTCTTGGCAGAAAAAGCAAAAAAAAGGATTAGGAGAGGTCATTACAAAAGTAATAACTTCTAAGACTCAAGAAAACCCTTGGGTTATCTCCCAACAAGTACTTTTCTTTAACGCCTTTAAGTTAGGCTTGATAGTTTGAGAAGATGGTCACATAAGATATGAATTGAAGTAAAAGAGAGCATCAAGAACCAAATTTAAAACACATTTAAGTCTAACCCACTTCCTATGCATAGGAATCTTGTAAAGAAATAAGTCATGAAAGCACAAAGCACCAAGCATGGGAAATCAAAACAAGTGCAACTTCAAGACTTTCAACATAAAGAGGGGAAACTTAATATTATTGAGATGCATAAAACCATGTTTCCCTCTCTCATAATAACTTTCAGTAGAAACATGAGCAAAATTAACAATATAACTATCACATAACATTCTTATCATGAGCCACATGCATAAAATTATTATTACTCTCCACATAACCATAGTAATTCTTATTAATCATAGTGGAAGCAAATTCAACAAAATAGCTATCATTACTATTCTCATCACCATAATCATCAAATATAGGAGGCATATTGTAATCACAATCAATTTTCTCCTCAATAGTAGGTGGACTGAAAATATCATACTCATCATTGTAGTCATCATAAATTGGAGGTTTGGTATCATCATAACTAATAGAATCGCTATCTTCCAAAGCTGGGGAACTAAAAAGATCATTTTCATAAAAACTAGCTTCCCCAAGCTTAGAATTTTCCATAGCATTAGGAACAATGGTGTCCAAATAATTCATACTAATAACATTGCTATTAGCATGCAAATAAAGTTCCATAGGTTTTTTAATTTTCTCTTCAAACACTTCATGTCCTAACTCAAGGTAAACAATATAAAGCTCTCTATTTTTTTTTTGTTTTCCATTAAGCCTTACTAGTGAAAACAAGAAACAAAAAGACAAAATTGCAGAATCTAAAGGAAATAGATTCAAGCACTCACACACCAAGAAGATGTGAGTACCTTTCACCTTACCTCCCCGGCAACGGCGCCAGAAAATAGCTTTCTGGCTTGCTGTTGACGTGGGGCAACGTGTGTGAGTGCCTTTTACCTTTCCTCCCCGGAAACGGCGCCAGAAAATAGCTTGATGTCCACGCGCTTCTATTCTTGTAGACAGTTGTTGGGCCTCCAAGTGCAGAGGTTTGTAGAACAATAGCAAGTTTCCCTTAAGTGGATTACCCAAGGTTTATCGAACTCAGGGAGGAAGTGGTCAAAGGTATTCCCTCTCAAGCAATCCTGTAATAAAGATACAAGAAGTCTCTTATGTCCCCAACACACCCAATACACTTGTCAGGTGTATAGGTGCACTAGTTCAGCGAAGAGATAGTGAAATACAAGTGGCAACGGTGCCAGAAAATAGCTTGATGGTGAGGTAAAGACTAAAGCAAGAAAACATGCAACAAATCTATATGCAAACGGTGTTTCAATGTTTAGAAACAAGGCCTAGGGATCATAATTTCACTAGTGAACACTCTCTCATATAAATATCCTCTCTTCATGATTCTACTCTTAACTACTCTCTGGTTGGACACACTAATCATCGGTAGGGCTATAAAAACACTCCTCAAAGTCCGCCTTCCCCAATCTAGATAACCCCACACTGTCACCTTGAGTGCTAGATGGTTCCAACAAACACCACAATTTCATAGAGACATCCAACTCCAAATATAACTCATAACAAATATTCAATCTAGCCAAAGTGCCACACACGGTATGCACGCTGTCACTTTCACAAACATGGGGAAAACATAGATCTATTAAAGCACAAAGAGTATTTATGTAGACTCAAACCCAAGTGCCACCATGGCGTGCACGTTGTCACTTTCACGCACATGGGGAGAGCAGAGATCTATTGAAGAACTTGAGTAGCACGGTAGATCTACTTGATTACAAAGCTCATGACCACAACAAGATCATGCATAGAGAGAGATATGAACACATAGCTACCGGTAGAGCCCTTAGCCTCGAGGAAGAACTACTCCCTCCTCATCATGGGAATCAGCAAGGGTGATGAAGATGGCGATGGAGATCGATGGATATGGATCCGGGGGCACTTCCACATCCCGGCAGTGTTCCGGAACAGAGACTTTATGTCCCCCGAATCTCCCCTTCGGTGGCGGCGGCGCTACAGAGGTTTTCGTGGATTTCTTCTGGATGATTTAGGGTTTCCTCCCCGGGGGATTCTTATAGGCGCAGGAGGCAAGGTCGGTGGAGGGCCAGGGGCCCACACCCCCTATGGGCGCGGCCTAGGGTAGGCCCGCGCCCACCTAGGGTGTGGCCACCTTGGTGTCCTCCTCTGTCTCGTCTTCGATTTTCCGTATCGCTCAGGGAAAAATATGAACTTTGGCTTTTGTCCCGTCCAATTCCGAGAATATTCATTTTTTAGCCTTCTGAAACCAAAAACAGTAGAAAAAAAGCAACTGGCACTGTGGCATCTTGTCAATAGGTTAGTTCTAGAAAGTGTGTAAAAATAAATCAAAGTGTAGACAAAACATAGAAAAGTGGATACTAAGCAAGCAGGGAACATCAAAAATTATAGATATGTGCAGGATATAACGGTGGAAGGTCGCTGCAAGTCCGCTGACTTCGCCCGTGCGTCTGGACAATAGAGGTCCAAGTTCGTCAGCATGGTTACCATCTTCGATCTGGCGCGTTGCCTTTAGAGAGAGGGCGAAAACCCCCACGATTACCTTACCAGGTGGCTCCGTATACGAGCCGATCTGGCCCACTACCCCAATGATGATGCCATGTATCACTTTGTGGAAGGACTGGACCATGGCACGCTTCTCTGGAATTCTATAAGACGGCAGCAGGCGTCGGGACGCCTTACCTTTGAAGGCATGGTGAAAACCGTCAACAACTACCTGGAGGCTGAAGCGGCAGCTCAGACAGCTCTTGCGCTCATTGACGGAGCCCCTCCGATTCAGCCACCGCCACCACCGCCACCGTCCGCCATTGCCGCAGCTGCGCCGCCACCTCCAGTTATCGTCGCTGCTGTTGCACCTCGACCCCCATCATCGAGGAAGTCCTGGCACCCTCCGACTCTGTGATTGACGTGCTATACGCCGACTTCAGTGCAGATTCAAAGGAGATAGATTTCAGGCCAGAGGAACTAGACTCCGCCATGCAGGAAATGGAGGAGGAGTACACGCGCGACGAGCAAGCCAACAACGCCGTCACGTCTCGAGAGGTGTTCGTCACCATTGGGACGGCGATGGATGAAGATCAACCCGGACGAGCTCTGCCTACAGCTCTGGACAAAGGGAAAGGACCACCTGTTGCTGACGACATTGATCAAAGGTCATGCCCCCTCCGCCTAATCCAGTGCAACAGCGGCAGGAACTCGGCACCAGCCCGAGCAACAACAACACCGCAAACTTTCCTCCTCTGGCATATACGTCTGCTGTTTCCCAAGTTACTCCAGCTTATAGAGTGATGTACGGCAATCTCCTCGTCGAGCCACTGACCATAGCTCATATCCGGAACATGACCCAGCTTGAAGAGAAGCGACAGCAGCTGCTGGAGGAAGCATAGGCCATCGCAGAGCAAGGCTCTAAGCTAGATCGAGATCTGGTCAACGCGCAGAAATCCATAGAGAAAGCTAGAGCAATGGAGGCCGAGTACAAGACTCTGCTGCAGCAGCAGAAGGCCAAGAAAGCTCCGGCTCACGTCATCAATGATCCTGGTGTACGGCGAAACCTAGGATGGGCTCCCCCAAAGCCGGCACAAGCCAATCCATACATTGATAGTGAAGGCAGGCAGGTGATGCCCACTCCTCTCCTCAACCTCACCGTCGCCAAGACCCTTCTGGACCAGGGCTATGACCTAGTGGCCAAGGCGGTGAAACAGCAGGAAAAGTCCACCTCTCAGAGGTTTGAGTCCGACCCAGCGTTTTGCCAGTCTAGCCAGCATAAGCCGCCAAGGGACAGATCTCCTCTTGATGTCGGGTCTCAGACGGGTTCATCAGAACGAAGACGAAGGGATGCACGCAACAGGAAGGATGGTATACCCTTATCCTCCGACCACGGAGAAAAGGCCCGACCTCGTCGCCCATCGCCACCGCCCCGCTCCCCCCGGCATCGCGAAGACCCCAAGGCTCACCATCATACGGATATGCCCCCGCCAAGGCAGAGCGGCATCGTCATCCGCGACAATGCGGAGCAGACCCGTCATGATGGCAAGCGCAACCAGGGACACAAGTGCAGGTCGCGCCATGACCCTCCGCGTCCGGCAAGCAATCACGACAAGCGTGAGGCGTCGCAAGAGGGTAATAGCAAGAAGGCTAACCCACCGCCACCTCCGCCTCCGTCGCCACCTAGCAGTCACCATGGCCGAGGAGGCCTGCGTCGCAGCCCATCCATGTTGACAAGAAGAAGAAAAACCCGGAGCCGTATGACGCATGGTTGCGGATCGATAAGATTCACGAGGCCTGGGAAGGACCATAACTTGGACCATGTTGCTTTGGACCTATGATACGGTCCGCAACTTACCCCAAAGGTTTCCGGATTGACAAGACCATCAAGCCCTATGACAGCACCGCTAAGCCAGCTACATGGTTGCAGGATTACGGCAACACGGTAGAGATTGCCGGAGGTAACCCCAACGTTGCCGTCAGGTACCTCCCATTGATGTTGGCGGGCATAGCCCGTCAATGGATTGATGACTTGCAGGAAAAATCCATCTTCAATTGGTTGGACATGCAAGAAGCGTTCACCAAGAACTTCGAGGGTACGTACAAACGTCCCTGCACTGTTGGAAATCTACAGCGGTGCGTGCAAGAGAAAGACGAGACATCTCGCGCCAACCTCTCCCGCTGGCTAGATATGAAGAATTCCTGCGCAGGAGTGCACGCTCATACCGCCATGGCCGCCTTCATCGATGGGTTGGAAAGGGGCATGTTGCTCCGACATAAGCTAAAGTGCTTGCAGGACAATCACCATCTTGACTTGAACCAGATGATTCAGTTGGCTAGTGAGTTCGCAGCTGCCGACGATGATGCTCGCGACTCTCCGCCGACAACGGCCGTTCCAACTCAAGCTCGGAGGAACAGCAGCACAAAGCAGAAAACCGCTCCTGAAGAAAAGCAAACTCCTGACATGGTCGCCTTGACCTTTGCAAGACGAGGTGATGGCAGACAATGTGGCCGAGGACGGGGAGCTGGTTGTGGGAATCAGCGAGGAAGTAAAACTACCTCGGCAACGCTCCACGTTCCCCAAACCTACAAAGAGTACCACGATATTTCGTGCCTCATACACCTCGATGTCAACGACAAGGCCACCCATACCAATCGACACTGCAAGTTCGTCAACGACCTTAAGGAGGACCCGGAGTCCGGCTACAAGCAAAGTTGAAAGAACATACCACGAGGCAAGGGCAAGGGGAAGAAGAAGGAGGAGGATTCCAAGGATTCAAGTGACATGGACGAGGATGTTGACCCCAAGCACGCCGCCAAGAGCGATGACAAAGGAAAGAACCCCTTCGTGAACAAGGCGCCAGTCTACCACACTTTCCTTGGCACCCCCACTGTCCGAGAAAAGAAGACCTCTATGAGGATACTGATGGCCACTCTACCCCCAGTTCCCCAGTACCTGCGCTGGTCGGAGGTTCCAATTACTTGGGACAGGAAGGATCACCCAGACCTCATCCCTACGGAGAACCAATATGCCATGGTCATCAACCCTTTGATTGACGGCGTTGAGTTCACCAAGTGTATGGTGGATAGTGGAAGAAGCATCAACATCATGTACCTGGATACACTGTAGAAGATGAACTTGACGGAGGCAAACCTAAGGCGAACCAACACCATCTTCCACGACATAGTTCCTGGTCGGGAGGCTCGGTCCCTTGGGTGCATCACACTTCTGGTTGCCTTAGGCAATGTTAATAATTACCGCCAAGAGCGCATGAACTTTGAGGTGGTCCCCTTCAAGAGCGTGTACCACGTCATATTCGGCCGCGACATATTCCACACCTTCATGGCCAAGCCATGCTTCGTCTACAACAAACTCAAGATACCCGGACCAAACAGTGTCATCACCGTATCCGGAAGCTTTACCAAAGCAAGAGACTGCGAGATTAATGAAGCAGCCTTCACAGAAGCTGTCCCCTACAATGAAGAATTCAAAGATATCCAGAGCAAGGTCGATGACTCAGAGATGCCCGCGTCGAAGAAACAAATCTTTGACTCCGCTCCAGCCTTCAAGACCGCCATCGACACCAAGCCGGTGGAACTTGTGGTAGGCGATGCCTCAAAGACCACCACCATTGGGACGAACCTGGATCCCAAATAGGAAAGCACACTCGTCGAGTTTCTCCATGAGAACAGGGACATCTTTGCCTGGCAACCTTCCGACATGAAAGGTGTACCTAGGGAACTTGCTGAGCACAGCTTAAACATTGATCCAAAATGCAAACCAGTGAAGCAACCTCTACGACGCTTTGGAGATGCGAAGAGACGCGCCATAGGCAAAGAGATAACTAGGTTACTTAAGGCTAGTTTTATCCGAGAAGTCCTTCACACCCAATGAATGGACAAGCATGTACTTATCCCCAAAAAGGGAACCAAAGAATTAAGAATGTGCGTTGATTACACCGGCTTGAACAAGGCATGCCCCAAAGATCCGTTTGCTTTGCCTCGCATTGACCAAGTCATTGACTCGATGGCTGGATCGGAACATTTGTGTTTTCTTGATGCATACTCAGGATACCACCATATCAAGATGAGGAAGTCGAACCAATTGGCCACTTCGTTCACTACCCCATATGGCACGTTTTGCTATGTTATGATGCCCTTTGGGCTGAAAAACGCAGGTGCTACGTACCAGCGGACAATGCAACGTTGCCTGCACGACCAAATTGGTCGAAACTTTCACGTCTATGTGGACGATATAGCGGTGATGTCTAAAAAGTCAAATGACTTAATCTCCGACTTAAAAGAAACCTTTGATAATCTCCGTAAATATAAGATGATGCTTAACCCTAAGAAGTGCGCCTTCGGGGTTCCAGCCAGCAAATTGTTGGGCTTCATCATTTCCTAGCACGGAATCAAGGTCAACCCAGATAAAATCAAGGCCATCTTAAACATAAACTGACCGACATGCCAAAAGGACATTCAACGACTAACATGTTGTATTGCAGCAGTTTGTCAGTTCGTCAGCCGACTTGGAGAGAAGGCCCTGCCACTGTACAAGTTTCTGAAGAAGGCGGACAAATTTACATGGACGAACGAAGCAGTTGCAGCATTGAAGCAGCTCAAGGAGATTCTTTCCTCAGCGCCCATCCTTGCAGCACCCGAGCCTAGAGAGCCCATGTTGATATACATGGCGGCAACCAACCGGGTAATCAGCATCGTCGTCGTGGTAGAGCGGAAGGAACCAGGCTATGAGCACGGAGTTCAACGACCAGTTTAATATGTAAGCGAGGTATTGACGGAGTCCAAGCAGCGTTACCCGCACTACCCGAAGATAGCTTATGGAGTACTCCTTGCTTCTCGCAAGCTGAGGCATTACTTTCAGGAGCACCCAATCATAGTGGTGAGCAAGACTCCACTGTCCGACATTATCAACAACAGCGACGCTACGGGAAGGGTCGCAAAAGTGGGGCATTGAACTTGCCGCCTTCGAGATCACCTACAAGAGATGCGACGCTATCAAGTCACAAGCCTTGGCGGATTTTATCGCAGATTGGACGGAGATGCCAGAT
The DNA here is from genome assembly GCA_030063025.1 of Avena longiglumis. Lineage (NCBI taxonomy): Eukaryota > Viridiplantae > Streptophyta > Magnoliopsida > Poales > Poaceae > Avena > Avena longiglumis. The sequence goes on along the minus strand of CP125979.1, from coordinate 416,875,839 downwards.
GCTACTCCGTTGTAACACCCTCAAAATCGGCCCTATGCAAGTTTCAGCGCTTCCCGCCAAACCCGCATAGAAACGATTCAAAGGTGCCCACCAGGCACTTGCGTGCGGGTGGAAAACGAAGTAATAACATTACACAACAGTCCTCGATGGGACCCACAGAACAGATATATATACAACACGACTCCATGAGTCAAGAATACAGATATACAGAACAAAGATCCAAATCACCTTGAAAACGATAGAGCGTCTAGCTACGGACAAGATGCAAATGGGGCTAAGAGCCCTGAAGAATAACCAATGGCGTCCATAACCCTGCCCAGGCCAAGCCGGAAGGGTAACCCTGCTAACGAAGTCGATCTCGAAACCTGCTTAAACAAAAGGGGTGCCGACAAAGGGCAAAGGAAAAAAATAGAGCGGGTAGTACTGAGACCAGTACACGGCGAGGCTAGAATTTGGCGGTCCTCGCCTACATAGGTATGGTGGACTGAAGCGGCAGCGCAGCATGCACTATACAACCTATAGAGACTCGATATAACTGTCGGCTGTCAGAGAGGGGTAAGAAAGATCTATTCGGGTCCAACCTGAATCTAACACCAAACAAACCCATCCTGGTATTCCCCCTCGATACCAACCGAGAATGTCAACCGAGGAACTCACACCGTTGGCAGTTTTATTCATTCGTTATAGTTGCGGCAATTACTAGTCAAATACAGATAGTCATCCTGATAAAATAAGCAGTGGGCAGTTTTATTTAACCATTCCGTTGTATTTGCGACACTTACTAGTCAGATACAATTAGCATGAGACATCCCCAAACCCAGCAGTTGTTGGTACTTTTATTTATCCATTCCGTTGCAGTGAAGCTGATTACTAGTCATATCGGATACAAGTCAAATTATAGCAGTAAACTTTAGTTATAGTTGTCTATGATCGAGACCTGTGCTCCAAGTCGTCCATAACATGACACGGCTTCTCGAAAGATTTAACCTGCAGGGTGCACCAAAGTTTCCACGCACCTACACCCTTGATGTCGGATCGTAGGTACAAGATTACAAAACATACACCCAACAAGATGTCGACGGGTTTAGGACACGACGCTTCCCAGACCAAAGCAAGCACGGGCCACCCCACTAAGTACACACCCATAACAAAGTCGGTCGGGCTCCGAGACGGACTCAGGGTTTGTGGAGCCGGCTGTAAACGACTGGGAACCCGAAACTCTCGGGCTTGTCGATACAGCGAAAACGGGTCACGATCCTAAACAGTACAGGTGCTCCTCGCACAATCGTAAATAAAGCAGTAAAGCATGGCATAAGTACAGAATAGTAATAAAGCCCCAAACTACTTGTGGCCCCAGTATAGTACTTGGAATCAGGTACTAAATCGATGGGGGTGCCCATACATCCCACATGTGGATAGCGCGCTCGATCTCGGAACAGGTGTCAAGAACTCGGGTCTCGGGACACCAAAGGTGATCGGAAACCAAATATTATCTATCACCCACCGGTGCCTCTGCATTTACCTACTTCAATTTTAGTTATTAAACAGTAATTAAAGTAAACGATAATTAAAGCCATGATCATCTCCAACCTTAAACATACGGCAATACTCCAACAACTGTGGTACTTGACGACACGCAACAGCACTTGAGCAAGCGACTGCGACGCGCAGGTCCAACTATCTACCAAACAACAGGTAATAGGATGTGTCCAAGGCAATATAAGGCTGCAAGGGATATCACGGGTACGAAAACTAGAGCAACGCAACACGGATAGCAATAGATCAACATGAGGGAATAAATACTATAAAAGTAAGATAGGTAGAAAGGGGGAGATGCTCGCCTGAAAACATTGCCGAAGGTTCATCCGAAGATCGGGTCGACACTCGCATCAACTCAACAGCCTTATCCGCGAAGAACCAAAACACTAGAATAAACACCGGATGCAATATTTAATACTACGGCAAAAGATCGGGCATGATGCATGTATGATGTATGACATGGCAAAAGTGCGATGCTTTTAGGCAATATTAAGCGGAACCAGGGGTCCCGATAATTAATTAAACGGTTCAAGTTATTTAGATACCCTGCAGATTAAATGTGGTAATAACAGGGAAAGTTAAGTTACCGGTTCGCTACACAAATTTAAATGAGGCCAATATAAGACTAGATTTGCCCGCATATGGGCCTCATATTTAATTATAAGGTGAATCGGCATAAGGCCCCCAACCACACAAATATGTATGCGACATGACAATTTAATATGCAACAATTTATATAGTTGACAATTTATAAAATAGGGTTCTCGGATAAGGGTCACACATGGGTTCGGCGATCTTGGGCTTCGAGGGGTTCGGGGTCGGTCTCAGGGTTCGACGGGGAACAGTTCGACGGGATTGTTCTCGGACAACGGAAGAGAGCTTGGCGTTCCGGTGAAGAAGGACTTGGCGTATCCGTGTCGATGACCTGGGCGTCCGGGTTCTTGGCGAACTTGTCTTCCGGGAAGGAGTACTTGTCGCATCTACCGTCTTCGGGTTTGCTTCAACCGGGTCCGTGACGAAGTACTTGTCGTCCCATGTAGAAATCCTTGTCGATCTGTGGCGATGATTTCAGGTTCGGGTCTTCGGGGTACATGAGGAGAACTTGGCGTTCCGTGGAGAAGACCTCGTCGCTCCAGGAGAAGATCTTGGGGTTCCGCGTCGACGGCCTTCGGGTACGGGGTCTCGACGAACTTGGCGTGTCGAGGTCGGTTTTCGGGCCCGGCGCCGTGGTTTCTCGAACATCGAATCCTCGGAAGTGGGGTCTTCGGAGTTCCGTGTAGAAGATTTCGTCAAGGGTCTTTAGGTCCCACTTCGGGGTCTCGACCATCGGATCTGTGTCGACGGTGTACGGGTTTTGGGGTTTTCTTCGGTTCCATCTTGGCGTCGGCTCAGGATGGACTTGTGCAAGCATAACAGAGAGTCGGCCGGCGAGGCGAAGGACAGCAGGGCCGATGGTGCTGCGAGGCGACGCTAGCGTGGAGAGGGGCACGTGACGAGCAGAGAGCAGCGACCTCGGGCCCCCCCGCTGGGAGAGGGGAGCAGCGGCAGGGCGGTGCTGGGCGTCCGCGGTCGAGGACAGGGGCGACGACCGGCGGTGGGGAGCGGGGCGCGGTGGAGCTCGGGGCTCGCGGAAGGTGGGAGGTCGCGAGGATGGGTCCGGCGGCGTGGCGAGGACAGACGCGAGGCGAGGTAGAAGAGGGCGGGGGCGGCGGCGCCTGCCGGTGGTGGTGACGGAGGCGAGGGCGCCCCTGGCGGCGAGGCGAGGAGGTCGGGGAGGCCAGGACGGCGAGGCTGGAGGGAGGCAGGCTCTGGCGGCGAGGGCGAAGGAGGCGGCAGCGTGAGGCGGTGAGGTGGGTGGCGGAGGAGGATGCCGGCGGGGAGGAGGGGTCGCCGGCGCGACGGCGGCCAGAGGAGGAAGAGGTCGGGCGAGGGGAGGAAGAAGGGGCGGGGTGCGTGGTGGTGGGTGGCGCGAGGCGAGGCCACAGGGGCGGCGGGGCTTGGAGAAGGTGAGGGCGGCGGAGGACTGGGGAGGGAGGAGCGGCCGACGCTGGAGGGGAGGTGAGGCGCGACGATGGGGAGGCATAGAAGGAGGGCGGCGCACGCAGGGGGAGAGAGGGAGGCCGAGCGTGGTTCGGGGAGGGTGGAGGCAGGGGCGATGGCCCATGCGGGAGCGTGAGGGAGAGGAGGGAGTGGGACCCGCGGGGACAGGTGGCCAGGGGAGCGGGGTCAGGTGGTGGGGCCGGGTTCCAGGGAGTGGGGGAATGCGGTAGGTGGGTGAGGGAGTTGGGGGCAGCTGTGGGGAGGTGGCAAGGAGTGGGGGTGAGAGAGGTGGGGTTAGGTGAGGTGGCAGAGTGTGATTGGGTGGGGAGAGATGAGAGATGAGGTGGCGAGAGGGGATTGGTCAGGGTGAGGTGGCTGAAGGGTGGGTAGAATAGGACTGGGTAGGAAAAGGGTTTAGGGGGGGGCTGGTTTTGTACTGGGGGTGGCCGACTGGGTCGGATCGGCCCGGTACGGCTGCCCCCTAAAAATAATAAATTTTTTTGTTTAATTAAAAATAACTTTTGTAATTAGTTGTTAGACAAAGAAAAGACCCGGAAGAGCCCGGCGCTTTGATTTGAAATTGAGACGGGGAATATTTAGAAAATCAAACTAGGCTTTTAGAAAATAGGTTTCGACAAACAAATGCATGATGACATGACGAAGCTCAAATGCAATGTGGCATGATGACATGAGCATGCGGTCATGATGATGCAATGCACAAAAACAACGCGATTTTCTAGTAGTGGTTTTGCGGGATGCCACATCCGTTGTCGACACCAGAGTACTGGGTGATGCACTTTGACGGATCAAAGCTGCTCAACGGCTCGGGGGTTGGTGTACTGCTACAGTCACCAACTAGGGACAAGCTACACTACGTTCTGCAGATCCACTTCGAGGCTACAAACAAAAAGGCGGGGTATGAAGCACTCATTCACGGATTACACGTAGCCAAGGATATTGGCATCAAGCGCATAGTTTGCTGTGGAGATTCTGACTTGGTTGCCTAGCAGGTGGCTGACACCTGGAGTGCGCGGAACCCTATGATGGCGGCATATCAAGACGAAGTGGACGAGATAGCCAAGTGCTTCTTGGGCTACGAGGTCAAGTATGTACCTGGGGAGCAAAACGAGGCGGCTGATCTACTGTCTAAGCTTGGATCAGGGCACAAACATATTCCACCAGGAGTTTTCCTAGAGCATCTACGGACACCATTTGTGAAGGGAGCCGACATCGACAACCCGGATAGAGTTGACTCTTTTGTCCACATTGTCGCAAAGGTCCCTCCGGCTTGGACAAAACCGTTCATGGAATATCTCGAACATGGAACTTTGACGACGAGGTCGAAAGACGACAAATAGTACGACGAGCAAAGGGTTATATCATAATCAATGGACAACTCTACAAAAGGAGCACTACTGGTGTATACCTTAAGTGTGTTTCCTAGCTAGAAGGTATTGAAATCCTACGCGAAATCCATCTCGGAGATTGTGGGCATCACGCCGCTCCTCGATCGATGGTCGCGAAAGCCTTCCGGCAAGGATTCTACTGGCTGACCACGAAGGCGGACTCCGACAAGCTAGTCGAGACGTGCATGTGATGCCAGTATTATGCCCGACAACCACATGTTCCTGCTAAAGAATTGCGAACAATACCAATAACTTGGCCGTTTGTAGTCTGGGGGCTAGACATGGTGGGACCATTACAGACTGCACCATGTGGGTTTACGCATCTTCTAGTAGAAATTGATAAATTCACTAAATGGATAGAAGCTAAACCCATTATAAAGCTTGATGGGGCAACTGCCCTCAGGTTTGTCCGAGATCTGGTGGTGAGATTTGGTCTCCCACGTAGCATTATTACCGACAACGGTAGCAACTTATCACTTGGAGAAGTGGGGGCTTATTGTTGGGAGAAGGGCATCCGACTTGACCTTGCATCTGTGGCACATCCAAAAGCCAATGGTCAGGTTGAGCAAGCCAATGGATTAATTCTGCAGGGAATAAAGCCACGTATTGAGACACCGCTACATAGAGCAGCTGGAGCCTGGGCGGAAGAATTTCCATCTGTGCTATGGAGTTTACGAACTACACCCAACAGATGCACCGGCTACACCCCTTACTTCATGGTATATGGAGCAGAAGCCATCCTACCTTCCGACATACTTCACGATGCACCAAGGGTTGCCGCCTATGACAAAGATGACGCTGAAGAATCCAGACCCCTGGATGTGGAACTTCTCGAGGAGGAGCACGTTTTGGCATGCCAAAGATCCTCCATCTACCAGCGGAATCTATGCAGCTATCATAGTCGCCGCGTTCGGCATCACTCGTTTAAAGAGGGGTATTTGGTGCTCCAACTTAAGCAGAAGAAGTCACACAAATTATCCCCGTCATGGGAAGGACTGTTCATCATAAGCAAGGCGCTACTCAATGGGTCTTACTACCTCGTTGACAACCGTGAACTGAAGGATATACCCAACGAGGATCATAAGCGTAAGCGACGTGACCCGGATGATGACGACCTGGAGCTTGATCGGCCATGGAACATAGCACATCTACGTCCTTTTTACACTTAGCATTTTTTATCTAATTGTGTACCTCTTATATGATCAATGAAATAAAGCTCTCTAGTTCGCTCATATTTCTGAGTCTTTTACCTCCTTTAGTATTCATTTTTGGATCATATAAAACCTTTATGCACAAGCTTTGTGATTGCACTTGTGAAAATTCAGCCTACGGGCATTAGCTTAAGTTTTCTGGTCTACACGTTCTTTGTCATTTTTATGTGGATTCTGGAGTAGTGACTTTTGGCACTTATTGTCGACGATTTTGTGCTTAGGTTATTGACGGTGCCCTCGGGCATCATCACCTGAGCGCATGGTTCCGACTACGAGTGTTCCGACTCACGAAAAGCCAAGCATAAGAACCAAAGTAATGGATAAGTCAGCACTTGCTTAAAAATATATACATGCTGGAACTAGTTCTTAACTAGCAGGACATACATCATTGTTTTCCGCCTTAAGTTAATACATAGGTTTTTCCGCATACACATCAGAGAGGAAACCAATATTACAAATTGTTTTTTATTCCTCCCGCGTAGGTGACTTGGAAGCAACATCATCGACAGCAGGAGAGTCACCCTCGAAGTCGGCAGTGTGAAGAGACTCGGAGGAGCTTTGGTTGCTGCCATCGATGGTATTCATCGGCACGAAGACGTTGACGTCGACTAACTCGGCAACTCTGGTGTCATAACCCGCGAGTGACGACAAGATAGATTCATGATTTACCTCTTTGCCTTCGTCATCTACATCGGGAATGCCAGAGGTTACCGTGTCGAAGTCGGCATCCTAGACGTGTGCCTTTACCATGGACAGCGCCATCCTTTCACCGGCCCGTGCACATGAAGCTTTCCAGCTTGTGATACGCTCGGGGGCTCGACGCAGGATCTCCGAGAACTTCGCCACAGAGTCTGATGCCTTGATATTGATCTGAAGGGGCTTGAAAATCTCTTTGTCTTGCGAGATGGCGGTGTTGATGAAGTTTCCGACAAGAACCATGCATTCCTTTGCCGGAGGAGGCGACCGGGTTAAACCCATAGGAGCTGCGAATTTCCGACAAAGGAGCACATGAGTTCAAAAATTCAAAGTATCTAGACTACAGAAATCCAAGACGGAGAATCACTTACTGAAGATGCTAGCCTCAGCTTGCCAGAGGGTATCCGCCAAGGAGTCCCGTTCTTGTTGGAGGAGCTTGTACGCTTCATGGTGGCATTGATTCTGCTCATCGGCAGCTTTCTTCTGATCTTTTAAGATCGAGATCTCCTCCTTTAAGCGGTTCATCTCCTCGGTGGCGGAGTCCTGCAGGGCTTTCATTGATTCTTGATGCATCTTCAGCATGTCCTTCCTCTCCTGCTTAAGGATCTTGTTCTCGCTATCCAGCTCCTGAATATGCTTGGATTGCTCGACAATGTCCTTAGCCTTGGCAATGGTTTCTGTAAGTCGGAGAAAGCAAAGTACACAGTGAGTACTCGTAGAATACACAAGTTCAAGTCGGAATACGAAAAAGAAAGGAAAAAACAGACGCTTGCTCTTGATGATCTGTTCCTTCAAGAAGGCAGTTTTACCCTTTTTGGCTTCCAGGTCCGCGCGCATCTTTTGGTACTTGTTGTTGGCCATGCCCCCCCAAGCATTCTCATTCTATGGAAAAAATAAAAGTTAAACGTTGTTTGATCTACTTGGAGCATCTAGCCGGAAAATTTCCACCTAGACGCTCGGGGGCTACATCGAGAGTTTTTAACTCAGCAATATGCTTAGTCTTTCTTTAAGCATCTAGTCGGAACTAATTCATTTTTTCGATTAGAAGCTTGGGGGCTACAATATCAAGTTTTTAACTCAGATGTATGCTTAGCTTCTCTTTAAGCATCTAGTCGGAACTAATTCAGTTACAACTAGAAGCTTGGGGGCTACAGTATCGAAATTTATAAACACTGCGTATGCTACCCTTAAAGCATCTAGTCAGAATAATTCATTCCACCTATATGCTTGGGGGCTACAGTGAGAAGTTTTCTAGCTTAGTCACTCTTAGAGCATTTAGGAGCAAAGAACTTTGGTTTTCCGTCTAAATCCTCGGGGGCTACAGTGGGATATTCATATGAAATGCAAAAAGGCAAAAATAACTTACAAGTGCAATGATCTTGAGGTTAGTAGCACCCTCAGCCAGCAGCTTGCCGAAGGATACACTGTTTCCTTGCAAGATCTCTGCTTGCCGGAGAAGCTCCTCTAGACCGCACGTCAGAGATGTCGACGCCACACCAGGAACCAGAGCAGCGCTACCCGGTGTAATTACCAGATAGACTATCTTCGGATACTCTATGGTTTTCTTGGGTACGGGGGCGCCGCCTTCGGCAGAAGTACCAGCTTCCACCACCGCCTTACCGCTACCGATGGCATCCTTAGCCGGAGCTGCAGCCATTTGGTGTGCGGCACTCTCCTGCATCACCTGCTCGCCGACAGCAGCAAGCTCGGTAGAGGCACCTGAGTCCACTTCCATGGCAGAAGGGCCAGCTGCTTCCTTGGCTTGAGAGCTTGTCGGGGCGGATGAGGGCTTGACGATGGGAGTGACAGGGGCGATGGCGGGAGATGCGTCGCAATGCAGCATATCCTTGATGGTTCTAGAATCCCCCGATGTTTTGGAGGTCTTCTTCAAGCTGGTCGTGGCTTTCTTCCTGAAACGTGCAAAATGCATAAGTACAGGAACAAGACAGATAAATGGAAAATGTCAGAGAGAAAGAAGCTTACACAAGAGGGGGTGCTTTGGCAAAGGTGATCCCAGTAGTCTTTCTTTTCTCCGCCTCCAGGGTGGCGGTAGTCTTTTTGGAGGCTCTGTAACACCCTCAGAATCGGGCCTATGCAAGTTTGAGCAAAATTCGCCAAACCCGCATAGAAACGATTCAAAGGTGCCCACCAGGCACTTTCGTGCGGGTGGAAAACGAAGTAATAACATTACACAACAGTCCTCGATGGGACCCACAGAACAGATATATATACAACACGACTCCATGAGTCAAGAATACAGATATACGGTACAAAGATCCAAATCACCTTGAAAAGATGGAGCGTCCGACTACGGACAAGATGCAAATGGGGCTAAGAGCCCTGAAGAATAACCAATGGCGTCCATAACCCTGCCCAGGACAAGCCGGAAGGGTAACCCTGCTAACGACGTCGATCTCAAAACCTGCTTAAACAAAAAGGGGTGCCGACAAAGGGCAAAAGAAAAAGAAGGAGCGTCAGTACTGAGGCCAGTACACGACGAGGCTAGAATTCGGCGGTCCTCGCCTACATAGGTATGGTGGACTGAGCGGCAGCGGCAGCATGCACTAAACAACCTATAGAGACTCGATACAACTGGCGGTTATCAGAGAGGGATAAGAGGGACCTATCCGGATACAACCTGAAGCTAACACCAAACAAACCCGTCCTGGTGTTTCCCCCTCGAGACCAAACGAGGAAGTCAACCGAGGAGCCCACACAGTTGGCAGTTTTATTTATTCAGTTATCGTTGCAGCAATTACTAGTCAGGTTTAGATAATCATCCTGATAAAACAAGCAGTGGGCACTTTTAGTTATTCATTCCGTTGTAGTTGTAGCAATTACTAATCAGATACAGATAGCATGAGGTAAACCCCAAAACCCAGCAGTTGTTGGTACTTTTAATCAGCCAATTCCGTTGTAGTTGCCATACTTACTAGTCAGGTGCAATGGTCGGAAGCGACAATCCAAACAAGCAATTGTGGGCAGTATTATTAGCCATTCCATTATAGTGAAGCTGATTACTAGTCATTATAAAGTCAAATTTATGGCAATAAACTGTAGTTATGCTTGTCTATGATCGAGATACTGTGCTCCAAGTCGTCCATATCCGCGGACACGGCTTTCAGAAAGTTTTACCCGGCCGGGGTGCACCAATAGCAACACACGCTCGATCAACCTCGGAAAAACCAACTCAAAACCCAACGAGGCTTTCACGACTGAACAATCACAGGATTCAGAAATATTTCAGGGGGCCACCCCTTGGAGTACACCCGCAACGAAGTAAGCAAGCTTCGAGACGGACTCAAGGTTTGTGGGGCCGGCGGTAAACGACAGCAGATCCCCAAACGGGGACTGTCGATACCACGTAAACGGGTCACAATTCCTAAACAGTACAGTGTGCTCCTCGCACAATTTAAATACATAAGTAGCATGGCATAAGTACAGGATTGTAAATAAAACCTCAAACTAGTTTGTGGCCCCAAGAAATAAGACCGAATCAAGCTCTGGCTCAGGGGGGTCCCATATACCTCCCGGATGTGGATAGCGCGATAAATCAAGGAACAGGTATCAAGTACTCGGGGTCTTACGGGACACAAGTGGGCGTTCGGAAACCAAATATTATCTATCACCCACCGATGCCTCTGCTTACTTCAATTTTAGTTGTTAAACAGGAATTAAAGTGAACAATAAGTAAAACTATGATCATCTCCAACATCAACATGCGGCAATTCATCAACAACTGTGGCACTTGACAACACGCAACAGCACTTGAGCAAGCGACGCGCAAGTCCAACTATCTACCAAACAACAGGTAATAGGATGTGTCCAAGGCAATATAGGGCTGCACGGTAGATCACGGGTACGGAAACTAAAGCATCGCAACACAGATAGCAATAGATCAACAGGAGGGAAGTAAATACTATAAAAGTAAGATAGGTAGAAAGGGGGAGATGCTCGCCTGGAAACATTGCTGAAGGTTCAACCGAAGAACGGGGCGAAGCTCACATCAACTCAACGGCCTTATCCGCGAAGAAGCAAAACACTAGAAGAAGCACCGGATGCAATATTTAAGATCGGCAGAAGATCGACATGATGCATGTATGATGCATGGCATGGCAAAGTGCGATGTAATTTAGGTCATATTAAGTGGAACCGGGGTCCCGACAATTAATTAAGTAGTTCAAGTTATTTAGCTACCCCGCAAATTAAATGTTGTAATAACAAGGCAAGAGAAATTACCGGTTCGCTACACCAATTTAAATGAGGCCAATATAAGGCTAGGTTTGCCCGCATATGGGCCCCATATTTAATTATTAGGTGAATCGGCATAAGGCCCCCAAACCACATGATATGCATGCGAGATGAATGAATTGATATGCATCAATGGTATTATATTATAAAAATAGGGCTCGGGAGGGGAATCACACATTCGGGTTCGGCGATCTTGTTAGGGTTCGACGAACTTGGGGTTCCGGGGTTCGGGGTCGGTCTCAGGGTCCAGGGTTCGACGGATCGGTCTCGACGGGATCGTTCTCGGATATCGGGGGTAGTTCTTGTCGCGTCCGGGAAGCAAGACTTGGGTCGGTGTCGGGGCGCGTCGGATTCGCCCTGGTCGGTGTCGTTCTTGTCGTTGCGAGGATCTTGTCGGGTCCGCGCCATCGAGTCGGTCTTGGCGTCCGGGGTGAAGAACTTGTCGTTCCGCGGCGAAGTGCTTGTCGTACCGGGATGAAGACCTTGGGGTGCCATCTCGATCGTTGGTCAACTCGTTGGAAGTAGAACTTGGCATCCGACTCCCGGGCGTCAGTGCGGAAAGGCGGTCTTGTCGTACCGGTCGGCGACCTTGGCATCCGGGGTCTCGGCGAACTGGGCGTCCGGGAAGGAGTACTTGTCGCATCTATGTTCTGCGGTTCGAAGAATTGGCATGCACGGGGTCGGTCTCGGGTCCGCGGAGGAATCACTTAACGCATACATCACACCCACAAGGATCCGTAGCTGCCTGTACCAACAACTCAACATGTTCCCATCACCTCAACAGGACTTCGCCAAAAACCAGGAGAACAAGCAAGGCATGCACTTGGACAGAGCCATAGCAGGCAAGGAGCCGGCCGAACGCTTGGCAGCAGGCGGCAGCGACGGCTTGGCGGACGCGCGGCCGCAACGGAGAGGCGACATGGCTGATGACAAGCTCAAGAAGGGGAACGCTGCCGTGGGCGACGGAGGCGAGCACGGGCCTGGAGGCGGTGGGTCTCTGGGGCGGTGGCGGCGCAGAGAGGCCGAGGGAGCAACTGCCGGCGGCGCTCGGGGAAGGGCGGAGGCCGGGGAGGACGCGGGCGAGGCGGGGCGCGCGCGGAGGAGCTCGCTGGGCGGCGCGTTCGGAGACGCGGCGTCGGGGACGCATGGGCTCGGTCAGGCGTCAGGCGGCTGCGCCGCGAGGGTGGTCGGAAGACGGGTGCGTCTGGGGCTTCAGGGGCGAGCAGCGTTTATGGAGCAAGCGGGAGGCGCGGAGGAAGGCGGCGCGTCGACCGGAGGAGGAGCTGCCGGCCGCGGGGAGGGAACCCGCAGGGCGGCGAGGTGAACGGGGAGGCGAGGCGGCGCTGAGAGAGGGAGGCGGTGGAGGCGATGGTGGCTCGCTGGAGGGTGCAGGGCGCACTGTGGCGCGAGCGAGTGCGAGCGGCGCCATGGAGGAAAGAGGAGGTGGGGTGGGGCACGCGCGAGGAGGAGGGTGGCCGGGGTCGCGTTGGCTGGCGAGGAGATGCGGCGGAGGGCAGAGGAGGGAGAGGGGCAGCGCCGGCGGGGGCTGGAGGAAGGCCAGGGGCGGCGGCAAGTTTGGAGGAGGCCAGGGGCGGAGCGGCCATGTGCTGAGGAGAGGGCCAGGAGAAGAAGAACAGGCACGGGCGATCCGGTGGGGCGGGTGGTGGGACCTGGGGCTTAGCGTGTGTGTCGCGTGGCGTGTAGTGTGTGGTGTGTAGCCAGCGTGTGTGCGTGGTGGTGTGAGTGGGTTGAGTTGCTGGTGGGAGAGAGAGGAGAGAGAGGGGTGGGGGAGGAGAGTGGAGGGAGTGATGTGGCAGGTGGTGATTGGTTGAGGGATAGGGGGAGGTGAGGTGGCATCTGTTGATTGGCCAGGGTGATGTGGCTGGGGTGTGTGGGTAGGTTAGCAGGTAGCCTTAGGATTAGGTTGGACCGATCTGTTTTGTAGGGGGTGGTCGTTCGGGTCGGGTCGGCCCGTTCGACTGCCCGGCTAAAATAATAACTATTTTTATTTATTTCAAAACAAGGCTTTTGCAAACCGATATCGGGCAAACAAAATATTCCGGCGACCCGGATTTGATGTTTGAATAAAGAGGGGGCGTTTTAGAAAACAAAACGGGCTTAGCGGAAATAGTTTTATGCAAACAACACATGTTGATGACGATGCAATGCACAAATTCAACGCGATTTTCTAGTAGTGGTTTTTGCGGGATGCCACAGGCTCCACCCTTCGTCTTCTTCTTCTTGCCTCCATCGGCAGCGTCAGAGGTGGAGCTCTTCTGCTTTCGCGCCAAACGGAACATCGTCGTCGGACACGACAGTGACTTCCTTCATCTTTGGATCATAGATTTGAGGAGCCATGTTGTCCTCGTCTATGTCGCTAATATGTTAAGGTGAAGAACCTCCGTGTTAGATGAGATGGTAATGGCTAGACGGAAGAACTGGAGTGTATGTCATACACGGAAAATAAACAGTTACCTTTGGGCACTTGCTCTCTACGAACATGTCGTAGGTGATGGTGAATCCACACTTTTTGTCCTTCACCTTGATGATGTCCTTGAGGCGGAGCTTGACGGAGTCGCTCGAGAAATTGTCCACGGAGATGCGGAGGCTATCCCTTCTATCGTTCCTATACTCGTGCATCAGCTTCGAGCGGTGCTGCAAAGACTGGATTCGCTTGATGAACTAGCACATGGATAGGTCCAAGACGGTCAAACCCGTCTCTACGAACCACTCTATCCGCCTTATAGCGCGAGAAGCGTTGAGGTCAAAGGGAAGGGAGGTCTGGGATCTCCATGTCAAAGTTTCGGCGGCAGCTCCATCGACGAAGTCCGGGTACGTTACTTCTCGGCCGGCCAGAGGGATATCTGTGCCATAGAAGTAAGTACGCTGCCAGTTATCGTAGGACTCGTGGCCGACGATGTCGGGGAAGCGCCGGCCAGGCCGGATCTTGAAGCTAATAGTGCCACAATTTCTAAGTTCATCCTTGCTGGCCCCGGCTTCGCGCTTGATGGTGAAGAAATATATAAAGAGGTCTAGCCTAGGCTTAATCCCTAAGTAACCCTTGCAAAGCACCGCGTAATTGCTAAGCGCTAGGATACTATTGGGAGAGAGGTTTTGGGGCTGAACTCGGTAATGGTTCAAGACGGCAAGGAAGAAGTTAGAGATGGGCAGGGAGATGCCGCGTACCATCTGTGGTTCAAGGTACACCTTTTCTATGGATTGGGGAGAAGGTGTGACCTCGCCGGCCGGCGCCCGCCCGCCAGGTGAGCCCCTCCGTCGCGGGGAGGTAGCCTTTGACGATCAATTCTTTGATGTCGCGGTCCGTGATGTCCGAACCGCGCCAGTCGCCTTTGTGGGAGTCGTTTTCCTCCACCAACAGCTCCAGCGCCGCTGGATTATGGTCGCCGCCGGTGGCCTCGACCACCACGGAGATGGGGATGACCAAACCCTCTGGAGGCACGACGACAGAGCTCGCTGGCTTCGCCCGACGCCGCCATCAAAGGAGAAGAACTGCTGCTGGCCATTGCGAGTGTTTGGAAGTGACTGGCGAGATTGGGAGTTAGGGTTTTTCGTGCGAGGCGCGGAGAGCTCGAGGTGACGCTTGCCTGAGGAAGAAGAAGATGCAGGGGAGAATGAGGTGAAAAAGTAAATTTTCCACCGCAGTTACTATTTATGATACCCAACATCAAGATTCGTGCAGCTTGATCAGACGGTTGCCGCGTAGACGACGTGCGCGGAAATTTCGCCACGTACTAACCATCACCGCCAACGGTTCATATCGCTCGCGCGGGAAAAGTGGACATGATTGCATTCTCTGCATGTGTGAGTTACGAGGCGTTGCTGACCTACATCTACGTCGTACTAGCTGACATAGGAAGATGAACCATCACATCAGAAGATTCCGGCATGGACGTATCCAGTCCGGCTACGGAAGAGTACGATGGAAGATTCAATAATTCTCCGATTTACAAGTTGAAGACGGATAAAACCTTGCAGGGTTCTTTGGGAGGACTACAAGATATTGCTTAACAATTTTCCGACATCCATCTAGACGGAGCATTCCACGTGAAGAGGAAAGACGGCGCAAGATCTCGGAGTTCTCCGGGGGCTACTGTTGGGGATATGCTATATGGGTATCCTCATAGCAAGTCTCCTATCTAGATAACCCGGGTGGCCCACAGTTGGTAGCATGGCCCATGGCCTACTGGGCGGCCCAGTAAGATGGATCGAGAAGGGAGGCCCATGCCGGATAAAGGAAGGCTACGATGGAGTCACCAGCGTACCCGGAGCCTTGGAGTACAAGACACACAAGACTAGTAATAGACGGTGTAGGACTCTGTAACCTGTCCGGCTAAGACTTTTACCTATAACCCTAGGACATGGCGACTATATAAGTCGGGCCTATAGGAGCCTTTAGGGAACAACTTTAGACGACCAAGTAGCGATTAACACACACCTCGCACAGTGAACCTATCTCTGTAACTCGTCGTATTGCCCTTATAGTGATTTATAGCAGGAGTAGGATTCTGCCACCATCGTGGGATCTGAACCTGGGTAAGTTGTGTTACCTCATACCCGTCAACCGTACGCCTTCCCCCACGTCTCTAAACACGCACTTTGAGGAACCATCCATGGAGTACTCGTCGGCAATACCACGACACCTTGCTCGTTTGAAACATGCGCCAGATTTCAAACAACAGCGTGCGAGCTGACAACTTTGCAGACTAGGTCCTATCACTAATAGGAGTCCCGTCAGTACGACCATTGGTGGATACGCTCCCTACGGAATAGAGCACCATTTTAATGCTCATGCGAGAATCGAGGGGTCAGAGGAGTCGCAAGGAAGGCACCTCCCTCTCTCCTATACGCGTGGCGTAAATCGTGCAGCTGAAGCACGAATCTTGGCGCAGAGGCAAATAAAGAGAGGAGAAACCCTTCTCTCCCAGATTCATCTCTATAAGGCCCCTCCCTTTATAAAGGTAAGGATCCCTATGATTGCAATGCTAGTCCCTGGATCAATGCTAGCATCCACAGTTTAAGATGAAGTACACAGAAACAAAGGTCATTATTACATATCATTCCAGAGACAAACATAGTCTTTTACAAACTCCATGGACATAGGCCTAATACAAGAGTTCAAATATAAAATAATATAAACAAGTCTTCATCTTCATGTGCCCCAGGCAAGCATGTTGAGTGTAGACTCATAACCCCTAATCATCACCAAAGTAACCTGCAACATCACAAGTTATAGCCACAGTGGGTCAATACATTGGAATAGTATTGGCAAGTGATACCTTAGTAAAATTTTAGTATCTAGTTACTACATGAATTTGGATAAGTGTAGCTTAGGCTTGCTTTGCTCAAAATAGGTTTTTCCTATTAGTTGAAAACACTAAGTTTTTGTTTGACAAAACTTTCCCAAGTAATCTCCAATAGACATTGGAGATCCCTCACCCTTGTTCAACCACAAGTTTTAGCTTAGAAATTGGGATGAGGAGATTCTTGATAGCTTCCATGTCTTGATGCTCAAGTTGTCCAATACCATGGACTTGGCTAAGTACTTAGTTTCTTCCATCTGCAGAGGTTGTGCACTTTCCCCACAAGACTTGATTTTCACCAAGACAGGACCTTTCAGAAGCCTTCCCTTAGACCAAATGGACGCGCTCCAAACCTACTGTTCAAATGGCTAAGTTATTGCAACCTATATGATCCAGGCAGAGCCCATAATGCCATGTGGCTACACTAGAAGCTTCTTAACATTTGGAATCTCAATCCCTTTGTTCCTGGGTGGCTTTCCACAAGTGAGATACACAAGGTAAACCATAGAAATGGGCCTTGTGTAACCACTCAACACAAACCATTCTTTCCATTCCACCCAGGTGTTTCATTCACTTAGTTGTTTTATTAAGAAAAAACACAAGTCAAAAGACTTAGAAATATTTCTTATAGCATGAATATATAACCACCCTTGGTTGCTACTAGCTAGGATAAGCATGGCAATGGTAAGCAGCTTAACTTGGAGAAATTTCTACCAATTCTACAACTACTAGGATTTCCCAAGAATAGCATAAAGATACTTATGAAAATATTCATGCAAGTCCTATACAAAATATTTCTAATTCATAGTTGAAAAATATAGGAATAAAATCATGAAGCACCACTCGCCTTGGTAGTTTGGGGAGTTGCAACAATCTTCACAACCACAATCACTATTAGCACCAAAATCTACACATAAAATAAGGCACCAAAATCACATAACAAAATATATACAAACAAAAATAAATGAATGCATGCAAATTCCATGTGATGATTTTTCTACACCAAACAAGACAAGTGTACAGTACTAAAACATAAACAAGTCCAAGATTCTCAAAATAAACTTTATTTGATCCTTAAAACATTTTTCAAATTATTTATATAACCAAAATAAGCCTACACAAGTTTATGCAAAAACAACCATTTTTACAGAGGCAAAACATTAAACACATTACTTAAACAGATTGGATTTTCTCTCCTGATTCCAATGATATAAAGTTTGCAAAATTTGAACGTGGGAATCAAAAGTTATGAATTTTACAAGTTTGGTTAACTAATAGATCAAATTTCTGTTTTAAATTTAAATGCAGGCCACGCGGCGCTCTCTGATTTGTAGGTACCGCTTTGCACCAGATCACACTCGTGGACCGTCAGATCTAACTTAACTCGCACGGCTCAGATTGTCACTTACCGCTTCGATGCAGATCTAATCTAGAGAGCTGGATCTAGATCCTATGGCTGCTAAGCATGCGACCAAGGATGGGCGGCGGAGATGGCTGCTGGCGACGGCGGCGCTACTGGCGGCGATGGTCTGGCAAATACAGGAGGGACTGGGGGATATGGGGTGGCTTACCAGACTCGCAAGATCACGAGGAGCTCGAGATGTTGATGGCGTGGTCAGGGGCGAGTTGATGTGGCCGTAGGAACTCGTCGGAGTTGAGCACATCGTCGGGTGCACGGTGACGAAGACGTTGGCGACGCTCTGGGTCACCCTAGCATGAACCAGTTGAATTAGGGGGTGCGCAAGTATACGGAGAACACTACTGGATCAAGGAGAATACAAGGGGCGGTTGGATTATACCTCAATTGCTCGTCGAAGTCGAACGGCGGTTCTGTCGCTTGTGGGCGTGAACATGGACGGCGAGCTGGGTCACGAGAAAGCAAAAGGAAGGTATCAGGGAATGCGCAAGAACATGCTGGTGATGTTTGTTTGAACCAGAGAAAGGGGGGCGGTCGGAGCTCACCGGAATCAGTCGCCGGAGGTCGTCGGTGTTGCGGGGGTTTGAGCTCGAATGCGCGCAGCCTGGTGGCGGAGTGAGCGAGGTAAGTGGGGGGGCGGGGAAATGACCGCACTGGCGGGGGGTTTAAGTGGCCAGAAGCGGGGCGAGGATTGCGCGCTGATTCAATGGGAATTAAGCGAGTTTTAATCGCGGCGTCACTGCACGGTGGTAACGGCGGACCGGTGTCTACGCGCGAGAAAATGGGGAAGATGTAGAGGTCCCAACCTTTAATAAGGTAGAGATCCCTGTGTTTACAATGCTAGTCCCTGTATCAATAGCTAGCATCCACAGTTAAGATGTAATATCACGAAACAAAGGTCATATTGCAACTTTATAACCAGGAATAAAATAATTCATTACATCTTACATAGCTCATTTGGCTATCTCATTACAATGCAGCAGAAATAACTTTAGCATGGAGTCCTTCATCTTCAAAGTGCCACAGGCAAACATGTTGGTTGTAGACTTGTAATCCTAATCAAGACACTTTTCTAACATCAAACAAACCTGCAACATAATAAGTTACAGCCACCAGGGTCAATACATTTGAATTGTATTGGCAAGTGATACTATGGTAGTATAGTGGAGTCTATCATCTATATGCATTTGGCTAAGTGGAGCTTGGGCTTGCTTTGCTCAAAATAGATTTTCCTTATCTTTTGAAAAACACTAAGTTTTTGTTTGTCAAAAATCACCCAAGGTATCTCCCAATAGAAATTGGTGATCCTTCAACCCTTGTTCAACCACAAAATTTTAACTTAGAAATTGGGGTGAGGAGATTCTTGATAGCTTCCATGTCTTGATGCTCAAATTGTCCTTTGCTAGGGACATGGCTAAGTACTTAGATTTTACACTCTGCAGAGGTGGTGCACTTTCCCCACAAGACTTGGTTTCACCAAGACAAGATCTTTCAGAAGCCTTCCCTTAGACCAGAATGGACGCACTCCAACCTATCAATCCCCTACCACCAACTGTCCATTTGGCTAAGTTATTGCAACCTATATGATCCAGGCAGAGCCCATAATGCCAAGTGGCTGCACTTGAAGCTTCTCAACATTTGACATCTCAAATCTCTTTGTTCCTGGGTGGCCATCCACAAGTGAGATACACAAGGTAAACCATAGAAATGGGCCTTGTGTAACCACTCAACACAAACCATTCCTTCCATTCCACCCAGGTGATTCATTCACTTAGTTGTTTTGTTAAACAGAACACAATTCCTTGACTTAGAAACATTCCATAGTATGAATATATTCCACCCTTGTTTTCTACTAGCTAAGCTAAGCATGATAGTAATAGGAATCTTAACTTAGGAAATTTCTACTAAGGTTTCATCTACTAGGATTTCCCATGGCATAGTTTACACTTAGCAAAAATTCCATGCAAGTCCTACTTAGAAATATCACTAATGCATAGTAAAAATAATGGGACAAAAGAATGGAGCATCACTTGCCTTTTTGGTAGAGAATATAAGTTCACTCCTTGATCTTGCAATGTTCACACTCTTCAAATCACTACAATTCAATCAAGCAAGGCACAATTACAATCCACCATTCAAGCAAACATCACATAAAATAATAGAAACAAAACAATGCATGCAAGCATGCTAAAGAAGGTTTTATTTGAAAAAGTGGTTTCTAATGGGTTATAGACATTTGAAAACAGCTATTGGTCATTTTATAAAGTGGCAAAATCATTTGCAAAAGATTTTTACTTATAAACCATTTTTAAACCAAATCAATATTTTATGTGGTTGAAAATACCTTTAGCAAAGCAACAACTTTTGTAGGGTTCACAAAATATATTTTTAAATCATAAAACTCTGTGTTTAGGGTCGGAGAGTTTAAATCAAAAACATTTTCCCAAAGGGTTTCCTCCAAAAGCATTTTTAATATATAAACATTATTTTTATTTGACTAGAAATGTTCTAAATCAAAGATTTTATTCTTTTGCTTCACAAAATATGTTTTTGAAACCACAAGTTGATTTAGATGGTCAGTAGGTTCAAACAATCCATTTGCCCAAAGGTTTTATCACAAAAATAATTTTTGGATGAATTTTATATTCAAATTATGCCTACACAAGTTTCTGCACAAACAAATATTTTACCTGAAGCAATTTACTAAACAAAGGGCATGGTTGGAAAGTACTTGTCCTGCTGATTCCATTGATATAAAATTTGTAAAATTTGGACGTGTGGTTTGAAATTTATGAAATTTACAAAATCTCACATCTAATAGAAATGTTTCTATTTTTTAAAACGAAGTCTGAGCCACGTGGCGTGTTTCTATTCGCCCATACCGTTTTTGTCACATCCCAAGATTTTCCAAATCTTGTAATGTGAAAAATAAATGAATAAAATAAAACTTTGTTGATTTTCAGGGTGAGAAGAAACTTTTGAATCCAATTGGAAACTTTCAAAACCTATTTGGATCAAATAAAATCCTAAAGGGATTTAAAAGGATAAATAAACAATAAACTTCAAAATATTTAAAATTACTATTTTTGGATCTTTTAATAAAAGATTTTGTTTTCAAAAGAAAAGGTAGATTTATAAATAAGCATTATTTTATAGAGCCAAATTAAACCTTCTCAAACTTTTGAAATAAAACATTCTGTTTTGATTAAAAGAATAAAGGTTTGATTAAATAAAATAATAAGGATTTAATATCCAATTTTATTAAAGTAAAGGCTTTTCCCATTTTAAATAAATACTAAAACTTATTAGATTATTTTAAATAAGTTTTCCAAGTATTTTATATTCTCAAATAAAACCTACTGACGTGTTTTTGGTTTTATTTTAGATTTCAAAATAAAGATTTTAATAAAACAAATCCTATTTGATTTAATAACTAAGGTCCATTTTATTTAATTATTAATGGACCCTAAAATAAAAATATTATTTTATTTTGGGACTTTGGTTTATTTTGTTAAACTGGACCAAAACCCAATACAAAGTTTGGTGGAAGTTGTTTTGATTTGGTTGTTTGAATTGATTGTTGAATTTCAAAACAGAAATTGAAATTGGAAAAAGAAAAAGATTCAGACAGAAAAAAAATATGAAAACGGACCGACCCAACCCAACTAGGCCCAGCAGCCCATTCCAGCCCAACTCCTTTTCCCCACGCGCGAATCGTTTTACACCCATTCTCGCACCCGCGCAGACACCGACCGGTGGACCCAACTCTCCTCTCCTCTCTCACGCTGACAAAGGACCCCACCCCTCCTATTCGTCATTTCCACTCGCCGCTGACCACGCCGCGACCGTTTCTGCCATTGAAAGCTCGCGATCAATTCTCCATAATGTCGCGCTTAAACCTCGCTGTGACCACGCGGTGATAAACGCCAGTGTCTGCTCTCTCGTTCCCCTCTGTCGCCCCACCTCAACACGCCCCCAGGCCGCCCAATTCCTCGCCACACCACCCACTGTGCGACGACAATTCCGGCAGCACCGCATCGCCCCTCGCATCCCCGACCAAGCTCACACATTCCCCATCCTCTAGCGCACCTCCCTGTCCTTACCATTCATCCACGCGAACACCAGAACGTCGGCAACGACAACAACCGCCACCGCCACCGTCTGGTTCTTCTCCGACGACCTCCCCCTGCTAAGCTAGACCACCCCGAGCCCTCTTGATCATGCTCGCGTGTACACCACACCCTCCCGCGTCTAACCATGTACTTATTTTGCTTCGGCACGAATCGCAGCCTCGCCCTCGACGACCTCCAGAGACACCCGCCGCCACAGCAACTCCGGCGAGCAATCGCCAGCACATGCGAGCGCCCCTTCGTCTGCAACTAACACGTCGAGCTTCCCCACGTC
The DNA here is from genome assembly GCA_030063025.1 of Avena longiglumis. Lineage (NCBI taxonomy): Eukaryota > Viridiplantae > Streptophyta > Magnoliopsida > Poales > Poaceae > Avena > Avena longiglumis. Next base: position 416,853,554 of record CP125979.1, on the reverse strand, counting down.
CTTGCGATCACGGTGAGCCTCTCCTCCTCTTCTCTCGCTTCCTAGAACGGCCGGACCACCTCGGACAGAGCGTGCGCCGCCAGTCATCGCCGCCGGCGCCGCCAGCTGATGGTCAAACTCATCTAAGCCATTAGATCGTGATCCAGTGGACGTGATAGATTGACTTAAACCGAAACGGTACGTGTGATCTGAGCCGTGCGATATGACTTAAATACTACGGTCTGTGTTAGTAGATCCACGCGAAACGTTTTCGACGAATAGGAATCTGAGCGTGTCCCTGAGTTTGTTTTAAAAATAGAATTTTATCTATTAGATGATCAAATTTGTAAATTGCATAACTTTAGTTCCACACGTCCAAAATTTACACACTTTATATCAATGGAATCAGTGGAACAAGCCCTATCCAACCATGCCATTTGTTTAGTAAAAAGTTTCTGTTAAATTGTTTGTTTTTGCAGAAACATTTGTATGCTTGTTTAGATTATAAAAATTGTTCAAAAATGATTTTGGGGATAAAATATTTTGCAAATGGTGTGATTTGAACCTACTGACCATAGGAAACACTTTGTGGATTCAAAAATGTATTGGGTGAAAGAAAAGAATGATTCTTTGATTTAAAACCAATTCTAGTCAAAGAAAAATATGGTTTATATATTAAAAATGGTTTTGGAAGAAAACCTTTGGGAAATGTTTTGTTTTAAATCTCTCTGACCACAAACACCAAGTTTTAAGGTTTGAAAACATATTTCGTGAAACTTATAGATTAATGCCTTAGTAAAAACATTTCTACACCACATAAAATGATACCTTGTTTTGAAAATGGTTTATGAAGTGAAATATTTTGCAAATGACTTTGCCACTTTACAAAATGACCATTAGGTGTTTTCAAATGTTTATTACCCATTAGGAACCACTTTTCCAAATAAAACAATCCTTAGCATGCTTGCATGCATTATCTTGGCTCTATGATTTTATGTGATGTTTTGCTTGATTGGTAGATTGAGTTTGTGCCTTGCTTGATTGAATTGTAGTGACTTGAAGAGTGTGATTGTTGCAAGGACAAGGAGTGAACTTATACCCTCTACCAAAAAGGCAAGTGATGCTTCATACTTTTGTCCCATTACTTTCACTATGCATTAGTGATTTTTCTAAGTAAAACTTGCATGGAATTTTTGCTAAGTATAAACCTTGCTATGGGAAAACCTAGTAGATGAAACCTTAGTGGAAATTTTCCTAAGTTAATATTCCTACTACTATCATGATTAGCTTAGCTAATAGAAAACAAGGGTGGAATATATATTCACACTATGGAAAAATTTCTAAGTCTGAGGACTTGTGTTTTTGTTTAATAAAACAACTAAGTTAATGAATCACCTGGGTGGAATGGTAATTGCTTGGTGGTTTTTGGTTGAGTGGTTACACAAGGCCAGGGGACTGGTGAACCTTGTGTATCTCACTTGTGGATGGCCACCCAGGAACAAAGAGATTTGAGATGTCAAGTGTTGAGAAGCTTCAAGTGCAACCACTTGGCATTATGGGCTCTGCCTGGATCATATAGGTTGCAAGAACTTAGCCATATGGACAGTTGGTGGTAGGGTTTGATAGGTTGGAGCGCGTCCATTTTGGTCTAAGGGAAGGCTTCTGAAAGATCTTGTCTTGGGAAACCAAGTCTTGTGGGGAAAGTGCACCACCTCTGCAGAGTGTAAAATATAAGTACTTAGCCATGTCCCTGGTAAAGGACAATTTGAGCATCAATACATGGAAGCAATCAAGAATCTCATCATCCAAATTCTAAGTTAAAAACTTGTGGTTGAACAAGGGTTAAAGGATCTTCAATCTTTGATTGGGAGATGCCTTGGGAAAGATTATTTTGTTAAGCAAAAACTTAGTGTTTTCAAATGATAAGGAAAAATCTATTTTGAGCAATGCAAGCCTCAACTCCACTTAGCCAAATGCATATAGATTATAGACTCCACTATACTACCATAGTATCACTTGCCAATACAATTCAAATGTATTGACCCTTGTGGCTGTAACTTGTATGTTGCAGGTTTGATTGATATTAGTGAAGTTGATTGATTAGGATTACAAGTCTACAACCAACATGTCTGCCTGTGGCACTTTGAAGATGAAGGACCCCATGATTATAGATATTCTGCTGCAATGTATTGTAATAGCCAAATGAGCCATGTAAGATGTAATAAAATTATGTTATTCCTAGTTATAAAGTTGTATTATGACCTTTGTTTCTTGATATTACATCTTAACTGTGGATGCTAGCTATAGATCCAGGGACTAGCATTGCAATCACAGGGATCCTTTTTCCTTTACAAAGGAGGGATCTTACAGTTTTGCGTGGATCAACAGATGCAAGTCGTTGGATTAAAATGAGATCATGCGGCATAGAGACACTCGTACCCCTTCGTTTAAGTTATCTATCCTGGCCTTGCGATCTAAATCCGACGGACAGAAATGCTTTGACCATGATCTGGTGGCGCTGGCGACAGCGAACGGTGGCGCGGGCTCTGCTCGCGGTGGTTCTGGCGAAGCAGGAAGGAAAGGAGGGAGAGAAGATGCTCACAGTGTCCGCGTGGTCCTGGTGAATCTCAAGGTGGTATCCTTCTATCAAGGGGCGCACATAAACGACGTCGATTGCTCACCGGAGATGAGACAGACGGCGGCTGCTTACTGCCGAAGACGGAGGCGACGCTATGGTGCGAGCTAGGACACTAAAACGATGGAGTTAGTTGCGGAAGAGGTCACTGGTCACAGGCGCGTCATCGGAAAGAACAGGGGCGGTCAGAACATTACCAGGGGAGTCGCCGGAGAAGAGGCAGACGGTGGCGGAGTTCAGTCAAGGTGGTTGCCAACGCTCTGGGTCAAGCGCGGGCAAGCCGAGGGTGCAGAGAGTAGCGCCAGGGAATGGGGAGCATGCTCGTGTGGTCGAGGAGGCTAGGAAGGGTCAGACGGCGCCGGAATCTTCACCGGAGCTCGCTGGAGGCAGTGATGGTTCCGAGAAAAATCAGAGCAGCCTGGTGGCTCTCTGGTGGCGCTGGTTGGGGGGAAGGGAGAGAGGAGCATGGCGATTAAGTATGCGATGTCAGGGGAGGGATTAATGGAGGCAGTAACGCGTATTGACGCTGTATTCAACGGCCAGAAACGGCCGACGAGGTTAGCGCGGGTAGGGAAGATGCTGAGGTGGCGATGGGGTCGCGTCGTCAGCGAAGGAGAGAGAGGGGAGGTGGAGTCCGGACGTCAGCGGCTTTGCGGGTGAGAGCAGCGGTGTGAAACGTTTTCCGCGGGGAGAGAGGGAGTGGGCTGATGTTGGGCTTAGTGGGCCAGGTCTGGTTGGGCTGCTCTGTTTTATTTTTTCTCCTCCTGTTTATTTTTCTTTTTCCAATTCTTTTATTCTGTTTTGATTTTGTTTAATCAATTCAAACATTCATTTGAAATCAAACTTTTGCCAAACTTAGTGAATAATCAAACAATGTTTATTAACACATTCTAAAGTCAAATTTAGAATAATAATTTTATTCTTTTTAGGGTATATTGGTTATTCAAAGTAGGCCTTTGTTTTAAATTCAAATAAGATCAAATATAGTTTCAACCCTTATTTAAGTTCAATTTTCACAAAAACTTTTCAGTAGGTTTTATTTATTTAATTGGTTGTCAAATACTTCACTTCGAATTATTTGGAATGTTTTTAATATGATTTATTAATCATTTAAAATTGGGTATTTGTCTTTATTCCAATGAAATTAAATACTCCCTCCGGCCCATATTAATTGACTTCGATTTGTCAAAATTTCGATGAATCTAGACACTATTTAGTATATAGGTTCATCCAAAATTTGACAAATCAAAGTCAATTAATATGGGCCGGAGGGAGTATAGTTTTAATTCCATAAATTTTATTTGGAAGATTTCTTTGATCTTATTTAATTTAATTAAACAACTTTTATTCCTCTTGGGTAAATTCCAAATATTATTTTCCCATGATTTAATTAATTATCTCTAATAGGGATTTTGTCTTTATTCAAATGGAAATGGAATTTGGTTAATGCCATTTTATTTAATTTGAAAATTCTTTATCCATTTATTTTATTTGGATTTGGATTATATTTATTACATTTGCTTATGGATTAGGCCAATATTTAATTTGGTCTTTAAATATTCCTCATTTAATATTTATTTCTTTATCTTATAAATTCCATATCTTTTTATTTATAGGTCCAAACTTGGTGATTCCAATTTGTAAAATCTTATTTAATATTTGTTTATCCTTTTAAATATCTTTAGGATTATTTGCTCACCATTTGGTATAAATTGAATGAAACCAATTCATATGGTTTTATAATATTTCTATTTGTAATTCTTGATCATTTATAAATGTTTGTTGACAAAATTTTATATGGATCAAAACCATGGTCTTAGAGATATCTTGGAAATGATTTTGTTCCATTAGGGTTTTAGAGTTTTGGTTTATTTTCCAAATGTTTAAATTTCAAGATGCATTATGAAGAATGCATTTCACTTGATTTGAATTTAGTTGGATTCAAACTTTACTCAAGTTTGTTCAAGATGGGATTTTAAATTTGTATTTAGAATCAAAAAGTTTCTTTTCACCCTAAATTTCAACAATTATTTATTTTGTTTATTTATTGTTCACATTACAAAATTTGGAAAATTTTGGGATGTGACAGGCTACCACCCTTAAAATAAATCTCGTCCCGAGATTTGGGAAAGATAGGGGTTACAAGTTGGCTCAAAGCAACTAGGGTACTACCACCCTTAAAAATTTTGCAACTAGATTACTTCCTGGCTGGCTTGGGGTCTTGATGAAATCTCTTTGGGCATACATCTGCATAGTGTCCTTTGTTTCCACACTTGAAACATGTGACAATGCTGAGATCCTTCATAGGCTTTATCTTGTGCTTCATCTTTTCTGGACAATTGCTTGCATAATGTCCTTGATCATCACAATTGTAACATGTGACAAGATTGAGTTCTTCACGTATCTTCTGTGGACAAGTTGACACATAATGGCCTAGCTCTTTGCAGTTGTTGCACCACACTTGGTTAATCTCCTTATATTTTTGTTTCTTCTGGGGACATTCATTGGCATAGTGTCCCATCTCTTTGTAATGGCAACATTGCACTTGGCTTTTGTCTTTCTTCTTCTTGGGTTTCTGCAAAGCTATGAGTGCTTATAGTTCATGTTTTTCATATCTTATCTCAAAGGTGGGAAAGTTTCCTGGTCTCCTTGATCTTTTCCTTGGGTAATACATATGTCTCCTTTTTGGTCCATCAAATTGAGTCATATTGCATGGAGGTGCAAGCTGTGATTTTCCTTTGTCTTCACCCTTCTTGGTAGAAGTTCCCTCATGGAAGTCTACAATCTGTTGTTGCACTCCACCTTGTTTCCTTTGTTGAACTATGGAATAGATGGGGCATTGGATACGGACATGATTATTTCCTTCACATAGGAAATGTCACATCCCAAAATTTTCCAAATTTTGAAATGTGAAAAATAAATAAACAAAATAAACAATTGTTGATTTTTAGAGTGAGAAGAAACTTTTTGATTCCAATTGGAAACATAAAAACCTATTTTGATCAAATAAAATCCTAAAGGGATTTTAAAAGATAAACAAATAATAAATAAAGTTATGATAATTGGAATTACTATTTTTGGATCTTTAAATAAAAAGATATGGTTTTTATAAAGCAAAGGTAGAAATATAAATAAGGATTATTTTATAGAGACAAATTAAATCTTGGCCAAGCTTTTGAAATAAAATATTTCTATTTGATAAAAAGAGTGAAGGTTTATTTAAATAAAATAATGAGGATTTATTAATATCCAATTTTATTAAAGAAAAGGCTTTTCCATTTTTTAAATAAACACTAAAACTTGTTAATTTATTTTAAATAAGTTTTCCAAGTGTTTTATGAAATGATTTTTGGTATTAGTTTAGATTTCAAATAGAGTTTTAAAATAAATCAAATCCTATTTGACTTAATGACTAAGGTCTATTTATTTAATTATTAATGGATCCTAAAAAGAATAAAAATTATTTTATTTTGGACTTTGGATTATGATGTTAAACAGAACTAAAAATTATACAAAGTTTGGTGGTAGTTTGATTTGAATTGGAGTTTGAAAATCAAAACAGAAATTCAAATAGAAAAAGAAAAAGCTTTCTGTATAAAAAAATGAAACAAACTCAACCCAACCCAACATGCCCAACAAGCCCAACTCGCAGCCCACCTACACCCCTCTGCCGAATCGTTTTTCCACTCAATCTTGCACCCGCCGAGACACTGACGCTGCGACCCCACTCTTTCTCTCCATCTCTCGTTGTCATCACGGCCCCACTGCCAAGCAGTCGTCTTCAACCCCGCGACCATGTCCCCCTGCCGTTGCTGCCGAGTTATTGCCGGCGTCAATACGCGTAAATGGCTGAGTAAATCCTCGCTGTGATCACGTGTAGATAAGCGCCCAGGCCTCTTGTCTCTTTCCCCCCAAACAGCGCCTCCCCTCTGCCACCAGGCTGCAGGAATTCTGAGCTTGAAACCTTCTGCTCCGACGAGGTTCCCTGACCAATTCCGGCGCCGTCCAGCCACGCCTCGACTCCCTCTGCACGCAGGCATACTCCCCATCGCTAGGCGCACCTGCCCGTAGCCCCATCTCACTCCCGCGTGCCCCGTAGCGTCGGCTTCATCCTCACCAGAGCACCGCTGCCATCTGTCTCAACTCCATCGAGCTCCCCTGGTAAGAGCAGACCGCCCCGAGCCTCTCCGTTGATGCTCCTATCATCTACGCACTCGCCCGCGTCTAACCATGTGGTCCAGTTTCCTTAGGGCGATCTACAACCTCGCCCCCTGTCAACACCCGAATTTTTCAATCCTAGATGCCTGTTATGCCATACATCGCAATCCCAGGATTACCATTTTTGCGAGACATAACAGAATTGGATACCATAGTACATCATCCATTACAACGATACATAAGTGCTTACACAAATAGGGATCTCATGATCCAGTTCTTAATACACTTCAAGCAGCGGAATACGTAATAATAACGGTAGCGTAGGCGAAGCTCCATCTTCAGGGTCACAGGCAATGCTGACGATGGGAGATGATCCTAGTTGTCGTAACCTTCCTGGGTCCATCTTCCAGGTACTCCTCTTCATAGTCTGGCCATGGGAATAGCCAGGGACAAAGCCATGAGTACTCTTTAAGTACTCGCAAACTAATACTAACAGGTAAGGGTTTTTTGGATAATAGGACACTAGGCTCTAGGGTTGTTTTGCAAAAATCCAGGTTTGTCTCTACTCAGCTCCAAAGCTAGTCACAATTTTATAAATCCTAAGTGGGAACTTGTAATTCAGTTCACAACTCTGTTGTGGTCAAGTCAAAGTCTCAATTCATTTCACAAGTCATTTTGAAAAGTCTGACGGGGGAATAGTAGGGCCACTCCAACTGTCCATAACCGCGGACGCGGCTATTCGAATAGTTTGACACTCTGCAGAGATTGTACACATTCACCACAACATTCGATACATCCGTCAGGAACAAATCCTGAATTCACCATACTCAGTATGCGGATAATCAATCCTAACCTTTCAATTACACGCCCTAGTATGAGTACCTCTCCTGTGAGTTTGGCCTCCCAACCATGACCAACTGTCATCTTGGTACCGCAGTGGACAATCTTCACAAGGTAGCCTCAGCTCAGACCTTGGCCGTGAGGGAACTAATACTAAGGAATATAAGTTTCCAGTCAAGCCCTACCCAATCTTCGGGTATTGTGGTTGTACGATAAAATTGGAATGGTATCGCATCCAGAAAACCATCAGTTTTATAAAGGGATAAGGTTCATGCCTCAACATTTTCATCACCAAAATCATCAAGTGTTTGGAAACACATGTCCAAAACATATCAATAGAATGATCCACCATTCCAAGGTTTTCATAACCATTTTTCCTCCAAGTAATCCCATCTAAAGTTGATCAAGTTTTATGCTTAGCACTAGCATCTACAAGTGGGGGTAAGCACTGATGACGGGTGGTAAACTAGTGGGGTTTTAACTAAGTCCAAACTCATGCCTTAGGATGACATCAAGGTTATCTAGCTTAGGCCAAATTTTATGCTCTTTATGCAACCTTCAGCACAACTGTCTAGTATCTACCAAACTCTTAGATAGACTCTAAGTAAGCTTTGATAAAGAAATAAAGTAAGAAGCTTGCACATAAAACTAGGATTTGGTTTATCAAGTGGGTATGATCACATATGCTTAAGGCATATAGTAGTCATATCACAAGTATGGGTTTGTGGAATCAGTAGGGTATCTTGCAAGGGTTATCTTGCATCAATATCAGTATAAGCTTGCATAGTTACTAGCTTTCATCAGTGTCAATATAAGCTTGCCTTGTGCAGAGTAGTGGTTGAAGTTCTCCTCGGCTTCCTCTTCGTAGTATCCTTCTTCCTCCTCGTATCCTTGGTCGGTACTAGCGTCTATGAATAAATACGAGGTACACAATCACCAAACAATACTTAACTACTTGCAATCATCACACACAAGGGTCCTATAGATGATCTAGCATCATCTCTAACATTACAAGGTTAAGGCTTGGTTTAAATCTTTTTATTTTTAGAAAAGTAATTTCTACTCATTGAAAAATTACTTAAGATTTAATATTCTCCAAACTAAACATGGGATCATGTTGACACATGTCATCACCACATATTGTAGTCCATGGGAATGTGATTTAAAGTGGTGTCACAATTTAATAAGGTTTTACCCTTTTATTTTAATTAATTAAAGTGGCTAGAAATGCTTATGGAGCATTCTTTTATGACTTGAACAATATTTCTGCAAGTAAACCTATATATTTTTATATATTCTGAAAGGTATGGTTAAATGTGATTTTTGAGAGTTGGAAACAACTCAAAAGCTATTATGGTTTAAATTTGAAAAATGTTTGAATGCAGAAAAGCTTCTGCCTTGTTATTTTTACCAGGGGTGATCTATAGATCCAAATGACTTGAATCCAATGGGCTTGGATTTAGCATTCACAGACCTTTCCAACAAAAAATTGGTGCGCTGAATCGATCTGGGTTGATTTTTGAAGTTGGGTACAGAAGTGTGTTTGAATTAAAAAGAAAAAGGTTTAATTTGAATTGCTGGGCCGCGCGGGAAATTCTAACGGGCCGGCCTGCTAAGCGCAGTGCTCCCGCGGGCTGCTTACGTGGGTTTCCCCACTCGTCAGTGTCACGGGGCTGGGCGAAGCGGTATGGGGCAACGTGGATCGTTCGATCTAGTTCTAATCTAACGGATGGGAGTCACCGTCGACGCGAGACAACTCCGGCGAGAACGAAACCTAGCGCGGCCAGTGAGGGTCGCTTGGGGCTCACCGGGGTACTGGCGAGGGTCGGCGAGGCGGGCGAACGACGAAGTCGACGACGGCAAACTCAGGGGTGGTCGTGGCAGATCCTGGGGCGGCTCCAATCGCTGGCTCCTTTCTTCTCCGGCTGCGGCAGGCTCTAGTGAAATTCCAGCGAGGTGGTGCTCGCCTTGCTCTGAGAATGGTGTGGCACGATCGGTGAGGAGAGGGGAGTGAGATGGTGTGAAGAAATCGAGCGGGGGTGGCCTCTATTTATAGTCGAGCGAGGGGACCGTCGGGGCGCACGGTGAGATCGTCGGGGGCGACGTTACAGGCGGCTAAAGCCATGGGAAAGGGTAGGGGACGGTTCTGTGTCTCCTGGCGATGCTCAACGACATGGTCGCGAGGCATGGGGCGGTGTGGTTTGGTCTGGAACGGGCGGTGCTCTGCGTGGCAGAGGCGGCGTCTTCGACGGCGGGCGGTGGTTGTGCGGCACGGGGCGGCAAATGGGGATGTCTGGCGGTCTCCTGGGTTGATGGCGATCATGCATGCACGCGGCGAGGGCGGCGCGCGGTCTGTGGATGCTGGTCGAGGGTGGCGCTCTAGCGCACGCTCGGCATGGTCTGGGCGCGGCTTGTGCGCGTGGTCCAGGGCTTGGCAACAATTGCGGCTGGGACAGTGAGTGGCGGTGGACGGTGGGCTGCCTCCAAGACAAGGTTGGCACGGCTAGTTCTTCTTCTAGCTTGTTGTCCACAATGGGGGTGACATTGGGGTGCTCGGCTGTTCACCATTAATGGCAATGGCAAGCTCACAGGGGTGCTAATGTTGGGATAATCTTTCTAGATGATCTACTGAGCTGTATGTGAGCTAACTAGGGAACAAGTTAGGCAAGAATCACTGCACACTATAGTGTTTGATGTTTTGTTTGATTTGTGTCTGCAACCTGTTTGATGAAATGACCGCATGAAATCAAGTTTTGAATTTTGAAATGATTTTGGTGCTGGTGAGTCTGCAGATGCTTGGGTTTTGAAAGTTGAGCTTGTTTGAGTGGGTTTTGAAAAAGTGGGATATTCCCATATGAAGAAGATTCAATTTTGAATTGTCATTTAAACTATGCATTTGAAAGTTTCTGGATGATCACAAAGTGGGCCTTGATACTCTGTTATGAGTACATTCAAGGGGTGCAAAGATCCAGAAAAGTTTCTGTTAGGTTCTGAAAGTTTGAGATAGCCAAAGTAGGCATGGTAGTTAAATTGGCCAAAATGACCATTCATTTAATATATTTGTTTTGATTTACTTGTTTTTAAGGAAAGTGTGGGAAAACTTTTAGATGATGTTCATTTCACCTAAGAAACATTTTACAAGCAATGGATCACACAAACAAGGTGGTTTTTAAAGAAATTCAAAAATCCATGCATACACATATACATGCATTCATGAGTTTATTTAGAAAAGTTTTTGTTAACCCTAATCTTGATGATTAGTGTTTGATGATCTAAGTTTGGTATTTTTGGGATGTTACAAACCTTCACCCCTTAAACAAAATATCGTCCCAAGATTTGAAAAAGGACGAAAAGATTACCTAGGATTTGAAGAGATCGGGAAACTCCGTCCTGATGTGATCTTCGCGCTCCCAGGTAGCTTCCTCTTGTGTGTGGTTGCTCCACTGAATCTTGAGAAACTTGATGCTTCGGGTTCGGGTAGTTTGAAAGGCTTCTTCCAAAATACGGATGGGTACTTCGGGATAGGTCAGGTCATCGTTGATCTCTATGGTCCGATGATCGATATTCTTGAACACTTCGGTCTTCTCGGGGACTTCGAGACATTTGCGAAGTAATGAGATATGGAACACATTGTGCACAGCTGACATCTCTTCTGGTAGTTCCAATTGATACGATACTTCTCCTCGATAGTTCAAAATTTTGAAAGGTCCGATATATCTGGGGGCTAACTTTCCTTTGAGTTGGAAACACCGCATTCCCTTCAATGGCGACACTTTCAGATAAACAAAATCTCCGATGTTGAAGGCGAGGTATCGACGTCTCTTGTTGGCATAACTCTTCTGTCGGGATTGGGCGGTCTTGAGGTGCTCACGAATCTTGTGAACCTTCTCTTCTGCTTCTCGTAGGATGTCGGGTCCGAAGATCTGACTCTCTCCTACTTCCGACCAGTTCAAAGGGGTGCGACACTTTCTTCCGTACATGAATTCAAATGGGGCCATTTGCAAACTGGCTTGGTAACTATTGTTGTAAGAAAATTCTGCAAACGGCAGACAGTCTTCCCACTTGGATCCATATTCTAGCACACATGCTCTAAGCATATCTTCGAGTATTTGGTTTACTCGCTCCGTTTGTCCATCGGTCTGAGGGTGATACGCGGTACTGAAATCTAGGCGGGTTCCTAAACCTTCTTGGACTTTCTTCCAGAATCTCGAGGTAAACTGAGTTCCTCGATCCGATACTATGTTCTTGGGGACTCCGTGCAAACTAACTATTCTAGCGATGTACAACTCCGCTAGCTTCGAACTCTGATAGGTGGTTTTGACGGGCAAGAAATGGGCGAGTTTGGACAATCTGTCCACTATGACCCAAATAGAGTCATTTCCCCTACTAGAAGTAGGTAGTCCAGTGATAAAGTCCACTCCTACAGAATCCCATTTCCATTACGGAATCTGCAAAGGTTGCAACAATCCAGCGGGTCTTTGATGTCCTTCCCTGACTCGCTGGCATATATCACATTTAGCGATATAGCTTCCGATTTCTCTCTTCATCTTATGCCACCAAAATTGCTCTTTCAAATCTTTATACATCTTCGTTCCTCCGGGATGGATAGAATAAAGAGTATCATGAGCCTCCTTCAAGATAACTTCTTTTAACTCCGAATCTGCTGGTACACAAAGGCGTCCTTTGTACCACAGAACTCCTTCTTCGTCCTCGGTGAATCCGGGTACTTTGCCTGTACCGATACGACGCTTGATTCCGTCGATACTAGCATTTCCCTTCTGTGCTTCTTTAATCTGACTGATCAAGGTGGGTTGAAGTTCTATGCTAGCAAAAAATCCTTCACTTACTAATTCTATTCAAAAATCTTCCATCACTTTGTGCAGACTTGGTTGCTCCTCTAAAATCATGGAGTTCAAGCGGCACGGCAATCTGCTAAGGGCATCGGCTACCACATTGGATTTACCAGGGTGATAGTGAATGTCCAGGTCGTAATCCTTGATTAGCTCAATCCATCTTCTCTGCCTCATATTCAACTCTTTCTGAGTGAAAATATACTTTAGGCTCTTCTGATCCGAGTAAATCTCACAACGATTTCCCATCAGGTAATGTCTCCATGTCTTCAGGGCTAGAACTACTGCAGCGAGTTCGAGGTCATGGGTTGGGTAGTTTTGTTCATGTTGCTTTAATTGTCGAGATAGGTAAGATATAACTTTGCCTTCTTGCATTAGCACACATCCGAGACCAATCTTGGATGCGTCACAATACACATCGAAGGGCTTCGTGATATCCGGCATGATCAAGATTGGGGCTGAAATCAATCTCCTCTTGAGTTCTTGAAAACTCGCCTCACACTTATCTGTCCATTCAAACTTCTTGTCCTTCTTCAGCAATTGGGTCATGGGTCGGGCGATACTCGAGAATCCTTCTACGAATTTGCGGTAATATCCCGCCAATCCGAGAAAAGCACGAACTTGGGTTTGAGTGGTTGGGGCTTGCCAATCTTCTACATCTTTCACTTTGGCAGGGTCAACGGCAATTCCTCCGGCTGATACAATGTGACCGAGGAATCCTACCTCCTGTAACCAGAATTCACATTTGCTAAACTTGGCATACAACTGATGCTCTCTAAGGGTTCCAAGAATGGTCCTTAGGTGTAGCTCATGTTCTTCTTCTGATTTGGAATAAATCAGAATGTCATCGATGAAAACAACGACAAACTTATCCAGGAAGTCCATAAAAATCTTATTCATGAGATTCATGAAATAAGCGGGGCATTGGTTAATCCAAAAGACATGATCAGTATACTCATAATCCATATCTGGTGGTAAAGGCAGTCTTTGGAATATCCTCTGCACGAATTTTGAGTTGATGATAGCCAGTTCTAAGATCAATCTTAGAAAACACTTTGGCACCTGTCAACTGATCAAACAAATCCTCTATCTTGGGCAAGGGGTACTTGTTCTTGATGGTGACATCATTCAACTTTCGATAATCCGTACATAAACGGTTACCTCCATCCTTCTTTTCCACAAATAAGACAGGTGATCTCCATGGGGACGCACTTGGTTGAATTAGTCCAATTTCTAGCATGGAATCCAGTTGCTTCTTCAGTTCTTCGAGTTCTGACGGGTTCATACTATAGGGTCTCTAGGCTATGGGTCCTGTTCGGGGATTAGTTCGATGATAAACTCGATATCCCGAGCTGGAGGCATACCGGGCAAAACATCTGGAAATACATCGGGGTATTCACAGACTATCCGGACTTGGTCAATGGTAGGTTGGGCTAGACTCTTGTTACACTTGAATTGGCGAGGTAAGGTTTCAGATATATGATCGACTGATATTCCGGCGGTACTGGTCATGGTGATGGCTTTCTTGGCACAGTCAATCAATCCCTTATGTTTGGACATCCAATCCATTCCTAGTACTACTTCGAAACCTTTAGTTCCGAGTACTATTAGGTTAGCATAAAAATCTATGCCATGGATTCGGATAGGGACGGTTTTGCAAATTTGCCTAGCCTTGGTGGTGGATCCGGGAATTCGCACAATCATCACATGCTTCAATTTGGTTGGTTGAATTTGACTAGTGCATGCAAATTCTTCGGTGACAAATGAATGCAATGCACCAGAATCAAACAACACTCTTGCAAGTACTGAATTAACAGAAAACATACCCAGCACGACGTCTGGCGCTTCCTGAGCTTCTTCAGCATGCATGAGAAAAAGACGGCCATTGCGGTTGAGTGAATTTCCTGGGGCAAATCTCCTTCCTGGCTGGACACGACGCTGTTGCTGAGCTGGGACATTGGTATTAGGGGCTGTAGCATTCTTCTTGTTGGGGCACTCGTTGGAATAGTGGCCTTTATTTCCACAGTCATAACAGGTCACTTGTGACTTGTCCTTGGCTGCGACAGGCACAACATTGCTTCCAGTCCTCGGGGCAGTGTTGGTGTTGGCGGTAGCATTGTTGGTGTTGAACTTGGGTGGGGCACGGGTGAAATTGTTAGAGTTGCCGGGGTTGTTGTGATTTCCTCCGGTTCTAGGGTTTCCACGGTTGGGATAGGTTGGACGGGTCATAGGGGGTCTGTTGGTTCTTGGGGCAAATCCTGGAGATGGGTTGGGGCGATACTTTGGGGTCTGATGGGTTCCTGGTTGCTGCATCATACGACGCTTGCGGTTCTCACTGGCTTGGTTGATCTTTCCTTCCATCTGGATGGCTGAATCGACAAGGGCTTCAATATCAGCAAATGGGATATTGACTAACACCGTCTGCATCTCGTCATGCAGACCATTAGGAATCTTTCTTTCTTCTTGGCTTCGGTGTCTATCTCGTCCGGGGCATACCTAGCTAATGACAAAAAATTGTCATGGTATTCCACTACAGTCATCCTTCCTTGCTTCAACTCTCTGAACTCGTCTCTCATTTTCTTGATCAAACCTGGTGGCACATGGGTTCTGCTAAACTTGACCTTGAATTCCTCCCAGGTCATCATCTGGCCTCCGGTCATGGCACGAACACTGTTACACCATGCCCTGGCATCTCTGGCTAGATAGTGGGTGGCAAATAGAACATTCTCGTTTGCTTCGACTCCTGCTACTTCTAAGTTATTTTCCATGGTTTGCAGCCAATCATCGGCGTCTAGGGGTTCTTCTGACTTGGTGAAAACAGGTGGGTTGGTATTCTGAAAATTCTTGAGTTTAGATCCATGGTTGTCCTGATTTCCGTGGCCTTGGTTATTGTGGGCTAGCTGGGCTATCTGTGCAGAGTGGCTAGGTTGGCTTGACGTCCCGCTCTTTCAGCTTCGCGGTCAGAGGTCAACATTTGCAGAATCTGCAACATCGGATCCGGGGCTGAACCACTTCCTCCACGTGGCATCTGAAGATTTAGATGAATCTTGAGAAATGAGGGAAATTTTCTAAGGTTTGGGGTCTTTGAAAAGTTTTAAAGGTTTGACTCAGATTTTTCTAGCAACTTGCTTTTTCATTCATTCATTCATAGCACACAGTACAACACACACCTCAACAAGGAAAAACAGATGGTTTTAAGAACCATTCTGAATTCTACGATACAGTGGGACCGACTACTACTCACTACGCTAGTGCTCAGTGCTACTACTCCTTGGAGTCTGTGGCTTCATCATCTTCATTATCATCGATGAAGGCGAAATCATCCTCATCGGTGAAGAAGTCCATGGCCTGATCCTCCAGAAAATCATCGTCATCGGTGAGATAAGAGTAAGGGTCTCCACGAAGATCCTCTCTGGCATTCTCCCTTTCCTCCAACTGCATGTCCCTCTCGTGGATGGTCTCTTCCAGAGATGAGATGCGGTGGCGAAGACGGGAAATAATGCTCTCCTTCTTGTCGAGTTGATGGCGACGAGACTTGCGATCCTTTGCTAGCATGGCTATGGTCTGATCCTTCGTCTTGATGATGGCAGACTTGTGGTTGCAATATTCACGGCAGTTGTCCAACTCCTGCTGACGATCATACATCATGAAGCTAAGGTGTTCCAATTGAGTCTTCAGCTCGGGGTGGTATGGGGCTTCCAGTGGTTGTCCATTTGCATCACGCCTTGGGAAAAACTCAAAGCGGGTTCCCTTGATGTGATTGATGCTCTGCCCACACAGACGGGAGAGAGATTCCTGCATTGCTCTGGCAAGTCCATCGAGCCAGTTTTTCTCTCTTAAGGTAAACTAAATTCCGTCCGCAGTGGGAGGTTCAATCTTTCCTTGGAGACTTGCAACAATTAACCACTGCAGATCTTCTCCTCCTTGATCATTGAGCTGAGCTCCGAAGAACTCGGGGTGTGGACGCTCCAGAAGTTCCGAAAGCTGATCCAGATCCCTCTCAAAGATAAGGTCTCCTCCATTCCCCAACTGATAAAACTTGATGTACTTCACGTCCATATATAAAAATAGAGGATGATTAGTTTCGCATAGTGATCAAGTGTGTCAAAATTTTATGTATTTTGCAAGAGTTTTTGAGGAACATGAATTTTTATGAAAGAATCAAAGAGATAAGAATGAGAATAGGTTTTTGTAAATATTTGTTTTTCTTTGGTTTTGAAACTAAGTTTTTGGTTCAACGTCCAGTCTAACTAGGCTCTCCTATGGTCAGGATGGCTCTGATACCAACTTGTCAACACTCGGATTTTTCAATCCTAGATGCCTGTTATGCCATACATCGCAATCCCAGGATTACCATTTTTGCGAGACATAACAGAATTGGATACCATAGTACAACATCCATTACAACGATACATAAGTTCTTACACAAATAGGGATCTCATGATCCAGTTCTTAATACACTTCAAGCAGCGGAATACGTAATAATAACGGTAGCATAGGCGAAGCTCCATCTTCAGGGTCACAGGCAATGCTGACAATAGGAGATGATCCTAGTTGTCGTAACCTTCATGGGTCCATCTTCCAGGTACTCCTCTTCATAGTCTGGCCATGGGAATAGCCAGGGACAAAGCCATGAGTACTCTTTAAGTACTCGCAAACTAATACTAAGGAATATAAGTTTCCAGTCAAGCCCTACCCAATCTTCGGGTATTGTGGTTGTACGATAAATTGGAATGGTATCGCATCCAGACAACCATCAGTTTTATAAAGGGCTAAGGCTCATGCCTCAACATTTTCATCACCAAAATCATCAAGTGTTTGGAAACACATGTCCAAAACATATCAATAGAATGATCCACCATTCCAAGGTTTTCATAACCATTTTTCCTCCAAGTAATCCCATCTAAAGTTGATCAAGTTTTATGCTTAGCACTAGCATCTACAAGTGGGGGTAAGCACTGATGAGGGGTGGTAAACTAGTGGGGTTTTAACTAAGTCCAAACTAATGCCTTAGGATGACATCAAGGTTATCTAGCTTAGGCCAAATTTTATGCTCTTTATGCAACCTTCAGCACAACTGTCTAGTATCTACCAAACTCTTAGGTAGACTTTAAGTAAGCTTTGATAAAGAAATAAAGTAAGAAGCTTTCACATAAAACTTGGATTTGGTTTATCAAGTGGGTATGATCACATATGCTTAAGGCATATAGTAGTCATATCACAAGTATGGGTTTGTGGCATCAGTAGGGTATCTTGCAAGGGTTAGGTTGCATCAATATCAGTATAAGCTTGCATAGTTACTAGCTTTCATCAGTGTCAATATGAGCTTGCCTTGTGAAGAGCAGTGGTTGAAGTTCTCCTCGGCTTCCTCTTCGTAGTATCCTCCTTCCTCCTCGTATCCTTGGTCGGTACTAGCGTCTATGAATAAATACGAGGTACACAATCACTAAACAATACTTAACTACTTGCAATCATCACACACAAGGTTCCTATAGATGATCTAGCATCATCTCTAACATTATAAGGTTAAGGCTTGGTTTAAATCTTTTTATTTTTAGAAAAGTAATTTCTACTCATTGAAAAATTACTTAAGAATTAATATTCTCCAAACTAAACATGGGATCATGTTGAAACATGTCATCACCACATATTGTAGTCCATGGGAATGTGATTTAAAGTGGTGTCACAATTTAATAAGGTTTTACCCTTTTATTTTAATTAATTAAAGTGGCTAGAAATGCTTATGGAGCATTCTTTTATTACTTGAACAATATTTCTGCAAGTAAACCTATATGTTTTTATATATTCTGAAAGGTATGGTTAAATGTGATTTTTGAGAGTTGGAAACAACTCAAAATCTATTATGGTTTAAATTTGAAAAATGTTTGAATGCAGAAAAGCTTCTGCCTTGTTATTTTTACCAGGGGTGATCTATAGAACCAACTGACTTGAATCCAACGGGCTTGGATTCAGCATTCACAGAGCTTTCCAACAAAATTGGTTTCATTCAAATTGGTGCACTGAATTGATCTGGGTTGATTTTTGAAGTTGGGTACATAAGTGTGTTTGAATTAAAAAGAAAAACGTTTAATTTGAATTACTGGGCTGCGCGGGAAATTCTAACGGGCTTGCCTGCTAAGCGCAGTGCTCCCGTGGGCTGCTTACGTGGGTGTCCCCACTCGTCAGTGACACGGGGCTGGGCGAAGCGGTATGGGGCAACGTGGATCGTTCGATCTAGTTCTAATCTAACGGCTGGGAGTCATCGTCGACGCGAGACAACTCCGGCGAGAACGAAACCTAGCGCGGCCAGTGAGGGTTGCTAGGGGCTCACCGTGGTACTGGCGAGGGTCGGCGAGGCGGGCGAACGACGAAGTCGACGACAGCGAACTCAGGGGTGGTCGCGGCAGCTCCTGGGGCGGCTCCAATCGCTGGCTCCTTTCTTCTCCGGCAGCGGCAGGCTCCAGTGAAATTCCGGCGAGGTGGTGCTCGCCTTGATCTGAGAATGGTGTGGCACGATCGGTGAGGAGAGGGGAGTGAGATGGTGTTTAGAAATCGAGCGGGGGTGTCCTCTATTTATAGTCGAGCGAGGGGACCGTCGGGGCGCACGGTGAGCTCGTCGGGGGCGACGTTACAGGCGGCTAAAGGCATGGGCAAGGGTAGGGGACGGTGCTGTGTCTCCTGGCGATGCTCAATGACATGGTCGCGAGGCATGGGGCGGTGTGGTTTGGTCTGGAACGGTCGGTGCTCTGCGCGGAAGAGGCGGCGTCTTCGACGGCGGGCGGTGGCTGTGCGGAACGGGGCGGCAAATGAGGATGTCTGGCGGTCTCCTGGGTTGATGGCGATCGTGTATGCACGCGGCAAGGGCGGCGCGCGGTCTGTGGATGCTGGTCGAGGGTGGCGCTCTAGCGCACGCTCGGCATGGTCTGGGCGCGGCTTGTGCGCGTGGTCCAGGGCTTGGCAACAATTGCGGCTGGGACAGTGAGTGGCGGTGGACGGTGGGCTGCCTCCTAGACAAGGTTGGCACGGCTAGTTCTTCCTCTAGCTTGCTGTACACAATGGGGGTGACATTGGGGTGCTCGGTTGTTCACCATTAATGGCAATGGCAAGCTCACATGGGTGCTAGTGTTGGGCTAATCTTTCTAGATGATCTACTGAGCTGTGTGTGAGCTAACTAGGGAACAAGTTAGGCAAGAATCACTGCACACTATAGTGTTTGATGTTTTGTTTGATTTGTGTCTGCAACCTCTTTGATGAAATGGCCGCATGAAATCAAGTTTTGAATTTTGAAATGATTTTTGGTGGGTTTGCTATATTGGTGCTGGTGAGTCTGCAAATGCTTGGGTTTTGAAAGTTGAGCTTGTTTGAGTGGGTTTTGAAAAAGTGGGATCTTCCCATATGAAGAAGATTCAATTTTGAATTGTCATTTAAACTATGCATTTGAAAGTTTTTGGATGATCACAAAGTGGGCCTTGATACTCTGTTATGAGTACATTCAAGGGGTGCAAAGATCCAGAAAAGTTTCTGTTAGGTTCTGAAAGTTTGAGACAGCCAAAGTAGGCATGGTAGTTAAATTGGCCAAAATGACCATTCACTTAATATATTTGTTTTTATTTACTTGTATTTAAGGAAAGTGTGGGAAAACTTTTAGATGATGTTCATTTCACCTAAAAAACATTTTACAAGCAATGGATCACACAAACAAGGTGGTTTTTAAAGAAATTCAAAAATCCATGCATACACATATACATGCATTCATGAGTTTATTTAGAAAAGTTTTTGTTAACCCTAATCTTGTTGATTAGTGTTTGATGATCTAAGTTTGGTATTTTTGGGATGTTACACCCCCGACGACAAACAGAGTCGCCTGACGCCGCCACCTTCTCCGGCGAGCAATCCCCTCCGCTCCAGCGCAGCCCTCGCCAAGCCGACAGCACCTCGAGCTTCACCAGGACCCTGCGAACACTGTGAGCCCCTCCTATTCCTTGCTTCCTGTAATCGCCGCGACGCCACCGTCTGACCGCGCGCCGCCAGTCACCGTCGCCAGCGCCACCCACTCTTGTTCAAGCGCATAGCATCCGTTGGATCTGAATCCTTTGGCTGAGATTAGAACTTAGACGAAGGGGTATGTGTGCATCTGAGCCACTCGATCTTAGTTAAATCCTACGGTCCAGAGAGCTTGATCCGCACGAAGTGGTACCAGCCAGTAGAATCACGCCGCGTGGCACTGACTCTGTTTTAAAAACAGAAAATGATCTATTAGATATGAAATTTTGTAAAATTCATAACTTTAATTCTACACGTCCAAATTTTGCAAATTTTATATCAATGGATTCAGAAAGACAAGTACTTTACATCCATCCACTTTGTTTAATGATTTGCTTCTGTAAAATTGGTTGAAATTGCAGAAACATGTGTAGGCTTATTTTGAATATAAAAATTGTTCTAGATATAATTTTAGTATGAAATCTTTGCAAAATGGATTTTTGTGAACCTACTGACCATAGGAACCAACTTATGGATTTAAAAATGTATTTTGTGAAGTTAAGGAATAAATAATTGAATTAGCTCATTTCTAGTCAAATAAAAATATTGATTCTGTTTTAGAAATGATTTTTGAGTGAAACCTTTGGGAAATGATTTGATTCAAACCTTCTGGCCCTAAACACCAAGTTTTGAGAATTAAAATGTATTTGGTGAACACTTTTAAAGAATATTTATTTGCTAAAAGCATTTTCAACCACATAAAATAATGATTTGATTTAAAAATGGTTTATAGATAAAACCTTTTGCAAATGGTTTTACTACTTTGGTAAATGACCATTTTTGAACTTTATAATGTTTAGAGCCTAGTAGAAACCACTTTTCTAAATAAAACTATCTTTTGCATGCTTGCATGCATGACCTTGTTTCTATTATTTTATGTGTGAGAAATGGTTTGAATGCTAGTTGAATCTATGTTTGCTTGATTGAATTGTAGTGGAATTAGAAGAGTGTGATATTTGCAAGATCAAGGAGTGAACCAACATTCTCTACTAAAAAGGCAAGTGACACTATCATCCAAATCCTACTATTTTCATTACACTTAGTGGATTTTTGAAACATGCATGATAAGGACTACTATATTTTATGCTATGCTAAAATTCTATTAGGATATCATTATATCTCCCTTAGTGGAAACAATGTAGTTGTAGTATGGTTAGCCCTGCTATATATTGGGATGGGATACATGTTATGATTATAGGAAGAGTTGAAAAGATATATGTTTTATATAATAAAAAAAGTACTCAATGAACCACCTGGGTGGACAAGGATACTCAAGTTTTGGACAAGGTGGCAAAAAAAGGAACCATGTATATATGGCCATCTCTTTTTGTATGTGCACTAGAAGAAAACCACCCAGGGACTTAGAGATTGAACATGTTTCTCGTACAGTGGCTTCCGTGTACAACCACATGCTAAATGGGCTCTGTATTAGTCAACTACATAGTGGAAGACCCATGCATTGGCATCTTCATGTTAACTAGAATTGTGTAAGGGAACTTGAAACCCTACATTGGTGCCTGGATGACAAGCTAGAATTGTGTATTGGGAGGACTTCTATGGAAAGACTTTGTCATATTCTCAATCTGCCAGTACTCCATCTTGGTGAGTACTTATTCAGCGGCCACTGGTGGCATCAAGATGAGATTGTGTCATGTGGGTAAAGTATACAACTTCTGCAGAAGATCAAATTCTAAGTACTTAGCCGTGTCCCCGGTTATGGACAATACTGAGCTACTAAGGCCTGAATCTATGGAAGATATCGACATTCCAATTTCTCAAAGTAAAACTTGATGGTGACAACAAGGGATTTGAAGCATTTGGAGTTTTCCAAGAAGTTCAGAAAGATTTTTGACAAAAGATTAAAACTATTTTGAAAAGATAGGACAAAACTATATTGCTTTCTGCAAATGAGCCTAAACCCTACTTAGCCAAATATGCATGTATTGATAGGATCCACTTATTTCTACATAGTAGTGAAACTTGCCAATACAATTAAAATGTATTGACCCTTGTGGCTGCAACTTATTATGTTGTAGTGACGTTTGTTGAATAGGATTACAAGTCTACAACCAACATGATTGCCTGTGGCACTTTGAAGATGAAGGACTCCATGCTTATAGATATTCTGCTGCATTGTAATGTGATAGCCAAATGAGCTATGTAAGATGTAATGAATTATTTTATTCCTGGTTATAAAGTTGTATTATGACCTTTGTTTCTTGATATTACATCTTAACTGTGGATGCTAGCTATTGATCCAGAGACTAGCATTTTAAACACAGGGATCTCTACCTTATTAAAGGTTGGTAACCTTACAGGAAACAAGTAGCTTGATATGTGGGGCATTGGTCAGTTGGATGTTTCTCTTCACAATTTGGGCATTGATCTTCATGCTCTTTGGTAGTGTGATCCTTGCCTCCACAAACATTGCAAGCTGGGGTTCCTTCTAGAATATCATCCTTCACATCCTTGTTGTCATAAACTCCTTGGGAAGGGTTGTCTCCCATGTTGATTATTTGACTTGTCATCCTATGCAACAGTTGGGTTTGGGTTTCCAAAAACCTTTGCATGGTTGGGTCTAAATCATTGTTGTTGGCCCAAAATTGAGTTGTCACTTGGTTCAACTGGGTTTGGGTTACTATGAGTTCTCTCATGTTGATCTCTTGGTTGTTATTGTTATTGTCACCATTCTTGATGTTGGAGTTTCTTGGAGTAGTCATCTGTTTGGGTTGGATTGGGATTAGAATAGGCAAAATATTTCTAAGGAATTAATTCTAATCACACACATAACAATTCACACAAGCAATGTGCAAGCAATCACAAACAATCATTACACTCAAACAACAAGTTTCAAGCACATTTATAGGCAACAAAATATTTTTGTTACACCACATAGGTTGGTGTGTTTGATCTAAACTTAATATGGTGGTCCAACTATATGGTTTACTTGAGATCATTCCATCCTTCTTGGTTGCTTCTTCATGAACAATATCCTTGTATCCTTAGAGAATTTCTTGCATCTTGGTCACAAAACTTCAAGGTGATGATGGTTCCTTCTAAGTTGTATTTCCATAGTCTTCAAGTCTTGAGTAATATTTCTTGTCTCACTTGTAGTCCTTAGTGATATCCAAGTTGAAGTCCTTGTTGAGACTAAGGTTGAAATCTCTTGAGTTGGTGAAGTCCTTTGCTCATGTTGAAGTCTTTGCTCAAGGTGGGGGATTTTATCCATCAAGTTGAAAATAGAAGAGGTGTAGAATCAAAACCAAAATGGTTGAGGAAAGAGTATACAAGATCATTCCATTCTTATTTGTTGTTTATTCTTGTACAAGATCATTGTATCCTTGGAGAAATTTTGTGTCTTGGTCACAAAACTTCAAAGGTGATGATGATTCCTTCTAAGTTGTGTATCCTTAGTCCTCAATTCTTGAGTAATATTTCCTGTCTCACTTGTAGTCCTTAGTGATATCCAAGTTGAAGTCCTTGGTGAAAATAAAGTTGAAGTCTTTGGTGAAGTTGAAGTTGAAGTCATTTGAGTTGGTGAAGTCCTTTTCTCATGTTGAGGTCTTTGCTCATGGGTGAGGTCCTTGTCCATCAAGTTTGAAAAAGGAGTGATGTAGAATTAAAACCAAAATGGTTGAGGAAAGAGTTTACAAGACTGTTTGTAAATAAGTTTTGGAACAAATACAAATCATATTTTTCTAAGGGGTTTTGTCCAATCCTAGGGTTACAATCCTACAGGCAACACAGTGCTCTGATACCATCTATAGAGGTCCCAACTTTAATAAGGTAGATATCCCTGTGTTTATAATGCTAGTCCATGGATCAGTAGCTAGCATCCACAGTTAAGATCTAATATCAAGAAACAAAGGTCATAATACAACTTTATAACCAGGAATAAAATAATTCATTACATCTTACATAGCTCAACTGCCTATCTCATTACAATGCATCAGAAATAACTATAGCATGGATTCCATCATCTTCAAAGTGCCACAGGCAATCATGTTGGTCATAGACTTGTAATCCTAATCAACACACTTTACTTACAACAAGCAAACCTGCAACATAAAAGTTATAGCCACATGGGTCAATACATTTGAATTGTATTGGCAAGTGATACTATGGTAGTATAGTGGTTTCTATCATCTATATGCATTTGGCTAAGTGGAGCTTAGGCTTGCTTTGCTCAAAATAGATTTTCCTTATCATTTGAAAACACTAAGTTTTTGTTTGGCAAAAATCACCCAAGGCATCTCCCAATAGATATTGGTGATCCTTAAACCCTTGTTCAACCACAAGTTTTTAACTTAGAAATTGGGATGAGGAGATTCTTGATAGCTTCCATGTCTTGATGCTCAAATTTTTCTTTGCAAGGGACATGGCTAAGTACTTAGATTTTACACTCTGCAGAGGTGGTGCACTTTCCCCACAAGACTTGGTTTCACCAAGACAAGATCTTTCAGAAGCCTTCCCTTAGACCAGAATGGACGCGTTCCAACCTATCATCCCCTACCACCAACTGTCCATTTGGATAAGTTATTGAAACCTATATGATCCAGGCAGAGCCCATAATGCCAAGTGGCTACACTTGAAGCATCTCAACATTTGACATCTCAAATCTCTTTGTTCTTGGGTGGCATTCCACAAGTGAGATACACAAGGTAAACCATAGAAATGAGCCTTGTGTAACCACTCAACACAAACCATTCCTTCCATTCCACCCAGGTGATTCATTCACTTAGTTGTTTTGTTAAACAGAACACAAGTCCTTGACTTAGAAACATTCCATAGTATGAATATATCCCACCCTTGTTTTCTACTAGCTAAGCTAATCATGATAGTAATAGGAATCTTAACTTAGGAAATTTCTACTAAGGTTTCATCTACTAGGATTTCCCATGGCATAGTTTACACTTAGCAAAAATTCCATGCAAGTCCTACTTAGAAATATCACTAATGCATAGTAAAAATAATGGGACAAAAGAATGGAGCATCACTTGCCTTTTTGGTAGAGAATATAGGTTCACTCCTTGATCTTTCAATGTTCACACTCTTCAAATCACTACAATTCAATCAAGCAAGGCACAATTACAATCCACCATTCAAGCAAACATCACATAAAATAATAGAAAAAAAACAATGCATGCAAACATGCTAAAGATGGTTTTATTTGAAAAAGTGGTTTTTAATGGGTTATAAACATTTGAAAACACCTATTGGTAATTTTATAAAGTGGCAAAATCATTTAAAAAAGATTTTTTACTTATAAACCATTTTTAAACCAAATCAATATTTTATGTGGTTGAAAATACCTTTAGCAAAGCAACAACTTTTATAGGGTTCACAAAATATATTTTTAAATCATAAAACTTTGTGTTTAGGGTCAGAGAGTTTAAATCAAAAACATTTTCCCAAAGGGTTTCCTCCAAAAGCATTTTTAATATATAAACATTATTTTTATTTGACTAGAAATGTTCTAAATAAAAGATTTTATTCTTTTGCTTCACAAAATATGTTTTTGAAACCACAAGTTGATTTAGATGGTTAGTAGGTTCAAACAATCCATTTTCCCAAAGGTTTTATCACAAAAATAATTTTTGGATGAATTTTATATTCAAATTATGCCTACACAAGTTTCTGCAAAAACAACTATTTTACCAGAAGCAATTTACTAAAAAAAGGGCATGGTTGGAAAGTACTTGTCCTGCTGATTCCATTGATATAAAATTTGGACGTGTGGTTTGAAAGTTATGCCATTTACAAAATCTCACATCTAATAGAAATGTTTCTGTTTTTTTAAAACGAAGTCTGAGCCACGTGGCGTGTTTCTATTCGCCCATACCGTTTCATGTGGATCAACAGATGCGAGTCGTTGGATTAAAATGAGATCGTGCGGCACAGAGACACTCGTACACCTTCGTTTAAGTTATCTATCCTGGCCTTGCGATCTAAATCCGACAGACAGAAATGCTTTGACCACGATCTGGTGGCGCTGGAGACGGCGAACGGCGGAGCGGGCTTTGCTCGCGGTGGTTCTGGCAAATCAGGAAGGAAAGGAGGGAGATAAGATGCTCACAGTGTTCACGTGGTCCTTGTAAAGCTCAAGGCGGTCTCCTTCTGTCAAGGGGCGCACAGAAACGACGGTGATTGCTCACCGGAGATGAGACAGACGGCGGCTGCTTACTGTCAAAGACGGAGGCGACGCTGCGTTGCGAGCTAGGACACGAAAATGGTGGCGTTAGTTGCGGAAGAGGTCACTGGTCACGTGCGCGTCATCGAAAAGAAGAGGGGCGGTCAGAACATTACCAGGGGAGTCGCCGGAGAAGAGGTAGACGGTGGCGGAGTTCAGTCGAGGTGGTTGCCAACGCTCTTGGTCAAGCGCAGGCAAGCCGAGGGTGCAGAGAGAAGCGGCAGGGAATGGGGAGCATGCTCGTGTGATCGAGGAGGCGAGGAAGGGTCAGACGGTGCCGGAATCTTCACCGGAGCTTGTCGGAGGCAGTGATGGTTCCGAGCAAAATCGGAGCAGCCTGGTGGCTCTCTGGTGGCGCTGGTTGGGGGGAAAGGGGGAGAGGAGCATGGCGATTAAGTATGCGAGGTCAGGGGAGGGATTAATGGAGGCAGTAACGCGTATTGACGCTGTCTTCAACGGCCAGAAACGGCCGGCGAGGTTAGCGCGGGTGGGGAAGATGCTGAGGTGGCGATGGGTCGTCGTGAAGGAGAGAGGAGGTGAGGTGCGGTCGTGACGCCGCTGCGGGTGAGAGCGGTGTGAAAGCGTTTTCATGAGGATAGAGGGAGTGGTTTGATGTTGGGCTTAGTGGGCCAGGTCTGGTTGGGCTGCTCTGTTTTATTTTTTCTCCTCCTGTTTCTTTTTCTTTTTCCAATTCTTTTATTCTGTTTTGATTTTTTTTAATCAATTCAAACATTCATTTGAAATCAAACTTTTGCCAAACTTTGTGAATAATCAAACACTTTTTATTAACACATTCTGAAGTCAAATTTAGAATAATAATTTTATTCTTTTTAGGGTATATTGGTTATTCAAAGTAGGCCTTTGTTTTAAATTCAAATAAGATCAAATATATTTTCAACCCTTATTTAAGTTCAATTTTCACAAAACATTTTTAGTAGGTTTAATTTATTTAATTGGGTGTCAAATACTTCACTTTGAATTATTTGGAATGTTTTTAATATGATTTAGTAATCATCTAAAATTGGGTATTTGTCTTTATTCCAATGAAATTAAATATAGTTTTAATTCCATAAATTTTATATGGAAGTTTTCTTTGATCTTATTTAAGTTAATTAAACAACTTTTATTCCTCTTGGGTAAATTCCAAATATTATTTTCCCATGATTTAATTAATCATTTCTAATAGGGATTTTGTCTTTATTCAAATGGAAATGGAATTTGGTTAATGCCATTTTATTTAATTTGAAAATTCTTTATCCATTTATTTTATTTGGATTTGGATTATATTTATTCCATTTTCTTATTGTCGTGGGAATTGTCACGGCAGATCTTTGTCGGCGTAGTAGTAGAACGAGGGCAAGGCGGCCATCTCATGCGGTCGAGATGAGGGCAAAGACACAGGTTTTACCAGGTTCGGCCCCGAGGGTAAAGACCTACTCGCTAGATTGTATTATGGAGGTGTTACAATGGGCGGCTAGGCGGCAAGTGGCTTGGGTGTATGAGGGAACGTGTCTCTACTCACCCCATAGGGAGGTTTATATAGGCTCACCTCCCCTAGGGTTTACATATCTCAACCGATTAGGTTAAAGCTTCAATAGCCGTTTAACCTTACCCGACTGGGCCTATCTACTACTTTGGGCCTTGACTTCGATCCTCGGCTCTGGCTGGGCTTGATCCACTCGCCGTCTGCAGGCCCGCTCGCGGTCTTGGGCGATCAACGTCTGCTGGGTATATCCCGTAGGCATATCCCCATCGATAGTCCCCAAGGCCGTCGTCGATTAGGCGTGGTGGCTGGCGATCGAGTATGCGCTTCGAGTAGGCACCAGTCGAATCGTCGGCGGGCTCTGTACAAAGGAGACAACCAATGATCCAGTGTCGCCTTGGCGGTCGAGTCGGCGAAAACCTGTCTTAGTGATTGGGTCGGCAAGCCGTGGCCGTAGTTGGACCGTCAGGCGTGGTCAAACTAGCCGTTGGGGTAATCCAACGGTAACTTTCGGCGTAATCACCGCGTGGTAACGGCTCCCTGATTTGGCGGGTAACTCCCGCTATATAAGGGGAATGGCAGGCAATCGTAGAGCCAACTCCTCACCACTTCTTCCGAGTGCGCGCATTTTCTTTCCTTCGCTCCGCGATCCAGTCGACCTGAAATCCTCCGATCTCCAACCAATCTCTCGGCCATGGCCCTTTCCACCGAGTCGTGGGGTAGGTCCAAGTGCACAAGGGCACAGCTGGCCTCCTTCGAGGAGGCCGGGATCCTGCGAGCCGGCTGTTGGCGTATCCCCGCAGCCGGAGAAACGACCCCAAACCCGCGAGAGAGGGAATTCGTCTGTTTCACCAGTCATCTCGAGCGGGGGCTAGGGTTTCCTACGTCCCTATTCTTCCGGCGCTTCTGCGCCTACTACGGGATCCAGCCTTCAGATCTGGGTTCCCATAGCATCGAGCAGCT
This sequence comes from Avena longiglumis, assembly GCA_030063025.1. Lineage (NCBI taxonomy): Eukaryota > Viridiplantae > Streptophyta > Magnoliopsida > Poales > Poaceae > Avena > Avena longiglumis. The sequence continues at coordinate 416,824,413 of CP125979.1, read as the reverse complement.
CGCCATCTTCGTGGCGTTCTGCGAATGCTACTTGGGCTGTCGGACCTACTTCCCCTTGTGGCAAGATCTGTTCCACGGACGAATCAGCCACGAGGCAAAGCGCCCAATGCTGGCCATGGAGGTTTGACGTTTCAGCTCAAGTCCAAAGCTTCTTTCTTTGATCGATGCTACCCGCCAAGGCAGCGAGCTGGAAGAAGTCGTGGTTCTCGTGGCCGAGGCGACCCGGAGGCGGTGGCGATCCCGCGGTACTCCGCTAGTCGCTCTGAGCCGCGCAATCTCCAAGTCGGCAAGCTCCCCGGCGACCAGCGGATGGTCGTCGACGAGATGCTCCAGACCATCCGTGGTCTGAAAAAGAAGGGCCTTCAAACGATAAACTTGTACAATTGCTGGCTCGGGCGGCGGCTCGTTACACTCGCCCACCGCGACCACTACATGTACCAGTACACGGGCCGGGGAGACTCGACGAAGGCCTGTCTCGATGAGTGGAAGCTGGAGGATTATCTCCCAACATTGAAGAAGATTACCCAGGCGGTGTACCTGGATGCGCAGGCTGGGGTCGCCCCCTATACCGCGAAGCGTCCGGCTCCAACGGTAATTTCTTTACCTTGCTCGCAGTCGCAGTAAATGCATTCGCGGTAATTCTGATTCCGTTTTGTATTCGTTGCAGCTATTCCAAGTGATGGAAGGGTGGCTCCCACCCTCGGATGATGAGAGCTCGGGCCCATCCGCCCAGGACATAGGCGAATCGCCGCCTACCAAGGGCAACGAGACGAGGCGAGGAGTCGAAGAGGAGGTCGCCCGCTGGTCCGAAGACCCAGCGACAGCGGCGAGATCGAGGCAAGCAGAAGCCTCAAACGTCATGACGATGACGACGAGCTCCCAGAGACCACCTCGCGCCGTCAAGCCACCCCGTCAAAGAAGAAGAGGAAGGAAAGGGAGGCGAGGGCCCCCCCGAAAAAGAAGACGAGGCCGTCGAAGTCGGCCTCGCCGTCGCACTCGGCGAGCAGCTCAGACGCTCCCAGCCCAGCCGGCGACGGCGCGCCACCAGCGACAACCGTGCTGGACGCGGCGACCGTGGAAGTGCCGCTGGCTTCAATGCCTCCACCATTCTCCCCAGTCTCTGGGGAGGCTCAACCATGGCCGCCTCGCAAGGAGGCTCGATCGCGGCTTCGCCTCGCAAGGAGGTTCCGGCTGAGGATGTTCCAGAGGTGCCAGCTGCGGCCTCAACAACGAAGAAGCCGTCCGTGTCTTGGGAACGCGACGTCCTGGAGTTGGGGCTCACTCGCCGTCTGGGCCCTGAGCTGGAGAAACCGGCCGGCCTCCGTACAGGACTGCGTTTCATCCCAGTCGCCAAGTGAGTTCGCTCACCTTTCCTTATTTTTCATAACTATTTCGATTGTTTTTGTTGATTCGATTGATGCGCAGGACCAGGGTGAAGAGGATGGGTCACCCGACCGTGGCCAAGGTGCCCTCCGCCGCTAGCGAGGAAGATCCTTCCCGCAAGAGGAAGGCGGACGAGGTCGTCGCCTCGGCGGATGGCAGTAAGAAGGCCAAGGGCGACGACACCATCACTATCTCTGACGATATAGCGGTCGCACCAGCCAGGCCCGTGATGGAAGCAGCCGCGTCTACGAAGGAGGGTGCTTCCTTGCCTGGAACGGCGGAGGTGACCTCTCTCGGAGCAGGTACCTCTATCGCTACCTTCCCGCGCTTCGTGACCAAGGCGACCACGGCGAGTGGGCCTGCACCCTCGAGCCACGCTCCTGGGACCGCCGACGTTGAAGTCGACCAACGTCGCGGGCACACGCCGGCACTTCTCGCATCCGTGGACGCGGTACAACTCCACAGCATGCTTGGCGCGGCCATCCAGGTACATCCAGTCCCCAAGGATCAGGTCGGTGCTTTGCAGCGGCCTGATTCTTATGATTTCACATCTTTTTGTTTGTCGCATCCAGTCCCCGAGTGCGCGCGCGCTAAATTTTAGCGGGTGGGCACTTAGGAAACTTTTTTTTATCGCTAGTCCCCGAGTGCGCACTCGCTGAATTTCAGCGGGTGGGCACTTAGGAATTTTGATTTGACTAACCCTTTTTTGGTGATGTGCAGGGTCTGCAGCTTGAGTCAGCGGACCGATTGGCCGCGAAACAGCGCGCGGAGAAGGAGCTGGCCATCGTCCAGGAGGCAAACAAAGGGCTTCAGGCTGTTGCCGCGAAGGCAGAGGAAGCTCGCCAGGGGCTTGTCCCCGCTGGTGAATTGGCGGCGGCGCATTCGGCTTTGAGTTCGGCTGAACAGCGGATCGCCGACCTCGAGCGCGAACTGCGAGAGGCGAGAGAAGAAGCGAGCTCGGCGGACGGGCGAGCTAAGGCCGCCATTGCGGCCGCTGAAGAGGATCGCAAGGTGTCGGAAGTCCTTATTGCTGGGCTTCAGGACGACCACACGTCGCTTCAGTGCTTCATCACGGGACTCGCCCGCCCGTTGCTTGGTGAGTGCATCTCCCCTTTCTAATAGTTGTGGTTTTTGTGGTGTCCGTCGTACTTATCATTGTCTTCTGCTCGCAGGTCGCATCATTGATAGCGAAGAAGAGGCGAGCTCGCTCGACGCGAGGCAGTGCGTAAGCATGCTCGTCGATTCGGCGACGTTGTCGGCGACGTGCATCCGTGCCTACCTCCAAGAAATATCGCCCACAGAGGTGATTCCCAGCGACCTCGTTGAGGTGTGGAAGTATTTGGAGAAGGCGCCCGCGGTCGTTGAGTTCATGACGCGGTCGGCGTTTCGGCGTGGAGCGTCGGCATCGAGCCTTGACTCGCCCACTTCCCGAAGATTTCGACATTGACGATGTGACGAGTGGGTATCCATCGCCGATCGGGCGCGGTGGAGCTGTCCGAGGTCCTCAAGTTACAAACGTGCCGCCACGCATTACTCGGGCGATGTCACGGGCAATGGGCGACCTCCGCGTGCAGGAGGTTGTCGCGCCAAACGACCCGAGCCGCCATCGTGACTTCAAGGTCGAGCAGCCTTTTCGCGGCGATGGCGGGTGAACTGCGACGTATCCATCAAACTCGTACATGGCGTTCATCCGCGATCGCCGGATCTTTGGCGAAGTCGTCATCGAAGCCTGCAGAGTTGGGTAGTTTGCCTTGTGGCGTTAGCAGCAGTTCTGCCACGCGGGCATATTTTGTAACATGAAACAATGCAACATGTGATTGAATGAGAAGTCGTGTCTATTTTGATATTTATTTGTGTGCTTTTTGATTGATTTTGGATGAGTCCCCGAGCGCGTCCCGCCCTTTTGTGGGGTTTACCTCGTATATGATGTGTGTGTTGTTATCATGTGTTTTGTTGATTTGGTCGACTCGCCCGAGCTCGGAGAGCCAGTCGCAAGGCGACTCCCTTGAGTGCTCTATACTTTACCGTTTTCCCTTGCGCGAACGAGGTCGGGTGGCTGAGTCCCCGAGCGTGGTACTTGGTTGTTCTAGTCGCAACTCGAGGGTGGTTGAGGATTTAGCGCGTTGGTGTAAGCGCGTCGCTCCTGCCTGGCCTGTTGGGTCAGTCGCGTGGCGAGTCCTGGGCATGCTCTCTTACTTGGCGTTTTCCCTGGCCGCTCGCGACGAACTGGTCTTCAGTCCCCGAGCGTGGTACTTAGCCGTTCGAGTCGCTATGCCGAGGATGCGGAGGACCAAGGTCGCTGTGAGAAGCGAGGGCAGTTGTCTTGGCTCGTAGAACCAGTCGAGCTAGGCGACTCCAGTGGGGCTCCGGGTTGGCGTTTTTCGTGGACGATGCAAGACCTGAAGTGATTCAGTGCTCTTACACCGCACTACTTAGCCGTGCCGATCGCTGTACCAAAGGTTGACTTCTGCATTTAGCATAACGCTGTTTTTACGAGTGCGAGTGGCACAAGTCATGGAGAGTAGGCGCAATTTGTGGTAACCATTTCTTTTTATTTCATAGCGACTGGAGAGTACATGTATGGGGTTCTAGGAGTAGAACTTCCGGAGGAGGTTTACATTCCATGGTCGCTTGACGTCGAGTTCGCCGTCCCCGCGGACGTCGATGAGGTAGTAGGCGTCGTTGCCGAGTACGCGCCCGATAGCGAATGGGCCTTCCCACGGAGGGGAGAGCTTGTGCATCCCTTTCTTGTCTTGGATGAGGCGTGACACCAGGTCGCCTTCCTGGAAGGTGCGAGCTTTCACCCGCCGACTGTGGTAGTGGCGGAGTCCTTGCTGGTAGATGGCGGTACGTGACCGAGCGAGGTCGCGTGCTTCGTCGAGTTGGTCGATCCCGTCTTGGCGGGCAAGCTCGTTTGCAGCCTCCGTGTAGTGGACGACCCGCGGCGAGTCGTGTTCGAGGTCGGTGGGCATGACTGCCTCGGCGCCGTAGACCATGAAGAAGGGGGTAAATCCCGTCGATCTGTTGACTGAGGTGTGGATCCCCCATATGACGGAGGGCAGCTCCTCTACCCAGCACCCGGCGGTGCGCTCGAGTGGTACTTGTAGTCGCGGCTTCAGGCCGTGCAGGATGCTTTGGTTGGCCCGTTCTGCCTGGCCGTTGGACTCCGGGTGGGCGACTGACGCGAGGTTGAGCCGGATATGGTGTTCTTCGCAGAATTCGGCCATGGCTCCCTTGGCGAAGTTGGTGCCGTTGTCCGTGATGATGCTATTGGGGAACCCATAGCGATATATGAGCTCGCGTAAGAATTTAGTGGCGGTCTTCCCGTCGCATTTCCGGACTGGCTTGGCCTCCACCCACTTCGTGAATTTGTCGACGGCGACTAGCAGGTGGGTGTAGCCGGAGGGGGCCTTCTTGAAGGGGCCTACCATGTCCATGCCCCACACAGCGAATGGCCAGGTGATGGGGATTGTTTTGAGCGCCGAGCTCGGTACGTGCGTCTGATTGGCGTACTTCTGGCACCCGGCGCATCGCTGGACGATGTCGACAGCGTCGGCGTGTGCGGTGGGCCAGTAGAAGCCGTGTCGCATAGCCTTGGCGACCAGGGAGCGAGCGGCGGCGTGGTGGCCGCAGTCACCTGAGTGAATGTCGTGGAGGATTTTGCGTCCTTCAGCTGGTTGGACGCAGCGTTGGAACACGCCGGTGACGCTGCGCTTGTGGAGCTCGCCGTCGATGATAGTGTAGGACTTGCATCGACGGGCGATCATTCGAGCGTCTGTCTCGTCTGCTGGCAGGGTGCCGGCTTCCAGGTAGGCGATGTAGGGCTTGGTCCAGTCGTCTGGCTCGTTGACGAGTGCGACCAAGGCTGCCTCTGGTTGTAGTGGGACCCCAATGTCGATCTCCCTTGGGGGAGAGACTGATGGCTTGGTAATCGTGTCGAGGAAAACACCGGCGGGAGGCGCGAGTCGAGCCGACCCGATGCGGGAGAGTGCGTCGGCTTCCTCATTCTTTCGCCTGTCGATCCACTCGACAGAGTAGCCGGTGAAGTGGCCGCCCAACTTGTCCACCGCTTGGCGGTACGCCGCCATGGTAGGGGAGACGGCGTCGCAGGTGCCGGCGACTTGCCCCGCGACAAGGTCGGAATCTCCATAGCAGTGGAGGCGATTGACGTTCATCTCCTTGGCTCGCATGCCGTGGAGTAGGGCCTCGTATTCAGCCATGTTGTTGGTGCGCGTGAAGTCGAGGCGGAGGATGTAGCGGAGCTTGTCGCCTTTGGTGAAGTCAACACTATCCTGCGCTGCACTCTGCGTTCTTGGAGCCGTCGAAGTGCAGGCTCCAGTAGTGGAGGTACGGCAGCTTCTCTGGCTGCTGGGCCTCCTCCCAATCGGCGATGAAGTCTGCCAGTGACTGTGACTTGATCGCATTTCGTGGCTCGTATTTGATGTTGTGGACGCCCGATCTCGGCCCACTTGGCGACTTCCCGGTCGCCTCGCGATTGCGGATGATGTCTTGCAGTGGTGTTGAGGCGACCGTGATCGGTGCTCCTCGAAGTAGTCGGGCGCCCGAGCCGAAGACCGCGTATACTAGCTTTTGGTACTGCGGGTACCTGGCGCGGCGATGAGGACCTCACGATGTAGTACACCGGCTGAACGGGCGCTCCTTTCCTTCCTCTGGTCGCTCGGCGACCATCACGGCCGACGACGCTCGGACGCCGCGACGTAAACCAGCATGGGTTCTTTGTCGGCGGGGCGAGTAGTGGTGCGCGAGTAGCACCTTTTGAGGTCGCGAGCGTCGTCCGCCTCCTTGTCCCACTTTGAGGTGGGGTTCTTCTTGTCAGGCGGTATAGGGGCATCGCCTTTTCGCCAGCGGGGATGAAGCGCGAGCCGCTACCGCCAGCCACGGGCGTCGCGCAGGCACTCGGGTTTGCCGAGCCGGGCGATCGTGTCGATCTTTGTGGGGTTCACATCGATCCCTCGTTTGGAGACGACGTACCCCAGTAGTTGTCCGGCGGGTACACCGAAGGTGAACTTGCCTGGGTTGAGTTTTATCTTGTACCTTCGCAGGTTGGCGAAAGTTTCCGCCAGGTCGGTGAGTAGGTCGCCTTGGCGAGCGGATTTCACGACCACGTCGACGACGTAGACGTGGATGTTGCGGCCAGTTTGGCTCGCGAGGCATTCTTGCATGCACCGCTGGTAGGTCGCCCCGGCGTACTTGAGGCCGAAGGTCATGGCGGTGTAGCAGAAGGCTCCGAATGGCGTGATGAACGCCGTCTTCTCCTCATCTTCGACAACCATTATGATCTGGTTGTACCCAGAGTAGGCGTCGAGGAAACATAGCGACTCCGAGCCCGCGGTTGAATCGATTATCTGGTCGATCCGCGGGAGGACGAACTGCTCCTTTGGGCAGGCACTGTTCAGGTTTGTGTAGTTGATACACATTCTCCAGGTCCCATTTTTCTTCTCGACCAGGACTGGGTTTGCCAGCCACTTGGAGTACTTGATTGGCCGGATGAAGCCTGCAGCGAGTAGACGCTGCACTTCCTCGGCGATTGCTCGACGGCGTTCTTCATTGAAGGGCGATCGCTGACAGTCGCACTTTGGGGTCGGCGTTAGCTTGTGCTCAGCGAGCTCCCTAGGGACACCGGGCATGTCGGAGGTTTTCATGCGAAGATGTCCCTGTTCTCACGGAGGAACTCGATGGCGCGCCTTCCACGCTGGGCTCATGCCCGTCCCGATCGTCACCCGTCTGGAGTCGCTGGTACCAGCTCGGACGGTGCGGCGTGTCGTCATGGCCTCAAAGGTTGAGGTGCTGCGCCCTCGAGTTGGGCTTCTTGAGTATGGTGGGGTCGTTGTTGACCCCTCGCGTCTGGCGAGCTCGTCGGCGTGGTTGGTCTCCGCCGCGATGACGGCGTCGGCGAGCTCGGCTCCTTTGGCCTCGCACTCGGCGGCCATGTCGGGGTCGCCGTTGATGGTGATGACGCCGCACGGCCCGGGGAGCTTCATCGCCATTGCGGAAGTTTGCCGGTGTGCCAAAGGTGACTGGCAGCGTGACCTTGCCGATCGGGTACGCCTTCCGACCGGGGATGATGCCGTGGAATGTGGTGTGGGTCGTCTCGATCATCGACTGCGGGAGCCGCAGTCGCCTGAAGGTGTCGAGGTAGAGGATGTTGATGGAGCTGCCACCGTCCATCAGTGTCTTGGGGAGCCAGTAGTCGCCAACCTTGGGCTTGACCACCAAGGCGACTCGTCCTGGATACTCGATGCGCGGCGAGTGGTCTTGGCGGCTCCAGGTGATGGGCTGCTCCGACCAGTTCAGGAACTGGGGGACGTCTATTTGGGCCACCGCGTTGACGGCGACGGCGCGGGCGATGACCTTCTTCTCGCGCTTCGTGTTGAAGCCTGTGAAGGTGTGGAGCGAGCCGGCTACTTTGCCGAATTTTCCGCCGTTTGGCGGGTCGTTGTCGGGGTCCTCCTGCGCTCGCCGTGCCTTCTCGATTTCCCTGAGGGCGTGGCAGTCGGCGGTGGTGTGCGTTGCAGGCTTTCCTTCCCTGCTATGGAACGCACACGGTTGGTTGAGGAGGGCCGCGGGGTCGAACCTTGTCTTGTTCTTGTAGTTGCCGCCGTCGCGGCGTTGCCTCCGTCGCGGCGGAAGCTTTTGGGCTCGCGCTGCGCGTGCCCGGCGTTGGCGACGAAGTCGACTCGCCCGTCACTGCGGCGTTTACCAGTGAGTCAAGTGCCGCTGTAGCGTAGGTCGGTTCGTCGTCCGCCGTCGTTGCCGCCCGTGCGGCGTTGACCTCCTGACTCGTCGTTAGTTTCCTGGTTTGGATCTTCCTCGGCGTACCGTTTGGCGATCTCGAGGAGGTCGGGGATGTTGTCGAGTGTGCGGGAGTGTCGCTTGAGCTTGGCGACTAGGGGCTCGTAGCGGCACGAGGTCTTGAAGCAATGGATCGCGGTGTCCGGGTGGATGCCGACCGCGTTGTACCAAAGCTCTTGCCACCGTTGGACCCAGTTGCGGGTCGACTCGCGGGGTCCCTGGACGCACCGTTCCAGGTCCTCAATAGTGGTGGCGCGGGTGTAGGAGCACTCGAAGTGCCTGACGAAGGCGTCGCGCATTTCCTCCCAGGAGTCGATACTGTCCTGGGGAAGAGTGTTGATCCACTGCCTGCACGTCCCCTCCATCATCAGGGGGAGGTAACGGGCGGCGAGCAGGTCAGTGTGACCCGCGATCCCCATCGCCATGAGGTATGTGTCGAGCCACACGGCGGGGTCGTACGAGGAGTCGTACTTTTCTATTTCTTTTGGCGCCTTGAAGTTTGGCGGATACTTCTCGCCTCGGATCATTGGTCCGAAGCACTTTAGCCCGAGTCGGCTGAGCGACCCCATGGGCTCGCCGTCGCGGCGATTGGTTAGGGTATGTCGCAGGTCGTCGGGCTGGCGTGCGCGCCAGCTTTGGTTGTTGATGATGTGGGTGCGGGCGTTGATGGGTTGCCCATTGGCGGCGACAAGGTTGGTTGCCGCCCTGGGGTCGTTGGTGGAGAGTGCCGCGTTAGCAGGTCGGTATTGGAGCTGCGGTGGCTCTGGTGGCGGGCAGTTGAGGGTGTTTGCCGCCGCTGGGCGGCCGCTGGAGGCCGCTCTGCTTCCCGAGGAACGCGAGTATACTCGACCTGCCGAGTCGGCACCCGCTCTTTGCTTCTCGACGGCCTTCGCGAACAGGGCCCTGACGTATTGGATCTGTAGGGCACCGTCGCCGGTGGCTGTGATGCTGTCGGCCTGCCACGAGGTTGTCCATTGGGGTGGAGAACAGTGGGAGGCCGTTTGCGTCTCGCTCCCGTGAGGAGACTACTATCCGCGGCTGGTCCCTCGGAGGGGTGCGGTTGGGTGGAGGTGGGGAGCCCCTCGCCGTTGATCCTGGCGAGGGCCGGGCGCTTCCTCCTGGTGGCGCGTTCTCGCAGATCGCGTGCTCGGCCACGCGGGCCGGGTCGTTTTCGTCATCGAAGTTCAGGGCGCGCTCGTCACCTGCTCGAGGCGAAATTTTTCGCGCTCAGCTTGCTCTTTGCGTACCGCCTCCGCCAGTTTCAGGCGGAGTTCCTCGACCTCCGTTGCCGTGGCGTTAGGAGGGATTGGGGTGGATAACGGGTCCTCCGGCGGATCGGTGCCGGTCGCCATGTAGGTCACGGTGTGGCGACCGGTTCCGTCGCGGGGGTCGCCGGAGTTCTCCGATCCTGAGTCGAACTCGAAGATCCCGAGGATGGAGGGATCCTCGAAGTCTCCCGCGTTGGAGACCTGGGCGATGGAGCCCGGACGGTTGCCGCGGTGATGGATCCGGCGAGTGACGCCGGGTCGAAGTCGGCGTCGTCGGTGAGGCCGCATCCTCTGCGGCGCTGAATTCCGCCACGTTCTGTGGGCGAGTTGTACTCGAGGCGGCGATGGATCGTGCGGATCTGGCTCTCGGAGAGCCGATCGCGCGGCGGCGACTCGCGGATGCGAGCCGAATCCTCCGAGGCGATGGCGTCGGTGAGACCGAAGAAATTTGTCGTGCCGATCGGCGGGATCACGCCGTGCGTGATGGGTCGCTGCCGGGACGTAGCTTCGGCAAGATTTGGAGCATCTTGTCGATCGCTATCATGCGGCCGGTGGCGGCCGTCTGCTGATGGGCAGATTGGATCTCGCCAGAACACCGGCCGGACCGGCCAGGCCCTCGGTGGGCTCCACGCCGTGGGAATTGTCATGGCGAATCTGCAATCGGCAAAGTAGTATAACGAGGGCAAGGCGGCCAGCCATGCGGTGCGAGATGAGGCAAAGACACAGGGTTTTACCCGGTTCGCCCCGGAGGGTAAAGACCTACTCTGCTAGATTGTATTATGGAGTGTTACAATGGGCGAGCTCGGCGGCTAGGCGGAGTCGCTTGGGTGTATGAGGGAACGTGTCTACTCACCCCATAGGGAGGCTTATATAGGCTCACCTCCCTAGGGTTTACATATCTCAACCGATTGTTAAAGCTTCAATAGCGTTTAACCTTACCCGACCGGGCCTATCTACTACTTTGGGCCTTGACTTCCGATCGTTAAGCTCTGGTGGCTTGATCCACTCGCTTCTGCACAGCCCGCCGGGTCTTGGGCCAGTCGGAAACGTCCTGCTGGGTATACCCCGGTAGGCATATCCCCATCACTTATGGATTAGGACAATATTTAATTTGGTCTTTAAATATTCCTCATTTAATATTTCTTTCTTTATCTTATAAAATTCATATCTTTTTATTTATAGGTCCAAACTTGGTGATTCCAATTTGTAAAATCTTATTTAATATTTGTTTATCCTTTTATATATATTTAGGATTATATGCTCACCAGTTGGTATGGATTTCTAGATAGGTGCTTTATTATCTTTGGAAATTCATTCCCTTATCTTATTAATTTCATAAGGTTTTATCTATGGTTCCAAATTGAATGAAACCAATTCATATGGTTTTATAATATTTCTATTTGTCATTCTTGATCATTTATAAATGTTTGTTGACAAAATTTTATATGGATCAAAACCATGGTCTTAGAGATATCTTGGAAATGATTTTATTCCGTTAGGATTTTAGAGTTTTGGTTTATTTTCCAAATGTTTAAATATCAAGATGCATTTATGAAGAATGCATTTCACTTGATTTGAATTTAGTTGGATTCAAACTTTACTCAAGTTTTTTCAAGATGGGATTTTAAATTTGTATTTAGAATCAAAAAGTTTCTTTTCATCCTAAATTTCAACAATTATTTATTTTTCACATTACAAAATTTGGAAAATTTTGGGATGTGACAGAAGACGATGCTGACGTGGAGAGGGCCTAGTGTTCAGTGGCTGCGGGGCTGGTTCGTCGCGGGTGATAGAAGGAGCAGAGGGGGAATGGCCCGGGTGGGATTTTGGGCCGGTTCTGCTGCTAGGCTAGAAAGGTGGCGCCAGGCCCAGTTCTTTTTTCTAACTCCTTTTATTTTTCTAAATTGATTTTCAGGAAACTATTTCAAATTATTTTAAAAGCATTTTAATTCCAAATCTTTCTGGACTTTTATAAAGTGAAACCTGCATGATTTTGAGTATAAAACCATGTTGTCTCACTAGACTAGTTTGGTTCCTTAGAAATTTAAAATAAACAGTGCCTTAGCACAAGATTTGATAAAGATTTGAAAATGGTTTTAAAATCATATTTGATTTGGAAATTTTGTCCAAGCTTTAACACTCAATCAATCCAACTTATGAGCAAACAAAACTTGGTTTAAAACAATTATTCTCTCACTTGAGAGTGGCATTGAATCAATGCTTGCTTACATAAAATCATAGCACTCAAAGTTTCTGTTTCTTTTAAATGAGTTTGAAATTGAACCCTAAATGAGTATGCATGCATGGATGATATGCAAAGCTTGGAAAACATGATTTTAGGGATGTTACAAATCTACCCCCCTTGAGGTGAATCTCGCCCTCGAGATTCGGATTGGCTAGCAAATAGGTGAGGGTGGTCTTTCCGAAGATCATCTTCTCTTTCCCATGTTGCTTCTACTTCAGAATGATGGTTCCATTGAACTTTGCAGAATTTGATAGTCTTAGTCCGAGTAACCCTTTCTGCAGTCTCAAGAATTTTGATAGGTTTTTCCTCATAAGTAAGATCACTTTCCAATTGAACCTCCTACAAAGGTATATTATCATTCAAAGAAGTCTCTTCCATCTCTGGATGGCATTTTCTTAAGCTGACTCACATGAAACACATTGTGAACAGCAGACAATGACTCTGTCAATTCAATCTCATAAGCTACTTCTCCTTTACAACTCAGAATCTTGAGTGGTCCAACATATCTTGGGGCCAATTTTCCTTTGACTCCAAACCTCTTCACTCCACGAAGTGGTGACACTCTAAGATAAGCTCTATCACCTACTTCATAGGTGACTACTCTACGCTTAGGATCTGCGTAGCTCTTCTGTCGGGACTGTGATATCTTCAATCTGTCCTTAACTAGCTTGAATTTCTCTTCAACCTCTTTGATTAGTTCTGGTCCGAACAAACTTCTTTCTCCCACACCATTCCATAGCAATGGGGTGGTACACTTTCTCCCATAGAGAAACTCAAATGGTGCCATCTCAATACTGGCTTGATAGCTGTTATTGTAAGAGAATTCTCAAAGGCACTTTCATCCCAACTGGCTCCATAGTCTAGGGCACATGCCCTCAACATATCTTCAAGAATCTGGTTGGTCCTTTCTGTTTGTCCATCAGTCTAAGGATGAAAAGCAGTGCTGAACTCCAACCTCGTTCCTAATGACTCATGTAGTTGCCTCCAAAAATGAGAAGTGAATTGAGTTCCCCTATCAGACACAATACTCTTGGGTACTCCATGTAGACATACAATCCTACTCATATAGAACTTAGCTAGCTCAACACTTGTATAAGTTGTCTTCACGAGTATGAAATGAGCCACTTTAGTTAGGCGATCCACTACTACCCAAATAGAATCATATCCTGACCTGGTCCTTGGCAGTCCAGTGATGAAATCCATGCCAATCTTGTCCCACTTCAATCAGGAATAGGTAGTGGTTGTAGCAATCCTGCTGGTTTCTGATGTTCCGCCTTCACTCTACTACATACATCACACAAATCAATATGTTCGGCAATGTCCTTCTTGAGATTATTCCACCAAAATCTTTCTTTCATATCCATGTACATTTTGGTGTTACCCGGATGAATGGAATATGGAAAGTTGTGCGCTTCTTGTAAAATCAGTTTCCGAAGCTCCGGATTTTGTGGAACACAGATACGTTTCCCATACCATAAAGTACCCTATTCATCTTCGTGGAATCCTTTGGCTTTTCCTTTGCCAATCTTTTCCTTAATCTCTTCTATTCTTTATCTGTCTTTTGGGCTTCTTTGATTTTGTCCAACAAAGTGAGTTGAACATCCAATGACATGATATGTCCTTCAGGCACAATTTCCAATCTGAGATCTCTAAATTGGGCACACAGATCATCTGGCAACTCTCCCTTAGTAAGGCCATTTACAAATACCTTACGGCTTAGAGCATCCGCTACAACATTTGCTTTACCGGGGTGGTATTGTAAACTCAAGTCATAGTCCTTTATGAGTTCTAGCCATCTTCTTTGTCTCATATTGATTTCTTTCTGGGTGAATATATACTTCAAAATTTTATGATCTGTGAACACTTCACATCGTTTCCCCAAAAGATAGTGTCTCCATGTTTTGAGTGCATGGACAACAGACGCTAACTCTAAATCATGAGTTGGGTAATTTACCTCATGAGTTTTGAGTTGTCTCAAGACATAAGCCATAACTTTCCCTTCTTGCATTAGTACTGCACCTAATCCATGATGAGATGCATCAAAATACACTTGGAAGTCTTCCTCCAAATCTGGCAGACATAAGACTGGTGCTGTCACTAGTCTCCTCTTCAATTTTTGGAAACTGAGTTCGCATCCTTCAGACCAAGCAAATTTCTTGTCTTTCTTTAGCAACTTCGTCATAGGATTAGCTATTTTGGAGAAATTCTCAATGAACCTTCTGTAGTATCCTGCCAAGCCAAGAAAACTACGAACCTCTTTTACTGACTTTGGAGATTCCCATTCAGTTACAGTTGACACTTTAGCGGGATCAACTGCTACACCATCTCCTGACACAACGTGTCCAAGAAATCCAACTTCATTTAACCAAAATTCACACTTGCTAAATTTGGCATATAATTTATGCTCTCTAAGCTTCTCAAGTATCAAACGCAAATGTCCTTCATGCTCTTCTTTGCTCTTGGAGTATATCAATATGTCATCGATGAATACGACAACAAACTTGTCAAGGAACTCCATGAACACTTTGTTCATCATATTCATGAAATAAGCTGGTGCATTGGTCAAACCAAATAGCATGACGGTGTACTCATACAATCCATACCTAGTGGTGAAAGCTTTTTTAGGTATGTCTTGTTCTCTTATCTTAAGCTGAAAATATCCTGACCGGAGATCAATCTTTGGGAACACACAGGCTCCTTCTAGCTGATCAAATAAGTCATTGATTCTAGGCAAAGGGTATTTATTCTTGATAGTCACCTCATTGAGTGAACTGTAATCTATGCATAACCTTTGACTTCTATCTTTCTTTTCCACAAACAAAACTGGTGCTCCACAAGACGAAGAACTTGGTTGAATAAATCCTTTCTGCAACTGTTCTCCAAGTTGTTTCTTGAGTTCTTTCAACTCATCAACTGACATCTTGTACGGTCTCTTTGCTATTGGTCCAGATCCCGGTAGCAAATCAATAAGAAACTCCACATCTCTATCTGGTGGAATTCCCGGCAATTCCTCCGGAAACACATCCGGATATTCACTCACAGTTGGCACAATGTCTATGCTAACCCCCTTAAGCGAATTTAGCTTACTCCCTTTAGATTCAAAGTTAGACTTGAATCTTATCCGTTTCTTTTCCGGGGTTGTGAGTGCAATAGTTTGATTAGCACAATCTAGTACTCCTTCATACTTGGTCATCCAATCCATTCCCAAAATTACATCCAGTCCTTGGGAATCTAGGATTATCAGACTCAATGGAAACTTATGCTTTCCAAACTCTATTACTAGATCCCGGCATCCAAGACTCACTATCATATCTCCACCTGGAGAACTTACTTTTATTGGACACCCAATGTTTTCAGTTGGAAACCCATTTCTATTAACAAATGCTTTTCATATGAATGAATGTGATGCACCAGTATCAAAAAGGACAAGTGCTGGAATAGAATTGAGTTTGAACTTACCAGCCACAGCATCAGACTCCTCATAAATTTCTTCCACATTGATGTGGTTCACCTGTCCCTTCTGGAAAGGGTTGGGCTTGTTGGATCCTTCAACTTTATTTTCTGGGCATTCATTTGCATAATGCCCCATCTTCTTGCACTTAAAACATTCATCCTGACTAAGATCCTTCTTGACAGTCTGTCTTCCACTACCACTTCCACTTCCATTGTGGTGGTTCTTGTATCCACCCTTGTGATTCTTGTACTTGTCATTGTCATGACTACGATGATGCTTGTTGTCATGAAGACGGTTGTGTTTGTGATGGTTGTTGTACTTTCCATGCTTGTGGGATCCAGAACTCCCACTATCATCATAATGGGAACGCTTGTGAGACGATCCCGAGTTGTGCTTGTCAGAATGTTTCCTCTTCCTGCTTTCAACCTGTTTCATCTTGCTCTCCAAGATGGCAGCCTTGTCACAAAGAGACTGATAAGTGGGGACATAGGCCATAGACAGCTGTAGGTTCAGTTCATCGTTCAATCCCTCGAGGAACTTCTCTTTTCTCTTAGCATCAGTGTCAACTTCATCCGGTGCATAACACGCTAGATTGTTGAACTCCTCAATATATTCAGCCACGCTGCGGTGGCGCTGCTTCAAGTTATGAAATTCCTTCTTCTTCAAACTCATCACTCCGGATGATATGTGAGCAGTACGGAAACCATCTTCAAAGATAGCCCATGTCACATCCTCAATTGGAGTGGTGATCTAGAAGTTATCCCACCAAGTAGCTGCTGGTCCTTCCAACAAGTGTGCTGCAAACCTGACTTTCTCTTCATCAGTACATCCAACAGTTACCAAATCCTTGTTCACTGAGCGTAGCCAATCATTGGCCACCATGGGATAAGTAGTTCCTGAGAACTTTGCTGGCCTCAGTCTTAAGAATCTGGTGAGCATGTCAAATCCTGGTGGATTGTTCTGATTGTTGTTGTTGTTGTTGTTGTTATTGTTGTTCTGATTCTGCATGAAAGTTTTCATCATTTGCATCAAATGTGTTTATGCTGTCATCAGCTGCTGCATCTCTGGGGTGACATTGTTGTTGTTTGGGTTGGGGTTGGCACGTTGATGAGGCATCTGTGGTTTTCAATAAGGATAAGAATGAGATACCCATATATGCTTAACATGCACAATTCATCACATAGACAATCACCAAACATGCATCAAAATGACAAAGTTCAACGACATAACAACAAGTTTGAAAAGTAAACACACCAATAGCAAGCCATCCACATGTTGGATGATCATTGCGACTCAATAATCGAAAGCATGGTAAATAAAAGGTAAATGAGTAGTCATCACTACTCCTCTACATCAACCTCCTAATCAACAAGTGTAAGACCTACATTCTCCATTGCGGTCTTGTATTCCTCGACATTGGTAGTCAAGGCCTCTACTTTTTCTTTGAGAGCCCTCTTCTGTGAACGAAGTCTCTCAATCACCACCTGCTGATGCTCGAGCTCGAAGTCGTTGGCCTCTAGTTCTGTAGTCATGTCTCGAATCCTCTTGTTACTATCTTAGACTCTTTTCTCTTGACTCTTGAACTTTCTATCCTGACTCTCAAACTTGGCCTCCATTTCCTTGACTATCTCATCTTGCTCCACGAAGAGCTTGTCCTTCTCACGAAGCTGCACCTGGAGTTCGTCATTGCTAAGCATGACGTTTGTCCTATCAGTATCTAGGTGCCTAAGAAGAACCTCTAAGTCCTGGAGGTATAGACGAATCGGCTCTGACGTCTCTCTAGCAGTATCCTCGAAGTCAATGGCCTCACCATCCTCGTCACGTCTACCAAAGGCATGGAAGTGGGTACCTCTAATCTTCCGAGAGTGTCTCCCTAGCAAACGTCCAAGCAAATCCTGCATGACTACCTCTAGGCGTCTCTCCTTGTCATCATGCATGAGCTTGAGGTGATAGCCTCCGTGGTTGGCTCAGTCTGGCGTCCTGGCTGAGTAACCTTGAAGCCCAAAAGGTCCTTCCTCTAGAACTTGGTGAGGGGAAGCATCATGATGCTAGGAAGCGGAAGATTGAGCAGACTAGTGAGCTCAGTAAGACGAGTGCCAAAACGAGTTCCCTTGAACTCTTCAGCCGTGCGTAATATAGAAAAAGTTAGATTCAACATAATTAAAGATAAATCACAAGACAAGGCATCTCATGCATATCTTTGGCAATCAACACACACAAGTCATGGAATACATAAATCCATTACAAGCATCCAAGGTTCAACTTATTTAGACAACATTTTTGGAAATAAAATGATAAGTGTGGTGGTCCAACTAACGAAGTATGTTACAATCCCATCTCACTTGCCAAGTTGGCTAACAGGGCATCCCTAGAGGTAATCAGTCGATCTTGATCACATGACTCCATTGCTAAGTCTATGATGTCCTCTCTTAAACGTTGGTTGGTAGCCTCTAACTCTTGGGTATGCTTCTTTTCTTCCCTAAGGTCATTTTGGGTGTTTAGCATTCTGCACTTGAGTCTATCACCAAGCTCCTTGATGGCCTTCCAAGCTGCATCCCTTGCAGAGTCAAAGAATGTGGTGTGCATCACTGAGTTGGTGACCATGCAGAATCCTGATTCCTTGTGGTTGTCTTCCTTGTTTTTATACAAGTGAAGTTGCACCCACCAGTACTCCACTCCTTCATCCATCACGGGGAAACCTTTGTACACAGCTGCACCATGTATTCCCATGGTAACCATGAGGTCCTTGAGAGCCTTGGGGAATTCTGTCTCATACTCCAAAGTCATAGTCATGAGTGGTCCCTTCCTCACAGCTTCGTTGATGGAGTTCATCTACAAATAGAGATGAGAAAGAAGATTAGAAAAGCTTACGAGAAGAAAAAGACAAGTGTGGAAGTTGTTGAAAATTTTTCCTTAGTGGTTTCTAATCCAATCCTAGGGTCATAATCCTACATGTAACACAGTGCTCTGATACCATCTGTAAGATCCCTCCCTTTATAAAGGTAAGGATCCCTGTGATTGCAATGCTAGTCCTTGGATCAATGCTAGCATCCACAGTTTAAGATGAAGTACATAGAAACAAAGGTCATTATTACATATCATTCTAGAGACAAACATAGTATTTTACAAACTCCATGGCCATAGGCCTAATACAAGAGTTCAAATATAAAATAATATAAACAAGTCTTCATCTTCATGTGCCACGGGCAAGCATGTTGAGTGTAGACTCATAACCCCTAATCATCATCATAGTAACCTGCAACATCACAAGTTACAGCCACAGTGGGTCAATACATTGGAATAGTATTGGCAAGTGATACCTTAGTAAAATTTTAGTATCTAGTTACTACATGAATTTTGCTAAGTGTAGCTTAGGCTTGCTTTTCTCAAAATAGGTTTTTCCTATTAGTTCAAAACACTAAATTTTTCTTTGACAAAACTTTCCCAAGGAATCACCAATAGACATTAGAGATCCCTCACCCTTATTAAACCACAAGTTTTAGCTTAGAAATTGGGATTAGGAAATTCTTGATAGCTTCCATCTCTTGATGCTCAAGTTGTCCAATACCATGGACTTGGCTAAGTACTTAGTTTCTTCCATCTGCAGAGGTTGTGCACTTTCCCCACAAGACTTGATTTTCGACAAGACAGTACCTTTCAGAAGCCTTCCCTTAGACCAAATGGACGCGCTCCAAACCTAACATTCCACTACCACCAACTGTCCAAATGGCTAAGTTATTGCAACCTATATGATCCAGGAAGAGCCCATAATGCCATGTGTCTGCACTAGTAGCTTCTTAACATTTGGCATCTCAAATCCCTTTGTTCCTGGGTGGCTTTACACAAGGTAAACCATAGAAATGGGCCTTGTGTAACCACTCAACACAAACCATTCTTTCCATTCCACCCAGGTGTTTCATTCACTTAGTTGTTTTATTAAGCAAAAACACAAGTCAACAGACTTAGAAATATTTCTTATAGCATGAATATATAACCACCCTTGGTTGCTACTAGCCAGGCTAAGCATGGCAATGGTAAGCATCTTAAATTAGAGAAATTTCTAACAATTCTACAACTACTAGGATTTCCCAAGCATAGCATATAGATACTTATCAAAATATTCATGCAAGTCCTATACAAAATATTTCTAGTGCATAGTTGAAAAATATAGGAATAAAATCATGAAGCACCACTTGCCTTGGTAGTTTGGGGAGTTACAACAATCTTCACAACCACAATCACTATTAGCACCAAAATATACACATAACATAAGGCACCAAAATCACATAACAAAATATATACAGACAAAAATATATGAATGCATGCAAATGCCATGTGATGATTTTTCTACACCAAACAAGACAAGTGTACAATACTAAAACATAAAAAAGTCCAAGATTCTCAAAATAAACTTTATTTGATCCTTAAAAAATTTTCAAATTATTTATATAACCAAAATAAGCCTACACAAGTTTCTGCAAAAACAACCATTTTTACAGAGGAAAAACATTAAACACATTGCATAAACAGATAGGATTTTCTCTCCTGATTCCAATGATATAAAGTTTGCAAAATTTGAACGTGGGAATCAAAAGTTATGAATTTTACAAGTTTGGTTAACTAATAGATCAAATTTATGTTTTAAATTTAAACGCAGGCCACGCGGCGCTCTCTAATTCGTCGGTACCGCTTCACATCGGATCACACTCGTGGACTGTCAGATCTAACTTAACTCGCACGGCTCAGATTGTCACTTACCGCTTCGATGCAGATCTAATCTAGAGAGCTGGATCTAGATCCTACGGCTGCTAAGCATGCGACCAAGGATGGGCGGCGCAGATGGCTGCTGGCGGCGGCGCTACTGGCGGCGATGGTCCAGCAAATACAGGAGGGGCTGGGGGATGTGGGGTGGCTTACCAGACTCGCAAGATCATGAGGAAGCTCGAGATGTTGATGGCGTGGTCAGGGGTGAGTTGATGTGGCCGTAGGAACTCGTCGGAGTTGAGCACAGCGTCGGGTGCACGGTGACGAAGACGTTGGCGACGCTCTGGGTCACCCTAGCATGAACCAGTTGAATTAGGGGGTGCGTAAGTATATGGATAACACTACTGGATCAAGGAGAATACAAGGGGCGGTCGGATTATAGCTCAATTGCTCGTCGGAGTCGAACGGCGGTTCTGTCGCTTGCGGGCGTGAATGGGAACGGCAAGCTGGGTCACGAGAAAGCAAACGGAAGGTATCAGGGAACGCGCAAGAACATGCTGGTCACATTTGTTTGAACCAGAGAAAGGGGGGCGGTCGGAGCTCACCGGAATCAGTCGCCGGAGGTCATCGGTGCTGCAGGGGTTTGAGCTCGAATGCGCGCAGCCTGGTGGCGGAGTGAGCGAGGTAAGTGGGGGGAAATGACCGTGGCAGCGAGGGGTTTAAGTAGCCAGAAGCGGGGTGAGGATTGCGCGCTGATTCAATGGGAATTAAGCGAGTTTTAATCGCGGCGTCACTGCACGGTGGTAACGGCGGAGCGGTGTCTGCGCGCGAGAAAATGGGGAAGACGACGCTGACGTGGAGAGGGCCCAGTGTTCAGTGGCTGCGGGGCTGGTTCGTCGCGGGTGAGAGAAGGAGCAGAGGGGGAATGGCCCGGGTGGGCTTTTGGGCCAGTTCTGCTGCTGGGCTGGAAAGGTGGCGCCAGGCCCAGTTTTGTTTTCTAACTCCTTTTCTTTTTCTAAGTTGATTTTCAGGAAACTATTTCAAATGATTTTAAAAGCATTTGAATTCCAAATCTTTCTGGACTTTTATAAAGTGAAACCTGCATGATTTTGAGTATAAAACCATGCTGTCTCACTGGACTAGTTTGGTTCCTTAGAAATTTAAAATAAACAGTGCCTTAGCACAAGATTTGATAAAGATTTGAAAATGGTTTTAAAATCATATTTGATTTGGAAATTTTGTCCAAGCTTTAACACTCAATCAATCCAACTTATGAGCAAGCAAAAATTGGTTTAAAACAATTATTCCCTCACTTGAGAGTGGCATTGAATCAATGCTTGCTTACATAAAACCATAGCACTCAAAGTTTATGTTTCTTTCAAATGAGTTTGAAATTGAACCCTAAATGAGTATGCATGCATGGATGATATGCAAAGCTTTGAAAACATGATTTTAGGGATGTTACAATCTCTCCACCTTTCTCACTTATTGCCTCCTCGTACTCTTCGAGCCCTCCACATCCACTCTCATCTACATGCTACGAGAAAAAAATTCTGCCCCACCAATCCTTCATCTTTCCCAAGAGCAATGGCTTCTGCATCTGGCTCTGGAGCGGCGGCGGACGAAAGGAAGTTGTGGGGCCTCTGGTTCCCAAGCGTCATGGACGACATCGAGCTCCAGGTCATGGAGGATGAGAGCTACATCGTTGTTGGCGCGTGGCGGAGCGCCTCAGGACAAGCCACTCCTGCACCGCGCAATGGCGAGCGGGTGCTGTTCGGCACGCACATTGACCACGGCCTCAGCCTGCCACCTCAGACTTCTTCATTGAGGTTCTCAAATACTACGGCGTGCAGCTCCATAATATTCCTCCCAACTCTCTACTAGAGCTTAGCACTCATGGAGCTTTGTGCGAGGGGTTTCTTGGCATTAGGACAAGTCTCACCCTTTTCCGGTACTACTATGGTACCCG
This sequence comes from Avena longiglumis, assembly GCA_030063025.1. Classification (NCBI taxonomy): domain Eukaryota; kingdom Viridiplantae; phylum Streptophyta; class Magnoliopsida; order Poales; family Poaceae; genus Avena; species Avena longiglumis. Next base: position 416,802,577 of record CP125979.1, on the reverse strand, counting down.
GAAGAATTCCATCAGTGCCGGTGTTCCTTACACCACTGAAACCCTTAGATTAGTCCTTAGGAGAAACTAGTTTATCCTAGAATTAACTCTAGTGAATCTGTTAAACGTTGGGCCGGAACTTTCTTCTACCACAAGGATATTCCGGATCCTGGAAAGGCAGAAGGTCTTCCGGCCTTCGTTGACGGTGCTGCTCCCCACCAAAAATCATGGGACACGGAGGCGCCGGAACTATGAGATATCTTGATCCTCGCCAAGAGGCGGATTGAGTTTCTGATGAAGCACAAGGGCCTCCGTGGATCAACTGCTGGCTGGATCGCCGGATCCAGCCTCTACAGCATCACAGAGATTGCCTCATGCACACATTCACCAAGGTCAACCCACATCATATTACGACGAAGTATTACAATACCCTCGTGCAGTATTTGATCAAGGAAAGAGTGGAATGAAAAGTTCTGGATGTCTCCCTAAAGATGTTCATGTCTAGGCGTCCTCTGACTCTGGTAAATATTTTGAATCTGCATTCCCATTTTGTCATTCTTTTCTGTTTCTTTCTCCGACTCTATTTTCATCGATGCCTTTTGACTTTGTCAGCTCGAGAAACTCCCCAAGTCTGAGCTAGCTCCACTAGAGGGCTATCTTTCAGACGATCCAGAGGCAACGGAGGGTGACGACGTGCAAGAAGTTTTTTCCTCCGCTTCCAAGAAGCGCAAGGCGAAGGAGGTTGTTATCACTGCTGATAGCCAAGTGCTGCCAGTAGTTAAAAAGTAAGCACCCATGTCGATGTTTTTAGTACTTTGTACATTTCTTTCTTTCCAAAGCACACCTGATATTTGGGTTTGCGTGCTTCAGAGCTAAAGCAGTTTTGAAGAGTAAAGTAAAGCCAGACAGCAAGCCGGGCAAGCCACTGTGTCAGCAAAATCTTGTCATCTCCCTAGAGATGTCGCTGCCGACTCCAACCAGTACCCGATCATCAGCACCAGAGGTTTCCGCCTCTCCTGATGCCGGCAACATCTTGAAATCCCTGGTCATTGTTGGTGGCCAGGGAACTAACAAGGGTGAACCCGTCAAGGGTAATGATCCCATGGTAATATCTACAGGTCAGTTGGATAAAGTGGTCGGCTCTGCTGCCTCAGGCCTAAAACGGAAGAATAAGGAGGAGATCCTCAAGCTGGCTCGGTCTAGCCTTGAGAAGCAAACCCTCACTCCAGAGGCAGCGAGCCAGGAGATGGAGGACGTGAAGCTGGTGATCCTCCTGGACCAAATTTTGGTCCGGGACGCGAAGATAGAGTCTAGCAAACTCCCAGTGATGGACGTTCCCTCCCTCTCCCTTGCCGAGAAAGTGTTTCACAACACTAAACTCGGATTTGAGAAGTTGCACCTAGAACACATTGTAAGTTTCCGATTCATATTTGTAGTGTTTTTATTATCATATCCTCTAGCCCCCAAGCATAAATTCAGATAAACATCATCGAATCCGAGATGATTCTTATAGGATGTAAAAGAATGATGTAGTGTAGCCCCCAAGGCTCGTGCTGTATTTTTACTTAGTTAAATTTGCAGCCCGAGTCTTAGTAGCTGTGTGGCGGTATTCCGTCTCTAAACTTACATAAAATTGCATCTTCCAACCAGGAATTGCTCAACAACATATGCAATAAACGCAAGGAAATCAAAGCCCTGTGCCTTGAGAATTCAAAGTTGAAAGCTGAAAAAGATGAAGCAGAAGGTAAACTTTTCCAAATTCTTCTTTGTCATTTAGCTATTGTCATAGTCAAACTTGTTCTGTCTGACTGATATTTTTCCCTTTGTAGAATTGTTGTGTGAATCCAGCAAGATGGTGGAGCAATCCAAGAACTTCAATGTCTTGGAGATGGAGAATGCCGAGCTCCAGGACAAGCTTGAGAAGCTTACTATTGAGTCGGAGAAATCCGTAGCCGCTGTCCTAGAGTCAAGCAACCATGAGACTATGAGGCTCGAGAAGCTAATATCCCTCCGAGATAAACAATTGGATGATCTCAAGAAGGACTTCGATAGTCAGAGGGATCTAGACCAGGCCACAGAGAGTGAACTGAACAGCCTTCGCGAGGAGCGTGCTCAGTGCAATCATTCTTTGCTAGGTAAGATTTCTGAATTTCTTTATTCGATTGATTTTTTGACTTTCTCTTGAGTCAAATTTTGACTTTTTGTTCTTTCCTAGCCCCTTTGAACGTTTCCAACTCTCCTGCCTCCGAACCTCACCTCGAACGCATAAAGCTCGTTGGATATATTTTGTTCGACTTCCACCAGACTCTTAAAGAGGCTGGCAAGTCGGTCAAACTTTCTGACTTGCATAAAATGTCAGTGCAAGAGGTCAGGAACAAGGCTGAGGAGATTGCAAATCTTATTAAAGACTGGAATATCTCCTACGTTCGTACCGCTGCACAGACTGCCCTTACCATGGTGATGAGCTACCATGGCGATATGGAAATATGGAACATCACCAAGGGTATCGCCGATGAGGACGATGAGGGTAACCCGTAGAACATCAAGGTTATCCAAGATCCCTATCCAGGTTACGCTTGACGTGTGGTGGAGATGACCAACTACACGACGCCATTCTTCGAATCTGTCGTTGTGCCTCCCTCGCCTCAAGAGCCAGAAGACATCCTCGCTAAAGCAACTTTCCAGTCCGAGGTCCAGGGCGACAACGATGTCGACTCCAGCGCTCCACGCTCTTCATCACCACCACCTGATTCTGCAGCATAAACATTTCTCATGCATTATTCTGAACTTTGGGCATGTAACGATGGAAACAATATTTTGATTGTGCTGGTCTGTAAGAACTAATGCTTTTACTATCGTAGCACTTCTTTTTGTATATATTTTATGAGTGTGCTTGAAAATTTCCGAAGAACTATTTTTTATGCTTATACTTGTCATTTTATCTGGCTCTCTGTCTCGTCCCTTTCATGAGACAGCCAACCTTTAACATGGAAACTTTGACGAGCAACGGAGCTCAATTGCTAAACCAGTTTAAACTCAGAAACAAAGCCGGCTTCCAGTACCAACAATTCATTACTCGAAAGATACCCACGTCTAAGCAATCAGATAAAAAACCAAAGTATAAAAATAAACCGAATTTTTCACTCTAGGGTAACATTTTTTAGATATTAAAAAATCATAACCAGAATGAACATGAGCATAAAGTACATTCAAGCATTCTGGGATTTCTGAAAATGACATGCTCATTTGGAAATAAGATGGCAAAAAACTTCTCAAAGATAACATATGAGGAAACCAATACTTCATTTCACATTGAACATGTGCATATGTTGTAACACCCCAAAAATTTCTAATGAGGATCATTCCCTAATTAATCAAGATTAGGTTTAACAAAAGCTTTTACTAATTAAATTCAAATCTTAATGCTTGTGTGTATGAATGCTTGCGAAGCCATGTTTGATTGTTGTAAATGATGAGAAATGGTTTAAAGATCAAAACCATATCATCTAGGTCACTATCAAATCAGATCAAAACAAAAGAAAATGAAAATATGAATCCTAGGACCTAATGGTCATTTTTGCCAAAGTTAACCACTAGCTCACTTTGAGCATCTCTAGCAACTAATCTCAAACAGAAACTTTCCCATTTATTTTCTCCCCTTTCTATACCTAGTGACACTGAACCCAATGGAGCTTTCCAACTTGGCAGAAACATTTTTAAACTCTTTTGAGAGGCAATTCAAATTTGAATCTATCTTATGTATCAAGATAGCCATTTTGGGAAAACCACTCAAACCTTCACCATTTGGAAAACCAATGCACCCAGATACTACCAAGATTAGTATTAGAACACCCACCAAAAATCAGTATAAAAGGTGATGATTTAGTTCATGCAGCCATTTGATCAAACACTTAGCAGACACAGTACAACTACCAACTATATACTGTTTGTGATCAATCAATTTCTCAGCAATTGTACTCCAATTCCTTTCCCTAGCTCACCCACGATCACCCCTGGTACACAGCTGTGCAATTGAGCCACTCTTCTTCACTATCTTGATCAATGCAAATGGTACCCGAGCTCACCATGTCACTTGGACATGGACAGCATGCCACAGGCCACTCCTCGCTCGCCCACGACCTCTACCTGGTAGCAGTAACCTCACCGCCCCTCTCTGTCCACCCCTCGACAAACGGTGAGACGCGGAGACACTAGAACGGCCACACCCATTTAAGACACGGACGTGCCGAGATCACGACGGAGCACCGCAGCCGCCTCGCACAGCACACAACAACTCGCCCTCTCCGCTCGTACTTGCACCCGTGGCGTCACCAGCCACCGCCCAGACATGAACATTGGTCACCGTAGGCCCCCTTGACCATCGTACTTGCTAACGAACACCGCGATACCCGCACAGAGCACCGACGTCGCCCGACCGACTGAGACCGCCCCTTGTCACACCACCACTCGCATGACGATCGCCACAACCAGCAGCGTCGACCCATGCCCTCCTCCATGCTTAGCTCGGCCTGTACCAATGTCGCTGACGTGTCCTTTCCATGCCACACTGCCTCACCCGTGGGGGTATAAATAAACCCCTTCCCCAGCCTCAATCTCCACACCATTACACTCCTCTCTCACTCAGAAACATCCCTGACCTGTTCCTAGAGCAAGGCGAGCACTCTATCGCCGGAATTTGATTGGAGTCTGCCTCTGCCGTGAGGAAAAGGCGCCATCGATTGGAGCCACCTCAGGAGATGCCGTGACCGAGATTCAACTCGTCGTTGCCGACAAGATCATTCGCCCGCATCGCCAACCCTAGATGGAGCCCTGGTAAGCCCCTAGCCACCCTCACCGTGTCGCTAGGTTAAACTCTCGCCGGAGCATCGCAACATAGACGGATGAGCCTCGACCGTAAATCATGTTGTAATCGTAGGGCCAGCATTGGTCGATACCGACTTGTTTAGAAGTACCAACTGACACGTGGGACCAGCCTGAGTGAGCCTGCTGCACGCGTGCTGTGCAGTTGGGCCATCCCAGTAGTGTTTCCCGCGCGAGCCTAGTAATTCAAATCTAGTTTTTTCTTTTTATTCAAAAACCTTTTCTGTTATGAGTTTTAAAAATCAATTCAGGGAGTTTCACTTCACCAAATTGAATGAAACCAATTTTTCCAGAAAGGTGGTAAAAAGCCTAAAACACTCCCATTGGTTTCACACCATTTGGAATTATAGATCTTCCACCATAAAAGAACAAGCCAGTAGCTTTTGCAACTTCAAACATTTTAATAAAATCAACCATAAGTGATTTTGAGTTGATTCCAACTCTCTAAAATCACATTTGACAAGACCTTTCTAAACATGTAAAAATCTACATACTTACATACAGTAGTCCTGGACCAAAACTAAAAGAATGACTTTCTAGTCACTTTTAGCCACTTAAATATTATTAAATAATAGTGTTAAACTTTATAAATTAGGCCAACCAATTTAAATCACATTCCCAAGTATTAGAGTATGTGGTGATGACAATGTGTCAATATGATCCCATATTTTTAATTTGGAGAATATTAAATCCTAAGTAACTTTTAAATGAGTAGAAATTACTTATCTAAAAATAAGATAAATAAAATCCTATCACCCTTTCTTGTAATCATAGAGATGATGCTAGATCATCTAGTGACCCTTGTGTGATAAATAGAAGTAGTTAAGTATTGTTTGGTGATTGTGTACCTCATATTTATTTATAGACGCTAGTATCAATCCGGGCTACGACGAGGAGGAATTCTATGAAGATGAGGACGAGAACTCCGACCGTCTTACCAATCAAGGCAAGCTAAGCTAAACCATGCAAGCTATAATAAGCATGCTAGACCATGCAAGCCTTATTATGCATACCTTTAGGATACTATGTTGAGTATACCATTTTCCCAGTTTTACTTGCAAGCTTTATCTTTCTTTCTTTTGTTAAAGTTGTTCAAGTAGTAATTAATTGGTGACCCGTGGAAGATTAGGAAGGATGCCATCAAGATCTTGGAACTTGATGTAGGTAGAAATACTAGTTGACACCCATCAAATAGTGACACCCCCATTTGATAGATGCTAGTGCTAAATCAAACAAAATCACTAGATGGGAACAAATGATTATGAAAATCTTGGAATGATGAGTCATTCTATTGAAATATTATGACATGTGTTATGGACACAATGACTTGAAGATGATGGTGAAGAAAGTATGTGACTTGACTTTGATAAAAACTGATGGTTGGTTTTGGATGTGATACCATTCCAACATTTACCGTACAACCACAATACACGAATTTGGGTAGGGCTTGACTAGAAGTTTATATGTCTTAGTATGGGTTCCCTTGCTGAATGAGGTGAGTTGAGGCTACCTTGTGAATGTGATTGTCCACCTATACAGTGCCCAAGATGACAGATGGTCATGGTTGGGAGGACAAACTCATAGGGGAGGTGCCTATACTAGGGTGTGTAATTGAAAGGTTAGGATTGATTATCCGCATACCAAGTATGATGATTCAGGATTGTTCCTGACGGATGTATAGAATGTTGTGGTGAAAGTGTACCTCCTCTACAGACTGTCAAACTATTCGAATAGCCGCGTCCTTGGTTATGGACAGTTGGATGGCCATACTATTCAGTTTTCAGATGTTTTCCAAAATTATCCGTGACTTGAAAGATGACTTATAATTGACCCCACAAGTTGTGGAAATGAAGCTAGGTTCCCACCTAAGTAACCTAGACAGCTAAAGTTAGGTTTTATTACTAGATACTGGTTGAAATAAAATTGGCGTGTGGCAAACAAACCTAGAGCTTAGAATTCCTATTAAAATGGCCTTACTACTTTAGTGAAAGTTTGCGAGTACTTCAAAGTACTCATGGCTTTGTCCCTGGCTATTCCTATGGCCATACTATGAAGGAGACTACGAGAAGGATGGATAGAAGGATGCTTATGATAACTAGGATCATCTCCCATCGTCAGCATTTCCTGTGACCCTGAAGATGGAGCCCCGACCACGCTACCTTTATTATATATTCCGCTCCTTTGATTGTAATCATACTTGATCATGAGATCAACTATTTGTAAGACTATTATGGTTTGTAATGGATGATGAACTATGGTACCAATCTGTTATGTCTTGCAAAAATGGTAATCCTGGGATTTCGATGTACAGCATAACAGACACTAGGAATTAAAAATCCGGGTGTTGACAAGTTGGTATCAGAGCCTTCTTGACCATAGGAGATCCTAGTTAGCATGGACGTCAGAAAAACTTAATTTCCAAAACAAAGAAAGTGAGTATCTTTGAAAACCTATTCTCACTCTTACCTTTGAAATTCTTTCCAAAAGAGTCATGTGTTCCTTAAAATTTTTGCAACCTTACCTAAAATTTGGCACAATTTATCACTTCTCTAACTTACTCCTCTCAATTTTCTTATAGATGGACTACGCGTACAACAAGTTTTAGGAGTTGGGTAATGGAGGGAATCTCAGATTTGAGAACGACTTGAGTCAGCTTGCGGAATTGCTGGAGCGCCCGCATCCGGAGTTCTATGGAGTTCAACTCCATGATCACCCCGGAGGGGAGCTGCAGTTGCTGATAGTTGCCGATCTTCACGGAAAGATGTATCCACCTACCTCAGATAAGATCCATTTCATCATCAGAGAGAACAACTGGATCGATGGACTGGCCAGATTAATGCAGGAAGCACTTGCCCGATTATGTGGGCAGAATATCAACAAGATCGTCGGCACCTGCTTTGCTCACTACACCAGAAGTGACTCCAATGGACAACCCCTGGATCTTCCAAGCCACCCTGAGTTGAAGCAACATGTGGACCATCTTTCCTTCATGCTTCATGAGACTCAGAAGGAGCTAGACAATGCTCGTGGTGAAGCAACCGAGAAGCAACTTGTTGCCGCTAAGAAGGACCAGACCTTCACCATCGTCGTGAAGGAGTGCAAGTCACTTCACTAGCTGCGTGACAAGAAGGATCGCATCATTTCCCACCTTCGTCATAAGGTGTCATCTTTGGAGGAGACCGTCCATGATCAAGGATTGCAGCTTGAGGAGAGGAGAACAAAGGGGAAGATATTCGTGGAGATCCCTACTCGTATCTCAGTGATGATGATGACTACTTTGAGGACATGGACCAGGAGTTCCACACTGATGATGAGGACCGCGACTTCATTGATGATGAAGAAGCCACCTGTTCTGATGAGTAGTAGCACTTGAGCACTATCGTAGGTGTGAGTTGTATCCGGTACCACTGTATCGTAGATTGCCAGAGTGGTTCTTAAAACAATATGTTTGTTGTTGTGCTGTGTTGGAATGTGTTGCTTGTATGGTGTGACTTTGAAATGAATGAGAATGAGTTGTTGGCTTTCAAACCTTAGAATTGCTCAAAAGTTTAAAAGCTTTTAAACCAAACCCATAAACCTTAGAAAAATTTCCCTCTTGTCTCATGATCTACCTCAATCTTCAGATGCCTTGCGGAGGGAACAACTCATCTCAATACCCGATGGTCCAAATCTTGCAAATGTTAGTAGCCGACTGAGAAGCCTGTAGGAACGAGCGTCAAGCCAATCTAGCCACTCTTCAATAGCTCGCTCAACTAGCCCATGACAACCAAGGCCCTGGAAATCAGGATCATCGTGGATCCAAACTTAAGAACTTCCAGAATACCAATCCCCCTATCTTTAGTAAGTCAGAAGAGCCCTTAGATGCCGATGACTGGATGCAGACTATGGAGAACAACTTGGAAGTAAACAGAGTATATAGGAGGCCGAGAAAGTACTGTTCACCACCAACTATATGGCTGGTTCTACAAGATCATGGTGGAATAGCACCCGTACCATGAATGGATGACATATTATAACTTGGGATGAATTCAAACTCAAGTTTAGCCGAACCCATGTGCCACCGGGTTTGATTCTGCGGATGAGGGATGAATTCAAGGAGCTGAAGCAGGAAAGGATGACCGTGGTTGAGTATCACGACAGACTTTTGTCTCTATCTAGGTATGCCCCTGATGAGATTGGTACTGAAGCTAAGAAGAAGGAGAGATTTATGAATGGTCTGCATTATGAGATGCAAACAGTGTTAGTCAATATCCCGTTTGCTGATCTAGAAGCTTTAGTTGATTCAGCAATCCAGATGGAAGGAAAGATCAACCAAGCTACTAAAAACCGTAAGCGTTGTATGATGCATCAACCAGGACCCCACCATACCCCAAAGTATCGCCCCAGTTCGTCTGCGGGACTTGCACCAAAAAACACTGAGCCACCTATGTAACGCCCGAACTTTCCCAAACGTAGCAGAGGAAACCCAAGACCTGGAGGCAACAACCACTACAACCATGGCAACCCCAATAATTTCAACCATGCACCACCAAGGCCCACCAATCCCAATAATAATACTGCCCCAAGAACTAGAAGTAATGTCGTACCTATTGCCGGAAAGGACAAATCAACAATCACCTGCTTTGAGTGTGGAGTGGCAGGTCACTATTCCAATGAGTGCCCCAAGAAGATTGCTGCAGCATCTAATGCCACTGCACCTGCCTAGCAGCAACGTCGTGTCCAACCTAGAAAGAGATTCACCCCAGGCAACCCGAACAACTGTGCTGACCATCTGTTCCACATGAATGCTGAAGAAGCCCAGGAAGCGCCATATGTCGTGCTGGGTATGTTTTCTGTTAATTCAGTACTTGCAAGAGTGTTGTTTGATTCTAGAGCATCGCACTCATTTGTTACAGAAGAATTTGCATGCACTAGTAAGATTCAACCAACAAATTTGAAGCATGTTATGATAGTTCAAATACCTGGGTCAACTACTGTGGCATCCCGCAAAACCACTACTAGAAAATCGCGTTGAATTTGTGCATTGCATCGTCATCTTCATGCATTGTTTGACTGCATTATTTGAAAAGCCTAGTTCTGAATTGTACAAAACCCCTATTATTTTCAAACACAAAACCCCGATCGCATCGGAGTATTTTTTTTATTTGCCTAAAAACTGTTTGCAAATGGCCTTGTTTTGATTTAATCACGACCAAACAAACACAAAACTAAAACTGCCCAACCCTAAATCTTTTTCCACCCAAATCCTATCTACCCTCCAACCAAAACGTGCCACCTCCCCCCTCTCACCCAAAACATACCCACCTGCCACCTCATCCATCCACCATCCCACCTCTCCCCTTTTCTCACCCCCCCCCCCCTCCCTCTCCTCTCGGCCCGTGGGCCCACTCCCAGACACCGCCCCTGTCCCGCCACAGGCCCTCCACGCGCCCTCCACTTTGCCACGCGCCTGCCACGCCACCGGCCCGTCCCCTCGCTGCCGGTCCCACCCATCCCCAGACCACCGGCCCCGGCCTCCTGCCTCCCTCACCCCATGGTCCCTGCCCAGCCCTCCACCCCACCGCGCGCGCGCGCCACCCCAGCACGCACGCACGCCAGCAGCCGCTGCACCTAGGCCCCACCAGTTCCTCGGATCCCGCACACCCCCCACCTGGTCCCGCGCCGACCGCCCTGGGCCCCACGCCTGGCCCGCACTCGCCTCTCTCCTCCCTCACGCACGCGAACCGTCTTCCACCTCTCGCCGTCGCTCACCCAGACCCCCCCAGCTCGCGCGTGCCCCGTGCTCCCTCGCCCTCCCTCTCTCAGGCCACCGCAGGCCCCGCCGCTCCGCAGTCTTCTCCTCTCCTCGCCCGCCTCCCTCCAGCGGCCGCGCCTCCCATCGCCCGGCTCCGCGCCTCGCCCACCAGTCGCCGCCCTCGCTCGCCGCGGGACCCTTGGCCGTCAGCCAGCCCGCCCGCCCGCCCCGGCCCTCCCTCCCTGCCACGCCTCGCGGCTCCACAGCTGCGCTCGCCCGCCCCGCGGCCCGCGCGGCCGCCTCCTCCTCCTCCAGCCGGTGCTCCACGCCCACGCTGACCACGCCCGCCGGGCTTCCGCCGCCCGACCAAGCCTCCGCCCGAGCCCTGCGCGCGCCCCGCTTCCGTGCCGCCGGGCCTGCCTCCTCTCCGCTCCCTGGCCCGAGCCCCGCCTCCCTCTGCGCAGCGCCGCCGACCAGCGTCCTCGCGCCGCTGCGTCTCAATCTCGCCGGACCCGCCAGGTCCTGCGCGTCTCCAGCCGCGGCTCGGCCCGAGCCACCTCGCCCGCCTCGCCAAGGCGGGTCCTGCCGCCGTTCTTCCGCGACCCCGGCCGCCCGAGCCTCCCTGTCCGCCGCGGCGCATCGCCTCCTGCCGCATGGTCCTCGTCGGCCTCCTCCCTGTCCAGGACGGTGTCGCCAAGGCCGCCTTGGTTGCGTGTGTAGACAGAGATGGTGTCCGGGATGGTGGTTTTCCAAGCTTTTCCTTGGCATGGATGAGAGGACCCCATGAAGATGGTATGAACCCGATCTGTTGGAGATGCATCAAGGTGACCCGCAACCCCGCCAAGATCGACATCGGCCGAGCAGATTCGATGAACCCCGGGTGACCATCCGAGTGCGCCGTCGACCACAAGTCGCAGGCCGAAGCTCCCCTTCGCGAAAACCAAGCTCTCCTCACGGACTCGAGTACCCGATGCCCGGATCCGTATAACCACCAAGGACGTCATCGGAACAACGAGGCTGTTGCAGTGAACTCGACAAGATCTACCGCCGGAACCCCGAGAACTCCACCCCGGAAACGCCAAGTGCTCCTTCCCGAACCCGGACGCCAAGATCACCATCACGGGACGACATGATCTTCACCCCGAACGCCAAGACCGACCCGACTTGTGGAACCCGACAAGAGCTTCACAACGACAAGAACAACAGCGACCAGGAGAACTCACTGCGCCCCCGACGCCAACCAAGCCCTGCTTCCCGGTTGCGTCAAGACCTACCCCCGCTGTCCGAGAACGTTCCGCCGAGATCGATCCGTCGAACCCTGGACCCTGAGACCGACCCCGAACCCCGGAACCCAAGATCGCCGAGAACCCTAATGTGTGAACCCCTTCCCGAAACCCTATTTTAGAACATAGTAACAACTTGTCGCATAATAATTGTTCATGCATGCATTTCATCATGTGGTTTGGGGGTCTTATGCCGATTCACCTAATAACTAAATATGGGGCCCATATGCGGGCAAATCTAGTCTCATATTGGCCTCATTTAAACATGTGTAGCGAACCGGTTCCATCTGTTGCATTGCTAAACAACACTTAATTTGCGGGGATCCTTAATAACATGAACCACCTAACTAAGTGTCGGGACCCCGGTTCCGCTTAATCTTGACCTAATTGCATCGCACCTTGCCATGCCATCCATCATGCATGCATCATGCCGATCTTCTGCCGATCTTAAATATTGCATCCGGTGTTCCTTCTAGTGTTTTGCTTCTTCGCGGATAAGGCCGTTGAGTTGATGTGAGCTTCGCCCCGATCTTCGGATGAACCATCGACAATGTTTTCAGGCGAGCATCTCCCTCTTTCTACCTATCTTACTTTATAGTCTTTATTCCCCTCCTGTTGATCTATTGCTATCTGTGTTGCGATGCTTTAGTTTCCGTACCTGTGATATACCGTGCAGCCCTATATTGCCTTGGACACACCCTATTACCTGTTGTTGGTAGATAGTTGGACTTGCGCGTCGTAGTTGCTTACTCTAGTGCTGATGTGTGTCGTCATATGCCACAGTTGCTGATGTATTGCCGCATGTTGATGTTGGAGATGATCATCGTTTACTTATCGTTCACTTTAATTTCTGTTTAACAACTAAAATTGAAATAAGCAGAGGCATCGGTGGGTGATAGAAAATATTTGGTTTCCGAACGCCAACTTGTGTCCCGTAAGACCCCGAGTACTTGATACCTGTTCCTTGATTTATCGCGCTATCCACATCCGGGAGGTATATGGGACCCCCAGCGAGCTTGATTCATTCTTATTTCTTGGGGCCACAAACTAGTTTGAGGTGTTTTTACTATCTGTACTTATGCCATGCTACTTTACGTATTTAAATTGTGCGAGCACACTGTCTTGTTAGGATCGGGACACGTTCTGCGGTATCGACAAGCCCAGCCACACTTTCGGGTTCCCGATCGTTTACCCGTCCACCCAAACCTTGAGGCCGTCTCGGTCAGCTAGCCGTTGCGGAATCTACTTAAGGGTGGCCTGAAATATTTCTGAATCTGTGATTGTTCGATCGTGAAAGCCTCGTTGGGTTTTGTTTTGGTTTTCGAGGTTGATCGGCGTGTGTTGCTATTGGTGCACCCGGCGGGTAAAACTTTACGAAAGCCGTGTCGCGGATATGGACGACTTGGAGCACAGTATCTCGATCATAGACAAGCATAACTAAAGTTTACTACTATAAATTGACTTATAATGACTAGTAATCAGCTTCACTATAATGGAATGGCTAATTAATACTACCCACAATTGCTTGTTTGGTTTGTATGCGACAATTGTATCGACTAGTAAGTATTGCAACTTCTAGCGAAATGGCTGAATAAAAGTACCAACAAGCTGGGTTATGGGTTTATCTCATGCTACATGTCGATTAGTAATTGACGCAACTATAACGGAATGGTTAACTGAAATTGCCCTTGCTTACTTTATCGGATGATTATCTAAACGACTAGTAATTGCTGCAACAATAAGCGAATAAGTAAAAGCGCCAGCGGTGTGAGTTCCTCGGTTGACTTCCTCGTTTGGGTTTCGAGGGGAAACACCGGGATGGGTTTGTTTGGGGCTAGCTTGAGGTTGGATCCGGTTAGGTTTTTCTCACCCCCTCGATCACCGCCAGGTATCGAGTCTCTATAGGTTGTTTAGTGCATGCTGCCACCGCTCGATCCACCATACCTATGTAGGCGAGGACCGCAATTCTAGTCTCGCCGTGTCTTGGCCTCGATCGACGCTCCTTCTTTTCCTCTGCCCTTTGTCGGCACCCTTTTGTTTAAGCAGGTTTTAGAACGGCGTCGTTAGCGAGGTTACCCTTCCGGCTTGGCACAGGCGGTTATGGGCGCCATTGGTTATTCTTCAGGGCTCTTAGCCCCATTTGCATCTTGTCCGTAGCTGGACGCTCTATCGCTTTCAAGGTGATTTGGATCTTTGTATATTATATCTGTATTCTTGAATCCTTGAGTCGCCCCTGTATATATCTGTTCTGTGGGTCCCATCGAGGACTGTTGTGTAATGTTATTACTTCGTTTTCCACCATGCGAAAGTGCTGGTGAGCACCTTTGAATCGTTTCTATCTATGCGGGTTTGGCGAATTTTGCTCAAACTTGCATAGGTCGATCGAGGGTGTTCTGAGTGGTATCAGAGCTCAGCAGTTGCGATACCCCACAAGTCCAGCCTGTAGGATAACCTAGCTAACGGCCGAAGTAGAGTGTCAAAACTATTTTTGAAAATCGGTTGGATAGTTCTGATTAGGTCTGATTTTACTCCTTACCCCTCTGTTGTTCTCCTCTTACCCCTACGTGTTTTGAATCCGCTCTCGTCTTTTTCTCCGAGTCCAGGAATTCTCGTGGTTGGGTTTCCGTCGTACCTTCAGGGTTTCGCTTCCTCCTCTGATAACGGTGTTCTCCTATCCGGTGTTCAAGTTGCCTGATGAATCCGTCTACTGCGGTACCATTCCTTGTTCTTGTTTGTGCCTTCCGGTGTTTTCTGACGCGACGACATCATCTACGCCAGATCCGATGCAGAGTATGCATCACTCCGTTGTTCCGAACCTCGCTTGTCGAGATCTTCAGTCTGTTTCCGAGAATGGTTGCACGCTTTTCCACTGATTGTGCAGAGTAATAGTTTGGGTGCGTGATGGATTGGCCCCCATGCCGACTACCCTTTCTATTCGCTTTTGTACATTGAAGTGGATGAGAATGCATCGGTTCCCTCTTTCCATCGAAGCTAGAGGTGGCTTTATTGTTGATACCTCTACCTTCGACTTTTTGTTCCGGAGTGTTCTCTCGACGATCACGGACAACAACCCTTATTAGTGGTGTCGCGAGGATCTACACAAAGCGAGAAGGCGGAGAACGCCGACCTTCCTTCCGGTACCATGAGGCGGATCTCGAGGGCGAGATCCATTGTTAGTGGTGTCGAATTGTGGCATCCCGCAAAACCACTACTAGAAAATCGCGTTGAATTTGTGCATTGCATCGTCATCTTCATGCATTGTTTGACTGCATTATTTGAAAAGCCTAGTTCTGAATTGTACAAAACCCCTATTATTTTCAAACACAAAACCACGATCGCGAGATTATTTTTTATTTGCCTAAAACTGTTTGCAAATGGCCTTGTTTTGATTTAATCACGACCAAACAAACACAAAACTAAAACCCAACCCTAAATCTTTTTCCACCCAAATCCTATCTACCCTCCAACCAAAACGTGCCACCTCCCCCCTCTCACCCAAAACCTACCCACCCGCCACCCCATCCACCCACCATCCCACCTCCCCCCTTTCCCCACCCAGTCCCCCCTCCCCCCCCCCCTCTCCTCTCGGCGCGTGGGCCACTCCCCACCACCGCCCCTGTCCGCTGCCACAGGCCCTCCACGCGCCCTCCACGCGCAGGCCACGCTGGCCACCGGACCGTCCCCTCTCGCTGCACGCCGGTCCCATCCGTCCCCGCAGACCACCCTGGCCCCAGCCTCCCCTGGCCACTCCCTCACCCGCGGGTCCCGCCCCAGCCCTCCACCCCACCGCGCGCGCGCCACCCCAGCACGCACGCACGCCAGCAGCCGCTGCACCTAGGCCCCACCAGTTCCTCGGATCCCGCACACCCCCCACCTGGTCCCGCGCCGACCGCCCTGGGCCCCACGCCTGGCCCGCACTCGCCTCTCTCCTCCCTCACGCACGCGAACCGCCTTCCACCTCTCGCCGTCGCTCACCCAGACCCCCAGCGCGCGTGCCCGTGCTCCTCGCCTCCTCTCTCTCAGAGCCCCGCCGCTCCGCGGTCTTCTCCTCTCCTCGCCCGCCTCCCTCCAGCGGCGGCCGCGCCCTCCCCATCGCCAGCTCCGCGGCCTCGCCACCAACCCCGGTCGCCGCCCTCGCTCGCCTTGGACCCCGGCCGTCAGCCGGCCCGCCCGCGCCGCCGCGCCCCTCCCTCGGTCGCCTCTGCCTCCAGCGGCTCCACGCTGCGCTCCGCCCGAGCCCCGCAGCGGCGCAGCCGCCGCCTCCCTCCTCCTCCAGCGGTGCGCGCACGCTCCACGCGACCGCCGCCGGGCTTCGCCGCCCGACCAAGCCTCCGCCCAGGCCCTGCGCCGCCTTGCGCCGTGCTCGTCGGGCCGCCTCCTCTCCGCTCCCTCGCTGGCCCGCCCGAGTCCCCGCCTCCCTCTGCGAGCAGCGCCGCCGAACCGCGCGTCCTCGCGCCGCCGCCTGCGTCTCCAATCTCGCCGGACCCCGCCAGGTCCCTGGCGCGTCTCCAGCCGCGGGCTCCGGCCCGAGCCCTGCCTCGCCTGCCTCGCCGTCAGCAGCGGGTCCTGCCGCCGTTCTTCCGCGACCCCGGCCGCCCGAGCCTCCCTGTCCGCCGCGGCGCATCGCCTCCTGCCACATGGTCCTCGTCGGCCTCCTCCCTGTCTAGGACGGTGTCGCCAAGGCCGCCTTGGTTGCGTGTGTAGACAGAGATGGTGTCCGGGATGGTGGTTTTCCAAGCTTTTCCTTGGCATGGATGAGAGGACCCCATGAAGATGGTATGAACCCGATCTGTTGGAGATGCATCAAGGTGACCCGCAACCCCGCCAAGATCGACATCGGCCGAGCAGATTCGATGAACCCCGGGTGACCATCCGAGTGCGCCGTCGACCACAAGTCGCGGGAGCTCCCGCCGCGAAAACCAAGCTCTCCTCACGGACTCGAGTACCCGATGCCCGGATCCGTATAACCACCAAGGACGTCATCGGAACAACGAGGCTGTTGCAGTGAACTCGACAAGATCTACCGCCGGAACCCCGAGAACTCCACCCCGGAAACGCCAAGTGCTCCTTCCCGAACCCGGACGCCAAGATCACC
This sequence comes from Avena longiglumis, assembly GCA_030063025.1. Classification (NCBI taxonomy): domain Eukaryota; kingdom Viridiplantae; phylum Streptophyta; class Magnoliopsida; order Poales; family Poaceae; genus Avena; species Avena longiglumis. Next base: position 416,785,605 of record CP125979.1, on the reverse strand, counting down.
GTCACGGGACGACATGATCTTCACCCGACGCCAAGACCCGACTCGTGGAACCCGACAAGAGCTTCACAACGACAAGAACAACAGCGACCAGGAGAACTCACTGCGCCCCCGACGCCAACCAAGCCCTGCTTCCCGGTTGCGCCAAGACCTACCCCCGCTGTCCGAGAACGTTCCGCCGAGATCGATCCGTCGAACCCTGGACCCTGAGACCGACCCCGAACCCCGGAACCCAAGATCGCCGAGAACCCTAATGTGTGAACCCCTTCCCGAAACCCTATTTTAGAACATAGTAACAACTTGTCGCATAATAATTGTTCATGCATGCATTTCATCATGTGGTTTGGGGGTCTTATGCCGATTCACCTAATAACTAAATATGGGGCCCATATGCGGGCAAATCTAGTCTCATATTGGCCTCATTTAAACATGTGTAGCGAACCGGTTCCATCTGTTGCATTGCTAAACAACACTTAATTTGCGGGGATCCTTAATAACATGAACCACCTAACTAAGTGTCGGGACCCCGGTTCCGCTTAATCTTGACCTAATTGCATCGCACCTTGCCATTCCATCCATCATGCATGCATCATGCCGATCTTCTGCCGATCTTAAATATTGCATCCGGTGTTCCTTCTAGTGTTTTGCTTCTTCGCGGATAAGGCCGTTGAGTTGATGTGAGCTTCGCCCCGATCTTCGGATGAACCATCGACAATGTTTTCAGGCGAGCATCTCCCTCTTTCTACCTATCTTACTTTATAGTCTTTATTCCCCTCCTGTTGATCTATTGCTATCTGTGTTGCGATGCTTTAGTTTCCGTACCTGTGATATACCGTGCAACCCTATATTGCCTTGGACACACCCTATTACCTGTTGTTGGTAGATAGTTGGACTTGCGCGTCGTAGTTGCTTACTCTAGTGCTGATGTGTGTCGTCATATGCCACAGTTGCTGATGTATTGCCGCATGTTGATGTTGGAGATGATCATCGTTTACTTATCGTTCACTTTAATTTCTGTTTAACAACTAAAATTGAAATAAGCAGAGGCATCGGTGGGTGATAGAAAATATTTGGTTTCCGAACGCCCACTTGTGTCCCGTAAGACCCCGAGTACTTGATACCTGTTCCTTGATTTATCGCGCTATCCACATCCGGGAGGTATATGGGACCCCCCTGAGCCAGAGCTTGATTCATTCTTATTTCTTGGGGCCACAAACTAGTTTGAGGTGTTTTTACTATCCTGTACTTATGCCATGCTACTTTCTGTATTTAAATTGTGCGAGGAGCACACTGTACTGTTTAGGATCGGGACACGTTTACGCGGTATCGACAAGCCCAGCCACACTTTCGGGTTCCCAGTCGTTTACCGCCGTCCACCCAAACCTTGAGGCCGTCTCGGAGTCAGCTAGCTTCGTTGCGGAATCTACTTAAGGGGTGGCCCCCTGAAATATTTCTGAATCCTGTGATTGTTCAGTCGTGAAAGCCTCGTTGGGTTTTGTTTTGGTTTTTCCGAGGTTGATCGAGCGTGTGTTGCTATTGGTGCACCCCGGCCGGGTAAAACTTTCTGAAAGCCGTGTCCGCGGATATGGACGACTTGGAGCACAGTATCTCGATCATAGACAAGCATAACTAAAGTTTACTGCTATAAATTTGACTTATAATGACTAGTAATCAGCTTCACTATAATGGAATGGCTAATTAATACTGCCCACAATTGCTTGTTTGGTTGTCGCTTGCGACAATTGTATCTGACTAGTAAGTATTGCAACTACAACGAAATGGCTGAATAAAAGTACCAACAACTGCTGGGTTATGGGTTTATCTCATGCTACCTGTATCTGATTAGTAATTGACGCAACTATAACGGAATGGTTAACTAAAATTGCCCACTGCTTACTTTATCAGGATGATTATCTAAACCTGACTAGTAATTGCTGCAACAATAACTGAATAAGTAAAACTGCCAACGGTGTGAGTTCCTCGGTTGACTTCCTCGTTTGGTTTCGAGGGGGAAACACCAGGATGGGTTTGTTTGGGGCTAGCTTCAGGTTGGATCCGGTTAGGTCTTTCTCACCCCCTCTGATCACCGCCAGTTGTATCGAGTCTCTATAGGTTGTTTAGTGCATGCTGCCGCTGCCGCTCAGTCCACCATACCTATGTAGGCGAGGACCGCCGAATTCTAGTCTCGCCGTGTACTGGCCTCAGTACTGACGCTCCTTCTTTTTCCTCTGCCCTTTGTCGGCACCCCTTTTGTTTAAGCAGGTTTTAAGAACGACGTCGTTAGCAGGGTTACCCTTCCGGCTTGGCCTGGGCAGGGTTATGGACGCCATTGGTTATTCTTCAGGGCTCTTAGCCCCATTTGCATCTTGTCCGTAGCTGGACGCTCTATCGCTTTCAAGGTGATTTGGATCTTTGTATATTATATCTGTATTCTTGACTCCTTGAGTCGCCCCTGTATATATCTGTTCTGTGGGTCCCATCGAGGACTGTTGTGTAATGTTATTACTTCGTTTTCCACCCGCACGAAAGTGCCTGGTGGGCACCTTTGAATCGTTTCTATGCGGGTTTGGCGAATTTTGCTCAAACTTGCATAGGTCCGATTCTGAGGGTGTTACAACTACCAAAGATAGAAAAATTTGCAAAGCCGTAACTATCAGAATTCATGGAATAGATTTCTATGCTAATCTAATAGTACTCGGAACAAAAGGTCTAGAAGTAGTACTAGGAATGAATTGGATGTCAAAACATCAAGGACTTATATATTGTGCTAAGAAGGCCATAACCATGACCAGTAGCACCGGAGTATCAGTTGAGCATGTGTTTGAGACCTTGCCCCATCAATTTAAGTGCAACAAGAGTTAAGCCCAACCAACCCTAGACCAAGTCAGAGTAGTCTGTGAATACCCCGATGTGTTCCCAGATGAATTGCCCGGTATGCCCCCAGATCAGGATATCGATTTTATCATTGAATTAATCCCTGGAACTGGATCCATAGCTCAGAGACATATAGTATGAACCCATATGAGTTAGTGGAGCTCAAGAAGCAACTTGACGATATGATTAGAAAAGATCTGATTCAACCAAGAGCATTGCCATGGAGATCACCTGTTCTGTTTGTGGATAAGAAGGATGGTGCCACCCATTTATGTACGGATTATCGGAAGTTGAATGATGTCACCATCAAGAACAAGTGCCATTTGCCAAAGATAGAAGATTTGTTTGACCAGTTGACCAGAGTATTCTCTAAGATTGATCTTAGAACTGGTTATCATCAACTAAAAATTTGTGCAACGGATATTCCAAAGACTAATTCATGACCCGATATGGATTGTATGAGTACAAGGTCATGTCTTTTGGATTAACCAATGCCCCCGCTTATTTCATGAATCTCATGAATAAAATTTTCATGAACTTCTTAGATAAGTTTGTCGTTGTGTAACATCCCTAAAATCATGTTTCAAACTCATGCATATCATCCATGCATCCATGATCATTTAGGGTTTCATTTCAAAAACATTTCAAAAACAGGAGCATATGAGCTCATTATTTTATGTGGTCAGCATTGAATCAGATGCTACTCTCAAATGAGAGAATGATGTTCATAAACCAAACCTTGTTGCCTTATTGCTCTCAGATTGTATTTTTGCTAGGACTTAAACCAAAGTTTCAAAACAAATATGAATTGAAAACCATTTTCAAAACTTATTTAAAAACTAGTGCTATGTCACTGTTTATTTTGTTTTATTCAAAGTAACCAGGCCAGTGCAAATGACCACTTGGTTTTGTGTACCTTTATATGAAGGTTACACTCTGCAAAAAATCCAGAACAATTTGAATTCAAATGGAATTTGAATTTGTTTTAAAATGTATCCAGAAAATCAAAACAGAAATACAAAAATGAATAGAGAAAAGAATAAGGGTCGGTGCCAGACATTCAGCCCAACAGAGAAACCAGCCCATTTATCCCACCCGGGTCCCCCTTTGTCTCTCTCTCACTCGTGGACAAACCCACTGGGTCGCTGGCAGCCTGGACCCATCCCCCACACCTTTTCTCTCGCTGACGACTGGGCCTCACTGCAGCGTCACCCTTCGTCCTCAATCAGCGCCGACGACCACCTCGCCGCTGCCGTTTACTCCACATTGATTCCGCGCTTAATTTCCATTGATACCGCGCGTGATCCTCTCCCCCGCTCTGGCTATAAGACCCCCACCCCTCGCCGCTCATTTCCCCTCACCTAGCGCCACCACTCCGCCACCAGGCTGCACGAATTCGAGCCACTCCGCCGCGGCACAGACGCACTCCGACGACCAATCTCGGTGAGTTCTGACCGCCCCCTGTCTCTGGTTCAAACCATCGTGACCAGCGTGTCCTTGTGCATTCACTGATGCCTTCTGTTTGCTTTCTCGTGACCCAGAGCGACGTCTTCGTTCACGCCCGCGACCACCTGAGCCGCCGCTCGACTCCGACGTGCATTCCAGGTAAAACGCGACCGCCCCTTGGCTTCCATCCGATGCTATCATGATCGCCAAGTCCTTGCGCACCTCCTAATCCATTTGGCTCGTGCCAGGACGATGCAGAACCTCGGCAACGTCTTCGACAGCAAGCATCTGACACCGCCAGCAACTCCGATGAGCTCCCTCGGCCACTACAGCGTGCCCCTTGACCAGCCATCGCCACCTTGAGCATCAGCAACACACGGCGAGCTTGGTAAGCCCCTTCTCCCTCTCCCGTGCGACCTGGAACACCGGTAGCAGCTCTGACAGAGACGCCGCCGCTAGCGCCGCCACTGGATGGTCAGGTTGCTTAGGATCGTTAGATCTAGATCCAGTGGATACGATAGATCCTAGGCGAAACGGTAAGATTAGATCTGGACCGCGAATTTAAGTTAGATCTAACGGCTCACAGACGCGATCCAGAGCGAAGCGGTATCAACGAATAGGATTGCGCCGCGTGTCTGTTAGTTTGTTTTAAATCTCTGATTTGAATCTATTAGATGTTTAAACTTGTTTTAATCATAACTTTTGATTCCCACGTCCAAATTTGATGAAGTTTATATCAATGGAATCAGGAGAGAAAGCCCTTTCCATTTATGCAATGTGTTTAATGTTTTGTTTCTGTTAAAATGGTTATTTTTACAGAAACATGTGTAGGCCTATTTTGTGTATATTAATTATTTGAGAAATGTTTTAGTGTTCAAATAAAGTTTGTTTGGCAAGTTTTGAACTTGTTTATGAACCAGTACTGTGCACTTGTCTTGTTGAGTATAGAAAATCATCACATGTCATATTGCATGCATCCATGTATTTTTGCTTGTATTTATTTTGTATGTGATTTGGTGCTATCATTTTATGTGTAGATTTTGGTGCAAATAGTGATTGTGATTGTGAGGATTGTTGCTCCCCCAACTACCAAGGCAAGTGGTGCTTCATAATTTTATTCCTATTTTTTCAAATATGCATTAGAAATATTTTTGCTAGACTTGCATGGATAAATTTTTGGTTTATATATGCTATGCTATGGAAATCCTAGTAGTTTTAGAATTGCTAAGTTAAGATGTTTATCTATGCCATGCTTAGCCTAGCTAGTAGCAACCAACGGTGGTGAATTATTCATGCTATGATAAAATATTTCTAAGTCTTTGGACTATGTTTTTGCTTAATAAAACAACTAAGTGAATGAATCACCTGGGTGGAATGGTTGTGAATGGGTTATGTTGAGTGGTTACACAAGGCCCATTTCTATGGTTTACCTTGTGTATCTCACTTGTGGAAAGCCACCCAGGAACAACGGGATTTGAGAGGCCAAATGTTAAGAAGCTTCTTGTGCAGCCACTTGGCAATATGGGCTCTTCCTGGACCATATAGGTTGCAATAACTTAGCCATTTGGACAGTTGGTGGTAGTGGGATTGATAGGTTGGAGCGCGTCCATTTGGTCTAAGGTAAGGCTTCTAAAAGGTCATGTCATGGTGAAAATCAAGTCTTGTGGGGAAAGCGCACAACCGCTGGAGATGGAAGAATCTAAGTACTTATCCATGTCCCTGGAAAAGGACAACTTGAGCATCAAGACATGGAAGCTATCAAGAATCTCCTCATCCCAATTTCTAAGTAAAACTTGTGGTTGAACAAGGGTGAAGGATCCCAATGTCTATTGGTGGTTCCTTGGGAAAAGTTTTGACAAAGAAAAACTTAGTGTTTTCAACTGATAGGAAAAACCTATTTTAAGCAAAGCAAGCCTAAGCTACACTTAGCCAAAATGCATATAGTATATAGTCCACCAATATTCTACTAAGGTATCACTTGCCAATACTATTCTAATGTATTGACCCACTGTGGCTATAACTTGTGATGTTGCAGGATATTCTGATGATGATTAGGAGTCATGAGTCTACACTCAACATGCTTGCCTGTGGCACATGAAGATGAAGACTTATTTATCTATCTACTTGTTTAAACTCTTGTACTGGGCCTGTGGCCATGGAGTTGTAAAAGACTATGTTGTCTCTGGAATGACTGTAATAATGACCTTTGTTTCTGTGTACTTCATCTTAAACTGTGGATGCTAGCATTGATCCAGGGACTAGCATTGCAATCACAGGGATCCTTTCCTTTACAAAGGAGGGATCTTACAGATGGTATCAGAGCACTGTGTTGCCTGTAGGATTATGACCCTAGGATTGGAAACCACTAAGGAAAAAATTTCAACAAATTCCACACTTGTCTATTCTTCTCATAAACTTTTCTAATCTTCTTTCTCATCTCCATTTGTAGATGAACTCCATCAACGAAGCTGTAAGGAAGGGACCACTCATGACAATGACTTTGGAATGTGAGAAAGAGTTCCCCAAGGCTCTCAAAGACCTCATGGTTGCAATGGGAATACATGGTGCAGGTGTGTACAAAGGTTTTCCTGTGATGGATAAAGGAGTTGAGTACTGGTGGGTGCAACTTCACTTGTATAAAAACAAGGAAGACAACCACAAGGACTCAGGATTCTGCATGGTCACCAACACAATGATGCACACCACATTCTTTGATTCAGCAAGGGATGCAGCTTGGAGGGCCATCAAAGAACTTGGTGATAGAATCAAGTGCAGAATGCTTAACACCCATAATGATCTTAGGGAAGAAAAGAAGCATGCCCAAGAGTTAGAGGCTACCAACCAAAGCCTAAGGAAGGACATCATATACTTAGCAATGGGTGATCTAGACAAACAGATTGCCTCTAGGGATGCCCTTTTATCCAACTTGGCAAGTGAGATGGAATTGTAAGCGTACTTCGTTAGTTGGACCACCACACTCATCATTTTATTTTCCAAAATGTTGTTTAAAATAAGTTGAACCTTGGTTGTTTGTAATGGATCCAGTATGCCATGACTTGTGTGTTTGATTTCCAAAGTTATGCATGTGATGCCTTGTCTTGTGATTTGTCTTAAAAAAATTGTGTTGATTCTAACTTTTTCTATCTTATTAAATAGATGCCTAATGTTACTATCAGCACTGCTGAAGAGTTCCAGGGAACTCTTTTTGGTCCTCGTATTATTGAGCTCACTACTTTGCTCAATCTCCCTCTTCCTACCATCATGGTGCTTCCCCTCGCCAAGTTTGAGAGGAAAGACCTTTGGGGTTTCAAGGTCAATCAGCCCGGACGCCAGACTGAGCCTACCACGGAGGCTATCATCTTCAAGATCATGCACGATGACAAGGAGAGAGTTCTAGAGGTAGTCATGCATGACTTGATTGGATGTCTGTTAGGGAGACACTCCCGACAGGTTAGAGGTACTCACTTCCACGCCTTGGGTAGACGTGATGAGGATGGAGAGGCCATTGACTTCGAGGATACTTCGAGAGAGACAGCAGAGCCGATTCGTCTATACCTCCAGGACTTAGAGGTTCTACTTAGGCACGTGGACACAGATAGGACCAACGTCATGCTCAGCAATGACGAACTCCAGGTGCAGCTTCGTGAGAAGTACAAGATTTTCGCGGAGCAAGATGAGATAGTCAAGGAGATGGAGGCCAAGTTCGAGAGTCAGGACAGAAAGTTCAAGAGTCAAGAGAAGCGAGTCCAAGATAGGAACAAGAGGATTCGAGACATGACTGCAGAACTGGAGGCCAAGGACTTCGAGCTCGAGCATCAGCAGACTGTGATTGAGAGGCTTCGTTCTCAGAAGAGGGCTCTCAAAGCCAAAGTAGAGACCTTGACCACCAATGTCGAGGAATACAAGACCGCTATGGAGAATGCATGTCTTACCTTTGTTGAGGAGGAGGTTGATGCCGAGGAGTAGTGATGACTACTCATTTATCATTTATTTATCATGCTTTCTGTTGAGTTGCAATGACCATCCAACATGTGGATGGCTTGCTATTGGTGTGTTTACTTTGCAAACTTGTTATCTTTGTTGTTGAACTTTTATTCTTATGATGCATGTTGGTGATTGTTTATGTGATGTATTTTGCATGTTAGCATCTATGGGTATCTCATTCTTATCTCTATTGAACAAACCACAGATGCCTCCCCGTCTTGCCAATCCAAACCCCAACAACAACAACATCACCCATGAGATGCAGCAAATGATGACAGCTCAGACTCAGCTGATGCAGATGATGACTACGTTCATCCAGAATCAGAACAACAACAACAACAACAACAACAACAACAACAACAATAATCAGAACAACCCACCGGGTTTTGACATGCTTACCAGGTTCTTGAGATTGAGGCCAGCAAAGTTCTCAGGGACAACTGACCCTATGGTGGCCAATGATTGGCTACGCTCAGTGAACAAAGACTTGGTAACAGTTGGCTGTACTGATGAAGAGAAAGTCAGATTTGCAACTCACTTGTTGGAAGGACCAGCAGCTACTTGGTGGGATAACTTCCAGATCACCACTCCCATTGCATATGTGACATGGGCTATCTTTGAAGATGGTTTCCGTACTGCTCACATCTCATCCGGAGTGATGAGTTTGAAGAATAAAGAGTTCCATAACCTGAAGCAGCACCACCGCAGCGTGGCTGAATATATTGAGGAGTTCAACAATCTGGCGCGATATGCACCGGATGAAGTTGACACGGATGCTAAGAGGAAGGAAAAATTCCTTGAAGGGTTGAATGATGAACTGAACCTGCAGTTAGCTATGGCATATGTTCCCACATACCAGTCTCTTTGTGACAAGGCTGCTATTCTGGAGGACAAAATGAAGCAAGTTGAGAGTAGGAAGAGAAAGCACTTGGACAAGCACAGCTCGGGATCGTCTCACAAACGTTCCCATTATGATGATAGTGGGAGTTCAGGATCCCACAAGCATGGGAAATTCAACAAGAACCACAACCACAACCGTCATCATGACAACAAGAATCACCGTAGTCATGACAATCACAAGTACAAGAATCACAAGGTGTGGCATCCCGCAAAAACCACTACTAGAAAATCGCGTTGATTTTGTGCATTGCATCATCATGACAGCATGCTCATGTCATCATGCCACATTGCATTTGAGCATCGTCATCATCTGGCATTTGCGTGCATAAAACTATTTCGGAAAAACCCAGTTTTGTTTTCTAAACGCCCCGCCTTTGTTCAACAGGCAAACCCGGGTCGCCGGAATATTTTGTTTGTCTGCTATCGGTTTGCAAACGGTGCAATTAAAATTAAATAAAATATTTCATTACGGGCCGATTCGACCCGAACGACCACCCCCAGAAATTTAAACGGCCCACCCACAATCCCTAGTCTACCCAACCTAATCTACCCACACCCCCCTCCACATCACCTCACCCAATCCCCACCTGACACCTCACCTCTCCCCTCCCTCTACCCAATCCCACGCTGCCACATCAGCCAGCCGCTCTTCCCTCCCTCTCTCTCTCTCCCCCTCTCTTTCCCTGGGACCCACCCCAGCACACACCTGCCTCACACCCACGCACACACGCCCCCTCTCTCCTCCCCCACCCCAACCTTGCCAAGGCAGCCTGACCCCCAGCCCACCGGTCCCACCACCCGCCGCCCCGTGCCCTGTTCTTCTTCCTCCTCTCCACCTCCCTCCCTCGTCTCCTCTCTCCCAACCGCCTGGACCCGACGCCACCAACCCTCCCCATGCGTCCCCATGAGCTCCTCCTCGACCATGGCGCCCCCTCCCTCCAACCTCCGCTCGACCGCCGCCTTCCCCAGACCCGCTCCTCCTCAGCGCGCCTCCTCTCCGCTCCGCCCTCGCCCCTCAACCCTCGTCAGGCCGCCACCTCCGACTCCCCTCCTCCGGCCTCCTCTCCACCCGCCGGCGAGCTCCGCCTCGCCGTTCGCCCTCGCCGCCACCGCTCCCTCCGGCCACCGCAGCCGCCGCGTCCTCCTCCCCCACCGCCGTACTCCGCCAGTCCCTCTCCGCCCATGGCGCTCTGTCGGCCGCCCTCGCCCGTCGTCGACCCCCCCTCCCTTCTCCGCCTCCTACAGCCAACCTCCGCATCGATCTCCCTCGCCTCCTGTCCCAACGCGGAGGCCTCCCAAGACCTCCCTCTCACAGCAGCTCCTCCGCCTCGAGGCCTCCTACTCCTTCCTGGCGCCGAAACCATCCCCTCCCAAACCCCTGAGCTAGAAGACAACGGAGGATGCGGCGAAATTGCCGATGTCCTCGTCGTCCGAGGCGGACGTGGTCCCTCGCGTCCGGCGCCGTCCGGCCCCGCAACCAGCGGCCGCCCTTGAGCCCCGCGGGCCGTACGAGCCACTCGTGCTCTCGCCGCCCGGAGAGCACCCCGTCGTTCAGGTGCCCCCATCATTTAATTGCAGGCTACTTACACATCAGAGGGATGGTGTGAGGTTCTTATACAATCTGTATAGAAACAACCATGGTGGTGTGCTTGGAGATGACATGAAAACGACACCCCGTGCCGGTTTCAAGTCCACACCGACAAGTGAAGTTGAAACTCCAAGATCGCTTTCCCGAAGACTGAACCCTCGACGCACCTAGCTCGCCTTCCCGGACGCCATGACCTCCTTCACGGAATCCGAAGGCCGTTGCGCCGAAGACCGATCCCGCCCGTGCGACAAGATCTTCTTCACGGATTCCGAAGACCGGACCCGATAACCGCCAAGGCCGCCGACACGGATAAACCGGGTTCTCCATCAAGTACACCAAGACCGTCGATATGGAACCCAATGACGCCGAGCACTTCGCCGCGGAACGCCAAGTTCTGCATCCCGCACGCCAGGCGGACCCGATGCGCCCCTGACACCGAACCAAGTACTCCTTTTCGGACGCCGAGCTCGCCGAGAACCCGGATGCGATAAGATCTACCCCAGTAATCCGAGAACGCTCCCGCCGAGATCGACCCCGTCGAACCCTGAACCTTGAGACCGACCCCGAACCCCGGAACCCCAAGACCGTCGAGACCCTAATGTGTGAACCTCTTATCCGAGAACCCTATTTTATAATATAATAACAACTTGTTGCATATTACATTGTCATACTCGCATGCATAATCATGTGGTTTGGGGGCCTTATGCCGATTCACCTTATAATTAAATATGGGGCCCATATGCGGGCAAATCTAATCTTATATTGGCCTCATTTAAATTTGTGTAGCGAACCGGTCATATGTTTTGCCATGTTAACACCACATTTAATTGCGGGGGTTCTAAACAACATGAACCGTTTAATTAATTGTCGGGACCCCGGTTCCAATTAATATGACCTAATTGCATCGCACCTTTGCCATGTCATACATCATACATGCATCATGCCCGATCTCTTGCCGTAGTATTAAATATTGCATCCGGTTTTCTTCTAGTGTTTTGGTTCTTCGCGGATAAGGCCGTTGAGTTGATGTGAGCTTCGCCCCGATCTTCGGTTGAACCTTCGACCATGTTTTCAGGCGAGCATCTCCCCCTTTCTACCTATCTTACTTTTATAGTATTTATTCCCTCCTGTTGATCTATTGCTATCTGTGTTGCGATGCTCTAGTTTCCGTACCCGTGAAATCCCGTGCAGCCCTATATTGCCTTGGACACATCCTATTACCTGTTGTTTGGTAGATAGTTGGACTTGCGCGTCGTAGTCGCTTGCTCAAGTGTTGTTGCGTGTCGTCAAGAACCACAGTTGTTGGAGTATTGCCGTATGTTGAATGTTGGAGATGATCCTGGTTTTACTTATCGTTCACTTTAATTCCTGTTTAACAACTAAAATTGAAGTAAGCAGAGGCATCGGTGGGTGATAGATAATATTTGGTTTCCGAACGCCCACTTGTGTCCCGTAGGACCCCGAGTACTTGATACATGTTCCTTGATTTATCGCGCTATCCACATCCGGGAGGTATATGGGACCCCCCTGAGCCAGAGCTTGATTCAGTCTTATTTCTTGGGGCCACAAACTAGTTTGAGGTTTTATTTACTATCCTGTACTTATGCCATGCTACTACTGTATTTACAATTGTGCGACAGATAGCACCTGTACTGTTTAGGATTGGGACACGATTCCGCGGTGTCGACAAGCCCAGTTTTGGGTTCCCAGTTGTTCACAGCCGTCTACCCAAACCTTGGGTCCGTCTCGGAGCTAGCTTACTTCGTTGCGGGTAAGACTTCAAGGGGTGGACCCCTGAAATATTTCTGAATCCTGTGATTGCTTTGTCGTGAAGGCCTCGTTGGGTTTTTATTTGGTTTTTCCAAGGTTGATCGAGCGTGTGTTGCTATTGGTGCACCCCGGCCGGGTAAAACTTTCTGAAAGCCGTGTCCGCGGTTATGGACGACTTGGAGCACAGTATCTCGACCATAGACAAGCATAACTAAAGTAGTGCTATAAATTTGACTTTATAATGACTAGTAATCAGCTTCACTATAATGGAATGAATAAGTAATATTGCCCACAATTGCTTGCTTGAGTTGTCGCTTGCGACCATTGTACCTGACTAGTAAGTATTGCAACTACAATGGAATGACTAAATAAAAGTACCAACAACTGCTGGGTTTTGGGATATCTCATTGCTAATTGTATTTGACTAGTAAGATTTGCAACTAGAATGGAAGAGTTAAATAAAAGTGCCCTCTGCTTATTTTTTTATCAGGATGACTATCTATACCTGACTAGTAATTGCTGCAACGATAACTGAATAAATAAAACTGCCAACGGTGTGAGTTCCTCGGTTGACTTCCTCGTTTGGTCTCGAGGGGGATACACCTGGATGGGCTTGTTTGGTGTTGGATTCAGGTTGGTTCCGAATAGGACTTTCTTACCCCTCTCTGATAACCGCCAGATGTATCGAGTCCCTACAGGTTGTTTAGTGTATGCTGCCGCTGCCGCTTCAGTCCACCATACCTATGTAGGCGAGGACCGCCGAACTCTAGTCTCGCTGTCTTGGCCTCGATCGACGCCCTCTTTTTCCTTTGCCCTTTGTCGGCACCCCTTTTGTTTAAGCAGGTTTTGAGATCGGCGTCGTTAGCGTGGTTACCCTTCCGGCTTGGCAGGGTTATGGACGCCATTGGTTATTCTTCAGGGCTCTTAGCCCCATTTGCATCTTGTCCGTAGTCGGACGCTCCATCTTTTCAAGGTGATTTGGATCTTTGTATATTATATCTGTATTCCTGACTCTTCGAGTCGCTTTTGTATATATATATGTTCTGTGGGTCCCATCGAGGACTGTTGTGTAATGTTATTACTTCGTTTTCCACCCGCACGAAAGTGCCTGGTGGGCACCTTTGAATCGTTTCTATGCGTGTTTGGCGGGTTTCGCTAAAACTTGCATAGGTCCGATACTGAGGGTGTTACAGAGTGGTATCAGAGTCCAGCAGTTGCGATACCCCACAAGTCCAGCCTGTAGGATAACCTAGCTAACGGCCAAAGTAGAGTGTCAAAACTATTTTGAAAAATCGGTTGGATAGTTCTGATTAGGTCTGATTTTACTCCTCACCCCTCTGCTGCTCTCCTCTCACCTCTACGTGTTTTGAATCCGCTCTCTTCTCGAGTCCGTGATTTCGTGGTTGGGTTTCCGTCGTACCTTCAGGGTTTCGTTTTCTCCTTTTGTAACGGAGGTGCTACGATCATCAATCTGCAACTTGTCTGTTGTACCCTTCATCCAATATTTTGTTCTTGAGCTCTTTATCTATATGTCTTCCTTGCTGGATATCCGTGTCGTTGAAAAACATATGAGAAGAACGAGCATTGGTGAAGTTGGAGTATACCTTGAGCATGTTTGTTCATGCCAATGGAACCATCGCGGAACCTAATCATCGTGTCTTTCATACGAGTTCTGTTGTATCTTCCGGTGTTTTCCGTTGTGATGACCTCATCTGCATCAGATCCAACGCAGAGCTGGCATCATCCCTTTGTTCCGAATACCGCTTGTGAAGATCTTCATTCTAAAATCTCGAGAGTTGAGTTGCCTGATTTTCCTATTCATGTATAGAGTTGATAGTTTGGGTATGGGATGGATTGATCACCCTACCCGACTCTTACTGTTCGCTCTGTACATCGAACTGGTGGATCAACGTAGCTTTTCCTCTTCTAATGGAAGTTAGAGGTGGCCTTATCGTTTGATACCTCCACCTTCGTCCTTTGTTCCTCCGGAGTGTTCTCTCGACGATCAGGAACAACGACCCTTTGTTGGTGGTGTCGCCGATTTCCAGATGAAGAAGGAACCCTTGTTAGTGGTGTCGCGAGGATCTACACGAAGCGAGAAGATTCAGATCGCCGACCTTTCCTTCCGGTACCATGAGGCGGATCTCGAGGGCGAGATCCCTTGTTAGTGGTGTCGAATTGTGGCATCCCGCAAAAAACACTACTAGAAAATCGCGTTGATTTTGTGCATTGCATCATCATGACAGCATTCTCATGTCATCATGCCACATTGCATTTGAGCATCGTCATCATCTTGCATTTGCTTGCATAAAACTATTTCGGAAAAACCCAGTTTTGTTTTCTAAACGCCCCGCCTTTGTTCAACACGCAAACCCGGGTCGCCGGAATATTTTGTTTGTCTGCTATCGGTTTGCAAACGGTGCAATTAAAATTAAATAAAATATTTCATTATTTTAGTGGGGGCAGTCGAACGGGCCGATTCGACCCGAACGACCACCCCCAGAAATTTAAACGGCCCACCCATAATCCCTAGTCTACCCAACCTAATCTACCCACACCCCCCTCCACATCACCTCACCCAATCCCCACCTGACACCTCACCTCTCCCCTCCCTCTACCCAATCCCACGCTGCCACATCAGCCAGCCCCTCTTCCCTCCCTCTCTCTCTCCCTGGGATCCACCCCAGCACACACCTGCCTCACACCCACGCACACACGCCCCCTCTCTCCTCCCCCACCCCAACCGCGCGCAGCAGCCGACAGCCCCTGGCCCACCCGGTCCCACCACCCGCCGCCCCGTGCCCTGTTCTTCTTCCTCCTCTCCACCTCCCTCCCTCGTCTCCTCTCTCCCCAACCGCCCTGGACCCGACGCCACCAACCCCTCCCCAAGCGTCCCATGAGCTCCTCCCTCGACCGGCCGCCGCCTCCCTCCAACCTCCGCCGACCGCCGCCTTCCCAGACGCTCCTCCTCAGCGCCGCCTCCCTCTCCCTCCGCCCGCCCCTCACCCCTCGCCTTGGCCACCTCCGTCTCCTCCCTCGGCCTCCTCTCCACCTGCCGGCCAGCCGCCTGCTCGCCCTCACCGCCGCCCTCCGGCCACCGCCAAGCGTCCTCCTCCCCACCGTACTCCGCCAGTCCCTCTCCGCCCAGGCGCGCCCGTCTGTCCGCGCCCTCTGCCAGCTGCCGACCCCCTCCTTCTCCGCCTCCTACAGCCAACCTCCGCGCCGATCTCCTCGCCTCCTGTCCCAACGCAGGCCTCCCAAGACCTCCCTCTCACAGCTCCTCCTCGAGGCCTCCTACTCCTTCCCGCGCCAAACCATCCCTCCCAAACCCCTGAGCTAGAAGACAACGGAGGATGCGGAATTGCCGATGTCCTCGTCGTCCGAGGCGGACGTGGTCCTCGCGTCCGGCCCGTCCGCCGCAACCAGCGGCCGCCTTGAGCCCATGTCAGACGAGCCACTCGTGCTCTCGCCGCCGGAGAGCACCCGTCGTTCAGTGCCCCATCATTTAATTGCAGGCTACTTACACATCAGAGGGATGGTGTGAGGTTCTTATACAATCTGTATAGAAACAACCATGGTGGTGTGCTTGGAGATGACATGAAAACGACACCCCGTGCCGGTTTCAAGTCCACACCGACAAGTGAAGTTGAAACGCCAAGATCGCTTTCCCGAAGACTGAACCCTCGACGCACCTAGCTCGCCTTCCCTGACGCCATGACCTCCTTCACAGAATCCGAAGGCCGTTGCGCCGAAGACCGATCCCGCCCGTGCGACAAGATCTTCTTCACGTATTCCGAAGACCGGACCCGATAACCGCCAAGGCCGCCGACACGGATACACCGGGTTCTCCATCAAGTACACCAAGACAGTCGATATGGAACCCAATGACGCCGAGCACTTCGCCGCGGAACGCCAAGTTCTGCATCCCGCACGCCAGGCGGACCCGATGCGCCCCTGACACCGAACCAACTACTCCTTTCCGGACGCCGAGCTTGCCGAGAACCCGGATGCGACAAGATCTACCCCAGTAATCCGAGAACGCTCCCGCCGAGATCGACCCCGTCGAACCCTGAACCCTGAGACCGACCCCGAACCCCGGAACCCCAAGACCGTCGAGACCCTAATGTGTGAACCTCTTATCCGAGAACCCTATTTTATAATATAATAACAACTTGTTGCATATTAAATTGTCATACTCGCATGCATAATCATGTGGTTTGGGGGCCTTATGCCGATTCACCTTATAATTAAATATGGGGCCCATATGCGGGAAAATCTAGTCTTATATTGGCCTCATTTAAATTTGTGTAGCGAACCGGTCATATGTTTTGCCATGTTAACACCACATTTAATTGCGGGGGTTCTAAACAACATGAACCGTTTAATTAATTGTCGGGACCCCGGTTCCAATTAATATGACCTAATTGCATCGCACCTTTGCCATGTCATACATCATACATGCATCATGCCCGATCTCTTGCCGTAGTATTAAATATTGCATCCGGTTTTCTTCTAGTGTTTTGGTTCTTCGCGGATAAGGCCGTTGAGTTGATGTGAGCTTCGCCCCGATCTTCAGTTGAACCTTCGACCATGTTTTCAGGCGAGCATCTCCCCCTTTCTACCTATCTTACTTTTATAGTATTTATTCCCTCCTGTTGATCTATTGCTATCTGTGTTGCGATGCTCTAGTTTCCGTACCCATGAAATCCCGTGCAGCCCTATATTGCCTTGGACACATCCTATTACCTGTTGTTTGGTAGATAGTTGGACTTGCGCGTCGTACTCGCTTGCTCAAGTGTTGTTGCGTGTCGTCAAGAACCACAGTTGTTGGAGTATTGTCGTATGTTGAATGTTGGAGATGATCCTGGTTTTACTTATCGTTCACTTTAATTCCTGTTTAACAACTAAAATTGAAGTAAGCAGAGGCATCGGTGGGTGATAGATAATATTTGGTTTCCGAACGCCCACTTGTGTCCCGTAGGACCCCGAGTACTTGATACCTGTTCCTTGATTTATCGCTATCCACATCCGGAGGTATATGGGACCCCGAGCGAGCTTGATTCAGTCTTATTTCTTGGGGCCACAAACTAGTTTGAGGTTTTATTTACTATCCCAGACTTATGCCATGCTACTACTGTATTTACAATTGTGCGACGATAGCACCTGTACTGTTTAGGATCGGGACACGATTCGCGGTGTCGACAAGCCCAGTTTTGGGTTCCCATTGTTCACAACCGTCTACCCAAACCTTGGGTCCGTCGAGCTAGCTTACCGTTATGGTAAGACTTCAAGGGGTGGCCCCCTGAAATATTTCTGAATCCTGTGATTGCTTTGTCGTGAAGGCCTCGTTGGGTTTTGATTTGGTTTTTCCGAGGTTGATCGAGCGTGTGTTGCTATTGGTGCACCCCGGCCGGGTAAAACTTTCTGAAAGTCGTGTCCGCGGTTATGGACGACTTGGAGCACAGTATCTCGACCATAGACAAGCATAACTAAAGTAGTGTTATAAATTTGACTTTATAATGACTAGTAATCAACTTCACTATAATGGAATGAATAAGTAATACTGCCCACAATTGCTTGCTTGAGTTGTCGCTTGCGACCATTGTACCTGACTAGTAAGTATTGCAACTACAATGGAATGACTAAATAAAAGTACCAACAACTGCTGGGTTTTGGGATATCTCATTGCTAATTGTATTTGACTAGTAAGATTTGCAACTACAATGGAAGAGTTAAATAAAAGTGCCCACTGCTTATTTTTTTATCAGGATGACTATCTATACCTGACTAGTAATTGCTGCAACGATAACTGAATAAATAAAACTGCCAACGGTGTGAGTTCCTCGGTTGACTTCCTCGTTTGGTCTCGAGGGGGATACACCAGGATGGGCTTGTTTGGTGTTGGATTCAGGTTGGTTCCGAATAGGACTTTCTTACCCCTCTCTGATAACCGCCAGATGTATCGAGTCCCTACAGGTTGTTTAGTATGTCTTTTGCCGCTTGATCCACCATACCTATGTAGGCGAGGACTGCCGAACTCTAGTCTCGCTGTAAGGCCAGATCGACGCCTCCTCTTTTTCCTTTGCCCTTTGTCGGCACCTTTTGTTTAAGCAGGTTTTGAGATCGACGTCATAGTGGTTACCCTTTCGGCTTGGCCTGGGCAGGGTTATGGACGCCATTGGTTATTCTTCAGGGCTCTTAGCCCCATTTGCATCTTGTCCGTAGTCGGACGCTCCATCTTTTCAAGGTGATTTGGATCTTTGTATATTATATCTGTATTCCTGACTCTTCGAGTCGCTTTTGTATATATATATCTGTTCTGTGGGTCCCATCGAGGACTGTTGTGTAATGTTATTACTTCGTTTTCCACCCGCACGAAATTGCCTGGTGGGCACCTTTGAATCATTTCTATGCGTGTTTGGCGGGTTTCGCTAAAACTTGCATAGGTCCGATTCTGAGGGTGTTACACAAGGGTGGATACAAGAGCCACCACAGTGGTAGTGGAAGTGGCAGTGGAAGACAGCCTGCCAAGAAGGATCTTAGTCAGGTTGAGTGTTTCAAGTGCAAAAAGATGGGGCATTATGCAAATGAATGCCCAGAAAAGAAAGTTGAAGGACCCAACAAGCCCAACCCTTTTCAGAAGGGACAAGTGAACCACATCAATGTGGAGGATATCTATGAGGAGCCTGATGCTGTTGCTGGTAAGTTCAAACTCAATTCTATTCTAGCACTTATTCTATACTGGAGCATCGCATTCATTCATATCAAAATCATATGTTGATAGAAATGGGTTTCCAACTGAAAACATTGGGTGTCCAATAAAAGTTAGTTCTCCAGGTGGAGATATGATAGTAAGTCTTGGATGCCGGGATCTAGTGATAGAGTTTGGAAAGCATAAGTTTCTAGTGAGTCTGATAATCCTAGATTCTCAAGGACTGGATGTAATATTGGGAATGGATTAGATGGCTAAGTATGAAGGAGTACTAGATTGTGCTAATCGTATTGTTGCAATCACAACCCCGGAAAAGAAATGGATTAGATTCAAGTCTAACTTTGAATCAAAAGGAAGTAAGCTAAATTCTCTTAAGAGGGTTAGCATAGACAGTGTGCCTATTGTGAGTGAGTATACGGATGTGTTTCCAGAAGAATTGACGATAATGCCACCAGATAGAGACGTGGAGTTTCTTATTGATTTGCTACCAGGATCTGGACCAATAGCAAAAAGACCATACAAGATGTCAGTTGATGAGTTGAAAGAACTCAAGAAGAAGCTTGGAGAACAGTTGCAGAAAGGTTTTATCAAACCAAGTTCCTCATCTTGGGGACCACCAGTTTTGTTTGTAGAAAAGAAAGATAGAAGTCAAAGGTTATGCATAGATTACCGTTCACTCAATGAGGTGACTATCAAGAACAAGTACCCTTTGCCTAGAATCAATGACTTGTTTGATCAGCTAGAAGGAGCTTGTGTGTTCTCAAAGATTAATCTCCAATCAGGTTATTTTTAGCTCAAGATAAGAGAACAAGACATACCTAAGACAGCTTTCACCACAAGGTATGGATTGTATGAGTATACCGTGATGCCATTTGGTTTGACCAATGCACCAGCATACTTCATGAATATGATGAACAAGGTATTCATGGAATTCCTTGATAAGTTTGTTGTCGTTTTCATCGATGACATTTTGATCTACTCCAAGAGTAAGGAAGAGCATGGACATCTACGTTTGATACTTGAGAAGCTTAGAGAGCATAAATTGTATGCCAAATTCAGCAAGTGTGAATTTTGGCTGAATGAAGTTGGTTTTCTTGGACACGTTGTGTCAGGAGATGGTGTAGCAGTTGATCCTGCTAAAGTTTCAGCTGTCACTGAATGGGAATCACCTAAGTTAGTAAAAGAAGTTCGTAGTTTCCTTGGCTTGGCAGGATACTACAGAAGGTTTATTTAGAATTTCTCCAAGGTGGCAAAACCTATGACAAAATTACTAAAGAAAGACAAGAAATTTGCTTGGTCTGAAGGTTGTGAACTTAGCTTTCAAGAATTGAAGAAGAGACTTGTGACAGCACCAGTCTTGTGTTTGCCTGATTTGGAGAAGGATTTCCAAGTGTATTGTGATGCATCTCATCATGGACTAGGTGTAGTACTTATGCAAGAAGGAAAAGTTGTGGCGTATGCCTCGAGACAACTCAACACTCATGAGGTAAACTATCCTACTCATGATTTAGTGTATGCACTCAAAACATGGAGACATTATCTTTTGGGAAAACGATGTGAAGTGTTCACGGATCACAAGAGTTTGAAGTATATCTTCACCCAGAAGGAAATTAACATGAGACAAAGAAGATGGCTAGAACTCATCAAGGACTACGACTTAACTTTGCAATACCACCCCGATAAAGCAAATATTGTAGCGGATGCTCTAAGCCGTAAGGTTTTTGTGAATGGCCTTACTAAGGGAGAATTGCAAATGATCTGTGTGCCCAATTTAGAGATCTCAGATTGGAGATTATGCCTGAAGGACATCTCATGTCTTTGGATGTTCAACCTACTTTGTTGGACAAGATCAAATAAGCCCAGAAGACGTATAAGGAAATTGAAGAGATTAAGGAAAATATTGGTAAAGGAAAAGCTAAAGGATTCCATGAAGACGAACAGGGTACTTTATGGCATGGAAAACGTATTTGTGTTCCACAAGATCCGGAACTTCGGAAACTGATTTTACAAGAAGCACACAACTCACCGTATTCCATTCATCTGGGTAACACCAAAATGTACATGGATATGAAGGAAAGATTCTGGTGGAATAATCTCAAGAAAGACATCGCCGAACATATTGCTTTGTGTGATGTATGTAGTAGAGTGAAGGCGGAACACCAGAAACCAGCAGGATTGCTTCAACCACTACCTATTCCTAATTGGAAGTGGGACAATATTGATATGGATTTCATTACCGGATTGCCAAGGACCAGGTCAGGATATGATTCTATTTGGGTATTAGTGGATCACCTAACTAAGGTAGCTCATTTCATACCCGTAAAGACAACCTACACAAGTGCTAAGTTGGCCAAGATCTATATGAGTAGAATTGTATGTCTACATGGAGTACCCAAAAGTATTGTGTCTGATAGGGGAACACAATTCACTTCTCATTTTTGGAGACAGCTACATGAGTCATTGGGAACGAGGTTGGAATTCAGCACTGCTTTTCATCCTCAAACTGATGGACAAACAGAAAGGACTAATCAGATTCTTGAAGATATGTTGAGAGCATGTGCTCTAGACTATGGAGCCAGTTGGGATGAAAGTCTTCCTTACGCAGAATTCTCTTATAATAACAGCTATCAAACCAGTATTGAGATGGCACCATTTGAGTTTCTCTATGGGAGAAAGTGTACCACCCCATTGCTATGGAATGGTGTGGGAGAAAGAAGTTTGTTCGGACCAGAACTTATCAAAGAGGATGAAGAGAAAGTCAAGCTAGTTAAGGACAGATTGAAGATAGCACAGTCCTGACAGAAAAGCTACGCAGATCCTACACGTAGAGAAGTCACCTATGAAGTTGGTGATAGAGCTTATCTTAGAGTGTCACCACTTCGTGGAGTGAAGAGATTTGGAGTCAAAGGTAAATTGGCCCCAATATATGTTGGACCATTCAAGATTTTGAGTCGTAAAGGAGAAGTAGCTTATGAGATTGAATTGCCAGAATCTTTGTCAGCAGTTCATAATGTGTTTCATGTGAGTCAGCTTAAGAAATGTCATCTAGAAATGGAAGAGACTTCTTTGAAGGATACTATACCTTTGGAAGAGGTTCAATTGGAAAGTGATCTCACTTATGAAGAGAAACCAATCAAGATTCTTGAGACTCCAGAAAGAGTTACACGGACTAAGACTATCAAATTCTGCAAAGTTCAATGGAACCATCATTCCGAAGAAGAAGCAACATGGGAAAGAGAAGATGATCTTCGGAAATACCACTCTCACCTATTTGCTAGCCAATCCGTATCTCGAGGGCGAGATTCACCTTAAGGGGATTAGATTTGTAACATCCCTAAAATCATGTTTCAAACTCATGCATATCATCCATGATCATTTAGGGATTCATTTCAAAATCATTTCAAAAACAGGAGCATATGAGCTCATTATTTTATGTGGTCAGCATTGAATCAGATGCTACTCTCAAATGAGAGAATGATGTTCATAAACCAAACCTTGTTGCCTTATTTTTCTAAGATTGTATTTTTTCTAGGACTTAAACCAAAGTTTCAAAACAAATATGAATTGAAAACCATTTTTAAAACTTATTTAAAAACTAGTGCTATGTCACTGTTTATTTTGTTTTATTCAAAGTAACCAGGCCAGTGCAAATGACCACTTGGTTGTGTGCACCTTTATATGAAGGTTACACTCTGCAAAAAAATCCAGAACAATTTGAATTCAAATGGCATTTGAATTTGTTTGAAAATGCATCCAGAAAATCAAAACAGAAATAGAAAAATGAATAGAGAAAAGATTAAGGGTCGGCGCCAGACATTCGGCCCAACAGAGAAACCAGCCCATTTAGCCCACCCAGGTCCCCCTTTGTCTCTCTCTCACTCGCAGACAAACCCACTGGGTCGCTGACAGCCTGGACCCATCCCCCACACCTTTTCTCTCGCTGACGACTGGGCCTCACTGTCGCGTCACCCTTCGTCCTCAATCAGAGCCGACAACCACCTCGCCGCTGCCGTTTCCGCCGCATTGATTCCGCGCTTAATTGCCATTGATACCGCGTGTGATCCTCGCCCCCGCTCTGGCTATAAGACCCCCTCCCCTCGCCGCTCATTTCCCCTCACCTAGCGCCACCAGGCTGCACGAATTCGAGCCACTCCGCCGCGGCACAGACGCACTCCGACGACCAATCTCGGTGAGTTCTGACCGCCCCCTGTCTCTGATTCAAACCATCGTGACCAGCGTGTCCTTGTGCGTTCACTGATGCCTTCTGTTTGCTTTCTCGTGACCCAGAGCGACGTCTTCGTTCACGCCCGCGACCACCTGAGCCGCCGCTCGACTCCGACGTGCAATCCAGGTAAAACGCGACCGCCCCTTGCCTTCCATCCGATGCTATCATGATCGCCAAGTCCTTGCGCACCTCCTAATCCATTTGGCTCGTGCCAGGCCGACGCAGAACCTCGGCAACATCTTCGAAAGCAAGCATCTGACGCCGCCAGCAACTCCGACGAGCTCCCTCGGCCACTACAGTGCGCCCCTTGACCAGCCATCGCCACCTTGAGCATCAGCAACACACGGCGAGCTTGGTAAGCCCCTTCTCCCTCTCCCGCGCGACCTGGAACGCCGGTAGCAGCTCTGACAGAGACGCCGCCGCCAGTCTCCGCCGCTAGCGCCGCCACTGGATGGTCAGGTTGCTTAGGATCGTTAGATCTAGATCCAGTGGATACGATAGATCCTAGGCGAAACGGTAAGATTAGATCTGGACCGCGCATTTAAGTTAGATCTGACGGCTCACAGACGCGATCCAGAGCAAAGCGGTATCAACGAATAGGATTGCGCCGCGTGTCTGTTAGTTTGTTTTAAATCTCTGATTTGAATCTATTAGATGTTTAAACTTGTTTTAATCATAACTTTTGATTCCCACGTCCAAATTTGATGAAGTTTATATCAATGGAATCAGGAGAGAAAGCCCTTTCCATTTATGCAATGTGTTTAATGTTTTGTTTATGTTAAAATGGTTATTTTTACAGAAACATGTGTAGGCCTATTTTGTGTATATTAATTATTTGAGAAATGTTTTAGTGTTCAAATAAAGTTTGTTTGGCAAGTTTTGAACTTGTTTATGAACCAGTACTGTGCACTTGTCTTGTTGAGTATAGAAAATCATCACATGTCATATTGCATGCATCCATGTATTTTTGCTTGTATTTATTTTGTATGTGATTTTGGTGCTATCATTTTATGTGTAGATTTTGGTGCAAATAGTGATTGTGATTGTGAGGATTGTTGCTCCCCCAACTACCAAGGCAAGTGGTGCTTCATAATTTTATTCCTATGTTTTTCAAATATGCATTAGAAATATTTTTGCTAGACTTGCATGGATAAATTTTTGGTTTATATATGCTATGCTATGGAAATCCTAGTAGTTTTAGAATTGCTAAGTTAAGATGTTTATCTATGCCATGCTTAGCCTAGCTAGTAGCAACCAACGGTGGTGAATTATTCATGCTATGATAAAATATTTCTAAGTCTTTGGACTATGTTTTTGCTTAATAAAACAACTAAGTGAATGAATCACCTGGGTGGAATGGTTGTGAATGGGTTATGTTGAGTGGTTACACAAGGCCCATTTCTATGGTTTACCTTGTGTATCTCACTTGTGGAAAGCCACCCAGGAACAACGGGATTTGAGAGGCCAAATGTTAAGAAGCTTCTTGTGCAGCCACTTGGCAATATGGGCTCTTCCTGGACCATATAGGTTGCAATAACTTAGCCATTTGGACAGTTGGTGGTAGTGGGATTGATAGGTTGGAGCGCGTCCATTTGGTCTAAGGTAAGGCTTCTGAAAGGTCATGTCTTGGTGAAAATCAAGTCTTGTGGGGAAAGTGCACAACCGCTGCAGATGGAAGAATCTAAGTACTTAGCCATGTCCCTGGAAAAGGACAACTTGAGCATCAAGACATGGAAGCTATCAAGAATCTCCTCATCCCAATTTCTAAGTAAAACTTGTGGTTGAACAAGGGTGAAGGACCCCAATGTCTATTGGTAGTTCCTTGGGAAAAGTTTTGACAAAGAAAAACTTAGTGTTTTCAACTGATAGGAAAAACCTATTTTCAGCAAAGCAAGCCTAAGATACACTTAGCCAAAATGCATATAGTATATAGTCCACCAATATTCTACTAAGGTATCACTTGCCAATACTATTCCAATGTATTGACCCACTGGGGCTGTAACTTGTGATGTTGCAGGATATTCTGATGATGATTAGGAGTCATGAGTCTACACTCAACATGCTTGCCTGTGGCACATGAAGATGAAGACTTATTTATCTATTTACTTGTTTAAACTCTTGTACTGGGCCTGTGGCCATGGAGTTGTAAAAGACTATGTTGTCTCTGGAATGACTGTAATAATGACCTTTGTTTCTGTGTACTTCATCTTAAACTGTGGATGCTAGCATTGATCCAGGGACTAGCATTGCAATCACAGGGATCCTTTCCTTTACAAAGGAGGGATCTTACACGTTGTTTTCATCGATGACATTCTAATCTACTCCAAATCAGAGGAATAACATGAACAACACCTAAGAACCATCCTTGGAACCTTGCGAGAGCATCAGTTGTATGCAAATTTCAGCAAGTGTGCGTTTTGGTTAAAGGATGTAGGATTCCTAGGACATATCTTGTCAGCCGGAGGAGTTGCTGTCGACCCTGCCAAGATTAAGGATGTTGAGGAATGGAGAGCACCAACCACTCAAACTGAAGTTCGTGCATTTCTTGGATTAGCGGGATATTACCGCAAGTTTTTTGAAGGATTTTCAATTATCACTAGGCCGATGACTCAGTTACTCAAGAAAGATCAGAAGTTTGAATGGACCGACAAATGTGAATCAAGTTTTCAAGAGCTCAAGAAAAGGTTGATTTCAGCCCCAATTTTGATCATGTCGGATATCACCAAGCCCTTTGATGTTGTGGCATCCCGCAAAAACCACTACTAGAAAATCGCGTTAAATGTGTGCTTTGCATCGTCATCATCATATGTTGTTTGTCCAAAACCATTTTCGCAAACCGTTTTTGTTTTCTAAAAACGCCCCGTCTTTTATTCAGACGCCAAACACCGGGTCTCCGGAATTATTTTGTTGTCGGCTATCGGGTTGCGAAAGCCGTGTTTTAAAATAATTAAAATTTAAATTATTTTAATAGGGGCAGTCGAACGAGCCGATTTACCGGATCGACCACCCCAGAAAAATATATCGGTCCACCCCTTATTTTCTAAATCTACCAAACAATCTAACCCAACCCACCCCTCCACCTCACTCCCTCCAATAGCATCCTGCCACCTCGCCTAACCTTCCCCCCCCTATCCAATCAGCTTCTTCCACCTAAACCTCCCCACCCACACCTCTCTCCCCCATCATCCTGCCACCCAATCCCACACACGCGCGCGCGCGCCCTGCCCACCTGCACGCGCCCCAAGCCGCAGCCTCCCGCCCCGCTGACCCGGTCGCTTGCCCCAGCCCGACACCCCTGGCCCCACCTTGTTCCTCGGGATCCTCTCTCCCTCGGGCTCTGTCAGCCGCCTCCTTCCTCCCCGATAGCCTCCCTCGCCCCCTCCCTTTTCCTCCCTCCTCTCCGGCCCCGCCAGGACCCCCCCTCTCCGGCGACACCCCCACCTCCTCGCCTCGCCGTCGCCCTCCCCCAACCTCCGCCGCAGCAGTCTCCTCCGGCCGCGCCCCTCCCTCGCCAGGCGCCCCGCTCGCCACCACCATGCCCAGTCGCTGCCCGCTCGCTCTGCCTCACAAGACGCCTCGGCCTCATCGCCGCTCTCCGCCAACCTCGCAGCAACCTCGCCTGAGCCGCCTCCGCCCCGTCGCCGCCAGCCGCCGCTGGCGAGCTGAGGAGCTTCCATGAGCCCCTCTCCCGTGGCCTCCTCTCCCGGCCCCGCGTGCTCGTGGTGGCTGCGCCACAGAGGTCCCCACCGCCTCGACGTCCCTTCGATCTCCGGCGCCCGCACTGAGCCCCGCCCGCCTTCCGCTGCATCCCCCGTTCGCCCTCGCCAAGCCGCTGCCGCGTCTCCTCTCGAAGCCGCCGTCGCCCACTGGAGCAGCGCCCGCCTGCACCTCGCGCTAGCCCGGCCCGGACGCCGCCCCAGCGCCTCCCGTCGCCGCGTCGCCCGGTCCGCCTCCGCCGCTCGACCCCAGCGCGCCGGCGCCGGCGAGCTCCACTCCGCCGCCCAGACCTCCCCATGCCCGCGAGCAGCCCCTGCCCTCCTCGCGTCAAGGCGACGCGTCGCCCTCCTCTCTGCAGCTTTCGCGGCGTCGCCGTTCATGCGCCGTGGCAGCCTTCCTCCTGCCTGCACCGCCCCGATGCTTCTAACCTGCTTGTGTTTTGGTTACGAGGTAGCAGCAGAGATGCAACGATGGAGGGCCATGTGAAGTTGCAACCTAGACGCCCTACTTCGGCTCCAGTGCTGCAAGAGGGTGGCGATGTGAGAAAAACCAAGACCGTACCGAACCCAGTAGCAAGAACTAACCCTCAAGATCGCCTTCACGGGTTTTCCGATGCCTTCGACACAGGGCATTGAGGATGTCGTCATGGACCCGGAAGAATCCCCGGACCCCAAGACCGACATCGTCACTGAGAACTCCACCCTGAACGCCAAGATCGCCTCAAGGTTCCGAAGGACCTCCGGTATCGAGCCCGAGTTCGCCAACGACACTGAAGACGGAGCGCTAAGACCGTGCCCGGATCCGGAGTCCGAACCCGATACCGCCAAGGCCACGGACGCGGAGACGCCGAGTACTTCATCCCGGACATCGAGACCCCGGTGCGACAAGTGCTTCATCCCGAATAACAAGATCGACCCGAGAATCCAAGAACGCTTCCCGAACGCGTTCACAAACCACGACCTGAGACCGACCCCGAACCCCGGGAAACCCAAGTTCGCCGAACCCTATATGTGTGACCCCTTTTCCCGAGCCCTATTTTATAAATGCTAAATATAAAACCTGTTGCACTTTAAATCATTCATCTTGCATGCATGCTTAACATGCGGTTTGGGGGCCTTATGCCGATTCACCTAATTAAATATGGGGCCCATATGCGGGCAAATCTAGTCTCATATTGGCCTCATTTAAATTGGTGTAGCGAACCGTTGATATATTTTGCCTTGTTAAACAACATTTAAAATGCGGGGTAGCTAAACAACTTGAACCATTTAATTAATTGTCGGGACCCGGTCCCATTTAATATTGCCCAATTGCACCGCACCTTTGCCATGACATTCATCATACATGCATCATGCCGATCTTCTGCCGTCGTATTAAATATTGCATCCGGTGTTTCTTCTAGTGTTTTGCTTCTTCGCGGATAAGGCCGTTGAGTTGATGTGAGCTTCGCCCCGATCTTCGGTTGAACCCTTCGACAATGTTTTCAGGCGAGCATCTCCCCCTTTCTTCCTATCTTACTTTTCTAGTATTTATTCCCTCCTGTTGATCTTTGCTATCTGTGTTGCGATGCTCTAGTTTCGTACCCGTGATATCCCTTGCAGCCATATATAGCCCTGGACACATCCTATTACCTGTTGTTTGGTAGATAGTTGGACCCGCGTGTCGTAGTCGCTTGCTCAAGTGTTTTGCTTGTCGTCAAGTACCACAATTGTTGGAGGTTTGCCGCATGTTGACGTTGGAGATGATCATGGTTTACTTATTGTTCACTTTAATTCCTGTTTAACAACTAAAATTGAATTAAGCAGAGGCATCGGTGGGTGATAGGTAAGATTTGGTTTCCGACCGCCCACTTGTGTCCCGTAGGACCCGAGTTCTTGACACCTGTTCCGAGATCGAGCGCGCTAACCACAGGTGGGGAGATATGGGCCCCCCATTGATAATTACCTGATTTCAAAGTATTGTACTGGGGGCCACAACTAGTTTGAGGTGTTTTTACTATCCTGTACTTATGCCATGCTACTTATGTATTTACGTTGTGCGAGGAGCACACTGTACTGTTTAGGATCGGGACACGTTTTCGCGGTGTCGACAGTCCCCGATTGGGGATCTGCTGTCGCTCACAGCCGTCCACCCAAACCCTAAGTCCGTCTCGGAGACCGGCCGACTTCGTTGCGGGTGTACTTAGTGGGGTGGCCCCCCGTGCTTGCTCTGGATCTAGGAACGTCGTGACTTAGGCCCCGCCGACATACCGATGGGTGTATGTTAACTGATCTGGCAAAAAGGGTCGAAGTGCCTGTGGATACTTTGGTGCACCCCTGCAGGGTTTAATCTTTTCGAGAAGCCGTGTCCGCGGTTATGGACGACTTGGAGCACAGGTCTCGATCATAGACAACTATAACTAAAGTTTATTGTTATAAAGTGACTTGTACCCGATATGACTAGTAATCAGCTTCACCATAACGGAATGGCTAAGTAAATGTAACAACAACTGCTGGGTTTTGGGGTTATCTCATGCTAACTGTATCTGACTAGTAAGTGTTGCAACTACAATGGAATGGTTAACTAAAACGGCCCACTGTTTGTTTTATCAGGATGACTATCTATACCTGACTAGTAACTACTGTAACGATAACCGAATAAATAAAACTGCCAACTGTGTGAGTTCCTCGGTTGACTTCCTCGAGCGGTGTCGAGGGGGAAACACCAGGATGGGTTTGTTTGGTGGTAGTATCAGGTTGGCTCCGAATAGGTCCTTCTTACCCCTCTCTGATTGCCGCCAGATGTATCGAGTCTCTATAGGTTGTTTAATGCATCTTGCTGCCGCCTCGATCCACCATACCTATGTAGGCGAGGACCGCGATTCTAGACTCGCGCCGTGCTTGGCCTCAAGATCGACGCTCCTTCTTTTTCCTTTGCCCTTTGTCGGCACCCTTTGTTTAAGCAGGTTTTGAGATCGGCGTTAGTTGTGGTTACCCTTCCGGCTTGGCCTGGGCAGGGTTATGGACGCCATTGGTTATTATTCAGGGCTCTTAGCCCCATTTGCATCTTGTCCGTAGTCGGACGCTCTATCATTTTCAAGGTGATTTGGATCTTTGTATATTGTATTTGTATTCTTGACTCATTGAGTCGTGTTGTATATATATCTGTTCTGTGGGTCCCATCGAGGACTGTTGTGTAATGTTATTACTTCGTTTTCCACCGCATTTAAAGTGCTGGTGGGCACCTTTGAATCGTTTCTATGCGGGTTTGGCGAGTTTCGCTAAAACTTGCATAGGGCCGATTCTGAGGGTGTTACAGAGTGGTATCAGAGCTCAGCAGTTGCGATACCCCACAAGTCCAGCCTGTAGGATAACCTAGCTGACGGCCGACGTAGAGTGTCAAAACTATTTTGCAAAATCGGTTGGATAGTTCTGATTAGGTCTGATTTTACTCCTTACCCTCTGCTATTCTCCTCTTATCTCTACGTGTTTTGAATCCGCTCTCTTCTCTTTCTTCGAGTCCAGGAATTCTTGTGGTTGGGTTTCCGTCGTACCTTCAGGGTTTCGTGTCCTCCTCTGATAACGGTGGTCTATCATCCGGTGTTCAAGCTGCCTGAGGAATCCGTCTACGGTGTCACCACTCTTTATTCCTTCCGGTGTTTTCCGACGCGACGACATCCTCTACGCCGGATCCGATGCAGAGTCTGCATCACTCCTTTGTTTCCGAACCTCGCTTGTCGAGATCTTCAGTCTGATTCCGAGAATGGTTGCACTCTTTTCTACCGAATGTGCAGAGTAATAGTTTGGGTGCGTGATGGATTGGCCCCCATGCCGACTACCCCTTCTATTCGCTTTCGTACATTGAAGTGGATGAGAATGCATCGGTTCCCTTTTCCATCGGAGCTAGAGGTGGCTTTACTTGTTGATACCTCTACCTTCGACCTTTGTTTTCCGGAGTGTCCTCTCGACGATCACGGACAACGACCATTGTTAGTGGTGTCACGAGGATCTACACGAAGCGAGAAGACGCAGATCGCCGACCCTTCCTTCCGGTACCATGAGGCGGATCTCGAGGGCGAGATCCATTGTTAGTGGTGTCGAATTGTGGCATCCCGCAAAAACCACTACTAGAAAATCGCGTTAAATTTGTGCTTTGCATCGTCATCATCATATGTTGTTTGTCCAAAACCATTTTCGCAAACCGTTTTTGTTTTCTAAAAACGCCTCGTCTTTTATTCAGACGCCAAACACCGGGTCTCCGGAATTATTTTGTTGTCGGCTATCGGGTTGCGAAAGCCGTGTTTTAAAATAATTAAAATTTAAATTATTTTAATAGGGGCAGTCGAACGGGCCGATTTACCCGATCGACCACCCCAGAAAAATATATCGGTCCACCCCTTATTTTCTAAATCTACCAAACAATCTAACCCAACCCACCCCTCCACCTCACTCCCTCCAATAGCATCCCCTTACCTTCTCGCCTCCTTCCTCCATCCTCGACGCCACACCTCTCTCTCCCCACCTCTCTTTTTCTCGCCTCTCCCTCCTCCGTCGCAGCCTCTCCTCCTCGCCAGCGCCCGCTCGCCACCACCATGCCTAGTCGCCCGGCCTGCCTCATCACACAGACGCCCGGCCTCATCGCCGCCCGCTCTCCGGCCAACCTCGCAGCACCCTCGCCCGAGCCGCCTCCTCCCGTCGCCAGTGCCGCCCTGGCGGCCGAGGAGCTCGCCATGAGCCCTCTCCCTGGGCCTCCTCTCTCCCCGGCCCCGCGTGGCTGCCGCGCAGGGCCCCACCGCTGCCGCCTGTCCTTCGATCTCCGGCGCTACCGCACCGAGCCGCCCGCCTTCCGCCGCATCCCCTGTCGCGCGCCAAGGCCGCGTCGCCTCCCTCGCCTGAAGCCTCACTGGAGCAGCGCCCGGCCTCTGACCTCGCGCTAGCCCGGCCCGACGCGCTGGCCCCAGCGCCTGCCGCCGGCTGCCCCGCCGGTCCGCCTCCGCACGCCTCGACCCCAGCAGCGCCCGCCGGCGCCGGCGAGCTCCACTCCGCTGCCCAGACCTCCCCATGCCCACGAGCAGCCCCTGCCCTCCTCTGCCTCGCGTCCGACGCGCGCATCCGCCCTCCTCTGCAGCTTCATCGCGGGCGTCGCCGTTCATGCGCCCTCGTGGCAGCCTTCCTCCTCCCGCCGTGCACCGCCCCTTATGCTTCTAACCTGCTTGTGTTTTGGTGCTGAGGTAACGGGTGCAGAGATGCAACGATGGAGGGCCATGTGAAGTTGGAACCTAGACGCCCTACTTCGGCTCCAGTGCTGCAAGAGGGTGGCGATGTGAGAAAAACCAAGACCGTACCGAACCCAGTAGCAAGAACTAACCCTCAAGATCGCCTTCACGGGTTTTCCGATGCCTTCGACACAGGGCATTGAGGATGTCGTCATGGACCCGGAAGAATCCCCGGACCCCAAGACCGACATCGTCACCGAGAACTCCACCCGGAACGCCAAGATCGCCTCAAGGTTCCGAAGGACCCCCGGTATCGAGCCCGAGTTCGCCAACGACACTGAAGACGGAGCGCTAAGACCGTGCCCGGATCCGGAGTCCGAACCCGATACCGCCAAGGCCACCGACGCGGACACGCCGAGTACTTCATCCCGGACATCGAGACCCCGGTGCGACAAGTGCTTCATCCCGAACAACAAGATCGACCCCAGTAATCCAAGAACGCTTCCGTCGAGAACGTTTCCGTCGAACCCTGGACCCTGAGACCGACCCCGAACCCCGGAACCCCAAGTTCGCCGAACCCTAAATGTGTGACCCCTTTTCCCGAGCCCTATTTTATAAATGCTAAATATAAAACCTGTTGCACTTTAATCATTCATCTTGCATGCATGCTTAACATGTGGTTTGGGGGCCTTATGCCGATTCACCTCTAATTAAATATGGGGCCCATATGCGGGCAAATCTAGTCTCATATTGGCCTCATTTAAATTGGTGTAGCGAACCGTTGATATATTTTGCCTTGTTAAACAACATTTAAAATGCGGGGTAGCTAAACAACTTGAACCATTTAATTAATTGTCGGGACCCGGTCCCATTTAATATTGCCCAATTGCACCGCACCTTTGCCATGACATTCATCATACATGCATCATGCCGATCTTCCGTCAGTATTAAATATTGCATCCGGTGTTTCTTCTAGTGTTTTGCTTCTTCGCGGATAAGGCCGTTGAGTTGATGTGAGCTTCGCCCCGATCTCCGGTGGAACCCTTCGACATGTTTCCAGGCGAGCATCTCCCCCTTTCTTCCTATCTTACTTTTCTAGTATTTATTCCCTCCTGTTGATCTTTGCTATCTGTGTTGTGATGCTCTAGTTTTCGTACCCGTGATATCCCTTGCAGCCATATATAGCCTTGGACACATCCTATTACCTGTTGTTTGGTAGATAGTTGGACCCGCGTGTCGTAGTCGCTTGCTCAAGTGTTTTGCTTGTCGTCAAGTACCACAATTGTTGGAGGTTTGCCGCATGTTGACGTTGGAGATGATCATGGTTTACTTATTGTTCACTTTAATTCCTGTTTAACAACTAAAATTGAATTAAGCAGAGGCATCGGTGGGTGATAGGTAAGATTTGGTTTCCGACCGCCCACTTGTGTCCCGTAGGACCCGAGTTCTTGACACCTGTTCCGAGATCGAGCGCTAACCACAGGTGGGGAGATATGGGCCCCCATTGATAATTACCTGATTTCAAAGTATTGTAATGGGGCCACAACTAGTTTGAGGTGTTTTACTATCCTGTACTTATGCCATGCTACTTATGTATTTACGCCAGCGAGGAGCACCTTGTCTTGTTTAGGATCGGGACACGTTTGCGGTGTCGGCGGGCCCCCGATTGGGGATCTGGCTGTCACGTACCGTCCACCCAAACCCTAAGTCCGTCGAGACCGGCCGACTTGCTATGGGTGTACTTAGTGGGTGGCCCCGTGCTTGTTTCGATCTAGGAACGTCGTGACTTAGGCCCCCGACATACCGATGGGTGTATGTTAACCGATCCGCAAAAGGGTCAAGTGCTGTGGATACTTTGGTGCACCCTCAGGTTTAATCTTTTCGAGAAGCCGTGTCATGGTTATGGACGACTTGGAGCACAGGTCTCGATCATAGACAACTATAACTAAAGTTTATTGTTATAAAGTGACTTGTACCCGATATGACTAGTAATCAGCTTCACCATAACGGAATGGCTAAGTAAAAGTAACAACAACTGCTGGGTTTTGGGGTTATCTCATGCTAACTGTATCTGACTAGTAAGTGTTGCAACTACAACGGAATGGTTAACTAAAACGGCCCACTGTTTGTTTTATCAGGATGACTATCTATACCTGACTAGTAACTACTGTAACGATAACCGAATAAATAAAACTGCCAACTGTGTGAGTTCCTCGGTTGACTTCCTCGAGCGGTGTCGAGGGGGAAACACCAGGATGGGTTTGTTTGGTGGTAGTATCAGGTTGGCTCCGAATAGGTCCTTCTTACCCCTCTCTGATTGCCGCCAGATGTATCGAGTCTCTATAGGTTGTTTAATGCATGCTGCCGCTGCCGCCTCAGTCCACCATACCTATGTAGGCGAGGACCGCAGAATTCTAGACTCGCCGTGTACTGGCCTCAGTACTGACGCTCCTTCTTTTTCCTTTGCCCTTTGTCGGCACCCCTTTTGTTTAAGCAGGTTTTGAGATCGACGTTGTTAGCAGGGTTACCCTTCCGGCTTGGCCTGGGCAGGGTTATGGATGCCATTGGTTATTCTTCAGGGCTCTTAGCCCCATTTGCATCTTGTCCGTAGTCGGACGCTCTATCATTTTCAAGGTGATTTGGATCTTTGTATATTGTATTTGTATTCTTGACTCATTGAGTCGTGTTGTATATATATCTGTTCTGTGGGTCCCATCGAGGACTGTTGTGTAATGTTATTACTTTGTTTTCCACCCGCACGAAAGTGCCTGGTGGGCACCTTTGAATCGTTTCTATGCGGGTTTGGCGAGTTTCGCTAAAACTTGCATAGGGCCGATTCTGAGGGTGTTACAGATGTGTATTGTGATGCATCCAAGATTGGTCACAGATGTGTGTTGATGCAAGAAGGCAAAGTGATATCATAGCTGTCCCGACAACTGAAGCAACATGAGCAAAATTACCCCACCCATGACTCAGAGTTAGTCGTCGTTGTCTTAGCCTTGAAGACATGGCGTCATTATCTTATGGGTAATCACTGTGAGATTTACTCATTTCACAAGAGCCTGAAGTATATTTTTACTTAGAAGGAGTTGAATATGAGGCAAAGGGGATGGATAGAGTTAATCAATGATTATGACCTTGACATTCACTACCACCCTGACAAGGCAAATGTGATAGCGGATGCTCTTAGTAGACTGTCATGTAGATTAAACACCATGATTCTGAAAGAACAACCAAGTTTGCATAAGGAGTTGGAAGATTTCAGAATGGATCTATTTAGCGAAGGATTCCTAGCCAGTATTGAACTTCAACCCACCTTGATAGATCAGATAAAGGAAGCTCAGAAGGGAAATGCCAGTATTGATGGAATTAAGCGTCGTATCGGTATAGGTAAGGTACCCGAATTTACGAAGATGAAGAAGGAGTTGTGTGGTATAAAGGAAGAATCTGTGTGCCCACAGATTCAAAGTTGAAACAAGCTATTTTGCAAGAAGACCACGATACTCTTTACTCCATCCACCCGGGAGGAACCAAGATGTATCAGGATTTGAAGGAGCAATTTTGGTGGCATAAGATGAAGCGAGAAGTCAGAAGCTACATCGCCAAGTGTGATATTTGTCAGAGAGTCAAAGCGGAACAACAACGACCCGCAGGACTTTTGAAACCTTTGCAGATCCCAAAATGGAAATGGGATTCAGTTGGAATGGATTTCATCATCGGTTTTCCTATATCTAGTAGGAGAAATGATTCTATTTGGGTCATAGTGGATAGACTTTCCAAAGTAGCTCATTTCTTACCTATCAAGACCACTTATCAGAGCTCGAGCTAGTAGAGTTGTACATTGCTAGGATAGTCAGTTTGCATGGAGTCCCCTAGAACATTGTGTCGGATCGAGGAACTCAGTTTACCTCAAGATTTTGGAAGAAAGTCCAAGAAGGTTTAGGAACCAAACTGAATTTCAGCACCACTTATCACCCATAGACCGATGGACAAACGGAGAGAGTAAACCAAATAATCGAAGATATGTTGAGAGCTTCTGTGTTGGAAAATGGATCTAAATGGGAGGATTGTCTGCCTTTCGCAGAATTCTCATACAACAACAGTTATCAAGCTAGTTTGCAAATGGCCCCATTTGAGTTTATGTATGGAAGGAAGTGTTGTACCCCACTGAATTGGTCGGAAGTAGGAGAGAGTCAGATCTTCAGACCCGACATCCTATGAGAAGCCGAAGAGAAGGTTCGCAAGATCCGTGAGCACCTCAAGACCGCTCAGTCCAGACAGAAAAGTTATGACGACAAGAGACGTCGAGATCTAGCCTTCAATGTCGGAGATTTTGTGTATCTCAAAGTATCACCCTTGAAGGGAATGCAGCGTTTCCAACTCAAAGGAAAGCTTGCTCCCAGATACATTGGACCCTTCAAGATTCTAAGTCGCCGTGGAGAGGTATCTTATCAGATAGAACTGCCAGAAGAGATGTCAGCTGTGCATGATGTGTTTCATGTCTCGTTACTTCGGAAGTGTTTAGAAGTTCCAGAAACAACGAAAGTTTTCAAGAACATCGATCACAGAGATGTGGAGATCAACCTGGACTTGACCTATCCTAGAGGAAGAGTACATGCGCGACGAGCAAGCCAACAACACCGTCACGTCTCGAGAGGTGTTCGTCACCATTGGGACGGCGATGGATGAAGATTAACCCGGACAAGCTCCGCCTACAGCGCTGGAAAAGGGGAAGGGGCCTCTTATTGCTACTGACGATGATCGCGCAAAGGTCATGCCTCCTCCGCCTAACCTAGTGCAGCAGCCGCAGGAACTCGGCACCGGCCCAAGAAACAACAACACCGCAAACTTGACGCCCCCGGCATCTATGTCTGTTGCTTCCCAAGTTACTCCAGCTGATAGAGTGATGTACGACAATCTCCTCGTTGAGCCACTGACTGTAGCTCATATCCGGAACGTGACTCAGCTTGACGACAAGCGCCAGAAGCTGCTGGAGGAAGCACAGGCCATCGCAGAACAAGGCGCTAAGCTGGATCGAGATCTGCTCAATGCACAGAAGTCCATAGAGAAAGCTAGAGCAATGGAGGCCGAGTACAAGACTCTGCTGCAACAGCAGAAGGCCAAGAAAGCTCCGGCCCGTGTCATCAACGATCCTGGTGTACGGCGAAACTGAGGATGGGCTCCCTTGAAGCTGGCACAAGCCAAGCCATACATTGACAGTGAAGGAAAACAGGTGATGCCCACCCCACTCCTTAACCTCGTCGTCGCCAAGACCCTTCTGGAGCAGGATAGATCGCCCGAGGCAGTGGAACAGGTCTATGACCTAGTGTCCAAGGCGGTGAAGCAGCAGGAAAAGGCCACCTCTCAAAGGCTTGAGTCTAACCTAGCGCTTTTCCAGTCTAGCCAGTATAAGCCGCCAAGGGACAGATCTCCTCTTGATGTCGGGTCCCAGACGGGTTCATTAGAATGAAGACAGAGAGATGCGCGGAACGGGAAGGATTCTATCCCCATATCCTCCGACACGGAGAAAAGGCCCGACCTCGTCGCCCATCGCCACTGCCCCGATACCCCCAACATCGCGAAGATCCCAAGTCTCACCATCATACGGATATGCCCCCGCCAAGGCAATGCGGCATCGTCATCCGCGACAACGCGGAGCAGACCCGTCAAGATGGAGAGCGCAACCAAGGACACAAGATCAGGTCACGCCATGACCCTCCACGTCCGACAAGCAACCGTGACAGGCGTGAGGCGTCGCAGGAGGGTAACAGCAAGAAGGCTAACCCACCGCCACCTCCGCCTACGTCGCCACCTAGAAGTCACCATGGCGGAGGAGGCCCGTGTCGTTCACGCAGCCCATCCCCTGTTGACAAGAAGAAGAAGAACCCGGAGCCATACGATGCACGTTCGCGGATCGATAAGATCGACGAGTCCCGGGAAGGACCATACCTGGGACCACGTTGATTTGGACCTGAAATACGGTCCACAACTTACCCCAAAGGTTTCTGGATTGACAAGACCATCAAGCCCTATGACGGCACCGCCAAGCCAGCCACATGGTTGCAGGACTACGGCAACGCGGTGGAGATTGCCGGAGGTAACCCCAACGTTGCCGTCAAGTACCTCCCTTTGATGTTGGCGGGCACGGCCCATCAATGGATTGACAACTTGCTGGAGAAATCCATCTGCAATTGGTTAGACATGCAAGAAGCATTCACCAAGAACTTTGAGGGTACCTCTCCTTCACTGTTGGCGATCTACAGCGGTGCGTGCAAGAGAAAGACGAGACATATCGCGCCTACCTCTCCCGTTGGCTGGATATGAAGAATTCCTGCGCAGGAGTGCACGCTCAGACCGCCATGGCCGCCTTGATCGGTG
The DNA here is from genome assembly GCA_030063025.1 of Avena longiglumis. Taxonomy (NCBI): domain Eukaryota; kingdom Viridiplantae; phylum Streptophyta; class Magnoliopsida; order Poales; family Poaceae; genus Avena; species Avena longiglumis. The sequence goes on along the minus strand of CP125979.1, from coordinate 416,746,820 downwards.
GGTTGGAAAGGGGCACGTTGCTCCGACATAAGCTGAAGCGCTTGTGGGACAATCACCAGCTTGACTTGAACCAGATGATTCAGTTGGCTAGTGAGTTCGCAGCTGCCGACGATGATGCCCGTGGCTCCCTGCCGGCAACGGCCATTCCAACTCAAGCTCGGAGGAACAACAGTACAAATTGTAAAACCGCTCTAGAAGAAAAGCAATCTACCGACATGGTCGCCATGACCTTTTCAGGACGAGGTGATGGAGGACAACATGGCCAAGGTCGGGGAGCCGACCGTGGGTACCAACGAGGAAGTGAAACTACCTCGGCGCCTCTCCGCGTTCCCCAAACCTACAAAGAGTTCCGCGATATGTCGTGCCTCGTACACATCGATGTCAACGGTAAAGCCACCCATACCACGACACTGCAAGTTCGTCAACGACCTCAAGGAAGACCCGAAGTCCGGCTACAAGCGAAGTCAGAAAAACAGACCGTGAGCCAAGGGAAAGGGGAAGAAGAAGGAGGAGGAGTCCAAGGATTCAAGTGACATGGACGAGGATGTTGACCCCAAGCATGCCGCCAAGGGCGACGACAAGGGCAAGAACCCCTTCGTGAAGAAGGCGCCAGTCTACCACACTTTCCTTGGCACCCCCACCGTCTGACAGTAGAAGACCTCTATGAGGATCCTGACGGCTACTCTGCCCCCAGTTCCCTAGTACCTGCGCTGGTCGGAGGTTCCAATTACTTGGGACAGAACGGACCACCCTTATTCCTACGGAGAACCAATACGCCATGGTCATCAACCCTTTGATTGATGGCATGGAGTTCACCAAGTGTATGGTGGATAGTGGAAGCAGCATCAACATCATGTACCTCGATACACTACAGAAGATGAACTTGACGGAGGCAAACCTAAGGCGGACCAACGCCATCTTCCACGACGTAGTTCCTTGTCGGGAGGCTCGATCCCTTGGGTGCATTACACTTCAGGTTGCCTTTGGCGATGTTAATAATTACCGCCAAGAGCGCATGACCTTTGAGGTGGTCCCCTTCAAGAGCGTGTACCACGTCATATTCGGCCACGACATATTCCACATGTTCATGGCCAGGCCATGCTTCGTCTACAACAAACTCAAGATACCCGGACCAAACGGTGTCATCATCGTATCCCGAAGCTTTACCAAGGCAAGGGACTGCGAGACTAACAAAGCAGCCTTCGCAGAAGCTGTCCTCTACAGCGAAGAATTCAAAGAGATCCAGAGCAAGGTCGATGACTCAGAGATGCCCGCGTCGAAGAAGCAGATCTCCGACTCCGCTCCTGCATTCAAGGCCGCCATCAAGACCAAGCCGATGGAACTTATGGTAGGCGATGCCTCCAAGGTCACCGCCATTGAGACGAACCTGGATCCCAAATAGGAAAGAGCGCTCGTCAAGTTCCTCCGTGAGAACAGGGACATCTTTGCCTGGCAACCTGCCGACATGAAAGGTGTACCTAGGGAACTTGCCGAGCATATCTTAAACATTGATCCAAAATGCAAACCAGTGAAACAACCTCTACGACGCTTCGGAGACGAGAAGAGACGCGCCATTGGCAAAGAGATAGCTAGGTTACTTCAGGCTAGATTTATCCGAGAAGTCCTTCACACCCGATGGGTGGCCAATCCTGTACTTGTACCCAAAAAGGGAAACAAAGAATTAAGAATGTGCGTTGATTACACCGTCTTGAACAAAGCATGTCCCAAAGATCCGTTTGCTTTGCCTCGCATTGACCAAGTCATTGACTCGACGGCTGCTCGGAACTTTTGTGTTTTCTCGATGCATACTCAGGATACCACCAAATCAAGATGACGAAGTCGGACCAATTGGCCACTTCGTTCACTACCCCATACGACACGTTTTGCTATGTTACGATGCCCTTTGGGCTAAAAAACACAGGTTCTACGTACCAGCGGACAATGCAACGTTGCCTTCACGAACAAATTGGTCGGAACGTTCACGCCTATATGGACGATATCGCGGTGATGTCTAAAAAGTCAAATGACTTAATTTCTGACTTAAAAAAAAACCTTTGATAATCTCCGGAAATACAACATGATGCTTAACCCTAAGAAGTGCGTCTTTGTGGTTCCAGCCGGCAAATTGTTGGGTTTCATCGTTTCCCAGCGCGGAATCGAGGTCAACCCGGAGAAAATCAAGGACATCTTAAACATAAACCGTCCGACATGCCTAAAGGACATTCAACGACTAACAGGTTGTGTTGTAGCAATTAGTCGGTTCGTCGGCCGACTTGGAGAGAAGGCTCTGCTGATGTACAAGTTGTTGAAGAAGGCGGACAAATTCACGTGGACGGACGAAGCAGATGCAGCATTGAACATTCTCAAGGAGATTCTTTCCTCAGTGCCCATCCTTGCAGCACCCGAGCCTGGGGATCCCATGTTAATATACATGGCGGCAACCAACCGGGTAATCAGCATCGTTGTCGTGGTAGCACCACCACAAGTCGGACATTTTTGGTAGTGGGCTCAAAAATTGAGGTGCTACCAATTCTTTCCTACTAGGTGGGTTCGAGTCGAACTCTTACAGCGGAAACACTCGGCAATCTAGACGGGTCTATCACAACGGTTGTGGGAGTCGGGGAAAAGTAGGACAGAAGCCGGGGCATGTGATGCCACCCGTCCAACAAGAGTCATATGAGATACGATTGACAAGGACTTGTCTACCTAGATCAGTTGGCGGCTAGCAGTGATGCTAAAGCTCACTAGCCGACTAGCTTATTTAGGGTCCTGAATCACTAAGTAACCATCGGAGGGGTGTTGGTTCTAGTGGGAGCATAAAATATTAAAGTGTTTAATATGCTTGCTCTTTTATGAATACATGTCTTAAGTTTTTTGCATATTTTCTGTTGTAGATCATGGCACCAAGTAGAAATCACTCTCAGATATCCGGTTTTGCTTTGAGAACCATTCTTGTGAAAGATAAACTAAACAACACTAATTTTATCAACTGGTATTGAAATCTGAGAATTGTTCTCAAACAAGAAAAGAAGGACCATGTCCTAGACAACCCACTTCCAGATGAGCCGAATGATAATGTGACTGTTGTTGCCACCAATGCCTACTGTCGGGCTAAGGATGAGTCCACAAATATTAGCTGTCTTATGCTTGCTCACATGGAATCGGACTTGCAAAAGCAGGTAGAGAATGTTGAGGCCTACGATATGATCGAAAACCTCAAAAGTATGTTCCAGGCTCAGGCCAAGACTGAGAGGTATCAAGTCTCTCAAGCTTTGCTGAGTTGCAAGCTTAAGGATGGTGATCCACTGAGTCTGCATGTGATCAAAATGGTTGGTTACGCGCAGTCTCTAGAGAGTCTTGGCTACCCTATTAGCGAAGAGTTCACTACAGACATAATTTTGAACTCTCTTCCTAGTGCGTATGCTCAGTTCATTTCGAACTACCACATGCATGGTATGGATAAGAAGCTCACTTAATTGCATGGGATGCTCAAGCAGGCAGAGGCGGATCTCAAGAAGGGCGCCAGTCAAGTGTTGATGGTGCAGAATAAGGCTAAGTTCAAGAAGATTTCTTGGACTAAGAAGAAGGCAAAGTCGGGAGGAAAGCAGCCTCAGGACACGGTCCCAAGCGCTTCCTAAGGGACTAAGCCATCTCCTTCAGCCGGATCCACTTGCTTCTAGTGCAAGGCGAATGGCCACTGGAAGAGGAATTGCAGCAAGTATTTGGCCGACAAAGACAAGAGTGGATGTATGACTTCCGACTCAAGTACACTTGTTTGCAATGTTATAGACATTTATCTTGCTGATGCACCTAATAGTTCTTGGGTATATGATACCGGATCAGTTATTCACATCTGCAACTCGTTGCGTGGACTGGTAAGAACTAGGAACATAGCAAGGGGAAAGGTTGATATTCGAGTCGGCAACAAAGCGAGAGTCCCTGTGTTGGAAGTCGGCACGATGCAACTTCATTTACCTTCCGGATTCATTATGGAACTGAATAATTGTTATTATGTTCCAATGCTCAATCGAAACATTATTTCTGGTTCATGTTTGATGAGGCAAGTCTACGAGTCGAATATCAAGAATAATGGTTGTTCTTTATATTTGAATGATATGTTTCACGGCTTTGTACCCGTCCAGGATGGGTTATTTATTTTGAATCTTGATGGTGAGTCGGTTTATAACATAAATGTTAAAAGGTTGAAACCAAATGATCTGAATATGACTTACTTTTAGCATTGTCGGCTTGGTCATATAAGTTGGAAACGCATGAAGAAGCTCCATGTTGATGGACTCCTAACTTTGTTTGACTTGGAGTCGTTCAAGTGATGCGAATCTTGCCTACTCGGCAAAATGACCAAGACACCTTTTGCAAAGAGTTGCGAAAGGGCGTCTGACTTTTTGGGACTAGTACATAGTGATGTATGTGGACCAATGAGCACGACAGCCAGAGGTGGTTATGAATACTGCATTACCTTCACTGATGATTAGAGTAGGTATGGATATATATACTTGATGAAACATAAGTCGGAAGCCTTTGAAAAGTTCAAAGAATTCCAGAATGAAGCACATAATCAACTCGGCAAGAAAATAAAGTTTCTTCGGTCGGACCGATGAGGCAAGTACATGAGCCATGAGTTTGATGACCATCTGAAAAGTTGCGGAATAGGTCCTCAACTTACTCCGCCAGGAACGCCGCAAAGGAACGGTGTTTTGAAAAGGCGGAATCGGACCTTGTTGGACATGGTATGATCAATGATGAGTTGGACAGCTCTGACTTTATCATTTTGGGGTTATTGTCTAGAAACAGCAACATTCACACTAAACAGAGTACCATCAAAGTTGGTAGAGAAGACACCACATGAGATATGGACATGCAAAAATCCGAGTTTGTATTTTCTTAAGATTTGGGGTTGTGAAGCATTTGTCAAGCGACTTCAGTCGGACAAGCTTACAGCCATGTCGGACAAGTGTATTTTCATGGGGTATCCGAGGGAAACCTTGGGTTACTACTTCTATAACCGAGAAGAGGGCAAAGTGTTTGTCCCTCGGAACGGTGTCTTCCTTGAGAAAGAGTTTCTCAGTCGGGGAGTCAGTTGGAGCACGGTGCAGCTTGAAGAAATTCGAGAGGAACCAGCTAGTAGCGAGTCGGCAAAAACCTTGGAGGTTGAGCCAGCTGTGGTAGCTGAGCCGGAAGTAGCACATATACTATGAAGATCGGCAAGATTACGAAGTGTCCGTTATGTATTACTGTTAGACAGTGATGAGCCAGTAAATTATTCGGAAGAAATGGTGGGATCTGATTCTGAGTCATGGCTTGGAGCCATGAGATCCGAGTTAAATTCCATGGAAGAAAATCAAGTTTGGAACTTGGTTGATCTGCCAGACGGTGCAAGACCCGTTGAATGCAAATGGGTCTTTAAGAAGAAAACTGATATGTATGTAAATGTTTTCGTCTATAAAGCATGCCTTGTCATGAAGGGGTTCCGACAAGTTCAAGGAGTTGATTACGACGGGACTTTCTTGCCCGTAGCGATGCTTAAATCAGTTCGGATCATGTTAGCTATAGAAGCCTATTTCTACTATGTGATATGGCAGATGGATGTTAAAACGGCTTTTCTTAACGGAAATTTAACCGAGGATGTATATGATACAGCCTGAGGGTTTTGTCGATCCGGCTAATGCTGACAAAGTATGCAAACTTCAGAAATCCATTTATGGGTTGAAGCAAGCATCTCGGAGTTGGAATATTCTCTTTGATGAGGTAGTCAAATCATTTGGCTTCATCAAGAGTGATTATGATTCTTGTTTATACAAGAAGTTTAGTGGGAGCAAAGTAAACTTTCTAATCTTATATGTGGATGACATATTATTGATTGGAAATGATGTCCAGATGTTGCAAGAAACAAAGGAATCATTGGAAAGGAGTTTCTCAATGAAAGACTTGGGTGAGGCAACATATATTCTCGGAATCCGGATCTATAGAGATAGATCAAGATGGCTCATTGGATTGAGTCAGAGTACTTATTTGGACAAAGTGTTGAAGAAGTTCAACATGGAATCGTCTAAGAAGGGGTTCTTACCGATGTCCCATGGTGTAAAACTTAGCAAGACTCAGTGTCCTTCGACAACTGATGAGCGAAGTCGGATGAGTGCGATTCTGTATGCTTCTGCAGTCGGATCCATCATGTATGCCATGATTTGTACTAGGACAAATATTTCCTATGCTCTAAGTGTTGTGAGTAGATACCAGGCTGATCCTGGAGAAATCCACTGCACAATGGCTAAAAATATCCCAAAGTACTTGAGAAGGACTAAGGATATGTTTTTGGTTTATGGTGGTGAAGATGAACTTAGTGTAAAGGGTTACACGGATGCGAGTTATATTACAGACTCTAATGATTATTGTTCGCAATCTGGATACGTGTTTATTATAAACGGAGGTGCTGTGAGCTGGAAGAGTTCCAAGCAAGGTATTGTGTCTGCATCTACAACAGAGGCTGAGTATATTGCCGCCTCGGAGGCAGCAAAGGAAGCTGTTTGGATGAGGAATTTCCTCATGGATCTTGGTGTGGTTCAGGGCTCATCCAATCCGTTAGATGTGTATTGTCACAACAATGGTGCTATTACAAAAACCAAGGAACCTAGACAACACCAGAAGAACAAGCACATACTTATGCGGTACCACATGATTTGCCAGTTCATGGATCAGAGTGATATCAAGTTATGCAAGGTGCACACGGATGCAAATATTGCGCATCCATTGACAAATCCATTACCACAACCGAAGAATGAGGCGCACCTAAGAGCTATGAGCATTAGATACCTAGACATGTGATGTCGGAAGATTGACTCTAGTTCAAGTGGGAGACTGTTGAGAATATGCCCTAGAGGCAATCATGTATGATGATATTTCCCATTGTATTCATAAAGATATTAAGTTGTCCTTGTATAAACATCTGATGTATATCATTGAATATGTGATTCGGTTGTGGAACCATACATTCAAGTTGTTTGTACTAAATATCCTTGGTCATTGAGGTTGTGCTGGACACACAACTTAGACCAATGTGAAACTCGGCTTGATGAATCGATTCCACTTGTCATGGGCATGGAGATGCCATTCCGACTTACGCAGATTCAGCTAAAGAGTTTAGCGAGTCGGATTGACCCATATTGAGGTACGACGAACAAGTTTTCATTTGTATATCTCAATCAATGTAATTCTTAGGCCTGATGTTGTTGCATAGTCCGAGTTGAGGATCACCGACTTAGGTTCTATCAAACGTTGATCCATAACTGGGCAGTTATAAAGGCAGAGTTCAGGTTGACTAGGAATCAAGCTGTGTGATGTGAATAACCAAGATGGGGTTTTGCCCCTCCACTTGGAGAGATATTCTCTTGGCCCTCTCGGATAATATGATTCGGAAAGCATGGCCATGCATGACTCGGTTAAGTGTTAACCAAGGTGATCGACTAAGAGTTAGTCAGATGAATCACTTATCTCGAATCGAGAAGAGTCAAACTATTTAAGGGATGACAAATATTCTCCTATAGTCTGACAAGGTATATTGTGAGGCAAAAGGGACTCGGACGCAAGTCGCATTGGAAAGGCAAGTCATCATGACTCTTCGATAATTGGGAGTCGACACGTTCTGCTAGGATACGGTACCGACTGATTGATTGAGAACCAGACTCCAATCATGTCCAAGTTGCCATGACCCTGCGGGGTCACACACTTAAGAGCGGGAGCAAATTCGGATTGGATCTGAACCGGAAATATGGTTGGGTTGGTCCCGAGCGGGATTTTGGACTGATTTGGTGAGTCGAACTCACGGTGACTAATAATATATGGGCTTTAGTGAATGGGACACGAGTGAGTGGAGCCCACATTCACTCCCTATATATAGTGGAGCGCAGAAACCCAGGAGGGTTGATCGGTTAGGTCATTCCATGAGTTGGAAACCCTAGCTCCACAATAGTCCAGCCGTCGTAACGAACCTAGCAGTTCACCGTCGGCGATCCTCCTTGTACGTGTGGATACCAGCAGAGGTGTTGTACGATCAGCACTAGGACGATCGTGTCAGGATCAGATCATGAGGACTGCACTACATCAACTGGCGCGCTTCATCAGTAATCCGCGGTCACGCGTCTAGTGGTAAATCTCGTGGCCTTCTACCTCAGGTAGATCTTGGGATCACCACGTTAGAGGGAAATTTTTTTTGTTTTATCTCTATGATGCGTGTTGAACGCCCCGTTGGGAAACCCCAAGAGCAAGGTATGATGCAGCACATCAGCAAGTTTTCCCTCAGTAAGAAACCGAGGTTATCGAACCAGTAGGAGGAATGAAATGCCTCAAAGGTGTTGCAACTAACATGGAAACCTGCACAACACAAACTCAAGACTTTTCCCCAACTAACAGTGAGGTTGTCAATCTCACTAGTTGCTGTAACAAAGGATTAACTGTATGGTGTGGAAGGTGATGATGGTTTGCAGCTAGTAAACAATAACAGTGGAAGATGTATCAATGGTAAAGATTGGACCGGGGTCCATAATTCACTAGAGGTGCTCTCCTTAGATAAACAAACATGGCATGCTGGGTAAACAAATTACAGTAGGGCAATTGACAGGACTGAGCAAGGCATAACAATGCAATACTAGACAAAAAGATCCTATGAGATTCGATTGGGCAATACAACAATATACATAGACCGCCATCCAACTACATCTATGACTAGAAGTGTCACATCCCAAGATTTTCCAAATCTTGTAATGTGAAAAATAAAATAAACAAAATAAATTATTGTGGAATTTTAGGGTGAAAAGAAACTTTTGTTTCTAAGTGGAAACTTAAAATCCCATCTTGAACAAACTTTAATTAAAGTTTGAATTCAACAAAATCCAAATCAAGAGAAATGCATTCTTCATAAAATGCATCTTGAAATTTAAACACTTAGAAAATAAATCCAAACCCTAAACCCTAATGGAATAAAAATCATTTCCAAGTTATCTCCAAGCCTATGGATTTGATCCATATAAAATCTTGTCCACAAACATTTACAAAAGATCAAGAAATACAAATAGAAATATTATAAAATCATATAAATTGGTTTCACTTAGTTTGGAACCATGGATAAAATCTTATGAACCTAATAAGACAAGGAAATTGAATTTCCAAAGCTATTAAAGCACTTACCTAAAATCCATACCAAATGGTGAGAAAATAATCCTAAAGATATTTGAAATGATAAATAAATCTCAAATAAGATTTTACAAATTGGAATCACCAAGTTTGGATCTATACATAAAAAGATATGGATTTTATAAGATAAAGACAGTAATATTAAATAAAGAATATTTAAAGACCAAATTAAATCTTGGCCTAATCCATAAGAAAATTGAATGAATTATAATACAAATCCAAATAAAATAAAAAGATAAAAAAATAAAATAAAATGGCAATAACCATTCCATCCCTATTTTAATAAAGACAAATCTCTAATATGAATAAATTATAAAATTCATGAGAAAATAGTATTTTGGAATTTACCCAAGTGGAATAAAAGTTGTTTAATTCACTTAAATAAAATCAAACTTCCAAATAAAATTTATGGAAATAAAACTATATTTAATTCCATTGGAATTAAAACAAATACCCAATTCAAATGATATTTGAATCATATTAAATACTTTCCAAATAATTCAAGATGAATTATTTGACACCCTATTAAGTGAATAAAAAACCTACTGAAAAGATTTGGAAGGATTTAGAATTTAAATGGTGTTTAGAAATATTATTAAATCTTATATGATTTAAAACAAAGGTCTTTTTGAATAACTAAAAGACTTAAAAAGAATAAATAAATTATTCTACAAATGATATCAGAATGTTTTATTAATCAGTATTTAAACCTACACATATTTTGGCAAAGTTTTGAATTCAAATGAGTGTTTGAATTGCTTATTCAAAATCAAAACAGAATTAAAGAAATGGAAAACAAAAAACAAACTGAACAAAAAAATGTTAAAAGACTCAGCCCAGCCGGCCAGCCCAACAAGGCCCAACAGCCACTCCCTCTCTTTCCCACAAGAAAACGTTTCACACCCACTTATAAACCCGCAAGGTCGCTGACGACAGGACCCCACCTATTCTCTCTCTCCCTCACTGCCAAGCGGACCCCACTGCCACCTCACCTTCTTCCTCCCCGCGATGAACACGCCTGGCCGTTTCCTGCCGTTGATTCCTCTGCTTGAATTCGCCATAATGTTGCGTTTAATCCTCGCCGCGACACCGCCCTCTAAATCGCCTCCCTCTCCTCCCTCTTTCCCCCCAGACTCCACCCCACCGGAGCCCTCAGGCTGCCCATATTGCTCGCGACGACTCCCCTATCTCCGACAAGCTCCGGCGAAGATTCCGGCCAGCCTCCTCCGCCCCTCGCCTCCTCGAGCACACGGACGTGACCCTCAGGCCCTGGCGCATCTCTCTGCATCCTCAGCTCGCTCGCATGTGCCTCACATCGTCGGCAGCGACCACGACTGACTACACCGCCGTCTGCCTCCAACTTCGTCAACCTCTCCCCGTAAGCTCTGTCCTCTCCTCCCTCTCCTGATGACGCACACATGGTAGCCAAACTCTTCCGCATCTAATGACACTCATCGCGCGTCTTCCCATGACCTACAGCTCTCGCCGGCGACGACGAACGGAGAAGCCTTCGTCAGACGCAACTCCGACGAGCAATTATCAGCAACCTCGTGCACCCCCTGCTTCCCCGAGAGCACGTTGAGCATCAGCATCGTTCAGCGAATCAGGTGAGCCCCCTCTCTCTCTCTCTTCCCTGCGCCATGGCTCAATGCCGTGCCGCCGCCGCTGCCGAGTCCAGCACCGCCAGTTAGTGGCAAATCGATGTTAGCCGTCCGATCTAGATCCTAGAGACGCGATAGAACGACTAACTGAAGCGGTATGGAGCCATCCGCACTGTGCGATTTCATTTTAATCCAACGTCTCACAGCGCGTGATCCAGACGAACTGGTACCAGCGTATTAAATCAACACACGTGTCCCTGCTGGTTTGTTTTAAAACAGAATAGTTCTATTAGATGTTCCATTTTGTAAAATCTATAACTTTTAATCTACACGTGCAAATTTTGCAAATTTTATATCAATGGAATCATAAAGACAAGCCCTAGCCAACCATGCACTTTGTTTAGTAAAAAGCTTATGTTAAATTGTTTGTTTTTACAGAAACTTGTGTATGCATGTTTAGGATATAAAATTTATTCCAAAATGATTTTGAGGATAAAATCTTTGGCAAATGGTGTGTTTTGAACCTACTGACCCTAGAAATCAATTGGTGGTTTCTAAAATGTATTTGGTGAAGCAAAAGAATAAACTCTTGATTTAAACCATTTCTAGTCAAACAAAAATAATGTTTATTTATTAAAAATGCTTTTGGGAGAAAAATCTTTGGGAAATGTTTTGGAATAAACTCTCTGACCCAAACACCAAGTTTTATGATTTGAAAATTTATTTGGTAAACCCTATAAAGATTGCTACCTTGATAAAGGCATTTTCAACCACATGAAATAATGATTTGGTTTAAAATGGTTTAGAGATAGAATCTTTTTGCAAATGGATTTTCCACTTTATAAAATGACCAATAAGTGTTTTATAATGTGTATAACCTATTATAAACCACTTTTGTAAATAAAACAAAGTTTGGCATGCTTGCATGCATTGTTTTGTTTCTATTATTTTATGTGATGAATTGCCTGAATGGTAGATTGAAATATTGTTTGCTTGATTGAATTGTAGTTATTTGAAGTGAGTGAACATTGCAAGATCAAGGAGTGAACCTATACTCTCTACCAAAAAGGCAAGTGATGCTTCATACTTTTGTCCCATTATTTTCACTATGCATTAGTGATATTTCTAAGTAGGACTTGCATAGAATTTTTGCTAAGTATAAACCATGCTATGGGAAATCCTAGTAGATGAAACCTTAGTAGAAATTTCCTAAGTTAAGATTTCCTACTACTATCATGCTTAGCTTAGCTAGTAGAAAACAAGGGTGGAATATATATTCATACTATGGAAAAATTTCCAAGTCAAGGACTTGTGTTTTGTTTAATAAAACAACTAAGTGAATGAATCACCTGGGTGGAATGGAAGGAATGGTTTGTGTTGAGTGGTTCACAAGGCCCATTTATATGGTTTACCTGGTGTATCTCACTTGTGGATGGCCACCCAGGAACAAAGATATTTGAGATGTCAAATGTTGAGAAGCTTCAAGTGTAGCCACTTGGCATTATGGGCTCTGCCTGGATCATATAGGTTGCAAGAACTTAGCCAAATGGACAGTTGGTGGTAGGGGTTTGATAGGTTGGAGCGCGTCCATTCTGGTCTAAGGGAAGGCTTCTGAAAGATCTTGTCTTGGGAAACCAAGTCTTGTGGGGAAAGTGCACCACCTCTACAGAGTGTAAAATCTAAGTACTTAGCCATGTCCCTGACAAAGGACAATTTGAGCATCAAGACATGGAAGCTATCAAGAATCTCATCATCCCAATTTCTAAGTTGAAATCTTGTGGGTGAACAAGGGATTGAAGGATCACCAATTTCTATTGGGAGATGCCTTGGGAAAGATTTTGTCAAGCAAAAACTTAGTGTTTTCAAATGATAAGGAAAATCTATTTTGAGCAAAGCAAGCCTAAGATCTACTTAGCCAAATGCATATAGATGATAGACTCCACTATACTACCATAGTATCACTTGCCAATACAATTCAAATGTATTGACCCTTGTGGCTGTAACTTGTTATGTTGCAGGTTTGTTTGATATTAGTGAAGTTTAATGATTAGGATTACAAGTCTACAACGAACATGTCTGCCTGTGGCATTTTGAAGATGAAGGACCCCATGCTTATAGATATTCTGCTGCAATGTAATGTGATAGCCAAATGAGCTATGTAAGATGTAATGAATTATCTTATTCCTGGTTATAAAGTTGTATTATGGCCTTTGTTTCTTGATATTACATCTTAACTGTGGATGCTAGCTATTGATCCAGGGACTAGCATTGTAAACACAGGGATCTCTACCTTATTAAAGGTTGGGAACCTTATAAGAAGTCCACCTTCAGGTTATCATCTGAACCCCCTCCAGTATTAAGTTGCAAGCAACAGACAACTGCTTGAATCAAAGTGTGTAAGGTAAACAATCCACTTGCTCCATGAACAAGCGACCGTTATTTTCTCCGTAGTGGCAACATCAAATCTACAACCGAAGATATTTCTGTCACTTCCCTTGGAAACTAGAGGCATGAACACACTATCGAGCATAAATACCCCCTCTTGGAGTCACTGGCAACTACTTGGCCAAGATAGCTACTAACAACGGAGATCATGCAAGATCACAAACAACACAGACATGATAGAATCAATAAGACAAAACCATTAATCAATATGACATAGTAATCTCAATATCCATCAGGATCTCCGCAAACACAACATGCATGATTACAAATATATTAGATATTGATCATGAACGGAGCTCACAAGATCTAGACATGAAAGCACAAGGAGGATATACCACCATCTACCTAGTACATGGACCCGTAGTCCATGGTGGAGCTACTCACGCTTCATACCGGAGGCTGGCATGATGAAGAAGAAGGCCTTCGGGATGATCTCCCCTCCGGCAGGGTGCCGGGAAGAGCTTCAGATCCCCCCGATCTAGGGATGATGGTGGCGACGGCTATAGATGTTTTTGTGGAATTTTGATCGGGTACTTAGGGTTTAGGCGTCGGGGGCTTCTTATAGGCGAAGAGGCGAGGCAGGGGGGCACCAGGGCTGCTGCATCCCCCAGGCGCGGCTAGTGCTAGCCCGCACGGCCAGGGGGTGTGGCCCCCTGGTGCCTCCCCTCCGTCTCATACTCTGGCTCTGTGTTCCCCACGATAAAATATTGACTTTAGCTTTTGTCCCATCCAATTCTGAGAATATTGATTTTCTGCCTTTCTGGAACCAAAAACAGAAGAAAACAGACAACTGGCACTATGGCATCTTATTAATAGGTTAGTACCAGAAAACATATGAAAACACCTCAAAATGTGGACAAAGCAAAACAAAGTAGATACTAAACAAGCATGGAACATCAAAAATTATAGATACGTTTCCGACGTATCAAGCATCCCCAAGATTAACTCCTGCTCATCCTCGAGTAGGTAAGTGATAAAAGAATAATTTTTGAGGTGACATGCACCATCAAAACCAAGATCAAACCATTTGCAAGCATTGAAAGCTGGGATTAAAGAACTCTAAACATGTGCATGAAAGATGGAGTTCTAATAATAAGACAAAGTAACTATGCATGCAACATGAAAGGCTACAAACAAAGATCATGAATAACATGCATTGAAAAAAGTTTGTTTGTTTCACATACAGAAAACATAGCATAGTGGCATTCAGCTTGTCCCTCATAGAGTAGCAAATAGATGCATAGGACACCTTCAAAGTTCATAAGAGTGACTAGATACAAATAGCACAAGAACAAGTAATATCAACAATATGCATCAAGAGGTGTGATTCCATAGACCCCCACTCTAAAAAGTTGTAAACGTCCCGAAGGGTAGAATTTCCCCCGTGAGGGTATCCCGCCGATGAGCCCCAAAGAACTCACCCTAAACCACCTTCGTGGTGTTGCCACATTAGCGGACACGTGAAAGTATGGTATCTGAGTTGGAAACTTATCTTTCCATGTCGGATGCATAGAATACCCGCGTACTAACATGCTTTGGGCATGTACGGGCTTTGGCGGGAAGTACGTGTGTGGTCTATTTTTTGTTGAATCCCAATCATGCTCCCACGCGTGAAGAGGTATCGGTCGATCTGATCCATCGATCTAATTTGTATCCTTCTTTTCATTCCTTTGGGGGTCTATTGAATCAGAAGTCATGCATCAATCAGTATGTTTTAGGACAGTTCACTTAGAACTAAGAATGGCAACTATGCTCTCTTAACTGGTGCCTAAAGGAAGAAGGTGGAGACTCAATAATAATGGAAGAAAGGACCTTCACAAAGGGAAGCGGGGATTTCAAGTTTCAAAAGGAGCTTCCAAAAATTATGGTACTTGTTAGCTTTCAGCCCTCATTGCCCCTATCATAAGCATCTTGAAGTGATTAAGGTTAAAGTGAACAAACTATGGAGTATATGCTTGATAAAGTATAAGTTGGCAATCTCATGTCCCTTGAATATGAGGGCCGCATCGCATGCTACTCAACTTTAGTCACCTGTAAGTTCTTGTCATAGTAAGTACATGTGTATCATAGAGAACCGCCAATGGGGTACCCCTTGCACATGGTACAGGAGCTATCCCATAACCAAAATGACAAGGCAAGCGGAAAATGAGCATCTCAGCGATCTTTTTAATTACTATTTGCATAACTTTTTATTGAGGATGCTTCACAGATTGCTCATTATGGTGATGCTACAAGTTTCCACCATGATTAGGCATGGATTAGTCTAGCAGCTCAGCCGTTCCTCTAACACAAAATACATAACTCCATGGACTTACAAGCTCCCTTTTTATTTCACACCGGTGACATCCATAGACAAAAGAGCATGATATCAACTGTGTACAAAGTACAAGTGCAATGTTGAAAATGTTCCCCATGACATCATGGTTCTGCTAATTCCAATGTATAAGTGCAAGCATATATAACATAGATGACACAATGGTTCAAGTTTATTAGGGTCAAGGAATATAAAGTGTGCCATCAAGTTCATGAGGGCATTAATCACTAAGTTTTCACATAAGAAAATACTTTTTATTTGGAAGATATATGAAAACAAGAATATACTTGGAATGGTGTAACACACCATTCATAGGAATTTTTAGTGGACACTTTGGAATAACTTGGTTTGTTGGGAGTTGGAAGCATGAGTAGAACTTTCTCATACAAGTGGAGGCTAGCAAAAGACTGGGAGCAACCAACTAAGAGAGCAATAATGGCCATAATCATGCAGAGCGACAAAACATTACTAATCAAAGCATAGGGGTGGTACTACAAGTCAAGGACTAAATGATCATAAAGTCTATGGTGACTTTTTCATAGTCATAACATGGTGTGAGCATGTTCCAAGTCAACCCAAACAAAGAATCAAAGGAGAAAACCACAATACTATGCTTTTGCATGCTAAAACAACGCATAATTTCTTCAAGGCACACTAAGCAATCCCAATTGTTTGTAACAAGACATGCTACAAAAATAATCACTAAGAATAAGGTCAAAAATACACCTATCATGTCATGCTAAAGTCTAACTCACAGTCAATGCAAGCTCCTCTTGCACTTTCAAGCAAGAACTTTCTACTCCTTTCCAACACCAATCAACTTATTTGAAACAACACAGCAAGAACGGGGGTCCAAACAACTTTATTCAAGAAAACTAAACAAACTAAGCAAAGCAAACAAAAACTAAGCACTCCAAGAACAACACAACAGTGCATGAAACAATAAAAATGAAGTGTCTAGAAAGACCTGAGCTTTTTATTGATGAAGAAGGGGATGTCTTGGGCATCCCCAAGCTTTGACGCTTGTACCTCTTGGATATTAATTGGGGTGACACCGGGGTGGCATCCCCAAGCTTGAGCTTTTGTCCATTCTTCATCTCATTACATCATTCTCTCTCCACACCTGAAATTTTCCTTCATACAAAACTTCACACAATCTTCATTAGCAACATTAGTGTATTCAAAAGATAATAGACCTTTGGGTTTAGCTTTAGAATATAAAAACTTTTCACTAAAAACACAAGCTACTGTAGCAACTCCTTTAAAAAGCTCAAATTACTAAAAAGAACCCAAAAAGGAATCAATAAGAAGCAAATGCAAATAATGGCAGAAATCTGTCAAAACAGACCAGCAGGTAGAAACCTATTTTTTCAAAGACCTTTTGTTGCTCAAATCAAAAAGTGTTGAACTAATGAAAGTTAGCTAACCTACTGCGGGATTTATTCGTAAATTTTAAGCTCAATACGACTTACAGAGACTCCTCACAAATTTTTATGGTGGAGGACAGAAATCTGTTTCGGGACATCAACTCCCCAAATCTTACTTCCCTCTCACTAGAGGTCATTATTGGCATAAAAAGCAAACTAAAAGGATAAGGAGAGGTCATTACTGAAGTAATAACCTACAAGACTCAAGGAAACTCTTGGGTTATCTCCCAACAAGTACTTTTCTTTAACACCTTTAAGTTAGGCACAAGTATTTTCAAATGAAGAAGCATTAACTCTCTTGCTCCTACCTTTCTTACCTTTCTTCTTCTCCTTAGGGAAAATATGATTTCTTACTGGAGGAGAAAAATTCATAATGCCTTTTCCCACATCTATTATTGCTCCAAGGTGTTTCTGTAGGGATCTTCCAAGTGTAATCTGTCCTTTGCCTACACATTCAATAACAAGATAATCAGTAGACACCATTTTCCCTGAGATTTTTGTAAACACATCTTCAGCTATTCCAATAGGCAATAAAGTTGCATTATTAGTAAGAGATATTTCTTATCCTCCTTTATAAAGTCTCCAAAGACTCAAAGACTCATAAATATCTTTAGGCATAAGGCAAAATTCAGACATGATATCACATCGAGCATCAAAAGTTGCACTATTTATAGTGACTTTGATTGTGGGAAACCACTTTGAAGGATCAGAATTCACTAGAACATAATTATGGTACCCCCTAAGTGTGTGATAGCAACTATTCAAAGCAGCAGTACTGGACTCAAGAGTGTTCAACCTAGCAAAAATGTCTATAAAAGAGGAATCAGACTTACCAGGCATATTATAAATTATAATCAATTTCTTTATGGTATCAAAAGCTTCATCCTCAGTACATTGAAAAATATCTTTCTCAGCCACAACATCCAAAGAACATCTATAACAAAGAGCAATACCATGGTAGAAACTATTAATAACCAAGCTAAGACTCATCTTAGGCTCAGTTTCCCTTTGTAAAGCAGGGATTCTAGACCAAGATTCTTTGAAAATCTCTTCACTTTTTTGCTTAAAAGTGAAGATCTCTTCCATAGGTGTAACAAATATTGGACCAAAACCAGTCATGGTAGCAACTAGGGCAAGAACTATTTTTTTGTGTTTTTGATAGAAGAAAGCAAACCAAACTAAACTAATTTGTTTTGGAGTTTTTGATAAATAGAGGCAAACAAAACCAAGCAAAAGAAACTAAGCAAACTAAAAACAAAGTAAAGAGAAGGGTTGAGGAGGAGTACCCTTGTGAAGACATCCTTAGCCTCCCCGGCAACGGCGCCATAAAAGTCTTGATGCGTGTTGAACGCCCCATTGGAAAACCCCAAGAGCAAGGTATGATGCAGCACAGCAGCAAGTTTTCCCTTAGTAAGAAACCGAGGTTATCAAACCAGTAGGAGGAAGGAAATGCCTCAAAGGTGTCGCAAGCAACGTGGAAACCTGCACAACACAAACTTAAGACTTTGCCCCAACTAACAGTGAGGTTGTCAATCTCACTGGTTGCTGTAACAAAGGATTAACTATATGTTGTGGAAGGTGATGATGGTTTGCAACAAGTAAACAGTAACAGTGGAATATGTATCAATGGTAAGGATTGGACCGGGGTCCATAGTTCACTAGAGGTGCTCTCCTTAGATAAACAAACATGGCATGCTGGGTAAACAAATTATAACATGGGAATTGACAGGACTGAGCAAGGCATAACAATGCAATACTAGAAAAAAAGATCCTATGAGATTCGATTGGGAAATACAACAATATACATAGACCGCCATCCAACTGCATCTATGACTAGAAGTCCACCTTTGGGTTATCATCCGAACCCCCTCCAGTATTAAGTTGCAAGCAAGAGACAACTGCTTTAAGCAAAGTGTGTAAGGTAAACAATCCACTTGTTCCATGAACAAGAGACTGTTGTTTTCTCCCTAGTGGCAACAACAGATCTACAACCGTAGAGATTTTTGTCACTTACCTTGATTAAGTAGAGGCATGAACCCACTATCGAGCATAAATACCCGTTCTTGGAGTCACTAGCATCTACTTGGCCAAGATAGCTACTAACAATGGAGAGAACACAAGATCACAAACAACACAGACATGATAGAATCAATAAGACAAAACCATTAATCTATCTGACATAGTAATCTCAATATCCATCAGATCCCCGCAAACACAACATGCATGTTTACAAATTGATTAGATCTTGATCATGAACAGAGCTCACAAGATCTAGACATGAAAGCACACGGAGGAGATACAACCATCTAGCTACTACATGGACCCGTAGTCCAAGGTGGAACTACTCACGCTTCATACCGGAGGCTGGCATGATGAAGAAGAAGGCCTCCAGGATGATCTCCCCCTCGGCAGGGTGCCGAGAAGAGCTTCAGATCCCCCCGATCTAGGGACGATGGTGGTGGCAGCTACAGATGGTTTCGTGGAATTTTGATCGGGTACTTAGGGTTTAGGCGTCGGGGGCTTCTTATAGGCGAAGATGCGAGGCAGGGGGACACCAGGTCGGCTGCACCCCCTAGGCGCGGGTATGGCTAGCCCGCGCCGCCAGGGGATGTGGCCCCCTGGTGCCTCCCCTCTGTCTCGTACTCTGGCTCCGTGTTCCCCATGGTAAAATATTGACTTTGGCTTTTGGCCCGTCCAATTTCGAGAATATTGATTCTCTCCCTTTCTAGAACCAAAAACAGAAGAAAACTGATGCGTGCACCCAATGTTGTCGTGGGACACTTCGTTGGAACCCCAAAAGAAAGTTGTGATGAGCATAGCAGCAAGTTTCCCTCAGTAGAGACCGAGGTTATCGAACCAGAAGGAGGAAGGAAACGTCACACAGGTGTTGCAAAAAACATGGAGACTTGCACAACACAAACTCAAGACTTTGTACCAACAAATCAGTGAGGTTGTCAGGGCTCACCGGTTTGCTGTAACAAAGGATTAACTGTATGGTGTGGAAGGTAATGGTTTGTAGCAAGTAAACAGTAACAATGGAAGATGTTTCAATGGTAAAGATTGGACCGGGGTCCATAGTTCACTAGAGGTGCTCTCCTTAGATAAACAACATGGCATGAAGGGTAAACAAATTACAACAGGGCAATTTATAGGAATTGAGCAAGGCATAACAATGCAATACTAGTCAGAAAGATCATATGAGATTTGATTGGGCAATACAACAATATACATAGATCGCCATCCAACTGCATCTATGACTAGAATTCCACCTTCAGGTTATCATCCGAACCCCCTCTAGTATTAAGTTGCAAGCAACAAACAACTGATTTAAGCACAGTGTGTAAGGTAAACAATCCACTTGTTCCATGAACAAGAGACCGTTGTTTTCTCCCTAGTAGCAACAAAACATCTACAACGGTAGAGATGTCTGTCACTTCCCTTGGAAACTAGAGGCATGAACCCACTATCGAGCATAAATACCCCCTCTTGGAGTCACTAGCAACTACTTGTCCAAGATAGCTACTAACAAAGCAGAGCATGAAAGATCACAAACAACACATACATGATAGAATCATAAAGACAAAACCATTAACCAAACTGACATAATAATCTCAATATCCAACGAATCCCCGCAAACACAACATGCATGATTACAAATATATTAGATATTGATCATGAATGGAGCTCACAAGATCTATACATGAAAGCACAAGGAGGAGATACAACCATCTAGCTACTACATGGACCCATAGTCCAAGGTTGTGGCATCCCGCAAAAACCACTACTAGAAAATCGCGTTGTTTTTGTGCATTGCATCATCATGACCGCATGCTCATGTCATCATGCCACATTGCATTTGAGCATCGTCATCATCATGCATAAATTTCGCATAAAACTATTTTCAAAAGGCCCTATTTTATTTTCTACAAATAGCCTCTCTATTTCAATGTCAAACCCCGGACTTGTCCGAAGTATTTTGTTTGTCTAAAAACCTATTTGAAAATGTTTTATTTTAAAATAAAATAAATAAAATAAGAACCTATTTTTTCCAGAGGAGGCAGCCCGGCCCGTAGGCCAGGCCACCTACTACCCCGGCTGGCCCAGCCCGTTTTGACCAAACCCTAACCCTAATCATCTAAGCCACCTACCCCCACTCCTACCCCAACTCCCGCCGCCAGCACCCTACCCACACGCGATGCACCCAGCACCACCCGCGTGCGTCCACTACCCCGCACGCCACCTCCCACCTCTGGCCCCACCACCTCGTGATCCACCCCGCCTCCCGGCCCACCACCCCGCGTCCCACCCTCTGGAGCGCACGCCCCTTCTCCCTCCTCTCTCGATGCGAGCATCAGCCGCCGAAGCCCAGCTCTGCGCACCCCCGGCCACCTCCACGCGAGACCGCCGCCGCCCGCCCTTCGACCACCGGCGCCACCGCGGGTGCCCTCCACCTCACCCTCCTCCGCTCAGCTCGCTCCCATGCCTCACTCGTCCGCGACCTCAGCCGCCTCCCGCCGCCCTCCCGGCCCCCCACCGACGGTCGCCGCCGCCAAGCTCCGCCGCCGCCTGAACGGCCGCCCGCTCCCCGAGCGCCCTCCTCCTCTGCGACCACCCCTCCCCCCTCGAGCGCCACCGGCGACCCCCACCGCAGGAGCTCCACCCCGGCGCCGCGTCTGGCCGCCTCTGCACCAAGCCGAGCCGCCACCTCTCTCCCTGGAGCTTCCCCGCGCCGTTCCCTCCTGCAGTACCGGTCGCCGTCGACCTTGGTTGGCCAGGCCTTCCGCTCGCTGGCCCCTTTTCGCCTCAGCCGTGCCTCCCCTATGGTCCTCCGCCTCCCCGCTGCCAGGGGCCTCGCTCAGGCCGGTCAGCTCGACCCCGCATCCTCTCTCCGCCGTGCAAGCTCCCTCCCCGTCGACCTCCGCGCGCCGCAGAGCTCCGCCGCCCCGCTTCGGTCTCCCGTGCGTGCAGGTAGAGCCGCCCACGCCTCACTGTTCTAGGAGCTCACTGCATCGCGTTTGTGTTTGTGTGTCTGACATCTGGGCCGTGCTTGCTTCGTGCCTGGATCCTTTGCGCACGGGCCTCACTCGAATCAGCGTCGTTTTAGCAACCTTGCCAAGACTCATGTACCCTGTTTAGCCGACGCCAAGAGCTGCAATGACATCGAACCGTCAAGTCAAGTTCGTCCACAGACAAGACCGACAATTGTACATGATAACCCAAGACCGACATGAGGCCCCCGACAAGATCTCCTTCGCGGATCCGAAGACCCTGATCCTAGCGTCTGAAGACCTTTCCGAAGACCCGAACCTGGAATCATCGCCACAGATCGACAAGGATTTCTACATGGGACGACAAGTACTTCGTCATGGACCCGATTGAAGCAAACCCGAAGACGGTAGATGCGACAAGTACCTCTTCCCAGATCCAATGCCCGAGAACTCGGACGCCAAGGTCACCGACCCGGAGCGGCAAGACCTCCTTCCCGCACCGATGCCGACGACGTCGCACGCCAAGTTCTTCTTCCCAAACGCCAAGACCGACCCGATACGAGGACCCGACAAGACCTTCGTGACGACAAGATCGGCACCGACCAGGGCGAATCCGATGTGCCCCGACGCCGAACCAAGTCCTTCTTCCGGGATGCGACAAGATCTACTTCCGTTGTCCGAGACCGATCCCATCGAACCTCGCCCCCGTCGAACCCTGAGACCGAACCCCGGAACCCCTCCGAACCCCCAAGACCTTCGACCCCAGATGTGTGACCCCTTTTCCTGAGACCCTTATTTTGTAAATAACATACAACTTGCTGCATAATTAAATCCTCATGCTTGCATACATATTTGGTGTGGTTTGGGGGCATTATGCCGATTCACCTCATAATTAAATATGGGGCCATATGCGGGCGATTCTAGTCTAATATTGGCTCCATTTAACTTTGTGTAGCGAACCGATGATATAATTTTGCCTTGTTAATACAACATTTAAATTGCGGGATATCTAAACAACATGAACCACCTAAATATTTGTCGGGACCCCGGTTCCGCTTAATCTTGCCTAATTGTATCGCATTTTGCCATGTCATACATCATACATGCATCATGCCCGATCTTTTGTCGAAGTATTAAATAGTGCATCCGGTGTTTCTTCTAGTGCTTTGCTTCTTCACGGATTAGGCCGATGAGTTGATGCGAGTGTCGACCCGATCTTCGGATGAATCTTCGACAATGTTTTCAAGCGAGCACCTCCCCCTTTCTACCTATCTTACTTTTATAGTATTTATTCCCTCCTGTTGACCTATTGCTATCTGTGATGCGTTGCTATAGTTTTCGTACCCGTGAAATCCCTTGTAGCCTTATATTGCCTTGGACACATCCTATTACCTGTTGATTGGTAGATAGTTGGACTTGCGCGTCGTAGTCGCTTGCTCAAGTGCTGTTGCGTGTCGTCCAGTACCACAGTTGTTGGAGTATTGCTGCATGTTTATTGTTGGAGATGACCATGGCTTTAATTATTGTTTAATTCAATTATCGTTTAATAACTAAAATTGAAGTAGGAAATGCAGAGGCACAGGTGGGCAATAGATGTTATTTGGTTTTTAACCGTCCACTTGTGTTCCGTAGGACCCCGAGTACTTGATACCTGTTCCTTGAATATTCGCGCTATCCACATCCGGGAGGATTATGGGACCCCCCTGAGCCAGAGCTTGATTCATTCTTATTTTTGGGGCCACAAACTAGTTTGAGGTTTTATTTACTATCCTGTACTTATGCCATGCTTTACTGCTTTATTTAAATTGTGCGATGTACTGCACCTGTACTGTTTAGGATTGGGACACGATTTGGGTATCGACAAGCCCAGTCACACTTTCGGTTCCCGATCGCTTACCGTCCACCCAAACCTTGAGTCCGTTTGAGTCAGCTAACTTCGCTATGGTAGCTTAATGGGGTGGCCCCCTGAAATATTTCTGAATCATGTGATTGCTTTGTCGTGAAAGCCTCGTTGGGTTTTGATTTGGTTTTTCCGAGGTTGATCGAGTGTGTGTTGCTATTTGTGCACCCCTGCAGGGTAAAACTTTCTGAAAGCCGTGTCCGCGGTTATGGACGACTTGGAGCAGAGTTTCTCGATCATAGACAAGTATAACTAAAGTACCGCTTTTAATTTGACTAAGTAACTGACTAGTAAATAGTGCAACACTCATGGAATGGACAATAAAACTACCAACGGATGGGGGGTGTTCGTCCGCTTCCTCGTTGGTAAGCGAGGAGGAGGATGGATCTGTTAATATTACTGTTATAACTGTTGTTATTAATTCACGAACATCCGTCTATCTTTGGTTAGGCGGATGGTTAGCGAGTATCTATAGAATTGTTAGGTATTATCTTTTGCTGCAATTGCGTCACCCAGGTTGTGTCCCCTTTAGAGGCATAAAGACTTGCTGAGTACCCCTAGGGTCTCACACGATAAATTATTTGATTCAGATGAACAGGTACACTCACGAGATGGATACTGGGTGGAGGAGACGGACGATGTGGGCAGCGATCATTCGGTGTAGAGATTCCGGGAACGGGGATCCGTGAGATCTGTGGGCGGGATGCATTTATTTATGGGGCATCTTATGCCGATTTGCTTCTTATCCGTACTCGGATCTTGTTTTCCGCTTCCGCCTAATACTCTGATGTTTGATGTATGAGGAGATATCCTAAACTATTATATCTATCTAGGACATTTGGATCTTGCCGTATGGCGTTGCAATATTTCTATTTCTTTTAGATGGAATGGCTCTGAGGACTGTTGTATGGTGGCTTGCATACATACACATTTGTGTATGTAGTTGATCCCTTCGCCTGCCGATTACGCCGCCCGTTCTTGTCCCGATGTTTGGAAATGGTTAGGACGGCCGAAAGGTCTACCTGTGAGTGGAATTTGGGCCCCACCGTACTATTCTAACCATTTCCGCTCATCCAGGCTTGTAACTAGGAGCGTAATTCACCGAGGTAGTTACAAAGGTGGAACTACTCACGCATCATACCGGAGAGAAGGCCTCCGGGATGATCTCCCCTCCGGCAGGGTGCCGGGAAGAGCTTCAGACCCCCCGATCTAGGGACGATGGTGACGGCGGCTATAGAAGGTTTTGTGGAATATTGATCGGGTACTTAGGGTTTCTACATCGGGGGCTTCTTATAGGCGAAGAGGCGAGGCCAGGAGGCGACCAGGGGGGTCCACACCCTACCCAGGCGCAGGCCCACCCCTGGCCGCGGCTAGGGGGGTTTGGCCACCCTAGTTCGCGTCTTCGTCTCGTCTTCTGGATTCGTGTCCTCCACGGTAAAATATTGACTGTCTTTTGTCCCCTCCAATTACGAGAATATTGATTTTCTGCCTTTCTAGAACCAAAAACAGAAGAAAACAGGCAACTGGCACTATGGCAACTTGCTAATAGGCTAGTTCCAGAAAAGATATAAAAACACCTCATAGTGTAGACAAACCAAAGAAAAGTAGATACTAAACAAGCATGGAGCATCAAAAATTATAGATACGTTTTCGACGTATCAAGCATCCCCAAGCTTAACTCCTGCTCGTCCTCGAGTAGGTAAGTGATAAAAAGAATAATTTTTTAGGTGACATGCACCATCAAAACCAAGATCAAACCAACTGGGATCAAAGAACTCTAAACATGTGCATGAAAGATGGAGTTCCAACAATAGGACATAGTAACTATGCATGCAACGTGAAAGGCTACAAACAAAGATCATGAATAACATGCATTGAAAAACGTTTGTTTGTTTCACATACAGAAAACATAGCATAGTGGCAATCAGCTTGTCCCTCATAGAGTAGCAAATAGATGCATAGGACACCTTCAAAGTTCACAAGGGTGACAAGAAACAAATAGCACAAAAACAAGTAATATCACAATATGCATCAATAAATAAGCTTTGGGACACTACACACAGAATGACAACTATGCTCTCTTAATGGTGCCTAAAGGTAGAAGGTGGAGACTCAAATAATTGTGGAAGAAAGGCCCTTCTTAAAGGGAAGCAGGGATTTCAAGTTTCAAAAAGAGCTTCCAAAAATTATGGTACTTGTTAGCTTTCAGCCCTCATTGCCCCTATCATAAGCATCTTGAAGTGATTAAGGTTAAAGTGACCAAACTATGGAGTATATGCTTGACAAAGTATAAGTTGGCAATCTCAAGTCCCTTGAATACAGGGTCCACACCTCATGCTACTCAACTTCAGTCACCTGTAAGTTCTTGTCATTGTAAGTGTTTGCATATCATAGAGAACCGCCAACGGGGTACCCCTTGCACATGGTACAGGAGCTATCCCATAACCGAAATGATAAGGCAAGCAGACAATGAGCATCTCAGCGATCTTTTTATTTACTATATGCATAGCTTTTTATTGAGGATGCTTCATAGATACCTCACTATGGTGACGCTGCAAGTTTCCACCATGATTAGGCATGGCTTAGGCTAGCGGCCCAGCCGTTTTTCTAACACAAAATACGAACTCCATGGACTTACAAGTTCCCTCTTTATTTCACACCGGTGACATCCATAGACAAAAGAGCATGATATCAACTGAGTACAAAGTACAAGTGTAATGTTGAAAACGTTCCCGTTGACAGCACGGTTCTGCTAATTCCAACGTATAAGTGCAAGCATATACAACATAGACGACACAATGGTTCAACTTTATTAGGGGCAAAGAACATAAAGTGTGCCTTCAAGTTTGTGAGGGCTTTAATAACTAAGTTTTCACATAACAAAATAGTTTTTAATTGGAAGATAGCTGAAAACAAGAATATACTTGGAATGGTGTAACACACCATGCATAGGAGTTTATAGTGGACACTTTGGAATAACTTGGTTTTTGGGAGTTGGAAGCATGAGTAGAACTTACTCATACAAGTCGAGGCTAGCAAAAGACTGGGAGCAACCAACTAAGAGAGCAATAATGGCGATAATCATGTAGAGCAACAAAGCATTACTAATCAAAGCATAGAGTGGTACTACAAGTCAAGGACTAAATGATCATAGAGTCTATGGTGACTTATCATAGTCATAACATGGTGTGAGCATGTGCCAAGTCAACCCAAACAAAGAATCAAAGGAGAAAACCACAATACTACGCTTTTGCATGATAAAACAACGCATAATTTCTTCAAGGCACACTAAGCAATCCCAACTGTTTGGAACAAGACATGATACAACAATAATCCCTAATTAGAAGGTCAAAACAACACCTAGCATGCCATGCTAAAGTCTAAGTCATAGTCAATGCAAGCTCCTCTTGCACTTACAAGCAAGAACTTCCTACTCATTTCCAACAGCAAGCAACTTATTTTTAACAACACAGTGAGAATGGGGGTCCAAACTACTTTATTCAAGCAAAATAAACAACTAAGCAAAGCAAACTAAAACTAAGACGCTCCAATAACAACACAACAGTGCATGAAACAATAAAAACGAAGTGTCTAGACAGACCTGAGCTTTTTATTGATGAATAAGGGGATGCCTTGGGCATCCCCAAGCTTTGACGCTTGTACCTCTTGAATATTTCTTGGGGTGACACGGGGGTGGCATCCCCAATCTTGAGCTTTTGTCCATTCTTCATCTCATTACATCATTCTCTCTCTACACCTGAATTTTTTTCCTTCATACAAAACTTCACACAATCTTCATTAGCAACATTAGTTTATTTAAAAAATATTAGACCTTAGGCAAAGCTTTGGAACAGCAAGTATTTTCACTAAAAACACAAGCTACTGTAGTAAATCCTTCAAAAATCTGAATTCCCCAAAAGAGAACTCAAAAAGGACTCAATAAGAAGAAAATGCAAATAATGGCAGAAATCTGTCAAAACAGACCAGCAGGTAGAAATCGATGTTTTCGAACATCTTATGTTGCTCAAATCAAAAAGTGTTGTACTAAATAAAGTTATCTAACATACTGGGGGATTTATTCGCAAACTTTCAGCACAATCCGAGATACAGAGACTCCTCACGAATGTTTTTTGTGGAGGACAGAAATCTGTTTCGAGACAGCAACTCCCCAAATCTTACTTCCCTCTCATTAGTGGTCATTCTTGGCACAAAAACCAAACAAAAAGGATAAGTAGAGGTCATTACTTAAGTAATAACTTCTAAGACTCAAGGAAACTCTTGGATTATCTCCCAACAAGTACTTTTCTTTAACGCCTTTTAGTTAGGCACAAGAAGCAAGAAGAATCTAGTATTTTCAAATGAAGAAGCATTAACATCAATACATGCAAAGTCTTCAACTATGAAAGTTATCTCATCCAAATGGGTTTTAGAGGATCCCTTCTCATCTCTCTTTGGTTTACTACTTTCATCAAAAAGATTTTCAGGAGCAATCTAATCAAAATTCTTTTCAAATGCTTCATGCATTCCAACAAGCTTAAAGGGGATTGGTATCTTAAATTCTTCTGTAGGCTTAGTTTTATCAGAAATACCCACAACATCTACACTTGAGCCTAGCATATTGAAAGACTCAAAGACCTTTTTGGCTTCCCTAGCAACATCATGGAATTCTTTTAATAAAGTTTCAAGGATGAATTCTCTCTTTGCAGCATTCTCTTATTCTTTTAGTTTCAGGAACAAGAATTGTATGAAGGGGTTAAGGCTAACAAACCTAGCCTCCAACATATGAACTAAAGAAGCTACAGCAATCTCATAATTAGGAGCAAGTTCTGCTATAGATCTATCATCAATATCCTCATGCTTGCTAACATGATTAAAGAATTCTTCAATATTATCTTTCCCAATTATGGAGACACTACCTATTGCAAGATCTTTCAGGGCGAACTTGGGGAACAACATGGTGAGCTAGAGCAAAGTGGCAACTAGAGTAGGTACTAATTTTTTTGTGTTTTTGAAATAAAGCAAGCAAACCAAACTAGACTAATTTTTGGGTTTTTTGAAAAGAGGTAAACAAAACCAAGCAAAAGAAACAAAGCAAACTAAAAACAAATTAAAGAGAAAGGAAGTGAAGGACTCCCCTTGTGAAGACGTCCTTAGCCTCCCCGGTAATGGCACCAGAAATCTTTGATGCGTGCACCCAATGTTGACGTGGGACACTTCGTTGGAACCCCAAGAGCAAGGTGTGATGAGCACAACAACAAGTTTCCCTCAGTAGAGACCGAGGTTATCGAACCAGAAGGAGGAAGGAAATGTCACACAGGTGTTGCAAACAATGTGGAGAGCTGCACAACACAAACTCAAGACTTTGTACCAATGAATCAGTGAGGTTGTCAAGCTCACCGGTTTGATGTAACAAAGCATTAACTGTATGGTGTGGAAGGTAATGGTTTGCAGCAAATAAACAGTAACAATGGAAGATGTTTCAATGGTAAAGATTGGACCAGGGTCCATAGTTCACTAGAGGTGCTCTCCTTAGATAAACAACATGGCATGAAGGGTAAACAAATTACAACAGGGCAATTTACAGGAACTGAGCAAGGCATAACAATGCAATAACAGTCAGAAAGATCCTATGAGATTCGATTGGGCAATACAACAAGATACATAGACCGCCATCCAACTTTATCTATGACTAGAAGTCCACCTTTAGTTTATCATCCGAGCCCCCTCTAGTATTAAGTTGCAAGCAACAGACAACTGCTTTAAGCAAAGTGTGTAAGGTAAAAAATCCACTTGTTCCATGAACAAGAGACCGTTGTTTTCTCCCTAATAGAAACAACACATCTACAACGGAAGATATGTCTGTCACTTCCCTTGGAAACTAGAGGCATGGACCCACTATCGAGCATAAATACCCCCTCTTGGAGTCACTAGCAACTACTTGTCCAAGATAGCTACTAACAAAGGAGAGCATGAAAGATCACAAACAACACATACATGATAGAATCATAAAGACAAAACCATTAACCAAACTGACATAATAATCTCAATATCCATCGGATCCCCGCAAACACATCATGCATGATTACAAATAGATTAGATCTTGATCATGAATGGAGCTCACAAGATCTATACATGAAAGCACAAGGAGGAGATACAACCATCTAGCTACTACATGGACCCATAGTCCAAGGTGGAACTACTCACGCATCATACCAGAGAGAAGGCCTCCGGGATGATCTCCCCTCCGGCAGGGTGCCGAGAAGAGCTTCAGACCCCCTCCCCCCCAATCTAGGGACGACGGTGATGGCGGCTATAGAAGGTTTTGTGGAATATTGATCGGGTACTTAGGGTTTCTACATCGGGGGCTTCTTATAGGCGAAGAGGCAAGGTCGGGAGGCGACTAGGGGAGCCACACCCTTCCAAGGCATGGGCCCACCCCTGGCCGCGCCTAGGAGGGTTTTGCCACCCTGGTTTGCGTCTCCGTCTCGTCTTCTGGATTCGTGTCCCCCACGGTAAAATATTGACTTTGGCTTTTGTCCCGTACAATTCCGAGAATATTGATTTTCTGCCATTCTGGAACCAAAAACAGAAGAAAACAGGCAACTGGCACTGTGGCAACTTGTTAATAGGTTAGTTCCAGAAAAGATATAAAAACACCTCAAAGTATAGACAAAGCAAAGGAAAGTAGATACTAAACAAGCATGGAGCATCAAGAATTATAGATACGTTTCCGACTTATCAAACACAAACAACTGGCACTGTGGCATCTTGTTAATAGGTTAGTGCCAGAAAACATATGAAAACACCTTAAAGTGTGGACAAGAAAAGCAAAGTAGATACTAAACAAGCATGGAACATAAAAAATTATAGATATGTTTCCGACGTATCACTCTACGTGGCCCAACAACAACTCCAACGCCAACGCAGGCGCACTGCTGTATGCTTTATTTCTTCATCTTGTTCAGATTATTTCGATCTCTCTGCAACTCTATACACACTTTTTGTCAGATTACTTGGCTAGTTTAATTTCGATCTTTCTAGTCATGTTTTACCTATTGTTTATTTCTCATAAATCACTTGGTAAATTGCTCATATTTCCAACAGTCACCGTCCTTCTTGGAGGTGATGTTTGGTACGCGGTGAATCGAAGTGCGTGGATCATAGTAGGACTTCTCCAGAGGGCACATCGGTTGCAAGTCATCATCGCTTGTTGATCCGGTGATGTTGTGCTTTAGTTTCTCTTTCATTCTTTTGTTTTTTATTGGGCTTATTTTGTGCTGTCGGCCCCAGCAATGAACTAGTCAGTTGTTTTATGTGGTTGCTATATTAATATAGTGATATGAAAGCCTATTTGGAGAGAGACCATCCTCTCCTGCCTCGAGTCTAATCTCGAAGTACATTCGTCTCAAGCTCGACTAGCTAGCTATCTATCTCTCTGCAGGTGCGTCGTCGCGGTCGCCTAGATGAAAAATGAATAGTGTTGTAATATAATTTCAATGAGTGATTAGGTGTGGTGAACATTTTTCTTGAATAATTAAGGAAAATAGGACGAAGCGAGTGAGCTAGAATGTCATTGCTTGACATCACAAGGATATACCACCCGGCAAACTAACTTGTGGTTGGGTGGCTAGGAAGATGGTTATACCCTAGCTCACCAAAGTTCAAACCCCAGGTTTGACTGTGTGTTGCATGAAAGACTGAATATTCTTTTAATGGGAGGCGACGTTCCCGTCAACAGCGAGGCGTTCGTGGTGACTTCGTTAATCTCAAGACCCATCTGCCGGCTCAGTCTCTCGGAGTTATTCATAGGAATAGTATGTGCGTGTGTGCGTTCATAGGGGTGGGTGCATATACATGTTGTGTGCGTCTATGTATTGTGTTTCTAAAAAAATCACCCAAATGGGAATCCCTGTTCATTTTAGATTCTTTGTGGGATGAGTGCCATTATAGTTCTGATAACACATCATTTATAACAGGTGAACAAATCTTGTGTACGTCATCTCGGTTATATTTAATTTAAAAATTGATCGAAGATCCGAATGTACAATGCTAAGCTGCCGGTTAGAAACAAATTTATCGAAGATCCGAAAGTAATAGAGTCGTATCAGTATTAGGTGAGTCGACTCGTCCCGTCCCACGTCGCCCCCCGTGCGGGCGACGGGGACAAAACCCTAACTGTCGCTGGCCTCCCCTATCGCCCTCCGTCCTCCTCCCCGCCGCCGTCGGATGGCGTCGCCAGGCAAAGCCTGGGCACTGGCGGCGGGGGGGTCCTTCTCCCACTCATGGACACGACGGCACAGTCCAAGAGGCCATGGCGGGTGTAACATCCCAGCATTTAGGAACCAACGAAGGATAGATTTAGGAATTTGTGCATATGCATGCATTCATCTATAAAATGTGGGTAAATTTTTCGCCAAATAAAAACCTAAAGTGATCACAGTTTCTTTCACTCTCTAGGAGTAGGAATAACTCTGGAGAGTGATCGTTATAAATTTTGACATGATTTTTATGAATTAGTGTGTTTTGGGGGGGAAGAATTTGAATTCAAATTTGAAATTTGAACTTATATTTTAAATTTAGGGTTTGGTATTTTGGAATGAATTCCAACAATGATTTAGTAATATTATTTGTTTTGATAAAGAGATAATAAATAGTAACAAGAATTCAATATGAAGTAATTCAAATAAGAAATGAATCTTTATTCCTTATCTCTATTTCATAAACAAAGTACAAAGATAAACTCATTCAAGTAATAAAGATTCATTGTAGTAAAGCATTTACAAGTAAGGAAACTAAAAAATGAATAAAATATTACAATATTCTTACAAAAGAATAAAATAAAGATTACAAAAGAATCTATCTAAGTAATCCTATACTAAATCTTGAGTATCCAGATCTTGTACCTGCAAAAATACAAAACAAACAAAATGAAAATAAAATTTTAATTGTTAGTTTTAATCTCAGTAGAGAGCAGTGAAGTGCACTGCTCAAAATTACATCATTGAATAATTGTTATAGGGGCAAGTTTCACCAATATGAAAGAATTTGTTCTTTCATAATAAATAAGCCACAAGTCAGATATTCACAGCAAGTAAGAGGGTCAAGTTTCACCACGAGAGTTAAAAGTTAAAAGATCAAAATGTGAGACACCTCACTGATCTGATCCAAAACTGTGTACCAAGTACATAGGCAGCACAATCACATAAATGCATGGTGTGTGATGTCGACACAGCAGCAGCTCACACAAGCAAAAGGAGTAGCACAGCCGTGGAAAATCTCCAGCAGCTCATCTTTTCATCTCAAACACCACACCAAGAACACACTCAGCTTATCAAAGCCAAGCAAACCACCAGCCAGACCACACACCAGTTCATCCTAGCATCACCATATGGTGACATAAGGAGGGGGTGGATCAGGTGGATAGCAAGATCAAGCTGCAGGATCTAGGAGGTGAAGGGAAGATCAAGGTCAAGTTTACAGGAACCATAAGTAGCAGGAGCAACACCAGGAGGTGAAGGACAAGATTAGGCCAGCAACACAATCAGCAAGATCAAGCCACCAGATCAACCAACAACCACCACAATCATCAACTGTTGTGGTGAGTATCATAAAACACATATAATATGTTCATCTTATCTAAACAGAAAAGCATGTGTTGTTTTATAGTTAACCTCTCAGTAATCACCTAGGTGGGGTGAACCTATCATAGAGGATTTTTAAATATAAAGGCCAGAAGTAAATCCTACCAAATCCACAAGGATCTCAGACCAGCATCATAGATCCTAGAGGTGCCAAACAATTTATATATTCCCACATGTTTCCACATAACTTATAAAATTCTGGGCATATCTCCTAATGGAGTAACACCTCAGATTTCATAAACTCTATTCATCAACATAAAGCTATGAGCAAACCAACCATCTTAGCCAATTAGGATCCAACATCCCATGAACAACCATGATACTTAAGCATTCCTATGAGGGATAGCAAAATAGGAACTTAGTTCCTATGCCTCAGACCAACATCACAGGCAAATTAATTTAAGAAGAAGATTTCCATTAAACTTGATTTAATCCAATCATAAACTCAACAGAATCAAGCCAATTGTAGAAACCAACAGCTTGTGTGCCATCGTTAAATGGTATCACAAGAACAGGTTCTATCAGGCAATTAAAACCATTAACAGGCTACCATAAAGAAAGTGGCAAGACATTGATATCATTTTCCTGATATTACACTCAGAAATCATCAAAAATATCTATGTATCTTCAGAGCATCATTAAAATCAAATGATTAAGTTCAGTCTATTGATGATCATACAAGCCAACATCTACTGATGCAGTGAATAACCACTGACATTGCTACTGTCAGTACTAAAGTACTGACAGTAGATGGACACACTAAGCATCAACACAACCACCCATCTTTCACAGTTATACCATCAGCTTAACCAAGCTTAATTACCAATTAGAGGCAACACTATAGAATCAGTAGCATCAGATCACCAATAGCATCAGATAATCAAATCATGACAGTAAGCATGGAAATGCAGTAGATCACAATACTTACTAGGCACCACTACCAGACCAAATCATCATTTACAACTAAGCAGAAGGATGAACCCTAGAACCAGGGAAGAACCCTAGAACAAGTATGAAACCTAATTAGGGATGGCCACTAGAGGCACACAGATGAACTCAGAGGAGGCAGAGGACAGAAGGAACGGGTGGTAATCAAGGGCAAACTCATCAGTGGTCCTCGCTGTATAATAGAAGAGGAAGCAGAAAGGCCGACGAGCGCACAGCAGCACGGGGAGCACCCCAAAGGGTGTCGCAACCCGCACCGAGTCGAGGAGGTGCCACAGCTGCGCAGGAAGACGCACAACACCCCCATAGCAATGCACGAGCACCTGACAGCACCATGGGGGCATCAGCGAAGGCATCACCAGCACCACCCCAAACCCTAGGGTTCGGGATAGGGCTAGCCTGGCCGCAGGAGTGCCCAAAGCCAAATCGAGTTGGACCAAGCGATGGAGCATGGTCAACATCCTCGCCATACACCATGGCGGTGGCCAGGGCAGACCATGGCGGCGGGAATTGCATGGCGGCGGCAGCGACCACAGGGTCTAGGAGGAGAAAGGGATGAGGTCGAGACAAGGAGAGGCAGAGGACTGGGCCGATAGGGCCAGTGCCCCTTTGGGGAGAGCTTTTGACTAGGCCACTTGGGCCAAGTTAGTCCCAATAAGCCCAATGGGTTGGTCCAAAAATCCTAAAAGGAATTTTAATAATTAATAAAAGACCAAAATAACCCTAGAATGCAATAAATTCTAGAAAATAAAATAGAAGTCTAAAAAATACAAATAATATATTTTTAGATTCATAATAATCCAATCTATTTAATTAAATTAAGAAACTATTTTTAATAAACAAATTTTCGGTTAAGAATTTTATAATATATATTCCTTATGGAATTTTATAAAATTAAAGGAAAAGGATAAAAATAAATAAAAATAACTTTCATTATATTTTGTTATTATAGTATTTTAGAAAAATACTAAATAAATATTTATAGTTACTAAAAGAAATTCTCTTTTATTTAAATGCTAATTCTTAAAAGAATTATTAAACAAATAAATACAAGAGTTTATATTAAATAAAAAATTAACTTTTAAACTCTATAAATAATTTATTATATTATAAAATAGTGAATATAATATTTATAAAATATTAAAGGTTATTCTTTAAAATGAATTCCTTTATTACTTAGAGAAATTCCAAAAACTAAAATATTGGGTAAAACACACAAAGAAGATAAATCATAAATAATGCATTACATTACTATGCATATTCATTTTTCTTCTTTAAATATTGTCCGTAGCGAGCAATAATGATGTTTTATAGACATAGAAGCTCAAGGTCCAGTGCAAGCATCCGACTTCACTACCTTGCAATCACAAGGCAAGTACATCACTTGCTCATGGAAATGTGGACGGGAAAGTACGCCCGGTTTTGCAACAAGGAGTTGATATCTCGTGGGTAAAGTAACGCACCTCTGCAAAGTGTAAGAACTGTAACTTGTTACTCCCTGTTCCGGGAAGAATCTATGAACGCGGCAGGAAAGGAACTCCATAAAAGTTATGGTAAACCTGTGAAGGCTGATGGGCATAGTTTTTAACAATAAAATCAATCTTTGAATAAAGATTTATGAAAACTGCATAGTGCCAAGGACTTATAGTCCCAGGTGGTAGATAGAGCATCAAACTTCCCACCTTGCATATAATGAACTTGCTGGGTAACGCTGTTACTCACCCTTTCCTTTGATCCCCTTCTTAAACTCTAAGGATCCAAAAGATACCCCAATGTATGCAGCTGAAATCCAAGAGGAGGTCTTCTATGAAGAGCCTGATTTGTACGGTGCCATAGAAAGGGTGGACTACGACGTCGTCTATGGAGGAGAGCACCATGAGTCAGAATAATTACGATAGTACTAGGAACTAATTGAGCTTAGCAACATGAACAATATATAACAATAAGTTCTTGAGCTCAATTTGGAGTTGAAGTTGTCACTTTAAAACTTCCACTGAAACACTTTATATTTGGTTTGTAAGTTGAATATTTTGAATTCTTGAACCTCTGGTATTGTAATAATAATGTGTGTATGTTTGTAATATGGACCCGCAATGTTTCTATTGTACCACTCTAAGGGATGTGATATTTACGGAATGGTGTTCTATGAATGTCATGTCAACGACTATAGTGTACTACACATGAAGTGGTATGCTGGGTCACTGCAGTTGGTATCAGAGAAAATTGCTTTGACCTTAGGTTGGAAACCTAGTAAAGGGTATTACCTGTAGGAGTGTATATCAACGATAAAGAATTCTCTAAAAGGGTATAATGGGTATTCAAATGAGAATATTCCGTTATATATTTTAGTGCAATAATTCTTTGTTATGATGCAATATATTATTGATTACTAATAAAAATATTTTTGGTATACATAGTTATGGCACCAAAGTTCCCAAAACAAACTTTGGTAAGGAAAGAGGAGACTCTCGATGATTACCAAGGATCGTTCGCGGATCAGCTTCGCCAACTTCTAAGGATTTTTAATTTTCCAACTAAAATCCTATTGAATACCATAACCTATTACGATGGTCGAATGTTATCCAAGTATCTTGTGAGTATCCAACTTCTAGAGGAGCTTGGATTATATCATGATCTACCTGTAGGTGAAGGTAGGAGTCATTTAGCAGCATACCATGTTGCTGTTGTGGAGGCGATAACCAATATCCGGGAGCATAAAGCTAAGGAGTTAGAAGGGAGCACACTTTCTATGATTCCTCATGATTCTATAAACTTGGAGCCAGTACCGGATCATCTTACCTTGGTAAAGAATCATCCTAAGTTAGCTTCCAAGTTTATGGATCAATATCAAACACTTGTTGCGTCTTTTTATAAGACACATCAAGTTATAGTTGAAGATAAGGATGACATGTTAGAGGATCTAACTGATCTAGAAAGAAGGAAACAATTAGCATTCCAGTTGGAGATAGAAGCAAGTAGTAGTGCAAAACCAATCTTTAAGGATATACCCATAGATCCCGAATCTTTTACACCATATCCTTATTCACC
Source organism: Avena longiglumis (assembly GCA_030063025.1). Classification (NCBI taxonomy): domain Eukaryota; kingdom Viridiplantae; phylum Streptophyta; class Magnoliopsida; order Poales; family Poaceae; genus Avena; species Avena longiglumis. The sequence continues at coordinate 416,709,307 of CP125979.1, read as the reverse complement.
TAGACCAGAACCTTCCTATGATCCTACTTTAGATATGAGGTATTCCATACCACAGGTTTTTGAGGAAGGGTCTAATTCAGAACTTCCTATCGAGAATTATAATGGATGTAGAACAGGGTCATTTGAAGGATCCCAAGGGAATCAGATGTTCGTAGATGGTCTGACAGAGATGTTGGACAATCCAGCTGGATGGGTGCGAGAACCAATCCTAATAACAGTAGTAGAACTACCATATTCATAGAAAGTAAGGATGAGGAAGAAGATCCTGAGGAGAGAGTGTTTGAATCAACAACACCTTCTCAAAACCCAGGGACATACAGTATCCAGTGTTTAACTATCTTGCCCAACAGATCACCTAGGGAGCAGCAGAATCTGCGTATTCTGTTGACAATTCTAGGAATGAAGCTCAGGAGATGCAAGTGGCTGATAATTTTGAACAGGTTTCTGAAGACTTTTCAGCTGAGCTGGATGGAGTCAATACACTCAGGTTGAGTAATGACTCAAGTCCTGATACTTCAGATACTGAGTATGTTCCTTCTGGAAGGCCATTTGTTCCACAAACTGTGCGACATACGTTACGTCATCACGGTTGGACTTCAGGCATGTATGATGAGCATCGCGGATACTAGAAGCAGGTTACTTATTAGGAAGTATCGAGTATTGCGTATTCTAATCCGAGAGAATGATGTAGCTAAATAAGTGAGGTAGTATTTTATTATAGTACCTATATGGTAGATGTTGTAATAACATTGTATTTACTAAGTGGTTTGTAATGTATAATATGTGAACTACATATTTCGATTTTATGTGGTTTTTTTTCATTGTGTGACTAGTTCTGTGCCTAAAGTTGAGCTCAGAACACATGTGCATGATGTAATTATGAGTATTCGCTTTATGTTGCAGGACTAGGGGGTCATGGAATCGGGTGTAGAAACCGAATATGAACAGCAGCGCATGGAGCACGAGGTTAAGGAGAAGGCAGATGCAGATGCTGGAAATCAGGGAGCATTACCACCACCACCAATGAGGCCGCTAATGGAGCAGAACTTTATGCTGTACAAGCAAATGATGCAAGAAAATCAAAACAAGTTCATGGAAGAGCTATTGGGGCGAGCAGGAAACAAGAGAGCGCCTGAAGGTGGAGGAGTGATTCTTTCCGACTTCTAGGATGCAAGGCCGTTACCTTTTGCATCAGCTCTAGAACCAATGGATGTAGAGGATTGGCTAGCAGATACTGAGAGGAAGTTGAAAACTGTAGGTTGCAATGATGAAGAAAATCTAAGGTATGCAACTCATCTTTTGACTGGACCTGCAGCATCATGGTGGGAAAATTAGTTAGCCATGCAACCGCCAGGAAGAGAGTATACTTGGAAGAGTTCAAGCAGAGGTTCCGTGAGTATCATGTTCCGAAAAGTGTAATGGATTTGAAGCGTAGGGAGTTTGAGGATCTTCAGCAAGGTTTTACTAGTGTCATGAAGTACATCCGGAGTTTAGCCAACTGTCTCGTTATGCCGAGGATGAAGTGAGCACTGAGGAAAAGAGGAAGAAACGTTTTCTGAGAGGGTTAAATCCATTTGTAAAGATGCAGTTGAGGTTGGCCAATAAACAAACTTTTTAGCAGTTGCTGGATGCAGCCATCACTTTTGAAGATGATTATAAGAATGTCCAAGAGGAACAAAGGAAGAGAGCCAAGAAGGAAACTAAAAGGATTCAGGCAAGTAAACCCAAGCCCAATTTGGAGTTCAAGCCGAGGAATAGACCTTACAAGAACAACAACAACAATTCCAACCGGAAGGAATATTATATGCCATAGTTGCAAACTTCCAAGGCATATGAGCAGGGATTTCCAGAAACCAATCATAGTTTGCCATGCTTGTTGCCAGAGGGGTCATATAAAGCCAAACTATCCGATCAAACCACAAGGTGGTTTTCCTGTTAAAGGTGGAGGACAAACTAGTGGAGGCAATGGATAACCCGATAGAGGAGGAAATTATGTCAAAATAACAATGGCAAGAGGAATAGGCCTACCGGGAAGCTGAATTGTGCAACTTTGGAGGAGGTGGATAACTCCGAGCATGCAGTGATAGGTACGCTCAATATCCTTATCAATCCCGAAAAAGTTCTTTTTGATACCAGTGCAACTACTTCATTCATTTATGAAGAATTCTTAGATAAATTCAGGATTAGAAGGGCAGCGTTAGAAAACCCTATGACCGTGGTGACAGCAGGGGAAATGTAGTTGTACGCCACATTAAACAAGATCAAGTTATCTCGATCTATGGTTGTACATACTTTGCGGACCTTTATGTGATTCCTTTGAAGGGAATTGCCGTAGTGCTGGGTATGGACTGGATGGCTGAACATGGGGCTCAGATTAATTGTGAGGATAAAACTGTCTCAATCAAGACTCCAAGTGGAGCCAGGATAGTCTATCAAGCAGATAAGCACAGTCATATCATGGTAGATCTTCAGTTAAACTCAATGAAGGAGGTCAAGTTGGAGGATATTCCTGTACCAAATGAATTTCAGGAAGTTTTTCTAGCAGAGTTACCAGGAATGCCACCAGATTCGGAAATAGAGTTCACTATCGATCTAATTCCGGGTACAACACCAATAGCTCAAGCACCATACAAGATGGGTCCGAAAGAATTAAAAGAACTAAAAGATCAAATTGATGAATTATCCAGGAAGGGATTCATTCAAGAAAGTGTATCTCCATGGGGAACTCCGGTGATCTTTGTAGATAAAATATATGGAGGAAGAAGGATGTGTGGGGACTATAGAAATCTCAATAATGTTACCATCAAGAATAAGTACCCATTGCCAAGAATTCAAGATCTGTTTGATAAAGTTAAGGGCGCCGGAGTATTTTCCAAGATTGATCTAAGATCAGGATACCACCAGATAAAAATCAAACCAGAAGATGTTCCAAAGACATCGTTTGTCTCAAGGTATGGACACCAGGACTACCTTGTCATACCGTTTGGTTTGACCAATGCACCAGCAATATTCATGAATCTGATGAACAAAATTTTCATGTCGTACTTGGACAAGTTTGTCATAGTGTTTATTGATGATATTCTGATATATTCCAAGGATAAGGAAGAGCATGCTGATCATTTGAGGATAGCATTGCAGATTTTAAAAGAACATAAGCTTTATGCTAAGTTCAGCAAGTGTGAATTTTGGTTAGATGAGGTAGAATTCCTTGGTCATGTGATCAGTAAGGATGGGATTTTTGTAAATCCATCCAAAGTTCAATCAGTGTTAGAGTGGACTGCACCAACCAATGTGAAACAAATTTGAGGTTTCTTGTGTATGGCTGGTTATTATCGGAGATTCATTGAAGGTTTCTCCAAGATAGCTGGACCCATGAACAAATTGCTAAGAAAGAATACACCATTCATCTGGGATGATAAGTGTGAAGCGAGTTTTCAGGAGTTGAAGATTAGATTAACTACCACTCCAATTCTAGCAATTCCTAAAATAGGGAAGGACTATACAGTATATTGTGATGCATCTAAAGAAGGTTTGGGTTGTGTGTTGATGCAAGATCGTAAAGTAATTGCTTACGGATCAAGACAACTAAAACCACATGAAATCAATTATCCAACCCATGATTTGGAATTAGCAGCAGTAGTCTTTGCTTTGAAAGGATGGAGGAATTTTCTTTAAGGAGCAAGGTGTGAGTTATACACTGACTACAAGAGTCTCAAATATTTCTTCACTCAAAAGGAATTGAATATGAGATAGAAGCGTTGGTTAGAGATAATCAAAGACTATGATCAGACAATCAATTATACCCCTGGAAAAGCAAATGTTGTAGCAGATGATTTACGTTGCAAGAGCGTAGATATTCAGCCTAGCCATCGGGAACTACCAAAAGAGTTATAGATGGATTTGGAGATATTGGAACTTCAATTCATAAGAACAGAGACTCTTTGATCACTAGCTACTATGCAGGTAGTTGCGGAACAGAATAGTGATCGCAGGCATGAAATTTTTAGACATCAAGCTGATGATCCATTTATTGCTGAAGAAATTCGGAGGATATCTCAAGGACAAGCATCAGTTTTTCGTTTAGGATATTATGGATCTTTATGGTTCCAAGATCATATTTGTGTTCCAGATGTGCCAGAAATTCGTGAAGTGATACTCCTAGAGGCACATGAGACACCATATTCCATTCATCTAGGAAGTACCAAGATGTACATGGATTTGAAAGAATTATTCTGGTGGAATAACATGAAAAGAGACATTGCAAAATATGTGTCGGAATGCCACACTTACCAAAGGGTAAAAGATGAACATCAAAGTCTTGCAGGACCGTTACAACCCTTGGAAATTCCCGAGTGGAAATGGGAGGAAATTGGTATGGATTCCATCACAGGATTACCCATGACACCAAAACGAAAAGATATGATATGGGTGATTGTTGATAGACTCACTAAAAGTGCGCATTTTATTCCGGTAAATCATAAAGATAATGCCGAGAAGTTAGTAGAAGTTTACATTAAGGAGATAGTAAGTAAGCATGGAGTGCCCAAGAAGATCGTAACTGATAGAGGATATGTGTTTACTTCAGCATTTTGGAAACAATTATATGAAGCACTTGGTTCAAAGTTGGATTTCAGCACAGCCTATCATCCAGAAACTAGGGGTCGGACTGAAAGAACCAATCAAATATTGGAATACATGCCTAGGGCTTGTGCATTAGATTTTGGAGGTTCGTGGGAAGATCATCTACCATTGGCAGAATTTTCCTACAACAACAGCTATCAGAGTAGTCTGAAGGCAGCTCCATATCAAGTACTCTATGGAAGAAAGTGTAGATCACCAATATGCTGGTATGAGCCTGGTAGTAGCAAAGAATTTGCACCAGACTATATCAAGGAAAGGCAAGATATCATCGATATAATCGAAGATAGATTGAAAATAGATCAAAGTAGACAGAAAAGTTATGCTGATCTAAATCGAAGGACATGGCATCCTGAAGTAGGAGACATGGTATATCTCAAAGTAAGCCCAATGAAAGGAGATAAGAGATTCCGAGTTAAAGGAAAGTTGAGTCCCAGACACGTATGGCAATGGGTACCCGCTACCTGCTTACCCAACGGGTTTTTACCCATTAGGGTAAGGGTATGGTAGTAAAGTTATACTCGCGGGTAAGTAATTGGGCAAAAATCTCTACCCGTTGGGTATTGCGGGTCCATGTATGGTAATGGAAAACCCGCACCCGCATACGCACCTACCTAACATATTAGTAAATGACACCTGCGGCATTAGTATTATAACATTTTTCTAAAAAGTTGTGAACTTCTGGAGTTAACGAGTGTTGCTATGTGGCTAATTGTGGTATGCTCTATGACTGTTTTGTAATTCTTTTGAGATCTTAAAGTTTGAACTATATTCTTTCTATGCAACTTATGTTTGGACATAACTTGTTTTCTTCACAATATCATGTGTTTGGCAATGTATTTTCAATATTTAATATATATTTTCTTTCTTGCTGAAACCGTGAATGAATGAAAATATATGCTATCATTTTTTATATGTTGTGTTATTACAATTTACAAGTTGATTGGACTGATGGGTGGGTATTACCCGCAGATTTTTTTACCCTTAATGGGTGCGGGCATGGGACAAAATCTATACCCATGTGTGGGTGCGGGTTGCGGGAAAGATCTAAGACCGCGGGTGCGGGTTTGGTTAAGATCCACCTGCACCCAACAGCCACGGGTGCCATCCGTAGTCCCAGATATATAGGACCATTCAAATTACTGAGTCAGAACAGGACCATAGCTTATGCTTTAGAGCTACCACCAAGATTGGCTCAAGTTCATAATGTTTTCCATGTATCACAACTCCGGAAATGTCTTAAGGTTACAGATGATGAAATTACACATCAAGAGGTGGAATTACAAGAAGATTTGACATATGTTGAGAAACCCTATAAAATTTTGGAAGAGAACTGGAAAAGATTGAGAAATAGGGCAATCAAGTACTACAAAGTATAGTGGGAGCATCACCCCGAGATCGAAGCCACCTGGGAGAAAGAGGATGAATTAAGAGAAGCCTATCCAGAACTATTTAGGTACACTTCAGCAAACTTCGGGACGAAGTTTAATTTAAGGGGGGAAGTCTATAACATCCCAACATTTAGGAACCAACGAAGGCTAGATTTAGGAATTTTTGCATATGCATGCATTCATCTGTAAAATGTGGGTAAATTTTTTGCCAAATAAAAACCTAAAGTGATCAGAGTTTCTTTCACTCTCTAGATGTAGGAATAGCTCTGGAGAGTGATTGTTATAAATTTTGAGATGATATTTATGAATTAGTGTATTTTGGGGGGAAAGAATTTGAATTCAAATTTGAAATTTGAACTTATATTTTAAAGTTAGGGTTTGGTATTTTGGAATGAATTCCAAAAATGATTTAGTAATATTATTTGTTTTGATAAAGAGATAATAAATAGTAACAAGAATTCAATATAAAGTAATTCAAATAAGAAATGAATCTTTATTCCTTATATTTATTTCATAAACAAAGTACAAAGATAAACTCATTCAAGTAATAAAGATTCATTACAGTAAAGCATTTACAAGTAAGTAAATTAAAAAAAATGAATAAACTATTACAATATTCTTACAAAAGAATAAAATAAATATTACAAAATAATCTATCTAAGTAATCCTATACTAAATCTTGAGTATCCAGATCTTGTACCTGTAAAAATACGAAACAAACAAAATGAAAATAAAAGTTTAATTGTTAGTTTTACTCTCAGTAGAGAGCAGTGAAGTGCACTACTCAAAATTACATCATTGATTAATTGTTATAGGGGTAAGTTTCACAAATTTGAAAGAATTTGTTCTTTCATAATAAATAATCCACAAGTCAGATTTTCACAGCAAGTAAGAGGGGCAAGTTTCACCAGGATAGTTAAAAGTTAAAAGATCAAAAGGTGAGACACCTCACTGATCTGATCCAAAACTATGTACCAAGCACACAGGCAGCACAATCACCTAAATGCATGGTGTGTGTTGTCGACACAGCAGCAGCTCACACAAGAAAAAGGAGTAGCACCGCCGTGGACAACCTCCAGCAGCTTATCTTTTCATCTCAAACACCACACCAAGAACACACTCAGCTTATCAAAGCCAAGCAAACCACCAGCCATACCACACACCAGTTCATCCTAGCATCACCAGATGGTGACATAAGGAGGGGGTGGATCAGGTGAATAGCAAGGTCAAGTTGCAGGAGCTAGGAGGTGAAGGGCAGATCAAGGACAAGTTTACAGGAACCAAAAGTAGCAGGAGCAACACCAGGAGGTGAAGGACAAGATCAGGCCAGCAACATAATCAGCAAGATCAAGCCACCAGATCAACCAACAACCACCACAATCATCAACTATTGTGGTGAGTATCATAAAACACTCACATAACATGTTCATCTTATATAAACAGAAAAGCATGTGTTGTTTTATAGTTAACCTCTTAGTAATCACCCAAGTGGAGTGAACCTGTCATAGAGGATTTTGAAATATAAAGGCCAGAAGTAAATCCTACCAAATCCACCAGGATCTCAGACCAGCATCATAGATCCTATAGGTGCCAAACAATTTATATATTCCCACATGTTTCCACATAACTTATAAAATTATGGGAATATCTCCTAATGGAGTAACACCTCATATTTCATAAACTCTATGTATCAACATAAAGCTATGAGCAAACCAACCATCTTAGCCAATTAGGATCCAAGATCCAGTGAACAACCATGATACTTAAGCATTTCTATGAGGGACAGCAAAATAAGAACTTAGTTCCTATGCCTCAAACCAATAGAACTGGCAAAATAATTTAAGAAGAAGATTTCCATTAAACTTGATTTAATCCAATCATAAACTCAACAGAATCAAGCCAATTGTAGAAACCAACAACTTGTGTGCCATAGTTAAATGGTATCACAAGAACAGGTTCTGTCAGCCAATTAAAACCATTAACAGGCTACCATAAAGAAAGTGGCAAGCATTGATATCATTTTCCTGAGATTACACTCAGAAATCATGAAAAATATCTATGTATCTTCAGAGCATCATTAAAATCAAATGATTAATTTTAGTCTATTGATGATCATACAAGCCAACATCTACCGATGCAGTGAATCACCACTGACAGTGTTACTGTCAGTACTAAAGTACTGATAGTAGATGGACACACTAAGCATCAACACAACCACCCAGCTTTCACAGTTATACCATCAGCTTAACCAAGCTTAATTACCAATTAGAGGCAACACTATAGAATCACTAGCATCAGATCACCAATAGCATCAGATAATCAAATCATGACAGTAAGCATGGAAATGCAGTAGATCACAATACTTGCTAGGCACCACTACCAGACCAAATCATCATTTACAATTAAGCAGAAGGATGAACCCTAGAACCAGGGAAGAACCCTAGAACAAGTATGAACACTAATTAGGGATGGACACTAGAGGCACACATATGAACTCAGAGGAGGCAGAGGACAGAAGGCACGGGTGGTAATCAAGACCAAACTCACCAGTAATCCTTGTTGTAGAATAGAAGAGGAAGAAGAAGGGCCAACAAGCACATGGCGGCACGGGGAGCACCCCAAAGGGGGTTGCAACCCACATCGAGCCAAGGCGGCAGCCACAGCAGCGCAGGAAGACGCACAACACCTATAGGGGTTCGTAGCATGGAAAACAAAAAAATTCTACCGCATGCACACAAACAAGCCAAGATATATCTACTAGATTGTAGCAACGAGTCTATTAGAGTACTCACCCTCGAAGATTCCAAAGCGGTTAACAAGAGCAGATTCTCGTGGATGATGTAGTCGTACACTTGCCGATCTCAAGATCGCGTAGACGATCCTTCCGGTGTTGCGTTCTGGAAGCGCTTCCGCAGTCGGTCACACGTTCGGTACTTGATGAAGACCTTCCTCTCCCTTGTTCCAGCAGGTAGTGGAGGTTGTAGTTATCCCCTCGTGATTCCGGCAGCACGACGGCGCGGTGTCGGAAGTAGAGGGAAGATCCCGCAGGGCTTTACCGAAGCCAGTGTGAGTTATGGTGGATCTAGGATTTCCGACGATCTAGGTTTAGAAGGCCGGAGAGGAGGAGGAGGTGTCGGCGGTGGCTAGGGCAACGGCGACGGGCCAGTGGCGGCGGTTGGCGGCGGCGGCGCACGGGTGGGGAGGGCTAGTGTTGTGTTCTTTGGGGCAGCCCTCCCCCTCTATTTATGAGAGGGAGGGCAGCTTGGGAGAGGGGAGTTTGAATCCATACCCAAACCCAAGTTGGATAGAAGGAAGGACTCTTTCCTTCTTCCACTAGGAAACTATTGTTCTAGTTTGACTTTTCAAACCTCCCTTTTGACTTTCAATAAAGAACTTTATTTCCCTCTCGCAAATGCCCAACCAAAGTGACCTAGGACATGATCCAATAATTCCACTTAACCATGACACATTCATGGACCATTCTCCTTCCGGTCCGGTGAACCTTCTACACCCTTCTAGAACCTCTCCGATGAAAACATCAAAATCATTCCCGAACTCCAGAATCGGACTTTCCTTATATGAATCTTATTCTCCGTACCAGTTCGGATCTCCTCTTGATATCCCGGATCCCATCCTGAGACTCCGAACAACATTCAACTTCCCTACTTACATTCCATATCTACTAAAAAACATCAAATCCTTAAGTGTGTCTCCCTGTGGTTCGTGAATTATGCGGACATGACTGAGACACTTCTTCGGTCAATAACCAATAGAGGAATCTGGAAATTCATATGGCTCCCACATATTTCTATGATTACTTTGTGATCGAATGAACCACTTACATACGATACCAATTTCCCTTTGTCTCGTGATAGTTTACTTATCCGAGGTTTGATCGTCAGTATCTCTACATACCTAGTTCCACCTCGTTACCGATAAGTACTATTTTCTCGTTCCCGTGATATGTGATACCTTGTGATCCAGTCACATGCTTGAGAGCTAATTGGGTGAAATTCCACCGAGAGGACCCATAGTATATCTATCTGTCATATGGATGGACAAATCCCACTATTGATCCATGTGCCTCAACACATACTTTCCGAACACTCAATGCCACCTTTATAGCCACCCAGTTACGGTGTGGTGTTTGATGTCATCAAAGCATCCTTTCGGTGATGGTGATTAGCATGATCTCATGGTCGAAGGAATTAGGTTACTATGTAGCAGAAAGCTTATAGCAAACGAACTATTGAAATGACTTGATCTTTATGCTATGATTATCTATAGGAGTATGTCCATCATACCATTCTCCTAATGATATGATCTTGTTGTTAATAACATCTCAATGTTCATGATCGAGAAACCACGATCATCCATTAACCAACAAGCTAGTATTATAAAGAGGCTTTACCAGGGACTCTAATTTAGTTTACAAATCACACAAGTATTAATGTTTCCGGTTAATACTATTATAGAATAAATGTAAACATTTATCATAAACACAAAGATATAATAATAACCATTTTTATTATTTCCTCTAGGGCATATCTCCAACAGTCTCCCACTTGCACTAGAGTCAACTAATCTAGATTACATGGTAATATACCGAACACCCATGGCCGTTTGGTGCTGGTCAGGTTTTGCCCTCGGGAGAGGTTTAGTCAACGGATCCGCCACATTTAGATCTGTGTGTACTTTGAAAATCTTTATGTCACCATCTTGGACATTCTCTCGAATAGCGTGAAAATGTAGCTTCATGTGCTTCAGCTTCTTGTGTGACCTTGGTTCTTGCACATAGGCTATGGCACCCATGTTATCACAATAGATAGGAGTAGGGGTCTCCATGAAAGTCTTCCCCTACATTCTCCCTCTCCTCCAACTGCATGTCTCTCTCGTGGATGGTATCCTCCAAATCCGTGATCCGGTGGCAAAGACGGGCAATGATGTGTTCCTTCTTATCGAGCTGATGGCGACGAGACTTGCGATCCTTTACTAGCATGGCAATGGTATGATCCTTCTTCTTGGTGATGGCGTACTTGTGGTTGGCATAGGCACGGGCATTGTCCAACTCCTTCTAACGGTCGTACATCATAAAGTTGAGGTGGTCCAATTGACTCTTCAGATCGTGGTGGTATGGGGACTCCAGTGGCTGTCCCATAACATCACTCCTTGGGTAGAACTCAAAACGGGTACCCTTGATCTGATTGATACTCTGCCCACATAGACGGGCAAGAGCTTCCTGCATGGCCCTGGCCAGTACATCGAGCCAGTTGTTTTCTCTTAAGGTAAACTGAATTCCCTCTGCAGTGGGAGGTTCAATCTTTCCTCGGAGACTTGCAACAACTAGCCACTACAGATCCTCTCCTTCCTGATCATTGAGCTGAGCTCCGAAGAACTCGGGGTGCGGACGCTCCAGAAGTTCCGAAAGCTGGTCCAAGTCACGCTCAAAGATGAGGTCTCCTCCATTCCCCAACTGATAAAACTTGTTGTACTTCACGTCCATCTATAAGAATATAGGATGAGTAAGTTAGTAGAGTGATCAAGTGTGTCAAATTTTATGTATTTTGCAAGAATTTTTTAGGAGCATGAATTTTCATGAAAGAATCAAAGTGATAAGAATGAGAATAAGTTTTTGTAAATACTCATTTCCTTTGGTTTTGAAACTAAGTTTTTGATTCAAACGTCCATTCTAACTAGGGTCTCCTATGGTCAGGATGGCTCTGATACCAACTTGTCAACACCCGGATTTTTAATCTCAGATGCCTGTTATGCCATACATCGCAATCCCGGGATTACCATTTTTGTGAGACATAACAGATTTGGATATCATAGTACATCATCCATTACAAACCATACATAAGGTCTTGCACAAATAAGGATCTCATGATCCAGTTCTTAATACAACTCAAGCAGCGTAATAATGTAAAGATAACGATAGCGTAGACGATGCTCCATCTTCGGGGTCACAGGCAATGCTGATGATGGGAGATGATCCTAGTTGTCGTAACCTTCCTGCGGTCCATCATCCTGGTACTCGTCTTCATAGTCTGGCCATGGGAATAGCCAGGGACAAAGCCATGAGTACTCTTTAAGTACTCGCAAACTAATACTAACAAGTTAAGGGGGTTTTGTAGTAGGGTACTAAGCTCTAGGGTTATTTTGCAAAAAGCCAGATTTACCTCTACTAAGTTAAGAAGCAAAGAAATCTAGGTGAAAGTTTTATAACACCTAATTGGAATTTGAATTTCATATCACAACTTTGTTGCGGTCAAGTCAAAGTCACAGATCATTTCACAAGTCATTTTGAAAACAATCTGACGGGGGAACAGTATGGCCACTCCAACTGTCCATAATCGCGGACGCGGCTATTCGAATAGTTTGACACTCTGCAAAGATTATACACTTTCACCACAACATTCGATACATCTTTCAGGAACAATCCTGAATTCACCATAATCAGTATGCGGATAATCAATCCTAACCTTTCAATTACACGCCCTAGTATAGGCACCTATCCTGTGAGTTTGGCCTCCCAACCATGACCAACTGTCATCTTGGGTACTGCACAGGTGGACAATCTTCACAAGGTAGCCTCAGCTCAGACCTTGGCCGTGAGGGAACCCATACTAAGGTATATAAATTTCCAGTCAAGCCCTACCCAATTTTCGGGTATTGTGGTTGTATGGTAAAATTGGAATGTTATCGCATCCAGACAACCATCAGTTTTATAAAGGGCTAAGGCTCATCCCTCAACATTTTCATCATCAAATCATCTGGTGTTCGGAAACACATCTCAAAACATTTCAGTAGAATGACTCATCATTTTAAGGTTTTCATAACCATTTTCACCAAGTATTCCCATCTAAAGTTGATCAAGTTTTATGCTTAGCACTAGCATCTACATGTGGTGGTAAATACTAATGAAGGGTGGTAAACAAGTGGGGATTTGCTAAGTTCAATCTCATGCCTTAGGATGACATCAAGATTATCTATCTTAGGCCAAATTTTATGCTCTTTATGCTACCTTTAGTTATCTTTCTAGAATCTACAAGTCACCATGTAAACTCTAAGAGAAAGCTTTGATAAAGAATTTAAAGTACTTAAGCTTCCAAGTAAAATTAGGATTGGGCATCATCAAATTTATCTAACCAAGCATGCTTAATGCAATGCCTAGGTTCTCTAACTTTCATAGTTGCAAGGGTTAGCTTGCCTTGTGCAGAGCAGTGGTTGAAGTTCTCCTCTGCTTCTTCCTCGTAGTATCCTCCTTCCTCCTCATATCCTTGGTCGGTACTAGCATCTATAAATAAATACGAGGTACACAATCACCAAACAATACATAACTATATTTAATCATCACACAAAAAGTCACACTAGATGATCTAACATCATCACTATTATCACAAGGATTAAAGCACTTGTCTTATTTCTTTTATCTGAGAAAAGTAATTTCTACTCATTGAAAAACTACTTAAGATTTAATATTCTCCAACTCAAACATGGGATCATGTTGACACATGTCATCACCACATATTTCAGTACATGAGAATGTGATTTAAAGTGGTGTCACAATTTAATAAGGTCTAACTTTTTTATTTTAATTAAATAAAGTGACTAGAAATGTCTATGTAGCATTCTTTTATTACTTCAACATTATTTCTGTAAGTAAACCCATATGTTTTTATATATTCTGAAAGGTATGATCAAATGTGATTTTTGAGAGTTGGAATCAACTCAAAAGCTCTTATGGTTGACTTTTGAAAAATGTTTGAATGCGGGAAAGCTTCTGCCTTGTTATTTTTACCATGGTTGATCTACAAATCCAAATGGTTTGAATCCAACGGGCTTGGATTAAGCATTTTAGTACCTTTATAGCAAAATTGGTTTCATGCATTTTGGTTCAGTGAATCGAGCTGGGTTGATTTTTGAATATAGGTACATAACTATGTTTGAAATTAAATGAATAAAGCTTAATTTGAATTGTTGGGTCGCGGGATGTTTATCGGGCGGCCCACTACACTGCGACGCTGTGAAAGTTAAGTGGTTGTCCCCACGCGTCAGTGAGACGGGGAGGGGCGAAGCGGTACGGGGCAACTTGGACCATGGGATCTGGTTCTAATCGGACGGCTCTGGTTCATCGTCCACGTCCGGCAGCGCCAGCGAGACAGAACCCTAGCACGGCACGTGGGGGTCGTGGGAGGCTCACCGGGGCTCAGGCAGGGGTTGGCGACGGGGGCGAACGACAAAGTCGACGGCGGCGGTTCTCCTGGTACCGGCAGCTTCTCCTGGGGTGGCTCCAATTGACGGCTCCCTTGTTCTCCAGCAGCGGAGGGCTCCGGCAAAATTCTGGTGATGCGTTGCTCTCCTTGCTCCGGGAGTGAGGTGGGGTGGTTCTGAGGGAGAGGGGAGTGAACTGGTGTGAAGAAAACGAGCGGTGGAGGCCTCTATTTATAGTGGCTGAAGGGGACCGACGGGCGCGAGCTGAGCTCGTCGTGGTTGACGGCACAGAGGGCTACTGGCATGGGCGACAGTAGGGAGCGGTGCTGTGCTCCCTGGCGAAGCTCAACGGTGTGGTGGCGAGGCGTGGGGCGGTGCTGATCGGTCTGAACACGCTGATGCTCTGGGTGGGTCCGACGGCGATTTTAATGTCGCACAGCGTGCGTGGTCCGCGCGGCGGCGAACGGGCATGTCTGCGGGGTTGCTGGGACGGTGGTGATCATGCACGCACGCGGCGAGGGCGGTGCACGGTCTGTGGGTGCTAATCGAGCAGGGTGCTCTCGGCTCGCGCGCAGAGAGGTTTGGCATGGGCATGTCGTGTGGTCCAGGAGCTGGCAGTGCTTGGGCTTGGGATAGGGAGTGGCGATGGACGGTGGGGTGCCTACTAGACATGCTCGTTAGGCTTAGTGTTGCTCCTAGATGCTATCGACAATGGGGTGGCAAGGTGAGGCTCGGCCTGTTTGCCATTAATGGCATGGTCTTGCTTACAGTGAGATAGAGGGGTTATACTAGTTAGATGATCTACTGAGGGTGTACTGTGAGCTAGATAGGGAACAACTTTAGGCCAAATTTACTGTACACTATAGTGTTTGAGGTTTTTTGATTTGTATCTGCAAGGTGTTTGATGAAATGGACGCAAGAACTTTGAATTTGAATTTTTGATTCAAACTGGGTGGGTTGTCTAGGCACATACTAGGAAGTGTCTGGTTAGTTGGATTAGTCAAGGGGCACTGGTTTGGTTGGGTTCTGAAAATGGGTGATGTTCACATATGATAAAGATTCAATTTTTAATTGTGATTTGAATGAGGTTGCCAAATGTTTCTGCAAGTTTGAAAGGTGGTATTTGATTCACTTTTACTTGTTCTAGCAAGGGGTGAAAAGAGTTGGAAAAGTTTCTATTTGAAATCTTGAACTAGAAACACTCAAAGTGACCTAGTGAGAAAGATTGGCAAAAATGACCATTTGCTTTATTTTATTTGTTTTTTATTTTCTCTTGTTTTGTTTCTGCATGGAAATGTTTTATATAATGTTATTTTCATCTTTAAACCATTTCTTGCTATTTAGGTTAATCACACAAGTTCATTCATGCATTTATCAAATCATCTCATTCGCACATGCATTCATATGATTTTAAATTAATCAAAGTTTTTGTTAACCCTAATTTTAGTGATTAGAGTTTGATGATCCTTGTGTTATATTTTTGGGATGTTACACATTGGTTCCAGTGCACTTGGAACCACACCGAGCTCTGTAATGAACTCCTTCATCCATATCTCCTCTTGTGAAGCCTCCTAAGTAGCTATGTATTCCGATTCAGTTGAAGATCTCGCCACAACGCTTTGCTCTTCACTCCTCCAGCTAACTGCTGCACCATTCAAAGTAAATACGTATCCAGATTGAGATTTATAATCATCCGGATCGGTGTTCCAACTAGCATCGGTGTAACCATTAACAACGAGTTGTTCATCACCTCCATAAGAAAGAACCATATCTATAGTTCTTCTCAAGTACTTAAGGATATTTTTGACCACTATCCAATGATCCACTCCTGGATCACTTTGATATCTGCTAGTCAAACTAACAGCATATGCAATGTCGGGTCTAGTACATACATGGCATACATAAGAGATCCTATGGCTGACGCATAGGGAGTTTTACTCATCCTTTCTCTATCTTCTGCCGTTGCAGGACTTTGAGTTTTACTCAAGGTCGTATTGGGCAACATGGGCAAGAACCCTTTCTTGCTATCTTTCATTCGAAACCTCTTTAGAACTTTGTCCAAATATGTACTCTATGACAATGATATTAGGCGTCTCCATCTATCTCTATAAATCTTTATGCCTAATATGTAAGCTGCTTCGCCAAGATCTTTAATTGAAAAATATGTCATCTACATATAGTATTAAGAATGCTACAGAGCTCCCACTCACTTTCTTGTAAACACAAGCTTCTCCATCAGTTTGTATAAAACCAAAACTTTTGATCACCTTATCAAAACGTTGATTCCAACTCCGGGATACTTGCTTCAATCCATAAATGGACCGTTGAAGTTTGCATACCTTGTTAGCATCTTTAGGATCGACAAAACCTTTGGGTTGTACCATATACAACTCTTCATCAATGTCTCCATTGAGGAATGCCATTTCGACATCCATCTGCCATATCTCATAATCATAATATGCAGCGATTGCTAATAAAATACTCACAGACTTTAGCTTCGCTACGAGTGAGAAAGTCTCATCGTAGTCAACTCCTTGAATTTATCGAAACCGTTTTGTGACAATTCGATCTTTATAGACAGTAACATTACCATCAGCATATGTTTTCTTCTTGAAAATCCATTTGTTCTCGACAGCCTACCGGCCATCCGGTAAGTCCACCAAAGTCCATACTTGGTTTTCGTACATGGATCCAATCTCGGATTTCATGGCTTCTTGCCATTTATTGGATTCTAGGCTCATCATCGCTTCCTCATATGTCGCAGGGTCATCGGTGTTGTCCACCAACATCACACTCATAACGGGATCATACCAATCAGGAGTGGTACGATTTCTCGTTGACCTGCGAGGTTCCGTAGTCACTTCAACAAAAGTTTCATGATCAACATCATTAGCTTCCTCTCTTATTGGTGTAGGCGCCACAGAAACTACTTCCGGTGCTGCGCTACTCTCAAGCCCGAGATAAGGTTCAACAACCTCGTCGAGTTCTACTTTTCTTCTAGTCACTTCTTTCGAGAGAAACTCCTTCTCTAGAAAGGATCCATTCTTGGCAACGAATATTTTTCCCTCGGATCTATGATAGAAGGTATACCCAGTTTCCTTCGGGTATCCTATGAAGACGCATTTTTCCGCTTTAGGTTCAAGCTTGTCGGGCTGTAACTTCTTTACATAAGCTTCGCAACCCCAAACTTTAAGGAACGACAATTTAGGTTTCTTCCCAAACCATAATTCATACGGTGTTGTTTCAACGGATTTATATGGTGCCCTATTTAAAGTGAATGCGGCTGTTTCTAATGCATAACCCCAAAATAATAGCGGTAAATCTGTAAGTGACATCAAAGAATGAACCATATATAAGAGAGTTCGATTATGACGTTCGGACACACCATTACGTTGTGGTGTTCCCGGCGGTGTCAATTGTGAAAGTATTCTGCATTTCTTCAAATGTTCGCCAAACTCGTAACTCAGATATTCACCTCCACGATCAGATCGTAGAAACTTAATCTTCTTGTTACGTTGATTATCTACTTCACTTTGAAATTCCTTACACTTCTAAAAAGTTTCGGACTTATGTTTCATGAAATAGATATACCCATATCTACTCAAGTCATCCGTGAAAGTAAGAACATAACGATAACCACCGCGTGATGCTACACTCATTGGGCCACACACATTGGTATGTATTATTTCCAATAAGTCCGTAGCTCGCTCCATCATACCAGAAAATGGAGTCTTAGTCATTTTACCCATCAGACATGCTTCGCATCTTTCAATTGATTCGAAAACAAGTGATTCAAGAAGTCCATCGGAATGGAGTTTCTTCATACACTTCACTCCAATATGACCAATACGACAGTGCCACATATAGGTCGAGTTATCGCTCAATTTCAAACGTTTAGATTCAATGTTATTAATGTGTGTATTTCTACAATCGAGATTCAATAAGAATAGACCAACTATCAAAGGTGCATGTGCATAAAACATATTACTCATATAAATCGAACAACCATTATTCTCGGACTTAAACAAGTAACTGTCTCGCAATAAACATGATCCGGATATAATGTTCATGCTCAACGCAGGCACCAAATAACAATTATTTAAGTATAAAACTAATCTTGATGGTAGATGAAGAGGTAGCATGCCGACCGCGATCACATCAACCTTTGATCCATTTCCAACGCGCATCGTCACCTTGTTCTTCGCTAGTTTCCGTCTACTCTGCAGCATCTGTTTCGAGTTACAAATATGAGCAACCAAACCAGTATCAAATACCTAGGCACTACTACGAGTACTAGTGAGATACACATCAATAACATGTATATCGGATATACCTTTCTTCTTGATGTTGTCGTTCTTCAAATTCGCCAAGTACTTAGGGCAATTCCGCTTCCAGTGACCCTCTCCCTTGTAGTAAAAGCACTCAGTATCAGGCTTAGGCCCAGCCTTGGTCTTCTTCGCCGGCGTGGTAACTTTCTTACCGCCCTTCTTGAAGTTTCCCTTTTACTTAGAATTGCCTTGCTTCTTGAATTTGGTGGTCTTATTGACCATCAACACTTGGTGCTCTTTCTTCATCTCCACTTCCGCAGACTTTAACATGGAGAAGAGTTCGGGCAACGACTTGTCCATGTTTTGCATATTGTAGTTCATCACAAAGTTCTTGTAACTTGGTGGTAGTGATTGAAGGACACGGTGAAGCTTGCTTGCGTGCCCAGACATCTTAAGCATGTGCTCACTGACGGAGCTGCCCTCTAACATCTTGCAGTTAAAGAACTTTTCAGAAGCCTCATAACTCTCAACTGCCGCGTGAGCCTCAAATATCATTTTGAGTTCACGGACAATATCATGTGGGTCATGGTTCTCAAACCTTTTCTGAAGCTCCGATTCCAAACCATACAAGATAGCACAATGAACTATGGAGTACTGATTCTTCTGAGTGAGGAAAACATTCTTCACCTCATCGGTAGCATTAGCTGCAGGTGGGTCACTCAGCAGTGCATCCAGCACATAGGTCAAATTACTAGCATTGAGGACAATCCTCAAATTGCGGAGCCAATCCGTGAAGTTGATTCCATTGTTTTTCAACTTTTATTTATCTAGGAACGCATTAAAATTGATGGTAGGGGCCGCCATTGATCTACAACATATTTGCAATAGTTTGGACTAAGTTTATTACAAATTGAGTTCTAATTAATAGTTAAATTAACCTAGGTGAACTCCAACTCAAAACAATATCCCTCACATTGTTTTAGAGATCACACGAACCAAATACACCACATCAAAACCGATCATCATGAGAGTTGATGTAGCTTCAATGGTGAACAATCAACATGTTCATCATATCTACTATATGACTCATGCTTTACCTTTCGGTGATCTGTGTTCCAAGACCATGTCTGTACATGCTCGGCTCGTCAAGATCAAACCTTAGCTTCCGCATGAGCAAATCTGGCTTTCTCCTCTTGTATAAACTCGCAGAATCTAACACACCCAATCATCA
Source organism: Avena longiglumis (assembly GCA_030063025.1). Classification (NCBI taxonomy): domain Eukaryota; kingdom Viridiplantae; phylum Streptophyta; class Magnoliopsida; order Poales; family Poaceae; genus Avena; species Avena longiglumis. The sequence goes on along the minus strand of CP125979.1, from coordinate 416,689,565 downwards.
CGTGGTGCTTCGAAACAACGAGCTTTAGCAGCGGTGCTTACTAAGGATGAACACTTTATAACTTGAAATTTTGTGAGAGGGGTCATCTTATAATGCTACCGTCGCGAACTAAGCAATACAAGATGCATAAAAGGATTAACATCACATGTAATTCATAATATGTGATATGATATGGCCTTTCTTCTTGTGCTTCTGATATCCATCTTCAAGCACGAACATGATCTGAATCATCACCGGCATGGTGTCAAGGTCAATGGCACCGCTTCATGGTTGTCGTCCACCAGCATCAACTATTACAACTAATTTGAATAATAGAAACGCGGGTATTAACGAAATTAAAAGACAACCATATGGCTCTTTCCTGTTGCCGACTTACAATAAGGAACATTGCATACATCATATATAATCACAATCATGGCCATATCACATCACAACACACCCCTGCAAGACAAAGTTAGACGCCTCTAATTTTCTTTGCATGTTTTACATGGTGTGGGGCTTTCAATAAGTGTCGTTCTAACTTACGAACAAGAACCACAATGTTGATACTAGTATTTTCAATTACCCATTGTAAATTGAATCTTCACTATGTCGGGAGAAACAGGCACCCGCAAAGCCACTTATGCAATACAAGTTGCATGTCAAGCGTGGAGCAAGTCTCATGAACGATGTCATGTAAGGTTAGCCCGGTCGTCTTCATCACACCATCCCACAAGATGCAAAGTACACAAGAAGCAATCGACAACAAAAGCATCAACGCCCATAATAACCATTGCGTTCTACTCGTGCAACAGATCTACATATAGACACGGCTCTGATACCACTATAGGGGTTCGTATCATGGAAAACAAAAAAATTCTACCGCATGCACACAAACTAACCAAGATATATCTACTATATTGTAGCAACGAGTCGATTAGAGTACTCACCCTCAAAGATTCCAAAGCGGTTAACGAGAGCAGATTCTTGTGGATGATGTAGTCGTACACTTGCCAATCTCAAGATCGCGTAGACGATCCTTCCGACACTTCGGTCCGGTAGCGCTTCCGCAGTCGGTCACACGTTCGATACTCGATGAAGACCTTAATCTCCCTTGTTCCAGCAGGCAGTGGAGGTTGTAGTTCTCCCCTCGTTATTCCGGCAGCACGATGGCGTGGTGTCGGAAGTATAGGGAAGATCCTGCAGGGCTTCGACTAATCCGGTGCGAGTTATGGTAGATCTAGGGTTTCCGGCGATCTAGGTTTAGAAGGCTGGAAAGGAGAAGGAGGGTTGGTGTTGTGTGCTTTGGGGAAGCCCTCCCCCTCTATTTATGAGAGGGAGGGTAGCTTGAGAGAGGGGAGTTTGAATCCATACCCAAACCCAAGTTGGATAGAAGGAAGGACTCTTTCTTTCTTCCACTAGGAAACTATTGTTCCAGTTTGACTTTTCAAACCTCCCTTTTGACTTTCAATTTAGAGCTTTATTTCTCTCTCTCAAATTCCCAACCAAAGTGACCTAGGACATGATCCAATCATTCCACTTAACCATGACACATTCATGGACCATTCTCCTTCTGGTCGATGAACCTTCTAGACCCTTCTAGAACCTCTCCGATAAAAACATCGAAATCATTCCCGGACTCTGGAATCAGACTTTCCTTATATGAATCTTATTCTCTGGACCATTCCGAATCTCCTCGTGATATCCCGGATCCCATCCTGAGATTCCGAACAACATTTGATTTCCCTACTTAAATTCCATATCTACTAAACAACATCGAATCCTTAAGTTTGTTTCCCTACGGTTCGTGAATTATGCGGACATGACCGAGACACTTCTCCAATCAATAACCAATAGAGGAATCTAGAAATTCATATGGCTCCCACATATTTCTATGATTACTTTGCGATCAAATGAACCACTTACATACGATACCAATTTCCCTTTGTCTCGCGATAGTTTACTTATCCGAGGTTTGATCGTCGGTATCTCTGCATACCTAGTTCAACCTCACCGATAAGTACTCTTTTCTCATTCTCGTGATATGTGATCCCTTGTGAGCCTGTCACATGCTTGCAAGCTAATTGGATGACATTCCACCGAGAGGACCCAGAGTATATCTATCCGTCATATTGAATGACAAATCCCACTCTTGATCCATGTGCCTCAACACATACTTTCCGAAGACTCAATGCCACCTTTATAGCCACCTAGTTACGGTGTGGTGTTTGATGTCATCAAAGCACCATTCCGGTGATGGTGATTAGCATGATCTCATGGTCGAAGGAATTAGGTTACTATGTATCAGAAAGCTTATAGCAAACGAACTATTGAAATGACTTGATCTTTATGCTATGCTTATCTATAGGAGTATGCCCATCATACCATTCTCCTAATGATATGATCTTGTTGTTAATAACATCTCAATGTTCATGATCGAGAAACCACGATGATCCATTAACCAACAAGCTAGTATTATAAAGAGGCTTTACCAGGGACTCTAATTTAGTTTAAAAATCACACAAGTATTAATGTTTCCGGTTAATACTATTATAGCATGAATATAAACATTTATCATAAACACAAAGATATAATAATAACCATTTTTATTATTGCCTCTAGGGCATATCTCCAACAGCACCCCCACAGCAATGCACGAGCACCTCACAGCACTATGGGGACAACGACGAAGGCATCACCAGCACCACCCCAAACCCTAGGGTTCGAGACGGGGCTAGCCTGGCCGCAGGAGGGCCCCAGAGCCAAATAGAGTTGGACCAAGCGACGGATCATGGTCAACATCCTTGCCATACACCACGGCGGTGGCTAGGGTAGACCACGGCGGCGGGAATCGCACGGCGGTGGCGTCAGCGACCACGGGGTCAAGGAGGAGAAAAGGATGAGGTCAAGAGAAGGAGAGGCAGAGGACTGGGCCGATAGGGCCAGTACCCCTTCGGGGAGAACTTTTGACTAGGCCACTTGGGCCAAGTTAGGCCCAATAAGCCCAATGGGTTGGTCCAAAAATCCTAAAAGGAATTTTAATAATTAATAAAAGACCAAAATACCCCTAGAATTCAATAAATTCTAGAAAATAAAATAGAAGTCTGAAAAATACAAAGAATATATTTATAGATTCATAATAATCCAACCTATTTAATTAAATTAAGAAACTATTTTTAATAAACAAATTTTTGGTTAAGAATATTATAATATATATAATCCTTATGGAATTTTATAAAATTAAAGGAAAAGGATAAAAATAAATAAAAATAACTTTCATTATATTTTGTTATTATAGTATTTTATAAAAATACTAAATAAATATTTAGAGATACCAAAAGAAATTCTCTTTTATTTAAATGCTAATTCTTAAAAGAATTATTAAACAAATAAATACAAGATTTTATATTAAATAAAAAAAATGCTTTTAAACTCTATAAATAATTTATTACATTATAAAATAGTGAATATAATATTTATAAAATATTAAAGGTTATTCTTTAAAATGAATTCCTTTATTACTTAGAGAAATTCCAGAAACTAAAATATTGGGTAAAACACACAAAGAAGATAAATCATAAATAATGCATTACATTACTATGCATATTCATTTTGCTTCATTAAATATTGTCCTTACTGGGCAATAATGATGCTTTGTAGACATAGAAGCTCAAGGTCCAGTGCAAGCATCCGACTTCACTACCTTGCAATCACAAGGCAAGTTCATCACTTACTCATATCGTATGAAGAGTCTTTACAAAGTATTTATAAACTGTGTGTTATCATCCATGTTCCAAGGAAAGAAAATATTATTTTCTTAAACAAATAAATTGTTGATATCATCCTAAGTAATGATATCATGGAGCAAAAGAACTTAGGTTTCTATTTGCAACAATGGTAATCACCTAGGAATTTAACAACCCATAACATCAGTGATTCTAGCACCGTATATAACGCGTTAACCATGAGATTTGGAAAGGGACGGAGAAGTCAGCTGTATCCTTTTCCTTTCGTATGGAGGCAAGACGACCTTAACGTGACGTTGTGATTCCTTGTGCGGATCCAACATATGGGTGGGAACCCTTAGGCCCTACATTTTTGGTGTCTAGATTATCTATGAGTGGTTGTCGGAGGTTTAGCCGGACCTTTTGGTACTTGCCAGGGGCATCACCAGCTCATAGAGTCTTCAGGAACTCATCAGGGTTTCAGCCTGCCCGTAAGAGGGCTTAACGGAGGTGAGCCAGCCCCGAAGGATCGTGCAAACATATGGGGTCGCGGAGAGGGCAGTGATTGACTTGGATCATCTACTGGGCCCCACATCATGGAAATGTGGACGTGAAAGTACGCCCGGTTGTGCAATAAGGAGTTGATCTATCATGGGTAAAGTAACGCACCTCTACAGAGTGTAAGAACTGTAACTTGTTACTCCCTGTTCCGAGAAGAAGCTACGAACGCAGGAGGAAAGGAACTCCATGAAAGTTTTAGTAAACCTGTGAAGGATGATGGGCATAGTTTTTAACAATAAAATCAATCTTTGAATAAAGATTTACAAAAACTGCATAGTGCCAAGGACTTATAGTCCGAGGTGGTAGATAGAGCATCAAACTTCCCACCTTGCATATAATGAACTTTCTGGGTAACGCTGTTACGCACCCTTTCCTTTGATCCCCTTCTTAAACTATGAGGATCCAGAAGATACCCCAATGTATGCAGCTGAAAACCAAGAGGAGGTCTTCTATGAAGAGCCCGATCTATACGGTGCCATAGAAGGGGTAGACTACGACGTCGTATATGAAGGAGAGCACCATGAGTCAGAATAATTACCATAGTACTAGGAACCAATTGAGCCGAGCAACATGAACAATATATAACAATAAGTTGTTGAGCTCAATTTGGAGTTGAAGTTGTCACTTTAAAACTTCCACCGAAACACTTTATATTTGGTTTGTAAGTTGAATCTTTTGAAGTATTGAACTTCTGGTATTGTAATAATAATAATGTATGTATGTTTGTAATATGGACCCGCAATGTTTCTGTTATACCACTCTGAGGGATGTGATATTTACGGAACGGTGTTCTGTGAATGTCATGTCAACGACTATAGTGTACTACACATGCAGTGGTATGCTGGGTCACCGCAGCGGGCGGCGTGCTTGGCGAGGGGCATGCTAGCGGCAGTGGCCCCCGAAGGCGGTGGTTCCATGGAGGCGGAGCTTCGGCGCACCACTGGTGCTGAGGGATGGATATCTACTAGGGTGTTGGGATACGTCGTCGGGATGGCGGAGGCGGCGTCACGTCAGAATAAGGGTGCCGGAGCTCGATCCCTATCTCGGCAAGGCCACTTGTGGCGGCGCCGGCGAGATGCTGGCCAGGTATCCTCTAAGATCGACGGATCTGGGGAGGATGGTCTCTCTGGGCATGGTCGTATTTTGACTCTGCCCTGGAGCTTTAGAAGTCGGAGGGATGCTGATGTTGTTGTCTTCCCCTTAGCCGGCTGTGGTGGCGAGGGAGGGGAAGAGGATGGTACAACCGCCTTCCTCGTTAGGGTTGTTTGTGGTCTTTTTTTGAGATGCAATTGTTGTGTCTTGTAATTTCCCCTGGCCGGCCATGGTGGCGAGGGGAGGAGGCGGCTAGACGTGGCGTCGATGGTTGGGACCTACTTATCGGGGACCTTGGATTGGAGGTATTGCTTGGTCTTCACCATCTCCTGCCTGCCCGATGGTCTGGAAAGGATTATTAGCTCTCACCCCTCGGGGTGGGCACTCCTGTGGTGTTCAAAGCCCAATGTGGCGAAGGTGGCGGTGATGACTCGATGGTGTCTGAAGATGGGCGGCTTCTGGATCCGGTCCCTGTACTTGGGTGGTGACAATGAGGACGATGGGCTTGATTGCGATTTGGGAGTATGGTGTTGGGTCTTCTGGGTCCATATTGTATTTTCCTTTTTTATGGTGTCGTTTGTAATCGATTTCGCCATTATTGAATTCCATCAGTTGTTAACTCAAAAAAAATGGAATGATTCTTGTTTCCAGATCCAGGTCTTGGGGCCCATGGATATCTGGCATTTTGGCTCCCATAAACTTAACAGTTTCTTGGGGTGCTAATCTCCACATAAACAACATCATTAAAAAAATGTTGAGTCCCAAATCCATCATCTTGACCCGTACAGTTGACAGTTCGGGGTTGGATGTCTAGATATACTTTGCAGGAGGATCTTCTTCTTATCCATGGTCAGGAAGAAGATTATTGGAGGCAATATGTTCATTTGATCTAGGTTGTGAAATGATATTCAAATTCCACATTTTTTTGTGATTTGGCAAATGGAAGGAAATGCAATACCCTCTCGTTGTCGGCTTTGGGACCTGGTCGTCATGCTAAGATTTTATTAATGAGTATTTTATGATCTATTTTCATGTAAAGAGATAGACCTAGTGGTCAAGTCTTCTAATTCAAATACTGCTCTAGGACAAGATTTTTTTCAAGTCTCGTTGTTTCAAAGGATTTGGGAAACTTGAAACCGTTAGTGTACAAAATCATTCAGGTTTTTTGTTTGGGGGACAATAGACACCAAACACCTCAATTTTCCAATCCTCTCTTTGATTCCTAAAGTCAAAGGTGCTGATAATATCTATCCATTTTGCCCTATCTCTTTTATATTATTTTCTTATTCAAGTTTCTCTTCCCAATTATTTGATATTCGATGTTTCTGGGCTGCAAATAATTAAAATTATTAAGAGATATCAAACTGCCTTTAGCAAAGGCATGACTATTCTTGATGGCATCCTTGCATGATGATAATAAAAAGGGAAAAGCTAAGTGCGGCATGGTGGCTCTCAGGCACCACGGAGCCCTTTTTTAAAACTTGAAAACTTGCATTCGAATGTTTCAAAAAATATCCGAAAAATACCTCAGTGTAGCCCGCTATGTTCTGTCACTATGTAAAACTTTAGCTCTAAATAGTTTGTATTTTAGGCTTTACAAAAATGACAAATCAATTTTTTCCCTCGATGAACAGTGTTGAATAGTGGACTATAGTGTAGATTTTGTCATTTTGTACTACTTTATCATTTTTTAGCCCAAAATACAAATATTTTAATCTAAAAACCTACACACTGATAAGATACATGGTTAACTATATTCCTATATTGGGGGTTAACCGGTGCGAACCTGAGCAACGGAAAAGGCGATCAGGAGGCGGCTTTTCTAAACTCATCTAGGGTTCGGTCCCCCTCGCCGGTGACGCCTACGGTATGTTCCTCCTCCGTTGGTCTTAGGGCCTTTGAGGTGTGGCGGACCATGGCCTCTCGTCGGTGGGAGGGTTCTTGTTCTTTGTTTAGAATTTTTTCGAGTGTCTTTTTCAGGATGTTGAGGCGGCGGCTACATCCTGAAGTCAGAATAAGGTCCCCCCATCCTATCCTCGCTCCGGTGGTGCGTCTAGCGCCGGCGGAGGGCGCGTGGAGTCGCGTGTCCGACGGATCTCTGGGGATCCGTTTGTTTTTCGTATTCATCAGTGTAGTTTGAGGTCAATATTTTCCGATCTATGGTTGTCATCTTCGGCGACGGTTGCTGCTCTGGTGCGTCAGTCCTTTGGGGCCTTAGCACGACGACTTCCCGTCCGTCTACTACAACAAGCTCTACTATGACAAGTTTTGTCCGGCTCCGTGATGGAGGGGCGAGGACGGCGGCGCGCCTTCAGCTCGTGCTAGTCTTTACGGTCGTCCCTTTTTTAAAACTCGAAAACTTTCATTTGAATGTTTGAAAAAGATTCTAAAAAATACCTGAGTGTAGCCCACTATATGTCCTACCACAGTCTAAAATTTCAGCTCCAAATATTTTGTATTTTAGGTTTGAAAAAAATGATAAATCAAGTTTTTGTCCTCATTGAACAGTACACTATAGTGAAGATTTTGTCATTTGTGCAATTTTAACATTTTTAGCCTAAAATATGAAATATTTTAAGCTAAAAATCTACACCGACAGAATACATGGTGGATTATATTCCCTTTTTTTTTCCTGAACTTTGATTCAAAATTTGGAAGTTTGGAAAAAAAATAAAGAGGTGCTTGGAGCCCAGGTTCCTACCGGTTTATCCAAGGGAAAAGCTAATAAGCTAGAGGAAGACGTGACAACAGTTTTCTTCTTTTTTAGGTTGTGTGCATCAGCTCGATGTAGAGAACGGGGCTTCTTCCCTGGCATCGTGGATCCCATAACATCAGAAGCATTGGCGCTCCGTGATGCTATGATGTTTGCTCGGGCTCGCAATTTTAGTCAGGTCATAATTGAGACTGATTGCTCAGAGCTAGTTTGACACCGGAAAGCAAGGAGGAGAAACCGTCCTTTAATCACCTCTCTTCTTGATGAAGTTAGTGTGTTAAGCTTAGATTTTTAAGTTTTCTCTATTTTTTTTGCTCGACGCTCGGCCAATAACCACACGAATGCATACAATATACATGTCTGCATAATCTGTCATAAGAATGGACTGAGGCGAGCCCAGTTTTCTTTCAAAACAGTCTTAGAGCTGATTGTAATGACAGTGTGATGTCTAATAAAGTTAAGGTGTTCTTAAAAAAAAAAACAGGAAAGAATTGCAAACTGTCTTTTTTTCCAGGCCGAAGCGGTAAATGACTATGAGGATTGGCCTAGTTGTTTTGGAGGCCTCCGGACAAAATCATAAAAAAGGCCCATAGAGTTTTATTTAGGATGCGACATAGTAGTAGTTCGTCGGTAGATACGCCTCCGAATCCAAAAGACAGCTCCCATGTCCGCCGCCGCCGTCCTCTCCGGTGAATCGCCCCGCTCCTCCTGGGCCCTACTGCACGGCTATGCCATCGTCGGCCAAAATCGGAACCACACCACCGCCATGGCCAGGACGAGTAACGATGAGAAGATCTTTGCGTCATTCTTCCGCGAGCGCCCACCGGCCCCTTCCAATCTGTACGTGTACTGCCCGGACGGCCCTCTCAGTCACGCACCCTGCGTCCTCTCTATGGCGGACGACCTCATCCTCTTCAACGCATACGTCGGGTCTGAATCCGTCTACCCCAAGTTCCGCCACTGCGACTTCTTCGTCTACCGTGCCGACCCCAAACGGCCATCGCTGAGATTGCTACCGCACCCGCAAGGCCGGTTCTACAAGATCCACCAGGTCGGCCTCCTCCCCCGCGGCGACGACCGCTACACCGTCGCCGCGCTTGTTCCCGACGAACGCTACACGCCCAGCAATTTCGTGCTCCACCTGCTCGACTCCGAGACCCAGGCCTGGACCTCCAGGGCGCTTCATGTCGGGTCGCCGCAGAGGGGCTTCCCGGTGGAAATCCCCGCGGAACATAACCTTCTCGGATCAGGCACCATAGGATGGGTCGATCTCTACCGCGGCATCGTCTTCTGCGACGTGCTGGGCGATGAGCACAGGCTCCGCGGCGTGCCGGTGCCGCTTCCGCTGAAGCAGATCACAGCTTCTGATCCATCAGACCGGGTACTGACCAAGGCGAGGTATACCCGAGGCGTCGCCTTCGTCAATGGCCGCCTCAGGCTCGTCGAGCTGAAATCCTACATCGTTCAGCTTGGCCGTCGTTTGCACGACAAAGAAACCGGATGGCCCTCGTCCCGAATGGAGAGCTGGACGATCACCACCTGGAGCAACAGGGAGCTGAGTGATTCTTATGATGATTGGCACAAGGAATGCACGCTCCGAGCTTGCGACATCCTTGTCGATGACTGCACCGAGTCCGAGCTGCCACTGTCGTCGCCGCCGGACGGCTGCGGTGATCAGGCCGAGGTGGTGGAGCAACGAGGCTTGCAGAACCTCTTTGTGTCCGATCCCTTTATTGGTATGAATGACGATGCCGACGGCGATATTCACTACGGGAAAATTTGGCGCTGCTGTGCACTTGGGCTTTGCCGTGTGCCAATGCACGGCAAAAATCTATTTACCGTGTAATCGAACAGCACAACACACGGCAAAGAAGTGTAGCACGGCGGCACGATACAAGACACACGGCAGAGAAAATCTTCACGGCAAAGCCCAAAAATAACGCACGGCAAAGAAACTATACACGGCAAAGACCAAAAAAGGCCCACGGCAAAAAAGTCGCACGGCACACCCTCTCGTGGGCTCACCGTTCCGGCGTAATTGACGAGCCATGGTAACGGTAGGGCTTCGCCGTGTGCCTCACTGTCAGGCACGGCAAAGTTTTCTATTTTAAATTATTTTTTTCCGCGCGAAATATTCCCGCCATTTATTTTACTCAACGCGTGAAATATTCCCGCTCGTTTTATTCAACGAGGGACGGTCTTTGCCGTGCACCCTACACGGCAAAGCCCTGTTTTTTCCCATTTCCCCCTTTTTTGCCTCTATTTTCTTTTAGCACATATTTTATCTCAAATATCACCCATATTGGATCTATGGATACTTTAATTATGTGGTTTGGCCATCCCACTTCAATTATGTGATTTTCTTAGATTCTGGCGCTCCAGCAGCTGTCTCGCATCAAAACCCTAGTCTGCTGGACACCCGGGGATCTACCCCATAGCTTTCTCGGCACAAGATTCTACCAATATACTTTTGTTTGTTAAGATATGTTTAGGTTTTTTGAGACATAACCAATATACCAAGTTTGACATTTTTACTTCCAACTATGTCACATAATATGACACAAGGCGAAGGTTTCTCATTGTTTGGATCGTCTTTGAATTTTTATGCCCGTTTCAAACCTCTTCAAACTTTCTCAAATGGCGGGCATGAAGATTCTTAGCTCGGGGCCGAGCCTCGCTAAACTTTCATTGGATCTCCGAAGAAACATCATATTGTTAGTCTAAAAATGATTTTTGCAAAACATCATGAGCATTAGATCATATACCTGTAGTTCAAACCGGACCCACTTCCTACCGATTCGGACGACATTTGTCTTTTTCACCAGGGGTGGACGGAAAGGTTTGAGATCTCCCGGTTGGGACATTATTCATTTAAGGTGGTCTAATATTTATTAAAAATAGGGTGATAGCATTTGGAATTATCCATTTGGTGGTTGGTTTACAAAATCCCCGCTTTTTTACGCTCGGAAAATGGAAAATGGATTTTCCATGCGACGAAAAGGAAAACTTTCTCCTGGAACATTGTTCGCCGTACCATGATGCACATGTATACACTATATGGAAACATTATCACAAACTATTCCTTGATTCTAGCCATAACATTGGCCATTTGACCCGAAAACCAGGAAACCTCGAATGAGATAGGTCATTTTGTGAAGGTTTTTTTGGGACATAATCAATATACCAAGTTTGAAATTTTTCCTTCCAACTATGTCACATAATATGACACCATGCGAAGTTTCGCCTCGTTTGAATCATTTTTGAAATTCTTATGCCCGTTTCAAACCATCTTCAAACTTTCTCAAACGGCGGGCATGGAGATTCTTAGCTCGGGGCAGAGCCTCACTAAACTTGCACTGGATCTCCGAAGAAACATCATATTGTTAGTCTAAAAATGATTTTAGCAAAAAATCATGAGCATTAGATCATGTACCTGTAGTTCAAACCGGACCCACTTCCTACCAATTTGGCCGACATTTGTCTTTTTCACCGGGCGTGGACGGAAAGGTTTGATATCTCCTGGTTGGGACATTATCTATGTAAGGTGGTCTAGTATTTTTTTTAAATAGGGTGGTAGCATTTGGAATTATCCATTTGGTGGTTGGTTCACAAAATCCCCGCTTTATTGCGCTCGGAAAATGGAAAATGGATTTTCCGTGCGACGAAAAGGAAAAATTTCTCCTGCAACATTGTTCGCCGTCCCATGATGCACATATATGCAGTATATGGAAACATTATCACAAACTATTCCTTTATTCTAGCCATAACATTGGCCATTTGACCGAAAACCAGGAAACCTCGAATGAGATAGGTCATTTTGTGAAGGTTTTTTGGGACATAATCAATATACCAAGTTTGAAAATTTTCCTTCCAACTATGTCACATAATATGACACCATGCGAAGTTTCGCCTCGTTTGAATCATTTTTGAATTTCTTATGCCCGTTTCAAACCATCTTCAAACTTTCTCAAACGGCGGGCATGAAGATTCTTAGCTCGGGGCTGAGCCTCGCTAAACTTGCACTGGATCTCCAAAGAAACATCATATTGTTAGTCTAAAAATGATTTTTGCAAAAAATCATGAGAATTAGATCATGTACCCGTAGTTCAAACCGGACCCACTTCCTTCCGATTTGGCCGACATTTGTCTTTTTCACCAGGCGTGGACGGAAAGGTTTGAGTTCTCCCGGGTGGGACATTATCTATGTAAGGTGGTCTAGTATTTTTTTAAAATTTGGTGGTAGCATTTGGAATTATCCATTTGGTAGTTGCTTCACAAAATCCTTTCTTTTTTGCGCTCGGAAAATGAAAGATGGATTTTCCGTGCGATGAAAAGGAAAACTTTCTCCTAAAATATTGTTCGCCGTCCCATGATGCACATGCATGCACTATATGGAAACATTATGACAAACTATGCCTTGATTCTAGCCATAACATTGGTCATTTGACCCGAAAGCCTCTCTCCTTGGTATTTTCTCCTTTGTAGGTTGTTTATATTTTCACTTTTTGTTGGATACTACTTGTCGTTAGCTTTACAACAAAATTAGTTTCATCTTATTCCGAGTTTGTATGAAAAAGTTACGGTGTTTCTGATTCTGTGGTCAAAACCAAACCAAACAAACACAAATCAAGCCAATTAGAAGAGGAGAAAACACTACCCACGGATCACCCCTCCAAATTAATCTCAGCCGTCCATTCTGTAAAGATCCAACAGCCCACCTCTCTCCTAAACCACCCCTCTCTCTCTCCTTATCCACTCTCCTCTCTTTTATCTCTCTCCCTCCACCACACGTACACCACCGACGCTCACGGAAGCAGATACGCGGAAGCGCGCCCGAGAACCTGACAGCTGCCATGGGGCATGTTCTTGGGGGACCAGCCGCTGCACTTTTCCCTCTGCTCCTCCTCATTCAGGTCTCCCTCATCCTCCTCCTCTCCGTCGCCGCCCACCACGTGCTCCGCCGCCTCGGACAGTCCCGATTCGTCACTCACATGCTCGTCGGCGTCCTCCTCGTCCCCTCCGTGCTCGGCCGCAACCACGAGCTCCACGGCGCCCTCCGTGCTCCCCAGAGACCGCGCCGTGGCCGTCGGCCTCGCCGGCTCCATCGTCTCGCTTGCCATCTTGCTGCCTTCCTGTGCTCCAGCCCACGCTCACAGCCGACCTATGCGGCTCGTCGCTCATCACCGAGCTAGCTGTTCGCCTCTCACTCTCCTCATTCCCTGTCATCGTTGATGCGGGCTAGACCAGACCAAGACCATCCAGACCAACTCATGTCCTGTGTCGCCGCCGAAGGACATCACGACCACGGATTGCAGGCTATGCGTGGCGTAGGCCCTGCCGTGCAAACCGGCGGCGGCGATGTTTTTTCATTTGTACTGACGAGGCTTTGCCGTATAGTTTGTCTCCTTACACACGGCAAAGGGCTCCAGAAAAACACACGGCAAAGGAGCCATGGAAAAAACACGGCAAAGAGTCCGTCACGGCAGAAGACAGATGCACGACGACGATCGCCGCACGGAAAACTCGACCGATGGGACCCACTCGCAAAACACACGGCAAAGACGTGATGGGACCCACTGTCACGACGCCGTCTTGCTCGAGGCGGCGTCAAGCTACTTTTGTGTGCCGTGCAGGGCTGTCTGGCACACGGCAAAGCCTTCCCCGTGTTAGACGCACGGCAAAGACTCCTTTGCCGGCCTGATCTTACACGGCAAAGGCTTTGCCGTGTTTTTTCGGGGATTTGCCGTGTATGGACTGTTGCACGGCAAAGAAAAAAAATCCTGTAGTGATTGTTTACCTCACTGCCAGGGTGAAATTCATGCACCCCAAGTCGTGGGTTCTCGCTATTGATATGAAGAACCACAGGGTGCACAGTGTGGCTAAGTCGGGTCCTCTACCTCAATTTAAATGGCGCCCCCTAGATGCAGCTTATTGCACTTGCAGTATCTCCAAGTCTGCTACCAATTAAGGAACCAACTCCAGAAGGTAGTTCTACTACTGTTCTCCATCCATACAGTATATATCAGCACAAGTGACATGCCCTATACATCTACTGTATGTTGTTTACTGACCAAACATTTGCATTTTCTGAGGTTGCAAACACCACAATTCAATAAACTTCATTGCACAGCTGCCGCATATATGCTTCATGCCGGATAAGGAACTCACCGCCGGATGCTTCACGCGATCTTGTATCTGTTTTGACCTGTTTCATAGTTTTCTTTTTCAAGCTGTTTCTTTCTTTTTTTCTTCAGCTTTGGCTCTTGCCATGTGCGCTTTGCTCACTCTATTTGGTCAATGAAGTGCAGCGGCTGCACTGCCTTTATTTCAGTAAAAATAATACTTTCTCCGACCCATATTAGTTGACTCAAATTTGTTTAAATTTGAATAAACCTAGACACTAAATTCGAGTCACCTAATATGGGTAGGAGGGAGTAATTCAAATTCATATTTTCAAAAATGAAATGACAAATCATAGTAGCAAATGCTCAAGCCTCCACATATTTCATACAAGATCCAAACAAACAAACTACTGAACACCATATATATGAAGCACCCAAAAAATGCTACACAAGATCATCTCAAAATTGCTCACTGAGGCTGCATGTTTTCAGTACTTTAATGTATCTGAATGAACTCCTCTAACAGAAGTGGATTCCATCATGGCTTCTTTGAGTTTCACAATCAGAACAAGGTTGCGGCTAAGGTATTTGCAGCAGAGACATCCTGCAACTCCACCGTATGTGTGCGCACATGTCAATGGCCCAAAGTTACCTGCAGTTAAGTCTCTTTCTTTGCGAAAACATTGCCCTGGTTTATTATTACTATCGTTTTACACCCGGTTCTTGCGGCAGCAAGAGGCCAATCATTGCAGGCAGCGGACATCAATCTAGCCATCCGAACCGAGGTACTTTCCTCGATGAAGATTGGCACGGTTGACAATAACACAGACACACGCGCACATGACGCGCGAGCTAGATTAAATACGGAGTAATTGAGAAGAGAGATGAATCAGATCCACGTCCGCTGGCAGCTCCAGGACAACCTACTTTTCCCCCTTCACCAGATCAACAACACCAGTGATGACTCCATGAGATCTCCAGGAAAGTTCCAGCGGGCGGCCATGACCTCCTTCCATTGGACCTGCCTATATACTATAGCCAGGACACACCACGCGTAACCCGGCCTACGCTACACACAGTCAGAGAGTCAGGTCCATCCATCTAGCCGATTCTTGCCCAGGTGCCAATCATGGTGTTTCTGCATTCAGCCTTCAGCTCCAGTGGCTTTCTTCTCCTCTCCTAGTAGGCCTTTTTACCGCTTTATTACATCGGGGCAGTAGTTCAAGATTTCTGATGAGGCCCCGCGGACAGAGATCGATATATACAAAGATCTCAAGTTAAAACTGGCACTACTACTGACTGAATCAACACAACTGCTATGCTTTACTATAAATTACAGCTCGCTTTGCTTTGCTTTGTTATGCTCGGCCGGCATCATGCATCTCCTGCCACTGCGACTGTCCACGTACTGTCAGTGCATCACATCCCACAATGCACTGATGTTGTTCTTGTTTGTTTACTAGATCAGCCGCTGCTGCTCCTTGTTGATGATGTGGTGGTTCCCACCACGTATATGCTTATGCATGTTCAGCCGGCGTCGATCTAGCAAATCTGATCGAGCCACGCCCACGTACCTACGTAAAAGCGCTGCGTGCGGCCAGCCTGGGGGTTGAACAGAACATGCAGGACGCGTACTTTCTCGAATCTCATCTCGGTAAAGATTCTTCTTACTGGAGTAGTAGTATATATAGTAGCACATGGTGATGATCAGTCTCAGCCTTGTGTTTGTAGATCTCCCTCCTTCTCTGGACCAGAGCCGTCGTCGTGTGCCTATAGGGGGTCCTCCTCCGCACAGGCTGACCGCTACGGTTAATTTGCTCACAAGAATGCGTAGTCGTAATTTGGCACCGCAACCTGTCTGTCACCCCTCGGCTTTCTTGCACAACCTCATGGTTTTGTAGCCTCTCCGAGCCCTGACTTCTAGCTACAGCTTTGGTCT
Source organism: Avena longiglumis (assembly GCA_030063025.1). Taxonomy (NCBI): domain Eukaryota; kingdom Viridiplantae; phylum Streptophyta; class Magnoliopsida; order Poales; family Poaceae; genus Avena; species Avena longiglumis. The sequence goes on along the minus strand of CP125979.1, from coordinate 416,673,434 downwards.
TTAGATTTCCGTTTATTAGTGAAAAACCCCAAGAAAAAGGATGGAATTTGTTCAGGTTCATGCGTGGCTGCTAAGATGCTCCATTGCTCCTGGCCCTGATCGATCGAGACAACAATCTAAGGGCATCTCTATCGGTCTAATCCAAACTGCCGATTCAAACAATTTGTTTTTGTCCGTTTGGGTCGTGGTCCAGTATGTCCTGCGATCCATTTGTCTGTGCCTGACAAACAATGCTACGATTTTATTTTTCCAAATTCAAACAGAGACACCTAAAACTAACAAAGTTTGTACATATTCATACATAATTTACATTCATAATACTAAAAAACAAAATTAAACTAGCCCTAGGCCTAGCTACCGATCTTCGCACGCCGGCGCCGTCGCGTCATCTAGTGGTCTAGGCATTCTTGTACAATCCCGACGTCTTCATTGTTGGCGGTGGCGACGACAACGACGCTGCTAGGGTTGTAACCAGCAATGGAGAGAGGCGGAGAGTGCGGCACACCGCTCCTTCACCATTAATGTCGGCGCGGGAACACACCCGTCAGTCAGGGTGCCGTCCTATCAGCATTGATGGCGTAGGCTGCTTTCCGTATCTCTGAATCGCTGCCGCAGTAGCATCTGAATCGTTGTCGCTTTCGCGTTAAACGGTGGCTGGCAGGTGTGCCAATGGCACGCGCTGGTAGAACATGTCCTCGTTCCGCTTGTGTCCGGGCTGATGTTGCACAAATTTGATGCACGCATGAATCGAGCCGGACACATCGGTCCGGATGGATCATGCCGCTAGAAAGCCGCGCACGTCTCAAACGGGTTGGGTTGGTCTGGTGAAGATGGTGTAACCGAAGAGTAGTATCACGTACTAGGAGAGAAGAGAAGACACCGGCCGCAGCAGCTTGCATAATCGATCAGCGACACATATCCAAAGGTTCATACATATACCGAACCACAGAACTGGTGGACTATGTATGGTACGATCGATGAAAGAGCTGCAGTGCACCCAAATGAGATTATTCCCTCATGCTCGGATCGCTCGGTCCATGGTATCCGCGCCCGTCCCCCGACCACACACGGTGGCACGTCGACCTGCGGGACTGTGCGCCGTGCACGGAAATATTCCCCTCCCCTCTGCATGCGCTCGCGTCACGTACGTACGTACGGCCCGCTGTCTCCGGGCGTGCGCCGGCCGGTCCCCCGCTCACCCCGTCACCCAACATCACCAGGCGTGCGTATGACAGCTCGGCCCGATAGGGTACAGCGGCGTGCGAGTTGCGATTGCGACCAACGGGGAGGAGGCGCGCGTGTGGACAGACTTCCTTCTCTTGCCTGCGTGGCGTCGCAATTAGGGGCTGACGTGCGCGCTCGGCCTGCTCGCATCGGTACTCCATCGCGGACCAAGTCTCGGCAAATACGTCCGTCGCTGGCAGCATGGCTTTGAAGGAGACGCGCTCGACGATGCGCTAGCCTATAAACTTCTCTATGTCCTCCTCGATCTTCAGCTGGAGGGCGGCTGCCTTATACTCGGGCGGCGACGTCCACTCCTTCACCTGGTGCTGAGGCCCACGAGGAGGGGATGGCGCACGTCAGCCCCTAATTGCAACGCCACCGGAGCGCATGTGTGCCTGCCGGTCCCCCACTCACCCCGTCACCCAACATCACCAGGCGTGCGTACGACAGCCTGGCCCGATAGGGTACAGCGGCGTGCGAGTTGTGATTGCGACCAACGGCGAGGAGGCGCGTGTGTGGGCAAACTTCCTTCTCTTGCCAGCGTGGTACGAGGTGATGAGAAACGGGTACACCTTTCTTTGGTTGCCATATTCAACACGAAAACTGTGCGGACAGTAAGGAGAAGATATTGTCCACACAGAAATTATCATGCCACAAATTTTCTGACCGGCGTGGAGGATACCAAGATGTACGTTGGCAAAACAAAACACACAGATGTATGGAACAACAAGACCCAGGACCCCTCCGGCGAGCTCCCTGACCGCGAGTACCACCTCGTCGACGGCGGCGTGGCCGCCAACAACCCCACCATGGCCGCCATGTCCATGATCACCAAGGAGGTCCTGTGCTGCAACCCGGACTTCAACAACCACGGCAAGCCCGCCGAGTACGGCAACTACCTCATCATCTCCATCGGCACCGGGTCGGCCAAGCAGGCGAAGAAGTACACCGCGCCGGACTGCGCCAAGTGGGGCATCTTACGCTGGCTACGCGACGGAAGCTTCAACCCTCTCATCGACATATTCTCGCACGCCAGCGCGGAAATGGTCGACATCCACTCCGCCGTGCTCTTCAATGCGCTACGGGTCACTAGTGCAGACCCCCCCCCCTCTAACACCGGTTTGGAGGGCCCTCTAACAGCGGTTGTAGAACCGTTGTTGAGGGTTCGGTGTTAGAGGGGGTCCCCCTTTAACACCGGTTCGTATCACCGGTGTTAAAGGGTGGCGCACGTGGGGTTGTCGCAGGGCTCAGGCTCCCCCCCTTTAACACCGGTTCGTAACACGAACCGGTGTTAAAGGTTATGTGCCGCGGCAGGAAAAAGAGATAAATCTCTGCCGCGGCAGGAAAACGGCCTAAATCTCTGCCACGGCGGTTACGCCCCTGCTCGGGCGTATTTACAAGGGCGGGGGGGGAGGGGGAATCGATCGGGAGCGATATACACATACATCGTTATCGGTACATACGAGTACATGAATAATTAAGCAACTATTATGATACACAACATCGTCATTGTGTGGTATTCTCCATAAACGTTGAAGCATCAAGTACAAGACAAACACGTTCAAGCATATATACAACGTTCATTTGGTGGATATATAAAGAGTTCTCCGCCAGGCGTGACGACCTCATCAAGTATGAACCCCGCCAATTTCTCTTGAATGGCTCGTATGCGGTCAAATGGTAGGAGTTGGTCCCGCATCCGTTCGATCTAAATATATATGAAGAATAGGTCAATATATATATATATAAGAATAAAACTCAACACAACTGATGGTAATAAAATAATGTTGTGTGTACTTTGTTTACTTACTCTAAGTTGTTCTAGTGCGTCTTGGTCCGTCGCACATATCGTGTTGCGAATGAACTCGCAAACATAGTATCCACATAAGTTATTGCCGGGTCCCTGATGCGCGCACTTTACGAGAATAGAGAATTCAATCAAAATAATAATCAATAAAGCATGATATAATGAAATTGGAAGCAGAATCAAAGAGATACGCAGACCTAGCTGGCTAGTATTACTTACATTTTGGTCTACAAATTTTAGTTCTTCTGACCATTCACCCACGGTCCTGCCCGTGAACCTTTTCCAAACCTTGTACGGGAAAGAAAATGGATAAAGGAGTAATTAATTACTTGTTGTCACGAAAGTTGTCGATCTAGTGCGATAATATGATTGAAATTACCTCTGGAGCATCTCTCTAAAGTCTGCCCATAGCTCTTTTTATTTTCGTAACGAGTCCATGACAAGGACTTTTCCTGAGTCAGGTTGAATGACTAGCAGAATAAAGTGGAACCTACGCTCGCATAACTCATCATCAGTTAAACTTAACATCGAGTAAGCCGAAACAGAATGTGTACAAGAGAGGGTAACAGTATTCACGAGAAGTTGTAAGGCAATAGTATTTCCCTTTTGGTTTGTTGTCTTAGTAAAGACCTTAGGAAGAAATCTTCTGTTTGCCCGGGTTTGTCTCTTACCACTTGTTCATGAACTCTATTTGGGTCAACGAACCCAATGTCAAAAGGACCTTCTTTCATGCATTCCATAACCTTTTTCCTGCATAATAGTATATATATAAATATATGGTGAGCATATATATATACATGCAATTAATGAATTGAATGAGATGAGATAGAAATTAAAGAAATAGTACTTACACACAATAAAGGCTGATGGAAGCTTTGTCGAGTTCCTTCTGATTGAATAGAAAATGCAAGTCTTGAATGTTGAAGGTGATCGCGTCGTCTCCGCACAAGAAAATCTGATCTCTTATATGCGCTGTGATCCATTCTTCCTTTCTCGTCTTGCAAAAATCAAGGCACCACTTGTGCAATTTTCGCATCTTTGTTGGCAGATTCTTGAGCTCCTCTTTCTTAACGAGATTCTTTCCATACTTCCATGGCTGTATGGGGTTGGCATCGCCTTTGGGCAAGTTTTCTCCCATGATGTTCAAGTATGCAATATAAGTCATCCCCATCTCATTGGTCTTTCTTTGTAGTTCTGCCTCGTAATCATTTACGGGAGGAGCGTCCCGTGTGTCGAACACTTGGAGCGGGGCGCATGATTGGTTTTCCTGCTCTCCAAGCATGGGAACTGTTTGCTGGGGTGCCGCACGACTGCTACTTTCAGTCTTCCTACGGCGCCTTGCATCCGCCTTCAAAATCTGGCGCTCGTAGTCCAGCACAAGTGGGGTTTCAGGTTTCAAAAGATTTTTGTAAAACTTCTCCACCACCGCCGGATCTATTTTCTTCTTTGGCTCGGCCCGTCTAGGTGCAAAGAATTTCTTGACCTCTTCTTCCGAGATCCTATTGGTCTCCTCGTAGCTGCGATTCCACGGTAAAACCGGCAATGGCTTGGCGGAAGGCTGCGGGACGTAGTTTTTTGAACTCTTTGGCGTACGGTTTCCTACGGATTTCTTTGTGGCAGTGCTAGTGATGCTCTTCGTGGCAGTGCTCTTCCGCTTACGCTGAGGAGATGGCTGAAGCACCGGAGATGGCTAATGGGCAGGATATGGCTGGCGCGCCTGAGATGGCTGCCACACAGGAGATGGCTGAAGCGCCGGAGATGGTCATGTGAGGAGATGGCTGCGGCTCGGGGCTGACATGCGGAGGCAATGGGTGCGATAGCCTCCAATTTAGAAGCACGATGTGTTCCTTCTTCCAAAGAATGGTTGTTTTCACTGCAAATTTGAGTTGAGTTTCCCCTTCACCTGTATCATGGTCAAGCTGTGCTTCCTCATATTCCTTCACAACCTCATCCACCCCGACAATAGCATAGCCATCTGGAATCGGTCGGCAGTGGTAAGTTCCACCAGCTACAGGAGGTAAGGCAAAGCCGACAGCCATCTTAATGGATAAGCCCATTAATCTCACATGCAGCTCATCGTGTTCGCTCTCCGTGATCTCATCCACGGGGTATCGAGGACCCGCCATTTCAAGCGTGGGCTGCATGTTCTCCGTGGAAGCCACGCTGCTTTTCCGCGCAGAGTCTGGGCCGCCGACAGCTTCCAATGCAGGCTCTTCGTGCCGCTGAGATGGACCGGTAGCTTGATGGCTCTGTTGTGCATTCACTTGCGCCTGCAGCGCCACAAGTGCATGTTCTATCTGTGTCATCCGCCTCAGACGCTCTTTTCTTTTACGCGCCATCTGTAAGAGTTGATCCACTCGGCAAACCCATCCTTCCACGTCATACCCCCTGTGCCTCGTGCATGTCCAGAGTGTTCTTTTTTACCGATGGCGCGTGTGAGCTCGTCATTCTCTATGTCGGGATGGAAGGTCCTGGCGGCTGTTTCCTCGTATGCCGTGATCAGTTCAGTGACGGGTTTGGCAAGGAGGGTTGGGAAGATACACAATCCTGTTTCTGGGTCCAACCTTGCCCCGATTCTGTAGAACCAAGTCTTTGCACGTAGGTCCCACCCATCTGTCTGGGGTGTGATCCCTCTAGCGCGCAGAGCCTTCTCAGCATCCTCCCACTTAGGCCTCTAAGATATGTAGCCACCTGACCCCGTCCTCTGGTGATATTCCTTCTTCTGGGCATTTAGCATATTGGTTTCTGACCACTTTTTAGCTATAGCACCTTTTTTATATGTCACAAATTCGGGCCAGTGAGGTCTTATCTTCACATAATATGCGTCTTCGAAATTTGGAGTCTCGCGAGCTTTGACAAATTTGTTCAGTTTTGTCTTCCAGTTTCGGAAAGCGTCAGCCATCTTCTTTAGAGTCCACTCTTTGACCTTTTCCTTTATAAGCGGGTTGTTTTCATCCTCCTCTGGCGGAAGGGTGAAATTTACCAACAACGAATTCCAAAGCGTTTATTTGGATCTTTCATCAACAAAGGTACCGTCGCCCTTCTTTGGCTTATTCCAATATTCAATTATGATTGGGATTTGGTCCCTAACAAGAAATCCAGCCTGACGTACAAATTTGTCTGCCGCCTTCTTGGGCTCCATCGGCCTACCATCAACACGGACTGCTTTGATCGTGAACTTTGCACGATCTTTCAACCGATGGCTCACGCCTCGCTTGCTCTTTTTCGTAGAAGAAGATGGTTGCTGGCTGGTCGATCCAGAGGGCTAAAAGAAGAAAGAAGCGTTAATTAATACATGTAGAAGAAGATTGTTGGTGGAAGTCAGCAGAGGCTTAATCAATGCATATACCTCGCCGGACTTTGTAATCACTAAATTGCGTTCACCGGAGTCTTCATCTTCTCCATGACTACTTGAGCTGTCATCATGTCCCTCCAAGTTCAGATATTGTGAGGTGTCCTCATCGATAATGTTCTCCATTATTTCTTCTTTTTCAAGGTTTCTACTAAGTGGATCCATAGTTTCTAAAACAATAATATTATCTAGAGTAAGAGAGTAAACATTCAAGTGGACTTGGATTCATACACAAATATACATATTATTCATACAAAAATACACAAATAAACATTCAAGTGGACTTGAAATTAAAACCCTAAGGATGCTTCATCATTTTAAACGAGTTCCGAGGGGTCCAAACCCTAATTCGGAGAAATCCCGAATGCATATGAGAGGGGCTAGCTACAGTGGCTGACCGGAGTATCCTCCAGAAAGCGGCGGCTGGCGGCACTGGAGAGCGACCTAGGGCGCGTGAGATAGCGGGTTCGCCTCACCGTGATGCGTCCTACCTAAAACAGGCGGCGCCACTACCTAGGGGTCACCGGAGCGACGTTAACGACGACGGCCAGCGGCGGCGCTTGCAGAGCAGCGAGGTGACGACCCTAAACTAAATAAACCCTAATTAAACTAAATAAACCCTAAAATTTTTCATACACAACAATATATATACATATATGCAACATTTATCCAATATACACACAAATAACATCAATATCCAATATACACACAATATACACTAATTTATCCAATATCCACCAATATACACACAAATAAGCTCTCACCGCCGGTGGCGGCAACTCGCGAACGGGGTCGGCGGTAGCGGTCGTGGACGCGGGGTTGGCGGCGGTGGCTCCGAGTTGGCGGAGGCTTCGGTGTTGGCGCGCGCGGTGGCGGTGGGTGTTGGCGCGCGCGGTGGCGGTGGCGGTGTTGGCGCGCGCGGTGGCGGTGGCGGCCGACGAGGGCACGCGCGGCGACAACGCTCTCCTTTATATACATTTATATATACAATATGTACATATATGCACCATTTATCATGACTTGAATCGGCTCTAACAATTATCATGACTTGAATGAACTACGAATTCCAGAGCTACTACATACTGTGGTGTGAGAGTACAACTACTTGGTTAGCTACATTAAGACCGCATAATTGGCACTGGCATCGTTCCGTGTATATATGTAAAGTAATAATTCGATGTTTGCTTCCACTTGTGCGTAATACTGGAGTAGCTAGCTTAGCTTGCCCGCAAGAGTAGCTGCTGTTTTTTTCATCTATCTGGCCAATATACATGCAACATGGTCTGGGAATGGGTGGTATCACGGATGAGCACAACACATGGCCTTTGTCATCAACTGCATCTCGAGACATTTTCACAAGATGACCCTAGTCTGCTAGTTAACTGTCGAGCTAATTTGACTCCAAACATACAAAACAGGTTGCGCCTGGACACTAAGTATGCGGGGCCCTGGGGCAAGAGGATAATGAGGGACCCTTGTTGACACAAATGTAGTTCAAATATTCTCCATCGTCGGAGAAATACTTACTTCTTGGTCGGCACCGACAACGCGACGGCGGCGGCGAGGCGGCGCAGCGGCAGCGGCGTGGGCGGCTGCTGGCGGCGATGGTAGCGGCGCTGACGGCGGGGCAGCGGCGGCGGCGGGCGGCGACGGCAGGCGCAGTGGCAGCGCCGTGGCGAAGGCGCAGCGGCGGGCAGCGAGGCAGCGCAGCGTGGGCGGCGGCGGGCAGACGGGCGGCGGCGGCGGCGCGCATGAGCTCTGCCTCCCTCTATTTCGATCGATCTCGCTGGAGGAAGAGGAAGATGGAGGGGATACATTTAATACCCCCCTTTAACACTGGTTCGTGAGGGGATGCATTTAATACCCCCTTTAACACCGGTTCCAGCCACGAACCGGTGTTAAAGGGGGGCGCATTTATTTTGTTTCGCGCGCACACCCCCCCTTTAACACCGGTTCCAGCCACGAACCGGTGTTAAAGGGGGGCATTTATTTCATGCATTAAAGGGGCATTTTTAATTCAAAAAATAGTTTATGAATTTAGAAAATTCATATCTTTTTCATTTCAACTCAGAAAAATATGAATAATATATCATAATTTTCAGAAAAATAATATCTATCCATTCATGTAAAAACATTTTATATTTAATTTAGATGAAAATTTTCAAAATAATTAAAACACTTACATATAAATTTTGATTATTCAATTCAAACAAAAATAAATTGTCAAATCCTAAAACTTTGAACATAAGAAATATTAAGCATCTAAAAAGGAATCTAACCCTATTTTATTAGAGCAAATCATATTTTAATGCCGCGTCTTTTGTATTAACATTTTTGAATTGATTGGATATTTAAATGCCGCATCTTTTGTATACACTTGAATCTGACCAAGCTTCGCTCAACTTGCATTTGATTTTTGATAAAATAGCATATTGTGAACCTAAAAATGATTTTTTTTTAAAATCATGAGCATCGTATCATGTACCTGTAGTTCATATCTGACCCACTTCCTGCCGATTCGGCAGAAATTTGTCTTTTTCACCAGAGGTGGAAGGAAAGGTTTCCGATCCCCCTGTTTGTACATTGTCCATATAAGGTGGTCTAGTATTTTTGTAAAATGTGTTGGTGGTTTTTTGAATTAGCCATTTTGTGGTTGCTTCACAAAACCGTCCGTTTTTATGCTCGAAAAATGGAAAATGCCTTTTTGGTGCGATAAAAAGGAAAACTTCCTCTTGCAACATTGTTTGCCATGCCATGATGCACATGTATGCATAATATGGCCATATTATCACAAACTATGCCTTGATTCTAGACATAACATTGGTCATTTGACCCGAAAGCCAAGAAACCTTGAATGAGATAGGTCATTTAGTGAAGGTTTTTTTGAGACATAATCAATATACCAAGTTTGAGATTTTTCCTTCTAACTATGTCACATAATATAACACCACGAGAAGGTTTCGCACTGTTTCGATCTTTTTTTTATTTTTTTATCCCTGTTTTAAACTATCGTCAAACTTTGTCGAACAACGGGCATGAAGATTCTTAGCTCGGGGCCAAGCCTCGCTCAACTTGCATTGTATTTTTGATAAAATAGCATATTGTGAACCTAAAAATGATTTTTTAAAAAAATCATGAGCATCGTATCATGTACCTGTAGTTCATATCTGACCCACTTCCTACCGATTCGGCAGGAATTTGTCTTTTTCACTAGAGGTGGACGGAAAGGTTTCAGATCCCCCTGTTGGTACATTGTCCATATAAGGTGGTCTAGTATTTTTGTAAAATGTTTTGGTGGTTTTTTGAATTAGCCATTTTGTGGTTGCTTCACAAAACCGTCCGTTTTTTATGCTCGGAAAATGGAAAATGCCTTTTTGGTGCGATAAAAAGGAAAACTACCTCTTGCAACATTGTTTGCCATGCCATGATGCATATGTATGCACAATATGGCCATATTATCACAAACTATGCCTTGATTCTAGCCATAACATTGGTCATTTGACCCGAAAGCCAAGAAACCTCGAATGAGATAGGTCATTTTGTGAAGGTTTTTTGAGACATATTCAATATACCAAGTTTGAGATTTTTCCTTCTAACTATGTCACGTAATATAACACCACGCGAAGGTTTCACACTGTTTCGATCTTTTTTATTTTTTTATCCCCGTTTTAAACTATCGTCAAACTTTGTCGAACAACGAGCATGAAGATTCTTAGCTCGGGGCCAAGCCTTGCTCAACTTGCATTGGATTTTTGATAAAATAGCATATTGTGAACATAAAAATGATTTTTGTAAAAAATCATGAGCATCGTATCATGTACATGTAGTTCATATCTGACCCACTTTCTGCCGATTCGGCAGGAATTTGTCTTTTTCACCAGAGGTGGCGGAAAGGTTTCAGATCCCCCCGTTGGTACATTGTCTATATAAGGTGGTCTAGTATTTTTATAAAATGTGTTGGTGGTTTTTAGAATTAGCCATTTGGTGGTTGCTTCACAAAACCGTCCGTTTTTTATGCTCGAAAAATGGAAAATGCCTTTTTGGTGCGATACAAAGGAAAACTTCCTCTTGCAACATTGTTTGCCATGCCATGATGCACATGTATGCACAATATGGCCATATTATCACAAACTATGCCTTGATTCTAGCCATAACATTGGTTATTTGACCCGAAAGCCAAGAAACCTCGAATGAGATAGGTCAATTTGTGAAGGAAATAGAACTGAAATTAAAATACAGAATGCAACTAATAGTAAGTTACATAAAGCACGACTGAAAATTAAGATACATGGCCAGATTAAGTAACAATCGGCCGAACTTGTTTCGGAATGTTGGAGTGATTCAGTCATGCTCCTGCCTACACCTGTAATACTGCCATCGTAGTCGTATTACTTGCCGTCATCGCTGTCGTCGTCGGGGTCGCCGTAATTGAACCTTGAAGGCTGAGTACGCGTGGGCCGGACTTGAGGGTAGCGCAGACGGGGGTTAGAGTCGATGGCAGTGTCATAGGCCATGACGCTCTGGAGAGTCCGACCGCGCCACCATAGCCGACGGCCGGCCTCGTTGAAGTTTGGAGGAGGTGGGCCGTCCTCCTCGTGCTTGGCGAGCGCCCTCTCACGCTGATCCATGAAGAAGGCTTCCCAAGTAGGGAAATAGTCGGGATGCCATCTGGGATTCCTCCGCTGCTCCGGCGTGAGCTCGAAGTAGTAGTGGTTCGTGATGGCCATCCGGCACGCCACACCTAGAGGGACAGGAGGAACCGGCACGCCTCCGGCGCTCAGCATCTAGCCGATAGGGACACAGTAGCCCGGCGGGCAGGGGTAGTTCGAGGCGCAAAGCGCCTCCGCCTCCATGGGGGTTAGTGCTACGGTGGAAGCCATGGGAAAGAGTGATGAGGTTGTAGATATGAGTCTAGAGATGTGCAATGACAATGGAGGCCAACCCTACATATATATATATATATATATTGAAGAACTGGCGGAAAGAACTGGAGGGAAGAACTGGCGGGAAAAAATGGCGGGCAGAAAAATGGCGGGAAAAAATGGCGGGAAGAAAAATGGAGGGAAGAAATAGAAGGAAGAAAAATGGCTCATTTAATACATATACTGTTAACAGAAGAAATATGACATTATTCTAAAAATGGGACGGTTGGAGGGATTCCAGCAGGCTGGGCCAGGCAGCACTAATGATAGGGGTGAGTGTCGATATTATGTCGTGGGGCGTGTACCTTGTCCCGGATGGTGTCACCAACCGGGACTAAAGATGAACCTTTAGTCCCGGTTGGAGACACCAACCGGGACTAAAGATGAACCTTTAGTCCCGGTTGGAGACACCAATCGGGACAAAACACGAGTCAGCACTAATAATAGGGGTGAGTGTCGACATTATTTCGTAAGTGTCGACACTATGCCGAGCTACTTGTACTATAAATAGGCATCCTTGTGAGTCCAGTCCTCCAGCCAGTTTGAGGCATCTCCAAGATGGTTTTCGAGAGCAGGGCACCACTACGGCCAGTTTCAGGGAGATGCCGACGGAGCCCAGTCCTCCGGCATCTCTGAGAAACTGGTCATAGAGGCACTTCCTAATATGTGAAATTAGTTAGCTCCCAGTCGTATTGATCTAGTTAGAGAAGTTACAAGCTGCAAGATGGTTTTCGAGAGAAGGGACACCACTACGACCGTTCGAGGAGATGCTTGACGGAGCCTCCGGCATCTCCGAGAAACTGGTCATAGAGGCACTCCCTAATATGTGAAATTACTTAGCTCCCAGGCGTATTGATCTAGTTAGAGAAGTTACAAGCTGCAAGATGGTTTTCGAGAGCAGGGACACCACTACGACCAGTTTCAGGGAGATGCCGCCGGATCCTAGTCCTCCGGCATCTCCAAGAAACTGGTCATAGAGGCACTCCCTAATATGTGACCGCACGCGTTTGGATATCAGATCTTAATGGTAAGTATGAATCGGGACAACTTCTTCATAGTCCCGGTCCAGCCACAAAACAGGACTAACACTCAAGACATTTATTAATATTAAAAACTGAGACTACAAAACCGGGACTAAAGGCCCCCCTATATATAGTCCCGGTCAATCCACAAACCGCGAAAGACATGAACTAGAGTTACATAATATGAGCATGAACTTCTTGGCATATGTCCTTCCTTATGATCGCTTCAGACGTAACCATGGAGCATCTTCTTTACTTAACGGAATGCTTGGGTCAGTTTTCACTGTGAAGGGCGGAATTTCATCAAACTTATTATAATCTTCTGACATGTCTGTCTTGTCCTCGATTCCCACGATGTTTCTTTTCCCTGAAAGAACTATGTGACGCTTTGGCTCATCATATGATGTATTCGTTTGCATATTTTTTCTTTTTTTGGTCTGGAGGACATGTCCTTCACATAGAAAACCTGAGCCACATCATTGGCTAGGACGAATGGTTCATCTAAGTTCTTGTCTACCTTCATAAGATTGTTGAGATCCACCGTTGTCATTCCGTACTTCTTGTCTACCTCAACCCCTCCTCCTGTTAGCTTGACCCATTTGCATCGAAACAAGGGGACCTTAAAATTAGGTCCATAGTCAAGTTCCCATATCTCCTCTATGAACCCATAATACGTGGTATTTTGCCCATTGTCTTCTGCTGCATCGAAGCGGACACCACTATTTTGGTTGGTGCTCTTTTTTCTTGGCCTATCGTGTAAAATGTATTCCCATTTATCTCGTACCCTTGGAAAGTACATACAGTCGAAGATGGTCTCCTGGCCAACAAGTACAGCTGATCCCCAATAGTGGTGTTATTCGTGAGAAGTCTTTGCAGCCAGCCGCCAAAACTCGCCATGTGTTCACTTATAATCCATTCATCAGACTGCCACGGGTGTTTGAGGCGTATTAAATTCTTGTGTTCATTGATATACGGGGAAACCAAGATAGATCTTTGTAAAACCGTGTAGTGTGCTTGATTGAGAGAATGCCCGTCCCTACATATTATTGCTTTACATCCTAGGGTGCCTTTTTCACGCAGTCTCCCCTCATGTCGTGATTCTAGAACACCAATCGCCTTAAGGTCGGGAATAAAATCAACACAGAACTCAATGACCTCCTCTGTTACATAGCCCTTGGAGATGCTTCCTTCTATCCTAGCACGGTTATGAACATATTTCTTTAAGACTCCCATGTACCTCTCAAAGGGGAACATATTGTGTAGAAATACAGGACTGAGAATGGCAATCTCTTCTACTAGGTGAACTTGGAGATGCGTCATAATATTGAAGAAGGATGGTAGGAACACCAACTCAAAGCTGACAAGACATTGGGCCACATCTGTCTGTAACCCTGGTAGGCTTTCTGGATCGTTTACCTTCTGAGATATTGCATTGAGGAATGCACATAGCTTCACAATGGGTACTCGAACATTTTCAGGTAGAAGCCCCCTCAATGCAACCGGAAGCAATTGTGTCATAATCACGTGGCAGTCATGAGACTTCAGGTTTTGGAATTTTTTCTCTGCCATATTTATTATTCCCTTTATATTTGACGAGAAGCCAGACGGGACCTTGATACTTCCCAGACATTCAAAAAAGATTTCCTTCTCTGCTTTGGTAAGAGCGTAGCTGGCAGGAATTAAGTGGCATCGTTTACCCTTCTCGTTCTCAGGATGCATAAGCTCTTCAGGGTCTTTTAGACGTTGCTGGTCCTGCCGTGCTTCCGGTGTATCTTTTGTCTTCCCATACACTCCTAGGAAGCCTAGCAGGTTCACGCAAACATTCTTCGTCACGTGCATCACGTCGATTGAAGAGCGGACCTCTAAGACTTTCCAATAGGGTAGGTCCCAAAATATAGATTCCTTGTTCCACATGGGCGCGTGTCCGGCATCGTCATTCGGAACAGATAGACTGTCAGGACCTTTTCCAAAGATTACTTCTAGGTCCTTGACCATACCAAATACCTCCTCACCGGTACGGAGGACCGGCTTCCTCCGGGGTTCTGCCAGACGTTTGAAATGCTTGCCTTTCTTTCTTACTGGATGCAGGTTCGGAAGAAATCGGCGATACCCTAGGTACACAACCTTCTTACATTTATCCAAATATACACTTTCAGTCTCATCTAAACAGTGTGTGCATGCATTGTATCCCTTGTTTGTCTGCCCTGAAATGTTACTAAGAGCAGGTCAATCATTGATGGTTATGAAAAGCAATGCTCGTAGGTCAAATGGCTCCCATTTGTGCTCATCCCACATACGTACACCTGGTTTGGCCTACAGCTGTAAAAGTTCTTCAACTAATGGCCTTAGGTACACATCAATGTCGTTGCCGGGTTGCCTCGGGCCTTGTATGAGCACTAGCATCATAATGAACTTCCTCTTCATACACAACCAAGGAGGAAGGTTATAGATACATAGAGTCACATGCCAGGTGATGTGACTGCAGCTCTGCTCACCAAAAGGATTCATGCCATCTATACTTAGACCAAACCTTAAGTTCCTTGCGTCACGTGCGAAGTCCGGGTACTCTCGCTCGACTTTTCTCCACTGTGACCCATCAGCGGGGTGTCTCAACATCGCGTCTTTCTTACGGTCTTCCATGTGCCATCGCAACAACTTGGCATGCTCTTTATTTCTGAAGAGACGTTTTAACCGTGGTATTATAGGAGCATACCACATAACCTTGGCAGGAACCTTCTTCCTAGGGGCCTCGCCCTCAACATCGCCAGGATCGTCTCGTCTGATCTTATACCGAAGTGCAGTGCATACCGGACATGCATCCAAATTCTCGTACTTCTCACCACGGTAGATGATGCAGTCATTAATGCAGGCATGTATCTTCTGCACGTATAATCCTAGAGGGTAGACAACCTTATTTGCTTGGTATGTACTGTCAGGCAACTCATTATTTCTTGGAAGAAGATTCTTCATTTTTACCAACAACTTTGAAAATGCGCTGTCAGTCACACCGTTCTCTGCCTTCCATTGCAGCAAATCTAGTGTGGTACCTAGCTTTTTGTGGCCATCTTCGCAAGTTGGATACAACAATGTTTTGTGATCCTTTAACATCTGCTCCAGCTTCTCCTTCTCCTTTTTCAGTTTCACATTCTTCCTTTGCATCAGTAATGGCCCGACCAAGATCATCATCAGCGGGCCCATATGCTGCCTCTTGATCTTCATTATCTACCCCCGTTGCAGTATCATCATATTCAGCATACATATTATGATAGTTGTCATCATCCTCTTCTTCTTCGTTGTCTTTCATCACAACCCCTTTTTCTCCGTGCTTGGTCCAACAATTATAGCTGGGCATGAAACCGGATCGAAGCAGGTGGGCGTGAATGGTTCTGGTATTTGAGTACTCTTTCTTGTTCTGACAGTGAACACACGGACAACACATAAAACCATTGTGACCACGGTTTGCATTAGCCACAACGATGCAATTTTGGAGGCCCGTAATGTACTCGGAAGTGCGACGGTCACCGTACATCCATTGTCGGTTCATCTGCATTAATATCAAAAAATAATAGGGAGATGACCATTTTTATATATAGTATATCAATGACACATGAAAGGATAGTTGCCGACCTCGACCGAGAAGAAAAGAGCAACGAGAAAACTTATTTTGAGCTCTCGGACATTTCACCGAACATCTCTTGTGCACATGAAAAAAACACAAACTAGCACTCTCTTCACACCCTCTTGCTAGGCTCCAAAATGAGATAGTGAAAAAATGGAAGAGTGGGGTGTGGGCTGCGGTGTCTTATATAGCCCCCTTTTAACACCGGTTCAAGCCACGAACCGGTGTTAAAGGGGGGAGCTGCGCGGGCCACTGGTGCAGGGGCCTTTAACACCGGTTCGTGGGGGCGCCTTTGTGGCGCACGGGCCACGCTGGTACGGCCCCCCTTTAACACCGGTTCGTAGAAGAACCGGTGTTAAAGCCTTTTTCCAGGATCAACAAAATGCCTCGTTTCCACTAGTGGGTAGAGAAGAACTACCTCCGCATCCAGGACGACTCGCTCCTTGGACACACAGCCTCGGTGGATAAAGCCACCAAGAAGAACATGGAGGCGCTCATCAAGATCGGCGAAAATCTTCTCAAGAAGAAGGTGGCCAGGGTGAACATCGACACAGGCAAGTACGAGTCCGTCGAAGACGAGGGGACCAACGAGGAGGCGCTCGCTCGTTTCGCAAGGAAGCTCTCCCAAGAGCGCAAGCTGCGCCAAACAACCCTCAATTCCTACTAGCAGACAAGACTCTGTCTCGAGAGAACTGCAGAGACGAAGAAACATCATTCAGCTAGCCAAGAAGATGTTGAATCGATCGATGTAGTGTTGTAATATTGTAATGTAAGCTCACCTCACGGTTCTGATCATCGACGGCGGTGGCATTCGCGGCCTCATTCCGGCCATCATCCTCGCCAGCAGCCTCGAGTCTAAGCTCCAAGGACGTTAGTCTCAAGCTCGACTGGCTAACTAGCTCTCTGCAGGTGCGGCGTCGTCGTCGCCTAGATGAAAAATGAACAGTGTTGTAGTAATATAATATTTTAATAATGTAATGTGAATGAGTGACTAGGTGCTGCAACATTTTGCTTGAATAATTGACGAAAATAGGACGAAGCAAGTGAGCTGAGCAAGAATGTCATCGCTTGATATCACAAGAATATATCACCCTAATGGGAATCTCTGTTCATTTTAGCTTCTTTGTAGGCTGAGTGTGCCATCTCGGTTGAAGTCATCGCTTGATATCACAAGAATATATCACCCGAAGGTGAGCAAATCTTGTGTACGCCATCTCGGTTATATTTTTAAAACTGATCGAAGATTCGAACGTACAGTGTTGGTTAGAAACAAATATGGAATTATTCTTGTTTTCAGATCCAGGTCTTGGGGCCCATGGATATCTGGCATTTTGGCTCCCATAAACTTACCAGATCCTTGTATATGCGTGTGCGTGTGCGAAGAAATAGCATCAGCTAGCCAAGAACATGTTGAATCGATCGATGTAGTGTTTTCCTTTGGTTGCGTGGTAGATTTGGGCTGTCGTTTCTACTTGAGCTGTTTTGCTCTTTAGTTTCTGTAATCTGAAACTTGGTTGGTGGTTTTATTTCTTGGAATGGAACCGGGGATTAAACCCCTGTTGATCTAAAAAAATCGTCGGTGGCAGCGGACGACCTGGCTTCTCCATTTCTGGTGATGGACGGTGCGGGGTCCGGCTAGATCCTGGAGGTGCTCCTCGGCGGGAACGGGGACCACGTCGATGGCTGGGTGGTGGCAGCGTGGTGGAGCTACTGGTTGGTGGTGACGGTGGTAGAGAGCTCGGCTGGTGCCCGGCCGGCCCGAATCTGGGCCCTTTGGGACCGATCAGGGTTTGGATGGGCCAGGCTCGGCCCCGTGGCCTCCGATGGGGCTAACAATTGGTCCATGATGAGGGTACACAGACGACATCTTGCATGCTGCAGTGTGGTGGCGGAAGCTTTGCGGGCCCGTCGGGGTCCGGTCGGGCCTATGGTGACAACCAAGAGGGTTGCGGTCTACGTGCAGTAGCGTGGCGGCGGGGACTTTACGGGCCCTTCGGGGCCTGGCTGGGCCTTCCCGGCCTGGTGTGTCCCGACCGTCGTGTCCGGTCGGCATCCGTCCCTAGTGGTGGGGGAAGTCCCCCGGGTGGCTGCTGCTGCCACCCTCCGGATCCAATGGCATGATGTGCTTCTGCCGCTGCGTCCGGTCGGTTACCACCATCATGGTGGAGGTTGTTCCCTCCTGCGCGGTTGTGGTTCTGCCTCTCCTTGTCTATGACTGCTTCTTAGTCCAATCGGCATCGCGGTGTTTGCCATGGTGATATGGCGATGGTGGGTGGCGAGATTGGTGGAGCACTATGGTTTGCCCGATCATGTGGTTGCCTGGGGCCGGGAGAAATCCATGTCATTGTAACACCGATGCGGCGACGGTTTCAGCTGTGGTTGTTCATTCCCGAAGGGCGTCGAGTGCTCCTCTTCCCCATGATCGTAGCGTACTAGGGGAAATCCTAGGATTAGTCCGGGCAGCAGTTTCGTCATCATCACTGTTTGAATTTTGGCCTAAATAGCCCAGCCCATTTTTCATTCCAATAATTCCTGAAAATCTTAGAGCCACGTGGCCCATTCATGCATGGCAAGAGGTGGGACAAATGTTTAGTCCCAAATTGCTAGTTGAAGGAGGTTTGCATCAGCTTATAAGGGAGGCTCTCCTACCACTTGGTAAAAGGATGAGAAGGAGATGGAGAGAGTCCCACATGCGCGCTCCTCCTCCGCCGCCGCCGCCCGCCTCGTCTTGTCACGACGGACGCGCGCCGCGGGTTGCGGAAATATCACCAAGCCGAGTTCTTTTTTTCCACGTATGACTAGTATATGAACGGGTGTGAAATTTTTTGAACAATTTGCCCTAATGGGTTTTAAATACGAACTCAGTGGAGGTTTAATTCGAACTTAGTATAGGCTGTTTGGCTTCGGTCGCTGCATGTTCATTTCCTCTTCCGACGCCGCATGTTCGCCTGTCTACCCGTTCCTATAAGAGTGGAAGGTCGCTCCTCTCCTAAGATACACTATCAGAACCACCGCCTCCAAATTCCAGAGCACTAAGCTGCCACCAGTTCTTCCCCATCTCCATAGCACTAAGCTGCCACCAGTTCTTCCACATCCCGTCTTGCGGGGTGCATCGCGAGCCTGGACAGTAGGCCTTCAGAACCCCGCCTCTTCAAGTCATGTACGGGAGAAGGGCGATAAGGTTTTTGGGGAGCACTATCGGCGCGACTACTGGCTTCATCACGGACTCCTTCACCGATGCCAACGACATCTTCCCTAACGACGACTTCTTCCCCGCCACCGAGAACCTCTTCCTCGACAACATGGGTGACAACTCCAACACCAACGTCGGCGCACTGCTGTATGCTTTCTTTCTCCATCTTGTTCAGATTACTTCGATCTCTCTGCAACTCTCTGAATATTTTTTGTCAGATTACTTGGCTAGTTTCATTTCGATCTTTCTAGTCATGTTTTACCTACTATTTATTTCTCATAAATCACTTGGTAAATTGCTCATATTCCAACAATTTAAAAACCTTATTATAGGCAATTTAATTCAAGTGGTTTCGTGGCATCTGTGAAGCCACCTGTCTTTGAGGGTACGCACTATAAGAGATGGAGCGTGAGAGCAGTTCTCTAGTTTGAGAACATGAAACTTCGTAATATATAACCCCCCGGGTTTCCCGAGGTTCTTGCACCGTGTTATCGTCGTGTTTTCGTTTCAATCTATTTCTGTCAGGAAAATTCTCAGATTTGGAGCCTTAATGTGTTCTTCTGGATCACCCACAGAGGGTTCCTCTACGGATGCCCTCAACCCGTACATGTATGAGTTGAGGATTCATCCCAAAGAGTTGATCCTAAAGGAGGGGAAGGTACAAATGAAAGAAGTTCAAGGCCCTAAAGGAGAAGGCAGTCTAGAAGACATGATGGAATCATTGGAACGGGAAGTTTTCAGGTACAAGAAGATGTCAGAACGCGAGGTGGATATTATTCATAAGATAAGTTTAGAACTCATCACCAAGAACGAGGGAGAAGTAGCTGAGCTCCGAGAAGAGATCTTTTCACTCCGTCAGACCACCAACCAATTGCAAGCACAGCTCTATGACATACAGAACCAAAACTGTGAGTATGAGGCTAGATTTGATCGCATAAGCTCTGCTGCTAGTTTCAGGATTGCAGAAACATGGACATCCTTTTTGGATGGGGAACCATTGTCTTGGAAGTTTGATGATGAGAAGGCAACACCATCACCACCGAAGGAGTAATTCGTCATCAGGTTTGGCATCCCCTTGGCTTGTTCCAAGCTTGGGAGAGTGTCGCGGTATCACCACCATTATCTTTTATCTTTTACCTTTTTAGTGGATTCATATCTGTGGTAGAGAGGTTATTTTATAGTTTGGTTTGCATGTGGAAGTATCTCTCCTTTAGTTGATTATCTATGTATCCCTTGGTGTGGGTGCCTTTATTGGAATATTAATGAGAAGTCTCATCTTTTACTTTTTGCACTTCTTATTTTAGTTTGCAATCTCTATTATATGATGGATCTTGTTGTTCAGTATTGGCACTACTCTAGGATCATCAAGTGGATCTAAATTGGTTTTGGAAAACCAAGTTCTGGTCAGTGGCTTTAGTTTGAAAGAAAAAGAAAGAAATAAAAAGCTTACAGGTATTTTGTATCATTTGTTTTCTTTCTTGTTGGCTCATAAGCTTAGTTTTTTTATTTAAGATTCTTTTGTGTATTCAAGGAATATTACATGTTTGGCTTTATTACTTGTATGTTTGCTTGTTTCTTTCAACTCTCTTGCTTGCTACCCAGCCTTGCTAGCCAAAAACCTGTTTTGAGAAGGCATACTTCTCATGTTTCCAAAATCCTTTGCCACCTGTGTCCACCATATCTACCTAGTAGCTTTTGCTATTCCTAGCAAATTCTCAAGCTTCATCTACCTTTCGAATTAAAAAGTATTTTGTTATGTGAAAACTAGTTAGTAAAGCTCTCACGAACTTGATGACTTTATTTCTTTGCCCCTAATAGACTTGAACCATTGTGAACATCGAAGTTGTATATGCTTGCATCTATACATTGGAATTAGCAGAACCGTGATGTCACGAGGAACGTTTTCAACATTGCACGTGTACTCTGTACACAGTTGATATCGTGCTCTTTTATCTATGGATGTCAACAATGTGAAATAAAGAGGGAACTTGTAAGTCCATGGAGTTTGTATCCTGTGTTAGAGAAACGTGTGGGCCGCTAGCCTAAGCCATGGTTAATCATGGTGGAAACTTGCAGCATTTCCATAGTGAGTCATCTATGAAGCATCGTCAATAAAAAGCTATGCATATGGTAAATAAAAAGATTGCTGAGATGCTCATTGTCTGCTTGCCTTGTAATTTTGGTTATGGGAAAGCTCCTGTACCATGTGCAAGGGGTACCCCGTTGGCGGTTCTCAATGATATGCAAATACTTACAATGACAAGAACTTACCTGGACCCGAAGTTGAGTATGCATGAATGGCCCTCATATTCATGGGACATGAGATTGACAACTTATATTTCGTTAAGCATATACTCCATCTTTGTTCACTTTAACCTTAATCATCTCAAGATGCTTATGATAGGGGAAATGAGGGCTCAAAGCTAGTAAGTACCATAATTTTTTGGAATATCTTTATGACTTGTAATCCCTGCTACCCTTTAAGAAGGGAACTTTCTCCTAGTTACCAGTTGAGTCAGTAAACCTACTTCCTCTCTATCTCCAGCAATCATTTGAGTTGTTGTATTTCAAGCATTCATATGGTGATTTATTCAATCATGTTCTTCATTTTCCTTGTTTGGACAAAACTCTTATATATTGAGTATTACTTTGAAAGCCTTCACTTGTGAAAAACCTTTTTGAGCAAAGAGTTCTCCTGTTTTGAAACTCCTACAAAAAGCCTTTGTGAAAATGTTTACCAGGAGTTCTCTGACCAAGAACAAGTTTGCCAATTCCAATTATGATTTATCTTTATGCATCTCTATTGTGACTGTTGTACTTGGTTGCAAGCTAACTTATATAATGGTGAGTTGCTTTCTTCTATGAGTTGTGCAATGGTAAGTGTGATGCTTCTTGTTCGTATTCTTTTATCGACACTTACACTCCATAAACCTGTGGACATGTTTACTAAGCTCAGTATTCGATTGGGGACAACCGAAGTCTAAGATTGTGGGAGTTGATACGCCCAATTTTCATCACCATTCTATATCATAATTTACCTCTATTCATTGATATTTGTATTATTATGAGGTATTACTTATGGCTTTTCATCTGTTTATGCATGTTGGATGATTCCTGGAGGATGGACTGTCGGAGTCTGGATTCTGATGGAAAAGAAGGCATTTCAGTGTAATTTCGCGAAGATCCGAAAAATACCAGAAAAATATGGAAACATATTATTTTACCAGAAGACGAAGGAAGCGAGAAGGAGGGACGAAGATGGGCGTTAGGGGGCCCACACCCCTAGGTGCGGGTCCACCTGACCCCGCGCCTAGGATAGGTGTGACCCACCTGCCTGGCCTACGACTCCGCCCCTTCACCTATATCTTCCCTTTGGAACCCTAAGGCTCAGGGAGCGACCACAGATAGATTTTCGCCGCCTCTGGGGGCGGAAAACACCGAGAGAGAAAGATCTCTCCGGCAGGCAGATTTCTACCGGGGGAATTCCTTCCCGGAGAGGAGAGACCTTCGCCATCAACACTGTCATCAAGCTAGGCTTCATCGGGATCATCATCATCATCCACACCATCATCACCACTCCGTCCCGATGTAACAATTGTGTTGGATATTGCTTTAGTTCTTAGGGGAAACTTTCCCGGTGTTGATTACTATTGTAGTTGATGCTCGTGAGTGGAACCATTGGATTCTTGTTTATGTTCAGATTGTTATCCATTATCATATCATCTTTGATCTTGATCCATATGATGTCTTGTGAGTAGTTCGTCTTGTTCTTGAGGACATGGGAGAAGTCATGTTGTTAGTAGTGAATCTGTGATGAGTCATTATTCAATGGTTTAGTATTTAAGTTGTGGTGCTATTCTTCTAGTGGTGTCATGTGAACGTCGACTACATGATACTTCACCATTTATGGGCCTAGGGGAATGCATTGTGTATTTGGCTACTAATCATGGGGTTGCCGGAGTGACAGAAACCTGAACCCCCGTTAGGACACCTTTGCACAAGGGAGCGTAGGATCTCAGAGTTTAAGGCTGTGGTTAGATTTATATCTTAATTACTTTCCTGTAGTTACAAATGTTTGCAGGGGGTTTAATCACAAGTATGTATTAGTCCTAGGAAGGGTGGTATGTTAGCACAGGTTCACCCACACAACACTTACAAACACCAAAGAAGAGTACTCAACTATTTGAAGCGAAAGCACTTGACATAATTCCCATGTGTCCTCGAGAACATTTGGTCCTTATAAGTATTTCCACCGGCTTGTCCTTTGCTAAGAAAGGATTGGGGCACTTGCTCCGTTTGCTAGTTACTTATGTTACTTGCTCCTTGATTTGTTGTCTTGTCAGAAAACCACTAAAAATCTGTTTGCTAAGTATTCACAGGGATTTCCTGCACCATACCACTGTTCAGCACCTTATGCTCCTCGTTGGGATCGACACTCCTATTTATCGAAAGTACTACGATACACCCCCCATACTTGTGGGTCATCAATAACTCAAGTCCTGACACTTCACATACTGAGTATGTTCCTTCTGGAAGTCAATTTGTTCCACAAACTGTGCGACGGACGTTACGTCATCACGGTTGGACCTCGGGCTTGTATGATGAGTGTCATGGATGCTAGAAGCGGGTGGCTTATTAGGAAGTACCGGTTATTGCATGTTGTAATCTGAGAGAGTGATGTAAATAAATAAGTGAGGCAGTATGTCTATTATTGAAGGGTTCGCAGCATAGAAAACAAAAAAATTCCTATGATGGGAATAAAGAAACAAGATCTATCTACTAGATACAAGCAACGGGTGGATATACATCCATAGAATACATACCCTCGAAGATCGTATAGCGTTAATGAGGTTGTACTCGTGGATGATGTAGTCGAACGCTTACTGATCTCAATATCATGATGAAGTCCATCTGGTCCAGCCGGTCCAGCACCATCACGTCCAGCACCGCAAAGCAGTGGTGCATCCATGATCGCACACACGTCCAGGTACCCCGACAACCTCCGCGCCCTCGCTCCAGTGAAGCGGCGGCAACAACAAATCCTTCCAGAAAAAGCCACCGGGAACATGTATCTCGCTGATCCGAGACCATGGGGGAATTCTAAAGGGGGGAGATAGATCCTTCGCGAGGTGTGCTTTGAGAGGAGGAGAGGGGGGCCTTTTATAGGGAGAGGGGCACCCAAGGGGCTATGCGCCCAGCCATGGTGGTATGCCCCCACCTATTCCACATTCATGTGGGTGGAGCTCCCACTCAAAATGAAAAGCCTCCAGTCCCATAAAAGAGCCTCCACTCAAAAATCCACTCACATGCATTAAATTTCCACCAAATTTAATGCAAGCTCTCATTTAAATAAAACTATTTTATTTATTTATTCATAATTTTGTTAATTACTTTAATTAAGAAACATTCACATAAAACCCCTTGCTAGTATTCAATTTCACATGCAGAACCAGTTTCAACAATTTCAACCAAAACAGTTTCGGTGTCTAGTGAAATAAATTTCCGCGCTTTCCTTTTTCTTTCTCTGGCGTATTATTTTCTCCAAATGGTGTCGGTATCCCTTAAGTGTGTCACCCTATGGTTCGCGAATAATGTAGACATGATCGGGATCCCTCTCCGATCAATAATCATCAGCGGGACCTGGAGATCCGTACTGACTCCCACATATTCAACGATGACTTCTGTGATCGTGTGAACCTTATACGCATGTAACTCAATCCCTTTGTCTCGCAATATATTATATGTCCGAGATTCGATCATCGGTATATCCATACCTAGTTTGATCTCGTTACCGACATATACTCTTTTCTCGTTCCCATGATATAACATTCTAGTGATCAAATCACTTGCTTGCAAGCTAATTAATGTGATATCACCGAGAGGGCCCAAAGTATATCTCTCCATCATCGGGATGGACAAATTCCACTCTTGATCCATGAGCCTCAACATAACACCTTCGTAGCACTGAACCCATCTTTATAGTCACCCTGTTACGGTGTGATGTTTGATGTTATCAAGATACTCTTCCGGTGTTAGTGATTGACATGATCTCATGGTCTAAGGACTAAGATTACTTCGTATGATGTTATAGCAATATAAACACAATGACCTTGATCGTAATGCTATACTTCGGATGAATGTTCATCACATCATTCCAATAATGTTGTGACCTCGTTATTAACAACATCCAATGTCCATGATCAGGAAACCTTTGATCATCTTGTTAACCAACGAGCTAGTTTATAAGAGAGGCATAACTAGGAACTTCCTTTTTGTTTACTAAACACACATGTATGAACGTATCCGTATTAATACAATTATAGCATGCAAAACAAACTTTTATCATAAAAAAGGAATATGATAATAACCACTTTAATATTGCCTCTCGGGCATATTCCCTTCAATTATACTATTGTACCTGTAGGGTACAAGTATGATGACTTTGTACTTTTTTATGAGGCTTGTAATGTATTATATGTGAAATGCATATTTGGATCTCCATTGTGTGACTAGTTCTGTGCGTAAAGTTGAGCTCAGAACACATGTGCATGATATAATTATGAGTATTCGCTTTATGTTGCAGGACTAGAGGGTCATGGACACAGGTGTAGAAACTGAGTCTGAGCAGCAGCGCATGGAACGTGAGGCCAAGGAGAAGGAAGATGCAGATGCTGCAAATCAGGGAACATTACCACCACCACCAATGAGGCCGTTAATGGAGCAGAACTTTATGAAGTATATGCAGATGATGCAATAAAACCAAAACAAGTTCATGGAAGAGCTGTTGGGACGAGCTGGAAACCAGAGAGCGCCTGAAGGTGGAGGAGTGAGTCTTTCCGACTTCCAGAATGCAAGGCCGTTACCTTTTGCATCAGCTCTTGAACCAATGGATGCAGAAGATTGGCTAGCAGATATAGAGAAAGCTAAAGACTGTCGGTTGTAATGATGAGGAAAAGTTGAGGTGTGCAACTCATCTGCTGATAGGACCTGCAGCATCATGGTGGGAAAATAAGTTAGCCATGCAACAGACAGGAAGAGAGTATACTTGGAAAGAGTTCAAGCAAAGGTACTATGAGTATCATGTTCCGGAGAGCGTTATGGAGTTGAAGCAGAGAGAGTTTGAGGAGATTCAGCAAGGTTATACTAGTGTCATGAAGTACATCTGGGAGTTTAGCCAACTGTCTCGTTATGCCGAGGATGAAGTGAGCATTGAAGAGAAGAGAAAGAAGCGTTTCTTGCGAGGGTTGAATCCCTTTGTGAGGATGCAGTTGAGGCTGGCTAATAAACAAACATATCAGCAGTTACTGGATGCAGCTATCACTTTTGAAGATGACTACAAGAATGTCCAAGAGGATAGGAGGAAGAGAGACAAGAAGGAAACTAAGAGGATTCAAGCAAGTAAATCTAAACCTAATCTGGAGTTCAAGCCCAGGAACAAAACCTACAACAACAATAACAAGGGCAATGGTGGAAATCAGTCCAATCCCAGGAGGAATGTTATCTGCAACAATTGTGCACTTCCAGGGCATTTCCAGAGAGAATGCAAAAAGCCAGTAGTTATCTATTACGGTTGTGGCCAGAAGGGCCATATCAAGCCTGACTGTCCGAGCAAACCACCGGGTGGTTGGCCTACCAAGGGTGGAGGACAAGCCAGTGGAGGTAATGGACAACTCAATCGAGGAGCAAATAATGTCAAGAATAACAATGGCAAGAGAAATAGACCCATAGGGAAGCTGAATTGCGCAACCGTAGAGGAAGTGGATAACTCAGAGCATGCAGTGATAGGTACGCTCAATATCCTTACAAATCCCGGAAAAATTCTATTTGATACTGGTGCAACTACTTCATTTATTTCTGAAGAATTCTATGATAAATTTGGGATTAGAAGGGCAATGTTAGAAATCCCTATGATCATAGTGACGGCAGGGGGGAATGTAGTTGTACGCCACATTAAACAAGATCAGGTTATCTCGATCTGTGGTTGTACATACTTTATGGACCTTTATGTGATTCCTTTGCAGGGAATTACAGTAGTGCTGGGTATGGACTAGATCACTGAACACGGGGCTCATATTAATTGTCAGGATAAAACTGTCTCAATCAAAACTCCAAGTGGAGCAAGGATAGTTTAGCAAGCAGATAAGCACAGTCATATCATGGTGGATCTTCAGTTGAACTCAATGAAAGAGGTCAAGTTGGAAGATATTCCTGTAGTAAATGAGTTTGAAGATGTTTTTCTAGCAGAGCTACCAGGAATGCCACCAGATCGAGAGATAGATTTCACTATTGATCTAATCCTGGGAACAACTAGCTCAAGCACCATACAAAACAATGACATACTTATGTTTCTATTTGCAAGAATGATGATCAATTAGGGACTTAACAACCCATGACATCAGTGTAACTACCTCGGTGAATTACGCTCCTAGATACAAGCCTGGATGAGTGGTAGTGGTTGAAATAGTACGGTGGGGCCCCAAAAGCCACTCACGGGTAGACCTTTCGGCCGTCCCAACCACTTCCAACTCATCGGGACCTGTACGGGTGACGTAATCGGCAGGAGAAGGGATCAACTACATACACAAATGAGTATGTATGCAAGCCACCATACAAGAGTACATCAGATCCATACCATCTAGAAAGAAAGGAAATATAGCAACGCCATACGGCAAGATTCAAATGAACTAGATAGATATAATATTTTAGGATAATTCCTCATACATCACACATCAGAGTATCAAGCGGAAGCGGCAAAACAAAGTCCGAGTACGGATAGGAAGCAAATCGGCATAAGATGCCATAGAAATAAGCACATCCCGCCCACAGATCTCGCGGATCCCCGTTCCCGGAATCTCTACACCGAACGATCGTTGCCCACATCATCAGCCTCTTCCACCCAGTATCCGTCCTGCGAGTGTACCTGTTCATCTGAACCAATAATTTATCGTGTGAGACCCTAAGGGTACTCAGCAAGTCTTTATGCCTCTAAAGGGGACACAACCTGGGGTGACGCAATTGCAGCAAAAGATAAACCCTAGCAGTTCTATAGATACTCGCTAACCATCCGCCTAACCAATGATAGACGGATGTCCGTGAATTAATGAAAACAGTTATAATAGTAATATCATCAGATCCATCCTCCTCTTCGCTTACCAACGAGGAAGCGAACGAACAACCCCCATCCGTTGGCAATTTTATTAACCATTCCATGAGTGTTGCACTATTTACTAGTCAAATTACTTAGTCAGATTAAAGCGGTACTTTAGTTATGCTTGTCTATGATCGAGAAACTGTGCTCCAAGTCGTCCATAACCACGGACACGGCTTTCAGAAAGTTTTACCCGGCCGGGGTGCACCAATAGCAACACACGCTCGATCAACCTCGGAAAAACCAAATCAAAACCCAACGAGGCCTTCACGACAAAGCACTCACAGGATTCAGAAATATTGCAGGGGGCCACCCCATTAAGCTACCCGCCACGAAGCTAGCTGACTCCGAAACGGACTCAAGGTTTGGGTATACGGCTGTGAACGACTGGGAACCCAAAACTGGGCTTGTCGACACCGCGGAATCGTGTCCCGATCCTAAACAGTACAGGTGCTATCTGTCGCACAATTTAAATAAATCAGTAAAGCATGGCATAAGTACAGGATAATAAATACAACCTCAAACTAGTTTGTGGCCCCAAGAAATAAGACTGAATCAAGCTCTGGCTCAGGGGGTCCCATAATCCTCCCGGATGTGGATAGCGCGAAATAAACTTGGAACAGGAATCAAGTACTCGGGGTCTTACGGGACACAAGTGAGCAGGAAGAACCAAATAGCAGATGTTGCTCACCGGTGCCACTTTCATTAGTTATCCCATTACTACTCAGGTTAAGTTGTTTAGGTACCTCGTTATCCATCGACTCACATACCCTACACATGTTGTTCTCGACTCGCATGGCTCAAACAACTCTGTAGTAATGGCTCATGGGATGGAGGAACAAGCTTGGTGGGTTTGAAAGTAAAGGCTATGCAAGACTTGGGATTCAATTTAATGCAATCGCGACTCAATGATGCAAGAATAAGATAGAGGCAATAGGTATCGTATGTATGCAAGCATGTGGTAATGCTTGCACGGCAACTCAGTTGAAGCGAGAGACGGATCAGGTAGTGCTCTGGTTCTCTTGATATATCCCACCTTCGTCTATTCGAAGAAGAACCAAACAAACAAGGGCCAACATAAATAAAGTGCGCAAGCATATGAGTAAAATGCATCAAGCAAACAATCATGCCATGATGAATGATGCACAAGTTGCATGGCAATAATGTAGCATGGCATGGGTGAGGTGTGGTATACAAGAATAAGTCATTTTATTAAGGTTTGGCCACATTTTATTATCATATTAGTTGCTGTATATTATATATTTACATGATGCATGCTGCAATTTAAGTCATGGATAGCATAAGCAGAAAGGTCTCGTCGAGCTGATCATTTTAGACATATCATTTGCTAAATTCGGAGTTGTAAATCAAAAGTTATTAATTTATTAAGTTCCAGTGGCATTTGTTGTAATTTAACTCAACTTGGAATTTTACATGTTCAAAAGGTAATTTAAATAGCTTATTTGAAATCCTCACATTTTTCTGATTCCAAAACATATATCATTTATATTATTTGGGTTTATATTTTTAAAGTTATTTGAAACAGATTTAATTTTTGAATTTGAATTAATTTGAATTAGGTTTAAATTAAAACAGACAAACAGGCAGACTTTTTACACCCAGCCAGAGCCAGCCCTAGACGCTGACGAGTGGGACACTCTGCTGGCCACAGGCTGCTTGACATGGCGTCGTTTGACAACGCTAGCCCTAGTGACAGACAGATGGGGCCAACTGCATTGCAGCCCACCGCCAAATGTAGCCGACGGGAACACGTGGCCCTGTGGGGGGTCTGCGGGTTGAGACTACACAACCCGAGGAGCCTAAATGCAAAAGAGCACACGACGCTGACGGTGGGGCTGGGCTGGACCGCGGCTAGGAAAACAAAAGAGGGGGGGTATGTGCAAAGTGGACACGGTCCACTGTGGATCTTCCCTGCCTTGATCGAACAGAGGCCAGAGGCAGCGCGGCGAGAGTGGGGATCGAACCCGCGACCGCGAGGGGGCGCTCGGCAGCGGCGACCGCTACGGTGGGGTTGGGTAGTTGCTAGGAGGGAGGGTAGGCGGCTAGCTAGGGTTTGGCGCGCACGGGAGCGAGACGACGACGACGTCCACGCCGTGCACCGAGGGCGCTCGTCGCCGTGACCCGCTCATCCAGGAAACGAACAGGTAGGGGAGGATGTCTGGGAGGTAGTGTGGCTCACCGCGGGTTCGTCGGGGTGGTCGGTACGGGCAGGGGCGCAGACGATCGCCGGCGCGCCCGGCGACGGTGCTAGGGTTTCAGCGGCGTCGACGTGCGAGGTTCTGGGGCTTCTCCTCCTGCTGGAGTGCAGGCGGCGCAGAGGTCCTCCGCGACCTTGCCGACATGCTCTCTCCCGCCTGCGCCTCCTGGAACTCCGGGGAACGGTGGAGACCGACGGTGGAGGTCGGCGATGGTGGTGAAGAAGAGAGGGGAAGAGGGGAACGAGGCAGGGCCTCTGGGTGGGATCTGGGGGAGGCTAGAGGGGCGAGGAAGGGTAGATAAGGACGGGGGCAGGTGGGGCTTGCGTGGGGGAGGGGAAGGTTGGCTCGGCCACCTTTTCACCCTCTCTCACGTGACGAGAAGGGCAGGCACATGGGGAGGGAGGTGAGGCTGCAGCTGGGCCAGGGCGAGGCTAGGTGGAGAGGGGGCTCGGGGTAGGCAGGCAGGTCTAGAGGGGGCCCCTAGGGCAGGGAGAGAAGAGAGGAAGAAAGGGGTCGGCTCGGGTCTGGGGTTTTGGATTAGAGGGTGGCCTCGGGTTGTTTGGGTGGGGTAGCTAGGTGGCATGGTGAACAAGTGGCCATGCTAGGGTAGGTTTAGAGGGGTGGCTCGGCTAGAGAGGAGAGAAAGAGGGGGTACTTAGGGTTTTGTTTAGACTAGGTGTAGCTTAGGGTTTTAGCTAGGATGGGGTATGGGGTATGGTGATGAGGGAACTAGGATAGAGGATTAGAGAGAGAGGGGTTTTGGAAGCATGCATGCTCCAAACAAAGATCAAGCAAGATCAAGAGAAAAGAGGAAGAGAGAGGGATGTGGGGGTTTAGGGCTTATGCACACCCACATGATCACATGTGCATGCATGGATGGGAATGGTGATTAGGGTAGGGTCTAACTAGAGGGTGAGAGAGAGATATCTTGGTGGGGTACTATACAAGCCAAAACAAGGTCAAGCAAAGGAAAGGGTGATCCATGCAAGCAAAGCAAAAATAACATTCAAATGTCAAGTAAAAGGTGGCACTTGCATGGCCCATGCAAACAATAAGTGCCATGAATTCATATTATGAAAACAACATAAAATCATGTGGCATTATCCCATGCATTCCAAAAGGTGGAAAAAGCCAAGCATAAGGTTATGTGTGGAATCCAACCAACCCACATGAGCTAGAGGTAAACTCAACTGAAAAATGCCAAGCTCATATTAGTTGGATGGTGGAATTATAAGGTGGTGAAGAAAAGGTGGTGGAGTCAATAAGAGATATGCCCCCAACTCAACTTGGGCATTTAACAATATATCAAGAACCAAATACAATATCAAGAGGCAAATACAAATATTAATGCATATGAGATAAGAAACAAATCAAAAGGGTTTTTGTATGATGCTCAAATGCAAGGTGGCATGATGACATGAACATGACATGATGATGATGCAACAATTATATGTAGGAAGTGGCCTTTTTATTACTAGATCAAGTAGCATTACAGGTGTTAGACAACTGTGATGCTACAATCAGTGATTCTAGCATTGTATATTACGCGTTAACCATGAGATTTGGAATGGGACAGAGAAGTCAACTCTATCTTCTTCCTCTCGCATGTAGCCAGATGTGCAGGTTGTGGCTGTTATCACTCGTAGCGTGCATATTAATTGGTAATTCGTAGAGGATATGCAGTATATGGGTGGGCACCCTCATCGTCCCACGATAGTTCTGGCATCTAATGATCTGTATAAACCATTGCCATAATTCAATGGGTGGGCATGGTGTACATCAAGGAGGCATGCGAGGTCGCGAAGGGGGCAGTGATTGGCTTGGATCACCTACTGGTCCCCACATCCTGGAATTGTGGACGGGAAAGTACGCCCGGTTTTGCAACAAGGAGTTGATCTCTCATGGGTAAAGTGACGCACCTCTGCAAAGTGTAATAATTGTAACTTGTTACTCCCTGTTCTGGGAAGGATCTACGAACGCGGAAGGAAAGTAACTCCATGAAAGTTCTGGTAAAACTATGAAGGCTGATGGGCATAGTCTTTTTTACAATAAAATCAATCTTTGAAGAAAGATTTACGAAAACTGCATAGTACCAAGGACTTATAGTCCAAGGTGGTAGATAGAGCATCAAACTTCCCACCTTGCATATAATAAATTTGCTAGGTAACGCTGTTACTCACCCTTTCCTTTGATCCCTTGCTTAGACTCTGAGGATCCCGACGATACTCCAATGTATGTAGTAGAATGCCAAGAAGATGTCTTCTACGAGGAGCCTGACATGTCAGGTGGCGTTGAGGGAGTGGATTACGAGATCCGCTATGGAGTAGATGGCAACGAGTTAGCTTAGTTGCTTTATTTATTAGTAACTAATGGAGCCGAGCAGCATGAACCTTATATAATAAGCTGCTGAGCTCAACTTTAGTTGGAGTTGTTACTTTCAACTTCCACTGAAACACTTTATATTTTGTTTGTAAGTTGAATCTTTTGGAAGTCTTGAACTCTGGTATTCTAATAATAATAATGTGTGTATGTTTGTAATATGGACCTGCAATGTTTCTATTGTACCACTCTAAGGGATGTGATATTTACGGAACGGTGTTCTATGGATGTCATGTCAACGACTATAGTGTACTACACATGCAGTGGTATGCTGGGTCATCGCAGTTGGTATCAGAGAAAATTGCTTTGACCTTAGGTTGGAAACCTAGTAAAGGGTATTACCTGTAGGAGTGTATAGCAACGATAAAGAATTCTCTAAAAAAATATAATGGGTATTCAAATGAGAATATTCTGTTGTATGTTTTAGTGCCATAATTCTTTGTTATGATGCAATATATTATTGGTTACTAATAAAAATATTTTTGATATACAAAGTTATGGCACCAAAGTTTCCAAAACATACTTTGGTAAGGAAAGAGGAGACTCTCGATGACTACCAAGGATCATTCACGGATCAGCTTCGTCAACTCTTAAATGTTACCAAGAGATGGAGGAAGAAGGATGTGTGGGGACTATAGGAATCTCAATAATGTTACCATCAAGAATAAATATCCTTTACCTAGAATCCAAGATCTGTTTGATCAAGTTAAAGGAGCTGGAGTATTTTCTAAGATCGATCTAAGATCCGGATACCATCAAATAAAAATCAAACCAGAATATGTTCCAAAGACAGCATTTGTCTCAAGGTATGTACATCATGAGTATTGATACGTTGGAAATGTATCTATAATTTTTGATGCTCCATGCTTGTTTAGTATCTACTTTGCTTTACTTGTCTACACTTTGAGGTGCTTTTTACATGTTTTATGGTACTAACCTATTAACAAGTTGCCACAGTGACAGATGCCTGTTTTCTGCTGTTTTTGGTTCCAGAAAAGTTAGTAAAGAAATATTCTCGGAATTGGACGAGACAAACGTCAAAGTCAATTACTTTCCGTGGGGAACAAGAAGTCCAGAGGATAGCCGGAGGGGCCGGCCAGTGTGGCAAGACCCACCCTAGGCATGGGTGGTCCCCACCCCGCGCCTGGCTAGGGTTTGCCCCTCTGGCCGCCGCCTCGGCCTCCCCCTTCGCCTATAAGAAGCCCCTGATGCAGAAACCCTAAGCACCCGATCAAATATCCATGAAACCGTCTGTAGCTACCACCACAATCATCCCTAGATCGGGGGGATCTGAAGTTCTTCCCGGCACCATGCCGGAGGGGAGATCATCCCGTAGGCCTTCTCTCCGGTATGATGCGTGAGTAGTTCCACCTTGGACTATGGGTCCATGTAGTAGCTAGATGGCTGTATCTCCTCCTTTGTGCTTTCATGTATAGATCTTGTGAGCTCCGTTAATCATGCATGTTGTGTTTGCAGGGATCCGATGGATATTGATATTATTATGTTGGTTTGATTAATGGTTTTGTCTTTATGATTCTATCATGTTTGTGTTGTTTGTGATCTTGCATGCTTTCCGTTGTTAGTATCTATCTTGGCCAAGTAGTTGCTAGTGACTCCAAGAGGGGGTATTTATGGTCGATAGTGGGTTCATGCCTCTAGTTTCCAATGGAAGTGACAAAAATCTCTTTGGTTGTAGATGTGTTGTTGCTACTAGGGAGAAAATAACAGTCTCTTGTTCATGGAACATGCGGACTGTTTACCTTACCACTTTGCTTAAAGCAGTTGACTGTTACTTGCAACTTAATACTGGAGGGGGTTCGGATGATAACCTAAAGGTCGACTTCTAGTCATAGATGCAGTTGGATGGCGGTCTATGTATCTTGTTGTATTGCCAAATCGAATCTCATAAGATCTTTCTGACTAGTAATTGCATTGTTATTCCTTGCTCAGTTCCTGTCAATTGCCCTGCTGTAATTTGTTTACCCTTCATGCCATGTTGTTTATCTAAGGAGAGCACCTCTAGTGAACTATGGACCCCGGTCCAATCTTTACCATTGATAGATCTTCCACTGTTACTTGTTTACTTGCTGCAAACCATTACCTTCCACACCATTCGTTTAATCCTTTGTTACAGCAAACCGATTAGCTTGACAACCTCACTGATTCGTTGGGACAAAGTCTTGAGTTTGTGTTGTGCAGGTCTCCGTGTTGCTTGCAACACCTGTGTGACATTTCCTTCTTTCTTATGGTTCGATAACCTCGGTCTCAATTGAGGGAAAACTTGCTGCTTGCTCTTCACACCCTACGCTTGGGGTTACCAATGAAGTGCCACGTCGAGCATCATCAAGGCTTTCTGGCGCCGTTGCCGGGGAGGCTAAGGACGTCTTCACTATGGGAGTCCTTCACTTCCTTTCTCTTTACTTTGTTTTTAGTTTGCTTTGTTTCTTTTGCTTGGTTTTGTTTGTCTCTTTCCAGAAAACCCAAAAACATTAGTCTAGTTTGGTTTGCTTGCTTTATTCAAAAACACAAAAAATTAGTTCCAGCTCTAGCTGTTGCTGCTGTTTTTGGCTTGCCCACCTTTGCCAAAATAAACTCTGCTGAGAACACCAAGTTGTGTGACTTCACTAGCACCAACAACAATGATTTCCTAAGCACTCCCATTGCTCCACCTGCTCCTGATGCTACCTTTTATGAAATTAAGCCTGCTTTGTTGAATCTGGTGATGAGAGAGCAATTTTCTGGTGCTGGTTCTGATGATCCTGCTGCCCATCTCAATAGCTTTGTTGAACTTTGTGAGATGCAAAAGTATAAGGATGTAGATGGAGATATTATTAAGCCCAAGATTTTTCCTTTCTCCTTGAGGGGAAAAGATAAAGAATGGTTGATTTCTTTGCCTAAAAATAGTATTGATTATTGGACTAAGTGCAAAGATGCTTTTATTAGAAAGTACTATCCTCCTGCTAAGATTATATCTATGAGAAGTGACATTATGAAATTTAAACAACTTGATAGTGAACATGTTGCTCCAGCTTGGGAAAGAATGAAATCTTTGGTTAAAAATTTCCCTACTCATGGACTCACTGCTTGGATGATTATTTAGACTCTTTATGCAGGTTTGAACTTTTCCTCAAGAAATCTATTGGATTCAGCTACTGGAGGTACTGGGCCTCACTTTGGGTGCTGCAACAAGGCTCCTTGATAATATGATGGTTAACTACTCTGAATGGCATGTTGAGAGAGCTCCACATGGCAAGAAGGTAAATTCTGTTGAGGAAACTTCCTCTTTGAGTGAAAAGATTGATGTTATTATGGCTATGCTTGTTAATGGGAAAGCTCCTCTAGATCCTAATAGTGTTCCCTTAGCCTCTTTGGTTGCTGAAGAAGATCAAGTTGATGTGAACTTCATTAGAAACAAAAATTTCAACAACAATGCCTATAGGAATAATTTTGGTAGCAACAACAATTATAGGCCTTATCCTCCTAATAATGGTAATTCCTATGGAAACTCTTACAATAATGCTAGAAGTGCCCCCTTTGAACTTGAAGTCATGCTCAAGGACTTTATTAGTAAACAAACCACTTTCAATAAGACCATAGAGGAAAATCTTTTAACTGTTGAGAAAATATATCCTCTTTATCTGAAGCTCAAACTTCCTTGGTTAATAAAATGGCTGCTAAACCTGAAACTATGGAAAACACCTTTGTTATTGCGCATGCCATACAAGTTACTATTGATGAAATTGTTAGGCTGTTAACTCAACTTCATGCTAAGTGGGAAAGGGAAGCCGAAATTGATAGAAACAACAGTGTGTGCACCATCACCAA
Organism: Avena longiglumis; assembly: GCA_030063025.1. NCBI lineage: Eukaryota > Viridiplantae > Streptophyta > Magnoliopsida > Poales > Poaceae > Avena > Avena longiglumis. Next base: position 416,636,724 of record CP125979.1, on the reverse strand, counting down.
TAAGCCACAACTAGTCCCTATTCCTCCTGCTACTATGCCTAAGCCTATTGATCATCCTACTAGTGATGCTAAGTCTTTGATATTGATGGTTGCAATATTTCTGAAGTGATTATGTTCTTGCAAAAGCTTGCTAGAAGTCCTGATGCTAGTGATATGCATGTTGCTTTCACTAAACACATTACAGATGCTCTTGTTAAGATTAAGGAAGAGAAGCTAAAACACAAAGCTTCTATTCCTAGGAAAGTAGAAGATATTTGGGAACCCATTATTAATATGCAAGTGAATGACTTTGATCTCAAAGCTTCATGTGATCTTGTTTCTAGTGTCTCTATTATTCCTAGGAAGATTTATGAAATGATTCATTTGCCACCATTAGAAGATTGTTATTTAGATATCCCACTCAATGATAATGCTAAGAAGAAACTCATGGGTAGTATTAGTGATGTTCTCATTATGGTTAACAATGCTTATGTCCCTGTTGATTCTATGTGTTGGATGTTGAATACAATGCTTCTTGTCCTATTACTTTGGGAAGACCTTTTCTTAGAACAGTTGGTGCCATCATTGATATGAAGAAAGGCGCCATTAAATATTATTTTCCATTCAAGAGAGGTATTGAACACTTCCCTATGAGGAGAGAGAAGTTGCTTTTTGCTCCTCCTTTGAAAGCAAGGTTTGATGTTAATGCTTCGTCATTTGAAAATACTTGATTCTTCTTGCTTCTTGTTCCTAACTTAAATGCGTTAAAAGTACTTGTTGGGAGATAACCCAAGAGTTTACTTGAGTCTTGGAAGTTATTACTTCAGCAATGACCTCTCCTTATCCTTTTTGTTTGCTTTTTGTGCCAAGAATGACCTCTAATGAGAGGGAAGTAAGATTTGGGGAGTTGTTGTCCCGAAACAGATTTCTGTCCTCCACCAAAAAAATTCGTGAGGAGTCTCTGTAACTCGGATTAGGCTGAAAATTTACGAATAAATCTCCCAGTATGTTATCCAACTTTAGTTAGTTCAACACTTTTTGATTTGAGCAACAGAAGGTGTTCTAAAAAATCGGTTTCTACCCGCTGGTCTGTTTTGACACATTTCTGCCATTATTTGCATTTGCTTCTTATTGATTCCTTTTTGAGTTCTCTTTAGGTGAATTGAGCTTTTTGAAGGAGTTACTACAGTAGCTTGTGTTTTTAGTGAAAAGCCTTGCTGTTCCAAAGCTTTGCCAGAGGTCTAATATCTTTTGAATACACTAATGTTGCAAATGACGATTGTGTGAAGGAAAAATTTCAGGTGTAAAGAGAGAATGATGCAATGAGATGAAGAATGGACAAAAGCTCAAGCTTGGGGATGCCACCATGGTGTCACCCCAAGAAATATCCAAGAGGTACAGGCGTCAAAGCGTGGGCATCCCCTTCTTCATCAATAAAAATCTCAGGTCTGTCTAGACACTTCTTTTTTATTATTTCATGCACAATTGTGTTGTTCTTGGAGCGTCTTAGTTTTCGTTTTCTTTGCTTAGTTTGTTTAGTTTGCTTCAATAAAGTAGTTTGGACCCCCATTTTTGCTGTGTTGTTTTGCAAATAAGTTTGCTTGGTGTTGGAAAGGAGTTGTAAGTTCTTGCTTGAAGTGCAAGAGGAGCTTGCATTGACTGTGACTTAAACTTTAGCATGACATGCTAGGTGTTGTTTTGACCTTATGCTTAGTGAGTATTGCTATAACATGTCTTGTTCCAAACAATTGGTATTGCTTAGTGTGCCTTGAATAAATTATGCGTTGTTTTAGCATGCAAAAACATAGTATTGTGGTATTCTCCTTTGATGCTTTGCTTGGGTTGACTTGGCTCATGCTCACACCATTTTATGACTATGACAAGTCACCATTAGCCTCTAAGATTATTTAGTCCTTGACTTGTAGTACCACTCTTTTCTTTGATTAGTATGCTTTGTTGCACTGCTGATTATGGCCATTATGCTCTCTTAGTTGGTTGATCCCAGTCTTTTGCTAGCCTCCACTTATATGAGTAAGTTCTACTCATGCCTCCAACTCCCAAGAAACCAAGTTATTCCAATGTGTCCACTATAAACTCCTATGCGTGGTGTGTTACACCATTACAAGTATATTCCTATTTTCAACTATCTTCCAATTAAAAACTATTTTGTTATGTGAAAACTTAGTGATTAAAGCCCTCACGAACTTGATGGCACATTTATATTCTTTGCTCCTAATAAACTTGAACCATTGTGACAACTTTGTTGTATATGCTTGCACTTATAAGTTGGAATTAGTAGAACCGTGCTGTCTCGGGGAACATTTTCAACATTGCACTTGTACTTTGTACTAAGTTGATATCATGTTCTTTTGTCTATGGATGTCACCGGTGTGAAATAAAGAGGGAACTTGTAAGTCCATGGAGTTTGTATCCTGTGTTAGAGAAACGCCTGGGCCGCTAGCCTAAGCCATGCCTAATCATGGTGGAAACTTGCAGCATCACCATAATGAGCTATCTATGAAGCATCCTCAATAAAAATCTATGCATATGGTAAATAAAAAGATTGCTGAGATGCTCATTGTCTGCTTGTCTTGTCATTTTGGTTATGCGAAAGCTCCTGTACCATGTGCAAGGGGTACCCCGTTGACGGTTCTCAATGATATGCAAATACTTACAATGACAAGAACTTACCTGGACCCAAAGTTGAGTATGCATGAGGTGTGGCCCTAGTATTCAAGGGACTTGAGATTGCCAACTTATACTTCGTCAAGCATATACTCCATCTTTGCCACTTTAACCTTGAAAGAACATATGGGCCCCCATGTGTGGTTTTGGTAATTAATGACAATCTTTATGGACTAATGTGTGTATTAAGTTGCACTTGTAGGATTTGTCCATTGGCCTCGCTTGGAGCATGTGTTGGCTTCAAGTTCGATGATATGAGGAGAAGATGTGTTGTGCAAGCTCAATATGCGCCATCTCTAGAACATCTCATGTTTGATGCTTGTCATCCTCGGTGATCATGGATTGTCCCTCCTATCATCGAACTTGAAGCCAACTTACAATGAATGGTCCCTCCCATGGAGGTGACAACTTGTGCATGCCGGCCGTACGTTGCACCAGTCGGAGGACTAAATCTCCTTCTTTGAACACTCTTGGATTCACCTTCTTGCTGTGATATCGTCGCAGGTTCTGCTGATAAATAGCTGATCGTGATAATGTCAATTCTCTGGCTTCTTCTAGCAGGTCTACAGCATCTTGCCGAGCTATCTCGTTTATCTCCGAGGTTGTATACTGAGTAACTCTTGGCGAGTCATATATTATGTCGGCTGGAAGTACGGCCTCTGCCCCGTATACCAGGAAGAATGGTGTATAACCTGTTGATCTATTCGGAGTAGTCCTGAGGCTCCATAGTACGGCTGGGAGTTCCTCAATCCAACATCCTGCCGACCATTGCAATGGTTCGACAATTCGTGGTTTTATTCCTGATAGCACCAGCCCATTAGACCTTTCCACTTGCCCATTGGATGCTGGGTGAGCCACAGAGGCAATATCTAGTCTTATGTGTTTTTCTCTGCAAAATCTGGCGAAGGCTCCTTCTGCAAAGTTTGTGCCATTATCCGTAATAATACTGTGCGGATACCCATATCTCAAGATGATATCTTTGAGAAATTTCACTGTTGTGTGCCCATCGCACTTTTTTATTGGTTTCACTTCAATCCATTTTGTGAACTTGTCCACCATAACCAATATGTGGGTCATTACTCCTCGTGCCGGCCTAAATGGTCCTACCATATCTAAACCCCATACAGAAAATGGCCAAGTGATGGGTATTGTTTTTAACTCGGCCGATGGCATGTGTATTTTGGTTGCGTATCTCTGACACCCATTGCATTTTTTAACTAATTCTTTTGCTTCTTTCAATGCCGTCGGCCAATAAAATCCATGCCTGAATGCTTTGGCTACCAAGGCACGAGATGAGGCGTGGTGCCCACATTCCCCTTGGTGTATATCTAGGAGGATCTCCTGACCTTCTGCCGAAGTCACACACTTCTGCAACACGCTTGTGACGCTCCTTTTATATAGATCATTGTTTATGATTGTATAAGCTTTTGCTCTTCTTGCAGTTTGTCTAGCTAATACCTCATTACTCGTCAACATTGAGTCTTTTAGGTAAGAAAATATGGGTTGCGCCCATAACGGTGTGATTTTTCCTGGTGTGATCTCACTGTCTATTTCCATGTTTTCTGCCGACATATCTATCTCGGCTTTCCCTATGATTGTGCTTACTTCGGCTGTCCTCCTTTTTGGGGGTTCCGAGTTATATTGCTGATCTATTTCCATCGGCGCATTATCTTCTGCTGAATTTGCCGGGATAAAGATAGATTCGGATTCTGGTGATGGGATTATTGATGGTTTCCTTAGATGTTCCAGGGCAATACCCGGAGGAATTGATTGCCGGGTTGATCCTAGTTTTGACAACGTGTCTGCGGCATCATTTTCTGTCCTAGGTATGTGGTGAAATTCACATCCTTCAAAGTATCCACTGATCTTTTGCACGTGAAATCTGTATAACGCCATATTAGCATCTAATGCGTCCCAACTGCCTGATACTTGCTGTACTACTAGATCCGAGTCGCCATAGCATAAGATTCGGCGTATGCCAATTTCTTTTGCTACTTTCAATCCATGGACCAGTGCTTCATATTCGGCTACGTTGTTGGACGCAGCAAAATGTATTTGTAACACATACTTCAGTTGGTCTCTTTTAGGCGAGGTTAACACAATTCCTGCCCCCAAACCATTCTTTAGTTTGGAAACATCGAAATGCATAGTCCAATAATTTGGATCTGGCAATGGTGGCTCATACTGCACCTCGGCCCAGTCTACGAAAAAATCGGCGACCGCCTGAGATTTGATTGCATCTCTCCTATCAAATTGTGGAGCGTATGGCGACAACTCGATTGCCCATTTTGCTATTCGGCCACTTGCGTCTTAGTTGCTCAATATGTCGGCTATGGGCGCCTCACAGATCACCTTGATGGGATGCTCTTCGAAGTAATGTTTAAGCTTTTTCGCCGACATATATACCCCATATGCCATCTTCTGATAATGTCGGTAGTTCTGCTTTGAAGTGGATAACACCTCACTTAAGTAGTACACCGGCCTCTGAACCGACTTACCATCTTCAAGTCGTTCCACTACGACTACAGCACTCATTACTCTGTTGGTAGCCGCTACATAGAGTAACATAGGCTCTTTTAATAATGGAGAGGCCAAAATGGGTGCGGTGACTAACATCGTTTTCAACTCATGAAATGCGATGTCCGCTTGTGGAGTCCAAATGAATTTATCCGATTTCTTCATCAGCTGATAAAGTGGTAGCGCCTTCTCTCCTAGCCGACATACAAACCGACTAAGCGAGGCCAGACACCCCGTGAATTTTTGTACATCATTTAAACATTTTGGCAACTCCATTCTTTCTACTGCCTTTATCTTTGTTGGGTTGGCCTCTATACCTCGGCTAGAAACAAGAAAACCGAGTAATTTTCCTGCCGGCACGCCAAACGTGCATTTTTCTGGATTAAGTTTCATTCGGAACCTTCTCAGGTTCGCAAAAGTTTGCCGTATATCTTCTAGTAATGTTTTGATTTCTTTGGTTTTGATGACCACATCATCTACATATACTTGTACATTTTTTCCTATCTGATCGTGTAGACATTTTTGCATGCATCTCTGGTATGTTGCTCCTGCATTCCGCAGGCCGAATGGCATTGTGCGATAACAATAAGCCCCGTACGGGGTAATAAACGCGCTCTTTATTTGATCGGCCGGATTTAACGGTATCTGGTGGAAACCAGAATACGCGTCTACAAATGACAATAACTCACAACCAGCGGTCGAGTCAATGACTTGGTCTATTCTAGGCAATGGAAAAGGATCTTTTGGACACGCCTTGTTCAGGTTGGTGTAATCGATACACATTCGCCATACAATGGCTACATTGGGATCATCTTTCTTCTTTTCTACTAGCACCGGATTCGACAACCAATCCGGTTATAGCACTTCCATGATGAACCCGGCCGCGAGGAGCCGAGCTATTTCATCTCCTATTATTTTTTCTCCTGTCTTGGCGAAGCGGCGGAGAGGTTGCTTCACCGGCCTTGCTCCGGCCTCACGTTCAAAGAGTGCTCACCAACTCCTCGGAACACCTTGCGATCCCGAGTTGACCATGCAAATATGTCCCGATTCTCACGGAGGAAGTTGGTGAGCTCGCTTCCTATTTAGCGTTCAGGCTGCACCAATGGTAACAAGACGCCTCGGGAATTGCTCATCGATCTGAAATTTCTTCGTTTCTTTAGTCGGCTGAAAAGAGACACTGCCATGTGGGTTGGCCAGCGCCGGCATGTTCAGCTGTCCGACTGAGCGAGGGCTGCTACCTCTTGAATCCTTCTTTCTCTTGCTATAACCAATGATTCGCCAAATTTGACCCGGTGAAGCACACCCATTGACTTCTTGTAATCCCTGCAATCGTATTACTCCTTGTGGTCCGGTAGCTTCATCTTCGATAACTTACATGACAATTGCTCATGAATTTTGGTCAGTCCGAGTAGAGCATGATAACAACTTTCCAGATCTACCACCTCAAATTCTAAGTTTTCTGCTCTGCAGTTATCTCTCGTTCCGAATAACACATCCACTCAGACTTTACCGATGGGCTCGCATGAAAGTCCTGGCACTATCCCATGGAAAGTGGTCCTCGTGGACTGCAGCATGTTCTGCGATATTCCGAGTTTATGCATGGCATCTTTGTACATGATGTTGATACTGCTTCCATTGTCAATGAGTACTTTTGAAAATTTTACATTGATGCTTGGTCCAACGAATGTCGGATCCAACACGAGTGCATACGATCCTGGATTCGGCATTATCTTGGGGTGATCCTTTATGCTCCAAGTTACCTCCTGATCTGACCAAGGCACATATCTTGGTACTACCGGCATAACTGCATTTACTTCCATATGCCGGCGCTGCACACTCTGCTTGTCTTGCTGTTCCGTTGTGAACACACAATAAGACTGATGATGTTCTCTATAATCATTACGTCCAGTATTTGCTGGATTTGTCCTTCCATCCTGGACTTGGTTCATTACTTGATGTACCGCATCCCTCCGATCCGAGTTATCGTACCTCGGGGGAGGAGGCGGTAACATCAGTTGCTGTGCATTTGCTCCATCAATTGTGGTTGATCTTGCTGTTGATGTATTTGATGGGCGTTGCTGAATGCCTCACGGGTTTCCCATTGCATTTTTCATCCATGCACATTGGCGGTCGTATGATTGGCTGGCTGGATGGGTTTGACGTGTGAAATTTGCACCGATCTAACATGGATTCAATGTGTATTTCGCCTCCTCGCCATCGCTTCTTTTGTTCTGGGGTCCACTTCCTTTTTCCTTCATTCTTTGGTGTCCACTTTGAGGTCCATTCTTCGCTGCTGAGTTGCTCCGTGACTCGGTGATCTTGCGCATCGTTGCCACTTGGGCCGAATTATATCTATAATCCGGCCTTTCGTCTCTTCTTCTTCCTCTGAAATCACTACGCCTGGATGACCCGGCCAAATCTCTTGCATAATGTGCCTGTTGCTCGCGATGGTCCGCCGACATTGATTCTGGTTGCGTTCCCCTAATGCATAGGAGTCCGCTATTCGATAGTTTACGCCAAAGGTGGTTTACATATCTCTTTGCAGGCGTTGCCAAAACAAGCTGCCATAACGGCAGCGTTGCGCGAACCAAGCTATTGCTTGCGATTCTATAACCCCTTCACATGAGTTTCTCAGGTTGCACCATCGATCTAAAAACTCTCTATCTGTTTCATTCGCCTCGCTGCACATGGCTAACTGTTGCGGCCTGTTTGGCCTCTTGTATGTGCTGGTAAAGTTGCTGACGAACATTTCTTCAAAATCTAACCAACAGTTGATACTGCCCGCTGGTAGATTATTCAGCCATACCCTAGCTGGTCCTTCCAACATTTGTGGGACATACCGTACTGCCCATCTTAAGTTCCCACCCGCTATTTTCACAGCAGTGGCATAGTCAATCAACCAGTCTTGTGGCTTGGTACTCCCATTGTATGTTTTTGTGCCTCTCGCTAGCTGAAAGTTCGGCACGGGTGGTTCGCCCATGATCCGTGGTCCAAAGCATGTCGGACCTGGTGGACCCTGTTCTTCCAATAACTCGGACCGGTATAGCCGGTCCAGCTTCACTCTTGCATCACTTGATGGCAAATCTCTGTACAGAATTCTGTCCTGCATCCCATAGTGGTTATTTCCACCATGGATCGCATATTCCATCTCGGAATAACCATCATTGTACCTTTCATTCACTTGATTGTGGCGATGGCCTTGCTTCTCTTTCTGCCGAGGTTCATGCCTTGGTTGCGGGTTGAGCCTCTCTCCTTACTTCGGCGGGGTCTCGTTTTCATGATTACCTCGCGGGTTCTCTTCTGAGATCTCCATTGCCTCGCTTCGCCGTCTTTTCCACGGCCGTGGTTCCTCTCTTACTGTTACCTTGGCTTGCATTGCCTCTGTTATCATTTGCCTTTCCAGCCATTGCGGATCATATGGAACAATTTGCTTGTTCCTCTTTTCTTCTTCCTTTGTACCGCTTGTACCTTCGTGCAGTATTTTGGTGAAGATCTTTTTGCTGTCGATAAAGGCAGGTCTTGCCCCGTGTGAACCATACGGAGCCCCCCCCCTGGCCCTCGGGTTTGTTTTGAGTATTTCTTTGTTTTGCTGGTTTGCGATGCGCACCAGCTCATTCACTCTTTCTTGTTGTTTCTGCCGGGCTTCCCCGGTCAACCCCTCTAATTCCAATGTTGCGGCGTTTGCCGCTCTCAGGTTCTTTGCCGGGGTACTGTACCTCGGCAAACCCAAGTCACCTGATTCCGCCCTATGAGCTTCATGCTCCTTGTTAATATCATCCATGAGGTTCTTCCCCCTTAATCTTAATTCGTCCACCCGCTCGGGTGCGACATCAAGCTTATTAGCTTTGGCATATTCTCTCAGGGTCCTATTCAGGGACTCCCGCAAGGCCGATACTTTCTTGGCCTCTAGCAGAACCTTTTGCCTGGTTTCTTCTAACTCTGCCTGAGCATTTGCCGGATCAAGTATCGGCGCTACAGGTGTAGTCAAGTTTTCTATGGTCGCCTGAAGAATGTTCTCTGGCCTTACCAGAGGTGGCCCTCTTACTCTTGGTGCCTTTGGGGTAGTGTCCTGCAGCTCGGTCGGGTTGGTCACTGGCGGGATTAACTCGGTGGGTTGTGGCGCGGTCTGCCTGGGTGCGCCTTGCACGCCTGTGGTGGGTTCTCTGCTTGACCCGGCTACTGCTGCTCCAGCTTGCGCTCCGGCAGCGACCATCACCTCGACGCTGCCTGCAGGACGTGCTCTTGACGAATGGCTTGCTGCGTTAAGAGGTGGCTCTCCTGCAACAACAACTTGGTGAGGATAAATGCCGGTGATGTCGACGCCGACGTAAACCTTGTGCCCGCCCAGGCTGATGAAGACACCATTACGCGGGGGAGTTTTCCCCCTGAAGCTCCCTGCATTGTCGCCGACATAGTCATAGAGACCAAATCTCTGGACCAAGCCAGAAACAACGCGCTCGCCCGTGTTGATGAAGTTTCCCGTCCGGATCATAACTCCAGCTAGCACCGCCGATTGGGCGCCAACTGTCGTGGTGGTCTCACGGCAGATGCCATGGGTAGGCTAAAGTATGGGGCCAATGGATTCTAGAGGGATCTGGGGAGGGAAGATGTAGTTGATTCTACACACAGAAGATTAAGGCAAAGGTCTTTATTTCTTCTTCCTTGGACTACAAGTGCTCCTTGAGCTGTATACAGGGAGAAGAGAAGAACTTTACCAGCCTAACGGCTCTAACTCTAGTCGATCCATCCTTCTGATTCCAAGCCTCTCCTTATAAAGGAGAGCCCTGGATTCCTCTAGGGCTGACGTGGCAAGCATATTCGAGGAATATGCTTGTCCCAATATAGTAGTTCGGCGCCCCTCTTTCCCTGTCGCTCCTCTAACGACGGCAAGGTTCCAGAGGGCCCCTCCTGCGCTCCTCGATCTTCTGGACTGTCACCTCCGTGACCTCCTTCTGCCTCTCTGTCGCTCTGCGCCTTTGTCCGTAGCGCTTGGCCCTGCTCAGATTCTCCCTAGCTTGCTGCTAGGGTTTGACTTCAGGCTTCTCCTTTTCCTGCAAGCTTCATATCATTCGGCCCTTCCTCGAATAGCTCGGATCTTCCTTTATCTGTATCAAGATCACTCGGGCTAACCCGGCCGACTTACGTAATATCTCGGCCGGGTAATGTCTTAATATACATATACCGGCCTCTCGCTTCCTTATGTCGGCCGACTTCTACAGGATCCGGCCGACTTAAGTTGTAACTCGGAAACCAGACGGAGATCGTTCCCTTGTCTTTCCCCGTCTTTACCCTATCCGGGGTCACCCCCCAACATGGATCGATGATGAGGAATCAAGAAAGGTGTTCCATCTTGAGAAGGTCAAGTTCGTCTACATCGAGCTCAAGTGGAATTCTCAAGGCAAAGGTATAATCTTGATAGGTTTTCCCTTTTGCCGGTATCATTTTGTGTGTGGGAGACCGGGTTTAGGATAGATAACCATACTATCAAGAGGGGATCTCGAATGAGTAACTCGGTCACATCGTTCGGAGAGAGCTCAAACCTTTGCATACTTGCATCATCGTATTTGGTTGTTATTTGGTCTTGTCCATGTGAGGATATAGAGCTTGTTGTAATGTTCATAACAAGCTCTTGTTCATCAAAATCGGATTTCCCTTTTATATCTTATTGCATTTTGATCTTGGAGGTTTTACCGGTTTGTATTTTAGAGATAGGTAAAACTTTACATTATTTGGTTCTTACTCATGTGAGGATTTAGAGCTTGTGTTAATCTCCATGACAAGCTCTAGGTCATCGAAAACGGATTTCATATGCATTTTCTGTTACGTTTTTTATGTTGGAGGTTTTATCGGTTCGTCTTTTTGAGAGAGGTTAAACCTTTCGTCATTTGGATCTATCCTCCCTTTCTGTACTATGATGTTTATTTGCATGATCTTTTAGAGCTTTTTGTCCTCTTCAAAACGAGCCCAAGATCATCAAAATCGGAGTCCGGATGCAAAAGTTATGGCCGTTTTCGTTCAGGGGTGACCGGTAGTACCGGACCAGGGTCCGGTAGTACCGGAGGTCCGGTAGTACCGCCCCTTAGTACCGGTTGGTACTGAATAAGGTGCGTTTGGCGTCCTGGGATCCCCAGGGAATGTCCGGTAGTACCGGGAAAAAGTCCAGTAGTACCGGGATTCGCGTTTTTGGGCTTCAACGGTTGGATTTTTGTAACACCCTCAGAATCGGCCCTATGCAAGTTTCAGCGATTCCCGCCAAACCCGCATAGAAACGATTCAAAGGTGCCCACCAGGCACTTTCGTGCGGGTGGAAAACGAAGTAATAACATTACACAACAGTCCTCGATGGGACCCACAGGACAGATATATATACAATAGCGACTCATTGAGTCAAGAATACAGATATAATATACAAAGATCCAAATCACCTTGAAAATGATAGAGCGTCCAACTACGGACAAGATGCAAATGGGGCTAAGAGCCCTGAAGAATAACCTATGGCGTCCATAACCCTGCCCAGGCCAAGCCGGAAGGGTAACCCAGCTAACGACGTCGATCTCAAAACCTGCATAAACAAAAGGGGTGCCGACAAAGGGCAAAGGAAAAAGAGGAGCGTCGATCGAGGCCAAGACACGGCGAGGCTAGAATTCAGCGTCCTCGCCTACATAGGTATGGTGGATCAAGCGCAGCAAAGATGCACTAAACAACCTATAGAGACTCGATACAACTGGCGGCTATCAGAGAGGGGTAAGAAAGACCTATTCGGAACCAACCTGATACTACCACCAAACAAACCCATCCTGGTGTTCCCCCCTCGAGACCAAACGAGGAAGTCAACCGAGGAACTCACACCGTTGGCAAAACACTAGAAGAAACACCAGATGCACTATTTAATACAACGGCAGAAGATCGGCATGATGCATGTATGATGTATGACATGGCAGAAGTGCGATGCAATTAGGTCATATTAAGCGGAACCGGGGTCCCGACATTTGATTAAACGGTTCAAGTTATTTATCTACCCCGCAAATTAAATGTTGTATTAACAAGGCAAGATAAGTTACTGGTTCGCTACACAAATTTAAATGAGGCCAATATAAGACTAGATTTGCCCGCATATGGGCCCCATATTTAATCATATGGTGAATCGGCATAAGGCCCCCAAACCACACACAAATATGCATGCGAGATGAATGATTTAATGCAACAAGTTGATATAACATTTATAAAATAGGGCTCGAGAAAGGGGGTCACACATTAGGGTTCGGAAGATCTTGGTTCCGGGGGGGGGGGTTCGGGGTTCGGGGTCGGTCTCAGGGTTCAGGGTTCGACGGAATCGGTCTCGGATAACAGAGTAGATCTTGGCGTTCCCGGAAGAAGGACTTGGCTTGGTGTCGGGGCATATTGGATCCGCCCTGGTCGGTGCCGATCTTGTCGTCGATGGCGAACTTGAGTGGATCGGGTACCGGGGTCTTCGGATTCGTGAAGTAGATCTTGTCGCACGGACGTCAATGCTTCCGGGAAGGAGAACTTGTCGTTGCGGAGATCTTGTCGGGTCCGCGCCATCTAGTCGGTCTTGGCATTCGGGGCGAAGGACTTGGCGTCCTCGAGGAAGTACTTGTCGTATCCGTGAAGAAGATCATATCGGTCCACGGGATTCGGGCTTCGGGGTTCGACGAGGGATCGGGGTCTTCGGATTCCGGCAGTGGATCTTGCGGCTTCCATGACGGAGGTCTTGTCGTTCCGACTTTGTCATCGAAGGCGAACTCTCTCGGGTCGCATCGTCAGCAGTCGGTCTTGTCGATGCCCGCTCTTGCTGTGACATTTTCACAGGCCTCATCACCTGACGAGGACGGCGAAGGACTTGGAGATGATCTCGCATATGGCGAAGACATACAGGCAGATCGAAGACCAGCCTATTGTATGGAGTTGGCGCTGCTTGTACCGCATTCGATGGTGACTTGGGCTACAACACACTGCTCCTAGGACCCGCTGCACAAGGCGAGCCATGGGCGGTTCACGGGGACGGGCCGATGCGGTTCCGGGCGGCTGCGGTCGGGGCACTAGGGCGTCCAGGGCCGGCCGAGCCGAGGCCCCACTGAGAGGAGAGGTGGCTGGAGGCGCGAGCGGAGCTCGAACTCATGGCGTCGGTGGCGAGCAGACAGAGAGGCGACCGTGGCGCCGCGGCCGAGCAGGCGGCGAGGGGGCCGTGACCGCAGACATCGGTGGAGGCCGCGGCACCGGATTTCGGCCAGAGGCAGAGGCGGGCGCAGATCAGCGTGGCGGAAGCGAGAGGAGGGAGACGGGCCGCCGGAGGTGGTCGGCCGGAGGAGGCCGGAGCAGAGCGGCCGCGGAGGCGGGGCGGAGCTCCGGGACGGCGGAAAACGGCGGCACATGGGGCCATACAGGGTGACGGCCGAGGAGGAGCTCAAGGCGGGAAGATGGCGACGGAACGGCGCTGGGAAGGAGGTGGAGGCGGCGCTCGGGCGGGGACCATGGCCGGAGGGTGGGGACGGGAGGACGCGTGGGCCGGGCACGCGAACGCGGGCGGAGGTGGTCGAGGCCGGCCGGAGCTCGGGCGAGGGAGGGGAGACGGGGAGGAAGCGCCGGGGAGGAGACCGGGGGTGCGCCGGCGGCGGGGAGCCGAGCGGCGTCGCGGCTGGAGGCGAGGTGGGAGAAGAGGAGCGGGGCGACGGGTGGAGCTGGGTGGCGAGCGACGCGGGCTGGTGGGGTCGGGGTGGGACAGAGGCGCGAGGTGGGGCCCGGGGTGGGGTCGAATGGGGGAGGTGGTTACCGGGCAGGGTCGGTGGGACCGGGGTGGCAGGGAGGAGAGAGGGAGTGGGTCGGTGTGGGGGTGAGTGAGGGAGTTGGGGGTGAGGTGGCAGCGGGTTGGGGTGGGGCCAGGCTGTCGGAGAGAGAGAGAGAGAGGAGGGTAGGTGGGGGCTGTGTGAGAGAGGGAGTGGAGGAAAAGAAGGGGATTGGTGAGGTGTCGGGGTGTGTGATGAGGTGGAGGGAAGGTGAGGTGGCGGGCACTGGTTGGTGGGTAGACTAGGATTGGGTGGGAATAGGTTTAGGTGGACCGTTTTATTCTGGGGGGTGGCCGACTGGGTCGGATCGGCCCGGTTTGGCTGCCCCCACTAAAATAATTAAATATTTTATTTGTTTAAAACAGGGGTTTTGCAAACCGATAGCAGACAAAACAAAATAGTCCGGAGACCCGGTTTTTAGTTTGAAAATAAGACGGGGCGTTTAGAAAACAAAAACAGGTTTTGCGAAAAATAGTTTCATGCAACAAATGCAGGATGACATGACAATGCTCAAATGCAATGTGGCATGATGACATGAGCATGCGGTCATGATGATGCAATGCACAAAAACAACGCGATTTTCTAGTAGTGATTTTGCGGGATGCCACAATTCGACACCACTAACAATGGATCTCGCCCTCGAGATCCGCCTCATGGTACCGGAAAGAAGGTCGGTGATCTGAATCTTCTCGCTTCGTGTAGATCCTTGCGACACCACTAACAAGAGGTCGTTGTCCGTGATCGTCGAGAGAACTCTCCGGTAACAAAGGGTGAAGGTAGAGGTATCCTCAAATAAAGCCACCTCTAGCTTCCGTGGACGGAGTAAAATTGCTGGATCCACTGATTCGATGTACAAGAGCGAATGATAAGAGTAGTCGGATGGTGATCAGTCCATCGCGCACCCAAGCCATTACTCTGCACACGAATAGGCGGATTATGCAACCAACTCTCGGAATTCAGATTGTAGATCTCGACAAACGAGGTTCGGAAACAAAGGAGTGATGCGACTACGCATCGGATCCGCGTAGATGATTTAAACGTGTCGGAAAACACCGGAAGGCACAAACAAGGAACAAAGAATGGTACCAAGAGACGGATTCCTCGGATATCATGAACACCGGATGGTAGAACACCGTTTTCAAAGGAGGAAGCGAAACCTCAAGGTACGGAACCCAACCACGAGAAATCTCGGACTTGAAGAAAGGTAAGAGAGTGGATTCAAACACGCAGAGGTAAGAGGGAATAGCGGGGTAAGGAGTAAAATCAGACCTAATCGTAACTATCCAACCGATTTTGCAAAAATAGTTTTGACACTCTACTGCCGTTAGCTAGGTTATCCTACAGGCTGGACTTGTGGGGTATCGAATCGCTGAGCTCGATACCACTCAGAACACCCTCGAATCGGCCCTATGCAAGTTTCAGCGATTCCCGCCAAACCCGCATAGAAACGATTCAAAGGTGCCACCAGCACTTTCGGCGGTGGAAAACGGCAATAATAACATTACACAACCCTCGATGGGACCCACAGGACAGATATATATATATACAACATGACTCATTGAGTCAAGAATACGATATAATATACAAAGATCCAAATCACCTTGAAAATGATAGGCGTCCGACTATGGACAAGATGCAAATGGGGCTAAGAGCCCGAAGAATAACCGATGGCGTCCATAACCTGCCTGCCAAGCCGGAAGGGTAACCGCTAACGACGCCGATCTCAAAACCTGCTTAAACAAAAGGTGCCGACAAAGGGCAAAGGAAAAGAGGAGCGTCGATCGAGGCTAGTACAGCGAGGCTAGAATTCGCGGTCCTCGCCTACATAGGTATGGTGGATCAAGCGGCAGCAAAGATGCACTAAACAACCTATAGAGACTCGATACAACTGGCGGCTATCAGAGAGGGGTAAGAAAGACCTATTCGGAACCAACCTGATACTACCACCAAACAAACCCATCCTGGTGTTCCCCCCTCGAGACCAAACGAGGAAGTCAACCGAGGAACTCACACCGTTGGCAGTTTTATTTATTCAGTTATCGTTGCAGCAATTACTAGTCAGGTATAGATAACATGAGTCATCCTGATAAAATAAGCAGTGGGCACTTTTAGTTAACCATTCCGTGGTAGTTGCGACACTTACTAGTCAGATTCAATTAGCATGAGGTAACCCAAAACCCAGCAGTTGTTGGTACTTTTAATTAGCCATTCCGTTGTAGTTGCAATACTTACTAGTCAGATACAATGGTCGCAAGCGACAACCCAAACAAACAATTGTTGGCAGTTTTATTTAGCCATTCCATTATAGTGAAGCTGATTACTAGTCATTATAAAGTCAAATTTATAGCACTACTTTAGTTATAGTTGTCTATGATCGAGATACTGTGCTCCAAGTCGTCCATAACCGCGGACACGGCTTTCAGAAAGTTTTACCCTGCAGGGGTGCACAAATAGCAACACACACTCGATAAACCTCGGAAAAACCAAATCAAAACCCAATGAGGCTTTCACGACAAAGCAATCACAGGATTCAGAAATATTTCAGGGGGCCACCCCATTGAGTAGACCCGCAACGAAGTTAGCTGACTCCGAGACGGACTCAAGGTTTGCGACAATGGCTGCAAACGACTGGGAACCCAAAACTGGACTTGTCGATACCGCGAAAACACTCCGCTTACCTAAACAGTACAGGTGCTCCTCGCACAATCGTAATAAAGCATTAAAGCATGGCATAAGTACAGGATAGTAAATAAAACCTCAAACTAGTTTGTGGCCCCAAGAAATAAGAATGGATCAAGCTCTGGCTCAGGGGGGTCCCATAATCCTCCCGGATGTGGATAGCGCGAATATTCAAGGAACAGGTATCAAGTACTCGGGGTCCTACGGGACACAAGTGGACGGTTAACAACCAAATAACATCTATTGCCCACCTGTGCCTCTTCTTACCTACTTCAATTTTAGTTGTTAAGCAGTAATTAAAGTTGTGATCATCTCCAACAATAAACATGCGGCAATACTCCAACAACTGTGGTACTGGACGACACGCAACAACACTTGAGCAAGCGACTACGACACGCAAGTCCAACTATCTACCAAACAACAGGTAGTAGGAGGTGTCCAAGGCAATATAAGGCTGCAAGGGATATCACGGGTACGAAAACTAGAGCGACGCAACACAGATAGCAATAGATCAACAGGAGGGAAATAAATACTATAAAAGTAAGATAGGTAGAAAGGGGGAGATGCTCGCCTGAAAAACATTACCGAAGGTTCATCCGAAGATCGGGGTGAAGCTCACATCAACTCAACGGCCTTATCCGCGAAGAAGCAAAACACTAGAAGAAACACCAGATGCACTATTTAATACAACGGCAGAAGATCGGCATGATGCATGTATGATGTATGACATGGCAGAAGTGCGATGCAATTAGGTCATATTAAGCGGAACCGGGGTCCCGACATTTGATTAAACGGTTCAAGTTATTTATCTACCCCGCAAATTAAATGTTGTATTAACAAGGCAAGATAAGTTACTGGTTCGCTACACAAATTTAAATGAGGCCAATATAAGACTAGATTTGCCCGCATATGGGCCCCATATTTAATCATATGGTGAATCGGCATAAGGCCCCCAAACCACACACAAATATGCATGCGAGATGAATGATTTAATGCAACAAGTTGATATAACATTTATAAAATAGGGCTCGAGAAAGGGGGTCACACATTAGGGTTCGGAAGATCTTGGTTCCGGGGGTTCGGGGTTCGGGGTCGGTCTCAGGGTTCAGGGTTCGACGGAATCGGTCTCGGATAACGGAGTAGATCTTGGCGTTCCCGGAAGAAGGACTTGGCTTGGTGTCGGGGCATATTGGATCCGCCCTGGTCGGTGCCGATCTTGTCGTCGATGGCGAACTTGAGTGGATCGGGTACCGGGGTCTTCGGATCCGTGAAGTAGATCTTGTCGCACGGACGTCAATGCTTCCGGGAAGGAGAACTTGTCGTTGCGGAGATCTTGTCGGGTCCGCGCCATCGAGTCGTTCTTGGCATTCGGGGCGAAGGACTTGGCGTCCTCGAGGAAGTACTTGTCGTATCCGTGAAGAAGATCATATCGGTCCACGGGATTCGGGCTTCGGGGTTCGACGAGGGATCGGGGTCTTCGGATTCCGGCAGTGGATCTTGCGGCTTCCATGACGGAGGTCTTGTCGTTCGACTTTGTCATCGGCGAACTCTCTCGGTCGCATCGCCGCAGTCGGTCTTGTCGATGCCCGCCTTGCCGTGACATTTTCACAGCCTCATCACCTGACGAGGACGGCGAAGGACTTGGAGATGATCTCGCATATGGCGAAGACATACAGGCAGATCGAAGACCAGCCTATTGTATGGAGTTGGCGCTGCTTGTACCGCGTTCGATGGTGACTTGGGCTACAACACACGACTCCTAGGACCCGCTGCACAAGGCGAGCCATGGGCGGTTCACGGGGACGGGCCGATGCGGTACCGGGCGGGCTGCGGTCGGGGCACTAGGGCGTCCAGGGCCGGCCGAGCCGAGGCCCCACTGAGAGGAGAGGTGGCTGGAGGTGGTGCGCGAGCGGGAGCTCGGGAACTCATGGCGCGGCCGGTGGCGACGAGAGGCGACAAGAGGCAAGCCGGGCGGCCGGAGCAGGGCGGCCGCGGAGGGGGCCGTGACCGCAGACATCGGTGGAGGCCGCGGCGCCGGAGTTCGGCCAGAGGCAGAGGCGGGCGCAGACCAGCGGTGGCGGGGCGAGAGGAGGAGGGAGACGGGGCCGGCCGGAGGTGGTCGCGCGGAGGGAGGCGGGCCGGAGCAGAGCGGCCGCGGAGGCGGGGCGGAGCTCCGGGACGGCGGAAAACGGCGGCACAGGGGGGCGTCGCGGTGGTGAGGACGGCCGAGGGAGGAGCTCGGCGGCCAAGGCGGGGAAGATGGCGACGGAACGGCGTCGGGGAAGGGAGGTGGAGGCGGCGGCGCTCGGAGGCGGGGACCGTGGCCGGAGAGGGTGGAGGGACAGGGAGGACGCGCCGGCGGCGGGGCACGCGAACGCGGGCGGAGGTGGTCGAGGCCGGCCGGAGCTCGGGCGAGGAGGGAGAGGAGAAGCGCCGGGAGGAGACTGGGCGCCAAGGGCGGGGGGGCAAGGCTGCTGGAGGCGAGGTGGGAGAAGAGGAGCGGGGCGACGGGTGGAGCTGGGTGGCGAGCGACGCGGGCTGGTGGGGTGTGGGTGGGACAGAGGCGCGAGGTGGGGCCCGGGGTGGGGTCGAACGGGGGAGGTGGTTACCGGGTAGGGTCGGGTCAGGGGAGGTGGGACCGGGGTGGCAGGGAGGAGAGAGGGAGTGGGTCGGTGTGGGGGTGAGGGAGGGAGTTGGGGGTGAGGTGGCAGCGGGTTGGGGTGGGGCCAGGCTGTCGGAGAGAGAGAGAGAGGGGGGTAGGTGGGGGCTGTGTGAGAGAGGGCGTGGAGGAAAAGAAGGGGATTGGTGAGGTGGAGGGGTGTGTGATGAGGTGGAGGGAAGGTGAGGTGGCGGGCACTGGTTGGTGGGTAGACTAGGATTGGGTGGGAATAGGTTTAGGTGGACCGTTTTATTCTGGGGGTGGCCGACTGGGTCGGATCGGCCCGGTTTGGCTGCCCCACTAAAATAATTAAATATTTTATTTGTTTAAAACAGGGCTTTTGCAAACCGATAGCAGACAAAACAAAATAGTCCGGAGACCCGGGTTTTAGTTTGAAAACAAGACGGGGCGTTTAGAAAACAAAAACAGGCTTTGCGAAAAATAGTTTCATGCAACAAATGCAGGATGACATGACGATGCTCAAATGCAATGTGGCATGATGACATGACCATGCGGTCATGATGATGCAATGCACAAAAACAACGCGATTTTCTAGTAGTGGTTTTGCGGCATGCCACAATTTTGGGGGGACCTAATTAAGGGGCCTTCTTCCCCAATGGATCCCCAACCATTCTTGCAAGTTTTCCCCTCCATTGTTGACCTTCTTGAGATTGCTTTCTCTCAATCCCTCCGATGATTCTTGCATATTCTTGAGGGATTTGAAAGAGGAGATCTAGATCTACAATCTCACCAATCAATCTCTCCTCTAAGTGAGGGGTTTAGGGTTTCATAGCATGGAAAACAAAAAATTTCTACCGCATACAAACAAACAAGCCAAGATCTATCTACTAGATTGTAGCAATGAGTGGATGGAATAACTCACCCTCGAAGATTCCAAAGTGTTTAACGAGAGCGGATTCTCGTGGGTGATGTAGTCGTACTCTTCCCGATCTCAAGATCGCGTAGAAGATCCTTCCGGCGCTGCTAAGAGCGCCTCCCGCAATGGTCACACACGCTCGCAGACGAAGACCTTCCTCTCCCTTGTTCCAGCAGGCAGCGGAGGTTGTAGCACTCTCCTCGCGATTCCGGCAGCACAACGGCGTGGTACTGGAAGTAGAGGGGAGATCTCGCAGGGCTTCGCCTTAGAGTATGGTGGACTATGAGAGAGCTCCTCGGTGATCTAGGGTTTAGACACACCAAGGAGGAGGTGCTAGGGCCGGCGGCTAGGGTCTGGGGCTTGCCCAAGTCGGCGGCTAGGGGAGCCCTAGGCGGCGGCAACAGGAGGTGGCGGCGCCGGGCTAGGGTTTTTGGTGGAGATCTTGTGTGCCAGGAGGGGCAGCCCTGCCCCTCCCTTTATAGGTGGGAGGAGCCAGCCAAGGGGAGGGGAGTCCCTACCCAACTCGGTTTCCCAAGGGCCGGCGGTGGAGGGGAGGAACTCCTCCCCAACTCGGTTTCCACCTTCCCCTCCACTTCCCAAAATAGCCGTTTGACTTTTCAAATTGGCATTTGACTTTTCAAACTAGGATTTGATTAAACCCTTTATTTTGTTCAGCGATGACACCTAGTACATGATGCAACCATTCCAACTTGGTATGACACATTCATGTACCCTTACCCTTCGGAGTGCCGGACATTCCGGAACCTTCTAGAACATTCCCGATGAAAACACCGGAATCATTCTGCAACTCTGAAACAGGACTTTCCTTATATGAATCTTATTCTCCGGACCATTCCGGATCTCCTCGTGATATCCCGGATCCCATCCGATACTACGAACAACATTCGATCTCTTACTCATCATTCCATAACTACTCAAACAACGTCGAATCCTTAAGTGTGTCTCCCTATGGTTCGTGAATTATGCAGACATGATCGAGACACTTCTCCAATCAATAACCAATAGAGGAATCTGGAAATTCATATGGCTCCCACATATTTCTACGATTACTTTGTGATCGAATGAACCACTTACATACGATACCAATTTCCCTTTGTCTCACGATAGTTTACTTATCCGAGGTTATGATCGTGATTTCGCATACCTAGTTCAACCTCACATCGATAAGTAATCTTTTCTCGTTCCCGTGATATGTGATCCCTTGTGAGCCAGTCACATGCTTGCAAGCTAATTGGATGACATTCCACCGAGAGGGCCCAGAGTATATCTATCCGTCATATGGATGGACAAATCCCACTCTTGATCCATGTGTGTCAACCAATACTTTCCGAACACTCAATGCCACCTTTATAGCCACCAAGTTACGGTGTGGTGTTTGATGTCATCAAAGCATCCTTCCTGTGAAGGTGATATCCATGATCTCATGGTCGAAGGAATTAGGTTACTATGTATCAGAAAGCATATAGCAATTTGTAAGATCCCTCCTTTATAAAGGAAAAAGGATCCCTGTGATTGCAATGCTAGTCCCTGGATCATTGCTAGCATCCACAGTTTAAGATGAAGTACACAGATACAAAGGTCATTTTTTACAGCCATTCCAGAGATAAACATAGTCTTTACAACTCCAAGGCCACAGGCCTAATACAAGAGTTTGATTAAGTAAATAAAATAAAAGTCTTCACCTTCATGTGCCACAGGCAAACATGTTGAGTGTAGACTCATGACACCTAATCCTCATCAGAGTAACTTGCAACATCACAAGTTACAACCACAGTGGTTCAATACTTTGGAATAGTATTGGCAAGTGATACCTTAGTAAATTTTAAGTGGACTAGATACTATATGCAATTTGGCTAAGTGTAGCCTGGCTTGCTTTGCTCAAAATAGATTTTGCCTATTAGTTGAAATCACTAAGTTTTTCTTTGTCAAAACTTTTCCCAAGGAACCACCAATAGACATTGAGGTCCTTCACCCTTGTTCACCCACAAGTTTTTACTTAGAAATTGGGATGAGGAGATTCTTGATAGCTTCCATGCCTTGATGCTCAAGTTGTCCATTACCATGGACTTGGCTAAGTACTTAGGTTTTTCCATCTGCAGAGGTTGTGCACTTTCCCCACCAGACTTGGTTTCACCAAGACAGGACCTTTCAGAAGCCTTCCCTTAGACCAAATGGACGCGCTCCAACCTATCATTCCCACTACCACCAAATGTCCAAATGGCTAAGTTCTAGCAACCTATATGGTCCAGGCAGAGCCCATATTGCCAAGTGGCTGCACTAGAAGCTTCTTAACACTTGGCCTTTAAAATCTCTTTGTTCCTGGGTGGCTTACCACAAGTGAGATACACAAGGTAAACCATAGAATGGGCCTTGTGTAACCACTCAACATAAACCTTTCCTTCCATTCCACCCAGGTGTTTCATTAACTTAGTTGTTTTATTAGGCAAAACACAAGTCCAAAGGACTTAGAAATATTTTCATCATAGCATGTATATATTTCACCAACCCTTGGTTACTACTAGCTAGGCTAAGCATGGCATAGATAGTAACTTAACTTAGAAATTCCCTAGCATTTCTACAACTACTACGATTTCCCAACATGGCATATAAGCAAAATATAGCATGCAAGTCTAACAAAATATTTCTAATGCTTAGTAGAAAACATAGGAATGATAATATTCATGAAGTACCACTTGCCTTGGTAGTTGGGAGAGTAGCACTCCTCACAATCACAATCACTAGCACCAAAATCTACACAAGAAATGGTAGCCACAAATTACACACAAAACATATACAATCAAAAAAATATATGCATGCATGCAAAATACTAAGTGATGATTTTCAAAACTCAACCAAGCAAGTGCATAGTAATGAGTCCTAAACAAGTCAAAAACTTGCCAAACAATAATTATTTAACCCTTAAAACAATTCCTAATCATTTCTTATACTCAAATAAGACCTACACATGTTTCTGCAAATAAAACCTTTTTAAAAGAAGCTAAACATTAAACACATTGCATAATCAGAAAGTGCTTGCTCTCCTGATTCCAACGGTATAAAATTTGTCAAAATATAACGTGGGGATCAAAAGTTATAGCTAAATCAAATTCAAACAATAATCTGATTCAAATTCTGTTTTAAATCTAAACCCTAGCCACGTGTCACGCTCTGATTGGCGCGCATCTGCTGCCGGATCACGCTTCTGAGCCGCTAGATCTAACTTAATCGCGCGGCTCAGATCTAATCTTACCGCTTCGCTCGCGTTCTATCCTATCCGCACGATCTGGATCCAACGTTCCTGAGCAGCCTGACCATCTAGTGGCGGCGCTAGCGGCGGCGACAGGCGGCGGCGCCTCTGTCAGTGGAGGATCTGGCGTTCTAGGTCGCGCGGGAGAGGGGGAAGGGGCTTACCGAGATCGCCGTGTGATGCTGATGCTCAAGGTGGTGATGGCTGGTCAAGGGGCACGCTGTAGTGGCTGAGGGATCTCGTCGGAGTTGTGCACGGCGTCGGGTGGTTGCAGACGAAGTTGTTGCCAACGCTCTGGGCCTTCCTAGCACCAACCAGAGGCATCAGAGTGAAAACAGAGGGGAGGTGGGGTCCTGGCATCAGTGACTCTGTGGGTGCGTCTGCGAGTGAAGGAGAGAGAGGAAGAACCCGGGTGGGCTAAATGGGCTGCGTCTGTTGCTGGGCTCAAATCCTGGCGCTGGCCCTTTTCTATTTCCTTTCTCTTTTTCTTTTTCTGTTTTGGATTTCTGGAATGAATTTCAAATGATTTCAAACTCTATTTGAATTCAAATCTTTTCAGGATTTTTGCAGTGTGCAATAGTCACAATTCTGGGCATAAAACCAAGTGGTCACTTTGAATTGGCTTGGTCATTTGAAATAAAATAGAATAAACAATGACATAGCACTTGTTTTCTATTGGTTTTCAAATTGTATTTGCTTTAAAATTTTGGTTTAAACCTTAGCAATCTTAGCAAAACAACCTGAGAGCAATAAGACAACAAAGTTTGGTTTCATGAACAACAATCTCTCATTAGAGAGTAACATTTGTTTCAAATGCTGATCACATAAAATAATGAGCTCATATGCTCTTGTTTTGAAATGGTTTTCTGAAAATGAAGCCCTAAATGGTTATGGATGCATGGATGATATGCATGAGTTTGAAATGTGATTTTAGGGATGTTACACAATTGAACTATTAAAATGACTTGATCTTTATGCTACGCTTATCTATAGGAGTATGTCCACCATATCATTCTTCTAACGATATGATCTTGTTGTTAATAACATATCAATGTTCATGATAGGGAAACCACAATCATTTATTAACCAACAAGCTAGTGAGGTATAGAGGCTTTACTAGGGACTTCAGTTTAAGTTTACAAATCACACAAGTATTAATGTTTCCTTGTTAATACTATTATAGCATGAATGTAAACATTTATCATAAACACAAAGATATAATAATAACTACATTTATTATTGCCTCTAGGGCATATCTCCAACAGTCTCCCACTTGCACTAGAGTCATCTAATCTAGATTACATGGTAATATACCGAACACCCATGGAAGTTTGGTGCTGGTCATGTTTTTCCCTCGGGAGAGGTTTAGTCAACGGATCCGCCACATTCAGATCTGTGTGTACTTTGAAAATATTTATGTCCCCATCTTGGACATGTTCTCCAATAGCGTGAAAACGTAGCTTGATGTGCTTCAGCTTCTTGTGTGACCTTGGTTCTTGCGCATTGGCTATGGTGCCCATGTTATCACAGTAGATAAACATTGGGTCCAGCACACTAGGAACCACACCCAGCTATGTAATGAACTCTTTCATCCATATCGCTTCTTGTGAAGCCTCCGAAGCAGCCATGTATTCCGATTCAGTTGAAGATCTCGCCACAACGCTTTGCTTTGCACTCCTCCAGCTAATCACGCACCATTCAAAGTAAATACGTATCCAGATTGTGATTTAGAATCATCCGGATCGGTGTTCCAACTAGCATCGGTGTAACCATTAACAACGAGTTGTTCATCACCTCCATAAGAAAGAACCATATCCTTAGTTCTTATCAAGTACTTAAGGATGTTTTTGACCGCTATCCAATGATCCACTCCTATATTACTTTGATATCTGCTAGTTAAACTAACAGCATATGCAATGTCGGGTCTAGTACATAGCATGGCATACATTAGAGATCCTATGGCTGAGGCATAGGGAGTCTTACTCATCCTTTCTCTATCTTCTGCCGTTGTCGGACTTTAAGTTTACTCAACGTCGTATTGGGCAACATGGGCAAGAACCCTTTCTTGCTATCTTCCATTCCAAACAACTTTAGAACTTTGTCCAAATATGTACTTTGTGACAATGATATTAGGCGTCTCGATCTATCTCTATAAATCTTTATGCCTAATATGTAAGCTGCTTCACCAAGATCCTTCATTGAAAAACTATTATTCAAATATTCATTGACACTATTAAGAAGGTCTACATCATTCCCAATCAACAATATGTCATCTACATATAGTATTAAGAATGCTACAGAGCTCCCACTCACTTTCTTGTAAATACAAGCTTCTCCATAAGTTTGTATAAAACCAAAACTTTTGATCACCTTATCAAAACGTTGATTCCAACTTCGGGATGCTTCCTTCAATCCATAGATGGACCGTTGAAGTTTGCATACCTTGTTAGCATCTTTAGGATCGACAAAACCTTTTGGTTGCATCATATACAACTCTTCATCAATGTCCCCATTGAGGAATGCTGTTTTGACATCCATCTGCCAAATCTCATAATCATAATATGCAGCGATTGCTAACATAATCCTCATAGACTTTAGCTTCGCTACAGGTGAGAAATTCTCATTGTAGTCAACTCCTTGAATTTTTCGAAACCCTTTTGCGACAAGTCGAGCTTTATAGACAGTAACATTACCATCAGCATTTGTTTTCTTCTTGAAAATCCATTTGTTCTCGACAGCCTTTCAGCCATCCGGTAAGTCCACCAAAGTCCATACTTGGTTTTCGTACATGGATCCAATCTCGGATTTCATGGCTTCTTGCCATTTATTGGAATCTGGGCTCATCATCGCTTCCTCATATGTCGCAGTGTCATCGGTGTTGTCCACCAACATGACATTCATAACGGGATCATACCAATAAGGAGTGGTACGAGTTCTTGTTGACCTGCGAGGCTCTGTAGCAACTACAACCGAAGTTTCATGATCATCATCATTAGCTTCCTCTCTTATTGGTGCACGCACCACAGGAACTTCTTCCGGTGCTGCGCTACTCGCAATTTCGAGAGAAGGTTCGACAACCTCGTCGAGTTCTACTTTCCTTCCAGTCACTTCTTTTGAGAGAAATTCCTTCTCTAGAAAGGATCCATTCTTGGCAACGAAGATTTTGACTTCGGATCTATGATAGAAGGTATACCCAATAGTTTCCTTCGGGTATCCTATTGTAACACCCTCAGAATCGGCCCTATGCAAGTTTCAGCAATTCCCACCAAACCCGCATAAAACGATTCAAAGGTGCCCACCAGGCACTTTCGTGCGGGTGGAAAACGAAGTAATACCATTACACAATAGTCCACGATGGAACCCACAGAACATATATATACAACAATGATTCAAAGAGTCAAGAATACAGATATACCATACAAAGATCCAAATCACCTTGAAAACGATACAACATCTGACTACGGACAAGATGCAAATTGGGCTAAGAGCCCTGAAGAATAACCAATGGCGTCCATAACTGCCTGTGCCAAGCGTAAGGGTAACCTCGCTAACGACGCCGATCTCAAAACCTGCTTAAACAAAAGGTGCCGACAAAGGGCAAAGGAAATAGAGAGCGGTCAAGATCGAGGCCAAGACACGGCGAGACTAGAATTCAAGTCCTCGCCACATATGTATGGTGGATCAAGCGGCAAAGATGCACTAAACAACCTATAGAGACTCAAAACAACTGGTGACTATCAGATAGGGATAAGAAAGACCTATTCGGATCCAACCTGAAACTATCACCAAGCATACCCATCCTGGTATTTCCCCCTCGAGACCAAATGAGGAAGTCAACCGAGGAACTCACACAGTTGGCAATTTTATTCATTCCGTTACAGTTGCGGCAATTACTAGTCAGGTATAGATAGCATAGGTCATCCTGATATAATAAGCACTATGCAGTTTTAGTTAACCATTCTGTTGTAGTTGTAGTACTTACTAGTTAGATACATATAGCAGGAGGCACCCCAAAACCCAGCAGTTGTTGGTACTTTTATTTAGCCATTCCGTTGTAGTTGCAATACTTACTAGTCAGATACAATGGTAACAGGTGACAACACAAACCAGCAATTGTTGGCACTTTTATTTAGCCATTCCATTATAGTGAGGCTAATTACTAGTCATTATAAAGTCAAATTTATAGCACTACTTTAATATAGTTGTCTATGATCGAGATACTGTGCTCTAAGTCGTCCATAACCGTGGACACGGCTTTCAGAAAGTTTTACCCTGTAGGGGGGCACAAATAGCAACACACACACGATTAACCTCGAGAAAAACCAAATGAAACCCAACGAGGCATCTCGACAGAGCAATTGCAAGATTCATATAAATTTCAGGGGGCCACCCCACCAAGCTACCCGCTATGAAGTTGGCCGGCTCCGAGACAGACCCAGAGGTTTGTGACGACTCAGAAACGAATGGGAACCGAAGTGTGACTGGGCTTGTCGACACCAAAACGTGCACGGGTTCCAAAATAAAGCGCCCACGCGCCAATCATAATAAAGCAGTAAAGCATGGCATAAGTACATGATAGTAATAAAGCCCCAAATACATTGTGGCCCCAAGAAATAAGATATGACTCAAGCTCTGGCTAGGGGGATTCATGGTCCCACATGCGGATAGTGCGAATATTCAAAGAACAGGTATCAAGTACTCGGGGTCCTACGGGACACAAGTGGACGGTTAAAAACCAAATAACATCTATTGCCCACTTGTGCCTCTGCATTATTTACTTACTTCAATTTTAGTTATTAAACGATAATTAAAGTCATGATCACCTCCAACATAAAGCATAAGGCATTTCTCTAACAACTATGGTACTTGACAACCCGCGACAGCACTTGAGCAAGCGACTACGACACGCAAGTCCAGCTATCTACCAAGCAACAGGTAATAGGATGTGTCCAAGGCAATATAAGGCTGCAAGGGATATCACGGGTACGAAAACTAGAGCATCGCAACACAACTAGCAATAGATCAACAGGAGGAAATAAAGACTATAATAGTAAAATAGGTAGAAAGGGGAGGAATGCTCGCCTGTAAAACATTGCCGAAGTTTCATCCGAAGATCGGGTCGACTCTCGCATCAACTCGTCGGCCTAATCCGTGAAGAAGCAAAGCACTAGAAGAAACACCGGATGCACTATTTAATACTACGGCAAAAGATCGGGCATGATGCAGGTATGATGTATGGCATGGCAAGGATGCGATGCAATTAGGCAATATTAAGCGGAACCGGAGTCCCGACATTTAATTAGGTGGATCAAGTTGTTTAGCTACCCCGCAATTTAAATGTTGTCTTAACAAGTCAAAACATGGCATCGGTTCGCTACACAAATTTAAATGGAGCTAACATAAGAATAGAATCGCCCGCATATACGCTCCATATTTAATTATGAGGTGAATCAGCATAATGCCCCCCAAACCACATGAATATGTATGCGAGAATGAACAATTTAATATGCAACAATTTATATATGGCATTTATAAAATAAGGGTCTCGGATAGGGGTCACACGTGGCGGTCGAAGATCTTGGGGTTTGATGGGATCGGCCTTCGGATCCGTGACAAAGGTCATGACGGTTCCGGGGAGGAGACCTTGGCGTGTCGTGACGGAGAACTTGATGTTCCGGGTCAGAGTTCTCGAAATCGGCACCGATGGTCTTGTATGGATCTTCGGTCCGAACTTGGCGGCGGATGTTCACCGGAGCACGAGCAACAAACCCACTAGGTATAGAAGACGAAGTCGACAGCTTAGCACGGAACAACATGAAGGCATCCTCTCAGATGGCGCTAGTAGTCTTCAGAAGAACGCGATGAAAGATCCGAGTCAACGAACACAGATACAAGATTCATTTAGAGGCATTTGTCGCATCATACACATCTGACTGACAAATAAAAAAACAATCGAGGGCTCCTTATCTAGACAGGGCATCAGGGAGTTGCCTGCGGGCACGTGCAGGTCGACGACATGCCTGCCCAAGCGACATCGACGATAGGGCCTAGCCAATCGAGGAGCAGGAGGGCGGCACGGAGGAGCGCAGCCAGGGCGGCGACGCTGTGCTGGAGCGGCCGGAGATGAGGTGGAGGCAGGGAGGCCGTGGCCTTGGCGTGGAGGCGACCAGGCGATGGGGCACCATGGACGGAGGGGATCCATGGCGGCCGGAGGCGGAACCGGAGGAAGGCACGACGGCGCTGCAGGGATAGACGGGCGCAGGTGGCCGGAGCTTGCGGAAGGCGGGGCTCGGGGGCGGCGCGCGCAGGACGGCGTGGCTCGTCGACGAGACGAGCTAGATAGCGCGGGGCGGAGGCGGGGCTCTGGCCGGATGCGGCCGCGCGGAGGTGGACGCTGGTGGGGTGACAACAGAGAGGAGAGGAGGTCGCGCGAGGCGCAGGCCAGCACGGAGTCGCGCGCGGTGGCGGCTCGTTGGGTCTGGGCAAGAGCGACGAAGCAGCGAGGTGGTTGGCGGCGCCACCAGGGAAGGATACGCGGGCCAAGGCCGAGCTACGCGTACGGGAGGGGCCAAGGAGGTACATGCGTCTCTCGATTCTGACATGGCAGCGGTGTCGGGATGCAAAGAGAGAGGAACGATGCGAGAGGAAGGGGAATGCGAGCGAGGGTGGGGGCGCGTGCAGGAGAGGCGCGTGAGGAAGGTGGGGCCGGGTGGAGTGCGGGAGGCAGGGGTCGTGCGGTGACAGGGCAGGGCCGAGGCAGATGCGCGCGCGTGTGGCTTAGGGTAGTGGCGGCGGCAGGGGGTGAGTGGGAGGAGGGTCTGAGGTAGGTGGGGATTAGGGTTTGGGGCAGTAGGCTGCTGGCTTGCTCGGCCTCCCCCGATAAAAATATTTATATTTTATTAAAAAAAATATTATAGATTTAGTTTAAAGGTTTTTATAAATAGGTTTTAGACAAAACAAAATAATCAGAAAAGACCGAGATTTCAATTTGAAATAGAGAAGGGGATAATTAGAAAACAATATAGTCTTTTGGGAATAGGTTTAGGAAAAACATGCATGATGGTTTGATGATTATGCACAAATATAAAATAGCAAGCGATTTCTAGTAGTGAAATATACCGGGGTGCTACAATTCGACACCACTAACAATGGATCTCGCCCTCGAGATCCGCCTCATGGTACGGGAAGAAGGCCGGCGACATGAATCTTCTCGCTTTGTGTAGATCCTCGCGACACCACTAACAAGGATTATTTCTCAGCCTTGAAATCGGCGACACCACCGACAAGGGTTGTTACTCCCGAGAGAACACTCCGGATAAATAAGACGAAGATAAAGGTCTCAAAAGGTAAGGCCACCTCTAACTTCTGTGGAAGGATCAAAACTGTATTGATCCATCGAATCAATGTACAAAAGCATATGATCAGAGTAGTGGTATGGTCACGACTCCATCCCGCACTCAAAGCATTACTCTGTACATGAATAGGAGAATTATGCAACCAACTCTTAGAATTCAGATTGTAGATCTCGACAAGCGAGGTTTGGAAACAAAGGAGGGATGGAGATTCTCATCAGATCTGATGCAGATGACTTCGCCATATCGGGAAATGCCGGAGGATAGAAAGAAAAAATTTAGTGATTTTTTGATCCACTGAAAGGTACAACAGATGAAAGATTCATCAGATAGCATGAATGCCGAATGTTTAAGCACCGTTACAAGAGGATGGAAGCGAAACCCTAAAGGTACGACGGAATCCCAACCACGAGAAATCCTGGACTCGAAGAAAAGATAAGAGAGCATATTCAAAACACATCGAGATAAGAGGAGAATAGCAAAGGGGTAAGAAGTAAAAGCAGACCTAATCAGACCTTTCCAACCGATTTTCCAAAATAGTTTTGACACTCTACCACGTCTGTTAGCTAGGTTATCCTATAGGCTGGACCAGTGGGGTATCACAACTGCTGAGCTCTGATACCACTCAGTAACACCCTCAGAATCGGCCCTATGCAAGTTTCAGCAATTCCTTCCAAACCCGCATAGAAACGATTCAAAGGTGCCCACCAGGAACTTTCGTGCGGGTGGAAAACGAAGTAATACCATTACACAATAGTCCACGATGGAACCCACAGAACATATATATACAACAATGACTCAAAGAGTCAAGAATACAGATATACCATACAAAGATCCAAATCACCTTGAAAACGATACAACATCCGACTATGGACAAGATGCAAATTGGGCTAAGAGCCCTGAAGAATAACCAATGGCGTCCATAACCTTGCCCAGGCCAAGCCGGAAGGGTAACCCTGCTAACGACGTCGATCTCAAAACCTGCTTAAACAAAAGGGGTGCCGACAAAGGGCAAAGGAAAAAAGAGAGCGGTCAGTACTGAGGCCAGTACACGGCGAGACTAGAATTCGGCGGTCCTCGCCTACATAGGTATGGTGGACTAAAGCGGCAGCGCAACATGCACTAAACAACCTATAGAGACTCAAAACAACTGGTGACTATCAGATAGGGATAAGAAAAACCTACTCGGATCCAACCTGAAACTATCACCAAGCATACCCATCCTGGTATTTCCCCCTCGAGACCAAACGAGGAAGTCAACCGAGGAACTCACACAGTTGGCAATTTTATTCATTCCGTTATAGTTGCGGCAATTACTAGTCAGGTATAGATAGCATGAGTCATCCTGATATAATAAGCACTATGCAGTTTTAGTTAACCATTCCTTTGTAGTTGTAGTACTTACTAGTCAGATACATATAGCAGGAGGCACCCCAAAACCCAGCAGTTGTTGGTACTTTTATTTAGCCATTCCGTTGTAGTTGCAATACTTACTAGTCAGATACAATGGTAACAGGTGACAACACAAACCAGCAATTGTTGGCACTTTTATTTAGCCATTCCATTATAGTGAGGCTAATTACTAGTCATTATAAAGTCAAATTTATAGCACTACTTTAATATAGTTGTCTATGATAGAGATACTGTGCTCCAAGTCGTCCATAACCGTGGACAAGACTTTCAGAAAGTTTTACCCTGTTGGGGGGCACAAATAGCAACACACGCACGATCAACCTCGAGAAAAACCAAATGAAACCCAACGAGGCATCTCGACAGAGCAATTGCAAGATTCATATAAATTTCAGGGGGCCACCCCACCAAGCTACCCGCTACGAAGTTGGCCGGCTCCGAGACGGACCCAGAGGTTTGTGACGACGGCTGTAAATGACTGGGAACCCGAAAGTGTGACTGGGCTTGTCGATACCGCGAAAACGTGGCACGGGGTTCCAAAAAAAAGACAGCGCCCACAAGCAATCATAATAAAGCAGTAAAGCATGGCATAAGTACATGATAGTAATAAAGCCCCAAACTACTTTGTGGCCCCAAGAAATAAGATATGACTCAAGCTCTGTCTAGGGGGATTCATGGTCCCACATGCGGATAGTGCGAATATTCAAAGAACAGGTATCAAGTACTCGGGGTCCTACGGGACACAAGTGGACGGTTAAAAACCAAATAACATCTATTGCCCACCTGTGCCTCTGCATTATTTACTTACTTCAATTTTAGTTATTAAACGATAATTAAAGTCATGATCACCTCCAACATAAATCATAAGGCATTTCTCTAACAACTGTGGAACTTGACAACCCGCGACAGCACTTGAGCAAGAGACTACGACACGCAAGTCCAGATATCTACCAAGCAACAGGTAATAGGATGTGTCCAAGGCAATATAAGGATGCAAGGGATATCACGGGTACGAAAACTAGAGCATCGCAACACAGCTAGCAATAGATCAACAGGAGGAAATAAAGACTATAATAGTAAAATAGGTAGAAAGGGGAGGAATGCTCGCTTGGAAAACATTGCCGAAGTTTCATCCGAAGATCGGGTCGACTCTCGCATCAACTCGTCGGCCTAATCCGTGAAGAAGCAAAGCACTAGAAGAAACACCGGATGCACTATTTAATACTACGGCAAAAGATCGGGCATGATGCAGGTATGATGTATGGCATGGCAAGGATGCGATGCAATTAGGCAATATTAAGCGGAACCGGATTCCCGACAATTAATTAGGTGGATCAAGTTGTTTAGCTACCTCGCAATTTAAATGTTGTCTTAACAAGTCAAAACATGGCATCGATTCGATACACAAATTTAAATGGAGCCAACATAAGAATAGAATCGCCCGCATATACGCTCCATATTTAATTATGAGGTGAATCAACATAATGCCCCCCAAACCACATGAATATGTATGCGAGAATGAACAATTTAATATGCAACAATTTATATATGGCATTTATAAAATAAGGGTCTCGGATAGGGGTCACACGTGGCGGTCGAAGATCTTGGGGTTTGATGGGATCGGCCTTCGGATCCGTGACGAAGGTCATGGCGGTTCCGGGGAGGAGACCTTGGCGTGTCGTGACGGAGAACTTGATGTTCCGGGTCAGAGTTATCGAAATCGGCACCGATGGTCTTGTATGGATCTTCGGTCCGAACTTGGCGGCGGATGTTCACCGGAGCACAAGCAACAAACCCACTAGGTATAGAAGACGAAGTCGACAGCTTAGCACGGGACAACATGAAGGCATCCTCTCAGATGGCGCTAGTAGTCTTTAGAAGATCGCGATGAAAGATCCGAGTCAACGAACACAGATACAAGATTCGTTTAGAGGCATTTGTCGCATCATACACATCTGACTGACAAATAAAAAGAGTGCTCCTTATCTAGACAGGGCATCAGGGAGTTGCTTGCGGTCACGTGCAGGTCGACGACAGTCCTGCCCAAGCGACATCGATGATAGGGCCTAGCCAATCGAGGAGCAGGAGGGCGGCACGGCGGAGCGCAGCCAGGGCGACGACGCTGTGCTGGAGCGGCCGGAGATGAGGTGGAGGCAGGGAGGCCGTGGCCTTGGCGTGGAGGCGACCAGGCGATGGGGCACCATGGACGGAGGGGATCCATGGTGGCCGGAGGCGGAACCGGAGGAAGGCACGACGGCGCTGCAGGGATAGACGAGCGCAGGTGGCCGGAGCTTGCGGAAGGCGGGGCTCGGGGGCGGCGCGCGCAGGACGGCGTGGCTCGTCGACGAGACGAGCTAGATAGCGCGGGGCGGAGGCGGGGCTCTAGCCGGATGCGGCCGCGCGGAGGTGGACGCTGGTGGGGTGACAACAGAGAGGAGAGGAGGCGCAGCCTTGAGCGGAGTCGCGCATGTGGCTCGTTGGGCCTGGGCAAGAGCGACGAAGCAGCGAGGTGGTTGGCGGCGCCACCAGGGAAGGATACGCGGGCCAAGGCCGAGCTACGCGTACGGGAGGGGCCAGAAGAGGGAGGTACTGGCGTCTCTCGATTACAGCATGGCAGCGGTGTCGGGATGCAAAGAGAGAGGAACGATGCGAGAGGAAGGGGAATGCGAGCGAGGGTGGGGGCGCGTGCAGGAGAGGCGCGTGAGGAAGGTGGGGCCGTGGAGGCGGAGGCGGGGTCGTCTGGTGACAGGCCGAGGCAGATGCTGCCAGGTGGCTTAAGGTAGTGGCGGCGGCAGGGGGTGAGTGGGGGGAGGGTCTGAGGTAGGTGGGGAGTAGGGTTTGGGGCAGTAGGCAGCTGGCTTGCTGGGCTTTTGGGCCGGCAGGCCGGCGGCCTCCCCCGATAAAAATATTTATATTTTATTAAAAAAATATTATAGATTTATTTTAAAGGTTTTTATAAATAGGTTTTAGACAAAACAAAATAATCGGTAAAGACCGAGATTTCAATTTGAAATAGAGAAGGGGATAATTAGAAAACAATATAGTCTTTTGGGAATAGGTTTAGGAAAAACATGCATGATGGTTTGATGATTATGCACAAATATAAAACAGCAAGCGATTTCTAGTAGTGAAATATACCGGGGTGCTACACCTATGAAGACGCATTTTTCCGCTTTGGGTTCAAGTTTTTCCGGCTGTAACTTCTTTACATAGGCTTCGCAATCCCAAACTTTAAGGAACGACAATTTAGGTATCTTCCCAAACCATAATTCATACGGTGTCGTTTCAACGGATTTAGATGGTGCCCTATTTAAAATGAATGCGGCTGTTTCTAATGCATAACCCCAAAATGATAGCGGTAAATCTGTAAGTGACATCATAGAACGAACCATATCTAAGAGAGTCCGATTATGACGTTCGGACACACCATTACACTGTGGTGTTGCCGGCGGTGTCAATTGTGAAAGTATTCCGCATTTCTTCAAATGCTCGCCAAACTCATAACTTAGATATTCACCTCCACGATCAGAACGTAGAAATTTAATCTTCTTGTTACGTTGATTCTCAACCTCACTTTGAAATTCCTTAAACTTCTCGAAAGTTTCAGACTTATGTTTCATGAAATAGATATACCCATATCTACTCAAGTCATTCGTGAAGGTAAGAACATAACGATAACCATCGCGCGATGCTACACTCATTGGACCACACACATCGGTATGTATGATTTCCAATAAGTCCGTAGCTCGCTCCATCATACCAGAAAATGGGGTCTTATTCATTTTACCCATCAGACATGCTTCGCATCTATCAAGTGATTCGAAATCAAGTGATTCAAGAAGTCCATCGGAATGGAGTTTCTTCATACGCTTCACTCCAATATGACCAAGACGACAGTGCCACATATAGGTCGAGTTATTGCTCGATTTCAAATGTTTAGCCTCAATGTTATTAATATGTGTATTTCCACTATCGAGATTCAATAAGAATAGACCATCTATCAAAGGTGCATGTGCTTAAAACATATTACTCATATAAATCGAACAACCATTATTCTCGGACTCAAACAAGTAACCGTCTCGCAATAAACAGGATCCTGATATAATGTTCATGCTTAACGTAGGCACCAAATAACAATTATTTAATTATAAAACTAATCCCGATGGTAGATGAAGGGGTAGCATGCCGACCGCGATCACATCTACCTTTGATCCGTTTCCCACGCGCATCGTCACCTCGTTCTTCGCTAGCTTCCGTTTATTCTGCAGCACCTGTTTCGAGTTACAAATATGAGCAACCGAACCAGTATCAAATACCCAGGCACTACTACGAGTACTAGTGATATACACATCAATAACATGTATATCGGATGTACCTTTCTTCTTGATGTTGCCGTTCTTCAAATCCGCCAAGTACTTTGGGCAATTCCGCTTCCAGTGACCTTCTCCCTTGCAGTAAAATCACTCAGTATCAGGCTTAGGTCCAGCCTTGGTCTTCTTCGTCGGCGCGGTAACTTTCTTACCACCCTTCTTGAAGTGTCCCTTTTGCTTAGACTTTCCTTTCTTGAATTTGTTGGTATTATTGACCATCAACAGTTGGTGCTCTTTCTTGATCTCCACTTCTGCAGATTTCAACATGGCAAAGAGTTCTGGCAACTGCTTATTCATGTTTTGCATATTGTAGTTCATCACAAAGTTCTTGTAACTTGGTGGTAGTGATTGGAGGACACGGTAAATCCCCAAAGCATTAGGAATCACTATAACCAAGCTTTGAAGTTTGTTTGCGTGCCCAGACATCTTAAGCACATGCTCACTGACGGAGATGCCCTCTTCCATCTTGCAGTTAAAGAACTTTTCAGAAGCCTCATAGCTCTCAATTGCCGCGTGAGTCTCAAAGATCAATTTGAGATCACGGACAATATCATGTGGGCCTGAATTCTCAAACCTTTTCTGAAGCTCTGATTCTAAACCATACAAGATAGTACACTGAACTGTGGAGTACTGAGTCTTCCGAGCGAAAACATTCTTTACTTCATCGGTAGCAGATGCAGTGGGTAACCAATGGTGCATCCAAAGACATAGGTCAAATTACCAGCTGTGAGGACAATCCTCAAATTGCGGAACCAATCCTCGGAGTTGCTTCCATTGTTTTTCAACTATTCTTTCTCTAGGAACGCAGTAAAATTGATGGTAGGGGCCGCCATTGATCTACAACATATTTGCAATAGTTTAGACTAAGTTTATGACAAATTGAGTTCTAATTAATAGTTAAATTAATCTAGGTGAACTCCCACTCAAAACAATATCCCTCACATTGTTTTAGTGATCACACGAACCAAATCCACCACATCAACACCGATCATCACGAGAGTTGATATAGTTTCAATGGCGAACAATTGACATGTTCATTATATCTACTATATGATTCATGCTTTACCTTTCGGTGATCCATGTTTCGAGACCATGTTTGTACATGCTAGGCTCGTCAAGATCAAACCTTAGCTTCCGCATGAGCAAATCTGGCTTGCTCACGTTGTATACACTTGCGGAATCTAACACACCCGATCATCACGTGGTGCTTTGAAACAACAAGCTTTAGCAATGGTGCTTACTAAGGGTGAACACTTTAGAACTTGAAATTCATGTGCATGAGGGATCATATTATAATGCTACCGTCGTTAACTAAGAAAAAAAAGATGCATAAAGGATTAACATCACATGCAATTTATAATATGTGATATGATATGGCCTTTCTTCTTTGTGCTTCTGATCTCCATCTTCAAGCACGAACATGGTCTCCATCATCACCGGCATTGCATCAAGGTCAATGACGCTTCTCCATGGTTGTCGTCCATCGGCTTCAACTATTACAACTACTTTGAATAGACACGTGGGTCTTAACAGAAATTAAAGACAACCATATGGCTCCTGCCGGTTGCCAACTTACAATAAGGAACATTGCATACATCAAATATAATCACAATCATGGCCATATCACATCAGACACCCCGCAAAACAAAGTTAGACGCCTCTACTTTCTTTGCATGTTTTACGTGGTTTGGGGCTTTCAATAAGTGTCGTTCTAACTTACGAACAAGAACCACAACATTGATACTAGTATTGTTAATCACCCGTTGTAAATTGAATCTTAACTATGCTGGGAGAAACAGGCACCCGCAAAGCCACTTATGCAATACAAGTTGCATGTCAAGCGTGGAGCAAGTCTCATGAACGATGTCATGTAAGGTTAGCCCGGGCCGCTTCATCCCAACATCCCGCAAGATGCAAAGTACACAAGAAGCACTCGACAATAAAAGCATCAACGCCCACAAAGACCATTGTGTTCTACTCGTGCAACAGATCTACATATAGACACGGCTCTGATACCACTGTAGGGTTTCGTAGCATGGAAAACAAAATTTTCTACCGCATACAAACAAACAAGACAAGATCTATCTACTAGATTGTAGAAACGAGTCGATGGAATAACTCACCCTCGAAGATTCCAAAGTGTTTAACGAGAGCGGATTCTAGTGGGTGATGTAGTCGTACTCTTCCCGATCTCAAGATCGCAGAGAATCCTTCCGGCCATGCTCCTAGGCGCTCCGCAATCGGTCACACGTTCGCATTGACGAAGACCTTCCTCTCCCTTGTTCCAGCAGGCAGCAGAGGTTGTAGTACTCTCCTCGCGATTCCGACAGAACAACGGCGTGGTACCGGAAGTAGAGGGGAGATCTCGCAGGGCTTCGCCTTAAGCCAGAGCGAGTATGGTGGACTATGAGAGAGCTCCTCGGTGATCTAGGGTTTAGACACACCAAGGAGGAGGTGCTAGGGCCGGCGGCTAGGGTCTAGGGCTTGCCCAAGTCGGCGGCTAGGGGAGCCCTAGGCGGCGGCAACAGGAGGTGGCGGCGCCGGGCTAGGGTTTTTGGTGGAGATCTTGTGTGCCAGGAGGGGCAGCCCTGCCCCTCCCTTTATAGGTGGGAGGCGCCGGCCAAGGGGATGGGAGTCCCTCCCCAAATCGGTTTCCCAAGGGGGCGGCGGTGGAGGGGAGGAACTCCTCCCCAACTCGGTTTCCACCTTCCCCTCCACTTCCCAAAATAGCCGTTTGACTTTTCAAATTGGCGTTTGACTTTTCAAACTAGGATTTGATTAAACCCTTTATTTTGTTCAGCGATGACACCTAGTACATGATGCAACCATTCCAACTTGGTATGACACATTCATGTACCCTTCCCCTTCGGAGTGCCGGACATTCCGGAACCTTCTAGAACATTCCCGATGAAAACACCGGAATCATTCTCCAACTCCGAAACAGGACTTTCCTTATATGAATCTTATTCTCCGAACCATTCCGGATCTCCTCGTGATATCCCGGATCCCATCCGAGACTCCGAGCAACATTCGGTCTCTTACTCATCATTCCATAACTACTCAAACAACGTCGAATCCTTAAGTGTGTCTCCCTACGGTTCGTGAATTATGCAGACATGATCGAGACGCTTCTCTGATCAATAACCAATAGAGGAATCTGGAAATTCTTATGGCTCCCACATATTTCTACGATTACTTTGCGATCGAATGAACCACCTACATAGGATACCAATTTCCCTTTGTATCATGATAGTTTACTTATCCGAAGTTATGATCGTCGGTATCTCTACATACCTAGTTCAACCTCGTTACTAATAAGTACTATTTTCTCGTTCCCGTGATATGTGATCCCTTGTGAGCCAGTCACATGATTGCAAGCTAATTGGATGACATTCCACCGAGAGGGACCAGAGTATATCTATCTGTCATATGGATGGACAAATCCCACTCTTGATCCATGTGTGTCAACCAAAACTTTCCGAACACTCAATGCCACCTTTATAGCCACCCAGTTACGGTGTGGTGTTTGCTGTCATCAAAGCATCCTTCCGGTGAAGGTGATATGCATGATCTCATGGTCGAAGGAATTAGGTTACTATGTATCAGAAAGCATATAGCAATTGAACTATTAAAATGACTTGATCTTTATGTTACGCTTATCTATAGGAGTATGTCCACCATATCATTCTCCTAACGATATGATCTTGTTGTTAATAACATCTCAATGTTCATGATAGGGAAAACACAATCATTTATTAACCAACAAGCTAGTGAGGTATAGAGGCTTTACTAGGGACTTCAATTTAAGTTTACAAATCACACAAGTATTAATGTTTCCTTGTTAATACTATTATAGCATGAATGTAAACATTTACATAAACACAAATATATAATAATAACTACATTTATTATTTCCTCTAGGGCATATCTCCAACAAGGGGAACATACTGGGATCTAGATCTTGGAGTATTTTGTGGATTTCCTCCATTGTTCTTCCACTCTTATTCCCCCATAAGCTTTTGTAGCTTTGGTGGAATTTGGGAGAGAGCGATTTGAGCACCTTTGTGGTGTTCTTGACATTTGCATTTGGTGCATCGGTTTGAGTTCTCCTCGGAGGATTTGGTTCGTGTGACTCATTGGAGCTTGCCCCTCTTGGGTTCTTGGAACCCTAGACGGTTTTGTGGCCTTGGTGGCATTGTGTCCTTTTGTGGCATTTGTTGGGAGCCTCCAATTAAGTTGTGGAGAAGTGCCCCAACCTTGTGAGAGGTTCCGGTTTCCACCGACAAGTGCACCGAGA
Organism: Avena longiglumis; assembly: GCA_030063025.1. Classification (NCBI taxonomy): domain Eukaryota; kingdom Viridiplantae; phylum Streptophyta; class Magnoliopsida; order Poales; family Poaceae; genus Avena; species Avena longiglumis. Next base: position 416,595,827 of record CP125979.1, on the reverse strand, counting down.
GTGGAAGCATGGATCAATCCCATTGGGGTGAGATTCACCGGATAATAAGGGAGGCCTTTTGTGGCGTAGGTGGTTAGATACCACCCCCTCTCCAAACGAGACGTACTCCATGTTGGGAGGAACTCGGTAAAATATCGGTGTCCCCGCGTGCCTCGGTTATATCTATACCCGAGCTCTTTACTTATGCACTTTACATTGTTATAGCCTTCGTGATTGAAGTAATATATATCTTGCTATCACTTTGTTGCTTGTATTGCTTAGCATAAGTTGTTAGTGCACATAGGTGAACCTTAGTTGTTCTAGGTTATACTTAACAAAGTAAACACTAGTTTTATTCCTCCTTTGTTGAGCCACTCTAGGAAAAGTTTTAATCATCTAGTCACCCCCCCTCTAGGCGACATTCGTATCCTTTCAAACCTTAACCACTTCAAGATTCTTATGATAGGGGCAACGAGGGCTGAAAGCTAATAAGTACCATAATTTTTGGAAGCTCTTTTTGAAACTTGTAATCCCTGCTTCCTTAACAAAAAGGCCTTTCTTCCACCATTATTGAGTCTCCACCATCTACCTTTAGGCACCATTAAGGGAGCATAGTTGTCATTCTTTGTGTAGTGTTCCAAAGCTTATTAATTGATGCATATTGTGATATTACTTGTTCTTGTGCTATTTGTTTCTAATCACCCTTGTGAACTTTTAAGGTGTCCTATGCATCTATATTGCTACTCTATGAGGGACAATCTGATTACCACTATGCCATGTTATTTGTATGTGAAACAAACAAACATTTTTCATTGCATATTATTCATGATCTTTGTTTGTAGCTTGTCATGTTGCATGCATAGTTACTATGTCCTACTGTTAGAACTCCATCTTTAATGCACATGTTTAGAGTTCTTTGATCCCAGCTTTCAATGCTTGCAAATGGTTGGATCTTTATTGTGAGGGTGCATGTCATCTCAAAAATATTCTTTTATGACTTACCTACTCGAGGACGAGCAGGAGATAAGCTTGGGGATGTTGATACGCTAGGAAATGTATCTATAATTTTTTTATGCTCCATGCTTGTTTAGTATCTATTTTGCTTTACTTGTCTACACTTTGAGGTGTTTTTACATGTTTTCTGATACTAACCTATTAACAAGTTGCCACAAGGCGGATGCCTGCTTTACGCTTTTTTTGTCGTAAAAGTTAGTAAAGAAATATTCTCGGAATTGGACGAGACAAACGTCAAAGTCAATTACTTTACATGGGGAACAAGAAGTCCAGAGGAGAGCTGGAGGGTCCGGACAGGGTGGCCAGACCCACCCCAGGCGCGGGTGGGCCCCACCCCACGCCTGGCTAGGGTTTTCCCCCTCTGGTCGCCGCCTCGGCCTCCCCCTTCACCTATAAGAATACCCCGATGAAGAAACCCTAAGCACCCGATCAAATCTCCACAAAACCATCTATAGCTGCCGCCACCATCGTTCGTAGATCGGGGGGATCTAAAGTTCTTCCTGGCACCCTGCCGGAGGGGAGATCATCCCGGAGGCCTTCTCTCCGGTATGATGCATGAGTAGTTACACCTTGGACTATGGGTCCATGTAGTAGCTAGATGGTTGTATCTCCTCCTTTGTGCTTTCATTTAAAGATATTGTGAGCTCCATTCATGATCAAGGTCTAATCTATTTGTAATCATGCATGTTGTGTTTGCGGGGATCCGATGGATATTGAGATTATTATGTTGGTTTGATTAATGGTTTTGTCTTTATGATTCTATCATGTCTATGTTGTTTGTGATCTTGCATGCTCTCCGTTGTTAGTAGCTATCTTGGCCAAGTAGTTGCTAGTGACTCCAAGAGGGGGTATTTATGCTCGATAGTGGGTTCATGCCTCTAGTTTCCAAGGGAAGTGACATAAATCTCTTCTGTTGTAGATATGATGTTGGTACTAGGGAGAAAACAACGGTCTCTTGTTCATGCAACATGTGGACTGTTTACCTTACACACTTTGCTTAAAGCAGTTGTCTGTTGCTTGCAACTTAATACCGGAGGGGGTTCAGATGATAACCTGAAGGTGGACTTCTAGTCATAGATGCAGTTGGATGGCGGTCTATGTATCTTGTTGTATTGCCCAATCGAATCTCATAGGATCTTTCTGACTAGTAATTGCATTGTTATACCTTGCTCAGTTCCTATCAATTGCCCTGCTGTAATTTGTTTACCCTTCATGCCATGTTCTTTATCTAAGGAGAGCACCTCTAGTGAACTATCGACCCCGGTCCAATCTTTACCATTGATACATCTTCCACTGTTACTTGTTTACTTGCTGCAAACCATTACCTTCCACACCATTCGTTTAATCCTTTGTTTACAGCAAACCGGTGAGCTTGACAACCTCACTGATTCGTTGGGACAAAGTATTGAGTTTGTGACTTTTCCTTCCTCCTTCTGGGTCGATAACCTCGGTCTCAACTGAGGGAAAACTTGCTGCTTGCTCTTCACACCCTACGCTTGGGGTTACCAACGAAGTGCCACGTCGAGCATCATCAAGTATCTTGTCGTACCATTTGGTTTGACCAATGCACTAGCAATATTCATGAATCTTATGAACAAAATCTTCATGCCATAATTGGAAAAATTTGTTATAGTCTTCATTCATGATATTCTGATATATTCCAAGGATAAGGAAGAGCATGTTGATCATTTGAGAATAGCATTGCAGATCCTATGAGAACATAAGCTTTATGCTAAGTTCAGTAAGTGTGAATTCTGGTTAGATGAGGTAGAATTCCTCAGTCATGTGATCAGTAAAGATGGAATTGCTGTAAATCCATCCAAAGTTCAATCAGTATTAGAATGGACCGCACCAACCAATGTGAAACAATTTCGAGGTTTATTGGGGATGGCTGGTTATTATCGGAGATTCATTGAAGGTTTCTCCAAAATCGCCAGACCAATGACCAAATTGTTAAGGAAGAATACACCATTCATCTCGGATGAGAAGTGTGAAGCAAGTTTTCAGGAGTTAAAGACTGGGTTAACTACCTCTCCAATCTTAACAGTTCCTGAAACAGGGAAAGATTTTACAGTATATTGTGATGCATCTAAAGAAGGTTTCGGTTGTGTGTTAATGCAAGATCGGTAGGTAATTACTTATGGATCAAGAAAACTGAAACCACATGAAATCAATTATCCAACTCATGATTTGGAGTTAGTGATAACCCACAAGTATAGGGGTATATCGTAGTACTTTCGATAAATAGGAGTGTCGATCCCAACGAGGAGCAGAAGGTGCTGAACAGTGGTATGGAGCAGGAAATCCCTATGAATACTTAGCAAACAGATTTTTAGTGGTTTTCTAACAAGGCAACAAAAAAAGATAAAGTAACAAAAGTAACTAACAAACGGAGCAAGTGGAACAATCCTCTCTTAGCAAAGGACAAGCCGGTGGAAATACTTATAAGGACAAACGTTCTCGAGGACACATGGGAATTCTGTCAAGTGCTTTTGCTTCAAATAGCTGAGTACTGTTCTCTGGTGTTGTAAGTGTTGTGTGGGTGAACCTGTGCTAACATACTGCCCTTCCTAGGACTAATACATACTTGTGATTAAACCCCCTGAAAACATCCATAACTACAGGAAAGTAATTAAGATATAAATCTAACCACAGCCTTAAACTCTGAGATCCTACGCTCCCTTGTGCAAAGGTGTCCTAACGGGGGTTCAGGTTTCTATCACTCCGGCAACCCCGCGATTAGTAGCCAAATACACAATATATTCCCCTAGGCCCATAAATGGTGAAGTGTCATGTAGTCGATGTTCACATGACACCACTAGAAGAATAGCACCACAACTTAAATACTAGACCATTGAATAATAACTCATCACAGATTCACTACTAACAACATGACTTCTCCCGTGTCCTCAAAAACTAAACGAACTACTCACAAGACATCATATGGATCAAGATCAAAGATGATATGGTAATGGATAACAATCTGAAAACAATAATCCAATGGTTCCACTCAGAAGCATGAACTACAATAGTAATTAACACCGGGAAAGTTTCCCATAAGAACTAAAGCAATATCCAACACAATTGTTACAGCGGGATAGAGGGGTGATGATGGTGCTGGTGGAGATGATGGTCTGGATGATGATGATGATCCCGATGAAGCCTAGCTTGATGGCGGTGTTGATGGCGACGGTCTCCCATCTCCGGGAAGGAATTCCCCCATCAGAAATTTGTCTGCCGGAGAGATCTTTCTCTCTCGATGTTATCTGCCCCCTAGAGGTGGCGCAAATCTATCTACGGTCGCTCCCTGAGCCTCAGGGTTTCGAAGGGAATATATATGCGCAGGGACGGAATCGGAGGCCGGGCAGGTGGGCCACACCTGCCCTAGGCGCGGGGTTAGGTGGGCCCGCGCCTAGGGGTTGTGCACCCCTTGAGGCCCATCTTCGTCCCTCCTTCTGGCTTCCTTCGTCTTCTGGTAAAATAATATGTTTCCATATTTTTCTGGCATTTTTCTGATCTTCGCGAAATTGCACCGAAACGCCTTCTTTTCCATCAGAATCCATACTCCGGCAGTCCATCCTCCGGGAATCATCCAACATGCATAAACAGATGAAAAGCCATAAGTAATACCTCATAATAATACAAATATCAATGAATAGAGGTAAATTATGATATAGAATCGTGATGCAAATTGGGCGTATCAGTTAGCAGCAGTAGTTTTTGCTCTGAAAGGATGGATGCATTTTCTTTTTGGAGCCAGATGTGAGTTATACACTGATCATAAAAGTCTCAAGTATTTCTTCACTCAAAAGGAATTGAATATGAGACAGAAGCATTGGTTAGAACTAATCAAAGATTATGATTTGGCAATCAACTATACCCCTGGAAAAGCAAATGTTGTAGCAGATGCTTTAAGTCGTAAAAGTGCAGATATTCAGCCAAGCAATAGGGAGCTAACAAAATAGTTACAAATGGATTTGGAAAGGTTAGTGGTTCAATTGATAAGAACAGAGACTCTTGGAGGATTAGCTACTATGCAGATCGTTGCAGAGCAGAACAGTGATCTTAAGCACAAAATTTTTATACATCAAATAGAAGATCCTTTTATTACTGAGGAAATTCGGAGGTTATCTCAAGGACAAACATCAGTTTTTCGCTTAGGAGATTATGAGTCTTTATGGTTCCAGGATCGTCTTTGTGTTCCATATGTGCCTGAGATTCATGAAGTGATACTCCGAGAGGCACATAAGACACTATATTCCATTCATCCAGGAAGTACTAAGATGTATATGGATTTGAAAGAACTATTTTGGTGGAATAACATGAAGAGAGACATTGCAAAATATGTGTCAGAATGCCATACTTGCGAATGGGTAAAAGCTGAACATCAAAGTCCAGCAGGACCATTGCAACCTTTGGAAATTGCCAAGTGGAAATGGGAGGAAATTGGTATGGACTTCATCATAGGATTGCCCATGACACCTAAACGAAAGGATATGATATGGGTAATTGTTGACCGACTCACTAAAATTGCACATTTTATTCCCGTAAATCAGAAGGACAATGCCAAGAATTTAGTAGAAGTTTACATTAAGGAGATAGTAAGTAAGCATGGACTTCCCAAGAATATCGTAACTGATAGAGGATCAGCATTTACTTCGGCATTTTGGAAGCAATTACATGAAGCACTTGTTCAAAATTAGATTTTAGCACAACCTATCATCCAGAAACTGGGGGTCAAACAGAAAGGACCAATCAAATACTGGAAGACATGCTAAGGGCCCGTGCATTAGATTTTGGAGGTTTGTGGGAAGATCATCTACCGTTGGTAGAATTTTCCTACAATAACAGCTATTAGAGTAGTCTAAAGGCAGCTCCATATCAAGTACTTTATGGAAGAAAATGCACATCACCAATATGTTGGTATGAGTCTGGAAGTAGCAAAGAATTTGCGCCCTATTATATCAAAGAAAGGAAAGATATCATTGATATAATCAAGGACAGATTAAAGATAGCCCAAAGTAGACAGAAAAGTTATGCTGATCTAAGTCGAAGATCGTGGCATCCTGAAGTAGGAGATATGGTATATCTAAAAGTAAGCCCATTGAAAGGAGTTAAAAGGTTCGGAGTTAAAGGAAAACTGAGTCCAAGTTATATAGGACCGTTCAAAGTACTGAGTCAGAACAGGACCATAGCTTATGCTTTAGAGTTACCATCAAGATTGGATCAAGTTCATAATTTTTTCCATGTGTCACAACTCCGGAAATGTCTTAAAGTTCCTGACGATGCAATCATACATCAAGAGATAGAATTACAAGAAGACCCGACTTATGTTAGAAACCCTATAAAATTCTGGAAGAGAACTAGAAAAGATTAAGAAATAGGGCAATCAAGTACTGCAAGGTACAATGGGAACATCACCCCGAGAGAGCAGCCACATGGGAGAAAGAGGATGAATTAAGAAAAGCCTATCCAGAACTATTCAGGTACATTTCAGCAAACTTCGGGACGAAGTTTAATTTAAGGGGGGAAGTCTGTAATATCCCAGCATTTAGGAACTAACGAAGGGTAGATTTAGGAATTTTTGCATATGCATACTTTCATTTGCAAAATGTGGGTAAATTTTTCGCCAAATAAAAACTTAAAGTGATCAAAGTTTCTTTCACTATCTAGGTGTAGGAATAGCTCTGGTGAGTGATCGTTATAAATTTTGATATGACCTTTATGAATTAATGTATTTTGGGGAGAATTTGAATTTAAACTTATAATTTGCGGTTATATTTTTAAAACTTAGAATTATGATTTCTTAATATTATTTAAGATATAATATATAATAATATAAATTAAATAAGAAATACAATTAAGCAAATGAATATTTATTCCATATTTTTATTCCATAAACAAGTTACAATAAGTAACTCATTAAGACAATAAATAATATTTGTTGAAGTGAAATTACAAAAAAGAGGAACATATATTTATTATTAAACTATTACACATTTTTTTACAAAGAATAAAATAAAAATTACAAAGGATCTATTCCATCTAAAAGTAAACCTATTCTAATCTTGAATCTTCAAATATTGTACCTGTAAAACAAAGAACAAACAAAAAGGAAAATAAAGGTTAAGTTATTAATTTTTACTCTTAGTAGAGAGAAGTGAGTTGCACTGCACAATTTTACATCATTGAGTAAACCTTTTAGGGGCAAGTTTCACCAATATGAAAGAGTTCAATCTTCCATAACAATAAGCCATAAGTAAAATAATCACAGCCAGTAAAGGGACAAGTTTCACCAAGTAGATAAATAGTATCAAGATAAAAAAGGTAGAACACCTCACTGAGCATATCCACAACTATGCAGCAGGCATACAAGCAGATCATGTTGGAATTATGCCCTAGAGGAAATAATAAAGATGTTATTATTATAATTCTTGTTCATGATAAAGTTTATATTCCGTGATGGAATTGTATTAAGCGGAAACTTTGATACTTGTGTGGTTTATGAACAACACCGTGTCCCTAGTGCGCCTCTATGGACTAGCTCATTGATTAATGATGGTTAAGGTTTCCTAACCATAGACATGAGTTGTCGATTAATAATGAGATCATGTCATTAGGAGAATGATATGATGGACATACCCAAATTAAGCAGAGCAATTAGACGTGTTCATCTTTGGGAAGCTTTTTCCTATGTCAAGTATTGTATTCCTTAGACCTTTAGATAATAAAACTCCCTGGTATCGGAAGAAAGCTTTGAGGTCATCAAACGTCATCCTATGTGAGGGTGATCATAAAGGTGTCTCTCAGGTGATCGGAAAGTACTTGTTGGGTTGTATGTATCGAGATGGAATTTGTCCCTCCCGAGTTAGAGAGATATACTTCGGGCCCACTCGGTAATCGATATCAACACCGCTTGCAAGCACGTGGTTAAGGAGTTCATCACAAAGATATCGGATTACAGAACGAGTAAAGTACTTGCTGTGAACGAGATTGAACTAGGTATGTCGATACCAACGATCGAATCTCGGGCAAGTAAATTATCGCGTGACGAAGGGAATACATATATGGGATTAATTGAATCCTGGCATCATGGTTCATCCGATATGATCATCGATGAATATGTGGGAGTCAATATGGGTTTCCAGATCCCGCTGTTGATTATTGATAGAAGATCATGTCTGCATATTCTCGAACCCGTAGGGTCACACACTTAACGTGCATCGACGCTAGGATAGAATGGATAATTGGTTTATGAGTTTTTGTTCGGAGTCTCGGATGAGATCCAGGACATCACGAGAGGTTCCAGAATGGTCCGGAGAATAAGATTGATATAAAGGAAAGCAGTTTTTGGATTTCGGAATCGTTTCGGAGTTTATCGGTATTGTACCGGAAGGTTCTAGAAGGTTCCGGAGTGGGACCACCGTGGGCCCACTTGACGGAGGCCTGCGTGGGCCTAAGGGGAAGTGCCCTGGCCACTTTGGGCCAGGGCACAATGCCCCTAAGGCCCAGCCGGCCAGCCCCTAGGGGAACCTTCCAGAAGAGGAGGGAGGGATGACTTGCCCCCCACTCCACCCCTTGGGCCGTCGCCCTAGGGCTTGGAGGAGGGGTCAAGGGGGCCGGCCAGCCCCCTATATAAGGAGGGCAGGGGTGCAGCCTCCCCTCACTCGAACCCTAGCCGCCGTCCAACTTCTGGCCCCCACCTCTCTCTCTCTCTCTCTCTCTCTCTCTCTCTCTCTCCCGACTGCGCGTAGGCGAAGCCCTGCCGCAGAAACTCTCCACCATAAGCACCACGCCGTCGTGCTGCAGATCCAATCTATCTCTCCACCATACTTGCTGGACCAAGGAAAGGAGGAGACGTCGCTGCACCGTACGTGTGCATCTCTCGGAGGCGCCGCCACTTGCGGCGTAGGATCGGATCGGATCGGATCGCGAGGAGGAGACGGCGAGTACGACTACGTCAACCACGTTCTGTTGAACGTTTCCGCTGTGCGATTTCTTCAAGGGTATGAAGATCTCATCAATCTCTCTCGTTGATTACATCTCCTAGATTAGATCTTGGCTTTCTTGTTCGCATCCGTAATTTTTTTTTGATTTACTATGCTGCGAAACCCTTCAGTGGTATCAGAGCTAGATCTATGCGTAGATGTGTTTCACGAGTAGAACGCAACATGCTTGTTGCGAACGTTGATGTTTTCTGTTGCAAACCTCTTGTTGTGTATTTCTTATGACGCGGCATAGTGAGATCGAAGTGGTCCAGGCCAACTTTAAGCGACCTCGTTCGCGAGACCGGCTCCGCACTTGACGTGTGGCTTGTTCCACACATGCGGCTGGTGGATGCCAGTTTCTCTCACTATAGTATTCATGGGATTTACAACGGATGTTGGCAACCATAATATCACCGTTGTGGCTTTCCGTAGGTAAGAATCGTTCTTAGCTTGTTACTCACATAAGCCACGTAAAACATGCTACAACAAGGTAGAGGCGTTTAACTTGTTTTTGCAGGGAGTGTTTGTGATATGGTATGGACCAAGACATGATGTGTATGAATTGAGATGTAAGCAATGATCATGTTTTGTAATATTTCACGACTTGCATGTCGATGAGTTCACAACCGGCAGGAGCCGTATGGTTGTCTTTATAATTGTATATGACATGCGTGTCAACTTCTTATACGCCATGTAATATCTTTACTTTATCGCTAAGTAGTTAGCAATAGTTGTAGTTGCTATTTGTGGTGGAGGCAATCATGGTGGAGATCATTGCGCAGAGATTGGCTATACCATGTCACATAAAATTATATGCATGTGATGTTTATCCTTTTATGTATCTTATTATGCTTAGATCGCGACGGTAGTATTATAAGATGATTCCTCACTTAAATATCAAGATAAACTTGTGTTATCCCCATGTATGCACCGTTACGAAAGTTCGTCGTTTTCAAGCACCTCGTGATTATCGGGTGCTATAAACTCTACGTTCACATACAACGGGTGCAAGCCAGTGTTGCACACGCGGAAATACTTGAGTTTGACTTGATGAGCCTAGCTTGTACAGACATGGCCTCGGAACACACGAACCGAAAGTTTAAACATGAGTCATATGAATGATATGATCGACACTTTGTTGTCCACCATTGAAACCACATCTCTTCTTGTGAATATCGGATTAGGTGTGGTGAATTTGGATCGTGTTCACTAAACAACTTGAGGGATGTTGAATTTAGTAGGAGTTCATCTAGTAATTTGATTAAGTTGAACTAGTTATCATGAACATAGTCTAAATTGTATTTGAAAATTTTGTAGATCAAATGGCTAAGTCCAACTTCAACTTCAACATTTTTGCTGAGAAAGAAAAGCTTAAGAACAATGGGTCTAACTTCACCAACTGGTTCCGCAATCTGAGAATCATTCTCGCTGGGGGACAAAAATACTATGTACTTGAGAAAGCGCTAGGTGACGCCCCTTCTACTGATGCGCCGACTGATGAAAAAACTGTTTATCAGTCACGCAAAGATGATTATGGAGTGATTAAGAGTGCCATGTTGTTTTCTATGGAACCGGAACTTCAAAATCGTTTTGAGGAGTTCAACGGGACCTTTGAGATACTTGAGGAACTGAAAACCATGATTCAGACTCAGGCCCGTTCTGAGAGATATGAGATCTCTAAGAAGTTCTTTAACTGCAAGATGGAGGAAGGGAGTTCCGTTAGTGAGCACACCATTAAGATGCCGGGCTACACTCAACGTCTTGAGCAACTGGACTACAAGATTCCAGAAGAGCTCAAGATTGACAGAGTTCTGCAATCACTCCCTCCTAGCTACAAAGTTTTTGTAGTTACTCATAATCAAATTGGTTCCACTGATATGATCACTGAGCTCTTCGCTAAGCTGAAAGCTGCGGAGGTGGATATCAATAAATATAATCATGTGTTGATGGTCAATTAGACCACTAGCTTTAAGAAAGCTAAGGGTGCAAAGAAATCCTTCAAGAAAGGCAACGGCAAGCATGTTGCCCCTGCTGAGAAGAAGCTCAAGTCTGGACCTAAGCCGGGCACTGAGTGCTTCTATTGCAAGGACAAGGGTCACTGGAAGCACAACTGTCCGAAGTACTTAGCGGATAAGAAGGCTGACACCATTAAAGGTATATTTGATATACATGTTATTGATGTTTACCTTACTAGCGCTCGTTGTAGTGCCTGGGTATATGATATTTGTTCAGTTGCTAATATTTGTAACTCGAAACAGGAGCTACGGAATAGACGGCGGCTAGCGAGGGATGAGGTGACGATGCGCATTGGCAATGGATCAAAAGTTGATGTGATAGCTGTCGGCACGCTCTCCTTAGTTTTACCTGCGGGATTAGTTTTAAACCTTAATAAGTGTTATTATGTGCCTGCGTTGAGCATGAACATTATATCTGGATCGTGTTTATTGCAAGACGGTTATTCATTTAAATCAGAGAATAATGGTTGTTCTATTTATATGAATAACATCTTTTATGGTCATGCACCTGTTGTGAATGGTTTATTTCTTATGAATCTCAAAAGAAATGAAACGCACATCCATAACATTGAGGCTAAGAGATGCAAAATAGATAGTGATAATCCAACTTATTTGTGGCACTGCCGTCTAGGTCATATTGGTGTAAAACGCATGAAGAAACTCCATTCTGATGGACTTTTGGAGTCTCTTGATTTTGAATCATTTGACACGTGCGAGCCATGCCTCATGGGCAAGATGATCAAAACCCCGTTCTCCGGAATAATGGAGCGAGCAACGGACTTATTGGAAATCATACATACCGATGTATGCGGACCAATGAGTGTTTCGACGCGCGGTGGATATCGCTATTTTCTCACTTTTACTGATGACTTAAGTAGATATGAGTATATCTATTTAATGAAACATAAATATGAAACATTTGAAAAGTTCAAAGAATTTCAGAACGAAGTGGAAAACCATCGTAACAGGAAAATTAAATTTCTATGATCTGATCATGGAGGTGAATATTTGAGTTATGATTTTCTCACGCATCTTAAAGCAAGCGGAATCATTTCGCAACTCACGCCACCCGGAACACCACAGCGCAATGGTGTGTCTGAACGCCGGAATCGAACTCTATTAGATATGGTGCGAGCAATGATGTCTCTTACAGATTTGCCGTTATCATTTTGGGGTTATGCATTAGAAACCGCTGCATTCACTTTAAATAGGGCACCATCTAAATCCTTTGAGACGACACCGTATGAACTATGGTTTGGTGCTTAACCTAATTTGTCGTTTCTTAAAGTTTGGGGATGCGAAGCTTACGTCAAGAAGTTGATGTCGGACAAGCTCGAACCCAAAGCGGAGAAATGCGTCTTCATAGGATACCCTAAGGAAACGATTGGGTATACCTTCTACCACAGATCTGAAGGCAAAGTGTTTGTTGCAAAGAATGGATCCTTTCTTGAGAAGGAGTTTCTCTCGAAAGAAGTGAGTGGGAGGAAGGTAGAGCTAGACGAGGTTATTGAACCTTCTCTCGAGTTGGAGAGTAGAACAACACCTGAAATTGTTCCAGTGTCGTCTGCACCAACAAGAGAGGAAGCTAATGACGAGGATCATGAAACTTCGAACGATGCTACTACTGAACTTCGCAGGTTGACAAGGTCACGTGCCACTCCTGAATGGTACGGCAATCCTGTATTAACCTTCTTGTTGTTAGACAACAGGGAACCTGCGAATTATGAGGAAGCAATGATGAGCCTAGACTCTGAGAAATGGCTAGAGGCCATGAAATCCGAATTGGGATCCATGAGCAAAAACCAAGTATGGACTTTGGTGGACCCTCCTAGCGACCGTAAGGCCGTTGAGTGCAAATGGATTTTCAAGAAGAAAACGGATGGTAATGGTAATATCATCTATAAAGCTCGGCTTGTCACAAAAGGGTTTCGGCAAGTTCAAGGAGTTGACTACGATGAGACTTTCTCTCCCATAGCGATGTTTAAGTCCATTCAGATTTTATTAGCAATTGCTGCATTTCATGATTATGAAATATGGCAGATGGATGTCAAGACTGCGTTCCTCAATGGCAACATTGATGAAGAGTTGTATATGATGCAACCCGAAGGTTTTGTCGATCCTAAGGATGCTAATAAGGTGTGCAAACTTCAGCGTTCCATTTATGGACTGAAGCAAGCATCTCGGAGTTGGAACCTTCGTTTTGATCAAGTGATCAAGAGTTTTGGATTTTTTCCAAATTGCTACGAAGCTTGTATCTACAAGAAAGTGAGTGGGATCTCGGTGATATTTTTAGTACTATATGTGGATGACATATTGATTATTGGAAATGACATTGGTATGCTTAACGATGTGAAGAGTTATTTGAATAAATGTTTTTCAATGAAAGACCTAGGAGAAGCTGCTTATATATTAGGCATCAAAATCTATAGAGATAGACAAAGACGCCTAATAGCTTTAAGCCAAAGTACATATCTAGACAAAGTTCTGAAAAGGTTCAGAATAGATAAAGCAAAGAAAGGTTCATTGCCCATGTTTTCAGGTAAGATATTGAGCAAGGCTCAGTGTCCAGCTACGGTAAAATATAGAGATACTATGAGCAAAGTGCCATATGCCTCGGCCATAGGTTCTATCATGTATGCCATGCTATGTACTAGACCGGATGTGTCCAATACTCTTAGTTTGACGAGCAGATACCAAAGTGATCCAGGAGTGGAACACTGGACAGCCGTAAAGAACATCCTAAAGTAATTAAATAGGACTAAATAAATGTTCTTGGTCTATGGAGGTGATGAGCAGCTCATCATAAAAGGTTACGTCGACGCTAGTTTCGACACCGACCCGGATGATTCTAAATCTCAGACAGGATACATTTATATTTTGAATGGTGGAGCTGGAGTCGAGAAGTCAAGCAAAGCGTGATCGCGGATCTACGAAGCGGAATACATGGCTGCTTAAGCGTCAAGTGAAGGAGTTTGGATCAGAACTTCATCATCGAAGCTTGCTGTGGTTCCAAGTGCCTTGGACCCACTGGAGATATTGTGCGACAACACTGGCGCCATAGCACTGGCTAAGGAACCAAGATATCATCCAAAGACCAAGCACATCAACCGCCGTTTTCATATAATTCGAGATTATATAGCAGATGGAGATCTGAAGATTATCAAAGTACATACGGATCTGAATGTCGCAGATCCGTTGACTAAACCTCTTCCACGAGCAAAACATGATCAGCACCTTAATGCCATGGGTGTTAGATTGTTGTCAGATGTAATCTAGATTATTGACTCTAGTGCAAGTGGGAGACAGTTGGAATTATGCCCTAGAGGCAATAATAAAGATGTTATTATTATAATTCTTGTTCATGATAAAGTTTATATTCCATGCTGGAATTGTATTAAGCGGAAACTTTGATACTTGTGTGGTTTATGAACAACACCGTGTACCTAGTACGCCTCTATGGACTAGCTCATTGATTAATGATGGTTAAGGTTTCCTAACCATAGACATGAGTTGTCGATTAATAATGAGATCATCTCATTAGGAGAATGATATGATGGATAGACCCAAATTAAGCAGAGCAATTAGATCGTGTCATCGTGTTCATCTTTGCGAAGCTTTTTCCTATCTCAAGTATTGTATTCCTTAGACCATGAGATAATACAACTCCCTGGTATCGGAAGAAATATTTGAGGTCATCAAACGTCATCCTATGTGAGGGTGATCATAAAGGTGTCTCTCAGGTGATCGGAAAGTACTTGTTGGGTTGTATGTATCGAGATGGAATTTGTCCCTCCCGAGTCAGAGAGATATACTTCGGGCCCACTCGGTAATCGATATCAACACCGCTTGTAAGCACGTGGTTAAGGAGTTCATCACAAAGTGATATCGAATTACGGAACGAGTAAAGTACTTGCTGTGAACGAGATTGAACTAGGTATGCCGATACCAACGATCGAATCTCGGGCAAGTAAAATATCGCGTGACGAAGGGAATATATATATATGGGATTAATTGAATCCTGGCATCGTGGTTCATCCGATATGATCATCGATGAATATGTGGGAGTCAATATGGGTTTCGATCCCGTTGATTATTGATAGAAGATCATGTCTGCATATTCTCGAACCCGTAGGGTCACACACTTAACGTGCATCGACGCTAGGATAGAATGGATAATTGGTTTATGAGTTTTTGTTCGGAGTCTCGGATGAGATCCAGGACGTCACGAGAGGTTCCGGAATGGTCCGAAGAATAAGATTCATATAAAGGAAATCAGTTTTTGGATTTCGGAATCGTTTCGGAGTTTATCGGTATTGTACCGAAAGTTCTAGAAGGTTCCGGAGTGGGACCAACGTGGGCCCACTTGACTGAGGCCTGCGTGGGCCTAAGGGGAAGTGCCCTGGCCACTTTGGGCCAGGGGCACAAGGACCCTAAGGCCCAGCCGACCAGCCCCTAGGGGAAACCCTAGGGGAACCTTCAAGAAGAGGGGGGGATGACTTGCCCCCCACTCCACCCCTCGGGCCGCCGCCCTAGGGCTTGGAGGAGGGGTCAAGGGGGTCGGCCAGCCTCCTATATAAGGAGGGCAGGGGTGCATCCTCCCCTCACTCGAACCCTATCCTCCGTCCAACTGATGCCCCCCACCTCTCTCTGTCTCCCGACTGCGTGTAAGCGAAGCCCTGCCGCAGAAACTCTCCACCATAAGCACCACGCCGTCGTGCTGCAGATCCAATCTATCTCTGCACCATACTTCCTGGACCAAGGAAAGGAGGAGACGTCGCTGCATCGTACGTGTGCATCTCTCGGAGGCGCCGCCACTTGCGGCGTAGGATCGAATCGGATCGCGAGGAGGAGATTTCCGATGACCACGACTTACCAACCACGTTCTGTTGAACGTTTCTGCTGTGCGATTTCTTCAAGGGTATGAAGATCTCATCAATCTCTCTTGTTTATTACATCTCCTAGATTAGATCTTGGATTTCTTGTTCGCATCCGTAGGAATTTTTTTGATTTACTATGCTGCGAAACCCTTCAGCTCAGTCATCTAACTGCATGGGTGTGCTGTCGACACAACCCCAGCAGTCCAAGCAAGTAAAAGGACCAAGCACAGCCGTGGGGAAGCACTAGTGCATCTCTCCATTGCTCTCACCACACAAGAACAACTAGTTTAGCCAGAGTCAAACAAACCATTCAACACAATCTCACACCAGATCAAACCACACATCACCTGATGGTGACATAAGGAGGGGGAGGATCAGGTGGACAGCAAGGCCAAGCTCACATGAGCTAGGAGGAGCAGAGTTGATCAAGGCCAAGCACAAGCATCAGGGGAAACAAGAACAACATCAAGAGGTGAAGGACTGGATTAGACCAGCAACACCACCATCACATTAAGCCATATCAATCATAAATTTTGTGGTGAGTATCATAAACATCCACATGATCTGTTCATCTTATCCAAGCAGAATATATGTATTGATGCATAAGACAACCTCTCAATAATCACCCAAGTGGGGTGAATCTATCCTAGAGGCTTTAAATATAAAGAGCAGAACCAAACTCTATCAAAAACACCAAATTCTCAGACCAGCCTCATAGAATTGGTGATACCAAAGGCAACTTATATATTCTATCATTTGTTCTTACAAAATCTAGGCACATCTCCAAGAAGGAGTAGCACCTCAGATCTTATAAGCCACAAACAAAACCATAAAATTAACCAACTAGGATCCAAGGCCTAGTAAGAAAATGATGCCCTAGTTAATTTTGAAAGTGACAACAACATAGGAACTTAGTTCATAGAGCCTCAGACCAGCATCATAGGCATGAACAAACAGTAAGCTTTTCAACTTATTAATAAGCATCTATCAAGTTTCTAATAATGACCATAAGTGAAGCCAGCAACAAGATCATTTTGTGTGCCATTCAAAGATGGTTTCACAAGAAATAATCTTACAGCTAAGCCAACCAAATAGTTTAGTTTCCATAAACCAACTAGCAAATCAATATCTATCATTTACCTAAGACCATACTCAGATATCAGACAATATATATCCATTCATTTTCAAAGAATCATTAGACTCTAAAGAATAAAATTTAGACTATGGATAAACAGGCAAGCCCACAAACACTAATGTAGGGAGTCATCATTGACAAAGTTACTGTCAGTATCAAGATACTGACAAAAGATGAACATATCAATTAACAACATCACCCAATCAGAGACAAAGCTATGAACCAATAGCATCAGATCAACCACAACATCACATAGTCTAAGGATGACACCAATCCCTAAGGACAGAGAATATAATCTTCACTAAGCATCATTTTGCAAGTACCAGGGATGAACCCTAGTATCAGTGCAAACACAAAATAGAGATTGACCACTAGATACACATAGTGGTACTCGAGATAGCTAGATGCACTAGAGTTCACAAGAGCACAACTCACCGAAGGTCATCGCTGAAGAAACAAAGAGTAAGCAGAGGGGACGACGAGCTCGTGGCGGCACGAGGAGCACCCTAGCGGGCGCTGCAACCCGCACCAGCCACGGCGGCAGCCACATCAGTGCACGAGCACCGCACACGACCACGGGAGGATCAGCGGCGGCGGTAGCAGCACCATTCCCAAACCCTAGGGTTCGGGAAGGGGGCTAGCCTGGCCAGAGAAGGGCCCCAGGACCAAATCAAACTGGACCAGATGGAAGAGCATGGTAGACAACTTCGCCCTGCACCATGGCAGTGACCAAGGGGGACCACGGCGGTGAGCAGTGCACGGCGGCGGCGCCATATTCCACGCGGTCGAGGAGGAGAGGAGGAGAGGTCGAGATAGATAAATAGACAGAGTGAGTGGGCTGATAGGGCCAAAACCCTTCAGGAGGGGCACTTTTGGTCAAGGTTACTTGGGCCAAATTGGCCCAATCAGCCCAATAAGCCCAATAGAATCATCCCAAAACTTAAAAGAAGTTTTAATGATTAATAAAAGACCAAAATACCCCTAGACTTAAATAAAATTCTAGAAAATAAAATAGGAATCTAAAAATTATAAATAAAATATTTTTGGATACATAATTATCCAACCTATCTAATTAAATTAAGAAATAAAGTTTTATGGATAAAATTTTTGGTCAAGAATTTTATAATATGTATATTCCTTATGGAATTTTATAAATTAAAGAAAGAGGATAAAAATAATTGAAAATCACTTTTATTATATATTAATATTGTAGTATTTTAGAAGAATACTAAATAAATACTTAGAGTTATAAAAAGAAATTCTTTTAATTAAATGATAATTCTTAAAAGAATTATTAAATAAATAAAAAAATTATATCTTAATTCTAAAATAAATAAATAAATTATGAATATGATATTCAATAAATACTAAAGATTATTCTTTAAAATAGAATCCTTTATTCTTAAAGGAATTCTTGTAATTAAAATGATGGGTACAACACACAAAGTAAATAAATGATAAATAATGCATTGCATTACTATGCATATTCATTTTGCCTCTTTAAATATTGTCCTTACCGGGCAATAATGATGTTTTGTAGACATAGAAGCTCAAGGTCTAGTGCAAGCATCCGAATTCACTACCTTGCAATCACAAGGCAAGTTCATCACTTACTCATGTCCTTTGAGGAGTCTTTATCAAGGTATTTGCAAATTGTGTGTAATCATCTATATTTCGAAGAAGGAAAATATTATTTTCTCAAATAAATAAATTATGGATATCATCCTAAGTAATGATATAATGGAGCAGTAGAACTTAGGTTTCTATTTGCAACAATGATGGTCAATTAGGGACTTAAAAACCCATGACATCAGTGATTCTAGCGCCGTATATTACGCGGTGAGATTTGGAATGGGACAGAGAAGTCAGCTGCATCTTCTTCCTCTCGCATGTAGCCAGATGTGTAGTTCATGGCTGTTATCACTCGTAGTGTGCATATTAATTGGTAATCCGTAGAGGATATGAAGCATATGGGTGGGAACCCTCATCGTCCCACGATAGTTCTGGCATCTAACGGTTTGTAAAAACCATTGCCGTAATTCAATGGGTGGGCATGGTGTACACCAGGGAGGCATGCAAGGTCGCGAAGGGGGCAGTGATTGGATCGGATCACCTACTGGGCCCCTGTGGCATCCCGCAAAAACCAATACTAGGAAATCGCGTTGTTTTTGTGCATTGCATCATCATGGTCGCATGCTCATGTCATCATGCCACATTGCATTTGAGCATCGTCATCATCATGCATATTATTTTTTGCCTAAAACTATTTGCGAAAGACTATGTTATTTTCTAAACTATCCCTCCTCTAATTTCAAATCCAAATCGTCGGTCCAGCCGGATCTTTCATTTATCTAAAACCAATTACAAAATTTATTTTTAAAAATAAAAGAAAACCTAGTCAAAATATCTAATCCCAAAACTACCCAACCCTTTTTCTACCACTCTAATCCTACCCAGCCCCCCCTCCACCTCACCCCAACCTATCCTATGTCGCCACCTCACCTCTCCCCAAATCTGCACCAATAGCAGCCCGCCACCTCAGCCTGGCCTCCACCCAGCCGAACCGCCTCCACCTGCCGCACACAGCAACCCACCTCCCTGCCCCGCGGGTCCCACCGAACCCACCCCCCTAGACCCGGCCCCTGCCTCTCTCCCTGGACCACCCCACGAGACCCCCCGCTCTCTCCTTCCTCTCTCTCTTCCCCAACTCCCGTACCCATCCTCTGCCCCGCGAGTCCCTCCCCCGAGCTTCTCTGCGCCATTGCCATCCCGACCGCCAGCTGCTGGAGCCATGGCGCCTCTAGGACGATCTCTCCCTGCCCTCTCGCCTCAGGCATTGCCCCTCCCGCCCGGTCAAGCGCCAGAGGCCACCTCTCGACTCGCCAGACCTCTTCCTCTCCGAGCGACCTCTGCTCGTCTCCTTGAGCTTCGCCCGTCGCGCCTGCCAAGCGCTGCCGTCGCCGGAGGGCCCTCCGCGAGCACCCCTCCCCGCAACCTCCTCCCGCAGCTGGCCGTGGCCCACGCTCTGCCTCCTGCCGGCCGTCGAGCCACGTCGCCGTCCTGAGCCGTCGCCGCCCTCTGCAAGCTTGTCGCTGGCCCGCTTCCTCCCCGTCCGGAGCACCGCCGCTGCGGGACCTCGCCTCCCCATCGGCCTCGCCCTCCTGCGCCACCGCGGCCCCGTCATCGTCGTCGCTGGTGCCCTTCTGCAGGACGTCACCGCCTACGGTGCTCCACCTCAGGCCGCTTCTGCCGTCGCCCATGCCCTTCGCCTCGCCTCAGCGCTGCGTGAGCTCCACCCCTGCGTGGCCCTGACCACCCCTACAAGCTCGTGACGCCACCATGTTTCCTCCTGCACATCGCCACCTCCTGGGAGCTTCACCTCGACCTCGCTGTGCCGGTATCTGCACCGTGTTGTAAGGCCTCGACAAGATCGACATTGATCAAGATAAATCCGATGGATCCCCGGTATCGAGCCTAGGTTCGCCATCGACATCGAAGACGGAACGCTAAGACCCGTTCCCGGTTCCGAAGACCGATCCCGGCGCCCGAACCCCGAACCCCTCGCCAAGATCTTCATCGAAACCCCGAGAACTCCGCCGCGGTACCCGGGGATCTCCTATGTGGAACCATCGGGCCACATAAGACCATCGACGCCACACCCGGATCCGAAGACCGGACCCGATAACCGCCAAGGCCGCCGACACGGATACACCGAGTTCTCCATCAAGGACACCAAGACCGTCGACATGGAACCAAATGACGCCAAGCACTTCGCCGCGGAACGCCAAGTTCTGCATCCCGAACGCCAGGACCGACCCGATACACGGACCCGACAAGGTCTTCGCGACGACAAGAACGACATCGACCAGGGCGAGTCCGATGCGCCCCGACGCCAACCAAGTCCTCCTTCACGGAACGCCAAGATCTACTCCGTTGTCCGAGAACGATCCCGCCGAGACCGAACCCCAGATCCGAACCCTGAGACCGAACCCCGAACCCCGGAACCCCAAGATCGTCGAACCCTAATATGTGACTCTTATCCGAGAACCCTATTTTATAAATTGTCAACTATATAAATTGTTGCATTAAATCATTCATTTCGCATGCATATTGTCATGTGGTTTGGGGGCATTATGTCGATTCACCTCATAATTAAATATGGGGCCCATATGCGGGCAAATCTAGTCTTATATTGGCCTCATTTAAATTTGTGTAGCGAACCGGTGTTATCTTTTGCCATGTTCAAACAACATTTAAATTGCGGGGGTTCTAAATAACTTGAACCATTTAATTAATTGTCGGAACCCCGGTTTCTCTTAATATGACCTAATTGCATCGCACCTTTTTCCATGTCATACATCATACATGCATCATGCCCGATCTTCTGCCGTTGTGTTAAATAGTGCATCCGGTGTTTATTCTAGTGTTTTGTTTCTTCGCGGATAAGGCCGTTGAGTTGATGCGAGTGTCGACCCGATCTTCGGTTGAACCTTCGGCAATGTTTTCAGGCGAGCATCTCCCCCTTTCTACCTATCTTACTTTTATAGTATT
Organism: Avena longiglumis; assembly: GCA_030063025.1. Lineage (NCBI taxonomy): Eukaryota > Viridiplantae > Streptophyta > Magnoliopsida > Poales > Poaceae > Avena > Avena longiglumis. The sequence continues at coordinate 416,574,268 of CP125979.1, read as the reverse complement.
TATTCCCTCCTGTTGATCTATTGCTATTTGTGTTGCGATGCTCTAGTTTTCGTACCCGTGATATCCCTTGCAGCCTTATATTGCCTTGGACACCTCCTATTACCTGTTGTTTGGTAGGTAGTTGGACCTGTGCGTCGTAGTCGCTTGCTCAAGTGTTGTTGCGTGTCGTCAAGTACCACAGTTGTTGGAGTATTGCCGTGTGTTTATTGTTGGAGTTGATCATAACTTTAATTATTGTTTAACAACTAAAATTGAAGTAGGTAAGCAGAGGCACAGGTGGGCAATAGATGTTATTTGGTTGTTAACCGTCCACTTGTGTCCCGTAGGACCCCGAGTACTTGATACATGTTCCTTGAATATTCGCGCTATCCACATCCGGGAGGATTATGGGACCCCCCAAAGCCAGAGCTTGATTCATTCTTATTTCTTGGGGCCACAAACTAGTTTGAGGTTTTATTTACTATCCTGTACTTTTGCCATGCTTTACTGCTTTATTTATGATTGTGCGAGGAGCACCTGTACTATTTAGGATCGGGACACGATTTCGCGGTATCGACAAACCCAGTTTTGGGTTCCCAGTCGTTTACAGCCGTCCACCCAAACCTTGGGTCCGTCTCGGAGTCAGCTAACTACGTTGCGGGTGTACTCAATGGGGTGGCCCCCTGAAATATTTCTGAATCCTGTGATTGCTTTGTCGTGAAAGCCTCGTTGGGTTTTGATTTGGTTTTTCCGAGGTTGATCGAGTGTGTGTTGCTATTTGTGCACCCCTGCAGGGTAAAACTTTCTAAAACCCGTGTCCGCGGTTATGGACGACTTGGAGCACAGTATCTCGATCATAGACAACTATAACTAAAGTAGTGCTATAAATTTGACTTTATAATGACTAGTAATCAGATTCACTATAATGGAATGGCTAAATAAAACTGCCAACAATTGCTTGTTTGGGTTGTCGCTTGCGACCATTGTACCTGACTAGTAAGTATCGCAACTACAACGGAATGGCTAAATAAAAGTACCAACAACTGCTGGGTTTGGGATATTTCATGCTACTTGTATCTGACTAGTAAGTGCTGCAACTACAACGGAATGGATAACTAAAATGGCCCACTGCTTATTTTATCAGGATGATTATCTATACCTGACTAGTAATTGCTGCAACGATAAACGAATAAATAAAACTGCCAACGGTGTGAGTTCCTCGGTTGACTTCCTCGTTTGGTCTCGAGGGGGAAACACAAGGATGGGTTTGTCTGATGGTAGAATCAGGTTGGTTCCGAATAGGTCTTTCTTACCCCTCTCTGATAGCCGTTGGTTGTATCGAGTCTCTATAGGTTGTTTAGTGCATGCTGCCGTTGCCGCTTCAGTCCACCATACCTATGTAGGCGAAGACCACCGAATTCTAGCCTCGCCGTGTACTGGCCTCAGTACTGACCTTTCTCTCTTTTTCCTTTGCCCTTTGTCGGCACCCCTTTTGTTTAAGCAGGTTTTGAGATGCGACGTCGTTAGCAGGGTTACCCTTCCGGCTTGGCCTGGGCAGGGTTATGGACGCCATTGGTTATTCTTCAGGGCTCTTAGCCCCATTTGCATCTTGTCCGTAGTCGGACGCTCTATCATTTTCTAGGTGATTTGGATCTTTGTACATTATATCTGTATTCTTGACTGGTGGAGTCGCTGTTGTATATATCTGTTCTGTGGGTTCCATTGAGAACTGTTGTGTAATGTTATTACTTCGTTTTCCACCCGCACGAAAGTGCCTGGTGGTCACCTTTGAATCGTTTCTATGCGGGTTTGGCGGGAATCGCTGAAACTTTCATAGGGTCGATTCTGAGGGTGTTACAGCCCCACATCATGGAATTGTGGATGGGAAAGTATGCCCGGTTGTGCAACAAGGAGTTGATCTCTCATGGGTAAAGTGACTGATACGTCGGAAACGTATCTATAATTTTTGATGCTACATGCTTGTTTAGTATCTACTTTGCTTTGCTTGTCTACACTTTGAGGTGCTTTTTACATGTTTTCTGGGACTAACCTATTAACAAGTTGCCACAGTGCGAGTTGCCTATTTTATGCTATTTTTGGTTTCAGAAAAGTTAGTAAAGAAATATTCTCGAAATTGGACGGGACAAACGTCAAAGTCAATAACTTTCCGTGGGAAATAAGAATCCAGAAGACGAGACGGATATGCAATCCAGGGCGGCCAACCCCCCCCCCCCCTAGGCGCGGGTGGGCCCTGTCCCACGCCTGAGTAGGGTTTGGCCCCTCTGTCCGCCTCCTCAGCCTCCCCCTTTGCCTATAAGAAGCCCTCAATGCAGAAATCCTAAGCACCCGATCAAATGTCCACAACCGTCTGTAGCCGCCGCCACCGTCGTCCCTGGATCGGGAGGGATCTAAAGTTCTTCTCAGCACCCTGCCGAAGGGGAGATCATCCCAGAGGCCTTCTCTCTGGTATGATGCATGAGTAGTTCCACCTTGGACTATGGGTCCATGTAGTAGCTAGATGGTTGTATCTCCTCCTTTGTGCTTTCATGTATAGATCTTGTGAGATCCGTTCATGATCAAGATCTAATCTATTTGTAATCATGCATGTTGTGTTTGTGGGGATCCAATGGATATTGAGATTATTATGTTGGTTTGATTAATGGTTTTGTCTTTATGATTCTATCATGTCTATGTTGTTTGTGATCTTGCATGCTCTCCGTTGTTAGTAGCTATCTTGGCCAAGAAGTTGCTAGTGACTCCAAGAGGGAGTATTTATGGTCGATAGTGGGTTCATGCTTCTAGTTTCCAAGGGAAGTGACAATAATCTCATCGGTTGTAGATGTGCTGTTGCTACCAGGGAGAAAACAATTGTCTCTTGTTCATGGAACATGTGGACTATTTACTTTACACACTTTGCTTAAAGAAGTTGTTTGTTGCTTGCAACTTAATACTGGAGGGGGTTTGGATGATAACCTGAAGGTGGACTTCTAGTCATAGATGCAGTTGGATGGCGGTCTATGTATCTTGTATTGCCCAATCGAATCTCATAGGATCTTTCTTACTAGTAATTGCATTGTTATGCCTTGCTCAGTTCCTGTCAATTGCCCTGCTGTAATTTGTTTACCCTTCATGCCATGTTGTTTGTCCAAGGAGAGCACCTCTAGTGAACTATGGACCACGTTCCAATCTTTACCATTGATACATCTTCCACTGTTACTAGTTTACTTCCTGCAAACCATTATCTTCCACACCATACGTTTAATCCTTTGTTACAGCAAACCGGTGAGCTTGACAACCTCACTAATTTTTTGGGGCAAAGTCTTGAGTTTGTGTTGTACAGGTCTCCGCGTTGCTTGCAACACCTGTGTGACGTTTCCTTCCTCCTACTGGTTCCATAACCTCGGTTTCTTACTGAGGGAAACTTGTTGTTGTGCTGCTTCATACCTTGCTCTTGGGGTTTCCAACGAAGCGTCCCACGACAAGTGCTAGGCGCCATCAAGCTATTTTCTGGCGCCGTTGCTGGGGAGGCTAAGGACGTCTTCACTAGGGGAGTCCTTAACTTCCTTTCTCTTTATGTTTTTTTAGTTTTCTTAGTTTCTTTTGCTTAGTTTTGTTTGACTCTTTCCAAAAACCCCCCAAAAAATTAGTCTAGTTTGGTTTGCTTTCTTTATTCAAAACACACAAAAAAATTAGTTCCTACTCTAGTTGCTACCATGTTTGGTTTTGGACCAATCTTTATTTCACCTATGGAAGAGATCTCCACTTTTAAGCAAAAAAGTGAAGAGAGTTTTAAAGAAGCTTGGTCTAGAATCTCCACTTTACAAAGGGAAACCGAGCCTAAGATGAGTCTTATCATGGTTATCAATAGTTTCTACCACGCTATTACTCTTCGTTATAGATATGCTTTGGATGATGTGGCTGAAAAAGATATTTTTCAATGTACTGAGGATGAAGCTTTTGATGCCATAAAGAAGTTGATTGCAATTTATGATACACCTGGCAAGTTTGATTCCTCTTTTACAAATATTTTTGCTAGGTTGAACACTCTTGAGACCAGCATTGCTGCTATGAATTGTTGCTATCACACGCTTAGGGCTTACCATGATTATGTTCCCATAAATTCTGAGCCTTCAAAGTGGTTTCCCACAATCAAAGTCTCTATAAATACTACACTTTTTGATGCTCGCTGTGATATCATGTCTGAATTTTGCCTCATGCCTAAAGATATTTATGATTCCTTGAGTCTTTGGGGGCTTACTGAAGGAGGAGATAAAATCCATCTTACCAACAATGCCACTATATTTCCCGTTGGAATAGCTGAAGGTGTGTTTACAAAAATCTCAAGAAAAATGGTGTCTACTGATTATCTTGTTATTGAATGTGTAGGCAAGGGACAGATTACACTTGGAAGATCCCTACTGAAACACTTTGGAGTGGTAATAGATGTGGGAAAAGGATTTATGCACTTTGCTCCTTCGGTAAGCAATCATATCTTCCCTAAAGAGAAGAAGAAAGGTAAGAAAGAAAAGAATAAGATGGGGCAATTCTTCATTTGAAAATACTTGATTCTTCTTGTTTCTTGTGCCTAACTTAAAGGCGTTAAAGAAAAGTACTTGTTGGGAGATAACCCAAGAGTTTCCTTGATTCTTGGAAGTTATTACTTCATTAATGACCTCTCCTTATCCTTTTTGTTTGCTTTTCATGCCAAGAATGACCTCTAATGAGAGGGAAGTAAGATTTGGAGAGTTGCTGTCCCGAAACAGATTTCTGTCCTCCACCAAAAAAATTCGTGAGGAGTCTATGTAACTCGGATTGAGCTCCAAATTTACGAATAAATCCCCCAGTATGTTATCTAACTTTCGTTAGTTCAACACATTTTGATTTTAGCAACAGAAGGTGTTTGAAAAAATCGGTTTATAACTGCTGGTCTATTTTGACAGATTTCTGCCATTATTTGCATTTGCTTCTTATTGATTCCCTTTTGAGTTCTCTTTAGGTGAATTGAGCTTTATGAAGGAGTTACTACAGTAGCTTATGTTTTTAGTGAAAAGACTTGCTGTTACAAAGCTTTGTCAGAGGTCTAATATCTTTTGAATACACTAATGTTGCTAATGAAGATTGTGTGAAGGAAAAATTTCAGGTGTAAAGAGAGAATGATGAAATGAGATAAAGAATGGACAAAAGCTCAATCTTTGTTATTCCACCATGGTGTCACCCCAAGAAATATCCAAGAGGTACAAGCGTCAAAGCTTGGGGATGCCCAAGGCATCCCCTTCTTCATCAATAAAAAGCTTAGGTATGTCTAGACACTTCGTTTCTATTGTTTCATGCATAGTTGTGTTGTTCTTGGAGCGTCGTAGTTTTCGTTTGCTTTGCTTAGTTAGTTTAGTTTGATAAAGTGGTTTGGACCCCCGTTCTCGTTGTGTTGTTTTGCAAATAAGTTGCTTGGTGTTGGAAATGAGTAGTAAGTTCTTGCTTGAAGTGCAAGAGGATCTTGCATTGACTGTGACTTAGACTTTAGCATGACATGCTAGGTGTTGTTTTGACCTTATGCTTAGTGATTATTGTGGTAGAATGTCTTGTTCCAAACAATTGGGATTGCTTAGTGTGCCTTGAAAAAATTATGCGTTGTTTCAGCATGCAAAAGCATAATATTGTGGTATTCTCCTTTGATGCTTTGCTTTGGTTGACTTGGCACATGCTCACACCATGTTATGACTATGACAAGTCACCATTAGCCTCTATGATCATTTAGTCCATGACTTGTAGTACCACTCTATGCTTTGATTAGTAATGCTTTGTAGCTCTGCATGATTATGGCCATTATTGCTCTCTTAGTTGGTTGCTCTGAGTATTTTGCTAGCCTCCACTTGTATGAGTAAGTTCTACTCATGCTTCCAGCTCCCAAGAAACTAAGTTATTCCAAAGTGTCCACTATAAAATCCTATGCATGGTGTGTTACGCCATTCCAAGTATATTCTTGTTTTCAGCTATCTTTCAATTAAAAACTATTTTGTTATGTGAAAAATTAGTGATTAAAGCCCTCACAAACTTGATGGCACACTTTATATTATTTTCCCCTAATAAACTTGAACCATTGTGTCTTCTATGTTGTATATGCTTGCACTTATATGTTGGAATTAGCAGAACCGTGCTGTCACGGGGAACGTTTTCAACATTGCACTTGTACTTTATACTCAGTTGATATCATGCTCTTTTGTCTATGGATGTCACAGGTGTGAAATAAAGAGGGAACTTGTAAGTCCATGGAGTTTGTATCCTGTGTTAGAAAAACGCCTAGGTCGCTATCCTAAGCCATGCCTAATCATGGTGGAAACTTGCAGCATCACCATAGTGACATCTACAAAGCATTCTTCTTATAAAAAAAGAGAGCCACATTGAGAAAAGAGGAAAGAGAGAAAAAAGCACCATATTCCCATGGTAAATAAGAAGATTTATGAGATGCTCATTGTCTGTTTGCCTTGTCATTTTGGTTATGGGATAGCTCTTGTACCAAGTGCAAGGGGTACCCCGTTGGCGGTTCTCAATGATATGCAGATACTTACAATACAAGAACTTACCTGTGACTGAAGTTGAGTAGCATGAGATGTGGCCCTCGTATTCAAGGGAATTGAGATTGCCAATTTATACTTCGTCAAGCATATACTCCATCTTTGTTCACTTTAACTTTAATCACTTCAAGATGCTTATGATAGGGGCAATGAGGGTTGAAAGCTAACAAGTACCATAATTTTTGAAAGCTCTTTTTGAAACTTGAAATCCCTGCGTCCTTTACAAAAAGGCCTTTCTTCCACCATTATTGAGTCTCCACCTTCTACCTTTAGGCACCATTAAGAGAGCATAGTTGTCATTCTATGTGTAGTGCTCCAAAGCTTATTGATTGATGCATATTGTGATATTACTTGTTCTTGTGCTATTTGTTTATAGTCACCCTTGTGAACTTTCAAGGTGTCCTATGCATCTATTTGCTGCCCTATGAGGGACAAGCTGATTACCACTATGCTATGTTTTCTGTCTATGAAACAAACAAACGCTTTTCAATGCATGTTATTCATGATCTTTGTTTGTAGCTTGTCATGTTGCATGCATAGTTACTATGTCCTATTGTTAGAACTCCATCTTTTATGCACATGTTTAGAGTTCTTTGATCCTAGCTTTCAATGCTTGCAAATGGTTGTAACTTTATTGTGAGGGTGCATGTCACCTTAGAAAATATTCTTTTTTATCACTTACCTACTCGAGGACGAGCAGGAGTTAAGCTTGGGGATGTTGATACGTCGGAAACGTATCTATAACTTTTGATGCTCCATGCTTGTTTAGTATCTACTTTGTTTTGCTTGTCTATACTTTGAGGTGCTTTTTACATGTTTTCTGGTACTAACCTATTAACAAGTTTCCACAGTGCCAGTTGCCTGTTTTCTGCTATTTTTGGTTTCAGAAAAGTTAGTAAAGAAATATTATCGTAATTGGACAGGACAAACGTCAAAGTCAATAACTTTCTGTGGGGAACATGTCACATCCCAAATTTTAGATTTGGTTCTGCATATCATTCATATCATTGTATCATGCTTTTCCATACAAAACCGTCGATCGAAAAGAATCGGTGAAACGCTATCTTCGAAACCCTTTTCTATTTTGCTACGAGGCTCCTGCGGGAGGCTTTAGTAGGACTAGCATTGTCCACCCTTGTGACCTAGTGGTTTCGCTCAACCATTGACCCTAGATTGTTCCCCTCGATTTTACAAAACCGTAGGAGCGAGAATCGCCCGAATCGGAGCTCGTACGGAGAAGTTATCGCCGTTTTATTAAAAGATAGAAAGACGGGCCGATTTTCGGGCCGTTTTCCGAGTTCGTGTCCAACCGCACGCCGAATCCGCGTAGGACCCCCGCGAGAGGGCCCCACTTAAGGCACCCACCCGGCCGAGCCTCTCCTGCCCGCCTCGTAGATCGCGCCCGCGCCTCGGGACCCGTTCCTCCCGCGATCGCCGCCTCCTCCTCGAAACCCGAGCCCCGCTACCACCCGATATCCTCGGGATCGCCACCGCCACCTCGAAGCCGTGCCCCGCCGCCTCCTTCCCGTGCTGCGCCTTCACCCACCCGGCTCCACCGACCCCCGCCTGTGTACCCTGCTCGCCTCCCCGACCGCCATGACCATACGCGCCAACCATCACCTCGCCGCCGCTTTGCTCGCGGCCTGCTTGCCGCTTGTTGCCTTTGCTGCATGCGCGAAGGCGTCATTGCCGCCTTCATCAGCACGCTGTTGCCGCCAAGCGCTTGCGCCATTCGTCCGTGTCGTGCCGCACCGCCATGGCCGCCGCACGCGCCGTCGCCGTGTTGTTGACCGCCCCGTACTACGCGCTGATCGTTTCCCCTACCGCGCAGGTAACCGTCGTCGCCTGAACCGATCGCCGCACCGTCCGGAGTTCGTTTCGCCGTTCGTCTCTGGTAAGCCTACAGCCACCGTTAGATTTCAGATCAGTGGTTCAGATCAGCCGTTGACCGGTCAGACTAAGGCGTTGACTAGTCAGATGCCCAGTCAGCAGACGCGTTGACCAGTCAACAGACACAGTTGACTGGTTAATTTCGTTAATCGTTTAGTTGACAGATTTCGGTAGAAACTTGTAAATTGCATAGAAATTAAACCGCTGGGACAAAAATTGCAAATAAAATATGTGTAGATTCAGTGAGTCGTGTAGAATCTCTCTGTACCTTTGGTTCAGACTTTTGCAGCAAGGTTTAGTACAGTTTAATCAAACTAGTTAGTGGCCTTTTCGGAGTAATTAATTCGTAGAAAAAGATCCGTAGCTCCAAAAATCGCGTATAATATGTCCCTGGATTCAGTGGAACAAGGGGAATCTCATCATGAATTAAAAAGGTAGGCTTATAGTAAAAACTTCTGCATAAACTGTCTAGTGGCTTTCTGCAGTGTTTTAATTACTCGGGGAGTTTTATAATTCCTTTTTGAGTAATTCCAGTTGGTACTGTTCCTAAATAGCAATGCCTATGCGGTAGAATTTTCCCAAGATTTTACAAATAGTATACTACCGGTAGTGAATTATTTGAGATCTAGCTCTAGTTTTGAGCATTACTTTTTGCATAATAGCTTTCCTTGCGCTAAAACTATTTTACATGCATGCAATCAGTAGTATTATTGATTAGGATTATGTGGTGCAGCTGTAGCACCAATTCACTTGCCTTGCATACCTTCATGCATCATATTTGTTGCATATGCTTGTGGATTGTTTGTTTATGATTGCAATTGTATCGTGTAGATTGTGACGAGTGCAACACTTGCTCGTGTGTGGATTGTTCTTCCGACCGCTACAACCAAGGCAAGTAGATGCTACTTTGTTCATGATATCGTTCTACTATTTTCAATGCATTGTCGTGTATTTTGTAGATGCATGTGTAGGATGATACTATCGCTATGCTATGTCCTATTATGTGGTAGGACTTTCCTTGTAGATGAACCACAGTTGGTAGATGTGCTTAGCCATGCTATGTTGAACGAGGGCTGGGTTACATCATTGAGACTTGTTTTCTAAAAGTATTGGTTTGTGAAAACTAAAACAACCTAATCAATGAATCTCCTGGGTGTGATGGGATTGATAATTTTTGGTGGTTTATTGCGGAAAGGCACCCAGGTATCAAGAGAGAATGATTGGCTTCTTTATTGTGTAGCTTACATGTACAACCATGTGCCAATAATGGAATGGGCGGTTGGTTGGACTTAGTAGGCTGTGGTAACTCGAACCCGCGTATCCAGAGATGTAGAATTTTGGTAGGTTGGACCGGTGCGCGTCGGGATTGGGGTGCTACTTCCCGAATAGTCTCTTCATGGACTTCTCCCTATCATCACCCAAAATGAGAGTGATGGTACGAGCTGGGCTGGCCAAGTCACATGGGTAAAGTGTACTAACCCCTGCAGGATGTATAATCTAATCGATTAGCCGTGTCCCCGGTTATGGACATCTGAGTTGCCTAATATTGATTCCATGACATGTTTCTTGCTCATTCCAATTTCATAATTGTTTTTAATATTGTTGGGTTAACTTAATTGGGATCTTTTTAAAGAAAATCAAAAACTATTTATGAAAGTAGAACAAATGTATTTGCAAATGCAAGCCAGACACAGCTCCACTTGCCAAATATGCATGTAGATGTTAGTACTATTGTCTCCATTACTAGCTCTACTTGCCATACATTCCATGTATTGACCCTTCGGGGCTGCTACGTTTCATGTTGCAGGTTATTCCGATTCTGAGTAATCGATATAGGCCACGGTACTCCACTCGGCACTTGTTCACTTGTGGGCAATTTGAAGAATGGAGGATTTACTTTTTTATGTTGCTACCTGAATAATTTGAGCTAGCTTTGGGCTAAGCTTTTATTGTAATAATGGTACTCTGGATCATCGTTATTTATGATACACGGATATTTTGCTATGTTATTCATCTCATTCTATTGTGGGCCAATGAACCGATCCAGGGATTGGCATGTCACATAGAAGCCTCGTTCTTTTTAGAACCGCGGTGTTATAGGATGGTATCAGAGCCCGTGTGTCGACTGTAGGATCGTGACCTAGGATTGGATTAGGAAGCCATAGAATTATTAAAGCCTATATTAACTCTGTCTTTCATTTTATGCCTTTCACCGTCGTAAATTCTTACCATATGCTATTCTCACACTTTCCTCTTTTACTTGATAGATGGGAGAAGTCAGGACTGAGTATGTCACCATGGAGTCACCAAGGCCCTTTGCAAGGCAGTTAGCACAACTCTCGCAGTCATTGGGATTGCCACTGCCCATGTTCAAGGGAAGAAGGCTGTACACCTATGGATATGGAGAGGATGCATGGGATATCACTACCTTCATATTCAGAGATGCCGCCTTGCCAAATCCAGTGCATTTGATCTACACCAAGACATACTGCAACTGGGGACTTGGAATCAACTTGGCCATACATGAAGCCTGTCGCCAAGGCCATAATGTCGACACCTCAGCAGATTCACCCTACCGTGACTATGGGAGGCGTGATGAAGATGGGCACATTGTGGTTACCCCGGGCGACAGGAACAACATGCCGCCCCGTCGGAGGCACATAGAGGACATGGAAAGGGAGAATGGAGCTCTAGCTGAGAAGGTGATGATGATAAAGGAGATTGCAGACTTTGCTAGCAATGGTATGGTGGTCCAAGGACAGGAGATTGACACCCTGCATGAAGCTGTGGGAGTTCTGGAGAATGCCCTGATAGCCAGAGATGCAACCATAGCTCATCTTCATGGTACGGTGCAGGAGAACACCCAGAACATACAACAGTTGCAAGGGACCGTCCAGGAAAGGGATCAAACTATTGAAGCTATGACAACCCAGATTGTCGCTCTCCAAGCGCAGCTGAATCCACCCTCTGATGATGACAATGAAGATGATGGCAACAATGGGAATGATGATGACAGTGGGAACGATGATGATGATGAGGACGAGGATGATGATGATGGAGACGATGATGGAGACGATGATGGTGGAGGAGATGAAGCTGTTGCAGTTGCAGCTGAGAGTGAAGAAGAAGAGGAGGATCCAGAAGAGGTGGAGTTTGAGATTTCAAGTGATGACTCAGGAGAGGTGTACACTCCGCCGCCATGGTTGTACCGCGAGCCAAAGCGTCAACGCATGACAGCAAGGACCTACCGTAACCTCTTCAAGGAGTAGATAGGAGTCCACCAATTAGTCCACGTTAGGCAAATTCGTTATGATTAGTCTCGATTGTTGTGAAGCATAGTTCGTGTTAGTTTAAGAGTGATTAGTTGCTTATTTTTGTACTCCAATATCCCAGGATTTATTTGTGCGAATTTTATAAAGAGTTATGTCAAGTTTGGTTACTATCTGTGTTATTTTCGCTGCAGTTTTTCTGCTGATACAGCAGTACGGTACGATTTTTCATATTTTCCTGGTAACTCGGAAAAATCTGAAAAAAATTGAGCTGATGCGAAACTCTCTGTACTGTATGTTAAAAAATCAGCTAATTTTCTAACGAGTCTAAGTTAGGTGGAAAAATTCGTGAACGCTGCTGGACTGTTCTGGCAGATTGCTGTTTTTGCTGTTTAGTTGATCAACTGTTTAGTTAACCATTGCCAACTCTTGTAAAACTATTTCAGTAGGTATATACTGCTAGGATAACCCCTGGGATGTTGCTGGATCACTTGTTTGTTGATGTGTTGCTTGCTTGTGATTGTCTGCTATTGTTTGTTGTTGATTGATCATATGCATGGGTAGAATCCTATTGTCGTAGTTGATTCTTTCTAAACTTACCTGTGCTGAACCGCAGATGCCTCCCCGCCGTCAACCCACTGAGTTGGAGCAACTCATGGCAGCTCAGGCACAGCTGACCCAAGTGATGACTCAGTTCATGGCAAATCAGAAAACAATGGAAACAATCAGCCTCAGGGAGATGCTCTCACCAGATTTCTAAGGTTAAGGCCAGCTAAGTTCTCTACTGCAACAGAACCAATGGTTGCTCTCGACTGGTTGCGTTCAGCCAACAAGGATCTAGTAACTGTTGGATGCACTGATGCCGAGAAGGTGAGGTTTGCCGCTCACCTACTGGAGGGACCAGCCGCTTCTTGGTGGGAGACTTTTCAGATCACCCACCCGCTGGATACCGTGACTTGGGCAATGTTTGAGGAAGGTTTCAGGACCAACCACGTGTCTTCAGGAGTTCTGAGCATGAAGAGGAAGGAGTTCCGCAACTTGCACCAAACCAATCTCACCGTGGCTGAGTACATTGAGGAGTTCAACAACTTGTCCCGTTATGCACCTAAGGATGTTGACACTGATGCAAAAAGGAGGGAGAGATTCCTAGATGGCCTCAGTGATGAGATTTCAGTACAGCTACTGGTGGTTTATTGCCCCACTTTCCAGGAGCTTATGGACAAGGCCAGGATCTTGGAAGGGAAGCACAACCAGGTGGAGATCCGCAAGAGAAAGAACAACAATCACCACTCTGGTTCACATCACAAGTCTCGCACTTCATATGATGGGTACTCCAAGCATGGAGGAAGTGACCATGGGAGCCATGACCGCCACCACCATGGAGGCGATGGACATCGTCATGACAACCATAGAAGCAGCCACCACAGCCACAAGGGAGGACACTCTCACCACTCTAGAGGACACGGTGGACATGACCGCAACCGTGACCGCAGCTTTGTGAAGAAGGATCTGAGTGAGGTGACATGCTTCAAGTGTAAACAGAAGGGACACTATGCTGACAACTGTCCGGAGAGGAAAGGACTGAAGACAACCAACAACGAGAAGGCCACAGTGAACCACATGAATGTGGAGGAGATTCCAGATGAGCCTGACCTTGTGATTGGTAAGTTTCCAATCAACACTCACCCAGCTTTCATACTTTTCGATACTGGTGCATCGCATTCATTCATATCAAGGGCATTTGTGGATAAGTATAAGTTACCTACGGAGTATATGAAAGGGTCTATTAGAGTGAGTTCACCTGGAGGAGATATGATAGCTAGCGCGGGATGCCGCGACTTAATTGTGAGGATTGGAACACACAACTTCGTTGCACATTTGGTAGTGTTGGAATCACAGGGATTAGACGTTATTCTGGGGATGGATTGGATGTCTATGCATGGGGGACACATAGATTGTGCACAGCGGGCTGTTTCACTCAAAACCCCGGATGGTAAGAGGATTAGATTCAAGTCGGCTGTACGACCGGGAAGGTGTAGGCTGAATTCTCTTAAGGGGGTTAGCATGGATACTGTGCCAGTGATTAGGGATTACCCCGACGTGTTTCCGGAAGAGCTGCCAGGGATGCCACCTGACATGGATGTAGAGTTTCTTATCGACCTAATGCCGGGAACATGACCTATAGCAAAGAAACCATATAAGATGGATGTGGATGAGCTGAAGGAATTGAAGAAGCAGTTGAAAGAGCGGCTGGAAAAGGGATTCATTCAGCCTAGTTTGTCGTCATGGGGTGCACCTGTTCTGTTTGTGGAGAAGAAAGACAGCAGCAAGAGATTAGTGGTGGACTATCGCTCGCTGAATGAAGTGACTATCAAGAACAAATACCCCCTGCCGAACATAAATGATTTGTTTGATCAACTGGAAGGAGCAAAGGTGTTCAACAAGATTGATCTGCGATCAGGCTACATCCAATTGAAGATCCGGGAGGAGGACATACCAAAAACCTCCTTCACCACTAGGTATGGTTTATATGAGTATACAGTTATGTCTTTTGGACTAACGAATGCCCCGGCATACTTCATGACCATGATGAACAAGGTATTTATGGAGTACTTGGACAAGTTCGTGGTGGTGTTTATTGATGACATACTGATATATTCCAAGGATGATGCTGAGCATGAGAAGCATCTGCGACTGATTATGGAGAAGCTGAGGGAATACAAGCTGTATGCCAAATTCAGCAAGTGTGAATTCTGGCTTAACACTATTGGATTTCTTGGACACGTAGTGTCAGGAGAAGGAGTCGATGTTGATCCAAGCAAAGTGACTGCAGTGACAGAGTGGGAAGCGCCCAAAAATGCTGGAGAGATACGAAGCTTTTTGGGACTTGTTGGATATTACAGGAGGTTCATTGAAAACTTTTCCAAGATTGCTAAGCCGATGACTGAACTTCTGAAGAAGGAGAGGAAGTTTGAATGGTCAGACGTATGTGAAGCCAGCTTCGAGAACTGAGTCGACTAGTGATCACTGTTATGTGTGTTTACCGGATCTTGAAGGATTTCCAAGTGTCGCGATGCTTCTCGTTGTGGACTTGGGAGTGTGCTGATGCAATATGGGAGAGTAGTGTCATATGCCTCGCGACAACTCAAACACCATGAGCGGAATTACCCCACACACGACTTGGAGCTAGCGTCAGTAGTTCATGCGCTCAAGGTATGGAGGCATTACTTAATGGGAAAACACTGTGATGTGTACACCAACCACAAGAGCCTGAAGTACATATTTACGCAGAAGGAATTGAACATGAGACAAAGGAGATGGTTGGAACTTATCAAGGACTATGATATGAATTTACAATACCACCCAGGAAAGGCCAATGTAGTAGCAGATGCTCTAAGCCGGAAGGTTTATGCCAATGGATTGACAATTGGTGAATTGCCTGAGGATTTGTGCAAGCAATTCAAGGACCTTAGATAGGAGGTAGTATCTGAAGGATACTTGGCAACAATGGAAGTCCAACCAACGCTACAGGACAGAATTAAGAAGGCTTAGGTAGGAGACAAGGAAATAGAGGAGATAAAGGAAAAGATGAAGGAGAATCGGGAAAAGGATATTCGCGAGGATGACCATGGTACCTTGTGGTATGGAGATCGTTTGTGTGTGCCCAGCGACCCGGAGATAAGGGAGTTGATTCTGCAGGAGGCTCATAACTCGCCATACTCCATACATCCGGGCAACACAAAGATGTATATGGATTTGAAGAGCAGATTTTGGTGGAACAACATGAAGGGAGATATCGCCAAGCATATTTCCCTATGTGATGTGTGTAGCCGAGTGAAGGCGGAACACCAGAAGCCAGCAGGACTGCTACAGCCATTGCTTGTGCCGGATTGGAAGTGGGATAGAGTGGGAATGGACTTTATCACAGGATTTCCCAGGACCAGGTCAGGATATGACTCCATTTGGGTAGTGGTCGACCATTTGACCAAGGTAGCCCACTTTATACCGGTAAAAACGACCTACACGAGTGCAAAGTTGGCCAAGATCTATATGGAAAGGATTGTGTGCCTACACGGAGTTCCCAAGAGTATCGTATCTGATAGAGGCACCCAATTTACCTCGCACTTCTGGCGCCAGCTACACGAGTCACTTGGTACTAGATTGGAGTTTAGCACAGCGTTTCACCCGCAGACTGATGGACAGACCGAGAGGGTGAATCAGATTTTGGAGGACATGCTGAGAGCTTGCGCCTTGGCTCATGGCTCTAGTTGGGATGAGAATCTGCCATATGCCGAGTTTTCCTACAACAACAGCTATCAAACCAGCATCAAGACGTCACCGTTCGATGTGCTATATGGGAAACGGTGCCGAACACCATTGCTATGGGATGGAGTAGGAGAACGCTAGTTGTTTGGACCTGATTTGATCAAGGACACTGAGGAGAAGGTCGCCTTGATTAGGGACAGGCTGAAGGTAGCGCAATCAAGGCAGAAGAGCTACACTGACGCCAAGCGCAAGGAAGTGGTGTATGAGATAGGTGATAGAGCATACCTCAGAGTGTCGCCACTTCGTGGAATCAAGAGATTTGGAATTAAGGGTAAGCTGGCACCTCGGTTTATTGGACCGTATCGGGTCTTAGCACGCAAAGGAGAAGTTGCTTATCAGTTGGAGTTGCCAGAGGCTCTGTCCGCTATTCACAATGTGTTCCACGTGTCACAGCTGAAGAAGTGCCATCCGGAGATGGTGGATACACCATTGAGAGACACTGTACCGCTAGAGGAGGTTCAGCTTGAGAATGATTTGACCTATGAGGAGAAACCGGTCAAGATTCTGGAGACAGCGGAGAGGATTACCCGTACCAAGACGATCAGGTTTTGCAAGGTACAGTGGAGCCACCACACCGAAGAGGAAGCCACTTGGGAGTGTGAGGATGACTCCGAGAGGACTACCCACACCTATTTGCTAGCCGCGCCGAATCTCGAGGACGAGATTCATCTTAAGGGGGTTAGTCTTGTCACATCCCAAATTTTATATTTGGTTCTGCATATCATTCATATCATTGCATCATGCTTTTCCATACAAAACCGTCGATCGAAACGAATCGGCGAAACGCTATCTTCGAAACCCTTTTCTATTTTGCTACAAGGCTCCTGCGGGAGGATTTAGTAGGACTAGCGTTGTCCACCCTTGTGACCTAGTGGTTTCGCTCAACCATTGACCCTAGATTGTTCCCCTCGATTTTACAAAACCGTAGGAGCGAGAATCGCCCAAATCGGAGCTCGTACGGAGAAGTTATCGTCGTTTTATTAAAAGATAGAAAAGGCCGATTTTCGGGCCATTTTCCGAGTTCGTGTCCAACCGCACGCCGAATCCGCGTAGGACCCCGTGAGAGGGCCCCACTTAAGGGACCCACCCGGCCGAGCCGCCCCTGCCCGCCTCGTAGATCGTGCCCGCGCCTCGGGACCCGTACCTCCCGCGATCGCCACCTCCTCCTCGAAACCCGAGCCACACCGCCACCCGATCTCCTCGGGATCGCCGCCGCCACCTCGAAGCCGCGCCCCGCCGCCTCCTTCCCGTGCTGCGCCGCCACCCGCCCGGCTCCGCGACCCCGCCGCCTGTACCGCCCGCCTGCGACCGCCGCAGCACAGCGCAACCGCCGCCGCCGCCGCTACCGCTGCTGGCCGCTTTCGCGCACCGCTGCGCTATACACGCGCTGCCGCTTTGCCATCGCGCTGCCGCTTGCTGCTGCTGCTGCCGCTGGCCGCGCTGCCGCCACGCTGCGCGCGCAGCGCCGCTTCAAGCGCTTTGCGCGCCCGCCGTCTGTCGTGCCGCACCGCCATGGCCGCCGCACGCGCCATCGCCGTGTTGTTGACCGCCCCGTACTACGCGCTGATCGTTTCCCCTACCGCGCAGGTAACCGTCATCGCCGGAACTGATCGCCGCACCGTCCGGAGTTCTTTTCGCCGTTCGTCTCCGGTAAGCTTGCAGCCAACCTTAGATTTCAGATCAGTGGTTCAGATCAGCCGTTGACCGGTCAGACTCAGGCGTTGACTAGTCAGACGCCCAGTCAGCAGACGCATTGACCAGTCAACAGACACAGTTGACTGGTTAATTTCGTTAATCGTTTTAGTTGACAGATTTTGGTAGAAACTTGTAAATTGCGTAGAAATTAAACCGCTGGGCCAAAAATTGCAAATAAAATATGTGTAGATTCAGTGAGTCGTGTAGAATCTCGCTGCACCTTTGGTTCAGACTTTTGCAGCAAGGTTTAGTACAGTTTAATAAAACTAGTTAGTGGCCTTTTCAGAGTAATTAATTCATATAAAAAGATCCGTAGCTCCAAAAATTAAGTATGATATGTCCCTGGATTCAGTGGAACGAGGGGAATCTCATCGTGAATTAAAAAGGTAGGCTTACAGTAAAAACTTCTGCAGAAACTGCCTAGTGGCTTTCTGCAGTGTTTTAATTACTCGGGGAGTTTTATAATTCCTTTTTGAGTAATTCCAGTTGGTACTGTTCCTAAATAGCAATGCCTATGCGGTAGAATTTTCCTAAGATTTTACAAACAGTATACTACCGGTAGTGAATTATTTGAGATCTAGCTCTAGTTTTGAGCATTACTTTTTGCATAATAGCTTTCCTTGCGCTAAAACTGTTTTCCATGCATGCAATCAGAAGTATTATTGATTAGGATTCTGTGGTGCAGCTTTAGCACCAATTCACTTGCCTTGCATATCTTTATGCATCATATTTGTTGCATATGCTTGTGAATTGTTTGTTTATGATTGCAATTGTATCGTGTAGATTGTGATGAGTGCAACGCTTGCTCGTATGTGGATTGTTCTTCCGACCGCTACAACCAAGGCAAGTAGATGATACTTTGTTCATGATATCGTCCTACTATTTTTAATGCATTGTCGTGTATTTTGTAGATGCATGTGTAGGATGATACTATCGCTATACTATGTCCTATTATGTGGTAGGGCTTTCCTTGTAGATGAACCACCGTTGGTAGATGTGCTTAGCCATTCTATGTTGAACGAGGGCTGGGTTACATCATTGAGAATTTTTTTCTAAAAGTATTGGTTTGTGAAAACTAAAACAACCTAATCAATGAATCTCCTGGGTGTGATGGGATTGATAATTTTTGGTGGTTTATTGCGGAAAGGCACCCAGGTATCAAGAGAGAATGAGTGGCTTCTTTATTGTGTAGCTTATGTGTATAACCATATGCCAATAATGGAATGGGCGGTTGGTTGGACTTAGTAGGTTGTGGTAACTCGAACCCGCGTATCCAGAGATGTAGAATTTTGGTAGGTTGAACCGGTGCGCGTCGGGATTGGGGTGCTACTTCCCGAACAGTCTCTTCTTGGACTTCTCCCTATCATCACCCAAAATGAGAGTGATGGTACGAGCTGGGCTGGCCAAGTCACATGGGTAAAGTGTACTAACCCCTGCAGGGTGTATAATCTAATCGATTAGCCGTGTCTCCGGTTATGGACATCTGAGTTGCCTAATATTGATTCCATGACATGTTTCTCGCTCATTCCAATTTCATAATTGTTTTAAATATTATTGGGTTAACTTAATTGGGATCTTTTCAAAGAAAATCAAAAACTGTTTATGAAAGTAGAACAAATGTATTTGCAAATGCAAGCCAGACACAGCTCCACTTGCCAAATATGCATGTAGATGTTAGTACTATTGTCTCCATTACTAGCTCTACTTGCCATACATTCCATGTATTGACCCTTCGGGGATGCTACGTTTCATGTTGCGAGTTATGATCGAGTAATCGATATAGGCCATGGTACTCCACTCGGCACTTGTTCACTTGTGGACAATTTGAAGAATGGAGGATTTACTTTATTTATGTTGCTACCTGAATAATTTGAGCTAGCTTTGGGCTAAGCTTTTATTGTAATAATGGTACTCTGGATCATCGTTATTTATGATACACGGATATTTTGCTATGTTATTCATCTCATTCTATTGTGGGCCAATGAACCGATCCAGGGATTGGCATGTCACATAGAAGCCTCGGTCTTTTCAGAACCGCGGTGTTACAGAACAAGAATCCAGAAGACAAGACGGAGACGCAAGCCAGGGCGACCAGACCCCCCTAGGCGCGGGTGGGCCCTGTCCCGCGCCTGGGTAGGGTTTGGCCCCTCTGGCCATCTCCTCGGCCTCCCCCTTCGCCTATAAGAAGCCCCCGATGCAGAAACCCTAAGCACCCAATCAAATCTCCACGAAACCGTTTGTAGCCGCCGCCACCATCGTCCTTAGATCGGGGGATCTGATGTTCTTCTCGGCACCCTGCCGGAGGGGAGATCATCCCGGAGGCCTTCTCTCCAGTATGATGCGTGAGTAGTTCCACCTTGGACTATGGGTCCATGTAGTAGCTAGATGTTTGTATCTCCTCCTTTGTGCTTTCATGTATAGATCTTGTGAGCTCCGTTCATAATCAAGATCTAATCTATTTGTAATCATGCATGTTGTGTTTGTGGGGATCCGATGGATATTGAGATTATTATGTTGGTTTGATTAATGGTTTTGTCTTTATGATTCTATCATGTCTGTGTTGTTTTTGATCTTGCATGCTCTCCGTTGTTAGTAGCTATCTTGTCCAAGTAATTGCTAGTGACTCCAAGAGGGAGTATTTATGCTCGATAGTGGGTTCATGCCTCTAGTTTCCAAGGGAAGTGACAATAATCTCTTTGGTTGTAGATGTGTTGTTGCTACTAGGGAGAAAACGACGGTCTCTTGTTCATGGAACATGTGGACTGTTTACTTTACACACTTTGTTTAAAGCAATTGTCTGTTGCTTGCAACTTAATACTGGAGGGGGTTCGGATGATAACCTGAAGGTGGACTTCTAGTCGTAGATGCAGTTGGATGGAGGTCTATGTATCTTGTTGTATTGCCCAATCGAATATCATAGGATCTTTCTGACTAGTAATTGCATTGTTAAGCCTTGATCAGTTCCTCTCAATTGCCTTGTTGTAATTTGTTTACCCTTCATGCCATGTTGTTTATCCAAGGAGAGCACCTCTAGTGAACTATGGACCCCGGTCCAATCTTTACCATTGATACATCTTCCGCTGTTACTTGTTTACTTGATGCAAACCATTATCTTCCACACCATACGTTTAATCCTTTGTTACAGCAAACCGGTGAGCTTGACAACCTCACTAATTCATTGGGGCAAAGTCTTGAGTTTGTATTGTGTAGGTCTTCGTGTTGCTTGCAACACCTGTGTGACGTTTCCTTCCTCCTACCGGTTCGATAACCTCGGTTTCTTACTGAGGGAAACTTGCTGATGCGCTGCTTCATACCTTTTCTTGGGGTTTCCAACGAAGCGTCACACGACAAGTGTTGGGCGCCATCAGTGACGCACCTCTGCAGAGTGTAAGAATTGTAACTTATTACTCTCTGTTCCGTGAAGGAGCTACGAGCGCGGCAGGAAAGGAACTCCATGAAAGTTCTGGTAAACCTGTAAAGGCTGATGGGCATAGTTTTTTTTACAATAAAATCAATCTTTGAAGAAAGATTTACGAAAACTACATAGTACCAAGGACTTATAGTCCGAGGTGGTAGATAGAGCATCAAACTTCCCACCTTGCATACAATGAATTTGCTGGATAACGTTGTTACTCACCCTTTCCTTTGATCCCTTGCTTAGACTCTGAGGATCCCGATGATACTCCAATGTATGCAGTAGAATGCCAAGAAGATGTCTTCTACGAGGAGTCTGACATGTCAAGTGGCGTTGAGGGAGTGGATTACGAGATCCGCTATGGAGTAGATGGCAACGAGTCAGCTTAGTTGCTTTAGTTATTAGTAACTAATGGAGTCGAGCAACATGAACCTTATATAATAAGCTGCTGAGCTCAACTTTAGTTGGAGTTGTTACTTTCAACTTCCGCTGAAACACTTTATGTTTTGTTTGTAAGTTGAATCTTTTGGAAGTCTTGAACTTTGGTATTGTAATAATAATAATGTGTGTATGTTTGTAATATGGACCCGCAATTTTTTTGTTGTACCACTCTGAGGGATGTGATATTTACGGAACGATGTTCTGTGGATGTCATGTCAACGACTATAGTGTACTACACATGCAGTGGTAAGCTGGGTCACCGCAGCCGCCCCGTCGAAAGAATTAACACGCCAAAAGGGCCACCAGCTTTCCCCCCAAAAAGGGGAGATCTTCTCCTTACTGCTCACAGAAACTAGTTCATCGATGGTCAGCAAGTATGCTGGTTCTAATGATGATCCTGCATGTATTTCATGTGTATCTCACAGGTGGGTTTAAAAAACCCCGCGAATTAACTTGGGTCACAGGTGTGGTTTTAGCTGTTTTGACTGCATCATTTGGTGTAACTGGTTATTCGTTGCCAAAGGTGTTCGATAGAATTAACGCCCATAAGTTCGGCGACAGATTATTACAGAGGGAAAATTACTCGGCCATCTCTTAGTCGTCGATGGGGTTGGGCTCCTGCGGCGTGGTCGATGCGGCGGGGTCGGCCATCTCGCTGGCGGACGCCGACTGGTTGGAGGAGGTGGAAGCAGCGCTCGGCGTAGTGGTGGCGTCGTTTGGCGCATTGGAGTTCGGCGCAGCGGAAGGCGTGATCTCGCCCTGGAGGATGGCCTGGCGTTGCGCCATGTACCAGGCCTTGACCGGCGAACTCATCTTCGACGTGTCCTCGCCGCCCATCAGGAACTTCAGATCAGTGTTCCGCTTCTTGGCGGCGTAGTTGGCCTTGAGGAGGGCCACCTTTTCCCCTTCGGTCTCGATCAGATCCATGCTCACCGTTTTCCATGCTTTGGCGAGATAGGTGTCCTCGGCCACGGTCCACTTGATCCGCGCCTCCGACGCCGAAGTGCCCGGCTTCTTATTCCCCTTCTTGCCTTTCGCCAGCAGCACGGCTTCATCCTCGGCGTCCTCTGCCTGCGTCGGCTCAGCCTGCGTCTCCTCGGCGTCGAGGTCGGCGAAATCCTGAGACTCAATGCCATGTTCGGCGTTGGCCCGGGACTGTTCTTCGGTGAAGAAGGAGGGGTTGGAGGCCGAGCCTTGGGCGATCATGTCCTCCATGTGTGTCTCGGCCGACATGCCGGCCGGCAGGGCGACCGGTATTCCGCCGAACATGTTGCGCGCGTCGGCCTCGCCGTAGGTTGATTGCGTCGAGCTTCCGCCGAAAGGCAGTGGGCCGCGGCGCAGCGCAGGGCCTGCGTACGCCGGAGAGGTGGAGTAGGGGATGTTTATGTCCATGTTGAAGGCCAAAGGAGGCGCGACGCCGGGCAGGGGAATACCACGTTGGGGTTGAACCCGCCGTCGAACTTGGGGGACCAGGAGTATCTCTGCCAAGTAATCGCATGGCTCTCCTGGAAGCCGTCCGGAGAGAACGGCGAGAATCCAGCCGGCGAGCCGACGCTTTCCTGGCTTTCCCAGTGGGGTGGATACGGCGCCGCCATCAACGTCGACCTCGTCGCCGCCGCCTGTTTCACCCTAACGATCGCCTGCTCTTCCGCCGCCGCCTCTTGTTCCTGCCGGAGCTTCGCCCTCTCCTTTCTGCCCTTCCGATCGTCTGGCACGATCTTCTTGGCATGCTCTTTGGCCGCCACTCGGCGGAGGACATGCCCTCCGGCTTCTTCACCGGCGCTCTCGGCTTCCTTGCCTTTTTCTCCGCCGGACCCTCGCTGAGGATCGATCTGGGTTGGACGAAACTCTTGGGCGGCATGGTCGGTAGAAGCTCGGCGGAGTGGCAGGAGGGGGGGATGGGGAAGAAAGGCGGGAGGGGAGAAAGAAAAGGGCGGGAGCTCAGCGAAGTGGCGGGAGTTCAGACTTCTGTCACCAATAGAGCTGGCCCGCGCCCGTTAGCGCTGCGTCCGGCGTTTCCAGGGCGTTCCCGGGTTCCTGGGTACGGCCTGGGAAGCCCGGACCAAAGTTCGTCCAAATCCGGACGAAAACAGGTTTCTGGGTACGCGACTGGGCTGATTTTCGGCGTCCGGACCTAAATTCGGTGTCCTGGGTAGGCGAGTAGAGATGCTCTTAGCTCTTAATCTTCACACTCTATTCTCTTTGTGTTTTTTTTCGAGTGAAACATGGATTTTATTTAACGGGTGGAGTTACAATGCGATCAAGATCAAGCAACAGAAGAATAGCCTCAGTATGCTCTTTCTGTTTATTAGGCGCACACATACTACTACCTCCGTCCCATGGCTTAAGGTCTAGAATTTATTTTTTTAAGGCAAACTATCTTAAATTTGATCAAGTTTTTAGAGAAAAAAAAATATTTATAATACGTAATTCATACGCTTTCATACATCATGAAACATATTTTTTACATGGTATCTATATACTATAATAATTTTTGATAGTTTTTTCTGTGGCTTGACTTTTCAAAAAAAATTATAGGCCTTAAGCCTTGGGACGAAGGAAGTATTTCCGGGTCATCGCAGCGCCACACCAAGTAGTGAAGGTCAAGGAAGAGGAGGAGAAAGAAGACCCAGTACTGACCATTACAATGGGGTGGTGGATGGGGTGAAGCCGTCCGAATAGCCATGGAGTATTTGAAGGAGGAGGCCGACCTCGAGGAGTTGTCAATGTGGACAGATCTCGGCCTTGCCCTCTACATCTCTGTGGTGCGGGCTGAGGTGCGGAAGGAGGCCCCATCGCATGCCCCATGGCCGCAACGACCCCTTGGTATCCATCGACACCTCTGTTGGCCAACGAATAATGGGACACGTGCCCTGACCAGGCTTCCCTACAGCGCCGACATACCTATGGACATGGTCGCCGCTAGTCTTCATCAACCTCGTTGACAATGACAATGAGTAGTAGGGTGCCCGCGACGGCCACTGGCGACACAAACCCTGGTTTAGGGTTATTATCTACGTTTCCATGTATTTTTTCTTTTTAGGCCACTGGTGACGCAAGCCCATATTATGTTCTCTTGTTCGGCGACTTAGGCTCTTTGGAACTTTATCAAGGAGGCACTGGGTCCTGCGTGGCAGGCGCAGGAGCTCGATGAGTTCCTGCAGACCCAGGCAAACAGGGCCGGAGGGGGACGCCGTCTCTTTTGGCTGGTGTTTGCGTCTATCTCCTAGACCCTATGGAATGGGCGTAACAAGATGGTGATTGAGAAGGTTTACCCTTCCCGTTTATCTGACTCTGTTTTTACCTTTCTTGCCTTCCTTCAGCAGTGGTCTCTCCTGGTGCATCAGCGTGACCGGGCGGCTTTCGACGACACTCTTCGGACCTTGAGGACGGCGAAGACACCCCTCTCGGCTCCTGCTACTTCGTGATCCCGTCCGTGGCTTCCGTGCTATCTCCGTCGGCGCGTTTGGCTTTTTAGTTTTTTCTTGGGCTTTGTTGTGCTGTGGCCCCAGGACGTTCGCTCCCTTTTCCTTTCCTTTTGGCTACAACCGTTATGGATGTTGTCTGAACTATGTACCTGGATGTTGCTTTATATATAAAGCGGGGCGAGAGCTGTTTCGAGAGATGTATAGTTAATTTTAATAAATATGTATCTAAGTTTAAAAATGCGTCCCCCATTGGACGCACTGCCGGTCAATGGAAGGACAATTTGTCCGGTTTTTTGTCCTCACCACGGCGATCAAATTTGACCAATTTTGTGTCCTCTACGTGTTTGTCTTGTACTTGATGCTTGAACGTGTACGGAGAATACGATGTTTGTATATAATAATAGTTGCTTAATTATTGATGTATGTATGTACCAACAATGTATGTGTATACCTCTCCTGATCGATCCCCCTTCTGTCCCCGCCGCAGAAATCCGCCCAAATCGGGGCGGCTGCAGAACTCTGCCGCGGCAGAGATTTAGGCAATTTTCCTGTCGCGGCAGAGAACCTTTAACACCGGTTCGTGTTACGAACCGGTATTAAAGGGGGGTGACCTCAGCTCTGCGGGAGCCCCCACGTGCGTCACCCTTTAATAGCGGTTCGTATAAGAACCGATGTTAAAGGGTGAACTCTAACACCGAACCCGCAACAACGGTTCTATAACCGCTGTTAGAGGGTTGTCCTGTTAGAGGCATCATTGTGCACTAATACGGTCAATGGAAAGACAATTTGTCCGGTTTTTGTCCTCACAACAGCTATCAAATCTGACCGATTTTGTGTCCTCTTTGCGTCGGGCCGTAGGAGATGGCCTCGGTCTCCTACTTAATTACTACACGTAATATCATGCTTTAAGAAAAGTGCATTGAATTGATATTAGTCTACTACAAAGAAGCATGTCGAAGATGGAAAGCCAAAGGACCCATCTCCCAATTAAGTCTCGCTAACATCACCACTACTACTAAGTGGGTGATGTCCGAGCTAGCTTTTGAAAGACCCTGAATCATCATCGCCGTGGTCATCATCCACCCAAGGACTACACATCAAGTGCCTCCAAAATCAATTGATCTCGCTTGTCCTTAAAGGAGAGGAGGATATGTCTAATCTTTCACTTTGTATATTCCATCTCGGATCCCTAGGTGGAGAAAGATGCCATCCATAAAACACTCTCACTT
Source organism: Avena longiglumis (assembly GCA_030063025.1). NCBI lineage: Eukaryota > Viridiplantae > Streptophyta > Magnoliopsida > Poales > Poaceae > Avena > Avena longiglumis. The sequence goes on along the minus strand of CP125979.1, from coordinate 416,548,024 downwards.
CTCCTACTTACAAGGTGGCCTCACAATACAGCCCTGATCGGCCTTCCTGCATCATTCCTATCACACTCTCTCACGTGCACGCTGCAGGTGCACTGCATATCTTTCTCGGGGAATCCGTTAGAGAGATCCAATGGAAGGCCATGCATACCTAATATATTGTTCTCTTTTTCACCCAGTACGCTGACATGCAGCATATGCTTTCTTTGTGTCACCTGTTGGAATCCAAGGGAACAAAAGCATACACGGTATAGTTTTTTTCTGCTTGGATCATGTAAACCTAGGTGTGTACGTAAAAAAGGATGTTTTTTTTACCAGGGAAACAGTAGTATCCCTAGCTACGGCGTGCATTTATATGTCTTATGTGTTTGTACTATATACAAAAAAAATCAAGAAGGTAGCCACCCAGAACCAGAAGTCTACATACCGATTTCTCTTTGTTTGATGGATTAGTAGGTAAATCTTCTTTTTTTTTGTAAAATTCCACAGATCTATTAAACATTATCAACAACAGTACAAAGAGACCCAAAATAATAAAAAATTACAAATAGGTCTTTGGACCATCTAACGACAACTACAATCATTTATATACGTTTGGCTGAACTCCTTTAGCGCCTCTTTGGATTGTAGCAATTTCATAGGACTTATCTAGGATTTTGGTCCTTAAGTTTTTTTTTCTATGGATTGACTTTTTATCAAATGAATGGTGGTTCCTAAATTCTTATGAATTGGGTTCCCATGCCTCAATTTCATAATTTTTTAAACATCCACTCCAACCTCTTTCTTAGACTCAAGCGCGTAGAATCAAGACACTTCTCCTACGTTTTCCCCGTGTTTCATCCAAATGATCATTCCTGCAATTTATTGTGTTTTACAATCCTCTGTTTTACGCATATGAACATGTGGTTTTCATGTTTTTTTCTCTATTTCTGTGTTTTTTCAACCATGCGATCCAAATAGGCCCTTAAGGATGAAGTCATTTCTTGTCGTGCAAGTGAGTAGAAAAAGATATAGTGGTCTTACGACATGATACTATATCTCTGTCTATCAAATTCTACACTCATGGCATTTTCTAGAGGGACTGAGAAGCATCAAAGGCACAATAGTTGGAGGACGGTGCCAGCTAATTTATGTCCCAATATTAGGTGACCCTTTAGTAATAAGTTATGTATTTACTTAATGATCAACGCTTGTTAGTTTTATCTTTAAATCTCGAGTTTTTTTGCGTTCTATACATCTATGAACGCAAATGACCGGGGAGATGTTGTCTTCTCTTATGTAACGAACAATAATCTTAGGACATATTGCCATGTTAAATACTACCTCTCAAAATTTCCTTTTTGTAGTACTCATATTACTCATACATATTCCATAGTAGATGGAGTATTGTTTCCTTAAAGAAGTATATAGTACCGTCGTTGCAAAACAGATGCTGCTAATCTAGAAAATGTGCAATCAACTTGTCTAACTTTGACTACTAGTATTGATAATATCATGAAATTTGGCATGCCAGTATTTTACAACAAATTATTTTTGTACTACTCCAAAACAACAATCAAAGTTGAATCATTTTTTTACTTACGCAGACGAGCCTGGACGTCTCTCCTCCACTGTCACTGTAGCGGAGGCGATTTTGTGAATCTTCCTGTCCGATCCACCTTTCCACCGGGGATTCGCTGGATCTCTCGCCCTCCGACAGCCGCCTGGGCGGCGGGAGGGCGGGGGATCCTCGTTTCACAGTTGTAGTTAGTGTAGGGTTGCGTGGGTGTGCTGCGGGCGGCGTTGCGGAGGCGGCGGCGGCGCTGATGTGGCTTTTGGTGCAGGTGTGCGACCCCTCCATCGGCGGAGCTTTGTGACGGTGCGCATGCGTCTTCTGCGCTCGCGGATATCTGGATTCGCGCGGTGTGGATCTCCCCGATCCGATCTGGCGTGGCACTGGATCGGAGGTGCGAATAAGGTGAAGATGGCGATTCAATGCTTTGCGGCGGAGACGTTGGTCCAGGGCGTTACCCCTACGGGGGCGGTGAGCGGGGACTTCCCGGCTGTCATGGGGATTTCTCGATCCAAGGCTTGAAGACGAAGATCGGCAGCGGCGCGTCTCCCTCTCGTCCTGGTTGCCGGTGAAGCTGGAGCTCAGCTGGACTCCTTTGTAATTTTGGCTTTGTTCTGGGTTTTTATGTAAGTTCGAAGTATCAATGAATTCGTCTTCTTCCTTGCAAAAAAAAATAAAGTTGAATCATTTGGGTAGGAAGGTACTCATTCGATCCCTCAATAAATGACGTGGACATGTATCATCCTAAGAGATAAGTGAATAGTAGAATTTATTTTATCTCTGTTATAGTGGTTTGGGAAGCTCAGATTCTCCAATCAGTTTATACATGCTAGGAATATGCCACCACTTGATACCGTTCCTTCTACTTGGGTCTTATCCAACAGGGCATGCAGCAGCCGATCGAGCACCAGATTCAAAGCACACACCCTAATCCAATGACAAGCCTCGCACCTGGAGAGTGGTTAATAGCAAGGACAACCACTTTAGCTTAATTGGCTCCCCGCTCCCAATTTAATCTCGACTTGTACTCAAATGGACACATAATTTAAGTGCAAGCAAAGTGCCAAAGGGAGAAGGGGCCCCAAGTGCAACGAATGATTAAGTTCCCATCAGAAAAGTGCGAGAAGGCAGGGCATGCAAGAGATTCCATCTCCTTTGTATTTTTGCTGCCTTGGGTGGGTTTTCTTTTGCTTGGAGCAATTATGTACCCAACAACCAACTGATGTGCTTTTGACCATCTTTTAACATGAGTTAAGTAGTAGTATAGGCTTTTAACATGAGTTAAGTTATGGTGAAAGCACGTGGTAGTACAGCAGGTAATAATAGAGGGATCAACAAATAATGGTAAAATCTCTCACCTATTGTTGTTGTGATCATAGACTAAAGAAGAATCTAAACCATTATTATCGGGGTATACTTTCGTTTAGCGAAAATTCCATCTTTATGAGGTTTACTCTCAGTTTTGTAAATGCTAGTAAATCTTATGGTCGCTGGAGAAGTAAATGAAAATCAACTCTTTATGATGCCATAAATAAGTACTACTCCCTCCGTTTAAAAATATAAGATGTTTTAGATTTGTCAATGAGATGTATCTAGACACCTTTTAGTGTCTAGATTCGTTTAAACGTATACACTAAAACGTGTCTAGATACATCTTCTTCACAAACCTAAAACATCTTATATTTCTAAACGGAGGGAGTAACTCCATACCGGTTTATTGAGCTAACACGGAGTTAAAGAAAAAGTTTGACCATAAAATTTATCAATAAAATATGAGTTATATGTAAAAAATTATACCATTGGATTGATATTTAAAAGATCTTTCTAATGATATAATTTTTATGACATATGATTCATATTTCGTTGGTCAAATTTATAGTCAAACATATTTTTTGGATTCCATGTTAATCCAATAAACCGGTATGGAGGGAGTAACTAAAATCAAACATGGACTTATGAAAGGAGCAGTAGAAGTCAGTCGTGGAAATTGTACTTTTTGAAGGTGGTTACGTTGTTGACGCATAAATAGACTTTACAACCTTTTCCCTTCATTTTCTACCGGGCTAAAAAGGCTACATCTCCTAAGATTACCAGGTGCAATCAGAGAGATAAAAAGAGCTAAAGTTTGGGAAAAGATTGAAAGTAACTGCATCCAAAGGAGCCATGAATGTGGAAAAAATAAACAGAAAAGACTCCACAGATCACTCAACTTTAGAGTGAATCTACACACTAAAAGAAGTCTAGATTCATTTTCTTCACAAACCTAAAACGTCTTATATTTTGGAACGGATGGAGTAGTAGTATAGGTTTTTAACATGATCGAGTTTAAGGAGGTATGGTGAAAGCACATGGTAGTACAGCAGGTAATAATAGAGGGATCAACAAATAATGGTAAAATCTCTCACCTATTGTTGTTGTGATCATAGACTAAAGAAGAATCTAAACCATTATTATCGGGGTATACTTTCGTTTAGCGAAAATTCCATATTTATGAGGTTTACTCTCAGTTTTGTAAGAAGTACTAAATGAAAATCAACTCTTTATGATGTCATAATTAAATAAGTAAATAAAATCAAACATGGACTTATGAAAGGAGCAGTAGAAGTCAGTCGTGGAAATTGTACTTTTTGAAGGTGGTTACGTTGTTGACGCATAAATAGACTTTACAACCTTTTCCCTTCATTTTCTACCGGGCTAAAAAGGCTACATCTCCTAAGATTACCAGGTGCAATCAGAGAGATAAAAAGAGCTAAAGTTTGGGAAAAGATTGAAAGTAACTGCATCCAAAGGAGCCATGAATGTGGAAAAAATAAACAGAAAAGACTCCACAGATACGCAAATGTCAGACGAAAATGGGTAGGCTAGGCTACTTAGCTATCACATTACACATGCGTGTGCATGTGCATGTACGCACGTATAGCCATTTCGTTGTGCAGGTCGAGCACAGTAACATTTGCAACAAAGTCTGCAAAGGAACAAAACACAACTCGATGTGACTTGCATGCATGCATGGGCTTCAAGCCAAAGACTACATTCACATGTCAGTGAGATTCTACTCACATTATTTGTTCCTTTTTGAAAAAATAATCTAACTATGTGAAACACATGGGTTACCATTTTTTTTTTGACATTACCCGTTACCAAAATTATATGAAGTGCATGAGAAAAAGAAGGAACGTAGTATTCTCCCCGATATTTGATACTGTGGCCTCCGGCTTCTATATTTTTTGTCGCAATTATAGTTCAAATTTGAACTAAAACCACGACATGCAAACCGAGGAAGCAATAAACGGCTCCATGCGGCTGCTTCTGATAAGAACCAAATTTTCTTTCACTTGTGATCATTGGAGACTTGTAGTAAACCAAATTTGCACTGGACATTCCGAATAAAACGAGGTAGCAAAATCAATTATCAAGGGGAGCTCATTCATAAGCTTCCTCCATTCATCTCAGATAGTTACCAACCGCTATACAGATACTACTAATAGTGAGCCTGAGCTAGCTAATGTCGACTACTACATGCATACTGATGATCATAACGAGAAGTGAAACTGAGATTAGAGAAGCAGTTAAACTAGTGGTAGCTCTAGCTGCGTTTCTCATGGACAGTGAATTGACAGTTTTACCCCGGCCAGTCCAACCAGCCGTGTGTGTGGCTGCGTGATCGAGCTTGACTTCACGTGCTCACCACCGGCACCGGCGACCAGTCGAAGCGGCCTTCCAGCGGGCGGTCGAGGGCGATGTCGTAGTTGTACCTGCGAAGAAGGGCATGCAGCTCGATCGCGTTAGCAGGAAACGGATTGATCTGTGCCGTGGAATAATTGCAACAGAGAGAGAGAGTAGTGATGCTCACGTCTCCATGAACCGCCGGCGCTCGGCGAGTTCGGCCGCCGCCAAGAACGCCTCGATCTCCCCTTCCGGTGGCGGCGACGCCGACCTGGGTTCTACTTCTTGGGCATCGCTCTCATGGTGGCCGCGTTTTGCCTCGCCTGAGTGGTGTCTGATTGAGAAAAAATCAAGAGAAAATTTTAAAGGTTTGGAGTTCGGAATAAAAACGATGCAATATAGTAGTACCTTGTTGAAAATGGAATGATTGCAAGTACGCACGAGCTAATTAACCCACATTACGCATCTTGCATTCTCCTTATGAAATTTTTCCCTTAAATTTGAGTGCTAATCACATAGTATATCTAACCTGTCACCACCGTAGTCCTCTTTGCAGAAGACGACTGGACTCTCCCGCGACGGTGGCAGCTCCGCCTCCTCCTCGCCGGCCTCCGAAGCAAGCACCCGTCGTCCATGCCGCTGCCTCCCAGTAGAGGCCGGGCCCGCCTTGGCGCAGCAGCGCTCCACCCGCCGGTGGCGCCGCCTGGTAGGGCTGCCGCTGCCAGCCGCGGCCGGCACGCGCCGCCCGCTGCGCAGCGTCAGATGCGCCGCGGCCTCGACCACCGGCGACGGACGCTGCCGGCAGCTCCTCCTCAGGCACTTGCCCATGAGCTCCTCGAACTCCCGGCGCGCTCGGCAGGTTGGTAGGCGGTCGCTTTCTCGGGTGCAGGTAGCCAAGTGTTAACGCGCGCGCGGCAGCAGCGTCGCCGGTCGTGTAAGTTAAGTGCTTCCTTGCTGAGCTGAGGTGGGTGGATATGAATGAAGTTTGTAATAACGACGAGACGCAAGGCAGATACCGAATCATAGCTCGTCACCTCGCGCTAGGCACACGGCGACCGACGGCAACCGTACTGGTCGAGTAGTTTAAACGGCGCCGCACGCGAAAATGACGGCCAGTAACCCCAGCGCCCGACAGCCATTTCTTTTTTTAGAATTCCGCACTTTATAATGATTAAACAACATCAATATTGGAATATAATCCAGGACAGAAATTCGAAATAAAATAATACTACTAAAAAGATTGGCTCGACGAGCCAAAGTATGTGCTAAATTATTACAGGAACAACTAACATGACGAAACGTCACATAAAACAACAAAGTAGCAACGGTCTTGATGTGCTACACCACCACTCATGACATCAAGTGGTCCCGAGAAGCAGATGTAATGCGATGAAACAGAGAGAGACGGTCGGACACTAGGATGATAATCTCCAGGCCTTCTTCTCGAGCAAGGGCGGCTACACTTCTAATACCAAGTGCTTCAACTATTTCTGACAACGTGAGCCACTATGATCCCTAATCACGACACCGACCCACAGTCGTAAAGTAGATGTGAAGAAAGCAACATCAACATTAATGACAACCATATCCGTTAGCGGAGACCAAACTGGTTCTGAGATAGTCTCATGCCTATGGATGATAGGTGGCGGTGCGTAAAAGATAGCCATGTCCTTTGATCTAGCGACTACCACTTTACCGTCGACAGATTTTTTACCTAACGGGCCTCAAGGGGGACGCTCATCCCCCTTCCACCTCGTTTCTCTCTCCCCCTCTCATTGATAGTCTCCTCGGTACCCCTGGCTCACTCCTCCCTTCTCATTGACACCTCTGTTGTATGTCACGATGGGAGGGGGAAGCTAGCCTCCTGTTTATAGTATTAGTAGTAGGTTTTATATGCATGTTGCCTATGTGCATACCGCTGTGATGCTATGGGGAAGATCATTGCCAAGGTGTTTCTTTGCATGGGGAAAACAAAAAAAATCTGGCGCATGGAACACACACCCAAGACTGATCTATGAAGAAACACGAGAAATAGATCTAGATAAACTCACCGAAGAATGCAACACAAGACTCTCGATGTAGTTTGTTGATGACGATCGCATCGATCCCCCCAGTTAGGCGTATCCTTCTCAGCCACGGGGAGAACTCCCACTCGATGTGAGGATGGAAAGAACGATCCCTCTATAGCTTGCACACATCCATCTTCCCAAGCCATGTCGTGTTCCGTCGTCCAGATCATCATGCCGATGGTGATAATCTCGGAGCCCTGTGGCGTGAGTATGTGAAATTTTCCACGTGCATGTGTGTGTGTGTGCGAGAGAGAGAGAGAGAGAGAGAGAGAGAGAGAGACTGTAGCCAACACGCGGAGAGATCGTGTGTACTCAATGAGGAGGGGTTGCCACTATATATAAGAGGAGGGGAGATGGTCGGGCGCCTTGGGTGTACCCCTAGAGGCCAGCGGCCAGGGTGTCCCTAGAGGTGGTACCTCCCTCCCTTTAGGCAGGTCTCGATCTCCATAATTAATGCGAGATCATTCCCTTTCCTATTTGCAAGATATGCAATCTCCGCATTAATGCAAGATAATCCCATAACATAATTTAGAAGAAACAATAATGACTTTCTAAAATGTAAGGGCATGTACAATGCTAGGGAAGGCAATGCCTTCTCTTAGCACTCCTTGTCATTTAGAGAAGACACAATATATAATTTGTACAATGCATTATCTCTTATTGCTATCTCTAACAATTAATAAGAATTAACTATTTTTAGTAAGAAATTGGTTGGCTAAGAGAAGACATATGGTACAATGGAGAAAATAGTCTTCTCTTATTTCTAAGAGATCACCCCTTAGCTAAGGGAAGACAACCTTCTTTCTCTTGTTACTCTCTCCTCCAACTAAGAAAAAGTCCAACATGGCAAGCATAAGGGTAGGCTGACGTCACCACATTGTATGTGCCCTAAGATATCATATCCTCATGATTAATGAAGATTATCCTGATGTCTACGCACTTCTATTCTTGTAGACAGTTGTTGGTCCTCCAAGTGTAGAGGTTTGTAGAACAGGAGCAAGTTTCCCTTAAGTGGATTACCCAAGATTTATCGAACTTAGGGAGAAATTGGTCAAAGGTATTACCTCTCAAGCAACCCAGCAATCAAGATACAAGAAGTCTCTTGTGTCCCCAACACAGCCAGTACACTTGTCAGGTGTATAGGTGCACTAGTTCGGCGAAAAGATAGTGAAATACATGTGGTAACGGTGCCAGAAAATAGCTTCTGACTTGTTGTTGACGTGGGGTAACGGTGCCAGAAAAGACTTTAATGGAGCTTTATGTGGAGGTAAATACTAAAGCAAGCAAACATGCAACAGATCTAGTAGCAAACTGTGTTTCAATGCTTAGAAACAAGGCCTAGGGATCATACTTTCACTAGTGAACACTCTCTCATATAAATATCCTCTCTTTATGATACTACTCTTAACTACTCTCTGGCTGGACACTCTAATCCATGGTAGGGCTATAACAACACACCTCAAAGTCCACCATCCCCAATCTAGATAACCCCACACTGTCACCTTGAGCGCTAGAAGGTTCCAACAAAAACCACAATTTCATAGAGACATCCAAATCCAAATATAACTCATAACAAATATTTAATCTAGCCAAAGTGCCACACACGGTATGCACGCTGTCACTTTCACACACGTGGGGAAAAGCATAGATCTATTAAAGCACAAAGAGTATTCATGTAGACTCAAGCCTAAGTGCCACCATGGCGTGCACGCTGTCACTTTCACACACATGGAGAGAGCAGAGATCTATTGAAGCACTTGAGTAGCAAGGTAGATCTACTAGATTACAAAGCTCATGACCACAACAAGGTCAGGCATAAAGAGAAAGATGAACACATAGCTACCGGTAGAGGCCTTAGCCTCGAGGAAGAACTACTCCCTCCTTATCATGGGAATCAGCAATGGTGATGGAGATGGTGGTGGAGATCGATGGAGATGGCTCCGGGGGCACTTCCCCGTCCCAGCAGGGTGTCAGAACAAAGACTTTATGTCCCCTGAATCTCCCCTTCGTTGGCGGCGGCGCAGCGGAACTTTTCATGGACTTTTTCTGATTTCTTTAGGGTTTTTGCCTCGGATGCTTTATATAGGCAATGGGGGAGGCCGAGGAGGTGGCCAGGGGTCCACACCCCCTGTAGGCGCGGCTAGGGTGGGCCTGCGCCCACCTAGGGTGTGTCCACCCTGTGGCCCCCCTCCGGCACTGCTTCGTGGTTCCGTGTTGCTCCGGGAAAATAATGACTTTGGCTTTTGTCTCGTCCAATTCTGAGAATATTGATTTTCTGCCTTTCTGGAACCAAAAACAGAAGAAAATAGGCAACCGGCACTATAGCAACTTGTTAATAGGTTAGTTACAGAAAATATATAAAAACATCTCAAAGAAAGACAAAGCAAAGCAATGTAGATACTAAACAAGCATGGAACATCAAAAATTATAGATACGTTTCCGACATATCAAGCATCCCCAAGCTTAACTCCTGCTCGTCCTCGAGTAGGTAAGTGATAGAAAGAATAATTTGTTAGGTGACATGCACCTTCACAATGAAGATCTAACCATTTGCAAGCATTGAAAGCTGGGATCAAAGAACTCTAAACATGTGCATGAAAGATGGAGTTCTAACAGTAAGAAAAAGTAACTATGCATGCAACATGAAAGACTACAAACAAAGATCATGAATAACATGCATTGAAAAACATTTGTTTGTTTCACATACAGAAAACATGTCATAGTGGCATTCAGCTTGTCCCTCATAGAGTAGCAAATAGATGCATAGGACACCTTCAAAGTTCACAAGGGTGACTAGATACAAATAGCACAACAACAAGTAATATCACAATATGCATCAATCAATAAGTTTTGGGACACTACACAGAGAACTAAGAATGGCAACTATGCTCTCTTAATGGTGCCTAAAGATAGAAGGTGGAGACTCAATATAAGTGGAAGAAATGCCTTTTTGTAAAGGAAGCAGGGATTTCAAGTTTCAAAAAGAGCTTCCAAAAATTATGGTACTTGTTAGCTTTCAGCCCTCATTGCCCCTATTATAAGCATCTTGAAGTGATTAAGGTTAAAGTGAACAAACTATGAAGTATATGATTGACAAAGTATAAGTTGGCAATCTCAAGTCCCTTGAATACGAGGGCCACACCTCATGCTACTCAACTTCAGTCACCTGTAAGTTCTTGTCATTGTAAGTATTTGCATATCATAGAGAACCGCCAACGGGGTACCCCTTTCACATGGTACAAGAGCTTTCCCATAACCAAAATGACAAGGCAAGCAGACAATGAACATCTCAGCGATCTTTTTATTTACTATATGCATAGATTTTTATTGAGGATGCTTCATAGATAGGTCACTATGGTGATGCTGCAAGTTTCCACCATGATTAGGCATGGCTTAGGCTAGCGGCCCAGGAGTTTCTCTAAAACAAAATACTTACTCCATGGACTTACAAGATCCCTCTTTATTTCAGACCGGTGACATCCATAGACAAAAGAGCATGATATCAACTAAGTACAAAGTACAAGTGCAATGTTGAAAATGTTCCCCATAACAACATGGTTCTGGTAATTCCAACGTATAAGTGCAAGCATATACAACATAGATGACACAATGGTTCAAGTTCATTAGGGGCAAAGAATAAAGTTTGCCAGCAAGTTCGTGAGGCCTTTAATCACTAAGTTTTCACATAACAAAATACTTTTTAATTGGAAGGTAGCTGAAAACAAGAATATACTTGGATGGTGTAACACACCATGCATAGGAGTTTATAGTGGAAACTTTGGAATAACTTGGTTTCTTGGGAGTTGGAAGCATGAGTAGAGCTTACTCATACAAGCGGAGGCTAGCAAAAGACTGGGAGAAACCAACTAAGAGAACAATAATGGCCATAATCATGCAGAGCGACAAAACATTACTAATCAAAGCATAAAGTGGTACTACAAGTCAAGGACTAAATGATCATAGAGGCTAATGGTGACTTGTTAGAGTCATAACATGGTGTGAGCATGTGCCAAGTCAACCCAAACAAAGCATCAAAGGAGAACACCACAATATTATGCTTTTGTATGCTAAAACAACGCATGATTCCTTCAAGGCACACTAAGCAATCCCAATTGTTTGGAACAAGACATGCTACAGCAATAATCACTAAGCATAAGGTAAAAACAACACCTAGCATGTCATGCTAAAGTCTAAGTCACAGTCAATGCAAGTTCCCTTTTGTACCACTTAAGCATGAAGCTTCCTACTCTTTTCCAACACCAAACAATTTATTTGAAACAACTCACAAAGATAATAATCAAAAAATATCAGTGAGCTTGTCTCACAGATCCACAAAGAAGAACTAAAAAGTTCTAAGCTGAAAGCACATGAAAACTAAAGCTAAACGCAGTGCTAGCAAAAGTGAACACCCACAAAACAATAAGAGTGAAAACTAGAGTGTTCTAGGCAATGGAAATAGAGTGTGTCTCTCTCCAAAAGAAGTGTGATGAGATCCCACCAACTTACTCAATAAAACTAAGAAACCTAAGCAAAGCAAACAAAAACTAAGATGCTCCAAGAACAACACAACTATGCGTGAAACAATAAAAACGAAGTGTCTAGAAAGATCTGAGATTTTTATTGATGAAGAAGGAATGCCTTGGGCATCCCCAAGATTTGATTCTTGTACCTCTTGAATATTTCTTGGGGTGACACGGGGTGGCATCCCCAAGCTTGAGATTTTGACCATTCTTCATCTCATTACATCATTCTGTCTCTACACCTGAAAATTTTCCTTCATACAAAACTTCACACAATCTTCATTAGCAACATTAGTGTATTCAAACGGTAATAGACCCTTGGGGTTTATCTTTAGAATAGAAAAACTTTCACTAAAAACACAAGCTATTGTAGAAATTCCCTCAAAAAGCTCAGATTCCCAAAAAGAATCCAAAAAGGAATCAATAAGAAGCAAATGCAAATAATGGCAGAAATCTGTCAAAGCAGACCAGCAGGTAGAAACCGATTTTTTCGAAGACCTTATGTTGCTCAAATCACAAAAGTGTTGAACTAACGAAAGTTAGCTAACATACTGGGCAATTTATTCATACATTCTGAGCTCAATCCGAGTTATAGAGACTCCTCACAAATTTTTATGGTGGAGGACAGAAATCTGTTTCAGGACAGCATCTCCCCAAATCTTACTTCCCTCTCATTAGAGGTAATTCTTGGCACAAAAAGCAAATAAAAAGGATAAGGATAGGTCATTACTGAAGTAATAACTTCCAAGACTCAAGAAAACTCTTGGGTTATCTCCCAACAAGTACTTTTCTTTAACGCCTTTAAGTTAGGCTTGATAGTTTGAGAAGATGCTCACATAAGAAATATGAATTGAAGTAAAAGAGAGCATCAAGAAGAAAATTCAAAACACATTTAAGTCTAACCCACTTCTTATGAAAAGGAATCTTGTAAAGAAACAAGTCATGAAAGCACAAAACAACAAGCATAGGAAAGCAAAACAAGTGCAACTTGAAGACTTTCAACATAAAGAGGGGAAACTTAATATTGTTGAGATACATAAGACCATATTTCCCTCTCTCATAATAACTTTTAGTAGAAACATGAATAAAATCAACAATATAACTATCACATAAAACATTCTTATCATGAGCCACATGCATATAATAATTATTACTCTCCACATAAGCATAGTCATTCTTATTAATTGTAGTGGGAGCAAATTCAACAAAATAGCTATCATTATTATTCTCATCACCACAATCATCAAATATAGGAGGCTTATTGTAATCACAATTAATTTCCTCCTCAATAGTAGGTGGACTGAAAATATCATACTCATCATTGTAATCATCATATATTGGAGGTTTGGTATCATCATAAGGAATAGAATAGCTATCTTCCAAAGCTGGGGAACTAAAAAGATCATTTCCATAAAAACTAGCTTCCCCAAGCTTAGACTTTTCCATAGCATTAGCAAAAAAATTGTTCAAAAAATTCATACTAATAACATTGCTATTAGCATGCAAATAAAGCTCCATAGGTTTTTTAATTTTCTCTTCAAAGACTTCATGTCCTAATTCAAGATAAATACTATAGAGATCTCTCATATTTTTGTTGTTTTCCATTAAGCCCAACTAGTGAAAACTACAAACAAAAAGACAAAATTGCAGAATCTTAAGGAAATAACTTCAAGCACTCACACCGGAGGATGTGAGTACCTTTTACCTTACCTCCCCGGCAACGGCGCCAGAAAAGAGCTGATGTCTACGCACTTCTATTCTTGTAGACAATTGTTGGGCCTCCAAGTGCAGAGGGTTGTAGAACAGCAGCAAGTTTCCCTTAAGTGGATTACCCAAGGTTTATCGAACTCATGGAGGAAGTGGTCAAAGGTATTCCCTCTCAAGCAATCCTGCAATCAAGATACAAGAAGTCTCTTGTGTCCCCAATACACCCAATACACTTGTCAGGTATATAGGTGCACTGGTTCGGCGAAGAGATAGTGAATAAAAGTTGTAACGGTGCCAGAAAATAGCTTCTGACTTGTTGTTGACGTGGGGTAACGGTGCCAGAAAATACTTTGATGGAGCTTGACGTGGATGTAAATACTAAAGCAAGCAAACATGCAACATATCTAGTAGCAAACGGTGTTTCAATGCTTAGAAACAAGGCCTAGGGATCATACTTTCACTAGTGAACACTCTCTCATATAAATTTCATCTCTTCATGATACTACTCTCCGGTTGGACACTCTAATCCATGGTAGGGCTATAACAGCACACCGTAAAGTCCGCCTTCCCCAACCTAGATAACCCCACACTGTCACCTTGAGCGCTAGAAGGTTCCAACAAACACCACAATTTCATGGAGACATCCAACTCCAAATATAACTCATAACAAATATTCAATCTAGCCAAAGTGCCACACACGGTATGCACGCTGTCACTTTCACACACGTGGGGAAAAGCATAGATCTATTAAAGCACAAAGAGTATTTATGTAGACTCAACCCTAAGTGCCACCATGGCGTGCACGCTGTCACTTTCACACACATGGGGAGAGAAGAGATCTATTGAATCACTTGAGTAGCAAGGTAGATCTACGAGATTACAAAGCTCATGACCACAACAAGATCATGCATAGAGAGAGAAATGAACACATAGCTACCGGTAGAGCCCTTAGCCTCGAGGAAGAACTACTCCCTCCTCATCATGGGAATCAGCAACCTTGATGGAGATGGTGGTGGATATCGATGGAGATGGCTCGGGGCACTTCCTCGTCCTGGCAGGGTGCCAGAACAGAAACTTTCTGTCCCCCGAATATCCCCTGCGGTGGCGGCGGCGCAACGAAACTCTTCATGGACTTTTGCTGATTTCTTTAGGGTTTTTGCCTCGGGTGCTTTATATAGGCGAAGGGGGAGGCCGAGGAGGTGGAAAGGGGGCCACACCCCCTGTGGGCGCGGCCTAGGGTGGGACCGCACCCACCTAGGGTGTGGCCACCATGTGGCCCCCCTCCGGCTCTACTTCGTGGTTCCGTGTTGCTCCGGGAAAAATAATGACTTTCGCTTTTGTTCTGTTTCCGAGAATATTGATTTTCTGCCTTTCTAGAACCAAAAACAGAAGAAAACAGGCAACTGACACTGTGGCAACTTGTTAATAGGTTAGTTTCATAAAAGATATAAAAACATCTCAAAGAAAGATAAAGCAAAGCAAAGTAGATACTAAACAAGCATGGAACATAAAAAATTATTGATATGTTTCCGACGTATCATATCCCATACCTTTAATCGAAGGTATGACCTGGTACTTTCTAAATAATGAACACTTTCAGATATGTAATTTTTAGGTGCAATGCCGTAGTGTCCCATGCGTCGTGGCATGGTGGTCCTACAATGCTAATGTGCCACCCCTGATGTGGGCCACCCCTCCGGTTCATTTCACCCTCCCCATCGTAACCCCTCTGGTGGTTTTCTTCCTCTAAGGTTTCTTTCATATAGAGACGGGTACATCTCATGTATGCAAACCTATATATCCAGGAACCTTTTCAAATGATATTCAAGATTTTAACCATCTCTGAATGATTCTGATGAACCTCGTAATAAATATCGATGACTTTGGAATCACCTTCCTGAAATATGTTATGTTGCTGGAACTATTCTGATTTCTCCCTAAACTATTTCAGTAACTCTGAATACTACTTAGATGTCTCTGAACTGTTGGAAATATGAGTCGGTTATTGTTTTGCACCGCCTCTAAGCGGTTGCCAAAAAAACCGGTTGAGGATGTGTAGGAATTATGCCCTAGAGGCAATAATAAAGATGTTATTATTATAATTCTTGTTCATGATAATGTTTATATTCCATGCTAGAATTGTATTAAGCGGAAACTTTAATACGTGTGTGGTTTGTGAACAACACCGTGTCCCTAGTACGCCTCTATGGACTAGCTCATTGATTAATTATGGTTAAGGATTCCTAACCATGGACATGAGTTGTCGATTAATAATGAGATCATATCATTGGGAGAATAATATGATGGACAGACCCAAACTAAGCGAAGCAATTAGATCATGTCATCGTGTTCGTCTAGGCGAAGCTTTTCTTATGTCAAATATTGTATTCCTTAGACCATGAGATAATACAACTCCCTGGTATTGGAAGAAAGCTTTGAGGTCATCAAACGTCATCCTATGAGAGGGTGATCATAAAGGTGTCTCTCAGGTGATCGGAAAGTATCTGTTGGGTTGTATGTATCGAGATGGGATTTGTCCCTCCCAAGTCGGAGAGATATACTTCGGGCCCACTCGGTAATTGATATCAACACCGCTTGCAAGCATGTGGTTAAGGAGTTAATCACAAAGTGATATCGGATTACAGAACGAGTAAAGTACTTGCTGTGAACGAGATTGAACTAGGTATGACGGTACCGACGATCGAATCTCGGGCAAGTAAAATATCGCGAGACGAAGGGAATATATATATGGGATTGATTGAATCCTGGCATCGTGGTTCATCCGATATGATCATCTATCAATGTGTGGGAGTCAATATGGGTTTCCAGACCCCGATGTTGATTATTGATAGAAGATCATTTCTGCATATTCTCGAACCCGCGGGGTCACACACTTAACGTGTCTCGACGCTAGGATAGATTGGATAATTGGTTTATGAGTTTTGTTCGGAGTCTCGGATGGGATCCGGGACATCACGAGAGGTTCCGGAGTGGTCCGGAGAATAATATTCATATAAGGCAGTGCAGTTTTTGGAGTTCGGAATTGTTCCGGGTTAATCGGTATTGAACCGGAAGCTTCTAGAACCTTCCGGAAGGGGACCAACGTGTCCACACCTTCCGGGAGGGGGCATGGGCCTATGAGGGAGTGCCCTGGCTGCATTGGGCCAGGGGCACAAGGCCCCATAGGGCCCAGTTGGCCAAGAGGGATAAAACCCTAATCTAGACCTTCTAGAAGGGGGGGGTTCCTTGCCCCCCACTCCTCCTCCTTTGGGCCGCCGGTTTGGACTTGGGGGAGGGGCTAGGGCAGCCGCCCACCCCTCTATATAAAGAGGTCTGGGGGCGCACCACCCCCCCACACCTTCCCCTCCAAAGCTAGCCGCCCTGCTGCCCTCCTCTCTCTCTCCCTCCCGACTGCGTGTAGGTGAAGCCCTGCTGCAGAAACTCTCCACCATATACACCACGTCGTCGCGTTGTAGATCCAACCCATCTCTCCACCATACTTGCTGGACCAAGGAAGGAGGAGACGTCGAGGTGCTGCACGTGTGCATCTCATGGAGGCATCGCCACTTGTGGTGCTAGATCGGATCGGATCGCGAGGACGAGAAGCGAGTACGACTACATCACCCATGTTCCGATGAACATTCCGCTGTGCGAATCTTCAAGGGTACGAAGATCTAATCCAATATCTCTCGTTGTTTGCATCTCCTAGATTAGATCTTGGCTTTCCCTCTCTGTTCGCATCCGTAGAAAATTTTGATTTACTATGTCGCGAAACACTTCAGGATGATGAACATAGGCAGACGTTTTTAAGCTTGGGACAAACCGTCTAAGGGGACCGTCTCTAAAGTATCAAGTTTGTACTACTTCCTTCATCCCAAGTTTTAAGGCCTATAATTTTTTTTTGAAAAGTCAAGCCACGAAAAGTTTGACCAAATTTTTAGAAAAAACTATCAAAAAATATTATATTATATAGATACCACGTAAAAATATGTTTCATAATGTATGAAAGGATATGGATTACGTATTATAAATATTAATATTTTCTTTTAAAAACTTGATCAAACTTGAGGTAGTTTGACTTTTGAAAAATATAGGCCTTAAACTTGGAGGTAGTAGTGAATAATACATATCTTCTTTCAGACAACAACTTATTTAATTTTATTCTTTTTTTTAACAAGGGGATGGCCCCGAAGGGCCTAGCTTCTTCATTGACAACTATGGTGGAGGTACAAACTACAGAGGAGTCTAGAAAAATAAGAAAGTACAAAGCAGTCCTCGACATATGCGAAAAGGACCCTAAACATATACAAGAAAATCGATCAGATCTTTCTTCTCCACCACCAGAACGAGGATTCCACCGCCGGCCGTCCTCGTTGCCCCGGGGACATAACCACTTGGTGCAGCGAGCACGCTGAATGCCGAGGAGAATCCATCAAAGGGCCTTCGAACTGGAGGTTGAATGAGCGCGATCAGATGCACCTGGAGAGGCTGCCTTGCTGACCGAAGATAACAGTGGACAACTATGGCCACCGTTTGGTGATCTCCAAAGTGCAGATCGGAACTTCCCCACTGTAGTTTGGCGATAAGGACTCGTCGTATTGATTCTGGTGTTCCGTGAGTACAAAATACCGAAAGAAGGAGATCATGGACAGGACTCCTTCCGCACGTTGTGAGTCCCGATCCTAATAACCAGGAACTCACCTAGGACTAGGACTATTGGTTACATGTAGAGATAAATGTTACACAACGTTAAGTATCGTGTCAACCCCCCCCCCCCCCCCCCGAAGTCGGAACAACGCTAGGAACGATGTTCAGGATAGAGCGGAACTCCTGGAATATCTTGGTCGGCAGTCCTTTAGTGAAAATATCAGCAAATTGACAACTTGTTGGCACATGAAGAACCTTGGCCTCGCCAAGGGCCACTCGGTCATGAACAAAGTGGAGATCAATCTCGATGTGCTTGGTCCGCTGATGTTCGACAGGGTTGGAGGACATGTACATGGCGCTGATGTTGTCGCATTAGACCACAGTGGCACGTGAAGGTGGGTGATGAAGCTCTTGCAAGAGTTGGCGTAGCCAACAAGACTCGACGATGCAGTTTGCAACCACACGATATTCGGCCTCCGCGCTCGAGCGAGAGACCGTGGGCTATCGGAGGGAAGACCAAGAAATCAAGTTGTCTCCAAGGAAGACACAAAAACCCGAGGTGGACTTCCGAGTGTCCAGACAACCAGCCCAATCGACATCGAAGTAGGAAATGAGGTCCAGCATAGACTGTTTGTGGAGCTTCAAACCAAAGTGAGACGTGCCCTGGACATAGCGTAATATACGCTTGATGAGATGAAAATGGGAGTCACGGGGGGGCATGCATATGGAGACAAACTTGCCGGACGACATAGGAGAGGTCCGGACGAGTGAGGGTGAGGTATTGAAGCGCTCCATCAAGACTCTTGTATAAGGTGGGATCGGAACATGGGACACCTTGCATGGCTGAAAGTTTGGAGGTGGTGTCGATGGGTGTGGGAATGGGGTTGCAGTTAAGCATATTGGCTATCTCTAGGATCTCTAATGCATATTGTTTTTGGGAGAGGAATAATCCCTCATGAGTGCGATGGACGTTGATGCCAAGAAAATGGTGAATATCTCCAAGATCACTCATAGAAAATTCGGTCTTAAGAGAATCAATGATGGAGTGAAGGAGAATGGTGGTGTTGGCGGTAAGGATAATATCATCAACGTATAATAACAAATATGCAAGAGATGAACCACAACGAAGAATGAATAGTGAGAAGTCACTTTTGGAGGCCAAAAAACCAAGAGAGATGATGAATGTGGTGAAAGCGGTGAAACCATCCCCGGGGGGCCTGTTTAAGACCACAAAGAGACTTGTGCAAATGACAAACATGGGAAGGGCACGAAGAATCAAGAAAACTGGAGGGTTGCTCACAATAGATAGTCTCATCGAGGTGCCCATGAAGAAAAGCATTTTTGACATCCATCTGATGAACGGGCCACGAATGCATCGTGGCGATGCTGAGCATGAGACGGATGGTTGCCGGTTTGACAACCGGGTTGAAGGTGAAGGGTTTCGCAGCATAGTAAATCAAAAAATTTCTACGGATGCGAACGGGAAAGCCAAGATCTAATCTAGGAGATGCAAACAACGAAGGGGGATAGATGAAATCTTCATACCCTTGAAGATTCACACAGCAGAACGTTCAATGGAACGTGGTTAATGTAGTCGTACTAGCTTCTCCTCCTCGCGATCCGATCCGATCCAACACCGCAAGTGGCGATGCCTCCGAGAGATGCACACGTACGACACCTCGACGTATCCTCCTTCCTCGGTCCAGCAAGTGGGGTGGAGAGATAGATTGGATCTACAACACGACGGCGTGGTGCAAAGATGGAGAGTTTCTGCGGCAGGGCTTCACCTACGCGCAGTCGGGAGAGAGAGAGAGAGAGGAGGGCAGCAGGTAGGCGGCTAGGGTTGAGGACGTGTGGGGGGGAGGGTGCGCCCCTGCCCTCTTTATATAGAGGGCTGGACGGCTTCCCCTTGCCCCCCCTACAAACCCTAGGGCCGGCGGCCACATGGGGTGGAGTGGGGGGCAAGTTTCCCCCCCCCTTCTAGAAGCTCTCCCTAGGGTTTCCCCTAGGGCTTGGCCGGCTGGGCCTATGGGGCCTTGTGCCCCTGGCCCAATGCGGCCAGGGTACTCCCTCATAGGACCACGCCCCCTCCCGACAAATGGGGCCACGTTGGTCCCACTCCGGAAGGTTCTAGAAGCTTCCGGTACAATACCGAACAATCCGAAACAATTCGGAAATCCAGAAACTGCTTTCCCTTATATGAATCGTATTCTCCGGACCATTCCGGAACTTCTCATGACGTCCTGGATCTCATCCGAGACTCCAAACAAAAACTCATAAACCAATTATCCATTCTATCCTAGCGTCGAGACACGTTAAGTGTGTGACCCTACGGGTTCGATAATATGCAGACATGATCTTCTATAAATAATCAACGGCGGGATCTGGAAACCCATATTGACTCCCACATATTCATCGATGATCATATCGGATGAACCACGATGCCAGGTTTCAATTAATCCCATATATATATTCCCTTCGGCACGCGATATTTTACTTGCCCGAGATTCGATCATCGGCATCGGCATACCTAGTTCAATCTCATTCACAGCAAGTACTTTACTCGTTCCGTAATCCGATATCACTTTATGATTAACTCCTTAACCACGTGCTTGCAAGCGGTGTTGATATCGATTACCGAGTGGGCCTGAAGTATATCTCTTCGACTTTGGAGGGACAAATCCCATCTCGATACATACAACCCAACATATACTTTCCGATCACCTGAGAGACACCTTCATGATCACCCTCTCATAGGATGACATTTGATGACCTCAAAGCTTTCTTTCGATACCAGGGAGTTGCATTATCTCATGGTCTAAGGAATACAATATTTGACATAAGAAAAATCTTTGCAAAGATGAACACGATGACACGATCTAATTGCTCTGCTTGATTTGGGTCTGTCCATCATGTCATTCTCCCAATGATATGATCTCATTATTAATCGACAACTCATGTCTATGGTTAGGAAACCTTAACCATCATTAATCAATGAGCTAGTCCATAGAGGCGTACTAGGGACACGGTGTTGTTCATAAACCACACAAGTATCAAAGTTTCCGCTTAATACAATTCTAGCATGGAATATAAACTTTATCATGAACAAGAATTATAATAATATCATCTTTATTATTTCCTCTAGGGCATAATTCCAACAGTCTCCCACTTGCACTAGAGTCAATAATCTAGTTTACATCTGGCAACAATCTAACACCCATGGCACTAAGGTGCTGATCATGTTTTGCTCGTGGAAGAGGTTTAGTCAACGGATCTGCGACATTCAGATCCGTATGTACTTTGCTAATCTTCAGATCTCCATTTGTTATATAATCTCGAATTATATGAAACTTGCGGTTGATATGCTTGGTCTTTGGATGATATCTTGGTTCCTTAGCCAGTGCTATGGCGCCAGTGTTGTAACACAATATCTCCAGTGGGTCCAAGGCACTTGGAACCACACCAAGCTCAGTGATGAAGTTCCTGATCCAAACTCCTTCACTTGACGCTTCTGCAGCAGCCATGTATTCCGCTTCTACTGTAGATCCCGCGATCACGCTTTGCTTGCAGCTTCTCCAGCTCTTAGCTCCTCCATTCAAATATAAACGTATCCTATCTAAGATTTAGAATCATCCTTGTCGGTGTCGAAACTAGCGTCGACATAACCTTTTACGACGAGCTGTTCATCACCTCCATAGACTAAGAACATTTCTTTAGTCCTATTTAAATACTTTAGGATGTTCTTCACGGCTGTCCAAAGGTTCCACTCTGGTCACTTGATTCCGCCACAAACTAAGAGCATTGGACACATCCGGTCTAGTACACATCATGGCATACATGATAGAACCTATGGCCGAGGCATAAGGCACTTTGCTCATAGCTTGTCTATCGTTTACCGTAGCTGGACACTGAGCCTTGCTCAATATCTTACCTGACAACATAGGCACTGAACCTTTTTTTCCTTATCCATTCTGAACCTTTTCAGAACTTTGTCTAGGTATGTACTTTCGCTTAAAGCTATCTGGTGTCTTTGTCTATCTCTATAGATTTTGATGCCCAATATATAAGCAGGTTCCCCTAGGTCTTTCATTGAAAAACATTTGTTCAAATAACTCTTCACATCGTTAAGCATGTTAATGTCATTTCCAATAATCAATATGTCATCCACATATAGTACCAAAAATGTCACTGAGCTCCCACTCACTTTCTTGTAGATACAAGCTTCGTACCAATTTGGAACAAATCCGAAGCTCTTGATCACTTGATCAAAACGAAGGTTCCAACTCCGAGATGCTTGCTTCATTCCATAAATGGAATGCTGAAGTTTGCACACCTTATCATCATCCTTAGGATCGACAAAACCTTTGGGTTGCATCATATAAACCTCTTCATCAATGTTGCCATTGAGGAACGCAGCCTTGACACCCATATGCCATATTTCATTGTCATGAAACGCAGCAATTGCTAATAAAATCCGAATGGACTTAAACATCGCTACGGGAGAGAAAGTCTCATCGTATTCAACACCTTGAAGTTGTCGAAAACCTTTCGCGACAAGCCATGCTTTATAGACAGTAACATTACCATCCGCGTCCGTTTTCTTCTTGAAAATCCATTTGCACTCAACGGCCTTTCGATCGCTAGGAGGGTCCACCAAAGTCCATACTTGTTTTTCGCTCATGGATCCCAATTCGGATTTCATGGCCTCTAGCCATTTCTCAGAGTCTGGGCTCATCATTGCTTCCTCATAGTTCGCAGGTTCACGGTTGTCTACTAACAAGACAGTTAAGACAGGGTTGCCGTACCACTCAGGAGGGGCACGTGACCTTGTTGACCTGCGATGTTCAGTAGTAGCATCGTCCTAAGCTTCATGATCCTTGTCATTAGCTTCCTCTATTATTGGTGCAGACGACACTGGAACAATTTCAGGTGCTGCGCTACTCTCCAACTCAAGAGGAGGTTCAATAACATCGTCTAGCTCTACTTTCCTCCCACTCACTTCTTTCGAGAGAAACTCCTTCTCAAGAAAGGATCCGTTCTTTGCGACAAACACTTTGCCTTCGGATCTGTGATAGAAGGTATACCCAATAGTTTCCTTAGGGTATCCTATGAAGACACATTTCACCGCTTTGGGTTCGAGCTTGTCCGGCATCAACTTCTTGACGTAAGCCTCGCATCCCCAAACTTTAAGAAACGACAACTTAGGTTTCGTAACAAACCACCATTCATACGGTGTCGTCTCAAGGGATTTAGATGGTTTCCTATTTAAAGTGAATGCAGCGGTTTCTAATGCATAACCCCAAAATGATAACGGCAAATCTGTAAGAGACATCATCGATTGCACCATATCCAATAAAGTTTGATTCCGGCGTTCAGACACACCATTGCGCTGTGGTGTTCCGGGTGGCGTGGGTTGCGAAACGATTCCGCTCGCTTTAAGATGCGTGAGAAAATCATAACTCAAATATTCACCTCCACGATCGGATCACAGAAATTTAATTTTTCTGTTACGATGGTTTTTCCACTTCGTTTTGAAATTCTTTGAAGTTTTCAAATGTTTCAGATTTATGTTTCATTAAATAGATATACCCATATCTACTTAAGTCATCAGTAAAAGTGAGAAAGTAGCGATAACCACCGCGCGTTGAAACACTCATTGGTCCGCATACATCGGTATGTATGATTTCCAACAAGTCCGTTGCTCGCTCCATCATTCCGGAGAACGGGGTTTTGATCATCTTTCCCATGAGGCATGGTTCGCATGTGTGAAATGATTCAAAATCAAGAGAATCCAAAAGTCCATCAAAATGGAGTTTCTTCATGCATTTTACACCAATATGACCTAGACGACAGTGCCACAAATAAGTAGAATTATCACTATCTACTTTGCATCTCTTAGCCTCAATGTTATGGATGTGTGTTTCATTGCTTTCAAGATTCAGAAGAAATAAACTATTCATAGCAGGTGCATGACCATAAAATATGTTACTCATATAAATAGAACAACCATTATTCTCCGATTTAAATGAATAACCGTATTGCAATAAACACGATCCAGATATGATGTTCATGCTCAACGTAGGCACATAATAACATTTATTGAGGTTTAAAACTAATCCTGAAGGTAAAACTAAGGAGAGCGTGCCGACGGCCATCACATCAACTCTTGATCCGTTGCCAACGCGCATCGTCACCTCATCCCTCGCTAGCCGCCGTCTATTCCGTAGCTCCTGTTTCGAGTTACAAATATTAGCAACTGAACCAGTATCAAATACCCAGGCACTACAACGAGGGCTAGTAAGGAAAACATCAAGAAAATGTATATCAAATATACCTTTGATGGTGCCAGCATTCTTGTCCGCTAAGTACTTCGACAACATGCCCAAAGGACCCTTGTCCTTGCAATAGAAGCACTCAGTGTCCGGATTAGGTCCAGACTTGAGCTTCTTCTCTGTAGGGGCAACGCGCTTGCCGCTGCCCTTCTTGAAGGGCTTCTTTGCACCCTTACCTTTCTTAAAGCTGGGGGGCTTGTTGACCATCAACACATGATTATCTTTCTTGATGTCCACCTCCGCAGCTTTTAGCTTAGCGAAGAGCTCGGTGATCGTATCAGTGGAACCAATCTGATTATGAGTAACTACAAAACCTTTGTAGCTAGGAGGGAGTGGTTGCAGAACTCTGTCAATCTTGAGCTCCTCTGGAATCTTGCAGTCTAGTTGCTGAAGGCGTTGAGTGTAGCCCGACATCTTAATGGCGTGCTCACTAACGGAACTCCCTTCCTCCATCTTGCAGTTAAAGAATTTCTCAGAGATCTCATATCTCTCAGAACGGGCCTGAGTCTAAAACATAGTTTTCAGTTCCTCAAGAATCTCAAAAGGCCCCGGGAACTCCTCAAAACGGTTTTGAAGGTCCGATTCCATAGAAAACAACATGGTGCTCTTAATCACACCATTATCATCCTTGCGCGACTGATAAACAGCTTTCTCATCAGCCGGCGCATCTACAGCAGGGGCGTCACCTAGCGCTTTCTCAAGGACATAGTCCATTTGTCCACCAGAGAGAATGATTCTCAGATTGCAGAACCAATTGGTGAAGTTAGACCCATTGTTCTTAACCTTTTCTTTCTCAGCAAATTTTGAAGTTGAAGTTGGACTTAGCCATTTGATCTACAAAATTTGCAAGTACAATTTAGACTATGTTCATGATAACTAGTTCAACTTAATCAAATTACTAGATGAACTCCCACTAAATTCAACATCCCTCAAGTTGTTTAGTGAACATGAACCAAATTCACCACACCTAATCCGATCTTCACGATAAGAGATGTGGTTTCAATGGTGGACAACAAAGTGTCGATCATATCATTCATATGACTCATGCTTAACCTTTCGGTTCGTGTGTTCCGAGGCCATGTCTGTACATGCTAGGCTCGTCAAGTCAAACCCAAGTATTTCCGTGTGTGCAAAACTGACTTGCACCCGTTGTATGTGAGCGTAGAGTTTATAGCATCCGATCATCACGTGATGCTTGAACACGACGAACTTTGGCAACGGTGCACACATGGGGAGAACACAGTTTTATCTTGATCTTTAAGTGAGGAATCATCTTATAATGCTACCGTTGCGATATAAGCATAATAAGATACATAAAAGGATAAACATCACATGCATATAATTTTATGTGACATGGTATAGCCAATCTCCGCGCAATGATCCCCATCTTGTGCGTGCCAGCATGATCTCCATCACTCCACCATGATTGCCTCCACCACGAATAGCAACAACAACTATTGCTAACTACTTAGCGATAAAGCAAAGCTATTACATGGCGTATAAGAAGTTGACACACAGGTCATAAACAATTATAAAGACAACCATATGGCTCCTGCCGGTTGTGTACTCATCGACATGCAAGTCGTGAAACATTACAAAACATGATCATTGCATACAACATACACATCACATCTTGGGCCATACCATATCACAAAATACTCCCTGCAAAAACAAGTTAGACGCCTCTACTTTGTTGTTGCATGTTTTACGTGCCTTATGGGAGTAACAAGCTAAGAACGTTCTTACCTACGGAAAGCCACAACGGTGATATTATGGTTGCTAATATCCGGTGTAAATCCCATGACAACTATAGTGAGAGAAACTGGCATCCACCAGCCACATGTGTGGAACAAGCCACACGTTAAGTGCGGAGCCGGTCTCGCGAACGAGGTCGCGTAAAGTTGGCCTGGACCGCTTCGATCTCACTATCCCGCGTCATAAGAAGTACACAAACAAGAGGCTTGCAACAGAAAACATCAACGCCCTCAACAAGCATGTTGCGTTCTACTCGTGAAACACATCTACGCATAGATCTAGTTCTGATACCACTGAAGGGTTTTGCATCATAGTAAATCAAAAAAATTCTACGGATGCGAATGGGAAATCCAAGATCTAATCTAGGAGATGAAAACAACGAGAGGGGATAGATGAGATCTTCATACCCTTGAAGATTTGCACAGCGGAACTTTCAACGGAACGTGGTTGATGTAGTCGTACTAGCTTCTCCTCCTCGCGATCCGATCCGATCCAACACCACAAGTGGCGATGCCTCCGAGAGATGCACACGTACGGCACCTCGACGTCTCCTCCTTCCTCGGTCCAGCAAGTGGGGTGGAGAGATAGATTGGATCTACAACACGACGGTGTGGTGCAAAGGTGGAGAGTTTCTGCGTCAGGGATTCGCCTACGCGCAGTCGGGAGAGAGAGAGAGAGAGAGAGAGAGAGAGAGAGAGAGGAGGGCAGCAGGTAGGCGGCTAGGGTTGAGGAGGTGTGGGGGGAGGGTGCGCCCCTGCCCTCTTTATATAGAGGGATGGCCGACTGACCCTTTCCCCCCTCCAAACCCTAGGGCCGGCGGCCACATGGGATGGAGTGGGGGACAAGTTTCCTCCCTTCTAGAAGCTCTCCCTAGGGTTTCCCCTAGGGCTTGGCCGGCTGGGCCTATGGGGCCTTGTGCCCCATGCCCAATGCGGCTAGGGCACTCCCTCGTAGGACCACGCCCCCTCCCGACAAGTGGGGCCACGTTGGTCCCACTCCAGAAGGTTCTAGAAGCTTCCGGTACAATACCGAACAATCTGAAACAATTCTGAAATCCAAAAACTGCTTTCCCTTATATGAATCTTATTCTCTGGACCATTCCGAAACTTCTCGTGACGTCCTGGATCTCATCCAAGACTCCGAACAAAAACTCATAAACCAATTATCCATTCTATCCTAGCGTCGAGACATGTTAAGTGTGTGACCCTACGGGTTCGAGAATATGCAGACATGATCTTCTATCAATAATCAACAGCGGGGTCTGGAAACCCATATTGACTCCCACATATTCATCGATGATCATATCGGATGAACCATGATGCCAGGATTCAATTAATCCCATATATATATTCCCTTCGTCACGCGATATTTTACTTGCCCGAGATTCGATCGTCGGCATCGGCATACCTAGTTCAATCTCGTTCACAGCAAGTACTTTACTCGTTCTGTAATCCGATATCACTTTGTGATTAACTCCTTAACCACGTGCTTGGAATCGGTGTTGATATCGATTACCGAGTGGGCCCGAAGTATATCTCTCCGACTTGGGAGGGACAAATCCCATCTCGATACATACAACCCAGCAGATACTTTCCGATCACCTGAGAGACACCTTCATGATCACCCTCTCATAGGATGACGTTTGATGACCTCAAAGCTTTCTTCCGATACCAGGGTTGTATTATCTCATGGTCTAAGGAATACAATATTTTACATAAGAAAAAGCTTTGCAAAGATGAACAAGATGACACGATCTAATTGCTCTGCTTGATTTGGGTCTGTCCATCATGTCATTCTCCCAATGATATGATCTCATTATTAATCGACAACTCATGTATATGGTTAGGAAACCTTAACCATCATTAATCAATGAGCTAGTCCATAGAGGCGTACTAGGGACACGGTGTTGTTCATAAACCACACAAGTATCAAAGTTTCCGCTTAATACAATTCTAGCATGGAATATAAACTTTATCATGAACAAGAATTATAATAATAACATCTTTATTATTGCCTCTAGGGCATAATTCCAACAGAAGGTCTCACCATAATCCACGCCATGTTGCTGGTGAAGCCGCGTACCACCCAACGAGCCTTGTACCGGGCAAGAGAGCTGTCAGGATGAAACTTGTGGCGAAAGATCCACTTGTTGGTCACCACGTTAACACCTGCAGGACGAGAAACCAAAGAACACGTGTCATTCTGCATTAGAGCATTATATTCCTCAAGTATTGCATTGTACCAATTCGGGTATTTTAAAGCGAAGCGATAAGTGGCTAGAATAGGGGAAATGGAGGTGGCAGCGAGAGAGAAATGTTGCTTTGGCATAAAAAGGCAGGATTTACCGCGAGTGTGCATTGGGTGGGGATTCTGGGGTGGACCTACGGATATAGAGTTGGGCGGGAGAGTGTGACATGGTGACGGGCGATCGCAGCGCGCAGTAGTGGTAGGGGCGGGTGCAGGATGGGATGTAGGGACAGACTGATCGTTGCGGTTGATGGGATGGGTCGATGGCGCATGGTTGGATCTGGGGGAGCAGGACGGTCGCTGGGTGGGCTGTGGGGACAGGCCGGGCGCACCAGGCGAGGGTGGACCAGCGCACGTGGGGTGCGTGATGGGGTCGGGGATGCGCCAGTTGGAGTCGGGGGAGTGGCGCGCGTGGTAGATGGGTCGGGGATGCGCCAAGTGGAGACGTGGGGTTGGTGGTGGGTGCTGCAGGAGGCGGGGAAGAGTCGTACAAGGTTGTTGGGGCAGAGATCCCGATGTTGCGTGAGATCCGAGGGGGATGGGGAGCGCAGGGACCGGTCGGGAGCGGAGTTTCGGCGTTGTGCGACCTGTTTTCATCGGCAGAAAAATAGGGAAAGATTTTCTCATAAAAAATAACATGCCGTGAAACAATTACGCGGCGAGAGGAGAGGTCGAGACAACGGTAACCTTTTTGCTCTCTTGGGTACCCGATAAAAACACAACGCGTGGACCGTGGGGCTAGTTTGTGTGGTGATGTGGCATAGAGATTTAGGTAACACAAGCAGCCAAAAACGCGTAGGTGATCGTAGGTGGGGTGGACGTTGTACAAGCGGTAATGGGGAGTGTGAGAATTGATTGCCCGGGATGGTCGGAGGTTAAGGAGATGGGTGGCGGTGTGCAAGGCCTTGGCCCAAAACGCTGGTGGGAGAGCGTCTTGGAGGAGGAGCGTGCGAACAATATCATTTGTAGTGCGGATGAGGCGTTCAGCTTGGCCATTTTGGGGCGACATATGGGGCAAGAGAGGCTAAAGCAAACACCATGGTTGGCGAAAAAATTGCGAAGATCATATGAAAGGAATTCACCACCATTATCGCATTACAAGCATTGCATAATAACATGGAATTGAGTACGGATATAATTAAAAAAATGCTGGATTCTGGCACAAGTGTCGGATTTATTGCGGAGGGGAAAAGTCCAAGAGTAATGAGTGAAATCATCCAAAATAACTAAGTAATACTTGTATCCAGAGAAACTAACAACATGAGATGTCCACAAGTCGCAATGAACTAATTGGAAAGCAGTGGAAGTATGGGAGAGTGATGCGGTAAAGGGGAGGCGGGCCTGTTTTCCAAGTTGATAATCCTCACAAATGGGTGAGCGACTAGGAACACTATTATTACATGTGGTAAGAAAATCTAAAGGAAAGTGAGAAATTGTAGATGAACTAGGATGCCCGAGTCGCTGATGCCAAGTGTCGCCGCCGGTGATGGAGTAGGCCGCTTGCGTGGAGGGTGTGGAGACGATGAAGGGATAGAGATCTGTTGGAGATATGCCCTAGAGGCAATAATAAATGTAGTTATTTTTATATATTTGTGTTTATGATAAATGTTTACATTCATGCTATAACAGTATTAACAAGGAAACATTAATACTTGTATGATTTGTAAACTAAATTAGAGTCCCTAGTAAAGCCTCTTTATAATACTAGCTTGTTGGTTAATAAATGACTATGATTTCCATATCATGAACATTGAGATGTTATTAACAACAAGATCATATCGTTAGGAGAATGATATGATCGACATACTCCTATAGATAAGCGTAGCATAAAGATCAAGTCATTTTAATAGTTCAATTGCTATATGCTTTATGATACATAGTAACCTAATTCCTTCGACCATGAGATCATGCTTATCACCATCACCAGAAGGATGATTTGATGACATCAAACACCACACCGTAACTGGGTGGCTATAAAGGTGGCATTGAGTGTTCGGAAAGTATTGGTTGAGACACATGGATCAAGAGTGGGATTTGTCCATCCATATGACGGATAGATATACTATGGGCCCTCTTGGTGGAATGTCATCCAATTGGCTTGCAAGCATGTGACTGGCTCACAAGGGATCACATATCACGGGAACGAGAAAAGAGTACTTATCAGTAACGAGGTTGAACTAGGTATGCAGAGATACCGACGATCAAAACCTCGGATAAGTAAATTATCGTGAGACAAAGGGAAATTGGTATCATATGTAAGTGGTTCATTCGATCGCAAAGTAATCGTAGAAATATGTGGGAGTCATATGAATTTCCAGATTCCTCTATTGGTTATTGTTCGGAGAAGTGTCTCGATCATGTCCGCATAATTCACGAACCGTAGGGAGACACACTTAAGGATTCGACGTTGTTGAGTAGTTATGGAATGATGAGTAAGAGACCGAATGTTGTTCGGAGTCTCGGATAGGATCCGGGATATCACGAGGAGATCCTAAATGGTCCGGAGAATAAGATTCATATAAGGAAAGTCATGTTTCGGGGTTGGAGAATGGTTCCGGTGTTTTCATCGGGAATGTTCTAGAAGGTTCCGGAATGTCCGGCACTCCGGAGGGGAAGGGTACATTAATGTATCATAACAAGTTAGAATGGTTGCATCATGTACTAGGTGTCATCGCTGAGCGAAATAAAGAGATAAATCAAATCCTAGTTTGAAAAGTCAAACGCCAATTTGAAAAGTCAAACGGCTATTTTGCTTGGTGGAGGGAGAGTAGGAAACCTACTTGGGAAGGAAGTCCCTCTCCCTCCACCGCCGGCCTTGGAAGCCGAGTTGGGGAGGGACTCCCCTCCCCTTGGCCGGCCCCCTCCACCTATATAAGGAGGGGCAGGGCTGCCCCTCCAAACACACAACTTGCACCCCGCAAACCCTAGCTCCAAGCCGCCGGTGCCGCCACCTCCTGCTCCCGCCGCCTAGGGCTAAACCCTAGCCGCCGAGTTGGGGCAACCCCTTGCCCTAGACGCTGGCCTAGCCTCTCCTCCTTGGTGCGTCTAAACCCTAGATCACCGAGGCTCTCTCATAGTCCACCATACTCGCTCCGGCTTAAGGCGGAGCCCTGCGAGATCTCCCCTCTACTTGCGGTACCACGCCGTCATGCTGCCGGAATCACGAGGAGAGTGCTACAACCTTCGCTGCCTGCTGGAACAAGGGAGAGGAAGGTCTTCGTCAAGTACCAAACGTGACCGATCACAGGAGAGTCACTTAACGCAGCGCCGGAAGGATCGTCTACACGATCTTGAGATCGGCAAGAGTACGACTACATCACCCACGAGAATCTGCTCTCGTTAAACACTTTGGAATCTTCGAGGGTGATTTATTCCATCAACTCGTTGCTACAATCTAGTAGATATATCTTGGCTTGTTTGTTTGTATGCGGTAGAAAATTTTTGTTTTCCATGCTACGAACCCCTCTGAGGGTATCGAGTGTGTCTATATGTAGATCTGTTGCACGAGTAGAACACAATGGTCATTGTGGGCGGTGGTGCTTTTATTATCAATTGCTTCTTGTGTACTTTGCATCTTGCGGTATGATGGGATGAAGCGGCCCGGGCTAACCTTACATGACATCGTTCATGAGACTTGCTCCACGCTCAACATGCAACTTGTATTGCATAAGTGGCTTTGCGGGTGTCTGTCTCTCCCATTATAGTATAGATACAATTTACAACAAGCACTTGATAGTTCAAACATCAACGTTGTGGTTCTTGTTCATAAGTTAGACCGACACTTATTGAAAGCCCCAAACCACGTAAAACATGCAAATAAATTAGAGGCGTCTAACTTTGTTTTGCAGGGGTGTGTTGTGATGTGATATGGCCATGATTGTGATTATATTTGATGTATGCAATGTTCCTTATTGTAAGTTGGCAACCGGCAGGAGCCATATGGTTGTCTTTAATTTCTGTTAAGACCCGCGTGTCTATTCAAAGTAGTTGTAATAGTTGAAGCTGGTGGACGACAACCATGGAGCAGCGTCATTGACCTTGATGCAATGCCGGTGATGATGGAGATCATGTCCGTGCTTGAAGATGGAGATCTAAAGCACAAAGAAGAAAGGCCATATCATATCACATATATGAATTGCATGTGATGTTAATCCTTTATGCATCTTGTATTGCTTAGTTAACGACGGTAGCATTATAAGATGATCCCTCATGCACATGAATTTCAAGTTCTATAGTGTTCATCCTTAGTGAGCACCATTGTTAAAGCTTGTTGTTTCGAAGCACCACGTGATGATCGGGTGTGTTAGATTCTGCAAGTGTATACAACGTGAGCAAGCCAAATTTGCTCATGCGGAAGCTAAGTTTTGATCTTGACGAGCCTAGCATGTACAGACATGGTCTCGGAACACGGATCTGAAGGGAATATGCCCTGAGAGGCAATAATAAAGAGTTTATTATGTGTATTCCAAGTATATGATAGATGTTTATTTTGCATGCTATAATTGTATTAATACGGAAACGTTAATACATGTGTGTTTAATAAACAAACAGAAAGTTCCTAGTTATGTCTCTCTCATAAACTAGCTCGTTGATTAACAAGATGATCAAGGTTTCCTGATCATGGACATTGGATGTTGTTAATAACGGGATCACAACATTAGTGTAATGGTGTGATGAACATTCATCCGAAGTATAGCATTACGATCAAAGTCATTGAGTTTATATTGCTATAACAACTTACGAAGTGATCCTAATCCTTAGACCATGAGATCATGTCAATCACTAACACCGGAAGAGTTTCTTGATAACATCAAACGTCACACCGTAACAGGGTGATTATAAAGATGGAACTAATAAAGTGTTATGTTGAGGCTCATGGATCGAGAGTGGAATTTGTTCATCCCGATGACGGATAGATATACTGGGCCCTCTCGGTGATATCACATTGATTAGCTTGCAAGCAAGTGATTTGATCACTAGAATGTTATATCAGAACGAGAAAAGAGTGAATGTCGAACGAGATCAAACTAGGTATGGATATACCGATGATCGAATCTCGGACATGTAATATATCGTGAAACAAAGGGATTAAGATACTAGCGTAAAAGGTTCCGACGATCACAAGAAAGTCATCGTTGAATGTGGGAGTCGATGGGTCTCCAGATCCCGCTTCGATTATTGATCCGAGAGGGGTCTCGATCATGTCCGCATTATTCACGAACCGTAGGGTGACACACTTAAGAGACACCGACATCCAATTGGAGCAAATGTTTCATGCCGAAAGAATGAACAAGCGCAGGAATTTATTTCACTAGATACCGAAACAGGTTTTCGGGTGAAATTGCATAAAGTGGTTATGCATGTGAAATAGAATTCTAGCAAGGGGTTATTTGTGAATGTTTGTCGTTAAAGTAATTGACAAAATTCTGAATAAAATAAAAGGGTTTTATTTAATGAGAGTTTGCATTAAATTTGGTGGAAATTTAATGGGAATTTGAGTGGAGGAAATTTAAAGGGCATTTTGTGAGTGGAGTGTCCACCCACATGAATGAAGGAGTGGAGGGGGCTTCCCCCCATGGCCGGCGGCCACCCCTTGGGTGCCCCCCTCCTCCTATAAAAGGAGCCCCCCTCCTCACTTGTCTCACACACCTCCTCGTGAAGGATCTCTCTCCCCCTCTAGAATTTATCCCCCATAGTCTCGGACTAGCGAGATACATGTTCCCGGTGGCTATTCGGCAAGAAAGAGTTGTGATTCCGCTGCATCGCTGGAGCGAGGAGGCGGAGGTTGCTCGGTGCCTCGAACGTGTGTGCGAGCACGGATGCGCTGCTGATTTGCGGCGCTAGGACTTCCTCTCGATCTTGAGATCGGCAAGAGATCGTCTACATCAACCACGAGTTGAACTCGCTAAGCTTTGTCGGTCTTCAAGGTTATGTTCTCTACGGATATACATCCGTCCATTGTTTGTATCTAGTAGATAGATCTTGGTATATAGTTCACATCGTAGGAAAATTTTTGTTTTCTATGTTGCGAACCCTACAGTGGTATCAGAGCCGGATCTATGCGTAGATACTTTACACAGGTAGTACATATATGAGTATGTGGGCGATGATGATCATGTTGTTGCTCCTTTGTTGTAATTTTGGATATTGGTGGCATAGTGGGATGAAGCGACCCGGACAAACTTTACATGTCCTCGCACATGAGATCTGTTCCACGCTTGACATGCAACTAGTTTGCATAAGTGGCTAGCGGGTGTCTTTCTCTCCTACTATAGTCAATATCTATTTTGCAAGCGAGTTGTCAACAATTTGATTATCCTCGTTGTGGTTCATGTTCGTAGGTAAGAACGGTTCTATCTCGAAATCTCTAAGCCACGTAAAACTTGCAATGGATAAATTAGAGGCGTCTAGTTTAGATTGTTGCTGGGCTAGTGTTATGATATGGTAGTGTTGTAAGTAGAAGTATGAGATGATACTCTTACAACACACATAGCGTGTAAAATCCATAGACCTTGGATTTACACATATAGGTATGATAGTGATCATACCACGATGCACATGATAGAGATCATCTGCGGGAACCATATAATTTCACTAATAAACATATGATGTTTGATAACATCTTATATTGCTTGTTTAGCGCTTTGTTAGCACAATAAGATGATCCCTCATTTAAATATCAAGATAAGAATGTGTTCTTCCTTTAGTATGCACCGATTATGTTTTCGTCGCTCCAAGACATCACGTGATGATCAGGTGTTCTTGGATCCACGACCATATTTCGGGTGTAAAACAGTTACACACGCGAATACTAAGGTTCTAACTTGGCGAGCCTAGCATGTACAGACATGGCCTCGGAACACGGACCGAAAGGTTAAGCATGAGTCATATAGTTGATATGATGCCCATTTGATGCTCGCCTTTGAAGCTATACCGACCCACGTGATGATCGGACTTGGTGTAGTGGATTTGGTTCATGTAATCACCAAAAAGGCACGAGGGATGTCGTTTTTGAGTGGGAGTTCATTCGTAATATAGATTAGTTGAACTCAATCTATAATACACTTAGTCTAAACTTTACAAATTCTGTTGTAGATGGCACCACCTGCTTTTAATTTCAATGTGTTCATGGAGAAAGAGAAACTAGCAACGAACGGTAGCAACTTTACCGAATGGGCCATGAATTTGAGGATTCTCCTCTCACGCAAAAAGCAATATGTGCTAGAAGCGCCGTTAGGCCCCCACCTTTAGATGATGCCCCGACGAGGAGAAGAATTTCTATCGACTCAGAGGACCACAACTTAGTTCATTGCGGCATATTGTATGGGCTAGAGCCGGAACTTCGAAAGCGTTTCAAAAACAGCAATGCATTTGATACAATGGGTGAGTTGAAAATGATTTTCGACACACATGCTGCTGTAGAGAGCTACAACGCTCGTAAAATTTCTTTAGTCGCATGATGGAAGAGCACATTCGTTAGTGAGCATGTACTCAAGATGTCGGGTTACACCGATAAGCTTGTGTCCTTGGTAATATCGATTCCCATTGACTTAGGCATCCATCTTGTTCTGCAGTCTCTGCCACCTAGCTATAAGAGCTTCGTGATGAACTATAATATGCAAGGCATGAAGAAGTCTCCCGAGCTTCTATCGCTTAAAACCGTAGAAGTGGAGATCAAAAGGAACATCAAGTGTTGATGATCAATAGGAACACCGGTTTCAAGAAAGACAAGAAGGGAAAACGTAAGGAAGTAAGGGCGGCAAGCAGCGCCGCTAAAAAGAAACCCCAAGTTGGACCTAAGTCCGATTCGAGTGCTACTATTGTAAGGATCGCCATCGAAGCGAATCGCCCCAAGTATCTGGCAGCCAATAAGGCCGGCAAGGCAAACAAAGGTATATATGATATACATGTTATTGATGTGTACTTGACTATTGCTCGCAGTAGCACCTGGGTATTTGATACTGGTTCAGAATCAGGGGTTGCGGAACAAGCGACCGCTAGCAAGGGGTGAGGTCAAGATGCGTGTCGGCAATGGATCAAGCGTTGATGTGATCGCCGTCGGAACGCTGCCTCTCCACTTGCCGTCGGGATTAGTTATAAACTTGAATAAATGTTATCTGGTGCCTGCACTGAGCATGAACATTGTATCTGGATCGTGTTTGATGCGAAGTGGTTATTCATTTAAATCCGAGAACAATGGTTGTTCCATTTATATGAATGAAATATTTTATGGTCATGCACCGATGATGAATGGTCTATTTCTATTAGATCTCGATGATAATGTTACACATATTCATAATGTTGATGCTAAAAGGATTAAACTTAATGATGATATATCCGCATATATGTGGCACTGCCGTCTAGGTCATATTGGCGTTAAACGCATGAAGAAGCTCCATTCGGATAGACTTTTGGAATCACTTGATTATGAATCATTTGATACATGTGAGCCATGCCTTATGGGCAAGATGACTAGAACGTCGTTTTCCGGTTCAATGGAACGGGTGACAGATTTATTGGAAATCATACATTCTGATGTATGTGGTCCAATGAGTGTGTCGGCGCGAGGTGGATATCGTTATTTTGTTACTTTCACGGATGATTTGAGTAGATACGGTTATATCTACTTGATGAAACACAAGTCTGAAACCTTTGAAAAGTTCAAAGAATTTCAGAATGAAGTGGAAAATCATCGTAATAGAAAGATCAAATTTCTACGGTCCGACCGTGGAGGTGAGTATCTAAGTTACGAGTTTAACACTCACATGAAAGAGTGTGAAATTGTTTCACAACTCACACCTGCCGGAACACCACAGCGAAATGGTGTGTCGGAACGTCGTAATCGTACTTTATTAGATATGGTTCGATCTATGATGTCTCTGATGGACTTGCTGTTGTCATTTTGGGGTTATGCACTAGAAACTGCTGCATTCACTTTAAATCGGGGACCATCTAAATCCGTTGAAAAGACACCGTATGAATTGTGGTTTGGAAACAAACCTAAGCTGTCATTTCTTAAAGTTTGGGGATGTG
Organism: Avena longiglumis; assembly: GCA_030063025.1. NCBI lineage: Eukaryota > Viridiplantae > Streptophyta > Magnoliopsida > Poales > Poaceae > Avena > Avena longiglumis. Next base: position 416,510,499 of record CP125979.1, on the reverse strand, counting down.
ATGTTTATGTGAAGAAACTTCAACCGGATAAACTCGAACCCAAAGCGGAAAAATGCGTCTTCATAGGATACCCTAAAGAAACTATTGGGTATTCCTTCTATCACATATCCGAGGGCAAGGTTTTTGTTTCCAAGAATGGATCCTTTCTAGAGAAAGAGTTTCTCGCGAAAGGTGTGAGTAGTCGGAAGGTAGAACTCGAAGAGGTTGTGGAACCTTCTCTTCAAAGTATGGCGAGTAGCACAGCGTCGGAAGTTGTTCCGGAGTTGGCTCCACCTGTTGAAGAGGGAACTAATGATAATGATCATGAAACTCCGAAAGAGAGTACTACCGAACCTCGCAGGTCAAACAGGACGCGTGCAGCTCCCGAGCTGTACGGAAATCCTGTCATGAATTTCATGGTTGATGAAAATGATGACCCTGCGACGTATGAAGAAGCGATGATGAGCCCGGATTCCAACAAATGGTTAGAAGCCATGAAATCCGAGATGGAATCCATGTATGAAAATCAATTTTGGAACTTGGTGGAATTACCTCACGACCGAAAGGCCGTGGAGAACAAATGGATTTTCAAAAGGAAAACTGATGCTGATGGTAATGTGACCGTCTATAAAGCTCGACTTGTCGCAAAGGGGTTTCGACAAATTCAAGGAGTTGACTACGATGAGACTTTCTCTCCCGTAGCGATGCTAAAGTCAGTTAGGATTATGTTAGCAATTGCTGCATATTTCGATTATGAGATATGATGATGGATGTCAAAACCGCTTCTCAATGGTAATATTGAAGAAGAGTTGTATATGATACAACCAAAGGGTTTTGTCGATCCTAAGGATGCTAACAAGGTGTGCAAGCTTCAGCGATCTATCTATGGATTGAAGCAAGCATCACGGTTGGAATCTCCGCTTTGATGAGGTGATCAAAGAGTTTGGATTTGTCCAAACTTATGGAGAAGCTTGTATTTACAAGAAAGTGAGTGGAGCAATGTGGCATTTCCGATATTATATGTGGATGACATATTATTGATCGAAATGATATAGATCTTTAAACAGTGTTAAAAGTTATCTAAACAAAGAAATTTTCAATGAAGGACCTAGGTGAAGTGTCATACATATTAGGCATAAAGATCTATAGAGATAGATCTAGGCGCCTAATAGGGCTATCGCAGTACATACCTTGATAAGATTTTAAAGAAGTTTAAAATTGACGGAAGTAAGAAGAGGTTCTTACCTATGTTGCAAGGCAAGACATTGAGTAAGACTCAAAGTCCGGCTTAGGAAGAAAGAGAGATAATGGACAAAGTCCCTATGCTTCACCATAGGCTCTATAATGTACGCCATGCTATGTACAAGACCGGATGTGGCACATGCTATTAGTTTGACTAGTAGGTACCAATCGGATCCGTGTTCTAACACTGGATAGCGGTCAAGAATATCCTTAAGTACTTACGAAGAACTAAGGATATGTTTCTTGTATACGGAGGTGAAGAAGAGCTCGTCACTAAGTGTTATGTCGACGCTAGCTTTGACACCGATCCGGATGACTCTAAGTCTCAATCCGGATACGTATTTCTCATGAATGGCGGAGCGGTTAGTTGGAGGAGCTCCAAACAACTTGTGGTAGCGGGATCAACAACGGAGGCCGAATATGTTGCTGCTTCAGAAGCGGCTCAGGAAGCAGTTTGGATGAAGGAGTTCATATCCGAACTAGGAGTGGTGGCAAACGCGTTGGACCCAATGGTGATCTATTGTGACAACAATGGTGCCATTTCCAATGCCAAAGAGCCAAGGTCTCACAAGCATTCCAAGCATATTAAGCGCCGATTTCACTCCATCCGCGCGCATGTCAAGGATGGAGATATAAAGATTTGTAAAGTACATACAGATCTCAATGTAGCAGATCTGTTGACTAAAACTCTCCCTAGAGCAAAACATGATCAACACCAGAACTCAATGGGTGTTAGATTTATCACTATGTAACTAGATTATTGTCTCTAGTGCAAGTGGGAGATCAAGGAATATGCCCGAGCGGCAATAATAAAGTGTTTATTATGTGTACTACACGTATATGATAGATGTTTATTTTGCATGCTATAATGGTATTAATACGGAAACGTTACTACATGTGTGTTTAATAAACAAACAGAAAGTTCCTAGTTATGCCTCTCTCATAAACTAGCTCGTTGATTAACAAGATGATCAAGGTTTCGATCATGGACATTGGATGTTGTTAATAACGGGATCACAACATTAGTGTAATGGTGTGATGAACATTCATCCAAGTATAGCATTACGATCGAAGTCATTGAGTTTATATTGCTATAACAACTTACGAAGTGATCCTAATCCTTAGACCATGAGATCATGTCAATCACTAACACCGGAAGAGTTTCTTGATAACATCAAACGTCACACCGTAACAGGGTGATTATAAAGATGGATTCAGAACTAATAAAGTGTTATGTTGAGTCTCATGGATCGAGAGTGGAATTTGTTCATCCCGATGACGGATAGATATACTCTGGGCCCTCTCGGTGATATCACATTGATTAGCTTGCAAGCAAGTGATTTGATCACTAGAATGTTATATCACAGGAACGAGAAAAGAGTGCATGTCGGTAATGATATCAAACTAGGTATGGAGATACCGATGATCGAATCTCGGACATGTAATATATCGTGAAACAAAGGGATTAAGATACTAGCGTAAAAGGTTCCGACGATCACAAGAAAGTCATCGTTGAATGTGTGGGAGTCAGTATGGGTCTCCAGATCCCGCTTCTGATTATTGATCCGAGAGGGATCTCGATCATGTCCGCATTATTCACGAACCGTAGGGTGACACACTTAAGAGACACCGACATCCAATTGGAGCAAATGTTTCATGCCGAAAGAATGTACAAGCGCAGGAATTTATTTCACTAGATACCGAAACAGGTTTTCGGGTGAAATTGCATAAAGTGGTTATGCATGTGAAATAGAATTCTAGCAAGGGGTTATTTGTGAATGTTTGTCATTAAAGTAATTGACAAAATTCTGAATAAAATAAAAGAGTTTTATTTAATGAGAGTTTGCATTAAATTTTGTGGAAATTTAATGGGAATTTGAGTGGACTTTTGAGTGGAGGAAATTTAAAGGGCATTTTGTGAGTGGAGTGTCCACCCACATGAATGAAGGAGGGGAGGGGGCTGCCCCCCATGGCCGGCGTCCACCCCTTGGGTGCCCCCCTCCTCCTATAAAAGGAGCCCCCCTCCTCACTTGTCTCACACACCTCCTCGTGAAGGATCTCTCTCCCCCTCTAGAATTTATCCCCCATGGTCTCGGACTAACGAGATACATGTTCCCGGTGGCTATTCGACAAGAAAGAGTTATGCTTCCGCTGCATCGCTGGAGCGAGGAGGCGGAGGTTGCTCGGTGCCTCGAACGTGTGTGCGAGCACGGATGCGCTGCTGATTTGCGGCTCTAGGACTTCCTCTCGATCTTGAGATCGGCAAGAGATCGTCTACATCAACCACGAGTTGAACTCGTTAAGCTTTGTCGGTCTTCAAGGGTATGTTCTCTACGGATATACATCCGTCCGTTGTTTGTATCTAGTAGATAGATCTTGGTATATAGTTCACATCGTAGGAAATTTTTTGTTTTCTATGCTGCGAACCCTACAGGATAACCGAAAGGTAAAGCATGAATCATATAGTAGATATGATGAACATGTCGATTGTTCGACATTGAAGCTACATCAACTCTCGTGATGATCGGGTTTGATGTGGTGGATTTGGTTCGTGTGATCACTAAAACAATGTGAGGGATATTGTTTTGAGTGGGAGTTCACCTAGATTGATTTAACTATTAATTAGAACTCAATTTGTCATAAACTTAGTCTAAACTATTGCAAATATGTTGTAGATCAATGGCGGACCCTACCATCAATTTTAATGCGTTCCTAGAGAAAGAAAAGTTGAAAAACCATGGAAGCAACTTCGCGGATTGGTTCCGCAATTTGAGGATTGTCCTCAATGTTGGTAATTTGAACTATGTGCTGGATGCACCGCTGGGTGACCCTCCTGCAGCTGATGCTACCAATGAAGTAAAGAATGTTTACCTCGCTCGGAAGAATCAGTACTCCACAGTTCAGTGTGCTATCTTGTATGGTTTGGAATCGGAGCTTCAGAAAAGGTTTGAGAATTCAGACCCACATGATATTGTCCGTGAACTCAAACTGATTTTTGAGACTCACGCGGCAGTTGAGAGCTATGAGGATTCTGAAAAGTTCTTTAACTGCCAGATGGAAGAGGGCAGCTCTGTCAGTGAGCATGTGCTTAAGATGTCTGGGCACGCAAATAAACTTCAAAGATTGGGTATAGTGATTACTAATGCTTTGGGGATTCACTGTGTCCTCCAATCACTACCACCAAGTTACAAGAACTTTGTGATGAACTACAATATGCAAAGCATGAACAAGAAGTTGCCAGAACTCTTCTCCATGTTAAAATCTGCAGAAGTGGAGATCAAGAAAGAGCACCAAGTGTTGATGGTCAATAAGACCACCAAATTCAAGAAAGGCAAGTCTAAGCAAAAGGGACACTTCAAGAAGGGTGGTAAGAAAGTTACCGCATCGAAGAAGACCAAGGCTAGACCTAAGCGTCTGAGTGCTTTTCTTGCAAGGGAGAAGGTCCTTTGAGCGGAATTGCCCAAAGTACTTGGCGGATTTGAAGAACGGCAACATCAAGAAGAAAGGTATATCCGATATACATGTTATTGATGTGTATCTCACTAGTACTCGTAGTAGTGCCTGGGTATTTGATACTGGTTCGGTTGCTCATATTTGTAACTCGAAATAGGTGCTGTAGAATAAACGGAAGCTAGCGAAGAACGAGGTGACGATGCGCGTGGGAAACGGATCAAAGGTTGATGTGATCGCGGTCGGCACGCTACCTCTTCATCTACCATCGATTAGTTTTATACTTAAATAATTGTTATTTGGTGCCTGCGTTGAGCATGAACATTATATCGGGATCTTGTTTATTGCGAGATGGTTACTTGTTTAAGTCCGAGAATAATGGTTGTTCGATTTATATGAGTAATATGTTTTATGCACATGCACCTTTGATAGATGGTCTATTATTATTGAATCTCGATAGTGGAAATACACATATTAATAACATTGAGGCTAAACGTTTGAGATTGAGCGATAACTCGACCTATATGTGGCACTGTCGTCTTGGTCACATTGGAGTGAAGCGTATGAAGAAACTCCATTCTGATGGACTTCTTGAATCACTTGATTTCGAATCACTTGAAAGATGCGAAGCATGTCTGATGGGTAAAATGACTAAGACTCCATTTTCTGGTATGATGGAGCGAGCTACGGACTTACTGGAAATCATACATACCGATGTGTGTGGTCCAATGAGTGTAGCATCACGCGGTGGTTATCGTTATGTTCTTACCTTCACGGATGACTTGAGTAGATATGGGTATATCTATTTCATGAAACATAAATCCGAAACTTTCGAGAAGTTTAAGGAATTTCAAAGTGAGGTTGAGAATCAACGTAACAAGAAGATTAAATTTCTACGTTCTGATCGTGGAGGTGAATATCTAAGTTACGAGTTTGGCGAGCATTTGAAGAAATGCGGAATACTTTCACAATTGACACCGCCGGGAACACCACAGCGTAATGGTGTGTCTGAACGTCGTAATCGAACTCTCTTAGATATGGTTCGTTCTATGATATCACTTACAGATTTACCGCTATCATTTTGAGGTTATGCATTAGAAACAGCCGCATTCACTTTAAATAGGGCACCATCTAAATCCGTTGAAACGACAGCGTATGAATTATGGTTTGGGAAGAAACCTAAATTGTCGTTCCTTAAAGTTTGGGGTTGTGAAGCCTATGTAAAGAAGTTACAGACGGAAAAGCTTGAACCCAAAGCGGAAAAATGCGTCTTCATAGGATACCCAAAGGAAACTATTGGGTATACCTTCAATCATAGATCCGAAGGCAAAATCTTCGTTGCCAAGTGTGCATACTTTCTAGAGAAGGAATTTCTCTCGAAAGAAGTGACTGGAAGGAAAGTAGAACTCGACGAGGTTGTCGAACCTTCTCTCGAACTTGCGAGTAGCGCAGCACCAGAAGAAGTTCCCGTGGTGCCTGCACCAGTAAGAGAGGAAGCTAATGATGATGATCATGAAACTTCAGTTGAAGTTGCTATAGAACCTCGCAGGTCAACGAGAACTCGTACCACTCCTGATTGGTATGATCCCGTTATAAGTGTCATGTTGGTGGACAACACCGATGACCCTGTGACATATGAGGAAGCAATGATGAGTCTAGATTCCAATAAATGGCAAGAAGCCATGAAATCCGAGATTGGATCCATGTACGAAAACCAAGTATGGACTTTGGTGGACTTACCGGATGGCCGGAAGGCTGTCGATAACAAATGGATTTTCAAGAATAAAAGAGATGCTGATGGTAATGTTACTGTCTATAGAGCTCGACTTGTCGAAAAAGGGTTTCGACAAATTCAAGGAGTTGACTACGATGAGACTTCCTCACCAGTAGCGAAGCTAAAATCTGTGAGGATTTTGTTAGCAATCGCTGCATATTACGATTATGAGATATGGCAGATGGATGTCAAAACAGCGTTCCTCAATGGAGACATTGATGAAGAGTTGTATATGATGCAACCCAAAGGTTTTGTCGATCCTAAAGATGCTAACAAGGTATGCAAACTTCAACGGTCCATATATGGATTGAAGCAAACATCCCGAAGTTGGAATCAACGTTTTGATAAGTTGATCAAAAGTTTTGGTTTTATACAAACTTATGGAGAAGCTTGTATTTACAAGAAAGTGAGTGGGAGATCTGTAGCATTCTTAATACTATATGTAGATGACATATTGTTGATTGGGAATGATGTAGACCTTCTTAATAGTGTCAAGGAATATTTGAATAATAGTTTTTCAATGAAAGATCTTGGCGAAGTAGCTTACATATTGGGCATAAATATTTATAGAGATAGATCGAGACGTCTAATATCATTGTCACAAAGTACATATTTGGACAAAGTTCTAAAGAGGTTTGGAATGGAAGATAGCAAGAAAGGGTTCTTGCCCATGTTGCCCAATACGACCTTGAGTAAAACTCAAAGTCAAACAACGGCAGAAGATAGAGAAAGGATGAGTAAAACTCCCTATGCCTCAGCCATAGGATCTCTAATGTATGCCATGCTATGTACTAGACCCGACATTGCATATGCTGTTAGTTTGACTAGCAGATATCAAAGTGATCCAGGAGTGGATCATTAGACAGCGGTCAAAAACATCCTTAAGTACTTGAGAAGAACTAAGGATATGGTTCTTTCTTATGGTAGTGATAAACATCTCGTTGTGAATGCTTACACCGATGCTAGTTGGAACACCGATCCGGATGATTCTAAATCACAATCTGGATACGTATTTACTTTGAATGGTGCGGCAGTTAGCTGGAGGAGTGCAAAGCAAAGCGTTGAGGCGAGATCTTCAACTGAATCGGAATACATGGCTGCTTCGGAGGCTTCACAAGAAGCGATATGGATGAAAGAGTTCATTACAGAGCTCGGTGTGGTTCCAAGTGCGCTGGACCCAATGTCTATCTACTGTGATAACATGGGCGCCATAGCCAATGCGCAAGAACCAAGGTCACACAAGAAGCTGAAGCACATCAAGCTACGTTTCCACGCTATTCGAGAACATGTCCAAGATGGTGACATAAAGATTTGCAAAGTACACACAGATCTGAATGTGGTGGATCCGTTGACTAAACCTCTCCCGAGGGCAAAACATGACCAACACCAAACTGCCATGGGTGTTCGGTATATTACCATGTAATATAGATTAGTTGACTCTAGTGCAAGTGGGAGACTGTTGGAGATATGCCCTAGAGGCAATAATAAATGTAGTTATTATTATATCTTTGTGTTTATGATAAATGTTTACATTCATGCTATAACAGTATTAACAAGGAAACATTAATACTTGTGTGATTTGTAAACTAAATTAGAGTCCCTAGTAAAGCCTCTTTATAATACTAGCTTGTTGGTTAATAAATGATTGTGGTTTCCATATCATGAACATTGAGATGTTGTTAACAACAATATCATATCGTTAGGAGAATGATATGATGGACATACTCCTATAGATAAGCGTAGCATAAAGATCAAGTCATTTTAATAGTTCAATTGCTATATGCTTTCTGATACATAGTAACCTAATTCCTTCGACCATGAGATCATGCTTATCACCATCACCGGAAGGATGCTTTGATGACATCAAACACCACACCGTAACTGGGTGGCTATAAAGGTGGCATTGAGTGTTCAGAAAGTATTGGTTGAGACACATGGATCAAGAGTGGGATTTGTCCATCCATATGACAGATAGATATACTCTGGGCCCTCTCGATGGAATGTCATCCAATTGGCTTGCAAGCATGTGACTGGCTCACAAGGGATCACATCTCACGGGAACGAGAAAAGCGTACTTATCAGTAACGAGGTTGAAGTAGGTATGCAGAGATACCGACGATCAAAACCTCGGATAAGTAAACTATCGTGAGACAAAGGGAAATTGGTATCGTATGTAAGTGGTTCATTCGATCGCAAAGTAATCATAGAAATATGTGGGAGCCATATGAATTTCCATATTCCTCTATTGGTTATTGTTCGGAGAAGTGTCTCGATCATGTCCGCATAATTCACGAACCGTAGGGAGACACACTTAAGGATTCGATGTTGTTGAGTAGTTATGGAATGATGAGTAAGAGACCGAATGTTGTTCGGAGTCTCGGATGGGATCCGGGATATCACGAGGAGATCCGGAATGGTCCGTAGAATAATATTCATATAAGGAAAGTCCGGTTTCGGGGTTGGAGAATGGTTCCGGTGTTTTCATCGGGAATGTTCTAGAAGGTTCCGGAATGTCCGGCACTCCGGAGGGGAAGGGTACATGAATGTGTCATAACAAGTTAGAATGGTTGCATCATGTACTAGGTGTCATCGCAGACCGAAATAAAGGGATATATCAAATCCTAGTTTGAAAAGTCAAACGCCAATTTGAAAAGCCAAACGACTATTTTGCTTGGTGGAGGGAGAGTAGGAAACCTACTTGGGGAGGAAGTCCCTCTCCCTCCACCGCCGGCCTTGGAAGCCGAGTTGGGGAGGTACTCCCCTCCCCTTGGCCGGCCCCCTCCACCTATATAAGGAGGGGCATGGCTGCCCCTCCAAACACACAACTTGCACCCCGCAAACCCTAGCTCCAAGCCGCCGGCGCCGCCACCTCCTGATGCCGCCGCCTAGGGCTAAACCCTAGCCGCCGAGTTGGGGCAACCCCTTGCCCTAGCCTCCGGCCTAGCCTCTCCTCCTTGGTGCGTCTAAACCGTAGATCACCGAGGCTCTCTCATAGTCCACCATACTCGCTCTGGCTTCAGGCGAAGCCCTGCGAGATCTCCCCTCTACTTCCGGTACCACGCAGTCATGCTGCCGGAATCACGAGGAGAGTGCTACAACCTCCATTCTTGGAACAAGGAGAGGAAGGTCTTCGTCAGTACCGAGCGATGTGACCGACATGAGGGCTGCCGGAACGCAGCGTCGGAAGGATCATCTACACGATCTTGAGATCGGCAAGAGTACGACTACATCACCCACGAGAATCTGCTCTCGTTAAACACTTTGGAATCTTCGAGGGTGAGTTATTCCATCGACTCGTTGCTACAATCTAGTAGATAGATCTTGGCTTGTTTGTTTGTATGCGGTATAAATTTTTTGTTTTCCATGCTACGAACCCCTACAAGATCGCCATCGCTATTGGAGCGAAGAAGAAGAGTCTAGGTAGCTAGGTCCTTCACGGAAAAACCAAATAGATCAAATTCGATGGAGAAAAAATTATCACGAGTGAATTTATGGATGGATATGAGATTTATGACAATGTTTGGTGAAACTAGCACATCTTGTAGATAAAGAGGAAGTGAGGAAATTTGAACATTGCCTACTGCCAAGATTGGTAATTTAGACCCATTGCCTACAATGATATGTCGAGGAGTAGAATGATCTAATGTAGAGCGAGTTGTAGTAAGGTTACCCATCTTACCGGTGACGTGCGATGTGGCTCCGGAGTCCATGACCCATTCGGGTGGCTGTGGCGGGTACGCGGCGTAGTTGGAGTTGACCATGGCTTGATGGAGCATGGCGGCATGGTCGAAGGAGTTGGGCACCACAGCATACGATGACGTGGATGAAGGCTGGACGGCATAGTGCAGCAGGGGGTACGCCTGCGAGTGTGTGCCGGGGCACGGCCCAAGCACGCTGGAGGAGTTCGGGGGAACCCAAGGCGCGCGCGTCGGGAAGGGCGCTCCTACAGGAGTGAAGTACCCCAGCCAGGGCTGCTGGGAGGGGCCGCCTGCCCCCCGTAGTGCGAACCGCTGGGCTCCGTGGTGGGGTGGCCACCGCCGCGTCCACGGCCGGCGGAGCCGGCGTTCGGGGAAGGACCTCCGCTCTTCCTGGAGTCACGACCGCCCCCCAGGACAAAGCCGGGATGGGGTTCTTTCCCCTGTAATTGGGGCTCACGTAGCCGCCAGGGTGCCCTACGATAGGCATGGCGCCGTGGCCGCCCGAGGCGGGCTGCCCGCCGCCACGAGGCTGGCCACCGCCGCGCCCGTGGACGACCATGTCCTGCACGTCGTCGTCCTGGTCCTCATTGGCCATGGCGTCCTCAACGAGCATGAGCTTGGAGCAAGCCTCGACGAAGGACAGCAGGGGGTCGTCGTTCTGGATGATGGCGGATTGAAGGCGAAATTTCTTGCCAAGGCCAGAGAGGAGCTGCAGGGTGAGGTCGTTGTCGGCGACGAGGTAGACGATATCGGCCAGGTCGTCGGCGGCTGTAACACCCTCAGAATCGGACCTATGCAAGTTTGGGCAAAATTCACCAAACCCGCATAGAAACGATTCAAAGGTGCCCACCAGGCACTTTCGTGCGGGTGAAAAACGAAGTAATAACATTACACAACAGTCCTCGATGGGACCCACAGAACAGATATATATAGCAGCGACTCAAAGAGTCAAGAATACAGATATAATATACAAAGATTCAAATCAACTTGAAACGATATAGCGTCCAGCTACGGACAAGATGCAAATGGGGCTAAGAGCCCTGAAGAATAACCAATGGCGTCCATAACTGCCCGAGCCAAGCGGAAGGTAACCTCGCTACGGCGTCGATCTCAAACCTGCTTAACAAAGGGGTGCGACAAAGGGCAAAGCAGAAAACAAAGAAGGAGCGTCGATCTTGAGGCGATTACGGCGAGGCTAGAATTCGCGGTCCTCGCCTACATAGGTATGGTGGATCAAGCGGCGGCATGCACTAAACAACCTATAGAGACTTGAAACAATCAAGGATATCGAGAGGGTAAGAATGACCTAACGGATCCAACACAAGCTATCACCAAACAAACCCATCTGGTGTTTCCCTCGAAACCGAGCGAGGAAGTCAACCGAGGAACTCACCACGGTTGGCGATGTTATTTATTAGGTTATCGTTGCAGCATTTACTAGTCGGTATAGATAATTGTCACGATAAAGTAAGCAGTGGGCACTTTTAGTTAACCATTCCGTTATAGTGGCACTTACTAATCGGATCTGAGATAGCATGTGATAAACCCAAAACCCAGTGTTGTTGGTACATTTATTCAGCCATTTCGTTGTAGTTGCCATACTTACTAGTCAGATACAATTGTCGTCAGTGACAACCAAACAAGCAATTGTGGCCAGTATTAATTAGCCATTCCATTATAGTAGAGCTGATTACTAGTCATTATAAGTCAAATTTATAGCAAACTTTAGTTATGCTTGTCTATGATCGAGATCTTGTGCTCCAAGTCGTCCATATCCATGGACACGGCTTTGAGAAAGTTTTACCCGGCCGGGTGCACCAATAGCAACACACTCGATCAACCTCGGAAAAACCAAATCAAAACCAACGAGGCTTTCACGACTGAACAATCACAGGATTCAGAAATATTTCAGGGCCACCCTTAGAGTAGAATCCATAGCGGAGTAAGCAAGCTCGAGCGGCCTCAAGGTTATGGGGACGGCCGTGAGCGGTGGGAACCCGAAAGTGTGGCTGGGCTTGTCGACACCGCGGAATCGTGCCATTGATCCTAAACAGTACAGTGTGCAGTACCTCGCACAATCGTAAATAAAGAAGTAAAGCATGGCATAAGTACAGGATCGTAATAAAACCTCAAACTAGTTTGTGGCCCCAAGAAATAAGACTGAATCAAGCTCTGGCTCAGGGGGGTCCCATATACCTCCCGGATGTGGATAGCGCGATAAATCAAGGGCAATTATCAAGTACTCGGGGTCTTACGGGACACAAGTGGGCGTTCGGAAACCAAATATTATCTATCACCCACCGATGCCTCTGCTTATTCAATTTTAGTTGTTAAACAGAAAGTAAAGTGACGATAAGTAAAACTAGAATCATCTCCAACAGCAACATCATGCGGCAATACATCAAGAATCGTGTGGCTATGACGACACACATCAGCACTTGAGCAAGCAACTACGGCGCGCAAGTCCAACTATCTACCAAACAACAGGTAATAGGGTGTGTCCAAGGCAATATAGGGCTGCAAGGGATATATCGGGTACGGAAACTAGAGCATCGCAACACAGATAGCAATAGATCAACAGGAGGGAATAAAGACTATAAAAGTAAGATAGGTAGAAAGAGGAGATGCTACTTTGAAAACATTGTCGAAGGTTTTCCCCGAGGATCGGGGCGAAGCTCACATCAACTCAACGGCCTTATCCGCGAAGAAGCAAAACACTAGAAGATACACCGGATGCAATATTTAATACACGGCAGAAGATCGGCATGATGCATGTATGATGCATGGCATGGCAAGGTGCTATGCAATTAAGCCAGATTAAGCGGAACCGGGGTCCCGACAATTAGATAGATGGTTCTAGTTACTTAGCTACCCCGCAATTTAAATGTTGTATTAACATGACAAGATGAGATACCGGTTCGCTACCCAAGTTTTAATGAGGCCGATATGAGACTAGATTTGCCCGCATATGGGCCCCATATTTAATTATTAGGTGAATCGGCATAAGGCCCCCAAACCAATGCTATGCATGCGGGAATGACAATTTAATATGCGACAAGTTGTTATGTTATAAAATAGGGTTCGAGGAAAAGGGTCACACATTTAGGGTTCGGCGATCTTGTTAGGGTTCCGGGGATCGACAGGGTCCAAGGTCCGGGCTCGGGGTCCAGGGTTCAGGGTTCGACGGCCTTGGCGGGATCGTTCTCGGACTCCGGGGTTAGGGTCTCGGATCGGGGTAGTTCCTGGCGTTCCGGGAAGCCGGACTTGGTTTGGCGACGGGGCGTAGCGGGTTCTTCCGGTCGGATGCCGATCTTGTGGTTGCGCCGATCCTGTCGGGTCCGAGCCATCGAGTCGGCCTTGGCATCGGGCTCAAGTACTTGGCGTGTCCGAGATGAAGCGCTTATCGTTCCATGTGGCGGTCTTGGCGTCCGAGCGAGGATCTTGTCGTCTCACACGGGGGTCTTGGCGTCCCGGGGTTTTTCCCGCGTCCGAGATGTAGTTCTTGGGTTCCTCGCCGATGGCCTTGAGCCTGTGGAGTCGTCTTGTAGTGCCGTAATCCTCGTGGTCGATCATCGATCTGGCGTCCGGGCTCCGGCGCTTGGTCTTGCCGAATCGGTCTTTGGCGGCGGTCTTGATTCGTGGGTTCTCGACGTCTAAGAAGATCTTATCGATCCAGTCATCGCCGGGTTCCTTGTCGGCGGCCGGGGTGGTTCCGATTTCCTTGTCGGGGGAGGTCTTGAACGGATGGCGACGATGCTCGACGTGGGGCCCGCGGCCGGTGAGGGAGCGGGGCCCGAGGAGGCGTTGGCGTCGGAGGGGCTGCTGGGGCGCGCCGGCGCGACGGAGGTGGAGCGGAGGGCGAGCCCGGGCCGAGCTTGAGGGGAGGGGGTCGAAGACGACGTGGGCGGCGGAGGTTGGGAACAGCGGTGGAGAGGCGGGCAGCTGGAGAGGAGGTGCGGGCGACACAGGAGGAGCTCCATGTGGCCCGCCGCTGAGCGGCGGCGGCGCCAGCGGGGAGGTGGCTTGGCGGCATGCGGCGAGGGAGGGGCGGAGGCGGAGGGCGGCAGGCCGCCGGCTGGCGCGGGCCAGCTGCAGCGGAAGCAGCCGGCGGCGGGAGCGCAGCGGCGGGCAGGACACGGAGGAGAGGAGGAGGCGGCCGCTCGGAGGGCGTGGTCGGAGGCGGAAGGCAGCGGAGGCGAAACGGAGAGGCGCGCCTGCAGCGCGGAGGAGGCGAGGTCGAGGCAGCTCCGGCGGGCTCGGGCGAGAGGTCGCCGGAGGCGGCGTCTTTGAAAGCTTGTCAGGCGGGCGCGGAGGAGGGACGGCCGAGCGCGGTTGCGGGGGTGCGAGGAAGGTGGGGAGCTGGAGGCGGCTTGGGCAGTGAGGGGCAGCGGGAGGGCGGCGGAGAGGGCATGGCCGGGAGGGTGGAGGAGGCAGGGCGGTCGCCGGTGAGCCAGGGAGAGAGGCGAGGGCGCAGGAGGGATCGAGGCGGGGAAGAACTACAGGGGAGGAGCGGGGACAGAAGGTGGGCCAGGCGCCAGGCGGTGGGGCCCAGGGGGAACAGGTCGGGGTGGAGGCTGGACCCAGGGCGGAGTGAGCGCGTGTGTGAACGCGGGGGCAGGGCCAGGGGTTGGTGGGTTAGTGGCCAGGGTGGGTTTGGGGGGCTGGGTGAGGCTGTGGGGTGGGCAGCGAAGTGGGACCGGGGCAGAGGCGTGGGGGTGGGCAGGTGCTTGGCGCGGTGTGCTGCGTGTGTGTTTGTGTTAGGTGTGCTGGGACTGGTGAGAGAGAGGGGAAGGTTAGGTGGCAGTTTGTGAGAGGTTGAGGGGTGAGGGAAGATGAGGTGGCAAAGGCTGATTGGGTGGAGTGATGTGGCCAGCGGTTTGGGTAGAATTTTAGGTAGATCTAGGTTTTGCTGGGGTGGGCCGATTTAAAATATGGGGTGGTCGTTCGGGTCGCTACGGCCCGTTCGACTGCCCCGCTAAATAAATTAAATAATTTTATTTATTACAAGCAAGGCTTTTGCGAACCAATTTCGGGCAAAACAAAATATTCCGGGGACCCGGGTTTCGGTGTTTGAATAAGATGGGGCGTTTGGAAATAAATCGGGCTTTGCAAAAATAGTTTTGGCAAACAATGCATGATGATGACAATGCAATGCACAAATTCAACGCGATTTTCTAGTAGTGGTTTTGCGGGATGCCACAATTCGACACCACTAACACTGGATCTCGCCCTCGAGATCCGCCTCATGGTACCGGAAGGAAGGTCGGCGATCTGCGTCTTCTCACTTCGTGTAGATCTTCGCGACACCACTAACGAGGGTTCTTTCTTCATCTTGAAATCAGCGACACCACCAACAAAGGTCGTTGCTCCTGATCCTCGAGAGAACACTCCAGAACAAAAGGTCGAAGGTAGAGGTATCACAAATAAAGCCACCCCTAACTTCCGTTAGAAGAGGGAAAAGTTACATTGATCCACCAGTTCGATGTACAAAGCTAACAGTAAGAGTCGGGTAGGGTGATCAGTCCATCCCGGACCCAACTGTCAACTCTATACATGGTTAGGAGAATCAGGCAACTCAACTCTCGAGATTTAGACTGCAGATCTTCGTAGGCGGTATCTGAAACAAGGAATGATGCCAGCACAAATCGTATGAAAGACACAATGATTAGGTTTCGCGATGGTTCCATTGGCATGAACAACACATGCTCAAGGTTAACCCCAACTTCACCAAAGCTCGTCCGTCTCATATGTTTTCCAACGACACTGACAGCCAGCAAGGAACACATATGGATAAAGAGCTCAAGAACAAAAGATCGGATGAAGGGCACAACAGACCAGCTGCAGATTGATGTTCGTAGCACCTCCGTTACCAAAGGGAGAAAGCGAAGCCTGACGGAAACCCAACCACGAGAATTCTGGACTCAAGAGAGAGAAGAGCGATTCAAAACACGTCGAGGTAAGAGGAGAATAGCGGAGGGTAAGGAGTAAAATCAGACCTAATCGTAACTATCCAACCGATTTTTCAAAATAGTTTTGACACTCTACTTCGGCCGTTAGCTAGGTTATCCTACAGGCTGGACTTGTGGGGTATCGCAACTGCTGAGCTCTGATACCACTCTGTAACACCCTCAGAATCGGACCTATGCAAGTTTGGGCAAAATTCACCAAACCCGCATAGAAACGATTCAAAGGTGCCCACCAGGCACTTTCGTGCGGGTGGAAAACGAAGTAATAACATTACACAACAGTCCTCGATGGGACCCACAGAACAGATATATATAGCAGCGACTCAAAGAGTCAAGAATACAGATATAATATACAAAGATTCAAATCACCTTGAAATGATATAGCGTCCAGCTACGGACAAGATGCAAATGGGGCTAAGAGCCCTGAAGAATAACCAATGGCGTCCATAACCCTGCCCAGGCCAAGCCGGAAGGGTAACCCTGCTAACGGCGTCGATCTCAAACCTGCTTAACAAAGGGGTGCCGACAAAGGGCAAAGCAGAAAACAAAGAAGGAGCGTCAGTACTGAGGCCAGTACACGGCGAGGCTAGAATTCGGCGGTCCTCGCCTACATAGGTATGGTGGACTGAGCGGCAGCGGCAGCATGCACTAAACAACCTATAGAGACTTGAAACAACTGGCGGATATCAGAGAGGGGTAAGAATGACCTAACCGGATCCAACCTGAAGCTATCACCAAACAAACCCATCCTGGTGTTTCCCCCTCGAAACCGAACGAGGAAGTCAACCGAGGAACTCACACAGTTGGCAGTGTTATTTATTAGGTTATCGTTGCAGCATTTACTAGTCAGGTATAGATAATTGTCCTGATAAAGTAAACAGTGGGCACTTTTAGTTAACCATTCCGTTATAGTGGCAGTACTTACTAATCAGATACAGATAGCATGTGATAAACCCAAAACCCAGCAGTTGTTGGTACTTTTATTCAGCCATTTCGTTGTAGTTGCCATACTTACTAGTCAGATACAATTGTCGTCAGTGACAACCAAACAAGCAATTGTGGCCAGTATTAATTAGCCATTCCATTATAGTAGAGCTGATTACTAGTCATTATAAGTCAAATTTATAGCAGTAAACTTTAGTTATGCTTGTCTATGATCGAGATACTGTGCTCCAAGTCGTCCATATCCGCGGACACGGCTTTCAGAAAGTTTTACCGGCGGGTGCACCAATAGCAACACACACTCGATCAACCTCGGAAAAACCAAATCAAAACCAACGAGGCTTTCACGGTGAACAATCACAGATTCAGAAATATTTGAGGCCACCCTTAGAGTAGAATCATAGCAGAGTAAGCAAGCTCGAGACGGCCTCAAGGTTATGGGACGGCCGAACGACCGGGAACCCGAAAGTGTGGCTGGGCTTGTCGACACCGCGGAATCGTGCCATTGATCCTAAATGCGATTATGCGTTACCTCGCATAATCGTAAATAAAGCGAAAGCATGGCATAAGTACAGATCGTAATAAAACCTCAAACTAGTTTGTGGCCCCAAGAAATAAGACCGAATCAAGCTCGCTCGGGGTCCCATATACCTCCCGGATGTGGATAGCGCGATAAATCAAGGAACAGGTATCAAGTACTCGGGGTCTTACGGGACACAAGTGGGCGTTCGGAAACCAAATATTATCTATCACCCACCGATGCCTCTGCTTATTCAATTTTAGTTGTTAAACAGAAAGTAAAGTGACGATAAGTAAAACTAGAATCATCTCCAACAGCAACATCATGCGGCAATACATCAGCAACTGTGGCCTATGACGACACACATCAGCACTTGAGCAAGCAACTACGACGCGCAAGTCCAACTATCTACCAAACAACAGGTAATAGGGTGTGTCCAAGGCAATATAGGGCTGCAAGGGATATATCGGGTACGGAAACTAGAGCATCGCAACACAGATAGCAATAGATCAACAGGAGGGAATAAAGACTATAAAAGTAAGATAGGTAGAAAGAGGGAGATGCTCGCCTGAAAACATTGTCGAAGGTTTTCCCCGAGGATCGGGGCGAAGCTCACATCAACTCAACGGCCTTATCCGCGAAGAAGCAAAACACTAGAAGATACACCGGATGCAATATTTAATACACGGCAGAAGATCGGCATGATGCATGTATGATGCATGGCATGGCAAGGTGCTATGCAATTAAGCCAGATTAAGCGGAACCGGGGTCCCGACAATTAGATAGATGGTTCTAGTTACTTAGCTACCCCGCAATTTAAATGTTGTATTAACATGACAAGATGAGATACCGGTTCGCTACCCAAGTTTTAATGAGGCCGATATGAGACTAGATTTGCCCGCATATGGGCCCCATATTTAATTATTAGGTGAATCGGCATAAGGCCCCCAAACCAATGCTATGCATGCGGGAATGACAATTTAATATGCGACAAGTTGTTATGTTATAAAATAGGGTTCGAGGAAAAGGGTCACACATTTAGGGTTCGGCGATCTTGTTAGGGTTTCGGGGTTCGACAGGGTCCAAGGTCCGGGCTCGGGGTCCAGGGTTCAGGGTTCGACGGCCTTGGCGGGATCGTTCTCGGACTCCGGGGTTAGGGTCTCGGATCGGGGTAGTTCCTGGCGTTCCGGGAAGCCGGACTTGGTTTGGCGACGGGGCGTAGCGGGTTCTTCCGGTCGGATGCCGATCTTGTGGTTGCGCCGATCCTGTCGGGTCCGAGCCATCGAGTCGGCCTTGGCATCGGGCTCAAGTACTTGGCGTGTCCGAGATGAAGCGCTTATCGTTCCATGTGGCGGTCTTGGCGTCCGAGCGAGGGTCTTGTCGTCTCACACTGGGGTCTTGGCGTCCCGGGGTTTTTCCCGCGTCCGAGATGTAGTTCTTGACGGTTCCCTGTCGATGGCCTTCGGGTCCCGTGGAGGTCGTCTTGTAGTGCCGTAATCCTCAGGGTCGATCATCGATACGGCGTCGGGGCTCCGAAGCGCTTGGTCTTGCCGGAATCGGTCTTCGTGGCAGCGGTCTTCGGATTCCGTGGGTTCTCGACGTCTAAGAAGATCTTATCGATCCCGAGTCATCGCCTTCGGGTTCCTTGTCGGCGGCCGGGGTGGTTCCGATTTCCTTGTCGGGGGAGGTCTTGAACGGATGGCGACGATGCTCGACGTGGGGCCCGCGGCCGGTGAGGGAGCGGGGCCCGAGGAGGCGTTGGTGTCGGAGGCTCTGGGCCGGCCTTGGCGGAGGTGGGCGGGCGGGCAGGCCGAGCTTGAGGAGGGGTCAAGACGACGTGGGCGGCCGGAGGTTCGGGAACGCAGCGGTGGAGAGGGCGGCCGGAGAGGAGGTGCGGGCGAGGCGACTGGGAGGAGCTCACATGGGCGGCAGCCGGCTGCGAGCGAGGGCGGCGCTTCATGAGGGAGATGGCCGCGGCGGCATCTGGAGGGAGGCGAGAGGCGGGGCGGGCGGCGGCGCTGCGGGCGGCGTCAGCGGGCCGGCAGCTGGCGGAAAAGCAGGCGGCGGCGGGAGCTGCAGGCGGCGGGGCAGGACACGGAGGGAGAGGAGGAGGGGCGGCGCGCTCGGAGGGACGTGGTCGGAGGCGGAGGAGGGCGAGCGGAGGCGAACGGAGAGGGCGGCGCCGCTGCAGCGGGGAGGCGCGGAGGAGGCGAGGTCGAGGCAGCTCCGGCGGCTCGGCGAGGAGGTCGTCGCGAGGCGTCTTGAAGCTTGTCAGGCGCGCGGCCCGAGGAGGGACGGCCGAGCGGCCAAGGGGTGCGAGGAAGGTGGAGGCGGGCCTTGGGTTGCAGTGAGGACGGCCGAGAGAGGTGAGCAGCGGGAGGCGGCGGAGAGGGCCATGGCCACGGAGGTGGAGGAGGCAGGGCGGTCGCCGTGAGCTGAGGAGAGGCGGGCGCAGGAGGATCGAGGCGGGAAGAACTACAGGGAGGAGCGGGGGCGAAGGTGGGCAGCGCCAGCGGTGGGGCCAGGGAACAGTCAGGTGGAGGCTGGACCAGGCGGAGTGGAGCGTGTGTGAGCAGGGGGGCAGGGCAGGGTTGGTGGGTTAGTGGCCAGGGTGGGTTTGGGGGGCTGGGTGAGGCTGAGGGGTGGGCCGCGCGGCGAGTGGGACCCGGGGGCAGCGGGGCGTGGGGGTGGGCAGGTGCTTGGCGCGGTGTGCTGAGAGTGTGTATGTGTTAGGTGTCTTTGGGACCTGAGAGAGAGGGGAAGGTTAGGTGGCAGTTTGTGAGAGGTTGAGGGGTGAGGGAAGATGAGGTGGCAAAGGCTGATTGGGTGGAGTGATGTGGCCAGCGGTTTGGGTAGAATTTTAGGTAGATCTAGGTTTTGCTGGGGTGGGCCGATTTAAAATATGGGGTGGTCGTTCGGGTCGCTACGGCCCGTTCGACTGCCCCGCTAAATAAATTAAATAATTTTATTTATTACAAGCAAGGCTTTTGCGAACCAATTTCGGGCAAAACAAAATATTCCTGGGACCCGGGTTTCGGTGTTTGAATAAGATGGGGCGTTTGGAAATAAATCGGGCTTTGCAAAAATAGTTTTGGCAAACAATGCATGATGATGACGATGCAATGCACAAATTCAACGCGATTTTCTAGTAGTGGTTTTGCGGGATGCCACAGCGGCGGATTGGAGACGACTGGCGTAGGTGGAGACGGTCATGTCCCCGTGGCAGATGGACTTGTACGCCTTGCTGAGATACACTTACCTCGACGACCGGTTGGCAAAGAAGAATTGGTGGAGGCGCGTCCACGTGGTGTAGGCGCGTCCGTCCGCGCCCTTGACCAAGCGGAGATCACCCGCGAGTGTGGCCATAAACCACAGCGAGATGTGTATGTCATCGGCGCACCACGTGGCGTCGGGGTTCGCCGGAGCGGCTCCCTCTGTGACATGGTCGAGAGCCTGGCACATGGTCAGGAGAATAGTCATGGTTTGACGCCATTTGGCAAGATTTTGGCCAGAGGCTTGGACTTTGAAGGTGATGTAATCGCTGAGATGAATTGAGCGGACGCTGAGAGAGGGAGGAGGAGGAGGAAGGGGTGCCGGAGCAGGGGCGGCGAGGTTGAGGGCAGTGTTGGTGGAGAGGGCAGGCGTGGGAAGAGTGGGGTGGGAACCGAGAGTGTCGTGACCAAACAGGTCGTGGCCATCGCCATGAGTGGGGGTGGGAGGAGCTCGGGGTCTGAAGGGAGGACGTTGGTTGAGAGGTGTGTGTGGATCGGTGTCCAAGGGGGAGGAGTTGGAGGTTTCGGCCGCCATTGTTGCCGGAGCGGAGGAGTTGGAGGTTTGGCCTGCCGTGGGAGGGAGGATTTCGAGCCTAGAGCTCTGATACCATGTAGTTTTGCGATAAGGACTCGTCGTATTGATTCTTTTGTTCCGTGAGTACAAAATACCGAAAGAAGGAGATCATAGGCAGGACTCCTGCCGCACGTTGTGAGTCCCGATCCTAATAACCAGGAACTCACCTAGGACTAGGACTATTGGTTACATGTAGAGATAAACGTTACACATCGGTAAGTATCGTGTCAACACCCACGACTTCCTGGAGTTGATAGTAGCAGGCTCGGCACGCTCCTCCCCAAGCTGGCCCCTCACCAGCAAAGAAGAAGAAGCCCACCGTCGCCACCGGGCCAATCCAGGTCGCCGCCACGAACAAGAGCTTTATTGATGGAGTAGCTAGTAGCACCCTCCTCCGCCGCCTCCGGCTCCCACCTAAGGAGC
This sequence comes from Avena longiglumis, assembly GCA_030063025.1. Taxonomy (NCBI): domain Eukaryota; kingdom Viridiplantae; phylum Streptophyta; class Magnoliopsida; order Poales; family Poaceae; genus Avena; species Avena longiglumis. The sequence continues at coordinate 416,488,659 of CP125979.1, read as the reverse complement.
ACCGCGATGAACAGGATAGCCACCAACGAGCACTAGTTCCGCCCCAAAGAAACTAGCGCCTTCCTCCCGGCATAACGCTAAACTGCCATACAGACAAAACACCGACACCTAAAACAAAACCTACCTATAACTGTACAATCCCTCGCCCAGCTCGACACTTGTGGTTGCCGGAGAAGAGAGGGGAGGGGCCTAGCGGACCAGATTTGGGGAAGATCGGGAGAGGATGGAGGGGAAAGAAGAGTCCCGATATTTTTATTTTATTTGGAGTTGGTCAATTTGGACGGAGATGTCTCTCTCCGGACCAGGTGCCCCTCGCACTACTCCCGAAAACTTGAAACGTTTCTCTCGCTACGGATACCAACGAGCCTAACCATTGCGTGTTGGGCCCTCTTGCGCCGCTTACTGTGTGCCGTGTGATGGAAGATCGATGGAGAAAACGACTGACCTTAGGATGCTCTCGAGGTTGGTATCGGAATATAAATTGCAAATGATGAAAATAGTGGGTCTGTCGGGTGATACAGGAATACTGATTCCTGCACTAGTGTAGTTCTGGTTCTGCTAGAGTTATGGGCTGTTATTATAGCTGGGTGTCGGTAACATTTTATACTCTTGTTGGTCATGTGTTGTTGTTTTTTTTTGTTTTTGCGAAAGTGTGTTGTCTTGTTATACACAGGCCGTAGCATAGACTATCTTGATTGTATCTTTTTTATACAAATTTTAAGTCAATAGAAGCTCTCTTTACTGAAAAGTATAAGTTATTAGTAACAATTATCGCTCCACCTTATTTTCTCCAAATCTCTTCACCAATCACCAGTGTGTTAGTTCTCTCTATATAAAAAAAATAGACGCAAGGATAGGACGATTCTGTATATCAGCTTTAAGTCTCCAATTTTGCATTTCTAACCAAAGTTTATCGAGAAATACTTCACGAAATTCGCGGAACGCCGCCGCATCTTTGCCTTGTTGTTCCATACAGCTGTGTGTTTTGTTTTGGGAAAATGATACTGTTCCCCCGGGGGATGGCGCGGCTCGCGTCCCCCGGGTCCTAGCGGTGACGCGTGTCCTGCTTGGGTCCATCACGAGCACCTTATCTTCACGCGTGAGTCTCTATTTCACAGGTTCTCCTCGTCCTTAATTCCTAAATCCATGGCGCTTTCTTCTCCTCCTCACGCACGCCGCTCTTGCTCCCTTTCCTCCCGCTGCGCCGCCCCTTCTCCTCACACGCCGCCCTTCCTCCCCTCAAGCGCCCTTCTCCCGCACGCCGCCTCGCTTCCCCTAACCAGTCACCACACACTCATTAGGCTGCCCGCATCCTCGCTACCTCGTGGGGTGCTTTGCCTCCGCTCGCCATCGCCATGTCTTTCCTCATCGGTGCTCCACGCACCGCCCTGTCGCCATGGCCTTCCTCATGAGCGTCGTCGCCATGGCCTTCCTCGCGCACTTTCTGTGGCGGCGCTTTTGCTACAACAATGGCGACACTGCTCTGAGGCCAGCCTGTCACTGCTAAGGCGGCGCTCATCTACTAGGCGGCATCGCTACAAGGCGGCGACACTGCACGAGCGGCCATGGCGTCTGCTACAACGACGGCGACACTCTACTACAAGGGAGACGATGCTCCGCTACTAGTGGCGGAGGCATCTGCTACAAGGGCGGCGACGCCCTGCTACAACATCGGCGACGCTCTGCTACAAGGGAGACGACAAGGGAGACGGTTGCTCTGCTGATGCTACACGCGAGGCTCACCGTTGCTACAATATGACATTTTTTTGCTACATACATTTTGTACTCTTGCTACAATAGCATAAAATTTTTGCTACACGGTCTCCGGCGAGGTCTCCGGCGAAAGTCTCCGATGAGATCTCCGGCGAGGTCGGGTTTGCTACATTGGCACAACTTTTTTGCTACACGGTCGCCGGCGATTTCTCCGGCGAACTCTCCGGCGAGGTCCAGTCTATTTTTTATTTTCTGGGTCAAACCGTTTTTTGCTACGTTGTAGCAAAAGCGGGACTATTTGTAGCAAAAACGAGTATGTCTGTAGCAAAAGCGAGATTTTGACCCAAAAAAAAAAGACACGTGGTTGGCTAGAGACCCGGGGGATAAAAAATACAAATCCCCGGGGGACGCGTAGTACTACCCTTTGTTTTGCCAACTTACATCTTGGTATCCTCCACGCCGGTCAGAAAATTTGTGGCATGGTCGATCTTTTCCAAATTTCTGTGTGGACAATATCTTCTCCTTGCGTGTCCGTACAGTTTTCGTGTTGAATATGGCGGAATGGTTACGAGTTATTTGGAAGTCTCACAACGATGTATAGATAAATACTCCCCGTTTAACAATGTAAGATATTTTGTTTTTTGTGAAATAAATAGTCCTAGACATTTTTTAGTATAGATTCACGGTGAACCACACACTAAAAGACTCTAGATAGGTTTCTTCCATAAAAGTAAAACTGCAAACTAAAATATGTCTCGCAAAAGCTAAAATATTTTTTATTTTTATTGTACCACCTCCGTTCAGAAATAACCGACTTGAATTTGTCGCGATATGAATGTATCTATACACTAAAATACGTCTAGATATATTCAAAACAGACATAATTTTTTATTCCTAAACGGAGGGAGTAGGAGATAAGTTAAGTACACCAAGAAATTATGGTTAGCACGATCGATTAAAGTTGGCAACCAAGCAACAACGTGTAGTGCACCAGTATGTCCGACCCTGCCCAATACAGACAACCAAAGAAAGGTGTACCCGTTTCTCATCACCCTGGTGCACTCAGGCAAGAGGTGAGTGGGGGACCGGCCGGCGCACGCCCGGAGACAGCGGGCCGTACCTACAGTGACGCGAGCGCAGCGGGGGAGGGGAATATTTCCGTGCACTGCGAACAGTCCCGAAGGTCGACGCCCGTCCGTCCGTCCGTCCGTGTGGCCGGGGGACTGGCGCCGATACCATGGACTGAGCGATCCGACCCTCAGCCCTCAGCCCTCAGGGAATAATCTCATTTGGATGCACTGCAGCTCTTTCACCGTACCATACATAGTCCACCAGTTCTCTGCTTCCGTGCTTCGGCATATGATCTGCCACAGTTGAACCTTTGAATGCGTCGCTGATCGATTATGCAAGCTGCTGCGGCCGCTTCTCTCCTATTACTCCCTCTTTTCAAAATATAAAATGTTTTAATAACTTTATAAAATAAATGTAGCTAAACTTCTTTTAACGCATTAAAATATACTAAATACATTTCTTTTACAAAGCTAAAACATCTTATATTTTGAAACACAGCGAGTACACTAGTACCAGCGCTACACTTCAGCTACGACATCTTTACCGAGCCTATCCAACCGGTTCGACCATGTTCGAAGGGACATACGAGGCATTCCAACGGCGCGACCCATCTGGACTGTTACAGTATTATACGGACACGGTTATTATGATAGTTTATGATAGTTAGGACTCTAGACTAACTTAACTTGTACTCCAAGATGATCTCCGTACGTCTATATATACTCGCCCACGAGGCTCAATAATAAATCCAACATATTCCGCCAATCTCCTCTCTCTATCGTTCTACATGGTATCAGTCTAAACCGATCCCAAACCCTAGCCGCCACCGGCACGCTTCCATCGTGCCGCCCTCGGGGAGGTCGATCTTCATAATCTCCGCCGAGGGCCGCGCAACTCGTACAGGGTTCGTCTTTTTTCCGATCTCTTGATCGGTTTTCTTTTTTTGTTTACCGATCTTAGATCGGATTGCGTCGCCCATCACCGTCGTCATCGCCGCGCCTCTACTCCGACCATCGGCACCGACGATCTACACCGCGCTTGTGCGTTTGCCCTCTCCGCTACCGCGCCTGCCTCGGCAGGCTGCCGCGCACCACGGACGGCTGCTACGCCTTCCTTGGAAGGCTGTCGCGGCTGCCCCCCTCGGATCGTCTTCGTCGTCATCGTCCGGAACTTCACCGACAACGCCGCCATCGACTCCGATCTACGCGTCGTCCATACCATGGCGCATACGGCGCACCATCGGTCTGATCAACCGATCCCGTGCCTGTCTATGCCAAGCACGTCCCCGAGCACGCGCCTACCACCGATTGAGCTACGGGTTGCCGCAGCGTCGCCCCCTCGGGCAGCAGCGCCGATGCCTTTGGTCCATGCTACCGGCTTCCAACGCGCCTTCCTTGGCGTGTACATCGCTGGTGGTCTCCCATCCACTGCACCGACTTGCGCCCTGCAGCTATGCCGCCCCCTCGGGTCATAGCGTCGCTGCACGCAGTCTACTTCGCCGTCCTGGTGCATCGACGTCCTCGGCTTTTACCGTGCCTACTCCTACAGGTGTGGATCGCCGCCGTCTACACATGGTCTTCATCATGTCACCGGATTTCTTCCTCGCCTACTTCGAGCACCGCCACCGCACTTCACAAGGTAACCTGCAGGGCGATCTCACGCCGTCGCAGGTCCCGCCGACTACCCATCACCACTCCAGGCATCCAGCATGACTACTCCAGGTCACTGCTGTTTTCGCCGCCTTCTACGTCTTCGTCCACTATAACTTCGTCGTCAGTGTCATCGCCCCATCCTCGACTATACCACCTTCTACTCTACTCCGACAACCGTCGACAGTGCCGACATCTCTTCCTTTGTCGCTCTGCGCGTCGCAACCGCTCTGGAGGCTTCCTCTGCTAGTCTTTCTGACATGGCGAGAAGTTCATAATGGTCCCTGCCCCCACATGCCTGGTACTGGCAACACCGGGAGTGCCTTCGTCCCCGACGCGTTCCCGAGTCTGGCAAGCTCGGATCGGCGCCTCATCTTCATCGACTTCGACAACGTCTTCTTTGGCATTGACCCCTCTACGACTGGCTCGACCGTGTCACCGACGAGTTCTTTGCATACTCAGTTCTGGCAAAACGGAAGTGTGCGTTCGTCCCCGACGTGCGCCTAGTTCTGGCAAAACTATGGCCGCACCTCGTCCTCGACAGCCCGAACTGCATCGGCTACGACATCGACAGTTCGACACCATCGACGACTGCCTCGACGCGTCTCTGTCATCCTCCTCGCGCACGTGTGGTTACCTCGACACCGGCATCCCTGACCACGACATCGACCACGGCGACCCCTCGCAACGGCTACCCCGACCTCGGCACCGCCTCATGCTCTCGGCTCCCTCGACATCGGCATAAGGGCTACCACCTCGCTTGAGCATCATCAGCTTCCTCTACAGTCCAAGCTACCGCGACGTGACACCGTCCACGACGTTCCGGCTCGGACTGCGAGGGATGTCAGCCTACTGGATTCTACTTCGGTTTATCTCCAGTCTGACCGTTCGCGACGTTCCGGTTGTTTCCGACGCTATCGCTACAACTACGGGGGATGTTAGAGTATTATACGGACACATTTATTATGGTAGTTTAGGATAGTTAGGACTCTAGCCTAACTTGACTTGTACTCCAAGATGATCCTTGTACGTCTATATATACTCGTCCATGAGGCTCGATAATAAATCCAACATATTTCGCCAATCCCCTCTCTCTATCGTTCCGCATGGAACCGACAAGTCTGGCACGACCCATTCATGCATCAAATTTGGGCAACGGTTGCGTCGGTCTAGACACAGGCGGGCCGAGCACGTGTCCTACCCGCGGGTGCCACTGGCCCACCCGTGACCACCGCTTAGCGGGCAGCAATTCAGACACGCAGCGACAGCGATTCAGAGACGCGGGCTGTAGCTAGACCATCAATGCCTACGGGACGCCGCCCGCATTCCCGTTCCAGCATTAATGGCGAAGGAAGGGGAACCTGTACACGTTCGCGGCGAAGGGGCTACTTAACCCTGCACATGTCGGTGTAGCACTCCCCACCTCTCGCCATTTCCAGTTACAACCCTAGCAGCGTCGCCGCTGCCACCGCCAACGGTAAAGACGTCGGGATGGTTCAAGAAGGCCTAGACTGCAAGATGGACGCAATGGCACCGGCGTGCGAAGATCGGTAGCTGGGCTAGGGCTAGTTTAATTTTGTTTTTAGTATTATGAATTGTAAATTTGCCAGTTTTAGGTGTCTCTGTTTGAATTTGAAAAAAAAATCATGACCCTGTCTACCAGACGCGGACAAATGGATCGCCGAAGAGACCGGACCATAACCAAAAGTGACTCAAAACAGTTTGGATCGGCCTCGTAAAGATGCCCTTAGACTGTTGTCTCGGGTCGATCAGGGTGAGCAATGGAGCATCTTAGCATCCACAGATGAACCTGAACAAATTCCATCATTTGTCTTGGGTTTTTTCACTAAGGCTCCGCTTGGTTCTCCGGATTTTAGGGCATAACTTTTATAGACCGATTTAGGTCCGACTAAATTCTTGGTACCCTTCGTAATAATCGGATCTCTCCGTAACTGAAACGGTGAAACAAACGGGGCCTAAACGGAAATCTAAAGACTAAAAGACCAAAACTGTAGCTAGAAGTCGGGGCTATAAAAACATGAGGTCGTGCAAGAACACCGAGGGGTGAGAGCATCTCCACTCGCCTACACAGAACATCGATCCGGACACCAAAATTAGGTCTAGACGCCAAAAAATCGACCAGTCACGTACCTAGGGACCTGTTTTCGTCCGGATTTGGGTGTGTTTTGGTCCAGCCTACCCAGGCCGTACCAGGATCCCGAGTACGCCCTGGGAACGCCGGACGCAGCGAAAACGAGCGTGGGCCAGCTCTGTCAGCGAGAGAAGGCTAAGCTCCCGCCACTTTTCCGAGCTCCCGCCCTTTTCTTCCCCCTCCTGCCTTTCTTCCCCATTCCCATCCCGATCTCTCTAGCAGGCTTCCAGAAGAGCCAGGCGACTTCTCGATAGAGGTACTCCTCGTCGCCCGAGTTCGACGGCGGGTTCAACCCCAATGTTATCTTCCCCTACCCGGCGCCACGCCCTCCTTCGTCCTTTGGCGTGGACATCAACCTCCCCTACTCCACCTCTCCGGTGTACGCAAGCCCCGCTCTGCGCCGCGGACCACTGCCTTTCGGGGGAAGATCGACGCCCTACGGCGAGGCCGACACGCGCAACCTGTTCGGCGGAATGCCGGGCGCCCTTCCGGCCGGCAAGTCGGCCGATGCGTACATGGAGTACTTGATAGCAACAGGCTCGGCCTCCAACCACCCCTCCTTCTTCACGGAAGAGCAGACCCGGGCCGACGCCGAGCACGGCATTGAGTCCCAGGACCTCGCCGACACCGACGCCGAGGAGACGCAGGCCGAGCAGATGCAGCCAGAGGACGTCGAGGCTGAGGCGAAAGGCAAGAAGGGAAAGAAGAAGCCGGGAACTTCGGCGGACGCTCGGATCAAGTGGACCGTGGCCGAGGACACCTGCCTCACCGAAGCTTGGAAAACGGTGAGCATAGATCCGATCACCGGTGCTAACCAAAATTCAGACAACTATTGGCGGCGCGTGAAGGCAGCGTTCGACGAGCGTAGCCTTTGCGACCCAAAGTATCGCAAAATCCACATGGAGTGAGGGGAGAAGGCTATTACCAATCATTGGGCGATCATCCAGACTGCCTGCAGCAAGTGGCACAGCTGAGTGAAAAAGGTCGACTGCACACAAGCTAGTGGGGAAAACATGGACAACAAGGTACTCGCGAACACTAGCTTTGTCTGCACTCTCTTCCATTTTGACACACTTGACACACTTTCATTTTGCATCTGCATCATGCACTTGCTCTGTTTCGAGAGGACATGAAGATGGAGTTCAAGTTCCATCATGTCTTCGAGCAAATCGAGAATTACGAGAAGTGGCGGGACACTCGCCTGAGTATCTCCCAAAGCAAGGACGACGTCTACAACCCCGCGGTCCCGGCTGCAGCTGCCGGTGAAGGAAGACCTGAGATCGGCCAGAAGAAGGCGAAGATGCTCAAGGCCGCCGGACCTCCCGTCGAGCGTCTCCAGGCTTCGATCGACAAATGCATCGCCAACACGAGGGCGCAACCCGAGAAGAGGGCTAAGAAGAGCGAGGAGCGCTGGAAGCAGCTGATCGAGACACAAGGGGAAAAGGTGGCCCTCATCAAGGCCAACCTCTCCGAGAAGAAAGCCAACCTCGCCGAGAAGAAGGCCAACTACGCCACCAAGAAGCGCAACACGGACCTCAAGTTCCTGATGGGCGGCGAGGACACGTCGAAGATGAGCTCTCCGGTCAAGGCCTGGTACATGGCGCAGCGTCAGGCCATCCTGCAGGGCGTGATCATGGCTTCCCCTTCCTCTGCGCCGAACGCACCTGCACCAAACGCTCCTACACTGGACGCCCCCACGCCGAGCTTTGCTTCCACTTCCTCCAACCCGGCGGCCTTCAACGGCAAGACGGACGACAACGCCACGTCGGCCACGCCGCAGGATCCCATCCCCATCGACGACTGAGAGTATTTTTTTGCCGAATTTGTGGGCGTTTCTGTAATAATTTGTCGCTGAATTTGTTGATGTTTCTGTCGAACACCTTGTGGCCGAGCACTCGTTGGCGGGAACGATAAAGATTCAAATATGTCGACGTTTTGTGTTCGCCTGGGTACTCGGTCTGGGTACGCGAGTGGGAAACTGGGCGTACCCAGTCCAAACTCAAATTCCGTCCGGCCAAAAAAAGTCCGGATTTCGGCCTGGGTTTGCCCAACGAGTGGATATGCTATGAGAGACAGGTTGCGGTGCCAAATTACACTACACATCCTTGTGATCAAAAAGTAGCGGTCAGCCTGTGCGGAGGACCCCCTAGGCATATGATGACGACTCGACGGTCCAGAGAAGAAGCGAGATCTACAAACACAAGGCTGACTGATCATCATCATGTGCTAGTACTCCTACTATACTACTCGAGTAAGAATAATGTTTACTGAGATTCGAGAAAGTATGCCTTCTGTTCACCCACTAGTGCACAGACAGGCCTCTAACACTGGTTCGTACCAGGCTCTAATAGCGGTTGTAGAACCGTTGTTGGCGGTTCGGTGTTAGAGGCCCTTCCCCCTTTAACATCGGTTCTTATACGAACTGGTGTTAAAGAGTGGTGCATGTGGGGCTGCCGCAGCGCTCAGCCCCCCTTTAACACCGGTTCTTAACACGAACTGGTGTTAAAGTTTCTGTGCCGCGGCAGGAAAAAGAGATAAATCTCTGTCGCGGAAGAGTTCTGTCGTGGCAGGAAAACAGCCTAAATCTCTGCCACGGCAGGAAAATGGCCTAAATCTCTGCCGCGGCAGAGTTTTGCCGCCGCCTCGTTCTAGGCGTATTTCTACGGCGCGGCAGGGATGGGGAGAGGGGGAGAGGGAATCGATCGGGAGCGATATACACATACATCGGCGTCGGTACGAGTACATGAATAATTAAGCAACTATTATTATACACAAACATCGTCATTGTGTGGTATTCTCCGTAAACGTTGAAGCATCAAGTACAAGACAAACACGTTCAAGCATATATACAACGTTCATTTTGGTGGATATCTAAAGAGTTCTCCGCCAGGCGTGACGACCTCATCAAGTATGAACCCCGCCAATTCCTCTTGAATGGCTCGTATGCGGTCAAATGGTAGGAGTTGGTCCCGCATCCGTTCGATCTAAATATATATGAAGAACGGGGTCAATATATATAAGAATAAAAATCAACACAATTGATGGTAATAAAATAATGTTGTGTACTTTGTTTACTTACTCTAAGTTGTTCTAGTGCGGCTTGGCCCGTCGCACATATCGTGTTGCGAATGAACTCACAAACATAGTATCCACATAAGTTATTGCCGGGTCCCTGATGCGTGCACTTTACGAGAATAGAGAGTTCAATCAAAATAATAATCAATAAAGCATGATATAATGGAATTGGAAGCAGAATCAAAGAGATAAGCAGACCTATCTAGCTAGTATTACTTACATTTTGGTCTACAAATTTTAGTTCTTCTGACCATTCACCCACGGCCCTACCCGTGAACCTTTTCCAAACCCTGTCCGGCAAAGAAAATGGATAAAGGAGTAATTAATTACTTGTTGTCACGAAAGTTGCCGATCTAGTGCGATAATATGATTGAAATTACCTCTGGAGCATCTCTTTAAAGTCTGCCCATAGCTCTTGGTCTTTTCGTAACGAGTCCATGACAAGGGCTTTTCCTGAGTCAGGTTTAATGACTAGCAGAATAAAGTGGAACCTACGCATGCATAACTCATCATCAGTTACACTTAACATCGAGTAAGCCGAAACAAAATATGTACAAGAGAGGGTAACACTCACGAGAAGTTGTAAGGCAATAGTATTTCCCTTTTGGTTTGTTGTCTCGGTAAAGAAGTTAGCAAGAAATCTTCTGTTTGCCCGGGTTTGAGTTTTACCACTTCTTCATGAACTCTATTTGGGTCAACGAACCCAATGTCAAAAGGGCCCCCTTTCATGCATTCCATAACCTTTTTCCTGTATAATAGTATATATATACATATATGGTGAGCATATATATACATGCAATTAATGAATTGAATAAGATGAGATAGAAATTAAAGAAATAGTACTTACACACAATAAAGGCTGATGGCAGCTTTGTCGAGTTCCTTCTAACTGAATAGAAAATGCAAGTCTTGAATGTTGAAGCTGATCTCGTTCTCTCCGCACAAGAAAATCCGATCTCTTATATGTGTCGTGATCCATTCTTCCTTTCTCGTCTTGCAGAAATCAAGGTACCACTTGTGCAATCTTCGCATCTTTGTTGGTAGATTCTTGAGCTCCTCTTTCTTGATGAGATTCTTCCCATACTTCCATGGCTGTATGGGGTTCATATCGCCTGTGGGCAAGTTGTCTCCCATGATGTTCAAGTATGCAATGTAACTCATACCCATCTCATTGGCCTTTCTTTGTAGCTCTGCCTCGTAATCATTTACAGGAGGAGCGTTCCGTGTGTCGAACACTTGGAGCGGGGCGCATGATTGGTTTTCCTGCTCTCCGAGCATGGGAACTATTTTCTGGGGTGCCACACGACTGCTACTTTCAGTCTCCCTCCGCCTTGCACCCCCCTTCAAAATCTGGCGCTCGTAGTCCGGCATAAGTGGGGTTTCAGGTTTGAAAAGATTATTGTAAAACTTCTCCACCATCACTGGATCTAGTTTCTCCTTTGGCTCGGCCCGTCTAGGTGCAAAGAATTTCTTGACCTCTTCTTCCGAGATCCTATTGGTCTCCTCGTCGCTGTGATTCCACGGTAAAACCGGCAATGGCTTGGCGGAAGGCTGCGGGACATAGTTTCTTGAACTCTTTGGCGTACGGTTTCCTGCGGATTTCTTCGTGGCAGTGCTAGTGATGCTCTTCGTGGCAGTGCTCTTCCGCTTACGCTGAGGAGATGGCTGAAGCGCCGGAGATGGCTGACACGCAGGAGATGGTGGCCTTGAAGATGGCCGACGCCAGGAGATGGTGGCCGGAGATGGCTGCCGCGCCGGAGATGGCTGAAGCGCTGGAGACGACAGAGGAGTATTCTGATGACTTGGAGATGGATGAGGCGGCTCAGACTGCTGACGCTGTGGAGATGGCGGGGGGGTGCCAGTGGCCTCCAATTTGGAAGCACGATGTGTTCCTTCTTTCAAAGAATGGTTGTTTTCACTGCAAATTTGAGTTGAGTTTCCCCTTCACCTGTAGCATGGTCAAGCTGTGCTTCCTCATATTCCTTTACAACCTCATCCACCCCGAAAATAGCATAGCCATATGGAATCGGTCGGCAATGGTAAGTTCCACCAGCTATATATAGGATGTAAGGCATAGCCGACCGCCACCTTAATGGATAAGCCCATTAATCTCACATGCAACTCGGCGTGTCCGCTCTCCGTGATCTCATCCACGGGGTATCGAGGACCCGCCATTTCAAGCATGGACTGCACGTTCTCCGTGGAAGCCACGCTGCTTTTCTGCACAAAGTCTGGGCCGTCGGAAGGCTCTTCGTGCCGCTGAGATGGACCGGTAGCTTGCTGGCTCTTTTGTGCATTCACTTGCGCCTACATCGCCACAAGTGCATGTTCTATCTGTGTCGTCCGCTCTGTACGCTCTTTTTATTTTCTGTTGCGCCATCTGTAAGATTCGCCCCACTCGGCAAACCCATACTTCCACGTTATACCCCCTGTGCCTCGTACAAGTCCAGGGTGTTCTTTTTTACCGATGGCGCGTGTGAGCTGGTCATTCTCTCTGTCGGGATGGAAGGTCCTGGTGGCTGTTTCCTCGTATGTCGTGATGAGTTCAGTGACGGGTTTGGTAAGGAGGGTTAGGAAGATACACAATCCCGTTTCTGGGTCCAACCTTGCCCCGATTCCGTAGAACCAAGTCTTTGCACGTAGGTCCCACCGATGTGCCTGGGGTGTGATCCCTCTATCGCGCAGGACCTTCTCAGCTTCCTCCCACTTAGGCCTCTGAGATATGTAGCCACATGACCCCGTCCTCTGGTGATATTCCTTCTTCTGGACATTTAGCGTATTGGTTTCTGACCTCTTTGTAGCTATAGCACCTTCCTTGTATGCCAAAAATTCGGGCCAGTGAGGTCTTATCTTCGCATAATATGCGTCTTCGAAATCTGGAGTCTCGCGAGCTTTGACAAATTTGTTCAATTTTGTCTTCCAGTTGCGGAAAGCGTCAGCCATCTTCTTTAGAGTCCACTCTTTGACCTTTTCCTTTATAACCGGTTTGTTTCCATCCTCCTCTAGCGGAAGGGTGAAATTTACCAACAGCGAATTCCAAAACGTTTCTTTGGATCTTTCATCGACAAAGGTACCGTCGCCCTTCTTTGGCTTATTCCAATATTCAATTATGATTGGGATTTGGTCCCTAACAAGAACTCCAGCCTGACGTACAAATTTGTCTGCGGCCTTCTTGGGCTCCATCGGCCTGCCATCAACACGGACTGCTTCGATCCTGAACTTTGCACGATCTTTCAACCGATGGCTCGCGCCTCGCTTGCTCTTTTTCGTAGAAGAAGATTGTTGCTGGTTGGTCGATCCAGAGGGATAAAAGAAGAAATAAGCGTTAATTAATACATGTACATATATATAAATCAATCGGTGCAAGTTAGCAGAGGCTTAATCAATGCTTATACCTCGCCGGACTTTGTAATCACTAAATTGCGTTCACCGGAGTCTTCATCTTCTCCATGACTACTTGAGTTGTCATCTTGTCCCTCCAAGTTCAGATATTCTGAGGTGTCCTCATGGATCATGTTCTCCATTATTTCTTCTTCTTCAAGATTTCTAACGAGTGGATCCATAGTTTTTAAAACAATAATATTATCTAGAGTAAGAGAGTAAACATTCAAGTGGACTTGGATTCATAATAAATATTCTATAGTAAGATCATGGTAGATATTTATAATTTTAAACCCTAACTTCTATGAAAGTTATAACAAACTATTTATCTTGATATCACTTATGCTCATGGGAATAATATTAACCATCTTAATTCCTCAGAACTTTATGTGTCATATAATAATGAAGGATCACCATATAAAAATTTCTTTAATATTATAAGTTATTAAGAATCAAATCTCATGAATTAATAGTAATACATCCTTTAATAAGTTATGGTTTATATAGGTAAATCAAAGTCATAACAAAAGCCTCTACAAAATATTAATAGGAAAAGGACCTATATATAGAAAATAAAGAAACTATAATACATACACTTTCTTATGTATACACTTTCATAATAATCCTTTCTTTTGTTCATACAAAAAAAATATACATACCCTTTATCTTTGTTCATACGCAACAATATATATACATATACTTTCTTATATATACATATACATACACTTTCCTAATAATCCTTTTTTTGTTCATACACACAAATAAAATTATTCAATCCAATATATATTAGGATATTTATATGTAACAATATATATACATATATGCATATATGCAACATTTATATACATATTAGGATAAAATTACACACAAATAGAATTATTCATACACAACAATATATATACATATATGCAACATTTATCCAATATACACACAAATAACATTTATCCAATATCCAATATATATACACACAAACAGAGAGCTCACACTTTGGCGGCAAACTCAATGTGGTCGGCGGCGTGGCGTGTACTGGTTGGCGGCGGCTCCGAGTTGGCGGAGGCTCCGGTGTTGGCGCACGGCGGATCCGAGCGGCGGCAACGGCTCCGCGAGTGGACGGGGGTGGCGGACGACGCGGGCGCACGTGGTAGCGGACTGTGCTGGCGCGGCGGGGGGTCTTCGCGTCGACTGGAGGCTCCTCGTCTCGATTCCTTCGGCGAGGACGGCGACGGCGAGGGCGTGGACGGCGACGCGGTGCGGCAAGCTCCTCTGCTATTATTCCTCTGCGCGCACTTGATCTGGCTGGGGGGAAGAAGGAAGTGGCGCGCGTTATAAATACCCCCTTTAACACTGGTTCGTGGCTGGAACCGGTGTTAAGAGAATTAGTTGCCCTTCTTTAACATCGTTCCAGCCAGAACCGTGTTAAAGAAGTGCGAAACAAAATAAATGGTTCCTGGCTAGAACCGGTGTTAAAGGGGGCATTTATTTCATACATTAAAGGGGTGGGGCATTTTTAATTCAAAAAATATGATAGAGTTTAGAAAATTCATATCTTTTTCATTTCAACTCAAAAAATATGAATAATATATCATAATTTTCAGAAAAATAAGATCTATTCATTCATATAAAAACATTTTATAGTTACTTTAGATGAATTTTTTCAAAATTATTAAACACTTACATATAAATTTTGATTATTCAATTAAAACAAAAATAAAATAGTCAAACCCTAAAACTTTGAACATAAGAAATATTAAGAATCTAAAAAGGAATTTAACCCTATTTTATTAGAGCAAACTATATTTTATTTTGTATTAACATTTTTGAATTGTTTGGATATTTAAATGCCACATCTTTTGTATACTTTGGAATCTGACAAAACTTCGCTAAACTTGCATTGGATTTTCGATAAAATAGCATATTGTGAACCTAAAAATGATTTTTGTAAAAAAACATGAGCATCGTATCATGTACCTGTAGTTCATATTTGGCCCACTTCCTACCGATTCGGCAGGAATTTGTCTTTTTCACCAGAGGTGGACGGAAAGGTTTCAGATCCCCCTGTTGGTACATTGTCCATATAAGGTGGTCGAGTATTTTTGTAAAATGTGGTGGTAGTTTTTTGAATTAGCCATTTGTTGGTTGCTTCACAAAACCGTCCCTTTTTATGCTCGAAAAATGGAAAATGCATTTTTGGTGCTACAAAAAGGAAAACTTCCTTTTGCAACATTGTTTTCCATCACATGATGCACATGTATGCACAATATGGACACATTATCACAAACTATGCCTTGATTCTAGCCATAACATTGGTCATTTCACCCGAAAGCCAAGAAACCTCGAATGAGATAGGTCATTTTGTCAAGGTTTTTTTGAGACATAATCAATATACCAAGTTTGATATTTTTCCTTCTAACTATGTCACATAATATAACACCACGCAAAGGTTTCGCATTGTTTCGATCGTTTTTTCATTTTTTACCCCGTTTTAAACTATCACTACTAGGAAAAGGCTGTTCTTGGCGCACCTGAAAAGCCCATCCGTGGCGCACTAGTTGTGCGCCACGGGCCTTGCGCTACGGCTATCTCCTAGCCATGGCGCACTGCCTGGTGCGCCACGGTTATGTCGAGATAGGCGTAGCGCACCTGCTAGTGCACCACGGATATGTTGGCAGGTGTGCTACGCCTTGGATCTTCTGTGGCGCACGTGGCAGTGCGCCACTAAGCTGTGCAGGTGCGCTTTAGTTGTAGTGCGCCACAGAAGCTGTGCCATGTGCGCCACGGGTGTCTTTTTTTTATTTCAGGGCCAGATGATATACAATACAGATTATATAGGCAGATATACACACAAATATACACATAGATATAAGATATACAGTTATATATAGAAATACACAATTCGCAAAACAAGATTGAAACAAATACATATAGATAAGTCTCATACATGAATACATAAGTTATACATTGTTTCGATCAAGTTACAAAGTAGTTGGTGACATGCGAATACATGTGTCGATCGAACAAGTTAGAGCTCGGAAGCTCGCCTAGACATCTAAACTAGCTAGACACCGACGCGGGATAAACAACCAAAGAAGATAAGCATGATCACCGCGACGAAGGTGTAGGTCTTCATCCGGTTCCTCGTCCTAACTCTCGCTAGATAGCGCGTATATCTAGCTTCCGCCTCCGCCATAGTGTTGTACCCTTTGTAGCTATTGCCGCTGAAACAGTGCACCTGTCTCCGGCAGTCTTCCCAATCATCCTAGACTCCGGGAACCCGTCCCTTGTACACGACGTACCACGTCATCTACAAGTTGACAATAATAATTAACCGGTGATTGAAAAAAACATGTATAATTAAATTCGCATATGAAGATACACTTATAAAAAGTACTCCTAAATCAAAAAGACCAAATTCAAAAAGCATGCCTCATATATAACTAGGTTGTTCGAAACAGGAATATGCTACGATGGAACCGTCCGCCAAGTAGGATGCACAACACCTGGACCTGTGCATAGCACAAGATGGACAATCCCATCGTAGCACATTCACATATATAGTGTGCCACGACATTTTAATCATCGGCATTATTCTCGAAAAAGACCAAAGTAACTCAAAAAGAATGCCTCATATATAACTAGCTAGGTCGCTGGACACAGGAATATGCTACGATGGAACTGTTCGCCAAGTAGGATGCACAACACCTGGACCTGTGCATAGCACAAGGCGAACAATCCCATCACAGCACATTCACATATATAGTGTGCCACGACATTTCAATCGTCGGCATTATTCTCGAAAAATACCAAAGTAACTCGAAAAGAATGCCTCATATTTAACTAGCTAGGTCGTTGGACACAGGAATATGCTATGATGGAACCGTAAGCCAAGTAGGATGCACAACATCTGGACTTGTGCATAACACAAGGCTTACAATCCCATCACAACACATTCACATATATAGTGTGCCACGAGATTTCAATCATCGGCATTATTCTCGAAAAAAGACTAATAAAGTAAGGAAAAAAAGAAGGACCAAAATGATCAAAGGACCAAAGAGTAAGCAAAAAAACCAAGCATTGATTGATATATAATAATAATAAGCAAAAGAAGTAAGCGATGATTCATAAACCTAATAAGATAAGTATAGTAGCATGTACACTTGTCCACATACACACAAAGGTCATCTATAGTTTGTAACTACAACTAGGCCAACATCAAGCCTTGTGGCTCAGCTTAGGGAATGGGAGGACGCCTTGTCTCGTCATGAACTTCCTATAGTCACCCTACATCTCTAGGCGATCTTCTATGTCACGGTTATTCGGGATATTTCCTCCGTAGAAGATCCCCTCCGAAGTCATGACATCATGAAAGATGATTGCCCCAAACTGCTGCTGGATGCGATACATCTCTTGTCTAATATCTGAATCAGTGATCTTGGCCTTTGCTTCGGCCCACTGTTTGAGATGATCTGGCAGCGTAGAATTCTGCTGGTCAAGTAGGAACGCCCTCATGTGATGGAGTGCGTAGTAGGCTTCCTTCTTACTATTCTCCGGCTGCTTCACGCAGGGGAACTCCGTTACATGGTTGAAGACGTGCCTGTCGAACTTGACCTTCGTACGCACGAAGGTGGTGCCTTCCGTCGAGGCATAGCCAGTGAGAGCATCATCCAGAACTTCCTTAATCTTGTCGTAGTTTTTCTTCTTTTCTGGACTCCCCGAATCGAAATACGTGGCGTGGGAATGCTTCGGCAATAAGGAGATGAGCGTGCAGTGTTCATCTCTGCACAAAAAATTCAAATGGAATGTGTTGGAAAAAGAATGATGATAATATAATAAAGCCAAACGACGGTGGCGAGTGAATAACGACTTACTCGGGAAAGTAAGGCACGAGAATGTATTCCTTTGTCTTGTTCACCACGAGGATTCTTTTTAGGTACGAGTCCACGATACGTCGTTCAGCGGGGAACCCAAGCAGGCGTCATGCATGTAGTAGGGGTCCACTATAGCGATGCCTGGTGTGTTCTCTCTAATGATCTGCATGGCGGTGAGAAAACAAAGGACCATGGTATAGTGCAATGGGTATAGGTGGAACATATTGAAGATGTCACGAACCGTAGGAAGAACAGATCCGCAAGGGCATTGTCGATGAAGCCCAAGCGGTGGCACCTTAACCACGAATCAAGGTGCGAGGATCTTTCTCCGATAGAAGGCGTCTCTATCGTCAAGACGCCATCATGCACACTCTGTAGTTCGAATCGAGCCTCCGCAAATTCTTAGGTAGCATGGGCTCACCCGCCACATGAATCCTCCACATAATACCCTCGGGTCTTGGTGGCCCGTCCCGAAACCTGATCGGATTCGAAGTTGACGCCACCGGCTGGCTCGAGCTGCTAGATTTTCTTTTCCTGCCCTTTTTTCCTTTTGGAGAGCGGGCAGGCACCGCAATCGGATCATGCTCTTTGGCCATTGCAAGAATAAGCCGAAGCAACTTCTGAGGACAGCCAACTCTTCTTCATCCGCTCTTGGGGGTTGAATGGGAGGTTCTAGGTCGTCGCAGCCCCTTAGCACCCGACTAATTTTAACCCTGTGCACGCTATTTGGCATCGGCCTTGAGTGGAACGTGCGCTGCAAGGGTTGAACGATGGTACCCTTGGCGACATCCCTCAGCTCGTTGTTCACGTAGCATAAGAGAGTGCAAGGAACATCCGTCTGCGGAAAACATGTAAGGCGTCGTCAGAGATTCCATAAGAGTAATAGATGGCGTGAAAGGCGGTAAAGCAATTTCTTTATCGTGATGGCGTCGAGATCGGCTAATGTCGAGGCATCGCATAGGCGACGGGCGTACAAGAGACGGAAGGGCTGCTTGATGGCGTGGTACTGTCTGCCGATGTATTCTCCCTACCAGGTGCTTGGAGCTCCGGTGCCACCGCGACGATGGCAGGGGGGCCACCAACATGTACTCCGACGTCGCGGTGATGGCAGGGGGAGTCAGCAACACTTGCGGCGCCGCGGTGCTAGCGGGTGGAGTCACGAACACGTAGTTCGTCTGATTCGTCGGCGCCGCGTTGTTCGAGTGGCTGCTTACCATGCTTGGAATCGGGCACGGCCCTACTCGACCACCCGCACTCCAGTTCGCTATTGACTCCACCAAGGTAGGTAGGAAGGACGTGAGGGTGATTGCCAGGTTGTCTTGGACGATCTGCGGAATCCGCGCCACTTGTTCATTAAGTTCTTGAACCTTGCGGTTTTCCTCCTCGCTCCTTCCAGATGGCGCCACATGCGTCCTCGGCGGTGGACCAAAATGATCCACCCAATTCTTACCCCCGAGGCTGGCCAGACGGCCAGCCGACGATGGCTTCTTCATAACCGGCTCTATTTTCTTGGCCCGGTTCATCGCCCTGTTAAAAGGGTTATCCCACCGGGTGGCCGCCGTTGACCCCTGGGATGAGGAACCCTGGGATCCATGACTAGCAACAATTTCCTCATCCTGCAGAAGAAGTAACATTGAATCGTTTAGATCATCGATTAGAATGCAATCGAGTTGATCCGTGGTAATTAGATTACTTACCACAATTTCCTCGAATTCCTTCACCGCAGGATCCGCGGTGAGTTGTTTGGTTTTTGGGTCCAAATGGTAACGGGCCCTGATGAAGTTTCGAACCTTCCCGGGTTCGAATTTCGCAAAGGGGTTTTCTATCCCCTTGGATCTATACTCTCCGTCCTCCTTATTCCATTTGGCCTCCGCGGTTCTGTATCCACCAGATCCGAGATGGTGATGAAATATATTCATCGCCTGCAACACCTTTCCCCGATTACTATTGCCCAGGGCTCTTTCGGATTCACACCTCTCCTTGAACTCCCTGAACTGATCTTCGGTGATCTGCGGGTCAATCTTCTGGATCTCCTCGAGACTTTTGCCTTCTTTGTAGATCTTCTTCTTTATCCGGGTTCTCTAGCTGGCCAGGGCGGTGCTCATCTTTGTGAGGGCGGATTTGTTTACTTTGTTCCCATGATAATTTATGTTCTGATACTTAGCAGGGAACTTATATCTTGCGTGCAGCTTCTCGAAGAGGAGTGTGCGCAAGTGGCCATTATCTTTATGCCGGAGATTCTCGGTGTTGATCGATATGGTAGTCCGGGTGATCGCCGCCACTTGCCCACCGTACCCTTTGATGACAAGGGCGGGCTCCAAAGGAACCCCTGATGGGCTCACTTCGGTAATTTCCTCCCTGACGGTGCCGACCGTGTTCGGGCGTCGTTCCTTCGTCTTATTCTTCTTCTTAGGAGGATTGCTACCACTCCCTGTGCCCTCGCCTCCATCAGTGGTTTCATCACCCGCCGTTCCGTCGGCTTCTTCCTCTGCGTCTTCCATCTCAGCATCCTCGCTCTCCGAAGGATGGTATTCTTCATCGTCTTCTAGCCGCTGGGCCGCCTCCCAGAATGTCAATTGTTTATTCGGAGGTCTGAGTTCTCCTTCAGCGCTGATGCGCTTAGAACATCCGGCCTCGTCGTTGTCACACATCTTTGCACTAATAAAAAACAAATAATTGGTTAAATGCACGGAAAAATCCGGCATGACCTTTGCTAATTTTCTTAAACTAGGAGTGCCCGATTTCTGCCAAAACGGAAGTTAATCAACATTCCGGCAAAAATCGGGACTCATTTCATACAAGAACCTGCATACACAACATAATAAAGTGCTTCGTACAAGCACAAGCACAGCCAGCACAGCCAGTACATTACCAGCACAACAAGCACAAGATCATTACTAGGTATATAAAAATAAATGGCCAGATCCAGCAACACATACAGTAGTAGCAACCAGCAGCACATATAGTAGCAGCACATACAGTAGCTTTGCAAAAGCAGTAGCTCCAGATAGCTTTGCAAAAACAGTAGCTTTGCAAAACAGTAGCTTTGCACATATAGTAGCAACACATACAGTACTACTATGTTCTCCAGCATTTTGAGTAGTATAAACCATCAAATAATATTAACACTATGTAAAAGTGATATTGAGTATCTACCATCTAAACCTACACCCATCACAGTAGAAACCATCAATATTGATAGATAAAAGTACTGAAGCTACCATATCACAAGGCTATCTGTTCTGGATTATCTTTATTATTGGTCCACTATGTGCTCAGGGTTTCTTTCTTTCATATTTGTAACAGTAGATAGCCAAGATATAATGGGGAGCATTTCAGTGTATCCAGAAAATTCTGAGAAGTACAAAACCTGGATAGGGTAAAGTACAGCCCATCTTATGTTTAGCTACATCAATAAAAACTTAGTATAGCATGAACGAAATAAGCAGACTAATTAAATGTTGATATAAATTACAAATATATCATTTTTTTCATACTGGAACCTGAATATCGACATCTGATCTTTCAATTCACAGAATACTGATTACTTTTGCTTCTGATTTGGGGAAATCATGACTTCCAAATCCAAGGTGAGAACTACCTCATGCATTATGTCTGATCTAATACCAACAAATATGATGTAATTCTACATCAGATTAATCATTCGGGTTCAACTAAGATTCGGGTTCAAAGTAAACCAGGTTTCCTCATGCTGATGTACGGTTCTAGTTGGACATTGCTGCAATTTTTTAAAGCTTTTCTGGTGAGATTGTTACAGAGAATTGCTACTACTACTACTATTTGATGACTGCATGGACAACAATGATCGAGCCCATGATTCATGCAATCTCTACCAGTTTCCACATTCAGCACAGTAGTGTTTCTCTATGTGAGTAGGTAGCTGAATTTGAGGCTGGTACTATAGAAGCAGATGTAGTTATGCAGTTCCTCTGGCAGCAGAAAGAGACAGTGCAGTAATGGCCAACTAGGGTTCATCACTCAGAGAGGGAGAGAGGGAGAGAGGGGAGGGGCTAACCTCTAAGACGAGGATGACACTTGGCGGGTGAATGTCGACGAGCGAACGACGGCCTTCTCCTCCTCTCGAACACGGGCGACCTCCTCCTCCTCCTTGAGTGCGGCGGCGGCTGGCGGTGGCTGCTGGAGGGATCCTCCACGGCCTCCTCCTCGAGTGCGGCGGCGGCGGCTAGCGGTGGCTGCTTGGGGGATCGAGTGCGGCGGCAGCGGTTGGCGGATCGAGCACAGCGGCGACAGGGGGGATCATGCGCGTTGTGGGAGAGATGGGGATCGATGAGTGTGTGAGATGGGGGGAGTTGGGAATGATGACGTGGATACAACCCATATAGGCGTAGCGCAGTACGCCAGAGTGCGCTACGGATATCTGTAGCACACTCGGGCTAGTGCGCTACGCCTATATGGGTTGTAACCACTCTATAACAACGCTGCAGCACTCCTTCTAGCAACTAAACTTGCCTATCCCACTGGTTCTGCCCACTGCTCTATTCTAAACTTGTGAGCACCCAGGTTTGAATCCTGGTGCCCCTCTTTTTTATTTTTATTTTAAAAATACTTTTAAATGTTCCAAAAAATGCCCAAAAGTGGTGATATATGCCATACAAGTTTTTCTTTATTTTTAAAAATACTTTTAAATATTCCAAAAATGCCCAAAAGTGATAATATATGTCATAAAAGTGGTACAAATATGATTCAAAGTATTACTAAATTTCATAATAATTTGTCCATGAATATTACAATATTTTTCGACCACGCGTTTTACAATATTTTTTGAGCTAGCGTTTTACAATCTTTTTTCCCTTCTTTGTCAAGGTTGAATAATTTAGCCCCGGCACTTTAATGTTTCTTCTTTCGAACGGGCTACCTTTTTTGGATAGGGTTGTCCTTTTACTTCTTGTGATGTATGTTGCTACATCGTAGTCGTCATCATCTTCAATCTTTGGATCGCCGTACTGGTCGAAGTCCTGCTCGTTGGCGACTCCATCCATTCCGATGATGTTTCTTTTTCCTCTCCTCACGAAAACACGGCTAAGCTTTGTCGGGTCGGCAATGAGAAAACATTGGTCCACTTTGGTAGCCAGTACCCACGGTTCATTTTTCGCGGCCACGTTCGCACCGGCGGCCTTGGATTTGGCTGCTTCGGGCGTAACCATGGTTGTGAAATACCGGTCTTCTCTTTAGACGCTCTTTGCCCATCTGACACGGAACATCGGCACCTTTTCTCCACAGTATTCGAGCTCCCAGATCTCCTCGATTCTTCTGTAGAATCTTTCCTTCACGTTGTCATCGGTGTAGAATTCCGACATTACGCCTGAGTTTTGATAATCACACTTGTTGTCCTTTTCCTCCGTGTAGAATGTGTAGCCGTTGATATCATACGCCTGATAGGTCACCAGGTTTTGCATCGGTCCCTGGGACAAGGTGAATATAATATTTTCCGTGTCAGAAGAATGCGATTGCGGGGGATTATCAAGGAGCGTCTGCCTAAACCAACGCATGAAATCTGAGTTGTGCTCTTTGATTATTTCTCCATGCGTCCTCTGTATACCCCTGTCACTATACTACTTCTCGATTAACCTTTTGTGCTTCTGTACCCAAGGATCGACCAGTTATAAATGTTGTAGCGCGACGAGGTTTGCTCGATCAAAGTCTACGCGTCTAAAATCGAAGTCTGCATGCAGTATGCGACGACCCTCTCGGTGACCAGATCCGTCAAGCTTGCCAAGATGCCTGTTGACGGGAAGACCGACAGGGTTCTCGATGTCTAGATAATTCGTGCAGAAAGAGATGCACTCTTCGGCCACAAATCCCTTGGTTGTGCTTTCATTTGGACGGGACCTGTTGTGAACGTATCCTTCGATGTGTCCGTTCATCGTTTCGAACGCCATCATGCTGCGGAGGAACATCGGCCCGAGTTGGACGATGTCCTCCACGACATGGACCAGCAGATGCACCATAATGTCGAACAATGCAGTTGGGAATTAGACATCAAGCTCTCATAGTATCACCACGATCTCCTCCTGTAGCCTCCCGAGCTGATTCACGCCAATCGACTTCCTAGAGATGACGTCGAAAAACTTGCAGAGGCCAAATAACGTTTCACGGACGTGCTCGTCCATTATCCCTCTTAGTGCAACTGGAAGTACCTGCGTCATTAGCACGGCATAGTCGTGAGACTTCATGCCACTGAACCTCTGCTTCGCCTCGTCTAGGTATCTGCTTATCTTGCCCGCGTAGCCGTAAGGAAATTTGACTCCTAGAAGGCACTTGAAAAACCGTTTGATCTCATCCTGGCTTAGAGTGAAGCAAGAAGGAGGGCAGTAATATTCATTCTTCTTGAACTTTTGACCCTTCCGATGACCTTGTGTCGTCTTCGACTCATGATCATCGTCATCTTCCTGATCATCAGGAGTAGTGCGTCCTCCGTGAAGCTCCTTCCGGATACCCATGAATATCAGGTCGTGCCTTGCTTTCGGACCATCTTTCGTCCTATCTGGCATGTTGATTATGGTGGCGACCAGACTCTCACACACGTTTTTCATGATATGCATGATGTCGAGGCTATGAGGCGTGTGGAGAAACTTCCAGTATGGCAACTCCCAGAAAACAGACCTTGTTTTCCATACCTTCATCAGCGGCTTGTCTTGCTGCCTCTTTCGCTTCTTTCCAGGCTTAGGACAATCTTTCCAGTTTTTCAGCAACTCTTCCACTTCTTCGCTGCTCCTACGCTCTGGGATTCCTCGGGTCTCGGATTTTCCATCGAATAGGTCTCCACGTTTTCTCCATGGATCATTCTTGCCGAGCCACCTCCAGTGCACCATGAACACGGTTTTCGAAGACCCTGGATCTTTCTCTAGTTGGAGATAGCTTGTGTTATCCATGCACCTAACGCATGCGCAGAATCCTTGGATAACCTGCCTCGAGATATACCCGCAACCTGGATAGTCTTGCACCGTAGTGACCAACGCGGATCTCATAGTGAAATAATCTTGTGCGACGGCGTCGTAAGTATTGGCTTCAGATTCCGATAACGTGGCTAGCTCCTCTTTCAACAGCCCGAGATACAGATTGATGTCAGTACCAGGTTGTTTCGGCCCTTGAATTAGCATACTCATTTGTATGTACTTCTTCTTCTTCATGCACAACCATGGAGGGAGGTTGTACATCCATACAAACACGGTCCAAGTGTTGTGCGTGCTGCTCTGGCTACCGAACGGATTGAGTCCATCGGTGCTCGCAACAAGCCTGATGTTCCTCGAATCTCCACCGAATTCTGGGAATTCGAGGTCCAATGCTTTCCACTGGCTAGCATCTGAAGGGTGCGTCAGCAGCTCATCCTTTTCGGGGTCATCATCGTCATCTCCTGGCTTCTTTATTTCCGCATGCCATCGCATGAGCTTCGCTTCCTTAGGGTCCGTGAAATAGCGCTGCAAACGAGGAGTGATAGGAAAGTACCATACCACTTTTCGAGGTGCTTTCTTCCCTTTCTTGTATCGACTAACGCCGCACACCGGACATGTGATTTTCTCCGTGTCCTCGCCCCGATAAATGATGCAATCGTTGATGCATACGTGATATCTAATGTGTGATAGATCGAGAGGACAGACGATTTTCTTGGCGTCCTCGATACTAGTTGGACATGTGTTCCCCTCCGGGAGACGATCGTGCTAGAATGCCATCATATCGTCAAAGCTTGTGTCGCTCAATTTGTGTTTTGCCTTCATCTCCATAGCCTTGAGCGTTACATTCAACCGGGTATCATCGGGCCTGCATCCTTCATACAATGGAGTAAGCGCGTCTTTCTCAAGTTGTGCAAGCTTGGCTTTCTCTCTAGCGGCATCCCTGGCATTACTCGTCTGCTTGAGAAGCAGCTCTTGCACATAAGGGTCCCGCACCCAGCCTGACGTTGTTCCATTGTTGTCTCCTCCTCCGGCATCTAGATCATCATCATACTGGTCTGCTTCCGCATCTTCACCATCTCCAGGAGACTCTTCATCATCTCGCCCGTTCTCGCCGTGATGACGATCATCGTCATGTTGCCCACCTTCACCGTCTCCATCGTCTTCGTCATCGCTTATCCAATGATTGTATCCATCCATGAAACCATGGCGGAGCAGGTGCGCCTGCAGATTCCCGGAATCTGGGTCGATCACCCAGTTGAGTTTGCATCTTCTGCATGGACATCTTATATCCGTCTTGTTATTTCGTATCATGTCGGCCGTTGCACATTTCAAAAATCTAGCCACAATGCCTTCGCTCATTATGCGGAACATTTTTGCCTGCATGGTGTACACGGTACAATTAGAAGTCTATTAGAACCACATAATGAATGCATGCATGCAATGGTCGATAGAAAATTTCGGCATGACCTATCCTAAAATTAGGACCCTTGCGAAATGCCAAAGTCTTGCCAAAATGGAAATGAATCAACATTTTGGCAAAACAAATGGCAACTTGTTCACACACAAACACAAGAGAGAGAGAGACCGATCCATACACACATGAACATATCATTATCCTATCCATACACACATGCATGAGCATCATCGATACTCTCCATATACACACACATGACCATCGAGATCCTCTCCATACGTACATCATGAGCGTCGATCATCTACATAGGTATGAGCATATCATTCATATACACATGAACACACCCTTACATGGACAACTTACCGAGATGAGAGACCGATCGCGAGAAGATGGAAAGGAGAGGTGCGCGCACGAGACCGGAGAAGGAGAGATGAGAGACCGCAGAGCTTCCTCTATTACGTATGTAACATCCAAGGCAAGTTCTACATGCTAAAAATGGTGAATGAGTGGAGAAATTGAGGTGGGAAGGAGAAGGATCCCGACTAGATCTAAGGAGGAAGAAGAAGGGGAAAGTGAAGTGTGGGGTGGTGGATGATCACACATGTGCACAAAATGGAGCTGCAAAAAAAAAGGGTCGCCATATCCGTGGCTCACGTGGCTCCAGTGCACCACAAGGAATAATAACATCCGTGGCGCACATGCCATAGTGCGCCACGGATGTGTCTGCCCATTTTACAAAGCAGAGGGGCATGCGCTTAGGCGTAGCGCACCCCTCCATGTGCGCCATGGTTGACACTAACAACCGTAGCGTACTTACCCTATGTGCGCGCTTGTATCTCGGCTGGCTGCCAGGCCTGCCCACATCTGTGGCGCACTATGACCATATGCGCCATGGTTGTTCTAGTTACTAGTAGGGCACTGCCCATAGGTGAGCCACGCCTGTTTTAGCCGTGGGGCACTTCGACAATGTGAGCCACGGATGTGTTGATTACCTATAGCCATTTTCCTAGTAGTGTATCGTCAAACTTTGTCGAACAACAGGCATGAAGATTCTTAGCTCGGGGTTAAGCCTCGCTAAACTTGCATTGTATTTTTGATAAAATAGCATATTGTGAACCTAAAAATGAATTTTGTAAAAAATCATGGGCATCGTATCATGTACCTGTAGTTCATATCTGACTCACTTCCTACTGATTAGAATTTGTCTTTTTCATCAGAGGTGGACGGAAAGGTTTCAGATCCCCCTGTTGGTACATTGTCCATATAAGGTGGTCTAGTATTTTTGTTAAATGTGGTGGTAGTTTTTTGAATTAGCCATTTGGTGGTTGCTTCACAAAACCGTCCCTTTTTTATGCTCAGAAAATGGAAAATGCCTTTTTGGTGCGACAAAAAGGAAAACTTCCTCTTGCAACATTGATTGCCATCCCATGATGCACATGTATGCACAATATGGCCACATTATCACAAACTAAGCCTTGATTGTAGCAATAACATTGGTCATTTGACCCGAAAGCCAAGAAACCTCGAATGAGATAGGTCATTTTGTCAAGGTTTTTTTGAGACATAATCAATATACCAAGTTTGATATTTTTCCTTCTAACTATGTCACATAATATAACACCACGCGAAGGTTTCGCATTGTTTCGATCGTTTTTTAATTTTTTATCCCCGTTTTAAACTATCGTCAAACTTTGTCGAACAACGGGCATGAAGATTCTTAGCTCGGGGCCAAGCCTCGCTAAACTTGCATTGGTTTTTTGATAAAATAGCATATTGTGAACCTAAAAATGATTTTTGTAAAAAATCATGAGAATCGTATCACGTACCTGTAGTTCATATATGACCCACTTCCTACCGATTCGGCAGGAATTTGTCTTTTTCACCAGAGGTGGACGGAAAGATTTCAGATCCCCCTGTTGGTACATTGTCCATATAAGGTGGTCTAGTATTTTTTTTAAATGTGGTGGTAGTTTTTTGAATTAGTCATTTGGTGGTTGCTTCACAAAACCGTCCCCTTTTTATGCTCGGAAAATGGAAAATGCCTTTTTGGTGCGAAAAAAAGGAAAACTTCCTCTGGCAACATTGTTTTCCATCCCATGATGCACATGTATGCACAATATGGCCACATTATCACAAACTGTGCCTTGATTCTAGCCATAACATTGGTCATTTGACCCGAAAGCCAAGAAACCTCGAATGAGATAGGTCATTTTGTGAAGGTTTTTTTGAGACATAATCAATATACCAAGTTTGATATTTTTATTATGATAGAACTAGAATTAAAGTACATAATGCAACTAACAGTAAGTTACATAAAGCACGACTGAAAATTAAGGTACATAAAAGAACTGAAAATTAAGATACATGGCCAGATTAAGTCACAATCGGCCGAACTTGTTTTGGAATGTTGGAGTGATTCAGTCATGCTCCTGCTACACCTGTAATACTCGCCACTGTAGTCATCGTACTCGCCGCGGCGGCGACGCTGTCGTCGTTGGGGTCGCCGTAATTGAACCTTGAAGACTGAGTACGCGTGGGCTGGAATTGAGGGTAGCGCAGACGGGGGTTAGAGTCACTGTCGTAGGCCATGACGCTCTGGAGAGTCCGACTGCGCCACCACAGTCGCCAGCCGGCTTCGTTGAAGTTCGGAGGAGGTGGGCCATCCTCCTCGTGCCTGGCGAGCGCCCTATCACGCCGATCCCCGAAGAAGGCTTCCCAAGTAGGGAAATAGTCGGGATGCCATCTGGGATTCCTCCGCTGCTCCGGCGTGAGCTCGAAGTAGTAGTGGTTCGTGATGGTCATCCGGCGCGCCACACCTAGAGGGACAGAGGAATCGCACGCCTCGGCACTCAAAGATCCAACCGACAGGGACACAAGAGTCTTGGCAGGCCGAGGCGCAAAGCGCCTCCGTCTCCCTGGGGGTTAGTGTTACGGTGGAAGCCATGGGAAAGAGTGATGAGGTTGCAGATATGAGTCTAGAGATGTGCAATGACAATGGAGGCCAACCCTATATATATATAGTGAGAAATGGCAAGAAGATAACTGGAGGGAAGAACTGGCGGGAAGAAATGGCGGGAAGAAATGGCGGGAAAAACTAGCGGGAAAACCTGGCGGGAAAAAATGGCGGGAAGAAAAATGGCGGGAATAAATAGCAGGAAGAAAAATGGCTCATTTAATATATATATTGTTAACAGAAGAAATATGACATTGATTTCCATGTTGAGATACATATGTGTGTCAAAAATGGCTCAATTAATACATATAGTCAATCTTATGATCTTGTCGGCCGTAACCATGGAGTATCAGCACCGTTTAACAGGATGGTTGGGTCAGTATTCACTCTGAAGGGCGGAATTTCATCAAACTTATTATAATCTTCTGACATGTCTGTCTTGTCCTTCACTCCCACGATGTTTCTTTTCCCTGAAAGAACTATGTGACGCTTTGGCTCATCGTGTGATGTATCTGTTTTCTTATTTTTTTTCTTTTTTTTCGGTTTGGTAGACATGTCCTTCACATAGAAAACCTGAGCCACATCATTGGCTAAGACGAATGGTTCGTCTAAGTTCTTGTCTACCTTCATAAGATTGTTGAGATACACTATTGTGATTTTGTACTTCTTGTCTACCTCAACTCCTCCTCCTGTTAGCTTGACCCATTTGCATCGAAACAAGGGTACCTTAAAATTAGATCCATAGTCAAGTTCCCATATCTCCTCTATGAACCCATAATACATGGTCTTTTGACCATTGTCTTCTGCTGCATCGAATCGGACACCATTGTTTTGGTTGGTGCTCTTTTTATCTTGGCCTATCGTGTAAAATATAGTCCCATTTATCTCGTACCTTTGGAAAGTACATACAATCGAAGATGGTGTCCTGGCCAACAAGTACAGCTGATCCCCAACAGTGGTGTTATTCGTGAGAAGTCTTTGCAGCCAGCCGCCAAAACTCGCCATGTGTTCACTTATAATCCATTCATCAGACTGCCCCGGGTGTTTGAGGCGTATTAAATTCTTGTGTTCATTGATATACGGGGCAACCAAGATAGATCTTTCTAAAACCGTTTAGTGTGCTTGATTGAGAGAATGCCCATCCCTACATAGCATTGCTTTACATCCTAGGGTGCCTTTTTCACGCAGTCTCCCCTCATGTCGTGATTCTGGAACACCAATCTCCTTAAGGTCAGGAATAAAATCAACACAGAACTCAATGACCTCCTCTGTTATATAGCCCTTGGATATGCTTCCTTCTGGCCTAGCACGGTTATGAACATATTTATTTAAAACTCCCATGTACCTCTCAAAGGAGAACATATTGTGTAGAAATACAGGACCGAGAATGGCAATCTATTCTACTAGGTGAACCAGGAGATGCGTCATAATATTGAAGAAGGATGGTGGGAACACCAACTCAAAGCTGACAAGACATTGGGCCACATCTGTCTGTAACCCTGTTAGGATTTCTAGATCGATTACCTTCTGAGATATTGCATTGAGAAATGCACATAGCTTCATAATGAGTACTCAAAAAAATTTAGGTAGAATCCCCCTCAATGCAATCGGAAGCAATTGTGTCATAATGTAACTACCTCGGTGAACTACGCTCCTAGATACAAGCCTGGATGAGTGATAGCGGTTGAAATAGTACGGTGGGGCCCCAAAAGCCACTCACTGGTAGTCCTTTCAGACGTCCCAACCGCTACCCTCTCAACGGGACCTCAGACGAAGGCGTGGTCGGCGAAGGGATCAACTACGCACAAGTGGGTATGTACGCAAGCCACCATACAAGAGTACATCACAGCCATCCCATCTAGAAAGAAAGAAAATATAGCAACGCCATACACAAGATTCAAATGTCCTAGATAGATCTATATTTTAGGATAACTCCTCATACAACACACATCGTAGTATCATGCGGAAGCGGCAAATGAATCCGAGTACGGATAAGAAGCAAATCGGCATAAGATGCCATAGAAAATAAGCACATCCCAACTAGGTCTCACGGATCCTCACCGAATCTCTACACCATACGATCGTTGCCCATCATCGGCTTCTTCCACCCAAGATCCGTCCCGAGAAGGTACTGCTCATCCGAATCAAGAATTTATCGTGTGAGACCCTAAGGGTACTCAGAAGTCTTAATGCCTCTAAAGGGACACAACTGGGTGACGAATTGCAGCGAAAGATAAACCCTAGCAATTCTACAGATAACGCTAACCATCCGCCTAACCAATGATAGACGGATGTCCGTGAATTTAAGTACAACAGTTATAATGGTAATCTCATCCGATCCATCCTCCTCGCTACCAACAAGGAAGCGGATTTAACAACCCCCATCCGCTGGCAATTTTATTAACCATTCCATGAGTATTGCACTATTTACTAGTCAAGTTACTTTAGTCGATTAAAGGCGGTACTTTAGTTATGCTTGTCTATGATCAAGAAACTGTGCTCCAAGTCGTCCATATCCATGGACCCGGCTTTCGTAAAGTTTTACCCGGGTGCACCAATAGCAACACACGCCGATCAACCTCGAAAACCAAATCAAAACCCAATGAGGCTTTCACGGTGAACAATCACAAGATTCAGAAATATTTCGGGGCCACCCCATTGAGTAGATCCCAACGGAGTAAGCAAGCCGAGACGGACTCAAGGTTTGCGACAATGGTCAAGCGATCGGGAACCCGAAAGTGTGGCTGGGCTTGTCGATACCCAGTAATCAATCCGCTTACCTAAACAAGACAGGTGCCCCTCGCACAAATTAAATAGAAAGTAGCATGGCATAAGTACAGGATAGTAAATAAAACCTCAAACTAGTTTGTGGCCCCAAGAAATAAGACGGAATCAAGCTCGCCTGGGGTCCCATATACCTCCCGGATGTGGATAGCGCGATAAATCAAGGAACAGGAATCAAGTACTCGGGGTCTTACGGGACACAAGTGAGCAGGAAAAACCAAATAGCAGATGTTGCTCACCGGTGCCACTTTCTTTAGTTATCCCAGAACTACTCAGGTTAAGTTGTTTAAGTACCTCATTATTCATCAGACTCTCACAAACCCTACACATGCTGTTCTACGACTCGCATGGCTCAAACAACTCCTATAGTAGTGGTTCATGGGATGGAGGAAACAAGCTTGGTGGGGTTTAAAAGTAAAGGCTATGCATACTTGGGATTCAATTTAATGCAATCGCGACTCGATGATGCAAGAATAAGATAGAGGCAATAGGTACTGTATGTATGCAAGCATGTGGAAGTGCTTGCCTGGTATCTCTGTTGAAGCAAGGGACGGTTCTGGGTAGTGCTCCTGGTTCTCTTGATATGACCCCTGCTCAGTGTCTATCCGAGAAAAACCAAACAAACAAGGCCAACATGAATATAGAGCACAAGCATATGAATAAGATGCGTCAAGCAAACAATCATGCCATGATGAATGATGCACAAAGTTCATGGCAAGTAAGGTAGCATGGCATGGGTGAGGTGTGAAGGACAGAAAATAACATTTGAATTGGTTTTTAGTCACATTTTGTTGCCATAACATTTGTTGTTCAACATATATTTATATGATGCATGCTGCAATTGAAGTCATGGATAGCACAAACAGAAAGGTCTCGTCGAGCTGATCAATTTAGACTACTTATTTGCTTAATTTGGAATTATAAAACCAAAGTTATGAATTAATGAAAAACCAGTGGCATTTGATGTAATTAACATAAGCTTGGAATTTTACTTGTGCAAAATACAAAATAGATGGCATATTTGAATTCCTGGCATCTTGCTGATATTCATACATATATTATTTGTCAAATTTGGAGTTAGTATGTAGAAGTTATTAAAAACTGAATTTGAATTTTGAATTTGCAAAAAATTTGACAGGATTTGAATTTAAACCAACCTCCGAAACGTTTTCTACCAAACTACTCACTCCTGAGTCACGATGTGGGGCTAGGGGTGTCCTGCCCACGCGACAATGATCGAGACAACCGAGGACCGCGGTTATTTCTAGTACAAGCCAGAGCCTTTATGCAAAGCTTCCTAGACACCGACGAGTGGGCCGTCTGATCGGGTTGGCAAAACAAACGAGGGGTTTTGCAAAAGGTCTGCAAGACTGTACTTCTTCCCTGAACCGCGGCGAAATAGAAGGCCATTGGCTCGATCCCATCGGCGCGCGGCCAATGAGGGCGGTGACCACCGGCCGGCCTCGGGTTGATACTAAGCGCGGGCCGCGTGCTAGATAGGGTGGCCGCTGGAAGCCGGTGCACGCGCCGCGCCAAGACCGAGGGCGCCGGCAAACGAATCGGAGCAACCAGAAGCAACCGAGATGGGAGGTTGTCGGGAAGGGTCGAGCTCACGAACGTGGGGTGTGGTCGACGTGGCGGGAGCAAAGCGATCACCGCCGTGGCTCGCGAATCAAGGCTAGGGTTTCCGTGGCGCGGCAGTTCTGGCGGCTCGGTCCTTCTCCTCCTCGACGGCGTGTGCGCGTGGTGCGGGGCTCGCCTGGTTCTCCTCGGCCACTGCAGCAAGACTCCACCGTAGATCAACGGGCAGGGGGTAGCGTGGGCGAGAGGAGCTGGGAAGAAAGGGGAGAGGCAGGGTGCTTGCGGGTAGATCCGGGAGGCTCGAGAGGAGGAAGGGATAAGAACGCCTGGGGAGGAGGCTAGCGTGGGAGGGTTAGCTGTGGTGGCGTCGGCCACCTTTTGGCTCACGTGTTTCGGCACGATCGCCTGTGGCGAGGCAGAGCTAGGGAGAGGAGAGGGTGGCCCCAGGGCGCCTGGGTCAGTGAGCAGGGGTGGGCGTGGTCCCTGCAAGGAGGGAGATAAGAGGAAGGGGACACTCGGGCTAGGGGCTGGTGGGGTGATCCTCGGGTGTGGGTAGCTAGGGGTCATGGGTGGGGTCTGCATGGCGAGGCCAAGGCGAGCTGGGTGGGTGTGGTTGAGCAAGCAAGGTAGGGAAGGTGGTACTTTAGCTTGCTTAGAGAAGGTAGATTAGGGTAAGAGGGTTTAGGGTTTGGTTTAGGGGATGATCAAGATGATGGGGAGGCCACTTAGGGTTCTAGCTAGAGAGGAGAGGGGGAGAGGGAGAGGGTTAGATGGTAGCTAGGTTTTGATTAAAGGGAAAAAGGTAGTTTAGGGTTTAGTTTTAGGATAGATGTAAAATATAGGGTTTTGGTTTTAGGGTAGAAAAGAGAGAGGCAAGGGGTGGTTTTAGAGGTTGCTAAGAGGGGGAGGCAAAGGATGGTGGTACTAATCTTGGTCATACAAGCTTCAACTAGCTCTAGCAAGAAAAACAAGAAAAGAGGGAGAAGAGAGGGATGGTTAAGGTGATGAGGCACTTCTTTAGTTCATGCATGATCCAAATTAATGGCCAAGCAAGAACCAAGGGAGGTGAGGGTTTTCTGGTTTAGCATGCCCATTAGCACAAGTGTGTGCATGGGACATGGGGTAGGGTTTTAACTAAGGGATGAAGAGGGGGAGAAGATGAGGAGAAACAAACTACAAGCCAACACATGTTTTAAACCAAGGAAGAAACTCCAACTAGGATTCCAATAAAACCAAAAACTAGATTAGGTGGCACCTGCATGGCCCATGCAACATAATTAATGCCCCATGGTTATATTGTGAAAACAACATTATTTCATGTGGCTTTTAATCCTTGCATTCCCAAAAAGTGGGCAAGGGCCAAGCAAAGATTAGGGTGGATCCAACCAACAACATGGGCTATGGATAACTCAATAAAATGCCAAGCCCATATTATTGGATGGTGGAATTATAAGGTGGTGAAAGAAAAGGTGGTGGAGTCAAAAGAGATGCCCCAACTCAACTTGGGCATTTAACAATTTAGTAAGAACCAAATACAATATCAAGAGGCAACTACAAATAATCATGCACATGAGATAAGAACCAAACAAGAAGAAGGTTTTATATGATGCTCAAATGCAAGGGACATGATGACATGAGCATGATGTGCTGATGATGCAACAATTATATGTTGGAAGTGGCCCATTTTATTATTATGACATGTAGCATTACAGGGTTAGACAACTGGGATGCTACAACTCTCCCCACTAAACAGAATCTCGCCCTAGATTCTAGGAAGAAGAAGAAGACACAAAGAGAGAAGGATGGTTGGCACGTAGTTCATCTTCACGCCCCATGTTGCTTCATCAATGTAATGGTGTGACCACCGCACCTTGCAAAACTTGATGGACTTGTTGCGCGTCCTTCGCTCTGCGGTCTCAAGGATTTTGGTGGGGTGTTCTGATAAGAGAGATCTTCTTGGAGGTCGATTAGCTCATGATCCAGCCTTGCCGGTCTTTGAAGCACTTCTTGAGCTGAGAGATATGGAAAACATCATGGACTTTGAGTTTTTCCGAAGCTCTAGTGCATAAGCAACTTCTCCTCTTCTACCACGTATCTTGAAAGGACCGATGTATCTAGGAGCCAACTTTCCTTTGATCAAGCGGTGTGTTCCTCTCATGGGAGTGACACGAAGGTGAGCGAGATCACCAGGGCATATACCATATCTGTGTGCTTCCCGTCATAGTTGCTCTTCCGACGACTTTGAGCAATCTTCGTGTTCTCCGAATGATATGCACCTTCTCCTCCGCTTGGGTTACAATGTCGTGGCCAAACCAGATTCTTTCTCCGCACCGACCACCCAATGGGAGTTCGCACTTGCGTCCATAGAGAGCCTCGAATGGTGCCATCTTCGCACTCTTCCGAAGTCGTTGTTGTAGGAGAATTCAGCATATGGAAGGCATTCCTCCCACTTCATGCCAAACGAGATGACGCAAGCTCTAAGCATGTCCTCGAGAATCGATTGATCCTCCACTTGTCCTTGCGATCGAGGGTGGTAAGGCTTTGAAGTTCAACTTCGTTCCCAAAGCTTTTTGGAAACTCTCCCAGAACTTTGAGGTGAAGATGCTCCCACGATCTGAACTGATTTCAAGTGGAACCCCATACAAAGAGACAATCCTGTTGATATAGAGCTCAGCCAACTGAATTCCAGAAATTGTTTCTTTGACTGGGAAGAAGTGAGCCACTTTAGAAAGCCTGTCGATGACAACAAAGATTGCATTGTTGCCCTTCTGCGACCTTGGAAAGCCAGTGATTAAGTCCATCTCAACTCCATTCCGGAGGTTTCAATGGCTGTAGAAGACCAAATGGTTTCTGATGGACAGCCTTGACTCTGCGGCAGACATCACATTCTGAGACGTACTTGGCACAATACCTTTTCAACCTGTGCCACCAAAGATTGTGTTTTCAAGTCCATGTACATCTTTGTGCTGCCAGGATGGATAGAAAGAACCGAATCATGTGCCTCCTTGAGAACTTGGTCTCTCAGACCCGGGTAGTTTGGAACAAACATCCGGTGGTCAAAGAAGAGCGAGCCTTGATCATCAACATGGAAGGATTCATACTTCGGAGTGCCAAGCTTAGAGATGAGCTTTCTGGTGTGCGGATCACTAAGCTGACGAGAACGAATCTGTTCTTCCAAGAGAGGAGTAGCCGGAAGGTTCGTGAGATGCCCTTGTTCCACAATTTCTGTGTTCACCGACGGAATTCCTCGCACAAGAGAGGTCACGCTCTTCTACCATGAGGTTGTTGACATAAGCTTTTCGCTAAGCGCATCCGCCATGACGCTTGCTTTGCCAGTGTAGTTGATGGTCACATCAAAGTCATTGATGGCTTCAATCCATCTCCTTTGTCAAGATTGAGATCAGCCGAGTGAAGATGTACTTCAAACTCTTGTGGTCCGAGAAGATCTCACAACGGTTACCAAGCAAGTAGTGCCTCCAAAGCTTCAAAGCAAAGACCACTGCTGCTAGCTCAAGGTCATGTGTGGGATAGTTGACCTCATGCGTCTTCAATTGACGAGAGGCATAAGCAACCACCTGTCTCTCTTGCATAAGGACCGCACCCAATCCTTGCAAAGAGGCATCGCAGAATATCTGGAAAGGCTTGGATGTATCCGGAGGAACCAAGACTGGCGTGGAAGTGAGCTTCTCTTTGAGTGTCTCGAAACTTTCTTGGCAAGCAGGTGTCCACAGGTACTTCTTGCTTTTCTTGAGAAGGTCGGTAAGAGGCTTTGCTATCTTTGAGAAGTTCTGCACAAAACGACGACAATAGCTAGCCAAGCCGAGGAAACTCCGCACTTCCTTGACATTAGCAGGAGGAAGCCATTCAACTATTGTCTTCACGGTTTCCGGGTTGACTGCAATGCCCTTGGCAGAGATGACATGTCCCAGATATGTTACTTTGCAACCGTAACTCACACTTGGAGAACTTTGCATACAAGCGGTTCTCACGAAGCTTGTTCAGACACACGCAGTGCTCTTCATGCTCCTCCTTGGACTTGGAATAGACCAGAATGTTATCCAGATATACCACCACAAACTTGTCCAGTACTCCATGAAAACGGAGTTCATCAGCCTCGAGAAGGTAGCAAAGCGTTGGTGAGACCGAAAGACATGACCGTGTACTCACAGGCCATAGCGGGTGGTGAAAGCTGTTTTGGGCACATCCTCTTGCGAATTTTGATTTGGTGATAACCACTTCTCGTGTCCAGCTTAGAGAACACCACAGCCTCGCCGGTGATCAAAAAGATCATTTATCCGAGGGAGAGGATATTTGTTCTTGATGGTCTTAGCATTTAGAGCCCGGTAGTCCACACATAGCCTATCGGTTCTGTCACGCTTCTTCACGAAGATTGTTGGACTACCCCAAGAAGAAGTGCTATGTTGAATGAAACCCAACTTCTCTTGTTCATCAAGTTGTCGCTTGAGTTCACCAACTCAGAAGGACCCATTTTATATGGCCTCTTGGAGATAGGAGCCGTTCCAGGTTCAAGCTCAATCACGAACTCAACCTCGCGATCCGGAGGCATACCTGGCAACTCTTTAGGAAAGACATCCGGGAACTCACACCATCGGGTACCTTCCGAATAGCTTCCATAGCATCATTATTCGAGCAGCCAAGGAATAGAGCCGACAACAGGAGTCAGACTTGGAGAAAAGACTACATGGCCTTCAGGAATCTTCAGAGACACTGAGCGTTCAGCACAATCAATCACAGCTGCATTTGCTGTCAACCAATCCATGCCCAGGATGACATCAATGTCAGAATCACCCAGAATAATCAAAGAAGCCAAGAATGAAGAACCACCAATCTCAACTTGATTTCCCCGACTGATTTTAGAAGCTGCCATTGTTGCTCCCGGAGAAAGAACCATTAACCGCTTGGGAAGAGGATCTGACGCTAACCCATTCTCACTTGCAAACTTTATAGAAACAAAAGAATGCGATGCACCAGAATCAAAGAGAACTCGTGCAGGGACTGAGTTAACTGAAAGCATACCCATGACAACTCCAGGTGCGAGCTCAGCTTGAGAGGCGTTGACGCAGTTGGCACGCACAACCGCAGACCCGGGCTTAGTGTTGATGTTGAGAGCCCGAGGCGGTGGTGCACGAACCGAGGAAGAGCTTGTTGCAGATCTTGGCGGGGGTTGAGGGAGAGCTTTGTTCTTCATTGGGCAGTTCCAGCTTGGATGTCCATGATCACCACATGTATAACAAGCACCGTGAGGACGTGGAGCAGAGTAGCCAGGGACTCCGCCAGGCGCTCCAGGGTAAGGGTTGTTGTAGCCCCTGGGAGCCGCAGTGGTGAAGTTTGATGGCCTTGGCGCGTAAGTTGCAGGTCTTGGTGGAGCCGGGAGCGACGGTGGGGTGTTAGGAACCCAGACACGCCGCTTGGAAGGAGCTGCCATTGCTGCCGAGCTTGATGCATCTCTGTTATGTTTCTTGGACTCCTCGAACATCTGCCTACTTGCCTCCTCTTGCAGTGCCATATGCTGCAGTTCCAGGAAGGTTGCCGGTCTTGCATGCGTGATTGCATACTTGATCGACGCATTGAGCCCTTGCCTGAATCTTTTCTGCTTTTTCTTGTCATCAGATACCTCATCACCACCATAGCGAGACAGGTTCATAAAGTTCCTGATATAGGTGTTGACGTTATCATTCCCCTGCTTCAGGTTGAGGAAAGCATCCTTCATCCTTTCCATCACAATCTCTGAGAGAAACTGTTCTTTGAAAGCTGCAGTGAACCTCTCCCAAGTTGGCTGGAA
Source organism: Avena longiglumis (assembly GCA_030063025.1). Classification (NCBI taxonomy): domain Eukaryota; kingdom Viridiplantae; phylum Streptophyta; class Magnoliopsida; order Poales; family Poaceae; genus Avena; species Avena longiglumis. Next base: position 416,449,280 of record CP125979.1, on the reverse strand, counting down.
CCCAGTGCAGCTTGCCTTCAAGTAGTTTTCCCACCATAGAGCCGCATCTCCCTTGAGAAGGTGGGTAGCACACTTGACCCACTGCTCGAACATCGCAGCCTCGAGCAACCTTGAGATCTCGCGCAGCCAATCATCCGCCAAGAGGTCGGTCGGACACATCGAACCGACGAGGATTGAACTTGAGGAAGCTCTTGATGTCCCACGCTTGGGAGGTGGAGGAAGTGGAGTGAACTGCGTTCCGACGCTCTCCTCAAAGCGCAGCTGGTTCTCTTGCATTGCCGCCAAAGCATTAGCTATGCTTGACAACGCTGAGCCCAGTTCTGGAGGAATATCCTCCTCAGTCCGGCGTGGGGGAGCCATCCTGTCATTGATGTAAAACTCAAGTCAGATTATAATGGAGAATGATAATAATCCAAAATAGTACCAAGATGGAATTAACCAAGATTAAAGGATACAATTTACTGAGATGATATAAAAATATCAACAAAGTTCATAGCACCTCAAAGATATTAAGCATATCGCACACGACTGAAAAGGAGTGTGGTACACAAACATATCAAAGAAAAATTTTCCACAAATTTCGGCATTACAATACCAATAGATGCGCAAAATTACTTAACGAATCAAGATTAGTGACTCTACCGATTCAATATACAAAAGCAAATGATACAAGTAGTGGTATGGTCGCGACTCCATCCCGCACTCAAATCATTACTCCGCACATGAACAAGTGGAACACATATCCTAACCCCTTCTTCTCACGACGAAACCTAAGGTTGGTAACTACGGAAACGAACACCCCAAACAAGATAGCGTCGGATACAAAAGGAAGATAGATTGCGTCGGTTTACAAAAGCCTGTCGGTATGGAGTGTACCAACAGTTGATAACCAAAGGCAGATAAGATAACAACTTGGATGCAACAGATAGACAAGGGACTACACACACACACACACACACACACACACACACCCTATGGTACTACGGAAACCCAGAACACGTGAATCCTAGTTTGAACTTTGAGACGAGAATTGAAAACGTTGCACTTCCTTACCAGAAAAGGGTGGTGGGAGGGTAAGAATAAAAATGAAGCAGTCCTACTCTCGCGTTTTGTTTTTCCCTATATACATAACTATTAAAATATTTTCTAGACTGACAACGACCGTTTGGCTGAAACCCTGAAGGTCGGGATGGCTCTGATACCAATTGTAACTACCTCGGTGAACTACGCTCCTAGATACAAGCCTGGATGAGTGATAGCGGTTGAAATAGTACGGTGGGGCCCCAAAAGCCACTCACTGGTAGTCCTTTCAGACGTCCCAACCGCTACCCTCTCAACGGGACCTGTACGGGCGGCGTAGTCGGCAGGCGAAGGGATCAACTACGTACACAAGTGGGTATGTACACAAGCCACCATACAAGAGTACATCACAGCCATCCCATCTAGAAAGAAAGAAAATATAGCAACGCCATACGGCAAGATTCAAATGTCCTAGATAGATCTATATTTTAGGATAACTCCTCATACAACACACATCAGAGTATCATGAAGCGGCAAATGAATCCGAGTACGGATAAGAAGCAAATCGGCATAAGATGCCATAGAAAATAAGCACATCCCAACAACAGGTCGCACGGATCCCCGTTCCCGTAATCTCTACACCATACGATCGTTGCCCACATCATCGGCTTCTTCCACCCAGTATCCGTCCTGAGAAGGTACTGCTCATCGAATCAAGAATTTATCGTGTGAGACCCTAAGGGTACTCAAGAAGTCTTAATGCCTCTAAAGGGGACACAACTGGGTGACGCAATTGCAGAAAGATAAACCCTAGCAATTCTACAGATAAACGCTAACCATCCTCCTAACCAATGATAGACGGATGTCCGTGAATTAAGTACAACAGTTATAATGGTAATCTCATCCAATCCATCCTCCTCCCTGCTTACCAACAAGGAAGCGGACGAACAACCCCATCCGTTGGCAATTTTATTAACCATTCCATGAGTATTGCACTATTTACTAGTCAAGTTACTTTAGTCGATTAAAGGGTACTTTAGTTATGCTTGTCTATGATCAAGAAACTGCTCCAAGTCGTCCATATCCGCGGACACGGCTTTGAGAAAGTTTTACCCGGGTGCACCAATAGCAACACACGCCGATCAACCTCGGAAAACCAAATCAAAACCCAACGAGGCTTTCACGATGAACAATCACAAGATTCAGAAATATTTCGGGGCCACCCATTGAGTAGATCCCGAACGGAGGCAAGCCCAGACGGACTCAAGGTTTGCGACAATGGTCAGAAGCGTTGGGAACCCGAAAGTGTGGCTGGGCTTGTCGATACGTAATCAATCCGCTTACCTAAGCGATGACAGTGTGCCCTCGCACAAATTAAATACAAAGTAGCATGGCATAAGTACAGGATAGTAAATAAAACCTCAAACTAGTTTGTGGCCCCAAGAAATAAGACGGAATCAAGCTCGCCTGGGGGTCCCATATACCTCCGGATGTGGATAGCGCGATAAATCAAGGAACAGGAATCAAGTACTCGGGATCATACGGGACACAAGTGAGCAGGAAAACCAAATAGCGATGTTGCTCACCGGTGCCACTTTCTTTAGTTATCCCAACTACTCAAAGTTAAGTTGTTTAAGTACCTCATTATTCATCGAGACTCTCACAAACCCTACACATGTCTTGTTCTCGACTGCATGGCTCAAACAACTCCTATAGTAGTGGTTCATGGGATGGAGGAAACAAGCTTGGTGGGGTTTAAAAGTAAAGGCTATGCATACTTGGGATTCAATTTAATGCAATCGCGACTGATGATGCAAGAATAAGATAGAGGCAATAGGTATTGTATGTATGCAAGCATGTGGAAGTGCTTGCCAGTATCTCTGTTGAAGCAAGGGACGGTTCTGGTAGTGCTCTGGTTCTCTTGATATGACCCTCGGTGTCTATCCGAGAAAACCAAACAAACAAGGCCAACATGAATATAGAGCACAAGCATATGAATAAGATCGTCAAGCAAACAATCATGCCATGATGAATGATGCACAAAGTTCATGGCAAGTAAGGTAGCATGGCATGGGTGAGGTGTGAAGGACAGAAAATAACATTTGAATTGGTTTTTAGTCACATTTTGTTGCCATAACATTTGTTGTTCAACATATATTTATATGATGCATGCTGCAATTGAAGTCATGGATAGCACAAACAGAAAGGTCTCGTCGAGCTGATCAATTTAGACTACTTATTTGCTTAATTTGGAATTATAAAACCAAAGTTATGAACTAATGAAAAACCAGTGGCATTTGATGTAATTAACATAAGCTTGGAATTTTACTTGTGCAAAATACAAAATAGATGGCATATTTGAATTCCTGGCATCTTGCTGATATTCATACATATATTATTTGTCAAATTTGGAGTTAGTATGTAGAAGTTATTAAAAACTGAATTTGAATTTTGAATTTGCAAAATATTTGACAGGATTTGAATTTAAACCAACCTCCGAAACGTTTTCTACCAAACTACTCACTCCTGAGTCGCTGACAGGTGGGGCTAGGGGTGTCCTGCGGCCCACGCGACAGCGACTGAGACAACCAGGGACCGCGGGTTATTTCTAGTACAAGCCAGGAGCCTTTTTGCAAAGCTTCCTAGACACCGACGAGTGGGCCGTCTGGACTGCGGGTTGGCAAAACAAAACTGGGAGGGGGTTTGCAAAGGTTCAAGGGCGCCTTGCTTCTTCCCTCGACGAAACTGAACATGGCGCGACAGGGGAAAACAGGGGGCTGGGCTCGATCTCGATCACATGCGCCAACGAGGGCGGTGACCACCGGGCTGGCCTCGGGTTGATACTAAGCGGACGCTCGCGTGCTAGATAGGGTGGCCGCGCCTGGAAGCTGGCAGGCACGCGCTCGCCGCCGGCGCACTGAGGGCGCTCGACGAAACGAACGGAGCAACCAGGAAGCAACTGAGGAGGGGAGGTTGTCGAAGGGTCGAGCTCACGAACGTGCGGTGTGGTCGACGTGGCGGGGAGCGGCGATCACCGGCGGCTCATGAACTGAAGGCTAGGGTTTCGGCGTGGCGCGGCAGTTCTGGCGGCTCGGTCCTTCTCCTCCTCGGACAGTGCGTGGGCGCGGGGCTCGCTGGTTCTCCTCGGCCACTCGCAGCAAAGACTCCACCGGTAGATCAACGGCAGGGGTAGGCTGGCGTGGCGAGAGGGAGCTGGGGAAGAAAGGGGGAGAGGCAAGGTGCTTGCGGGTAGATCTGGGGAGGCTCTGAGAGGGGAGGAAGGGGATAAGAACGCCAGGGGAGGAGGCTAGCGTGGGGAGGTTAGCTGCCGAGGTGGCGTCGGCCACCTTTTGGCTCACGTGCTCGGCACGACCTGTGGCGAGGCAGCAGAGCTAGGGAGAGGAGAGGGCTGGCGGTGGCTGGGCGCTGGGTCGCAGTGTGTGGGGTAGGGGCGTGAGGTCCTGGAAAGGGGGGGAGATAAGAGGGAAAGGGGGACACTCGGGCTAGGGCTGGTATGGGGTGATCCTCGACGTGTGGGGTAGCTAGGGGTCACTGGGGTGGGGTGCATGGCGGAGGCCAAGGCGAGCTGGGGTGTGGTTGAGCAAGCAAGGTAGGGAAGGTGGTACTTTAGCTTGCTTAGAGAAGGTAGATTAGGGGTAAGAGGGGTTTAGGGTTTGGTTTAGGGGATGATCAAGATGATGGGGAGGCCACTTAGGGTTCTAGCTAGAGAGGAGAGGGGGAGAGGGAGAGGGTTAGATGGTAGCTAGGTTTTGATTAAAGGGAAAAAGGTAGTTTAGGGTTTAGTTTTAGGATAGATGTAAAATATAGGGTTTTGGTTTTAGGGTAGAAAAGAGAGAGGCAAGGGGTGGTTTTAGAGGTTGCTAAGAGGGGGAGGCAAAGGATGGTGGTACTAATCTTGGTCATACAAGCTTCAACTAGCTCTAGCAAGAAAAACAAGAAAAGAGGGAGAAGAGAGGGATGGTTAAGGTGATGAGGCACTTCTTTAGTTCATGCATGATCCAAATTAATGGCCAAGCAAGAACCAAGGGGGTGAGGGTTTTGGTTTAGCATGCCCATTAGCACAAGTGTGTGCATGGGACATGGGGTAGGGTTTTAACTAAGGGATGAAGAGGGGGAGAAGATGAGGAGAAACAAACTACAAGCCAACACATGTTTTAAACCAAGGAAGAAACTCCAACTAGGATTCCAATAAAACCAAAAACTAGATTAGGTGGCACCTGCATGGCCCATGCAACATAATTAATGCCCCATGGTTATATTGTGAAAACAACATTATTTCATGTGGCTTTTAATCCTTGCATTCCCAAAAAGTGGGCAAGGGCCAAGCAAAGATTAGGTGGATCCAACCAACAACATGGGCTATGGATAACTCAATAAAATGCCAAGCCCATATTATTGGATGGTGGAATTATAAGGTGGTGAAAGAAAAGGTGGTGGAGTCAAAAGAGAGATGCCCCCAACTCAACTTGGGCATTTAACAATTTAGTAAGAACCAAATACAATATCAAGAGGCAACTACAAATAATCATGCACATGAGATAAGAACCAAACAAGAAGAAGGTTTTATATGATGCTCAAATGCAAGGGGACATGATGACATGAGCATGATGTGCTGATGATGCAACAATTATATGTTGGAAGTGGCCCATTTTATTATTATGACATGTAGCATTACAGGGGTTAGACAACTGGGATGCTACACATAATCACGTGACCATCATGAGACTTCAGGTTTTGGAATTTTTCTCTGCCATATTTATTATTCCCTTTATATTCGATGGGAAGCCAGACGGGACCTTGATACTGCTCAGGTATTCAAAAAAGATTTCCTTCTCTGCTTTGGTAAGAGCGTAGCTGGCAGCAGTTAAGTGGCATCGTTTACCCTTCTTGTTCTCAGGATGCATAGGCTCTTCAGGGTCTTTCAGACGTTGCTGGTCCCGCCGGTGTATCTTTTGTCTTCACATACACTCCTAGGAAGCCTAGCAGGTTCACGCAAACATTCTTCGTCACGTGCATCACGTCGATTGAAGAGAGGACCTCTAAGACTTTCCAATAGGGTAGGTCCCAAAATATAGATTGCTTCTTCCACATGGGCGCGTGTCCGGCATCGTCATTCGGAACAGATAGACTGCCAGGACCTTTTCCAAAAATTACTTCTAGGTTCTTGACCATAACAAATACCTCCTCACCGGTGCGGAGGACAGGCTTCCTCCGGGGTTCTGCCAGACGTTTGAAATGCTTGCCTTTCTTTCTTACACTACTAGAGAAAAGGCTATAGGAGACATGCTTATGCGAGGCACATTTAGACCATATGCGCCTCCTATAAAATAGGCGAGGCACACTCCTTCTCTATGCGCCTCTAGTATAAAAATAGGCGAGGCGCATATGATAAGAATGCGCCTCCTATAATCCCTGTATGGACTAAATCTAGCAGCCCCATATTATGCGAGGCGCATTCCAGTCATATGCGCCTCCTATATATTAGATAGGCGAGGCGCATATGGGCAGAATGCGCCTCGCATAATCTGTGTGGGCCCGCGTGTTGGTAGGTGCACGAATATGCGAGGCGCATATGGTTATATGTGCCTCCTATATTTGATAATATGCGAGGCGCATATGATCATATGCGCCTCAAGTAACCCATGCGGGCCCGAGCGGAGGTAGGTGACCGCATATGCGAGGCGCATATTGCACAATATGCGTCTCGCATGACCTGGCAGTAGCATTTGTTGCCAGTTTGGAACTGGTACCAAGCGCATCCATACAATCTTTAGACCAAGTCCTAGACCCCCAGGTGCTTGCTGCCCCGTCTGCTCCTCATTGGCAGGTCCTAGACTCGTTGGCACCGTGCGCCCCTCCGCAGCGCTCCTCTCTACCGGCGCCGATCTGCAGCCACGCAGCGCCCGCGCTTCCCTGTCCTGCTCCTCCTTGCGCGGTTGCGCCGCACGGCCGAGCGTCCGCCGCTATAGGCGACGGTAGTACATTACCCACGCCGTCCGCCGCCAACTACACGAGCCCACAGTTTGTCATAGACGGGTCAAATTGCTAGTACGGCGGCCCCGTAGCGCAAAGCCACACGGACCCGGTGAGACCGCGGCGATTTATTTCCTGAACCGTGCTCAGGCCGCCGTCCCGTCCGGTGGCTGGCTGCTCCGGTGGCCGTGTCCTGTGTGCCTGGTCCCAATCATGTACTCGGCGGCCGCTCTCCGTCTCCTCCTCTCCGCCCGCGCCCGGGCTGCCGTGCGGGTTCCCCTGTAGTCGTGCGAGCACCCTCCTACTAATACTCCAAGTCGCCGCCGCCGCCGCGGTTCCCGACCCCCAAGGAGATCCGTAGGGGGCTCGACCAGTTCGTCGTCGGCCAAGACAAGGCCAAAAAGGTTTGCCCGCTACAAGCAGCGACAGAAATACTACAGAATTAGCAGCAGGATTTATGTCAGATTCTTGCAGAAATTCTGCTATAGCTCCACTGCAACCCATGGATTTAGCAAGGCTACTTGTTTGGCTGTTGTGCAGGTGCTTTGCGTTGCCGTGCACAATCACTACAAGGGGATATACAACGAATCCTTCTCCTGACGTTAATTGATGCAGGTGCTTTGTGTTGCCGTTGTAGGTGCTTTGCGTAACCGGTTAATTGATGCTGCCCTTCTCCTGACTGAATCTGGTTGTTCAAACCCCACTTCGCGATTCTAACTATGCATGTCGCTTCTGGTGATCAACCTAGTTCCCCGAAAACCTTGGCAGGCTGCGATGTTGGCAGGACTGGCGACGATGATACTGAACTCGAAAAGAGTAACATCCTTCTGATTGAGCCAACTGGATCAGGTACTGTGGATGCGTATGTTTACTATTACATGTCTATTGCAATGCAATGCTGTTTACTTGCTAATTTGATTTGTGATTGGAATTCTTTTCTTCTCTGAACAGGTAAAACACTTCTAGCGAAAACGTTAGCTCGCTTTGCGAATGTACCGTTTGTGATTGCTGATGCGACAGCGATTACGCAGGTAAATCTTGGCTTCTATCGCATACCACTAGAAATCTTTCCTTGGCCCATTGGTCATTCATAGTACATATTGTGGCAAAAGATCAGGAAGCTGACTTTCTTGATGCTTCTTTTTTTCTTTCTGATGCTACAAGTAGACTGCTCTTTCAGGCTGGGTATTCAGGCGAAGACGTGGAATCAATCGTCTACAAACTTCTAGTGGTACATATCAAGTCTGTTTCTGAATGTTTGTGCACTCTGTGTCTAGCTATGTGGTGTTGCTAGTTTGTGTTGCCTGTATTATATTAAACCAATCCCATAATTAATCAGGTACTTCTTCTTAATTAAAGGATCAGGCAAAGCTTTTGCCTGCGTTTAAAAATAATTATGTTAAACCAACGTGTCGACACTTTTTGAATTTGGTTATAACCTATCCCTTTGTGTCCCTAAGAATTTATTGGATCTCCTTTTTTTAACTTAATTTATTGGATCTCCTTAGCACCCCAAGGGAACATTTTTCTAATGTTCACAGTTGTCTCCGATAGTCAATTTGGAAATTATATGCAGCAGATCACACTAATTGCATTCTGATGTGTTCTTCCTCCTAGGCTGCGGATTTTAATGTCGAAGCTGCCGAGCGTGGCATCATCTACATTGATGAAGTGGATAAGCTTGCAAAGCAGGTTGTTGAAAACAACAGTTCTGATCACTATTGGCATGACTGCGACATGTAGTGGAGCTCCTCGACGAGCTCCTCCCCCTGCCAACGAGTCTCCGCCGTCGTGCCCTGCCCCGGGTGGCCGGCCGGCGAGGTCCTCGACGAGCGCTGCTGGACAGACATCGACTACTGCGACAAGAACGGGGTGAGATGATCTGATCGCCTTACAAACAAATCTGCAGTTGTTAGCAAGACATCCTGCACCCTGTAATCAGTGCAGTTGCTTACTACACAAGTGCAGAGTTTGTTTTACGAGATGAAAATCTGAAACCTCCAGACCAGATGCAGTGGCAGACAGCTTAGTTCAGTTATGCAGATGCCATTTATAATGATCTTGCCTTTTCCCCTTTTTATTCAGCGGGGTAGAGATTTGCAAATAGAGGCAGCAACCATGTAAAATCATTGGTTGCAGAACTGTCGAGAAGCAGCAACCATTTTTCTGCTAAAATCTTGGCAGTTATCTCTTCATAGTAGGTTATGTGTTCTACTTCATCTAGGTAGAGCTACGTCGTTGGAGTTGTAATGTGATTGTGAACTTGTACTCGGAGGTGTAATGTGATTGTGAACTTGTACTCGGAGGTGTGAACTTGTGGCACAAACACTTGATGTATGAACTTGTATGTCATGATTGATGTGTAATGTATTGTATTCATGTTGGTTCTATTATGCTTTGGCAAATTGCAAGTTTCTAAAAAATTTTGTGCTCTTTATACTGTATTCCGAACTATATTGTATATTTGAATATCTGTATATTATTATTTATAGTGGTCTGTAAAACTTGAATTTCGAAAATATTACCGGAGGCGCATATAGGACACTATAGGAGGCGCATATACTATAAATATACGAGGCGCATTGTGAAACATATGCGAGGCGCATATTATATGCGCCTCCTATACTTCACATATGCGAGGTATGCGCATCGCATAATAATATAGGAGGCGCATATCGATATGCGCCTCGCATATGTGAAGTATAGGATCATATGCGCCTCGCATAAAAAATAGCCGAGGCTTGAAGCTAGAGGCGCATATGATATGCGTCTCGCATAAGCTTTTAGGTGCGCCTCGCATAAGCTTTTCTCTAGTAGTGTTACTGGATGCAGGTTTGGAAGAAATCGACGATACCCTAGGTACACAACCTTCTTATATTTCTCCAAATATACACTTTCAGTCTCATCTAAACAGTGTGTGCATGCATTGTATACCTTGTTTGTCTGTTCTGAAATGTTACTAAGAGCAGGCCAATCATTGATGGTTACGAAAAGCAACGCTCGTAGGTCAAATGGCTCCTCTTTGTGCTTATCCCACATACGTACACCTGGTTTGGCCCACAGCTGTAAAAGTTCTTCAACTAATGGCATTAGGTACACATCAATGTCGTTGCCGGGTTGCCTCGGGCCTTGGATGAGCACTGGCATCATAATAAACTTCCTCTTCATGCAAACCAAGGAGGAAGGTTATAGATACATAGAGTCACATGCCAGGTGCTGTGACTGCAGCTCTACTCACCAAAAGGATTCATGCCATATGTACTTAGACCAAACCTTAAGTTCCTTGCGTCACGTCCGAAGTCCGGTTACTCTCGCTCGATTTTTCTCCACTGTGACCCATCAGCGGGGTGTCTCAACATCGCGTTTTTCTTACAGTCTTTCATGTGCCATCGCAACAACTTGGCATGCTCTTTATTTCTGAAGAGACGTTTTAACCGTGGTATTATAGGAGCATACCACATAACCTTGGCAAGAACCTTCTTCCTAGGGGCCTCACCCTCAACATCGCCAGGATCGTCTCGTCTGATCTTATCTTTGCAATGCATACCGGCATGCATCCAAATTCTCGTACTTCTCACCATGTAGAGGATGCAGTCATTAATGCAGGCATGTATCTTATGCACGTCTAATCCTAGAGGACAGACAACCTTTTTTGCTTGGTATGTACTGTCGGGCAACTCATTATTTCTTGGAAGCAGATTCTTTATTTTTACCAACAACTTTAAAAATGCGTTGTCAGTCACACCGTTCTCTGCCTTCCATTGCAGCAAATACAGTGTGGTACCTAGCTTTTTGTGACCATCTTCGTAAGCTGGGTACAACAATGTTTTGTGATCCTTTAACATCTGCTCCAGCTTCTCCTTCTCCTTTTCAGTTTTACATTCTTCCTTTGCATCAGTAATGGCCCGACCAAGATCGTCAACAGCGGGTCCATCTGTTGCCTCTTGATCTTCATTATCTACCCCTGTTGCAGTATCATCATATTCAGGATACATATTATGATAGTTGTCATCATCCTCTTCTTCTTCGTTGTCTTTCATCACAACCCCTTTTTCTCCGTGCTTGGTCCAACAATTATAGCTGGGCATGAAGCCGGATCGAAGCAGGTGGGCGTGAATGGTTCTGGTATTTGATTAGTCTTTCTTGTTCTGACAGTGAACACACGGACAACACATAAAACCATTGTGACCATGGCTTGCATTAGCCACAACGATGAAATTTTGGAGGCCCGTACTGTATTCGGAAGTGCGTCGGTCACCGTACATCCATTGCCGGTTCATCTGCATTAATATATAGTATATCAAAAATTAATAGGGAGATGACCATTTATATATAGTACATCAATGACACATGAAAGGATAAAGTTGCCGACCTCGATCGAGAAGAAAAGAGCAACGGGAAAACTTATTTCGAGCTATCGGGCATTTCACCGAACACCTCTTGTGCATAGGAAAAAAACACAAACTAGCACAGCTCTTGCTAGGTTCCAAAATGAGGGAGTGAAAAAATGGAAGAGAGGGGTGTGGGCTATAGCCTCCCCTTTAACACAGGTTAAAGCCACGAACCGATGTTAAAAGGGGGTTGCGCGGGCCAACCGGTATTAAAAGGAGTGCTCATTTTTGCTGCACAGACCACGCTGGTATGGGCATCCTCTTAACACCGGTTCGTAAAAAAACCGATGTTAAATCTCATTTCCGACCTCACCCAAACGCCCTCGTTTCTACTTCCGCACGCAGCGCGTTTACGTACGTACGTGCGTGGGCGTGGCCCGATCAGATCTGCTAGTAGATCAACGCCTGCTGAATTAGCATGCATAAGCATATCTACGTGGTGAGACCCACCACATGCCAGTAATCATCATCAACAAGGAGTAGTAAACAAACAAGAACACAACATCAGAGCTTTGTGGGATGTGATGCACTGACAGTGACAGTCGCAGTCGCAGTTGCAGGAGATGCATGATGCCGGCCGAGCAGAAGAAAGCAAAGCGAGCTGTAATTTATACTACTCCCTCCGACCCATATTAGTTGATTATAAAATGAATATATCTATCACAAAAACTTGTCTAGATACATCTAAATTGAAGTCAACTAATATGGGTCGGAGGGAGTACTAGTAAAGCATATGTGTTGTGTTGATTCAATCAGTAGTAGTGCCAGTTTTAAGTTGAGATGGCTTTGAGCCATTCCAAATTGACCGGGTTGATCGGTACTAGATCTCTGTATAGGCCTAGGAAAGGGCAGGTAATCGCTAGATATGTCGATCGATCTCTGTCCGCGGGCCACAGAAATCTTGAACTGCTCCTGGGATGTAAAGCGGTAAAATAAGAGGCCTAGGAGAGAAGAAAGCCACTGAGAGCGGAAGACTGAATGCAGCAACGTTAAGATTGGCACCTGACTCAGATTCTGACTGTGTGTAGGCCAAGCAGGTCCAATGGCCGCCCGCTGGAACTTTCCCTGGAAATCGTTCTCATGGAGTCATCACTGGTGTTGTTGATCTGGTGAAGGGGGGAAAGTAGGTTGTCCTCCAGCTGCCAGCGGACGTGGATCTGATCCATCTCTTCTGAATTATTAATCTAGCTGGCTTGTCATGTGTGCGCGTGTGTGTGTGTTATTGTCAACCGTGCCAATCTTCATCGACGAAAGTACCTCGGTTAGATTGATGTCCGCTGCCTGAAATGATTGGTTGCTTCCATTGGCCTCTTGCTGCTGCTGCTGCAAGAACCGGATGTACTAAAACGAAGAAAATAACGGAAAACTACCACATTTGAGACTATCTTGTTAAAAATCTACCAACTTTTGGTTTTTTGACACATAAACACCACTTTTGGGGTATGTGTGTGACAAAAAGCGCTAAATAGCCGTGTTTAGTCGTCTAACAGCATTTCTGGCAGGTGGGGCCCGTTGTCAGTGCTGGCGTGGCACGCACGTGACGGAGGGAGGCAACGGCCGTGAAGCGCGCGTTGACGGGGGTCGTTAGGGCAGCCCCTGTCCGCTCGCGGGCTGTTTCAGTTACTTTGCTGCTCGAACATCTCTCCTCACGAACAGCAATGGCGAGTGGTGGTGGGACAGAGGACGGCGACGGAGGGGGTCCAAGTGGAGGCGGCGGCGGTCGTTTCGTGCGGCAGGTGCTCTTCGGGCCTGGATTCAATATGGGGTCCATCGATTTGGACTCTGATGAAGACCGCGAGTCGATGGATCTCGTCTTGGGGCCGGACGGGGCGTGGCGCCGCCGAGCAGAAGCTTCTTCACCACCGGAATCTTCTTGGTAGCTGCGGTAGCTTCTGGCGTGCCAGCTAAGCGAGGACCCGCTCAGCCACTATGTCTCCGACGGCGGTAAGGTTCATTTTTCTCTTTTTTGAATTTGGGGATTCAACAGTGTGATTTAGTGTGTGATTTACTGTGATTTAGCAGTAGAAAATAATTTGGGATTGCACATTCTCTTATGATTGCACATTCTCTTATATTTGTTTTAGGCCACATTCAGAGATTTGGGATCTTTACATTCAATTTGATGGTGCTAAATTTGTGCAAACAAAAATGCTAAGATCAGATATTAGGTTTTTGAATTTGTTGTCACTGATGGAGAAGGAAGGTTATGGTCTTTCTGATTCAATGTACTATGTAAAATCAGAAGGGGAGGGACTGAATGGACTAGAAATTGTGGATAGCAACTGTAAGGTGGAAGAGATGGTCAGGAAGTATGAAAGGTCTAAAAAACTGGTTTTAACTGTGATGAGAGACAAGAGTAAACAAGCAATTATTGTGTCTCCTGTGAAGTCCAAGGAGGCAGAAAAATTATATGCAAAATCTTATCCAAGTCACATGTCATGTGATTTAGAGGAGGAAGAGCATGGTCATAACCTCATTGAGACCCAAAACAGTGTGTACTTTCAGCCTTTATGCACACATAATGCTGACAATTGGATGTAAGAAGATGAAGATGAGGGAGATGAAGAAGAAGATGAGGGAGAAGCATCTGATGGCAGTGATAGTTGGATGTATCCATGCCAGGTTGACCTGGTTCAGTTAGAGGAGATGAGGAGGAAGGAAATAGAGGAGAGTAAGAAAAGAATAGCAGCCAAGATGAAGAGGAAGGCTGATGAGCAACTGTATGAGGATGAGTCAGAGCCAGAGGATATTTTTATAGAACAACAAGTGAAGAAAAGAGTGAGGAGGAGGGGCCCTACTACAAGGTCACATTGTGAAGATGAATTACCAGGAAAGGAAGACTGGGCTCCTTGATCCGTAAGATGATGAGCAGTTAGGTTTCCTGGGAGAAGAAGAGGATGATGGATTTGAGCCTCTACCATTTGTGCTGCCAAATGGGAGAAAAAGCAGAGCAAAGAAGAAACCAAAGAGGGTGTGGTATGATGAAACTAGGGAAAATCCTGAGCAACAATTTAGGCTGAAGCTATGTTTCAAGGATGTTTATCAGTTTAGGCAGGCATTGTGTCAGCTTCACATAGCTCAAGTTAGGAATTTCCATTACCACAGAAATGGGCCAGATAGAATTATTGTTTCTTTGTAAGCCGAAAGAAGGAGAAGTACAACTGCCAGTTCTTTATGCCAGCTTCAAAAATCAAGCATGAGAGCACTTTCTGTGTAAAGAAAATGCATTTGGAGCACTGTTGTCCAACTGAACCATCAAGCAATAAAGTTACTAGCAAGTTTCTGAGCAATGTGTATGTTGACAACTTCAGGTCTGATCCAAACATAGGCATCAGAACCATAGTTGACAAAGCAAAAAAGGATTTTGGTGTTGAAGTGCCAAAGAGAATGGCCTATAGGGCAAAGACTAAAGTAAGTGAAAAGGTGATGGGGGATCACAAGAGGCAGTACCACAGAATTAGAGACTACTTGCAAACTGTTATAGATAAAAATCTAGGTTCAAGGTGTATTGTGACCATCATTCTCGACCCAATGAAGAAGAGCAGGAAGCAATTAAAAAAGGGCAGCAAGTGTTTATCAGTGACAAGCCTAGATTTCATGGCCTTTTCTTTTGTGTCAATGCTGCAAGGCTTGGATTTCTTGAAGGATGCAGGCCCTTCATTGGCTTAGATGGCTGCTTCATCAAACTCACAACAGGAGCTCAAATTTTAGCTGCTACTGGTAGAGATGGCAACAATAATATCTATCCTATTGCATGGGCTATAGTTGCTAAGGAAGATACTACTAATTGCAGTGGTTTCTTGAACAATTGAACGAAGCCCTAGGTGGAGAAGAAGGACGGTTTTGCCACTACACAATAATGTCTGACAGACAGAAGGGGCTAATCAAAGCTGTCTCAAATGTGTTCCCAAACTCTCCCCACAGATTCTGTCTTAGGCATATTTATGCCAACTTTCAGACAGCAGGCTTCAGAGGAGAGGATTTGAAGAAATGCATGGACAATGCTGCTTATTCTTACACCAAACATGGTTTTGACAGTGCAATGGAAGAAATGAAGAAGCAATGTGAGCTTGCTTGGCAGTGGTTGTCCAAAATTCCTGTGAACACATGGGCAAGGTGGGCCTTTGATATAAACTGCAAGACAGATCTGGTCAACAAAAATTTGAGTGAAGTATTCAACAGATATATTCTAGATGAGAGAAACAAACCCATTGTGACAATGCTTGTAGGGATTTATGACAAATAGATGGTTAGGTTTGATGAAAAGAGGGAAGGAGGACAGAAAGCATCATGGGAGATAACACCCTTTTATGCAGAAAAACTAGAATTGAACAAGAAATTTGCCAGGAATTGTGTGCCAAAAAGGGCAGATGATGGACTGTGGCAGGTGCAAAGTGGAGATCACACTTATGAGTTGAATCTGATAAAAAGAAGTTGTTCTTGTAGGAAGTGGGATCTATCTGGATTGCCATGCAATCATGCTGTTAGTGCCATATACAAAGCTGGTGAATATCCAGAAGATTATGTGTCTGAATTCTACAAGAAACCTTTTTTCTTCAAATGCTACAAGCCTGTATTCTATCCCATGCCACAACAACATGGATGGACCAAAACTGACACTGAAGACAAGGGAAGAAGGCAAGAAAAAAAGAAGAAAAGGCAAATTTGAGGTGCCAAAGCCAAAAGAATCTTCCAGGATGGCCACTATCACCTGCAGTAACTGCAAACTGCAAGGACACAAATATACAAGCTGCTCACAGCCTCTCAGACCAGATCTTGCATTAAGGAAAAACAATCACAAGGTAAGGAAACTACCAGTGATTAAACTATGCTTCATAACACCTGTAGAAACTTTTCTTCTGATTTAACTATGTTTCCTAACAGGAAAACAGGACAAAGCCAGATGGAGCATCTTCTTCAGGTGCTGCACCTCCCCAAGCTCAACCAGCTCCAAGGCCACCAAGATCTTCCACTGTTGCACCTCCCCAAGCTCAACCAGCTCCAAGGCCACCAAGATCATCAACTCCTGCAGCAAGATCATCTTTTGTTGCACCTAGGAAAGAAAGAGGCTTCATGTCCTATTTAAATGCTGGGGCAAATGCATCTGCTGGGAGAGATGCACATGTTGGACCTCTAGATGGGGGAAATGTGTGATTGCTGTGTCAAATGCATCTGTTGTAATTCTGCTACCTGGTGAACCTCTAATTTTAAGTGTTTGTTGTGCAAACTGTTGGACCTCTAGTGAATGAGACTATGTACTGGTATTTTGGAGAAAATGAGCAAGTGAGTGTTATTATGCTGCCAGTAATTTTATCTGCCCTTCTAAATGAATGATACTACCTATACAATTTTCATTGTTCACATATAATTTCAATAACAAAGATGCTTTACATTGTTCACATAATTCAGATAATTTCCACAAAAAAGATCTGCCTTCACCAACAAGCTCATAATTCAGATAATAAAACCATTATTCAAAGCTCATAATTTTCACAACAAAGATTGTTCACTACATATTACAGCTCACATCATAATAAAACCATAGTTCAAAGCATAATTAAACCATTGTTCAAAGCATAATTAAACCATTGCTCACATCATAATAAAACTACATCTCAACAATCTCCTTTATCTTCTTGAACTTGACCCTGTAGCCCTCTTTCTCCTTCAACAAATCTGATACAACGGACTGCAGCTTCCTCTTCTCCTCCATGTACTTGTCCCTTTCTCTCTCTGCCTTCACCAACAAATATTTGTGCATGTTGACAGTTGTTGCTTCAGTGGTCATTTTCTCCTGAATTTTAGCCCTTGCAGCCATGAGAGCTTGTTCAGCTTTAGCCTTGAGGGCTAAAGTCACCTGCTTCTCTTTCACTTCTTTTTCGACTTCATCCTGAGCTTTCTTCAAATCTTGGTTCAACTTCTTAATTTGGTCTTCAAAATCAAACTTCTTCTCAAAATTGTCCAGTGCATCATTCACCCTGCCTTGTTTAGCTTATTCAAACATCTCCCATAGCTTGCTCATTGCTTTCATCAGAGAATCTGGCCACACTGGATCAACCCAATGCACATATGAACACTTCTCTCCTTCCTACATCATTTAAGGAACACTATAAATTAACACATACTGACATTACCAGCACTGACTATCTATACTAATTAGGAAATGCTCACATACCTGCTGCCCTTCACAAGCTAGGTACCTCCTTCCAGTGTTACAGCCCCCCAAGCTACAAACTTGGCAGCCACAAATCCACAATTGCAGAGAACAGGCTCCTCCCCATCGTCGGCTAAACCACAAAAATCTGAATCGTAGGTGTTGTTCATACTCTAACATGTTGAAACGTGGCAGAAATTAGACAAGGAACCACCTGAATCCAAATCTAATTCAACTATAAATCGAAAAAGGCAGGTGCAGGAGATCTACAGGTACTCACATCGTCAGACGAGGTCGGGTAGTGCGTCGACTCTTCACCATCGCTCCACGAAACCATGGCGACAACGGTGACGGGAGAAGACGCGGTGCAGCGCGGCGGCAACAATTTGGGAAGAGTGGGGAAACAGAGCTGGACTAGCTGTTGAAATCGACAGGGACAGGGGCTGCCCAACGCGCGCTTCACGGCCGTTGCCTCCCTCCGTCATGTGCGTGCCACGCCAGCACTGACAACGGGCCCCACCTGCCAGAAATGCTGTTAGACGACTAAACACGGCCATTTAGCGCTTTCTATCACACACATACCCCAAAAGTGGTGTTTATGTGTCAAAACCCAAAGATGATAGATTTTTAACAAGACCGTCTCAAATGTGGTAGTTCTGCGTCATTTTCTCACTAAAACGGTAACAAAGCCAAAGTTTTCAATAAAGAAAGACATGGTTGATGGTTTAGCTTACTTTGGGCCATTGAATTGTGGGCCCACATACGTATGGTGGATCCACGTGCCACTGACCTGGGCACTTATTATGTGACTGATAGTCAGAGTTCATCCATGTCGAGGGTTAATTACAAAACCCGGAGTCTGAACCTTTGGCCAATAGGGCGTACTCGGTGATATTTTTCTCTTTCAGAACAACCCGCATTATTGTTTGTTCTTTTGGATCATCTTCCGACCCAAGCACAAGGATGCAAGGGATGTCAAAATGGAACCCACTCAACACGTCTAACAAGTTGGAGAGACATGGAGGTAGTAGCCAGAGAAAATTAAAAAAAAACACTATAATTGGGGCTAGGGTTTCAAAAGACTATCAATTTTTTAAAAAAATTCAAAAGCACCCGATTTGGAGGAAACGGTTCCAAAGAGCACTGATCTGGCTTTGAGACGGTTCTAATGACGAATCTGATGGGTGGGACCCGGTGGTCAGGCCGACGTGGCCGGGTTTATTTACCAAAACACATCCACATATTATAAGTTCTAATTTTAGGTCATTTTTTTCTATTTTTTTCAATTCCTTCTTATAAATATTCTTTTTTATTTATCTATTTCTTTATTTTTCTAATCATTGAGGAGGCCGCCAGAGTGGCAAGCTGAACATCGGGAGTTGGCGCGCGGCGCTCGAACGCGGGAGCCAACGAGCGCAACATGTAGGGGCGCACAACCGAGGAGGGACGACATAGGCGCGCGGACGGAGCAGCCGGCCGCCAGCGGGGAGCAGCGATAGGTGAGCGCCGAGCGCCGGACGAGCCGACATCTGGCGCCACCACGGCGAAGCGGCGAGGCGTGCGGACACGGCCGGGCATGGCCGGGCGGAGGCCGAGAAGCATGGGCGCGACGAAGCCGCGTTGACCCTAGCCGGAACTCGCTGGCGACTCCACCTGGCCGACGCTCGCAACGGGGCGGTGACTCAACGGTGGAGCGGCCGGCGAGGTCACGGGCGGGCGGAGGCCGAGAAGCACGGGCACGATGGAGCCACGTTAACCCCGACCGGAGCTCGCCGACGCCTACACCTGGCCGGCATCCCACACGGCTCCTTGGCCGGCGGCATCCTTGAGGGGGGTGGCTTAACCGGAGAATGACAGCCTCCTTGGTCGGAGTTGGGGAAGACATGCGTCCTTGGCGGAGTGTGTGCCCCTACCGTTGCCACGTATGAGGGAGATGAGTGAGGGGGGCTAGGGGCCTCGCGTCGCCGGAATCCTCCTGCTCTAGCCGTGCATGCGCGTAGGTGCCGCCTCGGCGTGTTCGTGTGGGGAGAGAGAAGGGGGTAGATGGAAGATGCAAATTTACAGAAGACCTAAAGTTTAGAACTTTTAATATGTAAGTACCTATTGGTTGTTACCTTTGCCACGTCGGCCTGACCACCGGATCCCACTTGTCAGATTCGTCATTAGAACCGCGCCAAAGCTAGATTAGTGATATGTGCAACCTCTTGCCCCAAATCCAGTGCTTTTAAAAAAATTAAAAAAATTGGTAGTCTTTTGAAACCCTAGCCCCAATTGTAGTGTTTTTTTTTAATTTTCTCGGTAGTAGCCGCTAAGGGCATGTTCGGTTCAGCTAGGATTAAAGTGGATTGGAAGGGACCGAGGAAGATTAAATACCTAGTAAGTCGAAATCCCCCCAATTCCCCCCATATCTACTCTAATCCTCTTGGGCAGGGGATTAACCAAACATGCATGGCCTAACCGGGATCATATACCTCTGTTATTAGACACTCATACAAGGGTCGTGGTGGCTGTTAAACTGAATAGCGTAGCATGTTATTCCATATATGTGTGAGAAGGATGATGCTTGCTTTCTTTTGAACTTATAGTTGGCTTGGTTAAGTAAAACTTCACAGTGAACATGAGGTGCAAGATATCTCTGATGCAAATACCTTAACTGCAGCCTTGTTCTGATTGTGAAACTCAGGAAAAAACAATGACGATACAATCCATTGCTTTGAGGCATATTAAGAAGATAAGACCCAACTTAAGTTTGATCTTCAGCAACTCTTTGCATCATCAGTTCTCCAAATTATTATTTCTTATAAAATCATCAGCATTATCCTAATCAATTCCCTGAGGAAGTTTATGTTTCCAGAGAGTCATTACTGGAAAAGTTGACAAGTATAAAAGTGAGTTCATCTAAAAAAGGTCACGGTTTTGCTAAGCTACATATAGGATGGGTCATGCTGGTACAAACAAACCCAAAATGAACTAAAGGGGAACCGAAAAGAATTCAAAGTCATCAACTGCTAGCTTTGTGTTGTCTTGCATAATATGATATTGCAGAGTAGTTAGTGATTCAAAGATGCGGACATCGGCTACTAGCAGATAGATGGAGCTAAGGGAGGAGATCTGTCATGACGGAATCCGCTTCTGTTAGGGGAGGACATTCAGATACATCGAACTACTGATAACATGCAGCCTCAGTGAGCAACTTGGGGATACATCGAACTACTGATAATATGTGGAGGCCTGAGCATTTGCTACTATGATTTGTCATTCCATTTTGGAAAATATGAATTTTAATTGTGGTGTTTGCAACCTCAGAAAATGCAAAAGTTTGGTCAGTAAACAACATAGATGTAGGGGGGCATGCCACGTGTGCTGATATATATGGATGGAGAACAGTAGTAGAACTACCTGCTGGAGTTGTTCCTTAATTAATTGGTAGACTTAGAGATACTACAAGTGCAATAGGCTGCATCTAAGGGGGACCATTTAAATTGAGGTAGAGGACCCGACTTAGCCACGCTGTGCACCCTGTGGGTCTTCATATCAATAGCGAGAACCCATGACTTGGGGTGCATGAATTTCACCCTGGCAGTGACGTAGACAATATCGCCGTCGGCATCATCGTCATTCATGCCAATAAATGGATCGGACACAAAGAGGTTCTGCAAGCCTCGTTGCTCCACCACCTCGGCGTGATCACCATAGCCGTCCGGCGGCGACGACAGTGGCAGCTCGGATTCGGTGCAGTTGCCGACAAGGATGTCACAAGCTCGGAGCGTGCAGTCGTTGTGCCAATCATCATAAGAATCACTCAGCTCCCTGTTGCTCCAGGTGGTGATCGTCCAGCTCTCCATTCGGGACGAGGGCCATCCGGTTTCTTTATCATGCAAACGACGGCCAAGCTGAACGATGTCGGATTTCAGCTCGACGAGCCTGAGACGGCCATTGACGAAGCCTACGCCTCGGGTATACCTCGCATTCGTCAGTACCCGGTCTGATGGATCAGAAGCTGTGATCTGCTTCAGCGGAAGCGGCACCGGCACACCGCGGAGCGTATGCTCGCCGCCCAGCGTGTCACAGAAGACGATGCCGCGGTAGAGGTCGACCCAGCCCATGGTGCCTGATCCGAGCGTGATCACGCTGGATGTCTGATGGTGATTGACAAGAAGGTTATGTTCCGCGGCGATTTCCACGGGAAAGCCCCTCTGCGGCGACTCGACATGAAGCGCCCTGGAAGTCCAGACCTGGGTCTCGGAGTCGAGCAGGTGGAGCACGAAATTGCTGGGCATGTGGCGTTCGTCGGGAACAAGCGCGGCGACGGTGTAGCGGTCGTCGCCGCGGGGGAGGAGGCCGACCTGGTGGATCTTGTAGAACCGGCCTTGCGGGTGCGGTAGCAATCTGAGCGATGGCCGTTTGGGGTCGGCATGGTAGACGAAGAAGTCGCAGTGGCGGAACTTGGGGTAGACAGATTCAGACCCGACGTATGCGTTGAAGAGGATGAGGTCGTCTGCCATAGAGAGGACCCAGGGTGCGTGGCGGAGAGGGCCGTCCGGGCAGTACACGTACAGGTTGGAAGGGACCGGTGGGCTCTCGCGGAAGAATGACGCAAAGATCTTCTCATCGTTACTCGTCCTGGCCATGGCGGTGGTGTGGTTCCGATTTTGGCCGACGATGGCATAGCCGTGCAGTAGGGCCCAGGAGGGGCGGGGCGATTCACCGGAGAGGTCGGCGGCGGCGGACATGGGAGCTGTCTTTTGGATTCGGAAAGCGTATCTACCGACGAAACAAGGTACTACTACTCCATGTCCCATCCTAAATAAAACTGTAATATGGGCCTTTTTTATGATTTTGTCCGGAGGCCTCCAAACCAACTAGGCCAACCCTCATAGTCATTTACCGCTTCGGCCTGGAAACAAGACAGTTTGCAATTTTTTTCTGTTTTTTTAGAACACCTTAACTTTATTTAATTAAGACACCACACTGCCATTGCAATCAGTTCTAAGACTGTTTCGAAGGAAAATTGGGCTCGTCTCAGTCCTCCTCTGACAGATTATACAGACACGGTATATCGTGCGCATTCGTGTGCAGAGTTATTGGCCAAGCGTGATCAAAATAAATAAAGAAAACTTGAAAATCTAAGCTTAACACGCTAACTTCATCAAGAAGAGGGGCGATTAAATGACGGTTTCTCCTCCTTACTTTCCAGTGTCGAACTAGGTCTGAGCAATCAGTCTTAATTATGACCTGACTAAAATTGCGAGCCCGAGCAAACATCATAGCATCACGGAGCGTCAGTGCTTCTAATGTTATGGGATCCACGATGCCAGAGAAGAAGCCCCGTTCTCTACATCGAACTGATGCACACAACCTCAAAAGAAGAAAACTGTTGTCAAGTCTTCCTCTAGCTTATTAGCTTTTTCCTTGGATAAACCGGTAGGAACCTGGGCTCCAAGTACCTCTTTATTTTTTTCCAAACTTCGAAATTTTAAATCAAAGTTCAGGGAAAAAATAAGAGAATATAATCCACCATGTATTCTATCGGTGTGTAGATTTTTAGCTTAAAATATTTCGTATTTTAGGCTAAAATGTTAAAATTGCACAAAATGACAAAATCTTCACTATAGTGTATGGACAAAAACTTGATTTATCATTTGTTCCAAACCTAAAATACAAAATATTTGGAGCTAAAATTTTAGATGGTGGTAGGACATATAGTGGGCTACACCCAGGTATTTTTCAGAATCTTTTTCAAACATTCGAATGAAAGTTTTCAAGTTTTAAAAATGGGACGACTGTAAACACTAGCACGAGCTGAAGGCGCCCTCCGTCTTCGCCCCTCCATCACGGAGCCGGGCAAAACTTGTTATAGTAGAGCTTGTTGTAGTAGAAGGACGGGAAGTCGTCATGCTAATGCCCCGACGGACCAACGTACCAGAGCAGCAACCGTCGCCGAAGATGATAACCATAGATCGAAAGAGATTGACCTCAAACTACACTGATGAATACGAAAAACAACCGAATCCCAAGATATCCGCCGGACACGCGACTTCACGCGTCCTTCGCCGGCGCTAGACGCACGACCGGAGCAAGGATAGGACGGGAGGACCTTATTCTGACTTCAAGATGTAGCGGCCGCCTCAACATCCTGAAAAAAAAACACTCGAATTTTTTTCTAAACAAAGAACAAGAACCCTCCCACCGACGAGAGGCCATGGTGCACCACACCTCAAAGACCCTAAGACCAACGGAGGAGAAACGTACCGTAGGCGTCGCCGGCGAGTGGGACCGAATCGTAGATGGGTTTAGAAAAGCGGCCTCCTGATCGCCTTTTTCGTTGCTCAGGTTTGCACCGGTTAATCCCCAATACAGGAATATAGTTAGTGTACCAGATTCTTTATCATTTCGAGGAAAAGGTTCGGGAGGAAAGGGAAACAACAGAGGGATCCGAATCGAACCTAAATGGGAATGACATGAAAAATCTTTTTCAAAACCTATCATTAAGGGCGTGACGACGATATACGAGAGGAATAAAAAAAAACTCGTGATTGGTGTGGAGGGGAAGATCTGCTTATGAAATTGTTCAAGAAAGAGTCGTCTCATTTCCTTACTTCTTCGTTCTTTCGAATTCATTCACTTCGACGGCTGGCGCTACGCTAGCTTTGCATGATTAGCTCCGACAGAACAGGTACTGCATGTATCTTATCAGTGTGTAGGTTTTTAGAATAAAATATTCATATTTTGGGCTAAAAAAATGATAAAGTAGTACAAAATGACGAAATCTTCACTATAGTCCACTATTTAACACTGTTCACCAAGGGAAAAAATTGATTTGTCATTTTTGTTCAGCCTAAAATACAAATTATTTAGAGCTAAAGTTTTACATAGTGACAGAACATAGCGGGCTACACTGAGGTATTTTTTGGATTATTTTGAAACATTCGAATGCAAGTTTTTAAGTTTTAAAAAAGGGCTCCGTGGTGCCTGAGAGCCACCATGCCGCACTTAGTTTTTCCCTTTTTATTATCATGATGCAAGGATGCCATCAAGAATATGCATGCCTTTGCTAAAGGCAGTTTGATATCTCTTAATAATTTTAATTATTTGCAGCCGGAAACATTGAATATCAAATAATTGGAAAGAGAAACTTGAATAAGAAAATAAAATAAAAGAGATAGGGCAAAATGGATAGATATTATCAGCACCTTTGACTTTAGGAATCAAAGAGAGGATTGGAAAATTGAGGTGTTTGGTGTCTATTGTCCCCCAAACAAAAACCCTGAATGATTTTGTACACTAACGGTTTCAAGTTTCCCAAATCCTTTGAAAAAACGAGACTTGAAAAAAATCTTGTCCTAGAGCAGTATTTGAATTAGAAGACTTGACCACTAGGTCTATCTCTTTACATGAAAAGAGATCATAAAATACTCATTAATAAAATCTTAGCATGACGACCAGGTCCCAAAGCCGACTACTAGAGGGTACTGCATTTCCTTCCATTTGCCAAATCATAAAAAATTGTAGAATTTGAATATCCTTTCACAACCCAGATCAAATGAACATATTGCCTCCAATAATCTTCTTCCTTACGATGGATAAGAAAAAGATCCTCCTACAAAGTATATCTGGACATGCAACCCCGAACTGTCAACTGTATGGGTCAAGGTGATCGATTTGAGACATAATATTTTTTAATGATGTTGTTTATGTGGAGATTAGCACCCGAAGGAACTGTTAAGTTTATGGGAGCCAAAATGCCAGATATCCATGGGCCCCAAGACCTGGATCTGGAAACAAGAATAATTTCATTTTTTTTGAGATACCAACCGATGGAATTCAATAATGGGCAAATCGATTACAAGCGACACCATAAAAAAAAGAAAATACAATAGAACCTAGAAGACCCGACACCGTACTCCCAAATCGCAATCAAGCCCATAGTCCTCATTGTCACCACCCAAGTACATGGACCGGATCCAGAAGCCACCCATCTTCAGACACCATCGAGTCACCGCCGCCACCTTCGCCACATTGGGCTTTGAACACCGCATGAGTGCCCACCCCGAGGGGTGAGAGCTAATAATCTTTTACAGACCATCGGGCAGGCAGGAGATGGTGGAGACCAAACAATACCGCCAATCCAAGGTCCCCGAGCAGTAGGTCCTAACCATCGACGCCACGTCTAGCCACCTCTCCTTCCCTCACCACCATGGCCGGCCGGGGGAAATTGCAAGACACAATAGTTGCATCTCAAAAAAGACCACAAACAACCCTAACGAGGAAGGCAGTTGTACCATCCTCTTCCCCTCCCTCACCACCACGGCCAGCCGAGGGGAAGACAACAGCAGCAGCATCCTCCGACTTCTGAAGCTCCACGGCAGAGTCGAAATACGACCATGCCCGGAGAGACCACCCTTCCCAGATCCATCGATCTGAGAGGATACCTGGCCAGCAGCTCGCCGGCGCCGTCACAAGTGGCCTTTCCGAGATGGGGATCGAGCTCCGGCACCCTTATTCTGACATGACGCCCCCTCCGCCATCCCTACAATGTCTCCCAACACCCTAGTAGATCTCCAGCCCTCAGCACCGGCGGTCCACCGAAGCTCCGCCTCCATGGAACCAACACCGTCGGGGGCCACTGCCGCCAGCCCACTGGAGCAAGGTCTCCGCGCAGCAGCCGCCGCGCCAGCATGCCCCTCGCCAAGCACGCCGCCCGCCATGGCCTCTTGGCCCGCGCTGTCATGTCCATGAGCGGGGGAAAGAGGCCTCCCCCTCCCTCCCCCTCCCACGCCGCCAGTGCCCAGGCTTTGCCTAGCGATGCCATCCGGCGGCGGCGGGGAGGAGGAGGAAGGGCGCTAGGGGAGGCCAACGGCGGCAGTTAGGGTTTTTTCCTCGTCGTCCGCACGGGGGGCGACGTGGGACGGGACGAGTCGACTCACCTAATACTGATACGACTCTATTACTTTTGGATCTTCGATCAATTTTAAATTAAATATAACCGAGATAACATACACAAGATTTGTTCACCTGTTAACAATGATGTGTTATCGGAACTATAATGGCACTCAGCCCACAAAGAAGCTAAAATGAACAGGGATTCCCATTTGGGTGATATAATCCTTTTTTAGAAACACAATACATAGACGCTCACGACACGTATATGCACCTATCCCTATGAACGCACACATGCACATCCTATTCCTATAAACACCTCTGAGAGACTGCGCCGACAGATGGGTTTTGAGATTAACGAAGTCACCACGAACGTCGTTGTTGACGGGAACGTCGCCTCCCACTAAAATAATATTAGGTCTTTCATGCAACACAGTCCAACTTGGGGTTTAAACTTTGGTGAGTTAGGGTATAACCACCTTCCTAACCACCCAACCACATGTTAGTTTGCCAGGTGATATATTCTTGTGATGTCAAGCGATGACATTCTAGCTCACATGCTTCGTCCTATTTTCCTTAATTATTCAAGCAAAATGTTCGCCACACCTAATCACTCATTCACACCATTACGCAGTGTTTGGATGTACGAATTGGGCCTCGGAATTAGCCTTTTGGAAATGGCCCAGCCGAATTCGGTT
This sequence comes from Avena longiglumis, assembly GCA_030063025.1. Classification (NCBI taxonomy): domain Eukaryota; kingdom Viridiplantae; phylum Streptophyta; class Magnoliopsida; order Poales; family Poaceae; genus Avena; species Avena longiglumis. The sequence continues at coordinate 416,422,143 of CP125979.1, read as the reverse complement.
GTTTGGATGGCTTACGAATTGGGGTGTGGAAACTGGAAACAATTCCACGCGAGGCCCGTGCCCCGTGTAACTCGACATCGCTCGTTTCCGAGCTTGCGAGCTCGGAAACAAGCCCCTGCGTACCTCTTCGTCCTCTATCGACGGAAGAAGCTCGCGCAACAGGAGCACACCACGGGGACCTACAGGAAGGCGGCTCCGGCAGCTCTGGTTAGTCTTCCCCTCCACCTCCTCTTCCTTGCCCTCCTCAGATGCTCTTCTTTCTCTTCGCTAAGGCCTCGGAGCAAGCTAGCGGTGGCCATGGCGTTTGTCCCCATCCAATGCCCTGCCCCAAACCCTAGATCGACGGGAGGAGGAACAACGGCGGGAGGCGATGCAGAAGAAAGGGAATGGCGGCGGGAGACCAACGACGGCCGGAGGGGAAAGGCGGGCACACCCCGGGACTGTCCCGAGCTGGCCTCTTCTTGCCATATTCTATTTATTATTTATTTCTTGGCCCTGGACTTTCAGTTCTATAGTTTGTACATCCAAACAAGATTTGGAATTGGGTGTCACACTATGATTTCAACAGCAAATTTTATGCACATCCAAACACCGGAATTGGAAATTGAGACAATTTTCTTTCCATCTTGGATTTGGAATTTTCAGTTCAATTGAATTCCGAGGTAAAATTCCTACATCCAAACACTGCGTTAGAATATTACAACACTGTTCATTTTTCATCTAGGAAGACCATGACGACGCACCTGTAGAGAGCTAGCTAGCTAGCCAGCCCAGCTTGAGACAAACGTACTTTGAGATTAGACTCGAGGTAGGAGAGGATGGTATCTCTCCAAATAGTCTTTCGTCTCGCTATATTAATATAGCAACCACATGAAACAACTAACGAGTTCATTGTTGGGGCCAACAGCACAAAAAAATCCCAATAAAAAAAATGAAAGAACGAAAAAGAAACTAAAGCACAATAACGCCGGATCAACAAGCGACGATGTCTTGCAACCGCTGCACCCTCTGGAGAAGTCCTACTATGATCCACGCACTACGATTCACCGCGTACCAAACATCACCTCCAAGAAGGACAATGACTGTTGGAAATATGAGAAATTTACCAAGTGATTTATGAGAAATAAATAGCAAGTAAAACATGACTAGAAATATCGAAATTAAATTATCCAAGTAATCTGACAGAAAGTGTGTAGAGAGTTATAAAGAGATCGAAGTAATCTGAACAAGATGAAGAAAGAAAGCATACAGCAGTGCGCCGACGTTGGCGTTGGAGTTATTGTTGGGCCACGTAGAGATAAAACATGATTTTTTCCCTCTAACATGGTGATCCCAAGATCTAGCTGAGGTAGAAGGCCACGAGATTTATGACTAGACGCGCGGCTGCGGATTACTAATGAAGCGCGTCAGTTGATGCAGTGCAGTCCTTACGATTTGATCTTGTCACGATTGTCCTGGTGCTGATCGTACAACACCTCTGCTGGTATCCACACGTACAAAGAGGAGCGCCGGTAGTGAACTGCTAGGTTCGTTACGACGGCTGGACTGCTGTGGAGTTAGGGTTTCCAACTCATGGAATGACCTAACCGATCAACCCTCCTGGGTTTTTGCGCCCCACTATATATAAGGAGTGAACGTGGGCTCCACTCACTCGTGGCACATTCACTAAAGCCCATATAATATTAGTCACCGTGAGTCCGACTCACTGACTCAGTCCAAAATCCGGCTCGGGTCCAACCCAACTAGATTTCCGGTTCAGATCCAATCCGAACTTGCTCCCGCTCTTAAGTGTGTGACCCCGCAGAATCATGCCAACTTGGACACGATTGGAGTCCGACTCTCAATCGATCAGTCGGTAGCGGTTCCTAGCAGAACGTGCCGACTCCCAAGTACCAAAGAGTCATGACGACTTGCCTTTCCAATGCGACTTGCATCTGAGTCCCTTTTGCCTGACGATATACCTTGTCAGACTATAGACGAATATTTGTCATACCTTAAATAGTCCGAGTCTCTTCTCGATCCGAGATAAGTGATTCATCCGACTAACTCTTAGTCGATCGCCTCGGTTAACACTTAACAGAGTCGTCCATGGCCATGCTTTCCGAATCATATCATCCGAGAGGGCCTAGAGAATATCTCTCCAAGTGTAGGGGCAAAATCCCATCTTGGTTATTCACATCACGCAGCTTGATTCTCAGTTGACCCGAACTCTGACCTTATAACTGCCCAGTTACAGATCAACTTTTGACAGAACCTAAGTCGGTGATCCTCAACTCGGACTATGCAACAACCTCAGGTCTAAGGATTACATTGATTGAGATATACAAATGACAACTTGTTCGTTGTACCTCAATATGGATCAATCCGACTCGCTAAACTCTTTAGCTGAATCTGCGTAAGTCGGAATGGCATCTCCATTCCCATGACAAGTGGAACCGAGTCATCAAGCCGACTTTCATATTGGTCTAAGTTGTGTGTCCAGCATAACCTCAATGACCAAGGATATTTAGTACAAACAACATGAATGTATAGTTCCACAACCGAATCACATATTCAATGATATACATCATATGTTTATACAAGGACAACTCATTATCTTTATGAATACAATGGTAAATATCATCATACATGATTGCCTCTAGGTCATATTCCCAACAGTCTCCCACTTGCACTAGAGTCAATCTTCCGACATCACATGTCTAGGCATCTAATGCCCATAGCTCTTAGGTCCGCCTCATGCTTTGGCTATGGTAACGACTTTGTCAATGAATCCGCAATATTTGCATCCGTGTGCATCTTGCATAACTTGATATCACCCTGATCCACGAACTGGCGAATCAAGTGGTACCGCTTTGAGATGTGCTTGTTCTTCTGGTGTTGTCTAGGTTCCTTGGGTTGTGAAATAGCACCATTTTTGTCACAATACACATCTAACGGATTGGGCGAGCCCTGAACCACACCAAGATCCATGAGGAAATTCCTCATCCAAACAGCTTCCTTTGCTGCCTTCGAGACAGCAATATACTTAGCCTCTGTTGTAGATATAGACATAGTCTCTTGCTTGGAACTCTTCTAGCTCACAACACCTCCGTTTATAATAAACACGTATCCAGATTACTAACGAGAACCATCAGAGTCGGTAAGATAACTCGATTCCGTGTAACCCTTTACACTAAGTTCATCTTCACCACCATAAACCAAAAACATATCCTTAGTCCTTCTCAAGTACTTTAGGATATTTTTAGCCGCTGTCCAGTGGATTTCTCCAGGATCAGCCTAGTATCTGCTCATAACACTTAGATCATAGGAAACATCCGACCTAGTACAAATCATGGCATACATGATGGATCTGACTGCAGAAGCATACGGAATCACACTCATCCGACTTCGCTCATCAGTTGTCGAAGGACACTAAGTCTTTCTAAGTTTTACACCATGTGACATCGGTAAGAACCCCTTCTTAGACGATTCCATGTTTAACTTCTTTAACACTTTATCAAAATAAGTACTCTGATTCAATCCAATGAGCCATCTTGATCTATCTCTATAGATCCTGATTTCGAGAATATATGTTGACTGACCCAAGTCTTTAATTGATAAACTCCTTTCCAATGGTTCCTTGGTTTCTTGCAACATCTGGACATCATTTCCAATCAATAATATGTCATCCACATATAAGATTAGAAAGTTTACTTTGCTCCCACTAAACTTCTTATATAAAGAAGAATCATGATCACTCTTGATGAAGACAAACGATTTGACTACCTCATAAAAGGTAATATTCCAACTCTGAGATGCTTGCTTCAACCCATAAATGGATTTCTGAAGTTTGCATACTTTGTCAGAATTAGCCGGATCGACAAAACCCTCGGGCTGTATCATATACACGTCCTCGGTTAAATTTCCGTTAAGGAAAGCCGTTTTGACATCCATCTGCCATATCTCATAATCGAAATAGGCTTCTATAGCTAACATGATCCAAATTGATTTAAGCATCGCTACGGGCGGGAAAGTCTCGTCGTAATCAACTCCTTGAACTTGTCGGAACCCCTTCGTGACAAGGCGTGCTTTATAGACAGAAACATTTCCATCCATATCAGTTTTCTTCTTAAAGACCTATTTGCACTCGACGGGTCTTGCACCGTCTGGCAGATCAACCAAGTTCCAAACTTGATTTTCTTCCATGGACTTTAACTCAGATCACATGGCTCGAAGCCATGACTCGGAATCATATCCCACCATCGCTTTCGAATAATTTACCAGCTCATCATTGTCTAACAGTAATACATCATGAACACTTCGTAATCTTGCCGATCTTCGTAGTACAGGTGTTGTTTCCGGCTCAGCTACCACGGCCGGCTCAACCTCCAAGGTTTTTGCCGACTCCATACTAGCCGGTTCGTCTCGAATTTCTTCGAGCTGCACCGTGCTCCCACTGACTCCCCGACTGAGAAACTCTTTCTCAAGGAAGACACTGTTCCGAGTGACAAGCACTTTGCCCTCTTCTTGGTTGTAGAAGTAGTAACCCAAGGTTTCCCTCGGATACCCCACGAAAATACACTTATCTGACTTGGCCATAAGCTTGTCCGACTGAAGTCTCATGACAAATACTTCATAACCCCAAATCTTAAGAAAATACAAACTTGGCTTTTTGCCTGTCCACATCTTATGTGGTGTCTTCTTGATACGTCGGAAACATATCTATAATTTTTGATGTTCCATGCTTGTTTAGTATCTACTTTGCTTTGCTTTGTCCATACTTTGAGGTTCTTTTCATATGTTTTCTGGTACTAACCTATTAATAAGTTGCCACAGTGCCAGTGGCCTGTTTTCTGCTGTTTTTGGTTCCAGAAAAGCTAGTAAGAAAATATTTTCAGAATTGGACAGGACAAAATCCAAAGTCAATATTTCACCAAGGAGAACAGAGAGTCCATAATAGAGACGGAGGGGCGCCACAGGGTGGCTGCACCCCCCCAGGCGCGGCCTAGGGTGTGCCCGTGCCTGGGCTGGATGTGGGCCCCCTGGCCGTCGCCCAGCCTCGCCTCTTCGCCTATAAGAAGCCCCCGATGCCTAAACCCTAAGTACCCGATCAATATTCCACGAAACCATCTGTAGCCGCCACAACCATCGTCCCTAGATCGGGGGGATCTAAAGCTCTTCACGCCACCCTGCCGAAGGGGAGATCATCTCGGAGGCCTTCTTCTTCATCATGCCAGCCTCCGGTATGAAGCGTGAGTAGATCCACCTTGGACTACGGGTCCATGTAGTAGCTAGATGGTTGTATATCCTCCTTGTGGTTTCATGTCTAGATCTTGTGAGATCCGTTCATGATCAAGATCTCATCTATTTCTAATCATGCATGTTGTGTTTGCGGGGATCAGATGGATATTGAGATTATTATGCCAGATTGATTAATGGTTTTGTCTTATTGATTCTATCATGTCTGTGTTGTTTGTGATCTTGCATGATCTCCGTTGTTAGTAGCTATCTTGGCCAAGTAGTTGCTAGCGACTCCAAGAGTGGGTATTTATGCTCGATAGTGGGCACATGCCTCTACTTAATCAAGGGAAGTGACAAAAATCTCTACGGTTGTAGATGTGTTGTTGCCACTAGGGAGAAAACAACGGTCTCTTGTTCATGGAACAAGTGGATTGTTTACCTTACACACTTTGCTTAAAGCAGTTGTCTGTTGCTTGCAACTTAATACTGGAGGGGGTTCAGATGATAATCTGAAGGTGGACTTCTAGACATAGATGCAGTTGGATGGCGGTCTATGTATATTGTTGTATTGCCCAATCGAATCTCACAGGATCTTTATGTCTAGTATTGCATTGTTATGCCTTGCTCAGTCCTGTCAATTTCCCTGCTATAATTTGTTTACCCTGCATGCCATGTTTGTTTATCTAAGGAGAGCACCTCTAGTGAACTATGGACCCCGGTCCAATCTTTAACATTGATACATCTTCCACTGTTACTATTTACTTGCTGCAAACCACTTTCACCTTCCACACCATACAGTTAATCTTTGTTACAGCAACCGATGAGATTGACAACCTCACTGATAATTGGGGCAAAGTCTTGAGTTTGTGTTGTGCAGGTTTCCACGTTGCTTGCAACACCTTTGATATGTTTCCTTCCTTCTACTGGTTCGATAACCTCGGTTTCTTACTGAGGGAAGACTTGCTACTGTGCTGCATCACACCTTGCTCTTGGGGTTTTCCGACGAATCTCTCTCAGGCGCCATCACTTCTCTACCAACTTTGATGGTACTCTGTTTAGTGTGAACGCTGCTGTTTCTAGACAATAACCCCAAAATGATAAAGGCAGATCTGTCCGACTCATCATTGATCGTACCATGTCCAACAAGGTCTGATTCTGCCTTTCCGAAACACCGTTCCTTTAGGGCATTCTTGGCGGAGTAAGTTGAGGAACTATTCCGCAAATTTTCAGATGGTCATCAAACTGATGGCTCATGTACTCGCCTCCTCGGTCCGACCGAAGAAACTTTATTTTCTTGCCGAGTTGATTCTGTGCTTCATTCTGGAATTCTTAAAATTTTCAAAGGCTTCCGACTTATGTTTCATCAAGTAGATATATCCATACCTACTCAAATCATCAGTGAAGGTAATTAAGTATTCATAACGACCTCTGATTGTCATGCTCACTGGTCCACATACATCACTATGTACTAGTCCCAACAAGTCGGACGCCCTTTCGCCACTCTTTGCAAAAGGTGTCTTGGTCATTTTGCCGAGTAGGCAAGATTCGCATGTCTCGAATGACTCCAAGTCAAACCAAGTTAGGAGTCCATCATCATGGATTTTGATACCAGTTGGTAAAATTAGTGTCGTTTACTTTATCTTTCTCAAGAATGGTTCTCAAAGAAAAATTGGATATCTGAGAGTGACTGCTACTTGGTGCCATGATCTACAATAGAAAATATGCAAAAAAACTTAAGACATGTATTCATAAAAGAGCAAACATATTAAACACTTTAATATTTTATGCTCCCACTAGAACCAACACCCGTCCGATGGTTACTTAGTGATTGAGGACCCTAAATAAGCTAGTCGGCTAGTGAGATTTAGCATCACTGCTAGCCGCCAAGTGATCTAGGTAGACAAATCCTTGTAAATCGTATCTCATACGACGCCTGTTGGATGGGTGGCATCACATGCCCCAACTCCCTTCCGACTTTTCCCGGAGTCCCACAACCGACAGCACATAGATCCAATCTATAGACATCCGCATATCACATATGCGAGATCTCGAGCCTAAAACTAGAAGCTATCGCTCTGATACCACTGTTGGGCCACGTAGAGATAAAACAAAACGTTTTCCCTCTAACGTGGTGATCCCTAGACGCGCGGCTGCGGATTACTGATGAAGCGTGTCAGTTGATGCAGTGCAGTTCTCACGATCTGATCTTGTCACGATCGTCCTGGTACTGATCGTACAACACCTCTGCTGGTATCCACACGTACAAGGAGGAGAGCCGGCGGTGAACTGCTAGGTTCGTTACGACGGCTGGACTGTTGTGGAGCTAGGGTTTCTGATACGTCGGAAACGTATCTATAATTTTTTATGCCCCATGCTTGTTTAGTATCTACTTTGCTTTACTTGTCTACACTTTGAGGTGCTTTTTACATGTTTTCTGGTACTAACCTATTAACAAGTTGCAACAGTACCAGATTCCTGTTTTCTGCTGTTTTTGGTTTCAGAAAAGTTAGTAAAGAAATATTCTCGGAATTGGAAGGGACAAACGTCAAAGTCAATTACTATTCGTGGGGAACAAGATGTCCAGAGGGGAGCCGGAGGGGCAAGCCAGCGCGGCCAAAAACACCCTAGGCGCGGGTGGGCCCTGCCCCGTGCCTGGGAGGGGTGTGGGGCCCCTGGCCGTGTAACATCCCAAAAATACTAAACTTGAAACATCAAACTCTAATCATCAAGATTGGGGTTAACAAAAACTTTTCTAATTAAAATTATGAATGCATGCATATGTGTATGCATTGATTTAGAAATTCTTTTAAACCACCTTGTTTGATTGTGTCATTGCTTGTAAAATGTTTCTCAGGTGAAATAAACATCATCTAAAACATTTCCCACACTTTTACTAAAGACAAGAAATCAAAACACATATATTAAATGAATGGTCATTTTGACCAATTTAACTCCCATGCCTACTTTGGCTGTCTCAAACTTTCAAAATCTAACAGAAACCTTTCTGGATCTTTGCACCCATTGAATGTACTCATACCAAAGTATCAAGGCCCACTTTGTGATCATCCAGAAACTTTCAAATGCATAGTTTAAATGACAATTCAAAATTGAATATTTATCATATGGAAAGATCCCACTTTTTCAAAAACCACTCAAACAAGCTCAACTTTCAAAACCCAAGAATCTGCAGACTCACCAGCACCAATCTAGCAAACCCACCAAAAATCTTTTTAAAATTCAAAACTTGATTTCATGCGGCCATTTCATCAAACAGGTTGCAGACACAAATTAAACAAACATCAAACACTATTGTGAGCAGTGATTCTTGACTAACTGGTTCCCTCTCTAGCTCACAACCAGCTTAGTAGATCATCTAGGAAGATTAACCAAGCACTAGCACCACTGTGAGCTTGCCATTGCCATCAATGGTGAACAGCCGAGCACACCCTTGCCACCCCATAGTCGACAGCAAGCTAGGAGCAGCAGCAAGCCTAGCCAGCATGTCTGGGAGGCATCCCACCGTCCACCGCCACTCACTGTCCCAGCCACGAGCGTTGCCAAGACCTGGACCACGCGCACGAACCGCGCCCAGACCGCCAGAGACCATGCCGAGTGTGCGCCGGAGCACCACCCTCGACCAGCGCCCACAGACCGCGCGCCGCCCTCACCGCGTGCACACACGATCGCCACCGACCCAGGAGACCGCCAGACATCCCCGTTTGCCGCCCCGTGCCGCACAGCCACCTCCCGTCGTCGAAGACGCCGCCTCTGCCGCGCAGAGCATTTCCCGTTCCAGACCAAGCCGCACCGCCCCATTCCTCGAAACCATGTCGTTGAGCATCGCCAGGAGACACCACACCGTCCCCTACCCTTTCCCATGCCAATAGCCGCCTGTAACATCGCCCCCGACGAGCTCACTGTGCGCCCCGACGGTCCCCTCGCTCGACTATAAATAGAGGCCACCCCCTCTCGATTTCTTCACACAATCTCACTCCCCTCTCCTCACTGATCGTGCCACACCGTTCTCAGAGCAAGGCGAGCACCAACCCGCCGGAATTTCACCGGAGCCCGCCGCATCTGGAGAAGAAGGGAGCCATCGATTTCGTCCACCCAAGGAGCTGCCACACCTCGAAGTTCGCCGTCGACTTCGCTGCTCGCCTCGCCTTACCCCCGTGAGCCCCAACCCCCCAGCGCATTAGGTTTCGTTCTCACCGGCGTTGTCTCGCGTCGACGATGACTCTCAGCCGTTGGATTAGAACTAGATCGAACGATCCACGTTGCCTCATACCGCTTCGCCCAGCCCCGTGTCACTGACGAGTGGGGACACCCACTTAAGCAGCCCGCGGGAGCACTGCGCTTAGCAGGCCGGCCCGTTAACTTTTCCTGCGCAACCCAGTTATTCAAATTAAACATTTTCCATTTCAATTCAAACACACTTCTGTACCCAACTTCAAAAATGAACCCAGATCGATTCAGTGCACCAAATTGAATGAAACCAATTTTGTTGGAAAGGTCTGTGAATGCTGAATCCAAGCCCGTTGGATTCAAGTCATTTGGATCTATAGATCACCCATGGTAAAAATAAAAAGGAAGAAGATTTTGTGCATTCAAACATTTTTTAAATTTAAACCATAATAGCTTTTGAGTTGATTCCAACTCTCAAAAATCACATTTAACCATACCTTTCAGAATATATAAAAATATATAGGTTTACTTGCAGAAATAATGTTCAATTAGTAAAAGAATGCCTCATAGGCATTTCTAGTCATTTTAATTAATTAAACTAAAAGGGTAAAACCTTATTAAATTGTGACACCACTTTAAATCACATTCCCATGGACTACAATATGTGGTGATGACATGTGTCAACATGATCCCATGTTTGGTTTGGAGAATATTAAATCTTAAGTAGTTTTTAAATGAGTAGAAATTACTTTTCTAAAAATAAAAGGAATTAAATCACGCCTTAACCTTGTAATGTTAGAGATGATGCTAGATAATCTATAGGATCCTTATGTGTGATGATTGCAAGTAGTTAAGTATTGTTTGGTGATTGTGTACCTCGTATTTATTCATAGACGCTAGTACCGACCAAGGATACGAGGAGGAAGGAGGATACGACGAAGAAGAAGCCGAGGAGAACTTCAACCACTGCTCTGCACAAGGCAAGCTGATACTATACCAATGCAAGCTAAAACTTGCAAGACATTCTACTTTAGCAAGCCTTACCAATCAAGTTGACCTATGCAAGCTAACACTTGCAATTTAGCAATCTTATACTGATTTTGTGCAAGCAAATACTTGCTTGTTACTCTGCCTACTATATGCCTTAAGCATATGTAATCATACCCACTTGATAAACCAATCCTAGTTTTATTTGCAAGCTTCTTACTTTATTTCTTTATCAAAGTTTTAACTTAGAGTTGACTTAAGTGACTTGTAGATACTAGAAATATTCTGAAGGTTGCATAAAGAGCATTAAATTTGGCCTAAGTTAGAAACCTTGATATCAGCCTAAGATATAAGGTTATACTTAGTTGAAACTCCACTAGTTTACCACCCCTCATTAGTACTAACCCCACTTGTAGATGCTAGTGCTAAGAATAAAACTTGATCAACTTTAGATGGGTTTACTTGGTGGAAAAATGGTTATGAAAACCTTGGAATGATGGATCATTCTATTGAAATGTTTTGGACATGTGTTTCCGAACACTTGATGATTTTTGTGATAAAAATGTCGAGGCATGAGCCTTAGCCCTTTATAAAACTGATGGTTGTCTGGATGCGATACCATTCCAATTTTATCGTATAACTACAATACCCGAATATTGGGTAGGGCTTGACTGGAAACTTATATACCTTAGTATTAGCTCCCTCACGTCCAAGGTCTGAGTTGAGACTACCTTGTGAAGATTGTCCACCTGTGCAGTACCCAAGATGACAGTTGGTCATGGTTGGGAGGCCAAACTCACAGGAGAGGTGCTTATACTAGGGCGTGTAATTGAAAGGTTAGGATTCATTATCCGCATACTGAGTATGGTGAATTCAGGATTTGTTCCTAACGGATGTATCGGATGTTGTGGTGAAAGTGTACAATCTCTGCAGAGTGTCAAACTATTCGAATAGCCGCGTCCGCGGTTATGGACAGTTGGAGTGTCCATACTTTTCCCCCGTCATACTTTTCAAAATGACTTGTGAAACGAAGTGAGACTTTGACTTGACCACAACAGAGTTGTGATATGAAATACAAGTTCCCACTTAGGAGTTATAAAATTGTGACTAGCTTTGGAACCTAGTAGAGATAAATCTGGCTTTTGCAAAACAACCCTAGAGCCTAGTGTCCTATTATCCAAAAACCCCTTTACCTGTTAGTATTAGTTTGCGAGTACTTAAAGAGTACTCATGGCTTTGTCCCTGGCTATTCCCTGGCCATACTATGAAGAGGAGTACCTGGAAGATGGGCCCCAGGAAGGTTACGACAACTAGGATCATCTCCCATCGTCAGCATTGCCTGTGAACTAGAAGATGGAGCTTCGCCACGCCACTTATTATTACGTATTCACCGCTTGATGTTGTATTAAGAACTGGATCATGAGATCCCTATTTGTGTAAGAACTTATGTATCGTTTGTAATGGATGATGTACTATGGTATCCAATTCTGTTATGTCTCGCAAAAATGGTAATCCTGGGATTGCGATGTATGGCATAACATGCATCTAGGATTGAAAAATCCGGGTGTTGACAAGTTGATATCAGAGCCATCCTGACCATAGGAGATCCTAGTTAGACTGGACGTTTGAACCAAAAACTTAGTTTCAAAACCAAATAAAACAAATATTTACAAAAACTTATTCTAATTCTTATCCCTTTTATTCTTTCACAAAAATTCATGTTACTCAAAAAGTCTTGCAAAATATATAAAATTTTGACACACTTGATCACCCTGGTAATCTACTCATACTCTATTCTTATAGATGAACGTGAAGTACAACAAGTTTTATCAACTGGGGAATGGAGGAGACCTTATCTTTGAGAGGGATTTGGAACATCTTTTGGAACTTCTGGAGCGTCCGCACCCAGAGTTTTTCGGAGCTCAGCTCAATGATCAAGGAGGAGAAGAACTGCAGTGGCTAATTGTTGCAAGTCTCCGAGGAAAAATTGAACCTCCCACTGCGGAGGGAATTCAGTTTACCTTGAGGGAAAACAACTGACTCGATGGACTTGCTAGAGCAATGCAGGAAGCTCTTTCCCGTCTGTGTGGGCAGAGCATCAATCAGATCAAGGGTACTCGCTTTGAGTTTTTCCCAAGGCGTGATGCAAATGGATAACCACTGGAAGCCCCATACCACCTCGAGCTGAAGACTCAATTGGACCACCTTAGCTTCATGATGTATGATCGCCGTGAGCAGGCGCCGACTGCAGGGCGAGTGTACTCGCTCCTCCGAAGCAGGCGGCCTCAAGCGCGGCCAGCGGTGGCAAACACCTCAATTGCCCGCCGAGCCACTGCAGCTCAACGACGACCGACGCGGCACCTCCACCAACGATCCCAGGCCGGCGACCAACCTCGTCGCCGCCAATGGAGAGCCAATCGACGCTCGCACTCACATCATCAACAACCAAAACTGGCGCGCACGCCAGCCCGACGACTTGCGGCACACCCTAACTACTCCGCGATGGCGAGCCTATGGGGTCGCTCAGTCGACTAGGGCCCAAGTGCTTCGGACCAATGATCCGAGGCGTAAGTACCCACCCAACTTCAAGGCGCCAAGGAGATCGAAAATACGACTCTCGTGACGACCCCCAGCGGTCGGCTTGACACATACCTCATGGCAATGGGGATCGCGGGTCACACCGACCTACTCCGCCTGCTACCTCCCATCGATGATGGAGGGACGCAGTGCAATGGATCAACACGCCCCCGTGACAGATCGACTCGGAGGAAATGCGAGACGCCGTCGCTGCACTTCGAGTGCTCCTACACCGCCACCACCATCGAGGACCTGAACGATGCGCCCAGGGACCCCGCGAGTCGACCAGCTGGGTCCAACGGTGGCAAGAGCTCGTACAACGCGGCATCCACCCGGACACCGCCATCCATTGCTTCAAGACCTCGTGCCGCTACGAGCCTCTAGTCGCCAAGCTCAAGCGACACGCCCGCACACTCGACAACATCCCCGACCTCCTCGAGATCGCCAAACGATACGCCGAGGAAGATCCCAATCAAGACGTCGACGACGAGTCCGGCGGACAACAACGCACGGGCGGCAACGACGGCGGCCGCCGAGCAGACCTACGCTACAGTGGCACTCGCCTCACAGGCAAGCGCCGCAACGATGGGCGAGTCGACTTGCCGCCAATGCTGGGCACGCATAACGCGACCAAGAGCTACCGCCGCGACGGAGGGCAACGACGCGACGGGCGAATTACAAGAACAAGCCAAGGTTTGATCCCGTGGCCCTCCTTAACCAACCATGTGCGCCACAGGGAAGGAAAGCCCGCCACGCACACCACCGCCGACCGCCACACCCTCGTGGAGATCGAGAAGGCACGGCACGCGCTGGAGGACACCGACAACGACCCGCAAAATGGCGGAAAATTCGCAAAGTGGCGCTCGCCCACACCTTCACCGCTTCAACACGGCCGAGAAGAAGGTCATCGCCATTGCCGCCGCCAACGCTGTGGCCCAGACGCCCCCGCCTCGAACTGGTCGGAGCAGCCTATCACCGAGCCGCAAGACCACTCGCCACGCATCGAGTACCTGTGACGAGTCGCCCGGTGGTCGCTTCAAGGTCGGCGATCATCGCTCCCCAAGACTCGATGGACGGCGGCAGCTCCATCAACATCCTCTACCTCGACACCTTCAGCGATCGGCTCCCGCAATGATGATCGAGACAACCCACACCACGCTCCACGGCATCGCCCGGTCGGAAGGCGTACCCGATCGGCAAGGTCACGCTACCCGTCACCTTTGGCACTCCGGCGAACTTCCGCACCGAGCGGATCGGCTTCGAGCTGGTGCCCTTCGACAGCCCTTACCATTGCGTCCCTGGCGCCAGCGCTCGCCAAATTCATGGCGGCACCCCACGCTGCATAACGCGATGAAGCTCCCCGCCGCGGCGGCGTCATCACCATCAACGGCGACTCGACATGGCCGCCAATGCGAGGCCAAAGGAGCCGAACTTCGACGCCGTGATCGCGGGCGAAGCTAGTCACGCCGATGAGCTCGCCAATACGCGAGCGGGTCAACAACGACGACCCCACAATACTTAAGAAGCCCAACTCGAGGGCACAAACACCTCAACCTTTGAGGCCACGACGCACACCGCCGAGCTGGTCCCAGCGACCCCAGACGGTGACGATCGGGACAGGCATGAGCCCAGCATAGGAAGGCGCTCATCGAAGTTCCTCCGTGAGAACAGGACATCTTCGCATGGAAACCCTCCGATATGCCCGGTGTCCCTAGGGAGCTCCGAGCACAAATTAAACGCCGACCCCAAAGTGCGACCAACAAGCGCCGCTACGGCCATTCAACGAAGAACGCCGCGGGCAATCGCCGAGGAAGTGCAGCGTCTACCGCCCGGCTATTCGCCAATCAAATACTCAAGTGGCCAAACCCAGTCCTGGTCGAAAAGAAAACGGGACCGGAGAATGTGTATCGACTACAAACCTGAACAGCCCGCCCAAAGGAGCAGTTCGTCCCGCGGATCGATCAGATCATCGACTCCACCACGGGCTCGGAGTCGCTGTGTTTCCTCGACGCCTACTCTGGGTATAACCAGATCAAAATGGCTGTCGAGGACGAGGAGAAGGCGGCGTTCATCACGCCATTCGGAGCCTTCTGCTACACCGCCATGACCTTCGGCCTCAAGAACGCCGGAGCAACGTACCAACGGTGCATGCAAGAATGCCTCGCGAGCCAAATTGGCCGCAACATCCACGTCTACATCGACGACGTGGTCGTAAAATCTGCTCGCCAAGGCGACCTACTCGCCGACCTCGCAGAGACCTTCGCCAACCTGCGGAGGTACAAGATAAAGCTCAACCAGCAAGTGCACCTTCTGTACCCGGCAATTACTAGGTACGCTGCTCCAAACGAGGGATCGAGGCAAACCCAACGAAGATCGACACGATCGCCTCGGCTCGCAAACCCGAAAGTGCTGGCGACGTCTGGCCGGGCGGGTAGCGGCTCTCAGTCGCTTCATCCCCCGCCTGGGCGAAAAGGCGATGCCCCTATACCGCCTGATGCGCAAGAATCCCACCTTCCAGTGGGACAAGGAGGCGGACGACGCGCTCGCGACCAAAAGGTGCTACTGAAGCACCACTACTCGCCGCACCCGTCGACAAGGAGCCCATGCTGGTTTACGTCACGCGTCCGAGCGCCGTCATTACTGTAATGGTCGTCGAACGACTGTGAGGAAGGAAAAGAGCGCCCAGTCCAAATGCCGGTATACTACATCGTGAGGTCCTAACCGAGTCGCGCCAGCGATACCCACAGTACCAAAAGCTGGTATACGCTCTTGAGCTCAGCGCCGCCGACTACTTCCGTGAGCACCCCATCACGGTCGCCTCCGCTCCACTACAAGACATCATCCGAATCGCGAGGCGACGGGCGGAGTCGCCAAGGCCGCCGAGATCGGGCGCCCACAACATTAAGTACGACACGCAGGGCGATTAAGTCACGTGCATCGCCGATTTCCTCGCCGACCGGGAGGAGGCCCAGCAACGAGAAGCCGCCGACCTCCATTATCGAGCCTACCGACGGGTCCAAGAACGCGACGGCGCAGGAGCGGGATAGTGCCGACCTCACCAAAGGCGACAAGCTCCGCTACATCCTCCGCCAATTCACGCCGCACCAACAACATGGCGAACACGAGGCCCTACTCCACGGCATGCGAGCCGCAGGAGATGAGCGCCAATCGCCTTCGATGCTACGGAGACTCGACCTCGTTGGGTCAAGTCGCCGCACCGCGACGCCGCCTCTACCATGGCGGCATACCGCCAAGAGGTGGAGAAGGGGAGGCCACTTCACCGCTACTCGGTCGAGTGGATCGACAGAGGAAAACGAGGAGGCCGACGCCTCTCGCATCGGGTCGGCATGATCCGCACCACCACCGGCGTGTTCTCGACACCATCTTCACGCCATCGCCTCCTCCGGCGAGATCGACATTGAGTCCCGCCCAACCAGAGGCAACCTTGGTCGACTTCCACCGAACCGCACGATCGACCAAGCCCTACATCGCTTACACCGAGACGGCAACCTGCCCGCAGACGAGACAAGCGCCGAATGATTGTTCGCCGATGCAAGTCCTACACCATCATCGACGGCGAAGCTACACAAGCGCAGTCACCGGGCGTGCCCAACGCTGCGTCAACCAGTGAAGGACGCAAAATCTTACACGACATCCACTCAGCGATCGCGGCCACCACGCCGCTGCCGCCTGGTCGCCAAAGCCATGCGACACGGCTTTATCGCCCACCGCACACGCCGACGCTGCCGATATCGCCCAGCGATGCGCTGGTGCCGGCACGCCAACCGCACGCTCCAAGTTCGGCCAAAACAATCCCCATCACCGCCATTCGCCGTGGGGCATGGACATGGTCGGCCCCTTCAAAAGGCCCCTCGGCTACACCCACTTGCTGGTCGCCGTCGACAAATTCACAAAGTGGATAGAAGCCAAGCCAGTCCGGAAATGCGACGAGAAGACTGCCACTAAGTTCCTACGCGAGCTCATATACCGCTACGGTTTCCCCAATAGCATCATCACGGACAACGGCACAAACCGCCAAGGGAGCAATGGCCGAGTTCTGCGAAGAGCACCACATCCGCTCGACCTGCGCCGCACACCCGAATCCAACGCCAGCGGAACGAGCCAACCAAAGCATCCTCCACGCTCAAGCCGCGACTCCAAGTACCACTCGAGCGCACCGCTGCCGGGTCAAGAGCTTCCGCTATCCGGGAATCCGCACCTCGGTCAACAGTCGACGGATTCACCCCTTCTTCATGGTCTACGCGCGAAGCCGCCATGCCAACCGACCTCGAACACGACTCGCCGCGGATCGTCCACTATATGGAGGTCAAGAACGAACTGGCTCGCCAAGATGGGCTCGACCAACTCGAAAGCGCCGCGACCGCCCGATCGCCACCGCTATCTATCGCCAAGGGCCCGCCGCTACCATAGCCGACGGGTGAAAACCCGCACCTTCCAGAAGGCGACTTGGTGCTACGCCTCATCCAGACAAGAAGGGCATGCACAAGCTCTCCTCCATGGAAGGCCCGTCGCTATCGGGCAGACGCAACGACGCTACTACCTCGCCGACGTCCGGGGACGATGAACTCGACGCGGCCGTGGAATGTAAATCTCCTCCGGAAGTTCTATACCTAGAACCCCACACATGTACTCTCCAAGCTATGAATAAAAGAAACGGTTACGCAAAATTGCCTACTCTCCATACCTTGTGCCACTTGACTGTAATTAACAGCGTCATGCTAAAATACGTAAGTCAACCCTTGGTACAGCGACGGCTAAGAAAAGTGCGATGTAAGAGCACCGAGTCACTTCAGGTCTTACATCGCCCACGAAAACGCCAACCGGAGCCCCATCGAGTCGCTTAGCTCGACTGGTTTTACGAACCAAGACATCCGTCTCGCTTCACAATGACCCGGTCCTCCGCATCCTGGCAGAGCAACTCGAACGGTTATACCACGCCGAGGACTGTATACCGTTCATCTCGATCGACAGGAAAACGCCAAGTAAGAGCGTGCCCAGACTCGCCACGATCGACCCACCGGCCAGCAGAGCGACGCCACGCAACGCTGGCCTCAACCACCCTCGAGTCGCGCCTTGAAATACCAAGTACCACGCCGGGGACTCGCCACCCGCACCGCTCACAGACGGAAAACGGTAAAGTACAGAGCACTCGAGGAGTCGCTTTTGCGATCGCTCTCCGAGCTCGCGAGTCGACCCAACCAACAACACACATGATAAACAACAAAACATCATATTTAAGGTGAAACCCGCAAAGGGCGGACGCGCCGGGACTCACCCAAAATCAATCCAAAACACGCAAATAAATAGCAAAATGAACACAACGCTCCATTCAATCGCATATCGCATTGTCTTACATTACAAAATATGCCTACTCGCAGAATTGTTACTAACACTATTCCGCAGGCTTCGACGATGATGCACCAGCCCCGGCGCCCGGATGAATACGGTACGGGTTCGATGGATAAGTCGTCACTGGCCCGCCATCGCCGCCGGAAGGGCTGCTCGACCTTGAAGTCGCGGCGCGCGTCGGCGCGACGACCGCTTCTGGTACGGAAGAAGGTCGCCCATCGCCCAAACACGCCCGAGTACGCCGCGGCACGCCTCGCAGCTTAAGAACTCGACAGATCCACCGCGACGATGAAGGATAACCACTGTCACGCCGTCGAGGTCGAAATCTTCGGAAGGGGAAGTCCTGTGCTCAGAGCCGCCGACGCCCACGTCGAAAAGCCGACCGCCATGAACTCCACGACCGGGCGCCTTCTCCAAGTACTCCACACCTCAATGAGGTCATTGGGAATAACCTCCGGGCGACATCTCTTGAAGGTAGGCGCGATGCAAGTCGCCGACAGCCGCCGAAGTCGACGAGCATGCTCACGCACTCGCATCAAGAGAACTCGCTTCTTCATGGCTACCAATCATACGGCCTGCTAGATGGAAACAGTTGTGAGCACCACGGAAACCACAAACAATATAACCACAAGACTGGGAAGACGCACTCACCGATCAACGGGCGGGCGAGCCCAGTAATGAAGCTTTGAAGCGATGTCTTATCGTCCTGAAGCCCAACGATGAGGGCTTCCGACACCTTCCGGTCTTCCTCCGCGGCAGCAACGGCGGCCTTAGCTCGCCCGTTCGCCGAGCTCGCTTCTTCTTTCGCCTCCCGCAGTTCGCGCTCGAGGTCGGCAATCCTTTGCTCAGCAGTGCTTAACGCAGACTTCGCCGCCGTCAGCTCGCCAGCAGGGACAAGCTCCTGGCGAGCCACCTCTGCCTGCGCAGCAATCGCCTGCAGCTCCTTGTTTACTTGAGAGCGCCTAACTCCTTCTCAAGACGCCGCCAGCCAATCGCTCTGCCGACTCGATTAAACCCCGCAAAGTTTCAAGTCGCACACGAACAACAAGGCCCACCCGCTACAATCAGCGGATGCGCACGGGACCGGGCGGCTCGAATACTCAAGGCCCACCCGCTACAATTTAGCGGTGCGCACTCGGGACCGAGGCTCGAAAATTCGCTGCCCACCCGCTACAATTTAGCGGGTGCGCACTCGGGACCGTGGCTCGAAAATTACTAAGTGCCCACCCACTACAATTTAAGCACGCACTGGACCGACTCAACGCACGAAACAGTAACTATAAAGAATCAGCCGCGAAAACACCGACCTGATCCTCGGGACCGGAGGTACTGGATGGCCGCGCCAAGCATGCCGTAGCTTGCGCCCGCCCACGGACGCAAGCGCCGTGTGTGCCCGCGACGTTGGTCAATCTCGCCGGCGGCCTCGAGCGGGTTCGAGTCGCAGCCTCACTCGCCGTGGCCGCTTTGGTCATGAAGCGGGAAGGTAGCACCGCCCAAAGGAGCTCGCTTCTTCCGTCTAGGCAACGAAATGCCTCCTTCGTGGATGCGGTCGCTTCAACGGCGGGCCCAGCCGGCGATCGCCGTGTCGCCGAGACAAGTGATGTCATCGCCCTTGGCCTTCTTGCTGCCTTTCGTGGAAGCGGCGACCTCATCCACCTTCCTCTTACGGAAGGGTCCTCCCGCTAGCGGCGGAGGGCACCTTGGCCACCGCCGGGTGGCTCATCTTCTTCACTCCGTCCACGACGAGACAATTCAGGAAAAACATTCAAAATACTAAGAGAAAGGCGAAAGCCGAGTACACTCACTTGGCGACGGGAATGAAACGCAGCCCCTGCGCGGCCGGTTTTTCCAGCTCGGGACAAGCCGGGCGATCGAGCCCCTGTGTCCAGGCGCCAGGGCCCAGACACGGACGGTTTCTTTGATGTTGAGGTAGCGGTTGGCGCCGGGCGCCTTCAGAGGTTTCCTTGCTAGAGCTGCCGCATCGGAGCTCCTTCCTTGGCGCGAGACCGCCACGCTCGGGACCCCTTTGCGAGGCGGTCGCACCGGAGCCTTCCTAGCCCGGAGATCGCGCGAAGGGCGGGGCATCGAGGCCAGCGGTGCCTCCATGGATGGCGCCTAGTGTGGTTGTTGCCGGGCCGCCCGTCACCGGGCCGAGCTATGGGCATCGGAGCTGCCACGAGCGCCGGGCGGTGAGGCCATCTTCGCGGCTTCGCCTCCTCCTTAGGGGCCTCGCCTCTCTCCTTCTTCTTCTTCGCTGGAGTGGCCTGACGGAGCGAGGTGGTCTCGGAGTTCCTCGTCATCGTCATGACGCCGAGGCTCCTCGCCGCCGAGTTCATACCGACGTTGCGCGGGTCTTTCGGACCAAAGGCGATCTCCTCTTCGGATTCGCCCTCATCGTCCTCATTGCCCTTGGGCGGAGGCGACTCGCTTGTCTCCGGCGGATGGCCCGAGCTCGTCATCGGCGGGTGGAAGCCACCCTTCCACCACTTGGAATAGCTGCGTTAACATGGAACAAAGTTAGAATTACCGCGATCGCATATGCTGCGATCGCGAATAAGATCAGTTATTACCGCCGGAGCCGGACGCTGTGGTGTATGGAGGGAGCCCGCCGCGCATCCGCAGTATGCCGCCTGGTGATCCTCTTCGCCAGAGGTAGTCCTCCGCCCACTCGGCGAGGCAGGCTTCGCCGAGTCTTCGCCCTGTACCGGTACATGTAGTGCTTTCAAGGCGGCGGGACGAGTCGCCGCCCAAGCCAACAGCTGTACAGTTCACCGTCTGAGCCCTTCTTCTTCGCACCGCGAATGGTCTGGAGCATCTTCGGCGACCATCCGCTGGTCGCCGGAAGCTTGGCGACCTGAGATTGCGCTGCTCGAGCGGCCCGCCGAAAGTCAGAACAGAAGTGGGAAACCCTAAACCCCGCCGAGGTGACTAGTGAAGCAGATGAACTCTCGCTGGTTCGGGTCGCCCCGCGCAAGGATTCGCCGCCCGCCCGCAGATTTCCGGCTCCTCGAAGGAGGCCCGCGCCTGGTGCACTTGGATCTACCCAAGGTTCGGTGGAGAGGGCCATGGCAGGATTTGCAGGTCGGAGGATTGCGTCGCGAGATCAACGGCTAAGATGTGCGTACTCGGAAGAAATGGTGGGCGGTTGGCTTTCCGATGGCTAACCATTCCCTTATATAGCGAGAGCTGCCCGCCAAATTAGGGGCCGTTATCGCCGATGATTACGCCGAAAGTTACCGCGGTTACCTTAACGGCTAGTTTGACCACGCCCGACGGTCCGCCTCCCCGCCACTGCTCTGAGTTATTCACGAGGCCGAATTGGTTCGGTACACTCAAAACGCCACTCGGTTCGCCGGATTTTTTCCTTTGTACAGAGCCCGACGATTCGACCGGATGCCAACTTGAAGCCAGATACTCGATCGCCAGCAGCCACCCGCGCCTAATCAACGACGGCCTCGGGACTACCGATGGGGATATGCCTACCGGGTATCTCGGTGACGCTTCCGATCGCCCAAAGGTCGGCGAGGGCTCGCAGAACACGAGTGGATCAAAGCCCATCAGGTACCAAAGCGATCGGAGGTCAAGGCCCAGCGAGTAGATAGGCCCACCGGTCCGAAAGTTAAACGATTGACAAAGTTGTAACCGAATCGGTTGAGATATGTAAACCCTAGGGAGGTAAGCCTATATAAACCTCCCTAAGGGGTGAGTAGAGATACGTTCCCTCATACACCCAAGCAACTCGCCGCCTAGCCGCCGAGTTCGCCCATTGTAAACACCTCCATAATACAATCTAGCAGGAGTAGGTCTTTACCCTCCGGGGGGCCGAACCTGGGTAAAACCCTGAGTCTCCGCCCTCATCTCGCACCGCAGATGGCTGGCCGCCCTTGCCCTTCGTTCTACTACTCGCTGCCGATTGCAGCATCTGCCGTGGTCATTCCCACGACAGCAGGAGTTGGACAACTGCCGTGACTACTACAACCACAAGTCTGCCATCATCAAGACAAAGGATCAGACCATCGCCATGCTAGCAAGGGATCGCAATTATCGCCGCCGTCAGCTCGACAAGAAGCAGCGCATTATTGCCCGTCTTCACCACCGCATCTCATCTTTGGAGGAGACCATCCACGAGAGAGACATTGTAACACCCTCAGAATCGGACCTATAAAAGTTTGAGCAAAATTCGCCAAACCCGCATAGAAACGATTCAAAGGTGCCCACCAGGCACTTTCGTGCGGGTGGAAAACGAAGTAATAACATTGCACAACAGTCCTCGATGGGACCCACGTAATGTATATATATATATAACAAACTCCATGAGTCAAGAATACATATACGGTACAAAGATCCAAATCACCTTGAAAGCGATAGAGCGTCCGACTACGGACAAGATGCAAATGGGGCTAAGAGACCAAGAATAACCAATGGCGCCCATAACCCCGCCCAAGGTTTAAGGGTAACCCTAACGACGCCGATCTCAAAACCTGCTTAAACAAAAGGGGTGCCGACAAAGGCAAAGGAAAAGAGGAGCGTCAAGATCGAGGCCAAGACACATGAGGCTAGAATTCGGCGGTCCTCGCCTACATAGGTATGGTGGACTGAAGCTGCAGCGGCAGCATGCACTAAACAACCTATAGAGACTCGATACACTGGCGTCAAACAGAGAGGGGTAAGGATGACCTATCCGGATCCAACCTGAAACTAACACCAAACAAACCCATCCTGGTGTTTCCCCCTCGATACCACACGAGGAAGTCCACCGAGGAACTCACACAGTTGGCAGTTTTACTTATTCAGTTATCGTTGCAGTAATTACTAGTCAGATAAAGATATTCATCCTGATAAGATAAGCAGTGGCACTTTTAGTTAACCATTCCGTTATAGTGGCAACACTTACTAGTCAGATACAAGTAGCATGAGATCACCCATAAACCCGACAGTTGTTGATACTTTTAATCAGCCATTCCGTTGTAGTTGCAATACTTACTAGTCAGATACAAATTGTCGCAAGCGACAACCAAACAAGCAATTGTGGGCAGTATTAATTAGCCATTCCATTATAGTGAAACTGATTACTAGTCATTATAAGTCAAATTTATAGCAGTAAACTTTAGTTATGCTTGTCTATGATCGAGATATCAGGCTCCAAGTCGTCCATATCCGCGGACACGGCTTTGAAAAGTTTTACCCGCCGGGTGCACCAATAGCAACACACGCCGATCAACCTCGAAAACCAAATCAAAACCCAACGAGGCTTTCACGATCGAACAATCACAGGATTCAGAAATATTTTGGGGACACCCCATTGAGTAGATCCCGCAACGGAGTAAGCTCGAGACGGACTCAAGGTTTGCGTCAATGGTGAAGCGATCGGGAACCCGAAGTGTGGCTGGGCTTGTCGATACCGCGTAATTACTCCGCATCCTAACAAGATAAAGGTGCTCCTCGCACAAATTAAATACGTAAAGTTGCATGGCATAAGTACATGATCAGAATAAAACCTCAAACTAGTTTGTGGCCCCAAGAAATAAGACTGAATCAAGCTCGCCTGGGGGTCCCATATACCTCCGGATGTGGATAGCGCGATAAATCAAGGAATGTATCAAGTACTCGGGTCTTACGGGACACAAGTGGCTCGAAACCAAATATTTTCTATCACCCACCGATGCCTCGCTTAGTTCAATTTTAGTTGTTAAACAGAAATTAAAGTGACGATAAGTAAAACTAGAATCATCTCCAACATCAACATGCGGCAATACATCAATCGTGGCATATAACGACACACGTCAGCACTTGAGCAAGCAACTACGGCGCGCAAGTCCAACTATCTACCAAACAACAGGTAATAGGGTGTGTCCAAGGCAATATAGGGCTGCACGGTATATCACAGGTACGGAAACTAAAGCATCGCAACACAGATAGCAATAGATCAACAGGAGGGAATAAATAATATAAAAGTAAGATAGGTAGAAAGGGGGAGATGCTCGCCTGAAAACATTGTCGAAGGGTTCAACCGAAGATCGGGGCGAAGCTCACATCAACTCAACGGCTTATCCGCGAAGAAGCAAACCACTAGAATAAACATCGGATGCAATATTTAATACACGGCAGAAGATCGGCATGATGCATGTATGATGTATGGCATGGCGATGTAATTAGGTCAGATTAGGCGGAACCGGGGTCCCGACAATTAATTAGGTGGTTCAAGTTATTCGTCTACCCCGCAAATTAAATGTTGTTTAACAATGCAAAATATATCACCGGTTCGCTACACAAGTTTAAATGAGGCCAATATAAGGCTAGATTTGCCCGCATATGGGCCCCATATTTAATTATTAGGTGAATCGGCATAAGGCCCCCAAACCACAGATATGCATGCGAGATGACAATTAAATATGCAACAAGTTGTTATGTTATAGAATAGGGTTCGAGGAAAAAGGGTCACACATCAGAGGGGGCTCGATGATCTTGGGGTTCCGGGGTTCGGGGTTGGTCTCAGGATTCGACGGATCTGGGATTCGGGGTTCGGCGGAAGCGTTCTCGGATTCCGGGGTAGTTCTTGGCGTTCCGGGAAGCCGGACTTGTTTCGGCGTCGGGTGCACATCGGGTTCTTCCGGGTCGGTGTCGTCCTTGTCGCCGTGTCGATCTTGTCGGGTCCCTCAGGGTCGGTCTTGCCGTTGCGAGGGTCTTGTCGGGCCCGCGCCATCGAGTCGGTCTTGGCGCGCCCCGGACGGTGCTTGTTGTTCCGGTGGCGATCTTGGCGCTCGGTGTCCGGGTAGGTGTACTTGTCGGCACGGGGTTTCCGGAGTTCATGGCGCGGTACCGGGTACGGGATCGGTCTTCGGGTCGGGTTCCGGGATCGTTCTTCGGCCCGGGGAACGGTCTTGCGAGGCCATCTTGGTTTGCCATTGTCGGGCTCGGGTTCAGCGCCAGTGGTTCAAGGCCGCACCATCATCCAACATCAAGCCCACACCACGGTCCTGGGGGTTCTGGCCTTCGACGAGTAGCAGCACTCTTGTAACATGGACGCAGGGGTCATGTGTGGAGGTGGTCGCGGCCCTCGAGGATCTGTCTTGCCCACTCCTTGAGCGCCTTGACGAAGACGTGCTTGTGCCGGTCCCGGTAGTCGCGCAGGCTCCCGGAGGAGGCGAACGGCAGGGTCAGCGAGGTCATCGGGGCGAGGACGTGCATGCTCAGTATGCCACGACAGCGAGCAGCAGGGCGGCCGCTTGGCGAACGCAGGGCGCCGCACGGAGCTCGCGAGGCCACGGGGCGGGGACGAGGCGCCCCGGGTGGAGGCAGAGGACGCGCGGGCGGCTTCAGAGGAGCGGGCGAGGCGGCGGTCGGTGACGGCTCCGCGGCGAGTCGGGAGGCGCTGGCGGGACAGGGCGGGCGACGAGGGGCGGAGGAGGCCGAGGGCGCCGAGGGAGAACGCTGGCGACGCGTGAGCCGGGAGGAGGGGTGCCGAGGGACGAGCGGAGGCAGGCGCGCGCCTGGGTCGCTGGGGTGCTTGCGGGGAGCGGAGGCGGCGGTTGACGCGCGCTGCCAAGGCGGCGGCCAAGCTTATGGGCGGCGGCGAGGCGAGGACGGGAAGGCCCGGCAGCCGCACAGAGGAGGGGGTCATGGGCAGGCGGGCGGGACCCGGGGTCGGGGGCGTGCGGCGGCGCTCTGGAGGCCCCGGCGGCGAGGGGGAGAGGGACGAGAGGGCCAGGGCGGTGGCGGGTTGAGCAGCGCCGGAGGGTGGAGGAGGAGACGAGCTGGCGGGAGCGCGCGGGAGAGGAGGTGGGGAGCGGCGGCGGTGGCGGGTTGAGCGCGCGGCGGAGGCGGCGGAGGTGGCCTCTGAGGCGGGGCCCGAGGGAGGTGGGGGACGGGTTGCGGGCGGAGCGAGGTAGCAGGGGAGAGGAGGGTGCTGCGGGGAAGAGGAACAGGGGGCGTGGGTAGGATAGTGGGTAGCTTTAGGAATTTAGGAGGTGGACCGTTTGTAAAACCTGGGGGTGGTCGTTCGGGTCGATTTGGCCCGTTCGGCTGCCCCCACTAAAATAAATATAATTTTTATTTGTTTTAAATAACACCATTTGCAAACCGAACGCAGCAACAAAAAATATTCCGGCGACCCGGGCTCTGCATTTGAATTAAGGTGGGGCGTTTGGAAAACAAAACGGGCTTTGCGAAATAGTTTTATGCAAACAATGCATGATGATGACGATGCAATGCACAAATTCAACGCGATTTTCTAGTAGTGGTTTTGCGGGATGCGTGGAAAACGAAGTAATAACATTACACAACAGTCCTCGATGGGACCCACAGAACAGATATATATAACAGCGACTCAATGAGTCAAGAATACAGATATAATATACAAAGAACCAAATCACCTGAAAAATGATAGAGCGTCCAGCTACGGACAAGATGCAAATGGGGCTAAGAGCCCTGAAGAATAACCAATGGCGTCCATAACCCTGCCCAGGCCAAGCCGGAAGGGTAACCCTGCTAACGGCGTCGATCTCAAAACCTGCTTAAACAAAAGGGGTGCCGACAAAGGGCAAAGGAAAAGAAGGAGCGCCAAGATCGAGGCCAGTACACGGCGAGGCTAGAATTCGGCGGTCCTCGCCTACATAGGTATGGTGGACTGAAGCGGCAGCGGCAGCATGCACTACACAACCTATAGAGACTCGATACAACTGGCGGTTATCAGAGAGGGGTAAGAATGACCTATTCGAAACAACCTGATACTATCATCAAACAAACCCATCCTGGCGTTTCCCCCTCGAGACCAATCGAGGAAGTCAACCGAGGAACTCACACAGTTGGCAGTTTTACTTATTTAGTTATAGTTGCTGCACTTTACTAGTCAGGTTTTGGATAATCGTCCTGATAAAGTAAACAGTGGGCACTTTTAGTTCACCATTCCGTTGTAGTTGCAGCAATTACTAAACAGATACAGATAGTATGAGATAAACCCAAAACCCAGCAGTTGTTGTTACTTTTATTCAGCCATTCCGTTGTAGTTGCCAGATTTACTAGTCAGGTACAATTGTCGCAAGCGACAACCAAACAAGCAATTGTGGGCAGTATTAATTAGCCATTCCATTATAGTGAAGCTGATTACTAGTCATTATAAGTCAAATTTATTGCAGTAAACTTTAGTTATGCTTTTCTATGATCGAGATACTGTGCTCCAAGTCGTCCATATCCGCGGACACGGCTTTCAGAAAGTTTTACCCGGCCGGGGTGCACCAATAGCAACACACGCTCGATCAACCTCGGAAAAACCAAATCAAAACCCAACGAGGCTTTCACGACTGAACAATCACAGGATTCAGAAATATTTCAGGGGGCCACCCTTGAGTCTACCAACGTAAGCAAGCTCCGAGACGGACTCAAGGTTTGCGACAATGGTCAGAAGCAATCGGAACCCGAAAACTCGGGTGTCGATATCACAGAATCACTCCGCTTACCTAAGACAAAGTGTGCTCCTCGCACAATTTAAATACATAAGTAGCATGGCATAAGTACAGGATAGTAAATAAAACCTCAAACTAGTTTGTGGCCCCAAGAAATAAGACGGAATCAAGCTCTGGCTCAGGGGGGTCCCATATACCTCCCGGATGTGGTTAGCGATAAATCAAGGAACAGTATCAAGTACTCGGGGTCTTACGGACACAAGTGGGCGCTCGAAACCAAATATTTTCTATCACCCACCGATGCCTCGCTTATTTCAATTTTAGTTGTTAAACATAAATTAAAGTGACGATAAGTAAAACTAGAATCATCTCCAACATCAACTTGCGGCAATACATCAAGAATCGTGGCATATGACGACACACATCAAGACTGAGCAAGCGACTACGACGCAAGTCCAACTATCTACCAAACAATAGGTAATAGGATGTGTCCAAGGCAATATAGGGCTGCACGGTATATCAGTACGGAAACTAAAGAATCGCAAATACGATAGCAAAAGATCAACAGAGGGAATAAATACTATAAAAGTAAGATAGGTAGAAAGGGGAGATGCTCGAAAACATTGTCGAAGGTTCAACCAAGATCGGGCGAAGCTCACATCAACTCAACGGCCTTATCCGAAGAACCAAAACACTAGAAGAAACACCGGATGCGATATTTAATACAACGGCGTAAAAGCGGCATGATGCATGTATGATGTATGGCATGGCAAAGAGCGATGCAATTAGGTCAAGATTAAGCGAAACCAGGGGTCCCGACAATTAGTTAGATGGTTCAAGTTATTTAACTACCCCGCAAATTAAATGTTGTTTAACAAGGCCAAAATATATCACCGGTTCGCTACATCAATTTAAATGAGGCCAACATGAGACTAGATTTGCCCGCATATGGGCCCCATATTTAATTATTAGGTGAATCGGCATAAGGCCCCCAAACCACACAAGATGCATGCGAGATGAACAATTAAGTATGCAACAAGTTGTTATGTTATAAAATAGGGTTCGAGGAAAAGGGGTCACATTAGGGTTCACGATCTTGGTTAGGGTTCGACGGGTTCGGATTCGCCTCGTGGTTCGTGGTTCGACGGGTCGCTTCGCCCGGTTAGGGTCTCGGATCGGGGTAGTTCTTGGCGCGTCCGGGTGCGGAACTTGGGTCGGTGTCGGGGGCGCATCGGGTTTGTTTCGGTCGGTGTCGTTCCTGTCGTCGCGAAGGTCTTGTCGGGTCCCACGGGGTCGATCTTGCCGCATCCGGGGGCTCCGGGGTTCGACGATCATGGTGTTCGGGGGAGGTTCTCGGTGTCGGTGAGGTAGACCTTGTCGTGCCTTAGCGTAGATCTTGGGGAGGTTCGGGTTTCCACGGGTTCGGCTCGACAACCGGGCTCCGGAACGGTTCTTGGTGAACTTGGTGTGTCGAGGTGTGGTCTTCGGGTCTGCTTCAATCGGGTCCATGTCGGAGTACTTGTCGTCCCACGTGGCCTTCGGGTCCGGGGTCCCAGGGAACAATACATGTCGTGTCCGTGACGGAGATCTTGAGGGTTCCTACACTTGACGAACTTGGCGTTCCCTCACGACAATCATGGATCTTATTATCCACCTCTGTGTCGGTGTTGAGCTTCACGGCCACCACCAATTGGTTGTCGAGGTCGGTCTTGGGGTCCCGTGAAGGAGGCCTTCGCGTTCCATGATGAAGATCTTGATACCGGGCCGTCCTTGCCGGGCATACTGCAGATTACCTCGCCACTTGTCGATCTTGTCGGGTTTTGCATCGGGGACCTTGTTCACTTGACAATACTTGACCTCGGTCTTCGGTAGCGGGGCAGCCAAGGCGGACGCAGCACGGCGGAGGTGCTGGGGTGGCCAGAGGCGCACGGGGCGGCTTGAGGTCGCCCGCGGGGCGGACGGCGAGCAGAAACTTCGCGGGGAGCGACCGCGGTGCTGGCCGGAGGTGCGTCGGCGGCGACGGACGGCACGCGGGCGGAGGCCGCAGGTGGCGGGGCAGGCGGGCGGAGCGGGTCCGGCGGCGCTCGGGGAGGAACGGCCGGCGGGACGCGGAGGGAGCACGCGGCGGCCTGAGGGCAGGAACGGCGGAGCGGGAGAGGGCCGACGGTGGCGCAGGCTTGGGTGGGCGGCGAGAGACGCTGGGGCCCATCAAGGCGGAGGCGCAGGCTTGCGGCTCCGAGGAGGCGGGGCTCAGGCGGCGGCGGAGGAGCCTCGGGCGACGCGGCGGAGGAGCCTCGGGAACGGCGGGGGGCAGAGGGAGGAGCAGGGAGCGGGGCACGCGGGCGTGAGGGAGGTGGGAGGAAGGGGACGGCGTCAGGGGGTGGGGCCGCGTGGAGGGTAGGGTCGTGTCCAGGGGATGGCCAGGGGGGTGTGGGCGCGTGCGTGTAGCGGTTTGGCGTGTGTGGGTCCAGGGGGGAAAGCTGTGAGGGAGAGAGGTAGGCTGGCTGCGCGCGTGTGTGTGTGTGGCTGAGAGAGAGAGAGGAGAGAGATTAGGTGGCAGGGTTTGATTGGGTGAGGGAGAGGGAGGGGTGAGGTGTCACTAGGGGATTGGGTGGGGTGATGTGGCCAAGGGGTGTGGGTAGACTAGTTGGTGAACTTAGGATTTAGAATTGCAGGTGTAGGTGGACCGATTTTATTTCTGGGGCGGTCGTTCGGGTCAATCGGCCCGTTCGACTGCCCCGCCCAAAATAATTTAATATTTTTATTTGCTTGCGACGAACTTTGTAAATAGTTTTGGACAAACAAAAATATCCGGCAGAACCCGGGGTTTGGCGTTTGAATAAAGATGGGGCGTTTGGCAAACAAAACGGGCTTTGCAAACATAGTTTTATGCAAACCATGCATGATGATGACGATGCAATGCACAAATTCAACGCGATTTTCTAGTAGTGGTTTTTGCGGGATGCCACAATTCGACACCACTAACAATGGATCTCGCCCTCGAGATCCGCCTGATGGTACCGGAAGGAAGGTCGGCGCTTCTCGTCCGCTTCTCGCTGTGTAGATCCTCGCGACACCACTAACGAGGGTTCATCCTCCATCTTGAAATCGGCGACACCACCATCAAAGGGTCGTTGTTCCGATCCGAGGGAACACCGAGAAACAAAGGACGAAGATAGAGGCATCAAACGATAAGGCCACCTCTAACTTCCATTAGAAGAGGGAAAGTTACATTGATCCACCGGTTCGATGTACGAAAGGAAGAAGAGTCGGGTAGGGTGATCACCATCCATGCATCCACACTATCAACTCTATACATGAGTAGGAGAATCAGGCAACTCAACTCTCGAGATTTAGACTGAAGATCTTCATAGGCGGTATCCGGAACAAAAGGATGATGCCAGCAGAAATCGTGTGAAAGACACAATGATTAGGTTTCGCGGTGGTTCCATTGGCATGAACAACACATGCTCAAGGTTAACCCCAACTTCACCAAAGCTCGTCCTTCTCATATGTTTTTCAATGACACTGATATCCAGCAAGGAACACATATGGATAAAGAGGTCAAGAACAAAAGATCGGATGAAGGGCACATCAGACCAGTTGCAGATTGATGATCGTAGCACCTCCGTTACAAAAGGGGGAAAGCGAAACCCTGAAGGTACGACGGAAACCCAACCACGAGAAATCCTGGACTCGAAGAGAGAGACCAGAGCAGATTCAAAACACGTCGAGATAAGAGGGGAACAGCAGAGGGGTAAGGAGTAAATCAGACCTAACCAGAACTATCCAACCGACTTTGCAAAAATAGTTTTGACACTCTAATTCGGCCGTTAGCTAGGTTATCCTACAGGCTGGACTTGTGGGGTATCGCAACTGCTGAGCTCTGATACCACTCTGTAACACCCTCAGAATCGGACCTATGCAAGTTTGAGCAAAATTCGCCAAACCCGCATAGAAACGATTCAAAGGTGCCCACCAGGCACTTTCGTGGTGGAAAACGGTAATAACATTACACAACAGTCCTCGATGGGACCCACAGTAACAGATATATATAACAATGACTCCAAGAGTCAAGAATACAGATATAAGGTACAAAGATCCAAATCACCTTGAATGATCGAGCGTCCGACTACGGACAAGATGCAAATGGGGCTAAGAGCCCCAAGAATAACCAATGGCGCCCATAACCCTGCCCAGTGCCGGAAGGGTAACCCTGCTAACAACGCCGATCTCAAACCTGCTTAAACAAAAGGTGCCGACAAAGGGCAAAGGAAAAGAAGGAGCGCCAAGATCGAGGCCAGTACACGGCGAGGCTAGAATTCGGCGGTCCTCGCCTACATAGGTGTGGTGGACTGAGCGGCAGCGGCAGCATGCACTAAACATCCTATAGAGACTCGATGCAACTGGCGGTTATCAGAGAGGGGTGAGAAAAACCTATTCGGATCCAACATGATACTATCATCAAACAAACCCATCCTGGCGTTTCCCCCTCGAGACCAAACGAGGAAGTCAACCGAGGAACTCACACCGTTGGAAGTTTTACTTATTCGGTTATCGTTGCAGCAATTACTAGTCAAGTATAGATAATTGTCCTGATAAAAGAAGCAGTGGGCCCTTTTAGTTATTCATTCCGTTATAGTTGCAGCAATTACTAATCAGATACAGATGGCATGATATAACCCCAAAACCCAGCAGTTGTTGGTACTTTTATTCAGCCATTCCGTTGTAGTTGCAATACTTACTAGTCAGATACAATTGTCGCAAGCGACAACCAAACAAGCAATTGTGGGCAGTATTGATTAGCCATTCCATTATAGTGAAGCTGATTACTAGTCATTATAAGTCAAATTTATAGCAATAAACTTTAGTTATGCTTGTCTATGATCGAGATACTGTGCTCCAAGTCGTCCATATCCGCGGACACGGCTTTCAGAAAGTTTTACCCGGCCGGGGTGCACCAATAGCAACACACGCTCGATCAACCTCGGAAAAACCAAAACAAAACCCAACGAGGCTTTCACGACTGAACAATCACAGGATTCAGAAATATTTCAGGGGGCCACCCCTTAAGTAGATCCCGCAACGAAGCCAGCTGACTCCGAGACGGGCTCAAGGTTTGGGTATATGGCTGTGAACGACTGGGAAACCGAAAGTGTGGCTGGGGCCAGGTGGGCCAGGGGGTGGGTCCCAGGGAGGAGAGGGTGCGGCTGTGTGTGCTAGAGGGGCAGGTTGAGAGGGAGAGAGAGGTGGGGGCTGCTGAGGTGGCAAAGGGTGATTGGGTGAGGGAGAGGGGGAAGATGAGGTGGCGAGGTCTGATCCGAGTGATGTGGAGGGGTGGTCCGTAGGTAATTGGGTAGGAATAGGATTAGAAGGGCGGTTCACCGGACCGCTTTAAAACAGGGTGGTCGCTCGGGTCTATTCGCCTGATCGCCCCACTAAAACAAATTAAATATTTTAATGTTTTAGACGGGCTTTTGCAAACCGATGCTAGACAAAATAAATAATCCGACAAGCCCGGTTTTGCTTGAATAAGGATGAGGCGTTTAGAAAACAAAATAGGGTTTTCTGCAAATAGTTTTGTACAATCAGATGCAAGATGATGACGATGCTCAAATGCAATGTGGCATGATGACATGAGCATGCGGTCATGATGATGCAATGCACAAAAACAACGCGATTTTCTAGTAGTGGTTTTTGCGGGATGCCACAGACATGCAGTTGGAGGAAAGGGAGAATGCCGGAGTGGATCTTCGTGGAGACCCTTACTCCTATCTCAGCGATGGCGATGATTTTCTGGAGGATCAGGCCATGCACTTCTTCACCGATGAGGATGATTTCGCCTTCATCGATGATGATGAAGATGATGAAGCCACAGACTCCAAGGAGTAGTAGCACTTGAGCACTAGCGTAGTGAGTAGTATTAGGTCCCACTTTATCGTAGTTCTCAGAATGGTTCTTAAAACCATCTGTTTTTCTTTGTTGTGGTGTGTGTTGTACTGTGTGCTATGACTGAATGAATGAAGAAGCAAGTTTCTAGAAAAATCTGAGTCAAACCTTTAAAACTTTTCAAAGTCCCCGAAACCTTAGAAATTTCCCTCTTTTCTCATGATCTATCTAAATCTTCACATGCCACGTGGAGGAAGTGGTTTAGCCCCGGACCCGATGTTGCAAATCCTGCAAATGTTGACTTCTGACCGTGGAGCTGAAAGAGCGGAACGTCAAGCCAACCTAGCCACTCTGCAACAGATAGCCCAGCTAGCCCATAACAACCAAGGCCACGGAAATCAGGACAACCATGGATCTAAGCTCAAGAATTTCCAGAACACCAACCCACCTGTTTTCACTAAGTCAGAAGAGCCCCTAGACGCCGATGATTGGCTGCAAACCATGGAAAATAACTTAGAAGTTGCTGGAGTAGAAGCCAACGAGAAAGTTCTGTTTGCCACCAATTATCTAGCCGGAGATGCTAGGGCATGGTGGAACAGTGTTCGCGCAATGACTGGAGGCCAGATGATGACCTGGGAGGAATTTAAGGTCAAGTTTAGCAGAACCCATGTGCCACCGGGTTTGATCAAGAGAATGAGAGACGAGTTCAGAGAGCTGAAGCAAGGAAGGATGACTGTAGTGGAATACCGTGACAAATTTTTGGCATTAGCTAGGTATGCCCTGGACGAGATAGACACCGAAGCCAAGAAGAAGGAGAGGTTCCTGAATGGTCTGCATGACGAGATGCAGACGATGTTAGTCAATATCCCATTTGCAGATATTGAAGACCTTGTCGACTCTGCTATCCAGATGGAAGGAAAGATCAACCAAGCCAATGAGAAACGCAAGTGTCGTATGATGCATCAGCCAGGAACCCATCAGACCCCAAAGTACCGCCCCAACCCATCTCCAGGATTTGCCCCAAGAACCAACAGACCCCCGATGAACCGTCCGACCTATCCCAACCGTGGAAACCCTAGACCCGGAGGAAATCGCAACAACCCCGGCAACTCTAGCAATTTCACCCATGCCCCACCCAAGTTCAACACCAACAATGCTACCGCCAACACCAACACTGCCGAGGATCGAAGCAATGTCTGTTCAGAAGTACCAAGGACAAGTCGCAAGTGACTTGTTATGATTGTGGAAATAAAGGCCACTATTCTAACGAGTGCCCCAACAAGAAGAATGCTACAACCCCCAATGCCAATGCCCCAGCTCAGCAGCAGCATCGTGTTCAGCCAGGAAGAAGATTTGCCCCAGGGAATTCACTCAACCGCAATGGCCGTCTTTTTCTCATGCATGCTGAAGAAGCTCAGGAAGAGCCAGGCGTCATGCTGGGTATGTTTTCTGTTAATTCAGTACTTGCAAGAGTGTTGTTTGATTCTGGTGCATCGCATTCATTTGTCACCGAAGAATTTCCATGCACTAGTAAAACTCAACCAACCAAACTGAAGCATGTTATGATTGTTCAAATTCCCGGATCAACCACCAAGGCTAGGCAAAGTTGCAAAGCCGCCCCTATCCGAATCCATGGCATAGATTTTTATGCTAATCTGATAGTACTCGTAACTAAAGGTTTGGAAGTAGTACTAGGAATGGATTGGATGTCCAAACATAAAGGATTGATTGACTGTGCCAAGAAAGCCATCACCATGACCAAGACAAATTTAATATCAATGAACATATATCTAAAACCTTACCTTGCCAATTCAAATGCAACAAGAGTATAGCCCAACGTACCATTGACCAATTCCGGATAGTCTGTGAATACCCCGATGTATTTCCAGATGTTTTGCCCGGTATGCCCCCAGATAGGGATATCGAGTTTATCATTGAACTACTCCCCGGAACCGGACCCATAGCCCAGAGACCCTATAGTATGAACCCGTCAGAGCTCGCAGAAC
The DNA here is from genome assembly GCA_030063025.1 of Avena longiglumis. Lineage (NCBI taxonomy): Eukaryota > Viridiplantae > Streptophyta > Magnoliopsida > Poales > Poaceae > Avena > Avena longiglumis. Next base: position 416,386,508 of record CP125979.1, on the reverse strand, counting down.
TGAAGAAGCAACTGGATTCCATGTTGGAAATTGGATTGATTCAACCAAGTGCGTCACCATGGAGATCACCTGTCTTATTTGTGGACAAGAAGGATGGAGGTAACCGTTTGTGTACGGATTATCGGAAGTTGAATGATGTCACCATCAAGAACAAGTACCCCTTGCCCAAGATAGAAGATCTGTTTGATCAGTTGACCGGTGCCAAGGTGTTTTCTAAGATTGATCTTAGAACTGGCTATCATCAACTCAAAATTGCAAGAGGATATTCCAAACACGCCTTTACCACCAGATATGGATTGTATGAGTATACAACATGTCTTCGGATTAACCAATGCCCCGCTTATTTCATGAACCTCATGAATAAGATTTTTATGGACTTCGGATAAGTTTGTCATTGTTTATCGATGACATTCTGATTTATTCCAAATCGAAGAAGAACATGAGCTACACATAAGGACCATTCTTGGAACCCTTAGAGAGCATCGATGTATGCTAAGTTTAGCAAATGTGAATTCGTTACGGAGTAGGATTCCTCGGTCACATTGTATCACCGGAGGAATTGCCGCTGACCCCGCCAAAGTGAAAGATGTAGAAGATTGGCAACCCCACCACTCAAACCCAAGTTCGTGCTTTTCGGATTGGCGGGATATTACCGCAAATTGTAGAAGGATTCTAGTATCGCTGCACCCATGACCCAATTGCTGAAGAAGGACAAGAAGTTTGAATGGACCGACAAGTGTGAAGCGAGTTTTCAAGAACTCAAAAGGAGATTGATTTCAGCCCCAATCTTGATCATGCCGGATATCACGAAGCCCTTCGATGTGTATTGTGACGCATCCAAGATTGGTCTCGGATGTGTGCTAATGCACGAAGGCAAAGTTATATCTTATCTATCTCGACAATTGAAGCAACATGAGCAAAACTACCCAACCCATGACCTCGAACTCGCAGCCGTAGTTATAGCCCTGAAGACATGGAGACATTACTTGATGGGAAATCGTTGTGAGATTTATTCGGATCACAAGAGCCTAAAGTATATATTCACTTAGAAGGAGCTGAATATGAGGCAGAGAAGATTGATTGAGCTAATCAAGGATTATGACCTGGACATTCACTATCACCCTGGTAAAGCCAACGTGGTAGCCGATGCCCTTAGCAGATTGTCGTGCCGCTTAAACTCCATGATTTTGAAGGAGCAACCAAGCTTGCACAAGGAGATGGAAGACTTTCGAATGGAATTAGTAAGTGAAGGATTTTTGTCTAGCATAGAACTCCAGCCCACTTTGATCAGTCAGATTAAGGAGGCGCAGAAGGAAAATGCTAGTATCGACGGAATCAAGCGTCGTATCGGTACAGGCGAAGTACCCGGATTCACCGAGGACGAAGGAGTGTTGTAGTGCAAAGGACGCCTTTGTGTACCAGTAGATTCTGAATTGAAAGAAGTTATTTTGAAGGAGGCTCATGATACTCTTTATTCTATCCATCCCGGAGGAACTAAGATGTATCAGGATTTGAAAGAGCAATTTTGGTGGCATAAGATGAAGAGAGAAATTGGAAGCTATATCGCCAAGTGTGATATATGTCAGCGAGTCAAGGCAGGACATCAAAGACCCGCTGGATTGTTGCAACCTTTGCATTCTAATGGAAATGGGATTCTGTAGGAATGGACTTTATCACTGGACTGCCTACTTCTAGTAGGGGAAATGACTCTATCTGGGTCATAGTGGACAGATTGTCCAAAGTCGCCCATTTCTTGCCAGTCAAGACCACATATCAGAGTTCGAAGCTAGCGGAGTTGTAAATCGCTAGAATCATCAGTTTGCATGGAGTCCCTAAGAACATAGTATCGGATCGAGGAACTCAGTTTACCTCGAGATTCTGGAAGAAAGTACAAGAAGGTTTAGGAACCCGCCTAGATTTCAGTACCGCGTATCACCCTCAGACCGATGGACAAACGGAGCGAGTAAATCAAATACTCGAAGATATGCTGAGAGCATGCGTGTTTGAATATGGATCCAAGTGGGAAGACTGCCTGCCGTTCGCAGAATATTCTTACAACAATAGTTATCAAGCCAGTTTGCAAATGGCCCCATTTGAGTTCATGTACGGAAGAAAGTGTCGCACCCCTTTGACTAGTCAGAAGTAGGAGAGAGTCAGATTTTCGGACCCGACATCCTACGAGAAGCGGAAGAGAAGGTTCACAAGATTCGTGAGCACCTCAAGACCGCCCAATCCTGACAGAAGAGTTACGCCGACAAGAGACGTCGAGACCTCGCTTCAATATAGGAGATTTTGTTTATCTGAAAGTGTCGCCATTGAAGGGAATGCAGCGTTTCCAACTCAAAGGAAAGTTAGCCCCCAGAGATATCGGACCTTTCAAGATTCTGAACCGTCGAGGAGAAGTGTCGTATCAATTGGAACTACCTGAAGAGATGTCAGCCGTGCACAATGTGTTCCATATCTCGTTACTTCACAAGTGTCTCGAAGTTCCCGAGAAGACCGAAGTATTCAAGAATATCGACCATCGGACCATAGAGATCAACGATGACCTGACCTATCCTGAAGTACCCATCCGTATTTTGGAAGAATCTTTTCGAACTACCCGAACCCGAAGCATCAAGTTTCTCAAGATTCAGTGGAGCAACCACACAAAAGAGGAGGCTACCTGGGAGCGCGAAGATCACATCAGGACGGAGTTTCCCGATCTCTTCAAATCCTAGGTAATCTTTTCGTCCTTTTTCAAATCTCGGGACGAGATTTTGTTTAAGGGGGGAAGGTTTGTAACATCCCAAAAATACTAAACTTGGAACATCAAACTCTAATCATCAAGATTGGGGTTAACAAAAACTTTTCTAATTAAAATTATGAATGCATGCATATGTGTATGCATTGATTTATAAATTCTTTTAAACCACCTTGTTTGATTGTGTCATTGCTTGTAAAATGTTTCTCAGGTGAAATAAACATCATCTAAAACATTTCCCACACTTTTCCTAAAGACAAGTAAATCAAAACACATATATTAAATGAATGGTCATTTTGACCAATTTAACTCCCATGCCTACTTTGGCTCTCTCAAACTTTCAAAATCTAACAGAAACCTTTCTGGATCTTTGCACCCCTTGAATGTACTCATAACAAAGTATCAAGGCCCACTCTGTGATCATCCAGAAACTTTCAAATGCATAGTTTAAATGACAATTCAAAATTGAATCTTTATCATATGGGAAGATCCCACTTTTTCAAAAACCACTCAAACAAGCTCAACTTTCAAAACCCAAGCATCTGCAGACTCACCAGCACCAATATAGCAAACCCACCAAAAATCTTTTCAAAATTCAAAACTTGATTTCATGCGGCCATTTCATCAAACAGGTTGCAGACACAAATTAAACAAACATCAAACAATATTGTGAGCAGTGATTCTTGCCTAAATGGTTCCCTCTCTAGCTCACAACCAGCTCAGTAGATCATCTAGGAAGATTAACCAAGCACTAGCACCACTGTGAGCTTGCCATTGCCATCAATGGTGAACAGCCGAGCACACCCTTGCCACCCCATAGTCGATAGCAAGCTAGGAGCAGCAGCAAGCCTAGCCAGCATGTCTAGGAGGTAGCCCACCGTCCACCGCCACTCACTGTCCCAGCCGCGAGCATTGCCAAGCCCTGGACAACGCGCACGAACCGCGCCCAGACCGCCAGAGACCATGACGAGCGTGCGCCAGAGCACCACCCTCGACCAGCGCCCACATACCGCGCGCCACCCTCACCGCGTGCACACACGATCGCCACCGACCCAGGAGACCGCCAGACATCCATGTTTGCTGCCCCGTGCCGCACAGCCACCGCCCGCCATCGAAGACGCCGCCTCTGCCGCGCAGAGCATCGCCCGTTCCAGACCAAGCCGCACCGCCCCATGCCTCGAAACCATGTCTTTGAGCATCGCCAGGAGACACCACACCGTCCCCTACCCTTGCCCATGCCAATAGCCGCCTGCAACATCGCCCCCGACGAGCTTACCGTGCGCCCCGACGGTCCCCTCGCTCGACTATAAATAGAGGCCACCCTCGCTCGATTTCTTCGCACCATATCACTCCCCTCTCCTCACTGATCGTGCCACACCGTTCTCAGAGCAAGGCGAGCACCACCCCGCCGGAATTTCACCAGAGCCCGCCGCCTCTGGAGAAGAAGGGAGCCATCGATTTCGTCGACCCTAGGAGCTGCCGCGACCACCCCTGAGTTTGCCGTCATCGACTTCGTCGTTCGCCCGCCTCGCCGACCCTCGCCCGTACCCCGGTGAGCCCCCAGCACCCCCAATGGCCGCGTTAGGTTTCGTTCTCGCCGGCGTTGTCTCGCGTCGACAATGACTCTCAGCCGTTGGATTAGAACTAGATCGAACGATCCATGTTGCCCCATACCGCTTCTCCCAGCCCCGTGTCACTGACGAGTGGGGACACCCACTTAAGCAGCCCGCGGGAGCACTGCGCTTAGCAGGCCGCCCCGTTAACTTTTCCCGCGCAGCCCAGTTATTCAAATTAAACTTTTTCCATTTCAATTCAAACACACTTCTATACCCAACTTCAAAAATCAACCCAGATCGATTCACTACACCAAATTGAATGAAACCAATTTTGTTGGAAAGGTCTGTGAATGCTGAATCCAAGCCCATTGGATTCAAGTCATTTGGATCTATAGATCACCCATGGTAAAAATAACAAGGCAGAAGCTTTTCTGCATTCAAACATTTTTCAAATTTAAACCATAATAGCTTTTGAGTTGATTCCAACTCTCCAAAATCACATTTAACCATACCTTTCAGAATATATAAAAATATATAGGTTTACTTGCAGAAATAATGTTCAAGTAATAAAAGAATGCCTCATAGGCATTTCTAGTCATTTTAATTAATTAAACTAAAAGGGTAAAACCTTATTAAATTGTGACACCACTTTAAATCACATTCCCATGGACTACAATATGTGGTGATGACATGTGTCAACATGATCCCATGTTTGGTTTGGAGAATATTAAATCTTAAGTAGTTTTTAAATGAGTAGAAATTACTTTTCTAAAAATAAAAGGAATTAAATCAAGCCTTAACCTTGTAATGTTAGAGATGATGCTAGATCATCTATAGGACCCTTATGTGTGATGATTGCAAGTAGTTAAGTATTGTTTGGTGATTGTGTACCTCGTATTTATTCATAGACGCTAGTACTGACCAAGGATACGAGGAGGAAGGAGGATACTACGAAGAAGAAGCCGAGTAGAACTTCAACCACTGCTCTGCACAAGGCAAGCTGATACTATACCAATGCAAGCTAAAACTTGCAAGACATTCTACTTTAGCAAGCCTTACCAATAAAGTTGACTTATGCAAGCTAACACTTGCAATTTAGCAAGCTTATACTGATTTTGTGCAAGCAAATACTTGCTTGTTACTGTGCCTACTATATGCCTTAAGCATATGTGATCATACCCACTTGATAAACCAATCCTAGTTTTATTTGCAAGCTTCTTACTTTATTTCTTTATCAAAGATTTAACTTAGAGTTGACTTAGGTGACTTGTAGATACTAGAAAGATTCTGAAGGTTGCATAAAGAGCATAAATTTGGCCTAAGTTAGAAACCTTGATATCATCCTAAGATATAAGGTTGTACTTAGTTGAAACTCCACTAGTTTACCACCCCTCATTAGTACTACCCCCACTTGTAGATGCTAGTGCTAAGCATAAAACTTGATCAACTTTAGATGGGTTTACTTGGTGGAAAAATGGTTATGAAAACCTTGGAATGATGGATCATTCTATTGAAATGTTTTGGACATGTGTTTCCGAACACTTAATGATTTTGGTGATAAAAATGTTGAGGCATGAGCCTTAGCCCTTTATAAAACCGATGGTTGTCTGGATGCGATACCATTCCAATTTTATCGTACAACCACAATACCCGAATATGGGGTAGGGCTTGACTGGAAACTTATATACCTTAGTATTAGCTCCCTCACGGCCATGGTCTGAGGTGAGGCTACCTTGTGAAGATTGTCCACCTGTGCAGTACCCAAGATGACAGTTGGTCATGGTTGGGAGGCCAAACTCACAGGAGAGGTGCTTATACTAGGGCGTGTAATTGAAAGGTTAGGATTCATTATCCGCATACTGAGTATAGTGAATTCAGGATTTGTTCCTGACGGATGTATCGAATGTTGTGGTGAAAGTGTACAATCTCTGCAGAGTGTCAAACTATTCGAATAGCCGCGTCCGCGGTTATGGACAGTTGGAGTGGCCATACTGTTCCCCGTCAGACTTTTCAAAATGACTTGTGAAATGAAGTGAGACTTTGACTTGACCACAACAGAGTTGTGATATGAAATACAAGTTCCCACTTAGGAGTTATAAAATTGTGACTAGCTTTGGAACCTAGTAGAGATAAATCTGGCTTCTGCAAAACAACCCTAGAGCCTAGTGTCCTATTATCCAAAAACCCCTTTACCTGTTAGTATTAGTTTGCGAGTACTTAAAGAGTACTCATGGCTTTGTCCCTGGCTATTCCCTGGCCATACTATGAAGAGGAGTACCTGGAAGATGGGCCCCAGGAAGGTTACGACAACTAGGATCATCTCCCATCGTCAGCATTGCCTGTGAACTAGAAGATGGAGCTTCGCCTACGCTACCGTTATTATTACGTATTCCGCTGCTTGATGTTGTATTAAGAACTGGATCATGAGATACCTATTTGTGTAAGAACTTATGTATCGTTTGTAATGGATGATGTACTATGGTATCCAATTCTGTTATGTCTCGCAAAAATGGTAATCCTGGGATTGCGATGTATGGCATAACAGGCATCTAGGATTGAAAAATCCGGGTGTTGACAGGCCGCCTCCTCGGCCTCCCCCGATGCAGAAACCCTAAGGACCCGATCAAATATCCACGAAACCATCTGTAGCCACCGCCACCATCGTCCCTAGATCCGGGGGTGTAACATCCCAAAAATATGAAAACAATGATCATCAAACTCTAATCACTAAATTAGGGTTAACAAAAACTTTGATTAATGTAAATCATATGAATGCATGTGTGAATGTGATGATTTGATAAATTCATGAATAATCTTGTGTGATTAACCTAAATAGAAAGAAATGGTTTAAAGATGAAAATAACATCATATAAAACATTTCCAAGCAGAAACAAATAAAGAGAAAATCAAAAACAAATCAATTAAGGCAAATGGTCATTTTTGCCAATCTTGTTCACTAGGTCACTTTGAGTGTTTCTAGTCCAAGATTTCAAACAGAAACTTTCCCAACTCTTTTGCTCCCTTGCTAGACCAAGTAAAAGTGAATCAAAGCCCACCTTTCAAACTTGCAGAAACATTTGGCAACCTCATTCAAATCAAAATTCAAAATTGAATCTTTATCATATGTGAAGATCACACATTTTCAAAACCCAACCAAACCAGTGCCCCTTGACTAATACAACTAACCAGATACTCCCTAGCATGTGCCTAGCAAACCCACCAAGTTTGAATCAAAAAATTCAAATTTGAATTTCTTTCGGCCATTTCATCGAACACCTTGTTAGAAACAACAACCAAACATTAAACACTATTTGCAGCAGTGAATTTGTCCAACCTTGTTTCCTCTCTGGTTGCAACAAGCTCTTATTAGATCATCTAGTATGTTTAACAATCTTTAGCACCACTGTAGGCAAGCCTAGCCATTAATGGTGAGCATGCCAAGAGCAAACTTGCCACCCCCATGTCGCCAGGGAGCTAGAAGAGGAAGTAGCCTCGCCAACCTTGTCTAGCAGGAACCCCACCATACACCGCCACTCCCTGTCCAAGCCCCGACACTGCCAGCCCCTGGACCACACGGCAAGCGCGTGCCAAACCTCTCTACGTGCAAGCCGAGAGCACACCAGTGCGCCACCCTCGACCAGCACCCACAGACCGCGCGTCGCCCTCGCCTCTTGCGTGCGTGATCACCACCGCACCAGGAACCTCCTAGACATGCTCGTTCACCGCCGCGCGACCAGGAGCACCTATGTGCCATTAAGACTTCCGTCGGAGCCGCCCGGAGCGTCGACGTGTTCCGATCGATCAGCACCGCCCCACGCCTCGCCACCATGATGTTGAGCGTCGGCAGGGAGCACCGCACCGCCCCTACCATCGCCCATGCCATTAGCCCTCTGTGCCGTCGACCACGACAAGCTCAGCCCGCGCCCTTCAATACCCTTCAGCCACTATAAATAGAAGCCTCCACCACTCGTTTTCTTCACACCAGTTCACTCCCCACCTTTCACGGACCACCCCCACTCACTCCCGGAGCAAGTAGAGCTCTCTCTCGCTAGAATTTAGCCGGAGCCCGGCGCTGATGGAGGAGAAGGGAGCCGTTGATTGGAGCCGCCCCAGGAGGAGATGCCGGTACCAGGAGAACTGTCGTCGTCGACTTCGTCATTCGCCCCCATTGCCGACCATCGCCGGAGCCCCGATGAGCCTCCCACAACCCCCACTACTGCGCTAGGGTTCGTGCTCGTCGCGTCCCGTTCAGGCGTGGACGATGAACTCGAGCCGTTCAATTAGAATTAGATCCCACGGTCCACATTGCCCCGTACCGCTTCGCCCCTCACCGTCTCACTAACGCGTGGGGACAACCACTTAACCAGCCCGCGCGTGCGCTGTGCATAGTGGGCTGGCCCAGTTAACCGTCCCGCACGACCCAACAATTCAAATTTAGTTTTATTCATTTAATTTCAAACACAGTTCTGTACCTAGATTCAAAAATCAACCCAGCTCGATTCACTGCGCCAAAATGCATGAAACCAATTTTGTTAGAAAGGTACTGGAATGCTTAATCCAAGCCCATTGGATTCAAATCATTTAGATTTGTAGATCACCCATGGTAAAAATAACAAGGCATAAGCTTTTCTGCATTCAAACATTTTTCAAAATTCAACCATAAGAGCTTTTGAGTTGATTCCAACTCTCAAAAATCACATTTAACTAGACCTTTCAGAATATATAAAAATATATCAGTTTACTTACAAAAATAATGTGCAAGTAATAAAAGAATGCCACATAGGCATTTCTAGCCATTTTAGTTAAATAAAATAAAAAGGTTAAACCTTATTAAATTTTGACACCACTTTAAACCACGTTCCCATGTACTGAAATATGTGGTGATGACATATGTCAACATGATCCCATGTTTGAGTTGGAGAATATTAAATATTAAGTAGTTTTTTAATGAGTAGAAATTACTTTTCTAAAATAAAATAAATGGAATAAGTGCTTTAATCTTGTAATGTTAGTGATGATGCTAGATCATCTAGTGTGAACCTTTGTGTGAGGTTTAGCAATAGTTAAGTATTGTTTGGTGATTGTGTACCTTGTATTTATTTATAGACGCTAGTACCGACCAAGGATACGAGGAGGAAGGAGGATACTACGAGGAAGAATCCGAGGAGAACTTCAACCACTGCTCTGCACAAGGCAAGCTTATACTGATAGCTTAGCAAGCTACTACTTGCTTGTTACTATGCCAACTATATGCCTTAGGCATATGTGATTATACCCACTTGACACACCATCCTTGTTTTACTTGCAAGCTTAATATTTTATTTTCTTTACTAAAAGATTTCTATCAAAAGTTTACTTAGTGAGTTGTAGATTCTAGAAATATAATTGAAGGTAGCATAAAGAGCATAAAAATAGGCCTAAGTTAGGTAATCTTGATGTCATCCTAAGGCATGAGATTGAACTTAGCTAATCCCCACCTGTTTACCACCCCTCATTAGTATTTACCCCCACTTATAGATGCTAGTGCTAAGCATAAAACTTGATCAACTTTAGATGGGAATACTTGGTGAAAATGGTTAAGAAAACCTTAGAATGATGAGTCATTCTACAAAAATGTTTTGACATGTGTTTCTGAACACTAGATGATTTTAATGATGAAAATGATAAGGCATGTGACTTAGCTCTTTACAAAACTGATGGTTGTCTGGATGCGATACCATTCCAATTTTACCGTACCACCACAATACCCGAAAATTGGGTAGGGCTTGACTGGAAATTTATATACCTTAATATGGGTTCCCTTGCGGCCAAGGTCTGAGCTGAGGCTACCTTGTGAAGATTGTCCACCTGTGCAGTACCCAAGATGACACTTGGTCATGGTTGGGAGGCCAAACTCACAGGAGAGGTGCCTATACTAGGGAGTGTAATTCAAAGGTTAGGATTGATTATCCGCATACTGAGTATGGTGAATTCAGGATTTGTTCCTGATGGATCTATCGAATGTTGTGGTGAAAGTGTACAACCTCTGCAGAGTGTCGAACTATTCGAATAACCGCGTCTGTGGTTATGGACAGTTGGAGTGGCCATACTCTTCCCCCGTCAAATTTTTTCAAAACAACTTATGAAATGATTTATGACTTTGACTTGACCACAACGGAGTTGTGATATGAAACTCAAGTTCCCACTTAGGTGTTATAAAACTTTCAACTAGCTTTCTTCGTTTTTAAACTTAGTAGAAGTAAATCTGTTTTTTTTACAAAACAACCCTAGAGCTTAGTATATCCTATTCAAAAATCCCTTCACTTGTTAGTATTAGTTTGTGAGTACTTAAAGAGTACTCATGGCTTTGTACCTGGCTATTCCCGTGGCCAGACTATGAAGAGGAGTATCAGGATGACGGACCGCAGGAAGGTTACAACAACTAGGATCATCTCCCATCGCCAGCATTGCATGTTACCCCGAAGATGGAGCTTCACCTACGCTATCGTTACTATTACGTTATTTCGCTACTTGAATTGTATTAAGAACTGGATCATGATATCCTTATTTGTGTAATACCTTATGTATGGTTTGTATTGGATGAGGTACTATGATATCCAAATCTATTATGTCTCGCAAAAATGGTAATCCTGGGATTGCGATGTATGGCATAATAGACATCTGGGATTAAAAATCCGGGTGTTGACAGGGGGGATCTGAAGTTCTTCCCGGCATCCTGCCGGAGGGGAGATCATCCCGGAGGCCTTATCTCCGGTATGATGCGTGAGTAGTTCCACCTTGGACTATGGGTCCATGTATTAGCTAGATGGTTGTATCTCCTCCTTTGTGCTTTCATGTATAGATCTTGTGAGCTACTTTCATGATCAAGATCTAATCTATTTGAAATCATGCATGTTGTGTTTGTTGGGATCCGATGGATATTGAGATGATTATATTGGTTTGATTAATGGTTTTGTCTTTATGATTCTATCATGTCTGTGTTGTTTGTGATCTTGCATGCTCTCCGTTGTTAGTAGCTATCTTGGCCAAGTAGTTGCTAGTGACTCTAAGAGGGGGTATTTATGCTCGATAGTGGGTTCATGCCTCTAGTTTCCAAGGGAAGTGACAATAATCTCTTCGGTTGTATATGTGTTGTTGCCACTAGGGAGAAAACAACGGTCTCTTGTTCATGGAACATGTGGACTGTTTACCTTACACACTTTGCTTAAAGTAGTTGTCTGTTGCGTGCAACTTAATACTGGAGGGGATTCAAATGATAACCTGAAGGTGGAATTCTAGTCATAGATGTAGTTGGATGGCGGTCTATGTATATTGTTGTATTGCCCAATCGAATCTCACATGATCTTTCTGACTAGTAATTGCATTGTTATGCCTTGCTCAGTTCCTGTCAATTGCCCTTCTATAATTTGTTTACCCTTCATGCCATGTTGTTTATCTAAGGAGAGCACCTCTAGTGAACTATGGACCCCAGTCCAATCTTTACCATTGATACATCTTCCACTGTTACTTGTTTACTTGCTGCAAACCATTACCTTCCACACCATACGTTTAATCCTTTGTTACAGCAAACTGGTGAGCTTGACAACCTCATTGATTCGTTCGGGCAAAGTCTTGAGTTTGTGTTGTGCATGTCTCCGCATTGCTAGCAACATCTGTGTGACGTTTCCTTCCTCCTACTGGTTCGATAACCTCGGTTTCTTACTGAGGGAAAACTTGCTGCTGTGCTGCTTCACACCTTGATCTAGGGACAATGGTGGCAGGGTGCCGGGGTGATCTAAGTCAAAGTCAATGCAAGATCCTCTTGCACCTACAAGCAAGAACTTACTAATCCTTTCCAACACCAAGCAAACTTATTTGCAAAACAACACGGCGATAATGGGGGTCCAAACTACTTTATTCAAGCAAACTAAACAACCTAAGAAAAGCAAACGAAAACTAAGACGCTCCAAGAACAACACTACTGTGCATGAAACAATAAAAACAAAGTGTCTAGACAGACCTGACCTTTTTATTGATGAAGAAGGGGATGCCTTGGGCATCCCCATGCTTTGACGCTTATACCTCTTGGATATTTCTTGGGGTAATACCATGGCGGCATCCCCAAGTTTGAGCTTTTGTCCATTCTTTATCTTAGTGCATCATTCTTTCTCTACACCTGAAATTTTTCCTTCATACAAAACTTCACACAATCTTCATTAGCAACATTAGTGTATTCAATAGATATTAGACCTCTGGCAAAGCTTTGGAACAGCAAGGCTTTGCATTAAAAACACAATCTACTGTTGTAAATCCTTCAAAAAGCTCAATTTACCAAAAAAAACTCAAAAAGGAATCAGTAAGAAGCAAATGCAAATAATGGTAGAAATCTGTCAAAATAGTCCAGCAGATAGAAACCGATTTTTTCGAACATCTTCTGTTACTCAAATGAAAAAGTGTTGAACTAACGAAAGTTATCTAACATACTGGGGGATTTATTCATAAATTTTTAGCTCAATCCGAGTTACAGAGACTCCTCACGAATTTTTTGTGTGGAGGAAATAAATCTGTTTCGGGACAGCAACTCCGCAAATCTTACTTCCCTCTCATTAGAGGTCATTCTTGGCACAAAAAGCAAACAAAAAGGATAAGGATAGGTCATTACTGAAGTAATAACTTCCAAGACTCAAGGAAAATCTTAGGTTATCTCCCAACAAGTACTTTTTTTAACGCCTTTAAATTAAGCACAAGAAGCAAGAAGAATCAAGTATTTTCAAATGAAGAAGCATTAACATCAATACTTGCAAAATCTTCAACTATGAAAGGTATCTCATCCAAATGGGTTTTGGAGTATTACTTCTCATCTCTCTTTGGTCTACTACTTTCATCAAAAAGATTTTCAGGAGCTATCCAATCAAAATTCTTTTCAAAGGCTTCATGCATTCCAACAACCTTAAAGGGTATGGGTATCTTAAATTATTCCCTAGGCTTAGTTTTATCAGAAATACCCACAACATCTACACTTGAGCCTAGCATATTGAAATGTCAAAGACCTTTTTGGCTTCCCTAGCAACATCATGGAATTCATTTAATAAGGTTTCAAGGATGAATGCCCCCTTTTCAGCATTCTTTTCTTCTTTTAGTTTTAGGAACAAGAATCGTATGAAGGGGTTAAGGCTAACAAAACTAGCCTCCAACATATGAACTAAAAAAGCTGCAGCAATCTCATAATTAGGAGCAAGCTCTGCAATAGATTTATCCTCAATATCTTCGTGCTTACTAATAAGATTAAAGAATTCTTCAATATTATCTTTCCCAATTATGGAGCCACTACCTATTGCAAGATCTTTTAGGGCGAACTTGGGGAACAACATGGTGGGCTAGAGCAAGGTGGCAACTAGAGCAGGAACTAATTTTTTTGTGTTTTTGAATAAAGAAAGCAAACCAAACTAGACTAATTTTTTTTGGGTTTTTTTTGAAAAGAGGCAAACAAAACCAAGCAAAAGAAACAAAGCAAACTAAAAACAAAGCAAAGAAAAAGGAAGTGAAGAACTCCCCTTGTGAAGACGTCCTTAGCCTCCCTGGCAACGGCGCCAGAAAATAGCTTGATGGCGCCCAACACTTGTTGTGGGATGCTTCGTTGGAAACCCCAAGAGCAAGGTATGAAGCAGCACAGCAGCAAGTTTCCCTCAGTAAGAAACTGAGGTTATCGAACAAGTAGGAGGAAGGAAACGTCACACAGGTGTTGCTAGCAATACGGAGACATGCACAACACAAACTCAAGACTTTGCCCGAACGAATCAATGAGGTTGTCAAGCTCACCAGTTTGCTGTAACAAAGGATTAAACATATGGTGTGGAAGGTAATGGTTTGCAGCAAGTAAAAAAATAACAGTTGAGGATGTATCAATGGTAAAGATTGGACCGGGGTCCATAGTTCACTAGAGGTGCTCTCCTTAGATAAACAACATGGCATGCAGGGTAAACAAATTATAGCAGGGCAATTGACAGGACTGAGCAAGGTATAACAATGCAATACTAGACATAAAGATCCTATGAGATTCGATTGGGCAATACAATAATATACATATACCTCCATACAACTGCATCTATGACTAGAAGTCCACCTTCAGATTATCATCTGAACCCCCTCCAGTATTAAGTTGCAAGCAACAGACAACTGCTTTAAGCAAAGTGTTTACGGTAAACAATCCACTTTTTCCATGAACAAGAGACCGTTGTTTTCTCCCTAGTGGCAACAACACATCTACAACCATAGAGATTTTTGTCACTTCCCTTGATTAAGTAGAGGCATGAACCCACTATCGAGCATAAATACCCGCTCTTGGAGTCACTAGCAACTACTTGGCCAAGATAGCTACTAACAACGGAGAGCATGAAAGATCACAAAAAACACAGACATGATAGAATCATAAAGACAAAACCATTAATCAAACCAACATAATAATCTCAATATCCATGGGATCCCCGCAAACACAACATGCATGATTACAAATAGATTAGATCTTGATCATGAACGGAGCTCACAAGATCTATACATGAAAGCACAAAGGAGGAAATACAAACATCTAGCTACTACATGGACCCATAGTCCAAGGTGGAACTACTCACGCATCATACCGGAGAGAAGGCCTCCGGGATGATCTCCCCTCCGGCAGGGTGCCGGGAAGAACTTCAGATCCCCCCCGATATTGGGATGATGGTGGTGTCGGGGGCTTCTTATAGGTGAAGGGGGAGGCCGAGGCGGTCGCTAGGGGCCTCACACCCTGCCTAGGCATGGGGTAGGGCCCACCCGCGCCTAGGGGGCTCTGGGCACCCTAGCCCGCCTCTCCGGCTCCCCTCTGGACTTCTTGTTACCCACGGAAAGTAATTGACTTTGATGCTTGTCCCGTCCAATTCTGAGAATATTTCTTTACTAGCTTTTCTAAAACCAAAAACAGCAGAAAACATGCATCTGGCACTGGGAAATTTGTTAATAGGTTAGTACCAGAAAACATGTAAAAAGCACCTCAAAGTGTAGACAAAGCAAAGGAAAGTAGATACTAACAAGCATGGAAAATCAAAAATTATAGATACGTTTCCAACGTATCAACATCCCCAAGCTTAACTCCTGCTCATCCTCGAGTAGGTAAGTGATAAAAGAATAATTTTTGAGGTGACATGCAGCCTCACAATAAAGATCCAACCATTTGCAAGCATTAAAAGCTGGGACCAAAGAACTCTAAACATGTGCATGAAAGATGGAGTTCTAACAATAGGACATAGAACTATGCATGCAACATGAAAGGCTACAAACAAAGATCATGAATAACATGCATTGAAAAACATTTGTTTGTTTCACATACAGAAAACATAGCATAGTGCCAATCAGCTTGTCCCTCATAGAGTAGCAATAGATGCATAGGACACCTTCAAAGTTCACAAGGGTGACTAGAAATAAATAGAACAAGAACAAGTAATATCACAATATGCATCAATCAATATGATTTGGAACACTGCACACAGAATGGCAGCTATGCTCTCTTAATGGTGCCTAAAGGTAGAAGGTGGACACTCAATAATGGTGGAAGAAGGGACTTTTTGTAAAGTAAGCAGGGATTTCAAGTTTCAAAAAGAGATTCCAAAAATTATAGTACTTGTTAGCTTTCAGCCCTCATTTCCCCTATCATAAGCATCTTGAAGTGATTAGGCTTAAAGTGACAAAGATGGAGTATATGCTTGACAAAGTATAAGTTGGCAATCTCAAATCCCTTGAATACGAGGGCCACACCTCATGCTACTCAACTTCAGTCACAGGTAAGTTCTTGTCATTGTAAGTATTTGTATATCATAGAGAACCGCCAAGGGGTACCCCTTGCACATGGTACATGAGCTTTCCCATAACCAAAATGACAAGGCAGGCAGACAATGAGCATCCCAGCGATCTTTTTATTTACTATATGCATAGATTTTAATTGAGGACGCTTCATAGATATCTCACTATGGTGATGCTGCAAGTTTCCACCATGATTAGGCATGGCTTAGTGATACGCCCAATTTGCATCACCATTCTATATCATAATTTACCTCTATTCATTGATATTTGTCTTATTATGAGGTATTACTTATGGCTTTTCATTTTTTATGCATGTTGGATGATTCTTGGAGGATGGACTGCCGGAGTCTAGATTATGATGGAAAAGAAGGCGTTTTGGTGCAATTTTGTGAAGATCAGAAAAATACCAGAAAATATGGAAACATATTATTTTACCAGAGGACGAATGAAGCCAGAAGGAGGAGCGAAGAGGGGCCATAGGGGGCCCACCCTCCCTAGGCGCGGGCCCACCTGACCCCGCGCCTAGGGCAGGTGTGGCCCACCTGCCCGGCCTCCGACTCTGCCCCTTCACCTATATCTTCCCTACATAACCCTAAGCCTCGGGGAGCGACCACAGATAGATTTTCACCGCCTCTAGGGGCGGAAAACACTGAGAGAGAAAGATCTCTCCGGCAGATAGATTTTTGCCGGGGGAATTCCTTCCCGAAGAGGGGAGACTGTCGTCATCAACACCATCGTTAAGCTAGACTCGGGATCATCATCGTCATCATCCATACCATCATCTCCACCAGCACCATCATCACCACTCCGTCCCGCTGTAACAATTGTGTTGGATATTGCTTTAGTTCTTAGGGGAAACTTTCCTGGTGTTGATTACTGTTGTAGTTGATGCTTTTGAGTGGAACCATTGGATTATTGTTTATGTTCATATTGTTATCCATTACCATATCATCTTTCATCTTGATCCAGTTTTGGATTGAGCCTGAAGACAGGCTGCTGAGCCAGATTCGAGCTACGCCGGTCAACTGCAGCTGAAGGCATTGTAGGGCAGTGTTTTTGTTACCACCATACAACTTGATGGACGACAGGTGGTCGCTGAGCCAGGCTTTCAGTCCTGTGTCCCGTCGAACATCGGAGTGTCCGAATGAAGCTTGAAATTTCTCGGCATCCGTGTTCGCCGAACAGATCTGCTGAAGCATCGAGCTTCGCAGAGTTCTCCGTTGTCATCCTGTTCGGGTTCGGTTGAGCACGTGTGTTTGGCGCGTGATTTTTCGGCCTTGCGCTGAGCAAGGTCGCTTCGAGCATCATAGTCACGGCTGCGACGTCTCGGACTCTTGCATCATCGAGGTAGATTGTGTCCGTCTTCCTCCTCGTCAGATGAGGGCATGGGGTTGCGGTTGAATTTGATCACAACTTTCTTTTTTGTCTCCGCAGGAGCCTCATTGTGGAGCGCATCTCCGATGAGTCCGAGTCCGGTTAGTGCGGTGGCTCTCTTCGGGTCCCCCACCGGAGGTGGGTGGGACGTGAGATATGTGGTGGATGCCATGATTGCAGCTTGTGGCGTCTTCGGTATGACGTTGTCGTTGACGTCCATCTCCTTGAAGGACGTGTTGAGGGTTCGGGTGACCTCGCGATGTGCGGCGGGATCCATGTGCTCTGTGCGAGAGCGATGTTTGTTGGCATTGTTGCCGTGCGAGCTGGAGCCGCCGGCGGCGGAGAGCGCATCTCTCCGCGCGCTGGACTCTGAGGCCGCTTGCTTGCGCTTGTCAAGGTCTCCTGCATCTTCACCTGCCGATTGTGTTCTCCAATGTGGAGCAAGTGGTATGCCATCAACAGATCCCGTGAAGCATTCACAGGAAGGATCTTGTTGCCCGCCACGGCTTCGCGTGCCTCGCGCCATCCATCCTCGTTGAGGTTGATCTTCTGATAGGCGTCGGCGTCGGCCCTCGTTGGGTGGGAGGGACGGTTGTCTCCCGTTACCACCCTGCGGGTTGGGTGGTGGTACGTGCGCACCCGAACCTGATGGTTGTTGTTCCACGTCGCTTTGGATGACCACGACGCACTGGTAGCGTCCGAGGATTGGATCACTGCTGCCACAACGTTCAGATCCGGAATCGTAGGTTCCCTCATCCGATGGGGGCCGAACAGATCTGAGTTGTAGCTGCTGCTCTCCTACGACTCGTCTGCCAATGTTGATGTGCGTAGCACACTGGGATGCGGGGCCCACGAGGCGGGCCTGATGGATGGCAATGGCACCCGCTCTGGGAGGAGGAGAGTGCCGGTCTGTCCCACCTGGAAGCAGAAGCTCCCGAATAGGATCTCGAGCCCGTCGCCTACGGGCTCGAAATCCTTAATGGTGGCTAGCGAGTGGGAGGTGAAGTCTAAAGCGCCGAAGAGGAGGTGGCTCTCTGTCGTCGAGGAGTTGTAGATCGCTTTGGTTGGGACCGTCACGATCGCACAACCAGCGCCCCTATTCCCACAGACGGCACCAATTGACGAGGTTCAATATCGTCAATGCCCATTGTTATGAGCTTGGATTTTAGACAAGATGGGGGTACTGGAGATCGCAGAACGGTTAACAGACAAGCAACCAGGGGACACGAGATTTACCTAGGTTCAGGCCCCCGGAGGGAAAACCCTACTCCTGCTTGTCTACTCTTGATTACGGCGGAACCAAAAAGTACAGGGGTGCATAGATGTAATCTGGCGTGGAGGTGTGTATGCGGTGAGTTGAGGTCCTTTCTCGTCGTGCCCTCCTAGCATTTATATAGAGATAGGTAGGTCTCGGGCACATATCGATTCGGTTACAAGTTAGGGATTGCCCCTTTGAATATTCTATCTACTATAGGCTTGCTCTCCAAGGATCCGGAGGCGTCAGGGGCTTGGGCCACCCGAAAACTCCATGGGCTATGCTGCTCGTAGTGGGCCTTCTTTGGGCTAGATGGTATATGCTAATGCCGTGCACCCGTTGGGTATAACCATGTCAGTATCCCCCGAGTGCTCAGTCGAATCGCTGATTTGACCGAGGACTCTTCAATCTTTCGGGTGATGTTGGTCCTATACATGAGTAAAAGAAAATGATTTTAGTTCGTGGGTATTGTTGATGCGTGTGCCTGACTCTCCTGACGGATCAGGGTCAGTTAACTGTCATAGAACAAAATGACACGATCTTCTTCAAACTCGAGTCCCCCGACTCGAATCTGGAACGGATGCTGGTGTAATTCGACTCAGGCCATTGAGGTCTTACAGGAGTCGAATCCCAGTAGTTTTTGAGTAATGCACCTAACGTGTCCGTCAGGTTTTTCATCGTGCCTGTTGACACGGCTTTTTTACTGGAAGAGCGCAGTCAGGTGTGTTACCAGACCATCAGATGATATCTGCGGGTCTTATCTTTGTGTCGTAGACACAACATCCAAAATGTTATCTCCACGGAGGTGTTTCGGGTGGCCAAGGAGGATGCTTCTAACTTAGCGTTGATTTGGGCAAAGTTGCCAGAAATTTTTGCATTTTTGATCTGAAGGATCACAGTCGAGAAATTCATAGGGTGCACGACCAGCGCTCCCTATGGGAGTAGCCCCCGAGTGCGTGTTCGAGTTGTAGACTCGAGAAGAGACTTTAGTTCAGTTGATTGAGATTTTTGTCCGTTAGACACAAATTTTTCAGATGCTTGATCAGTCCTCCCTATGGGAGTAGCCCCCGAGTACCTAGTGGAGTCGCATACTCGACGTAGGACTCGAAGTTCAAGAATCATTTCTTCTTCAGGTTCGTAGGACACAAAATTTTCTTTCGGGTGTGCGGCCAGTGCTCCTTATAGGAGTAGCCCCCGAGTAGTTGCTCGAATCGTAGATTCGAGTGAGTACTTTTAGTTATCAGCCGAAGATTTTGTTGCCTGTCAAAACCCACCGGCGAGCAGCGACGAGCAACACGAAGAGCCGGGAGGCTCCCAGAACTGCTGGTGGGCCCTGGTCCCTCGGGCAACGGCCCGCAAAACTCCGGCACACGTCCTGGCTAATGCAAGGGCGTGCCACCTGACCTATACCTGGTCAGGAAGGTGATGGATTGCTTCGATCAGTTTCCTGCATGGCAAACAAGTATACGTAAAATTCGAGCCGTGACCGGCTCCCAGGTTTCCCTGTGAATCGGCTCCTGGAGCCGATTATCCCATGGTTCTGCATTAGATCTACGATAACATGGGGTTTTGCTTCATCGTTACAAGTTAAATCGATCTACGACAGTTTAACGTTTTCACCACATAATTGGAACATCCTACACGTAATTGAGCCTGGTAAATACAAAAGATGATAGAAAACTAACCCTAGAGAAGGCCTAACAACCGACGTAAAGTCAAGTCCCGGAACAACTCCTCTCGAACTAGCAAACCATATCCTCACGTACTACTGGATCGTTCAACCCGTTTGCAAGGCCTGACTATGTGGATATCAAACTAAACCTTGGAAAACAAGGCATAACTATAACAGATCAAATCAACTGAATAAAGATCAAGCAAGATGCTACCCTTACACCCGGGAAAAGGTGTAAAGGTAGCGAGATAACTAGAGGCAGCATAACTAAACAATCATAACAAAAAGGCACCGATGCTAGCCCAAACAAATCTATGATAACAGTATTACTCGCCATCAACAAGGCTTCAGTACGAGTAACACCAAGTAACGCATAAGCAGATACTGCCTAGATCGCAAGATGCGATCTAGGCAGCATGACACTTACCCGAAAGAAACCCTAGAAACAAGGGGTGGCGATGCGCCGAGATTGTGTTTGTTGTGAACGTGATCGTCCTCCTTTCTCAATAACCTTAGGTACATATTTATAGTCCGGAGACTTGCTATCTTTGGAATAACCCTAACAACTCTATCTCTTACTTAAACCGAAACGGAACCTACTACAATATACAGATACACGGGCAATTTAGCCCAAATCCACGCACAAGGCCGATCCAGCAATACGTTGCATATATGTATCCTCCAAGCCCATCTTGATTACGGCCCATCTCCTCCTTTGGTCAAAATGTGGCGATAACACATGCCCCCCTGGTTTTGGCAATAATAATTCCAAAACCACGCTGTTGATGTTTTTTTCTTCCTCCTTCTTTTTTTATCGGGTTACATGTTGCAGAGCAGAATCGTCACGCTACCCCCTCATCATGATGCCCTGTCTTCTCAACTTCTCCGCAGTGCACGATTTGACAATTTTGGCACCACATTCTGGGAAACCGCTATGGCATTGAACCACCTCCCACTATTCCCCTTATTTAAATTCATCTGAGCAGTTTGCAGCCCCCATCTTCCTCCATTAGCCAAAAAACCCTCTTTCTCCGCCAAAAAACCCTCTTCCTCCGCCATGGCCTCCTCTTCTTCCTCCAAATCATCCGCCCTTTCCTCCCAATCTTCCAACACGATGAGCGACCGAGAGCCGACGCCGGAGCACCCGCCAATGGCGGCGTACGAGGCTCTCGCCCCACAATGGTGGGACGAGAGGGACTGGGACTTCGCCGCCTGGTCGGAGGACGACGAGTCCCTGACCGACGGCGAGGAGGGTCTCCAGTTCCTTGTCGACGGGGAACTGGAGGCGGAGAGCACCGACGACGCCTGGTCCTGGGATGGCGTCGAATCCTCCGACGAGGAGGAGGAAGCGGAGGAGGACACCTCCTCCGACGAATACCCGCCGGTGAAGCGCTTCCGCGCCGGGTCCAGCGAAGACACCGAAGGCGACGACGAGGACGAGGAGGCCCCACGACATCTTCAAAGAAGGCGAAGACGACGCGGCAAAGATGGCCGGCGAACATGACGACGGCGAAGACAGCGGCGACGACACCAGCCTCTAGATTAGGAACTAGTAGTAGCAGTACTAGTAGTAGATTTCCTTTTGTAAGCAATCGACTCCATTGTAAACAATCGTCTTTTGAATCAACAAAGATTGCTTTTCCCATCCGATTTTGCCGATAGTCAAAATAGGTCAACGTCCCAGAAGCCGACAGTAATGTATCGGCTTTCACCATGCTACGCTCATACAGTCAACCAAGTCAAAGCCCAAAGAGCCGATGGTAAAACATCGGCTTTCCCCAAAAACGTTGACAAGGTCAAATCTGGTCGCATACTTAGACAAATCTGAGCGGCCACTTCCCAGTTTCAAACGGTAGCCTGCGACCCTCTTCAAAAAAGGCCAACCCAGATCTCCAATTGCCTCACCGGATAGATCGAGCTTACAGCGACAAGAACCCTCGATCCCCAATTGCATAGATCCATCTCCGCCGGCAAACTAGATGGCGGAATCGTCCAACACCAACACAGCGGTCTCTGGTCTGAAGGTACGCCTATTCCTCGTAGTCTGAACACGGTGCTAGAATTAATGGCAAACACCTGAATTAATGCTTTATTCCACCATTAAATTTTTAGGTTTCAGACATTCTGCTGCCGCATCCTTCTCTCCCAAATTCTCTCTGTCTTGGCCCCCGTACAGAATCTAGTCCTGCCCATCTGATCTCTTGCGAGGCAAACAGAATCCCCTTCGTAAGCCAAAGCCTAGATTTGAATTCTTGGGCCTACTGCTTGCGAGCCTGGCCTAATCCCCCTGAACATTGGGTTTCTTGGTACAGCAGGGTAGCCAAAACTTACCAATCTCAATGGGAAACCACGGGAATAGCCGATGCCTTGTATTTGTCATTGTCTCCCCTTGAGAAACATGAAAATCTTCTAAAAACCATTGGCTACTCAGTCCGATGCTCAATCGCTTCATGTTCGGTCATGGACCCATGACACCAACTCATAGACGTGGTGATGATTACTGGTCCGGACGTTACATCACCCAGCCCTCTCGCTTTTAATCGACAAAGGTCCCCTACAAGCTTTCTTCCAAAACAGACGAATTTAGGGGTGCCTATATTCAAAGCCACATGAAAACTAAAGGCCTGTCACGGAGAAAGAACACACGGCCTTCCTCAACTTCCGGTGGAACATTTCATATTCTGGCCCTTCCTTGCTCCAACCAAAATTATCTCTCCTCGGCCTACGAACTTGCCAAAGGCACTCAACTTGGCATCGCAAACTGTTCCTTGAGAGGTCTATCGATATCTCCAGCTGATGTCTCAAACTGTTCTCCCAAGCATAGCGATCAAAACAGAGGTCCTTGGTGGTTCATTCAGCTATGGGCTCAGCTGTATTTTCAAAACTATGTCCCAAACTTCCCCTTTTAGCGAGTTGCACCTTTCCAGATGCCAAAGGAAGCGATCCGATGCACCAAACTGGCCAAGCTTTGTATAGACGCCAGTAGTAAACTGATCCTCAGAAGCATCCAAGTGGTTCAGCATTTTTCTTTCAAGGCACGGACAATCCTATCTTCTTTCCTTACATGGAAGAATCGGAACATTTTGAAAATCCAATCTCCTTCAGCTAGATAACTTTGCCGATGACACCAAAGACACTTTCGGCTATTTTCCAGTGATCCGTCCTGTTTCCTTCAAGTTGGCATGAGCACATCCAATGAATAATCAAGCCTGGATATGAATTCTACCAGCCGGTCGTAGTGGCTCGGCAATTTGGCCTTGGACAAGTACCTCCCCATTTCTTTCTCCACCATCTTACAGAGAGCAGAGCTGACCTGCCCGATCCTCTCACCAGTCAAAGGTGTTATTCCTTCTTCGATGCTCTGACCATCCCAATTCCTAACAACCTCACCTTCGCTTCATCAACCGATGGTTTTGAGAACTGGTGGTCGATGTGGAAGACTCATGCCTTCAGGAGAGCTCTGGGACCGTTGCTGGAACAGCTCGATGCTGAATATGATATCCCCGTAGAACAGGTACCACTACTTGTAATTTCTTGATGCAGCTCACAAATGATTCTTCTAATAACCCACTCTGTCTCTTTGCAGCAACAAGACGGTCCTGAACCTACGCACAGTGATGGCTCCCCCTTCGAATTCTTCCCACCAGCTCCTGTGGTCCTTTTCTGCAAAAACTCGCCACCTTTGAAAAAGGTCATGATGCAGAACCAGCCGATATCCCCACAATCGGCTTCCAAGAACCAAACAACTTCTAGGTCAGCCGCCTCTCGAGTTCCAACTACAGCAAGAACAGTGGCGAGGAAGGTAGCTGCCAGGAAGACTTTGAGGCGCCGGAGCCCTTCACCAGAAAGCTCACGTGTACGCTGATCCATGCTTTGGTTGATCTCTTTCATCCTTGCAAACATGCTCGTACTTACTAGCTCTCCTTTTCTTACAGGCTTCCGTCGAAGACACCTCCAGCGAGGACACACAATCCAATCGAGGAGAATCGGGCCCAACAGACTCTGAGAGGACCATCACACCGAGCCAGATTTGCCACCATCGGCTCCCGTGGAAAAGTCCGGTTCTGAACCTCGCCCCGAGCATCGATCGGCGGGGCCAGTGAGCCCAAGAGGGCTCGCAAGGATCGCAAACTTCGTCGAGCCAGGAGGTTTCGAAAGTCATCACCCTCTATGCTCTTACCAGTTGCTTTTCCTATCTGCCGATTCATCACCATTTACATCGGCTAAGCACCTTCCATGCAGAAGACTGACGCTTCTAGTGGGAAAGCCGGGGTAGTGCCGATGCCTCTCGCAAGGCTGGATCTAGTAATCCCTGAAGGCGTCAATGAAACGGTTACCACTTTGGCCAAGCCTCCAGCAACGACACACAAGTCGATTGTCTCGTCATCTGCTATCCCCTTGATCGTAGGAGAGGTACGTTCGCTTCGTTCGGCTCATCCTTCCATGTTGGACGCATACTGACGCCATTTCGTCCTGCCAGGGTTGTGATATCTCAGGCCTGCTGACGTTCGACCCTGAATCCATCGAACCAACCCCCGCTGTTGCCAACGATGAACCACGAGCCAGGGCTGTTCCACCTCAATTCCAGCGTCTCAAAGCCTTGCTGTCCTCCCCGATCGAGAAGATGATCGAGGGTTCTGAAGAGGTGAAGAGTGTTCTTGCCGAAATCAAGGTCCAACTTCCGGTAGCATTGCAGGTGAAGCTTTGGCCAGTTGTAACTCTGTCTTTCTACGGGTCAAGGGTGAAGTTGGCTCGCGAGAGGATTAATCTGCGCCGCGCCCAACTCCCGCTGAAGGCCAATATTGCAGACAAATGTCAGCAGCTCAACGAGAAAAAGGCGTCTCTGGATGCCAAAACTGACACCTCCGTCGATCACGAGCTTGCATCCTTGAAAAAGGAATTGGGAGATCTTGAAGAGAAGGTCCGGGCGACTAAACAGCTCATTCATGAAAAGGAAGCATTCATCGCCCGCTCCCAAGATGAAGCAGAAGGCCTCAAAGCTCAACTGAAGACTGATCTGGCGGAAATACGTGCCCTGAACAAGCAGCTAGTGACGGGCAAGGACGAAGATGACGAAGCCGAGATCGCCGAGGTGGATCGTGTCCGTGCTGACGCCCTCCACACCTTCGAGGCATTCCTTCAGTAGCTCATTCATGTAAACTGACACCTGCTCGTAACAGTTTGAACCTCTAGAGTCGATGGCTGTGCATCGACTATATTTAATTTTTTATTGGCCGATTTCATGTATCGGCCCCCATATTTCACTGTCCATCATCCCACATGCTTGGGAAATATTTCTTGAGATGCTGACCGTTGACAGCCACTGGGAATTTCACGCCGTCCAGCTCCTCAAGCATGTACGCGTTCCCCCTTAAAACTTGATCGACCCTGTATGGCCCGTGCCAATTTGGAGACCATTTACCATATGCTGCATCCTTAGTCCCTAATGGCAATACAGCTTCCCACACCAGATCGCCAACATGGAACTCCTTTGGTCTCACCTTCTTGTTATATGCACGAGCTACCTTGGCCTTGTTCTCTTTGATTTTCTCAAGCGACCACAGCCTGAGCTCAGTTAAATCCTCAACATTGTCACTCATCAGGGTCGCATATTCTTCAGTTGTTAGATCGTTCTGAAAAGTGACACGTCTCGATCCAGCCGTAATTTCCCAGGGCAATACGGCTTCTTGTCCATAGACTAGATGGTATGGAGAGGTTTTTATCGCTCCATGACATGACATGCGATAAGCCCATAAAGCCTCTGACAAAACCTCATGCCACCGCCTAGGGTGCTCATCGACTTTCCTCTTGATCAGCTTGATAAGGCTCGTTGGACGCTTGACTTGCCCATTTGCTTGAGCATAGTATGGAGATGATCGGATCAGCTAATTCCGTGTCCTCAGTAACTTTCTAAACTCATGAGAAATGAAGACCGAACCTCCATCGGTCGTGATAGTTTGGGAATCCGAATCTATGAATGACATGTTCTTTCACAAAATTGATAACATCCTTCGAGTTCATCGACTTCATAGGGACGGCTTCCACCCATTTAGTGAAATAATCCGTAATGGCCAAAATCCACATGTGGCCTTTGCTTGATGGAGGATTGATCTTGCCGATCATATCCATGCCCCAACCTCGGAATGGCCAAGGCTTGATGATGGGGTTCATTGCCGACGCGGGTACCATCTGAATTTTCCAAATTTCGACATGCTTGACACCCTTTGTAGTACTTAAATAGTCCTCAAGCATGGTGGGCCAATAAAACCCTGATCGCCTGATCAACCATTTCATCTTGTGAGCCGATTGGTGAGTTCCACAGGCGCCTTCGTGTACCTCGTGTAGGAGCCGATTGGCCTCGGTTGGTCCCAGACATTTGAGCAGTAACCCTTCCAGAGTCCTGTAGAACATGTCGTCCCCGATAAGCACATACTTCATGGCCTTGTACCTTATCCGTTTAGGTGCCCCCCGAGCCGAATCTTTCAAGTAATTGAAGATATCGGCTCTCCAGTCGTCCGCCTCCAGGAACTGTACTTGAACATCAGTTCCCTCTGCTACGTCCTTGTAGCCTGAAGCCATTTGTGCGAGATCATTCGCCTCGGAATTCAATTTGGAGTCTCCAAAAATTTCCACTGCTTCTGCTCCAGCTTCGATGAGCACCTCCATTCCCTTGCGTATCGCCTCATACTCGGCGACGTTGTTGGTGCCAGGGGTAGCTAGCCTGATGGAGAAGGAATATGTTGCCCCCCGGGGCGACATAAGTAGAATGCTGATGCCGCAACCATCATCACAAACCGATCCATCGAAAAACATAGCCCACGCTCGTATAGACAACGCTGCTATATCAGTGTTGATTCTTTCAGCAATAAGGTCGGCCAATGCCTGACCCTTAACCGCTTTCGCGGGTTGATACCGGATGTCAAATTCCGATAATGCAAACATCCATTTGCCGATTCGGCCTTTCAACATAGGAGCCGACAGCATATGCTTTATGACATCTGATTTGCATATAATGATAATCTCCGCTGAGAGCAAGATGTGGCGCAGCTTGGTGCAGGTGAAAAACAGGCAGAGGCACAACTTATCGATCTCAGGATACCTTGTCTCTGCATCCAGCATCCTTCTGCTGATGTAAAACACAACTCGCTCCAGACCATCATAAACTTGCACCACCACCGAGGCGATGGACGTGTCGGCTACGGACAAGTAAATATAAAACGGCCTATCCGGCTGGGGCGGAACCAACACTGGCGGTTTCGTTAGATATTCTTTGATTTCGTCGAAGGCTCGTTGTTGTTCTGTCCCCCAGCGGAACTCCTCATCAGATTTAATTTTCACCAGTCCCATGAACGGCTCTATTCTTCCTGACAGATTGGAGATGAATCTTCTGACGAAGTTGATCTTGCCGATGAGAGACTGCAGTTCTTTCTTCGTGGTAGGTGGCTTCATTGTTCGCACTGCCTCCTGACTTTTCAGGCCGATCTCAATTCCGCGTTCATGGACCAAGAAACCCAAGAACTGACCGGCCGTCACCCCGAAGGCACACTTCTTTGGATTCATCCAGTGGCAATTTTCTTGTTCGGTCCAGACGTTGCGAGATCGTCCAAGTGTCCTTGTCTTGAAGCACTTGACCACCACGTCATCGATGTAAATTTCCACCGCTTGCCGATCGGATCATGGAAAATGTAGTTCATGGCTCTTTTGGTACGTGGGCGGCATTCTTCATCCAAACGTCATGACTACATATTCAAACAATCCCACGAACACAGGACTCAATGCAGTCTTGTGTATATCTTCCTGAGCCATAAAAATTTGGTTGTAACCGCATTGCCATCCATGAAGCTCAAGATCTTATGACCGGCAAGTGCGTTGATTAATGTCTCACGCTCCGCATCGGATACTCATCCTTTGAGTAGCTCTATTGAGATCCCGAAAATCTATGGCAACACGCCAGCGGCCATCCTTTTCTCTACAGGTACGATACTAGAAATCCACTCAGCATACCTGCATGGCCTGATTAACCTAGCTGTCAACATTTTCTCGATCTCTTTCTTTACTTCTTCCAAAATTTCGGCCTTCATCTGTCGTGCTCGCTGTTGGAATGGCCGAAATCCTTTTAAGCGAGTCGATGCTCAATGATGCTCTGTCTAACCCGGGCATCTCTGTATAGTCCCAGCGGCGATCGATATTCTTTCAACAAAGCTATCATCGGACCCAGATTCGGATCTAACTTCTTGCCGATAAATGTTGGTCGTGGCTTATCCCGGGACCGATGTCAATCTCCTCTAGCTCATCGGCGGATGTAAACCCATACCCTAGCTTTCCGTCACCTAAATCGATGCTAAACACGGGCAAACAGTTGGTGAGGATAACAAAGATAATTTGGGCGATTGCGGAATCGCCCCTTTCGATGCATTAGTCAAGGAAGGTTTACAACTTATTTGTGCTCTACAATGGCGGGAATCTCCCTACTCATTGCATGATCTGTTTGTCGTAAGCTTACCTTTTGTTTTTTGCGATCGCGAGGATCGGCCATACCACCATCTGACCGTGGACTTTGCTACTCTGTCGGCGATGGATAAGACCAGCCTCACCCCGTTTTTTGTAGCTTCAATGCGCTCACAGCCGTCTAGACTGATTCCAGAGATCGGCTCTTGGTCGTCTGCTTCCCAGACGTTCATGCCAGCTATGGAGATCTCGATCGAATCATCTGCATGAATGACCTCCACTTCATCTCCATCCCACTGTATTAGGCACTGGTGCATCGTGGATGGAATGCAGCAGTTAGCGTGAATCCAATCTCTCCCCAGCAAGACAGCGTAGGTGCTTTTGCTGTCCACGACGAAGAATGACGTAGGGATGGTTTTTCTGCCCACGGTCAGATCCACGTTCAGTACGCCTTGCGTTTCTGAAGTTTGGCCGTTGAAGTCGCTTAACGTGACGTTGGTTTTGATCAGATCTGCAGTGGAACGTCCCAAACGCCGTAGCATGGAGTATGGCATTATATTGACTGCCGCTCCGGTGTCAACCAACATCTTGCTGACAGGCTGCCTGTTGATATAACCTCGCAGGTACAGGGCTTTCAGATGTTTGTAGCCCTTCTCACGTGGCTTTTCAAAGATAACCGGCTGTGGGCCGCAGTCAAGCTGTACCACTGGCAGCTCTTTGGTTCTTGGAGCGCAAAACTCTGACGGAAGTATGAACACCATGTTTGTGCCAGCCGATGTCTTCACATCGGCTTTTGCTGGTTTGGGGCGCCACTCTTTCCTTTTCGGACGATCCTCCGTCTCCAAGGTCTGCCGAATTTTCACGGCCAGATCGGGCCGTGCTTTCCTTAAAGCGTGGAGGTACTGCGCTTCGGCTTCCTCCAAGTTACGCAGTCGCTGAACTCTACGCTTTTGGGTGTGTCAGAGTCCATCGGGGCACCACCTTGGCCGGTGATATCTGTCTTCTTCTTTTTCACCCATTGGCTCCTCGAGGTCTTTTGCTCGAGGAGGGAGAGGCCCTAGACGCTTGAACACTGAAAATGGACCTGTGTCATCCTTCTGCTGTCCACATTCCGGGCAGTTGTCGATTGTAGGCAATCGGCTCATTCCGGCATCCCAGCAATACTTGAAGAAGGGACAATCCCAATGTTTGTCCACGCCTTCCTTTTCCTTTGACTTTCCCCTAGCGAGGTGCTCATATCTTTCATCATCTCTATCGCGCCGGCGACGTCGGTCATACTGACGCTCATACTTGTTAAGGAGATGCGTGGAGTGTGGCTTCTGATACCGCGCTTCTCACTTGCTCCTCGGTTAAATACGCTTTGTCGTCATAACGGGGCGGTCGTGGACCAGCCTCCTCTCTTTCCTTGCCCGAGCGACCGTCTTCCTCCTTATATGTGCCATGGTGGTACACGTGTCCCCATATTAACATCGAGCGAAATCCAACTGATGCCTCGTGGAGTGGCTGTGTTCTACCATGTTGACGCCGGGAAATGGGTTTGTGTCTACTTTCATGGCGAATTGCCCAAGGATCAGACGGCCCTGTTCTATCGCCGTTTGGATCTGGCGACGTAGCTCTTTGCAATCATTGGTGGTGTGGGTGAACGAGTGATGCCACTTGCAGTATGGTCTTCCGTTCATCTCTTGAGCCGTAGGGATTTTATGGCCTTCGGGTAACTTCAGTTGCTTTTCTTTCAGCAGTAAATCGAATATCTGTTCAGCTTTGCTCACATCGAAGTCGAACCCTTTTGCAGGCCCTTGCTGCTTTACCCATTTGCAGGACACAGGATCTGCCCCCCGAGCCCATTCAGCCACGGCCACCTCCTGGTCTTGTACAGGATCCTCTTCTTCTGTCTCGACCAGGCCTATCGGACGTTTGAACTTGTCTTGGTACAACTCAGGGTGGCGCTGCTCATACATTGTCAGTTTCTGGGCCATGTGCGCCAATGAATTGTATTCCACTTGGAAAGCCAGATCCTTGATAGGTGCTGAGAGACCCAACACTGCCAGCTCGACTGCTTCTTTCTCAGTTAAACGAGCCGAATAACATCGGTTCTTGACAGTCCTGAAACGCTGAATGTATTCGGCTACCGTTTCTCCCCGCTTTTGCCGCACCTGCGCCAGATCTGCGATGCCAGCCTCGGTAGCTTCTGAATGATACTGAATGTGGAACTGCTCTTCCAGTTGCTTCCAAGTCTGGATCGAATCAGGTGGCAACGAGGTGTACCACCCAAAAGCTGGCCCTGTCAGAGATTGCGCAAAGAACCTTACGCGTAACTGATCCGATGCTGAAATCATGCCTAACTGTGCCAGGTATCGGCTCACATGCTCGATCGAGCTCGACCCTTCTGATCCGCTAAACCTTGAGAACTCAGGGAGCCGATACTTGGGTGGCAGCGGAATCAGATCAAACTCGTTAAGTACGGCTTGGAATAGCCGATTGTCCTTCTCTTGACCTGGTCGAACTGGTCTCTCGGGATGGTATGGATTTGCTCCACCGCTTGAGCTGCAGGGCTAAATTCTCATGACTCGTTCGGTGGCATACTTGGCTATGCCACTTTGTTTATCGGCGTCCATGCCGGACATCCCTGCTCGAAATACTGCTCCGAAGCCCTGCTCCGGAACTCCTGCCCGTAAATCCTGCGGTTGCAATCTGGTTCGTCTGCGTCGAGTTATTGCGATCCGCACGTAGGTGCACACATATCCATGTGGGATTTCTTTAGGTGGTTCACAGAAGGCAATCGCTGGTCACCTCCGACCTTGTAGACGACGTCGCCGGTGCCCCCTGGTGGCTCGGGCTGCAAGTGTGAATGGCAGGTGGCACAGTGATGAGCGGTCTTTCTCCTGGTGAGTCCCTAGAGTAGGCCCCGACGGAGAGTACTGATGTTTCATGATCTCCTGAACTACGCGAACCGCGATGCGCTCGAAAGCGTTCACTAGGCTCTCAGAATGGCGGTGAAGAGAATGAGCCACCATGTAGTTGACTTCCTGTCGCAGAGCCCTGGTGCGCTCCTCTGAAGGAACAGACAGATCCACCTCATCAAGGGCACCTTCGGGCGAGAACCCTTTCCACCTGATGCCATGCTTACGGGTCCTCTCAAAAGTGCCGATGAGATCAGCTTCGAAGAGAGCTTTGATATCATCATACTTCGCCTTGTGCTCCTCAGGCAGATCGTCGTACGTGACCGGTCTGTCCCCCATCGCAGCATCGGATGTTGATGCAGATGCTGTTGAATGTCCCACCGGGCATGCCAGAATGTGTTGCCTGTCAAAACCCACCGGCGAGCAGCGACGAACAACACAAAGAGCCGGGAGGCTCCCAGAACTGCTGGTGGGCCCTGGTCCCTCGGGCAACGGCCCGCAAAACTCCGGCACACGTCCTGGCTAATGCAAGGGCGTGCCACCTGACCTATACCTGGTCAGGAAGGTGATGGATTGCTTCGATCAGTTTCCTGCATAGCAAACAAGTATACGTAAAATTCGAGCCGTGACCGGCTCCCAGGTTTCCCTGTGAATCGGCTCCTGGAGCCGATTATCCCATGGTTCTGCATTAGATCTACGATAACATGGGGTTTTGCTTCATCGTTACAAGTTAAATCGATCTACCCAGTTTAACGTTTTCACCACATAATTGGAACATCCTACACGTAATTGAGCCTGGTAAATACAAAAGATGATAGAAAACTAACCCTAGAGAAGGCCTAACAACCGACGTAAAGTCAAGTCCCGGAACAACTCCTCTCGAACTAGCAAACCATATCCTTGGAAAACAAGGCATAACTATAACAGATCAAATCAATTGAATAAAGATCAAGCAAGATGCTACCCTTACACCCGGGAAAAGGTGTAAAGGTAGCGAGATAACTAGAGGCAGCATAACTAAACAATCATAACAAAAAGGCACCGATGCTAGCCCAAACAAATCTATGATAACAGTATTACTCGCCATCAACAAGGCTTCAGTACGAGTAACACCAAGTAACGCATAAGTAGATACTGCCTAGATCGCAAGATGCGATCTAGGCATGACATATTCTACCGAAGAAACCCTAGAAACAAGGGGTGGCGATGCGCCGAGATTGTGTTTGTTGTGAACGTGATCGTCCTCCTTTCTCAATAACCTTAGGTACATATTTATAGTCCGGATACTTGCTATCTTTGGAATAACCCTAACAACTCTATCTCTTACTTAAACCGAAACGGAACCTACTACAATATACAGATACACGGGCAATTTAGCCCAAATCCACGCACAAGGCCGATCCAGCAATACGTTGCATATATGTATCCTCCAAGCCCATCTTGATTACGGCCCATCTCCTCCTTTGGTCAAAACGTGGCGATAACAGATTTTTAACCGTTGCTAGCGTGGTTTTGATGACATCATTGCTGACGATCGGTGACCTCAAACGTCTACGGCGCTAGAGGTGACGTGACTGGACGAACGTGGGTCCCACTTTTTGACTTGGAGTTGACCGGACGTGCGCGACGTGGCGAGAATTACGACATCTCCTCGGTTTCCGTGCGTAGTGGAGGGCGTGCGTGCGACAGTTCGCTGCTATTTTGACACGTGGACAGTTGGATATGTGTCGGGCGTTATGGCTTATGGATGAACGACTCCTGATCATCGTCTTCATCCCTATAACTGTGGGAAAAATGGTGATTTCTTTTCACCCTTTGTCATTTGCTTTCTTCGCTGCTTCTATTTCACGAGCTCTCCCTCGCGCGCACTAGACATTCTCCGTTCTTTCCCTTATTCATTTCTGCACGCACATCGCCGTCGATGATGCTCCGCCATGGTGAAATCGAAGAAGGCGTCCGTCGGAGCGGGTTCGAGCGTCGCCGCCACTAGCAAGAAGGTTGCTGGTGTGCCGTGCATCATCGATGGCGGTTGGAGGCGCACTGAGGCGCGTGCAGCGGACTTGCGCAAGCTGCGAGATATAGTTTTGATCCAGCAGGAACGCGGCGGCGGCAGCTGGCGATGAGGTAATTCCCCATCCACCCGCAGGGTTTCGGGTGATGTTTGTCGCTTTTATTCTCCATGGCCTTTATCTCCTGGTCCACGATTTTCTTCGTGGACTTCTCTTTTTCTATGGCATCCAACTCCACCATCTCTCGCCAAACTCTCTTCTCCACATCGCCTGCTTCATTACCTTTTGCGAGTGCTGGCTCGGTATCGAGCCTCACTTTGGCCTCTTCCGGAAGCTCTATTCCGTGAAGAGGCAGTTTGGCACCGGCGGGGTCTACCCTCTTGGTGGTTGCGTCATCTCCATCCGATCTACTATTCTCTTCTTTTCTTTTTCTATGTCTAAGTCCGTCCAATACTAGCGGAAGAAGTGGTTTTATAGCCGCAACTCCACAGTGGAGGTGCAAGAATTTGGCCTTGCCCCCTTTGACTCCTCCTAGGAGATTGTCCCGAAGCGTTCCTGGAAGAACCACATCCTGGAGGGCGAGGTGGTAGAGGTGGAGGATCTCTACCGTCGGGTGGAGGCGCTCCAGATGGAGCCTTGGAAGGAGGTTAATGGTGTGGATATCATCCGCACCTTCCTCAAACATCGGGTGCAGCCGCTCCAGGCGAGCGCGCATTCGATGTTTCTTTATACTGGCCGCAATGACCCGACGAGGGTCTCAGCCGAGGAGTTATCTCGCGGCGACCTCGACAGAGTTTTTCGGCCGCTGCTGAAGTACAAGTGAGAGGAGGACCTTCCGCGGAAGTCGTTGACGCCCTCTTTCAGTTCTATGAGACCAGTTCCTCAGGTGTAGAT
Source organism: Avena longiglumis (assembly GCA_030063025.1). NCBI lineage: Eukaryota > Viridiplantae > Streptophyta > Magnoliopsida > Poales > Poaceae > Avena > Avena longiglumis. Next base: position 416,351,846 of record CP125979.1, on the reverse strand, counting down.
TTGTGACATGCGTGTTGCGTATTTTTTTCGAGTGCCTCTCCTTATAATTGCTTGTACTGATCTTTGACGTTTTCTCTGTGCAGGAGTTCAAGGTAGCTGGCATGGTTCCTCCACTGCCCGAAAAGTTTCCGGTTGCGCCGGACAACGAAATTGTGGACTCTGAGTCCGAGCTTCCGCCGACGCAGTCACCAACTTATGAAGCCCCCGAGGCGAGCGAGGGGCAGACCCGAAAGAGGGCACGAAACTCGAGCGAGTCTTCGGATGCCTCGACTCCGCCAACGCCTAGGGATCCATCCTTCCTCGTGCGCCATGGCGAGGATGACGGCGCTTCTTCCGTGCCGTTCCCGGCTGTGCCTCTGCAAGTAGTCGCACCGCAGCCACCGTCAAAGAAGAAGGAGAAGGAGAAGGCGCCGCCTGTCTTCAACTTGAGTGACATTAACTCGTAAGCAGTTTTTTTGGTTGCGTTCGATTTGATTTTTGCGTGTGCACTTTTCTTCTTTCCTTGATGAACACTACAAGAAATCTGGTGATACATGACCCTCCATGTTGGTCACTGGAAGGTCACGGTTTTTAATTTGTGACCAAATAAAGAAGGTAAAAAGCTGAGCGTCACTAGTTAAACACCACGACCTTTTTTCTGAATTATTCATAGACGTCTATGACCAATACAGTTGGTCACAGATTCTATGATCAATACAGTTGGTCATAGATTCTATGACCAACTGAATTGGTCACAGACTGTTTGCCCTGTCCACGTCAGATCCTGCGTGGTCGATCCTACGTGGCAAATCTGTGACCAATTTGAAAGGTCGTGGATCAGATTTAGCCCAGTCCAGATAGATGTTTTATATGGGCCAAGCCCAATAATTCAGCATATTTTCATCCTTATATCTATCAACTCTGGTCGACCAAATGGGCCAAGCCCAACAGTTTAGCCCTTTTAATTTCTTGGAATTTCCACTTTATTGCTGGCCTTGGGCTTTTAGCAATTCATTTCCTTTTGGACCTTGGCCCTTTAGCAATTCGTTTCTTTTTGGGTCATTTGGCCTTTTACAATTTAATTTCATACCAGTTTTCAAATTTTCGTTTCCTAAATATGCCCATATTTGTTTTGGGCCGTGGCCTTTTTGCAGCCCAATTAGTTCCGAATATCAACATAAATTTCAGCCCAGTTTGAAAATGTTCGGCCCAAGGCACCATAGCCAGAGTACCAAATACGACCTAGGATAGATAGACAACAAATAAAATAATCGACCAACAATGACAAGGATACACAAAAATACAAAAATATAGCAACCATATTTTCAAGTCACATACTTGATCCATCAAGTCACAAACAGATAGCAAACAGGTTCAGGTTCACAAACAGACTTGCTGCAATAAGTCAGGTTCACAAGTTCACAGCCTTGCATCAACCACGGTTCACAAAGATACAGAAAGAATAGTTCCCAGAACTAGTCCAGCAACACAGCTAGTTCCCAGAACTACTAGTTCCTAGATGCTTTACCAACACAGCTGCATCAACAGTTCCCAGATCCTTTACCACCAAGCAGTGCCATCAAGTGAGCATACCTCGCGTCATTTTCTTCTGTCTTTTTGCGCAACAGCTCGAACTCTTTGTCGCGTGCAACTTGTGCAGCTTCAGAGTCCTCCGACCTCTTCTTGAGCATGGCCACTTCCTCTCGAGATCTATCCAGCTTATCTTCTAAGTCACGTACATGTGCAGCTACAACAGCATTGGATTTGCCGGCCTTGTTTCTAGATGACTTGAGCCCAACATTCATCAAGAAAGTACTTGACTTGCAATCCGCCGATAAAAGCAGCAAAGAACAACCTCAACATCAGACTTGGGTTGCTCACCTTCTTGTAGAGGTGCAGCCTTCATATTTTCCATCTGGACCTGGTACATGGAGGATTGCACATTATTGGCAAAATAGATTTTTAGGACTCCAACAATCATCTAAAGCACAAGTGAACAACTACAGAACCAGTAGTACTATTGAATGACAATCGGAGCAAGAAACAAGTCACAGGAGCATTCACAGATTTACTTACAACAGCCTCCTTCACTTGCTCCGAAAAGTCGTTTATCTTGCTGTTGTGTGTGCTTTTGAACAGATCAATGGCAGTCAGCTCTTCACCCTGGCGTTCCTCCCTCTGAAATTTTATTCAACAAGAATCAGAATCAAAGCAAAAGCTTTCGAGACAATAGTTATGTGGGCATAAATAAAATCAAGTCTTACGGTGGCAAATATATGCGCGATGTACGACCTCGAACCAGTTTTCTTCTAGAACTTGACCTTTTCTCGGTTGGACTTGTTTGACTCACAAGTTTGCTACAAAAAAACGACTATAAGAACCCAGCCAGCTAGCACAAGAAACAGCACCCAGCCAGCTACCACAAGAAACAGCACCCAGCATAGCCAACACATGTAGAAAAGACCATGGGCACAAACACAATCATACCTTGTGTCTTGGGGTAGACCACAACGCAACCAGACCTTGCCATTCTTCATCCGACAGGGCTTTAACCAGAGACTTGATGCTAACTTGATTTGATGGTACGTCATCAAAGAATAGCTTCTTGATTTTGTGGCATCTGTTCTTTGTTACCTTCTGCAGCATATCAGTGCATGCACTCTTAATGATCTCTGAGTTGGTGTCCATCACAAAGTTCGCCTGCCAAGAGAGAAAACAAGGCAAATACATGGTTAGCGGTCAAATGGCAGGTGTTACAGTGAGAAAGAAACACACCCAGCTATGAGAGAATTAACTTACAACAACTTTCCCAATGAAGTTCTCCACGAGGTTCTCGTCCTTTTTGTAGTCCTTGAAATGTGGCAGCACCGGAGTATGGGTTCTTGCAGTAAGTCCACACTCAGAGGCAAGCTTTGCAGCCTGCACAGGATCTTGTGGACGCTTCATCCCTTCGGAAATGTGTATTTTCACCTTGGTACGCATCGCCTTGGTCATCCTTTCGAGCCCTAAACCCTTTATTTTGTTACTCCTGGCCACAGAGATTATCTCTGAAAATGAAATTAACCTCATTAATAAGAAGTACAAATGAAAGAATGGTTCATAGATGCATTGCTTCCAATTAGGAAATGAACTAGAAAAAACAGAGGTGATGAGCTTGCCTTGATCAAACATTGGCTGCTCGGGTTCTTCACGTTCTTCGGGTTCTTCAGAAATGATAGCTGGGCGGAGTCGTTGATCCGTGTTGACAGGGCAGAGGTCCATGTAGGCAGAGCTTGCTTCATCCATGGAGACAAGCACTGGACCCTTTCTTTTGGTACGCTTGGCCACGGTGGTTATCTCTGAAAATGAAATTAACCACATTAATAACAAGTACAAATCAAGGGATGGTTCTGCCAAACAGGCAGGCATACATGCATTGCTTACAATTAGGAAATGAACTAGTAAAAGAAAAGAAGTATATAAACTTTCCTTGATCTTGCTGCTCAACTTCTTCATCTTCTTCAGAAATGGGAGCAGAGTCGAAACGCTGATTCCTGGCCACAGGGCTGAGGTCCATGCAGACAAAACTTCCTTCATCAGTGGACTGAAACCCATCATCAAGGCGTGGTGAGCTCTGCACATGAGTCCCCTTTCCTTTCTGCCTAGTCACTATAGCAGGAGCAGGTACATCATCTTCCAAAATGCTCTTTGATGCTCCTGGAGCTACCACGAACACCCTACCCGGAGCCATTGCACTAGATGCTTCTAGTCTCTTCCTAGGCTTCTTCACAGCACTCTTCTTCCTCCTAGAAAACTTGTGGGCCTTATATGAACAGCAAATAGAATGGCATTAGATCATAAGTAAAAATATTGTGTGAGCACATAATGAAAGGAAAACAATAAAGCACAAAAGCAAACAAAGTAAACCCCCTGCACACAAGGTTAAAGTTTGCACCTTGACATTCTTCTCCACAACATTGTCATTGACCTCCTCTTCATCAATGACTTCATCATCTCGAGGATTGTATTCTGAGCTTTCACCATGTGATTGAAGGGTTTCGCGGCATAGTAAATCAAAATTTTCTACGGAGCGAACAGAGGGAAAGCCAAGATCTAATCTAGGAGATGCAAACAACGAGAGAGATTGGATTAGATCTTCATACCCTTGAAGATTCGCAATGAGCGTTAAATTAGCGTGGGTGATGTAGTCGCTCGCTTCTCCTCCTCGCGATCCGATCCGATCTAGCACCACAAGTGGCGGTGCCTCCGTGAGATGCACGTGCAGCACCTCGGCGTCTCCTCCTTCCTCGGACCAGCGAGTATGGTGGAGAGATAGATTGGATCTACAACACGGCGTGGTGTATATGCTGGAGAATTTCTGCAGGCTTCGCCTACAAACGATCGGGAGGGAGAGAGGAAGGTAGCAAGGCAACTAGGGCTTGGAGGAAGGTGTGTGTGGGGGGAGGCGCTCACCTCTATATATAGAGGGGCGGCCAGCCTTGCCCTCCTCCAAGCCTATCTCTAGTTTAAACAATTTAAACTCTCCCTTATCTAGAAATCCTATCTCTAGTTTAAACGATTTAAACTCTCCCTTATCTAGAAATTCTATCCCGAGATTTAAACGAGTCAAATCTCTCTAGAATCGGCTGGGCCCTATGGGGCCTTGTGCCCCTGGCCCAATGCGGCCATGACACTCCCTCATAGGCCCATGCCCCCTCCCGGAAGGTGGGGCCACTTTGGTCCCCTTCCGGAAGGTTCTAGAAGCTTCCGGTACAATACCGATTAACCCGGAACAATTCCGAACTCCAAAAACTGCACTGCCTTATATGAATCTTATTCTCGGACCATTCCGAAACCTCTCGTGATATCCGGATCCCATCCGAGACTCGGAACAAAAATTCATAAACCAATTATCCAATCTATCCTAGCGTCAAGACACGTTAAGTGTGTGACCTGAGTTCGAGAATATGCGAGACATGATCTTCTATCAATAATCAACAAAGGTGCAGGCACCCATATTGACTCCCACACATTCATAGATGATCATATCGGATGAACCACGATGCCAGGATTCAATCAATCCCATATATATATTCCCTTCGTCTCGCGATATTTTACTTGCCCGAGATTCGATCATCGGTACCGTCATACCTAGTTCAATCTCGTTCATAGCAAGTACTTTACTCGTTCCGTAATCCGATATCACTTTGTGATTAACTCCTTAACCACATGCTTGCAAGCGGTGCTGATATCGATTACCGAGTGGGCCCGAAGTATATCTCTCCGACTTGGGAGGGACAAATTCCATCTCGATACATACAACCCAACAGATACTTTCCGATCACCTGAGAGACACCTTTATGATCACCCTCTCATAGGATGACGTTTGATGACCTCAAAGCTTTCTTCCGATACCAGGGAGTTGCATTATCTCATGGTCTAAGGAATACAATATTTGACATAGGAAAAGCTTCGCAAAGACAAACACGATGACACGATCTAATTGCTCTGCTTTGTTTGGGTCTATCCACCATATCATTCTCCCAATGATATGATCTCATTATCAACTGACAACTCATGTCTATGGTTAGGAAACCTTAACCATCATTGATCAATGAGCTAGTCCATAGAGGCGTACTAGGGACACGGTGTTGTTCACAAACCACACAAGTATTAAAGTTTCCGCTTAATACAATTCTAGTATGGAATATAAACTTTATCATGAACAAGAATTATAATAATAACATCTTTATTATTGCCTCTAGGGCATAATTCCAACAGTCTCCCACTTGCACTAGAGTCAATAATCTAGTTTACATCTGGCAACAAGCTCACACCCATGGCATCGAGGTGTTGATCATGTTTTACACGTGGAAGAGGTTTAGTCAATGGATCTGCGATATTCGGATCCGTATGTACTTTGCTAATCTTCGATCTCCATCGCTATATAATCTCGGATTATATGAAACTTGCGTTGATATGCTTGGTCTTTGGATGATATCTTGGTTCCTTAGCAAGTGCTATGGCGCCATGTTGTCACACAATATCTCCAGTGGGTCCAATGCACTTGGAACCACGCCAAGCTCGATGATGAAGTTTCGATCCAAACTCCTTCACTTGGCCTTCTGCGGCAGCCATGTATTCGCTTCTCATGTAGATCCGCGATCACGCTTTGCTTGCGGCTTCTCGACTCACTCCTCCATTCAAAATATAAACGTATCTCATGCGAGATTTGGAATCATCCTTGTCGGTGTCAAAACTAGCATCGGCGTAACCTTTCGACAAGCTATTCATCACCCCATAGACTAAGAACATTTCTTTAGTTCTATTTAGGTACTTTAGGATGTTCTTCACGGCTGTCGAGGTTCCACTCTGGATCACTTTGATATCTGCTCGTCAAACTAAGAGCATTGGACACATCCGGTCTAGTACACAAGATGGCATACATGATGGAACCTATGGCCAAGGCATAAGGCACTTTGCTCATACCTTCCTATCATTTACCATAGCTGGACACTGAGCCTTGCTCAATATCTTACCTGACAACATAGGCACTGAACCTTTCTTTGCCTTATCCATTCTGAACCTTTTCAGAACTTTGTCTAGGTATGTACTCTGGCTTAAAGCTATCAGGCGTCTTTGTATATCTCTATAGATCTTGATGCCCAATATATAAGCAGCTTCACCTAGGTCTTTCATTGAAAAACACTTGTTCAAATAACTCTTCACATCGTTAAGCATGTTGATGTCATTTCCGATAATCAATATGTCATCCACATACAGTACCAGAAACGTCACCGAGCTCCCACTCACTTTCTTGTAGATGCAAGCTTCGTAGCAATTTGGAACAAATCCAAAGCTCTTGATCACTTGATCAAAACGAAGGTTCCAACTCCGAGATGCTTGCTTCAGTCCATAAACGAAGGTACCAGAAGTTTTCATACTTTACTAGAATCCTTAGGATCGACAAAACCTTCGGGTTGCATCATATACAACTCTTCATCAATGTTCCCATTGAGGAAAGCAGTCTTGACATCCATCTGCCATATTTCATAATCATGAAACGCAGCAATTGCTAATAAAATCTGAATGGACTTAAACATCGCTACGGGAGAGAAAGTCTCATCGTAGTCAACACCTTGAACTTGTCGAAAACCTTTTGCGACAAGCCGTGCTTTATAGACGGTAACATTACCATCCGCGTCCGTTTTCTTCTTGAATATCCATTTGCACTCAACGGCCTTTCGGTCGCTAGGAGGATCCACCAAAGTCCATACTTGGTTTTCGCTCATGGATCCCAATTCGGATTTCATGGCTTCCAGCCATTTCTCAGAGTCTGGGCTCATCGCTTCCTCATAGTTCGTAGGTTCACTGTCTTCTACCAACAAGACAGTCAGGCGGTTGCCGTACCACTCGGGAGGGCACGCGACCTTGTCGACCTGTGACGTTCAAGATGCGACATCGTCCAAGCTTCATGATCCTTGTCATTAGCTTCCTCTATTGTTGGTGCAGTGACCGGAACAATTTCAGTCTGCGCTACTCTCCAATTCAAGAGAAGGTTCAATAACCTCGTCTAGCTCTACTTTCCTCCCACTCACTTCTTTCGAGAGAAACTCCTTCTCAAGAAAGGAACCGTTCTTCGACAAACACTTTGCCTTGGTTACGTGATAGAAGGTATACCCAATAGTTTCCTTAGGGTATCCTATGAAGACGCATTTCTCGCTTTGGGTTCGAGCTTGTCCGCATCAACTTCTTGACGTAAGCTTCGCATCCCCAAACTTTAAGAAACGACAACTTAGGTTTAGCACCAAACCACAGTTCATACGGTGTCGTCTCAACGGATTTAGATGGAGCCCTATTTAAAGTGAATGCAGCGGTTTCTAATGCATAACCCCAAAATGATAACGGCAAATCAGTAAGAGACATCATTGATCGGACCATATCTAATAGGGTTCGATTCCGGCGTTCAGACACACCATTGCGCTGTGGTGTTCCGGGTGGCATGAGTTGTGAAACGATTCCACTTGCTTTAAGATGCGTGAGAAAATCATAACTAAACTATTCGCCCCCACGATCGGATCGTAGAAACTTAATCTTTCTGTTACGATGGTTCTCCACTTCATTCTGAAATTCTTTGAACTTTTCAAACATTTCAGATTTATGTTTCATTAAATAGATATACCCATATCTACTTAAGTCATCGGTAAAAGTGAGAAAATAGCGATATCCACCGCGCGTCGAAACACTCATTGGTCCGCATACATCGGTATGTATGATTTCCAACAAGTCCGTTGCTCGCTCCATCATACTGGAGAACGGGGTTTTGATCATCTTGCCCATGAGGCATGGTTCGCATGTGTCAAATGATTCAAAATCAAGAGACTCCAAAGTCCATCGAATGGAGTTTCTTCATGCGCTTACTCCAATATGACCTAGGCAGCGTGCCACAAATAAGTAGTATTATCACTATCTACTTTGCATCTCTTAGCCTCAATGTTATGGATGTGTGTTTCATCCCTTTCGAGATTTAGAAGAAATAAACCATTCACAAGAGGTGCATGACCATAAAAGATGTTACTCATATAAATAGAACAACCATTATTCTCAGATTTAAATGAATAACCGTCTTGCAATAAACACGATCCGAAATGATGTTCATGCTCAACGCAGCACATAATAACATTTATTAAGGTTTAAAACTAATCCGAAGGTAAAACTAAGGATAGCGTGTGACGACCATCACATCAACTCTTGATCCGTTGCCAACGCATCGTCACCTCATCCTCAAGCCGCTCTATTTCGTAGCTCTGTTGAGTTACAAATATTAGCAACCGAACCGTATCAAATACCGTGCACTACAACGAGGGCTAGTAATTAAGAAAACATCAATAACATGTATATCAAATATACCTTTGATGGTGCAGCCTTCTTCTTGTCCGCTAAGTACTTGGACGATTAAACTTCCAGTGACCCTTGTCCTTGCAATAGAAGCACTCAGTGTCCGTCTTAGGACCAGACTTGAGCTTCTTCTCAGCAGGAGCATTGCACTTGCCACCGCCCTTCTTGAAGGGCTTCTTTGCTCCCTTACCTTTCTTAAAGGAGGGCTTGTTGACCATCAACACATGACTATCCTTCTTGATGTCCACTTCCGCAGCCTTCAGCTTTGCGAAGAGCTCGGTGATATCGATGGAACCAATCTGATTATGAGTCACTACAAAACTTTTGTAGCTGGGAGGGTGATTGCAGAACCTCAATCTTGAGCTCCTCTGGAATCGTTCATTCCAGCTTGCTCAAGGCGTTGAGTGTAGCCCGACATCTTTATGGCGTGCTCACTAACGGAACTCCCTTCCTCCATCTTGCGATTAAAGAACTTCTCGGAGATCTCATCTCTCTCGAGCGGGCTTGAGTCGAAACATGGTTTCAGCTCCTCGAGAATCTCAAAGGGCCGGATAGGTTTCAAAAGCGATTTTGAAGCTCGGTTCCATAGCAAGCAACATGGTGCTCTTAATCACACCATAATCATCTTTCTTGTGATAGACAGCTTTCTCATCGGTAGCCTTGATTGCGAGGGGTCACCTAACGCTTTCCCAAGGAAATAGTCCTTTTGTCCGCCAGACAGAATGATTCTTAGATTGCGGAACCAATTGGTGAAGTTAGACCCATTGTTCCTAAGCTTTTCTTTCTCAGCAAAAACGTTGAAGTTGAAGTTGGATTTGTCCATGTGATCTACAGTATTTGCAAGTAAAATTTAGACTATGTTCATGATAAATAGTTCAACTTAATCAAATTACTAGATGAACTCCCACTAAATTCAACATCCCTCAAGTTGTTTAGTGAACACGATCCAAATTCACCACACCTAATCCGATCATCACGAGAAGAGATGTGGTTTCAATGGTGGACAACAAAGTGTCGATCATATCATTCATATGACTCATGCTTAACCTTTCGGTTCTTGTGTTCGAGGCCGTATGTCTGTACATGCTAGGCTCGTCAAGCTAGACCCAAGTATTTCGCGTGTGCAAAACTGGCTTGCACCCGTTGTATGTGAGCGTAGAGTCTATAGCACCCGATCATCACGTGATGCTTGGACACGACGAACTTTATAGCGGTGCATACTTGGGGAGAACACAGTTTTATCTTGATCTTTAAGTGAGGAATCATCTTATAATGCTACTCGCGATCTAAGCATGATAAGATACATAAAAGGATAAACATCGCATGCATATAACTTTATGTGACATGGTATAGCCAATCTTCGCGCAATGATCTCCATCTTGTGCGTTCCGGCATGATCTCCATCACTCCACCATGATTGCCTCCACCACGAATAGCAACTACAACTATTGCTAACTACTTAGCGATAAAGTAAAGCTATTACATGGCGTATAAGAAGTTGACTCACAGGGCATACACAATTATAAAGACAACCATATGGCTCCTGCCGGTTGTGTACTCATCGACATGCAAGTCGTGAAACATTACAAAACATGATCATCGCATACAATATACACATCACATCTTGGGCCATACCATATCACAGAAAACACTCCCTGCAAAAACAAGTTAGACGCCTCTACTTTGTTGTTGCATGTTTTACGTGGCTTTATGGGAGTAGATGCTAAGAACGATTCTTACCTACGGAAAGCCACAACGGTGATATTATGGTTGCCAAACTCCGGTGTTAATCCCATGACAACTATAGTGAGAGAAACTGACATCCACCAGCCGCATGTGTGGAACAAGCCACACGTCAAGTGCGGAGCCGGTCTCATGACGGCGTCGTAAGGTTGGCTTGGACCGCTTCAATCTCACTATCCTGCGTCATAAGAAGAACACAAACAAGAGGCTTGCGAGAAAACATCAACGCGCAACAACCATGTTGCGTTCTACTCGTGAAACACATCTACGCATAGATCTAGCTCGATACCATCAAGGGTTTGGCGGCATAGTAAATCAAAATTTTCTATGGAGCGAACAAAGGAAAGCCAAGATCTAATCTAGGAGATGCAAACAACGAGAGATTGGATTAGATCTTCATACCCTTGAAGATTCGCTGGAGCGTTAAACGCGTGGGTGATGCGATCGTACTGCTTCTCCTCCTCGCGATCCGATCCGATCTAGCACCACAAGTGGCGGTGCCTCCGTGAGATGCACACGTGCAGCACCTCGGCGTCTCCTCCTTCCTCGGACCAGCGAGTATGGTGGAGAGATAGATTGGATCTACAACACACGGCGTGGTGTATATCTTTGGAGAATTTACGCTGCAGGGCTTCGCCTACAAACAATCGGGAGGAGAGAGGAAGGTAGCAAGGCAGCTAGGGCTTGGAGGAAGGTGTGTGGGGGAGGCGCACCCTCTATATATAGAGGGGCGGCCAGCCTTGCCCTCCTCCAAGCCTATCTCTAGTTTAAACAATTTAAACTCTCCCTTATCTAGAAATCCTATCTCTAGTTTAAACGATTTAAACTCTCCCTTATCTAGAAATTCTATCCCGAGATTTAAACGAGTCAAATCTCTCTAGAATCGGCTGGGCCCTATGGGGCCTTGTGCCCTGCCCAATGCGCCATGACCCTCCCTCATAGGCCCATGCCCCCTCCCGGAAGGTGGGGCCACGTTGGTCCCCTTCCGGAAGGTTCTAGAAGCTTCCGGTACAATACCGATTAACCCGGAACAATTCCGAACTCCAAAACCTACACTGCCTTATATGAATCTTATTCTCCGGACCATTCCGGAACCTCTCGTGATATCCCGGATCCCATCCGAGACTCCGAAAAAAAATTTATAAACCAATTATCCAATCTATCCTAGCGTCAAGACACGTTAAGTGTGTGACCCTGCGGGTTCGAGAATATGCAGACATGATCTTCTATCAATAATCAACAGCAGGGTCTGGGCACCCATATTGACTCCCACACATTCATTGATGATCATATCGGATGAACCACGATGCCATGATTCAATCAATCCCATATATATATTCCCTTCGTCTCGCGATATTTTACTTGCCCGAGATTTGATCATCGGTACCGTCATACCTAGTTCAATCTCGTTCACAGCAAGTACTTTACTCGTTCCGTAATCCGATATCACTTTGTGATTAACTCCTTAACCACATGCTTGCAAGCGGTGTTGATATCGATTACCGAGTGGGCCCGAAGTATATCTGTCCGACTTGGGAGGGACAAATTCCATCTCGATACATACAACCCAACAGATACTTTCCGATCACCTGAGAGACACCTTTATGTTCACCCTCTCATAGGATGAAGTTTGATGACCTCAAAGCTTTCTTCCGATACCAGGGAGTTGCATTATCTCATGGTCTAAGGAATAGAATATTTGACATAGGAAAAGCTTCGCAAAGACGAACACGATGACACGATCTAATTGCTCTGCTTTGTTTGGGTCTATCCACCATATCATTCTCCCAATGATATGATCTCATTATCAATTGACAACTCATGTCTATGGTTAGGAAACCTTAACCATCATTGATCAATGAGCTAGTCCATAGAGGCGTACTAGGGACACGGTGCTGTTCACAAACCACACAAGTATTAAAGTTTCCGCTTAATACTATTCTAGCATGGAATATAAACTTTATCATGAAAAAGAATTATAATAATAACATCTTTATTATTGCCTCTAGGGAATAATTCCAACAGTGATATCTCAGATGCTGAGGCTGCGCTGGTAATTCCACTAACTGCTGGACCATCATTCGAATTTCTAATCATCGACACTAGTGCATTGATGCCAAGTGACTGGAATATGCGGTTTTTCCGCATCATTGTTCTAGCCCTAAGCTTCTCGATTTCAGTGAGCGGCGCTTATTTACATGGATGGAAAAAACATAGTATTAGATGTATGGTTGAAATGAATTGACAAGCATTACAACTCAAACGGCTATAAGTATACTATCAGTTTATATTTCTATTTACTCCTAGTAGACTAACAGGACAATCAGAATATAACACGGTTATTCATAATATGTCAATGCACATCAACTACCAGATTGAAAACAAAACATGGGTAAGAATTCTTGACATGCTTCATACAAACACAGAGACACATTCATAAATAAAACTAACAGCGTAAGTGCAAGTTCCATACCAGCCAACTGTGCCTTCTTAGTCATCCTTGTCATGGATGATGTCGGTGTTGTTGGATCCTTGCTAGTTAGTTTGATGATGTCCAATTGCACTAATATCTCGCAAAAAAGAGTGGACAAGAGTTAGATACACCATAGATAAATTAGAATCACCATGTTGAATACACATTGTTCAAATTTTGCTATTGTTGCTTATGCCTTTCCTGATTGGGCATTAATAACTAAACAAATAAACTAGCATGTAATGTTATCTGGATGCTGCTATGTTACATAAGTAACTATTGTTGCTTATGCCAAACCAAGAACAGCAGAATAAATAATTTAGGATGTCATTAGCAAGCAAGCAAGTAACTATAATGTTGGAAACATCTCCAGTTGTTACAGCAATCAAGCAACTATAGTACTACTACTGTCATGCGCAGTAACTATACTAACTATGTTACATCAAGCAAGTAAATATACTACTATTATTGTTGCTTATGCCAAAGAAAGCAAGCAAACATCAAGGGAACAACAAGCAATCAGCAAGCAAGCAGCATGAGCAGTAACTATATTACTATGTTACAACAAGCAAGCAAGTAACTATACTACTACTATTGTTGCTTATGCCAAAGCAAGCAAACTAGCAAGCAACAAGAAATAGTTGCAACATACCCTATTCAGCTGTTCAGTACTGTTGTGTTGGCGAGCTCCGGTTTGATTTTTTCTTGCTCCGATTCACCTCTCTTATTTCTATCTTGTTCCAAAAAACACAAATGTATGAAAGCTCTGTTTCAGAAAATTAAATTGCAGCTGAATTTTTCTAGCTACACATATATCAGCACACTCTAGCTAAACATGAATTTAGTCAGCATGTCTCTGTAATGGAATACAACAACATGTTCCTTTCATAAAAAAAGTCTAATAGCATGAACCCTAGGCGTGTTCCTTTCAGAAAATGGACCCCCTAAATCCCATGGCAATGAAACCCCCAAAATCCCATGGCAATGAAACCCTAACGGCACGAACCCTAGGCATGGCAAGAAACCCAAACCTGAACCCTAGGCATGGCAAGAAACCCTAACCTGAACCCTAGGCATGGCAAGAAACCCTAACCCTAGGCATGGAACGAAATCCTAACGGCATAACCCTAGTCATGGCAAGACATGGAATAGGAGGATCTGAGGAGAACAACAGACAGACTTGCCTGAACAGATCGGTGGCCTTCGTAGGTCGCAGCTGCCCGCCCGTGGCCGTCGTCTTCCCGAGCGTGCGCGTGGCCGTCGTCTTCGCGAGTGCGCGCCTGGCCGTCGTCTTCTCGGGTGGGGGTGGATGGGGAATGGAGGAGGAGGGAGAGGGGAATGGAGAAGTGGGGGTCGAATGGATGGGGACCTGGGGGATTTGGGTGGATGGCCGTCTCCTCGTGTGGTTTGTCCAAATTGTCCTTCTCTTTTTCTCTTTTGGTGGGCGTTTGTGTCATTGTGTTGTCGAGGCGGGAGTTCACGCGGGAGTTCAGGCGGGAGTTTCCAGCGGGAATTTTTGGCCAAGTGGAGGGAAATTTGGTGAAGCGGGAAAATTTTGAGCATTTGGAAGCTGCCATCATTTTATGTGCCCGAGTATTAGCGAGTACAAAAAAATTTTGTGAAGTGGCATCGGCTTATTTTTATAAAATATTAGACCACATTTTATGTTAAATTGAACAACCGTTTGCAACTACAATCTTCCTAGGCACTTCTCATGAAGTAGACAAGTTTCCGCCGATTCGGCTGCAGCTCTGCCAAATTTGAACTAGAGGTACTTCGTATATTGTTCATGATTTTTCCTAAAAATCATTTTTAGAGTCAAGGCATGTTATTCAAGTTGTGACAAGATCCAACCCGGTTTCACCGAAACAGGGAGTTCCCCCTTAATAATTAAATTCCAGGATCTTCGTTTTTAGGTGATAGAGCATGTCTACAAGGGGTGACACTTGGGTACCAGGTTTTAGACATTTCAGCATTCCACCACACTTTAATACACATGCTAGGGTCCATTGAAAGGTTTGGAGGTATTCCTATGCTATGAAGCGCTTCTTCCTATGAAACTCTGATTTGTGGGCCCCGGATCATCTACCCCCTAGATGTTCTTCTGACAGGGGTAGCCCGATGTATTTTTCTCTTGGTTTGTGCTTGGTTGGGTCATAGGATAATCCCAAACCATGTTTGGGCACAATTTGTGACAAGATCCAACCCGGTTTCACCGAAACGGGGAGTTCTCGCCCCCCTAACAATTAATTTCCAAGATCTTCCTTTTTAGGTGATGATAGCGCATGTCTACGAAGGGGGTGACACTTGGATACCGGGTTTTAGACATTTCAGCATCCCATCACACTTTAATACACATGCTAGGGTCCATTTCAAGGTTTGGAGGTATTCCGATGCTCCGAAGCGCTACTTCCTATGAAACCCTCATCTGTGGGCCCCGGATCGCCTGCCCCCCAAGATGTTCTTCTGACAGGGGAAGCCCGGTGGATTTTTCTCTTGGTTTGTGCTTGGTTGGGTCATCGGATAATTCCAAACCATGTTTGGTCACAAGTTGTGACAAGATCCAACCCGGTTTCACCGAAACGGGGAGTTCCCGACCCCCTAACAATTAAATTACAGGATCTTCGTTTTTAGGTGATAGCGCATGTCTACGAAGGGGATGACACTTGGGTACCAGGTTTTGGACATTTCAGCATTCCACCATACTTCAATACACATGCTAGGGTCCATTGCAAGGTTTGGAGGTATTCCAATGCTCCGAAGCGCTTCTTCCTATGAAACCCTGATCTGTGGGCCCCGGATCGTCTACCCCTAGATGTTCTTCTGACAAGGGTAGCCCGGCGTATTTTTCTCTTGGTTTGTGCTTGGTTGGGTCATAGGATAATTCCAAACCATGTTTCGCACAAGTTGTGACAAGATCCAATCCGGTTTCACCGAAACGGGGAGTTCCCGACCCCTAATAATTAAATTTCTAGAACATCTTCGTTTTTAGGTGACATCACATGTCTGCGAAGGGGGCACACTTCGGAACCAGGTTTTGGACATTTCAGAATTCTACAGGACTTTAATACACATGCTAGGGTCCATTGCAAGGTTTGGAGGTATTTCGATGCCCCGAAGCGCTTCTTCCTATGAAACCCTGGTCCGTGGGCCCGGATCATCTACCCCCGTAGATTTTCTTCTAATGGGGGTAGCCCGGTGGACTTTTCTATTGGTTAGTGCTTGGTTGGTAATAGGATAATTCCAAACCATGTTTGGGGAAAATTTGTGACAAGATCCAACCCGGTTACATCAAAATGGGGAGTTCCCCCTAATAATTAAATTCTAGAACACCTTCGTTTTTAGGTGACATCGCATGTCTTAGAAGGGGTGACACTTTGGAACTAGGTTTTGCACATTTCAGCATTCCACCACACTTTAATACACATACTAGGGTCCATTGCAAGGGTTTGGAGGTATTCCGATGCTCCGAAGCGCTTCTTCCTACGAAACTCTGATCCATGGGCCCCGAATCGTCTACCCCCTAGATGTTCTTCTGACAGGGGTAGCCCGCCGGTGGAATATTCTCTTGGTTTGTGCTTAGTTGGGTCATAGGATAATTCCAAACCATGTTTGGGCACAAGTTGTGACAATATCCAACCCGGTTTCATCGAAACGGGGAGTTCCCGCCCCCCTAACAATTAAATTCCAGGATCTTCGTTTTTAGGTGATAGCACATGTTTACGAAGGGGGTGAAACTTGGATACCAGGTTTTGGACATTTGAGAATTCCATCACACTTTAATACACATTCTAGGGTCCTTTGCAAGTATTTGGAGGTATTCCGATGCTCCGAAGCGCTTCTTCCTATGAAACCCTGATCTGTGGGCCCGTATCGTCTAACCCCTAGATGTTCTTCTGACAGGGGTAGCCCGTTGGATTTTTCTCTTGGTTTGTGCTTGGTTGGGTCATAGGATAATTCCAAACCATGTTTGGGCACAAGTTGTGACAACATTCAACCCGGTTTCACCGAAACGGGGAGTTCCCGACCCCCTAACAATTAAATTCCAAGATCTTCGTTTCTTGGAGATAGTGCATGTCTGCGAAGGGGGTCACACTTGGGAACCATGTTTTGCACATTTCAGCATTCCATCACACTTTAATACACATACTAGGGTCCATTGAAACGGTTTGGAGGTATTACGATGCTCCGATGCGCTTCTTCCAATGAAACCATGATCTGTCGGCCCTAGATCGTCTACCCCCTAGATGTTCTTATAAAAGGGTAGCCCGATGGATTTTTCTCTTGGTTTGTGCTTTGTTGGGTTATAGGATAATTCCAAACCATTTTTGGGCAGAAGCTGTGACAACATCCAACCCGGTTTCACCGAAACGGGGAGTTCCCTCCTAACAATTAAATTCCAGAACACCTTCGTTTGTGGGTGACATTGCATGTCTGAGAAGGGGTCACACTTGGGAACCATATTTTTGACATTTCAGCATTCAACCACACTTTAATACACATTCTAGGTCCCATTGCAAGGTTTGGAGGTATTCCGATGCCCCGAAGAGCTTCTTCCTACAAAACCCTGATCCGTGGGCCCGGATCGTCTACCCCCTAGATGTTCTTATGAAAGGGGTAGCCCGGTGGATTTTTCTCTTGGTTTGTGCTTGGTTGGGTTATAGGATAATTCCAAACAATGTTTGGGCACAAGTTGTCACAAGATCCAACCCAGTTTCACCGAAACGGGGAGTCCCCCCCTAACAATTAAATTCCAGAACACCTTCGTTTTTAGGTGATAGCGCATGTCAGTGAAGAGGGTGACACTTGGGAACCAGGTTTTGGACATTTAAACATTCCACCACACTTTAATACAGATACTAGGGTCCATTGCAAGGGTTTGGATGTATTCCACTGCTCCGAAGCAATTCTTCCTACGAGACCCTGATCTGTGGGACCCGGATCGTCTACCCCCTAGATGTTATTATGAAAGGGGTAGCCCGGTGGATTTTTCTCTTGGTTTGTGCTTGGTCGGGTTATAGGATAATTCCAAACCATGTTTGGGCACAAGTTGTGACAAGATCCAACCCGGTTTCACCAAAACGGGGAGTTCCCCCCTAACAATTAAATTCCAAAACACCTTCGTTTTTAGGTGATAGCGCATGTCTACAAAGAGGGTGACACTTGGGTACTAGGTTTTGGACATTTCAGCATTCCACCACACTTTAATACACATGATAGGTCCCATTGCAAGGTTTGGAGGTATTCCGATGCCCCGAAGCGCTTCTTCCTACAAAACCCTGATCCGTGGGCCCGGATCGTCTACCCCCTAGATGTTCTTAGGAAAGGGGTAGCCCGGTGGATTTTTCTCTTGGTTTGTGCTTGGCTGGGTTATAGGATAATTCCAAACCATGTTTGGGCAAAAGTTGTCACAAGATCCAACCCAGTTTCACCGAAACGGGGAGTTCCCCCCCTAACAATTAAATTCCAGAACACCTTCGTTTTTAGGTGATAGCGCATGTCTGTGAAGAGGGTGACACTTGGGAACCAGGTTTTGGACATTTAAACATTCCACCACACTTTAATACACATGCTAGGGTCCATTGCAAGGGTTTGGATGTATTCCGCTGCTCTGAAGCAATTCTTCCTATGAGACCCTGATCTGTGGGCCCCGGATCGTCTACCCCCTAGATGTTCTTATGAAAGGGGTAGCCCGGTGGATTTTTCTCTTGGTTTGTGCTTGGTTGGGTTATAGGATAATTCCAAACCATGTTTGGGCACAATTTGTGACAAGATCCAACCCGGTTTCACCGAAACAGGGAGTTCCCCCTAACAATTAAATTCCAAAACACCTTCGTTTTTAGGTGATAGCGCATGTCTACGAAGAGGGTGACACTTGGGTACCACACTTTAATACACAAGCTAGGGGTCCATTGCAAGGTTTGGAGGTATTTCGATGCCTCTAAGCGCTTCTTCCTACAAAACCCTGATCCGTGGGCCCAAATCGTCTACCCCCCTAGATGTTCTTCTGATAGGGCTAGCCCGGTGGACTTTTCTATTGGTTTGTGCTTGGTTGGGTCATATTATAAATCCAAACCATGTTTGGGCACAAGTTGTGACAAGATCCAACCCGGTTTCAACGAAACGGGGAGTTCTCCCCTAACAATTAAATTCTAGAACACCTTCGTTTTTAGGTGATAGCGCATGTCTGTGAAGAGGGTGACACTTGGGAACCAAGTTTTGGAAATTTAAACATTCCACCACACTTTAATACACATGATAGGGTCCATTGCAAGGGTTTGGATGTATTCCGCTGCTCGGAAGCGATTCTTCCTACGAGACCCTGATCTGTGGGCCCCGGATCGTCTACCCCCTAGATGTTTTTATGATAGGAGTAGCCGAGTGGATTTTTCTCTTGGTTTGTGCTTGGTTGGGTTATAGGATAATTCCAAACCATGATTGGGCACAAGTTGTGAGAAGATCCAACCCGGTTTCACCGAAACGGGGAGTTCCCGGACCCCTAATAATTAAATTTCCAGAACACCTTCGTTTTTAGGTGACAGCGCGTGACTGCGAAGGGGTCACACTTGAGAACCAGGGTTTGGACATTTCAGCATTAGATCACACTTTAATAAACATGCTAGGGTCCTTTGCAAGTATTTGGAGGTATTCCGATGCTCCAAAGCGCTTCTTCCTATGAAACCCTGATTTGTGGGCCCGTATCGTCTAACCCCTAGATGTTCTTCTGACAGGGGTAGCCCGGTGGATTTTTCTCTTGTTTTGTGCTTGGTTGGGTCATAGGATAATTCCAAACCATGTTTGGGCACAAGTTGTGACAAGATCCAACCCGGTTTCACCGAAACGGGGAGTTCTCGCCCCCCTAACAATTAAATTCTAAGATCTTCGTTTTTTGGAGATAGCGCATGTCTGCGAAGGGAGTCACACTTGGGAACCATGTTTTGCACATTTATGAATTCCACCACACTTTAATACACATAATAGGGTCCATTGAAACAGTTTGGAGGTATTACGATGCTCCGAAGCGCTTCTTCCAATGAAACCCTAATCTGTGGGCCCTAGATCGTCTACCCCCTAGATGTTCTTATAAAAGGGGTAGCCCGATGGATTTTTCTCTTGCTTTGTTCTTGGTTGGGTTATATGATAATTCTAAACCATGTTTGGGCAGAAGTTGTGACAAGATCCACTCCGGTTTCACCGAAACGGGCAGTTCCCTCCTAACAATTAAATTCCAGAACACCTTCGTTTTTAGGTGACATCGCATGTCTGAGAAGGGGGTCACACTTGGGAACCGGATTTTCGACATTTCATAATTCCACCACACTTTAATACACATGCTAGGTCCCATTTCAAGGTTTGGAGGTATTCCGATGCCCCGAAGCGCTTCTTCCTATAAAACCCTGATCCGTGGGCCCAGATCGTCTACCCCCTAGATGTTCTTATGAAAGGGGTAGCCCGGTGGATTTTTCTCTTGGTTTGTGCTTGGTTGGGTTATAGGATAATTCCAAACCATGTTTGGGCACAAGTTGTCACAAGATCCAACCCAGTTTGACCGAAATGGGGAGTTCCCCCCTAACAATTAAATTCCAGAACACCTTCGTTTTTAGGTGATAGTGCATGTCTATGAAGAGGGTGACACTGGGGAACCAGGTTTTGGACATTTAAACGTTCCACCACACTTTAATACACATGCTAGGGTCCATTGCAAGTGTTTGGATGTATTCCGCTGCTCCGAAGCGATTCTTCCTACGAGACCCTGATCTGTGGGCCCCGGATCGTCTACCCCCTGGATGTTCTTATGAAAGGGATAGCCCAGTGGATTTTTTCTTGGTTTGTTCTTGGTTGGGTTATAGTATAATTCCAAACCATGTTTGGGCACAAGTTGTGACAAGATCCAACCCGGTTTCACCGAAACGGGGAGTTTCCCCCTAACAATTAAATTCCAAAACACCTTCGTTTTTAGGTGATAGCGCATGTGTACGAAGAGGGTGACTCTTGGGTACTAGGTTTTGCACATTTCAGCATTCCACCACACTTTAATACACATACTAGGGTCCATTGCAAGGGTTTGGAGGTATTCCGATGCTCCGAAGCGCTTCTTCCTACGAAACTCTGATCCATGGGCCCCGAATCGTCTACCCCCTAGATGTTCTTCTGACAGGGGTAGCCCGCCGGTGGACTTTTCTCTTGGTTTATTCTTAGTTGGATCATAGGATAATTACAAACCATATTTGGGCACAAGTTGTGACAAGATCCAACCCGGTTTCTCGAAACGGGGAGTTCCCGGCCCCCTAACAATTAAATTCCAGGATCTTCGTTTTTAGGTGATACCAGGTTTTGGACATTTGAGCATTCCATCACACTTTAATACACATGCTAGGTTCCTTTGCAAGTATTTGGAGGTATTCCGATGCTCCGAAGCGCTTCTTCCTATGAAACCCTGATCTGTGGGCCCGTATCGTCTAACCCCAAGATGTTCTTCTGACAGGGGTAGCACGGTGGATTTTTCTCTTGGTTTGTGCTTGGTTGGGTCATAGGATAATTCCAAACCATGTTTGGGCACAAGTTGTGACAAGATCCAACCCGGTTTCACCGTAACAGGGAGTTCCCGGCCCCCTAACAATTAAATTCCAAGATCTTCGTTTTTTGGAGATAGCGCATGTCTGCGAAGGGGGTCACACTTGGGAACCATGTTTTGCACATTTCAGCATTCCACCACACTTTAATACACATACTAGGGTCCATTGAAACGGTTTGGAGGTATTACGATGCTCCGAAGCGCTTCTTCCAATGAAACCCTGATCTATGGGCCCTAGATCGTCTACCCCCTAGATGTTCTTATAAAAGGGGTAGCCCGATGGATTTTTCTCTTGCTTTGTGCTTGGTTGGGTTGTAGGATAATTCCAAACCATGTTTGGGCAGAAGTTGTGACAAGATCCAACCCGGTTTCACCGAAACGGGGAGTTCCCTCCTAACAATTAAATTCCAGAACACCTTCGTTTGTAGGTGACATCGCATGTCTGAGAAGGGGGTCACACTTGGGAACCAGATTTTCGACATTTCAGAATTCCAACACACTTTAATACACATGCTAGGTCCCATTGCAAGGTTTGGAGCTATTCCGATGCCCCGAAGCGCTTCTTCCTACAAAACCCTAATCCGTGGGCCCGGATCGTCTACCCCTAGATGTTCTTATGAAAGGGGTATCCCGGTGGATTTTTCTCTTGGTTTGTGCTTGGTTGGGTTATAGGATAATTACAAACCATGTTTGGGCACAAGTTGTCACAAGATCCAACCCAGTTTCACCGAAACGGGGAGTTCCCCCTAACAATTAAATTCCAGAACACCTTCGTTTTTAGGTGATAGTGCATGTCTGTGAAGAGGGTGACACTTGGGAACCTGGTTTTGGACATTTAAACATTCCACCACACTTTAATACACATGCTAGGGTCCATTGCAAGGGTTTGGATGTATTCCGCTGCTCCGAAACGATTCTTCCTACGAGACCCTGATCTGTGGGCCCCGGATCGTCTACCCCCTAGATGTTCTTATGAAAGGGGTAGCCCGGTGGATTTTTCTCTTGGTTTGTTCTTGGTTGGGTTATAGGATAATTCCAAACCATTTTTGGGCACAAGTTGTGACAAGATCTAACCCGGTTTCACCCTACGAAGCACTTCTTCCTACGAAACCCTGATCCGTGGGCCCGTATCGTCTACCCCCCTAGATGTTCTTCTAAAAGGGGTAGCCCGGTGGACTTTTCTATTGGTTTGTGCTTGATTGGGTCATAGGATAATTCAAACCATGTTTGGGCACAAGAAGTGACAAGATCCAACCCGGTTTCATCGAAACGGGGTGTTCCCCCCCTAATAATTAAATTCCAGGATGTTCGTTTTTACGTGATAGCGCATGTCTAAGAAGGAGGTGACACTTGGGTACTAGGTTTTGGACATTTCAGCATTCCAACACACTTTCCTAAACATACTAGGGTCCATTGCTAGGGTTTGGAGGTATTACGATGCTCCGAAGCGCTTCTTCCTGTGAAACCCTGATCTGTGGGCCCCAGATCGTTTACCCCCTAGATGTTCATATGAAAGGGGTACCCCGATGGGATTTTCTCTTGTTTTGTCCTTGGTTGGGTTATAGGATAATTCCAAACCATGTTTGGGCACAAGTTGTGACAAGATCCAACCTGGTTTCACCGAAACGGGGAGTTCCCCCCAACAATTAATTTCCAGAACACCTTCTTTTTTACGTGACATCGCATGTCTGAGAAGGGGTCACACTTGGGAACCAGGTTTTCAATATTTCAGCATTCCACCACACTTTAATACACATGCTAGGTCCCATTGCAAGTTTTCATTTTCATAATAGGGTTTTGTTTGCCGCGGGAAAACGACCGCCGGAGCGCCGAACTACTGCCAAGGCTCTATCACATGTATAAGTGTTGTGGGAGTTACATAGATGCAATTTCCAACTTTATTATACGGCTACCATTTATCGTTTTCTAATAAGCATCATGAAATGTATTTTTGTGTGAAACAACTATCTTGCGAAGTGGAACGGCCGACTCATTTTTGTAACGACGCTACTAGAAATATGTGAAACATTTGCACTGCGTCATTTTATGTACCATAGTATTTAGAAAAATCCAAATACATATACTATTATAAATATTGCAAATGTTTCAAAAAGAAGTTTTCTTCTAGAAAATGAAACGAAAAAAATGAAATGAAAATACGAAACGCCGCGTAGGAGGGATAAAAATCCGCTCTGCCGCCTCCTCCATCAAAAAGCTGCGCCTCCGCCTCCCTCCTTCCTCCATCGAAATCCATCATTTGCCTAGACACCTCCGCCTCCCTCCCTCCCTCCCCTCACCTGCACAGACACCGCCGCCTGCCTCCCCTCACCTGCACAAACACCGCCGTCTCCCTCCCTACCTCCCCTCACCTGCATAGACACCTCCGCGGCTCCGCCTCCCCTGCATCGAGGCCGCCGCTTTCCGAGTAAGCCCCTCTCCTTTCCCATCTCCCTTTCTGCCGTAGGTTCCGTCCTCCTCCCGGGTAAGCCCCTCTCCCTCCCCATCTCCCTTTCTTCAGTTGGGTCCTATTGATTTTTGGGTTTAATCGGTGCATGTATGTCACGCTCTAACCTTCTCGATTCGATTCCTGTTGGATCTATTTCTAGGGTTCATCGGGGCATGGATGTCGGGGTCCAACCTCTCTCGATTGAATTATTTTCGGATCGATTAGGGTTAGCTCGAGTCATGGGGCAGAGCTAGACTAGCCAGTAGCCACGGTGCGTTTTACATGGTGTAGGGTGGTGCACAAGCTAATTTTGGTAACTAAGCAACTGTGTATATGTTCTTTGATTGGTTTCTTTACTAGGGTGGTGCACATTGTAAACGTTCTTTGATTGGTTGCACATTTATTAGAGTATATATCAGTGATGATTATGGTGCCTTTTATATGTTCTTTGATTGGTTGCTTCATCTATATCAGGCGTTTGTTTAGCTGGTCATATACATGTCTACATACATGTATCTTTACTTCTGATGAGTAGATAGACACTAAAAAAGAACCGGTTTGTCATGTCATATTTTATTCTCAACTGGAGTCTCATGCTTTTAGTTGATTGTATGCTAACCAACCAGTACACTTTATAGCTGCACTGTATTTTCATGCTTCGTAAGTATAACCTTGCGGCTGTGTGGTCTTGGGTTTGATCTAGTCTACAATACTGTGATCTACTATGCTTGATTACGTATAACCTTGATTATTTGTTCATGATATGCTTCTGGCTACTTTAATCTACTATGAAGGTTTTGGTGTGATTTTGTTCCTGCTAGGGGTTTGTTTTGATGTGCTGTTAGTTGTTGCTACTACAAGCTTGTGTGTGTACATGTGCTTAGTTGACTGCTGCAGGCCTGCAGTTGCATATGAAGGTGGTGTTGTTGCCCAGGCCTACACCATGTAAAATGATTAGCCTGTGCACTTAATTTTTCCTGTAAATAATGGCGTAGGGGACAAACACTTAATCCTGGACTCCTGTGTATATGTTTGTGAGCCTTGTGTGCTTAATTCTGGACTCTGTATGTTTGTGAGCTTTGTGTTTAATTATGGACTCTTAGTATGTTTGTGACCCTTGTATATGTTTGTGATAACTGTTTGTACTTGATTAGGTGACCATGGACACGAATGACGAGCTCATCGACATCAGTTCGGATGATGAAGCTGTCCTTGCGATGGAAGCTGCCTCTAGGAAGAGCTTCCGCTAGGCGGCGTGTCGGAAGCAATTGCTGAAGCTAATCGCGTTGTGGAGATCCGAGGTAATATGTAAATCATGTTTTACCATGCAGCCCATCACAAGCTTCCTCTTTTTCATTTTTCCTGTAGCTTATTTTCATGGTGGTACATGTAGGTCCAAATAAACCGGGTTCTTGCTCCTATGACAAGTTCTTCGTGTATGGAAACCATGTGGCTCTCAATTCTGCACAAGTTAGCTATCTAAAGGAAGTTTCTAGGAAGAGGCCAACTATACCTGTTTATGTATGCACTATCAAGGAAGCACACATCGATGATACCAAAGGAAAAATGGTAAAAATTTCTGTAATCCATGTTATGATGTGCTTTCTTACATATTAATAACTCAATAATCCATGTTATGGTAGCTGCACGGGCGGTTGGAGCATAAAATTGATCAAGTGAGCAATAAATCGAGTCATGGATTAAATCTGTTATGTACCTTTCTTACTACAAAACCTGATCTACTACCTTTCATATAAATCTGTTATGTACCTTTCTTTTTTTACTTAATAGTATTAAATCTGAATCAGTGCTCAAGTGTGGTATTATGTGAATATGTTATCAGTTTGTAATCTTTTAAATTTGACTAATCTTAACCAATTGAACTTCTATGCAGTACTTCCTGTTATGATGTTCTTTTTTACATACGAATAAGTCCGTAATCTTTGAAAATATGGGTGCTGTACAATTTTGTTACCTTGCTGGGGCGGCGGCGGTGACCAGCTAAGGCTGGGGCGGCGGCGGAGACCAGCTAGGGTTGGGGGGCGGCAGAAGAGGCACGGCTGGCCATCACCTACGCGGACCTTGCAGCCGGCGGCAAGCGGGCGACGACAGAAGGGGCACGTGTGGACAAGGTAAAGGTTCTAGCAGAATTCTTGTATTCAGAACATGTATTCAGAACTTGTGCTTCGATTCAGAACTTGTATTCAGAATGTGCTAGATACTTTGGTCTATGAATGTGCTAGCTACTTTGGTCTGTGAATGTGCTAGCTATTTTGGTATGTGCTTCTAGTAGAATAGCAGAATTCTAATAGCATTGTACTGCTGTTTTGTGAATGTGCTAGCTACTTTGGTCTGTGCTTCGATTGTGAATGCTAACTTGCAACATTTTTTTGGTCTTTTGCATGTAGATGGACAGAAGCTGGATTAGGAAAGGAGTTAGAAGGCTTTCCTATGTGCATCTAAGGGGACTGGATGAGTTCATGCGATTAGTTCATGGAAATTTTGCCAAGGATGCTCAAGTTCTTTGCCCATGCCGCAGCTGTATGAACCGAGAGAAACAAACTCTAGATAATATAGAGGCTCATCTGCTGATGAATGGGATGGCATGCACTTACGATAGATGGATCCATCACGGTGAACCTTTACATGCACCTCAACCTGAACATGTTCAACCTGATGGAGAGGCACATCATGTCGATCATCAAGGCGCTGATTTTGTAGAAGGTGATCCGCTAGTCAATGATGGTTTTGAGGAAGAGGACGGGTATGAAGATGATAAAATTCCTGACCTTTTCAGGGATCTGTACAAGTCAGAACCGCAAGGTGGTGAGGGAGGGAAGACTATATTTGCAGAGCTGATAGAGGAGGCGAACCGTCCAACTAGTGATGGTGGTACATTTTCTAGATTTACCTTCACTGTGAAGTTGCTTCATGCCAAATCATACTACCGGATAAGCAATGCCCGCGTTCAACGCGGTACTCCGGATCTTGACATCGCAGTACCCCAAAAGCTCAATTCCCAGAAATTATGATGAAGCGTTGAGCATTATTGGAAGATTAGGGCTTGGCTATGATTCAATACATGTGTGCCCCAATAATTGCGTGTTGTTTCGGAAGAAGTTTGCCAAACTTGACAACTGTCCAAAGTGCAATGCTTCTAGGTGGAAAGATGCTGATGGGAGGAGGCAGATGCCGAAGAAGGTCTTGATGCACTTCCCTTTGATTCCAAGGCTACAAAGAATGTTCATTTCGAAAGAACAATTAGAGGAGTTCCAGTGGCACAAGCTAAGGCGGCAACCCATGGAGAATGAGCTTAGCCATCCAGCTGACGGAGAGGCATGGCAAGATTTTGATAAGAAATATAAATTTTTTGCCTCTGACGCAAGGAATATAAGACTAGGCATCGCCACAGACGGTTTTAATCCTTTTGGAAACATGAGAAACTCATATAGCATGTGTCCCGTGTTTGTGGTGCCGTACAACCTGCCTCCATGGGCATGTATGGACCAGTCCAACCTCATGATGGCGTTGCTGATCCCGGGTCCAGATTCTCCAGGAAAGGATTTCGACGTCTTTATGGATCCCCTCGTCGAACAGCTCCTCCTGCTGTGTAAAGGTGTACGCACCTATGATGCCCTGAGTCCCGACAAATTCGATCTACGTGCTGCGATCATCTGGTGTATCCACGATTTCCCAGCGCTGCACACCTTGTCAGGGAGGATCACGACGGGTTATCAAGCATGCGTGAGGTATGACAAGGAGCCTTGCTCGAAGAAAATAAGGAATAAGGTATGATTCATTGGGAGCCCCCGCTTTCTTCCTGGCAACCATCGTTTATCGAAGAAGTAAAGACTTTAACGGCGAGGCTGAAACTCGCGACAAGCCGGCTGAAGTCACTAAAGAAGAGCTGCTGGAGCAACTTGACAAGGTGAAGCATGTGAGACCAGGAAAGCTTGAGAAGAAAAGAAAACATGAGGATGGGCAATGCTGGAGCCGGAGGTCCATTTTGTGGGACCTCCCGTACTGGGCTGATTTGAAGCTGAGGCATAATCTTGATGTGATGCACATCAAGAAGAATATATGCGACAATCTGCTTGGCACGTTTCTAAACATTGATGGGAAGACAAAGGATACGGTCAACTCTAGGCTCGATTTGGAAGACATGGGAATAAGAGAAGATTTGCACCTACAACCTGTTGAAGGTGGAGAGTCATTTGAAATGCCAGAAGCATGGTATACCATGACTAAAGAAGAAAAGATTAGATTCTGTGAATTCATTAGAGCAATGAGATTTCCTGATGGGTACGCCGCTAACTTACCAAAATGTGTGTCTCCTGATGGATTCAAACTACAAGGTCTGAAAACACATGACTGTCATATTCTGCTCAAAAGTATTTTACCGGCGGGACTCCGAGGATTGATGCATAAGGATATATATGAAGCTGTTGCTGAACTTGGAAATTTCTTTCAAGAGTTGTGCTGCAAAACACTGAAATTGGATGTTCTTGAAAGGCTCGAAAAAGAAATCCCGGTTATCCTTTGCAAGCTAGAGAAGATTTTCCCTCCAACTTTCTTCACTGTGATGGTTCATTTGGCCTTACATTTACCAAAAGAAGCAATGCTTAGAGGCCCTGTTCAGTATGGCTGGATGTACCCAATATAAAGAAGGTTGATTACATGTAAGCGTTCTGTGCAAAACACGGCCAGACCCGAAGGGTCGATTGCCGAGGCATATATTGTTGATGAGTGCCTTACATTCCGCTCGAGGTACTTTGATGATGTCGAAACAAGATTTAACTGGCCGGGCAGAAATATGACAAGTGATGATTCGCATAGCGGTGATGTCTCAGTTTTCAAGCATGGTGTGAACTTTCTTGGAGCATCACAATACTTGGAGGCTGAAGCTGCTGACTATGATAAGATGGTTTGGTATGTGCTCAGAAGTTGCCCCGAGGTTCTACCATATATCGAGTACGTCATCTCTTGCATGTGCCCTCGATATCTTTTTTTTGGCTTAGAAGGAACCCATTTTGTTGCACGTGATATATTGTTGTTTGCATTGCAGGCTGTGCAAGAAAGAGTTGACGTAGCAAGATAGCCGGATTGAGGTTGATAAATGGCTCGCAAAAGGATTTGCTAAATGGTTTAAGAAACATGTGAGATATCTTGCCTTTGTATCAATTGACACATGATTTCTTTGTGTGTGTATGTGTGTGTTATTCACCCTGGTTTTGGTTTATTTCTTTAGATTGGAAATTTGCACAAGGAGAAGAAGGTGAGTGCTGATCTTTTTGCTTTGGCTTGTGAACCGGATAGGAGGGTGAGATTATATTCAGCATGTGTTGCCGATGGTGTCCGCTACCACACCATTGACCGCGAGAAGAATAGAAACACGCAGAATAGTGGAATTGTTGCTGAGGGAGACCATGAGGATACAATCATTGACTTCTATGGTCAGCTCAGAAGCATCATCAAGTTGCAGTACAATTGTAGCGGTGGCATCCATCGGTCAGTTGTCTTGTTTCGCTGCGATTGGTTCAATGTTGGTGGCAAGAAGAATTCAGGATTCCAAGACGATGGACACTTTAAGAGCATTAACACTGCAAGGTTTTGGTACAAGACTGATCCTTATCTTCTAACAACACAAGCAACAAAGGTGTTCTATGTGCCAGATACCGACTTGGGTGGAAGTTGGCGAGTTGTACAAAAATTCCAGCATAGGCATTTGTGGAGTGTTACAGAAACTGAAGTGGAAAAGGATCTCTGTGGTGGTGCTGGGCTAACATACCAAGATGATGACACGCCGGAAGTTCCAGGGCATGCTAAAGAAGTCAATGTGCAAACCAGGTTGCGAAGGGACAGGGAGAGTGTGGTACTCGATGCTGTGTATGTAGAAAAAATAAAGAAAAAGAGGAAGGAGGTAGTTGATGGCGAGGATGAAGAACGAAACATGATAGATCATACAATGTATCAGTATTGTAGCGATGATGAAGATAATAGGCACATGCCTCGATTCGACGATGACGAGTAGTTTATGTCCTATGTGTGTGAACTACTGATAATAGGCAGAGGCAGTTTCTGTCAAGTTTTATGTACTGAATTTAAATTTTTGTCAAGTTTTATGTACTGAAGTTTATGTTTGCCACTGTGAAATTTATGTGCTGAAGTTTTATGTACTAAAGTTTATGTTTTCCACTGTGAAATTGCAGATAAAATGTCCACAAAATACAGTCGAAATGCTACCCAAATTTAGTATTTTAAGCAGACAATGCTGCTAGATTTCATCCCTAAATATGCAAGCAAAATGCTGTCAATTTGAGATCACAGTACTCATAAATAGTAGAAGAAATGGTCCAAATGATATTGCTGAACATACACAGTACATAAACAAATGATCTTGCTGGACATAGCATCAGGTACAGTATATATAAATTCAGTTCTCGTACACAGACAACAACACTTGATTGTCCCAGTGGTACGTCTCATACACTACCAGCGCGAGGTCGTGGGTTCGAGTCCCCGCGGCGCAAATTTTTTTTGAAAATTTGATTCCCACCCCGCCCGGTATGGGCCACCCGGTTCCATCCCATAGATGCAGGCCCACTGATTTGGGCCTATCTGAATAACTGCCCGCCCGATATGGGCCTCCGGCTCCAGCGCTCAAGCCCATAGGGTGTACACCATTGATATGTGCTAAAAAAACTGTATAAGAGCGGGACCCACCTGTCAGATCCATCCTGCGTGTCAATCTCGGGGACCCACATGCTGAGGTGGTTGCCTAGTCATTTTAATTCAACCCAGGTTAAGATGTTACGACCATCTAAATTGATCATAGTCTGCCAAATAAAAGTCTGCATCCATGCCGTTAATTTATGACCATTTCGTGTAAGCAAACTGTGACCTTTTGGACTAAATTGGTCGTTATTTTGCAAGGTTTGGACCCTCTCGAATTCCCTACGACCAATTGGTTTAGAATGGTCATAGATCTATGACCAAAAAATCCATGGTCGTTAAAAAAAGGTCACTAGTGAGCAGATTTCTTGTAGTGGAATATTTTTCTTTGTAGCCACTCTTCGGAAGGTTCTCTCGGTGAGAGCTCCCAGGAAAACGTAGGGGAGTCGAAGCCGACGGCCCCTCCCTCTCAGACATTGGCCAACTCTGCTAGCGATGCTCCAAACCCTTCTCCGCAGGAGGCTCGAGTGATCGTCGTGTAGAAGACTGCACCCAGACCTTCGAGTCCCCGTCTGAGCATGTAAGTTACTTTCTGTGTGTCCCGGGGGGAGCCCCCTCATTTCTTGGGCGCATCCCCCAAGCTCTTTTTCTAATACTTTTGTTTCCTCTCGCAGCCTTTTGTGCGCAGTGCCAACCTTCTTATTCAGCAACATCTGGCGCTGGAGGCCAGCATGTAGCAACTTCGAGGTACGTGCCATAATTGATCTTGTTCTCTTTCGTCTGCTCGCCAAAATGAAGCTTGTGGTGCTCATGTGTGTTCTTGATGCTTTTGCAGATGAAAATAACGCTGATCTTCGTCGACTGGAGACTCTTCAAAAGAGTCTTGGTCACGCGGAGAAACAGGATGCTGACGCCGTGGAGACGAAGGAGCGCTTGCAGCAAGAGTTGGCTGCTGCCGCTGAGGCCAAGGAGCATTTGTAGCGGGAGGCTTCGGCCCGCGAGGAGAAGCTCGCAGCTCTTGCGGCTTCGCGCGAGAAGGAGGTGGCTGAGAAGCTAATGGCTGCTTCCAAGGCCGTTTCCGGTAAGTGATTTGCCTGCTTTTGATTTTTCTGCTGCTCTGTCTTCATGCCCTTATTTGATTCCTACTTTGTCTTATTTGCGCCAGATGCTTCAGGCATTGCCTTCGATCGCAGTGCCCTGGAGCATGGGAGCACTCTGGACGATGCCACCGCGGTGGTCAAAGACCGCTGCGGTACTACTGCTGGCTCCCTTGTCAAGGCCAAGGAGGTCCTTGGGCGCTTCTACAAGGAGATCGTTCCCAAGGCGTTGCCCTTGAGGACGTTGATTCTTTGGCGGATGCGATGTCAGAGGATGCACCTGCCACCTACAAGCGCAAGCAGAAGGGCCTCGGCGCCTCGATAGGGTTGGCCATGGCCATGGCATCCGGAGCGGAGCTGGACCTTCCGTGCATCACCTCCCAGATGCCAACGGCTGCCGATGGCTCAGAGGTAGATTTCGCTCTCCTCTCCTCTCGCTGTAAGCGCTATGGGCCGAAGCTCATTGACCTTCTGGCGGAGTATGCGGCAAAGCAGCAGGAGGAGGTCAAGAGTAGGCAGTCTGGTTGTGAGGCCACTCCGGATGCGGGTGCCTAGGCTCTGTTGTAGTTTAGGATAGTTGTCTTATTCTTTTGTTGTAATATTTGTCGAACAGTTTCCTTGTGCCATGTAGTGGATTTTTAATGTATATAAATGACGCTTCGAGATTTTGTCAGTGAGGCGTACTCTTCATACTTTTACTTGCTTGCCTTTAGGGTCCTTCAGGTGAGGTTCCCATTGATGCTTTGTCTGCCCCTCAGCCGCGACCATCTTTGGATGATGCGTCGCAGCTTGTTTTCCTTTGTGACCGCGTCCGCAGCCTTGAGAAGGAGATACTTGGCGTTTGAGGCCACGCGGATGTGTGGAAGTCGAAGGCGGAGCGATCTACCGCTAGGGAGGAGTATCTGATGGGGGGGCTGTGGCAGTTGGCCGAGCAGCTGCAGTGTAAGCTTTCTTGAGGTGCTGCTCGTCTTCGTATGCGGCTTGTTTGCATGTCATCTTAATCTGTATTTTCTGCAGGTGCCAATCTTGTTCCGAGGGAGGAGAAGGAACACGTTGCAGTTTGAATCAACTACCTGACCCAACAAGATATGGAAGCCAGAGGCTTTTTCTGGATGGACCGCGATCGAGCCACTGTCCTTGCGACTGTGCAGGATCGTGTTCATCAGGTGTCACGGGTTCTAAGGCAGGTGAAGACTTACCTGGCGTTGATTATGTATGTCATGTTCCCTCTTGATGAGGCGCCTTCAACTCTATGGGGCTTGCTGGCGAAGTTTTGAGACATGGGTCACATCAGGGAGTTGGTGCAACACCAGCTGGTTGCGTGGATGAAGGCCGCCCTTTCCCTTGTTCAGCTGCATCGTCCGGATGCCGACCTTGCGGCTATGGCGACTGGGCCCCCTCTTCGATCGTACGGTAGCCTCTGGGACATGCGCCCGCACTATGTGGCTGTTAGGCAATATGTCGAAGAGATCGTGGATCTCTTTGAGCATCGGGCTCGTCTGATCCTTCAATATAGGTAGACCCTGTAAAAATATAGATGTAAAACTTGTATATTTTTGAGTGGGCTTGTTGTGCCCTTTGTTGTAAAGATTATTTGTATTAGAACATGATGATCTGTTGTATGCATGCCCTTTTCCTTAGCCTGGAGTGGTCAGCTACTCAGGTTTACATGTGTTATTCTCAGTCGACGAAGTTATGAGGTGAGGCGGAGCCCCCGAGTGTGTTTTAACATAAAGTAAATGTAAGGAAATTTTTTTTGGACTGGAGACTTAGCTTTCATTCATATCGTAACGAGGAGGTACATTGTTCGGCTGAGTAGCCTTGTTGAAACTAAAGAGGGATAGCTAGGGTTAGAAGCGTCGCAGTTATGCGACGTTCCATGGGTTGGAGTATGCGACTCCTGACTTGACGTCTTTGAGGTGGTAGGACCCACCTGGGATGACTTCGGTGACGATGTATGGTCCTTCCCAGGGCGACTCGAGCTTCTTCGGCCGCTCTTGCTTGAGTCGTAGGACGAGGTCTCCTTCGACGAAGGACCTTGGGCACAGCCTGCGGTTGTGGTAGTTGCGGCGATGTCCCGTGCTTCGTCAAGTGTGTCGACGACGTCTTCGAGTGCGGCCGTCGATTCTGCTTCCCTGTAGGCGACGACCCATGGGGCCTTATGGCGTACTTCTGCGGGTAGCACGGCTTCAGCTCCGTGCACCATGAAGAATGGCGTGTAGCCGGTTGTTCTGTTTGGCGTTGTACGCAGGATCCAGAGGACGGAGGGTAGCTCTTCTGTCCAAGCTCCCGCGAGTCTTTCGAGTGGGCTGAGTAGGCGCTTCTTGATGCCAGCACCTACGAGGCTGTTGGCCTTTTCGACCTGCCCATTGGTCTGCGGGTGCGCCATAGAGGCATATGATATCTTGATTCCAAGGCCTTCGCAGAAGTCCTGGAATTCTTTTGAGATGAAGTTAGACCCGTTGTCCTTGATGATGTTGTGCGGCGCGCCGAACCTGTAAACGATGGACTCGAATAACTCCACTATCGTCTTGCCCTTTTGGTTGGTGACAGGCATGGCCTCGACCCACTTGGTAAATTTGTCGACTGTGACCAGGAGGTAGACGTGGCCTCCTTTCGAAGATTTGGGCAGTTTGCCGATCATGTCGAGGCCCCATTGGGCGAAGGGCTAGGCCAAGGGTATGGGCCTGAGCTCCGACCCTAGTGCTTGGGGATTGTCCGCAAACCTCTGGCAGCCGTTGCACCTCTGGACAATGTCCTTAGCATCGTTCATAGCCGTTGGCCAGTAGAATCCAACTTGTAGAGCTTTGGCGACGAGGGCGCGACTGCCCGCATGATGGCCGCAGATGCCCTGGTGGATGTATTGCAGGATGGTTTTGCCTTCATCGATGGTGACGCACCGTTGGAGCACACCTGAAATGCTGCGCTTGTACAGCTCGCCATTGATGATGGTGAAGTCCTTGGAC
Organism: Avena longiglumis; assembly: GCA_030063025.1. Classification (NCBI taxonomy): domain Eukaryota; kingdom Viridiplantae; phylum Streptophyta; class Magnoliopsida; order Poales; family Poaceae; genus Avena; species Avena longiglumis. Next base: position 416,317,018 of record CP125979.1, on the reverse strand, counting down.
CGGCGAGATATGCGTCGGGCATCTGTCGGGTCATCGGGCAGTTCTCTGTTTATCAGGTACCGAAGGTACGGCTGCGTCCAAGTTTCTTCGATTGCCATGACCTGCATCAGGTTGACCAACGCGACCTCTGTGTCGACATTTTCGGGTCCTTCTTGTCCTTCAGGTAGCGCAGCCCCCGAGTGTTATGCTTCTATGGGTGATCCCTTGGGGAATTTCCTTTTGATGGAGGGTATGCAGATTTGTTCGAGGAATACGCCTGGAGGCACTCGTGCGCAAGTGGAGCCGATGTTGGCGAGTCTATCGGCCTCCTCGTGATTTCCCTTCCAACGTGGCGAAGCTCACAGCCGTCGAAGTCTCCTTAGAGTGAGTTGTAGAGCGCGCGATACACGATCATGTTAGCGGCGTGTGAGTCGCACTCATTCATCGTCTGCTGGACGACGAGGTTCGAGTCACCATAGATGACTAGGTGTGTTGTGCCGCAGATCTTGGCCATCCTCATGCCATGGATGAGGGCCTCGTACTCGGCCTCGTTGTTGGAGGCACGAAAGTTCATCCAAAAGACGTTTTTCATCTTATCGCCCTGCGGGGACGTCAGTATGATGCCACCTCCTGCTCCAGCCTCGCGCTTGGAGCCGTCGAAGTGCATCGTCCATGACTGCGTCATGTCCGGAGTGTCAGGCAGCTGGAGCTCCATCCAGTGAACTAGGAAGTCAGGGAGGACCTGGGATTTTATCGCCTGGCGCCGCTCATAGACTATGTCTAGAGGTGATAGCTCGATGCCCCATAGGGCTACGCGTCCCGTGGCTTCGGGGTTGCTCAGGATGTTGGAGAGTGGTTCCTCGTTGACGACCATTATCTGGTGCTCCTGGAAGTAGTAGATCAGCCTACGAGCCGTCATAAACACGCCGTGGGCGAGCTTCTGGTAGTGAGGGTACCTCTGTTTTGTTGGCGTCAATACCTCACTGAGGTAGTAAATTGGGCGTTGGAACCCATGGGTCTTGCCTTCTTTGGGTCGTTCGACCACGAGTATGGTGCTTACCACCTGGTGCGTGGCTGCTATGTATAGCAATAGAGGCTGCGTTGCTTTGGCGTGACCAGGACAAGCGAGGTGGAGAGTAGTCATTTCAGATTTTCGAATGCATCGTCTGCTTCGGGTGTCCACTCGAATTTGTCTTCTTTGCGTAGCAGCTGGTAGAAAGGCAGGGCCTTCTCACCCATACGGCTGATGAATCTGCTCAGCGCCGTGATGCGCCCAGCTAGTTGCTGGACACCTTTGATGTTTTTTGGCTTCTCCATGGTCAGTATGGCCCGGATTTTCTTCGGGTTCGCCTCGATCCCTCGCTGGGAGATGAAGTAGCCGAGTAGTTGGCTAGAGGGGACGCCGAAGGCACACTTTTTTGGGTTTAACTTGATCATGTAGTGATCGAGGTTGTCGAACGTCTTGCGGAGATCGTCGATCAATATTTTGGCTTCCCTTGTCTTGATGACTATGTCATCGACATAGACCTATATGTTGCGGCCGATCTGGCTCTTCAGGCACGCCTGCATGCACCGCTGGTACGTGGCTCCTGCGTTCTTCAGCCCGAAGGGCATAGTGTTGTAGTAGAACACTCCGAACGGCATGATGAAAGCCGTTTTTTCCTGTTCTTCGACCTTTAGTAGAATTTGATTGTAGCCTGAGTAGGCATCGAGGAAGGAGAGCTTCTCACATCCTACAGTCAAATCGATGATCTGATTGATCTGCGGGAGAGGTAAATGGTCCTTTGGGCAGTGCTTGTTGAGCGACGTGAAGTCCACGCACATCCACAAGATGTCCGTGTCTTTTTTAGGGACCAACACAGTGTTGGCTAGCCACTCGCTATCCTTGATCTCCCGGATGAAGTCGGCATCGAGGAGTCTGTTGACTTTGATTCCAATGGCTTCGGCTCGTGGTTTGGACAATCGTCGAATGGACTGTTTGACGGGCTTGGCATCCGGAAATACATTGAGTGTATGCTCGGCGAATTCCCTGGGAACTCTTGGCATGTCTGTAGGACACCAGGAGAAGATTTCCCAGCGCTCACGGAGGAATTCGATGAGCGCGCTTTCCTATGCGGGGCTGAGGTCATTGGCGATCAGCGCCGTCTTGGAGGCGTCCGTCGGGTGGACCTGCACCTTTTTCGTGTTGACTGTTGAGTCGAATGACATGTCGGGTGCGTTTTGCCTGGAGACTGGGGATGCCCCATTGTCTGTCGCCTCTCGAAGCCTCGTGAGCTCCTCCTGCATCTAGAACGATTGGGAGATTCTGTTGAAGTCTCTATCGCAGTGGTCAGATCGGGTGAATCTGCCCTCGACCGTGATGACTCCCCTAGGCCATGGCATCTTAAGTAGCAGGTACGCATAGTGCGGTACTGCCAGGAACCTTGAGAATGCCACACGCCCGAGGATGGCGTGGTAGTGTGATGGCCAGTCCACCACTTCGAACTCCAACCACTCGCACCGGAAGTTGTCGGGCTTGCCGAAGATGACGTCGAGCCATATCTTACCCAGGGGGTTTATGCCCTTCCCTGGGACGATGCCATGTAACATTGTGTCGGATTGTTCCAGGCTGCACAGTGGGATCCGCATTGCTGCTAGGGTACTAGCGAACATCAGATTGATGCCGCTGTCGCCGTCCATGAAGACGCGACTCATTTTGAACCCTCTGATCTGCGCGTCCAGCACCAGGGCATCATGACCTGGGCGAAGGATCTGGCGGGGGTTATCCGAATGACTGAATGTGATGCAGGACTCCGAGCCACTGAGGTACTCAGGGATGGCAGGTGGAGTGGTTACAGCCAGGCTAACTTGGCGGGTGATCTTCTTTTGCACCCTATTTGTTGGGTGGCCTTTTTGGATCATCAGGGACCCTTTTGGCGCTGGGTACCCGTTTACGCCATTGTTTTGCAGTGGTGCGATTGCTTGATTAGAAGGTCCCACGGGTGGTGGTGGAGGATCTCCATGGGCGATTTCACCTCGTGCACGTGCGGGCCCAAACCCGGGGTTCACGATCTGGCGTCGCACCTGGGTGAGACTCTCGCTGAGTTTTTGGAACTCACGACAATCCTTCGGCATGTGGCTAGCCTTCTTTTTACCATCCTGCTTGTCAATTTAGAAGTGGATGGTACAGGGGCCCGATAGTTTGTCGTATGCAGAGGGTTCGTCGTCACGACCGCAACGCTGCCATGTTTGCGTCAGGCGTCCTCCGTCGCGGAAATGGCCTCCACGATATCCTCCGCTGCTGCGGTTGTTGTCGTTGCGACGGTCGGCGTAGCCAGCCACAACCATGTCGGGTCCGTCGCGGTCGTCATAGACGCGCGACCTTCGCTTCCTATGGCATTCGCGTCTACGGCTGTATTCATCCTCCTCTTCCAAATGTGCTCGGTGGAGGGAATCCTCGCCATCTGCCCACCTATTGGCGATGTCCATGAGGTGATCGAGTGTCTTGGGCTTGACGCGCCCAAGCTCCTCCTTGAAGTCAGGGTGCTTGACACCGTCCTTGAAGGCGTCAATCGTTCTTTCTTCGGAGATGTGCGCCGCAGAGTTCCTGATGTTGGACTAGCGCAAGATGTACGAGCGAATGGATATGCCCGTCTGTTCGGTGCTGGCCCGTAGCTCCTCGATTGAGGCTGGCCTTTTGCTGGTGCCCTTGAAGTTTCGGATGAAACTGTATGCCAACTCCTCCCAGTTTAGGATTGAGCCTGAAGACAGGCTGCTGAGCCAGATTCGAGTTGCGCCTGTCAGCTACAGCTGAAGGCATTGTAGGGTGGTGTTTTTGTTACCACCGTGCAGCTTGACGGATGACAGGTGGTCGCTGAGCCAGGATTTCAGGTCATGTGTCCCGTCGAACTTTGGAGTGTCCGAAGGAAGCTTGAAATTTCTCGGCATCCATGTTTACCGAACAGATCTATTGAAGCATCGAGCTTCGCAGAGTTCTCCGTTGTCATCCTCTTTGGATTCGGTTGAGCATGCGCGTTTGGCACGTGCTTTGTCGACCTTGCGCTGAGCGAGGTTGCTTTGAGTGTCGTAGTCGCGGCTGCAACATCTCGGACTCTTGCGTCATCGAGGTAGATCGTGTTCATCTTCCTCCTCGTCGGATGAGGGCGTGGGGCTGCGGTTGAATCTGACCGCAGCTTTCTTTTTCGGCTCCGCAGGAGCCTCATTGTGGAGCGCAGCTCCGACGATTCTGAGTCCGGTTAGTGTGGACTTATGCATGGCTCTCTTCAGGCCCCCCACCGGAGGTGGGTGGGATGCGAGATATGTGGTGGCTGCCATGATCGCAGCTTGTGGCGTCTTCGGTATGACGTTGCCGTTGACGTCCATATCCATGAAGGACGTGTTGAGGGTTCGGGTGACCTAGCGACGTGCGGCGGGATCCATGTGCTCTGTGCGAGAGCGATGTTTGTTGGAATTGTTGTCGTGCGAGCAGGAGCCGCCAGCGGCAGAGAGCGCAGCTCTCTGCGCGCTGGACTCCGAGGCCGCTTGCTTACGCTTGTCAAGGTCCTCTTGCATGTTCACCTGCCGATTGTGTTCTCCGAAGAGGAGCAGGTGGTATGCCATCAACAGATCCCGTGAAGCATTGACATGCAGGATCTTGTTACCCGCCACGGCTTCGCGTGCCTAGCGCTATCCATCCTCATTGAGGTTGATCTTCTGATAGGTGTTGGAATCGCCCTCGTTGGGTGGGAGGGATGTTTGTCTCCCGTTTCCACGCTGCGGGTTGGGTGGTGGTACATGCGCACCCGAACCTGGTGGTTGTTGTGTCACATCTCTTTGGATGACCACGTCGCACAGGCAGCGTCCGCGGATTGGATCGCTGCTGCCGCAGCTTTCGGATCCGGAACCGTAGGTTCCCTCATCCGATGGGGGGCCGCACAAATCTGAGTTGCAGCTGCTGCTGTCGTATGACTCGTCTGTCAGCGTTGATGTGCGTAGCACACCGGGATGCGGGGCCCATGAGGCGAGCCTGATGGATGGCAATGGCACCCGCTCTGGGAGGCGGAGAGTGCCGGTCTATCCCACCTGGAAGCAGAAGCTCCCGAACAGGATCTCGAGCCCGTCGCCTACGGGCTCGAAATCCTTCATGGTGGCTGGCGAGTGGGCGGGGAAGTCGAAAGCGCCGAAGAGGAGGTGGCTATCTGTCGCCGAGGAGTTGTAGATCGCTTTGGTTGGGACCGTCACGATCGCACAATCAGCGCCCCCTATTCCCACAGACGGCACCAATTGACGAGGTTCGATCTCGTCAATGCCCATTGTTATGAGATTGGGTTTTGGAGAAGATGGGGGTACTGGAGATCGCAGAACGATTAACAGACAAGCAACCAAGGGACACGAGATTTACCCAGGTTCAGGCCCCCGGAGGGAAAACCCTACTCCTGCTTGTCTGCTCTTGATTACGGCGGAACCGAAAAGTACAGGGGTGCACAGATGTAATCTGGCATGGAGGTGTGTATGCGGTGAGTTGAGGTCCTTCCTCGTCGTGCCCTCCTAGCCTTTATATAGAGATAGGCAGGTCTTAGGAACAGATCTAGTCGGTTACAAGTTAGGGTTTGCCCCTTTGAATATTCTATCTACTATAGTCTTGCTCTCCAAGGATCCGAAGGCGTCACAGGCTTGGGCCACCCAAAAAATCCATGGGCTGCGCTGCTCGTAGTGGGCCTCCTTTGGGCTGGACCGTATATGCTAATGTTGTGCACCCGTTGGGTATAACCATGTCAAAGGCTGTGGTTAGATTTATATCTTAATTACTTTCATGTAGTTACGGATGTTTGCAGGGGGTTTAATCACAAGTATGTATTAGTCCTAGTAAGGGCGGTATGTTAGCACAGGTTCACCCACACAACACTTACAAACACCAAAGAAGAGTACTTAGCTATTTGAAGCGAAAGCACTTGACAGAATTCCCATGTGTCCTCGAGAACGTTTGGTCCTTATAAGTATTTCCACCGGCTTGTCCTTTTCTAAGAAAGGATTGGTCCACTTGCTCCGTTTGTCCATTACCTTTGTTTCGTGCTCCTTGTTTTTTTGCCTTGTCAGAAAACCACTAAAAATCCGTTTGCTAAGTATTCATAGGGATTTCCTTCTCCATACCACTGTTCAGCACCTTCTGCTCCTCGTTGGGATCGACACTCCTATTTATCGAAAGTACTACGATACACCCCTATACTTGTGGGTCATCAAGAATATTTCCTGGCGCCGTTGCCGGGGAGTAAAGCGCTATTGAAGAGTGGAACTGGTAAGGGAAACTTTTACTGTGAGTATTGCTTTTGTTACTCCTTGTTACTTTGTTTCCAATATGGATAACCCACTCGGTTTTCTATTTGGGAAAACTACTACCACTGCTAGGGTAGTAGATGAACCACCACCTGTTGAGATAGATCCTTTTAAGATACCTACCAGTATTGTTAATAGTGTTATCGATAATTATTATTTAGGGAATGGAACTGTCCAAGCCGGTGATCACTTTCTTTTTATCGATGAATTATGCGGGTTTTTTAAGTGTGCAGGTATCACAAATGAACAGGTGAAGAAGAAGTTACTCTCCATATCCTTGAAAGGGAGAGCTGAAGAATGGTATAAGCTGCTGAAGAATGGACAATCCATGGAATGGTAGGAGATGGCATCTCTCTTTTACTCCAAGTTTTATCCTCCCAGTGAGATTCATAAGGATAGAAATCTTATATATAAATTTTGGCCTCTTGATGGAGAGAGTACAACTCAAGCTTGGGGGAGATTGAAGTTACTAATGCATAAATGTCCTTTTCATGAACTCCCTAACAATATTATTCTTAATAACTTTTATTCTAGGCTTTCTCTTCATGATAAAGATTTACTAGATGCCTCTTGTGCTGGATCATTCACACGTATGAAGGAAGAAGCTAAATGGGATCTCTTAGACCGTATTCAAGATAACACTGAAGCTTGGGAGAATGACAAAGGAAGAAAGTCAGATATAAACTATGATTATGAATGCATTAAATCTTTTATGGGAACTGATGACTTCCGTGATATTAGCAATGAGTTTGGTCTTGATTCCCAAAGTATTGCCAACTGTTTTAAGGCTTTTGCCTCTTACATAGAAATTCCCAAGAAGAAATGGAATAAGTACCATGCTCCTTATAAATATGTTGTTATTCATGTTCCGGTTAAAAGTACTCAAGTTTGTACTACTAATCATATTATGCCTGAACCTCATGTTGAGAAATTACCTTTCCCAGCTAAGGTAAAGGAGTATTCTATGATTATTAGTGCAAATAACAAATGTACAATGAAAACTATGGAGCCTGATGAGCAATTGAATGTTGAACCTGTGGTAGCTATTATGAAAGACCCTGTCGCTAGAAGTATAGAGGATGAGCATATTATCTTCTGTGAAGACGCTTCTAATATTATTTCTCATCCCAGTAAGGCTAGAAAAGCTAGTGTTCCTGTGCTTTCTATTAAAATTGGTGATCATTCCAACTATGGTTTATGTGATATTGGTGCTAGTTCTAGAGTTTTACAGGGAAATTATGCATGAGATTGGTCCTTGTGAGCTTGAGGACATTGATGTGGTTATTCACCTTGCTAACAAGGAAACCATTTTCCCCATTGGCATTGTAAGAGATGTGGAGCTTCTCTGTGGTAAGATTAAGTATCCTGCTGATTTTCTAGTGCTTAATTCAGCAACTAGCAAAACTTGTCCTATCAGTTTTGGTAGACCTTTCTTGAATACTTGTGGAGCTATTATTAATTGTAAGAAGGAAAAGGTTTTAACTAAGTTTGATGGATATTCTTATGAGTTTAAATTTTCCAAATTTTCAAAAGCTCCTTGTGAAAATAGTTTGCCTAATAAAGATTTCAGGATGGAATAACTTGCTTCTATTGATCCAGTCTGACCTTGGACCTCTTTTTGGTGACTGTAAGTATGCTTATTCTGACGATAAAGTTGTTTCTAGTGACAGTTATATCGTCAACTTTATTCAAAGTGCTACTGAAAGTTATTTTGAGAGAGGTAAACATGGTTCTATGCATCTCAATGATGTTAAGTTTCCCCGTTTTATGTTGAAAGCTTTGAAGTTGCATCTGTTTTGTCTTCCTATGATAGTGGATTTTTGTTTCAACAATTCGTTTTCTCATGCTACTTCCATGCATAGGAAGTGGGTTAGACTCAAATGTGTTGGTTATTTGCTTCTTGATGCTCTCTTTCACTTCAAATATTTATCTCCTTTGTGAGCATCTTTGAAAGTTTCAAGCCTAACTTAAAGGCATTAAAGAAAATTACTTGTTGGGAGATAACCCAAGTTTTTGTCGAGTCTTGGAAGTTATTACCTCATTAATAACAGCTCCTTATCCTTTTTGTTATGGTTTTTGTGTCAAGTTCAACTACTTTTGTGAAGTAGAGGAGTTGTGAAAGTGGTTGTCGTGGGACAGATTTTTGTGCTGTATTGTAAAAATTAGTGAGGAAGCTCAGTACTTCGGATGGAGCTGCATTTTTCTGAGCTTGTCCTCCATGTTATTACCCAACTTTCATTTGTTCTGCACTTTTTGATTTGAGCAAAATTCCTTTGAAAAAATTGATCTTTACCTGCTGGTCTGTTTTGACAGATTTCTGCCATCATTTGCATTTGCCTCTTACATAAGCTTTTGTTTTGATGGGTTTTCAGTTGAAGTTCGTACCCAAAGGTTTATTGTTTTTTCTTACACTAATGTTGTCATTGAGTTTGTGCAATGGTTTTGTATGAAGGAAATTTTCAGGAGAAAGAGAAAAGGAACCTACAGAGTTCGTCTTTGAATAAGTAAACGTGGTGAAAACAGAAGGTTCGTGAAACTCAAATATTTTTATATTTTTGATACATAAGGAAGACTACGAGATGGAACTGAAGAGGAAACAGTCAAACCCACCCAGCGCGGCCTAGCTCGACTGGCTGGAGGGGTGTGTACCACCGAACTCCGCTCCTCGCTTCGTGTCAAGATTCTTCCTTGTGCCTTGAAACTACGTAATATACAATCCCCTAGATCCCCCGAGGTTCATGCATCGTGTTCTCGTCATGTTTTCGTTTCGATCTGTTTCTGTCAGGAAATCTTCTCAAGTCTAGAGCACCATGGCTGTCAACACCCGGATTTTTAATCCCAGATGCCTGTTATGCCATACATCGCAATCCCAGGATTTGGATATCACAGCACCTCATCCATTACCATACATAAGGTCTTACACAAATAAGGATCTCATGATCCAGTTCTTAATACAATTCAAGCAGCGGAATAACGTAATAGTAATGATAGCATGGGAGAAGCTCCATCTTCGGGGTCACAAGCAATGCTGACGATGGGAGATGATCCTAGTTGTTGTAACCTTCCTGTCCGTCATCCTGATAATCCTCTTCATATCCTGGACACGGGAATATCCAGGGACAAAGCCATGAGTACTCTTTAAGTACTCGCAAACTAATACTAACAAGTGAACGGGGTTTTGAATAGGATATACTAAGCTTTGGGGTTGTTTTGCAAAAAGACAGATTTACTTCTACTAAGTTTAAAAGCGAAGAAAGCTAGTTGAAAGTTTTATAACCCTAAGTGGGAACTTGAGATTCATATCACAACTCTGTGGTGGTCAATTCAAAGTCATAAATCATTTCATAAGTAATTTTGAAAACATCTGACGATAGAATAGTATGGCCACTCAATGTCCATAATCATGACGGCTATTCGAATAGTTTGACACTCTGTAGAGGTTGTACACTTTCACCACAGCATTCGATACATCCGTCAAGAACAAATCCTGAATTCACCATACTCAGTATGCGGATAATCAGTCCTAACCTTTCAATTATACGCCCTACTATAGGCACCTCTCATGTGAGTTTGGCCTCCCAACCATGACCAACTGTCATCTTGGGTACTGCACAGGTGGACAATCTTCACAAGGTAGCCTCAGCTTAGACCTTGGCCGCAAGGGAACCCATACTAAGGTATATAAATTTCCAGTCAAGCTCTACCCAATTTTCGGGTATTATGGTTGTACGGTAAAATTGGAATGGTATCGCATCCAGACAACCATCAGTTTTATAAAGGGCTAAGGCTCATGCCTCAACATTTGCATCATCAAAATCATCTGGTGTTCCGAAACACATGTCAAAACATTTCAGTAGAATGACTCATCATTCTAAGGTTTTCATAAACATTTTCACCAAGTATTCCCATCTAAAGTTGATCAAGTTTTATGCTTAGCACTAGCATCTACAAGTGGGGGTAAATACTAATGGTGGGTAATAAACAAGTGTATCTTATCTAAGTAAATATCATACCTCAGGATGACATCAAGATTATCTAACTTACTCAAAGTTTTATTCTCTTTATGATACCTTCAATTATCTTTCTAGAATCTTCAAGTCACTAAGTAAACTTTTGATAGAAAGCTTTTAATAAAGAAAATAAAATACTAAGCTTGCAAGTAAAACTAGGATGGTGGGTCAAGTTGGTATAATCACATATGCTTAAGGCATATAGTTGGCATAGTAACAAGCAAGTAGTAGCTTACATAACTAGAGTATCTTGCAAGTGTTAGCTTGCCTTGTGTAGAGCAGTGGTTGAAGTTCTCCCCGGCTTCTTCTTCGTAGTATCCTCCTTCCTCCTCGTATCCTTGGTCGGTACTAGCGTCTATAAATAAATACGAGGTACATAATCACCAAACAATACTTAACTACTGCTAATCATCACACAAAGGTTCACACTAGGTGATATATCATCATCACTAACATTACAAGGATTAGAGCACTTGTCTTATTTATTTTATTTAAGAAAATTAATTTCTAATCATTTAAAAACTACTTAATATTTAATATTCTCCAACTCCAACATGGGATAATGTTGACACATATCATCACCAAATACTTCAGTACATGGGAATATGATTTAAAGTGGTGTCACAATTTAATAAGGTTTAACCTTTTTATTTTATTTAATTAAAGTGACTAGAAATGCCCATGTGGCATTCTTTTATTACTTGATCATTATTTCTGTAAGTAAACCTATATATTTTTATATATTCTGAAAGGTATGGTCAAATGTGATTTTTGAGAGTTGGAATCAACTCAAAAGCTTTTATGGTTGAATTTTAAAAAACGTTTGAATGCAGAAAAGCTTCTGCCTTGTTATTTTTACCAGGGGTGATCTATAAATCTAAATGGTTTGAATTAAATGGGCTTGGATCAAGCTTTCCAGTACCTTTCTAACAAAATTAGTTTCATGCATTTTGGTGCAGTGAATCGAGCTGGGTTGATTTTTGAATCCAGGTATAGAACTGTGTTTGAAATTAAATGAATAAAACTAAATTTGAATTGTTGGGTCGCGCGGGATGGTTAACTGGGCCAGCCCACTATGCATAGCGCACGCGCGGGCTGGTTAAGTGGTTGTCCCCACGCGTCAGTGAGACGGTGAGGGGCGAAGCGGTACGGGGCAATGTGGACCGTGGGATCTAAATCTAATGGAACGGCTCGAGTTCATCGTCCACGCCTGAACGGGACGCGACGAGCACGAACCCTAGCGCGGTAGTGGGGGTTGTGGGAGGCTCACCGGGGCTCCGGTGATGATCGGCAACGGGGGCGAATGACGAAGTCGACGACGACAGTTCTCCTAGTACCAGCAGCTCCTCCTGGGGCGGCTCCAATCAACGGCTCCCTTCTCCTCCAGCAGCGGCGGGCTCCGGCTAAATTCTAGCGAGAGAGAGCTCGACTTGCTCCGGGAGTGAGTGGGGGTGGTCCGTGAGAGGTGGGGAGTGAACTGGTGTGAATAAAACGAGTGGTGGAGGCTTCTATTTATAGTGGCTGAAGGGTACCGACGGGCGTGGGCTGAGCTTGTCATGGTCGACAGCACAGAGGGCTAATGGCATGGGCGACGGTAGGGGTGGTGCGGTGCTCCCTGGCGACGCTCAACATCATGGTGGCGAGGCGTGGGGCGATGCTGATCGGTCGGAACACGTCGATGCTTTGGGCGGCTCCGACGGAAGTCTTAATGGCGCACAGGTGCTCCTGGTCGCGCAGCGGTGAACGAGCATGTCTAGGAGGTTCCTGGTGTGGTGGTGACCATGCACGCAAGCGGCGAGGGCGACACGCGGTCTGTGGGTGCTGTTCGAGGGTGGTGCACTAACGCGCTCCCGGATCGCACGCAGAGAGGTTTGGCACGCGCTTGCTGTGTGGTCCAGGGGCTGGCAGTGCTCGGGGCTTGGACATGGAGTGGCGGTGGACGGTGGGGTGCCTGCTAGACAAGGTTGGTGAGGCTAGTTCCTCTTCTAGATCGCTTGAGACATGGGGGTGGCAAGTTTTCTCTCGGCATGCTCACCATTAATGGCTAGGCTTGCCTATAGTGGTGCTAAAGATTGTTAAACAGACTAGATGATCTACTAAGAGCTTGTTGCAACCAGAGAGGGAACAAGGTTGGCCAAATTCACTGCTGCAAATAGTGTTTAATGTTTTGTTATTTGTTGCTAACAAGGTGTTTGATGAAATGGCCGAAAGAAATTCAAATTTGAATTTTTTGATTCAAACTTGGTGGGTTTGCTAGGCACATGCTAGGAAGTATATGGTTAGTTGGATTAGTCAAGGGGCACTGGTTTGGTTGGGTTTTGAAAATGTGTGATCTTCACATATGATAAAGATTCAATTTTGAATTGTGATTTGAATGAGGTTGCCAAATGTTTCTGCAAGTTTGAAAGGTGGGATTTGATTCACTTTTACTTGATCTAGCAAGGGGTGAAAAGAGTTGGGAAAGTTTCTGTTTGAAATCTTGGACTAGAAACACTCAAAGTGACCTAGTGAACAAGATTGGCAAAAATGACCATTTGCATTGTTTTTTATTTTCTCTTTATTTGTTTCTGCATGGAAATGTTTTATATGATGTTATATTTATCTTTAAACCATTTCTTGCTATTTAGGTTAATCACCCAAGATCATTCATGCATTTATCAAATCATCACATACACATACGCATTCATATGATTTAAATTAATCAAAGTTTTTGTTAACCCTAATTTTAGTGATTAGAGTTTGATGATCATTGTTTTATATTTTTGGGATGTTACAATGGCCTCCGCCAACAACAAAGGAAAGAAGCCTGAGGAATAAGAACCTCCAATCCCCAAGGAGGAGGAGATTCTTGTTGGGGATGAAGAGGACTTGGAGGAGGACAAGCATCCGGACACCCGCGCTACCGTCGCAAGCATTGGTTTGGTGGCACGACCTACCAAGCTTAAGAGGACAGCACATATGTCTATAGGAGGGAGAACTCCGCGTCATATCCTTGCTCCACACACACTTCCTCCTAGTACCCCTTGTTCTAATCGTGCAGGGAAGAAACACTCTAATATAGAAGAATGGAGAAAGAATAACAAGGACTACCTCGGTCCGAGTTGATCATGAGCTGCATCGAGCATAATTCCGAGTTAATTCATACTCTGACCTTCGATATGCAGGACTTGAAGAAACTTATTTAAGAGCTTATTAAGAGAACACCACCACCACCAAAGGAGTAATTCATCATCAGGTTTGGCATCCCCTTGGTTTGTTCCAAGCTTGGGGGAGTGCTGCAGTATCACCACCATTATCTTTTATCTTTTACCTTTTTAGTGGATTCATACATGTGGTAGAGAGGTTATCTTATAGTTTGGTTTGCATGTGGAATTATCTCTCCTTTAGTTGATTATCTATGTATCCCTTGGTGTGAGTGCCTTTATTGAATATTAATGAGAAGTCTCATCTTTTACTTTTTGCACTTCTTATTTTAGTTTGCAATCTCTATTATATGATGGATCTTGTTGATCATTATTGGCACCACTTTGGGAGCATCAAGTGCATCTAAATTGGTTTTGTCAAACCGAGTTCTAGTCAGTAGCAACAATTTTTGAGGTTTAAAAGAAAAAGAGAAAGAAAAAATCTTACAGGTATTTTGTATCATTTGTTTTCTTTCTTGTTGGCTCATAAGCTTAGTATTCTTTATTTAAGATATTTTGTGTCTTCAAGGAAGATTGCATGTTTGGCTTTATTACTTGTATGTTTGCTTGTTTCTTTCAACCCTCTTACTTGCTACCTAGCCTTGCTAGCCAAAAACCTGTTTTGCGAAGGCATACTTCTCATGTTTCCTAATCCCTTTGAACCAAAAAATTTGCCACTTGTGTCCACCATATCTACCTAGTAGCTATTGCTATTCCAAGCAAATTATCAAGCTTCATCTACCTTTCGAATTAAAAAGTATTTTGTTATGTGAAAACTAGTTAGTAAAGCTCTCACGAACTTGATGGCACACCTTATTTCCTTGCACCTAATAGACTTGAACCATTGTGAACATCGAAGTTGTATATGCTTGCATCTATACGTTGGAATTAGCAGAACCGTGCTGTCACGGGGAACGTTTTCAACATTGCACTTGTACTCTGTACACAGTTGATATCGTGCTCTTTTGTGTATGGATGCCAACGGCGTGAAATAAAGAGGGAACTTGTAAGTCCATGGAGTCTGTATTCTGTGTTAGAGAAATGCCTAGGTCGCTAGCCTAAGCCATGCTTTATCATGGTGGAAACTTGCAGCATCACCATAGTGAGTTATCTATGAAGCATCCTCAATAAAAAGCTATGCATATAGTAAATAAAAAGATTGCTGAGATGCTCATTGTCTGCTTGCCTTGTCATTTTGGTTATGGGAAAGCTCATGTACCATGTGCAAGGGGTACCCCATTGGCGGTTCTCAATGATATGCAAATACTTACAATGACAAGAACTTACATGTGACCAAAGTTGAGTAGCATGAGGAGTGGCCCTCATATTCAAGGGACATGCGATTGCCAACTTATATTTCGTCAAGCATATACTCCATCCTTGTTCACTTTAACCTTAATCATATCAAGATGCCTATGATAGAGGCAATGAGGGCTCAAAGCTAGTAAGTACCATAATCTTTTGGAAGCTCCTTATGACTTGTAATCCCTGCTTCCCTCTATAAAGGGACCCTTCTCCAAGTTACCAAGTTGAGCCAGTAAACCTACTTCCTCTCTATCTCCAGCAAGCATTTGAGTTGTTGTGTTTCAAGCATTCATATGGTGGTTTATTCAATCATGTTCTTCATCTTCCTTGTTTGCAAAAAACTCTTATTTCTTGAGTATTACTTTGAAAGCCTTCACTTGTGAAAAAACTTTTTGAGCAAAGAGTGCTCCTATTTTGAAACTGCTACAAAAAGCTTTTGTGAAACTGTTTGCCAGGTGTTCTCTGACCAAGAACAAGTTTGCCAATTCTAATTATGATTTATCTTGATGTATCTCTATTGTGACTATTGTACTTGGTTGCAAGCTAAGTTATATAATGGTGAGTTGCTTTCTTCTATGAGTTATGCAATGGTAAGTGTGATGCTTCTTGTTCGTATTCTTTTATCGACACTTCACTCCATAAACCTGTGGACATGTTTACTGAGCTCAGTATTCGCTTGGGGACAAGTGAAGTCTAAGCTTGGGGGAGTTGATACGCCCAATTTGCATCACCATCCTATATCATAATTTACCTCTATTCATTGATATTTGTCTTATTATGAGGTATTACTTATGGCTTTTCATCTGTTTATGCATGTTGGATAATTCTTGGAGGATGGACTGTCGGAGTCTGGATTCTGATGGATAATAAGGCGTTTCGGTGCAATTTCGCGAAGATCAGAAAAATACCAGAAAAATATGGAAACATATTATTTTACCAGAAGACGAAGGATGCTAGAAGGAGGGACGAAGTGGGGCCTCAGGGGTCCCACACCCCCCTAGGCGCGGGTCCACCTGACCCCGCGCCTAGGGCAGGTGTGGCCCACCTGCCCGGCCTCGACTCTGCCCCTTCGCCTATATCTTCCCTTCGAAACCCTAAGGCTTGGGGAGCGACCATAAATAGATTTCCGCCGCCTCTAGGGCGGAAAACACCGAGAGAGAAAGATCTCTCTAGAAAACAGATTTCTGCCGGGGGAATTCCTTCCCGTAGAGGGGAGACCATTGCCATCAACACCGTCATCAAGCTAGGCTTCATCAGGATCATCATCATCATCATCTACACCATCATCTCCACCGGCACCATCATCACCACTCCGTCCCGCTATAACAATTGTGTTGGATATTGCTTTAGTTCTTAGGGGAAACTTTCCCGGTGTTGATTACTATTGTAGTTGATGCTTGTGAGTGGAACCATTGGATTATTGTTTATGTTCGGATTGTTATCCATTACCATATCATCTTTGATCCTGATCCATATGATGTCTTGTGAGTAGTTCGTTGTGTTCTTGAGGACATGGGAGAAGTCATGTTGTTAGTAGTGAATCTGTGATGAGTTATTATTCAATAGTTTAGTATTTAAGTTGTGGTGCTATTCTTCTAGTGGTGTCATGTGAACGTCGACTACATGACACTTCAGCATTTATGAGCCTAGGGGGATGCATTGTGTATTTGGCTACTAATTGTGGGGTTTCTGGAGTGACAGAAACCTGAACCCCCTTTAGGACACCTTTGCACAAGGGAGCGTAGGATCTCAGAGTTTAAGGCCGTGGTTAGATTTATATCTTAATTACTTTCCTATAGTTATGGATGTTTGCAGGGGGTTTAATCACAAGTATGTATTAGTCCTAGGAAGGGTGGAACATCCCAAAAATATTAAACTAGAATCATCAAACTCTAATCTTCAAAATTAGGGTTAAGAAAAACTTTTCTAAATAAAAATATGAAAGCTTGCATGTGTGTATGCATTCCATTTTGGATTCTTTTGAATTGCCTTGTTTATGTGTTTCTTTTCTTGTAAATGGATTCTTAGGTGAATTAAACATCATCTAAACAATCCCCACACTTTTCCTGAAGACAAATAAATCAAAACAAACAAAATAATGGAATGGTCATTTTGGCCAATTTAACTCCCATGCCTACTTTGGCTGTCTCTAACTTTCAAAACTTAACAGAAACTTGTTTGGATCTTTGCACCCCTTGATAGTACTCATAACAGAGTACCAAGGCCCACTTTGTGATCATCCAAAACCATTTGAATGCATAGTTTAAAAGACAGTTCAAAATTGAATCTTTATCATATGGGAAGATCCCACTTTTGCAAAAACCACTCAAACAAGCTCAACTTTCAAAACCCAAGCATCCACAGACTCACCAACACATGCCTAGCACACCCACCAAAAATCTTTTCAAAATTGAAAACTTGAATTCTTTCGGCCATTTCATCAAACACCTTGCAGATACAAATCAAACAAAATCTAAACACTATAGTGAGCAGTGATTTGAGCCTAACTTGTTCCCTCTCTAGCTCACAGCAACATCAGTAGATCATCTAGCCAACTTAACTAAGCACTAGCCCCACTGTAAGATTGGCAATGTCATCAATGGTGAACAGCCGAAGCCACCCATGTCACCCCAGTGTGGACAACAGGCTAGAGGAAGAACTAGCCGTGCCAACCTTGTCTAGGAGGTAGCCCATGCCTCACCGCCCCCTCTCAACCAGCCCTGCCTCACAGACAGCGACCAAAACCGCCAGGAACGCCGCGCCCGTGCCACTGTCAACCATGCCGAGCATGCACCAGAGCACCACCCTCGACACGCGCCCACAGACCGCGCGTCGCCCTTGCCGCGTGCATACACGATCACCACCGTCCCAGGAGACCGCCAGACATCCCCATTCGTCGCCCCATGCCTCACAGCCACCGCTCGCAATAGAAGACGCCGCCTCTGCCGCGCAGAGCATCGCATGTTCCAGACCATTTTCCACCACCCCTACATGCGCATTAAAGCCATAGAGCATCACCAGGAGACCACCGATCGATCGCCACCGCCGGCCATGCCTCTAGCAGCCCGTAGCCATGTCGCCACCGTCGCCTGCCCATCCCGTTTGGTCTCGTCATCAAGACTATAAATAGAGGCCTCCCCCGCTAAAACTCTTCACACCATTCTACTCCCCTCTCCTCACTAATCGTTCCACCCCGTTCCCGGAGCAAGGCGAGCAGCGCTTCGCCGAATTTCACCGGAGCCCGCCGCTGCTGGAGAAGAAGGGGGCCAACGATTGGAGCCACCCTAGGAGAAGCTGCCAGTACTAGGAGGTTCGCCGTCGTTGACTTCGTCATTCGCCCGCATCGCCGACCTTCGCCTGAGCCCCGGTGAGCCCCCGACGACCCCCACCTTCCGCGTTAGGTTTCTGTCTCGTCGGCGCCGCCCGACGTGGACGATGAGTAGCAGCCGTTCGATTAGACTTAGATCGTGCGGATGAGATTGCCTCATGATCTATCTCAATCTTCAGATGCCACACGGAGGAAGCGGTTCATGCCCGGACTCGATGTTGCAGATACTGCAAATGTTGGTTTCTGACCGCGAAGCTGAAAGGACCGAATGTCAAGCCAATTTAGCTACCCTTCAGCAGATAGCCTAGTTAGCCCACAATAACCAAGGCCAAGGAAATCAGGACAACCATGGATCTAAGCTTAAGAATTTCCAGAATACCAACCCACCGTTTTTCACTAAGTCAGAAGATCCCCTAGATGCCGACGATTGGCTGCAAACCATGGAAAATAACCTAGAAGTCGCCGGAGTGGAAGCCAACGAGAAAGTTCTGTTCGCCACCCACTATCTAGCCGGAGATGCCAGAGCATGGTGGAACAGTGTTCGTGCCATGACCGGAGGACAGATGATGACCTGGGATGAATTCAAGGTCATGTTCAGCAGAACCCATGTGCCACCGGGTTTGATCAAGAGAACTGAAGCAAGGAAGGATGACCCTAGTGGAATACTGTGACAAATTCTTGTCATTAGATAGGTATGCCCCGGATGAGATCGACACCGAAGCCAAGAAGAAAGAAAGATTCTTGAATGGTCTACACGATGAGATGCAGATTGTGTTAGTCAATATCCCCTTTGCTGATATTGAAGCCCTTGTCGACTCTGCCATCCAGATGGAAGGAAAGATCAACCAAGCCAATGAGAACCGCAAGCGTCGCATGATGCATCAACCAGGAACCCATCAGACCCCAAAGTATCGCCCTAACCCATCTCCAGGATTTGCCCCGAGAACCAACAGACCCCCGATGAACCGTCCGACTTATCCCAACCGCGGAAACCCTAGGCCCGGAGGAAATCACAACAACCCCGGCAACTCCAGCAATTTCAACCGGGCCCCACCCAAGTTCAACAACAATGCTACCACCAACACTGCCCCGAGGACTGGAAGCAATGGTGTGCCTGTTGCATCAAAGGACAAGTCGCAGGTGACTTGTTATGACTGTGGAAATAAGGGTCACTACTCCAACGAGTGCCCCAACAAGAAGAATGCCGCAACCCCCAATACCAATGCCCCAGCTCAACAACGGCATCGTTTTCAGCCAGGAAGAAGGTTTGCCCCAGGGAATTCGTTCAATCGCAACGGCCGTCTTTTTCTCATGCATGCTAAAGACGCTCAGGAAGCGCCAGACGTCGTGTTGGTTATGTTTTCTGTTAATTCAGTACTTGCTCGAGTGTTGTTTGATTCTGGTGCATCGCACTCATTTGTCACCGAAGAATTTGCATGCACTAGTAAAATCCAACCAACCAAACTGAAGCACGTTATGATCGTTCAAATTCCCGGTTCAGCCACCAAAGCTAGGCAAATTTGCAAAGCCGTCCCTATCCAAATCCATGGCATAGATTTTTATGTTAATCTGATAGTACTCGGAACTAAAGGTTTGGAAGTAGTACTAGGAATGGATTGGATGTCCAAACATAAAGGATTGATTGACTGTGCCAAGAAAGCCATAACCATGACCAGTACAGCCGGAATATTAGTCGAGCATATCTCTGAAACCTTACCTCATCAATTCAAGTGCAACAAGAGTATAGCCTGTAACTACCTCAGTGAACTACGCTCCTAGATACAAGCCTGGATGAGTGATAGCGGTTGAAATAGTACGGTGGGGCCCCAAAAGCCACTCACTAGTAGTCCTTTCAGACGTCCCAACCGCTACCCTCTCAACGGGACCTGTACGGGCGGCGTAGTCGGCAGGCGAAGGGATCAACTACGTACACAAGTGGGTATGTACGCAAGCCACCATACAAGAGTACAT
Source organism: Avena longiglumis (assembly GCA_030063025.1). Taxonomy (NCBI): domain Eukaryota; kingdom Viridiplantae; phylum Streptophyta; class Magnoliopsida; order Poales; family Poaceae; genus Avena; species Avena longiglumis. The sequence goes on along the minus strand of CP125979.1, from coordinate 416,296,931 downwards.
CACAGCCATCCCATCTAGAAAGAAAGAAAATATAGCAACGCCATACGGCAAGATTCAAATATCCTAGATAGATCTATATTTTAGGATAACTCCTCATACAACACACATCAGAGTATCATGCGGAAGCGGCAAACAGAATCCGAGTACGGATAAGAAGCAAATCGGCATAAGATGCCATAGAAAATAAGCACATCCCAACTACAGGTCTCACGGATCCCCGTTCCCGGAATCTCTACACCATACGATCGTTGCCCACATCATCGGCTTCTTCCACCCAGTATCCGTCCTGAGAAGGTACCTGTTCATCTGAATCAAGAATTTATCGTGTGAGACCCTAAGGGTACTCAGCAAGTCTTAATGCCTCTAAAGGGGACACAACCTGGGGTGACGCAATTGCAGCGAAAGATAAACCCTAGCAATTCTACAGATAAACGCTAACCATCCGCCTAACCAATGATAGACGGATGTCCGTGAATTTAAGTACAACAGTTATAATGGTAATCTCATCCGATCCATCCTCCTCCCTGCTTACCAACAAGGAAGCGGACGAACAACCCCCCCATCTGTTGGCAATTTTATTAACCATTCCATGAGTATTGCACTATTTACTAGTCAAGTTACTTTAGTCAGATTAAAGGCGGTACTTTAGTTATGCTTGTCTATGATCAAGAAACTGTGCTCCAAGTCGTCCATATCCGCGGACACGGCTTTGAAAGTTTTACCCGGCGGGTGCACCAATAGCAACACACGCCGATCAACCTCGGAAAAACCAAATCAAAACCCAACGAGGCTTTCACGATGAAAAATCACGATTCAGAAATATTTCAGGGGCACCCTTGAGTATACCCAACAAAGTAAGCAAGCTTGAGACGGACTCAAGGTTTGCGACAATGGTCAGAACGACAAAGAGGTCCCCAATCGGGGACTGTCGATACCGCGAAAACATTACGCTTACCTAAACAGTACAGTGTGCTCCTCGCACAAATTAAATGCAAAAGTAACATGGCATAAGTACAGGATCGTAAATAAAACCTCAAACTAGTTTGTGGCCCCAAGAAATAAGACGGAATCAAGCTCTGGCCCAGGGGGGTCCCATATACCTCCCGGATGTGGATAGCGCGATAAATCAAGGAACAGGAATCAAGTACTCGGGGTCTTACGGACACAAGTGAGCAGGAAAACCAAATAGCAGATGTTGCTCACGGTGCCACTTTCTTTAGTTATCCCGAACTACTCGGGTTAAGTTGTTTAGGTACCTCATTATTCATCGACTCACAAACCCTACACATGTTGTTCTCGACTCGCATGGCTCAAACAACTCCTATAGTAGTGGCTCATGGGATGGAGGTACAAGCACAGTGGGGTTTAAAAGTAAAGGCTATGCATACTTGGGATTCATTTTAATGCAATCGCGACTCAATGATGCAAGAATAAGATAGAGGCAATAGGTACTGTATGTATGCAATCATGTGGAAGTGCTTGCCTGGTGTCTCTGTTGAAGCAAGGGGATTTACAGGTAGTGCTCCTGGTTCTCTTGATATGACCCCGCCAAAGGTCTATCCGAGAAAAACCAAACAAACAAGGCCAACATGAATATAGAGCACAAGCATATGAATAAGATGCGTCAAGCAAACAATCATGCCATGATGAATGATGCACAAATTTCATGGCAAGTAAGGTAGCATGGCATGGGTGAGGTGTGAAGGACAGAAAATAACATTTGAATTGGTTTTTAGTCACATTTTGTTGCCACAACATTTGTTGTTCAACATATATTTATATGATGCATGCTGCAATTGAAGTCATGGATAGCACAAACAGAAAGGTCTCGTCGAGCTGATCAATTTAGACTACTTATTTGTTTAATTTGGAATTACCAAACAAAAGTTATGAATTAATGAAAATCCAGTGGCATTTGATGTAATTAACATGAACTTGGAATTTTACTTGTGCAAAAGTCAAAATAGATGGCATATTTGAACTCCTCTCATTTTCCTGATATCCATACATATATAGTTTGTCAAATTTGGAATTAGTATGACAAAGTTATTAAAAACTGAATTAGATTTGCATTTTTAAATTATTTAAACCAATTTGAATTTGAAAACCGATTCGACGCTTTTCTCGGACTCGACCCAGCTGAGTCGCGACAGTGGGCTGGGGTATCTACGCCCACGCAAAGGCTCGAGAACAACCTGGACCGCGGGTTCAATAAACAAAACGACAGGAGCCTTTTTATAAAAGTTTCACAGACACTGACAACGGGCCTGGCTGGACCGCGGGTTGGTAACCAAAACACAGCGGGGCTAATCGCGAAGGAACACGCGACGCTGGCGATGTGTGGCAGGGAGGGACCGGGTTGGATAACGTTTTCCCTGGGAGCCTTTTTGCAAGATCCCCACGGACGCTGGCGGGTGGGGCCTCGAGGACTGCGGGTTGGAGCAAAAGAAACGGCCAGGGGGTTTGCGCAAAACGGCCAGCGGCGCACTGTGCTTCTTCTCACGCGCGACAGCGCGGCAGGCGCGGGCGCAGGGGGCTCGAACACAGGATCTGCTCATGCGACGCGTTGCCACCGGCTAGGGCCGGGAGGTGCTGGAGAGGGGGGCGCGCGCTAGATAGGCTGGCCGCGTCCGGAGTTAGGACACGCCGCCGCCGCCGGAGAGCGCCGACGAAACGAACGCGGTGAAGCGGCGGGTGCAGAGCGTGTCTAGGAGGGTCGGTGGCTTACCGCGAGCGTCTTGGCGTGGTCGGGTCGGCGGAGGAGGGTAGATCAGGGCCGGGCTGAAGCTCTGCCGCTAGGGTTTTGCGTCGGTGTCTGCGGGTCTGGCGTTCTGGTGCGTCTCCTCCTGCCGGGCGTCCGGGCGCCGCAGAGCTCACGGGCTTCCTCGACACAGCAGCAACGCCTCCCGACCAGGGGCAGGTGGGGTAGCTAGCGTGGGCGAGAGGCGATGGGGTGGTGTGGAAGAAGGGTAGAGGGGCGAGGCGGGACCTTGGCGGATCTGGGGAGAGGCCAGAGAGGGGAAGGGGTAGATAAGATCGCCAGGGGGGAGGCTGGTTGCGTGGGGGAGAGGCTGATCGGGTTGATCACCTTTTCGGCCTCCCTCACGTGCTTGGCATGGCCAGGGGTGACGGGGTCGAGCTGGGGAGGTGAGAGGGGGCTGGCAGGTGGCCCTGGGGGCGTCTAGGGAGGCAGGTAGGTGGGGTAGGGGCGTGGCAGGTGCTGGCTTGGCTGAGAGAGAGCTAGAAGGGAGAGGGGTAGCCTCGGGTAGATAGGTTGGGAGCTAGGGTAGGAGAGAGGGGCATGGCCGTGTGGGGTAGCTAGGAGGGGTCCTGGTCGTGTGGGGGCATGCTAGATCTGGGAGAGAGAGGGGAGAGATTGTTTGGGTTTTGTTAGAGGGAGGTGTAGTTTAGGGTTTGGTTTTAGGATAGAGGTAATTAGGGTTTTTGGTTTTAGGGGAAGTTGATTAGGGGGGAAGGTATCTTAGGGTTTAGGTTTAGCTAGAGGGGAGGGGAGGGAGCACTTGTGTTAGCATAGATTAAGTGGAGTTGTTGATTTAGCTAGGTAGGGAATAAGGTTTGTGGTTTAGAGAGGGTAAGGAAAGAGGTGGTGGTACTAATGGCCCATGCATGATCCAACAAAGGACCAAGCAAGTTCCAAAGAGAGGGGGGTTTTAGAGGATGCATGCCACATAGCACATGTGTGTGCATGGAGCATGGGGTTGGTTTAGCTAAAGGGAAAAAGAGAGAGAGGGTTTAACACCTCCAAACAAGGTCAAGCAAGAAAGGAGGGTTCCATTTAGAAAACAAGCAAAAACCAAAAGCTAGGGAAAAGGGGGCTATTGCATGGCCCATGCAGAATAATTAATGCCACAATTATCCTTGTGAGAACAAGGATATTAATATGGCACTATTCATCTCCATTCCAAAATGTGGACAAGGCCAAGCAAAGATCAAGGGTGGATCCAACTAACAACATGGGCTAGGGATAACTCAATAAAATGCCAAGCCCATATTATTGGATGGTGGAATTATAAGGTGGTGAAAGATAAGGTGGTGGAGTCAAAAGAGAGATGCCCCCAACTCAACTTGGGCATTTAACAATTTAGTAAGAACCAAATACAATATCAAGAAGCAACTACAATTAATCATGCACATGAGATAAGAACCAAACAAGAAAAAGGTTTATATGATGCTCAAATGCAAGGGGACATGATGACATGAGCATGATGTGATGATGATGCAACAATTATATGTTGGAAGTGGCCCATTTTATTATTAAGACATGTAGCATTACAGGGGTTAGACAACTGGGATGCTACAACTCTCCCCCACTAAACAGGAATCTCGCCCCGAGATTCTAGGAAGAAGAAGAAGAAGACACAAAGAGAGAAGGATGGTTGGCACGGAGTTCATCTTCACGCTCCCATGTTTCTTCATCAACAGAATGGTGTGACCATTGCACCTTGCAAAACTTGATGGACTTGTTGCAGTCCCACGCTCATGGTCTCAAGGATTTTGGTGGGGTGTTCCTGATAAGAGAGATCTTCTTGGAGGTCGATTAGCTCATGATCCACAGTCTTGCCGGGGTCTTTGAAGCACTTCTTGAGCTGAGAGATATGGAAAACATCATGGACTTTGAGTTTTTCCGGAAGCTCTAGTGCATAAGCAACTTCTCCTCTTCTACCACGTATCTTGAAAGGACCGATGTATCTAGGAGCCAACTTTCCTTTGATACCGGGTGTGTTGCTCTCATGGGAGTGACACGAAGGTAGACGAGATCACCAGGCATATACCATATCTGGTGCTTCTGTCATAGTTGCTCTTCCGACGACTTTGAGCAATCTTCGAGTTCTCGAATGATATGCACCTTCTCCTCCGCTTGGGTTACAATGTCGGGCCAAACCAGATTCTTTCTCCGCACCGACCAACCAATGGGAGTTCTGCACTTGCGTCCATAGAGAGCCTCGAATGGTGCCATCTTCGACTCTTCCGAAGCTGTTGTTGTAGGAGAATTCAGCATATGGAAGGCATTCCTCCCACTTCATGCCAAACGAGATGACGCAAGCTCTAAGCATGTCCTCGAGAATCGATTGATCCTCTCCACTTGTCCTTGCGACGAGGGTGGTAAGGTCAAGTTCAACTTTGTTCCCAAAGCTTTTTGGAAACTCTCCCAGAACTTCGAGGTGAAGATGCTCCCACGGTCTGAACTGATTTCAAGTGGAACCCCATACAAAGAGACAATCCTGTTGATATAGAGCTCAGCCAACTGAAGTCCAGAAATTGTTTCTTTGACTGGGAAGAAGTGTGCCACTTTAGAAAGCATGTCGATGACAACAAAGATTGCATTGTTGCCCTTTTGCGACCTTGGAAAGCCAGTGATGAAGTCCATCTCTACTTTCTCCCATTTCCATTCCGGAGGTTTCAATGGCTGTAGAAGACCAAATGGTTTCTGATGGACAGCCTTGACTCTGCGGCAGACATCACATTCTGAGACATACTTGGCACAATACCTTTTCAACCTGTGCCACCAGTATTGTGTTTTCAAGTCCATGTACATCTTTGTGCTGCCAGGATGGATAGAAAGAACCGAATCATGTGCCTCCTTGAGAACTTGGTCTCTCAGACCCGGGTAGTTTGGAACAAACATCCGGTGGTCAAAGAAGAGCGAGCCTTGATCATCAACATGGAAGGATTCATACTTCGGAGTGCCAAGCTTAGAGATGAGCTTTCTGGTGTGCGGATCACCAAGCTGACGAGAACGAATCTGTTCTTCCAAGAGAGGAGTAGCCAGAAGGTTCAGGAGATGCCCTTGTTCCACAATTTCCAGGTTCAGCTTACGGAATTCCCCGCACAAGAGAGGCTGCTGCTCTTCCACCATGAGGTTGTTGACATAAGCTTTTCGGCTAAGCGCATCTGCCATGACGTTTGCTTTGCCTGGAGTATAGTTGATGGTCACATCAAAGTCATTGATGGCTTCAATCCATCTCCTTTGCCGAAGATTGAGATCCGGTTGAGTGAAGATATACTTCAAACTCTTGTGATCCGAGAAGATCTCACAGCGGTTACCAAGCAAGTAGTGCCTCCATAGCTTCAAAGCAAAGACCACTGCTGCTAGCTCAAGGTCATGTGTGGGATAGTTGATCTCATGCGTCTTCAACTGACGAGAGGCATAAGCAACCACCTGTCTCTCTTGCATAAGGACCGCACCCAATCCTTGCAAAGAGGCATCGCAGAAGATCTGGAAAGGCTTAGATGTATCCGGAGGAACCAAGACTGGCGTGGAAGTGAGCTTCTCTTTGAGTGTCTCAAAGCTTTCTTGACAAGCAGGAGTCCACAGGTACTTCTTGCCTTTCTTGAGGAGGTCGGTAAGAGGCTTTGCTATCTTCGAGAAGTTCTGAACAAAACGACGGCAATAGCTAGCCAAGCCGAGAAAACTCCGCACTTCCTTGACATTAGCAGGAGGAAGCCATTCAACTATTGTCTTCACGGTTTCCGGGTTGACTGCAATGCCCTTGGCAGAGATGACATGTCCCAGATATGTTACTTCAGGCAACCAGAACTCACACTTGGAGAACTTTGCATACAAGCGGTTCTCACGAAGCTTGTTCAGGACACACCGCAGGTGCTCTTCATGCTCCTCCTTGGACTTGGAATAGACCAGAATGTCATCCAGATATACCACCACAAACTTGTCCAGGTACTCCATGAAAACGGAGTTCATCAGCCTCGATAAGGTAGCAGGTGCGTTGGTGAGGCCGAAAGACATGACCGTGTACTCATACAGGCCATAGCGAGTGGTGAAAGCTGTCTTGGGCACATCCTCTTTGCGAATTTTGATTTGGTGATAACCACTTCTCAAGTCCAGCTTAGAGAACACCACAGCTCCTGCTAGCTGATCAAATAGATCATTTATCCGAGGAAGAGGATATTTGTTCTTGATGGTCTTAGCATTTAGAGCCCGGTAGTCAACACATAGCCTATCGGTTCTGTCACGCTTCTTCACAAAGATTGTTGGGCTACCCCAAGAAGAAGTGCTGTGTTGAATGAAACCCAATTTCTCTTGTTCATCAAGTTGTCGTTTGAGTTCACCAACTCGAGGACCCATTTTATATGGCCTCTTGGAGATAGGAGCCGTTCCAGGTTCAAGCTCAATCACGAATTCAACTTCGCGATCTGGAGGCATACCTGGCAACTCTTCAGGAAAGACATCCGGGAACTCACAGACCACTGGTACACCCTGAATAACTTCCATAGCATCATTATTCAGAGCAGCCAAGGAATAGAGCTGGACAGCAGGAGTCAGACTTGGAGAAAAGACTATATGGCCTTCAGGAATCTTCAGAGACACTGAGCGTTCAGCACAATCGATCACAGCTGCATTTGCTGTCAACCAATCCATGCCCAGGATGACATCAATGTCAGAGTTGCCCAGGACAATCAAAGAAGCCAAGAATGAAGAACCACCAATCTCGACTTGATTGCCATGACTGATTTTAGATGCTACCATATTTGCTCCAGGAGAAAGAACCATTAGCCGCTTGGGAAGAGGATCTGACGTTAACCCATTCTCACTTGCAAACTTGTATGACACAAAGGAATGCGATGCACCAGAATCAAAGAGAACTCGCAGAACCGAGTTAATCGAAAGCATACCCATGACAACTCCAAAGTGCGAGCTCACTTGAGAGGCGTTGACGCAGTTGGCGCGAACAACCGCAGACCCGGGCTTAGTGTTGATGTTGAGAGCCCGAGGCGGTGGTGCACGAACCGAGGGAGAGCTTGTTGCAGATCTTGGCGGGGGTTGAGGGAGAGCTTTGTTCTTCATTGGACAGTTCCAGTTTCGATGTCCAGGATCTCCACACACGAAGCAGGCACTAGCTGGACGTGGAGCAGAGTAGCCAGGGACTCCGCCAGGCGCTCCAGGGTAAGGGTTGTTGTAGCCCCTGGGAGCCGCAGTGGTGAAGTTTGGTGGCCTTGACGTGAAACTCGCAGGTCTTGGTGGAGCCGGGAGCGACGGTGGGGTGTTAGGAACCCAGACACGCCGCTTAGAAGGAGCTGCCATTGCTGCCGAGCTTGATGCATCCCTGCTGTGTTTCTTGGACTCCTCGAACATCTGCCTACTAGCCTCCTCTTGTAGTGCCATATGCTGCAGTTCCAGGAAGGTTGCCGGTCTTGCATGCGTGAGTGCATACTTGATCGACGCATTGAGCCCTTGCCTGAATCTCTTCTGCTTCTTCTTGTCATCAGATACTTCATCACCACCATAGCGAGACAGGTTCATAAAGTTCCTGATATAGGTGTTGACGTTATCATTTCCCTGCTTCAGGTTGAGGAAAGCATCCTTCATCCTTTCCATCACAATCTCTGAGAGAAACTGCTCCTTGAAAGCTGCAGTGAACCTCTCCCAAGTAGGCTGGAACCGGCAGCTAGCCTTCAAGTAGTTTTCCCACCATAGAGCCGCATCTCCCTTGAGAAGGTGGGTAGCACACTTGACCCACTCCTGCTCGAACATCGCTCTCGAGCAACCTTGAGATCTCGCGCAGCCAATCATCCGCCAAGAGGTCGGTCGACACGCCGAATGGCGAGGGTTGAACTTGAGGAAGCTCTTGATGTCACCACGCTTGGGAGGTGGAGGAAGTGGAGCAAACTCATTCCTTCTGACGCTCTCCTCAAAGCGCAGCTGGTTCTCTTGCATTGCCGCCAGCAGAGCTATGCTTGACATGAGCCCAGCCCGAGGAATGTCCTCTTCAGTCCGGCGTGGGGGAGCCATCCTGTCATTGATATAAAACTCAAGTCAGTACTATAATGGAAGATGATAATAATCCAAAATAGTACCAAGATGGAATTAACCAAGATTAAAGGATACAATTTACTGAGATGATATAACAATATCAACAAAGTTCATAGCACCTCAAAGATATTAAGCATATCGCACACGACTGAAAAGAAGTGTGGTACACAAACATATCAAAGAAAAATTTTCCACAAATTTCGGCATTAAAATACCAATAGATGCGCAAAATTACTTAACGAATCAAGATTAGTGACTCTACCGATCCAATATACAAAAGCGAATGATACAAGTAGTGGTATGGTCGCGACTCCATCCCGCACTCAAATCATTACTCCGCACATGAACAAGTGGAACACATATCCTAACCCCTTCTTCTCACGACGAAACCTAAGATGCAAGGGGACATGATGACATGAGCATGATGTGATGATGATGCAACAATTATATGTTGGAAGTGGCCCATTTTATTATTAAGACATGTAGCATTACAGGGGTTAGACAACTGGGATGCTACATAGCCCAACCTACCATTGACCAAGTCCGGATAGTCTGTGAATACCCCGATGTATTTCCAGATGTTTTGCCCGGTATTCCCCCAGATCGGGATATCGAGTTTATCATTGAACTAATCCCCAAAACAGGACCCATAGCCTAGAGACCCTATAGTGTGAACCCGTCGGAACTGGCAGAACTGAAGAAGCAACTGGATTCCATGTTGGAAATTGGATTGATTCAACCAAGTGCGTCACCATGGAGATCACCTATTTTGTTCGTGGACAATAAAGATGGAGGTAACTGTTTGTGTACGGATTATCGGAAGTTGAATGATTTCACCATCAAAACAAATACCCCTTGCCCAAGATAGAAGATTTGTTTGATCAGTTGACCGGTGCCAAAGTGTTTTCTAAGATTGATCTTAGAACTGGCTATCATCAACTCAAGATTCGCGCAGAGGATATTCCCAAGACTACCTTTACCGCCAGATATGGATTATACGAGTATACTGTCATGTCTTTTGGATTAACCAATGCCCCCGCTTATTTCATGAATCTCATGAATAAGATTTGTATGGACTTCCTGGATAAGTTTGTCATTGTTTTCATCGATGACATTCTGATTTATTCCAAATCAGAAGAAGAACATGACCTACACCTAAGGACCATTCTTGGAACCCTTAGAGAGCATCAGTTGTATGCCAAGTTTAGCAAATGTGAATTCTGGTTACAGGATTGTAGGATTCCTCGGTCACATTGTATCAGTCGGAGGAATTGCTGCTGACCCTGCCAAAGTGAAAGATGTCGAAGATTGGCAAGCCCCAACCACTCAAACCCAAGTTCGTGCTTTTCTCGGATTGGCGGGATATTACCACAAGTTCGTAGAAGGATTCTCGAGTATCGCCAGACCCATGACCCAATTACTGAAGAAGGACAGGAAGTTTGAATGGACCGAAAAATGTGAAGCGAGTTTTCAAGAACTCAAGAGGAGATTGATTTCAGCCCCAATCTTAATCATGCCGGATATCACGAAGCCCTTCGATGTGTATTGTGATGCATCCAAGATCGGTCTCGGATGTGTGCTAATGCAAGAAGGCAAGGTTATATCTTATCTATCTCGACAATTGAAACAACATGAGCAAAATTACCCAACCCATGACCTCGAACTCGCAGCCATAGTTCTAGCCCTGAAGACATGGAGGCATTACCTGATGGGAAACCGTTGTGAGATTTATTTGGATCACAAGAGACTGAAGTATATATTCACTCAGAAGGAGCTAAATATGAGGCAGAGAAGATGGATTGAGCTAATCAAGGATTACGACCTGGACATTCACTATCACCCTGGTAAAGCCAATGTGGTAGCCGATGCCCTTAGCAGATTGCCGTGTCGCTTGAACTCCATGATTTTAAAGGAGCAACCAAGTTTGCACAAAGAGATGGAAGATTTTCGAATGGAATTAGTGAGTGAAGGATTTTTAGCTAGCATAGAACTTCAACCCACTTTGATCAGCCAGATCAAAGAGGCGCAAAAAGGAAATGCTAGTATCGACGGAATCAAGTGTCGTATCGGTACATGCAAAGTACCTGGATTCACCGAAGACGAAGAAGGAGTTCTGTGGTACAAAGGACGCCTTTGTGTACCCGCAGATTCTGAGTTGAAATAAGTTATTCTAAAGGAAGCTCATGATACTCTTTATTCTATCCACCCCGGAGGAACTAAGATGTATCAAGATTTGAAAGAGCAATTTTGGTGGCATAAGATGAAGAGAGAAATCGGAAGCTATATCGCCAAGTGTGATATATGTCAGCGAGTCAAGGCAGGACATCAAAGACCCACTGGATTGTTGCAACCATTGCAGGTTCAGGAATGGAAATGGGATTCCATTCGAATGGACTTTATCACCGTATTGCCTACTTCTAGTAGGGGAAATGACTCTATCTGGGTCATAGTGGACAGATTGTCCAAAGTCGCCCATTTCTTACCCGTCAAGACCACATATCAGAGTTCGAAGCTAGCAAAGTTATACATAGCTAGAATAGTTAGTTTGCATGGAGTCCCCAAGAACATCGTATCGGATCGAGGAACTCAGTTTACCTCGAGATTCTGGAAGAAAGTCCAAGAAAGTTTTGGAACCCGACTAGATTTCAGCACAGCTTATCACCCTCAGACCGACGGACAAACGGAGCGAGTAAATCAAATACTCGAAGATATGCTGAGAGCCTGTGTGTTATAATATGGATCTAAGTGGGAAGACTGGCTGCCGTTTGCAGAATTTTCTTAAAATAACAAGCTAGTTTGCAAATGGCCCCATTTGAATTCATGTACGGAAGGAAGTTCCGCACCCCTTTGAACTGGTCGGAAGTAGGAGAGAGTCAGATTTTCGGACCTGACATCCTACGAGAAGCGGAAGAGAAGGTTCGCAAGATTCGTGAGCACCTCAAGACAACCCAGTCTAGACAGAAGAGTTACGCCGACAAGAGAAGTCGAGACCTCGCCTTCAACATAGGAGATTTTGTTTATCTGAAAGTGTCGCCATTGAAAGGAATGCAGCGTTTCCAACTGAAAGGAAAGTTAGCCCCCATATATATCGAACCCTTCAAGATTCTGAACCATCGAGGAGAAGTGTCGTATCAATTGGAACTGCCCGAAGAGATGTCAGTCGTGCACAATGTGTTCCATATCTCATTACTTCGCAATTGCCTCAAAGTTCCAGAGAAGACCGAAGTGTTCAAGAATATCGATCACCGGACCATAGAAATCAACAATGATCTGACCTATCCCGAAGTACCCATTCGTATTTTGGAAGAAGCTTTCAGAACTACCCGAACCCGAAGCATCAAGTTTCTCAAGATTCAGTGGAGCAACAACACAGAAGAGGAAGCTACCTGGGAGCGCGAAGATCACATCAGGACGGAGTTTCCCAATCTCTTCAAATCCTAGGTAATCTTTTTCGTACTTTTTCAAATCTCGGGACAAAATTTTGTTTAAGGGGGAAGGTTTGTAACATCCCTAAAATATTAAACTAGAATCATCAAACTCTAATCTTCAAAATTAGGGTTAACAAAAACTTTTCTAAATAAAAATATGAAAGCATGCATGTGTGTATGCATTCCATTTTGGATTCTTTTGAATTGCCTTGTTTATGTGTTTCTTTGCTTGTAAATGGATTCTTAGGTGAATTAAACATCATCTAAACAATCCCCACACTTTTCCCAAAGACAAATAAATCAAAACAAACAAAATAATGGAATGGTCATTTTGGCCAATTTAACTCCCATGCCTACTTTGGATGTCTCTAACTTTCAAAACTTAACATAAACTTGTTTGGATCTTTGCACCCCTTGATAGTACTCATAACAGAGTACCAAGACCCACTTTGTGATCATCCAAAAACATTTGAATGCATAGTTTAAAACACAGTTCAAAATTGAATCTTTATCATATGGGAAGATCCCAATTTTGCAAAAACCACTCAAACAAGCTCAACTATCAAAACCCAAGCATCCACAGACTCACCAACACATTCCTAGCACACCCACCAAAAATCTTTTCAAAATTCAAAACTTGAATTCTTGCGGCCATTTCATCAAACACCTTATAGATACAAATCAAACAAAATCTAAACACTATAGTGAGCAGTGATTTGAGCCTAACTTGTTCCCTCTCTAGATCACAGCAACCTCAGTAGATCATCTAGCCAACTTAACTAAGCACTAGCCCCACTGTAAGCTTGGCAATGTCATCAATGGTGAACAGCCGAAGCCACCCATGTCACCCCAGTGTGTACAGGAGGCTAGATGAAGAAGTAGCCGTGCCAACCTTGTCTGGGAGGTAGCCCATGCCTCACCGCCCCCTCTCGACAAGCCCTGCCTCGCAGACAACGACCAAAACCTCCAGGAATGTCGCGCCCGTGCCACTGTCAACCATGCCGAGCATGCGCCAGAGCGCCACCCTCGACACGTGCCCACAGACCACGCGCCGCCCTCGCCGCGTGCATACACGATCACCATCGTCCCAGGAGACCGCCAGACATACCCGTTCGCGGCCCCATGCCTCACAGCCACCGCTCGCCGTCGATGACGCCGCCTCTGCCGCGCAGAGCATCGCATGTTCCAGACCATTTGCCACCGCCCCCTACATGCGCATTAAAGGCATAGAGCATCGCCAGGAGACCACCGATCGATCGCCACCGCCGGACATGCCTCTAGCAGCCCGTAGACATGTCGCCACCGTCGCCTGCCCATCCCGTTTGGTCTCATCGTCGTGACTATAAATAGAGGCCTCCCACGCTCAAACTCTTCACACCATTCTACTCCCCTCTCCTCACTGATCCTTCCACCCCGTTCCTGGAGAAAGGCGAGCAGCGCTTCGCCGGAGCCCGCCGCTGCTGGAGAAGAAGGGGGCCAGCGATTGGATCCGCCCCAGGAGAAGCTGCCGGTACCAGGAGGTTCGCCGTCGTCGACTTCGTCGTTCGCCCGCATCGCCGACCTTCGCCTGAGCCCCGGTGAGCTCCCGATGACCCCCACCTGCCGCATTAGGTTTCTGTCCTGCCGGCGCCGCCCGACGTGGACGATGAGTAGCAGCCGTTCGATTAGACTTAGATCGTGCGGATGAGATTACCCCGTACCGCTTCGCGTTTAAAGAGCCACTGACTGGTGGAACCCCTGTCAGTTGAGCCCCGCGCCGCGGAGTGACACTGGGCCGGCCCATTAACAGTTCTCGCCAGCCCATTCGTTTCAATTTGGATTTTTCCATTTTCATTCAAACACAGTTCTGTACCTAGTTTCAAAAATCAACCCAGCTCGATTCAGTAAACCAAATTGAATGAAACCAATTTTGTTAGAAAGGTCTTGAAATGCTTAATGCAAGCCCGTTGGATTCAAATCATTTGGATCTTTAGATCATCCTTGGTAAAAATAACAAGGCAGAAGCTTTTCTGCATTCAAACATTTTTCAAATTTAAACTATAATAGCTTTTGAGTTGATTCCAACTCTCAAAAATCACATTTGATCATACCTTTCAGTATATATAAAAACATATAGGTTTACTTATAGAAATAATGTTCAAGTAATAAAAGAATGCCACATAGGCATTTCTAGCCACTTTATTAATTAAAATAAAAGGGTAAAACCTTATTAAATTGTGACACCACTTTAAATCACATTCCCATGGACTAAAATATGTGGTGATGACATGTGTCAACATGATCCCATGTTTGGTTTGGAGAATATTAAAGCTTAAGTAGTTTTTCAATGAGTAGAAATTACTTTTCTAAAACCAAAATCTTTAAGTCAAATGCTTGTAATGTTTGTGATGATGCTAGATCATCTATAGAACCCTTGTGTGTGATGATTGCAAGTAGTTAAGTATTGTTTGGTGATTGTGTACCTCGTATTTATTCATAGACGCTAGTACCGACCAAGGATACGAGGAGGAAGGAGGATACTACGAAGAAGAAGCCGAGAAGAACTTCAACCACTGCTCTGCACAAGGCAAGCCAATAATTGCAAGCTATTAACTTAGCAAGCTTATACTGATACTGATGCAAGCCTTACTAATCAAGTTGACCTATGCAAGCCTAATACTCCTAGTTGAATGTGCAAGCTAACACTTGCAATTGTGAAAGTTAGACAACCTATGCATTGCACTAAGCATGCTTGGTTGGACACATTTGATGATACCCAATCCTAGTTTTACTTGCAAGCTTCTACTTTATTTCTCTATCAAAGCTTGTACTTAGAGTTTACTTGAGTAAATTGTAGATTCTAGAAAGATACTTGAAGGTTGCATAAAGAGCATAAAATTTGGCCTAAGCTGGATAATCTTGATGTCATCCCAAGGCATAAGATTGAACTTAGTTGAAACTCCACTAGTTTACCACCCCTCATTAGTACTCACCCCCACTTGTAGATGCTAGTGCTAAGCATAAAACTTGATCAACTTTAGATGGGATTACTTGGTGGAAAATGGTTATGAAAACCTTAGAATGATGGATCATTCTACTGAGATGTTTTGACATGTGTTTCCGAACACCAGATGATTTTGGTGATGAAAATGTTAAGGCATGAGCCTTAGCCCTTTATCAAACTGATGGTTGTCTGGATGCGATACCATTCCAATTTTACCGTACAACCAGAATACCCATAGATTGGGTAGGGCTTGACTAGAAACTTATATACCTTAGTATTGGTTCCCTCCTGGCCAGGGTATGAGCTGAGGCTACCTTGTGAAGATTTTCCACCTGTGCAAGACCGAAGATGACAGTTGGTCATGGTTGGGAGGCCAAACTCACAGGAGAGGTGCTTATACTAGGGCGTGTAATTGAAAGGTTAGGATTGATTATCCGCATACTGAGTATGGTGAATTCAGGATTTGTTCCTGACGGATGTATCGAATGTTGTGGTGAAAGTGTACAATATCTGTAGAGTGTCAAACTATTCGAATAGCCGCGTCCACGGTTATGGACAGTTGGGAGTGGCCATGATGTTCCCCCGTTAGATGTTTTCAAAATGACTTGTGAAATGAATTGAGACTTTGACTTGACCACAACAGAGTTGTGGCATGAGATACAAGTTCCCACTTAGGTGTTATAAAATTTCATTTAGCCTTTTCTTGCTTCTGAACTTAGTAGAGGTAAATCTGGCTTTTTGCAAAATAACCCTAGATCCTAGTGCCCTATTACAAAAAAACCCTTCACTTGTTAGTATTAGTTTGCGAGTACTTAAAGAGTACTCATGGCTTTGTCCCTGGCTATTCCTGTGGCCAGACTATGAAGAGGAGTAGCAGGATGATGGACCCTATGAAGGTTACGACAACTAGGATCATCTCCCATCGTCAGTATTGCTTGTGACCCCGAAGATGGAGCTTCGCCTACGCTGCCGTTATTATTACGTATTCTGTTGCTTAATTTGTATTAAGAACTGGATCATGAGATCCTTATTTGTGTAAGACCTTATGTATGGTTTGTATTGGATGATGTACGGTGGTAACCAATTCTGTTATGTCTCGCAAAAATGGTAATTCTGGGATTGCGATGTATGGCATAACAGGCATCTGGGATTAAAAATACGGGTGTTGAAAAAGGGCGGTATGTTAGCACAGGTTCACCCACACAACACTTACGAACACCAAAGAAGAGTACTCAGCTATTTGAAGTGAAAGAACTTGACATAATTCCCATGTGTCCTCGAGAACGTTTGGTCCTTATAAGTATTTCCACCATCTTGTCGTTTGCTAAGAAAGGATTGGGCCACTTTCTCCGTTTGTTCGTTACCTTTTTTACTTGCTCCTTGTTTTGTTTCCTTGTCAGAAAACCACTAAAAATCCATTTGATAAGTATTCACAGGGATTTCCTGCTCCATACCACTGTTCAACACCTTCTGCTCCTCATTGGGATCGACACTCCTATTTATCGAAAGTACTACGATACACCCCTATACTTGTGGGTCATCACTTAGGCTAGCGGCCCAGGCTTTTCTCTAACACAAAATACTTACTCCATGGACTTACAAGTTTCCTCTTTATTTCACACCGGTGACATCCATAGACAAAAGAGCATGATATCAACTGAGTACAAAGTACAAGTGCAATTTTGAAAACGTTCCCCGTGACAACACGGTTCTGCTAACTCCAACGTATAAGTGCAAGAATATACAACATAGATGTCACAATGGTTCAAGTTTATTAGGGGAAAAGAATATAAAGTGTGCCATCAAGTTTGTGAGGGCTTTAATCACTAAGTTTTCACATAACAAAATAGTTTTTAATTGGAAGATAGTTGAAAACAAGAATATACTTGGAATGGTGTAACACACCATGCATAGGAGTTTATAGTGGACACTTTGAAAAAACTTGGTTTATTGGGAGTTGGAAGCATGAGTAGAGCTTACTCATACAAGTGGAGGCTAGCAAAAGACTAGGAGCAACCAACTAAGAGAGCATAATGGCCATAATCATGCAGAGCAACAAATTATTACTAATCAAAGCATAGAGTTGTACTACAAGTCAAGGACTAAATGATCATAGAGGCTATGGTGACTTGTCATAGTCATAACATGGTGTGAGCATGTGCCAAGTCAGCTCAAGCAAAGCATCAAAAGAGAATACCACAATACTATATTTTTGTATGCTAAAACAACGCATAATTTCTTCAAGACACACTAAGCAATCTGAATTGTTTGGAACAAGACATGCTACAGCAATAATCACTAAGAATAATGCTAAAACAACACCTAGCATATCATGCTAACATCTAAGGCTATGTTTGGGAGGGCTCCACTCCACTTCACTTCACTTCATCTCTCAACTCCACTCCACCTAAGGTGCTCCAGAGTACTACAAAAGTGTTTGGAAGATTTAGCTTAAAATTCTAAAGTGTGGGGCCGGTGTAGTAAAATGTCTAGAATAACTTCTTATTTTTCTTTCACTTTTCCTATCAATCCAGCAGTAACGATCCTAACATATTTATATTTTTTTCAACGTATTGGTGTTTCATTGACACTTGTGAATTATGTACCGATTTTCTATGCATGGTTTCCTACGTGTGATTGGTTCCATGTATGCTACACGTAAATGGTGTCATGTGTCCTACTGGATAAAATGAAGATCGCTGCTTAACTAGTTTTGATTTGAACATACTTCACAATCGTAAGTTAAGTTCAGTTCTGGACAAAAAAAAGCAAATTTTTGTTGTATACCTTCCAACAGTGAACTGTGGTGGGAAAAAATGGTATCGGCGACCTCTTGGTGCAGGCGTTCATCTGGATTGGGACGGCGATTGTTATGCCAGCAGTGACGGCAAGTTTCGGCCAGAATGGCGATGGCGACGCTGTCAGTGATGGCAAGTTCCGGTGACTGGTTGTGCACTGGACGGGAAGCAGGGGTGGAGAGAAAATTGCAGGCAACTACAAGCAGAGGAGAGAAGGACGGACGGTAGCCAGAAAAGAAAAGGAGGCCTCCATGGTAGCTGCAGCGATGCTAGAGACGAGGGGTCGCACCGGAGGGTCACGACGGCGTGCCCTGCTCTACTACCATCTAGGAAGAGACCTTAACGAGGGGGCATCTTGGTTTAGAAATAATAAAAAGCTCCTCTTGCACTTCAAGCAAGAACTTATTACTCCTTTCCAACACCAAGCAACCTTATTTGCAATACAACACAGCGAGAACGGGGGTCTAAACTACTTTATTCAAGCAAATCAAATGAAAACTAAGACGCTCCAAAAACAACACAACTGTGCATGAAACAATAAAAATGAAGTGTCTAGACAGACCTGAGCTTTTTATTAATGAAGAAGGAGATGCCTTGGGCATCCCCAAACTTTGACGCTTGTTCCTCTTGGATAATTCTTAGGGTGACACCATGGTGGCATCCCCA
The DNA here is from genome assembly GCA_030063025.1 of Avena longiglumis. Lineage (NCBI taxonomy): Eukaryota > Viridiplantae > Streptophyta > Magnoliopsida > Poales > Poaceae > Avena > Avena longiglumis. The sequence continues at coordinate 416,278,265 of CP125979.1, read as the reverse complement.
AGTTTGATATTTTGTCCATCCTTCATCTCATTGCACCATTCTCTTTCTACACCTGAAATTTTTTCCTTCATACAAAACTTCACACGATATTCATTAGCAACATTAGTGTATTCAAAAGATATTAGTCCTCTGGCAAAGCTTTGGAACAACAAGTATTTTCACTAAAACACAAGATATTGTAGTAAATCGTTCAAAAATCTCAATTCCCCAAAAGAGAACTCAAAAAGGAATCAATAAGAAGCAAATGCAAATAATGGCAGAAATCTGTCAAAAGAGACTAGTAGGTAGAAACCGATTTTTTCGAACATCTTCTGTTACTCAAATCAAAAAGTGTTGAACTGCCGAAAGTTAGATAATATACTGGGGAATTTACTCGTAAAATTTGAGCTCAATCTGAGTTACAGAGACTCCTCAACAATTTTTATAGTAGAGGACAATATTAAATAAGGCAGTAAAGCATGGCATAAGTACAGGATAGTAATAAAACCTCAAACTAGTTTGTGGCCCCAAGAAATAAGAATGAATCATGCTCTGGCTCAGGGGGGTCCCATAATCCTCCCGGATGTGTATAGCGTGATAAATCAAGGAACAGGTATCAAGTACTCGGGGTCCTACGGGACACAAGTGGGCGGTCGGAAACCAAATATTATCTATCACCCACCGATGTCTCTGCTTACTTACTTCAATTTTAGTTGTTAAACAGGAATTAAAGTGAACGAAAAGTAAAGCCATGATCATCTCCAACATCAACATGCGGCAGTACACCAACAACTGTGGTTCCTGGCGACACGCAACAGCACTTGAGCAAGCGACTACGACGCGCAAGTCCAACTATCTACCAAACAACAGGTAATAGGATGTGTCCAAGGCAATATAAGGCTGCACGGGATAGCACGGGTACGGAAACTAGAGCATCGCAACACAGATAGCAATAGATCAACAGGAGGGAGTAAATACTATAAAAGTAAGATAGGTATAAAAGGGGGAGATGCTCGCCTGAAAACATTGCCGAAGGTTCAACCGAAGATCGGGTCGAAGCTCACATCAACTCAACGGCCTTATCCGCGAAGAAGCAAAACGCTAGAAGAAACACCGGATGCAACATTTAATACTACGGCAAAGATCGGGCATGCTTATGATATGATGCATGGCATGGCAAAAGTGCGATGCAATTAGGCCATATTAAGTGGAACCGGGGTCCCGACAATTAATAAGGTGGTTCATGTTGTTTAGCTACCCCGCAATTTAACTGTTGTTATAACATGGCAAAAGATCGCACCGGTTCGCTACACCAATTTAAATGAGGCCAATATAAGGCTAGATTTGCCCGCATATGGGCCCCATATTTAATTATGAGGTGAATCGGCATAAGGCCCCCAAACCACATGACAAGCATGCATGCAAGATGAACAATTTAATATGCAACAGGTTTTATATGTAGCATTTATAAAATAGGGCTCGGGAAAAGGTTCACACATTAGGGTTCGGCAGATCTTGGGGTTCCGAGGTTCGGGGTTCGGTCTCAGGGTTCAGGGTTCGACGGAAGCGGTCTCGGCAGGAACATTCTCGATCAACGGGGCAAATCTTGTCGCATCCGGGGTCTCGGTGTCCGGGGTGAAGTACTCGGCGTTTCGCGGCGAAGTGCTTGACGTCATGTGGTTTCATGTCGACGGTCTTGGTGTCCCCGATGGAGAACTTGGCACTCCGTGACGAAGGACCTTGGTGGTCATTTGTTTGTGTCGAGCTTGAGTGGCGATGTTCGGGTCATCGGGTAGATCTTGGCCGTGTTGATCCCGAGGCACCGGGCCGACGTGAAGACCTTGTTGCATCTTGTCGCCTCACGGGTACACAGCTTACATGTGGATCTTGTTGAGGTCTTGGCGTCGGGGATCGGATGCGGAACACCAGTGCTCGGATGAACCTTGTCATGCAATCACTCGCAGTAGACAACAATTCGCAGGTTGTGGTGGTGATTTATTTCTTTGGTGTCTCCATGCTCATAATAGCAACAGGGCAACGAGACAAAACGTCTTGAACCAACATGGAAAGGCAACAAAGAGGATGCTATCAGGGAAGCAGACGGCGACGGGCAACAGGCGGGGATGCGAGGCAGGCGAGGGCGGCCGAAGATACCGCGGGCAGAGCTCGCGGCGCCGAGCTGGGCGACGGCTCAGGGCTTCAGGGGAAGGCGACGCCGGAGGACGAGGGAACTGGCCGGAGGCGACGCGTTGCAGGGGACCGAGCCCAGGGCGAGGTCGGGCCGGCGGCGCCGCAAGGCGACGACGGAAGAGAATCAGCGGAGGAGCTCGACGGGAAAGCGCTGCGCGTGGAGGCGGAGGGGTGAGCGGCCAGCGGCGGCTTGCCGACGGAGATGCAGCAAGGGCCGGAGGAGGGCGGCGCTCGCGGAGGCGGGGAGGGGTGCGAGTGTCGGCGCTTGGGCCACGCAGTGGCGAGAGGAGGCCGGGGAGGATGCAGGCGAGAGGGGGCGGCGCGGGAGGATGGTGGCCCGGGCGGCGGCGGTGGGTAACGGGGCAGAGGAAGGCGAGGGCGGTCGGAGGTGAGGTGGTAGCCGGAGAGGGGGGAGAAGGTGAGGTTGAGCGGGGGGAAGAGAAGCGGAAGGAGGAAGAGGAACAGGGGAGGGGCGCGTCGGCGGGAGGAGGCGGCAGGCGGTGGGGGAGAAGGTAGCCGGCCGGGGCGAGGGGCAGGCGGCGGCGGCACCCGTCGGGGAGACGGCTGGCGGCGGAGGGAGCGGGAGCGGCGATGGGGAGGAAAGAGAGGCAGAGAGGAGGGAGGTGGGGGAGAGGGCCACGCGGGGGAGGGAGAGAGGGAGAGACGCGGGCGCGGGGCTGGTGGGGGAGGCGGGTCCCGCGGGGGAGGGAGAGAGAGAGGGTTAGGTGGGGCTGGGTTCACAGGCGGGGCCGGGCTGGCAGCGTGACAGGGCAGGTGCGGCTGGGTGAGTGCGTGGTGTGTGTTGTGTGCTGAGTGGGTTGGGGTGGAACAAGTGGTGTTGAGTGTGTGTGGTTGGGGGTGAGGTGGCAGATTAGGAGTGGTAGGAGTTTGGGTTAGGTTGACGTGTCGGGTGGGGATTGGCCGGGGTGAGGTGGCTGGAGGGTGGGTAGATAGGACTGGGGTAAGAAAATATTTGGGGTGGGGTCTAAGCTGGACCGAATTTATTCTGGGGTGGTCGTCTGGGTCGAATCGGCCCGTTCGACTGCCCCACTAAAATAATTAAATATTTTTATTTGTTCCAAACAGTCTTTTTGCAAACCGATAGCAAACAAAACAAAATAATCCGGTGACCCGGGTTTTGCGTTTGAACAAAGACGGGGCGTTTTAGAAAACACAAAATAGGTTTTTCTGCAAATAGTTTTATGCAAGCAAATGCAAGATGATGACGATGCTCAAATGCAATGTGGCATGATGACATGAGCATGCGGTCAGGATGATGCAATGCACAAAAACAACGCGATTTTCTAGTAGTGGTTTTGCGGGATGCCACACCACTGTCTGACCGTCGCCACCGCTAGCCACCGTCGGCGCCGCTCACATTTGGTCAATGCGATAATAGCCGTAGGATCTTTATCTGACGCTCACGATAGAATCACTTAACCGCGAAAGGGTACGCTCTCTAGACCACACGATCTATTTAGATCCAACGCGCCCCAGAGCCCGATCCAGCCGAACCGGTACCGTCCAATTAAATCATGCCGCGTGTCGCCTGTTCTGTTTAAAAACAGATTTGAAACCAGATTAGAATGTGATTTTCAAACCTTTGTAACTTTTGATCAACACGTCCAAAATTCACAAATTTGATATCATTGGAATCAGTGGAACAAACCCTAGCCAACTATTCCCTTGGTTTAGCAAATAGTATCTGTTAGAGTGTTTGTTTTTGCAGAAACATTTGTATGCTTGTTAAGGATGTGAAAATTGTTTAAAAATGATTTTGGGTATAAAATCTTTGGCAAATGGTGTGATTTGAACCTACTAACATTAAGAATCACTTTGTGAATCCAAAAATGTATTTGGTGAAACAAAATAATGATTCTTTGATTTAAAACCATTTCTAGTCAAATAGAAATGTCGTTATTTTATAAAATTGGTTTTGGAAGAAAACCTTTGGAAAATGTTTTGTTTTAAACTCTCTGACCCCAAACACCAAGTTTTATGGTTTGAAAATATATTTGGTGAACCCTATAGGCTAATGCCTTAGTAAAAATATTTCTACACCACATAAAATGATACTTTGTTTTGAAAATGGTTTTTAAAGTGAGACCTTTTGCAAATGACTTTGCCACTCTACAAAATGACCATTAGGTGCTTTCAAATGTTTATGACCCATTAGGAACCACTTTTTCAAACAAAACAAAGCTTGGCATGCTTGCATGCATTACTTTGACTTTGTCATTTTATGTGTTGATTTGCTTGATTGGTATATTGAGTATGTGCCTTGCTTGGTTGATTTGTAGTGACTTGAAGAGTGTGATTTTTGCAAGGACAAGGAGTGAACCCATACTCTACCAAAAAGGCAAGTGATGATTCATACTTTTTGTCCCATTACTTTCACTATGCATTAGTGATTTTGCTAAGTAAAACTTGCATGGAATTTATGCTAAGTATAAACCTTGCTATAGGAAAACCTAGTAGATGAATCCTTAGTAGGATTTTCCTAAGTTAAGATTCCTACTACTATCAAGATTAGCCTAGCTAATATAAAACAAGGTGGAAATATATTCACACTATGGAAAATTTCTAAGTCTGAGGACTTGTGTTTTTGTTTAATAAAACAACTAAGTTAATGAATCACCTGGGTGGAATGGGACTTGCTTGGTGGTTTTTGGTTGAGTGGTTCACAAGGCTCATGTCTATGGTTGAACTTGTGTATCTCACTTGTGGATGGCCACCCAGGAACAAAGAGATTTGAGATGTCAAATGTTGAGAAGCTTCAAGTGCAACCACTTGGCATTATGGGCTCTGCCTGGATCATATAGGTTGCAAGAACTTAGCCATATGGACAGTGGGTGGTAGTTTTTGATAGGTTGGAACACGTCCATTTTGGTCTAAGGGAAGTCTTCTGAAAGATCTTGTCTTGGGAAACCAAGTCTCGTGGGGAAAGTGCACCACCTCTGTAGAGTGTAAAATCTAAGTACTTAGCCATGTCCCTGGTAAAGGACAAATTGAGCATCAAGACATGGAAGCAATCAAGAATCTCATCATTCAAATTTGTAAGTTAAAATCTTGTGGTTTGAACAAGGGTTTAAGGATCTTCAATCTTTGATTGGTAGATGCCTTGCAAAAAGATGATTTTGTCAAGCAAAAACTTAGTGTTTTCAAATGTTAAGGAAAAATCTATTTTGAGCAATGCAAGCCTCAACTCCACTTAGCCAAATGCATATAGATGATAGACTCCACTAAACTACCATAGTATCACTTTCCAATACAATTCAAATGTATTGACCCTTGTGTCTGTAACTTGTAATGTTGCAGGTTTGATTATTTTAGTGAAGATTGATTGATTAGGATTACAAAGTCTACAACCAACATCTGCCTATGGAACTTTGAAGATGAAGGAATCCATGCTTATAGATAGTCTGCTGCAATGTATTGTAATAGTCAAATGAACTATGTAAGATGTAATAAAACTATGTTATTCCTAGTTATAAAGTTATGTTATGACCCTTGTTTCTTGATATTACATCTAAAATGTGGATGCTAGCTATTGATCCAGGGACTAGCATTGCAATCACAGGGATCAGTTCCTTTACAAATGAGGGATCTTACACTGACATGCACTCTTTTCTCGTTCCCATGATATAACATTCTAGTGATCAAATCACTTGCTTGCAAGCTAACCAATGTGATATCACCGAGAGGGCCCAGAGTATATCTATCCGTCATAGGGATGAACAAATTCCACTCTCGATCCATGGGCCTCAACATAACACTTTATTAGTTCTGAATCCATCTTTATAATCACCCTGTTACGGTGTGACGTTTGATGTTATCAAGAAACTCTTCCGGTGTTAGTGATTGACATGATCTCATGGTCTAAGGATTAGGATCACTTCGTTAGTTGTTATAGCAATATAAACTCAATGACTTTGATCGTAATGCTATAATTCGGATGAATGTCCATCACACCATTACCCTAATGTTGTGATCCCGTTATTAACAACATCCAATGTCTATGATCAGGAAACCTTGATCATCTTGTTAATCAACGAGCTAGTTTATGAGAGAGGCATAACTAGGAACTTTATGTTTGTTTATTAAACACACATGTATTAACGTTTTCGTATTAATACAATTATAGCATGCAAAATAAACATCTATCATATACTTGGAATACACATAATAAACACTTTATTATTGCCTCTCAGGGCATATTCCTTGATCTCCCACTTGCACTAGAGACAATAATCTAGTTACATAGTGATAAATCTAAAACCCATTGAGTTCTGGTGTTGATCATGTTTTGCTCTAGGGAGAGTTTTAGTCAACGGATCTTCTACATTGAGATCCGTGTGTACTTTACAAATCTTTATATCTCCATCCTTGACATGCTCGCGGATGGAGTGAAACCAGCGCTTAATATGCTTGGAATGCTTGTGAGACCTTGGCTCTTTGGCATTGGCAATGGCACCATTATTGTCACAATAGATCACCATTGGGTCCAACTCATTTGCAACCACTCCTAGTTCGGATATGAACTCCTTCATCCAAACTGCTTCCTGAGCCGCTTCCGAAGCAGCAACATATTTGGCCTCCGTTGTTGATCCCGCCACCACAGGTTGTTTGGAGCTCCTCCAACTAACCGCTCCGCCATTCATGAGAAATACGTATACGGATTGAGACTTAGAGTCATCCGGATCGGTGTCAAAGCTAGCGTCAACATAACACTTAACGACGAGCTCTTCTTCACCTCCGCATACAAGAAACATATCCTTAGTTCTTTGTAAGTACTTAAGGATATTATTGACCACTGTCGAGTGTTCCGAACCTGGATCCAATTGGTACCTACTAGTCAAACTGATAGCATGTGCCACATCCAGTCTTGTACATAGCATGGCGTACATTATAGAGCCTATGGCTGAAGCATAGGGGACTTTGTCCATTATCTCTCTTTCTTCCGCCGAAGCCGGACTTTGAGTCTTACTCAATGTCTTGCCTTGCAACATAGGTAAGAACCCCTTCTTACTTCCGTCCATTTTAAACTTCTTTAAAATCATATCAAGGTATGTACTTTGCGATAGCCCTATTAGGCGCTTAGATCTATCTCTATAAATCTTTATGCCTAATCTGTATGACGCTTCACCTAGGTCCTTCATTGAAAATTTGCTTTTTTATAACTTTTAACACTGTTTAAAAGATCTATATCATTTCCGATCAATAATATGTCATCCACATATAATATTAGAAATGCCACATTGCTCCCACTCACTTTCTTGTAAATACAAGCTTCTGCATAAGTTTGGACAAATCCAAACTCTTTGATCACCTTATCAAAGCGGAGATTCTAACTTCGTGATGCTTGCTTCAATCCATAGATGGATCGCTGAAGCTTGCACACCTTGTTAGCATCCTTAGGATCGACAAAACCCTTTGGTTGTATCATATACAACTCTTCTTCAATATTACCATTGAGAAACACGATTTTGACATCCATCTGCCATATCTCATAATCGAAATATGCAGCAATTGCTAACATAATCCTAACTGACTTTAGCATCGCTACGGGAGAGAATGTCTCATCGTAGTCAACTCCTTGAATTTGTCGAAACCCCTTTGCGACAAGTCGAACTTTATAGACAGTCACATTACCATCAGCATCAGTTTTCCTTTTAAAATCCATTTGTTCTCCACGGCCATTCGGTCGTGAGGTAATTCCACCAAGTTCCAAACTTGATTTTCATACATGGATTCCATCTCGGATTTCATGGCTTATAACCATTTGTTGGAATCCGGGCTCATCATCGCTTCTTCATACGTCGCAGGGTCATCATTTTCATCAACCATGAAATTCATGACAGGATTTCCGTACAGCTCGGGAGCTGCACGCGTCCTGCTAGACCTCCGAGGTTTGGTAGTATTCTCTTTTGGAGTTTCATGATCATTATCATTAGTTCCCTCTTCAACTGGTGGAGCCAACTTCGGAATGACTTCAAGCGCTGCGCTACTCGCCATACTTTGAAGAGAAGGTTCAATAACCTCTTCGAGTTCTACGTTTCGACTACTCACACCTTTCGCGAGAAACTCTTTCTCTAGAAAGGATCCATTCTTGGCAACAAAAACTTTTCCCTCGGATCTATGATAGAAGGAATACCCAATATTTTCCTTAGGGTATCCTATGAAGACGCATTTTTCCGCTTTGTGTTCGAGTTTATCCGGTTGAAGTTTCTTCACATAAACACCAAATCCCCAAAATTTAAGAAATGACAGCTTATGTTTGTTTCCAAACCACAATTCATACGGTGTCTTTTCAACGGATTTAGATGGTGCCCGATTTAAAGTGAATGCAGCAGTTTCTAGTGCATAACCCCAAAATGACAACGGCAAGTCCGTCAGAGACATCATAGATCGAACCATATCTAATAAAGTACGATTACGACGTTCTGGCACACCATTTCTTTGTGGTGTTCCGGCAGGTGTGAGTTGTGAAACAATTCCACACTCTTTCATGTGAGTGCTAAACTCGTAACTTAGATTCTCACCTCCGCGGTCGGACCGTAGAAATTTGATCTTTCTATTACGATGATTTTCCACTTCATTCTGAAATTCCTTGAACTTTTCAAAGGTTTCAGACTTGTGTTTCATCAAGTAGATATAACCGTATCTACTCAAATCATCCGTGAAAGTAACAAAATAACGATATCCACCTCGCGCCGACACACTCATTGGACCACATACATCAGAATGTATGATTTCCAATAAATCTGTCGTCCGTTCCATTGAACCGGAAAACGGCGTTCTAGTCATCTTGCCCATAAGGCATGGCTCACATGTATCAAATGATTCAAAATCAAGTGATTCCAAAAGTCCATCCGAATGGAGCTTCTTCATGCATTTAATGCCAATATGACCTAGACGGCAGTGCCACATATATGCGGATATATCATCATTAAGTTTAATCCTTTTAGCATCAACATTATGAATATGTGTAACATTATCATCGAGATCTAATAGAAATAAACCATTCATCATCGGTGCATGACCATAAAATATTTCATTCATATAAATAGAACAACCATTGTTCTCGGATTTAAATGAATAACCACTTCGCATCAAACATGATCCAGATACAATGTTCATCCTCAGTGTAGGTACCAGATAACAATTATTCAAGTTTATAACTAATCCCGACGGCAAATGGATAGGCAGCGTTCCGACGGCGATCACATCAACGCTTGATCCATTGCCGACACGCATCTTGACCTCACCCCTTGCTAGCGGTCGCTTGTTCCGCAGCCCCTGATTCGAGTTACAAATATTAGCAACTGAACCGGTATCAAATACCCAGGTGCTACTGCAAGCACTAGTCAAGTACACATCAATAACATGTATATCATATATACCTTTGTTTGCCTTGCCGGCCTTCTTGTCTGCCAAATACTTGGGGAAGTTGCGCTTCCAGTGGCCAGTCCCCTTACAATAGTAGCACTCGGTATCAGACTTAGGTCCAACTCGGGGTTTCTTTTCTGGCACGTCAACCGGCTTTCCGCCCTTACTTCCCTTCCGTTTTCCCTTCTTGTCTTTCTTCAAACCAGTGTTCCTATTGATCATCAACACTTGATGTTCCTTTTTAATCTCCACTTCTGCAGTTTTAAGCATTGACAGAAGCTCGGGGAGAGACTTCTTCATGCCTTGCATATTATAGTTCATCACGAAGCTCTTATAGCTAGGTGGCAGACTGCAGAACACGATGGATGCCTAAGTCAATGGGAATCGTTATTCCCAAGGACACAAGCTTATCGACGTAACACGACATCTTGAGTACATGCTCACCAACAGATTTGTGCTCTTCCATCATGCAGCTAAAGAACTTTTCTGAAGTGTTGTAGCTCTCTACATCAGCATGTGTGTCAAAAATCATTTTCAACTCACCCATTGTATCAAATGCATTGCCGTTTTCGAAATGCTTTCGAAGTGCCGGCTCTAGCCCATACAATATGCTGCAATGAACTAAGTTGTGGTCCTCCTGACGAGTCTGATAGACATTCTTCTCCTCATCAGGGGCATCCTCAAAAGGTGGGGGTCCTAGCCGCGCTTCTAGCACATATTGCTTTTGTGCAGCAGAGAGGAGAATCCTCAAATTCATGGCCCATTCAGTAAAGTTGCTACTGTTCGTTGCAAGTTTCTCTTTCTCCATGAACACATTGAAATTAAAAGCAAGTGGTGCCATCTACAACAAAATTTGTAAAGTTTAGACTAAGTTTATGATAGATTGAGTTGAACTAATCCATATTACGAATGAACTCCCACTCAAAAACGACATCCCTCGTGCCTTTTTGGTGATTACATGAACCAAATCCACTACACCAAGTCTGATCATCACGTGAGTCGGTGTAGATTCAAAGGCGAGCATCAAATGGGCATCATATCTACTATATGACTCATGCTTAACCTTTTGGTCCGTGTTCCGAGGCCATGTCTGTACATACTAGGCTCGCCAAGTTAGAACCTTAGTATCCGCGTGTGTAACTGCTTTACACCCGAAATATGGTCGTGGATCCAAGAACACCCGATCATCACGTGATGTCTTGGAGCGACGAAAACATAATCGGTGCATACTAAAGGAAGAACACATTCTTATCTTGATATTTAAATGAGGGATCATCTTATTATGCTAACAAAGCGCTAAACAAGCAATATAAGATTCTATCAAACATCACATGTTTATTAGTGAAATGATATGGTTCCCGCATATGATCTCTATCATGTGCATCGTGGTATGATCACTATCATACCTTTATGTGTAAATCCAAGGTCTATGGAGTTTACACACTATGTGTGTTGTAAGAGTATCATCTCATACTTCTACTTACAACATCACCATATCATAACACTAGCCCAGGAACAATCTAAACTAGACGCCTCTAATTTATCCATTGCAAGTTTTACGTGGCTTAGGCTTTCGAGATTGAACCGTTCTTACCTACAAACATGAACCACAACAAGGATAAACAAATTGTTGACAACTCGTTGCAAAATAGATTTTGACTATAGTAGGATAGACAGACACCCGCTAGCCACTTATGCAAACTAGTTGCATGTCAAGCGTGGAACAAGTCTCATGTGCGAGGACATGTAAAGTTTGTCCGGGCCGCTTCATCCCACTATTCCAAAAATATCCAAAATTAAAACTAAGGAGCAACAACATGATCATCATCGCCCACATACTCATATGTGTACTACCTGTGTAAAGCATCTACGCATAGATCTGGCTCTGATACCACTGTGGGGTTTGTGAAGGGAATATGCCCTGAGAGGCAATAATAAAGTGTTTATTATGTGTATTCCAAGTATATGATAGATGTTTATTTTGCATGCTATAATTGTATTAATACGGAAACGTTAATACATGTGTGTTTAATAAACAAACAGAAAGTTTCTAGTTATGCCTCTCTCATAAACTAGCTCGTTGATTAACAAGATGATCAAGGTTTCCTGATCATGGACATTGGATGTTGTTAATAACGGGATCACAACATTAGTGTAATGGTGTGATGAACATTCATCCGAAGTATAGCATTACGATCAAAGTCATTGAGTTTATATTTCTATAACAACTTACGAAGTGATCCTAATCCTTAGACCATGAGATCATGTCAATCACTAACACCGGAAGAGTTTCTTCATAACATCACACCGTAACAGGGTGATTATAAAGATGGATTCAAAACTAATAAAGTGTTATGTTGAGGCTCATGGATCGAGAGTGGAATTTGTTCATCCCGATGACGGATAGATATACTCTGGGCCCTCTCGGTGATATCACATTGATTAGCTTGCAAGCAAGTGATTTGATCACTAGAATGTTATATCACAGGAACGAGAAAAGAGTGCATGTCGGTAACGAGATCAAACTAGGTATGGAGATACCGATGATCGAATCTCGGACATGTAATATATCATGAAACAAAGGGATTAAGATACTAGCGTAAAAGGTTCCGACGATCACAAGAAAGTCATCGTTGAATGTGTGGGAGTCGATGGGTCTCGGATCCCGCTTCGATTATTGATCCGAGAGGGTCTCGATCATGTCCGCATTATTCACGAACCGTAGGGTGACACACTTAAGATACACCGACATCCAATTGGAGAAAATGTTTCATGCCGAAAAGAATGAACAAGCGCAGAATTTATTTCACTAGATATCTGAAAGCAGTTTTGGTGAAATTGCATAAAGTGGTTATGCATGTGAAATAGAATTCTAGCAAGGTTATTTGTGAATGTTTGTCATTAAAGTAATTGACAAAATTCTGAATAAAATAAAAGAGTTTTATTTAATGAGAGTTTGCATTAAATTTGGTGGAAATTTAATGGGAATTTGAGTGGACTTTTGAGTGGAGGGAATTTAAAGGGCATTTTGTGAGTGGAGTGTCCACACATGAATGAAGGAGGGAGGGCAGCCCCATGGCGTGCCACCCACCCCTTGGGTGCCCTCCTCCTATAAAAGGAGCCCCTCCTCACTTGTCTCACACACCTCCTCGTGAAGGATCTCTCTCCCTCTAGAATTTATCCCCATGGTCTCGGACTAGTGAGATACATGTTCGGTGGCTATTCGGCAAGAAAGAGTTGTGCTTGGCTGCATCTGGGCGAGGAGGCGGAGGTTTCGGTGCCTCGAACGTGTGTGCGAGCACGGATGTCTGCTGATTCTTGCGCTAGGACTTCCTCTCGATCTTGAGATCGGCAAGAGATCGTTTACATCAACCACGAGTTGAACTCGTTAAGCTTTGTCGGCCTTCAAGGGTATGTTCTCTACGGATATACATCCGCCGCCCGTTGTTTGTATCTAGTAGATAGATCTTGGTATATAGTTCACATCGTAGGAAAATTTTTGTTTTCTATGCCGCAAACCCTACAGGGTATCGTGAGCCGGATCTATGCGTAGATACTTTACACGGTAGTACACATATGAGTATGTGGGCGATTATGATCATGTTGTTGCTCCTTTGTTGTAATTTTGGATATTGGTGGCATAGTGGGATGAAGCGGCCGGACAAACTTTACATGTCCTCGCACGTGAGACCTGTTCACGCTTGACATGCAACTACTTTGCATAAGTGGCTAGCGGGTTTCGCCTCTCCTACTATAGTCAATATCTATTTTGCAAGAGAGTTGTCAACAATTTGATTATCCTCGCTATTTGATTATCCTCGTTGGTTCATGTTCGTAGGTAAGAACGGTTCTATCTCGAAGCCCCCAAGCCACGTAAAACTTGCAATGGATAAATTAGGCGCCTAGTTTAGATTGTTGCTGGGCTAGTGTTATGATATGGTAGTGTTGTAAGTAGAAGTATGAGATGATACTCATAACACACATAGCGTAAAATCCATAGACCTTGATTTACACATATAGGTATGATAGTGATCATACCACGATGCACATGATAGAGATCATCAAGGGAACCATATAATTTCACTAATAAACATATGATGTTTGATAGCATCTTATATTGCTTGTTTAGCGCTTTGTTAGCATAATAAGATGATCCTCATTTAAATATCAAGATAAGAATGTGTTTTTCCTTTAGTATGCACCGATTATGTTTTCGCTGCTACAAGACATCACGTGATGATCGGGTGTTCTTGGATCCACGACCATATTTCGGTGTAAAAAAGCATACACACGCCAATACTAAGGTTCTAACTTGGCGAGCCTAGCATATATAGACATGGCCTCGAACACGGACCTAAAGGTTAAGCATGAGTCATATAGTTGATATGATGCCCATTTGATGCTCGCTTGAAGCTATACCGACTCACGTGATGATCGGACTTGGTGTAGTGGATTTGGTTCATGTAATCACCAAAAGGCACGAGGGATGTCGCTTTTGAGTGGGAGTTCATTCAATATAGATTAGTTGAACTCAATCTATCATACACTTAGTCTAAACTTTACAAATTCTGTTGTAAATGCCACCACCGCTTTTAATTTCAATGTGTTCATGGAGAAAGAGAAACTAGCAACGGTAGCAACTTTAACTTAATGGGACATGAATTTGAGGATTCCTCTCTGCTGCACAAAAGCAATATGTGCTAGAAGCGCCAAGGCCCCCACCTTTGATGATGCCCCGATGAGGAGAAGAATGTCTATCGACTCACGAGGACCACAACTTAGTTCATTGCATATATTGTATGGGCTAGAGCCGAACTTCAAAGCGCTTCAAAACGGCAATGCATTTGATACAATAGGTGAGTTGAAAATGATTTTCGACACATGTCGAGCTAGAGCGCAACGCTCATAAAAGTTCTTTAGTCAAGATGATGGAAGAGCACATACAACTAGTGAGCATGTTCAAGATGTCGGGTTACCGAGCTTGTGTCCTGATGAACTCAATAATATGCAAGGTTGATGCTAAGAGGAACATGTTGATGATCAATAGCAACACCGGTTTCAAGAAAGACAAGAAGGGAAAACGGAGGAAGCAAGGGCGGCAAGCCCTCGCTGCCAAAAAAAAAAGAAACCCCGAGTTGGACCTAAGTTCTCGATTCCGAAAATACTATTGTAATCGATCATCGAAGAAAGTCGCCCCCCTCCCAAAGCAAAGAAGGCAAGAAGCAGGCAAATAAAATAATATATATGTATATACATGTTATTAATGTACTTGACTGACTTGTAAAGCACCTGGGCATTTGATACTGGTTCGTTGCCTAATATTTGTAACTGAACAATCGTGGGTCAGGAAAGGGAGCAGCTAGCAAGGCAAGGGTGCAATCAAGAGAATGTATATGGATGATCAAGAGTTGATGATCGCTTCCACGCCGCGCCTTCCCACTTCTTATAATAATGTTAGTTATAAACTTGATAAAATTGAAATATCGCGATCCATCGAACATTGTATCCGGATCGCTATGATTATTTGCGGCGGTGGTTGGTTTAAATCCGAGAAATTGTTCCAATGATGAAAAATGAATGAATGCGGTTTTGTTGATGATGATATGTGCAATCATGATGAATGGTTCTATTAGATCTCGGCGATAATGTTACACATATTCATAATGTTGATGCTAAAAGGATTAAACTTAATGATGATATATCCGCATATATGGTAATCGCCGCCTTGGTCATATTGGTTAAACGATGAAGAAGCTCCATTCGATGGACTTTGGAATCACTTGATTGATGAATCATTTGATACATGTGAGCCATGCCTTATGGGCAAGATGACTAGAACGCCGCTTTTCTTTTCAAATGAACGCGCATGATGTATTTATTGGAAATCAATACAATATGTGTATGTGGTCCAATGATGCTTGAGTGAGGAGGTGGATATTATTTTGTTACTTTATTTGATACTTGAGATATGATCTACGATTATATCTACTTGAATCTAAACCTTCAAAAAAAAAGTTCAAGGAATTATGAAAAAAGTGGAAAATCATCAAGAAAAAGAATCGTAATCTAAAGTGGAGGACCCGTGGAGGTGAGTATTGAGTGTGGTATTAAAAAGAGTGTGGAATTGTTTGAATTGAACAAGTGTACACCACCACAACAACACCACACGATGATGGTGTGTCGATTAATCAGAATCGATTTATGATATATTGGTTTGATCTATTGATGTCTCCGACTCTTGCTGCTGTGCCATTTTGGGGGTTATGCAACTGATTCACATCAACTTTAAATCGTGCAACCATCTAAATCTGCTGAAAAAGACATCAGATGAATTGTGGTTTGAAACAAACCTAAGATGTCATTTCAAAGTTTTGGGATGCGATGTTTATGTGAAGAAACTTCAACCAAATAAACTCGAACCCAAAGCGGAAAATGCGCCTTCTCATAGGATACCCTAAAGAAACTATTGGGTATTCCTTCTATCACAGATCCGAGGGCAAGGGGGTTTTTTGTTAAGAATGGATCCTTTCTAGAGAAAGAGTTTCTCGCGGAAGGTAGAACTCAAGAGGTTGTGGAACCTTCTCATCAAAGTATGGCGAAGTAGCGTTCCGGAGTTGGAGATCCACCTGAAGAGGGAACTAATGATAATGATCATGAAACCGAGAGAGGTATCAACGCAGTCAAATAGACGCCTCAGCCCCGAACAGATCAAATCCCGTCATGATTTCATGGTTGATGAAAATGATGACCCCAAGACGATGAAGAAGCGTGATGAGCCCGGATTCAACAAAATGGTTAGAAGCCATGAAATCCGAGATGGAATCCATGTATGAAAATCAAGTTTGGAACTTGGTGGACTACCTCACCAATCGAAAGGCCGGAGAAACAAATGGATTTTCAAAAGGAAAACTGATGGTGATGGTAATGTGACCTTATAAAGCTCATTTGCTTGTCGCAAAGGGTTTCACAAATTCAAGGAGTTGACTACGAGACTTTCTTTTCTTCCGTAGCGATGCTAAAGTCGTTAGGATTATGTTATCAATTGCTTTATATTCGATTATGAGATATGGCGATGGATGTCAAACCGCTTCTCAATGGTAATATTGAAGAAGAGTTGTATATGATACAACCAAAGGGTTTTGTTGATCCTAAGGATGCTAACAAAGGTGAGCAAGCTTCGATCCATCTATGGATTGAAGCAAGCATCACGGTTGGAATTCCGCTTGATGAGGTGATCAAAGAGTTTGGATTTGTCCAAACTTATGGAGAAGCTTGTATTTACAAGAAAGTGAGTGAGCATGTGGCATTTCTATTATATGTGGATGACATATTATTGATCGGAATGATATAGATCTTTTTAAACAAAGGTTAAAAGTTATCTAAACAAAGAAATTTTCAATGAAGGACCTAGGTGAAGCGCCATACATATTAGGCATAAAGATCTATAGAGATAGATCTAGGCGCCTAATAGGGCTATCGCAGTACATACCTTGATAAGATTTTAAAGAAGTTTAAAATGGACGGAAGTAAGAAGGGTTCTACCTATGTTGCAAGGCAAGACATTGAGTAAGACTCAAAGTCCGGCCAAGGAAGAAAGAGAGATAATGGTCAAAGTCCCTATGCTTCAGCCATAGGCTCTATAATGTACGCCATGCTATGTACAAGACCGGATGTGGCACATGCTATTAGTTTGACAAGTAGGTACTAATCGGATCCGTGTTCTAACATCGATAGCGGTCAAGAATATCCTTAAGTACTTACGAAGAACTAAGGATATGTTTCTTGTATACGGAGGTGAAGAAGAGCTCATCGCTAAGTGTTATGTCGACGCTTAGCTTTGAAACCGATCCGATGACTCTAAGTCTCAATCCGGATAATATTTCTCATGAATGGCGGAGCGTTAGTTGGAGGAGCTCCAAACAACCTGTGGTAGCGGGATCAACAACGGAGGTCGAATATTGCCGCCTTGTCGCTTGCTCAGAAGCGCTTTGATGAAGGAGTTCATATCCGAACTAGGAGTGGTGGCAAACGCGTTGGACCCAATGGTGATCTATTGTGACAACAATGGTGCCATTGCCAATGCCAAAGAGCCAAGGTCTCACAAGCATTCCAAGCATATTAAGAGCCGGTTTCACTCCATCCGCGATCATGTCAAGGATGCAGATATAAAGATTTGTAAAGTATATATGGATCTCAATGTAGTAGATCCGTTGAATAAAACTCTCCCTAGAGCAAAACATGATCAACACCAGAACTCAATGGGTGTTAGATTTATCACTATGTAACTAGATTATTGTCTCTAGTGCAAGTGGGAGACTGAAGGGAATATGCCCTGAGAGGCAATAATAAAGTGTTTATTATGTGTATTCCAAGTATATGATAGATGTTTATTTTGCATGCTATAATTGTATTAATACGGAAACGTTAATACATGTGTGTTTAATAAACAAACAGAAAGTTCCTAGTTATGCCTCTCTCATAAACTAGCTCGTTGATTAACAAGATGATCAAGGTTTCCGGATCATGGACATTGGATGTTGTTAATAACGGGATCACAACATTAGTGTAATGGTGTGATGAACATTCATCCGAAGTATAGCATTACGATCAAAGTCATTGAGTTTATATTGCTATAACAACTTACGAAGTGATCCTAATCCTTAGACCATGAGATCATGTCAATCACTAACACCGGAAGAGTTTCTTGATAACATCAAACGTCACACCGTAACAGGGTGATTATAAAGATGGATTCATGTAACACCCTCAGAATCGGACCTATGCAAGTTTGGGCAAAATTCACCAAACCCGCATAGAAACGATTCAAAGGTGCCCACCAGGCACTTTCGTGCGGGTGGAATACGAAGTAATAACATTACACAACAGTCCTCGATGGGACCCACAGAACAGATATATATAAGCGACTCCATGAGTCAAGAATACAGGTATAATATACAAAGATCCAAAGCACCTTGAAAACGGTAGAGCGTCCGACTACGGACAAGAAGCAAATGGGGCTAAGAGCCCTGAAGAATAACCAATGGCGTCCATAACCCTGCCCAGGCCAAGCCGGAAGGGTACCCTGCTAACGGCGTCGATCCCAAAACCTGCTTAAACAAAAGGGGTGCCGACAAAGGGCAAAGGAAAAAGAAGGAGCGCCAAGATCGAGGCCAAGACACTACGAGGCTAGAATTCGCGGTCCTCGCCACATAGGTATGGTGGATCAAGCGGCAGCAAGCAGTACTAAACAACCTATAGAGACTCGATACAATGGCGGTTATCGAGAGGGTAAGAATGACCTAACCGATCCAACCCGAGGCTAGCACCAAACAAACCCATCCCGATGTTTCCTCGAGACCAAACGAGGAAGTCAACCGAGGAACTCACACAGCTGGCGCTTTATCGATTCAATTATAGTTGCGGCACTTTACTAGTCGTTTAGATAATCGCCCGATAAAGTAAGCAAGGCACTTTTAATTCACCATTCCGTTATAGTTGCAACAATTACTAGTCGTGCATGATAGCATGAGATAAACCCAAAACCCAAAGAGTTGTTGGTACTTTTATTCAGCCAATTCGCTAGAAGTTGCAAGATTTACTAGTCGATACATTTGTCGCAAGCGACAACCAAACAAGCAATTGGTGGGCGATTAATTAGCCATTCCGTTATAGTGAAGCTTATTACTAGTCATTATAAGTCAAATTAATAGCAGTAAACTTTAGTTATGCTTGTCTATGATCGAGATCAGGCTCAAGTCGTCCATATCCATGACACGGCTTTAAAGTTTTAACCCGCCGGGTGCACCAATAGCAACACACGCCGATCAACCTCGAAAACCAAATCAAAACCCAACGAGGCTTTCACGACCAACAATCACAGATTCAAATATTTGGGGCCACCCTTAGAGTAGAATCCAACGAGTAAGCAAGCTCAGACGGCCTCAAGGTTATGGGGACGGTCAGGAACGATCGGGAACCGAAAGTGTGGCTGGGCTTGTCGACACCGCGAATCGTGCCATTATATCCTAAACAAAGCAGGTGCACCTCGCACAATCGTAAATAAAGCGGTAAAGCATGGCATAAGTACAGATCGTAAATAAAACCTCAAACTAGTTTGTGGCCCCAAGAAATAAGAATGAATCAAGCTCGCTCAGGGGTCCCATATACCTCCGGATGTGGATAGCGCCGCAAAATCAAGGAATGTATCAAGTACTCGGGTCTTACGGGACACAAGTATGCTCGAAACCAAATATTATCTATCACCCACCGATGCCTCTGCTTATTCAATTTTAGTTGTTAAACAGAAAGTAAAGTGACGATAAGTAAAACTAGAATCATCTCCAACATCAACATGCGGCAATACATCAGCAACGGTGGCATATGGCGACACACATCAGCACTTGAGCAAGCAACTACGACGCGCAAGTCCAACTATCTACCAAACAACAGGTAATAGGGTGTGTCCAAGGCAATATAGGGCTGCAAGGTATATCACGGGTACGAAAACTAAAGCATCGCAACAAAGATAGCAAAAGATCAACAGGAAGGAGTAAATTGCTATAAAAGTAAGATGGGTAGAAAGGGGGAGATGCTCGCCTGAAAACATTGTCGAAGGGTTCATCCGAAGATCGGGGCGAAGCTCACATCAACTCAACGGCCTTATCCGCGAAGAACCAAATCACTAGAAGAAACACCGGATGCAATATTTAATACACGGCAGAAGATCGGCATGATGCATGTATGATGGATGACATGGCAAAGGTGCGATGCATTTAGGTCATATTAAGTGGAACCGGGGTCCCGACAATTAATGAGTAGGTTCAAGTTGTTTAAACCCCCGCATATTAAATGTTGTTTAGCAGGGCAAACGATAGTACTGGTTCGCTACACAAGTTTAAATGAGGCCAATATAAGGCTAGATTTGCCCGCATATGGGCCCCATATTTAGTTATTAGGTGAATCGGCATAAGGCCCCCAAACCACAGATATGCATGCAAGGATGGCAATTCAATATGCAACAAGTTGTTATCATGTTATAAAATAGGGTTTCGGAAAGGATTCACACATTTAGGGTTCGACGATCTTGTTAGGGTTCCGGGGTTCGGGGTTGGTCTCGGGGTCCAGGGTTCGACGGGACGGTCTCGACGGGATCGTTCTCGGCCGGGTAGGGTCTTCGATCGGGTAGTAGATCTTGTCGCTGGTATCCGTGAAGCGTAACTTGTAGTCCGCATCGGGCGCATCGGGTCCGCCCCGTCGGTGTTGATCTTGCCGGCCCGCGAAGATCTTGCCGGCCGCCCGCCGGATTCCGTGAGGCGACCTTGACGTTCGCTGGCGAGTACTTGTCGCACGGGACTCGCCATCGGATCCTTGAAGGAGGTCATGGCGTCCGTGAGGCGATCCGGGCTTCATATGTCGAGGTTGTCGGGTGTCGGTGGGACTCGGGTGGCGCCGATGGTCTCACGTGGCCCAAGGGTTCCCTAGGGAGATTCCGGGTACCACGGCGAATTCTTGGGTTTCGGCGAAGATCTTGGCGGGTTCGGGTCGGGCGCCGGATCGGTCTTCGGAACCGAACGGGTCTTGGCGTCCGAGGAAGGTGCTTGTCGATCCGTGTCGCCGACCTTGGCGTTACGGGCGTTCTCGGACGGCGTTTGTCCTGGGTTAGGCGCCGGGAGCAAGCTTCGGGTTCCGTGAAGCGATCTTGTTGAATCAAGAACATACTTGCGTTACTGGCCGGATCATCAAGACAAGAAATGTTGCACGAGGCCTTGGATTGGGGACACGCAGCAGCTGGAGGTATGCTTGTTGATGTAAACGAGCACAGATCAACCGATGGACTTGCCATGAAGTCAACCAACTGACCAGGACCTTGCTTGCTGCCAGGGATATGCCCGCATATAACAGCACAGAAAAAGAGGCGGGCGGCTCGGCAGAGACGGACTAGGTGGTGGCGAGCGCGGCCGCAGGGAGCGAGGTCACGGCAGGGCTCGGCGGAGAGAACCAAGCCGCGAGGTGGAGTAGGGCGGCCGACGGAGGACGGGACGGGAGCGCGCCGGCGGTGATGCTCGAAGGGAGAGCGCCCTACGGCGGCGGCGGCTGGGTCGGACAGAGGGAGGAAGAGCCGGCGCGGAGGGAGCTTGGGGGAGCCGGCGTCCGCGGGGCGGCGAGGAGAGCAAGGCGAGGACGGCCGGAGGCGGCTCAACGGGAGTCGGCCGGGGGAGCTTCCGGAGAGGAGGCCGAGGGCGTCGCGGCCGGAGGCGGGGGCGCGGCGACGGGAGGAGGGCGAGGCGGGTGGTCACGCTGGCGAGCCGGAGGAGGGCGGAAGCCGAGCAGACGGGAAGCCGGGCAGCAGCGACGACATGCGGGGCCGACAAGGCGGCGCCAGGGCGGCGGGAGGCGCGGGCAAGGGATGGGAGACGAGGCGGGCGAGGCCGCCTGGTGGTCGCCGAGGGAGGGCGCGAGCGGGCGGCGCTGGAGGGGAGCCTGCAGCGAGAGGAGGAGGACGGGAGGAGCAAGCGCTGGGGGGGCGAGAAGGAGAGAGAGCGGCAAGGCCACGGGTGACGGGCGGGTGTCTGGCGACAAGGAAAGGCCAAAGTGAGGAGAGCGAGGAGGGAGGAGGCTGAGCTGGGAGGTAGAGGAGGAGGGTTATGGTTGGGAAGAGGAGGAAGACGACGGGGAAAGAGGAGGCCCAAGGTGGGGTGGGTGGGTCCATGGCCAGTGGTGGGGGCCCGGGGTCGATTAAAAGGGGCGGACTGCAAAGGCGTGTGTTGAGTGGGCAGGGAGTTGTGTGGCTGAGAGAGGGGAGGGTTGGCCACGTGTCAGGAAGTGATTGGGGGGAGTGGCTCACCGAGGTGGCGGTGGGATAGGAGGGAGTGAGGTGGCTGCTTGGGTTGGGTAGGATTTTAGGTGGGTGAGTTTAGGATTTAGGGGCGGCAGGTGGTGGACCGATTTGTTGTATACGGGGGTGGTCGTTCGGGTCGGTTGGCCCGTTCGACTGCCCCCACTAAAAATTAATAAAACTTTTATTTGTTTTAAACGGGCCGTGCGCAAACCGATAGCGGCCAAATAAAATATTCCGGGGACCCGGTGTTTGACATTTGAATAGAGATGGGGCGTTTGGAAACAAAACGGGGTTTTCGAAAATAGTTTTGGCAAACAATGCATGATGATGACGATGCAATGCACAAATTCAACGCGATTTTCTAGTAGTGGTTTTGCGGGATGCCACAATTCGACACCACTAACAATGGATCTCGCCCTCGAGATCCGCCTCATGGTACCGGAAGGAAGGTCGGCGAGCTGCATCTTCTCACTTCGTGTAGATCCTCGCGACACCACTAACGAGGGTTCCTTCTTCATCTTGAAAACGGCGAAACCACCAACAAAGGATCGTTGCTCCTGATCGTCGAGAGAACACTCCGGGGACAAAAGGTCGAAGGTAGAGGTATCAACAAACAAAGCCACCTCTAACTTCGGTGGGAAGAGGGAACCGATGCATTCTCGTCCACTTCAATGTACATAAGCGAATAGAAAGGGTAGTCGGCATGGGGGCCAATCCATCACGCACCCAAACTATTACTCCGCACAATCAGTGGCAAAGAGTGCAACCATTCTCGGAATCAGACTGAAGATCTCGACAAGCGAGGTCCGGAACAAAGGGGTGATGCAGACTCTGCATCGGATCCGGCGTAGAGGATGTCATCGCGTCGGAACACCGGAAAACACGAGAAGGAACAAGAGAAGTCCACCAGACGGAGGATTCCTCGGATAGCAGGAAAACCAGATGTAGCGACACCGTTAACAAAGGAAGAAGCGAAACCCTAAAGGTACGACGGAAACCCAACCACGAGAAATCCTGGACTCGAAGAAAAGATAAGAGGGCAGATTTAAAACACGTCGAGGTAAGAGGAGAACAGCAGAGGGGTAAGGAGTAAAATCAGACCTAATCAGAACTATCCAACCGATTTTCAAAAATAGTTTTGACACTCTACTTCGGCCGTTAGCTAGGTTATCCTACAGGCTGGACTTGTGGGGTATCGCAACGCCGAGCTCGATACCACTCAGAACACCCTCGAATCGGACCTATGCAAGTTTGGGCAAAATTCACCAAACCCGCATAGAAACGATTCAAAGGTGCTCACCAGCACTTTCGTGCGGGTGGAATACGGCAATAACATTACACAACAGTCCTCGATGGGACCCACAGAACAGATATATATAAGCGACTCCATGAGTCAAGAATACAGGTATAATATACAAAGATCCAAAGCACCTTGAAAACGGTAGAGCGTCCGACTACGGACAAGAAGCAAATGGGGCTAAGAGCCTCAAGAATAACCAATGGCGCCCATAACCCCTGTGCCAAGCCGAAGGGTACCGCTAACGGGCCGATCCCAAAACCTGCTTAAACAAAAGGGTGCCGACAAAGGGCAAAGGAAAAAGAAGGAGCGCCAAGATCGAGGCCAAGACACGCGAGGCTAGAATTCCGCGGTCCTCGCCACATAGGTATGGTGGATCAAGCGGCAAGGCAGCAGGCACTAAACAACCTATAGAGACTCGATACAACTGGCGGTTATCAGAGAGGGGTAAGAATGACCTAACCGGATCCAACCTGAGGCTAGCACCAAACAAACCCATCCTGATGTTTCCCCCTCGAGACCAAACGAGGAAGTCAACCGAGGAACTCACACAGTTGGCAGTTTTACTGATTCAGTTATAGTTGCGGCACTTTACTAGTCAGGTTTAGATAATCGTCCTGATAAAGTAAGCAGTGGGCACTTTTAATTCACCATTCCGTTATAGTTGCAACAATTACTAGTCAGGTACAGATAGCATGAGATAAACCCAAAACCCAAAGAGTTGTTGGTACTTTTATTCAGCCAATTCGCTAGAAGGCAAGATTTACTAGTCGATACATTTGTCGCAGTTTACAACCAAACAAGCAATTGGTGGCAGTATTAATTAGCCATTCCGCTATAGTGAAGCTGATTACTAGTCATTATAAGTCAAATTAATAGCAGTAAACTTTAGTTATGCTTGTCTATGATCGAGATATCGTGGCTCCAAGTCGCCCATATCCGCGACACGGCTTTCGTAAAGTTTTAACCCGCCGGGTGCACCAATAGCAACACACGCTCGATCAACCTCGGAAAAACCAAATCAAAACCCAACGAGGCTTTCACGACTGAACAATCACAGGATTCAGAAATATTTCAGGGGGCCACCCCTTAGAGTAGAATCCGCAACGGAGTAAGCAAGCTCCGAGACGGCCTCAAGGTTATGGGGACGGCTGTGAACGACTGGGAACCCGAAAGTGTGGCTGGGCTTGTCGACACCGCGGAATCGTGCCATTGATCCTAAACAGTACAGTGTGCTCCTCGCACAATCGTAAATAAAGCAGTAAAGCATGGCATAAGTACAGGATCGTAAATAAAACCTCAAACTAGTTTGTGGCCCCAAGAAATAAGACTGAATCAAGCTCTGGCTCAGGGGGGTCCCATATACCTCCCGGATGTGGATAGCGCAAAATCAAGGAACAGTATCAAGTACTGGGTCTTACGACACAAGTGGGCTCGAAACCAAATATTATCTATCACCCACCGATGCCTCCGCTTATTCAATTTTAGTTGTTAAACAGAAAGTAAAGTGACGATAAGTAAAACTAGAATCATCTCCAACATCAACATGCGGCAATACATCAAGAACGGTATATGGCGACACACATCAGCACTTGAGCAAGCAACTACGACGCGCAAGTCCAACTATCTACCAAACAACAGGTAATAGGGTGTGTCCAAGGCAATATAGGGCTGCAAGGTATATCACGGGTACGAAAACTAAAGCATCGCAACAAAGATAGCAAAAGATCAACAGGAAGGAGTAAATTGCTATAAAAGTAAGATGGGTAGAAAGGGGGAGATGCTCGCCTGAAAACATTGTCGAAGGGTTCATCCGAAGATCGGGGCGAAGCTCACATCAACTCAACGGCCTTATCCGCGAAGAACCAAATCACTAGAAGAAACACCGGATGCAATATTTAATACACGGCAGAAGATCGGCATGATGCATGTATGATGGATGACATGGCAAAGGTGCGATGCATTTAGGTCATATTAAGTGGAACCGGGGTCCCGACAATTAATGAGTAGGTTCAAGTTGTTTAAACCCCCGCATATTAAATGTTGTTTAGCAGGGCAAACGATAGTACTGGTTCGCTACACAAGTTTAAATGAGGCCAATATAAGGCTAGATTTGCCCGCATATGGGCCCCATATTTAGTTATTAGGTGAATCGGCATAAGGCCCCCAAACCACAGATATGCATGCAAGGATGGCAATTCAATATGCAACAAGTTGTTATCATGTTATAAAATAGGGTTTCGGAAAGGATTCACACATTTAGGGTTCGACGATCTTGTTAGGGTTCCGGGGTTCGGGGTTGGTCTCGGGGTCCAGGGTTCGACGGGACGGTCTCGACGGGATCGTTCTCGGACAGCGGGGTAGGGTCTTCGGATCGGGGTAGTAGATCTTGTCGCTTGGTATCCGTGAAGCAGAACTTGTAGTCCGGTACCGGGGCGCATCGGGTCCGTCCTGGTCGGTGTTGATCTTGCCGGGCCCGCGAAGATCTTGTCGCCTGCCGCTTCGATTCCGTGAGGCGACCTTGACGCTCTGGCGAGTACTTGTCGCACCGGGACTCGCCATCGGATCCTTGAAGGAGGTCATGGCGTCCGTGAGGCGATCCGGGCTTCATATGTCGAGGTTGGGTGTCGGTGCCGGACTCGGGTGGCGCCGATGGTCTCACGTGGCCCAAGGGTTCCCTGTAGGAGATTCCGGGGTACCACGGCGGAATTCTTGGGGTTTCGATGAAGATCTTGGCGAGGGGTTCGGGGTCGGGGCGCCGGGATCGGTCTTCGGAACCGGAACGGGTCTTGGCGTCCGAGGAAGGTGCTTGTCGTATCCGTCGCCGACCTTGGCGCTCGGGGCGTTTTCGGACGGCGTCGGTCCGGTTAGGCGCCGAGCAAGCTTCGGTTCCGTGAAGCGATCTTGTTGAATCAAGAACATACTTATGCATCGCCGGATCATCAAGACAAGAAATGTTGCACGAGGCCTTGATTGGGGACACGCAGCCGGAGGTATGCTTGTTGATGTAAACGAGCACGTATCAACCGATGGACTTGCCATGAAGTCAACCAACCTGACCAGGACCTTGCTTGTCGCTGTGGATATGCCCGCATATAACAAAGACGTAAAAGAGGCGGCGGCTCGCAGAGACGGACTAGGTGGTGGCGCGGCCGCAGGGAGCGAGGTCACCAGGCTCGCGGAGAGAACCAAGCCGCGAGGTGGAGTAGGGCGCGACGGAGGACGGACGGAGCGCCACGGTGATGCTCGAAGGGAGAGGCGCCTGGGCGGCGCGGCTGGGTCGGACAGAGGAGGAAGAGCCGCGCGAGGAGCTTGGGAGCCGGTCGCGGGGCGGCGAGGAGAGCAAGGCGAGGACGGCCGGAGGCGGCTCAACGGGAGTCGGCCGGGGGAGCTTCCGGAGAGGAGGCCGAGGGCGTCGCGGCCGGAGGCGGGGGCGCGGCCGGAGACGGGGGAGGAGGGCGAGCGGCGGGTGGTCGCTGGCGAGCCGGAGAGGAGGGCGGAAGCGCCGAGCAGACGGGAAGCCTGGCAGCAGCGACGATGGGGCCGACTGGGCGGGCGCCAGGGCGGCGGGAGGCGCTGGGCGGGATGGGAGACGCAGCGGGCGAGGACGGCCGCCGTGGTCGCCGAGGGAGGGCGCGAGAGCGGGCGCCGAGGGGAGCCCGCAGCAGGAGGAGGACGGGAGGAGCAGCGGGGGGGCCGGGAGAAGGAGAGAGAGCGGCAGGCGCCACGGGCGGGTGCTCAAGGGCGGGCGACACAGCTGCTGCCAAAGTGAGAGCCAGAGGAGGGGGAGGGGAGGTGCTGAGCGCGGGAGGTAGAGGAGGAGGGTTGCGATGGTTGGGAAGAGGAGGAAGACGACGGGGGAAAGAGGAGGCTGGGGTGGGTGGGTCTCAAGGCCCGTGGTGGGGGCCCGGGGTCGATTAAAAGGGGTGTGCGGGCTGCAGCGTGCAGTGTTGAGTGGGCAGGGAGTTGTGTGGCTGAGAGAGGGGAGGGTTGGCCACGTGTCAGGAAGTGATTGGGGGTGGGGAGTGGCTCAGCTGAGGTGGCGTGCAGGGATAGGAGGGAGTGAGGTGGCTGCTTGGGTTGGGTAGGATTTTAGGTGGGTGAGTTTAGGATTTAGGGGCGGCAGGTGGTGGACCGATTTGTTGTATACGGGGGTGGTCGTTCGGGTCGGTTGGCCCGTTCGACTGCCCCCACTAAAAATTAATAAAACTTTTATTTGTTTTAAACGGGCAAGCGCAAAACCGATAGCGCCAAATAAAATATTCGGGACCCGTGTTTGACATTTGAATAGAGATGGGCGCTTGGAAACAAAACGGGTTTTCAAAATAGTTTTGGCAAACAATGCATGATGATGACGATGCAATGCACAAATTCAACGCGATTTTCTAGTAGTGGTTTTGCGGATGCACACCAGAACTAATAAAATGTTATGTTGAGGCTCATGGATCGAGTGGAATTTGTTCATCCCATAAAAGGAGCCCTCCTCATTTCATTGTTTCTCTGATTTGATCGCTGTCTATTCAGTAGATCACATCGTAGGAAAATTTTTGTTTTCTATGCTGCGAACCCTACAGTTTGCAGCATAGAAAACAAAATTTTTCCTACGATGGGAACTATGTACCAAGATCTATATAATAGATACAAACAACGGGCGAATGTATATCCGTAGAGAACATACCCTTGAAGACCGACAAAGCTTAACGAGTTCGACTCGTGGTTGATGTAGACGATCTCTTGCCGATCTCAAGATCGAGAGGAAGTCCTAGCGCCGCAAATTAGCAGCGCATCCGTGCTTGCACACACGTTCGAGCTACCGAGCAACCTCCGCCTCCTCGCTCCAGCAATGTAGTGGAAGCACAACTCTTTCTTACCGAATAGCCACCGTGAACATGTATCTCGCTAGTCCGAGACCATGGGGGATAAATTCTAGAGGGGAGAGAGATCCTTCACGAGGAGGTGTGAGTGAGAAGTGAGAGGAGTGGCTCCTTATATAGGGGAGGGGGGCAGCTCAAGGGGGCATGGCCTCCGGTCATGGATGGTGCCCCCACCTCTCCCTCATTCATGTGGGTGGACACTCCACTCACAAAATGGCCCTTCAATTTTCTCCACTCAAAAACCCACTCAGATTCCCATTAAATTTCTACCAAATTTAATGCAAACTCTCATTAAATAAAACTCTTTTATTTTATTCAGAATTTTGTCAATTACTTTAATGACAAACATTCAAAAATAACCCCTTGCTAGAATTATATTTCACATGCATAACCGCTTTATGCAATTTCACCCGAAAACCTGTTTCTTTGATTCTAGTGAAATAAATTCACGCTTGTTCATTCTTTTGGCATGAAACATTTGCTCCAATTGGATGTCGGTGTTCTTATGTGTCACCCCACGGTTCGTGAATAATGCGGACATGATCGAGGCCCCTCTCGGATCAATAATCAGAAGCGGGATCTGGAGACCCATACTGACTCCCACACATTCAACTATGACTTTCTTGTGATCGTCGGAACCTTTTACGCTAGTATCTTAATCCCTTTGTTTCACGATATATTACATGTCCGATATTCGATCGTCAGTATCTCCATACCTAGTTTGATCTCGTTACTGACATGCACTCTTTTCTCGTTCCCATGATATAACATTCTAGTGATCAAATCACTTGCTTGCAAGCTAACCAATGTGATATCATCGAGAGGGCCCAGAGTATATCTATCCATCATCGGGATGAACAAATTCCACTCTCGATCCATGGGCCTCAACATAACACTTTATTAGTTCTGAATCCATCTTTATAATCACCCTGTTACAGTGTGACGTTTGATGTTATCAAGAAACTCTTCCGGTGCTAGTGATTGACATGATCTCATGGTCTAAGGATTAGGATCACTTCGTAAGTTGTTATAGCAATATAAACTCAATGAATTTGATCGTAATGCTATACTTCGGATGAATGTCCATCACACCATTACCCTAATGTTGTGATCCCGTTATTAACAACATCCAATGTCTATGATCAGGAAACCTTGATCATCTTGTTAATCAACGAGCTAGTTTATGATAGAGGAATAACTAGGAACTTTCTGTTTGTTTATTAAACACACATGTATTAGCGTTTCCGTATTAATACAATTATAGCATGAAAAATAAAAATCTATCATATACTTGGAATACACATAATAAACACTTTATTATTGCCTCTCAGGGCATATTCCCTTCAACTGCATCTATGACTAGAAGTCCATCTTCAGGTTATCATCTGAACCCCCTCCAGTATTAAGTTGCAAGCAACAGACAACTGCTTTAAGCAAAGTGTGTAAGGTAAATTGTCCACATGTTCCATGAACAAGAGACCATTGTTTTCTCCCTAGTAGCAATATCACATCTACAACCGAAGAGATTATTGTCACTTCCCTTGGAAAAGAGGCATGAACCCACTATCGAGCATAAATACCCCATCTTGGAGTCACTAGCAACTACTTGGCCAAGATAGCTACTAACAACGGAGAGCATGCAAGATCACAAACAACACAGACATTATAGAATCATAAAGACAAAACCATTAATCAAACCAACATAATAATCTCAATATCCATCGGATCCCCGCAAACACAACATGCATGATTACAAATAGATTAGATCTTTATCATGAATGGAGCTCACAATATCTATACATGAAAGCACAAAGGAGGATATACAACCATCTAACTACTAAAGGGACCCATAGTCCAAGGTGGAACTACTCACACATCATACCAGAGAGAAGGCCTCCGAGATGATCTCCCCTCCGGAAGGGTGCCGGGAAGAACTTCAGATCCCCTGATCTAGGGACGATGGTGGCGGTGGATACAGATGGTTTCATGGATATTTGATCGGTTCCTAAGGGTTTCTGCATTAGGGGCTTCTTATAGGCGAAGGGGGAGGCCGAGGCGGTGGCCAGGGGCCCCACACCCTGCCTAGGCACGGGGCAGGGCCCACCCACGCCTAGGGGGGTCTGGGCGCCCTAGCCCGCCTCTTCGGCTCCCCTCTGGACTTCTTGTTCCCCACGTAAATTAATTGACTTTGACGCGTGTCCCGTCCAATTCCGAGAATATTTCATTACTAGCTTTTCTGAAACCAAAAACAGTAGAAAACAGGAATCTAGCACTGTGGTAACTTGTTAATAGGTTAGTACCAGAAAACATGTAAAAAGCACCTCAAAGTGTAGACAAAGCAAAGCAAAGTAGATACTAACAAGCATGGAACATCAAAAATTATAGATACGTTTCCAACGTATCAACGCTGCAAGACGGGATGGGGAAGAACTGGTGGCAGCTCAGTTCTCTGGAACTTAGAGGTAGTGGTTCTGATAGTGTGTCTGAGGAGACGAGCGACCTTCCGCTCTTATAGGAACGGGTAGACAGGCAAACAGGCGGCATCAGAAGAGGAAACGAACAGGCAGCGACCGAAGCCAAACATCCTCCACTAAGTTCAAATTAAAGCTCCACTGAGTTCGTATTTAAAACCCATTAGCGCAGACTGTTCAAATTCTGCACACCCGTTCATATACCAGTCATGCGTGGCAAAAAAGAACTCAGCTCGGCGAGATTCTCGCAACTCGCAACCCGCGGCGCACGTGCGTCGTGACGAGGTGTAGCATCCCAATTGTCTAACAATTGCAATGCTACTAGCCTAGTCTATATAAATGCTACCTCCTATATATAATTGTTGCATCATAATTATATCATGCTCATGTCATCATGCCACCTTGCATTTGAGCATCATATAAAACCCTTTTGATTTGGTTCTTCTCTCATATGCATTGTTAATTGTATTTGCCTCTTGATATATTGTATTTGCTTCTTGATATATTGCTTGATGCCCAAGTTGGTTTAGGGGCATATCTCTTCTTTTCCCATCAACCTACTAACTTGTCACATATCATACTCCCATCTTGGTATCTATCTACAACTCTACCATCTAGTTATATGTGGGCCTTTGTTTTATCCTGTGGCACTTAAATCAATCCCACAAAAAGATTGGTATGGGTCCTTATCTATTCACACATGGTCCTTTTGGGTTGCTCCAAACCATTTAAATTAAGCCATGTACGTGTCCATCTTTCCATCTTGACATGTGCATTCTTCATCTTAAGCAAAGCTCACTTAAGCATCCATGTACTTATTTTGTTTTCACAAAATAGTCCCACATGCTTGCCTAGGTGTGTGATTGCTTGGCACATGCAATATGGGCACCATCTACACCTCCCTTTCTTCTATTTGATTTGTTGTTGAGTTTTTTTTCCAAAGAGTTGGTTATCAAATTGGACAAATAAAATCAATCTAACTAATCCTTTATACCATCTACACTCCACCTAGACCCTCTTATCCATCTTGCGGTTCTTTTTCTCTTTCATCTGTTTGCAAACAACAGCTAGTTTCAAATTTGAAGAAAAACCAATTCCATCAACCAAATAATTTTTGAAACAGGATAAAAATAAGTATATAAGAGAAGGCAACCACCATGGGCGCAACCCACTCTCTCCAGTCCAGCTTCCTCTATTCCCCTCTACTTCCCGTGGGCCAGTTACTCCCAGCCCGATACCCCTTCAACCCTCTTCCGTCACTGTTGATCTCCCCCGTCATCCTCCTTCTCTCTGCGACCAGACGGCAGGGAGCAGGTAGGCTTCCCTGCCGTTGTCCCCGTCACCTTCCACCACTACCGAGTACGCCTCCCCTTCTTATCCCCTCACAACCCAGCAAACCCTAGCTCCTTTTTCCCTCCTCGCGCCGCCGCTCCATCCCTCTTTTTTCCCTCTCTGTTTCTTTCGCCTTGTAGAAGAGGCAGCGCGCAGACCACCTCTGTGAGGTGTGAGCCACCTCGTCTGTGTCCCCTGGCGCCGCCCGGTTACAGCGGACAAGTGGAAGAAGGGCCGTGCCCCGACGACCTCTCCTCATCAAGCTCCTGGACGCAGAGTCCGCTTGCTGGAGCCATGGACTCTCATGCCGCTCGTCGTCGCCTGCTTCCCCCTACCTCCTCCCGGGTTCGCCTCCGGCCCCGTCAAGAACCCCAATCGCCCGCGGTGAACTCCCTTTGCTGATTTTTCCCCACGATCTTTGCATCCCCGGCCGCTCGGTAGCTTCCCTGCGGCGCCGGTTAGCCGTGGCGCGTGAATAGCAGCAGCCACGCTGCCAGGTGATGCGCCAACCTTCTGTTTCGACCCTTTTACCGCGCACCTATTCACCCTCGCGATACCTCTGAACAAATATCGAGGACTATGTTTCCTCTACATCTTTAGTTTTCGTGGCCTTGCGAAATTCTCAGTGGATTTGTCGCTTTATTCTCCAAGTCGAGCTCAGCTGGCTATTTCCGCAACAGGTTCTGTCCGCTGGTGGTCTTCAGCTACAGCGATTCTTTGCTATCGCTGCTGCAACTGCATTCCAGCGGTTCTCCGTCTTCCTCCGTTGTTCCTTGACGCCGTTCTTCATACGACCGCAATCCTGGTACATCCCTCTTTCCTTCGAGCCGATCCTTCCTCCAAACGGTGAACCACAGCAGTAGCAATCCTCCCTCGAAGTCGAGACGATTTCGTAATAACTTTGCTGCACTTGAGTTCAGTTTCAACCTGTCCGTGCATTCGTTCCTGTCCCGGTTCCCGGCGAGCTAGCGACATTCACGGTTACCCTCCGGCAATTTTCTTTGTACCTATCTCTTCTCCGTTTGTACTTTTACGAGTAGCAACAGACGACACATCATTCGGATTAAAAAACGCGGTCGTACTCATCAGGAGAATTCAGTCCCAAGCTAACAGTTATTGTGATATACTCAATTCGTCAAACACGCATCAGGTTTCAGCCACATTTTAAAAAAAAAAAGAGAAAGAAACAAAATCTGGCCATTGTCGTCATGACCACCCAATCAGCCCAGTAGTTTTTGTCCTCGTCTCAATCTGGGACAAGCCAGCAAGTTCCTGTCGGCCCTTTTTCTTTCTGCAGAAATGGTTAATAGGAAATAAAAATGAGTTTATACATATCTTTTAATTGGTAATTCCAAAAATAATAAATAATATATGTTTTTGAATCAGAAAAATGTGAGGAATCTATTTATGCTATTTATAATATCATTTGAACAATTTAAAATTTCGAAATAATTTAATTGTTAATAAATGGTATTTCTTAATAAATTCATAACTTTAAATCTGTATATCCGAATTTGACAAATAATAGGTCTAAATCGATCAGCGCGACGAGACCTATCTGTTTATGATATCCATGTTTTCAATTGCAGCATGCATCATATAAATCTATACTATACAGCAACTATTATGACAACAAATTTGATCCAGAACCCCATTAAAATGTTATTTCTTGTCCTCCACACCTCACCCATGCTATGCTACATTAATGCCATGCAAATTGTGCATCATTCATCATGGCATGATTGTTTGCTTGACGCATCTTATTCATATGCTTGTGCTCTATATTTATGTTGGCCCTTGTTTGTTTGGTTTTTCTCGGATAGACTCTGAGCAGGGAACATATCAAGAGAACCAGGAGCACTACCCAGATCCGTCTCTCGCTACAACTGAGTTGCCAGGCAAGCACTACCACATGCTTGCATACATACAGTACCTATTGCCCCTATCTTATTCTTGCATCATTGAGTCGCGATTGCATTAAACTGAATCCCAAGTATTGCATAACCTTTACTTTAAACCCCACCAAGCTTGTTCCTCCATCCCATGAGCCATTACTACAGGAGTTGTTTGAGCCATGCGAGTCGTAGAACAGCATGTGTAGGGTTTGTGAGTGTCTGATGGATAACGAGGTACCTAAACAACTTAACCTGAGTAGTAATGGGAGAACTAATGAAAGTGGCACCGGTGAGCAACATCTGCTATTTGGTTTTTCCTGCTCACTTGTGTCCCGTAAGACCCCGAGTACTTGATTCCTGTTCCAAGATTTATCGCGCTATCCACATCCGGGAGGTATATGGGACCCCCCTGAGCCAGAGCTTGATTCCGTCTTATTTCTTGGGGCCACAAACTAGTTTGAGGTTTTATTTACTATCCTGTACTTATGCCATGCTACTGTTTATTACGTTTGTGCGAGGAGCACCTTTGCATCGCTTAGGTAAGCGGAATGTTTTCGCGGTATCGACAAGCCCAGCCACACTTTCGGGTTCCCAGTCGTTTACAGCCATTGACGCAAACCTTGAGTCCGTCTCGAAGTCAGCTAACTTCGTTGCGGGTCTACTCAATGGGGTGGCCCCCTGAAATAATTCTGAATCCTGTGATTGCTTTGTCGTGAAGGCCTCGTTGGGTTTTGATTTGGTTTTTCCGAGGTTGATCGAGTGTGTGTTGCTATTTGTGCACCTCAGGGTAAAACTTCAAAGCCGTGTCCGCGGTTATGGACGAATTGGAGCACAGTTTCTCGATCATAGACAAGCATAACTAAAGTACCGCTTTAATCTGACTAAGTAATTGACTAGTAAATAGTGCAATATTCATGGAATGGTTAATAAAACTGCCAACGGATGGGGGTTGTTCGTCCGCTTCCTCGTTGGTAAGCGAGGAGGAGGATGGATCTGTTGAATTACTGTTATAACTGTTGTCAATAATTCACGGACATCCGTCTATCATTGGTTAGGCGGATGGTTAGCGAGTCTCTATAGAACTTCTAGGGTTTACCTTTTGCTGCAATTGCGTCACCCCAGGTTGTGTCCCCTTTAGAGGCATTAAGACTTGCTGAGTACCCTTAGGGTCTCACACGATAAATTATTGGTTTAGATGAACAGGTACCCTCGCAGGACGGATACTGGGTGGAAGAGGATGATGATGTGGGCAACGATCGTTCGGTGTAGAGATTCCGGTAACGGGGATCCGTGAGATCTGTGGGCGGGATGTGCTTAGTTCTATGGCATCTTATGCCGATTTGCTCCTTATCCGTACTCGGACTTTGTTTTGCCGTTTCCGCTTGATACTCTGATGTGTGATGTATGAGGAATTATCCTAAAATATTATATCTATCTAGGTCATTGTTATCGCCATATTTTGGCCTAAGATGGAGATGGGCCGTGATCAAGATGGGCTTAGAAGATACATATATTCAAGGTGTGGTTGGATCGGCCTAGTGCGTAGATTTGGGCTGAATTGCCCGTGTATCTTGTATCTTAGTAGGAGTCGTATTTGTTTAGGTTCCGTTTATGTTTAGATAAAGATAGAGTTGTAGAGTTATTCCAAAAGTAGAGAGTCTCCGGACTATAAATATGTACCTAGGGTTATTGAGAAAGACAAGGACAATCACGTTCACAACCAACAACAATCTCGCCATCATACCCCTTGTTTCTAGGGTTTTCTCGGGTAAGTGCCATCGCCTAGATCGCACCTTGCGATCTAGGCAGTATTCTATCGTTATCCGGTGTTACTCGTCTTTGAAGCCTTGTTGATGGCGGTAACACCTTTACCTGATTGTTAGAGCTAGCATCGATACTCTTACTATGATTGCTTGCTTGTGCTACCTCTAGCTATCTCGCCATCCTTGCACCTTCTCCGGGTGTAAGGGTGGCATCTTATGATTTCTATTTAGTCGATTTGATCTGTTATAGTTGTGCCTTGTTCATCAAGGTTTAGTTTAATATCCACGTGGTTAGGCCTCACAAACGGGTTGAACGATCCGGTAATACGTAAAATATGGTTTATTGGTCTTAGAGGGGACGTTCCGGGAATTGACATTGTGTTGGTTTTTAGGCCTTCTCTAGGATTGGTTTTCTACTATTTTTCGTATCTATTAGGCTCAACTACGCGTGGGACGTTCCGGTTGCGTGGTGAAAACGCTAAACTATCGTAGATCGATTTAACTTGTAGTAATTAAGCAAAACCCCATGCTATCATAGATCCAATGCAAAACCATGGGGATAATCGGCTCTGAAAGCCGATTTACAGGGAAACCTGGGAGCCGATCACGGCTCGAATTTTACGTATACTTGTTTACCATGCAGGGAACCAATCGGAACAATCCATCACCTTCCTGGCCAGGTATAGGTCGGTGGCATCTCGAACCAAGACAGACGCGTGCGTCTTTGGAAGATTTCATGCCGTTGACCGAGGGACTAGGGCCCACCAGCCGCTCTGGGAGCCTCCCGGCTCTTCGTGTTGCTAGTCACTGCCCGCCGGTGAGTTTTGACAGGCAACAGTCATTTGAATCTTGCCGTATGGCGTTGCTATATTTTCCTTTCTTTCTAGATGGTATGACTCTGATGTACTCTTGTATGGTGGCTTGCATACATACTCATTTGTGTATGTATTTGATCCCTTTGCCTGCCGATTACGCCGCCCGTACAGGTCCCGATGAATTAGAAGTGGTTGGGGCGGCCGAAAGGTCTACCCGTGAGTGGTTTTTGGGGCCCCACCGTACTATTTCAACCACTACCGTTCATCCAGGCTTGTAGCTAGGAGCGTAATTCACCGAGGTAGTTACACGAGGCGAGGCAGGCGGCGGAGGAGGAGCGCACATGTGGGACTCTCTCCTTGTCCTTCTCATCCTTTTAACAAGTGGTAGGAGAGCCTCCCTTATAAGCTGGTGTAATCCTCCTTCAACTAGCAATGTGGTACTAAACATTTGTCCCACCTCTTGCCATGCATGAATGGGCCACATGGGCCTCTAGGATTTTCAGGAATTATTAGAATGGAAAATGGATTGGGCTATTTAGGCCAAAATTCTAACAATCCCCACCAGATCCCATAGGAACATGTAATTTGTCTTTGGTTTCAAAACACTGTTTATATACCGGTACTGCAGTGGAGACTGTTAAGTTGAACTTTCACCTAGAATTCTATGCTACACTAGGCTACGAATTGTACAGTGGATTATGCCTTGAACTGCAAGTTTGCCGCAACTAGCTTTACACAAAGCCTTGACTGATACTGGGCTACCGTGGGACTTCTCGGCGGGTGGAGCTTATGCGTCATACTCCATGGCCTTTCATGAGTTTATTAGAGAGCACCCAACTCTCATAGACTGTGACATTTGATAGTCAGACTCATATATGTGTGGTCTTGAAAAGATGTTCTGCAAGACAACATCTCTGCTTAAGATTAAGCCACTTAGAACAGATTAAGATAAAAATCAACATGTCGTGCAGAATAGGAAAGTATTGCATCTTCATGGAGCGGTGTTCATTAAAGTAGGGATACTTTCCTCTCATTCTACCAACAGCTTGTCTCCCAATTCAAATTCACGGGATCTCCGATCACATAGATTGGTTTGCCACTGTAGAAAACTCATAGTGTGGGTCTCATACCCATCTCCTTCGATGCATTTTCTATCACGTTGTGTGATAGTCCCTTTGTGAAGGGATCTGCTAGGTTCTTAGATGTTTGCATATAATCCAATGCAATAACTCCGGAGTTTCTCATTTTTCTGACAGATTTTAGTCTCCTCTTCACATGTCTTGAGGACTTTATATTATCCTTATAACTGTTCACCTTAATAATCATAGTTTGATTATCATAGTTCAATGGAATTGCGGGTATAGGTTTTTCAACCACAGGTAAGTCCATCAAGAGTTCACGAAGCCACTCTGCTTCAACAGTGGCCATGTCTAGTGTCGTGAGTTCTGCTTCCATATTGACCTCGTTAAGATGGTCTGCTTGCAAGACTTCCAAGAAAAAGGCCACCACCAAGTGTAAACACATATCCACTCGTGGCCTTTATCTCATCAGCGTCAGATATCCAATTTGAATCACTATAACCCTCCAATACCCTCGGATACCTGGTATAATGAATGTCATACCTTGCAGTGCCTTTTAGATAGTGCATGAATCTTTCAAGAGCTTGCCAATGATCGTCTCCAAGATTTGAAACAAATCGACTGAGCTTGCTAACACAAAACGTGATGTCAGGCCTTGTAGCGCTATCCAAGTACATAAGCGAGCCAATTATTTGAGAGTATGTCAATTGATATCTAATGGTGCCTCAGTTCTTTCAAAGTAGCACACTAGGATCATATGGTGTTGGAGAATACTTGCAGCCGCTATACCCAAATCGACTCAAAATCTTGACTACATAGTGAGACTGAAGCATTGTGATCCCACTACCATCATCTCTCAACAGTTTGATGTTAAAGATCACATCAGCTACACCTAGATCCTTCATCTCAAAAGACTGAGATAAGAAATCCTTGACCTCCTCAATTACAGTAAGGTTGGTCCCAAAGATTAGTATGTCATCAACATACAAACATAGAATAACTCATTCGCCCCCACCATGGCGATAGTATACGCACTTGTCAACTTCGTTTACAAAAAAAGCCTGCAGCGGTTAAGGTTTTGTCAAACTTCTCGTGCCACTGCTTAGGTGCTTGTTTAAAAACATATAACGACTTCAGTAGCTTGTACACTTTTCCTTCTTGACCATTTACTACAAAACCATCTGATTGATCCATATAAATTTCCTCATCCAACTCTCCATTTAGGAAAGTCGTCTTAACGTCAATTTGATGAACGACAAGACCGTGTGAGGCAGGCAGAGAAAGTAGTACTCGAATGGTGGTCAACCTTGCTACAGGTGAGTAAGTGTCAAAGAAGTCTTCACCTTCCTTTTGGGTATAACCCTTGGCCACAAGCCTTGCCTTGTACTTCTCAATAGTACCATCAGGCCTTAGTTTTTTCTTAAACATCCATTTAGATCCTACAGGTTTGCACCCATAAGGACGATCAGTGATCTCCCATGTTTCATTAGCTAAAATGGAGTCCATCTTACTATGGACGGCTTCCTTCCAGTAGTCAGCATCAGGAGATGCATAGGCTTCTTAAATAGAAGTGGGAGTATCATCCACGAGGTATACAACGAAATCATCACCAAAAGACTTTGCAGTCCTCTGTCTCTTGCTCCTTTTAGGAATTTCGTTATCCTCCTCCTCAGGATTTTCTAGGTGTTCAACTGGAATGATTGGTTCCGAAATTGTATCTAATTCCTGACTTGATGATTTAGGCATATCCTTCATGGGAAAGATATCCTCAAAGAAAGTTGCATCATTCGACTCCATGATTTTACCAACATGCATGTCCGGTACTCCGAATTTTACTACCAGGAATCGATAACCAATTCTATGAAAAGCATATCCCAGAAATACACAGTCCATAGTTTTTTGGTCCAAGCTTGCGCTTCTTGGGGACTGGCACATGAACTTTTGTCAAACAGCCCCAAGTTCATAGGTAAGAGAGATTTAACCTTTTCTTCTCCCATTCTTCAAATGGATTAATTTCTTTTTTCTTTGTGGGTACTCGATTTAGGACATGACACTCAGTCAGTAATGCCTCCCCACACCATTCCTCGGACAGACCCGATGTCTAACATGGCGTTAACCAAATCGGTTAGAGTGAGGTTCTTTCTTTCGGCTACCCCGTTTGACTGGGATGAGTAGGGAGGCGTCCTATTATGGATTATACCATGTTCCACACAAAAGGAGTCAAACTCGTTGGAAAAATACTCTCCACCACGATCAGACCTAAGCCTCTTAATCTTTCAATCAAGTTGGTTTTCTGCTTCAGCTTTATAGACTTTGAAGAAACTCAAAGCCTCATATTTTGTTTTCAGAACATACACATGATTGTATATTATAGAGTCATCGATGAACGTCATAAAATATTTCTTTCCATGTTTTGTCAACCCACCATTCATCTCACAAAGATCAGAATATATGAGTTCTAGTGGTGCCAAATTTCTCACCTATATAGTCGTATGTGACTAGCGAGGTTGTTTTGCTTGCACACAGGCTAGGCACTTGGATCATTTGACAGTAGTGAAATTTGGGATTAAATTAATTTTAGATAACCGTGTCATGCAACCAAAATTAACATGACAAAGACGTGAATTCCAGACATTTGATATAAGATCAGACAAAACATGATTCACAACTTTATTACAAACATCTGACAATGACAGGCGGAACAGACCTCCGCACGGATATCCTTTACCAATAAAAGTACCAAACTTAGACGGTACAAACTTATTGGACTAAAAAACAATCTTATAGCCATTGCGACATAGAAGAGTTCCGCTAACAAGATTCTTATTTATTGAGGGAACATGATGCACATTCTTCAGGCGTACGGTCTTTCCCGAAGTGAACTTCAGATCGACCGTACCAACACCATGAACAGAAGCATGCGAGTCATTCCCCATCAGCATGGACTGAGTCCGTCTGACCTGATATGAAGAAAACATGGAAATGTCAGAACAAACATGTACATTAGCGCTCGTGTCAATCCACCAATCAGGAGAATGGCATAATGAAAGAACAGTAGGTAATATATCATACATCCTTCATCTCAACGTTGATCATGACAACATTAGCGGTCTTGCCGCCCCTCCCATGCTAGCGACTGTCATAGTGGTTGGGGCAGCTAGGAGCCCAGTGATCAGGATCACCGCACACATGACAGGAACCTTTCTTATTATCAGACTTCTTCTTGAAATTGGTAGAATATGAGGTCTTGTTCTTCCTATCGAACTTTCCCTTGCCCTCAGACTTGCTCTTGTTCTTGAACTTGTGGGACTGGAAGTTCTTTTTCTATACCAAGTTGGCACTTGAACATCCCTCAGCAACTTGAGCATGTGTGTCTTTTGCTCTCGTCTTCTCTTCCACATCAAGAGTCCCAATGAGACCCGATACAGAAAACTCCTGTCTCTTGTGCTTCAAGGAAGTAGCAAAGTTCCTCCATGAATGGGGAAGCTTGGCAATAATGCCCCGGCAATGAAGTTTCAATGCATAAGGAAGGTTTTGATACAGAAACAAAGCAGATTCGGTGCTCGAGGGTGTCAAACCCCCTCCAGGCGCGACTAGGCTGGGCCCGCGCCTGGGGTGGGTTCGTCCACCCCGGCCTCCGGTTCCTCTTCAGTTTCGTTCGTAACTTCCCTTATGTGTTTAAAACATCAAAAGTATTAAAAGATTGGAGTTTCACGAACCTTCTGTTTTCACCACTTATACCTATTCAAAGACGAACTGTGGCATCCCGCAAAAACACTACTAGAAAATCGCGTTGTTTTTGTGCATTGCATCATCATGACCGCATGCTCATGTCATCATGCCACATTGCATACGAGCATCGTCATCATCTTGCATTTGCTTGCATGAAACTTTTTGCAGAAAAACCTGTTTGTGTTTTCTAAACGCCCCATCTTTATTCAAACGCAAAACCCTGGTCCCCGGATTATTTTTGTTTTGTCCGCTATTGGGTTGTAAAAGACTCGTGTTAAATAAATAAAATGTTAAATTATTTTAGTGGGGGCAGTCGAACGGGCCAATTCAACCCGAACGACCACCCCCAGGAATTAAAATCGGTCCACCTAAATTCCTAGAACTACCAGCCCTATTCTACCCACACCCCCTCCACCTCACCCCAGCCTATCCTATGTCGCCACGTCACCCTGGCCATTCCCCCCACCCTATCAAACTTAGCCACCTCATCCTGACCTCTCCCCACCACCCACACAACACTCAACGCCACACACACGTGCACAGCAAACACACCCTGCCACCGGCCCACCTCCTGCAGCCGGCCCCACCCGCAGAGCACACACCCCACGCCCTGGCCCCACCGCCACTCACGCACGCCCCTGCGCGGCCCCACCCTGCCAGTCCCCACCGACCCACCTGTCCCCATCCTCCCACCCCACCGACGCGTGACCCCGAACCCACCTTCCTCCCTCGCCCTCCTCGCCGCCGCCCGCCCCAGCTCCTCGCCAGCAGCGCCGCCGTTCGCCGCCCCTCCGCGTGCTCAAGCCCGCGCCGCCAACCTCCTACCTCCCTCTTCCCCCGTCGGCACCCCTCTCGCCTTGAACCACCTCCTTGCGCCGCCGCCCGCTTGCGCCGTCCCAGAAGCTCTCAGGCCATGGCCCCGAACGCCTCCGGCCGGCGAGGCGTCCCCTCGCGCCCGTTCCTCCAGCCTCGCCCGCTCTCTGCGCCTCCGCGCCGCAGCCGCCGCCTCCGCCGTCCGGGCCTCCACCTCCCACGACGCTCCGCCGCGCCCGTCGCTCGCCACCTCCGTCCGCGGCCGCGTGACCCCGCAGCGGCCGTCCTCCTCCGCCGGCCCTGCAGGTCCCGCCGCCCGCGTCTGCACCCCCGGCCCTCTCGCCTTCCCCATCCCCGGCAGCCGCCCCGCCCCGAGCCCGCGAGGCCCCCTCTTCGCCGGTTCCGCGCCGTCGTTGACCGCGCCTCCCCGGCCTCTGCAAGCCGCCGTGCTCCCTCCTTCTCCTCCAGGACCCTCTGCGCCGTCATCGACCGCCCCTCCCGCGCCCGTCCCCGGCCTCGCTCGCGTCTCCCCGGTGACCCCGCTCGCCCGCGGCCCCGCGCCCTCGCCTCCATCGGCCTCGCCCTCGTCGCGACCGCGCTCCAGCACCGAGCGTTGCTCGCCTCGGCCGGCAGTGTGCGCCGCTCGATCCGGGCCGCCTCGTCTCTGTTGGCTCTAGTGCGTGCCTGTGGCAGATGCTCCCAGTCAAGCACATGTTGCTCACAGTCCGTGAGACCGTCCCAGATTCCAGACCGACCCGGGCCCTGTTCCCCAACGATAACAACGACCCTAAGGACACCAACAAAACAAGTTCCTGACCCTCGTCGATGGACCGGCGTGAAGCCGAAGATCCTGACATCGGTCCAAGATCATCGTCGCGGGTCTTCATGGACACCAAGTTCGCCTTCCCGAGTTCCGACGCCACCGAAGGGAGCCCCAAGACCTAGAATCGAAGATCCGAAGACCGAACCCGGTGGCTTTTGCTGGACCATCAACAAGATCTACAAGGGAACGCCATGACTGAGACCCCGGACCCGAAGACCACTTGTGCGACAAGTACTCCTTCCCGGATGCGATGCTCGAGGACACGGACGGTAATGACACCAACCCAGAACGCCAAGTCCTTCATCCCGGACGCCAAGACCGACTCGATGGCGCGGACCCGACAAGAGCTTCGCAACGACAAGCACGACACCGACCCGGGCGAGTCCGATGCCTCGACGCCAGACCAAGTGCTTCCTCCCGGAACGCCAAGACCTACTCCGCTATCCGAGAACGTTTCCGTCGAACCCTGAACCCCCGAGACCCGACCCCGAACCCCCGGACCAAGATCGTCGAACCCTAATGTGTGAACCCCTTCCCGAAACCCTATTTTATAACATAATACAACCTGTCGCATAATAATTGTTCATGCATGCATCCTTGTCTGTGGTTTGGGGGCCTTATGTCGATTCACCTTATAATTAAATATGGGGCCCATATGCGGGCAAATCTAGTCGAATATTGGCCTCATTTAAATTTGTGCATCGAACCGGTACTATCTCTTGCCCTGTTAATACAACATTTAATTTGCGGGGTAGTTAAATAACATGAACCACCTATTTAATTGTCGGGACCCCCCGGTTCCGCTTAATATGGCCTAATTGCATCGCATCTTTGCCATGTCATACATCATACATGTATCATGCCCGATCTTTTGCCGTAGTATTAAATAGTGCATCCGGTGTTTCTTCTAGTGTTTTGCTTCTTCGCGGATAAGTCCGTTGAGTTGATGTGAGCTTCGCCCCGATCTTCAGTTGAACCTTCGGCAATGTTTTCAGGCGAGCATCTCCCCCCTTTCTACCTATCTTAATTTTATAGTATTTATTTCCCTCCTGTTGATCTATTGCTATCTTTGTTGCGATGCTCTAGTTCCCGTACCTGTGATATCCCGTGCATCCCTATATTGCCTTGGACACATCCTATTGCCTGTTGTTTGGTAGATAGTTGGACCCGCGCGACATAGTCGCTTGCTCAAGTGTTTTTGTGTGGCGTCAAGTACCAAAGTTGTTGGAGAAGTGCCGCATGTTCAATGTTGGAGATGATCATGGCTTTACTTATGGTTCACTTTAATTATTGTTTAACAACTAAAATTGAAGTAAGTAAGCAGAGGCATCGGTGGGTGATAGGTAATATTTGGTTTCCGACCGCCCACTTGTGTCCCGTAGGACCCCGAGTTCTTGACACCTGTTCCGAAATCGAGCGCGCTAACCACAGGTGGGGAGATATGGGCCCCCCATTGATTATTACCTA
This sequence comes from Avena longiglumis, assembly GCA_030063025.1. Taxonomy (NCBI): domain Eukaryota; kingdom Viridiplantae; phylum Streptophyta; class Magnoliopsida; order Poales; family Poaceae; genus Avena; species Avena longiglumis. The sequence continues at coordinate 416,233,508 of CP125979.1, read as the reverse complement.
ATTTCAAAGTATTGTACTGGGGGCCACAAACTAGTTTGAGGTTTTATTTACTATCCTGTACTTATGCCATGCTTTACTGCTTTATTTACGATTGTGCGAGGAGCACACTTTACTGTTTAGGATCAGGACACGTTTTCGCGGTGTCGACAGTCCGATTTGGGATTTCTTTGTCATTCACCGTCTACCCAAACCCTAAGTCCGTCTCGAGACCGGCCGACTTCGTTCTTGGTAGACTTAGTGGGGTGGCCCCGGCTTGCTTTGGGTGCAGGAACGTCATGACTTAGGCCCGACATACCGATGGGTGTATGTTAACGATCGGCAAAAAGGGTCGAAGTGCTTGTGGATACTTTGGTGCACCCCTGCAGGGTTAAATCTTTTTGAGAAGCCGTGTCCGCGGTTATGGACGACTTGGAGCACAGTGCTTGATCATAGACAACTATAACTAAAGTTTATTGTTGTAAATTGACTTGTATCCGATATGACTAGTAATCAGCTTCACTACAACGGAATGGCTAAGTAAAAGTACCAACAACTGCTGGGTTTTGGGTTATCTCATGCTAAATGTATCTGACTAGTAAGTGTTGCCACTATAACGGAATGGTTAACTAAAAGGGCCCACTGCTTACTTTATCAGGATGATTATCTAAAACTGACTAGTAAGTTGCCACAACTATAACTGAATAAGTAAAACTGCCAACTGTGTGAGTTCCTCGGTTGACTTCCTCGTTTGGTCTCGAGGGGGAAACGCCAGGATGGGTTTGTTTGATGATAGTATTAGGTTGGATCCGAATAGGTCTTCCTTACCCCTCTCTGATAGCCGCCAGTAGTATCGAGTCTCTATAGGGTGCTCAGTGCATGCTGCCGTTGCCACTTCAGTCCACCATACCTATGTAGGCGAGGACCGCCGAATTCTAGTCTCGCCGTGTACTGGCCTCAGTGCTGACGCTCCTCTTTTTCCTTTGCCCTTTGTCGGCACCCCTTTTGTTTAAGCAGGTTTTGAGATCGGCGCCGTTAGCAGGGTTACCCTTCCGGCTTGGCCTGGGCAGGGTTATGGACGCCATTGGTTATTCTTCAGGGCTCTTAGCCCCATTTGCATCTTGTCCGTAGTCGGACGCGACCATCTTTTCAAGGTGATTTGGATCTTTGTACCGTATATCTGTATTCTTGACTCATCGAGTCGCTGCTGTATATATATCTGTTCTGTGGGTCCCATCGAGGACTGTTGTGTAATGTTATTACTTCGTTTTCCACCCGCACGAAAGTGCCTGGTGGGCACCTTCGAATCGTTTCTATGCGGGTTTTGGCGGGTTTTCGCTAAGACTTGCATAGGGCCGATTCTGAGGGTGTTACAGAGTGGTATCAGAGCTCAGCAGTTGCGATACCCCACAAGTCCAGCCTGTAGGATAACCTAGCTAACGGCCGAAGTAGAGTGTTAAAACTATTTGTGCAAAATCGGTTGGATAGTTCTGATTAGGTCTGATTTTACTCCTTACCCCTCTGCTATTCTCCTCTTACCTCTGCGTTTTTTGAATCCTCTCTCTTCTCTCTCTTCGAGTCCAGGATTTCCCGTGGTTGGGTTTTTCGTCGTACCTTTAGGTTTTCGCTTCCTCCTTTGGTAACGGTGTTGCTACATCTGGTCTTCATGCGATCCGAGGAATCCTTCGTCTGTGGTACCATCCTTTGTTCCTTCTCGTGCCTTCCGGTGTTTTCTGACGCGACGACATCCTCTACGCCAGATCCGATGCAGAGTCTGCATCACTCCTTTGTTTCCGAACCTCGCTTGTCGAGATCTTCAGTCTGATTCCGAGAATGGTTGCACGCTTTTCCACTGATTGTGCGGAGTAATAGTTTGGGTGCGTGATGGATTGGCCCCCATGCCGACTACCCCTTATATTCGCTTTTGTACATTGAAGTGGATGAGAATGCATCGGTTCCCTCTTTCTATCGAAGATAGAGGTGGCTTTATTTGTTGATACCTCTACCTTCGACCTTTTTGATCCCGGACTGTTCTCTCGACGATCACGGACAACGACCTCTTGTTAGTGGTGTCACGAGGATCTACACGAAGCGCGAAGGATCAGACCGCCGACCTTCTTTCCGGTACCATGAGGCGGATCTCGAGGGCGAGATCCATTGTTAGTGGTGTCGAAGTGTGGCATCCCGCAAAACCACTACTAGAAAATCGCGTTGTTTTTGTGCATTGCATCATCATGACCGCATGCTCATGTCATCATGCCACATTGCATACGAGCATCGTCATCATCTTGCATTTGCTTGCATGAAACTTTTTGCAGAAAAACCTGTTTGTGTTTTCTAAACGCCCCGTCTTTATTCAAACGCAAAACCCGGGTCCCCGGATTATTTTTGTTTTGTCCGCTATCGGGTTGTAAAAGCCTCGTGTTAAATAAATAAAATGTTAAATTATTTTAGTGGGGGCAGTCGAACGGGCCGATTCGACCCGAACGACCACCCCCAGGAATTAAAATCGGTCCACCTAAATTCCTAGAACTACCAGCCCTATTCTACCCACACCCCCTCCACCTCACCCCAGCCTATCCTATGTCGCCACGTCACCCTGGCCATTCCCCCCACCCTATCAAACTTAGCCACCTCATCCTGACCTCTCCCCACCACCCACACAACACTCAACGCCACACACACGCGCACAGCAAACACACCCTGCCACCGGCCCACCTCCTGCAGCCGGCCCCACCCGCAGAGCACACACCCCACGCCCTGGCCCCACCCCCACTCACGCACGCCCCCGCGCGGCCCCACCCTGCCAGTCCCCACCGACCCGCCTGTCCCCATCCTCCCACCCCACCGACGCGTGACCCCGAACCCACCTTCCTCCCTCGCCCTCCTCGCACCGGCCGCCCTGCCCCCGAGCTCCCTCGCTCGCAGCCAGAGCGCCGCCGTTCGCCGCCCCTCCGCGTGCTCGAGCCCGCGCCGCCAACCTCCTACCTCCCTCTTCCCCCCTCCCCTCCCCCCCGTCCGGCAGCACCCCCTCCGCTCGCCGCCGAACCACCTCCCTGCGCTGCAAGCGGCATCCAGCGCGTCCCAGAAGCTCTCCCACCTGGCCCCGGACGCCTCCGTCACCGGCGAGCCGTCCCGCCTCCGTGCCCCGTTCCTCCCGCCTCGCCGCCCTCTCTGCGCCTCCGCCCGCGCGCCCGCGCGCCGCCTCCTCCGTCCGGGCCCCACCTCCGGCGCTCCCACGCCCGTCGCTTCGCCACCTCCGTCCATGCGCGTGACCCCTGCCGTCCTCCTCCGCCCGGCCTGCAGGTCCCGCCGCCAGCGTCTGCACCCCGGCCCTCGCCGCCCCCATCCCCGGCCGCCCGCCCCGCGAGGCCCCCTCTTTGCCGGTTCCGCGCCGTCGTCGACCGCGCCTCCCCGGCCTCTGCAAGCCGTCGTGCTCCCTCCTCCTCCAGGACCCTCTGCACCGTCATCGACCGCCCCTCCCGCGCCCGTCCCCGGCCTCGCTCGCGTCTCCCCGGTGACCCCGCGGCCCCGCGCCCTCGCCTCCATCGGCCTCTCCCTCGCCGCGACCGCGCTCCAGCACCGAACGTTGCTCGCCTCGGCCGGCAGTGTGCGCCGCTCGATCCGGGCCGCCTCGTCTCTGTTGGCTCTAGTGCGTGCCTGTGGCAGATGCTCCCAGTCAAGCACATGTTGCTCACAGTCCGTGAGACCGTCCCAGATTCCAGACCGACCCAGGCCCTGTTCCCCAACGAAAACAACGACCCTAAGGACACCAACAAAACAAGTTCTCCTCGTCGATGGACCGGCGTGATGCCGAAGATCCTGACATCGGTCCAAGATCATCGTCGCGGGTCTTCATGGACACCAAGTTCGCCTTCCCAAGTTCCGACGCCACCGAAGGGAGCCCCAAGACCTAGAATCGAAGATCCGAAGACCGAACCCGGTGGCTTTTGCTGGACCATCAACAAGATCTACAAGGGAACTCCATGACTGAGACCCCGGACCCGAACACCACTTGTGCGACAAGTACTCCTTCCCGGATGCGATGCTCGAGGACACGGACGGTAATGACACCAACCCAGAATGCCAAGTCCTTCATCCCAGACGCCAAGACCGACTCGATGGCGCGGACCCGACAAGAGCTTCGCAACGACAAGGACGACACCGACCCGGGCGAGTCCGATGCCCCGACGCCAGACCAAGTGCTTCCTCCCGGAACGCCAAGACCTACTCCGCTATCCGAGAACGTTTCCGTCGAACCCTGAAACCCCGAGACCCGATCCCGAACCCCCGGACCAAGATCGTCGAACCCTAATGTGTGAACCCCTTCCCGAAACCCTATTTTATAACATAATACAACTTGTCGCATAATAATTGTTCATGCATGCATCCTTGTCTGTGGTTTGGGGGCCTTATGCTGATTCACCTTATAATTAAATATGGGGCCCATATGCGGGCAAATCTAGTCGAATATTGGCCTCATTTAAATTTGTGCATCGAACCGGTACTATCTCTTGCCCTGTTAATACAACATTTAATTTGCGGGGTAGTTAAATAACATGAACCACCTATTTAATTGTCGGGACCCCCGGTTCCGCTTAATATGGCCTAATTGCATCGCATCTTTGCCATGTCATACATCATACATGTATCATGCCTGATCTTTTGCCGTAGTATTAAATAGTGCATCCGGTGTTTCTTCTAGTGTTTTGCTTCTTCGCGGATAAGTCCGTTGAGTTGATGTGAGCTTCGCCCTGATCTTCGGTTGAACCTTCGGCAATGTTTTCAGGCGAGCATCTCCCCCCTTTCTACCTATCTTACTTTTATAGTATCTATTTCCCTCCTGTTGATCTATTGCTATCTGTGTTGCGATGCTCTAGTTCCCGTACCTGTGATATCCCGTGCAGCCCTATATTGCCTTGGACACATCCTATTGCATGTTGTTTGGTAGATAGTTGGACCCGCGCGACGTAGTCGCTTGCTCAAGTGTTGTTGCGTGGCGTCAAGTACCACAGTTGTTGGAGAAGTGCCGCATGTTCAATGTTGGAGATGATCATGGCTTTACTTATGGTTCACTTTAATTATTGTTTAACAACTAAAATTGAAGTAAGTAAGCAGAGGCATCAGTGGGTGATAGGTAATATTTGGTTTCCGCCCACTTGTGTCCGTGGGACCCGAGTTCTTGACACTGTTCGAGATCGGCGCTAACCACGTGGGGAGATATGGGCCCCATTGATTATTACCTGATTTCAAAGTATTGTCTTGGGGCCACAAACTAGTTTGAGGTTTTATTTACTATCCTGTACTTATGCCATGCTTTCTTTGCTTTATTTACGATTGTGCGAGGAGCACACCTTTGTCTTGTTAGGATCGGGACACGTTTTGCGGTGTCGATCCCGATTTGGGATTTCTTTGTCGTTCACTGCCGTCTACCCAAACCCTAAGTCCGTCTCGAGACCGGCCGACTTCGCTATGGTAGACTTAGTGGGGTGACCCGTGCTTGCTTTGGGTGCAGGAACGTCATGACTTAGGCCCCCGACATACCGATGGGTGTATGTTAACGATCGGCAAAAGGGTCGAAGTGCTTGTGGATACTTTGGTGCACCCCTGCAGGGTAAATCTTTTCGAGAAGCCGTGTCCACGGTTATGGACGACTTGGAGCACAGTGCTTGATCATAGACAACTATAACTAAAGTTTATTGTTATAAATTGACTTGTATCCGATTTGACTAGTAATCAGCTTCACTACAACGGAATGGCTAAGTAAAAGTACCAACAACTGCTGGGTTTTGGGTTATCTCATGCTAAATGTATCTGACTAGTAAGTGTTGCCACTATAACGGAATGGTTAACTAAAAGTGCCCACTGCTTACTTTATCAGGATGATTATCTAAACCTGACTAGTAAGTTGCCGCAACTATAACTGAATAAGTAAAACTGCCAACTGTGTGAGTTCCTCGGTTGACTTCCTCGTTTGGTCTCGAGGGGGAAACGCCAGGATGGGTTTGTTTGATGATAGTATCAGGTTGGATCCGAATAGGTCTTCCTTACCCCTCTCTGATAGCCCGAGTATCGAGTCTCTATAGGGTGCTCGGTGCATCTTTCGCCGCTTGATCCACCATACCTATGTAGGCGAGGACCGCGAATTCTAGTCTCATTGTGTCTTGGCCTTAATCTTGCGCTCCTCTTTTCCTTTGCCCTTTGTCGGCACCTTTTGTTTAAGCAGGTTTTGAGATCGGCGCCGTTAGCGTGGTTACCCTTCCGGCTTGGCAGGGTTATGGATGCCATTGGTTATTCTTCGGGCTCTTAGCCCCATTTGCATCTTGTCCGTAGTCGACGCGACCATCTTTTCAAGGTGATTTGGATCTTTACCGTATATCTATTCTTGACTCATCGAAGTCATTGTATATATATCTCATGGGTCCCATCGAGGACTGTTGTGTAATGTTATTACTTCGTTTTCCACCCGCACGAAAGTGCCTGGTGGGCACCTTCGAATCGTTTCTATGCGGGTTTTGGCGGGTTTTCGCTAAGACTTGCATAGGGCCGATTCTGAGGGTGTTACACGAACTCTGCAGATTCTGGTGTTTGGTTCTTGATAAATTCATCTGGAGTCACCATTTGAATGACATCCACATCTTCATTGTAAGAATCTCCAGAAATATAATGCTTTAGTCTTTGACCATTAACCACCTGTGTTGTGTCATCCTTCAGAGAGGAGATTTTGATGGCACCTGAACGGTATACTTCCTTGATAACAAAAGGTCCTTCCCATTTGGAGAGTAGTTTCCCTGCAAAAAATCTGAGACGAGACCTATACAAAAGGACTTTCTCACCAAAATTGAACTCCCTTTTGAGAATCCTCCTACCATGCCATATTTTTACTTTTTCCTTGAAGAGCCTAGCATTTTCGTAAGCTTCCCCTCTCCACTCATCTAGATTACTCAAATCAAGCAGCCTTTTCTCACCAGCAAGTCTAAAATCTCTATTCAATTCTTTCACTGCCCAATAAGCTTTGTGTTCTAATTCTAAAGGCAAGTGACAAGCTTTCCTATAGACCATTTTGTAAGGAGACATCCCCATAGGATTTTTATAAGCAGTTCTATAAGCCCACAAAGCGCCATTCAACTTTTTAGCCCATTTTTTCCTAGATCTGTTGACAGTTTTCGGCAAGATAGATTTAATTTCCCTATTGGAAAGTTCTACTTGCCCACTAGTTTGGGGGTGATAAACTGAAGCAATTCTATGGTTTACATCATATTAGCGATAGTTTTTCTAAAACCCCCATGAATAAAATGAGAGCCTCCATCAGTCATGAGATATCTAGGCACACCAAACCTAGGAAAAATGCACATTTAAGCATTTTCAAAGAGGTCTTACCATCAGCACTGTTTGTAGGTATGGCTTCTACCCACTTTGTAACATAGTCAACAACAACAAGAATATGAGTATACCCTTTTGAAGGAGGAAAATGCCCCATAAAATCAAATCCCCAACAATCAAAAGGTTCAATAACAAGATAATAATTCATAGGCATTTCATTGCGTCTAGAGATGTTACCTACTTGTTGGCATTCATCACAGGGTAAGACAAACTTCCTTGCATCTTTAAAAAGAGTAGGCCAATAAAATCCAGATTGTAAAACCTTTTGTGCAGTCCTATCCCTAGCATGATGTCATCCATAAGCACCGCCATGACATTTTCTCAATATCTCTTGTTATTCAAATTTTGGAACACATCTTCGCATAATACCATCTAATCCTTCTCTATATAAGTGTGGGTCATCCCAAAAGTAATGCCTTAGATCATAAAAGAATTTCCTTCTTTGTTGAGCTGTAAAGGTTGGAGGAAAATACTTGGAAACAATAAAGTTAGCATAATCAGCATACCAAGGAATCTCATGTGGACTTACCCTCATTGCAGCTAACTGCTCATTTGGAAAACTATCATTAACAGGCAAAAGGTCAAAAGAAATGTTTTCCAAATGAGATAAATTATCAGCAACATGATTATCAGCACCTTTGCTATCCATAATATGCAGATCAAACTCTTGCAAAAGCAACACCGACCTTATAAGCCTAGGTTTAGCGTCTTTCTTTGTCATAAGGCACTTAATAGCCGCATGATCAGTATGAATAGTAACTTTAGAATCAACAATATAAGGTCTAAACTTATCACAAGCAAAGATTACAGCTAAGAACTCTTTTTTAGTAGTAGCATAATTCCTTTGAGCAGCATCAAGAGTCTTGCTAGCATAATGAATAACATTCAACTTCTTATCAACACGTTGTCCAAGGACAGCACCCACAGCAAAATCACTAGCATCACACATGATTTCAAAAGGTAAACTCCAATCAGTTGGTTGGACAATAGGAGCAGTTGTCAAATCCTTCTTCAAGGTTTCAAAAGCTTCCTTATAATCATCATCAAAAACAAAAGGTACATCTTTTTGAAGAAGATTAGTAAGGGGTTTTGAAATTTTGGAGAAATCTTTGATAAACCTCCTATAGAAACCAGCATGACCGAGAATACTACGAATATCTTTGATATCTCTAGGACAAGGCATCTTCTCAATTGCTTTAATTTTGGTTCTTTCAACTTCAATGCCTCTTTTAGAGATCTTGTGTCCAAGAACAATTCCTTCATTAACCATGAAATGTCATTTCTCCCAGTTAAGAACAAGGTTGGTTTCTTCACATCTCTGCAAAACTTTATCAAGGTTGTGCAAACAGTTATCAAAAGAAGTTCAATAGACAGAAAAATCGTCCATGAAAACCTCCACAATTTCTTCACAAAAACCATGAAAGATAGCAGACATACATCTCTGAAAGGTAGTAGGAGCATTACATAAACCAAAAGTCATACGCCTATAAGCATAAGTACCATAAGGACAAGCGAAAGTGGTTTTCTCCCGGTCCTGTGCCTTCACAGCGATTTGAGAAAACCCAGAATAACCATCAAGAAAGCAAAAGTGAGTCTTTTTGGACAGCCTCTCAAGCATTTGATCAATAAAGGGCAAAGGATAATGATCTTTCTTAGTAACTTTATTAATCTTTCTAAAATCAATGCACATTCTATACAAAACCACTAATCTTTGGGGTATAAGCTCATTATCCTCATTAGGCACAAGAGTTATTCCCCCTTTATTGGGAACACAGTGAACAGGGCTAACCCATTGACTATCAGAATAGGATAAATAATACGAGCATCAAGGATTTTTAATACCTCATTTCTTTACACATCCTTCATCTTAGGATTTAGACGGCATTGGTGCTCAATAACTGGTTTTGCATCAGGCTCAATTTTAATAGCATGCTGACATATAGTAGGAGAAATTCCTTTTAAATCATCAAGAGTATAACCCATAGCTCCTCGGTGCTTCTTCAATACCTCCAATAACCTTTCTTTTTCCTTCCCTGAAAGTTTAGAACTAATAATAACAGGATATATTTCATTATCATCAAGATAAGCATATTTAAGATCATCAGGTAAAGGTTTTAATTTGAAAACAGGATCCCCTTTAGGTGGTAGTGTGGTACCCAAATCTTCCACGGGTAGATTATGCTTAAGATGTTCAGGTTGACGAAGGAAAACTTTATCAATCTCATTTATTTCCTTCATGAAAACATCACTTTCATGGTCTTCCATGAACTGCTACAAAGCATTGTTAGGAGCAAGAGAAATAGCAGATCATTGTTCAACCCTGAAATCCTCATCAGGTAATTCATTTTCATAAGGATTTTCGGCAAATTTGGAAAAATTAAACTCATAAGATTCTCTAGCAAACTTAGTCAAAACTTTTTCCTTCCTACAATCTATGATAGCCCCACAAGTATTAAGGAAGGGTCTACCAAAGATGATAGCATAGGTTTTACTAGCTTCTTTACCAAGTACTAGAAAATCAGCAGGATATTTAATCTTACCACAAAGGACCTCCACATCTCTTACAATACCAATGGGGCAAACTTTCTCTCTATTAGCAAGGTGGATAACCACATTAATGTCCTCAAGCTCACAAGGACCAATCTCATGCATAATTTCCCTGTAAAGCTCATAAGGAATAGCACTAGACCTAGCAATAATATCACATAAACCATAGTATCTATGACTACCAATTTTAACAGAAAGCACAGGGACACTAGCTTTTCTAACTTTCTTAGGATGAGAAACAATATTAGTAGTGTCTTCACAGAAGACAATATTCTCATCCTCTATATTTCTAGTGACAAGATCTTTCACAATAGCTACCACAGGCTCAATGTCAATAAGGTCATCGGACCCTACAGCTTTCTTTGCGCTTTTTCTAACCATAGTAGCCATAATAGAATGATCTCTCACCTTAGAAGGAAAAGGGGTTTTCTCAATATAAGGTTCAGGCAAAATAGGATCAACAGTGCAAACCTCTGTACTAGCAGGAACATGGGTGACAGTGTCTTTATAAGGAGCGTGGTACTTGTCCCACTCTTTCTTGGGAAGTTCAATATAAGAGGCAAAGGCATTAAAACATTTTGCAAGAACTTGGGGATAAAGGCCAAACTTATTGCAAATATCACGGAAGTTATCAGTACCCATAAAAGATTTAATGCATTCATAATCATAGTTTATACCTGACTTTCTTCCTTTGTCATTCTCCCAAGCTTCAGTGTTATCTTGAATACGGTCTAAGATATCCCACTTAGCTTATTCCTTCATACGTGTGAATGATCCTGCACAAGAAGCATCTAGTAAATATTTATCATGAAGAGAAAGCCTAGCATAAAAGTTATTGAGAATAATATTGTTAGGGAGTTCATGAATAGGACATTTAAGTATTAGTAACTTTAATCTACCCCAAGCTTAAGTTGTACTCTCTCCATCAAGAGGCCAAAAGTTATATATAAGACTTCTACCCTTATGGATTTCACTGGGAGGATAAAATTTAGAGTAAAAGAGAGATGTCATCTCCTCCCATTCCATGGATTGTCCATTCTTCAGCAGCTTATACCATGCTTCAGCTCTCCCTTTCAAGGATATGGAGAGTAACTTATTCTTCACCTGTTCAGTTGTGATACCTGCACACTTAAACAACCCGCATAATTCATGGATAAAAAGCAAGTGATCACCAGGATGGACAGTTCCATCCCCAAAATAATAATTATCCATAACACGATTAACAATACTTGTAGGTATCTTAAAAGGATCTATCTCAACAGGAGGTGGTTCATCTACTACCATAGCAGTGGTAGTAGTTTTCCCAAACAGAAAACCAAGTGGGTTATCCATATTGGAAGCAAAGTAACAAGCAATAACAAAAGCAATACTCACAATAAAAGTTTCCCTTACCAGTTCCACTCTTCAATAGAGCTTCACTCCCCGGCAACGGCGCCAAAAAATAGTCTTGAGGACCCACAAGTATAGGGGGTGTATCGTAGTACTTCCGATAAATAAGAGTGTCGATCCCAACAAGGAGTAGAAGATGCTGAACAGTGGTATGGTGCAGGAAATCCCTGTGAATACTTAGCAAACGAATTTTTAGTGGTTTTCTAACAAGACAACAAAACAAGGAGCAAGTAACAGAAGTAACTAGCAAACGGAGCAAGTGGCCCAATCCTTTCTTAGCAAAGGACAAGCCGGTGGAAATACTTATAAGGACCAAAAGTTCTCGAGGACACATGGGAATTCTGTCAAGTGCTTTCGCTTCAAATAGCTGAGTACTCTTCTTTGGTGTTTGTAAGTGTTGTGTGGGTGAACCTGTGCTAATATACTGCCCTTCCTAGGACTAATACATATTTGTGATTAAACCCCCTACAAACATCCGTAACTATAGGAAAGTAATTAAGATATAAATCTAACCACATCCTTAAACTCTGAGATCCTACGCTCCCTTGTGCAAAGGTGTCCTAACGGGGGTTCAGGTTTCTGTCACTCTAGAAACCCCACGATTAGTAGCCAAATACACAATGCATTCCCCTAGGCCCATAAATGGTGAAGTATCATGTAGTCGACGTTCACATGACACCACTAGAATAATAGCACCACAACTTAAATACTAAACCATTGAATAATGACTCATCACAGATTCACTACTAACAACATGACTTCTCCCATGTCCTCAAGAACAAGGCGAACTACTCACAAGACATCATATGGATCAATATCAAATATGAAATGATAATGGATAACAATCTGATCATAAACAAGAATCCAATGGTTCCACTCATGAGCATCAACTACAATAGTAATCAACACCGGGAAAGTTTCCCCTAAGAACTAAAGCAATATCCAACACAATCGTTACATCGGGACAGAGTGGTGATGATGTTGTGGATGATGATGATGATCCCGATGAAGCCTAGCTCGATGACGGTGTTGATGCCGACGGTCTCCCATCTCCGGGAAGGAATTCCCCCGGCAGAAATCTTTTTGCCGGAGAGATCTTTCTCTCTCTCCACGTTTTCTGCCCCAGAGGCGGCGGAAATCTATCTGTGGTCGCTCCCTAAGCCTTAGGGTTTTGAAGGGAAGATATAGGCGAAGGGGCGGAGTCAGAGGCCGGGCAGGTGGGCCACACCTGCCCTAGGCGCGGGGTCAGGTGGGCCCGCGCCTAGGGGTGTGTGGGCCCCTTGAGGCCCATCTTTGTCCCTCCTTCTGGCTTCCTTCGTCTTCTGGTAAAATAATATGTTTCCATATTTTTGTGGTATTTTTCTGATCTTCGCTAAATTGCACCGAATCGCCTTCTTTTCCATCAGAATCCAGACTCCGGCAGATGAAAAGCCATAAGTAATACCTCATAACAAGACAAATATCACCGAATAGAGGTAAATTATGATATAAAATGCATGGTGATCCAAATTGGGCGTATCAGTTATTACTCAACCTGAGTACATTGACTCCCTCCAGCCCAGCTGAAAAGTCTTCAGAGACATGTTCAACATTATCACCCACTTGCATCTCCTGAGCTTCATACCTTGAGTTGTCAACATAATACACAGATTCTGCTGTTCCCCAGGTGCTCTGTTGGGCAAGATAGTTAAACACCGGATAATGTATATTCCCTGGGTTTTGAGAAGATGTTGATGATTCAAACACTCTCTCCTCAGGATCTTCTTCTTCATCCTGATCATCTATGAATATGGTATTTCTACTACTGTTACTAGGATTGTTTCTTGCACCCATCCAACTAGATTGTCCAATATTTCTGTCAGACCCATCTATGGACATCTGATTTCCTTGGGATCCTTCAAATGATCCCATTCTCCAACCATCAGAATTTTCAATAGGAAGTTCTGAATCAGAGCCTTCCTCTGAACCCTGCGGTACTGCATACCTCATATCTAAAGTAGGATCATAGATAGGTTCAGGTCTGGGTGAATAAGGATATGGTGAAAAAGATTCGGGATCTATGGATATATCCTTAAAGATTGGTTTTGTACTACTACTTGCTTCCTTCTCCAACTGGCATGTTGACTGCTTCCTTCTTTCCGGATCAGTTAGATCCTCTAACATGTCATTTTTTATCTTGAACAATAACTTGATGTGTCTTATAAAAAGATGCAGCAAGTGTTCAGTATCGATCCATAAACTTGGAGGCTAACTTAGGATGCTTCTTTACCAAAGTAAGATTATCCGTTCCTGTCTCCGAGTCTATAGAATCATGAGGAATCACAGAGAATGTGCTCCCTTCTAACTCCTTAGCTTTATGCTCCCGGATATTAGCTATCGCCTCCACAACAACATGATATGCTGCTAAATGACTCCTACCTTCGGCTATAGGTAGATCGTGATATAATCCAAGCTCCTCTGGAAGTTGGATACTCACACGATACTTGGATAACACCCGACCATCATAATAGGTTATGGTATTCACCAGAATTCTAGTTGGACAACTCAAAATCTTTAAGAGTTGACGAAGCTTATCCGTGAATGATCCTTGGTAGTCAACGAGAGTCTCCTCTTTCCTTACCAAAGTATGTTTTGGAACTTTGGTGCCATAACTCTGTATATCAAAAATATTTTTATTAGTAACCAATAATATATTGCATCATAACAAAGAATTATCGCACTAAAACATACAATGGAATATTGTCATTTGAATACCCATTATATTTTTTTAGAGAATTCTTTATCGTTGCTATACACTCCTACAGGTAATACCCTTTACTATGTTTCCAACCTAAGGTCAAAGCAATTTGCTCTGATACCAACTGCGGTGACCCAGCATACCACTGCATGTGTAGTACACTATAGTCGTTGACATGGCATCCACAGAACACCGTTCCGTAAATATCACATCCCTCAGAGTGGTACAATAGAAACATTGCGGGTCCATATTACAAACATACACACATTATTATTATTACAATACTAGAGTTCAAGACTTCCAAAATATTCAACTTACAAACAAAATATAAAGTGTTTCAGCGGAAGTTAAAAGTAACAACTCCAACTAAAGTTGAGCTCAGCAGCTTATTATATAAGGTTCATGATGCTCGGCTCCATTAGTTACTAATAACTAAAGCAACTAAGCTGACTCGTTGCCATCTACTCCATAGCGGATCTCGTAATCCACTACCTCAACACCACCTGACAGGTCAGGCTCCTCGTAGAAGACATCTTCTTGGCATTCTGCTGCATACATTGGAGTATCGTCGGGATCCTCAGAGTCTAAGCAAGGGATCAAAGGAAAGGGTGAGTAATAGCGTTACCCAGCAAATTCATTGTATGCAAGGTGGGAAGTTTGATGCTCTATCTACCACCTTGGACTATAAGTCCTTGGTACTATGCAGTTTTCGTAAATCTTTCTTCAAAGATTGATTTTATTGTAAAAAAAACTATGCCTATCAGCCTTCACAGGTTTACCAGAACTTTCATGGAGTTACATTCCTGCCGCGTTCATAGTTCCTTCCTGAAACAGGGAGTAACAAGTTACAATTCTTACACTCTGCAGAGGTGCGTCACTTTGCCCATGAGAGATCAACTCCTTGTTGCACAACCAGGCGTACTTTCCCGTCACCAATTCCATGATGTGGGGCACAGTAGGTGATCCAAGCTAATCACTACCCCCTTCGCGACCTTGCATGCCTCCTTGGTGTACACCATTCCCACCCATTGAATTACGGCAATGGTTTGTATAGACCGTTAGATGCTAGAACTATCGTGGGACGATGAGAGTTCCCACCCATATGTTGCAGATCCTGTACGAATTACCAATTAATATGCACGCTACGAGTGATAACAGCCACAACATGCACATCCGGCTACATGTGAGAGGAAGAAGATACATCTGACTCCTCTGTCCCATTCCAAATCTCATGGTTAACGCGTAATATACGATGCTAGAATCACTGATGTCATGGGTTGTTATGTCCCTAATTGATCATCATTATTGCAAATAGAAACCTAAGTATGTCGCCATTTTGTATGGTGCTTGAGCTATTGGTGCTATGCCCGGGATTAGATCAATAGTGAACTCTATCTCCCGATATGGTGGCATTCCTAGTAGCTCTGCTAGAAAAACATCTTGAAACTCATTTACTACAGGAATATCTTCCAACTTGACCTCCTTCATTGAGTTCAACTGAAGATCCACCATGATATGACTGTGCTTATCTGCTTGGTAAACTATCCTTGCTCTACTTCGAGTTTTAATTGAGACAGTTTTATCCTCACAATTAATCTGAGCCCCATGTTCAGTCATCCAGTCCATACCCAGCACAACTGCAATTCCCTTCAAAGGAATCACATAAAGGTCCGCAAAGTATGTACAACCACAGATCGAGATAACCTGATCTTGTTTAATGTGGCGTACAACCACATTCCCCCCTACTGTCACTACGATCATAGGGATTTCTAATGTTGCCCTTCTAATCCCAAATTTATCACAAAATTCTTCAGAAATGAATGAAGTAGTTGCACCAGTATCAAATAGAACTTTTCCCGGATTGGAAAGGATATTGAGCGTACCTATCACTGCATGCTCTGAGTTATCCACCTCCTCCAGGGTTGCGCAATTCAGCTTTCCCGTGGGTCTGTTTCTCTTGCCATTGTTATTCTTGACATTATTTCCTCCCCGATTGAGATGTCCAGTACCTCCACTGGCTTTTCCTCCACCCTTGGTAGGCCAACCACCCGGTGGTTTGCTCGGACAGTCAGGCTTGATATGGCCCTTCTGGCCACAACCGTAACAGATAACTACTGTGTTTTTGCATTCTCTCTGGAAATGCCCTGGAAGTCCACAATTGTTGCAGATAACATTCCTCCTGGGATTGGACTGATTTCCACCATTGCCCTTGTTATTGTTATTGTTGTTGTAGGTTTTTTTCCTGGGCTTGAACTCCAGATTAGGTTTAGATTTACTTGCCCGAATCCTCTTAGTTTCCTTCTTGGCTCTCTTCCTCCTATCCTCTTGGACATTCTTGTAGTCTTCTTCAAAAGTGATAGCTGCATCCAGTAACGGCTGATATGTTTGTTTATTGCCCAGCCTCAACTACATCCTCACAAAGGGATTCAACCCTCGCAAGAAACGCTTCTTTATCTTCTCTTAGGTGCTCACATCATCCTCGGCATAACGAGACAGTTGGCTAAACTCCCGGATGTACTTCATGACACTAGTATAACCTTGCTGAAGCTCCTCAAACTCTCTCCGCTTCAACTCCATAACGCTCTCCAGAACATGATACTCACGGAAACTTTGCTTGAACTCTTCCCAAGTATACTCTCTTCCTGGCTGTTGCATGGCTAACTGATTTTCCCACCATGATGTTGGAGGTCCTGTCAGCAGATGAGTTGCATACCTCAACTTTTCCTCATCATTACAACCGATAGTCTTTAGCTTTCTCTTTATATCTGCTAGCCAATCTTCTGCATCCATTGGTTCAGGAGCTGATACAAAAGGTAATGGCCTTGCATTCTGGAAGTCAGAAAGACTCACTCCTCCACCTTCAGGTGCTCTCTGGTTTCCAGCCCGTCCCAACAGCTCTTCCATGAACTTGTTTTGGTTTTCTTGCATCATCTGCATATACTCCATAAAGTTCTGCTCCATTAATGACCTCATTGGTGGTGGTGGTAATGTTCCCTGATTTGCAGCATCTGCATCTGCCTTCTCCTTGGACTCATGTTCCATGCGCTGCTGCTCAGACTCAGTTTCTACACCCGTGTCCATGACCCTCTAGTCCTGCAACATAAAGCGAATACTCATAATTACATCATGCACATGTGTTCTGAGCTCAACTTTACGCACAGAACTAGTCACACAATGGAGATCCAAATAAAATCCAAATATGCATTTCACATATTATACATTACAAGCCTCATAACAAAGTACAAAGTAATCATACTTGTACCCTACAGGTACAATAGTATAATTGAAGGGAATATGCCCAAGAGGCAATAATAAAGTGGTTATTATCGTATTCCTTATTTATGATAAAAGTTTATTTTGCATGCTATAATTGTATTAATACGGAAACGTTAATACATGTGTGTTTAGTAAACAAAAAGGAAGTTCTTAGTTATGCCTCTCTTATAAACTAGCTCGTTGATTACCAAGATGATCAAAGGTTTCCTGATCATGGACATTGGATGTTGTTAATAACAAGGTCACAACATTATTGGAATGATGTGATGAACATTCATCCAAAGTATAGCATTATGATCAAGGTCATTGTATTTATATTGCTATAACATCATACGAAGTAATCTTAGTCCTTAGACCATGAGATCATGTCAATCAAACACCGAAAGAGTATCTTGATAACATCAAACGTCACATCGTAACAGGGTGACTATAAAGATGGGTTCAGTGCTACGAAGGTGTTATGTTGAGGCTCATGGATCAAGAGTGGAATTTTTCCATCCTGATGATGGAGAGATATACTCTGGGCCCTCTCGGTGATATCACATTAATTAGCTTGCAAGCAAGTGATTTGATCACTAGAATGTTATATCACGGGAACGAGAAAAGAGTACATGTCGGTAATGAGATTGAAGTCAGTATGGAGATACCGATGATCGAATCTCGTACATGTAATATATCGCGAGACAAAGGGATTGGGTTATATGCGTATAAAGTTCACACGATCACAGAAGTCATCGTTGAATATGTGGGAGTCAGTACGGATCTCCAGGTCCCGCTGCTGATTATTGATCGGAGATGGGTCTCGATCATGTCTACATTATTCGTGAACCGTAGGGTGATACTCTTAAGGGATACCGACACCATTTGGAGCAAATAATATGCCAGAGAAAGAAAAAGGAAAGCACAGGAATTTATTTCACTACATACCGAAACTGTTTCGGTTGAAATTGTTGAAACCGGTTCTGCATGTGAAATTGAATACTAGCAAGGGTTTTATGTGAATGTTTGTTAATTAAATTAATTAACAAAATTATGAATAAATAAATAAAAGAGTTTTATTTAAATGAGAGCTTGCATTAAATTTGGTGGAAATTTAATGCATGTGAGTGGATTTTGAGTGGAGGCTCTTTTATGGGAGTGGAGGCTTTTCATTTTGAGTGGGAGCTCCACCCACATGAACGTAGAAGAGGTGGGGGCAGCCCACCATGGCTGGGCGCATAGCCCCCTTGGGTTCCCCGCCTCTCCCTATAAAAGGCCCCCCTCTCCTCCTCTCAAAGCACACCTCCTTGCAAAGGATCTCTCTCCCCCTTTAGAATTCCCCCATGGTCTCGGATCAGCGAGATACATGTTCCTGGTGGCTTTTTATGGAAGGATTTGTTGCTTCCGCTGCTTCGCTGGAGCGATGGAGCGGAGGTTGTCGGGGTACCCGGACGTGTGTGTGATCACGGATGCACCACTTCTTTGTGGTGCTGGACGTGATGGTGCTGGACCGGCTGGACCAAATGGACGTCATCACGATCTTGAGATCGACAAGCGTTCGACTACATCATCCACGAGTACAACCTCGTTAACGCTATACGTTCTTTGAAGGTATGTATTATATGGATGTATATCCACCCGTTGCTTGTGTCTAGTAGATAGATCTTGGTGCTTTGTTCCCATTGTAGGAAATTTTTTGTTTTCTATGTTGTGAACCCTTCAATAATAGACATACTGCCTCACTTATTTATTTACATCACTCTCTCGGATTACAATATGCAATAACCGGTACTTCCTAATAAGCCACCTGTTTCTAGCTTCCACGATGCTCATCATACAAGCCTGAGGTCCAACCGTGATGGCGTAACATTCGTCGCACAGTTTGTGGAACAAATGGCCTTTCAGAAGGAACATACTCAGTATCTGAAGTGTCAGGACTTGAGTTATTACTCAACCTGAGCACATTGACTCCCTCCATCTCAGCTGAAAAGTCTTCAGAAACATGTTCAACATTATCACCCACTTGCATCTCCTGAGCTTCATACCTTGAGTTGTCAACAGAATACGCAGATTCTGCTGTTCCCTAGGTGCTCTGTTGGGCAAGATAGTTAAACACCGGATAATGTATATTCCCTAGGTTTTGAGAAGATGTTGATGATTCAAACACTCTCTCCTCAGGATCTTCTTCTTCATCCTGATCGTCTATGAATATGGTATTTCTACTACTGTTACTAGGATTGTTTCTTGCACCCATCCAACTAGATTGTCCAATATTTCTGTCAACTGGAATGCTAACTGCTTCCTTATTTCCGGATCAGTTAGATCCTCTAACATGTCATTTTTATCTTCAACAATAACTTGATGTGTCTTATAAAAAGACGCAACAAGTGTTCGGTATCGATCCATAAACTTGGAGGCTAACTTAGGATGCTTCTTGTAGAGGTCCCAACCTTTAATAAGGTAGAGATCCCTGTGTTTACAATGCTAGTCCCTGGATCAATAACTAGCATCCATAGTTAAGATGTAATATCAAGAAACAAAGGTCACAATACAACTTTATAACTAGGAATAAAATAATTCATTACATCTTACATATCTCATTTGGCTATCTCATTACAATGCAGCAGAAATAACTATATAGCATGGAGTCCTTCATCTTCAATGTGCCACAGGAAATCATGTTGGTTGTAGACTTGTAATCCTATTCAACACACTTCACTAACATCAAACAAACCTGCAACATAATAAGTTACAACCACAAGGGTCAGTACATTTGAATTATATTGGCAAGTGATACTATGGTAGTATAGTGGTAACTATCATCTATATGCATTTGGCTAAGTGGAGCTTAGGATTGCTTTGCTCAAAATAGATTTTCCTTATAAGTTGAAAACACTAAGTTTTTGTTTGTCAAAATCACCCAAGGCATCTACCAATCATTGATTGAAGATCCTTTAACCCTTGTTCAACCACAAGTTTTAACTTAGAAATTGGGATGAGGAGATCCTTGATAGCTTCCATGTCTTGATGCTCAAAGTGTCCATTGTCGGGGACACGTCTAAGTACTTATATTTTACTCTCTCGAGAGGTGGTTCGCTTTCCCCACAAGACTCGACATGCATCGAGACAAGATCTTTCAGAATCCTTCCCTTAGACCAAAATGGACGCGCTCAAAACCTATCATCCCCTACCACCATCTGTCCATTTGGCTAAGTTATTGCAACCTATATGATCCAGGCAGAGCCCATAATGCCAAGTGGCTGCACTTGAAGCTTCTCAACATTTGACATCTCAAATCTCTTTGTTCCTGGGTGGCTTTCCACAAGTGTGATACAGAAGGTTCACCAGTCCCCTGGCCTTGTGTAACCACGCAACATAAATCCATTACCACCATTCCACCCAGGTGATTCATTCACATAGTTGTTTTATTAAACCAAACACAAGTCATAGACTTAGAAATATTCCATAGCATGAATATAATCCACCCTTGTTTTATACTAGCTAAGCTAAGCATGATAGTAGTAGGAATATTAACTTAGGAAAATTCTACTAATGCATCATCTATTAGGATTTCCCATGGCATAGCATACTTAGTAAAATTCCATGCAAGTCGTACTTAGAAATATCACTAATGCATAGTGAAAATAATGGGACAAGAGTATGAAGCACCACTTGCCTTTTTGGTAGATAATATAAGTTCACTCCTTGATCTTGCAATAGTCACACTCTTCAACTTCCACTACAATTCAATCAAGGCACAAATTCCATCTAGCATTCAAACAATTCAACACCTAAAGTAATAAAAACAAAGCAATGCATGCAAGCATGCCAATGATTGTTTTATTTGTAAAAGTGGTTTCTAATAGGTTATAAACATTATAAAACACCTATTAGTCATTTATAAATGTGGAAAAACCATTTGATAACAAGTTAGTGAAAATGGCCACTCTAAATCATTTTTGTTTTGCTAGAAATGATTTAAATCAAAGTAATATTTTCTGGTGTTTGCCAAATATATTTTTAAATCCAAAAACTTGGTGTTTAGGGTCAGAGTTTTTAAATCAAATCATTTTCCAAAGGTTTTACTCAAAAAGCATTTTTAAAACATATTCAACATTTTTATTTAATTAAAAATGCTTTTATTTAAAGATTTATTCCTTAGCATCACAAAATATACTTTTAACTCTACAAGTTGGTTTCTATGGTCAGTAGGTTCAAAAAAATCCATTTACAAAATATTTTACCCTAAAAACATTTTTAGAATGAATTTTATACACAAAATAAGCCTAAACAAGTTTCTGCAAAAACAATCAATTTTACAGAATCAAAAGACTAAACAAAGTGCATGGTTGGAAATTACTCTTTTTGGTGATTCCAATGATATAAAGTTTGTAAAATTTGGACATGTAGATTTAAAGTTATGAATTTTTCAAATTCTAACATCTAATAGAACCTTTTCTGTTTTTAAAACCCAAGTCTGCCTACGTGTCCCAACCTCATTGGCTGGTACCGGTTCGTGAGGATCGCGCTACGTGGAGCGTTGGATCTAATTAGATATGTACGGCCCAGATCAAAAGATAATGTTTCGCTTAAGTTCATCTAACACAACCACAGAATTTGCATCTAACGGCTCACGGCGATTCGACCAGAGATGGGCGGCGCTGGGCAATGGTGAGCGGCGGCGCTCTCGCGCAGTGATGCTACGGTGAATACAGGAAGCAAAGAAAGGAAAGGGAGGTCTCACCGTGTCGCTGTGTCGCGGTGAAGCTCAAGGACGTTGTGGGGAGGCCAGGGGCGCTCGGTGTCGACGGGTATTTCTCGTCGGAGTTCGTGAAGGTGTCGGGCGTCTCCGTTTGTCGTCGCTGGCGAGGGTATAGGTCATGCCAAGGCATGAAAATGGTCGTGTTAGCTGCGCACAGAAGAGGTGTGTAACATCCCTAAAATCATGTTTCAAACTCATGCATATCATCCATGCATCCATGATCATATGAATTTCATTTCAAACAAAACATTTCAAAAACAGAAGCATTTATGCTTAATATTTAATGTAAGTTTGCTCTAGCCTTAATGCTATATTCCAAGGAGAAGAATACTTGTTTTGGTTCAGTAAGGTTTGAAATTCAAACTTAGGCACTTTCAAAAGTTTGAACAAGTTTCAAAACAAAATGAGTAATAAAACCAATATTATGCCTATTGAATATATACAATAAAGGCTTGGTTTTATTTTTATTTTCACACGATCAAAGTTTTTGGTTTGGACAGTAGTTTTTGACACACATTTGAATGCAAGGTTTGCAGTATAAAAACCTAGAGAAGATTTGAATTCAAACTCATTTGATTTGGATTTGAAAATCATTCCAGAAAATCAAAATAGAAATAGAAAAGGGCCAGCGCTACTGTAACATCCCAAAAATACCAAACTTAGATCATCAAACACTAATCATCAAGATTAGTGTTAACAAAAACTTTTCTAAATAAACTCATGAATGCATGCATATGTGTATGGATTTTGAATTTCTTTAAATACCACCTTGTTTGTGTGATCCATTGCTTGTAAAATGTTTCTTAGGTGAAATGAACATCATCTAAAACATTTCCCACACTTTTCCTAAAGACAAGTAAATCAAAACAAATATATTAAGTGAATGGTCATTTTGCCAATTTAACTCCCATGCCTACTTTGGCTGTCCCAAACTTTCAAAACCTAACAGAAACTTTTCTGGATCTTTGCACCCCTTGAATATAATCATAACAAAGTATCAAGGCCCACTTTGTGATCATCCAGAAACTTTCAAATGCATAGTTTAAATGACAATTCAAAATTGAATCTTTATCATATGGGAAGATCCCACTTTTCCAAAACCCACTCAAACAAGCTCAACTTTCAAAACCCAAGCATCTGCAGACTCACCAACACTAATCTAGCAAACCCACCAAAATTCATTTCAAAATTCAAAACTTGATTTCATGCGGCCATTTCATCAAACAGGTTGCAAACACAAATCAAACAAACATCAAACACTATAGTGTGTAGTGATTCTTGCCTAACTTGTTCCCTAGTTAGCTCACATACAACTCAGTAGATCATCTAGGAGGATTAGCCAGGCACTAGCACCACTGTGAGCTTGCCATTGCCATCAATGGTGAACAGCCGAGCACCCCAATGTCACCCCATTCTGGACAGCAGGCTAGAGGAAGAACTAGCCATGCCAACCTTGTCTGGGAGGCAGCCCACCGTCCACCGCCACTCCCTGTCCCAGCCGCGAGCATTGCAAGCCACGACCACGCACAAGCGCGCCAGACCATGCCGAGCGTGCGCGAGCGCCACCTCAACGCACGACAGCGCGCCGCCCTCACCGCGTGCACACACGATCACCACCGACCCAGAGACCGCCAAACATCCCGTTTGCCGCTGTGTACCATATGACCACCGCCGTCGAAGACGCCGCCGCTGCGTCGAGCACAGCCGCCTGCACCAAACCACACCACTCCATGCCTCGCGACCATGTCGTTGAGCATCGCCAGAGACACAGACCGCCCCTACCCTTGCCCATGCCATTAGCCGCACGTAACGTCGCCCGACGAGCTCATCGCGGCGCGACGGTCCCCTCGCTCGACTATAAATAGAGGCCACCCCCGCACGATTTCTTCACACCATCTCACTCCCCTCTCCTTACTGACCGTGCCACACCGTTCTCAGAGCAAGGCGAGCACCACCTCGCCGGAATTTCACTGGAGCCCGCCGCCTCAGGAGAAAAAGGGAGCCAGCGATTGGAGCCGCCCAGGAGAAGCCACCGGTACCAGGAGGTTCATCGTCGTCGACTTCGTCTTTATCTCGCCTTGCCGACCCTCGCCCGTACCCCGGTGAGCCCCCAGCACCCCTCACTGGCCGCGCTAGGTTTCGTTCTCGCCGGAGTTGTCTCGCGTCGACGATGACCCCCAGCCGTTGGATTAGAACTAGATCGAACGATCCACGTTGCCCCATACCGCTTCGCCCAGCCCCGTGTCACTAACGAGTGGGGACACCCACTTAAGCAGCCCGCGGGAGCACTGCGCTTAGAAGGCCGGCCCGTTAGAATTTCCCGTGCAGCCCAGCAATTCAAATTAAATCTTTTTCTATTTCAATTCAAACACACTTCAACACTCAACTTCAAAAATCAACCCAGATCGATTCAGTGCACCAATTTGAATGAACCCAATTTTGTTGGAAAGGTCTGTGAATGCTTAATCCAAGCCCGTTGGATTCAAGTCATTTGGATCACTAGATCACCCATAGTAAAAATAACAAGGCAGAAGATTTTCTGCATTCAAACATTTTTCAAATTTAAACCATAAAAGCTTTTGAGTTGTTTCCAACTCTCAAAAATCACATTTAACCATACCTTTCAGAATATATAAAAATATATAGGTTTACTTGCAGAAATAATGTTCAAGTAATAAAAGAATGCTACATAAGCATTTCTAGCCACTTTATTTAATTAAAATAAAAGGGTAAAACCTTATTAAATTGTGACACCACTTTAAATCACATTACCATGGACTACAATATGTGGTGATGACATGTGTCAACATGATCCCATGTTTAGTTTGGAGAATATTAAATCTGAAGTAATTTTTCAATGAGTAGAAACTACTTTTCTAAAAATAAAAAGATTTAAACCAAGCCTTAACCTTGTAATGTTAGAGATGATTCTAGATCATCTATAGGACCCTTGTGTGTGATGATTGCTAGTAGTTAAGTATTGTTTGGTGATTGTGTACCTCGTATTTATTCATAGACGCTAGTACCGACCAAGGATACGAAGAAGAAGCCGAGGAGAACTTCAACCACTGCTCTGCACAAGGCAAGCTTATATTGACACGGATGCAAGCTAGTAACTATGCAAGCCTAATACTACTAGTGAATGTGCAAGCTAACCCTTGCCAGATACCCTACTGATGCCACAAACCCATACTTGTGATATGACTACTATATGCCTTAAGCATATGTGATCATACCCACTTGATAAACCAAATCCTAGTTTTATGTGCAAGCTTCTTACTTTATTTCTTTATCAAAGCTTACTTAGAGTCTACCTAAGAGTTTGGTAGATACTAGATATTTGTGCTGAAGGTTGCATAAAGATCATAAAATTTGGCCTAAGCTAGAAGCCTTGATATCAGCCTAAGATATAAGGTTGGACTTAGTGAAACTCCACTAGTTACCACCCCTCATTAGTACTACCCCCACCTGTAGATGCTAGTGCTAAGCATAAAACTTGATCAACTTTTAGATGGGAATACTTGGTGGAAAAATGGTTATGAAAACCTAGGAATGATGGATCATTCAACTGAAATGTTTTGGACATGTGTTTCCAAACACTTGATGATTTTGGTGATGAAAATGTTGAGGCATGAGCCTTAGCCCTTTATAAAACTGATGGTTGTCTGGATGCGATACCATTCCATTTTAGCGTACAACCACAATACCCGAATATTGGGTAGGGCTTGACTGGAAACTTATATTCCTTAGTATTAGTTCTCTCACGGCCAAGGTCTGAGCTGAGGCTACCTTGTGAAGATTGTCCACCTGTGCAGTACCCAAGATGACAGCTCGTCATGGTTGGGAGGCCAAACTCACAGGAGAGGTGCTTATACTAGGGCGTGTAATTGAAAGGTTAGGATTGATTATCCGCATACTGAGTATGGTGAATTCAGGATTTGTTCCTGACGGATGTATCGAATGTTGTGGTGAAAGTGTACAATCTCTACAGAGTGTCAAACTATTCGAATAGCTGCGTCCGCGGTTATAGACAGTTGGAGTGGCCATACTATTCCCCCGTCAGACTTTTCAAAATGACTTGTGAAATGAATTGAGACTTTGACTTGACCACAACAGAGTTGTGACCTGAATTACAAGATCCCACTTAGGAGTTATAAAATTGTGACTAGCTTTGGAACTTAGTAGATATAAACCTGGCTTTTTGCAAAACAACCCTAGAGCCTAGTGTCCTATTATCCAAAAACCCCATTTACCTATGAGTATTAGTTTGCGAGTACTTAAAGAGTACTCATGGCTTTGTCCCTGGCTATTCCCATGGCCAGACTTTGAAGAGGAGTACCTAGAAGATGGACCCCAGGAAGGTTACGACAACTAGGATCATCTCCCATTGTCAGCATTGACTGTGACCCCGAAGATGGAGATTCGCCTACGCTACCGTTATTATTAGGTATTCCGCTGCTTGATGTTGTATTAAGAACTGAATCATGAGATCCCCATTTGTGTAAGAACGTATGTATCGTTTCTAATGGATGAAGTACTATGGTATCCAATTCTGTTATGTCTCGCAAAAATGGTAATCCTGGGATTCCGATGTATGGCATAACAGGCATCTAGGATTGAAAAATGCGGGTGTTGACAGCTACCTATCTGGCCCAACTGCTAATCCAGACCACTAAGCCCACCCGGGGTCTCCCTCTCTCTCTCGCTCATCCGCAGACACACCCCCCAGGTCACTGACTGCACGACCCCACCCCCTCGCTGTTTAACTCTGACGAGTGGACCATGCGACCACGTCGCCTTCGTCGTCAATCATGCGCGCCTGCGACGCTCGCTCCGCCGTTACCTCGCCACTGTTACTGCGCGCTTAATTGCCATTGATACGCCGCGCGATCCTCGCCCCCGCTCTGGCTATAAGACCCCCTCTGCACCGCGGCCACTTCCCCTCACCTAGCGCCACCTCTACGCCCCTAGGAAGCCCGCAATTTCCCTTACACCGCCGCAGACAGAACAACTCCGGCAGGCGATTCCGGTAAGCTCCGACCGCCCCTCTGCCTCTGGTTCAAACGAACGTGACCACCACGTCCTTGTGCATCTGCTAACACCCCTGGTTTGCCTGCTCGTGACCCAGGACACCGTCTTCGTTCACGCCCGCAACCACCAGAGCCGCCGCTCGACTCCGACGAGCAATAGCGGTAAGAATCGAGCGCCCCTTGCCTCCCCTTTGGTACTGTCCAGTTCGCCAGATCCTTGCGCATCTCCTAAACCCTATGACTTGTGCTAGGATGACGCAGAGCCTCCGCAACAACCTCGACAACAAGCAACAGACGCCGCCCGCAACTCCGACGAGCTCCAGCGACCAACTCCGTGCGCACCTTGCCAAACCATCGCCACCTTGAGCATCAGCAGCACACCGCGATTCTGGTAAGCCCCTTCCCCCTCTCCCGCGCGACCTAGAACGCCGGAAACTACTCTGACAGAGGCACCGCCGCCTGTCGCTGCCGCCAGCGCCGCCACTAGATGGTCAAGGTGCTGTGCGCCGTTAGATCTAGATCTGGCGGGTAGGATAGAACGCGAGCGAAGTGTTATGTTTAGATCTGAGCCATGCGGTTAAGTCAGATCCTGCGGCTCAAAAGTGTGATCCAACGCGAAGCGGTACGGGCCAATCAGAATAAGACACGTGGCCAGGAGTTAGATTTAAAAACAGAATTTGAATCTATTAGATGGTTAAATTTGTTTTGGCTATAACTTTTGATCCCTACGTTAGAATTTGACAAATTTTATATCATTGGAATCAGGAGAGCAGTCCCTTTCTAAATATGCAATGTGTTTAATGTTTTGCTTCTGTTAAAATGGTTTTATTTGCAGAAACTTGTATAGGGTAATTTGAGTATATGATTTGTTTAAGAAATGTTTTAGGGTTTAAATAATTGTTGATTGGCAAGTTTTTAACTTGTTTATGAACCAGTACTGTATACTTGCTTTGTTGAGTTTCTAAAAAAAATCATCACATATCAATTTGCATGCATGCATATATTTTTGATTGTATATGTTTTGTATGTGATTTGTTGCTATAATTCTTTGTGTAGATTTTGGTGCTAGTGATTGTGATTGTGAGGAGTGTAGCTACTCTCCAAACTACCAAGGCAAGTGGTACTTCATGAGTATTTTTATTCCTATGGTTCTATTAAGCATTAGAAATATTTTGTTAGACTTGCATGTTATATTTTGCTTATATGCCATGTTGGGAAATCCTAGTAGTTGTAGAATTGCGAGAAAATTTCTAAGTTAAGATACTATCTATGCCATGCTTAGCCTAGCTAGTAGCAACCAAGGGTTGGTGAAATATATACATGCTATGATGAAAATATTTCTAAGTCCTTTGGACTTGTGTTTTTCCTAATAAAACAACTAAGTAAATGAAACACCTAGGTGGAATGGAAGGATTGGTTTATGTTGAGTGGTTACACAAGGCCCATTTCTATGGTATACCTTGTGTATCTCACTTGTGGGAAGCCACCCAGGAAAAAAGAGATTTTAGAGGCCAAGTGTTGAGAAGCTTCTAGTGCAGCACTTGGCAATATGGGCTCTGCCTGGATCATATAGGTTGCTAGAACTTAGCCATTTGGACGGTTGGTGGTAGTGGGAATGATATGTTGGAGCGCGTCCATTTGGTCTAAGGGAAGGCTTCTGAAAGGTCCTGTCTTGGTGAAAATCAAGTCTGGTGGGGAAAGTGCACAACCTCTGCAGATGGAAGAATCTAAGTACTTAGCCATGTCCCTGGAAAAGGACAACTTGAGCATCAAGACATGGAAGCTATCAAGAATCTCCTCATCCCAATTTCTAAGTAAAACTTGTGGGTGAACAAGGGTGAAGGACCTCAATGTCTATTGGTGGTTCCTTGGGAAAAGTTTTGACAAAGAAAAATTTCAACTAATAGGCAAAACCTATTTTGAGCAAAGCAAGCCAAGCTACACTTAGCCAAATTGCATATAGCATCTAGTCCACCTAAATTATACTAAGGTATAACTTGCCAATACTATTCCAATGTATTGACCCACTGTGGCTGTAACTTGTGATGTTGCAGGTTACTCTGATGAGGATTAGGAGTCATGAGTCTACACTCAACATGTTTGCCTATGGCACATGAAGATGAAGACTTTTATTTATTTAATTATTTAAACTCTTGTATTAGGCCTATGGCCTTGGAGTTGTAAAGACTATGTTTGTCTCTGGAATGACTGTAATAATGACCTTTGTATCTGTGTACTTCATCTTAAACTGTGGATGCTAGCATTGATCCAGGGACTAGCATTGCAATCACAGGGATCCTTTTCCTTTATAAAGGAGGGATCTTACAGATGGTATCAGAGCACTGTGTTTCCTGTAGGATTATGACCCTAGGATTGGAAACCACTAAGGAAAAAAATTCAACAACTTCTACAATTGTCTATTCTTCTCGTAAACTTTTCTAATCTTCTTTCTCATATCTAATTTTAGATGAACTCCATCAACGAAGCCGTGAGGAAAGGACCACTCATGACAATGACTTTGGAGTGTGAAACAGAATTCCCCAAGGCTCTCAAGGACCTCATGGTTGCAATGGAAATACATGGTGCAGCTGTGTACAAAGGTTTTCCTGTGATGGATGAAGGAGATGAGTACTGGTGGATGCAAATTCACTTGTATAAAAACAAGGAAGACAACCACAAGGACTCAGGATTCTGCATGTTCACCAATTCAGTGATGCACCCTACATTATTTGACTCAGCAAGGGATGCAGCTTGGAAGACCATCAAAGAACTTGGTGAAAGAGTCAATTGCATAATGTTCAACATCCAAAATAGCCTGAAAGAAGAGAAGAAACATACCCAAGAGTTGGAGGCTACCAACCAAACCTTAAGAGGAGACATTATAGACTTAGTTATGGAGTCATGTGAGCAAGATAGACTGATTGCTTCTAGAAACATTATGTTAGCCAACAGATCCAGTTAGATAGGATTGTAAACGTACCTCGTTAGTTGGACCACCACTTATCACCTTATTTTCCAAATGTTGCTTTAAAATAATTTGAACCTTGGTTGTTGTAATGGATCCATGTATGCCATGACTTGTGTGTTTTGATTTCCAAGGATATGTATGTGATGTTTTACCTTGTAATTTATCTTGAATTGTGTTGTTTTGACTTTTTCTATCTTATAAATAGATGCCTACTGTTACCATCAGCACTGTTGAGGAGTTCCAGGGAACTCTCTTTGGTCCTCGTATTGTTGAGCTTACCACTTTGCTCAATCTCCCTCTTCCTACCATCATGGTGCTTCCCCTCACCAAGTTTGAGAGGAAAGACCTTTGGGGTTTCAAGGTCAACCAGCCCGGACGCCAGACTGAGCCTACCACGGAGGCCATCGTCTTCAAGCTCATGCACGATGACAAGGAGAGAGGCCTTGAGGTAGTCATGTAGGATCTGATAGGACGTTTGCTGGGGAGACACTCTCGACAGGTTAGAGGTACTCACTTCCACATCTTCGGTAGACGTGATGAAGATGGAGAGTCCATCGACTTCAAGGACACATCGAGGGAGACAGCGGAGCCCATTCGTCTATACCTCCAGGACTTAGAGGCTCTCATTAGGCACGTGGATTCTGATAGGACCAACGTCATGCTCAACAATGACGAACTTCAGGTGTAGCTTCGCGAGAAGGACAAGCTCTTCGCGGAGCAAGATGAGATAGTCAAAGAGATGGAGGCGAAGTTCGAGAGCCAGGACAGGAAGTTCAAGAGTTAGGAGAAGCGAGTCCAGGATAGGAACAAGAAGATCCGGGACATGACTGAAGAACTGCAGGCCAAGGACTTCAAGCTCGAGCATCAGCAGATGGTGATTGAGAGGCTTCATTCTCAGAAGAGGGCTCTCAAAGCCAAGATAGAGACCTTGACCACCAGTGTCGAGGAATACAAGACCGCGATGGAGAACGCAGGTCTTACCTTTGTAGAGGAGGAGGTTGATGCCGAGGAGTAGATTTGACTACTCATTTATCATTATTTATCATACTTGTCGTTGAGAACTTATTATTTTACCATCCAACATGTGGATGGCTTGTTATTTGTGTGTGTTCTACTTTGCGAACTTGTTATCTGGTTGTTGAACTTTTTGTTGCATGCTTTGTGATTGTTTATGTGATGTATTGTGCATGAAAGCATCTATGGGTATCTCATTCTTATCTCTATTGAACAAACCACAGATGCCTCCCCGTCGTGCAAATCCCAACTTCAACAACAACAACAACATCACTCCAGAAATGCAGCAAATGATGACAGCGCAGACTCGGCTGATGCAAATGATGACGACGTTCATCCAGAACCAAAACAACAACAACAACAACAACAACAACAACAACAACAACAACAACAACAACAACAACAACAACAACAACAACAACAACAACAACAACAACAACAACAACAACAACAACAACAATAACAACAATAACAACAACAACAACAACAACAACAACAACAACAACAACAACAACAACAACAACAACAACAACAACAACAACAACAACAACAACAACAACAACAACAACAACAACAACAACAACAACAACAACAACAACAACAACAACAACAACAACAACAACAACAACAACAACAACAACAACAACAACAACAACAACAACAACAACAACAACAACAACAACAACAACAACCCACCGGGTTTTGACATGCTTACCAGGTTCTTGAGATTGAGGCTAGCAAAGTTCTCAGGAACAACTGATCCCATGGTGGCCAATGATTGGCTACGCTCGGTGAACAAGGACTTGGTAACTGTGGGCTGTACTGATGCAGAAAAGGTCAGATTTGCAGCACACTTGCTGGAAGGACCAGCCGCTACTTGGTGGGATAATTTCTAGATCACCACTCCCATAGAAGATGTGACATGGGCTATCTTTGAGGATGGCTTTCGTACTGCTCATATCTCATCTGGAGTGATGATTCTGAAAAAGAAAGAGTTCCATAATCTGAAGCAGCGCCACCGCAGCGTGGCTGAATTTATTGAGGAGTTCAACAATCTGGCGTGTTATGCACCGGATGAAGTTGACACCGATGCTAAGAGAAA
This sequence comes from Avena longiglumis, assembly GCA_030063025.1. Lineage (NCBI taxonomy): Eukaryota > Viridiplantae > Streptophyta > Magnoliopsida > Poales > Poaceae > Avena > Avena longiglumis. Next base: position 416,201,345 of record CP125979.1, on the reverse strand, counting down.
GGAAAAAATTCTTGAAGGCTTGAATGATGAACTGAACCTGCAGTTGGCTGTGGCATATGTTCCCACATACCAGTCTCTTTGTGATAAGGATGCTATTTTAGAGAACAAAATGAAGCAAGTTGAGAGCAGGAAGAGAAAGCACTCGGACAAGCACAGCTCGGGATCGTCTCACAAACGTTCCCATTACGATGACAGTGGAAGCTCAGGATCCCACAAGCATGGGAAATTCAACAAGCACCACAACCACAACCGTCATGACAACAAGCATCACCGTAGTCATGACAATGACAAGTACAAGAACCACAAGGGTGGATATAAGAGCCACCACAGTGGAAATGGAAGTGGCAGTGGAAGCCAGCCTGTCAAGAAGGACATTAGTCAGGTTGAATGCTTCAAGTGCAAGAAGATGGGGCATTATGCGAATGAATGCCCAGAAAATAAAGTTGAAGGAACCAACAAGCCCAACCCTTTTCAGAAGGGACAAGTTAACCACATCAATGTGGAGGAAATCTATGAGGAGCCTGATGCTGTTTCTGGTAAGTTCAGACTCAATTCTATTCCAGCATTTGTTCTTTTTGATACTGGAGCATCGCATTCATTCATATCAAAAGCATTTGTTGATAGAAATGGGTTTCCAACTGAAAACATTGGGTGTCCAATAAAAGTTAGTTCTCCCGGTGGAGATATGATAGTAAGTCTTGGATGCCGGGATCTAGTAATAGAGTTTGGAAAGCATAAGTTTCCAGTAAGTCTGATAATCCTAGATTCCCAAGGACTGGACGTAATATTGGGAATGGATTGGATGGGTAAGTATGAAGGAGTACTAGATTGTGCTAATCGTACTGTCCCACTCACAACCTCGGAAAGGAAACGGATTAAATTTAAGTCTAACTTTGAATCAAAAGGGAGTAAGCTAAATTCCCTTAAGGGGGTTAGCATAGACATGTGCCAATTGTGAGTGAATATCCAGATGTGTTTCCGAAAGAATTGCCGGGAATGCCACCAGATAGAGATGTGGAGTTCCTTATTGATTTGCTACCAGGATCTGTACCAATAGCAAAGAGACCATACAAGATGTCAGTGGATGAACTGAAAGAACTCAAGAAACAACTCGGAGAGCAGTTGCAGAAAGGATTTATTCAACCAAGTTCTTCATCTTGGGGAGCCCCAGATTTGTTCGTGGAGAAGAAAGATAGAAGTCAAAGGTTATGCATTGATTACCGTTCACTCAATGAGGTGACCATCAAGAACAAATACCCTTTGCCTAGAATCAATGACTTGTTTGATCATCTTGAAGGAGCTTGTGTGTTCTCAAAGATTGATCTCCGGTCAGGCTATTTCCAACTCAAGATAAGAGAACAAGACATATCTAAAACAGATTTCACTACAAGGTATGGATTGTACGAGTATACCGTGATGCCATTTGGATTGACCAATGCTCCAGTATATTTTATGAATATGATGAACAAGGTGTTCATGGAATTTGTTGATAAGTTTGTTGTCGTTTTCATCGACGACATTTTGATCTACTCCAAGAGCAAAGAAGAACATGAAGGACATTTGTGTTTGATACTTGAGAAGCTTAGAGAACATAAATTGTATGCCAAATTCAGCAAGTGTGAATTCTGGTTGAATGAAGTTGGATTTCTGGGACATGTTATGACAAAAGATGGTGTAGCAGTTGATCCTGCTAAAGTTTCAGCTGTAACTGAATGGGAATCTCCCAAGTCAGTGAAAGAAGTTCGTAGTTTCCTTGGCTTAGCAGGTTACTACAGAAGGTTCATTGAAAATTTCTCCAAGGTAGCTAAGCCTATGACAAAATTGCTAAAGAAAGACAAGAAATTTGCTTGGTCTGAAGGTTGTGAACTCAACTTCCAGGAACTGAAGAAGAGACTTGTGGCAACACCAGTCTTGTGTTTGCCGGACTTGGAAAAATATTTCCAAGTATATTGTGATGCATCTCATCATGGTTTGGGTGCAGTACTTATGCAATAAGGAAAATTTGTGGCTTATTGTAACTACCTCGGTGAACTACGCTCCTAGATACAAGCCTGGATGAGAGATAGCGGTTGAAATAGTACGGTGGGGCCCCAAAAGCCACTCACTGGTAGTCCTTTCAGACGTCCCAACCGCTAACCTCTCAACGGGACCTGTACGGGCGGCGTAGTCGGCAGGCGAAGGGATCAACTACGTACACAAGTGGGTATGTACGCAAGCCACCATACAAGAGTACATCACAGCCATCCCATCTAGAAAGAAAGGAAATATACCAACGCCATACGGCAAGATTCAAATAACCTGGATAACTATATTTTAGGATAACTCCTCATACAACACATCGAGTATCATGCAAGCGGCAAATGTAATCCAGTACGGATAAGAAGCAAATCGGCATAAGATGCCCGAGAGAATAAGCACATCGACTACAGGTCTCACGGATCCCGTTCCTAATCTCTACACCATACGATCGTTGCCCACATCATCGGCTTCTTCCACCCAAAGATCACGAGAAGGTACCTGCTCATCTGAATCAAGAATTTATCGTGTGAGACCCTAAGGGTACTCAGAAGTCTTAATGCCTCTAAAGGGGACACAACTGGGGTGACGAATTGCAGCAAAAGATAAACCCTAGCAATTCTCAGATAACGCTAACCATCCGCCTAACCAATGATAGACGGATGTCCGTGAATTTAAGTACAGCTTATAATGGTAATCTCATCCGATCCATCCTCCCCGCCTACCAACAAGGAAGCGGAAACACCCCCCATCCGTTGGCAATTTTATTAACCATTCCATGAGTATTGCACTATTTACTAGTCAAGTTACTTTAGTCAGATTAAAGGCGGTACTTTAGTTATGCTTGTCTATGATCAAGAAACTGTGTTCCAAGTCGTCCATATCCATGACACGGCTTTGAAAGTTTTACCCGCCGGGTGCACCAATAGCAACACACACTCGATCAACCTCGGAAAAACCAAATCAAAACCCAACGAGGCTTTCACGACTGAACAATCACAGGATTCAGAAATATTTCAGGGGGCCACCCCTTGTAGTATACCCGCAACGAAGTAAGCAAGCTTCGAGACGGACCCAAGGTTTGTGGGGCCGGCGGTAAACGACAGCAGGTCCCCAAACGGGGACTGTCGATACCACGTAAACGGGTCACAAGCCCTAAACAATACAGTATGAAAGTAGCATGGCATAAGTACAGATAGTAGTAAAACCTCAAACTAGTTTGTGGCCCCAAGAAATAAGACGGAATCAAGCTCGCCTGGGGGTCCCATATACCTCCGGATGTGGATAGCGATAAATCAAGGAACAGGAATCAAGTACTGGGTCTTAGGACACAAGTGAGCAGAAAAACCAAATAGCAGATATTGCTCACCGTGCCACTTTCTTTAGTTATCCCGAACTACTCAAAGTTAAGTTGTTTAAGTACCTCGTTATTCACGTGCTCTCACAAACCCTACACATGCTGTTCTACGACTCGCATGGCTCAAACAACTCCTATAGTAGTGGCTCATGGGATGGAGGTACAAGCTTGGTGGAGTTTAAAAGTAAAGGCTATGCATACTTGGGATTCATTTTAATGCAATCGCGACTCAATGATGCAAGAATAAGATAGGGGCAATAGGTACTGTATGTATGCAAGCATGTGGTAGTGCTTGCCTGGTGTCTCTGTTGAAGCAAAGGACGGTTCTGGGTAGTGCTCCTGGTTCTCTTGATATAGCCCCTGCTCAGTGTCTATCCGAGAAAAACCAAACAAACAAGGCCAACATAAATATAGAGCACAAGCATATGAATAAGATGCGTCAAGCAAACAATCATGCCATGATGAATGATGCACAAGTTACATGGCAAGTAAGGTAGCATGGCATGGGTGAGGTGTGGTGGACAAGATAAATAACCATTTAGTGGGTTTTAGTCATTTTTTGTTGTCATAACAATTGTTGTTCGCAATATATTTATATGATGCATGCTGCAATTGAAGACATGGATAGCATAAACAGAAAGGTCTCGTCGAGCTGATCAATTTATACTATTTACTTGCTACATTTGGATTTACAAAACAATAGTTATGGTTTATTGAAAAACCAGTGGCATTTGATGTAATTACCATAACTTGGAATTTTACTTGTGCAAATTACAAAATAGATGGCATATTTGAATTCCCTTCATTTTTCTGAATCAAAAACATATATTATTGGCCCAATTTGGAATTAGCATGTGAAAGTTATTAAAAATCTGAATAGAATTTAAATTTGAATTATTTTAAACTAGTTTGAATATTTAAAACGGTGCCTGGAACATTTTCCACTTCTCCTACTCGCTACTGAGACGATGACAAGTGGGGTCAGATGGTTCTGTGGCCCACGCGGCAGTGCCTGGATCAAAACTGGACCGCGGGTTTATTTTGGCAAAAGCCCGGAGTCTTTTTGCAAAGAGCCTACAGACGCTGACAGCGGGGCCACGCTGGACATGGGTTGAGGAACAAAACAGGCAGGGGTTATTCGTGAAAAGCACTCGCCTGTGGGAGGACCGCGGGTTCGAGCTGGTTCTTGCGGAGCCTTTTAGAAAAGGTTTACCGCCACCGATGGGGCCTCGAGGATCGCGGTTGGAGCAAAAGAAACGCCGGGGATTGCAAAACGACGCCCGTGTGGCCTGTGGATCTTCCTCCTCGCGGCGTCGTCGACGCGGCGCGGCGCAGGCGTGGCTCGAACCTGGGGCGTTGCGGGCGCGCGCGGACGCGGAGCCGCTGCACTGGGTCGGACTTGGTGATGGGAGGGGCGTTGGCGGCTAGCTAAGGTGTTGGCGTGCGCTGGGGCAGGCGACGACGATGACACCCACCGTGCACCGAGGGTGCTCGACGGCGTGACCCGCGCAACCAGGAAGCGAACGAAGACGGAACGTTGTCTGGGGAACAGGGCTTACCGCGGCGTGGCGGTGTGGACGCAGAGCGGGAGCGACGATCAGCGATGGGGCTGATCGAGGCTAGGGTTTCCGGCGGTGGCAGATCTGGCGGTTCCTGCCTCCTCCTCCGCGTCCGGCTCCAGGCGCCGCAGCGGCTCCCAGGCTTCTCGACACCTCACAGACCTCGACCGGCTAGAACGACGGGGCATGGGGTAGACAGGGGTGGCGAGGGAAAACTGTATGTGGAGAGGATGGGTAGAAGAGGAGGCGAAGGGCTGGGATGGGATCTGGGAGGCCAGAGAGAGAGAAGAGGATAAGAAGGAGGAGGCGGTGGTTGCGTGGGGAGGGTTTGATGGGGAAAGGTGGCATCGGCGCCACCTCCCGCTCACACGTCAGCATGGGGCTGTGGATGGCGTGGTAGAGCCGAGGGAGAGGGGGGACTGGCAAGTGGGGTAGGGGCGTCTAGGGAGGCAGGCAGGTGGGGTAGGGCGCTGGCAGAAGAGGAAAAAAAGGGGAGGGGGAAATGTCGGGCTAGGGCTAGGTTGAGGGGTGCCATGCCGTGTGGGGGCAGCTAGGGGGTCGCTGGGATGGGGCCTGCATGACAGGGGGCTAGGGCGAGCTGGGTTGGAGTGTGGTTGAGCAAGCAAGGTAGGGAAAGTGGTACTTTAGGGTTTTAGCTAAGGAAGAGAGGTAGATTAGGGGAAGTGGTCTAGGTGATGTTGATTAGAGGGGGAGAAATAGCTTAGGGCTTAGGTTTAGCTAGAGGATAAATGGCAAGATTGAGAGGTGGTATTGTTTTAGCTAGGAGGAGAGTGGCATGTAGGTCTTAGGGTTTGATTAGGGAAAGATCATGTTAGGAAGTTAGAAGGGGAGGGGAGGGGGCACTTGTGTTTGGCATAGGTTAGGTGGGATTGTTGATTTAGCTAGGTAGGGATTAAGGTTTGTGGTTTACAGAGGGTAAGGAAAGAGGTGGTGGAACCAAACTTGGTCATGCAAGGTCATACAAGAAAAGAGGGAGAGGAAGAAAGATGGTCATATGGTGATGGGGTGGTTTTAATGGCCCATGCATGATCCAACAAAGGACCAAGCAAGATCCAAAGAGAGGGGGGGGGGTTAGAGGGGTGCATGCCACATTAGCACAAGTGTGCATGGGACATGGGGTAGGGTTTAACTAAGGGATGAAGAGGGAGAGAAGATGAGGAGAACAAACTACAAGCCAACACATGTTTTAAACCAAGGAAGAAACTCCAACTAGTATTCACATAAAACCAGAAACTAGACTAGGTGACACTTGCATGGCTCATGCAACACAATTAAAGCCCAATGGTCATATTGTGAAAACAACATTATTTCATGTGGCTTTTAATCCTTGCATTCCCAAAAAGTGGGCAAAGGCCAAGCAAAAGATTATGGGTGGATCCAACCAACAACATGGGCTAGAGATAACTCAATAAAAGGCCAAGCCCATATTATTGGATGGTGGAATTATAGGGTGGTGAAAGATAAGGTGGTGGAGTCAAAAGAGAGATGCCCCCAACTCAACTTGGGCATTTAACAATTTAGTAAGAACCAAATACAATATCAAGAGGCAACTACAATTAATCATGCACATGAGATAAGAACCAAACAAGAAAAAGGTTTTATATGATGCTCAAATGCAAGGGGACAATGATGACATGAGCATGATGTGATGATGATGCAACAATTATATGTTGGAGGTGGCCCTTTTTATTATTATGACATGTAGCATTACAGGGGTTAGACAACTGGGATGCTACACTTATGCCTCGAGACAACTCAAAACTCATGAAGTGAACTATCCTACTCATGATTTGGAGTTAGCCTCTGTTGTCCATGCACTCAAAACATGGAGACATTATCTTTTGGGAAAGCGATGTGAAGTGTTCACAGATCACAAGAGTTTGAAGTATATCTTCACCCAGAAAGAAATTAACATGAGACAAAGAAGATGGCTAGAACTCATCAAGGACTATGACTTAAGTTTGCAGTACCATCCCGGTAAAGAAAATGTTGTAGCGGATGCTTTAAGCCGTAAGGTTTTTGTGAATGGCCTTACCAAGGCAGAATTGCCCGATGACTTGTGTGCCCAATTTAGAGATCTCAGATTGGAGATTGTGCCTGAAGGACATCTCATGTCTTTGGATGTTCAACCCACTTTGTTGGACAAGATCAAAGAAGCCCAGAAGATTGATAAGGCAATTGAAGAAATTAAAGAAAAGATTGGCAAACGAAAAGCCAAAGGATTCCATGAAGACCGATCCTGCCAAGACCGAACCCCGGCGTACCCCTAGAGCCCAAGATCTTCGATCCGAGATGTGTTACCCTCCTTTCCGTGACCTATATTTTATAAATGATATTACTTGTTGCATTTAAATGTTCATGTTTGCATACATATGTTGTGGGTTGGGGCATTATGCAGATTCACCGAAATTAAATATGGGGCCCATATGTGGGTGAATCTAGCCTTATTTTGGCCCCATTTAAATTGGAGTAGCGAACCGGTGCTATATTTTTCCTTGTTAAGACAACATTTAAATTGTGGGGTATCTAAACAACATGAACCGTTTAATTAAATGTCGGGACCCTGGTTTCTCTTAATATTGCATCGCATCCTTGCCATGTCACGCATCATACATGCATCATGCCCGATCTTCTGCCGTAGTATTAAATAGTGCATCCGGTGTTTCTTCTAGTGTTTTGCTTCTTCACGGATTAGGCCGATGAGTTGATGCGAGAGTCGACCCGATCTTCGGATGAAACTTCGATAATGTTTTCAGGCGAGCATTCTACCCCTTTCTACCTATTTTACATTTCTAGTCTTTATTTCCTCCTGCTGATCTACTGCTATCTATGTTGCGATGCTCTAGTTTTCGTACCCGTGGTATCCCTTGCAGCCTTATATTGCCTTGGACACATCCTATTAACCGTCGTTTGGTAGATAGTTGGACTTGCGTGTCATAGTCGCTTGCTCAAGTGCTGTTGCGTGTCGTCAAGTATCACAGTTGTTGGAGTAAGGCCGCATGTTTAATGTTGGAGATGATCATGGCTTTAATTATCGCTTAATAACTAAAATTGAAGCAGGTAAATGCAGAGGCACCGGTGGGTAATAGACAATATTTGGTTTTTAACCGCTCACTTGTGTCCCGTAGGACCCCGAGTTCTTGACACCTGTTCCGAGATCGAGCGCGCTAACCACAGGTGGGGTGTGTGGGCACCCCCATCGATTAGTACCTGATTTCAAAGTACTGTACCGGGGGCCACAAAGTAGTTTGGGGCTTTATTACTATCCTGTACTTATGCCATGCTTTACTGCTTTATTTACGATTGCGCGTGGAGTGCCTGTACTGTTTTGGATCGCGGCACGATTTCGCGGTATCGACAAGCCCAGTCACACTTTCGGGTTCCCAGTCGTTTACAGCTGTTCTCGCAAACCCTGGGTCCGTCTCAAAGACCGGCCGACTTCGTTACGGGTAGCTTAGTGGGGTGGGCCCCCATGTGCTTGCTTTGGGTCTGGGAAACGTCGTGTCCAAAACCCCGTCGACATACCATTGGGTGTATGTTTTGTGATCTTGTACCTACCTGATCTGACAACAAGGGTGTAGGTGCGTGTGGAAACTTTGGTGCACAGTTCTTGATCATAGACAACTATAACTAAAGTTTACTGTTATAATTTGACTTGTATCCAATATGACTAGTAATCAGCTCCACTACAACGGAATGGCTAGATAAAAGTACCAACAACTGCTGGGTTTGGGATATCTCATCTAATTGTATCTGACTAGTAAGTGTCGCAACCACAACGGAAAGGTTAACTAAAAGTGCCCACTACTTATTATATCAGGATGACTATCTATACCTGACTAGTAATTGTTGCAACGATAACTAAATAAATAAAACTACCAACTGTGTGAGTTCCTTTGTTGACTTCCTCGTTTGGTCTCGAGGGGGAAAGACCAGGATGGGTATGTTTGGTGGTAGTATCAGGTTGGTTCCGGATAGGTTTTTATTATCCCTCTCTGATAGCCGACAGTTATATTGAGTCTCTATAGGTTGTTTAGTGCATGCTGCGCTGCCGCTTCAGTCCACCATACCTATGTAGGCAAGGACCGCCGAATTCTAGTCTCGCCGTAATTGGCCTCGATCGACCGCTCTCTTTTTCCTTTGCCCTTTGTCGGCACCCCTTTTGTTTAAGCAGGTTTTGAGATCAACGTCGTTAGCAGGGTTACCCTTCCGGCTTGGCCTGGGCAGGGTTATGGACGCCATTGGTTTTTCTTCAGGGCTCTTAGCCCCATTTGCATCTTGTCCATAGTCGGACGTTGTATCGTTTCAAAGTGATTTGGATCTTTGTATTGTATATATGTATTCTTGAATCATGGAGTCGTTGTTGTATATATCTGTTCTGTGGGTTCCATCGTGGACTATTGTGTAATGATATTACTTCGTTTTCCACCCGCACGAAAGTGCCTGGTGGGCACCTTTGAATCGTTTCTATGCGGGTTTGGCGGGGATCGCTAAAACTTGCATAGGGCCGATTCTGAGGGTGTTACAATGGGGCTCCCCCTAGATATGTAGAAACAAACCCCCTTCTATTTATCAAGCTACCTAGGAGCGTGAAGTGGCACTTAGATCACATACCTTTGCTTAATGACGTGTGATGAGAAAAATTGATAATGAATAGAGAATGTCATCACACTCACCATATAAGATGGATCCATATAAGAATATTCATACCACACATATGATGGATCCATAATATAACCACATAGTCTCAACATACATAGCACAAATAGTTAGTTCAAAAGATACGCACATAATAAGAGGCAACATACATAGAACAAATAGTTAGTTCACAAGATACACACATAATAAGAGGCAAGCAAATAAAGTTCACAAGCGAATAAAAATCAATGGCAAGAACGAGCATGTGACTTTTCCCACTCAAATCCCGCATGCCTAATGTGCAACTTATCCCCCTTCGGCATCAAGACGCAAAAAGGGGGACAAGAGCAACACTAACGTCCCGAAGATCACTCGTCATCATCATCGCAGGCATCCCAGGCATCATCATGAGTCGGCGGGGCACGGAAATAGGAGGTGGCATCATCATCCCAGTGGCTGTGCTTGGAGATCCATTGGTCTTCCGGGGTGATGTTGTTCTCGGAGCCCTTGGAGACGGTCATACCTTGAGCCTCCATCATTTAATTCTAATGAGCACAGGACTTCTTTGCATAGACATGAGCCTCATACATGTGTTTCTGATTGTCAACTTGGAAGAAGAATACTTTCTTGAGCTTGGCCTCGATCCTCTTGGCCCAAGACTACAAAGTCAGCATCCTACTGGGCATCATTGTCATCACCGGATTCCTCCTCAACAAGGTTCCCATCCTCATCAGAAAATTGACCATCCGCATTGCGAGGTTTGAGATGGTTCTTGATCAACAAGTTCTTGTGTCAGTGAGTGACAAGGCGATGAGAAGGCATGTCACGGGCAATCGATGGGCACATGCTCATAATGAGAGCCATGATATAAGGAGCAAAAGGAGGCACCCTCCTTTGGTAGGTGGCACAGACCATCTCATTCCAAATAACATCCATCACATCCATGGGTTGTCCAGAGTCACGGTGGTGAAAGGTGGCGATCATGATATCCACCATGAAGGCATGCATCTCATCAACATTCCCAGCTCGGGGGGAAAAAGTCTCACTAAATATATGGTGCAGGATGTCATATGTAGGGAGAAGCCCTTTGATCTTTCCAGGAATACCGTGCCCTCAGATGTGTAGTGGTGAAAGAACATCCTTCTTCATGGGGTGATCATTATTGTGACACCGAAAGCCAACAGGAGTGTCCTTGCCACGGTCTTCGTACCCAAGAATAGCCGCAAACTCAGCCAAGGTTGCTTGCTTGACAACACCCTCAGTCATCCAGTTGATTGTACGATCCTGGTTTTTGGCAAAGTGAACGGTTGCATAAAACTGAGTGATGAGCATTGGGTCATAGTTGCACCAGAACTGCATAATGGGAAGCAAGCCAATGTTTGTGCAAATCTCAAGGGCTTCACCGAAATACTGCAGGTTCTTCTTCACATGATTCATCTCGATCCACTTCTAAGGAACCACAAGCTTATCATCTTTCATGAGTACCTCATGAAACACGCGCTCCTGAAAATCCGTGTAGAAGAGGCTATCTTTCCGAGCATGAGAGCGAGCAGCAACATAGGGATTGACAGTCCTTAGTTCATGAAATTCAACCTCAGAAATGTCAGATAATAGCTTTGGCCCAGATGGCCCTGAACTTTGGCTCTTGCGAGGACCTGAGGGAGGAGGAGGTGGAGGAGCCTTACCACGGCCGACACTTTGCTTAACTCCCCCACCACGTCGACCACGAGTGGTTTTCAGCTTCAGACGGGTGCTAGGTTGAGGCATGATCTCTTCTTGTGACTCAGTCTCAGCCACGGAATCTGACTCTGATTCATAGTCTTCAATCTCATGATGAGCTTTGGAGCGTTTGCGTGAACCCCGGGAAGCCCCTACACCTGTGAAATAATGAGGGAGATAGCATAGGGATAAGGGCACAAGAACCCGAAACAAACAGATGATGGAACTCAAGGTTTAGAGAAAATTTTGCTATCAGTACTGGGCGGTAGTACCGGATATTCACAGGCGGTAGTACTGCACAGCGGTAGTACCGGAAAAAGATTCCCGGTACTACCGGTCCGGAGACCACATTGCAGATATGGAATATCGATCCATGTACGGGCAGTAAAATTGACATAAAACAAGATTCCCATCGGTCTAAGAGTAATATCTGGTATCAAACACACAGTACAACCTCAAGAACACTTGTTTTGGCCAAGAATCAAGGTGACCCTAGATTCAATGGAGAAAACATGTGAGAAGAAGAGGAGAGCGGTAGTACCGGTGTCCATGGCGGTGGAAAATGAGGAGGAGCTCGCGAGGAGGTCAAATCCGGAGAGGATCCGGGAACAGGAGAAGGGGGGCGGGGCTCCGGCGGCGATCTCTTGCTCTGGCGGTGGTGGTGGTGAGGAGTGGAGACGGGGGAATAATGAGGCACTGAGAGGTTCCTCTCCCCGTATCTCCAATCTTAACCGATACTCAGAGCGGTAGTACCGGAGGTACAGGCGGTAGTATCGCTACGCGGTAGTGCCATAGAAAACTATCGGTAGTACCGCACCTGGGAAGTTTCCAGACAAGGTTCTGGAAACTGACCCAGAAGCGTTAGTATCGCTAGCTTTTTATGGTAGTACCATTTGGCGGTATTACCACTGGTAAACACTGGTAGTGCCGTAACCACCAGAACAGAGAGCCAGGATACATAAAGTGGAGGGTTCTTGTGCAGAGTAGATGAGTTTTGAGGGATAAGAAAGGCTTGGGTTAAGAGAGTCACACTGATATGGGTCAATGCACTCTAAAAAATACTAAAAACATATGAAGAGACAAATGAGAGTGCATGACCATAAGAAAAAAATCCAACTAGAGGATTACAAACACGAGTAAGCACCAACCTCATCCATAGCAATTGGGTGCAAGCACTAGCAGCTGCCACATACTCGGCTTCGGCGGTGGAGAGAGATATACAATTTTCCTTCTTAGATGACCAGCATACCAAGGACCTTCCATGGAATTGGCAAGCCCCAGATGTTTATTTTCTATCATCCTTATCACCCGCTCAATCTGAATCCATGTATCCACAAAGAGCAAATGTTGAGCCTCGAGGATACCAAAGACCATAAAATGGGGTATGAACTAAATATCGAAAGATTCTCTTGACCGCCATTAAATGGCTTTCTTTAGGAGCCGCTTGATATCTTTCACACACACCTACACTCAACACAATATCGGGTCTAGATGCACAAAGATAAAGCAAAGAACCAATCATAGACCGGTATACCTTTTGATCCGCATCTTTACCATTTGGATTTGTTCTAGATTAGTCTTTGTAGACATGGGAGTAGGAGCTCCATTTAAATCTTGATTTTGAATCTCTTGAGCATATCTTGAGTATACTTGGCTTGGTTGAAGAATGTCCCTCCTCTAACTTGTTTGATCTCAAAACCAAGAAATACTTTCAACTCCCCCATTAAAGACATCCGGAACCTACTAGGCATAAGCTTTGAGAATTCATCATTAAAAGCTTTGTTAGATGAGCCAAAGATAATATCATCAACATATATTTGGCATACAAAAACCTCCCCATTGACCTTCTTAGTAAAAAGAGTGGGATCTATTTTCCCAACCTCAAATCCACTGTCAAACAACAAATCTCTAAGGTGCTCATACCACGTGCGGGGGGCTTGCTTGAGCCCATAGAGCGCCTTATCGAGTTTGTAGACATGGTTTGGAAAGTTGGGATCCTAAAATCCCGGGGGTTGCTTTACATATACCAACTCATTTAATGGACCATAAATAAATGCACTTTCTACATCCATTTGTTGCAACTTAAAGTTATGATGTGCGACATAAGCAAGAAGGATACAGATGGACTCAAGGCGAGCCACGGGTGCATAAGTCTCTCCATAGTCAATGCCTTCAATTTGAGAGAACCCTTGTGCAACCAATCTAGCCTTGTTCCTTACTATAATTCCATGCTCATCTTGCTTGTTCTTGAATATCCACTTCGTTCCAATAACATTGCGGCAATCCTTTGGCTTCTCAACTAACTTCCATACTTTGTTTCTCTCAAAGTTATTGAGCTCTTTGTGCATAGCTTCTAACCAATCCGAATCTTCAAGAGCTTCCCACACTTTATTTAGTTCAATCATGGAGATGTGTGCTTGGTGTTCACTGAACCTCTTCAATTGTGCTCTTATGGAAATGCCTTTCCTTAGGTCACCAACTACATTTTGTAGAGAGTGGTCTCTTAATTCCAACATTCTTTCCTTTCTAGCTTCGCGACGAGCGTGGATCTCCATGTTGTTCCTTGCGGGACCCTCTTCATCATTTTGGTCCTCGTCTTGACCATCAACTTGACCTTGATCATCATCGGAATCATTATCTTCATTGAGAGGCAAAGATTTACCTTGGTCTTGATCAAGTGCTCTTCTAGCATCAATTTGAGCTTGTCTCAAAGCAGTTTGTACGGATCTTCCTTGAACAATTGACTTGACACCACTTGACATCCTTGAGAATGAATCAAGCTCCTCTTGACTAGAGTCATCACTATGATCAACATGTTGAGGTTCCACATCTTGTCTTTGGCTTGAGTCATTTCCCTCCTTGGTGGATGGAGCATGTTGAGGTTGTGAAGATGAGGTCTCCACTTGAGTGGAGCATAGTTCTTCTCGATCCGCCATAAGGGGTTCCTCAACGGGGCGGATATATCCCACACCCATTCTTCCTATGGAATCCTGAGGCATTTCATCATCTGCATCACAAGCATCAACACGCCCCCCTTGGGGACCATCATATTCTTCGAAGGTCACACTACAAGATTCTATGACGGCCCCAGAGAGCTTATCATAGATTCTATAACTGTGAGATTTGAGACCATAGCCAACAAAAATACCCTCTAATGCTTTAGACTCGAATTTGGAGAAACGAACACCTTTTATGAGATAGAAACACTTAAAACCGAACACCCGGAAGTAAGATATGTTGGTCTTGTTACCGGTAAGTATTTCATATGGAGTCCTGTTGATTTATTTGCGGAGGTGGAGCCGGTTTGAAGCATGGCAAGCGGTGGAGATGGCTTCGGCCCAAAAGTTGTATGGAGATTTAAACTCCGCCAACATGGTCCTAGCCATCTCAATAAGAGTCTGGTTCTTCCTTTCGGCCACACCATTTTGTTGAGGGGTGTATGCAGCGGAATATTGATGTTTTATCCCCTCATCACTAAGGAAATCATTCAAGGTGTAGTTCCTGAACTCGGTGCCATTGTCACTTCTTATAATCAACACAGGAAAATTGTATTGACGTTGAACCATGTTGATGAAATCGATGAAGGTCTTTTGGGTCTCACTCTTCAACTTGAAGAAATATACCCACGAGTATCTTGAAAAGTCATCAACAATCACCAAACAATATTTCTTCCCACCAAGACTTGCATGAGATGGAGGACCAAAGAGGTTCACATGGAGGAGCTCCAAGATCTTGGTAGACTTGATGCGGTTCTTAGGCTTGTGAGGAGTATCATGCATCTTCCCTAGAACACATGCCCTGCAAACACGATCTTTGGAAAAGGAAACATTTTCTTTTAGTCCAACAATATGGCCCTCCTTGTGGAGACTTTGCAAAGTTCTCATATTGACATGGGCTAGTCGGCGATGCCATAACCAACCCACATCGGCCTTTCTGAATAAGCACATCGCACTTGTAGTGGCTTGCCCCGAAAAGTCCACCACATACAAGTCATGCTCGACGTACCCAATGAAAGCGACCTTGAGGGACTTGCTCCACAAGAGGACCACAATATCAACATCAATAAAGACGGCAAAGCCCATCTTTCCAAGAGCACAGACTGAAAGTAAATTGTATCCAAGGGTCTCAACAAGCATGAAGTTCATGAATGTAATGTCGTGAGCAACCACTACCTTGTCGAAACCCATTATCTTAGACTTTGACTTGTCGGCATATGTCACAGTGATTTGATCATCATTTGGCTTTAAGTCCTTGACAATAGACGAGCTTCCGGTCATATGACTCGTGCAACCACTATCAAGAACCCACTTTGACCCTCCGGAAGCATATGTCTACAAAAGATGAAGCTAATTTTTAGGTACCCATTTTTCAATGGGTCCTCTTTTGTTAGCAACAAGAGTCTTGGGAACCCAAATAGACCAAGCAATATAACCATCATATGGGCCAACATATTGTGCATACACATCACCATAATAATCACGCATTAGAACATAATGAGGATTAGTACTTCCCGCAAAGTCATCATGTGTAACATCCCAAAAATTATGATTTATAAAGTTGCATAGCATTCATGCATTCATAAGCATTTTACCTTTTCAAATTAATTTTTAAACATAAGAAACCTAATTTTCCCTATTACTTTATTCAAAGTAAGGCAAGGTTTATATTTTACCTTCTAATATGATTAGGGTTTGTTCAGTGATATTTGGAAAGTGAATACAAAGCCACACAAAATATTTCAAAAGCAAATCAATCATAAAACCATCTTATTGCCAATTACCATTATGTTATTAAAGGCATGGTTTTATGTTTAATTTCAAACTCAAAATGATTATTGAAAATAAGTAAATGTTTTACACATCCTTGGACACAGGAAATACAGAACAAATTCAGGAAGAAATTCAAATTGAAACAGATTTGAAACACTCATTCAAATTCAAACCAGAAAATCAAAACAGAAAAAGAAAAGGAGAAAAAGAGAAAAAAAATAAACCTAACCAGCTAACTAACCCAACCCACCCGCGGCCCAGCAAGCCAGCCCAACAAGCCCACCCGGGAAACCCCCACCCCTCTCTATTTCTCACCGCGCGCGCCCGCACCCACTCGCTGACTCGTGGACCCCACCACAGCGACAGAAGACTAGCTAGCCGCGGCCGTTTCCTCCCCAACGCAAATGCGCTTAACTAGCATTGATTGCTTGCGAGATTCTCGCCCCTACTCCGGCTACTTATTCCCCACCCCTCTGCAACCATTTCCCTCAACACTTCAACCCCCAAGCGCCGCCAGGCTCCAGTATTTTTCTTTGTACCACCGCAGCACCGAGGAGCTCCGGCGATCCATCACGGTGAGTCTCGAGCACGCCTTGACTTCTGGTTCACACGACCTGCTTTGCCATCTCCTTGTGCATCTTCTCATGTATTCAGTTTGTTCTAAATCGCCCCAAGTCGTCGTCCCCATCCACCTCTGCAAACGACAGAGCCGCCGCTCAACTCCGTCGAGCAATCTAGGTAAAACTGAGCGCCCCTTGCCTTCCCCATGACCCTATCGTGTTCGCCTGATCTTTGTGCACGCAATGATGCCCTTGGTTTGTGCTAGGGCAGTCCAGAACATCGCCAACATCGTCGTCCGCATGAACCCGATGTTGTCCGCAACTCCGACGAGCTCCCACGGCCGCAGCAGCTCGCCCCCGTCCAAGCCAAAGCCACCTTGAGAATCCTCGCATCCTTGCGACGCTGGTAAGCATCGCCACCGCCCCTAGCCCCCTCTAGAATCACCGGAGCACCGTTGCCAGTAGCGCCGTCGCCGCCAGCACCCAGTTGCGCCGCCCATCTGTGGTCGATTGATCGGACACCGTTAGATCTAGATCCAGCATGCCAGATTAGATCACTTAGCGAAGGGGTATGTTTAGATCTGAGTCGTGCGATTTCATTTAAATCCTGTGGCTCTCGTTGATCGATCCAGCCGAACCGGTACGGGCTAATCAGACACGCCCACGTGTTTGGGATTTTAATTTAAAATCTATTTTTGAATCTATTAGTTATTCAAACTTGTAAATACAATAACTTTTGTTCTGTTTATCCAAAAAAAATACAAATAATATACCATTGGAATCACAAAAATAAATCCTACACATCTGTAGGCTTGGTTTTGTGATTTGCTTCTGTTAAAATAGAAAATTATGCAGAGACATTTGTATGCCTAATTTGGGTATAAAAATTATTTGGAAAATGTTTTAAAGGCCAAATTAAGTTTAATTGATGTATAATTGTTTAGTTTATTGTTCAGTATTGTTTTACTTGTCTTGTTTAGTTTGGAAAAATCATCACATGGCATTTGCATGAATTCATATATTTTTGCTTGATTATTTGAAATATGAATTTGGTGCTATCATTTTATGTGTAGATTTTGGTGCTGGTGGTGATTGTGACTGTGAGGATTGTTGTTACTCCCCAAACTACCAAGGCAAGTGGTGTTTCATGTTTTTGTCCCAATATTTTGACTAAGCATTAGTGATATTTTGTATAGGGATTGCATGATAATTTTTGCTAAGTATCTATATGCTATGCTTGGGAAATCCTAGTAGTTGTAGAATTGTTAGAATTTTCTCTAAGTTAAGATACTTGCTATATTACCATGCTTAGCCTAGATAGTAGCAAACAAGGGTGGATTATACACATGCTATGGAAAAATGTTGCTAAGTCTTTGACTTATGTTTTTGCTTAATAAAACAACTAAATGAATGAAACACCTGGGTGGAATAGTAATTGCATGATTGGATTTTTGTTTAGTGGTTACCAGGGCCCATTTTTCAATGGCCTACTGAAAGAGCATTTTCCAATCCCTCTGATTTTTTTGTTTGATAACAACACACTTATCGGTTTAACTGTGTGCTAAGTGTATCACAGGTTTGATAAAGAGGTGGCACAAATATTGGCATATCAATTCCCTTTGCGAAAAACCACTGTGCCAACCGGTAGTATCGGAACTACGATCGGTACTACCGCTTGACACCGGTACTACCGGTTCCAGTACCGGTTGGCACTGTCCAAAACTGATAAGGGTGTGTGCTAGTCAGTACCACCCGGTACCACGTAGCGGCACTACCGGTCCAACCGGTAGTACCGCTTGATACAAGCGGTACTACCGCTTGACACGATCGCATTCTCGGCGATCTGGGGCATCTTGACTAACACTCCTCTTCGTTTTGGTCAGTACCAAGCGATACTTGGGACCGGTACTACCGCTCAGACCGGTAGTACCGCGTCCTACGACCGGTACTACCGTTTGGGGGTTGTACCGCAAGGGCGATACCGCCCAAAACTGAAGAAAGCTGATGAACTGAAGCACCTCCGGTACCTGGTCTGGTACTTGACCGGTAGTACCGCTTGCAAGCGGTACTACCGCTTGAGTATCGGTACTACCGGTGCATTAATGACTCCAACGGCCATATTTCGTGGAGGGGTATAAATACCCCTCCACCTACCTTGGGACAAAGAGCTCAGCTCATTTAATTCAAAGACCACCATTGGAGTCCATTGGAGCCACCCATTCTTGAAGATCTCCTCATTCAACCACCCAAAGTCCTTGATCTTTGGGGAATCGAAGGAAGAGGCCCCGATCTACTACTTCACCAAAAGAGATCTTCATTTCCCCCTCATTTCATCGAGGGCCCCTTTGCTCTAGTGTTTTCTTGGAAACCCTAGTTCTTGTTTTGGTTCTTACAAGCTTGTCTTTGATTGCTTTGACAGCTTGCAAACTTGTAACGGTGTCGGCTTCCACCTTGAAGGTTGTCGATATAGTGGAAGGTGAATCGATCCCGTTGGGGTGAGATTCATCGGAGAACAAGGGAGGCCTCTCGTGGCGTTGGTGGTTTGAAACCACCCCCTCTCCAAACGTAGACGTACTTCCCCTCAAAAGGAAGGAACTACGGGAAACAAATCCTTGTGTCTCCGCGTCCACTCTTCGGTTACCTCTATCCTTTACCGCACCTTACTTACTTGCAACTACTTTGTGTTGTGTTAGTCCTTGCATAATTGCCATATAGGTAAATTCACCGTAGTTGCATTATCTAGAGAATTTACCTTATTGTCAAACCTTAATTTGAAAAAGAAGAAAATTTGAAGTAGCACCTATACACCCCCCCCCCCGTCTAGGTGCCCATACGATCCTTTCAATTGGTATCAGAGCCTCGGCTCTTTATTCGGGATTTACCGCCTAAGAGAATATGGGTAGCAACGATGGGGATGGTGGTAGTGAGTCGACACCGGTGACCGTGGAAGATCTCAAAAACTTGGAAACAAGATTGAGCTCTTCCTTGGTCAACGAAGTCAAGAAGATGCTAGAGCAACTTCTTAAAGACAAAGAAAGCTCATCACCTCCATCTCCTCAAGAGGATCAACCATCCATTTTACCTAAAGGGAATACACCGGTATCCCCCGAGGGTATGGTGGTGGGGGGTAAACTTGACAATGTTAATTCCTCCACACACAATGATGGTGGGAAGGGTGAGCACCGTGACTCATGGTACTGTCCCGACCCTCCAATCCCTCACCCTCATGTTTACAATAGAGGTGACCCACCTAAGCTTGAAGAATCTGCTACTTTTGCTCAATGGCAATCACTAATGAGGACTCATATGCGCAACTCTTGCATTGAACTATGGAACATCATCGAGCATGGACTCTTTATTGGGGATCCAAACAACTTGACAAGAAGAGAGGTTGTTAATAGTCAACTCAATGACACTGCTTTGCATATGATTCAACAAGGTTTGGGGACAAAGGATTATCCACACATTGAGCACTTTAGCATTGCCAAGGAAGCTTGGGATGCTCTCACTGTGTTGTTTATTGGAAATGAGAGTATGAGGAGGAACCGATATGATGCTCTAAGCAATGAAGCCGAAGGCTTCTACATGAAATAAGGTGAAGATCATGAAGATATGTACCGAAGGCTCAAGTACACCGCCACTGCTTTTAGGAATGTGGGTGCCTCGCATGTAGATGATGCATGGATAAAAAGGAAATATGTGAGTGCACTCATGCCTTTTGAGCCCACTGACTTGAAGAGCCTACAAGGAAGACACAACTACCATCTCATGACCTCAAATGAAGTTATGCAAGAGATGGATTCTTTCAAGGTTGCCGCCAAGAATGCCAAAGATGCCCGTGCTCGTGCCCTTGGTATGAGCAATGTTGTCAATGTTGTGTCACATCCCAAGATTTTCCAAATCTTGTAATGTGAAAAATAAATAAAATAAATAAACAATTGTTGATTTTTAGGGTGAGAAGAAACTTTTGATTCCAATTGGAAACATCAAAACCTATTTTGATCAAATAAAATCCTAAAGGGATTTAAAAAGATAATCAATTAGTAAATAAAGTTATAATAGTTGGAATCACTATTTTGGATCTTTTAATAAAAAGATTTGGTTTTTATAAATCAAAGGTAGAAATATAAATAAAGATTATTTTATAGAGCCAAATTAAATCTTGGCCAAGCTTTTGAAATAAAATATTTCTATTTGATAAAAAGAATAAAGGTCTATTTAAATAAAATAATGAGGATTTATTAATACCCATTTTTATTAAAGTAAAGGCTTTTCCATTTTAAATAAACACAAAAACTTGTTATTTTGTTTTAAATAATATTTCCAAGTGTTTTAGCTTTTCAAATGAAACCTACTGAAAAGATTTTGGTATTATTTAGATTTCAAAAAAAGTTTTAAAATAAATTAAAACCTATTTGAATTAAAGACTATGGTCTATTTATTTAATTATTAATAGATCTTTAAAGAATAAAAGAATTATTCTATTTTGAACTTTGAAATATGTTGATAAACAGAATTAAAATTCACCCAAAGATTGGTGGAGATTTAAATTCAAATGGAGATTGAATAATATTACTAAATCTTATTTAATTAAAACTAGAGCCTATTTTAAATAATTAAAAGGCCCTAAAAATAATAAATATATTATTCTAAATTTGACTTTGGAATGTGTTATTAATCAGTAGATGAATCCACACAAATTTTGGTTGAGGTTTGAATTGATTTGTTGCTTGAATTATTTGTTTGAAAATCAAATCAGAATATTCAAACAGAAAAAGGAAAAAACATTTGGTATAAAAAAAATGAAAGGAACAGCCCAGCCCACTAAGCCCAACCCCATCCCACTCCTTCTCTCCCGAGGAAAAACGTTTTGAACCAGAGAACTCACCCGCTGAATCTATGACTGCATGGACCCACTTTCCCTTTCTCTCTTAAGCCGACAAGCGGACCCCACCTGCCCGTCAGCATCTTCAACCCCGCGTGCGACCTGTTCTTCCTCCCTTCCCCCATTTTTGCCGTTGAATTCGTGAGTTTAATTCACATCAATGCCGCGAATGAATTGGCCAGCAATCGTGCACGTTAACTCGCCTCTCCCCTCTCTTTCTTTCCCCTCAGACCTCACTCAACCGGAGCCCCTAGGCTGTCAGTATTTCCTGCGACATAACCTTTGTCTCCGACGGCTTTACTGGCCGATTCCGGCAGCCCCTCGTCGCCCCTCGCCCCCTCGACCATGCTCACTTGCTTCCCACCTCCTGGCGAATCTCCCCATAGCACCAGCTCGTCCCCGCGCGCCCCAAAACCTCGACAACAACGACGACTGCACATCGCCACCGTCTGCCTCCGCTCCGACGAGCACTACCGGTGAGACCAGACCCCCCTTGCCCTCCTTTTGATGCACACATGTCCGTCACTCGCGTACGAAGCTAACCGCATCTTCCGTTTGCTTCCTCGTGCTCCATAGCATCGCCCTCGACGACGACTGACCGCACCCGATGCCAGGCACCCTCCGACGAGCAATTGTGGTCAACCCCGAGCGCCCCCTGATCTCCCACGGCCACCTCGAGCTTCAGCACATCGCGGCAAACCCAGTAATCCTCACCATCCTCTCCCTAGCTTCCTACATCGCCGGCGACACCGCCGTCAGGCCGCGCCGCCGCCAGCCACCGTCGCTCCCGCCGCCAGTTCCTGGCAAGCGCCTTGTAGCCGTAGGATCCATTTTGACTGTCTAGGATTAGATCTAGGCAAAGAGGTAAGTTTGAACCAGAGACGAACGATTTCACTTAGATCTAACTCTCCAGAGAGGTCGATCCACGCGAACCGTTATTGACCAATAGAAACGCTCCACGTGGCTTGTGTTTGTTTTAAAAACCAGAAACTTGTCTATTAGATGTTCCAATTTGAAAAATTCATAACTTTCAAACCACACGTCCAAATTTTGAAAATTTTATATCAATGGAATCAGCAATACAAGTACTTTCTGACCATGCACTTTGTTTAGTAAAATGCTTCTGTTAAATCGATTGGTTTTGCAGAAACTTGTGTATGCATGTT
This sequence comes from Avena longiglumis, assembly GCA_030063025.1. Classification (NCBI taxonomy): domain Eukaryota; kingdom Viridiplantae; phylum Streptophyta; class Magnoliopsida; order Poales; family Poaceae; genus Avena; species Avena longiglumis. Next base: position 416,178,655 of record CP125979.1, on the reverse strand, counting down.
TAGAATATAAAAATTGTTCTAAAATGATTTTTGAGATAAAACCTTTGGCAAATGGATTGTTTAGAACCTACTAACCATAGAAATCAATTAGTGGTTTCAAAAATATATTTGGTGAAGCAAAATAATAAATCTTTGGTTTAAACCATTTCTAGTCAAATAAAAATATTGTTTATTTGTTAAAACTGCTTTCTGAAGAAAACCTTTGGGAAATGTTTTGGAATAAACTCTCTGACCCTAAACACAAAGTTTTATGATTTGAAAATGTAATTGGTGAACTTTATAAAGATTGTTACTTTGATAAAGACATATTTCAACCACATAAAATAATGCTTTGGTTTAAAAATGGTTTATAAGTAAAATCTTTTGCAAATAGTTTTGCCACTTTATAAAATGACCAATAAGTGCTTTAGAATGTTTGTAACCTATTATAAACCACTTTTGTAAATAAAACAAAGTTTGGCATGCTTGCATGCATTGTTTTGATTCTATTAATTTATGTGATGTTGCTTGCTTGATTGGATTTTAGTGATTTGAAGAGTGTAAATATTGCAAGATCAAGGAGTGAACTTATACTCTCTACCAAAAAGGCAAGTTATGCTTCATACTTTTGTCCCATTATTTTCACCATGCATTAGTGATATTTCTAAGTAGGACTTTCATGGAATTTTTGCTAAGTATAAACTATGCCATGGGAAATCCTAGTAGATAAAACCTTAGTAGAAATTTCCTAAGTTAAGATTACTACTACTATCATGCTTAGCTTAGCTAGTAGAAAACAAGGGTGGAATATATATTCATACTATGGAAATATTTCTAAGTCTGTGGACTTGTGTTTGGTTTAATAAAACAACTAAGTGAATGAATCACCTGGGTGGAATGGAAGGAATGGTTTGTGTTGAGTGGTTCACAAGGCCCATTTCTATGGTTTACCTTGTGTATCTCACTTGTGGATGGCCACCCAGGAACAAAGAGATTTGAGATGTCAAATGTTGAGAAGCTTCAAGTGCAGCCACTTGGCATTATGGGCTCTGCCTAGATCATATAGGTTGCAATAACTTAGCCAAATGGACAGTTGGTGGTAGGGGATGATAGGTTGGAACGCGTCCATTCTGGTCTAAGGGAAGGCTTCTGAAAGATCTTATCTTAGGAAACCAAGTCTTGTGGGGAAAGTGCACTACCTCTGCAGAGTGAAAATCTAAGTACTTAGCCATGTCCCTGGTAAAGGACAATTTGAGCATCAAGACATGGAAGCTATCAAGAATCTCCTCGTCCCAATTTCTAAGTTAAAAACTTGTGGTTGAACAAGGGTTGAAGGATCACCAATTTCTATTGGGAGATGCCTTGGGAATGTTTTTGTCAAGCAAAAACTTAGTGTTTTCAAATGATAAGGAAAATCTATTTTGAGCAAAGCAAGCCTAAGCTCCACTTAGCCAAATGCATATAGATGATAGACTCCGCTATACTACCATAGTATCACTTGCCAATACAATTCAAATGTATTGACCCTTGTGGCTGTAACTTGTTATGTTGCAGGTTTGTTTGATATTAGTGAAGTTTAATGATTAGAATTACAAGTCTACAACCAACATGTCTTCCTGTGGCACTTTGAAGATGAAGGACCCCATGCTATTGTTATATTCTACTGCATTGTAATGAGATAGCCAAATGAGCTATGTAAGATGTAATAAATTATTTTATTCCTGGTTATAAATTTGTATTATGACCTTTGTTTCTTGATATTACATCTTTACTGTGGATGCTAGCTATCGATCCAGGGACTAGCATTGTAAACACAGGGATCTCTACCTTATTAAAGGTTGGTAACCTTACAGATGGTATCAGAGCATTGTGTTGCCTGTAGGATTGTAACCCTAGGATTGGACAAAACTCCTTAGAAAAAATAGGAGTTGTATTTGTTCCAAAACTTATTTACAAACAATCTTGTAAACCCTTTCCTCAACCATTTTGGTTTTTGATTCTATATCTCTTGTATTTCAAACTTGATGTACAAAACCTACTCCATGGCCAAATACTTCACCATGAGCAAAGGACTTCATCAACTCTAATGACTTCAACATCTTCAAGTGATTTCAACCTTATTCTCAACAAGGACTTCAACCTTGGATATCACTAAGGACTACAAGTGAGACACGAATATTATTCAAGACTTGAAGACTAAGGAAACACAACTTAGAAGGAACAATCATCACTTTGGAATTTTATGACCAAGATTGAAGAAATTCTCCAAGGATACAAAGATCTTGTTCAAGAAGAATCAACTAAGAAGGATGGAAAGATCTCAAGTGAACCATATAAATGGACCACCATATTTAGTTTAAGTAAAACCCACCAACTTATGTGGTGTAACAAAAATATTTTTGGTTGCCTATAAATGTGCTTGAAACTTGTTGTTTGAATGGAGTGCTTGTTTTTGATTGCTTGCACATTGCTTGAGTAAATTGTGATGTGTGTGATTAGAATTGATTCCTTAGAAATCTTTTGCCTATTCTAATCCCAATCCAACCCAAAAAGATGACTACTCCAAAGAACTTCAACATCAAGAATGACAACAACAACAACAACCAAGAGGTCAACATGAGAGAACTCATAGTAACCCAAACCCAGTTGAACCAAGTGACAGCTCAATTTTTAGCCAACACCAGTGAGGTAGATCCAACCATGCAAAGGTTTTTGGAAACCCAAACCCAACTGTTGCATAAGGTGACAAATCAAATGATCAACATGGGAGACAACTCTTCCCAAGGAGTTTGTGACAACAAGGATGTCAAGGATGATATTTTAGAAGGAACCCAAGCTTGCAATATTTGTGGAGACAAGGATCACACTTGCAAAGAGCATGAATATCAATGCCCCAATTGTGAAGAGAAACATCCAATTAATCAATGCCCCACATCTCAAGCTACTTGTTTCCTATGTGAAGGAAATAATCATGTCCCTATCCAATTCCCCATCTATTACATAGTTCAACAAAGGAAACAAGGTGGAGTGCAAAAACAGTTTGTAAACCCTCATGAAGGAACAACTTCTACCAAGAAGGATGAAGGCAAAGTCAAAACTATGCATCATAAGGCCAAATCCAAAGTGATCACAAAGTGTTGCTACTCTTGTGAAGAAGAAGGTCATATCTCTAGTAAATGCCCCAAGAAGAGAGAAAGATTTCCCACCTTTGTGGTGAAGTATGAAGAGCATGAACTATAAGAACTCCTAGCTTTGGAGAGACCCAAGAAGAAGAAGAAATGCCCCAACCCAAGCAAGAAGGATATTACCCAAGAGCAATGTTACACTTGCAAATAGATGGGACACTATGCCAATGAATGCCTAGAAAAGAAGAAGAACCAAGGAAACAAACAAGAGGCAATGATACCAAAGGAAAAGAAAGATATCAGCCATGTGATGTGTTTCAATTGCAAAGAACCAGCACATTATGCAAGCAATTGTCCTGAAAAGATGAAGCACAAGATAAACAAGCCTATGAAGGATCACAACCTTGTCACATGTTTCAAGAGTGGAAACAAAGGACACAATGCAGATGTTTGCCTAGAGAAGTTTCAACAAGAGTCCAAGCAAGCCAAGAAGTAATCTAGTTGGAAAATTTTTAAGGGTGGTAGTACCCTAGCTGCTTTGAGCCAACTTGTAACCCCTAGCCTCCCCAAATCTCGGGACGAGATTTATTTTAAGGGTGGTAGCCTATCACATCCCAAGATTTTCCAAATCTTGTAATGTGAAAAATAAATAAACAAAATAAAAAATTGTTGATTTTTAGGGTGAGAAGAAACTTTTGATTCCAATTGGAAGCATCAAAACCTATTTTGATCAAATAAAATCCTAAAGGGATTTAAAAAGATAATCAATTAGTAAATAAAGTTATAATAGTTCGAATCACTATTTTGGATCTTTTAATAAAGATTATTTTATAGAGCCAAATTAAATCTTGGCCAAGCTTTTGAAATAAAATATTTCTATTTGATAAAAAGAATAAAGGTCTATTTAAATAAAATAATGAGGATTTATTAATACCCATTTTTATTAAAGTAAAGGCTTTTCCATTTTAAATAAACACAAAAACTTGTTATTTTGTTTTAAATAAGATTTCCAAGTGTTTTAGCTTTTCAAATGAAACCTACTGAAAAGATTTTGGTATTATTTATATTTCAAACAAAGTTTTAAAATAAATTAAAACCTATTTGAATTAAAGACTATGGTCTATTTATTTAATTATTAATAGATCTTAAAAGAATAAAAGAATTATTCTATTTTGAACTTTGAAATATGTTGATAAACAGAATTAAAATTCACCCAAAGATTGGTGGATATTTAAATTCAAATGGATATTGAATAATATTACTAAATCTTATTTAATTAAAACTAGAGCCTATTTTAAATAATTAAAAGGCCCTAAAAAGAATAAATATATTATTCTAAATTTGACTTTGGAATGTGTTATTAATCAGTATATGAATCCACACAAAATTTGGTTGAGGTTTGAATTGATTTGTTGCTTGAATTATTTGTTTGAAAATCAAATCATAATATTCGAACAGAAAAAGGAAAAAACATTTGGTATAAAAAAATGAAAGGAACAGTCCAGCCCACTAAGCCCAACCCCAGGCCATTCCTTCTCTCCCGCGGAAAAACGTTTCGAACCAGAGAACTCACCCGCTGAGTCTATGACTGCATGGACCCACTTTCCCTTTCTCTCTTAAGCCGACAAGCGGACCCCACCTGCCCCGTCAGCATCTTCAACCCCGCGTGCGACCTGTTCTTCCTCCCTTCCCCCGTTTCTGCCGTTGAATTCGTGAGTTTAATTCACATCAATGTCGCGAATGAATTGGCTAGCAATCGCGCACGTTAACTCACCTCTCCCCTCTCTTTCTTTCCCCTCAGACCTCACTCAACTGGAACCCCTAGGCTGTCAATATTGCCTGCGACATCACCTCTGTCTCCGACGGCTTTCCCGGCTGATTCCGGCAGCCCCTCGTCACCCCTCGCCCCCTCGACCATGCTCACTTGCTTACCACCTCCTGGAGAATCTCCCCATAGCGCCAGCTCGTCCCCGTGCGCCCCAGAACCTCGACAACGACGAACACTGCACATCGCCACCGCCTGCCTCCGCTCCGACGAGCACTATCGGTGAGACCAGACCCCCTTGCCCTCCTTTTGATGCACACATGTCCGTGACTTGCGTACGAAGCTAACCGCATCTTCCTTTTGCTTCCTCATGCTCCGTAGCGTCGCCCTCGACGACGACTGACCGCACCCGACGCCAGGCATCCCTCCGACGAGCAATTGCGGTCAACCCCGAGCCCCCTGATCTCCCACGACCACCTCGAGCTTCAGCACATCGCGGCGAACCCAGTAAGCCTCACCATCCTCTCCCTAGATTCCTACATCGCCGGCGACACTGCTGTCAGGCCGCGCCACCGCCAGCAACCGTCGCTCACGCCGCCAGTTCCTGGCAAGCGCCTTGTAGACGTAGGATCCATTTTGACTGGCTAGGATTAGATCTAGGCGAAGAGGTAAGTTTGAACCAGAGCCAAACGATTTCACTTAGATCTAACGCTCCAGAGAGGTCGATCCACGCGAACCGTTATTGACCAATAGAAACGCTCCACGTCGCCTGTGTTTGTTTTAAAAACCAGAAACTTGTCTATTAGATGTTCCAATTTGAAAAATTTATAACTTTCAAACCACACGTCCAAATTTTGCAAATTTTATATCAATGGAATCAGCAAGACAAGTACTTTCTGACCATGCACTTTGTTTAGTAAAATGGTTCTATTAAATTAATTGTTTTTGCAGAAACTTGTGTATGCATGTTTACAATATAAAAATTGTTCTAAAATGATTTTTGAGATAAAACCTTTGGCAAATGGATTTTTTTGAACCTACTGACCATAGAAATCAATTAGTGGTTTCAAAAATATATTTGGTGAAGCAAAATAATAAATCTTTGATTTAAACCATTTCTAGTCAAATAAAAATATTGTTTATTTGTTAAAAATGCTTTTTGAAGAAAACCTTTGGGAAATGTTTTGGAATAAACTCTCTGACCCTAAACACAAAGTTTTATGATTTGAAAATGTAATTGGTGAACTTTATAAAGATTGTTACTTTGATAAAGACATTTTTCAACCACATAAAATAATGCTTTGGTTTAAAAATGGTTTATAAGTAAAATCTTTTGCAAATAGTTTTGCCACTTTATAAAATGACCAATAAGTATTTTAGAATGTTTATAACCTATTATAAACCACTTTTGTAAATAAAACAAAGTTTGGCATGCTTGCATGCATTGTTTTGATTCTATTAATTTATGTGATGTTGCTTGCTTGATTGGATTGTAGTGATTTGAATAGTGTAAATATTGCAAGATCAAGGAGTGAACTTATACTCTCTACCAAAAAGGCAAGTGATGCTTCATACTTTTGTCCCATTATTTTCACCATGCATTAGTGATATTTCTAAGTAGGACTTGCATGGAATTTTTGCTAAGTATAAACTATGCCATGGGAAATCCTAGTAGATAAAACCTTAGTAGAAATTTCCTAAGTTAAGATTCCTACTATTATCATGCTTAGCTTAGCTAGTAGAAAACAAGGGTGGAATATATATTCATACTATGGAAATATTTCTAAGTCTGTGGACTTGTGTTTGGTTTAATAAAACAACTAAGTGAATGAATCACATGGGTGGAATGGAGGAATGGTTTATGTTGAGTGGTTCACAAGGCCCATTTCTATGGTTTACCTTGTGTATCTCACTTGTGGATGGCCACCCAGGAACAAAGAGATTTGAGATGTCAAATGTTGAGAAGCTTCAAGTGCAGCCACTTGGCATTATGGGCTCTGCCTGGATCATATAGGTTGCAATAACTTAGCCAAATGGACAGTTGGTGGTAGGGGATGATAGGTTGGAACGCGTCCATTCTGGTCTAAGGGAAGGCTTCTGAAAGATCTTGTCTTGGGAAACCAAGTCTTGTGGGGAAAGTACACCACCTCTGTAGAGTGAAAAATCTAAGTACTTAGCCATGTCCCTCGTATAGGACAATTTGAGCATCAAGACATGGAAGCTATCAAGAATCTCCTCATCCCAATTTCTAAGTTAAAAACTTGTGGTTGAACAAGGGTTGAAGGATCACCAATTTCTATTGGGAGATGCCTTGGGAATGTTTTTGTCAAGCAAAAACTTAGTGTTTTCAAATGATAAGGAAAATATATTTTGAGCAAAGCAAGCCTAAGCTCCACATAGCCAAATGCATATAGATGATAGACTCCACTATACTACCATAGTATCACTTGCCAATACAATTCAAATGTATTGACCCTTGTGGCTGTAACTTGTTATGTTGCAGGTTTGTTTGATATTAGTGAAGTTTAATGATTAGGATTACATGTCTACAACCAACATGTCTGCCTGTGGCACTTTGAAGATGAAGGACCCCATGCTATTGTTATATTCTGCTGCATTGTAATGAGATAGCCAAATGAGCTATGTAAGATGTAATAAATTATTTTATTCCTGGTTATAAAGTTGTATTATGACCTTTGTTTCTTGATATTACATCTTAACTGTGGATGATAGCTATTGATCCAGGGACTAGCATTGTAAACATAGGGATCTCTACCTTATTAAAGGTTGGGAACCTTACATGTTGCTTTGAAGGCCAAAGTTGTGGACCATGGGGATGAAGATAATAGTGATGAAGGGCTTTCCATGGACCATCCCGATGAAGTCAAGATTGCTCATGGTCAATATATGGCTTTCTATGCAAAGAACTTTTGGAAGAACCCCTCCAAGGCCAAGATGGAAATGGAACGGAGAATCAATCCAAATGGGAAAAGAGAGAATACCACAAGGTTGAGTACTTGCTTCAATTGTGGTGACCGCTACCACTTTGTGGCTAGTTGCCCCTATGAGAAGAGAGAAGATCATGGTGGAAAGCTTGTGTTGAAGAAGACTCTCAAGGGACCGTACAAGAAACCTTTCATCAAAAAGAATCCCATCAACAAGAAGCCGGGAGAAATTGTCTTGATCACTCATGAAGAGTACTCCTCCGACAATGAAGATGATCAAGATGACGAAGAGGAAACTTCTCATGGTGTGGCTGCTCTTGCCACCACCTCTACTCCGACATTCTCACTCTTCGATTATCCAAATGAGAAATCTTCCACCAAGAACGCCACTTGCCTTATGGCAAGAGGAACGGAGGTATCTTCATCATCCCGCTCTACTCACTTAGATAATGATGATGAGATGTCTCTTGATGTTAAAAATGAATTAATTGCCTTTGATGAGTTTATGACTAACCTAGAAGGTGATTCTAAGCTACATTTTGGAAACATCTTAGATCAACTATCACATACTCAAGAGCTTCTAGATGTAAGATGTAAACTTGGGCATGAACATATGATTGAGATAGAGGCCCTAAACAATGCTCTAGAAGAAGAACAAGAAACTAGGTTGTCACTTGCATTAAAACTTGAAGGGCTTGATGAGTCCAATGGCATTATTGTTAACAAACTCATCAAAGAGCGTGATCATGCTATTGCTAAATATAAAAGAGCTAAAAAGGACAAGGATGAGTTTGGTGTGGTTCATGAAAAACTTGCCGAGGACTTTAGCTTGCTTAACAAGGCCCACAAGGCCTTGGAGAGTGAACTCTTGTCACTCACAAAGTCCCATGAAACGCTTAAAACTCAATTGGCCAATATTCCTTCACCTAGTAACTTCATTCCATCTAGTAGCACAACTATTCTTGAAGAGAATGCTAGGTTGAAGGGGGGGCTTGCTAAGGCCACATTTCCACAAGGAAACAAGTCTATTGATGATGTTTTGAGCAAGCAAAGGCATAGTGGTGATAAAGGGGGCATTGGTTTTGTTTCCAAAACCAAGAAGAAGAACAATAAGAAGAAGAAGGACAAGCCCGCACAAGAGACCAACAAGACCATTGTGGAAAGTAAGAGCACAAGTGGTAAAACTATGTCTCATGATGATTTTGCGGGAAGTGCTAACCCTCACTATGTTCTAATGCGTGACTATTATGGTGATGTGTATGCACAATATGTTGGCCCTTATGATGGTTATATTGCTTGGTCTATTTGGGTTCCCAAGACCCTTGTTGCTAACAAAAGAGGACCCATTGAAAAATGGGTACCTAAAAACTAGCTTGATCTTTTATAGACTTATGCTTCCGGAGGGTCAAAATGGGTGATCGATAGTGGTTGCACAAGTCATATGACTGGAAGCTCGTCTATTGTCAAGGACTTAGTGCCAAATGATGATCAAATCACCGTCACATATGCCGACAAGTCAAAGTCTAAGGTAATGGGTTTCGGCAAGGTAGTGGTGTCTTACGACATTACACTCGTGAACGTCATGCTTGTTGAAACCCTTGGATACAATTTACTTTCAGTCTGTGCTCTTGGAAAGATGGGCTTTGCCATCTTTGTTGATGATGATATTGTGGTCCTCATGTGGAGCAAGTCTCTCAAGGTCACTTTCGTTGGGTACATCGAAAATGACTTGTATGTGGTGGACTTTTCAGGGCAAGCCCACTCTACCTCCGCAAGAAAATCAACAAGACTCCATATGAGATACATACCGGTAACAAGCCCAATATATCGTATTTCCGGGTGTTCGGTTGTAAGTGTTTCTATCTCATCAAAGGTGTTCGTTTGTCTAAATTCGAGTCTAAAGCATTAGAGGGTATTTTTGTTGGCTATGGTCTCGAATCTCACACTTATAGAATCTATGACAAGCTCTCCGGAGCCGTCATAGAATCTTGTAGTGTGACCTTCGAAGAATATGATGGTCCCCAAGGGGGGCGTGTTGATGATTGTGATGCAGATGATGAAATGCCTCAGGATGCCATAGGAAGAATGGGTGTGGGTTATATCCGCCCCATTGAGGAACCCCTTATGGCGGATCGAGAAGAACTATGCTCCACTCGAGTGGAGCCCTCATATTCACAACCTCAACATGCTCCATCTACCGAAGAGGACATTGACTCAAGCCAAAGAGAAGATGTGGACCCTCAACATAGTGATTAATGTGTGAACTCTAGTCAAAGGGAGCTTGGTCCATTAGATGGGTTGTCAAGTGGTGCCAAGTCAATTTGTCAAGGAAGATCCATCCAAACTGTTTTGAGACAAGCTCAAATTGATGCTAGAAGAGCACTTGATCAAGACCAAGGTCAATCCTTGGCTCCCAATGTAGAGGATGACTCCAATGATGATCAAGGTCAAGTTGATGGTCAATACGAGGATCAAAATGATGAAGAGGGTCCTGCAAGAAACAATGAGGAGATCCATGCTCGTCGTGAAGCTAGAAAAGAAAGAATGTTGGAAATAAGAGACCACACCCTCCAAAATGTTGTTGGAGATCTAAGGAAAGGAATTTCCACAAGAGCACAATTGAAGAGGTTCAGTGAACACCAATCACACATCTCCATGATTGAACCAAAGAAAGTGTGGGAAGCTCTTGAAGATTCGGATTGGTTAGAAGCTATGCACAAAGATCTCAACAACTTTGAGCGAAACAAAGTGTGGAAGTTAGTTGAGAAGCCAAAGGATTGCCGCAATGTTATTGGAACAAAGTGGATATTCAGGAACAAGCAAGATGAGCATGGAATTATAGTAAGGAACAAGGCTAGATTGGTTGCACAAGGGTATTCTCAAATTGAAGGCATTGATTATGGAGAGACTTATGCACCCGTGGCTCGCCTTGAGTCCATCTGTATCCTTCTTGCTTATGCGGCACATCATAACTTTAAGTTGCAAAAAATGGATGTAGAAAGTGCATTCCTTTATGGTCCTTTAAATGAATTGGTATATGTTAAGCAACCCCCGGGATTTGAGGACCCCAACTTCCCAAACCATGTCTACAAACTTGATAAGGCGCTCTATGGGCTCAAGCAAGCCCCATGCACGTGGTATGAGCACCTTAGAGAGTTATTGTTTGACCGTGGCTTTGAGGTTGGGAAAATCGATCCACTCTTTTTACTAAGAGGGTCATGTAGGGTTCGCAGCATAGAAAACAAAAATTTTCCTACGATTTGAACTATGTACCAAGATCTATCTATTAGATACAAACAACGGGCGAATGTATATCCGTAGATAACATACCCTTGAAGACCGACAAAGCTTAACAAGTTCAACTCATGGTTGATGTAGACGATCTCTTGCCGATCTCAAGATCGAGAGGAAGTCCTAGCGCCGCAAGTCAGCAACGCATCCGTGCTCGCACACACGTTCGAGGCACCGAGCAACCTCCTCCTCCTCGCTCCAGCGATGCAGCAGAAGCACAACTCTTTCTTGCCGAATAGCCACCAGGAACATGTATCTCGCTAGTCCGAGACCATGGGGGATAAATTCTAGAGGGGGAGAGAGATCCTTCACGAGGAGGTGTGAGTGAGAAGTGAGAGGAGGGGCTCCTTTTATAGGAGGAGGGGGGCACCCAACGGGTTGGCCGCCGGCCATGGGGGCTGCCCCCTCCCCTCCTTCATTCATGTGGGTGGACACTCCACTCACAAAATGGCCCTTCAATTTTCTCCACTCAAAAATCCACTCAAATTCCCATTAAATTTCCACCAAATTTAATGCAAACTCTCATTAAATAAAACTCTTTTATTTTATTCAGAATTTTTTCAATTACTTTAATGACAAACATTCACAAATAACCCCTTGCTATAATTCTATTTCACATGCATAACCACTTTATGCAATTTCACCCGAAAACCTGTTTCGGTATCTAGTGAAATAAATTCCTGCGCTTGTTCATTCTTTCAGCATGAAACTTTTGCTCCAATTGGATGTCGGTGTCTCTTAAGTGTGTCACCATACGGTTTGTGAATAATGCGGACATGATCGAGACCCCTCTCGGATCAATAATCAGAAGCGGGATCTGGAGACCCATACTGACTCCCACACATTCAACGATGACTTTCTTGTGATCGTCAGAACCTTTTACGCTAGTATCTTAATCCCTTTGTTTCACGATATATTACATGTCCGAGATTCGATCATCGGTATCTCGATACCTAGTTTGATCTCGTTACTGACATGCACTCTTTTCTCGTTTCCGTGATATAACATTCTAGTGATCAAATCACTTGCTTGCAAGCTAATCAATGTGATATCACCGAGAGGGCCCAGAGTATATCTATCCGTCATCGGGATGAACAAATTCCACTCTCGATCCATGAGCCTCAACATAACACTTTATTAGTTCTGAATCCATCTTTATAATCACCACATTACGGTGACGTTTGATGTTATCAAGAAACTCTTCCGGTGTTAGTGATTGACATGATCTCATGGTCTAAGGATTAGGATCACTTCGTAAGTTGTTATAGCAATATAAACTCAATGACTTTGATCGTAATGCTATACTTCGGATGAATGTTCATCACACCATTATACTAATTTTGTGATCCCGTTATTAACAACATCCAATGTCCATGATCAGGAAACCTTGATCATCTTGTTAATCAATGAGCTAGTTTATGAGAGAGGCATAACTAGGAACTTTCTGTTTGTTTATTAAACACACATGTATTAATGTTTCCGTATTAATACAATTATAGCATGCAAAATAAACATCTATCATATACTTGGAATACACATAATAAACACTTTATTATTGCCTCTCAGGGCATATTCCCTTCAGTCTCCCACTTGCACTAGAGACAATAATCTAGTTACATAGTGATAAATCTAACACCCATTGAGTTCTGGTGTTGATCATGTTTTGATCTAGGGAGAGTTTTAGTCAACGGATCTGCTACATTGAGATCCGTATGTACTTTACAAATCTTTATATCTCCATCCTTGACATGCTCGCGGATGGAGTGAAACCGGCGCTTAATATGCTTGGAATGCTTGTGAGACCTTGGCTCTTTGGCATTAGCAATGGCACCATTGTTGTCACAATAGATCACCATTGGGTCCAACGCGTTTGCAACCACTCCTAGTTCGGATATGAACTCCTTCATCCAAACTGCTTCCTGAGCCGCTTCTGAAGCAGCAACATATTCGGCCTCCGTTGTTGATCCCGCTACCACAGGTTGTTTGGAGCTCCTCCAACTAACCGCTACGCCATTCATGAGAAATACGTATCCGGATTGAGACTTAGAGTCATCCGGATCAGTGTCAAAGCTAGCATCAACATAACACTTAGCGACGAGCTCTTCTTCACCTCCGTATACAAGAAACATATCCTTAGTTCTTCGTAAGTACTTAAGGATATTCTTGACCGCTATCCAGTGTTTCGAACCTGGATCCGATTGGTACCTACTAGTCAAACTAATAGCATGTTCCACATTCGGTCTTGTACATAGCATGGCGTACATTATAGAGCCTATGGTTGAAGCATAGGGTACTTTGTCCATTATCTCTCTCTCTTTCTTCCGCCGAAGACGGACTTCGAGTCTTACTCAATGTCTTGCCTTGCAACATAGGTAAGAACCCCTTCTTACTTCCGTCCATTTTAAACTTCTTTAAAATCTTATCAAGGTATGTACTTTGCGATAGCCCTATTAGGCTCCTTGATCTATCTCTATAGATCTTTATGCCTAATATGTATGACGCTTCACCTAGGTCCTTCATTGAAAATTTGTTGTTTAGATATGTAGAGGGAGTGTCCCAACCTTTATTAACATAAGGTGGTGTCCCCTGTGTTTACAATGCTAGTCCCTGGATCAATAGCTAGCATCCACAGTTAAGATGTAATATCAAGAAACAAAGGTCATAATATAACTTTATAACCAGGAATAACATAATTTTATTACATCATACATAGCTCATTTGGCTATTACATTACATTGCAGCGGAATAACTATAGTCATGGGTCCTTCATCTTCAAAGTGCCACAGGCAGATGTTGGTTGTAGACTTTGTAATCCTAATCAATCAATCTTCACTAAAAACAATCAAACCTGCAACATACAAGTTACAGCCACAAGGGTCAATACATTTGAATTGTATTGGGAAGTGATACTATGGTAGTATAGTGGAGTCTATCATCTATATGCATTTGGCTAAGTGGGGTTGAGGCTTGCATTGCTCAAAATAGATTTTTCCTTAACATTTGAAAATACTAAGTTTTGCTTGGCAAAAACATTTTTCTCAATCAAAGATTTAAAGATCCTTTAACCAACGCATCTCTCAATCAAAGATTGAAGATTTCAAACAACCCTTGTTCAAACCACAAGATTTTAACTTAGAAATTGGAATGATGAGATTCTTGATTGCTTCCATGTCTTGATGCTCAAATTGTCCTTTACCAGGGACATGGCTAAGTACTTAGATTTTACACTCTTCAGAGGTGGTGCACTTTCCCCACATGACTTGGTTTCCCAAGACAAGATCTTTTAGAAGCCTTCCCTTAGACCAAAATGGACGCGTTCCAACCTATCAAACACTACCACCCTCTGTCCATATGGCTAAGTTCTTGCAACCTATATGATCATGGCAGAGCCCATATTGCCAAGTGGTTGCACTTGAAGCTTCTCAACAAATCTCTTTGTTCCTGGGCGGCCATCCACAAGTGAGATACACAAGGTAAACCATAAACATGGGCCTTGTGAACCACTCAACCAAAAACCACCAAGAAATTACCATTCCACCCAGGTGATTCATTAACTTAGTTGTTTTATTAAACAAAACACAAGTCCTCAGACTTAGGAATTTTTCCATAGTGTGAATATATATTCCACCCATGTTTTCTATTAGCTAGTCTAAGCTTGATATTAATAGGAATATTAACTTAGGAAGATTTCCACTAAGGTTTCATCTAATAGGTTTTACTATAGCAAGGTTTATACTTAGCAAAATCCATGCAAGTTTTACTTAGAGAAAATCACTAATGCATAGTGAAAGTAATGGGACAAAAGTATGAAGCATCACTTGCCTTTTTGGTAGAGTATGGGTTCACTCCTTGTCCTTGCAACAATCACACTCTTCAAGTCACTACAAATCAATCAAGCAAGGCACAAACTTAATCTACCAATCAAGCAAAACAACACACATAAAATAACAAAGTCAAAGTAATGCATGCAAGCATGCCAAGCTTTGTTTTGTTTGAAAAAGTGGTTCCTAATGGGTCATGAACATTTGAAAACACCTATTTGTCATTTTGTAAAGTGGCAAAGTCATTTGCAAAAGGTTTCACCTCCTAATCCAATTTCAAAACAAAGTACCATTTTATGTGGTGGAGAACTGTTTTTACTAAGGCATTTATCCATAGGGTTCACAAAATATGTTTTCAAACCACAAAACTTGGTTTTAAGGGTCAGAGAGTTTAAAACAAAACATTTTCCAAAGGTTTTCTTCCAAAACCAATTTTAATAAATAAACCACATTTCTATTTGACTAGAAATGGTTTTAAATCAAAGAATCATATTTTTATTTCACCAAATACATTTTTGAGTCCACAAAGTGTTTCCTAATGTTAGTAGGTTCTAATCACACCATTTGCCAAAGATTTTATCCCAAAAATCATTTTTAAAAAAATTTCACATCCTTAACAAGCATACAAATGTTTCTGCAAAAACAACCATTTTTTTAGAAGCTTTTTGTTAAAAAAAGGGCATGGTTGGCTAGGTCTTGTTCCACTGAATCCATTGATATAAAATTTGTAATTTTTGGACGTGTGGTTTGAAAGTTACAAGGGTTTCAAAATGGCATCTAAATCTGATTTCAAACCCTATTCTAAATCATCCAGTGACACGCGGCACGTTCTGATTCGTCGAAAACGGTTCGTGCGGATCAGGCGACGCAGGTCGTTGGATTTAATTGATATCGCGCGGCTCAGGCGTGCTCTTACCGCTTCGCTCTACTTTCTATCCTATCCACCGGATCAAGATCGGACAGCTCTCAGTGCCTCGACCAGAAGCTGGCGGCGCTCAACGGTGGCATGCGGCGGCGCGGCTCTGACGGTGACGCTGCCGGTGAACTAGGACGCGAGGGAAAGAGTGAAGTTGCTCACCAGGTTCGCAATGAAGCACTGATTCTCGTTTTTTCTTTGGCTGGCCAAGGGGAGCACGGAGGTGACGACAATTTCTCGCCGGAGTCCCTGCTTCCGTCAGGCACGCTCGGTCGTTGTCGGGAACGAGGCTACAAGGCACGCCAGTGCATAACAGAGGGAGCGTTAGACACGTATGGGGAAGGAGAGTATGATAGTGTCAACTAGAGAGGAGGGGGCAGTCAGGGATTACCAGAGGAGCTCGTCGGAGTTGACCTAGCCGTCGGTGGCGCTCAGACAAAGACGGAGGCGAGGCTGTAGGGCATGCGTGGGCGAACGGAGGCCATGGGTAGGTGCGTGAGATGATGGGTATCAAGCTGGTGTGAGCTAGGAGGTAGGAGAGGGTCAGGGCTCGCCGGAATTCGACAGGGAACTCGTCGGTGGCAGTGAGGCTTCGAGCAAAAATTGTGGACACCCTGGGGCTCCGGTGGTGTGATGACTGGAAGGAAAGGGAGAGGGGAGGGAGGCGAGTTTACGAGCATCATCACTGGGCAGAATTAGTGCGTCATTTAGGCGAATTGAACACGAGCAATCGACGCTGGAAATGGCCGGAGTGAGGGGAAAGAATTGGTCGCGTGGTTTGAAGACGACGCCAACGTGGCTGTGGGTCCTCTTTGTCAGTGAGATAGAGAGAGAGGGAATAAGGTCCACCAGTCAGTGACTTAGCGGGTTGCTTCTGCGGTGAAGAAAAAACGGTTCGGGGGGGGAAAGGAGCTGGGCTGTTGGGCTGAGTTGGGCTAGATGGTTGGGCTGCTCTATTTTTTTCTGTCTGAATCCTTTTTCTTTTTCTATTTTCCAATTCTGTTTTGAAATTTCAAACAACCAAACAATGTTCAAATCCATTCAAACTTTCACCACACATTGCAGCTTTGAATTTGGTTATGTTCAGTAACATAAACCAAAATCCAAAATAAAATAATATTTTTATTCTTTTTAGGATCCATTTATTATTTAAATAAAATGGACCTTTATTTATTTAATCAAATAGGGTTTGATTTATTTAATAAAATCTCCATTTGAAATCCAAATATTTTCAAAACCAAATCAGTAGGTTTTATTTGAAAATAAAGAATACTTGGAAACTTGTTTAAAACAAAATAACCTTTTATTTTAGGGTCCATTAATAATTAAATACAATAGACCTTAGTTATTAAATCAAATAGGATTTGTTTTATTAGAATAATTATTTTGAAATCTAAAATAAACCAAAACACTTCAGTAGGTTTTAATTAAGAAAATAAAATACTTAGAAAACTTATTTAAAATAATTTAATAAGTTTTGATGTTTTAATTAAAATGGTAAAACCTTTTATTTAAATAAAATTTGGATATTAATTCCTTATTATTGTATTTAAATAAACCTTTACTATTTTTAATCAAAACAAAAAATTTTATTTTAAATACTTGGCCAAGGTTTAATTTGGCTCTGTAAAATAATCTTTATTTATAAATCCACTTATTCTTTTGAAAGCCAAAACCTTTTATTTAAAAGATCCAAAATAGTAAGTCTAAATATTTTGAAGTTTATTGCTTATTTAACTTTTTAAATCCCTTTAGGATTTCATTTGATCCAAATAGGTTTTGAAAGTTTCCAATTGGATTCAAAAAGTTTCTTCTGGCCTTGAAAATCAAACAAAGTTTTATTTTATTCATTTATTTTTCACATTACAAGATTTGGAAAATCTTGGGATGTGACAAGATAACTTTTAACACTGTTTAAAAGATCTATATCATTTCCGATCAATAATATGTCATCCACATATAATATCAGAAATGCCACATTGCTCCCACTCACTTTCTTGTAAATACAAGCTTCTCCATAAGTTTGGACAAATCCAAACTCTTTGATCACCTCATCAAAGCGGAGATTCCAACTTCGTGATGCTTGCTTCAATCCATAGATGGATCGCTAAAGCTTGCACACCTTGTTAGCATCCTTAGGATCGACAAAACCCTTTGGTTGTATCATATACAACTCTTCTTCAATATTACCATTGAGAAACGCGGTTTTGACATCCATCTGCCATATCTCATAATCAAAATATGTAGCAATTGCTAACATAATCCTAACGGACTTTAGCATCGCTACGGGAGAGAATGTCTCATCGTAGTCAACTCCTTGAATTTGTCGAAACCCCTTTGCGACAAGTCGAGCTTTATAGACGGTCACATTACCATCAGCATCAGTTTTTCTTTTGAAAATCCATTTATTCTCCAAGGCCTTTCGGTCGTGAGGTAATTCCACCAAGTTCCAAACTTGATTTTCATACATGTATTCCATCTCAGATTTCATGGCTTCTAACCATTTGTTGGAATCCGGGCTCATCATCGCTTCTTCATACGTCGCAGGGTCATCATTTTCATCAACCATGAAATTCATGACAGGATTTCCGTCTGACTCGGGAGCCTGCAGCGTCTGCTTGACCTGCGAGGTTCAAGAGTACTCTCTTCCGAGTTTCATGACCATTATCATTAGTTCCCTCTTCAACAGGTGGAGCCAACTCGGAACAACTTCCGCACAAGGCTACTCGCCATACTTTGAAGAGAAGGTTCAATAACCTCTTCGAGTTCTACCTTACGACTACTCACACCTTTCGCAAGAAACTCTTTCTCTAGAAAGGATCCATTCTTGGCAACAAAAACCTTCCCCTCGGATCTGTGATAGAAGGAATAGCCAATAGTTTCCTTAGGGTATCCTATGAAGACGCATTTTTCCGCTTTGGGTTCGAGTTTATCTGGTTGAAGTTTCTTCACATAAACATCGCATCCTCAAACTTTAAGAAATGACAGCTTAGGTTTGTTTCCAAACCACAATTCATACGGTGTCTTTTCAACGGATTTAGATGGTGCCCGATTTAAAGTGAATGCAGCAGTTTCTACTGCATAACCCCAAAATGACAACGGCAAGTCCGTCAGAGACATCATAGATCGAACCATATCTAATAAAGTACGATTACGATGTTCCGACACACCATTTCGCTGTGGTGTTCCGGCAGGCGTGAGTTGTGAAACAATTCCACACTCTTTCATGTGAGTGCTAAACTCGTAACTTAGATACTCACCTCCACGGTCGCATCAGTAGAAATTTGATCTTTCTATTATGATGATTTTCCACTTCATTCTGAAATTTCTTGAACTTTTCAAAGGTTTCAGACTTGTGTTTCATCAAGTATATATAACCATACCTACTCAAATCATCTGTGAAAGTAACAAAATAACGATATCCACCTCATGACACACTCATTGTACCACATACATCGAATGTATGATTTCTAATAAATCATCTGCTCCATTGAACCGAAAAGCGTTCTAGTCATCTTGCCCATAAGGCATGGCTCACATGTATCAAATGATTCAAAATCAAGTGATTCCAAAAGTCCATCCGAATGGAGCTTTTTCATGCGTTTAACGCCAATATGACCTAGACGGCAGTGCCACATATATGCGGATATATCATCATTAAGTTTAATACTTTTAGCATCAACATTATGAATATGTGTAACATTATCATCGAGATCTAATAGAAATAAACCATTCATCATCGGTGCATGACCATAAATGATTTCATTCATATAAATGGAACAACCATTGTTCTCGGATTTAAATGAATAACCACTTCGCATCAAACACGATCCAGATACAATGTTCATGCTCAGTGCAGGCACCAGATAACAATTATTCAAGTTTATAACTAATCCCGACGGCAAATGGACAGGCAGCGTTCCGACGGCGATCACATCAACGCTTGATCCATTGCCGACACGCATCTTGACCTCACCCCTTGCTAGCGGTCGCTTGTTCCGCAGCCCCTGATTCGAGTTACAAATATTAGCAACTGAACCAGTATCAAATACCCAGGTGCTACTGCGATCACTAGTCAAGTACACATCAATAACATGTATATCATATATACCTTTGCTTGCCTTGTCGGCCTTCTTGTCTGCCAAATACTTGGGGCAGTTGCGCTTCTAGTGGCCAGTCCCCTTGCAATAGTAGCACTCGGTATCAGACTTAGGTCCAACTCGGGGTTTCTTTTCAGGCACGGCAACAGGCTTGCCGCCCTTACTTCCCTTCCATTTTCCCTTCTTGTCTTTCTTGAAACCAGTGTTCCTATTGATCATCAACACTTGATGTTCCTTTTTGATCTCCACTTCTGCAGTTTTAAGCATTGACAGAAGCTCGGGGAGAGACATCTTCATGCCTTGCATATTATAGTTCATCACGAAGCTCTTATAGCTAGGTGGCAGAGACTGCAGAACACGATGGATGCCTAAGTTAATGGGAATCGTTATTCCCAAGGACACAAGCTTATCGGCATAACCCGACATCTTGAGTACATGCTCACTAACGGAGCTGTGCTCTTCCATCATGCAGCTAAAGAACTTTTCTGAAGCGTTGTAGCTCTCTACAGCAGCATGTGTGTCGAAAATCATTTTCAACTCACTCATTGTATCAAATGCATTGCCGCTTTCGAAGTTCCGGCTCTAGCCCATACAATATGCCGCAATGAACTAAGTTGTGGTCCTCCTGACGAGTCTGATAGACATTCTTCTCCTCGTCAGGGGCATCCTATAAAGGTGGGGGGCCTAGTGGCGCTTCTAGCACATATTGCTTTTGTGTAGCAGAGAGGAGAATCCTCAAATTCATGGCCCATTCGGTAAAGTTGCTACCATTCGTTGCTAGTTTCTCTTTTTCCATGAACACAATGAAATTAAAAGCAGGTGGTGCCATCTACAACAGAATTTGTAAAGTTTAGACTAAGTGTATGATAGATTGAGTTCAACTAATCCATATTACGAATGAACTCCCACTCAAAAACGACATCCCTCGTGCCTTTTTGGTGATTACATGAACAAAATCCACTATACCAAGTCCGATCATCACGTGAGTCGGTATAGCTTCAAAGGCGAGCATCAAATAGGAATCATATCTACTATATGACTCATGCTTAACCTTTCGGTCCGTGTTCCGAGGCCATGTCTGTACATGCTAGGCTCGCCAAGTTAGAACCTTAGTATTCGCGTGTGTAACTGTTTTACACCCGAAATATGGTCGTGGATCCAAGAACACCCGATCATCACGTGATGTCTTGGAGCGACGAAACATAATCGGTGCATACTAAAGGAAGAACACATTCTTATCTTGATATTTAAATGAGGGATCATCTTATTATGCTAACAAAGCGCTAAACAAGCAATATAAGATGCTATCAAACATCACATGTTTATTAGTGAAATGTTATGGTTCCCGCAGATGATCTCTATCATGTGCATCGTGGTATGATCACTATCATACCTATATGTGTAAATCCAAGGTCTATGGAGATTACACGTTATGTATGTTGTAAGAGTATCATCTCATACTTCTACTTACAACATCACCATATCATAACACTAGCCCAACAACAATCTAAACTAGACGCCTCTAATTTATCCATTGCAAGTTTTACGTGGCTTAGGGCTTTCGAGATAGAACCGTTCTTACCTACGAACATGAACCACAACGAGGATAACCAAATTGTTGACAACTTGTTGCAAAATAGATATTGACTATATTAGGAGAGACAGACACCCGCTAGCCACTTATGCAAACTAGTTGCATGTCAAGCGTGGAACAGGTCTCATGTGCGAGGACATGTAAAGTTTGTCCGGGCCGCTTCATCCCACTATGACACCAATATCCAAAATTACAACAAAGGAGCAACAACATGATCATCATCGCCCACATACTCATATGTGTACTACCCGTGTAAAGCATCTACGCATAGATCCGGCTCTGATACCACTGTAGGGTTCGCAGCATAGAAAACAAAAAAATTCCTACGATGTGAACTATGTACCAACATCTATCTATTAGATACAAACAACATGAGGATGTATATTCGTAGAGAACATACCCTTGAAGACCGACAAAGCTTAACGAGTTCAACTCGTGGTTGATGTAGACGATCTCTTGCCGATCTCAAGATCGAGAGGAAGTCCTAGCGCCGCAAATCAGCAGCGCATCCGTGCTCGCACACACGTTCGAGGCACCGAGCAACCTCCGCCTCCTCGCTCCAGCGATGCAGCGGAAGCACAACTCTTTCTTGACGAATAGCCACCGGGAACATGTATCTCGCTAGTCCGAGACCATGGGGGATAAATTCTAGAGGGGGAGAGAGATCCTTCACGAGGAGGTGTGAGTGAGAAGTGAGAGGAGGGGCTCCTTTTATAGGAGGAGGGGGGCACCCAAGGGGTTGGCCGCCGGCCATGGGGGCTGCCCCCTCCCCTCCTTCATTCATGTGGGTGGACACTCCACTCACAAAATGGCCCTTCAATTTTCTCCACTAAAAAATCCACTCAAATTCCCATTAAATTTCCACCAAATTTAATGCAAACTCTCATTAAATAAAACTCTTTTATTTTATTCAGAATTTTGTCAATTAATTTAATGACAAACATTCACAAATAACCCCTTGCTAGAATTCTATTTCACATGCATAACCACTTTATGCAATTTCACCCGAAAACCTGTTTCAGTATCTAGTGAAATAAATTCCTGCGCTTGTTCATTCTTTCGGCATGAAACTTTTGCTCCAATTGGATGTCGGTGTCTCTTAAGTGTGTCACCCTACGGTTCGTGAATAATGCGGACATGATCGAGACCCCTCTCGGATCAATAATCAGAAGCGGGATCTAGAGACCCATACTGACTCTGACACATTCAACGATGACTTTCTTGTGATCGTCAGAACCTTTTACGCTAGTATCTTAATCCCTTTGTTTCACGATATATTACATGTCCGAGATTCGATTGTCGGTATCTCCATACCTAGTTTGATCTCGTTACTGACATGCACTCTTTTCTCGTTTCCGTGATATAACATTCTAGTGATCAAATCACTTGCTTGCAAGCTAATCAATGTGATATCACCGAGAGGGCCCAGAGTATATCTATCCGTCATCGTGATGAAAAAATTCCACTCTCGATCCATGAACCTCAACATAACACTTTATTAGTTCTGAATCCATCTTTATAATCACCCTGTTACGGTGTGACGTTTGATGTTATCAAGAAACTCTTCCGGTGTTAGTGATTGACATGATCTCATGGTCTAAGGATTAGGATCACTTCGTAAGTTGTTATAGCAATATAAACTCAATGACTTTGATCGTAATTCTATACTTTGGATGAATGTTCATCACATCATTACACTAATGTTGTGATCCCGTTATTAACAACATCCAATGTCCATGATCAGGAAACCTTGATCATCTTGTTAATCAACGAGCTAGTTTATGAGAGAGGCATAACTAGGAACTTTCTGTTTGTTTATTAAACACACATGTATTAATGTTTCCATATTAATACAATTATAGCATGCAAAATAAACATATATCATATACTTGGAATACACATAATAAACACTTTATTATTGCCTCTCAGGGCATATTCCCTTCAGGTCAATGGGGAGCTTTTTGTATTCCAAATATATGTTGATGATATTATCTTTGGCTCATCTAACAAAGCTTTTAATGATGAATTCTCAAAGCTTATGACTAGTAGGTCCCGGATGTCCTTGATGGGGGAGTTGAAAGTATTTCTTGGCTTTGAGATCAAGCAAGTTAGAGGAGGAACATTCTTCTATCAAGCCAAGTATAATCAAGATATG
This sequence comes from Avena longiglumis, assembly GCA_030063025.1. Classification (NCBI taxonomy): domain Eukaryota; kingdom Viridiplantae; phylum Streptophyta; class Magnoliopsida; order Poales; family Poaceae; genus Avena; species Avena longiglumis. The sequence continues at coordinate 416,154,964 of CP125979.1, read as the reverse complement.
CTCAAGAGATTCAAAATGCAAGATTTGAATGGAGCTCCTACTCCCATGGCTACAAAGACTCATCTAGAACAAAATCCAAATGGTAAAGATGTGGATCAAAAGGTATACCAGTCTATGATTGGTTCTTTGCTTTACTTTTGTGCATCTAGACCCGATATTGTGTTGAGTGTAGGTGTGTGTGCAAGATATCAAGCGGCTCCTAAGGAAATCCATTTAATGGCGGTCAAGAGAATATTTCGATATTTAGTTCATACCCCATTTTATGGTCTTTGGTATCCTCGAGATTCAACATTTGCTCTCTATGGGTACACGGATTCGAATTGGGCGGGGGACAAGGATGATAGAAAATCAACATCCGGGGCGTGCCAATTCCTTGGTAGGTCCTTGGTATGTTGGTCTTCTAAGAAGCAAAATTGTATATCTCTCTCCACCGCCGAAGCCGAGTATGTTGTTTCCGCTAGTTCTTGCACTCAATTGCTATGGATGAGGCAAACTTTAAAGGAATACGGTGTCCATTGTGACAAAGTGCCTCTTCTATGTGACAATGAAAGTGCCATCAAAATTGCATACAACCCGGTGGATCACACAAGGACAAAGCATATCGAGATGCGTCATCACTTCATTAGAGATCATGTTGCTCGAGTTGATATTGATCTATCCTATGTTTCAACCAAAGATCAACTTGCCGATATCTTCACGAAGCCACTTGATGAAGCAAGGTTTTGCTACTTGAGGAATGAACTAAATATCGTAGATTCAAGGAGCTTGACTTGATTATCTTGCACTCTCACCTAATACTCGACCCATATTTGGTTTAGGTGTAGGCATGGACATAGGGGGAGTGCGGTCCTAATTGATTGGACTATCCCTCCCCCCATTATGCGCAAAGTAAACAAAATCATTCCTCTTAATATCATTTTGTGATATGTGAGCTCAATAATGAGTTTCGGTAATGGACCCAAGATATATCTTCGTGGTGCCAAGCCGAGTATACTCAAATATGGTGGCCCAGGACACCGCCCCCTCTCAATCGAGAGGTTGATGTGTGTACTCGTGTTGGTCATTTTTTAGTTGATTTGTACTCATGATTGTCATCTTGTGAATTGCCTTCATCGTTCTTAGTCTCATGCACTCTAGTTTGGTTTTGAACTCCTTTTTTCTCGATTTTTAGAGTGTATGTGCTTCCCAGCTCAATTTTCTAAACCCAAGCCTCCTTACTCCCTCACGAAAACCCTCTCTCTATCTGCACAAGAATCATCCTTGTTTCCTGGCATTTGGAAGCAGATGGGACCGGTACTACCGGATGTGGGAGCGGTACTACCGGACCTGGGTAGTTCCCAGGTCGTATCCTGGAAGAACTGCTCTAGGAACGGTACTACCGCCCACATATCCGGTACTACCGGTCACCGGTACTACCGGTTGAGGAACCGATACTACCGCTTACGAGCGGTACTACCGCCTTAGCAACCGGTACTACCGGTCGGCGTTTTCCTGGTATATATTGGACGCGCGTGGGGAGGCACCCCTCAGTGCCACATTCATCCCCACTCCCTCCACTCATACCCGCGCCGCCGCAGGAAACCTTGAAGCCACCGGAGCTCTGTCGCGCCCTCCTCTCCCCGGATTCCCCTTGGATTCGGCCTCTTGGCGGGCTCCCACCTCTTTCCACCGCCATGGATCCCGGTACAACTGCCCTTTCTCTCCCCGTTTGATTTCCCCATTAGATTTAGGTTTTGGCTTAGATTTGTGGAGAAATTGACTATTTGAAAGGTTGTACTGCCATATGCTTCCTTGTTACCGGGTAGAATCATCTATTTGCAGTTCAATGCCGTCAATTTGGTCCGTTTCCATCATATCTGACGATCGTGTGCCGCTCAACCGGTAGTACCGGAACTTTTTCCGGTACTACCGCTTGCAAGCGGTACTACCGGTTGTCAGGTCCGGTAGTACCGGCCCAAAATGACCACATTTTTCTGCTTAAATACTAGATTCACTCGTTTGCTCCTTTTTGATTCTTGTGCCCTTACCCCCTTGCTATCCTCCCTCGTGCTTTCACAGATGCAGGTGGTTCTCGGGGTGCACGCAAGCGCTCCAAGACTAGCCGTGAGATTGTTGAGGAAGATATGGAGTCTGAGGAAGAGGTTATGCCACAACCAAGACACCGTTCCAAGTTGCCTGCCACTCGAGGTGGTCGTGCGGGTCGTGAAGGGGTTACCAAGCGCTCTGCTGGGCGTGGCAGCGCCCCTCCCTCTCGCCCCCTTCCACTGGGTGTACCAAAAGTCTCAGCTCTGGGCCATCTGGGCCAAGGAAACTGTCAGACATCTCTGAGTCAGAGTTCAGGGCTCTCCGGATTGAAAATGCATACTCCCGCAACCGGAGCGAGGCAAGGGAAGAAAGTCTCTTCTATGATGATTTCCAAGAGCGTGTTTATCATGAGGTTCTTTTGACCAATATCCAGATGGTGGTGCCTCAGCAGTGGATTGACATGGGGGACATTGACAAGAATCTTGACTACTTTGCTGAAGCTAAGGAAATCTGCTCTCACCTTGGCTTGTTCCTCATTATGGAGTTTCAGTATGACTATGATCCCCTCCTTATTTGCCAGTTTTATGCCACTACACATTTCCACACTGGCCGCACTCGGAAGATTACCTGGATGACTCAAGGTGCTGTCAAGGAAGCTACACTAGCGGAGTTTGCTGCAATCTTGGGGTATGAAGATCGCGGCCGGGACGTTCCTTGTGGTTTTCGCTGTCACATGCGGGATCATCCCTACAAAAAGGATGTCCTTACACCTTTGTATATTCGGGGTCGTGGGGTCGCTGGCGAGATCAAGGATCTTCTCCCCACATATGACATTCTCCATCGCATTTTCCGTGAGACTGTTGCTCCTCGTGCGGGCAACAAGGATGAGATACATGGGTTCTCTGTTGACTTGTTGTTCAACACCTTCCTCAACCGAGACTCAGGCACTCCTCTTGATGTGTCAGACTTCATATGGAATGAGATGGTTACTGCTGCACACTCTCGGAGGGTTCCGCCATTTGCTCCTTATATTATGGCCGTCATTGTGTCAAAGTGCCCCGTCATTGCTAGGACACTCTCCACTCGCTCTCTCATTGTGCACAGGCCAAAGGCACTCAAGATCAAGACACATGCTAAACCTCGCGTTGCGGCGGGTGAGGAGGATGAGGATGACTCTGAGGATGCTGACAGTGGTCATGACACTGATTATGTTGTCTCTCATCGTAAGAATTCTAAGCCCTCTTGGGCCAAAAGGATGGAGGTCAAGCTCAAGAAGATCTTCTGCTTCCAGGTTGACAACCAGAAGCGCATGTATGAGGCGCATGTGTATGCCAAGAAAGCCAGTGCTCGGCAGAAGGAAATGATGTCTCCTCAGGGTTTGACCGTCTCCGAGGGGTCCGAGAACAACATCACTCCATAAGATCAGTGGATCTCTCAGCACAGCCGTTGGGACGATGATGTCTCTTCCTCGCACCGCGCCCCACCCCCTTACGAGGATGAGGAGGACCTTGAGGATGAGGAGGAGGAGGATTGACCGTTGGAATGGTAGTTTTGCACTTGTCCCGTTTTGGCGTCTTGATGCCAAAGGGGTAGAAGTTGCACTTTAGGCACTCGTGTTGCATGGGAAGTCACAAGCTCGTTCTTATCTTGATCCTTTTATTGCTTGTGAACTTCGATTTCCCTCTAGTTATGTGTGAGACTATGTGGTTATGTCTTGGATCCATCTTATGAGACTAGGTGGTTTATTTCATTGGATCCATCTTGTGATGATATGTGTTATCTATTGTCTATATATTTCTCATCATCACATGGTATTATGAAAAGGTATGAATTCACATGCTAGTATCAATATTTGTGCACCCATGTTGGGTTTGTAAAATAGAGGGGGAGGTTGTCTCTACTCATCTAGGGGGAGCCCCGTCTCTATTTTACAAATTCCATATGTTTTCTATTAAAATCATCTTGCAAAAGTGTATTGTCATCAAACACCAAAAAGGGGGAGATTGAAAGAGCATTTTCCTATCCCTCTGATTTTGATGTTTGATAACAACACACTTATCGGTTTAACTGTGTGCTAAGTGTATCACAGGTTTGATAAGAGGTGGCACAAATATTGGCATATCAATTCCCTTTGCGAAAAACCACTGTGCCAACCGGTAGTACCGGAACTACGACCGGTACTACCGCTTGACACCGGTACTACCGGTTCCAGTACCGGTTGGCACTGTCCAAAACTGATAAGGGTGTGTGCTAGTCAGTACCACCCGGTACCACGTAGCGGCACAACTGGTCCAACCGGTAGTACCGCTTGATACAAGCGGTACTACCGCTTGACACGGTCGTACCGCTCGGCAGTACCGGGGCATACTGACTAACACTCACTCCTCTCCGTTTTGGTCAGTACCAAGTGATACTTGGGACCGGTACTACCGCCCAGACCGGTAGTACCGCGTCCTACGACCGGTACTACCGCTTGGGGGTTGTACCGCAAGGGCGATACCGCCCAAAACTGAAGAAAGCTGATGAACTGAAGCACCTCTGGTACCTGGTCCGGTACTTGACTGGTAGTACCGCTTGCAAGCGGTACTACCGCTTGAGTACCGGTACTACTGGTGCATTAATGACTCCAACGGCCATATTTCGTGGAGGGGTATAAATACCCCTCCACCTACCTTGGGACAAAGAGCTCATCTCATTTAAGTCAAATACCACCATTGGAGTCCATTGGAGCCACCCATTCTTGAAGATCTCCTCATTCAACCACCCAAAGTCCTTGACCTTTGGGGAATCGAAGGAGGAGGCCCAGATCTACTACTTCACCAAAAGAGATCTTCATTTCCCCCTCATTTCATTGAGGGCCCCTTTGCTCTAGTGTTTTCTTGGAAACCCTAGTTCTTGTTTTGGTTCTTACAAGCTTGTCTTTGATTGCTTTGACAGCTTGCTTGTATTTGGGAGCCTCCGATTAAGTTGTGGATGTGTGCCCCAAACTTGTAACGGTGCTGGCTTCCACCTTGAAGGTTGCCGATATAGTGGAAGGTGAATCGATCCCGTTGGGGTGAGATTCATCGGAGAACAAGGTAGTCCTCTCGTGGCGTTGGTGGTTTGAAACCACCCCCTCTCCAAACGTAGACGTACTTCCCCTCAAAAGGAAGGAACTACGGGAAACAAATCCTTGTGTCTCCGCGTCCACTCTTTGGTTACCTCTATCCTTTACCGCACCTTACTTACTTGCTACTACTTTGTATTGTGTTAGTCCTTGCATAATTGCCATATAGGTAAATTCACCGTAGTTGCATTATCTACAGAATTTACCTTATTGTCAAACCTTAATTTGAAAAAGAAGAAAATTTGAAGTAGCACCTATTCACCCCCCCCTCTAGGTGCCCATACGATCCTTTCACCTACCCTATGTATCTCACTTGTGGAATGCCACCCAGGAACAAAGGGATTTGAGATACTTAGTGTTTAGAAGATTCTAGTGCAACCACATGGCATATGGGCTTTGCCTTGATCATATAGGTTGCAATAACTTAGCTATTTGGATGGTTGGTGGTAGGGTGATAGGATGGAACGCGTCCATTTGGTCTAAGGGAAGGCTTCTGAAAGGTCTCGTCTTGATGAATGTCAAGTCTTGTGGGGAAAGTGCACCACCTCTTGAGAAGGAAAAATCTAAGTACTTAGCCGTGTCCCCGACAATGGACAATTTGAGCATCAAGACACTAAAGCTATCAAGGATCTCCTCATCACAATTTCTAAGTTAAAAACTTGTGGTTGAACAAGGGTAAAGGTTCACCAATGTCTATTGGTGGTTCCTTGGGAGTTTTTGCCAAACAAAAACTTAGTGTTTTAAACTGATAGGTAAAACCTATTTTGGAGCAAAGCAAGCCTAAGCTACACTTAGCCAAATTCATGTAGAAGCTAGATACTATTATTCTACTAAGGTATCACTTGACAATACTATTCCAATGTATTGACCCACTGTGGTTGTAACTTGTGATGTTGCAGGTTACTCTGATGAGGATTAGGGTTATGAGTCTACACTCAACATGCTTGCTTGTGGCACAGAAAGATGAAGACTTTTATTTATGTTGTTAAGTTAAACTCTTGTACTATCCTATGGCTTTGGAGTTGTAAAAGACTATGTTATCTTTGGAATGACGATGTAATAATGACCTCTTTGTACTTCATCTTAAACTGTGGATGCTAGCAATTGATCCAGGGACTAGCATTGCAATCACAGGGACCTTTACCTTTATAAAGGTGGGGTCTTACATCATGAGACATAGTTTTACCACTTGTGGTCTTACTATCCACAATGGCCTTGTTGGTCTCTAGTGCGGGCTCGGCCTTCTTCTTCTTGTTGTTCTTCTTCTTAGTTTTGGAGACAAAACCAATGCCCCCTTTTTCACCACTAGGCTTTTGTTTACTCAAAATATCATCAATGGACTTGGTGCCTTGTGGGAATGTGGCATTGGCTAGCTCCCCCTTCAACCTAGCATTTCCTTCAAGAATAGTTGTACAACTAGATGGAATGAAGTTACTAGGTGAGGGAATATTGGACAATTGAGTTTGAAGCGTTTCATGGGAATTTGTGAGAGACAAGAATTCACTTTTCAAAGCCTTGTGAGCCTTGTCTAGTAAATTAAAGTCCTCGGCAAGTTTTTCATGAACCACACCAAACTCAATCTTGTCCTTTTTAGCCCTTTTGCATTTAGCAGTAGCATGATCACGTTCTTTGATGAGTTTATTAACAATAATGTCATTGGCATCATCAATCCCTTCAAGTTTTAATTCAAGTGACATCCTAGTCTCTTGTTCTTCTTCTAGAGCATTGTTTAAAGCCTCTAGCTCAATCATGTGTTCATGCCCAAGTTTACATCTTACATCTAGGAGCTCTTGGGTGTGGGAAAGTTGATCTAAGATGTTTCCAAAATGTATCTTAGCATCCCCTTGTAGGTTAGTCATAAATTCATAAAAAGCAATTAATTCCCTTTTGACATCAAGAGACATCTCATCATCAATTTCATCATTAGATAGGGGAGTGGAGTGAGATGATGAGGATACCTCCGTTCCTCTTGCCATAAGGCAAGTGATGTTCTTGATGGGAGAATTCTCATTTGGAGAATCAAAGGTAGAAGTAGTGGCTAGGGCCGCCACACCATTAGAAGTTTCCTCTTCCTCATCTTCATTGTCGGAGGAGTATTATTCATGAGTGATCAAGACAATTTCTCCCGACTTCTTGTTGATGGGATTCTTCTTGATGAAGGGTTTCTTGTAAGGTGCTTTGAGAGTCTTCTTCAACACAAGCTTACCCCCATGATCTTCTCTCTTCTCATAGGGGCAACTTGCCACAAAGTGATAGCGGTCACCACAATTGAAGCAAGTTCTCAATCTAGTGGTGTTTTCTCGTTTCCCATTTGGGTTGCTTCTTCGTTGCATTTCCATCTTGGCTTTGGCGGGGTTCTTCCAAAAGTTCTTTGCATAGAAGGCCATATATTGACTATGAGCAATCTTGAATTCATCAGGGTGATCCATGGAGAGGCCTTCATCACTATCGTCTTCATCCCCATGGTCCACAACTTTGGCCTTCAAAGCAACGTTGACAACATTTCTCATACCAAGGGCACGAGCACAGGCATCTTTGGCATTCTTGGAGGCAACTTTGAAAGCGGCCATCTCTTGCATAACTTCATTGAAGGTCATGAGATGGTAGTTGTGTCTTCCTTGTAGGCTCTTCAAGTCGGTGGGCTCAAAGGGCATGCGTGCACTCACATATTTCTTTTTATCCACGCATCATCCACATGTGAGGCACCCACATTTCTAAAAGCGGTGGCGTTGGTCTTGAGTCTTCGGTACATGTCTTCATGATTTTCACCTTCCATCATGTAGAAGCCTTCGGCTTCATTGCTTAGTGCATCATACTGGTTCCTCCTCATGCTCTCATTTCCAACAAACAATACGGTGAGAGCATCCCAAGCTTCCTTGGCAATGCTAAAGTGCTCAATGTGTGGGTAATCCTTTGTACCCAACCCTTGTTGAATCATATGCAAAGCAGTGGCATTGAGTTGACTATTGACAACCTCTTTTCTTGTCAAGTTGTTTGGATCCCCAATAAAGAGTCCATGCTCGATGATGTTCCATAGTTCAATGCAATAGCTGCGCATATGAGTTCTCATTAGAGATTGCCATTGAGCAAAAGTAGTAGATTCTTAACGCTTAGGTGGGTCACCTCTATTGTATACATGGGGGTGAGGGATTGGGGGTCGGGAGAGTACCGTGAATCACGGTGCTCACCCTTCCCACCATCATTTCGTGTGGAGGAATTAGGGTTGTCTTGTTTACCCCCCGCCATCATACTCTCAGGGGATACCAAAGCATTCCATTTAGGTAAAACGGATGGAGGATCCTCTTGAGGGGAGGGGGATGATGAGCCATCTTTGTCTTTAAGAAGTTGCTCAAGCATCTTCTTGACTTTGTTGACCAAGGAAGAGCTCAATCTTGATTCCAAGTTTTTGAGATCTTCCATGGTCACCGTGGTGGGCTCACCATCACCATCCCCTTCGCGGCTACCCATATTCTCTTAGGCGGTAAAGCCCAACTAAAGAGCCGAGGCTCTGATACCAATTGAAAGGATCGTATGGGCACCTAGAGGGGGTGAATAGGTGCTACTTCAAATTTTCTTCTTTTTCAAATTAGGGTTTGACAATAAGGTAAAATCTCTAGATAATGGAACTAAGGTGAATTTATCTATATGACAAATATGCACTATCTAACACAATACTAAGCAAGAACAAGTAAGTAAAGTGCGGTAAAGGATAGAAGTAACCAAAGTGGTGGACGCAGAGACACAAGGATTTGTTTCCTGTAGTTCCTTCCTTTTGAGGGGAAGTACGTCTACGTTTCGAGAGGGGGTGGTTTCAAACCACCAATGCCACGAGAGGCATCCCTTGTTATCTGATGAATCTCACCCCAACGGGATCGATCCACCTTCTAATATATCGGCAACCTTTAAGGTGGAAGCCTACATGTCAACACCCGGATTTTTAATCCTAGATGCCTATTATGCCATACATCGCAATCCCAGGATTACCATTTTTGCGAGACATAACAGAATTGGATACCACGGTACATCATCCTTTACAAACCATACATAAGGTCTTACACAAATAAGGATCTCATGATCCAGTTATTAATACAACTCAAGCAGCAAAAATACGTAATAATAAAGGTAGCGTAGGCGAAGCTCCATCTTCGGGATCACAGGCAATGTTGACGATGGGAGATGATCCTAGTTGTCGTAACCTTCCTGGGGTCCTTCGTCCTGGTACTCCTCTTCATAGTCTGGCCACGGGAATAGCCATGAGTACTCTTTAAGTACTCGCAAACTAATACTAACAAGTGAAGGGAGTTTTTGTAGTAGGACACTACGCTCTAGGGTTATTTTGCAAAAAGCTAGATTTACCTCTACTAAGTTCAGAAGCAAGAAAAGCTAGTTGAACTTTTATAACACCTAAGTGGGAACTTGTATTTCATATCACAACTCTATTGTGGTCAAGTCAAAATCTCAATTCATTTCACAAGTCATTTTGAAAACATCTGACGGGAAAGATGTGGCCACTCAATCGTCCATAATCATGACGCTATTCGAATAGTTTGACACTCTGCAGAGATTGTACACTTTCACCACAATATTTGATACATCCTTCAGGAACAAATCCTGAATTCACCATACTCATTATGCGGATAATCACTCCTAACCTTTCAATTACATGCCCTAGTATAGGCAACTCTCCTGTGAGTTTGGCCTCCCAACCATGACCAACTGTCATCTTGGGTACTGCACAGGTGGACAATCTTCACAAGGTAGCCTCAGCTCAGACCTTGGTCGTGAGGGAACACATACTAAGGTATATAAGTTTCTAGTCAAGCCCTACCCAAATTTTCGGTTATTGTGGTTGTACGGTAAAATTGGAATGGTGTCGCATCCAGACAACCATCAGTTTTATAAAGGTCTAAGGCTCATGCCTTAACATTTTTGTCATCAAAATCATCTGGTGTTCGGAAACACATGTCAAAACATCTCAGTAGAATGACTCATCATTCTAAGGTTTTCATAATCGTTTCCCACCAAGTATTCCCATCTAAAGTTGATCAAATTTTATGCTTAGCACTAGCATCTACAAGTGGGGGTGAGTACTAATGAGGGGTGGTAAACAAGTGAAGTTTAACTAGGTTCAATCTCATGCCTTAGGATGACATCAAGATTATCTAGCTTAGGACAAATTTAATGCTCTTTATGCAACCTTCAATTATCTTTCTAGTATCTACAATTCACTTAAGTAAACTCTAAGAAATAGCTTTGATAAAGAAATAAAGTAGAAAGCTTGTAAGTAAAACTAGGAGGGGGTATCATCACATATGTCTAACCAAGCATGCTTAGTGCATTGCATAGGTTATCTAACTTTCATAATTGCAAGTGTTAGCTTGCTCAATCAACTAGTAGTATTATGCTTGCCTTGTGCAGAGAAGTGGTTGAAGTTCTCCTCGTCTTCTTCTTCGTAGTATCCTCCTTCCTCCTCGTATCCTTGGTTGGTACTAGCGTCTATAAATAAATACGAGGTACACAATCACCAAACAATACTTAACTACTTTCAATCATCACACAAAGGGGTTCTATAGATGATCTAGCATCATCACTAACATTACCAGATTAAAGCATTTGTCTTATTTATTTTATTTTTAGAAAAGTAATTTCTACTCATTGAAAAACTACTTAAGATTTAATATTCTCCAACTCAAACATGGGATCATGTTGACACATGTCATCACCACATATTTAAGTACATGAGAATGTGATTTAAAGTGGTGTCACAATTTAATAAGGTTTAACCTTTTTATTTTAAATCAAATAAGTGACTAGAACTACCTATGTGGCATTCTTTTATTACTTGAACATTATTTCTGTAAGTAAACCCATATATTTTATATATTCTGAAAGGTATGATCAAATGTGATTTTTGAGAGTTGGAATCAACTCAAAAGCTATTATTGTTGAAATTTGAAAAATGTTTGAATGCAGAAAAGGTTCTGACTTGTTATTTTTACCAAGGTTGATCTATAGATTCAAATGATTTGAATCCAATAGGATTGGATTAAGCATTTCAATATCTTTCTAACAAAATTTGTTTCATGAAATTTGGTTCACTGAATCGAGCTGGGTTGATTTTTGAAACTAGGTACAGAACTGAGTTTGAATATAAATAGAAAAAACTAAATTCAAACGAGTGGGCTGCGCGGGAAGGGTCATTGAGTCGGCCGGTGTCACTCCATGTGCATGGCCAGGGGGTCTCTTGGTCGGTGGATCATTAAGCGATGCGGGGTGATGTGGTGTGTTGGATTAGAATAAAGATCGACGGCTGAGGGTCGTTGTCGACAATTAACAGGTCACCAGCGAGCTCGAACCCTAGCGGCTCAGTGGGGGTGCATGGGGGGCATACCGGGGCTCCAGTGACGACGGCGAGGCGGGCAAAGGACGAAGTCGACGACGGCGAACTTAGGGGTGGTCGCGGCAGCTCCGGGGGTGGACGAAATCAATGGCTCCTTTCTTCTCCAGAGGCGGCCTGCTCCGGCGCAATTCCGGCGAGCTGCTGATCCTCGTGCTCCGTATAAGGGGTGGAAGGATCAGTGAGGTGAGGGGAGTGAGATGGTGTGAAGAAATCGAGCGGGGGTCGTCTCCTTTTATAGGCTCAACGGTGAGACCGAGAGGGATGGGCAAGCGACGGTGGCGACACGGCTACGGGCGGCTAGAGGCATGGCCGAGGTTGGCGATCGACGGGCGGTCTCCTGGCGATGCTCTAGAGCTTAAATGCGCATGTAGGGGCGGTGGCAATTGTTCGGGAACATGCGATGCTCTGCGAGGCGGAGGCGGCGAACTCCGCGGCAAGCGGTGGCTACGGGGTACGGGCGGTGAAACGAACATGTCTGGTGGTCTCCTGGGACGGTGGGGTGCATGCTGGCGGGCGGCGAGGGCTCGAGGTGGTCGGGTTGCGTGGGAACGGCGCATGCTCTGCGGTGCACGTCGGCTTGGTCGACAGCGGCGCGGGCGCGGCGTTCCTGGCAGTTCTGGTCGTTGTCTTCGAGCTAGGGCTGGTCGAGAGGGGCGGTGAGGCATGGGCTACCTCCCAGACAAGGTTGGCACGGCTAGTTCTTCTCCTAGCTTGTTGTCCACACTGGGGTGACATGGGTGCTCTCGGCCTGCTCGCCATTAATGGCATTGGCAAGCTTACAGTGAGGCTAGAGGTTAGTTAAGGGTGCTAGATGATCTACTAAGGCTAGTTGTAACCAGAGAGGGGACAAGGTTGGCCAAAACACTGCTCAACATAGTGTTTTTGATTTTGTTGATTTGAATCTGCAACATGTTTGATGAAATGGCCGCATGAACTTAAGTTTTGAATTTTGAAAAGATTTTTGGTGGGTGTGCTAGGCATGTGCTGGTGATACTGTGGATGCTTGGGTTTTGAAAATTGAGCATGTTTGAGGGGTTTTTGAAATAGTGGGATCTTCCCATATGAAATAGATTCAATTTTAAACTGTCATTTAAAATAATCATTTAAATGTTTTTTGATGATCACAAGGTGGGCCTTGGTACCTTATTATGAGTACTATCAAGGGGTGCAAAGATCCATACATGTTTCTCTTAAGTTCTGAAAGTTAGAGATATCCAAAGTAGGCATGGGAGTTAATTTGGCCAAAGTGACCATTCACTTAATTTGTTTGTTTTGACTTGTTTATCTTTGGGAAAAGTTTGTGGATTGTTTAGATGATGTTTATTTCACCTAAGAATCATTTTACAAGCAAAGAAACATAGAACCATTGGAAAAGTTTTTGTTAACCCTAATTTTGAGGATTAGAATTTGATGATCCAAGTTTAGTATTTTTGGGATGTTACAAACCTTCCCCCCTTAAAAAAAATCTCGTACCAAGATTTGAAAAAGGACAAAAAAGATTACCTAGGATTTGAAGAGATCAGGAAACTCCGTCCTGATGTGATCTTCGCGCTCCCAGGTAGCATCCTCTTCTGTGTGGTTGCTACACTGAATCTTGAGAAACTTGATGCTCCGGGTTCTGGTAGTTCTGAAAGATTCTTCCAAAATACGGATGGGTACTTTGGGGTAGGTCAGGTCATCGTTGATTCCTATGGTCCGGTGATCGATATTCTTGAACACTTCTGTCTTCTCCTAAACTTCGAGGCACTTGTGAAGTAATGAGATATGGAACACATTGTGCACGGCTGACATCTCTTCGGGTAGTTCCAATTGATACGACACTTCTCCTCGATGGTTCAGAATCTTGAAGGGTCCGATACATCTGGGGGCTAACTTTCCCTTCAGTTGGAAACGCTGCATTCCCTTCAATGGCGACACTTTCAGATACACAAAATCTCCTATATTGAAGGCGAGGTCTCGACGTCTCTTGTCGGCGTAACTCTTCTGCCTTGATTGGGCTGTCTTGAGGTGCTCATGAATCTTGTGAACCTTCTCTTCTGCTTCTCGTAGGATATCGGGTCCAAAAATCTGAATCTCTCCTACTTCCGACCAGTTCAAAGGGGTGCGACACTTCCTTCCATACATAAATTCAAATGGGGCCATTTGCAAACTGGCTTGATAACTGTTGTTGTACGAAAATTCCGCAAATGGCAGATGGTCTTCCCACTTAGATCCATACTCTAACACACATGCTCTCAGCATATCTTCGAGTATTTGATTTACTCGCTCCATTTGTCCATCGGTCTGAGGGTGATAAGTTGTGCTGAAATCTAGTCGGGTTCCTAAACCTTCTTGGACTTTCTTCCAGAATCTCGAGGTAGACTGAGTTCCTCGATCTGATACGATGTTCTTGGGAACTCCGTGCAAACTGACGATTCTAGCAATGTATAACTCCGCTAGCTTAGAACTCTGATAAGTGGTCTTGACGGGTAAGAAATGGGCGACTTTGGACAATCTATCCACTATGAACCAGATAGAGTCATTTCCCCTAATAGAAGTAGGCAATCCGGTGATAAAATCCATTCCAACGGAATCCCATTTCCATTCCAGAATCTGCAATGGTTGCAACAATCCTGCGGGTCTTTGATGTCCCGCCTTGACTCTCTGACATATATCACTCTTGGCGATATAGCTTCCGATTTTTCTCTTCATCTTATGCCACCAAAATTGCTCTTTCAAATATTGATACATCTTCGTTCCTCCGGGGTGGATAGAATAAAGAGTATCATGAGCTTCCTTCAGAATAACTTCTTTCAACTCGGAATCTGCTGGTACACAAAGGCGTCCTTTGTACCACAGAACTCCTTCTTCGTCTTCCGTGAATCCGGGTACTTTGCTTGTACTAATACGACGCTTGATTCCGTCGAAACTAGCATTTCCTTTCTGCGCCTCTTTGATCTAGCTGATCAAAGTGGGTTGAAGTTCTATGCTAGCCAAAAATCCTTCACTCACTAATTCCATTCTAAAATCTTCCATCTCCTTGTGCAAACTTGGTTTCTCCTTCAAAATCATGGAGTTCAAGCGGCACGGCAATCTGCTAAGGGCATCTTCTACCACATTGGCTTTACCAGGGTGATAGTGAATGTCCAGATCGTAATCCTTGATTAACTCAATCCATCTTCTTTGTCTCATATTTAGCTCCTTCTGAATGAATATATACTTAACACTCTTGTGATCCGAATAGATCTCATAACGGTTTCCCATCAGGTAATGCCTCCATGTCTTCAGGGCTAGAACTACGGCTGCGAGCTCGAGGTCATGGGTTGGGTAATTTTGCTCATGTTGTTTTAGTTGTCGAGATAGATAAGATATAACTTTGCATTATTGCATTAACACACATCCGAGACCGATCTTGGATGCGTCACAATACACATCAAAGGGCTTTGTGATATCTGGCATGATTAAGATTGGGGCTGAAATCAATCTCCTCTTGAGTTCTTGAAAACTCGCTTCACATTTGTCTGTCCATTCAAACTTCTTGTCCTTCTTTAGCAATTGGGTCAAGGGTTTGGCGATACTCGAGAATCCTTCTATGAACTTGCGGTAATACCCCGCCAATCCGAGAAATGCACTAACTTGGGTTTGAGTGGTTGGGGCTTGCCAATCTTCGACATCTTTCACTTTTGCAGGGTCAACGGCAATTCCTCCGGCTGATACAATGTGGCCGAGGAATCCTACCTCCTGTAACCAGAATTCACATTTGCTAAACTTGGCATACAACTGATGCTCTCTAAGGGTTCCAAGAATGGTCCTTAGGTGTAGCTCATGTTCTTCTTCTGATTTGGAATAAATCAAAATGTCATCGATGAAAACAACGACAAGCTTATCCAGGAAGTCCATAAAAATCTTATTCATGAGATTCATGAAATAAGCGGGGGCATTGGTTAATCCAAAAGACATGACAGTATACTCTTATAATCCATATCTGGTGGTAAAGGCAGTCTTTGGAATATCCTCTGCATGAATCTTGAGTTGATGATAGCCTGTTCTAAGATCAATCTTAAAAAACACTTTGGCACCGGTCAACTGATCAAACAAATCTTCTATCTTGGGCAATGGGTACTTGTTCTTGATAGTGACATCATTCAATTTCCGATAATCCGTACACAAACGGTTACCTCCATCCTTCTTCTCCACGAACAAAACAGGTGATCTCCATGGTGACGCACTTGGTTGAATTAATCCAATTTCCAACATGGAATCCAGTTGCTTCTTCAGTTCTGCTAGTTCAGACGGGTTCATACTATGGCCTCCTTTGATTTATAGGTTAGGAAAACCAAAGGTTTAGGAAGTGCAAAGGATTGGACTGTCCTGGACATTGGGATCCTATGGACACAGGAATCACGCAAAGGACTTTTTTCCATGAGCTTGTACCTCATGCTACTTTTCCTGCAAGAATACACTCGGCAGTTTCTACATGATCCATTCCTACAGGAATGCATCCTGTGAATCAAACGCCTCCGGAAGGAAAATATCCATAGGTACCAAATCCTGAGGGAATCCTCCAAATCAAAGGAGGCCTATATGGTCTCTGGGCTATGGGTCCGGTTCCGGGGATTAGTTCAATGATAAACTCGATATCCCGATCTGGGGGCATACCGGGCAAAACATCTAGAAATACATCAGGGTATTCACGACTATCCGGACTTGGTCAATGGTAGGTTGGGTTGTACTCTTGTTGCACTTTAATTGACGAGGTAAGGTTTCAGATATATGCTCGACTGATAATCCAGCGGTACTTGTCATGGTTATGGCTTTCTTGGCACAGTCAATTAATCCTTTATGTTTGGACATCCAATCCATTCCTAGTACTACTTCCAAACCTTTAGTTCGGAGTACTATTAGATTAGCATAAAAATCTATGCCATGGATTCGGATAGGGACGGCTTTGCAAATTTGCCTAGCTTTGGTGGTTGAACTAGGGATTTGAACAATCATAACATGCTTCAGTTTGGTTGGTTGAATATTACTAGTGCATGCAAATTCTTCGGTGAAAAATGAGTGCGATGCACCAGAATCAAACAACACTCTAGCAAGTACTGAATTAATAGAAATCATACCCAACACGACGTCTAGCGCTTCTTGGGCTTCTTCGGCATGCATGAGAAAAAGACGGCCGTTGCGGTTGAGCGAGTTCCCTGGGGCAAACCTTCTTCCTGGCTGAACACGACGTTGTTGCTGAGCTGGGGCATTTGCATTGGGGGTTGCGCCATTCTTCTTGGGGCACTCATTGGAGTAGTGACCCTTATTTCTGCAATCATAACAAGTCACTTGCGACTTGTCCTTTGCTGCAAAAGGCACAACATTGCTTCCAGTCCTCGGGGAAGTGTTGGTGTTGGCGGCAGCATTGTTGTTGTTGAACTTGGGTGGGGCACGGTTGAAATTGTTAGGGTTTCCGAGGTTGTTGTGATTTCCTCCGGGCCTCGGGTTTCCACGGTTGGGATAGGTCGGACGGTTAATCAGGGGTTTGTTGGTTCTCGGGGAAAATCCTGGAGATGGGTTAGGGAGATACTTTGGGGTCTGATGGGTTCCTGGCTAATGCATCATGCGACACTTGCGGTTCTCATTGGCTTGGTTGATCTTTCCTTCCATCTGGATGGTTGATTCGACAAGGGCTTCAATATCAGCAAAGGGGATATTGACCAACACAGTCTGCATCTCATCGTGCAGACCATTCAAGAATCTTTCCTTCTTCTTGGCTTCGGTGTCGATCTCATCCGGGGCATACCTAGCTAATGACAAGAATTTGTCACAGTATTCCACTACGGTCATCCGTCCTTGCTTCAGTTCTCTGAATTCATCTATCATTCTCTTGATCAAACCCGGTGGCACATGGGTTCTGCTGAACTTAATATTGAATTCCTCCCAGGTCATCATCTGTCCTCCGATCATTGCACGAACACTGTTCCACCATGCTCTTACATCTCCGGCTAGATAGTGGGTGGCGAACAGAACTTTCTCGTTGGCTTCCACTCCGGCGACTTCTAGGTTGTTTTCCATGGTTTGCAGCCAGTCATCGGCGTCTAGGGGCTCTTCCGATTTAGTGAAAACAGGTGGGTTGGTGTTCTGGAAATTCTTGAGCTTAGATCCATGGTTGTCCTGATTTCCCTGGCCTTGATTGTTGTGGGCTAGCTGAGCTATCTGCTGAAGGGTGGCTAGGTTGGCTTGACGTTCAGCTCTTTCGACAGCGGTCGAAACCAACATTTGCAGGATCTGCAACATCGGGTCCGGGGATGAACCACTTCCTCCGCGTGGCATCTGAAGATTTGAGATAGATCATGAGAAAAGAGGGAAATTTCTAAGGTTCAGGGACTTTGAAAAGTTTTTAGAGTTTGACTCAGATTTTCTAGCAACTTGCTTTTCATTCATTCATTCATAGCACACGATACAAACACACACCACAAAACAAGAAAGACAAATGGTTTTAAGAACCATTCCGGAAACTACGATACAGTGGGACCGAATACAACTCAATACGCTAGTGCTCAAGTGCTACTACTCCTCGGAATCGGTGTAGTCGTCATCCTCATCATCCTCATCGTCATCGATGAAGGCGAAATCATCCTCATCGGTGAAGAAGTCCATAGCCTGGTCCTCCAGAAAATCATCATCATCGCTGAGATAGGAGTAGGGGTCTCCACGAAGAACCTCTCTGGCATTCTCCCTTTCCTCCAACTGCATGTCTCTCTCGTGGATGGTCTCCTCCAAATCCGAGATACGGTGGCGAAGACGGGAAATTATGCGCTCCTTCTTGTCGAGCTGACGGCGGCGAGACTTGCGATCCTTCGCTAGCATGGCGATGGTCTGATCCTTCGTCTTGATGATGGCGAACTTGTGGTTGGAGTAGTCACGGCAATTGTCCAATTCCTGCTGACGATCGTACATCATGAAGCTAAGGTGGTCCAACTGAGTCTTCGGCTCATGGTGGTATGGGGCTTCCAGTGGCTGTCCCATAGCATCACGCCTTGGACAAAACTCAAAGCGGGTACCCTTGACCTGGTTGATATTCTGCCCACACAGACGGGCAAGAGCTTCCTGCATGACCCTGGCAAGTCCATCGAGCCAGTTGTTCTCTCTTAAGGTGAACTGAATTCCCTCGGCAGTGGGAGGTTCAATCTTTCCTCGGAGACTTGCAACAATTAGTCACTGCAGATCTTCTCCTCCTTGATCATTGAGCTGAGCTCCGAAGAACTCGGGGTGCGGGCGCTCCAGAAGTTCCGAAATCTGGTCCAAATCCTGCTCAAAGATAAGGTCTCCTCCATTCCCCAACTAATAAAACGTGTTGTAATTCACGTCCATCTATAAGAATATAGGATGAGTAAGTTAGTAGAGTGATCAAGTGTGTCAAATTTTATGTATTTTGCAAGAGTTTTTTGAGGAACATGAATTTTTATGAAAGAATCAAGGTGATAAGAATAGGAATAAGTTTTTGTAAATATTTGCTTCCTTTGGTTTTTAAACTAAGTTTTTGATTCAAACGTCTAGTCTAACTAGGGTCTCCTATGGTCAGGATGGCTCTGATACCAACTTGTAAACACCCGGATTTTTAATCCTAGATGCCTGTTATGCCATACATCACAATCCTAGGATTGCCATTTTTGTGAGACATAACATAATTGGATACCACAGTACATCATAAATTATAAACCATACATAAGGTATTACACAAATAAGGATCTCATGATCCAGTTCTTAATACAACTCAAGCAACGGAAATACGTAATAATAAAGGTAGCATAGGAAAAGCTCCATCTTCGGGATCACAGGCAATGCTGACGATGGTAGATGATCCTAGTTGTCGTAAACTTCCTGGGGTCCTTCGTCCTGGTACTCCTCTTCATAGTCTCGCCACAGGAATAGCTAGGGACAAATCCATGAGTACTCTTTAAGTACTCGCAAACTAATACTAACAAGTGAAGGGGGTTTTATAGTAGGACACTAACCTCTAGGGTTGTTTTGCAAAAAGCCAGATTTACCTCTAATAATTTCAGAAGCAAGAAAAGCTAGTTGAACTTTTATAACACCTAAGTGGGAACTTGTATTTCATATCACAACTCTATTGTGGTCAAGTCAAAATCTCAATTAATTTCACAAGTCATTTTGAAAACATCTGACGGGGGAACAGTATGGCCACTCCAACTGTCCATAACCACGGACGCGGCTATTCGAATAGTTTGACACTCTACAGAGATTGTACACTTTCACCACAATATTCGATACATCCGTCAGGAAAAAATCCTGAATTCACCATACTCATTATGTGGATAATCAATCCTAACCTTTCAATTACACGCCCTCGTATAGGCACCTCTCCTGTGAGTTTGGCGTCCCAACCATGACCAACTGTCATCTTGGGTACTGCACAGGTGGACAATCTTCACAAGGTAGCTTCAGCTCAGACCTTAGCCGTGAAGGAACACATACTAAGGTATATAAGTTTCCAGTCAAGCCCTACCCAAATTTTCGGGTATTGTGGTTGTACGGTAAAATTGGAATGGTATCGCATCCAGACAACCATCAGTTTTATAAAGGGCTAAGGCTCATGCCTTAACATTTTCGTCATCAAAATCATCTGGTGTTTGGAAACACATGTCAAAACATCTCAGTAGAATGACCCATCATTCTAAGGTTTTCACAACTGTTTTCCACCAAGTATTCCCATCTAAACTTGATCAAGTTTTATGCTTAGCACTAGCATCTACAAGTGGGGGTGAGTACTAATGAGAGGTGTTAAACAAGTGGAGTTTAACTAGGTTCAATCTCATGCCTTACGATGACATCAAAATTATCTAGCTTAGGCCAAATTTAATGCTCTTTATGCAACCTTCAATTATCTTTCTAATATCTACAATTTACTTAAGTAAGCTCTAAGTACTAGCTTTGATAAAGAAATAAAGTATAAAGCTTGCAAGTAAAACTAAGATTGGTTTATCAAGTGGATATGATCACATAGGCTTAAGGCATATAGTGGTCAGGGTAACAAGCAAGTATTAGCTTGCATAAGTATCAGTATAAGCTTGCATTAGTAGGGTATCTTGCAAGTGTTAGCTTGCACATTCAACTGGTAGTATTAGGCTTGCGTTGTGCAGAGCAGTGGTTGAAGTTCTCCTCGGCTTCTTTGTAGTATCCTCCTTCCTCCTCGTATCCTTGGTCGGTACTAGCGTCTATAAATAAATACGAGGTACAAAATCACCAAACAATACTTAACTACTTTCAATCATCACACAAAGGGGTTCTATAGATGATCTAGCATCATCACTAACATTACCAGATTAAAGCATTTGTCTTATTTATTTTATTTTTAGAAAAGTAATTTATACTCATTGAAAAACTACTTAAGATTTAATATTCTCCAACTCAAACATGGGATCATGTTGACACATGTCATCACCACATATTTCAGTCCATGAGAATGTGATTTAAAGTGGTGTCACAATTTAATAAGGTTTAAACTTTTTATTTTAAATCAAATAAGTGACTAGAAATGCCTATGTGTCATTGTTTTATTACTTGAACATTATTTCTGTAAGTAAACCCATATATTTTTAAATATTCTAAAAGTTATGATCAAATGTGATTTTTGAGAGTTGGAATCAACTCAAAAGCTATTATGGTTGAAATTTGAAAAATGTTTGAATGCAGAAAAGCTTATGACTTGTTATTTTTACCAAGGTTGATCTATAGATTCAAATGATTTGAATCCAACAGGCTTGGATTAAACATTTCAATATCTTTCTAACAAAATTGGTTTCATGAAATTTGGTTCACTGAATCGAGCTGGGTTGATTTTTGAAACTAGGTACAGAACTGAGTTTGAATATAAATAGAAAAAGCTAAATTCAAACGAGTGGGCTGCGCGTGAAGGGTTATTGGGCCGGCCCAGTGTCACTCCATGGCAGAGTGCTGTGACAGGGGTCTCTTGGTCGTGGCTCATTAAGCGGCGATGCAGGTGATGTGGTGCGTTGGATTAGAATAAAGATCGACGGATGAGGGTCGTTGTCGACAATGAACAGGTCACCGGCGAGCTCGAACCCTAGCGGCTCAGTGGGGGTGCATAGGGGGCATACCGGGGCTCCAGTGACGACGGCGAGGCGGGCAAACGACGAAGTCAACGACGGCGAACTCAGGGGTGGTCACGGTAGCTCCGGGGGTGGACGAAATCAACGGCTCCTTTCTTCTCCAGAGGCGGATTGATCCGGCGTAATTCCGGCGAGCTGCTGATCCTCGTGCTCTGTATAAGGGGTGGAAGGATCAGTGAGGTGAGGGGAGTGAGATGGTGTGAAGAAATCGAGCGGGGGTCGTCTCCTTTTATAGGCTCGACGGTGAGACCGAGAGGGATGGGCAGGAGACGGTGGCGACACGGCTACGGGCGGCTAGAGGCATGGCCGAGGTTGGCGATCGACGGGCGGTCTCCTGGCGATGCTCTAGAGCTTAAATGCACGTGTAGGGGCGGTGGCAATTGGTCGGGAACATGCGATGCTCTGCGAGGCGGAGGCGGCGAACTCCGCGGCAAGCGGTGGCTACGGGGTACGGGCGGTGAAACGAACATGTCTGGTGGTCTCCTGGGACGGTGGGGTGCATCTTTGGCGGCGAGGGCTCGAGGTGGTCGGGTTGCGTGGAAGCAGCGCATGCTTTCGGTGCCACGTCGGCTTGGTCGGCAATGGCCTTGGCCGCGTTCCTGGCAGTTCTGGTCGTTGTCTTCGATCTAGGGCTGGTCGAGAGGGGGCGGTGAGGCATGGGCTACCTCCCAGACAAGGTTGGCACGGCTAGTTCTTCTCCTAGCTTGTTGTCCACACTGGGGTGACATGGGTGCTCTCGGCCTGCTCGCCATTGATGGCATTGGCAAGCTTACAGTGAGGCTAGAGGTTAGTTAAGGGTGCTAGATGATCTACTAAGGCTAGTTGTAACCAGAGAGGGGACAAGGTTGGCCAAAACACTGCTCAACATAGTGTTTTTGATTTTGTTGATTTGAATCTGCAACATGTTTGATGAAATGGCCGCATGAACTTAAGTTTTGAATTTTGAAAAGATTTTTGGTGGGTGTGCTAGGCATGTGCTGGTGATACTGTGGATGCTTGGGTTTTGAAAATTGAGCATGTTTGAGGGGTTTTTGAAATAGTGGGATCTTCCCATATGAAATAGATTCAATTTTAAACTGTCATTTAAACTAAGCATTTAAATGTTTTTGGATGATCACAAGGTGGGCCTTGGTACCTTATTATGAGTACTATCATGGGGTGCAAAGATCCATACATGTTTCTGTTAAGTTCTGAAAGTTAGAGATAGCCAAAGTAGGCATGGGAGTTAATTTGTCCAAAGTGACCATTCACTTAATTTGTTTGTTAGGGAAAAAGTTAGGGCAAAAGTAGGCATGGAAGTTAATTTGGAAAAAGTTAGGGAAAGCTGTCAAGACAATCAAAGACAAGCTTGTAAGAACCAAATCTAGAACTAGGGTTTCCAAGAAAACACTAGAGCAAAGGGGCCCTTAAGTGAATGAGGGGGAAATGAAGATCTCTTTTGGTGAAGTAGTAGATCAAGGCCTCCTCCTTCGATTCCCCAAAGATGAAGGACTTTGGGTGGTGGATGTAACATCCCAAAAATACTAAACTTGAACCATCAAACTCTAATCATCAAAATTAGGGTTAACAAAAACTTTTCTAAATAAAATTATGGAAGCATGCATGTGAGTATGCATTTCATTTTGAATTCTTTTGAACCACCTTGTTTGTGTGTTTCTTTGCTTGTAAAATGTTGATTAGGTGAAATAAACATCATCTAAACTTTTCCCAAAGACAAATAAATCAAAACAAAGCTAAATGAGTGAATGGTCATTTTGACCAATTTAACTCCCATGACTACTTTGGCTGTCTCAAACTTTCAGAACCTAACAGAAACTTTTCTGGATCTTTGCACCCCTTGATTGTACTCATAACAAAGTATCAAGGCCCACTTTGTGATCATCCAGAAACTTTCAAATGCATAGTTTAAATGGCAATTCAAAATTGAATCTTTATCATATGAGAAGATCCCACTTTTTCAAAAACCACTCAAACAAGCTCAACTTTCAAAACCCAAGCATCTGCAGCCTCACCAGCACCAACCTAGCACACCCACCAAAAATCTTTTCAAAATTAAAAACTTGAATTCTTGCGGCCATTTCATCAAACACATTGCAGACACAAATCAAACAAAATCCAAACACTGTTTTGAGCAGTGAATTGAGCCAAACTTGTTCCCTCTCTGGGCACCACTAGCCTTAGTAGATCATCTAACGAACTTAACTAAGCACTAGCACCACTGTGAGATTGCCAATGTCATCAATGGTGAACAGCCGAAGCCAACCTTGCCACCCCCATGTCGACAGCAAGCTAGGAAGAGAAACAAGCCTAGCCAGCATGTCTGGGAGGCAGCCCACCGTCCACCGCCACTCCACATCGGCCTTCGAACGTTGCTAGCCATTGGACCACCACGCGCACGGACGCGCCACTGCCCGGCAACCATGCCGAGCATGCGCCAGAGCGCCACCCTCGACCGAAGCCCACAGACTTCGCGCCGCCCTTGCCGCGTGCATACACGATCACCACCGTCCCAGGAGACCTCCAGACATCCCCGTTCGCCGCCCCATGCCTCACAGCCACCGCTCTCCGTCGAAGACGCCGCCTCTGCCGCGCAGAGCGTCGCGTGTTCCAGACCAAACCGCACCTCCCCTACGCGCGCATTAAAGCCGTAGAGCATCGCCAGGAGACCACCAAGCGATCGCCACCACCGGCCATGCCTCTAGCCGCCCGTAGCCGTGTCGCCACCGTCGCCTGCCCATGCCGTTCGGTCTCAGCGTCGCGACTATAAATAGAGCAAGGCAAGCAGCGCATCGCCGGAATTGCGCCGGAGCAGGCCGCCTCTGGAGGAGAAGGGTGTCGTCGATTTCGTCCACCCCAGGAGCTGCCGCGACCACCCCTGAGTTCGCCATCGTCGACTTCGTCATTCGCCCGCCTCGCCGACCCTCGCCTGAACCCCGGTGAGCCCCCAACGACCCCCACTGGCCGCGCTAGGTTTCTGTCTCGCCGGCGTTGCCCAACATCGACGATGACTCTCGGACGTTGGATTAGAACCAGATCGAACGCACCACGTTGCCACGTACCGCTTCGCACCCCCCTGTCTCACTGACACGTGGGGACAGCCACTTAAACAGCCAGAAGGCCAGCTTAGCAGCGCCCGATGTCGTTTCCGCAGCCCAGCTATTTGAATTTAACCTTTTCATTTTATTTCAAACACACTTGTACCGGTTTCAAAAATCAACCCGTGATTCGATTGCACCAAATTGAATGAAACCAATTTTGTTAGAAAGGTTTGGAAGTGCTGAATCCAAGCCCGTTGGATTCAAGTCATTTGGATCTATAGATCATCCATAGTAAAAATAAAAAGGCAGAAGCTTTTCTGCATTCAAACATTTTTCAAATTTAAACCATAATATCTTTTGAGTTGATCCCAACTCTCAAAAATCACATTTAACCATACCTTTCAGAATATATAAAAATATATATGTTTACTTACAGAAATCATGTTCAAGTAATAAAACAATGCCCCATAGGCATTTCTAGTCACTTTATGTAATTAAAATAAAAGGGTAAAACCTTATTAAATTGGGACACCACTTTAAATCATATTCCCATGGACTAAAATATGTGGTGATGACATGTGTCAACATGATCCCATGTTTGCTTGGAGAATATTAAATCTTAAGTAGTTTTTCAATGAGTAGAAATTACTTCTCTAAAAATAAAAGGAATTAAACCAAACTTTAATCTTGTAATGTTAGTGATGATGCTAGATCATCTATAGGACCCTTTTGTGTGATGATTGCAAGTAGTTAAGTATTGGTTGGTGATTGTGTACATCGTATTTATTTATAGACGCTAGTACCGACCAAGGATACGAGGAGGAACGAGGATACTACGAAGAAGAAGCCGAGGAGAACTTCAACCACTGCTCTGCACAACGCAAGCCTAATACTACCAGTTGAATGTGCAAGCTAACACTTGCAAGATACCCTACTAATGCAAGCTTATACTGATACTTATGCAAGCTAATACTTGCTTGTTACCCTGACCACTATATGCCTTAAGCCTATGTGATCATATCCACTTGATAAACCAATCCTAGTTTTACTTGCAAGCTTTATACTTTATTTCTTTATCAAAGCTAGTACTTAGAGCTTACTTAAGTAAATTGTAGATATTAGAAAGATAATTGAAGGTTGCATAAAGAGCATAAAATTTGGCCTAAGCTAGATAATCTTGATGTCATCCTAAGGCATAAGATTAAACTTAGTTAAACTCCACTTGTTTACCATACCTCATTAGTGCTTACCTCCACTTGTAAATGCTAGTGCTAAGCATAAAACTTGATCAACTTTAGATGGGAATACTAAGTGGAAAAATGGTTATGAAAACCTTGAAATGATGGATCATTCTATTGAAATGTTTTGGACATGTGTTTTCGAACACCTGATGATTTTGGTGATGAAAATATTGAGGCATGAGCCTTAGCCCTTTATAAAACTGATGGTTGTCTGGATGCGATACCATTCCAATTTTATAGTACAACCACAATACCCAAAGATTAGGTAGGGCTTGACTGGAAACTTATATACCTTAGTATTAGTTCCCTCACGGCCAAGGTCTGAGCTGAGGCTACCTTGTGGAGATTGTCCACCTGTGCAGTACCCAAGATGACAGTTGGTCATGGTTGGGAGGCCAAACTCACGGGAGAGGTGCTTATAATAGGGCGTGTAATTGAATGGTTAGGATTGATTATTCGCATACTGAGTATGGTGAATTCAGGATTTGTTCCTGACGGATGTATCGAATGTTGTGGTGAAAGTGTACAATCTCTGCAGAGTGTCAAACTATTCGAATAATAGCGTCATGATTATGGACGATTAAGTGGCCATACTGTTCCTCCGTCAGACTTTTCAAAATGACTTGTGAAATAAATTGAGACTTTGACTTGACCACAACAGGGTTGTGGCATGAGATACAAGTTCCCACTTAGGTGTTATAAAACTTCAACTAGCATTCGTTGCTTCTAAACTTAGTAGAGATAAATCTGGCTTTTGCAAAATAACCCTAGAGCCTAGTGTCCTATTACCAAAAACCCCTTTCACTTGTTAGTATTAGTTTGCGAGTACTTAAAGAGTACTCATGGCTTTGTCCCTGGCTATTCCCATGGCCAGACTATGAAGAGGAGTACCTGGAGGATGGACCCCAGGAAGGTTACGACAACTAGGATCATCTCCCATCGTCAGCATTGCCTATGATCCCGAAGATGGAGCTTCGCCTACGCTACCGTAATTATT
This sequence comes from Avena longiglumis, assembly GCA_030063025.1. Lineage (NCBI taxonomy): Eukaryota > Viridiplantae > Streptophyta > Magnoliopsida > Poales > Poaceae > Avena > Avena longiglumis. The sequence continues at coordinate 416,128,039 of CP125979.1, read as the reverse complement.
ACGTATTCCACTGCTTGAATTTGTATTAAGAACTGGATCATGAGACCCCTATTTGTGTAAGAACTTATGTACGGTTTGTAATGGATGATGTACTGTGGTATCCAATTCTGTTATGTCTCGCAAAAATGGTAATCCTGGGATTGCGATGTATGGCATAACAGGCATCTGAGATTAAAAATCCGGGTGTTGACAGTGGATTGAAGAGATCTTGAAGATTTGGTGGCTCCAATGGTGGTAGTAGACTTCAATGCAAATGAGCAGCTTATCCCAAGGTAGGTGAAGGGATATTTATAGCCCAGATCCAATCTAACCGTTGGAGCATTTAATACAATGGTAGTACCGGAACTTCAAGCGGTACTACCGGAAAACTCCGGTACTACCGGAAAACTCCGGTACTACCGGACCTGATACCGAAAGAACAAACTTCGAAACACATATGTCCTAGCCACAGCGTTATCAATTTGTGGTGCTACTGCAAAGTGATAGTACCGCTCCTGAGATACGGTACTACCGGATGCATGCGGTAGTGCCGCATTTTGATACCGCAAGGGGCAGTGGCATATGTAACTTTGTCAAAAACTCTCTGTTGCGCTAGGTACTAAAATGCGGTACTACCGCATTTTGGTACCTAGGCAGCCAGTAGCTTTTAACAACTTGTAAAAAGCTTCTGCCACGCTAGGTACTAAAATGCGGTACTATCGTATTTTAGTATCGGGGCGGACAGTGGATTTTGACAAGTTGCAAAAAGCTTCTACCGTGCTAGGTACTAAAACGCGGTACTACCGCATTTTAGTACCGGAGCGGCAGTAGCTTTTGACAAGTTGTCAAAAAGCTTCTGTCGCGCTAGGTACTAAAACGCGATACTATCATTTTTAGTATCGGAATGGTAGTAACTTTGACAAGTTGTCAAAAGCATCACGCTAGGTACTAAAAAGCGTATAGTACCTAGCCTGGCAGAGGCTTTTTGACAACAAGCCAAAACCTACTGCCGCGTCCGGTAGCAAAAAGGGTACCGCGTCAGGCAGAAAGTTTTAGACAGTTTGTCCAACCACGTTGCCCCACTTAGTAGCAACTGCGAGTGCACCTGATACACTGCAAACCCTTTTTAATACAAAATGTGGTACATTTGGCAAATAATTAGTCTGATACGTGTGTTGTTACAAAACACCAAAATCACTAGGGATAGAAAATGCTCTTTCAACTATTATATTATATAGATATAATGTGAAAATATGTTTCATGATGTATGAAAGGATATGCATTACGTATTATAAATGTTAATATTTTTGTCTAAAAACTTGATCAAAGTTGAGATAGTTTGATTTTAAATACAAGTTATAGGCCTTAAGCCTTAGGACGGAGGTAATAGCATGTGTGCACCTAAAAAAACACAAAGAGCATAGAGAGCTAAGATGAAGAGCTAAGTGAGCCTTTTCTGTTGGGACGGGCTTAATTCTGCGAGAAACGGTGCAAAACTATAAGTACTCCTTTCATCCTAAGATTTAAGACCTATAATTTTTTTGAAAAGTCAAGCCACGAAAAGTTTGACCAAACTTAAAAAAAAACTATCAAGAACTATTATATTATATCGATATCATGTGAAAATATGTTTCATGATATATAAAAGAGTATATATTACGTATTATAAATATTAATATTTAAAAAAAATTGAGATATTTTGATTTTAAAAATAAGTTATAGACCTTAAGACTTGGAAGGAAGGTAATAATATGTGTGCACCTAAAAAACACAAAAAGCATAGAGTGTGAAAATGAAGAGCTAAGTGAGCCTTTTTAGTTGGGACGGGCTTAATTCCGCGGGAAACGGTGCGAAACAACGAGGCAAAAAGGCTTTTCTCGATACGGCCCAACCATGGTAAGCCCCGCTATTCTCATTCTCGGCCCGATTAATGATCATTCCTACTTAGAACTCTTCTCTCGTTTGTCGTTCTTATGCATTTAATATTACCCTGGTAAAAAAAAGACTTTAATATTGCTGAAGGTATGAGGTTTCCTTCCTGGCGATGGTTTACTGCCGTCTACTCAGGAATTAGAGCAAATTGCACAAACCACCACGTATTGCTGCCGTCGTTGCGGAAAACACCAACTTTACCTGTTTTTTTGTACCGATCACCAACTATTGGTGTAATAGCGTTGCATATAGGTCTAAATCCTAGATTAGGTTGATTAATTGAAATCTGAGCGACCGGGATACACAAGACAATGATGATGTGGTGTCAACGTGTCATGAGTTGTTTTAAAAAAAAATGAAAAAATGAAAAACTTTCAGTAATTGAAATAATATAAACAACTCTAAACTCTAACTAAACCGGATAAGTTTGAACGAATATCGTTTCAATGGCTAGAATTTTTATTTTTTCAAAAAGATTGAAAAACACACTAGATATGAGATTTCAGTTAAGGTCCTTATGTCGCGGCTCCGTCCGTAAGGATTTCAGTTAATCCACTTAATATGAGATTTAGACCCGTGTGCAACCGATTACACCAATAGTTGGTGGTTTTTGCAAAAAATTTGAAAAATTGGTGTTTTGCGCAACGTCCACGGCAACGAGTGGTGGTTCGTGCAATTTCCTCCAGAAATTATACGGTCGACTATCTTGATACTCCGACCATGCACTGTTGGCCGTTGATGTGACGGAGATAGCATTCGTATTCAGTGTCGATGTGACAGAGATAGCGTTCGTTCGTATTCAGCGATGGATACTTCCTGTTGCTTGTGGCTTTTTCTCACCTCCCCAATCACGCATGTTTGGACGGGAACACATTAAGGAGCTAGTGCCAATGCTTCAAAGTTATCTCGGACATATATGTGCTCTGAATACACACTAAAAGATGTTTACATATACTCCATCCGTTTCAAAATATAAGATATTTTAGATTTGTGAAGAAAATGAATCTAGACTTGTTTTAGTATGTAGATTCACTCAACTTTAGAATGAATCTATACACTAAAACAAGTCTAGATTCATTTACTTCATAAACCTAAAACATCTTATATTTTAAAACGGAGGGAGTATTTATTTCACAAAAGCTTAAATATTTATATTTTAAAACGAAAGAGTAGATTGTATTGCCATATCACCATACTTACCGAAAGCGTATTCGCAACATTATTTAACAAGTTTGTTTTCACTTTGACTATCCCTTTGCTTTGTTTGAGGTTCAGATTTCCAGGAGGTGATTGATCTGTATGTATCTCCGCCCAAGTCTATCTACGCGTACTATTATCTGCTAGCTGACGTGGATGTTCTATTCCCGCCAAAGGAAGGGACCGGAACGATCGAGACAGTAGGTTAAACACGGAACGATCGAGAGCACGTGGTGCATGTGTTAAGTTGGATACAGTATTGGATTAGCCTGCACTTTAGGTCGATCTCTAGCCCGTGGCCGGCCAGGGCAAATATTCTGTGCCCACGCGTCCCCTTGCAAGGTCTCATGGTTCCACATGCTTTTCATACAAGGGCATCCAGATTCGATATGCTTTTTAAAAGATATCATATCTTTTAATTTCTTTACGGAGAAAAAATGCATCATATGTATTTATATTCATCCGATATACCTAAATTACCTACCGAGATTGGACAACTGAACCCCCTTTAATGCAACTAAATAGTACGGTGTGATTTCTTAAGGACTTGTTTATACAAAGATTGAAACCATCATCTTACCCCTAGTTGTTATCAAGTCTTTTTGGCCACATTTGATCCCTTAGTTGCAACCTTGTAACGACTTTTATCCATTTTTGTTGTTTTCCTTCAACTGAATAGTCAGACACTTTAGTGGGGATGATGTGGCAATTCCCAACTCTATATCGTATTCGTAGGGATGCACTCAATATAGCCCCCAAGAGGACTGTGGTAGAACTAGCCATGCATGTTTAATAAATTTTGACGAAATTACTTAAAACTGATAAAATACGAGAGAAAATAATTGTCAAAAATAACACTCTACAATACAAATTTAGCATAATTTGAATTTCCCGAATGAGAGAAAGCACGACTTATCTATTCAATCAACTAACATGACATCATAACAAGTGGATCAAGCTTTCCAAATTGAGAAAATGTAATATATGTTGTCAAATTAAGGAGTGAAAAAAATTGCTCACTGGATATACTTACCCTATTGACAAGTCAATCAAAAATTCTCATTGGACCAAACGATCAAACTAGAAAAACATCTAATTCACTTATCCATTGGATATACACGGATATATCTGACCATCCAACTTCACATTTAGATTCTAGAGTCAACAAAACGACAGTGCAAAAAGCCGAAAGTGCATGGTAGGATGTCTTCTTTTCAGCATGTCAAGCATGCACGATGGAAAAAATAAAGAGCGTACATCTGAAACAACAAAAACAAACATATACAACTTAAATCATACTACATCGTACACGAGACCGTAAATCAAACTAGAGCATGGTACTACTCCCTCTATCCTGAAATACCCTGCATTCTGGGTTTAGCAAGGTCAAACTTTGTAAAATTTGACCAAACATATTGAAAAATTTATGTGCACCTATAATACAACATAAGTACCATTAGAATCGTCATAAAATATATTTTCATAATCATTCGGTACTATAAATGTTTATAGTTTTTCTATATATTCTACCAAACTTTATAAAATTTGACTTTGACTAAACCCAGAATGCAAGATATTTTAAGACAGAGAAAGTATAAAGTACCGAATCATATAATTTCATACCCAACATTTGGGAAGGCCACTACAAACCAAGCTGGCGCTCTCACCACCACCCTACTATATTGTTGTTGCCTACTAGTGGTGCGTCGTAGCATTTACTATTGCTTGACAGCCCAACGTCGCTGACGGCCTTTTTTAGCCGCCACACGTCCCCACGAAGATGCACCCAGCAAACGGCACACGCCCCGGCGCCCGCACGGTCTTCTTCCAGCGCCCCCAATTCAACCACAGGAATCGGGACGACGACGACGGCGAGGAGTAGGAGAAGCAGCGCCGAGATTTCTAGCACCTTTCATCTGGGGTCCCTCTTCGGAGGCGGGAGGCGGGAGGCATGTGGGGGCGGCACTACTGGGGTGGCCCGCGCCCGAGCGGCGGCGCCGGTGGAGCGGAGGCAGCCAGCGGCGTGGTGGTGATGTTCGCGTGGCTGTCGAGCCAGGAGCGGCACGTGCGGGCACACGTGGAGCTGTACGCGGCGCTCGGGTGGGCTTGCCTCGTCTGCCACTCCGACTTCCTCACGCTGTACGTATACGCCTCTCTCCCCTTCCATTCCATCTCCCCTCCCTCCGTGCTTTACTGCTGGTGATGAGCCGGATGATGTAGCGCGCCATCAATGTTTTACTTCTTTCTTCCCCGTAGATTTGGCAGACCCATTCGATTTGCTTCGGTGGTGATAGACCGATGCGTTCTAGCAAACGCACGCCTTTTGCTAGGTTGTTGGTATTCGTTTACTTCATAACTGCCAATCTAAAATGATCTGAAATCCCAGAATCTTAGATAGGCAGGTTGGATGTGCCAAGAAAAACCTATTATGAGGATATGTGGAATCATGGATTCTGCTGAACGGCTGCAACTTTCAGTTATTCGTGGTGTGATTCGGTAACCTATACAACTGAATCCCTTGTTTGATCCCATTTGCATGTTTGCCCAGGTTTATGCCTGACAAGGCGGCCGTGCTTGCTGACCGGGTGCTCACCGAGCTCGTTAAGGTGTGCATCCCACGGCACTATCATTTCGACCTGGGCTTGGTCCATTACTTTGCGTGGAATGTTAACTGTGTTTTAGTACTCTTATTAATTAGTTGCTGCAGTCGTGGGTCCTTGTTGATTTCATCTTCAAAATTCCAGGAACTCAAGGTTCGACCGCTACCTGTTGTGTTTGCTTCCTTCTCGGGAGGACCAAAAGGCTGCACATATAAGGTTCTTCAGGTAAAAGCCACGTACTGGAACAGTTATGTCTTGCTGCCTGGTTTAGGATCTCTAAGCTAATGCTTTCTTTGTTCACTGCCAGCTGATCGAGGGAAGGTGCAAAGGGCAACTGAGTTTGGTACGGCGCTTATTTCTTGTCGTTCCCCCTTCTGTTTGCACTCGGTTGTCATAACAATTCTATTCAAGAAAGACAAGTTGCGATCTACTAAAGCGCGCTATTTTTTACTTGTATTTACTTATATTGCTCAAAACTTAATGCTTGTCCTTATCGCAGGACGACTATCAACTTGTACAGGACTGCGTATGTGGACAAATGTACGACTCGAGCCCTGTAGATTTTGTGAGTGATTTAGGAACCCGCTTTCTCCTTCACCCAAGTGTCCTGAAGATGTCTGAACCTCCACGTGTCTTATCATGGATGACTAAAGGAATTGCCTCTGGTCTAGACACTCTTTTCATTGCCAAGTTTGAAGCACAACGCAAAGAATATTGGGAAACACTATACTCATCAGTGGTATGTCACTCCATTGACTGTAATGTCTTATAACCTGATTGCAGATAGACATTTTGCACATATATGGTGACCTCAATCCATTGTGTATGCAGCATGTTGGCCCAATACTCATATTATGTTCAGAGGATGATGAACTTGCTACATGCTCAGTTATTCAAAATTTTGGACGCCGTCTGCTGGAGCTGGGTGGTGATGTGAATTTTGTTAAATGGCACAGTTCTACGCATGTAGGTATGTTATTTGTTACAGCTACAATCCTCCAGGTTATGTGGAAGCAAGTCAATGCAAATACTAAACCTGTTATTCACTACTTAGTATGCTTCTCTAAAATGACCAAATAGTGCCCGATTCGTTTTAGTTAAAATATGCATTGACAGCTATATGTGGGAATGTATAACGATGACTTGCTGAAATTGGACAGTTTACCTGTTGTCACTCATCATATTGCAAGGTTACTACTTACTACTGGTCGTATCTATCCAGACCCATAACTGGCCGGCATTAATACTTGTGAATGCTAAATCATCTTGTAGTGTTCAGTTATTCACTGTCTTCTGCAACTTTCTGAACAGGCTTGCTTATGTAATACTTGAAGGTAAATACAAATATATATTATGTAGAACACTCCAACTCATTCCGTGATCACCCTTCCCAGTCATAAATGTACTTTCTTGTACTAACAGCTTGCCAACTAGGAGCAAATTGACAAAATGAATGACACAACATGGCACACTTGTGTCATTGACAGGTGGCCCCCGAACACACATGTCAGTGACAAGGGTGTGCCATTTTGCAAGCCAAACAAAAGTGTATCGTCTTGTCAAATTCCTCGCCAATTAGGCAGTTAGCTACTTTTCAATTTCAACAAACAGAACAAGAGTGCTGTGTGAATTTTCAAAAGGTTGTACGGAAGCCTTAATCACGTATCCTGTTGTTCCCATCGTGTGGAATTCATTTTCATCCCTTATAAATCTCTCTTCTAATCTAAAGCTGTGCACAAATCATGATCAATCATTGAGCCACATCATGGAGATTAAATAAATATTAACCTCCTGATTGACTAAGAGTTACTCAGCAGACCTTTCAAATAGCATGAGCATTGTTGTGTTGGACTATGTTTGGACTTCAGTTTCGTGTTTGGCTATGATGGATAGGGCTATACTGAACTTGGTATCGGACAAATCTAGCTGACTGGTCTATACTGAAAGGGAACATGTCCTATGAAACTAACCAGTATATGAACTTATCAAGAATTTTAGTGTAAGCCTGTGAGGCTGTCACTGTGCGTCTTAGCTGCGTGCTAAGGCTTTGTGCACATTTGACTTTGCTGGGAATTCTGAGCTGAATAAAAGAGCTAGGCTTAATAAGAATTTATATGATATACTGCTATTGTTCCTACCCCCTTTTTCTGTTTTTCTGTTTGACTTAATGGTAAAGGCAGTAAATCCATAATGTAACAAAGAATCTCTTACTTGACTGTATGGGGACACGTGAAATATACAAAAAAGCTGATAGAAGCTACCCATGACTTCCATCAGTAAATTATACCTCTCTCTTTGGAATAACTTGTTAATGGCCAACTATCATCAGTTGTCATCGACAGTGATATTTCCTCAAAGACTTGAGGAACATGATTAGTTGTACTGCTCATAAGTGTTATACGAGAAGTCTTTATATGGGTGATTACTACTCTTTTAAATGAAAGACTCCTTATGACACCCTCCTTCTCCTCGCCTGGGGTGTCACTGCTACCGGAACCATCAAGTCAGTGCCCTGCCAGGCCCCAATCAAACTCCCCTCTATTGGCCCGGCGGGAGCTCATTACTATTTACTTGTGACGGTTGACTCACCGGTTAGCCACATAGCGTCACCGTTGAGGTCGCCGGTCTGCCCCTCTTCTTTGTCCTCTCTGACTCCTCCTGCTGCACTTCACCCCAGATCGACGGGAATGAGTGTTTTGCTGTAAGGCCATCGACAGAACATTTGATCGTTGGATTGTTCATTTATCTTTACTCTGCCCCTATGAAAGGATATAGCGCCCTTACACCCTGTTTTGTTGTGTGCTTACCACTTGGAGGATTATCACTCTTTTATCTTTACTTTGCCTGTATGAAAAGAACATAACACTCTCACACCCAGTTTTATCTGCTTAGTACTGTTCACCATTTGTTACACAGGGCATTACAAGCATCACACTGAGGAATACCGAGCTGCAGTGACTGAGCTTCTCATGAAGGCTTCAGCACTTTACATGAGCAGAAGACGACTTAATGACTACGAGGTTGGCATGAGTGAGCACAGTGATAAAACTTATTCGGCCCACGATCTCCATAAAACTGCTGCGAGATCAAGCGATAGGCTAAGGAGGGTACCAGCTGATCCAGCCGATCATTTCTTCTTACCGAGTTCCATGGAGTACCAAGAAAGCAGCAGCAGCAGCGAAACGCCAAAGCCTGAGTTGTTCAACATGCCGAGCATTGAGAGCATGAACCCTGATGGCGTGCTGGGGAAAATGCTCTATGATGTATGTGTCCCAAAGAACGTGGAAGGCTGGGACTTCAATCCTGCGTCAACAAATGGGAATTTTACAGCTCGCCATCATGGTAATTTCAATCAAGTAAAATGCATACGCCGCTCAAGATTGTAATGACATCGACTTGAACATCTCAGTGCATTCTTGCTGACTGGTGAATATTGCGAGAGTACTCTTGTTTTGATGGATGCTGGTGAAAATTTGAGATACCCAGAATCCATCTGAGTAAAATGTGAGATTGTGCCCTCTGTACATTGTTAATTGGTAAAGTTATGCTTTAAGTGCTGAGAAACTACGGCTACATTGCTTGATTATTTGTGAGGTTCCAGGACCTAATTAGCCAAGACGTAAGGTGGTGAGAACATAAATGTCTTAACTCGAGTATTAAAAAGGATGAAAAGGGCAGCGGACAAACTAGAAAAAAGAGTTAAGGACTTGGATGTAAAGGGACTGCCTAGCTGTGAGAATGTAAATAAGTGAGGATCGTATGGGCACAATATCTAAGAGCAAGCGCACCGTGAGCTCCAACAGCCGCGCACAGCGCGCGCTAAAAAATTTGCTGCGGGCGGGGAGTTGCGCTCAAAATTTGCTGCGTCGACTCGAGCGCACGCCAACGCTGGCATTCGCGCGCACGTCCAACCGCTATCCTAATTTTTCCCTAACTTCTGCGCCTCTCCTTCCCCATTTCAGTCTGCCCCGCCGCCGCGCGCTGCCTCACCGATTTGAGTCCTGCCGCTCTAGATCCGCCGCTGGTGACTCCCCCGGCTGCGCCGGTGCGGTAAATCGGCGCAGCGGCCGCCGCGTCCGCGAGTTTTACCGGCTAATTGGCGTTGTGCGTCGGCGGATTTGGTTGCGCGCTGTGGTGTCGCCGCGGCGCTGTTCGTCGACCATGTCTTCTTCCTCTCTCGACATGACGTGGCGTATAGTAGGTGTCCGCAAGGTATGTGTCGTCGCCGATGCGCGCCATTTTTTAGTAGAAATAGCTAGAACAATTGTAGCTCAAAGTACCGTCTATGTTTGTAGTTGTTTTCATCGTACGATTCGTCCGACGACGAATTGAATTTTGAGGAAGAGGAGAACATATCCATGCTACTGGCCATGCGCGCTAATAAGAAGCCGAAGATTGGTGGGTCGGTTTTTGGTAGACAAAAGTTGTGGAGGGAACGGATCGAAGGCCACAACAAGTTGATGCGGATGTATTTCAATGAAAATCCGACGTATCCTGAGAGCTATTTTCGCCGGTGTTTCCGGATGAGCATTGAATTGTTTACCCGCATCTCCAAGGCGATGGAGGAGCATGATCGATACTTTGAGCAACGGAGGAATGCCGCCAGAGAGCTTGGTCATAGCACCTATCAAAAGGTCAATGCCGCCCTTCGTATGTTGGCATATCGTATACCGACGTATCTTGTTGATGATCATTTGGCAATGGGTGAGAGCACCGCTATCAAGTGTGTGAAGCGGTTTGTCGTCGCAATTGTGCAAATTTTTGGCGCCACATACTTAAGATCTCCCAATGAAGAAGACACTGCACGGCTTCTGGAGGAGAACGCAGCTCGGGGGATTAAAGGTATGCTTGGCTCAATTGATTGTATGCATTGGAGTTGGAAGAATTGTCCTGCGGCATGGCATGCACAATTTAAAGGGAACAAAAAAGATTCCACTATTATTCTGGAAGCAGTGGCTGATCATGAGACTTGGATTTGACATGCATTTTTCGGAATGCCAGGGTCCTGCAATGACATCAATGTTCTACAAAGATCACCATTGATGACAAAGCTTGCATTGCGTGAAGGTCCAACAGTGGAGTTTGAAGCAAATGGCCACAAGTACAATTATGGCTATTTTCTTGCCGACGGCATCTACCCAAGGTGGCAAATATTTGTGAAGCCGGTTATCGATCCAAAAGGTAAAAAATAAACTAGTTTTCATGCGGCACACGCGGCGGCTAGGAAAGATGTAGAGAGAGCATTTGGAATTTTACAAGCCCAATTTGCTATTGTGAGGGGACCGACGAGATTGTTGGATCAAGATTGTCTTTGGTATATCATGACGGCATGTGTCATCATGCATAACATGATCATAGAGGACAATCATGGCAAAGACGTTGACCACACCCATTATGAATTGATGGGAATCCCAATGCAAGTGAGGAGGACACCGCAAAGAGTGGCTTATTTTATTGCCTCCTATCATTCCATTAGGAGCAACGATGCACATGATGAACTTCAGCAAGATCTCATGGAGGAATGGTGGAAATGGAATGGAAACCAATAGGTGAGCTACAATTTGTTGTATTTGTTGTAGAAACATTAGGTGTATTTGTTGTAAAACATTTGTTGTATTTGTTGTATTTTTCATGTAATATCTGGTTGTGTTGTAATAAAAACTAGACAATTCATTGTTGATTTATTTTGTGTTTTTTTGATCTTCTTTGAGTTCATATGGTGGTTGTTTGTTGTTTGCGTCGGCACCGCGCACTGCATTTTGCAGCGCCTGGTGAAGCGTCGTTTTTGGATCAACCTCGCGAAAGGCTATATGCAGCGTCGGGTGAAGCACTCGACTGCGCGGCACGCTGGATCGGCTTACCGCGCGCTGCAGCGCCGGTTTATAGTGCCAAAATATAGAGCTATTGCTGGAGATGCTCTAAGTCCCTTGCTGTAAGACAAGACACTGGGCTAATTGATGGCGCGTGGTAGCACTTCGTTGGGAGACCCCAAGAGCAAGGTGTGATGAGCACAACAACAAGTCTTCCCTTAGTAAGAAACCGAAGTTATCGAACCAGTAGGAGGAAGGAAACGTCTCAAAGGTGTTGCTAGCAACTTGGAGACCTGCACAACACAAACTCAAGACTTTGCCCCACGAACAGTGAGGTTGTCAATCTCACCGGTTGCTGTAACAAAAGATTAACTGTATGGTGTGAAAGGTAATAGTGGTTTGCAAAAAGTAAACAATACCATTGGAAGATGTATCAATAGTAAAGATTGGACCGGTGTCCATAGTTCACTAGAGGTGTTCTACTTAAGATAAACAAACATGGCATGCTGGGTAAACAAATTACAGTAGGGCGATTGCCAGGACTGGGCAAGGCATAAAAATGCAATACTAGACATTCATGATCCTATGGGATTCGATTGGGCAATACAACAAGATACATAGACCACCATCCAACTGCATCTATGACTAGAAATCCACCTTCGGGTTATCATCCGAACCCCCTCCAGTATTAAGTTGCAAGCAACAGATAACTGCTTTAAGCAAAGTGTGTAAGGTAAACAATCCACTTGTTCCATGAACAAGAGACCGTTGTTTTCTCCATAGTGGCAACAATACATCTACAATCTTAGAGATTTCTGTCACTTCCCTTAGATTAAATAGAGGCATGAACCCACTATCTAGCATAAATACCCCTCTTGGAGTCACTAGCATCTACTTGGCCAAGATAGCTACTAGAAACGGAGAGCATGCAAGATCACAAACAACACAGACATGATAGAATCAATAAGACAAAACCATTAATCAATCTAACATAGTAATCTCAATATCCATCGGATCCCCGCAAACACAGCATGCATGATAACAAATAGATGATCTTGATCATGAACGGAGATCACAAGATCTAAACATGGTAGCACAAAGGAGGAGATACAACCATATGGCTACTACATGGACCCGTAGTCCAAGGTGGAACTACTCACACTTCATACCGGAGGCTGGCATGATGAAGAAGAAGGCCTCCGGGATGATATTGTAGGGGTTCGTAACATGGAAAAAAAATTCTACCGCATGCAAACAAACAAGCAAAGATCTATCTACTAGATTGTAGCAACGAGTCGATAGAGAAACTCACCCTCTAAGATTCCAAAGCGGTTAACGAGAGCAGATTCTCGTGGATGATGTAGTCGTACTCTTGCCGATCTCAAGATCGCGTAGACGATCCTTCCCAGGCTGCGTTCAAAGTGCTTCATGATCGTTCACACGCGTTCGATTTTCGATGAAGACCTTCCTCTCCTTGTTCCAGCATCGGCGGAGGTTGTAGCACTCTCCTCGCGATTCCGCAGACGACCTGGCGTGGTGTCGAAGTAGAGGAGATCTCATGCAGCCTTAAGCCGGAGCAAGTATGGTGGAGTATGAGAGAGGCCTTGGTGATCTAGGGTTTAGAGGCACCAAGGGGAGAGGTGTAGCTGGCGGCTAGGGTTTGGGGAAACCCTAGTCGGCGACTTGGGAGGAGGCCCTAGGCGGCGGCAGCAGCAGGTGGTGGCCCCTGAGGCTAGGGTTTGAGGTGTGTGGGAGAGGGGAATCCCTACCCCTCCTTATATAGGTGGAGGGTGACCCGTTGGGAGGAGGGAGTCCTCCTCCAACTCGCCCTCCTTGGCCGGCGGGTGGAGAGAGGGGACTTCCTCCCCAAGTAGGTTTCCTACTCTCCCTCCACCAAGCAAACTTGAGATTTGACTTTTTCAAATTGGCGTTTGACTTTCAAATTTCGATTTGATTTCTCTCTTTATTTTGCCCAGCCAAGTGACCTAGTACATGATGCAACCATTCCATATTGTCATGACACATTCATGTATTTCCCCTCCGGAGTGCCGGACCTTCCGGACCCTTCTAGAACATTCCTGGTGAAAACACCGGAATCATTACCGAACTCCGAAACATGACTTTCCTTATATGAATCTTATTCTCCGGACCATTCTGGATCTCCTCATGATATCCCGGATCACATCCGAGACTCCGAACAACATTCGGTCTCTTACTCATCGTTCCATAACTACACAACAACATTGAATCCTTAAGTGTGTCTCCCTACGGTTCGTGAATTATGCGGACATGACCGAGACACTTCTCCGATCAATAACCAATAGAGGAATATAGAAATTCATATGGCTCCCACATATTTCTACGATTACTTTGCGATCGAATGAACCACTTACATACGATACCAATTTCCCTTTGTCTCACGATAGTTTACTTATCCGAGGTTTTGATCGTCGGTATCTCTACATACCTAGTTCAACCTTGTTACCGATAAGTACTCTTTTCTCGTTCCGATGATATGTGATCCCTTGTGATCCAGTAACATGCTTGCAAGCTAATTGGATGACATTCCACCGAGAGGGCCCGGAGTATATCTATCTATCATATGGATGGACAAATCCCGCTCTTGATCCATGTGCCTCAACCCATACTTTCCGGATACTCAATGCCACCTTTATAGCCACCCAGTTACGGTGTGGTGTTTGATTTCATCAAAGCATCCTTCCGGTGATGGTGATTAGCATGATCTCATGGTCGAAGGAATTATGTTACTATGTATCAGAAAGCTTATAGCAATTGAACTATTAAAATGACTTGATCTTTATGCTACGCTTATCTATAGGAGTATGTCCATCATATCATTCTCCTAATGATATGATCTTGTTGTTAACAACATCTCAATGTTCATGATCGGGAAACCACGATCATATATTAAACAACAAGCTAGTATTATGAAGAGGCTTTACTAGGGACTCTATTTTAGTTTACAAATCACACAAGTATTAATGTTTCCGTTTATACTATTATAGCATGAATGTAAACATTTATCATAAACACAAAGATATAATAATAACTACATTTATTATTGCCTCTAGGGCATATCTCCAACAGTCTCCCACTTGCACTATAGTCAACTAATCTAGATTACATGGTAATATACTGAACACCCATGGCAGTTTGGTGTTGGTCATGTTTTGCCCTCGGGAGAGGGTTAGTCAACGGATCCGCCACATTCAGATCTGTGTGTACTTTGCAAATCTTTATGTCACCATCTTGGACATGTTCTCGAATAGCGTGAATACATAGCTTGATGTGCTTCAGCTTCTTGTGTGACCTTGGTTCTTGCGCATTGACTATGGCGCCCATGTTATCACAGTAGATAGACATTGGGTCTAGCGCACTTGGAACCACACCGAGCTCTGTAATGAACTCCTTCATCCATATCGCTTCTTGTGAAGCCTCTGAAGCAGCTATGTATTCCGATTCAGTTGAAGATCTCGCCACAACGCTTTGCTTTGCACTCCTCCAGCTAACTGCTGAAGCATTCAAAGTAAATACGTATCCAGATTGAGATTTAGAATCATCTGGATCGGTGTTCCAACTAGCATCGGTGTAACCATTAACAACGAGTTGTTCATCACCTCCATAAGAAAGAACCATATCCTTAGTTCTTCTCAAGTACTTAAGGATGTTTTTGATCATTGTCCAATGATCCACTCGATCACTTTGATATCTGCTAGTCAAACTAACGACATATGCAATGTCGGGTCTAGTACATAGCATGGCATACATTAGAGATCCTATGGGAGGCATAGGAGTCTTACTCATCCTTTCTCTATCTTCTGCCGTTCTTTGGACTTTGAGTTTTACTCAAGGTTGTATTGGGCAACATGGGCAAGAACCCTTTCTTGCTATCTTCCATTCCAAACCTCTTTAGAACTTTGTCCAAATATGTACTTTGTGACAATGATATTAGGCGTCTCGATCTATCTCTATAAATCTTTATGCCTAATATGTAAGCTGCTTCGCCAAGATCTTTCATTGAAAAACTATTATTCAAATAATCCTTGACACTATTAAGAAGGTCTACATCATTCCCAATCAACAATATGTCATCTACATATAGTATTAAGAATTCTACAGAGCTCCCACTCACTTTCTTGTAAATACAAGCTTCTCCATAAGTTTGTATAAAACCAAAACTTTTGATTACATTATCAAAACGTTGATTCCAACTTCGGGATGCTTGCTTAAATCCATATATGGACCGTTGAAGTTTGCACACCTTGTTAGCATCTTTAGGATCGACAAAACCTGTAAGATCCCACCTTTATAAAGGTAAAGATCCCTGTGATTGCAATGCTAGTCCCTGGATCAATGCTATCATCCACAGTTTAAGATGAAGTACACAGAAACAAAGGTCATTATTACATGCCATTCCAGAGACAACATAGTCTTTTACAACTCCATGGACACATGCCTAATACAAGAGTTCAAATATAACAATTTAAATAAGTCTTCATCTTCAAGTTCCACAGGCAAGCATGTTGAGTGTAGACTCATAACCCCTAATCATCATCAGAGTAACCTGCAACATCACAAGTTACAGCCGCAGTGGGTCAATACATTTGGAATAGTATTGGCAAGTGATACCTTAGTAGAATATTAACATCTAGTTACTACATGAATTTGGCTAAGTGTAGCTTAGGCTTGCTTTGCTGAAAATAGGTTTTACCTATTAGTTGAAAACACTAAGTTTTTCTTTGACAAAACTTTCCCAAGGAACCACCAATAGAAATTGGTGAACCTTCACCCTTGTTCAACCACAAGTTTTAACTTAGAAAATTGGGATGAGGAGATTCTTGATAGCTTCCATGTCTTGATGCTCAAGTTGTCCAATACAAGGGACATGGCTAAGTACTTAGATTCTTCCATCTGTAGAGGTTGTGCACTTTCCCCACAAGACTTGATTTTCACCAAGACAAGACCTTTCAGAAACCTTCCCTTAGACCAAATGGACACGTTCCAACCTATCATCCCACTACCACCAACTGTCCAAATGGCTAAGTTATTGCAACCTATATGATCCAGGCAGAGCCCATAATGCCATGTGACTGCACTAGAAGCTTCTTAACATTTGGCATCTCAAATCCCTTTGTTCCTGGGTGGATTTCCACAAGTGTGATACACAAGGTAAACCATAGAAATGGGCCTTGTGTAACCACTCAACACAAACCATTCTTTCCATTCCACCCAAGTGTTTCATTCACTTAGTTGTTTTATTAAGCAAAACATAACTCAAAGACTTAGAAATATTTTCCATAGCATGAATATACATAAACCACCCTTGGTTGCTACTATCTAGGCTAAGCATGGCAATGGCAAGTATCATAACTTAGAGGAAAATCTAACATTCTACAACTACTAGGATTTCCCAAGCATAGCATATAGATACTTCACAAAATAATCATGCCAATCCTATAAAAAAATATTTCTAATGCATAGGTGAAATTATAGGGATAAAAACATGAAGCACCACTTGCCTTGGTAGTTTGGGGAGTAGCAACAATCTTCACAACCACAATCACTATTAGCACCAAAATCTACACATAAAATAATGGCACCAAATTCACATATCAAAAATATACAAGCAAAATATATGAATGCATGCAAATGTCATGTGATGATTTTTCTACACCAAACAAGAAAAGTATACAGTACTGAAACATAAACAAGGCCAATACACACTAAACAAACTTTATTTGATCTTTAAATCATTTTTTAAATCATTTCTATACTCAAAATAAGGCTATAAATGTCTCTGCAAAATTAACCAATTTTACAGAATAAAAACATTAAACACATTGCATAAACAGATAGCATTCTTTCTCCTGATTCCAATGATATACAATTTGTAAAATTTGAACGTGTGGATCAGAAGTTATGAATTTTGCAAGTTTGAATCACTAATAGATCAAATTTCTGTTTTAAATCTAAACTCAGGCCACACGGCGTGTTCTGATTGGCCCGTACCGGTTCGGGTGGATCGATCAACCTGGGCCGCACAATCTGAGTGAAAATGCACGGCCATATCTAAAACGTACCCCTTCGATAAGTGATCTATCGTATGCGTTGGATCTAGATCTGACGGCTATCGATCAAGCGACCAGTAACTGGCGGCGCGCGGCGACGGTGAGCGGAGGCGCGCTCGGTCTACGGCGTTGCGGCGGCTACAAGAAGCGAGGAAGAGAATGGAGAGGCTTACCAGACTCGCAAAGTCGTGCTGGAGCTCAACGTGGCAGTGGCTTGTCAAGGGCGCACAGACACGATGGGGATTCCTCGTCGGAGCAGAGCCTGTCGTCGGGCACGGCTGTTCATCGTCGTTGCCGATGTTGTAGATCATGCCAGAGGGAAATAAGCGGTTCGTTAGATGCGGGAAGCGACATTGGTTATGAGAGTATCAAAGAGAGGGCAAGGCGCGCTCGGGACTAACCAGATTTACTCGCCGGAGTTGAGTGCCTCGTTGGGTTCGCTCAGTTGTCGATGTTGTCGATGCTCGGGGTTGTCCTAGCACACAACAGTGGTGTCAAATGAAGCGCAAGGGTGCAGCGATTGTACTGGAGAAGTTAGGAGTCAAGGGGCGCAGAGATCTCACAGGAATCGGTCGTCGGAGTTCGTCGGCACAGCGGCGAAGATTGGTGAAATCTGAACAGCCTGGTGGCGAGGAGAGGGTGCTGTGTGGGGGCAAATGGCCGTGTTGGAGAGGGGATTAAGTAGCCGGGAGCGGGGTGAGTATTACACTCTAAATCAATGGGAATTAAACGGGGTTTAACTGCGGTGAGTTAACGGCGGAGCGGTGACTGCGCGCGTGATTGAGGACGACGATGACGGGGCAAGGTGGGGTCGGGCTATCAACGAGTGGGTGCGCGTGGTTGTAGTGAGAAACCGAGGGGGAGAGGGAAACCCGGGTGGGCTGTTTTGGTTACTGGGCTGAAAAAGTATCGCCGGCCCATTTCAGTTATCCTTATTCTTTTTCTTTTTCTAATTCGATTTCCAGGAAACAATTTCAAATGATTTCAAATGGGTTTGATTTCAAACTTGTTCTGGATTTTTATAAAATGAAACCTGCATATTTTTTAGTATAAAACCATGTTGTCTCACCAGACTTGCTTGGTTCCTTTGGAGTTTTAAAAAAAATAAAAAAGTGCCTTTACACAAGATGTAATAAAGATATGAAAATGGTTTTAAAACCATATTTTGTTTTAAATTTTTTGTCCAAGCTTTGGAACTCAACCAAACCAACACATGAACACACAATCTTGGTTTGAAACAAATAATCTCTCACTAGAGAGTAGCATTGGATCAATGCCTGATTACATAAAATAATAAGCACCCAAAATGCTTCTATTTTTGTAATGACTTTGGAAATGATCCCTAAATGATTATGAATGCATGGATGATATGCAAACTTTGAAAACATGATTTTTGGGATGTTACAAATCTAACCCGCTTAAGGTGAATCTCGCCCTCGAGATTCGGATTGGCTAGCAAATAGGTGAGGGTGGTCTTTCCGAAGATCATCTTCTCTTTCCCATGTTGCTTCTTCTTCGGAATGATGGTTCCATTGAACTTTGCAGAATTTGATAGTCTTAGTCCGAGTAACTCTTTCTGCAGTCTCAAGAATCTTGATGGGTTTTTCCTCATAAGTGAGATCACTTTCCAATTGAACATCCTCCAAAGGTATAGTATCCTTCAGAGAAGTCTCTTCCATCTCTGGATGGCATTTCTTTAGCTGACTCACATGAAACACATCATGAACTACAGACAGTGATTCTGGTAATTCAATTTCATAAGCTACTTCTCCTTTACGACTCAGAATCTTAAATGGTCCAACATATCTTGGGGCCAATTTTCCTTTGACTCCAAATCTCTTCACTCCACGGTGTGGTGACACTCTAAGGTAAGCTCTATCACCCACTTCATAGGTGACTTCTCTACGCTTAGGATCTGCGTAGCTCTTCGGTCGGGACTGTGCTATCTTCAATCTGTCCTTAGCTAGCTTGACTTTCTCTTCAGCCTCTTTGATTAGTTCTGGTCCGAACAAATTTCTTTCTCCCACACCATTCCATAGTAATGGGGTGGTACATTTTCTCCCATAGAGAAACTCAAACGGTGCCATCTCAATACTGGCTTGATAGCTGTTATTGTAAGAGAATTCTGCATAAGGCAGACTTTCATCCCAACTGGCTCCATAGTCTAGGGCACATGCTCTCAACATATATTCAAGAATCTGGTTGGTCCTTTCTGTCTGTCCATCAGTCTGAGGATGAAAAGCAGTGCTGAATTCCAATCTCGTTCCCAATGACTCATGTAGTTGTCTCCTAAAATGAGAATTGAATTGAGTTCCCCTATCAGATATAATACTCTTGGGTACTCCATGTAGACATACAATCCTATTCATATAAATCTTAGCTAACTTAGCACTGGTATAGGTTGTCTTCACGGGTATGAAATGAGCCACTTTAGTTAGGCGATCCACTACTACCCAAATAGAATCATATCCTGACCTGGTCCTTGGCAATCCAGTGATGAAATCCATGCCAATCTTGTCCCACTTCCAATCAGGAATAGGTAGTGGTTGTAGCAATCCTGCTGGTTTCTGATGTTTCGCTTTCACTCTACTACATACATCACACAAAGCAATATGTTCGGCGATGTCTTTCTTGAGATTATTCCACCAAAATCTTTCCTTCATATCCATGTACATTTTGGTGTTACCCGGATGAATGGAATATGGTGAGTTGTGTGCTTCCTGTAAAATCAGTGTCTGAAGCTCCGGATCTTGCGGAACGCAGATACGTTTTCCATACCATAAAGTACCCTGTTCGTCTTCATGGAATCCTTTGGCTTTTCCTTTGCCAATCTTTTCCTTAATCTCTTCAATTTCCGTATCCGTCTTTTGGGCTTCTTTGATTTTGTCCAACAATGTGGGTTGAACATCCAATGTCATGAGATGTCCTTCAGGTACAATCTCCAATCTGAGGTCTCTAAATTGGGCACACAGATCATCTGACAACTCTCCTTTAGTAAGGCCATTCACAAATACCTTACGGCTTAGAGCATCTGCTACAACATTGGCTTTACCGGGGTGGTATTGCAAACTCAAGTCATAGTCCTTGATGAGTTCTAGCCATCTTCTTTGTCTCATTTTGATTTCTTTCTGAGTGAAGATATACTTCAAACTTTTGTGATATGTGAACACTTCACATCGTTTTCCCAAAAGATAGTGTCTCCATGTTTTGAGTGCATGGACAACAGAGACTAACTCCAAATCATGAGTAGGGTAATTTACCTCATGGGTTTTGAGTTGTCTCGAGGCATAAGCCACAACTTTCCTTTCCTGCATTAGAACTGCACCTAATCCATGATGAGATGCATCACAATACACTTGGAAATCTTTCTCCAAATCCGGTAGACATAGGACTGGTGTTGTCACAAGTCTCTTCTTCAATTCTTGGAAACTGAGTTCACATCCTTCAGACCAAGCAAACTTCTTGTCTTTCTTTAGTAACTCCGTCATTGGCTTAGCTACTTTGGAGAAAATTTCAATGAATCTTCTGTAGTATCCTTCCAAGCCAAGGAAACTACGAACCTCTTTTACCGACTTAGGATACTCCCACTCAGTTACAGCTGACACTTTTGCGGGATCCACTGCTACACCATCTCCTGACACAACGTGTCCAAGAAATCCAACTTCATTCAACCAGAATTCACACTTGCTAAATTTGGCATACAACTTATGCTCTCTAAGTTTCTCAAGTATCAAACGCAAATGTCCTTCATGCTCTTCTTTGCTCTTGGAGTAGATCAAAATGTCATCGATGAAAACGACAACAAACTTGTCAAGGAACTCCATGAACACCTTGTTCATCATATTCATGAAGTAAGCTGGTGCATTGGTCAAACCAAATGGCATCACGGTGTATTCATATAATCCATACCTAGTGGTGAAAGTTGTCTTAGGTATGTCTTGTTCTCTTATCTTGAGCTGGAAATAACCTGACCGGAGATCAATATTTGAGAACACACAGGCTCCTTCTAACTGATCAAACAAGTCATTGATTCTAGGCAAAGGGTATTTGTTCTTGATAGTCACCTCATTGAGTGAACGATAATTTATGCATAACCTTTGACTTCTATCTTTCTTTTCCACAAACAAAACTGGTGCTCCCCAAGATGAAGAACTTGGTTGAATAAATCCTTTCTGCAACTGTTCTCCAAGTTGTTTCTTGAGTTCTTTCAACTCATCAACTGACATTTTGTAAGGTCTCTTTGCTATTGGTCCTGATCCTGGTAGCAAATCAATCAGAAATTCCACATCTCTATCTGGTGGCATTCCCGGAAATTCTTCCGGAAACACATCCGGATATTCACTCACAATTGGAACACTGTCTATGCTAACCCCTTAAGAGAATTCAGCTTACTCCCTTTCGATTCAAAGTTAGTCTTGAATCTAATCCTTTTATTTTCTGGGGTTGTGAGTGTGACGGTATGGTTGGAACAATCTAGCACTCCCTTGTGTTTAGTCATCCAGTCCATTCCCAAAATGACATCCAATCCTTGGGAATTTAGGATTATCAGATTAACGGGAAACTTATACTTCCCAAACTCTATGACTAGATCATGACATCCTGAGTTCACTATCATTTCTCCGCTAGGAGAACTTACTTTTATAGGGCACCCAATAGTTTCTACTGGAAGTTTATTTCTTTCAACAAATTCTCTTGATATGAATGAATGCGATCCGCCAGTATCAAAGAGAACAAATGCTGGAACAGAACTGAGTTTGAACTTACCAGCAACAGCATTAGGTTCCTCATAGATCTATTCCACATTGATGTGGTTCAGCTGTCCCTTCTGGAAAGGGTTGGGCTTGTTGGGTCCTTCAACTTTCTTTTTTGGGCACTCATTTGCATAATGCCCCATCTTCTTACACTTGAAGCATTCAACCTGACTGAGATCCTTCTTGACAGGCTGGCTTCCACTACCACTTCCACTTCCATTGTGGTGGCTTTTATATCCACCCTTGTGGTTCTTGTACTTGTCATTATCATGACTACGGTGATGCTTGTTGTCATGATGGCGGTTGTGGTTGTGGTGGCTGTTGTAATTCCCATGCTTGTGGGATCCAGAACTCCCACTATCATAATAATGGGAATGCTTGTGAGACGATCCCGAGCCGTGCTTGTCAGAGTTGTGTTTCCTCTTTCTGCTTTCAACCTGTTTCATCTTGCTCTCCAAGATGGCAGCCTTGTCGCAAAGGGATTGGTAGGTGGGGACATAGGCCACAGATAATTGCAGATTTAGTTCATCGTTCAGTCCTTCGAGGAACTTCTCTTTCCTCTTGGCATCAGTATCAACCTCATCTGGTGCATAACGCGCTAGATTGTTGAACTCCTCAATATATTCAACCACGCTGTGGTGGCGTTGTTTCAGATTATGGAATTCCTTCTTCTTCAAACTCATCACTCCGGATGAGATGTGAGCTGTACGAAAACCATCTTCAAAGATAGCCCATGTCACATCCTCAATGGGAGTGGTGATCTAGAAGTTATCCCACCAAGTAGCAGCTGGTCCTTCCAACAAGTGTGCTGCAAATCTGAATTTCTCCTCGTCGGTGCAGCCGACAGTTACCAAATCCTTGTTCACTGAGCGTAGCCAATCATTGGCCACCATGGGATGAGTAGTTCCTGAGAACTTTGCAGGCATCAGTCTTAGGAATCTGGTGAGCATGTCAAAACCTGGGGGATTTTTCTGATTGTTGTTGTTGTTGTTGTTGTTGTTTTTGTTTTTGTTGTTGTTGTTGTTGTTGTTGTTGTTGTTGTTGTTGTTGTTGTTGTTGTTGTTGTTATTGTTGTTGTTGTTGTTGTTGTTGTTGTTATTGTTGTTGTTATTCTGATTCTGCATGAAAGTGGTCATCATCTGCATCAGCTGTGCCTATGCTGTCATCAGCTGCTACATCTTGGGGGTGGCATTGTTGTTGTTCGGGTTGGGGTTGACACGTCGAGGAGGCATCTGTGGTTTTCAATAAGGATAAGAATGAGATACCCATAGATGCTTAACATGCACAATACATCACATAGACAATCACCAAACAAGCATCAAAAATAACAAAAAGTTCAACGACATAAACAACAAGTTTGAAAGGTAAATACACCAATGGCAAGCCATCCACATGTTGGATGGTCATTGCGACTCAATAATCATAAGCATGGTAAATGATAAATAAATGATTAGTCATCACTACTCCTCTACATCAACCTCCTCATCGACAAGTGTAAGACCTGCATTCTCCATAGCGGTCTTGTACTCCTCGACATTGGTAGTCAAGGCCTCTACCTTGGCCTTGAGAGCCCTCTTCTGTGAACGAAGTCTCTCAATCACACCCTGCTGATGCTCGAGCTCGAAGTCCTTGGCCTCTAGTTCTGCAGTCATCTCTCAAATCCTCTTGTTCCTATCTTGGACTCTTTTCTATTGACTCTTGAACTTCCTGTCATGACTCTCAAATTTAGCCTCCATTTCTTTGACTATCTCGTCTTGCTCCGCGAAGAGTTTGTCCTTCTCACGAAGCTGCACCTGGAGCTCGTCATTGCTAAGCATGACGTTGGTCCTATCAGTATCTAGGTGCCTAAGAAGAACCTCTAAGTCCTGAAGGTACAGACGAATCGGATCTGCCGTCTCTCTAGCAGTATCCTTGAACTCAATAGCCTCACCATCCTCGTCGCGTCTACCGAAAGCGTGGAAGTGAGTACCTCTAATCTCCCGAGAGTGTCTCCCTAACAAATGCCCAAGTAAATCCTGCATGACTACCTCTAGGCCTCTCTCCTTGTCATGCATAAGCTTGAAGGTGATAGCCTCCGTGGCTGGCTCAGTTTGGCATCCTGGCTGAGTAACCTTGAAGCCCCAAAGGTCCTTCCTCTCAAACTTGGTGAGGGGAAGCATCATGATGCTAGGAAGCGGAAGATTGAGCACGCTAGTGAGCTCAATAAGACGAGTGCCAAAACGAGTTCCCTTGAACTCTTCAGCCGTGCTAATAGTAACGTTAGGCATATATTTTATAAGATAGAGAAAAGTTAGAATCAACATCAACAGAAATACACAAGACAAAGTATCACAAGCTTATCATTGGCAAACAAACACACAAGTCATGGCATACATAAATCCATTACAAGCATCCAAGGTTCAACATAACTTAGACAAAATTTTGGAAATAAAATGATAAGTGTGGTGGTCCAACTAACGAAGTACGTTACAACTCTCCCTCACTAGACAAAATGGCTATCAAAGCATCCTTAGTAGCCATCTGCCTATCTTGTTCACAAGATTCCCAAATCAAGTCTATGATGTCTTCCCTCAGTTGTTGGTTGGTAGTCTCCAACTTTTGGGTATTCTTCTTTTCTTCCCTAAGGTCATTTTGAGTGTTGAGCATTCTGCACTTGAGTCTATCACCAAGCTCTTTGATGGCCTTCCAAGCTGCATCCCTTGCAGATTCAAAGAATGTGGTGTGCATCACTGAGTTGGTGACCATGTAGAATCCTGATTCTTTGTGGTTGTCTTCCTTGTTTTTATACAAGTGAAGTTGCACCCACCAATATTCTTCTCCTTCATCCATCACAGGGAAACCCTTGTGCACAACTGCACCATGTATCCCCATGGTAACCATAAGGTTCTTGAGAGCTTTTGGGAATTCAGTCTCACACTCAAGGGTCATGGTCATGAGTGGTCCCTTCCTTACGGCTTTGTTGATGGATTTCATCTACAAATAGATATGAGAAAGAAGATTAGAAAAGTTTACGAGAAGAAAAGACAAGTGTGGAAGTTGTTGAATTTTTTCCTTAGTGGTTTCTAGTCCAATCCTAGGGTCATAATCCTACAGGCAAGACAGTGCTCTGATACCATCTGTAAGATCCCACCTTTATAAAGGTAAAGATCCCTGTGATTGCAATGCTAGTCCCTGGATAAATGCTAGCATCCACAGTTTAAGATAAAGTACACAGAAACAAAGGTCATTATTACATGTCATTCCAGAGACAACATAGTCTTTTACAACTCCATGGCCACATGCCTAATACAAGAGTTCAAATATAACAATTTAAATAAGTCTTCATCTTCATGTGCCACAAGCAAGCATGTTGAGTGTAGACTCATAACCCCTAATCATCATCAGAGTAACCTGCAACATCACAAGTTACAGCCATAGTGGTTCAATACATTTGGAATAGTATTGGCAAGTGATACCTTAGTAGAATATTAACATCTAGTTACTACATGAATTTGGCTAAGTGTATCTTAGGCTTGCTTTGCTCAAAATAGGTTTTACCTATTAGTTAAAAACACTAAGTTTTTCTTTGACAAAACTTTCCCAAGGAACCACCAATAGAAATTGGTGAACCTTCACCCTTGTTCAACCACAAGTTTTAACTTAGAAAATTGGGATGAGGAGATTCTTGATAGCTTCCATGTCTTGATGCTCAAGTTGTCCAATACCAGGGACATGGCTAAGTACTTAGATTCTTCCATCTGTAGAGGTTGTGCACTTTCCCCACAAGACTTGATTTTCACCAAGACAGGACCTTTCAGAAGCCTTCTCTTAGACCAAATGGACACGTTCCAACCTATCATCCCACTACCACCAACTGTCCAAATGGCTAAGTTATTGCAACCTATATGATCCAGGCAGAGCCCATAATGCCATGTGGCTGCACTAGAAGCTTCTTAACATTTGGCATCTCAAATCCCTTTGTTCCTGGGTGGCTTTCCACAAGTGTGATATACAAGGTAAACCATAGAAATGGGCCTTGTGTAACCACTCAACACAAACCATTCTTTCCATTCCACCCAGGTGTTTCATTCACTTAGTTGTTTTATTAAGCAAAACATAACTCAAAGACTTAGAAATATTTTCCATAGCATGAATATACATAAACCACCCTTGGTTGCTACTAGCTAGGCTAAGCATGGCAATGGCAAGTATCATAACTTAGAGGAAAATCTAACATTCTACAACTACTAGGATTTCCCAAGCATAGCATATAGATACTTAACAAAATAATCATGCCAATCCTATAAAAATATATTTCTAATGCATAGGTAAAATTATAGGGATAAAAACATGAAGCACCACTTGCCTTGGTAGTTTGGGGAGTAGCAACAATCTTCACAACCACAATCACTATTAGCACCAAAATCTACACATAAAATAATGGCACCAAATTCACATATCAAAAATATACAAGCAAAATATATGAATGCATGCAAATGTCATGTGATGATTTTTCTACACCAAACAAGACAAGTATACAATACTGAAACATAAACAAGTCCAAGACACACTAAACAAACTTTATTTGATCTTTAAATCCTTTTTTAAATCATTTCTATACTCAAAATAAGGCTATAAATGTCTCTGCAAAATTAACCAATTTTACAGAAAAAAACATTAAAAACATTGCATAAACATATCTCATTCTTTCTCCTGATTCCAATGATATACAATTTGTAAAATTTGAACGTGTGGATCAGAAGTTATGAATTTTGCAAGTTTGGATCACTAATAGATCAAATTTCTGTTTTAAATCTAAACTCAGGCCACGCGGCGTGTTCTGATTGGCCCGTACCGGTTCGGGTGGATCGATCAACCTGGGCCGCACAATCTGAGTGAAAATGCACGGCCAGATCTAAAACGTACCCCTTTGATAAGTGATCTATCGTATGCGTTGGATCTAGATCTGACTGCTATCGATCAAGCGACCAGTAACTGGCGGCGCGCAGCGACGGTGAGCGGCGGCGCGCTCGGTCTATGGCGTTGCAGCGACTACATGAAGCGAGGAAGAGATTGGATAGGCTTACCAGACTCGCAAAGGCGTGCTGGAGACTCAACGTGGCAGTGGTTTGTCAAGGGGCGCACGGACACGGTGGGGATTCCTCGTCGGAGCAGAGCCTGTCATCGGGCACGGCTGTTCATCGTCGTTGCCGATGTTGTAGCTCATGTCAGAGGGAAATAAGCGGTGCGTTAGATGCAGGAAGCGACACAGGTCATGTGAGTATCAAATAGAGGGCAAGGCTCGCTCGGGACTAACCAGATTTACTCGCCGGAGTTGAGTGCCTCGTCGGGTTCGCTCAGTTGTCGATGTTGCCGACGCTCGGGGTTGTCCTAGCACACAGAAGTGGTGTAAAACGAAGCGCAAGGGCGCAGTGATTGTACTGGAGAAGTTAGGAGTCAAGGGGCACAGAGAGCTCACCGGAATCGGTCGTCGAAGTTCGTCGGGACAGTGGCGAAGGTTGGTGAAATCAGAGCAGCCTGGTGGCGAGGAGAGGGTGCTGTGTGGGGGCAAATGCCGTGGTAGAGAGGGGATTAAGTAGCCGGGAGCAGGGCGAGGATTACTCTCTGAATCAATGGGAATTAAACGGGGTTTAACTGCGGCAAGGTAACCGCGGAGCGGTGACTGCGCGCGTGATTGAGGATGACGATGACGGGGCAAGGTGGGGTCGGGCTGTCAGCGAGTGGGTGCGCGTGGTTGCATGTGGCATCCCGCAAAAACCACTACTAGAAAATCGCGTTGAATTTGTGCATTGCATCGTCATCATCATGCATTGTTTGCATCAAACTATTTCGCAAAGCCCGTTTGTTTTCTAAAACGCCCCACCTCTATTCAAATATCAAACCCCGGGTCCCCGGATTATTTTTGTGTGTCTCATATCGGTTTGCAAACGGTGTTTGTAAAACAAATAAAAATATTTATTATTTTGGTGGGGCAGTCGAACGGGCTGAATGACCCGAACGACCACCCCCAGAAAACTAAATCGGTCCACCTGGACACCCCAACAAATCCTAAACCTACCAACCTATCTACCCACACCCCCCCTCCACATCACCCCACCCAATCCCCACCTGCCACCTCACCCTCTCCCCTCCCCCTAGCCAACCAA
Source organism: Avena longiglumis (assembly GCA_030063025.1). Classification (NCBI taxonomy): domain Eukaryota; kingdom Viridiplantae; phylum Streptophyta; class Magnoliopsida; order Poales; family Poaceae; genus Avena; species Avena longiglumis. The sequence continues at coordinate 416,099,535 of CP125979.1, read as the reverse complement.
AAGCTGCCACGTCACCCTTGGTCAAACCCACTCCCCCAACCTCTCCAGCCACTCCCTCACCCTCTCTCACTCCCCCTGGGTCCCACCCTCGCTTGGCCCACCAGCAGCCCTCTCCATCACACGCGCCATCCCAGCTCCACCCAGCCACATTTTCCCCAGCCCCACCTGTCCCCACCGACCCGCCACAGGCCCCACGCCAGCACTTCCCACGCCATGACGCCCGCGCCCGCTTTCTTCTTCCTCCATGGCTCTCCTCCACCACCCACCCCTCCGCCGCCCGCGTCTGCGTCCGCCTCCGCCCTAGCGTGCGCCGGCCGCCCGTCTCCGCCGCTCGGCGCCCAAGACCACCCGCGCCACTCCTCCCGGCCGTCCCGTCACTGGCCAGAGCCCAGGTCGCTGCGACCTCGCCTCCGCGCCCGCCTCCCGCCTCACGCCCTGCCGCGCTGGTCGCCTCGCCACCGGCCGGCGAGCGCCGCGTCCGCCAACCACCGCGCAGCCTCGCCTCTTCCCCCTCCGCAGACCTCCGCGTCGCCGCCAGGACTGGCCGGAGCCGCCTCGCTCCGCCGGCCTCCTCCAGCGCCTCCGGCCACCCTCGCCTCCCCTCCACCCTCTGCCGCCGCCCTCGCCTCGCCCCTCCCAGTCGCCCTTCTTCCGCTCGCGACCCCCCCGCCGACCGTCGCTCCCCACCCGCCACCACCGTCTCCGGCAACCGCCCCCTGCTCCACCCTCCCCAAGCGCCACTCTGGCCTCTGACGCCGCCGCCCCTGGAGCCCGCTAATCTCGCCTGCGACCTCCTCCCGTGAGCGTGCCGCCTTCACCGCCTCTCCCTGTGCCCTTCTCTCTAAAGCCCGGTCACCGTCTCTCTGTTTCCCATGGCCTGGCATGGCCGCTTCCACTTGGTCCGCCCGCATTCTGCTGATCCGCAAGCCACCACCATGCCTTGTTTTCTTCCGGTGCACGTCTCCTTGTTCCTGCCGTTTGGGGTCCAGACTGTTTGGGTATGCATATACAAGTGTATGGATGTGCTTGTGTGAGCTAAACCCGACCAAGGTTGTTGGTTGCACCGATGAAGCGAGGTCACTAGAGGACTAACCAAGATCGACACCGATATGGAAGAATCCGAGGAACCATCGACGACGGACCCGAGTTCGTCACCAACGCCATGGCCTTCGACAAGGATTCGACTATATCGCCAAGCGGATGCAAAGTTCTCCTCACGGAACCCCAAGTACGCCGACATGTGATCGAGGGGTGATGCACGCCAAGCCGAGGATCTGGTGACGTCGGTACGACAAGTTGTTCTTGGAGCACCGACGACGCCACCACAGACCCGAAGACCGAACCAAACCCGATGGCTCGACATGATCTTCCTCAGGGGACGCCAAGACACCATCGAACCCCGCAGGCCTCCGACAGGGAACCGACAAGATCTACATCACGGACGCACCACGGACGCGGAGAAACCCTCGGACGCCAAGATCTTCTCCTCGGGACACCGGGATCTCCCCCTGAACGCCAAGGTCGTCGGCACGGGGACGACATGAACTTCCATCGGACCCGAAGACCGCGATGAGGTTGAACCAAGATCCCCATCGGACAAGATCGTCACCAAGACCGGCCATGTGGAGATCCGAAGACCGATCCCGGAGTCCGAACCTTGATCCGCCGAACCCTGGACCCCGAGACCGACCCCGAACCCCGAACCCCGGAACCAAGATCGTCGAACCCTAATGTGTGACCCTTATCCGAACCCCTATTTTTATAAATGATAAACATAAAACCTGTTGCATATTAAATTGTCATACTTGCATGCATCCTTGTCTGTGGTTTGGGGGCCTTATGTCGATTCACCTAATAATCAAATATGGGGCCCATATGCGGGCAAATCCAGCCTTATATTGGCCTCATTTAAAATTGATGTAGCGAACCGGTGCTATCTTTTGCCATGTCCAAACAACATTTAATTGCGGGGTAGCTAAATAACTTGCACCATCTAATTAATTGTCGGGACCCCGGTTCCGCTTAATCTGGCCTAATTGCGTCGCACCTTGCCATGTCATCCATCATACATGCATCATGCCGATCTTCTGCCGTTGTATTAAATATTGCATCCGGTGTTTCTTCTAGTGTTTTGCTTCTTCGCGGATAAGGCCGTTGAGTTGATGTGAGCTTCGCCCCGATCTTCGGATGAACCCTTCGACAATGTTTTTCAGGCGAGCATCTCCCCATTTCTACCTATCTTACTTTTATAGTCTTTATTCCCTCCTGTTGATCTATTGCTATCTGTGTTGCGATGCTCTAGATTCCGTACCCTTGATATCCCTTGCAGCCATATATTGCCTTGGACACATCCTATTACTTGTTGTTTGGTAGATAGTTGGACTTATGCCGTCAGAGTCGCTTGCTCAAGTGTCGCATGCGTCGTCAAGTGCCACGCTTGTTGGAGTATTGCCGCATGTTGATGTTGGAGATGTTCCCGGCTTTACCTATCGTTCACTTTAATTCCTGTTTAACAACTAAAATTGAAGTAAGCAGAGGCATCGGTGGGTGATAGAAAATATTTGGTTTCCGAACGCCCACTTGTGTCCCGTAGGACCCCGAGTACTTGATACATGTTCCTTGATTTATCGCGCTATCCACATCCGGGAGGTATATGGGACCCCCCTGAGCCAGAGCTTGATTCAGTCTTATTTCTTGGGGCCACAAACTAGTTTGAGGTTTTATTTACGATCCTGTACTTATGCCATGCTACTTATGTATTTAAATTGTGCGAGGAGCACACTGTACTGTTTAGGATCGGGACACGTTTACGCGGTATCGACAAGCCCAGCCACACTTTCGGGTTCCCAGTCGTTTACCGCCGTCCACCCAAACCTTGAGGCCGTCTCGGAGTCAGCTATCTTCGTTGCGGGATCTACTTAAGGGGTGGCCCCCTGAAATATTTCTGAATCCTGTGATTGTTCAGTCGTGAAAGCCTCGTTGGGTTTTGAGTTGGTTTTTCCGAGGTTGATCGAGCGTGTGTTGCTATTGGTGCACCCCGGCCGGGTAAAACTTTCTGAAAGCCGTGTCCGCGGTTATGGACGACTTGGAGCACAGTATCTCGACCATAGACAAGCATAACTAAAGTTTATTGCTATAAATTTGACTTTATAATGACTAGTAATCAGCTTCACTATAATGGAATGGCTAAATAATACGGCCCACAATTGCTTGTTTGGTTTGTCGCTTGCGACCATTGTACCTGACTAGTAAATATTGCAACTACAACGGAATGGCTAAATGAAAGTATCAACAACTGCTGGGGTTTTGGGTTTATATCATGCTATCTGTATCTGATTAGTAATTGCTGCAACTACAACGGAATGATTAACTAAAAGGGCCCACTGCTTACTTTATCAGGACGATTATCTATACCTGACTAGTAATTGCTGCAACGATAACCAAATAAGTAAAACTGCCAACTGTGTGAGTTCCTCGGTTGACTTCCTCGTTTGGTCTCGAGGGGGAAACGCCAGGATGGGTTTGTTTGATGGTAGTATCATGTTGGATCCGGATAGGTCTTTCTCATCCCTCTCTGACTGTCGCCAGTTGTATCGAGTCTCTATAGGTTGTTTAGTGCATGCTGCCGCTGCCGCTTCAGTCCACCATACCTATGTAGGCGAGGACGCAATTCTAGCCTCGCTGCATCGCCTCAAGATCTTGGCACCTCTTTTCCTTTGCCCTTTGTCGGCACCCCTTTTGTTTAAGCAGGTGTGAGATCGACGTCGTTAGCAGGGTTACCCTTCCGGCTTGGCCTGGGCAGGGTTATGGACGCCATTGGTTATTCTTCAGGGCTCTTAGCCCCATTTGCATCTTGTCCGTAGCCGGACGCTTTATCGTTTTCAAGGTGATTTGGATCTTTGTATATTATATCTGTATTCTTGACTCTTTGAGTCGTTGTTATATATATCTGTTCTGTGGGTCCCATCGAGGACTGTTGTGTAATGTTATTACTTCGTTTTCCACCCGCACGAAAGTGGCTGGTGGGCACCTTTGAATCGTTTCTATGCGGGTTTGGTGGGTTTCGCTAAAACTTGCATAGGTCCGATTCTGAGGGTGTTACATTGCAGTGAGAAACCGAGGGGGGGAGGGAAACCCGGGTGGGCTGTTTTGGTTAATGGGCTGAAAAAGTATAGCCGGCCCATTTCTGTTATCCTTATTCTTTTTCTTTTTCTAATTCGATTTTCAGGAAACAATTTCAAATGATTTCAAATGGGTTTGATTTCAAACTTGTTCTGGATTTTTATAAAATAAAACCTGCATATTTTTAAGTATAAAACCATGTTGTCTCACTAGACTTGCTTGGTTCCTTTGGAGTTTTTAAAAAATAAAACAGTGCCTTTACACAAGATGTAATAAAGAGATGAAAATGGTTTTAAAACCATATTTTGTCTTGAAATTTTTGTCCAAGCTTTGGAACTCAACCAAACCAACACATGAACAAACAATCTTGGTTTGAAACAAATAATCTCTCACTAGAGAGTAGCATTGGATCAATGCCCGATTACATAAAATAATAAGCACCCAAAATGCTTCTGTTTTTGTAATGACTTTGGAAATGATCCCTAAATGATTATGAATGCATGGATGATATGCAAACTTTGAAAACATGATTTTTGGTATGTTACAAAACCTTTGGGTTGCATCATATACAACTCTTCATCAATGTCTCCATTGAGGAACGCCATTTTGACATCCATCTGCCATATCTCATAATCATAATATGCAGCGATTGCTAACATAATACTCACAGACTTTAGCTTTGCTACTGGTGAGAAAGTCTCATCGTAGTCAACTCCTTGAATTTTTCGAAACCCTTTTGCGACAAGTCGAGATTTATAGACAATAACATTACAATCAGCATCTGTTTTCTTCTTGAAAATCCATTTATTCTCGACAGCCTTCCGGCCATCCGGTAAGTCCACCAAAGTCCATACTTGGTCTTCGTACATGGATCCAATCTCGAATTTCATGTCTTCTTGCCATTTATTGGAATCTGGGATCATCATCACTTCCTCATATGTCGCAGGGTCATCGGTGTTATCCACCAACATGACACTCATAACGGGATCATACCAATCAGGAGTGCTACGATTTCTCGTTGACCTGCAAGGTTCCGTAGTAACTTCAACCGAAGTTTCATGATCAACATCATTAGATTCCTCTCATATTGGTGTAGGCGCCACATGAACTACTTCTGGTGCTGCACTACTCGCAAGTTCGAGAGAAGGTTCAACAACCTCGTCAAGTTCTACTTTCCTTCCAGTCACTTCTTTCGAGAGAAATTCCTTCTCTATAAAGGATCCATTCTTGGCAACGAAGACTTTGGCTTCGGATCTATGGTATAAGGTATACCCAATAGTTTCCTTCGGGTATCCTATGAAGACGCATTTTTCTGCTTTGGGTTCAAGCTTGTCTGGCTGTAACTTATTTACATAGGCTTCGCAACCCCAAACTTTAAGGAACGACAATTTAGGTTTCTTCCCAAACCATAATTCATACGGTGTCGTTTCAACGGATTTAGATGGTGCCCTATTTAAAGTGAATGCAGCTGTTTCTAATGCATAACCCCAAAATGATAGCGGTAAATCTGTAAGTGACATCATAGAACGAACCATATCTAAGAGAGTTCGATTACGACGTTCGGACACACCATTACGCTGTGGTGTTCCCGGCGGTGTCAATTGTGAAAGTATTTCGCATTTCTTCAAATGCTCGCCAAACTCGCAACTCAGATATTGTAAGGTTCCCAACCTTTAATAAGGTAGAGTCCCCTGTGTTTACAATGCTAGTCCCTGGATCAATAGCTAGCATCCACTGTTAAGATGTAATATCAAGAAACAAAGGTCATAATACAACTTTATAACCAGGAATAACATAATTTTATTACATCTTACATAGCTCATTTGGCTATTACATTACATTGCAGCAGAATATCTATAAGCATGGAGTCCTTCATCTTCAAAGTGCCACAGGCAGACATGTTGGTTGTAGACTTTGTAATCCTAATTAACACACTTCACTAAATCAATCAAACCTGCAACATAACAAGTTACAGCCACAAGGGTCAATACATTTGAATTGTATTGGCAAGTGATACTATGGTAGTATAGTGGAGTCTATTATCTATATGCATTTGGCTAAGTGGAGTTGAGGCTTGCATTGCTCAAAATAGATTTTTCCTTATCATTTTGAAAACACTAAGTTTTTGCTTGACAAAATCATTTTTCTCAATCAAAGATTGAAGATCCTTTAACCCTTGTTCAAACCACAAGTTTTTAACTTGGAAATTTGAATGATGAGATTCTTGATTGCTTCCATGTCTTGATGCTCAAATTGTCCTTTACCAGGGACATGGCTAAGTACTTAGATTTTACACTCTGCAGAGGTGGTGCACTTTCCCCACAAGACTTGGTTTCCCAAGACAAGATCTTTCAGAAGCCTTCCCTTAGACCAAAATGGACGCGCTCCAACCTATCAAAATCTACCACCAACTGTCCATATGGCTAAGTTCTTGCAACCTATATGATCCAGGCAGAGCCCATAATGCCAAGTGGTTGCACTTGAAGCTTCTCAACATTTGACATCTCAAATATCTTTGTTCCTGGGTGGCCATCCACAAGTGAGATACACAAGGTCAACCATATACATGGGCCTTGTGAACCACTCAACCAAAATCCACCAAGAAATTACCATTCCACCCAGGTGATTCATTAACTTAGTTGTTTTATTACACAAAAACACAAGTCCTCAGACTTAGAAATTTTTCCATAGTGTGAATATATATTCCACCCTTGTTTTCTGTTAGCTAAGCTAAGCTTGATAGTAGTAGGAATCTTAACTTAGGAAGATTTCTACTAAGGTTTCAACTACTATGTTTTCCTATAGCAAGGTTTATACTTAGCAAATCCATGCAAGTTTTACTTAGAGAAAATCACTAATGCATAGTGAAAGTAATGGGACAAAAGTATGAAGCATCACTTGCCTTTTTGGTAGGGTATGGGTTCACTCCTTGTCCTTGCAACAATCACACTCTTCAAGTCACTACAATTCAATCAAGCAAGGCACAAACTCAATCTACCAATCAAGCAAAACATCACATAAAATGACAAAGTCAAAGTAATGCATGCAAGCATGCCAAGCTTTGTTTTGTTTGAAAAAGTGGTTCCTAATGGGTCATAAACATTTGAAAACACCTATTGGTCATTTTTTAAAGTGGCAAAGTCATTTGCAAGAAGTTTCACTTCCTAAACCATTTTCAAAACAAAGTATCATTTTATGTGGTGTAGAAATATTTTTACTAAGGAATTAACCTATAGGGTTCACCAAATATGTTTTCAAACCATAAAACTTGGTGTTTGGGGTCAGAGAGTTTAAAACAAAACATTTCCCAAAGGTTTTCTTCCAAAACCATTTTTAATAATAAACTATATTTTTATTTGACTAGAAATGGTTTTAAATCAAAGAATCATTCTTTTTTCACCAAATACATTTTTGAAACCACAAAGTGTTTCCTATGGTCAGTAGGTTCAAATCACACCATTTTCCAAAGATTTTATCCCCAAAATCATTTTCGAACAATTTTTATAATCTAAACAAGCATACAAATGTTTCTACAAAAACAAACATTTTTATAGAAGATTTTTACTAAACAAATGGCGTAGTTGGCTAGGGCTTGTTCCGCTGATTCCATTGATATAAAGTTTGTAATTTTTGGAAATGTGGATCAAAAGTTACAAGAGTTTCAAATCTGCATCTAAATCAGATTCAAATTTTGTTTTAAACAGAAACTGGCCACGCGTCATGTTCCTATTGGGCGGTACCGGTTCGTCCGGATCACGTGCTGCAGGCCGTTGGATCTAACTGATATCGCACGGCGCAGGTTCACTCATACCCCTTCGCTCTCTTTCTATCCTATCCACTAGATCGTGATCGGACGGCTATCCTCTGCTTGTCACTAACTGGTGGCGCAAGGTCAACGGCGGGCGGCGGTGCGGTCAGATGGAGGCGGTGCTGGCGAAGCAGGAAGAGAGAGAGGGAGGGAGTAGGCTCACCGTGTTTGCATAAGCCTGGGGAAGCTCAAGGTGGTGCTGTCTTGGCGAGGGGCGCACTAGAGCGGGCTTAATCTCTCGCCGGAGTGGAGCTGCGCCTCGGCCACGCTCAGTCGTCGTTGAGGATGGTGCTATGGATCACTAGGAGACAAACGAAACGCATGGTCAGACGCGCAAAGACACGGCGAAGGTGTGTGCGTGAACGAGAGGGGAAGGGGCGGACGGAAACTACCTGGGGCACTCGCCGGAGTTAAACCAGACGGTGGCGGCGGCGGTTGTTGTCGTTGCTGACGCTCAGGGACGCGCGCGAGCGAGCTGCGGATGCAGAAAGGTCCGCCAGGAGATGGGGATCACGGCTAGGTGCTTGAGGAGGCAAGGGGTAGCGTGGTGCTGCCGGAATCCTCGCCGGAGCATCGTCGGACAGTGGCGGTGTTTGAGCTAAATTCGACAGCCTGGGGGCGCACTTGGGGAAGGAGACAGAGGGGAAATGGAGGGGAGATGCTGGCATTTAAATGTGCGTGGTCACGGCGAGTAATGGTGGCCGCATTAAGGTGAATTGAAGCCGCAGAATCACTGCCAGAAACGGCGACGAGGGGAGGGAGAAGAGGTCGTCGCGGGTGAGGAAGAAGGCTCGGGTGTGGGGCCGTTTCGTTAGTGGAGTGAGAGAGGGAGTTGGGGTCCACAAGTCAGTGACCTAGTGGGTTGCTTTTGCGGTAAAGAAAACGTTTCAGGGGCGAGGGAAATGGGCTGCTGGGCTTAATGGGCCAGGTTGGGTCGAGTCCAATTCTATTTATTTCTTTCAAATGCTTTTTCTTTTTCTATTTCTATTTTCTGTTTTGAAATTCAATCAAACAAATCAATCAACAAATCAATTCAAAACATTCACCAAACAATGCAATTGAATTTGGTTCTGTTTAACAACATAAACCAATTCCCAAAATAAAATAATTTTTTTAGGATCTATTTAATAAAAATAAAATAGACCTTAATTATTAATTCAAATAGGTCTTGATTTATTTAATAAAATATCCATTTGAAAACTAAATATTTTCAAAACCAAATCAGTAGGTTTTATTTGAAAATATAAGATAATTGGAAAACTTGTTTAAAATAAGATAACATTTTAATTTTAAGGTCCATTAATAATTAAATAAGATGGACCTTAGTTATTAAATTAAATAGACTTTGTTTTATTAAAAACTTTATTTTGAAATTTAAAATAAAACCAAAACACTTCAGTAGGTTTTATTTGAGAACATAAAATACTTATAAAACTTGTTTAAAATAATTTTAACAAGTTTTGTTGTTTAATTAAAATGGCAAAACCTTTATTTTAATAAAATTGGATATTATTAAATCCTTATTATTTTGTTTAAATAAACTTTTACTCTTTTAATCAAAACAAAACATTTTATTTCAAAATATTGGTCAAGGTTTAATTTGGCTCTATAAAATAATCTTTATTTATAAATCCACCTTTTCTTTTGAAAACCAAAACCTTTATTAAAATATCCAAAATAGTAATTTTAAATATTTTGAAGTTTATTGTTTATTTAACTTTTTAAATCCCTTTAGGATTTTATTTGATCCAAATAGTTTTGAAGGTTCCCAATTGGATTCAAAAGTTCTTCTCACCCTGAAAATCAACAAAGTTTTATTTTATTCATTTATTTTTCACATTACAAGATTTGGAAAATCTTGGGATGTGACAGGCTACCACCCTTAAAATAAATCTCGTCCCGAGATTTGGGAAGGCTAGGGTTACAAATTGGCTCAAAACAACTAGGGTACTACCACCCTTAAAAAATTTTCCAACTACATTACATCTTGGCTTGCTTGGGATCTTGGTGTAACTTTCCTGGACAGAAATTTGCATAGTGGCCTAGCTCCTTGCATTTGAAACATGTGACAAGGCTGAGATCCCTCATAGGCTTGTTTATCTTGTGTTTCATCTTTTCTGGACAGTTGATTGCATAATGTCCTAGTTCTTTGCAGTTGTTGCACCACACTTGGCTAATATCTTTCTTTTCCTTGGGTAACAATTCTTCTTGTTTATTTCCTTGGTTCTTCTTCTTTTCTGGGCAATCACTGGCATAGTGTCCCTTCTCTTTGCAATTGTAGCATTGCAACTGGCTTATGTCCTTCTTCTTATTTTTGGGTCTCTCCAAAGCTAGGAGTTCTTCTAGTTCATGTTCTTCATATCCCACCTCAGAGGTGGGAAATGTTTCTCTCTTCTTGGGGCATTGATCTTCATGCTCCTTGGATGCATGATCCTTGTCTCCACAAGTATTGCTAGCTTGGGTTCCTTTTAGAATGGCATCTTTGTCATCCTTGTTGTCATTAGCTCTTTGGGAAAAGTTTTCTCCCATGTTTATCATTTGAGTAACCAATCCTTGCAACAATTGGGACTGAAGTTTCAAAATCCTTTGTATAGCTGGGTCTAGTCCATTTTTGTTGGCTAAAAGCTGAGTTGTCTCTTGGCTCAACTGGTTTTGGGTTGCTATAAGTTCTCTCATGTTGTCCTCTTGGTTGTTGTTGTCATCAACCTTGATGTTGGAGTTTCTTGGAGAAGTCATCTGTTTGGGTTGGATGAAGATTAGAATAGGCAATATATTTCTAAGGATTAAATTCTAATCACACACATCACAATTCACACAAGCAATGTGCAAGCAATCACAAACAAACATTCCACTAAAACATCATGTTCAAGCATATCTTTAGGCAACCAAAAAATTTTTTGTTGCACCACATAAGTTGGTGGGTTGTCTTAAACAAAATATGGTGGTCCATCTATATGGTTCAATTGTGATCTTTCCATCCTTCTTGGTTGATTCTCCTTGAACAAAATCTTTGTATCCTTGGAGAAAATTTCTCATGTCTTGGTCACAAATCTTCAAGGTGTTGATGGCTCCTTCTAACTTGTTTTTCCTTAGTCACCAAATCTTGAGCAAGATTTCCTTGTCTAACTTTTCCTTAGAGATAACCAAGATTGAAGTCCTTGGTGAGTATGCTGAAGATGTTGAAGTCATTAGAGTTGAAGATGTTGAAATCATTAGAGTTGAAGATGTCCTTTGCACATGGTGAAGTATTTGGTTATGGGGTAGGTTTTTCCATCAAGTTGAAATAGAAGAGATGTAGAGTTGAAATCAAAATGGTTGAGGAAAGAGTTTGCAAGATTGTTTGTAAATAAGTTTTGGAACAAATACAACTCCTATATTTTCTAAGGGTTTTTGTCCAATCCTAGGGTTACAAATCCTACAGGCAACACAATGCTCTGATACCATCTGTAAGGTTCCCAACCTTTAATAAGGTAGAGTCCCCTGTGTTTACAATGCTAGTCCCTAGATCAATAGCTAGCATCCACAGTTAAGATGTAATATCAAGAAACAAAGGTCATAATACAACTTTATAACCAGGAATAACATAATTTTATTACATCTTACATAGCTCATTTGGCTATTACATTACATTGCAGCAGAATATCTATAAGCATGGAGTCCTTCATCTTCAAAGTGCCATAGGCAGACATGTTGGTTGTAGACTTTGTAATCCTAATCAACACACTTCACTAAATCAATCAAACCTGCAACATAACAAGTTACAACCACAAGGTTCAATACATTTGAATTGTATTGGCAAGTGATACTATGGTAGTATAGTGGAGTCTATTATCTATATGCATTTGGCTAAGTGGAGTTGAGGCTTGCATTGCTCAAAATAGATTTTTCCTTATCATTTTGAAAACACTAAGTTTTTGCTTGACAAAATCATTTTTCTCAATCAAAGATTGAAGATCCTTTAACCCTTGTTCAAACCACAAGTTTTTAACTTAGAAATTTTAATGATGAGATTCTTGATTGCTTCGATGTCTTGATGCTCAAATTATCCTTTACCAGGGACATGGCTAAGTACTTAGATTTTACACTCTGTAGAGGTGGTGCACTTTCCCCACAAGACTTGGTTTCCCAAGACAAGATCTTTTAGAAGCCTTCCCTTAGACCAAAATGGACGCGCTCCAACCTATCAAAATCTACCACCAACTGTCCATATGGCTAAGTTCTTGCAACCTATATGATCCAGGCAGAGCCCATAATGCCAAGTGGTTGCACTTTAAGCTTCTCAACATTTGACATCTCAAATCTCTTTGTTCCTGGGTGGCCATCCAAAAGTGAGATACACAAGGTCAACCATAGACATGGGCCTTGTGAACCACTCAACCAAAATCCACCAAGCAATTACCATTCCACCCAGGTGATTCATTAACTTAGTTGTTTTATTAAACAAAAACACAAGTCCTCAGACTTAGAAATTTTTCCATAGTGTGAATATATATTCCACCCTTGTTTTCTGTTAGCTAAGATAAGCTTGATAGTAGTAGGAATCTTAACTTAGGAAGATTTCTACTAAGGTTTCAACTACTAGGTTTTCCTATAGCAAGGTTTATACTTAGCAAAATTCCATGCAAGTTTTACTTAGAGAAAATCACTAATGAATAGTGAAAGTAATGGGACAAAAGTATGAAGCATCACTTGCCTTTTTGGTAGGGTATGGGTTCACTCCTTGTCCTTGCAACAATCACACTCTTCAAGTCACTACAATTCAATCAAGCAAGGCACAAACTCAATCTACCAATCAAGCAAAACATCACATAAAATGACAAAGTCAAAGTAATGCATGCAAGCATGCCAAGATTTGTTTTGTTTGAAAAAGTGGTTCCTAATGGGTCATAAACATTTGGAAACACCTATTGGTCATTTTGTAAAGTGGCAAAGTCATTTGCAAGAAGTTTGACTTCCTAAACCATTTTCAAAACAAAGTATCATTTTATGTGGTGTAGAAATATTTTTACTAAGGCATTAACCTATAGGGTTCACCAAATATGTTTTCAAACCATAAAACTTGGTGTTTGGGGTCAGAGAGTTTAAAACAAAACATTTCCCAAAGGTTTTCTTCCAAAACCATTTTTAATAAATAAACTATATTTTTATTTGATTAGAAATGGTTTTAAATCAAAGAATCATTCTTTTGTTTCACCAAATACATTTTTGAAACCAAAAAGTGTTTCCTATGGTCAGTAGGTTCAAATCACACCATTTCCCAAAGATTTTATCCCCAATCATTTTTGAACAATTTTTATAATCTAAACAAGCATACAAATGTTTCTGCAAAAACAAACATTTTTCCAGAAGCTTTTTACTAAACAAATGGCATGGTTGGCTAGGGCTTGTTCCACTGATTCATTGACATAAAGTTTATAATATTTGGACGTGTGGATCAAAAGTTACAAGAGTTTCAAATCTGCATCTAAATCAGATTCAAATTTTGTTTTAAACAGAAACTGGTCACGCGTCATGTTCCTATTGGGCGGTACCGGTTCGTCCGGATCACGTGCTGCAGGCCGTTGGATCTAACTGATATCGCACGGCGCAGGTTCACTCATACCCCTTCGCTCTCTTTCTATCCTATCCACTAGATCGTGATCGGACGGCTATCCTCTTCTTGTCACTAACTGGTGGCGCAAGGTCAACGGCGAGCGGCGGTGCGGTCAGATGGAGGTGGCGCTGGCGAAGTAGGAAGCGAGAGAGGGAGGGAGTAGGCTCACCGTGTTCACATAAGCCTGGGGAAGCTCAAGGTGGTGCTGTCTTGGCGAGGCGCCTTTGGGCGGCTTAATCTCGCCGAGTGAGCTGCGCCACGCTTCGATCGTCGTCGAGGACGGTGCTATGGATCACTAGGAGACAAACGAAACGCATGGTCAGACACGCAAAGACACGGCGAAGGTGTGTGCGTGAACGAGAGGGGAAGGGGCGGACGGAAACTACCTGGGGCACTCGTCGGAGTTAAACCAGACGGTGGCGGCGACGGTTGTTGTCGTTGCTGACGTTCAGGGACGCGCGCGAGCGAGCTGCGGATGCAGAAAGGTCCGCCAGGAGATGGGGATCACGTCTGGGTGCTTGAGGAGGCAAGGGGTGGCGTGGTGCTGTTGGAATCCTCGCCGGAGCGTCGTCGGACAGTGGCGGTGTTTGAGCTAAATTCGACAGCCTGGGGGCGCACTTGGGGAAGGAGACAGAGGGGAAATGGAGGGGAGATGCTGGCATTTAAATGTGCGTGGTCACGGCGAGTAATGGTGGCCGCATTAAGGTGAATTGAAGCCGCAGAATCACTGCCAGAAACGGCGACGAGGGGAGGGAGAAGAGGTCGTCGCGGGTGAGGAAGAAGGCTCGGATGTGGGGCCGTTTCGTCAGTGGAGTGAGAGAGGGAGTTGGGGTCCACAAGTCAGTGACCTAGTGGGTTGCTTTTGCGGTAAAGAAAACGTTTCAGGGGCGAGGGAAATGGGCTGCTGGGCTTAATGGGCCAGGTTGGGTTGGGTCGAGTCCAATTCTATTTATTTCATTCAAATGCTTTTTCTTTTTCTATTTCTATTTTCTGTTTTGAAATTCAATCAAACAAATCAATCAACAAATCAATTCAAAACATTCACCAAAAAATGCAATTGAATTTGGTTCTGTTTAACAACATAAACCAATTCCCAAAATAAAATAATTTTTTTAGGATCTATTTAATAAAAATAAAATAGACCTTAATTATTAATTCAAAATCTCCATTTGAAAACTAAATATTTTCAAAACCAAATCAGTAGGTTTTATTTGAAAATATAAGACAATTGGAAAACTTGTTTAAAATAAGATAACATTTTTATTTTAAGGTCCATTAATAATTAAATAAGATGGACCTTAGTTATTAAATTAAATAGGATTTGTTTTATTAAAAAATTTATTTGAAATTTAAAATAAAACCAAAACACTTCAGTAGGTTTTATTTGAGAACATAAAATACTTATAAAACTTGTTTAAAATAATTTTAACAAGTTTTGTTGTTTAATTAAAATGGCAAAACCTTTATTTTAATAAAATTGGATATTATTAAATCCTTATTATTTTGTTTAAATAAACTTTTACTCTTTTAATCAAAACAAAACATTTTATTTCAAAATATTGGTCAAGGTTTAATTTGGCTTTATAAAATAATCTTTATTTATAAATCCACCTTTTCTTTTGAAAACCAAAACCTTTATCAAAAGATCCAAAATAGTAATTTTAAATATTTTGAAGTTTATTGTTTATTTAACTTTTTAAATCCCTTTAGGATTTTATTTGATCCAAATAGGTTTGAAGGTTCCCAATTGGATTCAAAAGTTTCTTCTCACCCTGAAAATCAACAAAGTTTTATTTTATCCAACAACCATTATTCTATGACTTAAACAAGTAACCGTCTCGCAATAAACATGATCCAGATATAATGTTCATGCTCAACGCAAGCACCAAATAACAATTATTTAAGTATAAAACTAATCCCGATGGTAGATGAAGATGTAGCGTGCCGACCGCGATCACATTAACCTTATATCCATTTCCAACGCGCATCGTCACCTCGTTCTTCGCTA
Source organism: Avena longiglumis (assembly GCA_030063025.1). Taxonomy (NCBI): domain Eukaryota; kingdom Viridiplantae; phylum Streptophyta; class Magnoliopsida; order Poales; family Poaceae; genus Avena; species Avena longiglumis. The sequence continues at coordinate 416,084,004 of CP125979.1, read as the reverse complement.
GCTTCCGTTTATTCTGCAGCACCTGTTTCGAGTTACAAATATGAGTAACCGAACCAGTATCAAATACCCAGGCACTACTACGAGTACTAGTGAGATACACATCAATAACATGTATATCGGATATACCTTTCTTCTTGATGTTGTCGTTCTTCAAATCCGCCAAGTACTTTGGGAAATTCCGCTTCCAATGACCCTCTTGCTTGTAGTAAAAGCACTCAGTATCAGGCTTAGGCCCAGCTTTGGTCTTCTTCGTCGGCGCGGCAACTTTATTACCGCCCTTCTTGAAGTTTCCCTTTTGCTCTGACTTGCCTTGTTTCTTGAATTTGGTGGTCTTATTGACCAACAACACTTGGTGCTCTTTCTTGATCTCCACTTCTGTAGATTTCAACATGGAGAAGAGTTCTAGCAACATCTTGTCCATGTTTTGCATATTGTAGTTCATCACAAAGTTCTTGTAACTTGGTGGCAGTGATTGGAGGACATGGTGAATCCCCAAAGAATTAGGAATCACTATACCCAAACTTTGGAGTTTGTTTGTGTGCCTAGACATCTTAAGCACATGCTCACTGACGGAGCTGCCCTCTTCCATCTTGCAGTTAAAGAACTTTTCAGAAGCCTCATAACTCTCAACTGCCGCGTGAGCCTCAAATATCATTTTGAGTTCACGGACAATATCATGTGGGTCATGGTTCTCAAACCTTTTCTGAAGCTCCGATTCCAAACCATACAATATAGCACACTGAACTGTGGAGTATTGATTTTTCCGAGTGAGGTAAACATTCTTTACTTCATCGGTAGCAGTAGCTGTAGGCGGGTCACCTAGCGGTGCATCCAGCACATAGGTCAAATTACCAGCATTGAGGACAATCCTCAAATTGCGGAACCAATCCACAAAGTTGCTTCCATTATTTTTCAACTTTTCTTCCTCTAGGAACGCATTAAAATTGATGGTAGGGGCCTCCATTGATATACAACATATTTGCAATTTTTAGACTAAGTTTATGACAAATTGAGTTCTAATTAATAGTTAAATTAATCTAGGTGAACTCCTACTCAAAAAAATATCCCTCACATTGTTTTAGTGATCACACGAACCAAATCCACCACATCAAAACCGATCATCACGAGTGTTGATGTAGCTTCAATGGCGAACAATCAACATGTTCATCATATCTACTATATGACTCATTCTTTACCTTTCGGTAATCCGTGTTCCGAGACCATGTCTGTACATGCTAGGCTCGTCAAGATTAAATCTTAGCTTCCGCATGAGCAAATCTGGCTTGATCACGTTGTATACACTCGCAGAATCTAGCACACCCGATCATCACGTGGTGCTTCGAAACAACTAGCTTTAGCAACGGTGCTTACTAAGGATGAACACTTTAAGACTTGAAATTTATGTGCTTGAGGGATCATCTTATAATGCTACCGTCGTTAACTAAGCAATACAAGATGCATAAAGGATTAACATCACATGCAATTCATAATATGTGATATGATATGGCCTTTCTTTTTGTGCTTCCGATCTTCAAGCACGAACATGATCTCCATCATCACCGGTATGGCGTTAAGGTCAATGGCACCATTTTATGGTTGTTGTCCACCAGCTTCAACTATTACAACTACTTTGAATAGACATGCGGGTCTTAACGGAATTTAAAGACAACCATATGGCTCCTTCCAGTTGACAACTTACAATAAGGAACATTGCATACATCAAATATAATCACAATCATGGCTATATCACATCACGGCACACCCCTGCAAAACAAAGTTAGATGCCTCTAATTTTCTTTGCATATTTTATGTGGTTTGGGGCTTTCAATAAGTGTCGTTCTAACTTACGAACAAGAACCACAATGTTGATGTTTGAACGATCAAGTGCCCGTTGTAAATTGAATCTATACTATGATGGGAGAGATAGGCACCCGCAAAGCCACTTATGCAATACAAGTTGCATGTTTAGCGTGGAGCAAGTCTCATCAACGATGTCATGTAAGGATAGCCCGGGTCGCTTCATCCTATCATACCGCAAGATGCAAAGTACACAAAAATCAATTGATAATAAAAGCACCACCGCCCACAATGACCATTGTGTTCTACTCATGCAACATATCTACATATAGACACGGCTCTGATACCGCTATAGGGGTTCGTAGCATGGAAAACAAAAAATTTCTACCGCATGCAAACAAACAAGCCAAGATCTATCTAATAGATTGTAGCAACGAGTCGATAGAGGAACTCACCCTCGAAGATTCCAAAGCGGTTAACGAGAGCAGATTCTCGTGGATGATGTAGTCGTACTCTTGCCGATCTCAAGATCGCGTAGACGATCCTTCCGGCGCTGCGTTCCGGCAGATCTTCCGCAGTCGATCACATGTTTGGTACTCGATGAAGACCTTCCTCTCCCTTGTTCCAGCAGGCAGCGGAGGTTGTAGCACTCTCCTCGCGATTCTGGCAGCATGACGGCATGGTGTCGGAAGTAGAGGGGAGATCTCGCAGGGCTTCGCCTTAAGCCGGAGCGAGTATGGTGGAGTATGAGAGAGTCCTTGGTGATCTAGATTTAGAGGCACCAAGGGGAGAGGTGTAGCTGGCGTCTAGGGTTTGGGGAAACCCTAGTCGGCGACTTGGGAGGAGGCCCTAGGCGGCGGCAGCAGCAGGTGGTGGCGCCTGAGGCTAGGGTTTGAGGTGTGTGGGAGAGGGGCAGCCCTACCCCTCCTTATATAGGTGGAGGGTGGACAGTTGGGAGGAGGGAGTCCTCCTCCAACTTTCCCTCCTTGGCCGGTGGGTGGAGGGAGGGGACTTCCTCCCCAAGTAGGTTTCCTACTCTCCCTCCACCAAGCAAACTTGAGATTTGAATTTTTCAAATTGGCATTTGACTTTAAAACTTCGATTTGATTTCTCTCTTTATTTTGCCCAGCCAAGTGATATAGTACATTATGCAACCATTCCATATTGTCATGACACATTCATGTACCCTTCCCCTTCGGAGTGCCGGGCCTTCCGGACCCTTCTAAAACATTCCTGGTGAAAACACCGGAATCATTCCCGAACTCCGAAACAGGACTTTCCTTATATGAATTTTATTCTCCGGACCATTCCGGATCTCCTCGTGATATCCCGGATCACATCCGAGACTCCGAACAACATTCGGTCTCTTACTCATCATTCCATAACTACACAACAACATCGAATCCTTAAGTGTGTCTCCCTACGGTTCGTGAATTATGCGGACATGACCGAGACACTTCTCCGATCAATAACCAATAGAGGAATCTGGAAATTCATATGGCTCCCACATATTTCTACGATTACTTTGTGATCTAATGAACCACTTACATACGATACCAATTTCCCTTTGTCTCATGATAGTTTACTTATCCGAGGTTTTGATTGTCAGTATCTCTGCATACCTAGTTCAACCTCGTTACCGATAAGTACTATTTTCTCGTTCCCGTGATATGTGATCCCTTGTGAGCTAGTCACATGCTTGCAAGATAATTGGATGACATTCCACCGAGAGGGCCCAGAGTATATCTATCTGTCATATGGATGGATAAATCCCACTCTTGATCCATGTGCCTCAACCCATACTTTCCGAATACTCAATGCCACCTTTATAGCCACCCAGTTACGGTGTGGTGTTTGATGTTATCAAAGCATCCTTACGGTGATGGTGATTAGCATGATCTCATGGTCAAAGGAATTAGGTTACTATGTATTAGAAAGCTTATAGCAATTGAACTATTAAAATGACTTGACCTTTATGCTACGCTTAAAAATAGGAGTATGTCCATCATACCATTCTCCTAATGATATGATCTTATTGTTAACAACATCTCAATGTTCATGATCGGGAAACCACGATCATATATTAACCAACAAGCTAGTATTATGAAGAGGCTTTACTAGGGGCTCTATTTTAGTTTACTAATCACACAAGTATTAATGTTTCCGTTTAATACTATTATAGCATGAATGTAAACATTTATCATAAACACAAAGATATAATAATAACCTCATTTATTATTGCCTCTAGGGCATATCTCCAACAGATATCCCCTCCGGCAGGGTGCTGGGAAGAGCTTCAGATCCCCCGATCTAGGGACGATGGTGTATGCGGCTACAGACGATTTCGGGGAATATTGATCGGGTACTTAGGGTTTCTGCATCGGGGGGTCTTTATAGGCGAAGATGCGAGGTAGGGGCGGCCAGGGTGGTCACCCCAGGCGTGGATAGCCCTAGCCCGTGCCGCCGGGGTGTAGCCCCCTGGTGCCTCCCCTCCGTCTCGTACTCTGGCTCCATGTTCCCCACGGTAAAATATTGACTTTGGCTTTTGTCTCGTCCAATTCCGAGAATATTGATTTTCTGCCTTTCTAGAACCAAAAACGGAAGAAAACAGACAACTGGCACTATGGCATCTTGTTAATAGGTTAGTGCCAGAAAACATATAAAAACACCTCAAAGTGTAGACAAAACAAAGCAAAGTAGATACTAAGTAAGCATGGAACATCAAAAATTATAGATATGTTTCCGACGTATCAAGCATCCCCAAGCTTAACCCCTGCTCGTCCTCGAGTAGGTAAGTGATAAAAAGAATAATTTTTTAGGTGACATGCACCATCAAAATCAAGATCAAACCATTTGGAAGAATTGAAAGCTGGGATCAAAGAACTCTAAACATGAGCATGAAAGGTGGAGTTCTAACAGTAAGACAAAGTAACTATGCATACAACATGAAAGGCTACAAACAAAGATCATGAATAACATGCATTGGAAAATGTTTGTTTGTTTCACATATATAAAACATGGCATAGTGACATTCATCTTGTCCCTCATGGAGTAGCAAATAGATGCATATGACACCTTAAAAGTTCATAAGAGTGACTAGATACAAATAGTTCAAGAACAAGCAATATCAACAATATGAATCAATCAATAAGTTTTGGGACAATGCACATAGAACTTAGAATGGCAACTATGCTCTCTTAACTAGTGCCTAAGGATAGAAAGTGGAGACTCAATATAATAGTGGAAGAAAGGCCCTTTATAAAGGAAGCAGGGATTTCAAGTTTCAAAAAGAGCTTCCAAAAATTATGGTACTTGTTAGCTTTCAGATCTCATTGCCCCTATCATAAGCATCTTGAAGTGATTAAGGTTAAAGTGAACAAACTATGGAGTATATCCTTGACAAAGTATAAGTTGGTAATCTCATGTCCCTTTAATACGAGGGCCGCACCGCATGCTACTCAACTTTACACATGTAAGTTCTTGTCATAGTAAGTACATGTGTATCATAGAGAACCGCCAACAGGGTACCCCTTGCACGTGATACAGGAGCTATCCCATAATCAAAATGACAAGGCAAGAAGACAATGAGCATCTCAGCAATCTTTTTATTTACCATGGGAAAATAGTGTTTTTTCTATCTTTCCTTTTTTCAATATGTCTCTCTTTTTTTATAAGAAGAAAGCTTCATAGATATCATTATGGTGATGTTGCAAGTTTCCACCATGATTAGGCATGGCTTAGGCTAGCGGCCCAGGTGTTTTTCTAACACACATACATAACTCCATGGACTTACAAGCTCCCCTTTCATTTCACACCGGCGACATTCATAGACAAAAGAGCATGATATCAACTGTGTACAAAGTACAAGTGCAATGTTGAAAGCGTTCCCCATGATAGCACGGTTCTTCTAATTTCAACGTATAAGTGCAAGCATATACAACATAGACGACACAATGGTTCAAGTTTATTAGGGCCAAGAAAATAAAGTGTGCCATTAAGTTTGTGAGATCTTTAATCACTAAGTTTTCACATAACAAAATACTTTTTAATTAGAATATAGATGAAAACAAGAATATACTTGGATGGTGTAACACACCATGCATAGGAATTTATAGTGACACTTTGGAATAACTTGATTTCGTGAGAGTTGGATGCATGAGTAGAGCTTACTCAATACAAGTGGAGGCTAGCAAAAGACTGGGAGCAACCAACTAAGAGAGCAATAATGGCCATAATCATGCAGAGCGACAAAACATTACTAATCAAAGCATAAAGTGGTACTACAAGTCAATGACTAAATGATCATAGAGGCTATGGTGACTTGTTCATAGTCATAACATGGTGTGAGAATGTTCCAAGTCAACCCAAACAAAACATCGAAGGAGAATACCCCAATACTATGCTTTTGTATGCTAAAACAACGCATGATTCCTTCAAGGCACACTAAGAAACCCCAATTGTTCGGAGCAAGTCATGCTACAACAATAATTACTAAGCATAAGGTCAAAACAACACCTAGCATGACATGATGAAGTCTAAGTCACAGTCAAAGCAAGCTCCTCTTGTACTACTCAAGCAAGAACTTTCTACTCCTCTCCAACACCAATCAACTTATTTGAAGAAACACATCGAGAACGGGGGTCCAAACTAATTTATTCAAGCAAACTAAACGAAAAATAAGACGCTCCAAAAACAACACAACAGTGCATGAAACAATAAAAACGAAGTGTCTAGAAAGACCTGAGCTTTTTATTGATGAAGAAGGGGATGCCTTGGGCATCCCCAAGCTTTGACGCTTGTACCTCTTGAATATTTCTTGGGGTGACACGGGGTGTAATCCCCAAGCTTGAGATTTTTTCCATTCTTCATCTCATTACATCATTCTCTCTCTACACCTGAAAATTTTCCTTCATACAAAACTTCACACAATCTTCATTAGCAGCATTAGTGTATTCAAAAGATAATAGACCTTGGGTTTAGCTTTAGAACAACAAAACTTTCACTAAAAACACAATATATTGTATCAATTCCCTCAAAAATCTCAATTTCCCAAAAAGAACTCAAAAAGGAATCAATAAGAAGCAAATGCAAATAATGGCAGAAATGTGTCAAAACAGACCAACAGGTAGAAACCGATTTTTTCGAAGACATTCTGTTGCTCAAATAAAAAAGTGTTGAACTAATGAAAGTTATCTAACATATTGGGGGATTTATTCAGAAAATATCAGCTCAATCCGACTTACATATATTCCTCACGAAGTTTTACGATGGAGAACAAAAATCTGTTTCACGACAGCAACTCCCCAAATCTTACTTCCCTCTCATTAGAGGTCATTCTTGGGACAAAAAGAAAATAAAAAGGATAAGGAGAGGTCATTACTGAATTAATAACTTCTAATACTCAAGAAAACTTTTGGGTTATCTCTCAATAAGTACTTTTCTTTAACGCCTTTAAGTTAGGCACAAGAAGCAAGAATCAAGTATTTTCAAATAAAGAAGCATTAACATCACCTTTCTTATCTTTCTTCTTCTCTTTAGGGAATATATGATTGCTTATTGGAGAAGAAAAATGCATAATTCCTTTTTCCACATCTATTGTTGCTCCAAGGTGTTTCAGCAGGGATTTTCCAAGTGTAATTTGTTCTTTCCTACACATTCAATAACAAGATAATCAGTAGACACCACTTTCCCTGAGATTTTTGTAAAAACACCTTCAGCTATTCCAATGGGTAATAAAGTTGCATTATTGGTAATAGATATTTCTTCTCCTCCTTCAGAAAGTCCCCAAAGATTCAAAGACTCATAGATATCTTTAGGCATAAGGAAAAATTCAGACATGATATCACAACGCGCATCAAAAGTTTCACCATTTATAGCAACTTTTATTGTAGGAAACCATTTTGAAGGCTCAGAATTTATTGGAACATAATTATGATGCTCTCTAAGCATGTTATAGCAATCTTTCAAAGCAACTGTACTGGTCTCAAGAGTGTTCAACCTAGCATAAATGTTTATAAAGGCAGAATCAGACTTTCTAGGCATATTATAAATTATAATCAACATCTTTATGGCATCCAGAGCTTCATCCTCAGTACATCGAAAAATATCTTTCCCAGCTACAACATCCAAATCATATCTATAACAAAGAGAAAGGCAACCATAGAAACTATTAATAACCAATCTAAGACTCATCTTAGGCTCAGTTTCCCTTTGTAAATCAGAGATTCTAGACCAAGCTTCTTTGAAACTCTCTTCACTTTCTTGCTTGAAAGTAAAGATCCTTTCCATAGGTGACACAGGGATTGGACCAAAACCAGGCATGGTAGCAACTATAGCAGGAACTAATTTTTTATGTTTTTGATAGAAGAAAGCAAACTAAACTAAACTAATTTTTTTTGGAGTTTTTGATAAAAAGAGGCAAACAAAACCAAGCAAAAGAAACTAAGCAAAACAAAAAAAAGTAAAGAGAAAGGTTGTGAAGGACTCCCCTTGTGAAGACGTCCTTAGCCTCCCCGGCAACGGTGCCAGAAAACTTGTTGATGGCGCGTGGTAGTGCTTCGTTGGGAGACCCCAAGAGCAAGGTGTGATGAGCACAGCTGTAAGTCTTCCCTCAGTAAGAAACCGAGGTTATCGAACCAGTAGGAGGAAGGAAACGTCTCAAAGGTGTTGCTAGCAACTTGGAGACCTGCACAACACAAACTGAAGACTTTGCCCCAATGAACAGTGAGGTTATCAATCTCACTGGTTGCTGTAACAAAGGATTAACTGTATGGTGTGGAAGGTAATAATGGTTTGCAACAAGTAAACAAGTAACAGTGGAAGATGTATCAATGGTAAATATTAGACCGGGGTTCATAGTTCACTAGATGTGTTGTCCTTAAGATGAACAAACATGGCATGCTGGGTAAACAAATTACAGCAGGGCAATTGACAGGACTGAGCAAGGCATAACAATGCAATACTAGACATTCATGATCCTATAAGATTCGATTGGTCAATACAACAATATACATAGACCGCCATCCAACTGCATCTATGACTAGAAATCCATCTTCGGGTTATCATCCGAACCCCCTCCAGTATTAAGTTGCAAGCAATAGATAACTGCTTTAATCAAAGTGTGTATGTAAGGGTCCCAACCTTTAATAAGGAAGAGATCCCTGTGTTTACAATGCTAGTCCCTGGATCAATAGCTACCATCCAAAGTTAAGATGTAATATCAAGAAACAAAGGTCATAATACAACTTTATAACCAGGAATAAAATAATTTATTACATCTTACGTAGCTCATTTGGCTATCTCATTACAATGCAGTAGAATAAAAAAATAGCATGGGGTCCTTCATCTTCAAAGTGCCACAGGCAAACATGTTGGTCGTATACATGTAATCCTAATCAACACATCTCACTAACATCATACAAACCTGCAACATAATAAGTTACAGCCACAAGGGTAAATACATTTGAATTGTATTAGCAGGTGATACTATGGTAATATGGTGGAGTCTATCGTCTATATGCATTTGGCTAAGTGGAGTTTAGGCTTGATTTGCTCAAAATAGATTTTCCTTATCATTTGAAAACACTAAGTTTTTGCTTGACAAAAATCACCCAAGGCATCTCCCAATAGAAATTGGTGATCCTTCAACCCTTATTCAACCACAAGTTTTTAACTTAGAAATTGGGATGAGGAGATTCTTGATAGCTTCCATGTCTTGATGCTCAAATTTTCCTTTACCAGGGACATGGCTAAGTACTTAGATTCTTCCATCTGCATAGGTTGTGCACTTTCCCCACAAGACTTGGTTTCACCAAGACAAGATCTTTCAGAAGCCTTCCTTACACCAGAATGGACGCGCTCCAACCTATCATTCCCCTACCACCAACTGTCCATTTGGCTAAGTTATTGCAACCTATATGATCCAGGCAGAGCCCATAATGCCAAGTGGCTTCACTTGAAGCTTCTCAACATTTGACATCTCAAATCTCTTTGTTCCTGGGTGGCCATCCACAAGTGAGATACACAAGGTAAACCATAGAAATGGGCCTTGGGTAACCACTCAACACAAACCATTCCTTCCATTCCACCCAGGTGATTCATTCACTTAGTTGTTTTATTAAACAAAACACAAGTCCTTGACTTAGAAATATTCCATATCATGAATATAATCCACCCTTGTTTTATACTAGCTAAGCTAAGCATGATAGTAGTAAGAATATTAACTTAGGAAATTTCTACTAAGGTTTCATCTACTAGGATTTCCCATGGCATAGTTTACACTTAGCAAAATTCCATGCAAGTCCTACTTTGGAGATATCACTAATGCATAGTGAAAATAATGGGACAAAAGTATGAAGCATCACTTGCCTTTTTGGTAGAGAATATGAGTTCACTCCTTGATCTTGCAATGTTCACACTCTTCAAATTCCACTACAATTCAATCAAGCAAGCAAGAATTCAAACTACCATTCAAGCAAACATCACATAAAATAATAGAAACAAAACAATGCATGCAAGCATGCCAAACTTTGTTTTATTTACAAAAGTGGTTTATAATAGGTTATAAACATTCTAAAACACTTATTGGTCATTTTATAAAGTGGCAAAACTATTTGCAAAAAGATTTTACCTATAAACCATTTTTAAACCAAAGCATTATTTTATGTAGTTGAGAAATGCTTTTAATAAGGCAACAATCTATAGAGTTCATCAAAATATATTTTTAAATCATAAAACCTTGTGTTTAGGGTTAGAGATTTTAAATCAAAACATTTCCCAAAGGTTTTTATCCAAAAGCATTTTTAATAAATAAACATTATTTTTATTTGACTAGAAATGCTTTAAATCAAAGATTTACTCTTTAGCTTTACCAAATACATTTTCAAATCCATGAGTTGGTTTCTAAGGTCAGTAGTTTCAAAACAATCTATTTGCCAAAGGTTTTATCTCAAAAATCATTTTAGAACAAATTTTATATTCTAAATATGCCTACACAAGTTTCTGCAGAAACATTCAATTTAACAGAAAAATTTTATTAAACAAAGTGCATGGTCAGAAATTATTTGTTTTGCTGAATCCATTGATATAAAGTTTGCAAAATTTGTACGTGTGGTTTGCAAGTTATGCAATTTACAAAATCCAATATCTAATAGATTCTATTCTGTTTTCAAAACTAATCCTGGGCCACACGTCACGTTATGGTTCGTCTATACCGCTTCGCGCGTATCGGTCTACACGGTACGTTAGATCTAAACAGATCGTGTGGCGCAGGAGCAAGCATACCCCTTCGTTTAATGTTCTTTCGTGTGTGTTGGATCTGCATCCTACGGCTGACGATCAACCAACCATCAAGTGGCGGCGCTGGCGGCAGCGAGTGGTGGCGCTGGCTCTGGATACGGCGTCGCGGCGACTACAGGAAGCAAGGGTGGAAGGGGAATGGCTCACCAGGTTCGTGTGGTGTCACTGATGCTCTAAGTGCTCGCGAGGAGGCAAGGGGCGCACGAGGAAGAACGTAATTGCTCGTCGGGGTTCGTGGAACCATCGGTTGCGCTCAGACGTCGTTGACGGCGAACCTACAGAGCACGCCAGAGAGAAAAGGAGGCACGGTTAGATGCACAGAAGAGTGGGGAGTATCGGAGCAACAAAGAGAGAGGGCGGCGCGGTCGGAGGTTACCAGTAGAGCTCGTCGAAGTGGAGGCGGACGGCGGAGGCGGACTGTCGTTGTCGTAGTCGAGGCTATGGTGTTCGCGCGGATGAATGGGAAGTATAGTGAGGTGTGCCAGAGGCTAGGGAATGTGCTCGTGTGCTCCAGGGGGCAGAGGAGTGGCTGGGCTCGCCGGAATTCCTACTAGAGCTTGACGGAGACAGTGAGGGTTCAAGCAATGATTCGTGCAGCCTGGGGGCTCTCGAGGTGTGGCGTCTGGGGGAAATGGAGAGGAGAGGAAGGCGATGTAGATAGCATGGTCTGGGGGCGGAATCACTGCATCATTGATGTGAATTTATCACGCGAATTAATCGGCAGAAACGGGAGAAATTTGGGGGAGGAACGGGTCACGCTAGGGAAGACGCTTACGTGGTCGTGGGGTCCGTTTGGCAGCGAGTGAGAGAGAGGAGGAGTGGGGCCTGGTCGTCAGCGACGCTACGGGTAAGTTCGCGAGTGAAAAACGATTCACTGCGGGAGAGGGAAATGGGCTAGACTGTGCTTAGTGGGCTGGGATGGCTAGATTCATTTTTTTTTGTACTGATCATTTTTATTTTTCCATTCTTATTATTATGTTTTGATTTTGATTAATCAATTTAAACATCCATTTGAATTCAAACTTCTCTCAAACTTTGAGTATATTATAATACTGATTAATAGTTCATTTTAGAGTCAAAACTAGAATATTTCTTTTATTCTTTTAGGGTCTTTTAATTATTTAAAACTAGGCCCATGCATTTAAATTCAATTAACATCAAATATATTTTAAACCCTTATTTAATTTCAATTCTCACAAAACTTTTTTAGTAGGTTTATTTATTTAATAGGGTGTCAAATCGTTCATCTTGACTTATTTGGAAAAATGATTTATTAATCATTTTTAATTTGGGTACTTGTCCTTTATTCTCATGAAATTAAATATAGTTTTAATTCCATAAATTTTATTTGGAAGTTTTCTTTGATCTTATTTAAGTTAATTAAATAACTTTTATTCCTACTTGGGTAAATTCCAAATTCTATTTTCCCAAAATTTAATTAATCATTTCTTAATGGTGATTTTATCTTTATTCAAAATAAAAGTAGAATTTGGTTAATGCCCTCTTAATTAATTTGAAAATTCCTTATCCATTAATTTATTTGAATTTGGATTATATTTATTCCATTTGCTTATGGATTAGGTCAAGAGTTAATTTGGCCTTTAAATATTCCTCATTTAATATTTGTTTCTTTATCTTATAAAATCCATATCTTTTTATTTATAGATCCAAACTTGGTGATTCCAATTTGTAAAATCTTATTTAATATTTGTTTAACCTTTTAAATCTTTTTAGGATTATTTGCTCACCATATGGCATGGATTTTATATAAGTGCTTTATTAGCTTTGGGAATTCAATGTCCTTATCTTATTATATTCGTAAGATTTTATCTATGGCTCCAAATTAAGTAAAGTAAATTTCTATGGTTTTATAATATTTCCATTTGTCATTCTTGATCATTTTGAAATGTTTGTTGATAAAATTTTGTATGGATCAAAACCATGGTCTTAGAGATAACTTGGAAATGTTTTTCTTCCTTTAGGGTTTTTAGGATTTTGGTTTATTTTCCAAGTGTTTAAGTTTCCAGATGCATTTATGAAGAATGCATTTCACTTGATTTGAATTTAGTTGGATTCAAAGATTAGCCAAAGTTTGTTCAAGATGGGATTTTAAGTTTCCATTTAGAAACAAAAGTTTCTTTTCACCCTAAAATTCAACAATTATTTATTTTGTTTATTTATTTTTCACATTACGAGATTTGGAAAATCTTGGGATGTGACAGGCTACCACCCTTAAAATAAATCTCGTCCCGATATTTGGGAAAGATAGAGGTTACAAGTTGGGTCGAAGCAACTAGGGTACTACCACCCTTAAAAATTTCCCAACTAGATTACTTCTTGGCTTGCTTGGAATCTTGATGATACTTCTCTGGGCACTTGTCTGCATAATGGCCTAGCTCTTTGCATTTGAAACACATCACTTGACTATTATCCTTCTTCTTCTTTGGTATCAATTCCTCTTGTTTATTTCCTTGGTTCTTCTTCTTTTCTGGGCAATCACTGGCATAGTGTCCCATTTCTTTGCAATTATAACATTGCAACTGGCTTATGTCCGTCTTCTTATTTTTGGGTCTCTCCAAAGCTAGGAGTTCTTCTAGTTCATGCTCTTCATACTTCACCACAAAGGTGGGAAATCTTTCTCTCCTTTTGGGGCATTTACTAGAGATATGACCTTCTTCTTCACAAGAGTAGCAACACTTTGTGGACACTTTGGATTTGGCCTTATGATGTATAGTTTTGACCTTGTCTTCATACTTCTTGGTAGAAGTTGTTACTTCATGAGGGTTTACAAACTGTTGTTGCACTCCACCTTGTTTCCTTTGTTGAACTATGGAATAGATGGGGCATTGGATAGGGACATGGTTATTTCCTTCACATAGGAAACAAGTAGTTTGAGATGTGGGGCATTGATTTGTTGGATGTTTCTTTTCACAATTGGGACATTGATATTCATGATCCTTGGGAGTGTGATCCTTGTCTCCACAAATATTTCAGGCTTGGGTTCCTTCTAAAATATCATCCTTGACATCCTTGTTGTCATAAACTCCTTGGGAATAGTTGTCTCCCATGTTGATCATTTGAGTGGCCATCCCTTGCAACAATTGGGATTGAATTTTCAAAAACTTTTGTATGGTTGGATCTACCTCACTGGTGTTGGCTAAAATTTGAGTTGTCACTTGGTTCAACTGGGTTTGGGTTACTATGAGTTCCCTCATGTTGATCTCTTGGTTGTTGTTGTTGTCACCATCCTTGATGTTGGAGTTCTTGGAGTAGTCATCTGTTTGGGTTGGATTGGGATTAGAATAGGCAAGATATTTCTAAGGAAATAGTTCTAATCACACATATCACAATTCACACAAGCAATGTGCAAGCAATCACAAACAAGCATTCCACTCAGACAACAAAGTTCAAGCACATTTTTAGGCAACAAAATATTTTTGCTACACCACATAAGTTGGTGTGTTTGGTTTCATCTAAATATGGTGGTCCAACTATATGGTTTTCTTTAGATCATTCCATTCTTCTTGGTTGTTTCTTCTTGAAAAAGATCATTGTATCCTTGGAGAACTTGCATCTTGGTCACAAAACTTCAAAGGTGATGATGGTTCCTTCTAAGTTGTGTTTCCTTAGTCTTCAAGTCTTGAATACTATTCTTGTCTCACTTGTAATCCTTAGTGATATCCAAGTTGAAGTCCTTGGTGAAAATAAAGTTGATGTCTTTGATGATGTTTGATGTTAAAGTCATTTGAGTTGATGAAGTCCTTTGCACATGAAGTCTTTGGCCATGGGGTAGGCTTTATCCATCAAGTTGAAATAGACAAGATGTAGAATTGAAAACCAAAATGCTTGAGGAAAGAGTTTACAAGATTGTTTGCAAATATGTTTTGCAACAAATTCAACTCCTATTTTTCTAAGGGGTTTTTGTCCAATCTTAGGGTTACAAATCCTACAGGCAACATAATTCTCTGATACCATCTGTAAGGGTCCCAACCTTTAATAAGGAAGAGATCCCTGTGTTTACAATGCTAGTCCCTGGATCAATAACTAGCATCCACAGTTAAGATGTAATATCAAGAAACAAAGGTCATAATACAACTTTATAACCAGGAATAAAATAATTTATTACATCTTACATAGATCATTTGGCTATCTCATTATAATGCAGTAGAATAAAACAATAGCATGGGGTCCTTCATCTTCAAAGTGCCACAGGCAAACATGTTGGTTGTAGACTTGTAAACCTAATCAACACATCTCACTAACATCATACAAACCTGCAACATAATAAGTTACAGCCACAAGGGTCAATACATTTGAATTGTATTGGTAGGTGATACTATGGTAATATAGTGGAGTCTATCGTCTATATGCATTTGGCTAAGTGGAGTTTAGGCTTGCTTTGCTCAAAACAGATTTTCCTTATCATTTGAAAACACTAAGTTTTTGCTTGACAAAAATCACCCAAGGCATCTCCCAATAGAAATTGGTGATCCTTCAACCCTTGTTCAACCACAAGTTTTTAACTTAGAAATTGGGATGAGGAGATTCTTGATAGCTTCCATGTCTTGATGCTCAAATTATCCTTTACCAGGGACATGGCTAAGTACTTAGATTCTTCCATCTTCAGAGGTTGTGCACTTTCCCCACAAGACTTGGTTTCACCAAGACAAGATCTTTCAGAAGCCTTCCTTAGACCAGAATGGACGCGCTCCAACCTATCATTCTCCTACCACCAACTGTCCATTTGGCTAAGTTATTGCAACCTATATGATCCAGGCAGAGCCCATAATGCCAAGTGGCTGCACTTGAAGCTTCTCAACATTTGACATCTCAAATCTCTTTGTTCCTGGGTGGCCATCCACAAGTGAGATACACAAGGTAAACCATAGAAATGGGCCTTGGGTAATCACTCAACACAAACCATTCCTTCCATTCCACCCAGGTGATTCATTCACTTAGTTGTTTTATTAAACAAAACACAAGTCCTTGACTTAGAAATATTCCATAGCATGAATATAATCCACCCTTGTTTTCTACTAGCTAAGCTAAGCATGATAGTAGTAGGAATATTAACTTAGGAAATTTCTACTAAGGTTTCATATACTAGGATTTCCCATGGCATAGTTTACACTTAGCAAAATTCCATGCAAGTCCTACTTTGGAGATATCACTAATGCATAGTGAAAATAATGGGACAAAAGTATGAAGCATCACTTGCCTTTTTGGTAGAGAATATGAGTTCACTCCTTGATCTTGCAATGTTCACACTCTTCAAATTCCACTACAATTCAATCAAGCAAGCAAGAATTCAAACTACCATTCAAGCAAACATCACATAAAATAACAGAAACAAAACAATGCATGCAAGCATGCCAAACTTTGTTTTATTTAAAAAAATGGTTTATAATAGGTTATAAACATTCTAAAACACTTATTGGTAATTTTATAAAGTGGAAAAACTATTTGCAAAAAGATTTTACCTATAAACCATTTTTAAACCAAAGCATTATTTTATGTAGTTGAGAAATGCTTTTAATAAGGCAACAATCTATAGCGTTCATCAAAATATATTTTTAAATCATAAAACCTTGTGTTCAGGGTTAGAGAGTTTAAATCAAAACATTTCCCAAAGGTTTTTCTCCAAAAGCTTTTTTAATAAATAAACATTATTTTTATTTGACTAGAAATGCTTTAAATCAAAGATTTACTCTTTAGCTTTACCAAATACACTTTCAAATCCATGAGTTGGTTTCTAAGGTCAGTAGGTTCAAAACAATCTATTTGCCAAAGGTTTTATCTCAAAAATCATTTTAGAACAAATTTTATATTCTAAATATGCCTACACAAGTTTCTGCAAAAACATTCAATTTAACAGAAACATTTTACTAAAAAAAGTGCATGGTCAGAAAGTACTTGTTTTGCTGAATCCATTGATATAAAGTTTGCAAAATTTGGACGTGTGGTTTGAAAGTTATGCAATTTACAAAATCCAATATCTAATAGATTCTATTCTGTTTTCAAAACTAATCCTGGGCCACGCGTCACGTTACGATTAGTCTATACCGCTTCGCGCGGATCGGCCTACACGGTAAGTTAGATCTAAACAGATCGTGTGGCGCAGGAGTGTCAACACCCGGATTTTTAATCCTAGATGCTTGTTATGCCATACATCGCAATCCCAGGATTACCATTTTTGTGAGACATAACAGAATTGGATACCATAGTACATCATCCATTACAAACCGTACATAAGTTCTTACACAAATAGGGATCTCATGATCCAGTTCTTAATACAACATCAAGCAACGGAATACGTAATAATAACGGTAGCATAGGTGAAGCTCCATCTTCGGGGTCGCAGGCAATGCTGACGATGGGAGATGATCCTAGTTGTCGTAACCTTCCTGGGGTCCATCCTCCAGGTACTCCTCTTCATAGTCTGGCCACGGGAATAGCCAAGGACAAAGCCATTAGTACTCTTTAAGTACTCGCAAACTAATACTAACAAGTGAAAGGGGGTTTTGATAATAGGACACTAGGCTCTAGGGTTATTTTGCAAAAGCCAGATTTATCTCTACTAAGTTCCAAAGCTAGTCACAATTTTATAACTCCTAAGGGGGATCTTGTACTCATGTCACAACTCTGTTGTGGTCAAGTCAAAGTCTCAATTCATTTCACAAGTCATTTTTAAAAGTCTGACGGGGGAACAGTATGGCCACTCCAACTGTCCATAACCGCGGACGCGACTATTCGAATAGTTTGACACTCTGCAGAGATTGTACACTTTCACCACAACATTCGATACATCCGTCAGGAAAAAATCCTGAATTCACCATACTCAGTATGCGGATAATCAATCCTAACCTTTCAATTACGCGCCCTCGTATAAGCACCTCTCCTGTGAGTTTGGCCTCCCAACCATGACCAACTGTCATCTTGGGTACTGCACAAGTGGACAATCTTCACAAGGTAGCCTCAGCTCAGACCTTGGCCGTGAGGGAACTAATACTAAGGTATATAAGTTTCCAGTCAAGCCCTACCCAATCTTCGGGTATTGTGGTTGTACGATAAAATTGGAATGGTATCTCATCCAGACAACCATCAGTTTTATAAAGGGCTAAGGCTCATGCCTCAACATTTTCATCACCAAAATCATCAGGTGTTCGGAAAAAGATGTCCAAAACATTTCAATAGAATGATCCATCATTCCAAGGTTTTCATAACCATTTTTCCACCAAGTATTCCCATCTAAAGTTGATCAAGTTTTATGCTTAGCACTAGCATCTACAAGTGGGGGGGTAAGCAATAATGAGGGGTAGTAAACTAGTGGAGTTTTCAACTAAGTACAACCTTATGTCTTAGGCTGATATCAAGGTTTCTAACTTAGGCCAAATTTTATGCTCTTTATGCAACCTTCACATATCTTTCTAGTATCTACCATTCACTTAGGTAAAATCTAGGTAAGAGTTTTGATAAAGAAATAAAATAATAACCTTGCAAGTAAAACTAGGATTGGTTTGTCAAGTGAGTATAATCACATATGCTTAAGGCATATAGTTGGCATGGTAACAAATAGTGGTTTGTTGCATCAGTAGAGTATCTTGCAAGGGTTAGCTTGCACATTCACTAGTAGTATTAGGCTTGCTAAAGTATAGTGTCTTGCAAGTTTTAGCTTGCATCAATATCAGTATAAGCTTGCCTTGTGCAGAGCAGTGGTTGAAGTTCTCCTCGGCTTCTTCTTCGTAGAATCCTCCTTCCTCCTCGTATCCTTGGTCGGTACTAGCGTCTATGAATAAATACGAGGTACACAATCACCAAACAATACTTAACTACTTGCAATCATCACACAAAAGGGTCCTATAGGTGATCTAACATCATCTCTAACATTACAAGATTAAGGCTTGGTTTAATTCGTTTTATTTTTAGAAAAGTAATGTCTACTCATTGAAAAACTACTTAAGATTGAATATTCTCCAAACCCAAACATGGGATCATGTTGACACATGTCATCACCACATATTTTAGTCCATGGGAATATGATTTAACGTGGTGTCACAATTTAATAAGGTTATACCCTTTTATTTTAATTAATTAAAGTGACTAGAAATGCCTATGGGGCATTCTTTTATTACTTGAACATTATTTCTGCAAGTAAACCTATATATTTTGATATATTCTGAAAGGTATGGTTAAATGTGATTTTTGAGAGTTGGAATCAACTCAAAAGCTATTATGGTTTAAATTTGAAAAATGTTTGAATGCAGAAAAGATTCTGCCTTGTTATTTTTACCATGGGTGATCTATAGATCCAATTGACTTGAATCCAACGGGCTTGGATTCAGCATTCCCAGACCTTTCAAACAAAATTGGTTTCATTCAATTTGGTGCACTGAATCGATCTGGGTTGATTTTTGAAGTTGGGTACAGAAGTGAGTTTGAAATAAAATAAAAAAGGTTTAATTCAAATAACTGGGCTGCGCGGGAAAGGTAAACGGGTCGGCCTGCTAAGCGCTTCCATGGCTGCTTAAGTGGGTGTCCCCACTCGTCGGTGACACAGGGGGTGCGGCGATGCAGAACAACGTGGGTCGTTCGATCTGATTCTAATCCAGCAGTGAGAGTCATCGTCGACGTTGAGCAACGCCATGAGATAGAAACCTAAGCGGCGGTGGGGTTCTTTGGGGCTCACCGGGAAGTGCGGTCGGCGAGGCGGGCGAACGATGAAGTCGACAACGGCGAACTCAGTGGTGGTCGCGGCAGCTCCTGGGGTGGAAGAAATCGATGGCGCCTTCTTCTCCAGAGGCAGCGGGCTCCGGTGAAATTCCGGTGATGCGCTGATCGCCTTGCTCCGGGAACGGTGTGGCACGATCAGTGATGAGAGGGGAGTAGAATGGTGTGAATAATTCGAGCGGGGGAGTCCTCTATTTATAGTCGAGCGAGGGACCCGGCGCCGCGGTGAGCTCGTCGAGGCGATGTCTGACGGCTATTGGCATGGGCGAAGGTAGGGGACGATGCGGTGTTCCCTGGCTATGCTTAACGACATGGTTTCGAGGCATGGGGCGGTGCGGCTTGGTCTGGAACACGCAACGCTCTGCGCGCCAGAGGCGGCGTCTTTGATGGCGAGCGATGGCTGTGCGTCACGGGGCGGCGAACGGGGATGTCTGGCGGTCTCCTGGGTCGGTGGTGATCGTATATGCACGCGGCGAGGGAGGCATGCGGTCTGTGGGCTTCGGTCGAGGGTGGCGCTCTGGCGCAATCTCGGCATGGTCGCTAGCGGTCTGGGCACAGTCCGTGTGTGTGGTCCAGGGGTTGGCAAGGTTCGAGCGGTGGACAGGGAGTGGCGATGGACGGTGGGCTGCCTCCCAGACATGCTGGCTAGGCTTGTTTCTCCTCCTAGCTTGCTGTCGACATGGGGGTGACATGGGTGTGCTCGGCTGTTCACCATTGATGGCAATGCCAAGCTTACAGTGGGGCTAGTGCTTGGTTTAACTTGATAGATGATCTACTAAGCTGGTTGTGAGCTAGAGAGGGAACAAGTTAGGCTTCAATCACTGCTCACTATAGTGTTTAGATTTTGTATGATTTGTGTCTGCAACTGTTTGATGAAATGGCCGCATGAATTCAAGTTTTGAATTTTGAAAAGATTTTTGGTGGGTGTGCTAGATTGGTGTTGGTGAGTCTATAGATGCTTGGGTTTTGAAAGTTGAGCTTGTTTGAGTGGTTTTTGAAAAAGTGGGATCTTCCCATATGATAAAGATTCAATTTTGAATTGTCATTTAAACTATGCATTTGAAAGTTTCTGGATGATCACAAAGTGGGCCTTGATACTTTGTTATGAGTACATTCAAGGGGTGCAAAGATCCAGAAAAGTTTCAGTTAGGTTCTAAAAGTTTGAGACAGCCAAAGTAGGCATGGGAGTTAAATTGGTCAAAGTGACCATTCCTTTATTTTATTTGTTTCGATTTACTTGTCTTTGGGAAAAGTGTGGGAAATGTTTTAGATGATGTTTATTTCACCTAAGAAACATTTTACAATCAAGGAAACATACAAACAAGGTGGTTCAAAAGAATTTCAAATTCAATGCATACTCATATGCATGCTTTCCTAATTTTATTTAGAAAATTTTTTGTTAACCCTAATTTTGATGATTAGAAATTGATGATCCAAGTTTAGTATTTTTGGGATGTTACAAGGAGCAAGCATACCCCTTTGTTTAATGTTCTTTCGTGTGCGTTGGATCTGCATCCTATGGCTGACGATCAACCAACCATGAAGTGGAGGCGCTGGCTCTGGCTACGGCGTCGCGGCGACTACAGGAAGCAAGGGAGGAAGGGGAATGGCTCACCAGGTTCGCGTGGTGTCACTGATGCTCGAAGTGCTCGCGAGGAGGGAAGGGGCGCATGAAGAAGAATGTAATTGCTCGTCGGGGTTTGTGGAACCGTCAGTTGCGCTCAGACGTCGTTGACGGCAAAGCTATAGAGCATGCCAGAGAGAAAAGGAGGCACGGTTAGATGCACAGAAGAGTGGGGAGTATCGGAGCAACAAAGAGAGAGGGCGGCGTGGTCAGAGGTTACCAGTAGAGCTCGTCGGAGTGGAGGCGGACGGCGGAGGCATACTGTCGTTGTCGTAGTCGAGGATATGGTGCTCGCGCGGATGAACGGGAAGTACAGTGAGGTGCGCTAGAGGCTGGGGAATGTGCTCGTGTGCTCCAGGGGGCAGAGGAGTGGCTGCGCTCGCCGGAATTCCTACTGGAGCTTGCCGGAGACAGTTAGGGTTCGAGCAAGGATTCGTGCAGCCTGGGGGATCTCGAGGTGTGGCATCTGGGGGAAATGGAGAGGAGAGGAAGGCGATGTAGATAGCATGGTCTGGGGGCGGAATCACTGCGTCATTGATGTGAATTTATCACGCGAATTAATCGACAGAAACGGGAGAAATTTAGGGGACGAACGGGTCGCGCTAGGGAAGACGCTGACGTGGTCGTGGGGTCCGTTTGGCAGCGAGTGAGAGAGAGGAGGAGTGGGGCCTGGTCGTCAGCGACGCTACGGGTAAGTTCGCGAGTGAAAAACGATTCACTGCGGGAGAGGGAGATGGGCTAGACTGTGCTTAGTGGGCTAGGCTGGCTAGATTAATTTTTTTTTGTACTGATCATTTTTCTTTTTTCCATTCTTATTATTCTGTTTTGATTTTGATTAATCAATTTAAACATCCATTTGAATTCAAACTTCTCTCAAACTTTGAGTATATTATAATACTGATCAATAGTTCATTTTAGAGTCAAAACTAGAATATTTCTTTTATTCTTTTAGGGTCTTTTAATTCTTTAAAAGTAGGCCCATGCATTTAAATTCAATTAATATCAAATATATTTTAAACCCTTATTTAATTTCAATTCTCACAAAACTTTTTCAGTAGGTTTATTTATTTAATAGGGTGTCAAATCATTCATCTTGACTTATTTGGAAAAATGATTTATTAATCATTTTTAATTTGGGTACTTGTCCTTTATTCTCATGAAATTAAATATAGTTTTAATTCCATAAAAAAAATTTGGAAGTTTTATTTGATCTTATTTAAGTTAATTAAATAACTTTTATTCCCACTTGGGTAAATTCCAAATTATATTTTCCCAAAATTTAATTAATCATTTCTTAATGGTGATTTTATATTTATTCAAAATAGAAGTAGAATTTGGTTAATGCACTCTTAATTAATTTGAAAATTCCTTATCCATTAATTTATTTGAATTTGGATTATATTTATTCCATTTGCTTATGGATTAGGTCAAGAGTTAATTTGGCCTTTAAATATTCCTCATTTAATATTTCTTTCTTTATCTTATAAAATCCATTTTTTTTTATTTATAGATCCAAACTTGGTGATTATAATTTGTAAAATCTTATTTAATATTTTTTTAACCTTTTAAATCTTTTTAGGATTATTTGCTCACCATATGGCATGGATTTTATATAAGTGCTTTATTAGCTTTGGAAATTCAATGTCCTTATCTTATTATATTCATAAGATTTTATCTATGGCTCCAAATTAAGTAAAGTCAATTTCTATGGTTTTATAATATTTCCATTTGTCATTCTTGATCATTTTGAAATGTTTGTTGATAAAATTTTGTATGGATCAAAACCATGGTCTTAGAGATAACTTGTAAATGTTTTTCTTCCTTTAGGGTTTTTAGGATTTTGGTTTATTTTCCAAGTGTTTAAGTTTCCAGATGCATTTATGAAGAATGCATTTCACTTTATTTGAATTTAGTTGGATTCAAATATTAGCCAAAGTTTGGTCAAGATGGGATTTTAAGTTTCCATTTAGAAACAAAAGTTTCTTTTCACCCTAAAATTCAACAATTATTTATTTTGTTTATTTATTTTTCACATTATGAGATTTGGAAAATATTGGGATGTGACAGTGTAAGGTAAACAATCCACTTGTTCCATGAACAAGAGACCGTTGTTTTATCCCTAGTGGAAACAGCACATCTACAACCTTAGAGATTTCTGTCACTTCCCTTAGATTAAATAGAGGCATGCGCCCACTATATATCATAAATACCCCCTCTTGGAGTCACTAGCATCTACTTGGCAAAGATAGCTACTAGAAATGAAGAGCATGCAAGATCACAAACAACACAGACATGGTAGAATCAATAAGACAAAACCATTAATCAATTTGACATAGTAATCTCAATATCCATCGGATCCCAGCAAACACAACATGCATGATTAAAAATAGATGATCTTGATCATGAACGGAGCTCACAAGATCTAAACATGGTAGCACGAAGGAGGAGATACAACCATCTAGCCACTACATGGAACCTTAGTCCAAGGTGGAACTACTCACACTTCATACTGGAGGCTGGCATGACGAAGAAGAAGGTCTCCTGGATGATCTCCCCTTTGGCAGGGTGCCGGGAAGAGATTTAGATCCCCTCGATCTAGGGACGATGGTGGCGGCGGCTACAGACGGTTTCATGGAATATTGATCGTGTACTTAGGGTTTCTGCATCAGGGGGTATTTATAGGCGAAGAGGCGACGCAGGGGGCGGCCAGGGTGGTCACACCCTCCCAGGCGTGGCTAGACTTAGCCCGCGCCGCCAGGGGGTGTGTCCCCCTGGTGCCTCCCCTCCGTCTCATACTCTGGCTCCGTGTTCCCCACGGTAAAATATTGACTTTGGCTTTTGTCCCGTCTAATTCCGAGAATATTGATTTTGTGCCTTTATGGAACCAAAAACAGAAGAAAACATGCAACTGACACTGTGGCATCTTGTTAATAGGTTAGTACCAGAAAACATATAAAAACACCTCAAAGTGTAGACAAAGCAAAGAAAAGTAGATACTAAACAAGGATGTAACATCAAAAATTATAGATACGTTTCCGATGTATCACTAATCTTTGCGAGGGGTCAAATGTTAATCTTCTCTGTATCGTTTCAATTTTATCGAATGTCTTTTACTGAATGTCCATGAAGGAACAATACAACCGACTCCATGCGGATATATAAGCTAGTCTGGCGTTTGGTTGAGAGTCGAGGTGGGAGTAAACTTTTGACTCGGTTGATCTCCGGCATGCATTAGCCATGCTAGGCGATGGAGGCTCATTCTTTGTTGGGCCGAGGCCACATGTAGACCATGCCCCTTTAGGCCTTGTTTTGTTAACGTATTTTGACCGGTTTTTGGGTGTCCAATCCTGGCTTAACTTGACAGACGCAGAAACACCTCGCTCCAGTTTTGCAGGCCGGGATAGACCGGTCTAAGCCCAAGTTTTCCCGAGAAAACACCTCGGGTTAGAGGGGATCCACGACACGCCTACCACCTCGATTTTTGCCCGCTACTACACGTCGTGCAGCCGCGGCATCGCAGTGACGACGCAAACCCCATGACGCCAGGTCCTAGCTTGCCCCCTGACACCCAGGCCTTCCTCCGCCCCCAAGGTCTTCCCCGCGCCTTTCTCCCTCCCCGACTCCGTCCAAGTTATCGTTTTCAATCCCGCTGCCGTCGTCCAGATCCTTACAGTGGTATCAAATCCGTGTCTATAAGCAGATCTGTTGCACGAGTAGAACACAATGGTCATTGTGGGAGGTGGTGCTTTTATTATCAATTGCTTCTTGTGTACTTTGCATCTTGCGGGATGGTGATATGAAGCAGCACAGGCTAACATTACATGACATCGTTCATGAGACTTGCTCCACGCTCGAAATGCAACTTGCATTGCATAAGTGTCTTTGCTGGTGTCCGTCTCTCCCATCTTAGTGAAGATTCAATTTACAACAGGCACTTGATAGTTCTTTCATCAACGTTGTGGTTCTGGTTCATAAGTTAGAATGGTACTTTTGAAAACCCCAAACCACGTAAAACATGCAAAGAAAATTAGAGGCATCTAACTTTTTTTTGTAGGGGTGTGTTGTGATGTCATATGGCCATGATTGTGATTATATATGATGTATGCAATGATCCTTATTGTAAGTTGGCTACCGGCAGGAGCCTTATGTTTGTCTTTTAGTTTCGTTAAAACCTGCGTGTCTATTATTCAAAGTAGTTGTAATAGTTGATGTTGGTGGATGATAACTATGGAGCGGTGCCATTGACCTTGACGCCACGCCGGTGCTGATGGAGATCATGTTCGTGCTTGAATATGGACATCAAAAGCACAAGTAGAAAGGCCATATCATATCACATATTATGAATTGCATGTGATGTTAATCCTTTTATGCATCTTGTATTGCTTATATCGCGACGGTAGCATTATAAGATGATCCCTCTCACAAAATATCAAGTTATAACGTGATCTTCCTTAGTAGGCACCGTTGCCAAGACTCATTGTTTCAAAGCACCACGTGATGATCGGGTGTGTTAGCTTCCGTCAGTGTATACAACGGGAGCAAGCAATGTTTGCTCATACGAAAACTAAGGTTTAACCTTGACGAGCCTAGAATGTACAGACATGGTCTCGGAACACGGAATACCAAAAGGTAAAGCATGAGTCATATAGATGATATGATGAACATTTCGATTGTTCGCCTTTGAATCTACATCATCTATCGTGATGACCGGACTTGGTGTAGTGGATTTGGTTCGTGTGATCACTAAAAAAATGTGAGGGATATTGTATTGAGTGGGAGTTCAACGGCAATATGATTAAAAGTTGAACACTATTTATCATAAATCAAAGTGAATTTGCATAGTTGTTGTAAGTCATTGGCATCCGTTTACCACATTACAGTTAGTTATAATTGAGATAGTAGAACTATAGAATTCTGGTTAGTTACTTTACGAACTGGTATCATATTTTTTGAAGTGTTAATCTAAAGTTTAAAAGTCCTATTGCAAACTTTTATTAAGTTCCAGTTACTCTGTGAAGTTTAATAATTGGTATTAAATCAAGAGTAACAATTCCAATGTTAGTATATAAGTATCATGTTTTGTTTCCATGATTCTTAATATTTAAAAGATTGTTTTAATATCAAGGTTACCTAGGAGCTGAAAGAATTATTTCAGAAACCATCATGTGTGGAAGATATTGCGATATCTGAAACGATCATTTGGTTGCAACATGATAGAGTATAATATGGAAAAGTTTGTGTTCTCATATTTTGATGAAAATTTGCAGACGCTAGTCGCTCTAATCCTCCAAAAGGTTTTGGAGAGCAACATTATACTCACGATTCACCATTATAAGCTAAAGTAGCTTGATCATGAATAGTTTCATGATAAGGATGAATATTTGATGTTGCTAAAATGTTTACTACACTAAAAGATTACTAAAGAATGGAATTTGAAAGAACGCCGAACATTTGATGATGGCGATCTACTTCAAAGTGCAAGTCCAAAGACACTGTTATTTAACTATACATGATTTAGACTATGTGTCATGATTATGGCGCCACTGTTGATGTTGATAGATTCTTTTGAAAGAATAAAGAAATACTTAAAAGAGAAATCTAAAGAAATATTTGGCAGAAGAGAAAAAACTAGAATTGTTCAGCTTAGGAATATAGAAGATATACATGTTATGGCTATATTCTTTGCTTGTTAAACAATGTGGTTCTTAAGTATTGGATACTGAATTTGTTGGTGTGAATCATCATACGAAACAACACAATTCATGAACAGCAATGTCCTAAGTAACTAGCAAGAGAATATGTGATGATGTTCAATGATAACAAATAAAGTGTTGATGTGTTTCTCATTGACATCAAAGCTTGCCTTCAAGATTGATTTTATCCGGTATTATGAGAACAAAAGGGTTGTTCGAATAATTGTCGTAATCCGTAAAAGATGGATGATTTACAAATCTCGTTGGATAAATCACATCCATAAAACAAGTGCTAAAAATGTCGAAATACAATTGATTGAAAAATCACTTAGGAAGTGACATTGCCGTTTAAATTATATTGGAAAGAAAACATGAAGAAACTTCATGTGGATGGAATTTTGGAGTCTTTTGATTTCGATCAAATGACGCTTCTGAAATTTTCCTAGAGATAATTAAAACTCCGTTCATAGGCCAAAAGTGAACGAATGACTAGTTTATTGGAACTTTTACATATAGATGTATGAAGCCCATTATGTGTAGTCGAGAGCGATGGATTTCAACTTCATATGCTTTCTCCAAAAATTTGAGTAAATATATGAATATTTACTTAATAAGGATGAAATGTGAAACATTTGAAAAGTTTTAAGACTTTCAAGATGAAGTGCAAAATCAATTTAACAAGAAAATAAAGAATTTATGATAGGATAATAAAGGAAGATATTTGAGTTACAAGTTTAGCATAACACCTAAGATTTGAGGAATCGTTCCATGGATCTGCGTTTCCCTAAACACCATATGAGTATGGAATAATCGAGATATGTAATAAAACCTTGTTTGACATGGTAAGATCAAAGGTGTCATTTATAAAACTGCCATTATATTTTAAAGATTATAAGATTTAGGGACTGCCGCTTTTTTACTGAAAAGAGCTCCATAATTATCCGTTGAAATGACACCATATAAAGTTATGGTTTGGGATAAACCCAAGTTATCCTTTCTTAAACATTGGTATGCTATGCATAAGAAAGATTTTTGCAACCAAAGTCGGATGAACATGTCTTCGTATGTTATTTCGAATAAACATTGTGTTTTCCTCCATAAACACCAAAGACAAAATTGTTTGTCGCTTAGAACGTTAAGTTTCTTAAGAAGGATTTTTTATGAAAAATTAAGTGGGAGGACAATAGAACTTTGATAAGGTTAAAAGAACCTTAACTATATGTGCAAAGTTGCATAGCACCGAAAAGTGTTCCGGAGGCAGCAACAATGCCCATGGCTCACGTGCCTCAAAGGTTGTGGTCACAGAGGTCTAAGTTCTTATTGAACAAAGTAGGTCGGGTAAACAATCAAATACCAAGATTTGAGAGTTAGATCATTATTTGAAAATGATGAACTGACTACATGCAAAGAAGCGATGATGGGACCTGACTCCGTCAAATGGCTTGGCGCCATAGAATCCGTGATAGTTCCATACACGAAAAATCAAGATTTGAACTTGGAAGACCTTCTAGAAAGGTGTAAAAACCTTACAGTCATATTTGGATCTATAAAGAAATAGACATGTATGTTTTCACATCTATGAAATAGTCAACATTGTCGGGAAAGATCTCATGACAATGTTCAAGCAGTTGACTATGACAGGATTTGATCTTTCATAGCGATATTTAGTCTAGATGGATTAATGTGGCAACCACTACATAAAATTTTGTTATGTGGTAGTTGAATAAACAAAAACAAGTTCTTCTAGAATTGTTACCTAGGACGTGTACATGACACGGTCCAAAGGATTTTTGTTAATTCAAAAGATGCTAAAAGCGTATGCAAACCTCAATGGTTGAAGTAAGCATCGCGGAGTTGGAATCTTCACCATGATGAAACTGTTAAAAGAGTTTAAATTCATCGAAGATGATGAAGATGCTTGCATTCGCAAGAAATTAAGTGGGAGCGCTAAGACATATTTCTAATACATTATGTGGAAGACATATTGTTGATTGGAAATGATGTATCTTTTATTGACACAAGTTAATAATTTCATATCGATGAAAGACTTAGGCAAAATCTGAATATTTGGCATCAATGTCTATATGTATAGATTGAGGCGCTAATATGGTTGTGCCAAATGTACATAGATGAGATATTGAATGAATTCAATATGGAAATGACAACAAAGGTTCTTGCCACACAGAAAGGATTAAATTGAAATTCAAGTGTAGCAACACTTGGTAAGTGAAACAAAGATTCAAGTATAGATTGATACTTGATGAATGAAATCACGAAGAGCATTTTTAATCATACTGTGATATGTGCACATCCAGATATGTCCTATGCTTTAAATGTTATGAACATATACCAGAATGATTCATAATATGATCATTGGACGATAGTAAGAATATTCTTATGATCTTTTGGAATAACTAAGAATATATTATTTTTGTAGAAGTGACAAATAGATGGTTAGTTCATTATAAAAGTACTACATTAATACTAGTTTTGTCATAAAGTACAAAATAAGTTTATCTAAATTTAAATATGGGTGGCACAATGTAATGGAAAGGAAGTTCCATAATGAATTTGGATGAGTTCCAAAGTTAAGACATTGTTACAGATACTACAACAAAAGGATAAGTATATGACTGCTATTATAGCAGCAAAAGAGGGCATTTGTGTCAAGTAGTTTGTTATCAAACTAGGTGTGGTTCACAGTGGGATAGTACTATGAAGATATATTGTACGACAATATTATCAACATGTTTTAACCCCAAGGAACTAAAGGTCACACCAAAGGACCAAATTTATACAAAGCCATCTCATTAGAGAATGAGTGATGCATAGAGACACGAAGACATGCAATTACACACGGACCTGAAAATTGAAGGGTTTCGCAGCATAGTAAATCAAAATTTTCTACGGATGCGAACAAGAAAGCCAAGATCTAATCTAGGAGAGGTAATCAACGAGAGAGATTGATGAGATCTTCATACCCTTGAAGAAATCGCACAGCGGAAACATTCAAAAGAACGTGGTTGGCGTAGTCGTACTCGCCGTCTCCTCCTCGTGATTCGATCCGATCCTACGCCGCAAGTGGCGGCGCCTCCGAGAGATGCACACGTATGGTGCAGCGACGTATCCTCCTTTCCTTGGTCCAGCAAGTATGGTGGAGAGATAGATTGGATCTGCAGCACGACGGCGTGGTGCTTATGGTGGAGAGTTTCTGCGGGGCTTCGCCCTTCTGTGATGGAGAGAGAGGTGGAGGGGCAGCAGTAGGACGGTGGCTAGGGTTGGAGTTGGGGAGGCTGTGCCCCTTCCCTCCTTATATAGGGGGCTGGCCGTCCCCCTTGACCCCTCCTCCAAGCCCTAGGGCGGCGGCTGAAGGGGTGGAGTGGGGGGCAAGTCATCCCCTCCCTCTTCTAGAAGGTCCCCTTAGCGTTTCCCCTAGGGGCTGGCTGGCTGGGCCTTAGGGGCCTTGTGCCCCTGTCCCAAAGTGGCCAGGGCACTTCCCCTTAGGCCCACGCAGGCCTCCGACAAGTGGGCCCACGTAGGTCCCACTCCAGAACCTTCTAGAACCTTCCGGTACAATACCGATAAACTCCGAAACGATTCCGAAATCCAAAAACTGCTTTCCTTTATATGAATCTTATTCTCCGGACCATTCCGGAACCTCTCGTGATGTCCTGGGTCTCATCCAAGACTCCGAACAAAAACTCATAAACCAATTATCCATTCTATCCTAGCGTCGATGCACGTTAAGTGTGTGACCCTATGGGTTCGAGAATATGCAGACATGATCTTCTATCAATAATCAACAGCGGGATCTGGAAACCCATATTGACTCCCACATATTCATTGATGATCATATCAGATTAACCACGATGCCAGGATTCAATTAATCCCATATATGTATTCCCTTCGTCAGGCGATATTTTACTTGCCCAAGATTCGATCGTTGGTATCGGCATACCTAGTTCAATCTCGTTCACAGCAAGTACTTTACTCGTTCCGTAATCCGATATCACTTTGTGATTAACTCCTTAACCACGTGCTTGCAAGCGGTGTTGATATAGATTACCGAGTGGGCCCGAAGTATATCTCTCCGACTCGGGAGGGACAAATTCCATCTCGATACATACAACCCAACAATACTTTCCGATCACCTGAGAGACACCTATATGATCACCCTCACATAGGATGACGTTTGATGACCTCAAAGCTTTCTTCCGATATCAGGGAGTTGTATTATCTCATGGTCTAAGGAATACAATACTTGACATAGGAAAAAGCTTCGCAAAAATGAACACGATGACATGATCTAATTGTTCTGCTTAATTTGGGTTTGTCCATCATATCATTCTCCTAATGATATGATCTCATTATTAATCGACAACTCATGTCTATGGTTAGGAAACCTTAATCATCATTAATCAATGAGCTAGTCCATAGAGGCATACTAGGGACACGGTGTTGATCATAAACCACACAAGTATCAAAGTTTCCGCTTAATACAATTCTAGCATGGAATATAAACTTTATCATGAACAAGAACTATAACAATAACATCTTTATTATTACCTCTAGGGCATAATTCCAACAGTCTCCCACTTGCACTACAGTCAATAATCTAGTTTACATCTGGCAACAATCTAACACCCATGGCATTAAGGTGCTGATCATGTTTTGCTCGTGGAAGAGGTTTAGTCAACGGATCTGCGACATTCAGATCCGTATGTACTTTGCTAATCTTCAGATCTCCATCTGCTATATAATCTCGAATTATATGAAAACGGCGGTTGATGTGCTTGGTCTTTGGATGATATCTTGGTTTCTTAGCCAGTGATATGGCTCCAGTGTTGTCGCACAATATCTCTAGTGGGTCCAAGGCACTTGGAACCACACCAAGCTTAGTGATGAAGTTCCTAATCCAAACTCCTTCACTTGACGCTTCTGAAGCAGCCATGTATTCCGCTTCTGTTGTAGATCCCGCGATCACGCTTTGCTTGCAGCTTCTCCAGCTCACAGCTCCTCCAATCAAAATATAAATGTATCCTGTCTGAGATTTAGAATCATCCGGGTCGTTGTCGAAACTAGCGTCGACATAACCTTTTACGACGAGCTGCTCATCACCTCCATAGACCAAGAACATTTCTTTAGTCCTATTTAAATACTTTAGGATGTTCTTTACGGCTGTCCACTGTTCCACTCCTGGATCACTTTGGTATCTGC
The DNA here is from genome assembly GCA_030063025.1 of Avena longiglumis. Classification (NCBI taxonomy): domain Eukaryota; kingdom Viridiplantae; phylum Streptophyta; class Magnoliopsida; order Poales; family Poaceae; genus Avena; species Avena longiglumis. The sequence continues at coordinate 416,051,649 of CP125979.1, read as the reverse complement.
TCGTCAAACTAAGAGCATTGGACATATCCGGTCTAGTACATAGCATGGCATACATGATAGAACATATGGCCGAGGCATAAGGCACTTTGCTCATAGTATCTCTATCTTTTACCGTAGCTAGACAGTGAGCCTTGCTCAATATCTTATCTGACAACATGGGCAATGAACCTTTCTTTTCTTTGTCCATTCTGAACCTTTTCGGAACTTTGTCTAGATATGTACTTTGGCTTAAAGCTATTAGGCATCTTTGTCTATCTCTATAGATTTTGATGCCTAGTATATAAGCAGCTTCTCCTAGGTCTTTCATTGAAAAACATTTATTCAAATAACTCTTCACATCGTTAAGCATACCAATGTCATTTCCAATAATCAATATGTCATCCACATATAGTACTAAAAATGTCACCGAGCTCCCACTCACTTTCTTGTAGATACAAGCTTCATAGCAATTTGGAACAAATCCAAAACTCTTGATCACTTGATCAAAACCAAGGTTCCAACTCCGAGGTGCTTGCTTCAGTCCATAAATGGAACGCTGAAGTTTGCACACCTTATTAGCATCCTTAGGATCGACAAAACTTTCGGGCTGCATCATATACAACTCTTCATCAATGTTGCCATTGAGGAACACGGTCTTGACATCCATCTGCCATATTTCATAATCATGAAATGCAGCAATTGCTAATAAAATCCGAATGGACTTAAACATCGCTACGGGAGAGAAAGTCTCATCATAGTCAACACCTTGAACTTGCTGAAACCCTTTTGCGACAAGCCGAGCTTTATAGACAGTAACATTACCATCCGCGTCTGTTTTCTTCTTGAAAATCCATTTGCACTCAACGTCCTTATGGTCGCTAGGAGGGTCCACCAAAGTCCATACTTGGTGTTCGCTCATGGATCCCAATTCGGATTTCATGGCCTCTAGCCATTTCTCAGAGTCTGGGCTCATCATTGCTTCCTCATAATTCGCAGGTTCACTGTTGTCTAACAACAAGACGGTTAAGATAGGGTTGCCATACCATTCAGGAGTGGCACCTGACCTTGTCGACCTACGAAGTTCAGTAGTAGCATCGTTCGAAGTTTCATGATCCTCGTCATTAGCTTCCTATCTTGTTGGTGTAGACGGCACTGGAACAATTTCAGGTGTTGCGCTACTCTCCAAATCGAGAGAAGGTTCAATAACCTCGTCTAGCTCTACCTTCCTCCCACTCACTTCTTTCGAGAGAAACTCCTTCTCAAGAAAGGATCCGTTCTTTGCAACAAACACTTTGCCTTCGGATCTGTGGTAGAAGGTATACCCAATCATTTTCTTAGGGTATCCTATGAAGACGCATTTCTCCGCTTTGGGTTTGAGCGTGTCCGGCATCAACTTCTTGACGTAAGCTTCGCATCCCCAAACTTTAAGAAACGACAACTTAGGTTTAGCACCAAACCATAGTTCATACGGTGTCGTCTCAACTGATTTAGATGGTGCCCTATTTAAAGTGAATGCAGCGGTTTCTAATGCATAACCCCAAAATGATAATGGCAAATTTGTAAGAGACGTCATTGATCGCACCATATCTAATAGAGTTTGATTTCGGCGTTCAGACACACCATTGCGCTGTGGTGTTCCGGGTGGCGTGAGTTGCGAAACGATTCCGCTTGCTTTAAGATGCGTGAGAAAATCATAACTCAAATATTCACCTCCACGATGGGATCGTAGAAATTTAATTTTCCTATTACGATGGTTTTCTACTTTGTTCTGAAATTCTTTGAACTTTTCAAACGTTTCAGATTTATGTTTCATTAAATAGATATACCCATATCTACTTAAGTCATCAGTAAAAGTGAGAAAAATTGCGATATCCACCGTGCGTCGAAACACTCATTGGTCCGCATACATCGGTATGTATGATTTCCAATAAGTGCGTTGCTTGATCCATTATTCTAGAGAATGGGGTTTTGATCATCTTGCCCATGAGGCACGGCTCGCACGTGTCAAATGTTTCAAAATCAAGAGACTCCAAAAGTCCATCAGAATGGAGTTTCTTCATGCGTTTTACACCAATATGACCTAGACGGCAGTGCCACAAATAAGTTGGATTATCACTATCTACTTTGCATCTCTTAGCCTCAATGTTATGGATGTGCGTTTCATTGCTTTCAATATTCAGAAGAAATAAACCATTCACAACAGGTGCATGACCATAAAACATGTTATTCATATAAATAGAACAACCATTATTCTCTGATTTAAATGAATAACCGTCTTGCAATAAAAACGATCCAGATATAATGTTCATGCTCAACGCAGACACATAATAACACTTATTAAGGTTTAAAACTAATCCCGAAGGTAAAACTAAGGAGAGCGTGCCGACGGCCATCACATCAACTTTTGATCCATTGCCAACGCGCATCGTCACCTCATCCCTTGCTAGCCGCCGTCTATTCCGTAGCTCCTGTTTCGAGTTACAAATATTAGCAACTGAACCAGTATCATATACCCAGGCACTACAACGAGCGCTAGTAAGGTAAACATCAATAACATGTATATCAAATATACCTTTAATGGTGCCAGCCTTCTTGTCCACTAAGTACTTCGGACAGTTGCGCTTCCAGTGACCCTTGTCCTTGCAATAGAAGCACTCAGTGTCCGGCTTAGGTCCAGACTTGAGCTTCTTCTCAGCAGGGGCAACGCGCTTGCCGCTGCCTTTCTTGAAGGATTTCTTTGCACCCTTAGCTTTCTTAAAGCTAGTGGTCTTGTTGACCATCAACACATGTTTATCTTTCATCATGTCCACCTCCGCAGCTTTCAGCTTAGCTAAGAGATCAGTGATCATATCAGTGGAACCAATTTGATTATGAGTAACCACAAAACCTTTGTAGCTAGGAGGGACTGATTGCAGAACTCTGTCAATCTTGAGCTCTTCTGGAATCTTGCAGTCCAGTTGCTCAAGACGTTGAGTGTAGCCCGACATCTTAATGGATTGCTCACTAACGGAACTCCCTTCCTCCATCTTGCAGTTAAAGAACTTCTCAGAGATCTCATATCTCTCAGAATGGGCCTGAGTCTGAAACATGGTTTTCAGTTCCTCAAGTATCTCAAAGGGCCCATTGAACTCCTCAAAACGATTTTGAAGTTCCGGTTCCATAGCAAACAACATGGTACTCTTAATCACTCCATAATCATCTTTGCGTGACTGATAAACAGCTTTTTCATTAGCCATATCAAGAGTGGCGTCACCTAGCGCTTTCTCAAGTACATAGTCCTTTTGTCCGCCAGCGAGAATGATTCTCAGATTGCGGAACCAGTTGGTTAAGTTAGACCCATTGTTCTTAAGCTTCTCTTTCTCAGCAAAAACGTTGAAGTTGAAGTTGGACTTAGCCATTTGATCTACAAAATTTGCAAATACAATTTAGACTATGTTCATGATAACTAGTTCAACTTAATAAAATTACTAGATGAACTCCCACTAAATTCAACATCCCTCAAGTTTTTTAGTGAACACGATCCAAATTCACCACACCTAATCCAATCTTAACGAGAAGAGATATGGTTTCAATGGTGGACAACAAAGTGTCTATCATATCATTCATATGACTCATGTTTAACCTTTCGGTTCGTGTGTTCTGAGGCCATGTATGTACATGCTAGGCTCGTCAAGTCAAACCCAAGTATTTCCACGTGTGCAAAACTGGCTTGCACCCGTTGTATGTGAACGTAGAGTTTATAGCACCCGATCATCACGAGGTGCTTGAAAACGACGAACTTTCGCAACGTTGCATACATGGGGAGAACACAATTTTATCTTGATCTTTAAGTGAGGAATCATCTTATAATGCTACCGTCGCGATCTAAGCATAATAAGATACATAAAAGGATAAACATCACATGCATATAATTTTATGTGACATGGTATAGCCAATCTCCGTGCAATGATCTCCATATTGTGTGCGCCAGCAATATCTACATCACTCCACCATGATTGCCTCCACCACGAATAGCAACTACAACTATTGCTAACTACTTAGCGATAAAGTAAAGCTATTACATGGCGTATAAGAAGTTGACACGCAGGTCATATACAATTATAAAGACAACCATACGACTCCTGCCGGTTGTGAACTCATCGACATGCAAGTCGTGAAATATTACAAAACATGATCATTGCATGCATCTAAATTCATACACATCATGTCTTGGGCCATACCATATCACAAAACACTCCCTGCAAAAACAAGTTAGACGCCTCTACTTTGTTGTTGCATGTTTTACGTGGCTTATGGGAGTAACAAGCTAAGAACAATTCTTACCTATGGAACGCAAAAACGGTGATATTATGGTTGCTAACATCCGTTGTAAATCCCATGACTACTATAGTGAGATAAACTGGCATCCACCAGTCGCATGTGTGGAACAAGCCACACGTCAAGTGTGGAGCCGGTCTCGCGAACGAGGTCGTGTAAAGTTGGCCTAGACCGCTTCGATCTCACTATGTAGCGCCATAATAAATACACAACAAAAGGTTTGCAACATAAAACATCAACGCCCGCAACAAGCATGTTGTGTTCTACTCGTGAAACACATCTACGCATAGATCTAGCTCTGATACCACTGAAGGGTTTCGCAGCATAGTAAATCAAAATTTTCTACGGATGCGAACAAGAAAGCCAAGATCTAATCTAGGGGATGTAATCAACGAGAGAGATTGATGAGATCTTCATACCCTTGAAGAAATCGCACAGTAGAAACATTCAACGGAACGTGGTTGACGTAGTCGTACTCGCCCTCCTCCTCGCGATCCAATCCGATCCTACGCCGCAAGTGGCGGCGCCTCCGAGAGATGCACACGTATGGTGCAGCGACGTCTCCTCCTTTCCTTGGTCCACAAGTATGGTGGAGAGATAGATTGATCTGCAGCACGACGGCGTGGTGCTTATGGTGGAGAGTTTCTGCGGCAGGGCTTCGCATACGCGCAGTCGGGAGAGAGAGAGGTGGAGGGGCAGCAGTAGGACGGCGGCTAGGGTTGGAGTTGGAGGGAAGCTGCACCCCTGCCTCCTTATATAGGGGGATGGCCGTCCCCCTTGACCCCTCCTCCAAACCCTAGGGCGGCGGCCCAAGGGGTGGAGTGGGGGGCAAGTAATCCCCCCCCCCCTCTTCTAGAAGGTCCCCTTAGGGTTTCCCCTAGGGGCAGGCCGGCTGGGCCTTAGGGGCCTTATGCCCCTGTCCCAAAGTGGCCAGGGCACTTCCCCTTAGGCCCACGCAGGCCTCCGACTAGTGGGCCCACGTTGGTCCCACTCAAGAACCTTCTAGAACCTTCCGGTACAATACCGATAAACTCTGAAACGATTCCGAAATCCAAAAACTGCTTTCCTTTATATGAATCTTATTCTCCGGACCATTCCGGAACCTCTCGTGATGTCCTGGGTATCATCTGAGACTCCGAACAAAAACTCATAAACCAATTATCCATTCTATCCTAGCGTCGATGCACGTTAAGTGTGTGACCCTACGGGTTCGAGAATATGCAGACATGATCTTCTATCAATAATCAACAGCGGGATCTGGAAACCCATATTGAATCCCACATATTCATCGATGATCATATCGGATGAACCACGATGCCAGGATTCAATTAATCCCATATATGTATTCCCTTTGTCACGCGATATTTTACTTGCCCGATATTCGATCGTTGGCATCGGCATACCTAGTTCAATCTCGTTCACATCAAGTACTTTACTCGTTCTGTAATCCGATATCACTTTGTGATTAACTCCTTAACCACGTGCTTGCAAGCGGTGTTGATATCGATTACCGAGTGGGCCCGAAGTAAATCTCTCCGACTCGGTAGGGACAAATTCCATCTCGATACATACAACCCAACAAGTACTTTCCGATCACCTGAGAGACACATTTATAATCACCCTCACATAGGATGACGTTTGATGACCTCAAAGCTTTCTTCCAATACCAGGGAGTTGTATTATCTCATGGTCTAAGGAATACAATACTTGATATAGGAAAAAGCTTCGCAAAGATGAACACGATGACACGATCTAATTGCTCTGCTTAATTTGGGTCTGTCCATCATATCATTCTCCTAATGATATGATCTCATTATTAATCGACAACTCATGTCTATGGTTAGGAAACCTTAACCATCATTAATCAATGAGCTAGTCCATAGAGGCGTACTAGGGACATGGTGTTGTTCATAAACCACACAAGTATCAAAGTTTCCGCTTAATACAATTCTAGCATGGAATATAAACTTTATCATGAACAAGAATTATAACAATAACATCTTTATTATTGCCTCTAGGGCATAATTCCAACAGTCTCCCACTTGCACTAGAGTCAATAATCTAGTTTACATCTGGCAACAATCTAACACCCATGGCATTAAGGTGTTGATCATGTTTTGCTCGTGGAAGAGGTTTAGTCAACGGATCTGCGACATTCAGATCTGTATGTACTTTGCTAATCTTCAGATCTCCATCTGCTATATAATATCGAATTATATGAAAACGGCGGTTGATGTGCTTGGTCTTTGGATGATATCTTGGTTCCTTAGCCAGTGCTATGATGCCAGTGTTGTCGCACAATATCTCTAGTGGGTCCAAGGCACTTGGAACCACACCAAGCTCAGTGATGAAGGGACATTGATTTCCAAGTGGAGGGAGAGAAGGAAACCTACCTAAGGGCGGAATCCTCCCTCTCCCTTGTGTCGGCCACATGAAGTGAAGTTGGGGGAGGAATCCCTCCCCCTTGTCGCCTCCCCACCTATAAAAGTAGGGGTAGGGCGCCCCCTACCCCTCAAGAGAAAACCTAGGTTGGCCGTCGCCCCCCTCTCTAGTTGCGGTCAATCTAGATCTCCTCTAAACCGCTACCGACTAGCTAAACCCTAGTTGCTAACTACCTCTAAACCTTGACCCTCTAAACCCTAGATCGTCGGGGCTCCCTCTACAACACCATACCCGCTCCGTCTTAGGCGAAGCCCTGCGAGATCTCCCCTCTACTTCCGACACCATGCCGTCGTGTTGTCGGAATCGTGAGGAGAGAGATACAACCTCCGCTGCCTACTGGAACAAGGGAGAGGAAGGTATTCATCGAGTACCGTACGTGTGACCGACTGCCGGAGCACTGCTGGAACGCGGCGCCGGAAAGATCGTCTACGCGATCTTGACATCGGCAAGTGAACGACTACATCACCCACGAGAATCTGCTCTCGTTAACCGCTTTGGATCTTCGAGGGTTAGTACCCGTTGCTACAATCTAGTAGATAGATCTTGGATTGTGTGTGTTCATGCGATAGAATTTTTTGTTTTCCATGCTACGAACCCCTACACGGGGGCGCGGAGGTTGTCGAGATACCCGAACATGTGTGCGATCACGGATGCACCACTGCTTTGCGGTTCTAGACTTGATGGTGTTGGACCTGCTGGATCAGATAGACTTCATTACGATCTTGAGATTGGCAATAGATCGACTACATCACCAACGAGTTCATACTCGAAAAAGCTTTTCGGTCTTTGAGGGTATGTATTCTATGGATGTATATCCACCTGTTGCTTGTATCTAGATAGATGGATCTTGGTGCTTGTAGTTCCATCGTAGGAATTTTTTTGTTTTCTATGATACGAACCCTACACCTATAATCTAGTAAGTATCTATTCATTTCCTATCACTTCATGCTAACATCTATCAGATTGGAACCTTTTTATGTTTACTATCCGCCGCACCTTTATGTAGAGGCCAACACTGAAGTATGAAGACCACTAGTCCATTTACATGATGCAGCGGACATCATCAACGAACATACCTGTAACCAGATAAGAAACCGTGAGACTCTATATAGAGATACTGTATGCACCCCCCCCCCACACACACACACACACACACAATTTTTAAGGTTTAAGTCCCCTTGTTTCAAGACATTTAGTCTAGTTCAGTTTTATTTTTATCGGATGCACTAGGATGATTAGAACAAGGCCAGATTCCAGTATAACAGAAAGAGAAGGATCATAATCAACCATTCACTTCAAATCTCACTCTGGTATCTGCCACTTGTCTGTCTATTTTAATACGAGACACACGATAGTTCAATTGGTCTTTGGGCAGACAATCAAAAAATTTAAATCTGAATGTTTATGTATCAAAATGTTTGATAGATTGTTTCACCATTTCTCTGAAATGATCTAGCTAGTATATTAGAGGCACAATATTGTTCTATTTGTAATTTGACTGAGTTACTATAGTAGTTTTCGATGATTACAACAATTCCACCTACCTAAGATTCAGATCCAACTGCACATTAAGTAGGCTAGTTAATATCAGCCACAATATTTAAATGCTTATTTTGTTCTTCGGTAAATGCTTCTCTATCAGTTTAAGGATCTCTCAGTCGATGGATTCATTACATTCATAAATCATGCATTCTACTTTGATCAGTTTGCTTGAGGTGCTTGGGTTGAGTGCTACATTGCTATATCAGACCAAAATAATTTTTTGAGAATGAACAGGTAGTTTTGTTCCTTCGTATGATGTTGTAACTTTTCTATCTTAGTTTCATCCTTCATCAAGTAGAGCAGTCATTTTACAGAGCAGAAGTGACAGTTGCACATGATCTCATCCCTCTATGAAGTTGATTGTTTCAGTTATTCTAGAAGATGGAGATGTATGAGGCCCTGATGCTACTAGTCGACTGATTTGAAATTCTTTTGTTTTTCTTTTCCTTGGTAATGATGTTATAGGACTTTTTTTTGTTTCAGATTGAACATATAAATATGAAGGAAGAACATAAAACAACTACTTCAAGTGCAGATCTCTTTGCACAGAGCATCAGTGGCAGTGCGTATTGCTCACGTAGGTACATTATGTCGACTATTCCATACATTCCAGCAGAAAGATTTTTTGGAGCTGCACTCTGAGATGCACTTGATGTAGTTGGACAGGAAGCCAACAGAACATATGCAACAGTCTCTATAGCATGGAATGAGTTATCTAAGTTGAAGAACAGGCAAGATTTGACGGAGAAACTACTCAATAATCTCCTGACCAAGTCATGTGGTAAGCCCGTCGTTACATGTGAGACGATGTAAGCTTCCTAAAAGGAACATTTTTTAATCTGATATTATGTTTGTTTATGATTTATGTTGTACTACGATGATGTTGTTTGAGCTACAGATTTTTTCTCGACTGTAATAATTTAATATTTTTATAGTTATAAGTTTTTCTTCCATAGTTCCAGAATTCTTTTAGTACTGTAGATAATCTAGTACTGGTAATACGCCTCCAATTTGCTTAGTTTTGTACCAGCCCTTGATGGTTCGCCAATCAATAGTGACGGACCTTTCGTGCCGCCATGTGGTAGCCGGTCATTTAACATGTACACTCTAAACAGTAAAAGGCTAAAACCGTAAAATGTCAGAACAGTAAAAGGCCAAAATAGTAAACGTCTAGAATAGTAGAAGGTCAGAACAGTAAATGAGCAGAACAGTAAAAGGCTAGAACAGTAAAAGCCCAAACTGCAATGGTCCGCTAGTGTGTGTATACTGGCTTTCTATAGACTGGAATAGTAACGGGCCCGAAAGTCTATGGGCCATCGCGGGCTACATAAATGGGTCCACCCAAACAGTGTAGGAATGTACAGTAACGGGCCAAAAGCGGGCTATCCAAAGGGGTCATTTTCAAACAGTACTGGTCGAAACCGTAATCGGCCCGATCTCTTACGGGCCGCACAAATTTGCCCATTTCGAATAGTGCAGGTTGAAACAGTAACAGGCTAGAAACAATATGGGCCGAGGAGGGCAGCACCGATGCGCCAATTCAAACAGTGTCGGATGAAACAGTAAAGGACCATGATACTATTGGGCTCTCTTAATGGGTCATCCCACTTAATAATTACCAGGCCTTGGCTGGGCCTGGCTTCTACCACGATTTCATTAACAGTTAATGGCGTTAACTGGCCGTTAACGGCACTCGCCATGTGGCAGTTTGCAAGACGTCAGCACTCAACGCGACTGACAAATAGATCTACGACAGAACTACTTTTCGTGCTAAAGGAAGCGATCCGCTACGGTCAAAAGGGGGTGATGATACAATTGAGGACAAGTATGATGATACAATTGAGGACAAGTATGATGATACAATTGAGGACAAGTGCAAATCCAAGATTCAATCTGGAATTACAACAAGTAACCAAAGGGGGTGATGGAGACGTTGTTGATAAAGATGACGATGTAGATTGATGTGGACGCCTTCAAGATTCTAGTCCCTTCTGCTCTTGTATGATAGTGATGGTGTATATCTGATTGGAGGCGGCTATGGTGGTGGCACAGTGGCAGGGCTCCGCCGTGGTGGAGAATATGGATTCGTGGCTCTCTCTTGTATCCCCCTCCTTTATATAGGACTTGGGGGTGCCCCAGGGTTCCCCCAATACTGTCATATGACTTAGGGAAGGTTCTGAAGCTTCTGGGGGCGAAATCCCGTCGTTTCTGACCTTTTTCACAACTATACGACCGCAACTATACAGCCAGAATTATTGCTCCCACCATACAGTTTCTCGTTAAACCTTCGGGTTCCGCAGTGTTTTGGCCGGCATTTCTTCATACGAACTCTGTTTTGGGTGTTCTTGGGCTTGTTGGATTCGTCCCAACGAGACATACAACACCATGATCTTATATATTAATTTTGAGAAAGTGAAAAAATTCACATTTCCAACCTCTCAAATGGCTAAGTCGAGTTCCTGCAGCTCCTCCATACTATGCTCTCTTTATTCCTTTTGCCTTTGTTTTATCCATAATCATCATAAACACCTACACACATGTCAAAGACAAGGGAGAGGGATAAAATTCTACCTAAACTACTAAATGTGCAAAGCTCATATGAAAGTGAATGAAAATAGAAACCATGCATATTTGGCATAACTACAGCTAGATAAAGCATGAGATGGGCGGTTGATATGCATAAAATACTTCTATAAAAGTGTACATAAATTCCACTCATCACTGGTCTGCTCTGTCTCTGCTAGCCTTTGGGCCTTAGAGGCATGGTGGACCATGGCCTCTCGTTGGCGGGAGGATTTGATATGTCAGAAACGCATCTATAATTTTTGATGTTACATGCTTGTTTAGTATCTACTTTGCTTTGCTTTGTCCACACTTTGAGGTGTTTTTATATGTTTTCTTGTACTAACCTATTAACAAGTTGCCACAGTGCCATTTGCCTATTTTCTGCTGTTTTTGGTTCCAAAAAAGATAGCAAGAAAATATTCTCGGAATTGGACAGGACAAAAGCCAAAGTCAATATTTCACCGAGGAGAACACGGAGTCTAGAGGAGAGACGGAGGGGAGCCACAGGGTGGCTGCACCTCCCCCAGGTGCGGGCCCACCCTAGGCCACGCCTGGGCAGGTTGTGGGCCCCCTGGCCGCCCTCCTGCCTTGCCTCTTCACCTATAAGAAGCCCCTGATGCCTAAACCCTAAGTACCCGATCAATATTCCACGAAACCATCTATAGCCGATGCCACCATCGTCCCTAGATCGGGGGGATCTGAAGCTCTTCCCGGCACCCTGCCGGAGGGGAGATCATCTCGGAGGCCTTCTTCTTCATCATGCCAGCCTCCGGTATGAAGCGTGAGTAGTTCCACCTTGGACTACCTGTAAGATCCCACCTTTATAAGGTAGCAGTGGCGTATCCAGTGGGGTTCCTTGGGTGCCATGGCACCCCCTCCAAAAATACAAATCTTCTCTTAGCTACTAATAGTTATGTACTAATTATGGTTAAATGCAAAGCTTAATAGAGTACTTTTTATGCTTGGCACCCCCACCAATTTCATACTAGATCCGCCACTGTAAGGTAGAGATCCCTGTGTTTACAATGCTAGTCCCTGGATAAATAGCTAGCATCCACAGTTAAGATGTAATATCAAGAAACAAAGTTCATAATACAACTTTATAACCAGGAATAAAATAATTCATTACATCTTACATAGATCATGTGGCTATCTCATTACAATGCAGCAGAAATAACTGTAGCACGGGGTCCTTCATCTTCGAAGTGCCACAGGCAATCATGTTGGTTGTAGAATTGTAATCCTAATCAACACACTTCACTAACATTCAAACAAACCTGCAACATAATAAGTTACAACCACATGGGTAAATACATTTGAATTGTATTGGCAAGTGATACTATGGTAATATAGTGGTACCTATCATCTATATGCATTTGGCTAAGTGGATCTTAGGCTTGCTTTGCTCAAAATAGATTTTCCTTATCATTTGAAAACACTAAGTTCTTGTTTGTCAAAATCACCCAAGGAACCACCAATAGAAATTGGTGAACCTTCACCCTTGTTTAACCACAAGTTTTTAACTTAGAAATTTGGATGAGGAGATTCTTGATAGCTTCCATGTCTTGATGCTCAAATTGTCCTTTACCAGGGACATAGCTAAGTACTTAGATTTTACACTCTGCAGAGGTGGTGCACTTTCCCCACAAGACTTGGTTGCACCAAGGCAAGATATTTTAGAAGCCTTCCCTTAGACCAGAATGGACACGTTCCAACCTATCATCCCCTACCACCAACTGTCCATTTGGCTAAGTTATTGCAACCTATATGATCCAGGCAGAGCCCATAATGCCAAGTGGCTGCACTTGAAGCTTCTCAACATTTGACGTCTCAAATCTCTTTGTTCCTGGGTGGCATTCCACAAGTGAGATACACAAGGTAAACCATAGAAATGGGCCTTGTGTAACCACTCAACACAAACCTTTAGTTCCATTCCACCCAGGTGATTCATTCACTTAGTTGTTTTATTAAACAAAACACAAGTCCTTGACTTAGAAATATTCCATAGCATGAATATAATCCACCCTTCTTTTCTACTGGCTAAGCTAAGCATGATGGTAGTAGGAATCTTAACTTTGGAAATTTCTACTAAGGTTTCATCTACTAGGATTTCCCATGGCATAGTTTATACTTAGCAAAAATTCCATGCAAGTCCTACTTAGAAATATCACTAATGCATAGTGAAATTAATGGGACAAAAGTATGAAGCATCACTTTCCTTTTTGGTAGAGAATATAAGTTCACTCCTTGATTTTTCAATATTCACACTCTTCAATTTCCACTACAATTCAACCAAGCAAGCAATATTCAATCTACCATTCAAGCAAACATCACATAAAATAATAAAAACAAAGTAATGCATGCAAGCATGCCAAAGATTGTTTTATTTGGAAAAGTGGTTTCTATTAGGTTATAAACATTTTGAAACACTTACTTGTCATTTATAAAAGGGTCAAGGTCATTTATACATGTGGTAAAACTATTTGATATCAAGTTAGTGAAAATGGATATTTAAATCATTTTTGTTTTGCTAGAAATGATTTAAATCAAAGTAATATTTTCAAGTGTTTGCCAAATATAGTTTTAATACCAATGTTAGTGTTTTAAGGTCAAGAGCTTAACATTGAAACCATTTGCAAAAGGTTTTACCTATAAACCATTTTTATACCAAATCAATATTTTATGTTGTTGAAAATGCCTTTAGCAAAGTAATAATTTTTATAGGGTTCACATAATATATTTTAAATCATAAAACTTTCTGATTAGAGTCAGAGAGTTTAATCCAAATCATTTCCCAAAGATTTTCTCCAAAAAGTATTTTTAACATATAAACAAAATTTTCATTTGACTAGAAATGCTCTAAACCAAAGATTTATTCTTTTGCCTCAAAAAATATGTTTTTGAATCCACAAGTTGGTTTCTATGGTCAGTAGGTTCAAAACAATCCATTTTCCAAAGATTCTACTTTAAAAACATTCCTAGAATAAATTTTATATTCAAATTATGCCTACACAAGTTTCTGCAAAAATAACTAAGTTTATAGAAGCAATTCACTAAACAAAGTGCATGGTTGGATAGTACTTGGTCTGCTGTTTCCATTGATATAAAATTTGCAAAATTTGGACCTGTGGATTGAAAGTTATGAATTTTGCAAGTTTAAATAACTAATAGAACATTTTCTAGTTTTTATAACAGCTCTAGGCCACGTGTCCTGTTCTGATTGGTTGAAAACGATTCACACGGATCAAGCGATGCGGGCCGTGGGATCTAATGTGGATCGTGCGGTATAGAGATAGCCATACCTCTTCGATAAGTGGATCTATCCTACTCGTTGGATCGGTATCTAACGGTTCCTAGCAACTAGCCAAAGTCGGGCGGCGCTGGCGCGGCGGCGAGTGGCGGCGTGCGGTCAGACGGAGGTGTTTGCGGCGATTCCGTAAGCAAGAGAGGGAGAGGGGTTGCTCACTGGGTTTGCCGCGATGTGCTGAATCTCGAGGTGGTCGTGGGAGAGCAGGGGGCGCACGGGGTCGTTGTCAATCCTTCGCCGGAGTTTGCATCGTCATCGGGTATGCTCTGTCGTCGATGGAGACGAGGCTTGGAGGCACGCTAAGGAAAGAGGGAAGTACCGTTAGGTTCGCACGAGAATTGTGAGCATGTGAGCATCACGGAGAGGTGAAAAGGAGGTCTGGGCTCACCAGTAGATGCCACCGGAGTTGGAGCAGGAGGTGGTGGCGTGTTGGTGTCATCGGAGGCGACGTCCTGGGGCACGCGTGGAGCGAGCTACCGCTACTGGGAGGTACTCCTGGTGCTGGCGAGCATGCTCGTTTGCTCTAGAGGCAGTGGGATTGGCTGGCTTCGCTGGAATTCAAGCGGAACCTCGTCGGAGTCGGTGAGGTTGCAGCGAGCAATTAGGGTAGCCTTGGGGCGGAGAGGAGCTGGGAACAGAGGGGAAATGGGGAGAAGAGGCGGGCGCTAAACCGAGCATGGTCGCGAGCATTAATCTTTGAGCCATGACCACGAATTTACGCCAAGAAGTTAACGGCAGAAACGGCCGGGAGGGGCGTGGTCAGCGGACGGGTGAGGGAGACGATGACCTGGCGGTGGGGCCTGGCGTCAGCGAGTGATAGAGAGGAGGAGTGGGACCTATCAGTCAGCGACTGAGTGGGTGAGTTTCTGAGTAGAGAATAGTTCGGGGGAGGGAAAGAAGGTGGGATGCGCTGCTGGGCTAGGTTGGGCCTGCTGGCTCGGCTGTCTTTGTTTATTTTTTTCTGTTATGTTCCCCTTTTTCTATTTCCATTTTCATTATTCTGATTTGATTCTTAATCAAACAATTAAAGCACTATTTGAATTCAAACTTTTTCCAAACTTTGTGTAGATTTTGATACTTTTATTTAACATACTCTAAAGTCAAAATTAGAATAATTCTTTTATTCTTTTTAGGGTCTTTCTTTATTTTATAAATGTACATTTGTCTTTATTTCAAATAGGTTTTAATGTGTTTTAAAACTTTATTTGAAATCCATATTTTTACCAAACCTATTCAGTAGGTTTTATTTATTTATTAGGGTGTCAAATAATTCACTTTGAATTATTTGGAATATTTTTAATATGATTTATTAATCATTTAAATTGGGTATTTGTCTTTATTCCAATGAAATAAAATATGGGTTTAATTCCATAAAAATTTATTTAAATGATTATTTTATTTCATTTAAGTCAATTAAATAACTTTTATTCCACTTGGGTAAATTCAAATTATTTTTCCCTGATTTAATTAATCTTTTCCATTAGGGATTTTGTCTTTATTCAAATAGAAATAGAATTTGGTTAATGCCATTTTATTTTATTTGGAAAATTCTTTATCCTTTTATTTTATTTGGATTTGGATTATATTCATTCCATTTGCTTATGGATTAGGCCAAGATTTAATTTGGTCTTTAAATATTCCTCATTTAATATTTCTTTCTTTATCTTATAAAATCCATATTTTTTTATTTATAGATCCAAACTTGGTGTTTCCAATTTGTATAATCTTATTTAATATTTTTTTATCCTTTTAAATGTCTTTAGGATTATTTTCTCACCATTTTGTGTGGATTTTTAGATAGGTGCTTTATTAGCTTTGGAAATTCAATTTCCTTATCTTATTAAATTCTTAAGATTTTGTCTATGGATCCAAATTAAGTGAAACCAATTCATATGGTTTGATAATATTTCTATTTGTCATTCTTGATCATTTATAAATGTTTGTTGACAAAAAATTTATATGGATCAAATCTTTAGTCTTTGAGATAACTTGGAAATGTTTTTCTTCCATTAGAGTTTTAGGGTTTTGGTTTATTTTCCAAGTGTTTAAATTTTAAGATGCATTTATGAAGAATGCATTCCACTTGATTTGAATTTAGTTGGATTCAAACATTAACCAAAGTTTTTTCAAGATGGGATTTTAAGTTTCCATTTAGAAACAAAAAGTTTCTTTTCACCCTAAATTTAAACAATTGTTTATTTTTCACATTACAAAATTTGGAAAATTTTGGGATGTGACAGGCTACCACCCTTAAAAGAAATCTCGTCTCGAGATTTGGGAAGGCTAGGGGTTACAAGTTGGCTCAAAGCAACTAGGGTACTACCACCCTTAAAAGTTTTCCAACTAGATTACATCTTGGCTTGCTTGGGATCTTGATGAAACTTCTCTAGACACTTGTCTGCATAATGGCCTAGCTCTTTGCATTTGAAACACATCACTTGGCTATTATACTTCTTCTTCTTTGGTATCAATTCCTCTTTTTTATTTCCTTGGTTCTTTTTCTTTTCTAGGCAATCATTGGAATAGTGTCCCATCTCTTTGCAATTGTAACATTGCAACTGGCTTATGTCCTTCTTTTTGGGTCTCTCCAAAGCTAGGAGTTCTTCTAGTTCATGCTCTTCATACTTCACCACAAAGGTGGGAAATCTTTCTCTCTTCTTGGGGCAGTTACTAGAGATATGACCTTCTTATTCACAAGAGTAGAAACACTTTGTGGTCACTTTGGATTTGGCCTTATGAGGCATGGTTCTGACTTTGCCTTCACCCTTCTTGGTAGAAGTTGTTCCCTCCTGAGGGTTTACAAACTGTTGATGCACTCCACCTTGTTTCCTTTGTTGAAATATGGAATAGATGGGGCATTGAATAGGAACATGATTATTTCCTTCACATAGGAAACAAGTAGCTTGAGATGTGGGGCATTGATTAGTTGGGTGTTTCTCTTCACAATTAGGGAATTTATCTTCATGTTCTTTGGAAGTGTGATCCTTGTCTCCATAAACATTGCAAGATTGAGTTCCTTCTATAACATCATCCTTGACATCCTTGTTGTCACAAACTCCTTGGGAAGGGTTGTCTCCCATGTTGATCATTTGATTTGTCACCTTTTGCATCAATTGAGTTTGGGTTTCCAAAAACCTTTGCATGGTTGGGTCTAACTCATTGTTGTTGGCTAAAAACTGAGTTGTCACTTGGTTCAACTGGGTTTGGGTTACTCAAAGTTCTCTCATGTTGATCTCTTGGTTGTTGTTATCACCATTCTTGATGTTGGAATTTCTTGAAGTAGTCATCTGTTTGGGTTGGATTGGGATTAGAATAAGAAAAAGATTTCTAAGGAAATAATTCTAATCACACACAACACAGTTCACACAAGCAATGTGAAGCAATCAAAACAAACATTCCAATCAAACAACAAAGTTTCAAGCACATTTTTAAGCAACAAAATATTTTTGCTACACCACATAAGTTGGTGTGTTTGATCTAAACTAAATATGGTGGTCCAACTATTTGGCTTACTTGAGATCCTTCCATTATTCTTTGTTGTTCTTTCTTGACTGAGATCATGGTTTCCTTGGAAAAATTCTTGTGTCTTGGTCACAAAACTTCAAAGGTAATGATGGTTCCTTCTAAGTTGTGTTTCCTTAGTCTTCAAGTCTTGAGTAATATTTCTTGTCTCACTTGTAGTCCTTAGTGATATCCAAGTTGAAGTCCTTGGTGAAAATAAAGTTGAAGTCTTTGATGATGTTTAAGTTGAAGTCATTTGAGTTGGTGAAGCCCTTTTCTCATGGTTGAGGTCTTTGCTCATGGTGGAGGCTTTCTCCATTAAGTTGAAATAGAAGAGATGTAGAGTTAAAACCAAAAAGGTTGAGGAAAGAGATTACAAGATTGTTTGTAAATAAGTTTTTGGAACAAATACAATTCCTATTTTTCTAAGGGGTTTTGTCCAATCCTAGGGTTACAAATCCTACAAGCAACACAGTGCTCTGATACCATCTGTAAGATCCCACCTTTATAAGGTAGAGATACCTGTGTTTACAATGCTAGTCCCTGGATCAATAGCTAGCATCCATAATTAAGATGTAATATCAAGAAACAAAGGTCATAATACAACTTTATAACCAGGAATAAAATAATTCATTACATCTTACATAGCTCATGTGGCTATCTCATTACAATGCAGCAGAAATAACTGTAGCACGGGGTCCTTCATCTTCGAAGTGCCACAGGAAATCATGTTGGTTGTAGACTTGTAATCCTAATCAACACACTTCACTAACATTCAAACAAACCTGCAACATAATAAGTTACAGCCACAAGGGCCAATACATTTGAATTGTATTGGCAAGTGATAATATGGTAATATAGTGGTATCTATCATCTATATGCATTTGGCCAAGTGGATCTTAGGCTTGCTTTGCTCAAAACATATTTTCCTTATCATTTGAAAACACTAAGTTTTTGTTTATCAAAATCACCCAAGGAACCACCAATAGAAATTGGTGAACCTTCACCCTTGTTCAACCACAAGTTTTTAACTTAGAAATTTGGATGAGGAGATTCTTTATAGATTCCATGTATTGATGCTCAAATTGTCCTTTACCAGGGACATGGCTAAGTACTTAGATTTTACACTCTGCAGAGGTGGTGCACTTTCCCCACAAGACTTGGTTTCACCAAGACAAGATCTTTCAGAAGCCTTCCCTTAGACCAGAATGGACGCGTTCCAACCTATCATCCCCTACCACCAAATGTCCATTTGGCTAAGTTATTACAACCTATATGATCCAGGCAGATCCCATAATGCCAAGTGGTTGCACTTGAAGCTTCTCAACATTTGACGTCTCAAATCTCTTTGTTCCTGGGTGGCATTCCACAAGTGAGATACACAAGGTAAACCATAGAAATGGGCCTTGTGTAACCACTCAACACAAACCTTTATTTCCATTCCACCCAGGTGATTCATTCGCTTAGTTGTTTTATTAAACAAAACACAAGTCCTTGACTTAGAAATATTCCATAGCATGAATATAATCCACCCTTTTTTTCTACTGGCTAAGCTAAGCATGATGGTAGTACGAATCTTAACTTTGGAAATTTCTACTAAGGTTTCATCTACTCGGATTTCCCATGGCATAGTTTATACTTAGCAAAAATTCCATGCAAGTCCTACTTAGAAATATCACTAATGCAGAGTGAAATTAATGGGACAAAAGTATGAAGCATCACTTGCCATTTTAGTAGAGAATATAAGTTCACTCCTTGATTTTGCAATATTCACACTCTTCAATTTCCACTATAATTCAACCAAGCAAGCAATATTCAATCTACCATTCAAGCAAACATCACATAAAATAATAAAAACAAAGTAATGCATGCAAGCATGCCAAAGATTGTTTTATTTGGAAAAGTGGTTTCTATTAGGTTATAAACATTTTTAAACACTTACTTGTCATTTACAAAAGGGGCAAGGTCATTTATAAATGTGGTAAAACCATTTGATATCAAGTTAGTGAAAATGGCTATTTAAATCATTTTTGTTTTGCTAGAAATGATTTAAATCAAAGTAATATTTTCTAGTGTTTACCAAATATAGTTTTAATAGCAATGTTAGTGTTTTAAGGTCAAGTGCTTAACATTCAAACCATTTGCAAAAGGTTTTACCTATAAACCATTTTTATACCAAATCAATATTTTATGTTGTTAAAAATGCCTTTAGAAAAGTAATTATTTTTATAGGGTTCACAAAATATATTTTAAATCATAAAACTTTGTGATTAGAGTAAGAGAGTTTAATCCAAATCATTTCCCAAAGATTTTCTCCAAAAAGTATTTTTAACATATAAACAACATTTTTATTTGACTAGAAATGTTCTAAACCAAAGATTTATTCTTTTGCCTGACAAAATATGTTTTTGAATCCACAAGTTGGTTTATATGGCCAGTAGGTTCAAAACAATCCATTTTCCAAAGATTTTACTTTAAAAACATTCCTAGAATAAATTTTATATTCAAATTATGCCTACACAAGTTTCTGCAAAAATAACTAAGTTTCTAGAAGCAATTCACTAAACAAAGTGCATGGTTGGATAGTACTTGGTCTGCTGATTCCATTGATATAAAAATTGCAAAATTTGGAGCTGTGGATTGAAAGTTATGAATTTTGCAAGTTTGAATAACTAATAGAACATTTTCTGGTTTTTATAACAGCTCTAGGCCATGTGTCCTGTTCTGATTGGTTGAAAACGATTCGCACGGATCAAGCGATGCGGGCCGTAGGATCTAATGTGGATCGTGCGGTACAGAGATAGCCATACCTCTTCGATAAGTGGATCTATCCTACTCGTTGGATCAGTATCTAACGGTTCCTAGCAACTAGCCAAAGTCGGGCGGCGCTGGCGCGGCGGCGAGTGGCGGCGTGCGGTCAGACGGAGGTGTTCTCGGCAATTCCTTAAGCAAGAGAGGGAGAGGGGTTGCTCACTGGGTTCGCCGCGATGTGTTGAATCTCGAGGTGGTCGTGGGAGAGCAGGGGGCGCACGGGGTCGTTGTCAATCCTTCGCCGGAGTTTGCATCGTCGTCGGGTATGCTCTGTCGTCGATGGAGACGAGGCTTGGAGGCATGCTAAGGAAAGAGGGAAGTACCGTTAGGTTCACACGAGAATTGCGAGAATGTGAGCATCACAGAGAGGTGAAAAGGAGGTCTGGGCTCACCAATAGATGCCGCCGGAGTTGGAGCAGGAGGTGGTGGCGTGTTGGTGTCATCGGAGGCGATGTCCTGGGGCGCGCGCGAGCGAGCGAGATACCGCTACTGGGAGGTACGCCTGGTGCTGCCGAGCATGCTCGTGTGCTCCAGAGGCAGTGGGATTGGCTGGCTTCGCCGGAATTCGAGCGGAACCTTGTCGGAGCCGGTGAGGTTGCAGCGAGCAATTAGGGTAGCCCTGGGGCGGAGAGGAGCTGGGAACATAGGGGAAATGGGGAGAAGAGGCGGGCGCTAAATCGATCATGGTCGCGAGCATTAATCGTTGAGCCATGACCGAGAATTTACGCCAAGAAGTTAACGACAGAAACGGCCGGGAGGGGCATGGTCAGCGGACGGGTGAGGGAGACGATGACCTGGCGGTGGGGCCTGGCGTCAGCGAGTGATAGAGAGAAGGAGTGGGACCTAGCAGTCAGCGACTGAGTGGGTGAGTTTCTGATTAGAAAACAGTTCGGGGGAGGGAAAGAAGGTGGGCTGCGCTGCTGGGCTAGGTTGGGCCTGCTGGCTGGGCTGTCTTTGTTTATTTTTTTCTGTTCTGTTTCCCTTTTTCTATTTCCATTTTCATTATTCTGATTTGATTCTTAATCAAACAATTAAAGCACTATTTGAATTCAAACTTTTGCCAAACTTTGTGTAGATTTTCATACTGTTATTTAACATACTCTAAAGTCAAAATTAGAATAATTCTTTTATTCTTATTAGGGTCTTTATTTATTTTATAAATGTACATTTGTCTTTATTTCAAATAGGTTTTAATGTGTTTTAAAACTTTATTTGAAATCCATATTTTTACCAAACCTATTCAGTAGGTTTTATTTATTTATTAGGGTGTCAAATAATTCACTTTGAATTATTTGGAATATATTTAATATGATTTATTAATCATTTAAATTGGGTATTTGTCTTTATTCCAATGAAATAAAATATGGGTTTAATTCCATAAAACTTTATTTAAATGATTATTTTATTTCATTTAAGTCAATTAAATAACTTTTATTCCACTTGGGTAAATTCAAATTATTTTTCCCTGATTTAATTAATCTTTTCCATTAGGGATTTTGTCTTTATTCAAATAGAAATAGAATTTGGTTAATGCCATTTTATTTTATTTGGAAAATTCTTTATCCTTTTATTTTATTTGGATTTGGATTATATTCATTCCATTTGCTTATGGATTAGGCCAAGATTTAATTTGGTCTTTAAATATTCCTCATTTAATATTTCTTTCTTTATCTTATAAAATCCATATCTTTTTATTTATAGATCCAAACTTGGTGTTTCCAATTTGTATAATCTTATTTAATATTTGTATATCCTTTTAAATGTCTTTAGGATTATTTTCTCACCATTTGGTGTGGATTTTTAGATAGGTGCTTTATTAGCTTTGGAAATTCAATTTCCTTATCTTATTAAATTCTTAAGATTTTGTCTATGGCTCCAAATTAAGTGAAATAAATTCATATGGTTTTATAATATTTCTATTTGTCATTCTTGATCATTTCTAAATGTTTGTTGACAAAAATTTTATATGGATCAAATCTTTAGTCTTTGAGATAACTTGGAAATGTTTTTCTTCCATTAGAGTTTTAGGGTTTTGGTTTATTTTCCAAGTGTTTAAATTTCAAGATGCATTTATGAAGAATGCATTCCACTTGATTTGAATTTAGTTGGATTCAAACATTAACCAAAGTTTGTTCAAGATGGGATTTTAAGTTTCCATTTAGAAACAAAAAGTTTCGTTTCACCCTAAATTTCAACAATTATTTATTTTTCACATTACAAAATTTGAAAATTTTGGGATGTGACACAACCGGTCCATGTAGTAGCTAGATGGTTGTATCTCCTCCTTTGTGCTTTCATGTCTAGATATTGTGAGCTACGTTCATTATCAATATCTCATCTATTTGTAATCATGCATGTTGTGTTTGCGGGGATCCAATGGATATTGAGATTACTATGTCAGATTTATTAATGGTTTTGTCTTATTGATTCTATCATGTCTGTGTTATTTGTGATCTTACATGCTCTCCGTTGTTAGTATCTATCTTGGCCAAGTAGTTGCTCGTGACTCCAAGAGGGGGTATTTATGCTGGATAGTGGGTTCATTCCTCTATTTAATCTAAGGTAAGACAGAAATCTCTAAGGTTGTAGATGTGTTGTTGCTACTAGGGAGAAAACAACGGTCTCTTGTTTATGGAACAAGTGGATTGTTTACCTTACACACTTTGCTTAAAGCAGTTGTCTGTTGCTTGCAACTTAATACTGGAGGGGGTTCGGATGACAACCCAAAGGTGGACTTCTAGTCATAGATGCAGTTGGATGGAGGTCTATGTATCTTGTTGTATTAACCAATCAAATATCATAGGATCATGATGTCTAGTATTGCATTGTTATGCCTTGCTCAGTCCTGTCAATTGCCCTGCTGTAATTTGTTTACCTAGCATGCCATGTTTTTTACCTAAGGAGAACACCTCTAGTGAACTATGGACCCCGGTCCAATCTTTACCATTGATACCTCTTCCACTATTTACCGTTTACTTGTTGCAAACCACTATTACCTTCCACACCATAGAGTTTATCCTTTGTTACAGCAAACTGATGAGATTGACAACCTCACTGTTCATTGGGGCAAAGTCTTGAGTTTGTGTTGTGCAGGTCTCCAAGTTGTTAGCAACACCTTTGAGTCGTTTCCTTCCTCCTACTAGTTCGATAACCTTGGTTTCTAACTGAGGGAAAACCTGCTGCTGTGCTCATCATACCTTCCTCTTGGGGTCTCCCAACGAAGTGCTGCTGCACTCATCAAGCCTTTTTCTGGCGCCGTTGCCGGGGAGGCTAAGGACGTCTTCACAAGGGGAGTCCTCCTCAACCTTTCTCTTTACTTTGTTTTTGGTTTTCTCAGTTTCTTTTGCTTTGCTTTGTTTTCCTTTTTTATCAAAAACTCCAAAAAAAATAGTTTAGTTTGGTTTGGTTTCTCTTATCAAAAACACACACAAAATTAGTTTTGCTCTAGTTGCTGCTGCTGTTGGCTTGCTCCACTTTTGCCAAAATGAACTCTGCTGAGAACACCAAGTTGTGTGACTTCACTAGCACAAACAACAATGATTTCCTAAGCACTCCTATTGCTCCACCTTATCCTGATGCTACCTTTTATGAAATTAAGCCTGCTTTGTTGAATCTTGTGATGAGAGAGCAATTTTCTGGTGCTAGTTCTGATGATACTGCTGCCCATCTTAATAACTTTGTTGAATTTTGTGAGATGCAAAAGTATAAGGATATATATGGAGATATTATTAATCTCAGATTGTTTACTTTCTCTTCTTGAGAGGAAAAGCTAAAGAATGGTTGTTATCCTTGCCTAGAAATAGTATCGATTCTTGGATTATGTGCAAAGATGCTTTTATTGGAAAGTACTACCCTCTTGCTAAGATTATATCTATGATAAGTGATATTATGAAATTTAAACAACTTGATAATGAGCATGTTGCTCAAGCTTGGGAAAGAATGAAATCTTTGGTTAAGAATTGTCCCACTCATGGACTTACTGCTTGGATGATTATCCAGACTTTTTATGCAGGTTTGAACTTCTCTTCAAGAAACCTGTTGGATTCAGCTGCTGGAGGTACCTTTATGACCATCACCTTGGGTGCTACAACAAAACTCCTTGATAATATGATGGTTAATTACTCTGAATGGCACACTGAGAGAGCTCCACATGGTAAGAAGGTAAATTCTGTTGAAGAAAACTCCTCTTTGAGTGATAAGATAGATGTTACTATGGCTATGCTTGTTAATGGGAAAGCTCCTTTAGATCCTAATAATGTTCCCTTAGCCTCTTTGGTTGCTCAACGAGAGCAAGTTGATGTGAACTTCATTAGGAATAATAATTTTGGCAACAATGCTTATGGTAATAACTACAGGCCTTATCCTCCTAATGGAAATACTTATCATGGTAGATCTAGAATGCCTAGTGAAGATAGGATCCTAGAAGTTGAAAGATCCACTAAAAACTTCATGCAAAGGCCATATGATCAAAACAATATATTCACCAAAACTATGGAAGAACAATCTGTTATCTTGAAAAATATTAGTCATCAGCTTGAGAATCTAAATAGAGAAATTCCTAGTTTATAGTCAAAAATTTTGAGTGCTGAGAAAAATATTTCCTCTTTGTCTGAAGCACAGTCCTCTTTGATTAATAAAATGGATGCTAAACCTGAAACCATGGAAATTTCCTTTGCTGCTACTCATGCCATACAAGTTACTATTGATGAAAATGTTAGATTGTTAGCCCAAATTCATGCTAAGTGGGAAAGGGAAGCTGAAACTTCTAGAAAAAATAGTGTGTGTACCATCACCACCACCAATATGGATGCCACTAAACCATGGGAAGTCCCTATTCCTCCTCCTACAATGCCTAAGCCCAATGAGTCTACTACTAGTGATGCTAAGTTTAACTTTGATCTTGATGGTTGCAATATTTCTGAAGTGATTATGTTCCTGCAAAAGCTTGCTAGAAGTCCTGATGCTAGTGATATGCATGTTTCTTTCACCAAACACATTACAGATGCTCTTGTTAAAATTAAGGAAGAGAAGTTAAAACACAAAGCTTCTATTCCTAGGAAAGTAGAAGATAGTTTGGAACCCATTATTAATATGCAAGTGAATGAATTTGATCTCAAAGATTCATGTGATCTTGGTTCTAGTTTATCTATTATGCCTAGGAAGATTTATGAAATGCTTGATTTTCCACCTTTGGAAGATTGTTATTTGGATGTCCCACTTAATGATAATGCTAAGAAGAAACTCATGGGAAGTGTTAATGATGTTCTCATTATGGTTAACAATGCTTATGTCCCTGTTGATTTCTATGTTTTGGATGTTGAATAAAATGCTTCCTGTCCTATTACTTTGGGAAGACGTTTTCTTAGAACTATTGGTGCCATCATTAATATTAAAGAAGGCACCATTAAATATCAATTTCCATTCAAGAAAGGTATTGAACACTTCCTTATGAGGAGAGAGAAGCTGCTTTTTGCTCCTCCTTTGAAAGCAAGATTTGATGTTAATGCTTCTTCATTTGAAAATACTTGATTTCTTGTTTCTTGTGCCTAACTTAAAGGCGTTAAAGAAAAGTACTTGTTCGGAGATAACCCAAGAGTTTTCTTGAGTCTTGGAAGTTATTACTTCAGTAATGACCTCTCCTTATCCTTTTTTGTTTGCTTTTTGTGCCAAGAATGACCTCTAATGAGAGGGAAGTAAGATTTGGAGAGTTGTTGTCCCGAAACAGATTTGTGTGCTCCACCATAAAAATTTGTGAGAAGTCTCTGTAAGTCGGATTGAGATGATAATTTACGAATAAATCCCCCAGTATGTTAGATAACTTTCTTAGTTCAATACTTTTTTATTTGAGCAACAGAAGGTTTTCGAAAAAATTGGTTTCTACCTGTTGGTCTGTTTTGGCAGATTTCTGTCATTATTTGTATTTGCTTCTTATTGATTCTTTTTGGGTTATTTTTGGGAAATTGAGATTTTTGAGGGAATTGCTATAGTAGCTTGTGTTTTTAGTGAAAGTTTTGCTGTTCTAAAGCTAAACCCAAGAGTCTATTATATTTTGAATACACTAATGTTGATAATGAAGATTGTGTGAAGTTTTGTATGAAGGAAAAAATTTAGGTGTAGAGAGAGAATGATGTAATGAGATGAATAATGGACAAAATCTCAAGCTTGGGGATTCCACCCCGGTGTCACCCCAAGAAATATCCAAGAGGTACAAGTTTCGAAGCTTGGGGATGCCCAAGGCATCCCCTTCTTCATCAATAAAAATCTTAGGTCTTTCTAGACACTTCGTTTTTATTGTTTCATGCACTGATGTGTTGTTCTTGGAGCGTCTTAGTTTTCGTTTGTTTTGCTTAGTTTGTTTAGTTTGCTTTAATAAAGTAGTTTGGACCCCCGTTATCGTTGTGTTGCTTCAAATAAGTTGATTGGTGTTGGAAAGGAGTAGAAAGTTCTTGCTTGAAATAGTACAAGAGGAGCTTGCTTTGACTGTGACTTAGACTTTAGCATGTCATGCTAGGTGTTGTTTTAACCTTATGCTTAGTGATTATTGTTGTAGCATGACTTGTTCCAAACAATTGGGATTGCTTTAACCTTATGCTTAGTGATTATTGTTGTAGCATGACTTGTTCCAAACAATTGGGATTGCTTAGTGTGCCTTGAAAGAATCATGCGTTGTTTTAGCATGCAAAAGCATAGTATTATGGTATTATCCTTTGATGTTTTGTTTGGGTTAACTTGGCACATGCTCACACCATGTTATGACTATGAAACAAGTCACCATAGCCTATATGATCATTTAGTCCTTGACTTGTAGTACCACTCTATCTTTGATTAGTAATGTTTTGTCGCTCTGCATGATTATGGCCATTAGTGCTCTCTTAGTTGGTTGTTCCCAGTCTTTTGCTAGCCTCCACTTGTATGAGAAAGCTCTACTCATGCTTCCAACTCCCAATAAACAAAGTTATTCCAAAGTGTCCACTATAAATTCCTATGCATGGTGTGTTACACCATTCCAAGTATATTCTTGTTTCCATCTATCTTCTAGTTAAAAAGTCTCTTTGTTATGTGAAAACTTAGTGATTAAAGCTCTCACAAACTTGATGGCACACTTTATTTTTCTTGCCCCTAATAAAGTTGAACCATTGTGTCATCTATGTTGTATATGCTTGCACTTATACGTTGGAATTAGCAGAACCATGTTGTCATGGGGAACGTTTTCAACATTGCACTTGTACTTTGTACACAGATAATATCATGCTCTTTTGTTTATGGATGTCACTGGTGTGAAATAGAAAGGGAGCTTGTAAGTTCATGGAGTTATGTATTTTGTGTTAGAGAAACGCCTGGGCCGCTAGCCTAAGCCATGCCTAATCATGGTGGAAACTTGCAGCATCACCATAATGAGCAATCTGTGAAGCATCCTCAATAAAACCTATGCAAATAGCAAATAAAAAGACCCCTAAGATGCTCATTGTCTGCTTGCCTTGTCATTTTGGTTATGGGATAGCTCCTGTACCATGTGCAAGGGGTACCCCGTTGGCGGTTCTCTATGATACACATGTACTTACTATGACAAGAACTTACAGGTGACTAAAGTTGAGTAGCATGTGGTGCGTCCCTCATATTCAAGGGACATGAGATTACCTACGTATACTTTGTCAAGCATATACTCCATAGTTTGTTCACTTTAACCTTAATCACTTCAAGATGCTTATGATAGGCTCAATGAGGGTTGAAATCTAACAAGTACCATAATTTTTGGAAGCTCTTTTGGAGACTTGAAATCCCTGCTTCCCTTTATGAAGGGCCTTTCTTCCACCATTATATTGAGTCTCCACCTTCTACCTTTAGGCATAGTTGCCATTCTTGGTTCTATGTGCATTGTCCCAAAACTTATTGATTGATGCATATTGTTGATATTACTTGTTCTTGTGCTATTTGTATCTAGTCACTCTTATGAACTTTGAAGGTGTCCTATGCATCTATTTGCTACTCTATGAGGGACAAGTTGAATGCCACTATGCCATGATTTCTGTAATTGAAACAAACAAACGTTTTTCAATGCATGTTATTCATGAACTTTGTTTGTAGCCTTCCATGTTGCATGCATAGTTACTTTGTCTTACTATTAGAACTCCATCTTGCATGCTCATGTTTAGAGTTCTTTGATCCCAGCTTTCAATGCTTGCAAGTGGTTTGATCTTGATCTTGAAGGTGCATGTCACCTCAAAAATTATTCTTTTATCACTTACCTACTCGAGGACGAGCAGGAGTTAAGCTTGGGGATGCTTGATACGTCGGAAACATATCTATAATTTTTTATGTTCCATGCTTGTTTAGTAGCTACTTTGCTTTGCTTTGTCCACACTTTGAGGTGTTTTTTTATATGTTTTCTGGTACTAACCTATTAAGAAGTTGTCGTAGTGCCAGTTGCATGTTATCTGCTGTTTTTTGGTTTCAGAAAAGCTAGTAAGGAAATATTCTCGGAATTGGACGGGACAAAAGCCAAAGTCAATATTTCACCGAGCAGAACACGGAGTCCAGAGGAGAGACGGAGGGGAGCCATAGGGCGGCTGCACCCCCAGGCGCGGGCCCACCCTACGCCGTGCCTGGGTAGGGTGTGGGCCCCCTGGCCGCCCTCCTGCCTCGCCTCTTCGCCTATAAGAAGCCCCTGAAGCCTAAACCCTAAGTACCCGATCAATATTCCACAAAACCGTCTGTAGGCGACACCACCATGGTCCCTAGATTGGGGGATCTGAAGGTCTTCCCGGCACCCAACCGGAGGGGAGATCATCCCGGTGGCCTTCTTCTTCATCATGCCAGCCTTCAGTATGAAGCATGAGTAGTTCCACCTTGGACTACGGGTCCATGTAGTAGCTAGATGGTTGTATCTCCTCCTTTGTTCTTTCATGTCTAGATCTTGTGAGCTCTGTTCATGATCAAGATCTCATCAATTTGTAATCATGCATGTTGTATTTGCGGGGATCCGGTGGATATTGAGATTACTATGTCAGATTGATTAATGGTTTTGTCTTATTGATTCTATCATGTCTGTTTTGTTTGTGATCTTGCATGCTCTCCGTTGTTAGTAGCTATCTTGGCCAAGTAGTTTCTAGTGACTCCAAGAGGGGGTATTTATGCTCGATAGTGGGTTCATACCTCTATTTAATCTAAGGGAAGTGACAGAAATCTCTAAGGTTGTACATGTGTTGTTGCTACTAGGGAGAAAACAATGGTCTCTTGTTCATGGAACAAGTGGATTGTTTACCTTACACACTTTGCTTAAAGAAGTTGTCTGTTGCTTGCAACTTAATACTGGAGGGGGTTCGGATGATAACCCAAAGGTGGACTTCTAGTCATAGATGCAGTTGGATGGCGGTCTATGTATCTTGTTGTATTGCCCAATCGAATCTCATAGGATCATGATTTCTAGTATTGCATTGTTATGCCTTGCTCAGTCCTGTCAATTGCCTTGCTGTAATTTGTGTACCCAGCATGCCATGTTTGTTTATCTAAGGAGAACACCTCTAGTGAACTATGGACCCCAGTCCAATTCTACCATTGATACATCTTCCACTGTTTACCGTTTACTTGTTGCAAACCACTATTACCTTCCACACCATATTGTTAATCCTTTGTTACAGCAAACCGGTGAGATTGACAACCTCACTGTTCGTTGGGGCAAAGTCTTGAGTTTGTGTTGCGCAGGTCTCCAAGTTACTAGAAACACCTTTGAGTCGTTTCCTTCCTCCTACTGGTTCGATAACCTTGGTTTCTAACTCAGGGAAAACTTGCTGTTGTACTCATCATACCTTCCTCTTGGGGTCTCCCAACGAAGTGCTGCTACACTCATCAGGATTCTTGTTTTTTTGTTTGGGATTTCTATTTTCATTCCCTTGGTTTGTTAGTTGTACTCACTTTTCCTAGCCGCTTAACTTTTCCTCACTTTTGCGCAGCTCCTTTGAAGGGAATATGCCTTGAGAGGCAATAATAAAGTGGTTATTATGTATATTCCAAGTATATGATAGATGTTTATTTTGCATGCTATAATTGTATTAATACGGAAACATTAATACATGTGTGTTTAATAAACAAACAGAAAGTTTCTAGTTATGCATCTCTTATGTA
Source organism: Avena longiglumis (assembly GCA_030063025.1). Classification (NCBI taxonomy): domain Eukaryota; kingdom Viridiplantae; phylum Streptophyta; class Magnoliopsida; order Poales; family Poaceae; genus Avena; species Avena longiglumis. The sequence goes on along the minus strand of CP125979.1, from coordinate 416,021,063 downwards.
CTAGCTCGTTGATTAACAAGATGATCAAGGTTTCCTGATCATGGACATTGGATGTTGTTAATAACGAGGTCACAACATTATTGGAATGGTGTGATGAACATTCATATGAAGTATAGCACTACGATCAAAGTCATTGAGTTTATATTGCTATAACATCATACGAAGTAATCCTAATCCTTAGACCATGAGATCATGTTAATCACTAACACTGGAAGAGTATCTTGATAACATCAAACGTCACACCGTAATAGGGTGATTATAAAGATGGGTTTAGTGCTACTAAAGTGTTATGTTGAGTCCCATGGATCAAGAGTTGAATTTGTTCATCTCGATGACGAATAGATATACTGTGGGCCCTCTCGGTACATTGGTTAGCTTGCAAGCAAGTGATTTGATCACTAGAATGTTATATCACGGGAATGAGAAAAGAGTACATGTTAGTGACGAGATTAAACTAGGTATGAGGATACCTATGATCGAATCTTGCACATGTAATATATCGCGAGACAAAGGGGTTAATATTATAGCGTAAAAGGTTCTCACGATCACAAGAAAGTCATCGCTGAATGTGTGGGAGTCAGTATGGATCTCCAAGTCCTACTTATGATTATTGATCTGAGATGGTTCTCGATCATGTCCACATTATTCCTGACTGTAGGGTGACACACTTAAGAGACACCGACACCATTTAGAACAAATAGTTTCATGCTGAAAAGATTAATAAAGCGCAGGAATTTATTTCACTAGACACCAAAACTGTTTTCGGGTGAAATCGCTGAAAGTATTTCTGGATGTGAAATGAAATACTAGCAAGGGGTTATATGTGAATGTTTGTCCATTATGGTAATTGACAAAATTCTGAATAAATAAAAGGAGTTTTATTTAAAGAGAGATTGCATTAAATTTGGTGGAAATTTAATGGGAATTTTGAGTGGGATTTTGAGTGGAGAAGTGAAGGGACATTTTTGTGAGTGTAGCTTCCACCCACATGAATGGAGGAGGGGAAGGGGCACCTCCCATGCGCCGGCCACCCCCTTGGGGTGCCCCCTCCCTCCTATATAAAGCCCCCCTCTCACTCCTTCTTACTCACACCTCCTCGTGAAGGATCTCTCTCCCCCTCTAGTTTTTATCCCCCATGTATCGGACTACGGAGATACATGTTCCCGGTGGCTTTTCGTCAAGAAAGAGTTGTTGCTTCCGCTGCATCTCTGGAGCGAGGAGGCGGAGGTTGCTCGGTGGCTCGGACGTGTGTGCGGGCACGGATTCTCGGTTGATTTGTCGCGCTAGGACTTCCTCTCGATCTTGAGATCGGCAAGAGTTCGTCTACATCATCCATGAGTACAACCTCGCTAAGCTTTGTCGGTCTTCAAGGGTATGTTCTCTACGGATGTATATCCAGCCGTTTCTTGTATCTAGTATATAGATCTTGGTACATAGTTGTTCCCATCTTAGGAATTTTTGTTTTCTATGTTGTGAACCCTACAGTGGTATCAGAGCTAGATCTATGCGTAGATGCTTTGCACGGGTAATACACATATGTATATGTGGGCGATGATGATCATGTTATTGATTCTTAGTTTTACTTTTGATATTGGTGGCATAGTGGGATGAAGCTGCCCGAACAAACTTTACATGTTCTCGCACATGAGACCTATTCCACACTTGACATGCAACTAGTTTTGCATAAGTGGCTAGCGGGTGTCTGTATCTCCTACTATAGTCAATATCTAATTTGCAACGAGTTGTAAATAATTTTGTTATCCTCGTTGTGGTTCATGTTCTTAGGTAAGAACGGTTCTACCTTCGAAATCCCTAAGCCACGTAAAACTTGCAATGGATAAATCAGAAGCGTCTAGTTTAGATTATTGCTGGGATAGTGTCATGATATGGTAATGTTGTAAGTAAAAGTATAAGTCGATACTCTTACAACACATATAACGTGTAAGTTCCATAGACCTTGGACTTACACATAAAGGAATGATGAGGATCATACCACGATGCACATGATGGAGATCAAGTGCAAGAACCATATCATTTCACTTTTTCACATGTGATGTTTGTTACATATTATATTGCTTGTTTGGTGTTTTATTAGCATAATAAGATGATCCCTCATTTAGATATCAAGATAAAAATGTGTTCTCCCTTAAGTATGCAACGGTTATGTTTCGCTGCTCCAAGACATCACGTGATGATCGGGTGTTCTTGGATCCACGATCATATTTCTGGTGTAAGACAGTTTACACATGCGAATACTAAGGTTCTTACTTGGCGAGCCTAGCATGTGAAGACATGGCCTCGGAACACGGACCAAAAGGTTAAGCATGAGTCATATGAAAGATATGATGCCCATATGGATGCTCGCCTTTGAAGCTACACTGACTCATGTGATGATCGGACTTGGTGTAGTGGATTTGGTACATGTAATCACCAAAAAGTCACGAGGGGTGTCGTTTTTTAGTGGGAGTTCATTCTTAATTTGGATTAGTTGAAATCGATCTATCATAAACTTAGTCTAAACTTTACAAATTCTATTGTAGATGGCACCACCTGCTTTTAATTTCAATGTGTTCATGGAGAAAGAGAAACTTCTAATGAACGGTAGCAAATTTACTGATTGGGATATGAATTTGAGGATTCTCTCTCTGCTGCACAAAAGCAATATAAGCTAGAAGAGCTGCTAGGCCCCCCACCACTTGATGATGCCCCTGACTAAGAAAAGAACGCCTATCAGACTCGTTAGGACCACAACTTAGTTCATTGCGGCATATTGTATGGGATAGAGCCAGAACTTCGAAAGCATTTCAAAAATGGCAATGCCTTTGATACAATGGCAGAGTTGAAAATGATTTTCAACACCCATGCTGCTGTAGAGAGTTATAATGCTTCAGAAAAGTTCTTTAGCTGCATGATGGAAGAGAACAGCTCTGTTAGTGAGCACATACTCAAGATGCCGGGGTACGCCGATAAGCTTGTGTCCTTGGAAATATCGATTCCCATTGACTTAGGCATACATCATGTTCTCCAGTCTCTGCCACTTAGCTACAAGAGCTTTGTGATGAACTATAACATGAAGGGCATGAAGAAGTCTCTCCTCGAGCTTCTATCAATGCTTAAGACTGCAGAGGTGGAAATCAAGAAGGAACATCAAGTGTTGATGATCAATAAGACCACTGGTTTCAAGAAAGACAGGAAGGGTAAACAGAAGGGAAAGAAGGGCATCAAATCGGTTGTCGTACCTAAAAAGAAATCCCGAGTTGGCCCTAAGTCTGATACCGAGTGTTATTATTGCAAGGGGACTGGCCACTGGATGCGCAACTGCCCCAAGTATTTGGCATACAAGAAGGTCGGCAACGCAAATAAAGGTATATACGATATACATGTTATTGATCTGTACTTGACTAGTACTCGCAGTAGCACCTGGGTATTTGATACTGGATCGGTTGCTAATATTTGTAACTCGAATCAGGGGCTGTGGAACAAGCGACCGCTATCAAGGGGTGAGGTCAAGATGCGTGTCGGCAACGGATCAAGCGTTGATGTGATCTTTGTCGGAACGCTACCTCTCCACTTACCATCGGGATTAGTTATAAACTTGAAATATTGTTATCTGGTTCCAGCACTGAGCATGAACATTGTATCGGATCGTGTTTGATGCGCAGTGGTTATTCATTTAAATCCGAAAACAATGGTTGTTCGATTTATATGAATGATATCTTTTATGGTCATGCACCGATGATGAAAGGTTTATTTCTATTGGATATCGATAATAGTGTTACACATATTCATAATGTTGATGCTAAAGGGGTTAAACTTAATGATGATATATCCGCATATATGTGGCACTTCCGTCTAGGTCATATTGGCGTTAAACGCACGAAAAGGCTCCATTCAGATGGACTTTTGGAATCACTTGATTTCGAATCATTTGATACATGTGAGCCATGCCTTATGGGTAAGATGACTAGAACGCCGTTTTCTGGTTCAACGGAACGGGCGACAGATTTATTGGAAATCATACACTCTGATGTATGTGGTCCAATTAGTGTGTCGGCACGAGGTGGATATCGTTATTTTGTTACTTTCACTAATGATTTGAGTAGATACGGTTATATCTACTTGATGAAACACAAGTCTGAAACCTTTGAGAAATTCAAGGAATTTAAGAATGAAGTGGAAAATCATCGTAATAGAAAGATCAAATTTCTTCGGTCCAACCATAGAGGTGAGTATCTAAGTTACGAGTTTAGCACACATATGAAAGAGTGTGGAATAGTTTCACAACTCACACCTGTCGGAACACGACATCGAAATGGTGTGTCAGAACGTCGTAATCGTACTCTACAAGATATGGTTCGATCTATGATGTCTCTGACGGACTTGCCACTATCATTTTGGGGTTATGCACTAGAAACTTCTGCATTTACTTTAAATTGGGCACCATCTAAATCCGTTGAAAAGACACTGTATGAATTGTGGTTTGGAAAAAAACCTAAGCTATCATTTCTTAAAGTTTGGGGATGCGATGTTTATGTGAAGAAACTTCAACCGAGTAAACTCGAACCCAAAGAAGAAAAATGCGTATTCATATGATACCCTAAGGAAACTATTGGGTATTCCTTCTATCACAGATCCGAGGGCAAGGTTTTCGTTGCCAAGAATGGATCCTTTCTAGAGAAAGAGTTTCTCGCGAAAGGTATGTGTAGTTGGAAGGTAGAACTCGAAGAGGTTGTAGAACCTTCTCTTCATAATATGGCGACTAGCGCAGCGCCGGAAGTCGTTCCGGAGTTGACTTCACCAAATAAAGAGGGAACTAATGATAACGATCATGAAGCTCCGAAAGAGAATACTACCAAACCTCGCAGGTCTAGCAGGACGCGTGCAGCTCCCGAGCTGTACAGAAATCCTGTTATGAATTTCATGGTCAATGAAATTGATGACCCTGCGACGTATGAAGAAGCGATGATGAGCCCGAATTCCAACAAATGGTTAGAATCCATGAAATCCGAGATGGAATCCATGTACGAAAACCAGGTTTGGACCTTGGTGGACTTACCTCACGACTGAAAGGCCATGGAGAATAAATGGATTTTCAAAAGGAAAACTGATGTTGATGGTAATATAACCGTCTATAAAGCTCGACTTATCGCAAAAGGGTTTCGACAAATTCAAGGAGTTGATTACAATGAGACATTCTCTCCCATAGCGATGCTAAAATCAGTTAGGATTATGCTAGCAATTGTTGCATATTTTGACTATGAGATATGGCAGATGGATGTCAAAACTGCATTCCTCAATGGAAACATTGAAGAAGAGTTGTATATGGTACAACCAAAGGGTTTTGTCGATCCTAAGGATGCTGACAAGGTATGCAATCTTCAGCGATCCATCTATGGACTGAAGCAAGCATCCCGGAGTTGGAATCTCCGCTTTGATGAGGTGATCAAAGAGTTTGGATTTATCCAAACTTATGGAGAGGCTTGTATTTACAAGAAAGTGAGTGGGAGCAATGTGGAATTTCTTATATTATATGTGGATGACATATTATTGATCGGAAATGATATAGATCTTTTAAACAGTGTTAAAAATTATCTAAACAGCAAATTTTCAATGAAGGACCTAGGTGAAGCGTCATACACATTAGGCATAAAGATCTATAAGGATAAATCTAGGCGCCTAATAGGGCTATCGCAAAGTACATACATTGATAAGATTTTAAGGAAATTTAAAATGGATAGAAGTAAGAAAGGGTTCTTACCTATGTTGCAAGGCAAGACATTGAGTAAGACTAAAAGTCCGTCTACGACGGAAGAAAGAGAGATAATGGACAAAGTCCCCTATGCTTTAGCCATAGGCTCTATAATGTACGCCATGCTATGTACAAGAACGGATGTGGCACATGCTATTAGTTTAACTAGTAGATACCAATCTAATCCAGGATCGTAACACTGGATAGCGGTTAAGAATATCCTTAAGTACTTGAGAAGAACCAAGGATATGTTTCTCGTATACGGAGGTGAAGAAGAGCTCGTCGCTAAGTGTTATGTCGACGCTAGCTTCGACACTGATCCGAATGACTCTAAGTCTCAATCCAGATACGTATTTCTCATGAATGGTGGAGTGGTTAGTTGGAGGAATTCCAAACAACCCGTGGTGGCGGGATCAACAACGGAGGCGGAATATGTTGCTACTTCGGAAGCATCTCAGGAAGCAGTTTGGATAAAGGAATTCATAACCGATCTAGGTGTGGTTGCAAGCGTGTTGGACCCCATGGTGATCTATTGTGACAACAATGGATCCATAGCCAATGCCAAAGAACCAAGGTCTCACAAGAATTCCAAGCATATTAAGCGTCGGTTTCACTCCATCCGCGAGCATGTCAAGGATGGAGATATAAAGATTTGTAAAGTACACACGGATCTCAATGTAGCAGAATCGTTGACTAAAACTCTCCCTAGAGCAAAACATGATCAACACCAGAACTCTTTGGGTGTTAGATTTATCACTATGTAACTAGATTATTGTCTCTAGTGCAAGTGGGAGACTGAAGGGAATATGTCCTGAGAGGCAATAATAAAGTGGTTATTTTATATTCCAAGTATATGATAGATGTTTATTTTGCATGCTATAATTGTATTAATACGGAAACGTTAATACATGTGTGTTTAATAAACAAACAGAAAGTTCCTAGTTATGCCTCTCTTATAAACTAGCTCGTTGATTAACAAGATGATCAAGGTTTCCTGATCATGGACATTGGATGTTGTTAATAACGAGGTCACAACACTATTGGAATGGTGTGATGAACATTCATCCGAAGTATAGCATTACGATCAAAGTCATTGAGTTTATATTGCTATAACATCATACGAATTAATCCTAATCCTTAGACCATGAGATCATGTCAATCACTAACACTGGAAGAGTATCTTGATAACATCAAACGTCACACCGGAACAGGGTGATTATAAAGATGGGTTTAGTGCTACTAAAGTGTTATGTTGAGGCCCATGGATCAAGAGTGGAATTTGTTCATCCCGATGACGGATAGATATACTCTGGGCCCTCTCGGTGATATCACATTGGTTAGCTTGCAAGCAAGTGATTTGATCACTAGAATGTTATATTACGGGAACAAGAAAAGAATACATGTTAGTAACAAGACCAAACTAGGTATGAGGATACCGATGATAGAATCTCGTACATGTAATATATCACGATACAAAGGGATTAAGATTATAGTGTAAAAGGTTCTCACGATCACAATAAAGTCATTGTTGAATGTGTGGGAGTCAGTATGGATCTCGAAGTCCCGCTTCTGATGATTGATCTGAGAGGGGTCTCGATCATGTCCGCATTATTCGTGAACCATAGGGTGACACACTTAAGAGACACCGACACCATTTGGAACAAATAGTTTCATGCTGAAAAGATTAACAAAGCGCAAGAATTTATTTCACTAGAAACCAAAACTGTTTTCGGGTGAAATTGCTGAAAGTGTTTCTGCATGTGAAATGAAATACTATAAAGGGGTTATATGTGAATGTTTTTCCATTATGGTAATTGACAAAATTCTGAATAAATAAAAGGAGTTTTATTAAAGAGATATTGCATTAAATTTGGTGGAAATTTAATGGGAATTTTGAGTGGAGAAGTGAAGGGACATTTTTGTGAGTGGAGCTTCCACCCACATAAAGGGAGGAGGGGAGGGGGAATCCCCCATGCTCCGTCCACCCCCTTGGGATGCCCCTCCCTCCTATATAAAGCCCCCCTCTCACTCCTTCTCACTCACACCTCCTTATGAAGGATCTCTCTCCCCCTCTAGTTTTTATCCCCCGTGGTATTGGACTAGCGAGATACATGTTCCCGGTGACTTTATGGCAAGAAAGAGTTGTTGCTTCCGCTGCATCGCTGGAGCGAGGAGGTGGAGGTTGCTCGGTGGCTCAGACGTGTGTGCGAGCACGGATGCGCTGCTTATTTTGCGGCACTAGGACTTGCTCTCGATCTTGAGATCGGCAAGCGTTCTTCTACATCATCCACGAGTACAACCTCTTTAAGCTTTGTCGGTCTTCAAGGGTATGTGTAGAGGTCCCAAACCTGATAAGATAGAGATCCCTGTGTTTACAGTGCTAGTCCCTAGATCGAAAAGCTAGCACCCACAGTTTAAGATGTAATATCTTGAGAGATTATTATTTTCATAGAGTGGAATGTAATGCATAAACTTGCATATATGAAAATTATACACCTTTGAACACTTTGAAATCGCACTTACGACATGATAATGTTGTGGTAAGAAAATCTTGAGAGATTATCATTTTCATATAGTGAAATGCAATGCATAAACTTGCATATATGAAAATTATACACCTTTGAACTCTTTGAAATCACACTTAATATGCGATAATGTTGTGCTAAGAAAATATTGAGAGATTATCATTTTTATAGAGTGAAATGTAATGTATAAACTTGCATATAAAAATTATACACCTTTGAACTCCTTGAAATCGCACTTAATACATGATATTATTGTGCTAAGGAAATCTTGAGATATTATCATTTTCATAGAGTGGAATGTAATGCATAAACTTGCATATACGAAAATTATACACCTTTGAACTATTTGAAATCGCACTTAATACGTGATAGTGTTGTGATAAGAAAATCTTGAGAGATTATCATTTTCATAGAGTGAAATTTAATGCATAAACTTGCATATACGAAAATTATACATCTTTGAACTCTTTGAAATCGCACTTAATACATGATATTATTGTGCTAAGAAAATCTTGAGAGACTATCATTTTCATGGACTGAAATGTAATGCATAAACTTGCATATACAAAAATTATATAGCTTTGTAACACTTTCCCTTCAAATTATATTGAAATTCATTTGTGTATGGAGTTAAAGTACCGGTGACAAACTCATTATTTTGCATAGGTAGAGGGGTGTCCCCCGACAGATATAGGGGTTATGTTGTCCGCTAGATCACAAATGATCAACGGTTGGTGGGCATGATCCACGTGAGAACTATCTCGACCAATCAGAGCGTAGCAACCAAAATTAGCATAAGTGTGAGAGTTTGTGACTAAAAGAAAGGGGAAAACTGAGTAGTACTAAAAAACCAAGGGGAAAACTGAGTAGTACTAAAAAAACAAGGGGAAAACTGACAAAAGGATTCAAATAGAAAATAGAAATAGATTTTAAAAATGGAAAATGCATCTGTTATACAACAAAATACATCTTTGCATAAATCAAATTATTTGCAATTCAAATATACATGAGTGTGCCAATTATTTCCTCATTCAGATAAACTATGTTTTGGGGAGGGATATTTTGTGAAGGGTCTTGAGTAGAAAGTCATGAACCTTCATAGATAATAGGTGATTTGAGGAGCGGTGATTTAAGTACTTGATTTCTATACGTTTCTTATGGTGGTAGGTCACATAAAAATACTCCCTGGATATGTGCCACTATGTTTTGATCTTTTTGAATTTGTTGTGCATAAAATGACTCAATTAGCTAGATAAAATTCATTCATTGACTCTTTGTTGACCATCCACCGGAGGGTAAAACTGAGTATATTGCACGCGGCAGTGTTAGTTCTGGAGGGCAAAACCGAGTACAACCAAATTGCCAGTGTTACACTCGAGGGTATAACTGAGTACACCTAAGTCACCAGGGTTAGATACGAGGGGAAAAACATGACGCACGGTATGCGTGTCGCGGTGTACAGGGTGGTAGCAGACGCGTGTGTCCGTGCACGGTTCAGTAGCATACACGGTTACGCGGTGCACGGTGGTGTAACAAAATGTCCCTTCCATTCACCTTCATAGAGGCCCTCTCCCTCTCCTCCTCCTCGCTCTCACTCACTCACTTACTCGCTCACTCACGCAACCGTCTCCATTTTCCCATCACCTTCTGCAAACCCCCAAGAAAACCCCAATCGTGCCATGACGGAGAAGAATGGCGTGGTGGCCATCGTTGCCTCCAAGGACGCTGTCAAGGAGGCCCCCATCCCCGTACAGGCCCCTGTTGAGGCATCGAAGGCAGCCGCCGTCCCCGTCCAGGCCCCCGTCACCGCTTCCATCGTAGCCGCCGGCGAGGAGGCCCCCACCGATCTCGGGCAGATCCCGCTCGACTGGGACCCCTACGAGAAGGAGGAGTACATATGGCCAGAGAACCCCTACGACACTAGCATCATCGACCCATGGTCGGAGGTAACTAGGGTTTTCTCCCCTTCCCTTGTTCTTCCCCTATTCCCATCATTGGATGCTAGATCATGTGTTATTAGGGTTTGGCTGTTCGTATTTCCAATTGTTGGATGCTAGATATTTTTACAAAAACTAATCCTCTTGTGTTAGATCTCATGTTTCGATAAATTCCCCGGTTCTTATTTCAATCCTAATTCATTTGTCCTCCAAGTTGTAGTTAAGGGGTTTCCTAGTTAGTACTAGCGTCGATCTATAGTTGGGATTAGTATTTGATTTTGTTTGAGATTTGGGGATTGGAGAATTTAACCCACTCGATTAATTTATGCAAATAATCAATCCTGATAATCAAGGTATCTCAATCATGTCCTTATTACACGCTACTATTTTTTCAATAGGTGAATAACAGCGATGTCTACAGTGACAACGAGTCCAAGCACACCAAGACTCATTACGTGCTGAGGAGGCTGAAGTCCGGCAAGTACGACACCTACTTCGATGGAGACGTCTATAGGTGCCCCTTCTGCAAGAGGAGACTCGGCGCCACCGACTTGAACTTCCTCGTGACACATGCCGAGGACGTGAGCTCCTGCAAACCCAACATCGGCCATACCATGAATGTCCACGCCTTCAGAGCCAAGCACAAGGCGCTTGGATTTCACCTCAGCGACCTCTAGAAGGTGGCCATCAAAGAGGCTCACATGCCCCTGATCAAGCCCAAGGTCAAGGGACTAGGCAGCAAGAAGTGGAGGAAGTGCCAGAGGGAGGAGGTGGAGGCCAGGAGGGCGAAGGCCAAGAGGTTCCACTTATCTTGTATGATGTTGCTGCTGTAAAGCAGCTTCTTTTGTTTTGTCTGTGTTGAACTTGTGCGCAGCTGCTGAGCATCCTAATTGTAGAACCTCGTTAAGTATCATACTATATATCCTATATTAGCTGCTTTATCTACATCTGCTTTGTTTACTTAATGTATTTATGTTGTTGGTTAGATTTGTTGCTAGATTAGGCAAACGTGGTCTCCCATGTCAACATAACGCGATCCCAACAGAAAGTGCAACAAACATCGCCTAGAGAGGGGTGAATAGGCTTTTAAAATTATTACAGTTTAGGCTCTAAAAATACAGAATAAAAACTAACGTTTAATTTATTGAGCCCAAAACCTAACCACAAGGTTCACCTAAGTGCACCAAAAACCTATGCTAAGCAATACAAGTAACAAGGTAATAGAAAGATGAAATACTTCAAGCACGATAGCTATCACAATGTAAAATGCATAAGTAAAGGGCTTAGTCGAGAGATAACCGATGGACGCGGAGATGAAGATTTTTATCCCGAAGTTCACTTCGAAATAAGCTACGTCTTTGTTGGAGAGGTGCGATGGCGCAATGCTCTCCGAACGCCACAAGTGGATCACCTCAAGGTGTGGTGGCTCGATGCTCACCCAACACCACACAAGGCCTCACCCCGTATGCGAAGGCACGCAACTCACCGATGCCACAATAGGCTCACCCTATTCTCCCGTGAGCTCGCCATAAAGGCCTACTCACGATGCACTAAGAGACACTTGAGGGAGGTCACCAAACCCGTACAAAGTTGAGGCTATCTCCATAACTCAATTAGAGGCTCCCAACAATAAAGCCACAAAAGGCAACAAAGCCAAAAAAGGCCACAAGCTTGAGGCCACTCCACAATCAACACACAAACCACACAACCGTCTAGGCCCAAGAGTAACAAGCCCACAAGCTTGTACTCGCTGAATCTCTGTGGAGAACTCAAACCTATGCAACAAATACAAGGGCAAGTCCTTCAGTACTAAATTCCAACAAAGCAACAAAAGCTATTGGGGGAATAAGGTAGGAAGAACACAAGAGGAGAACATAAAACTCTCCAAGATCTAGATCCCAAGGATTCCTTCACAAAGAAGGGATTTGGTTTGAGGGGATTATAGATCTAGATCTGTAACACCCTCAGAATCGGCCCTATGCAAGTTTTAGCGAAACCCGCCAAACCCGCATAGAAACGATTCAAAGGTGCCCACCAGGCACTTTCGTGCGGGTGGAAAACGAAGTAATAACATTACACAACAGTCCTCGATGGGACCCACAGAATAGATATATATATACAACACGACTCCATGAGTCAAGAATACAGATATACGGTACAAAGATCCAAATCACCTTGAAAGCGATAGAGCGTCCGACTACGGACAAGATGCAAATGGGGCTAAGAGCCCTGAAGAATAACCAATGGCGTCCATAACTGCCCAGCAAGCCAAGGGTAACCCCGCTAACGACGCCGATCTCAAACTGCTTAAACAAAAGGTGCCGACAAAGGCAAAGGAAAAGAAGGAGCGTCGATCGAGGCCAAGACAGCGAGGCTAGAATTCGGCGGTCCTCGCCTACATAGGTATGGTGGATCAAGCGGCAAAAAGACATGCACTAAACAACCTATAGAGACTCGATACAACTGGCGGTTATCAGAGAGGGGTAAGAATGACCTATCCGGATCCAACCTGAAACTAACACCAATCAAACCCATCCTGGTGTTCCCCTCGAGACCAAACGAGGAGATCAACCGAGGAACTCACACAGTCGGCAGTTTTACTTGTTCAGTTATCGTTGCAGTAATTACTAGTCAGGTTTAGTTAATCGTCCTGATAAAATAAGCAGTGGGCACTTTGAGTTAACCATTCCGTTGTAGTTGCAACAATTACTAATCAGATACAGATAGCATGAGATAAACCCAAATCCCAGCAGTTGTTGGTACTTTTATTCAGCCATTTCGTTGTAGTTGCAAGATTTACTAGTCAGGTACAATGGTCGCAAGCGACAATTCAAACAAGCAATTGTGGGCAGTATTATTAGTCATTCCGTTATAGTGAAGCTGATTACTAGTCATTATAAAGTCAAATTTATAGCAATAAACTTTAGTTATGCTTGTCTATGATCGAGATACTGTGCTCCAAGTCGTCCATATCCGCGGACACGGCTTTCAGAAAGTTTTACCGGGTGCACCAATAGCAACACACGCTCGATCAACCTCGAAAACCAAATCAAAACCCAACGAGGCTTTCACGACGAACAATCACAGATTCAGAAATATTTCAGGGGCCACCCTTTGAGTAGATCCCATAACGGAGTAAGCAAGCTCGAGACGGACTCAAGGTTTGCGCCAATGGTCAGAAGGCGGGAACCCGAAGTGTGCTGGGCTTGTCGATACCGCGTAATCACTCCGCATACCTAAAGACAAAGTGTGCTCCTCGCACAATTAAATACGTAGTAGCATGGCATAAGTACAGGATCGTAAATAAAACCTCAAACTAGTTGTGGCCCCAAGAAATAAGATGAATCAAGCTCGCTCGGGGGTCCCATATACCTCCCGGATGTGGATAGCGCGATAAATCAAGGAACAGGTATCAAGTACTCGGGGTCTTACGGGACACAAGTGGGCGTTCGGAAACCAAATATTATCTATCACCCACCGATGCCTCTGCTTATTTCAATTTTAGTTGTTAAACAGGAATTAAAGTGATCAATAAGTAAAACTAAGATCATCTCCAACGTCACCATGCGGCAATACATCAACAACTGTGGCACTGGAAGACACGCAACAGCACTTGAGCAAGCGACTACGACGCGCAAGTCCAACTATCTACCAAACAACAGGTAATAGGATATGTCCAAGGCAATATAAGGCTGCAAGGGATCATCACGGGTACGAAAACTAAAGCATCGCAACACAGATAGCAATAGATCAACAGGAGGGAATAAATACTATAAAAGCAAGATAGGTAGAAAGGGGGAGTTGCTCGCCTGAAGACATTGTCGAAGATTCAACCGAAGATCGGGGCGAAGCTCACATCAACTCAACGGTCTTATCCGCGAAGAAGCAAAACGCTAGAATAAACACCGGATGCAATATTTAATACAACGGCAGAAGATCGGCATGATGCATGTATGATGTGTGACATGGCAAAGGTGCGATGCAATTAGGTCAATATTAAGTGGAACCGGGGTCCCGACAATTAGTTAGATGGTTCGAGTTGTTTAACTTCCCCGCAATTTTAAATGTTGTGATAACAGGACAAAATAAGTTACCGGTTCGCTACACAAATTTAAATGAGGCCAATATAAGGCTAGATTTGCCCGCATATGGGCCCCATATTTAATTATTAGGTGAATCGGCATAAGCCCCCAAACCACACAATGTATGCATGCAAGAATGGCAATTAATATGCAACAGGTTGTATTATGTTATAAAATAGGGCTTTGGGAAGGGGTTCACACATTAGGGGTCTCGACGGTCTTGGGGGTTCCGGGGTTCGGGGTCGGTCTCAGGGTTCGACGGATCTGGGGTTCGGGGTTCGACGGAAGCGTTCTCGGAAAGCGGAGTAGATCTTGGCATTCCGGGAGGAGGTCTTGGTTCGGCGTCGGGGCGCATCGGACTCGCCCTGGTTGGTGTTGAACTCGTCGGGTCCGCGTAGACGGCCATGGCGTTCCCGGGTCTCGGTGTCTTCGGGTTGGAGATCATGGTGTTTCGAGAGGTAGATCTTGGCGGTTCCACCCCCGAAGGCCTTGTGGTTCCGTAACGGAGATCTCCGGGTTCGGACTTGCCATGTTGGCGAACTTGGCGTTCTGGATCGGTCTTCGGTTGATCTTGATGTTGTGACAGCTCCCGTCTTGCGGCGCTTCAGCGACACCACGGACCTCGAGCAGATCAGCAACAACTTAGGTCACACAAGTGTACCGGGTTGAACACAAGCACACAACTGTTGAAAGGGTGGCACAAACACAACACACACAGGGCATACACGCGTGCCTGACAGGCATGGGCGGGCGGTGTCGACGGGACACGCTGGCTCGCGGACGCCGCATGAGGAGGCGCCGGTGGCGGCATGGCGTCATGCGGAGGCGGCAGGAAGAAGGCGAGGAGGTTGGCGGGCGGCCGGAGAGGCGGAGGCCGAGGACGCGGCGAGGCGCCGGAGGACGAACGGCGGGCGGGCCTTGCCAAGTGAGAGGAGGCTGGGCGGAGCAGCGGAGGTCGGAGGCGGCTTGCGCGGCACCGGCGGCGAGGCGACGGGCGGGCTCGGGGAACTCGAGGTCGGGTCGGGCTAGCGGGGCAGGGCGAGGAGCGCGGACGCTAGGGAGGAGCCGCGGCGGAGGAGGCGCTGGCGAGCGGGCCGGGCGAGAGGAGGTGGTTCAGGGCGGCACGCAGGCTCGCGCCGGGCGGGCGGGCGGCCGCTGCCGGAGAGGAGCAGGACGGGCGAACGGAGGGCGTGCGGCGGGCGCAGGCTCGGGTGAGGGAGATCGAGGGGCGGGCGGCGGGAAGCGAGCTGCCAAGGCCAAGCAGGCCGAGCGGAGGTTGGGGAGAGGGCCCTGGGAGGCGAGGCGGGCAGGGAGGTGGTGGGGTGGAGCGGCGAGGGGGACGAGGGAGAGGGGAGCGGTGGCGGAGATCATGCAGGGAGGGTGGCGGGCGGCCGGGCGCAGAGATAGGGGAGGAGACGAACGAGGGAGGAGGAGGGAGCGGGGTACGGGCGAGAGGGACGCGGGGGCGTGGGGATGGGTCCGGGCACGGGATCCCGAGGAGGTGCTGGGGTTGTGTGGGGCCGGGGCGGCGTGGCTGGTAATGTGTGCGTGTGTGTAGCGGTGTGGTTGGATGGGTGAGGTGGGGTCTGGGTGGGTCCATGCAGGGACCAGTGGGCGGTTTCGGTGTGGGACCCGTGGGGTAGAGAGAGTGGGTAAGAGTGGGCTGGGTGAGAAAGAGAGGGAGAGGGGGCTGGATTGCTGAGGTGGCAGGTGGGTAGGTTTTGGGTGAGAGGGTGAGGTGGCACGATTTGGTTGGTGGGTAGATTAGGATTGGGTGGGGATAGGTTTTAGAGGGAGCTGTTTTAGTTTTTGTGTTTGTTTGGTTCTGTTCAAATTAAAACAAAGCCACTTTGCAAAATAGTTTTTAGGGAAACAAAATATCCGATACACTCGGGGTTTTGCCTTTTAAAATAAAGAGGGGTATTTGTATAATTAAAACTAGGCTTTTCAAATAATGCAGACAAACAATGCATGATGATGACGATGCAATGCACAAAAACAACGCGATTTTCTAGTAGTGGTTTTGCGGGATGCCACAATTCGACACCACTAACAAAGGATCTCGCCCTCGAGATCTGCCTCATGGTACCGGAAGGAAGGTCGGCGATCTGCGTCTTCTCACTTCGTGTAGATCCTCGCGACACCACTAACAAGAGGTCGTTGTCCGTGATCGTCGAGAGGACACTCCGAAACAAAAGGTCGAAGGTAGAGGTATCCACAGTAAAGCCACCTCTAGCTTCCATGGACGGAGTAAAATTGCTGGATCCACTGATTCGATGTACAAGAGCAAATGATAAGGGTAGTGGTATGGTAGCTACTCCATCCCGCACTCAAACCATTACTCTGCACACGAATAGGCGGATTATGCAACCAACTCTCGGATTCAGACTGAAGATCTCGACAAGCGAGTTTCGGAAACAAAGGAGTGATGCAGACTCTGCATCGGATCTGGCGTAGATGATGTCGTCGCGTCGGAAAACACCGGAAGGCACAAACAAGGAACAAAGGATGGTACAACAGTAGACGGATTCCTCAGGCAGCTTGAACACCGGACGGTAGATCACCGTTATCAAAGGAGGAAGCGAAACCCTGAAGGTACGACGGAAACCCAACCACGAGAATTCCTGGACTCGAAGAAAGAGACGAGAGCGGATTCAAAACACGTAGAGGTAAGAGGAGAACAGCAGAGGGGTAAGGAGTAAAATCAGACCTAATCAGAACTATCCAACCGATTTTTTTCAAAAATAGTTTTGACACTCTACTTCGGCCGTTAGCTAGGTTATCCTACAGGCTGGACTTGTGGGGTATCGCAACTGCTGAGCTCTGATACCACTCTGTAACACCCTCAGAATCGGCCCTATGCAAGTTTTAGCGAAACCCGCCAAACCCGCATAGAAACGATTCAAAGGTGCCCACCAGGCACTTTCGTGCGGGTGGAAAACGAAGTAATAACATTACACAACAGTCCTCGATGGGACCCACAGAACAGATATATATACAACACGACTCCATGAGTCAAGAATACAGATATACGGTACAAAGATCCAAATCACCTTGAAAGCGATAGAGCGTCCGACTACGGACAAGATGCAAATGGGGCTAAGAGCCCTGAAGAATAACCAATGGCGTCCATAACCCTGCCCAGGCCAAGCCGGAAGGGTAACCCTGCTAACGACGTCGATCTCAAACCTGCTTAAACAAAAGGTGCCGACAGCAAAGGAAAAGAAGGAGCGTCGATCTTGAGGCCAAGACACGGCGAGGCTAGAATTCGGCGGTCCTCGCCTACATAGGTATGGTGGATCAAGCGGCAAGCATGCACTAAACAACCTATAGAGACTCGATACAATGGCGGTTATCGGATAGGGTAAGAATGACCTATCCGGATCCAACTGAAACTAACACCAATCAAACCCATCCCGGTGTTCCCTCGAGACCAAACGAGGAGATCAACCGAGGAACTCACAATCGGCGCTTTTACTTGTTCAGTTATCGTTGCAGTAATTACTAGTCAGGTTTAGTTAATCGTCCTGATAAAATAAGCAGTGGGCACTTTGAGTTAACCATTCCGTTGTAGTTGCAACAATTACTAATCAGATACAGATAGCATGAGATAAACCCAAATCCCAGCAGTTGTTGGTACTTTTATTCAGCCATTTCGTTGTAGTTGCAAGATTTACTAGTCAGGTACAATGGTCGCAAGCGACAATTCAAACAAGCAATTGTGGGCAGTATTATTAGTCATTCCGTTATAGTGAAGCTGATTACTAGTCATTATAAAGTCAAATTTATAGCAATAAACTTTAGTTATGCTTGTCTATGATCGAGATACTGTGCTCCAAGTCGTCCATATCCGCGACACGGCTTTGAGAAAGTTTTACCCGCCGGGTGCACCAATAGCAACACACGCTCGATCAACCTCGAAAAACCAAATCAAAACCCAACGAGGCTTTCACGATCGAACAATCACAGATTCAGAAATATTTCGGGGCCACCCTTTGAGTAGATCCCAACGGAGTAAGCAAGCTCGAGACGGACTCAAGGTTTGCGCCAATGGTCAGAAGCAATCGGGAACCCGAAAGTGTGGCTGGGCTTGTCGATACCGCGTAATCACTCCGCATACCTAAACAGTACAGTGTGCTCCTCGCACAATTAAATACAGAAAGTAGCATGGCATAAGTACAGGATCGTAAATAAAACCTCAAACTAGTTGTGGCCCCAAGAAATAAGACTGAATCAAGCTCTGGCTCAGGGGGGTCCCATATACCTCCCGGATGTGGATAGCGCGATAAATCAAGGAACAGGTATCAAGTACTCGGGGTCTTACGGGACACAAGTGGGCGTTCGGAAACCAAATATTATCTATCACCCACTGATGCCTCTGCTTATTTCAATTTTAGTTGTTAAACAGGAATTAAAGTGATCAATAAGTAAAACTAAGATCATCTCCAACGTCAACATGCGGCAATACATCAACAACAATCGTGGTAATCGAAGACACGCAACAGCACTTGAGCAAGCGACTACGACGCGCAAGTCCAACTATCTACCAAACAACAGGTAATAGGATGTGTCCAAGGCAATATAAGGCTGCAAGGGATCATCACGGGTACGAAAACTAAAGCATCGCAACACAGATAGCAATAGATCAACAGGAGGGAATAAATACTATAAAAGCAAGATAGGTAGAAAGGGGAGTTGCTGCTTTGAAGACATTGTCGAAGATTCAACCAAGATCGAAGCTCACATCAACTCAACGGTCTTATCCGCGAAGAAGCAAAACGCTAGAATAAACACCGGATGCAATATTTAATACAACGGCAGAAGATCGGCATGATGCATGTATGATGTGTGACATGGCAAAGAAAGCGATGCAATTAGGTCAATATTAAGTGGAACCGGGGTCCCGACAATTAGTTAGATGGTTCGAGTTGTTTAACTTCCCCGCAATTTTAAATGTTGTGATAACAGGACAAAATAAGTTACCGGTTCGCTACACAAATTTAAATGAGGCCAATATAAGGCTAGATTTGCCCGCATATGGGCCCCATATTTAATTATTAGGTGAATCGGCATAAGCCCCCAAACCACACAATGTATGCATGCAAGAATGGCAATTAATATGCAACAGGTTGTATTATGTTATAAAATAGGGTTTCGGGAAGGGGTTCACACATTAGGGGTCTCGACGTTCTTGGGGGTTTCGGGGTTCGGGGTCGGTCTCAGGGTTCGACGGATCTGAGGTTCGGGGTTCGACGGAAGCGTTCTCGGAAAGCGGAGTAGATCTTGGCGTTCCGGGAGGAGGTCTTGGTTCGGCGTCGGGGCGCATCGGACTCGCCCTGGTTGGTGTCGAACTCGTCGGGTCCGCGTAGACGGCCATGGCGTTCCCGGGTCTCGGTGTCTTCGGGTTGGAGATCATGGTGTTTCGAGAGGTAGATCTTGGCGGTTCCACCCCCGAAGGCCTTGTGGTTCCGTAACGGAGATCTCCGGGTTCGGACTTGCCATGTTGGCGAACTTGGCGTTCTGGATCGGTCTTCGGTTGATCTTGATGTTGTGACAGCTCCCGTCTTGCGGCGCTTCAGCGACACCACGGACCTCGAGCAGATCAGCAAAAACTTAGGTCACACAAGTGTACCGGGTTGAACACAAGCACACAACTGTTGAAAGGGTGGCACAAACACAACACACACAGGGCATACACGCGTGCCACAGACAGGCATGGGCGGGGCGGTGTCTGACGGGACACGCGCCGGCGGGGCTCATGCGACGCTGAGGGAGGAGGCGCCGGTGGCGGCGCTGGCGTCATGGCGGAGGCGGCCAGAAGAAGGCGAGAGGCGGGTGGCGGACAAGGGCGAGGCCGGGAGGACGCGCGAGGCGCTCACGGAGGACGAACGGCGGCGGGCGCCGCGAGGCGGGGCGGAGAGGAGGGCCGGAGGAGCAATGAGGTCGGAGGCGGCTTGCGCGGCACCGGGCGAGGCGACGCGGCGGTTCGTGGGAACTCGAGGTCGGGGTCGGGCTCGCGGGGGGCGGGGCCGGAGGAGCGGCCAGCGACGCTAGGGAGGAGCCGCGGCGGAGGAGGCGCTGGCGAGCGGCCGGGGCGGAGAGGGAGGCGGTGGTTCAGGCGGCAAGACGCGCGGCCTTGGCGGGCGGTCGCTGCCGGAGAGGAGCAGGACGGGCGAACGAGGGCGTGGCGGGCGGCGGGCCTCGGGTGAGGGAGACTGACGGGGCGACCGTGGGAAGCCAAGGCTTGCTGGGCAGCGGAGCGGAGGTGGGAGAGGGGCCCTGGGAGGCGAAAGCGTGTGAGCAGGGCGGGTGGAGGCGAGCGGGACGACCGGGAGAGGCGGGGTGCAGTGGAGATCATAGGTGGGAGCGGGAGGCGGCCGGGCGCAGAGATAGGGGAGGAGACGAACGAGGGAGGAGGAGGGAGCGGGGTGCGGGCGAGAGGGACGCGGGGGCGTGGGGATGGGTCCGGGCGCGGGATCCCGAGGGAGGCTGTCGGGGGTTGTGTGGGGCCGGGGGGGCGTGCGTGGCTGGTAATGTGTGCGTGTGTGTAGCGCGTGTGTGGTTGGATGGGTGAGGGAGTGGGGGTCCTGGGTGGGTCCCGCGGGCAGGGACCAGGGGCTGGGGCGGTTCGGTGTGGGACCCGTGGGGTAGAGAGAGTGGGTAAGAGTGGGCTGGGTGAGAAAGAGAGGGAGAGGGGGCTGGATTGCTGAGGTGGCAGGTGGGTAGGTTTTGGGTGAGAGGGTGAGGTGGCACGATTTGGTTGGTGGGTAGATTAGGATTGGGTGGGGATAGGTTTTAGAGGGAGCTGTTTTAGTTTTTGTGTTTGTTTGGTTCTGTTCAAATTAAAACAAAGCCACTTTGCAAAATAGTTTTTAGGGAAACAAAATATCCGATACACTCGGGGTTTTGCCTTTTAAAATAAAGAGGGGTATTTGTATAATCAAAACTAGGCTTTTCAAATAATGCAGACAAACAATGCATGATGATGACGATGCAATGCACAAAAACAACGCGATTTTCTAGTAGTGGTTTTGCGGGATGCCACAAGATCTCCTCTCTTAAATTC
This sequence comes from Avena longiglumis, assembly GCA_030063025.1. Taxonomy (NCBI): domain Eukaryota; kingdom Viridiplantae; phylum Streptophyta; class Magnoliopsida; order Poales; family Poaceae; genus Avena; species Avena longiglumis. The sequence goes on along the minus strand of CP125979.1, from coordinate 415,999,704 downwards.
CTCAAAAAGATGCAAGAATCATAGGGGGGAAGGGGGAGTTCAAGCTCTTCAAGGTCAACAATGGAGGAGAGAGAGAAGGCCAAGAACCAAGAAAAGAGCTAGTACCCATGGAGGGGAAGAGGGACCCTTTTAAAGGGCTCCTAGATCCGACCGTTTGGGAAGATTCGTGCACGGCCGGTAGTACCGCTGGGTGGGCGGTACTACCACCGCCACCCTTTCAATGGTCAGAAAATAGAGAGACGAAAGATATAAAAATGAGCCTGGCCGGTACTACTGCCCCAAATCCGACCAAAGTTCCGACAAAATAGCACACAAAATGGAGAGGTTACTGAACTGAAATCAGGATGAGCAGAAGTAGCCCCGGAACTTCAGCCAGTACTACCGGTGGCAATTCTGCCCGAGCAGTATTTTCGGCACCTAGCCGGTACTTCCGGCAGGGCAGTACTACCCCCTTAACTTCTGATACAAATTCCGCAAAATAGAACAAACCAGACAGAGAAGTTACTGAGCCAAACTCAGGGGGAGCGTAAGAAGCACCGGAACTTCCACCGGTACTACCAGCGGCAAAATTCCCTAGTGGTACTACCAGTGGCTGGACGGAACTTCCGCCCAGGGAAACTCCAAAAACCAAAACTGCAATAACTTTCGCATCCGAACTCCAAACAAGATGAAACCAATTTTGTTGGAAAGATAGAGACAAGTATAATCCAAGAAAGGTGAAATATTGGTTATCACCTAGGGAGAAAATACCATGAATATATATGTGAGATTTCTCCCAAGGTATGGAGCCGAAAAACTCGCAAGGTCAAAAACCGCAATAAGATATGCAAGGGAAATCCTTATTTTATGAACTAGAGCTTGTTATGATGATAACCACAAGTTCTAGATCCTCTCATGGACAAGATACAAATAACAACCAAGAGAGATGATGCTATCTATGCAAAGGTTTGAGCTCTTGTAGCATCCCAATTGTCTAACAACTGTAATGCTACTTGGTCTAGTAATATAATGGCTACTTCCCACACATAATTGTTGCATCATAATCATATCATGCTCATGTCATCATGCCACCTTGCATTTGAGCATCATACAAAACCCTGTTTGTGTTGGTTCTTCTCTCATATGCATTATAAATTGTATTTGCCTCTTGATATTGTATTTGGTTCTTGATATATTGTTAAATGCCCAAGTTGAGTTGGGGGCGTATCTTTTATTTAACTCCACCACCTTTTCTGTCACCACCTTATAATTCCACCATCCAATTAATATGAGCTTTGCATTTTATTTGAGTTTACCTCTAGCTCATGTGGGTTGGGATGGATCCAAATTCTTTTCCACATGCTCTCATCTTGGCATCATTATGTTTTCACATTATTGATATATGAGAGCCACATGGCCACCTTTGCATGCCCTGTGAGTGGGACCCTTTCTCCTAGCTTCCATATGGATTATTATGGAATTATGTTCATGTTGGGATATTTTTGGGACTATTAAACATCTAGTTGAATAAACACACTAGCAAGCCCCAATTTTAATCAAATATGCTCATCTCCATCTAGTCCACTTGGGGCTTCCTTTTAAATTCTTTTGCTTGGGCCTTACTCCACATTTTGGAATGCATAAGCACAATGCCATGTAAATAATCTTGTTATCACAAAATAAGCATGGTATTAATTAATTATGCATGGCCCATGCAAGTACCACCTTTTGCTTGCCATTTGGTTTTTATTGGATTTGTGAGAGGATCATACTATTTCCATCTCTCCCTCCTTTTTGGCTTGTTCTTGTTTGTTTTGCTTAAACCTTATCGAAACAAGCCCTAAACCACCTCCCTCTCTCTCTACACCCTCCTCTCTACTCCAAAACCCTAAACCTAATCACCTAACCTTAACACCATCTACCATACCACCCCTAATCTAAACTAAAAACCCTAACCCAACCACCCCATCTAGCCCTAGCTCGACCCCACCTGATCTACCCCTCTCTCTCGGCCTCTCCTTTCTCTGCCATGCATGCCCCACGCCATCCACCCTCTCCCTGGCCCCACACTCCATCTACTCTCTTCTCTCTCTCCACCCAAACCTATCTAAACCCTAGCCGAGCCTACCCCCTCTCCTTTCTTGCTCTCTCTCTGCCTGACCTGCCCCACCCCGAGCTCCCTACTCCCTGGCCCACCTGGCAGCCCCCATCCTCCATACCTAGCTACCCCCTGCCCTGCCCGATCACGTGAGGTGGTGAAAAGGTGACCGACGCCACCTTCCCCTCCCCCACGCCATCCACCCTCTCCCCCGTCCTTATCTGCCTCACCCCCTCTCTGCCTCGCCAGATCCACCCAGGCCCCGCCTCTCCTCTCCTCTTTCTCCACCGCCACCCATCCTCGACGCCGCCACCACCGTGGCTCCCTCTCGCCACGCCGATCCAGAGGCGGGCGAGGTGTTAGGGCTATCGAGGAAGACCCCGAGCCTCCCCTGCGTCGCCTTGTCCCTGCCAACGGAGGAGGAGAACGCCAAGGCCGAGGAGCACCGACGAGCCGACGCAAAAACCCTAGCTCCCGGCGCCGCCATTCGATCCTCGCACCCGACCCGATCCACCGCCGCTGGCACACTCCTGGTGAGCTTCCGACCCTCCCAGACACCCTATCCGACGCGGACGTGCCCTGGACGCGCCGGACGTTCCATCGAACGCTCTGTGCGCGCCGGTGACCGCGTTCGTTTCGCACCAGTCGACGCTAGGTAGATCTAGCCGCCACGCTTCGCCAACAACCCTACCTACCGCGCCTCGTGGCCAGCTTGACGCCAGTCCTGCGTTCGACCCCACCTCGCCGCTGCTGCATCGCTTTCTCTGACGCTGAAGAAGCATGATGCCGAGCACCTTTGCAGATCCCCGCTTTTGTTTTTCCACAACCCGCGACCTTCCGGTCCCTTGTCACCAAGGTGGCACTTTTGTGAAAAGGCTCCGGAGTTCTTACTCCTCAACCCGGTCCCATACCCCTCCTGCCTCACGTGGCATGGGCCCATGAGCCACTCGGCTCGGCCTCGGTGGTGGCAAGCAGTGAGAGAAGGTTTCTCTGTGCAGGCCTCGAGCCAGCTCTGGCCCCACCGTCATTGGGCGTGGGTGTCTGCAGGTGTCAATAGGATTTCTGCATTTCTGTTCAAATTCAAACTATTCAATTAGTTTTAAAATTCAAATTTCTTTTCTATTTTAAATAACTTTGAAAATACAAATCCAAATAATACATATAATATATGTTTTTGAATCAGAAAAATGTGAGGATTCCAAATATGCCATCCAAAATATAATTTGAATACTTTAATTTGGAGTTGGTTTAAATTACAATAAAATGCCATTTGCCTTAAATAATTAATAACTTTTGTTTTATAACTCCGAATTTAACAAATGATATGTCTAAAATGATCAGCTCGACGAGACCTTTCTGTTTATGCATTCCATGTTCGGAATTGCAGCATGCATCATATAAATATAATGTAAAAAGCAACTAATATGAGGATAAAATGTGGCCAAAACTCAATAAAATGTTTATTTCTTGTATTCTACACCTCACCCATGCCATGCTACATTATTGCCATGCAACTTGTGCATCATTCATCATGGCATGATTGTTTGCTTGTCGCATTTTATTCATATGCTTGTGCACTGTATTTATGTTGGCCCTTGTTTGTTTGGTTCTTCTTGAATAGACACCGAAAGGTGGGATATATCAAGAGAACCGTGAGCACTACCCAGATCCTTCTCGCTCAATCGAGCGCTGTGCAAGCACTGCCACATGCTTGCATACATTTAGTATCTATTGCCTCTATCTTATTCTTGCATCATTGAGTCACGATTGCATTAAATTGAATCCCAAGTATTGCATAGCCTTTACTATTAAACCCCACTGAAGCTTGTTCATCCATCCCATGAGCCATTACTACAGGAGTTGTTTGAGCCATGCGAGTCGTAGAACAGCATGTGTAGGGTATGTGAGTGTCTGTTGGATAACGAGGTACCTAAACAACTTAACTTGAGTAGTAATGGGATAACTAATGAAAGTGGCACCGGTGAGCAATATCTGCTATTTGGTTTTTCCTGCTCACTTGTGTCCCGTAGGACCCCGAGTACTTGATTCCTGTTCCTTGATTATTCGCGCTATCCACATCCGGGAGGCTTATGGGACCCCAGAGCGAGCTTGATTCATCTTATTTCTTGGGGCCACAAACTAGTTTGAGGTTTTGTTTACTATCCTGTACTTATGCCATGCTTTATCGCTTTATTTACGATTGTGCGAGGAGCACCAGACTGTCTTTGTTAGGATCGGGACACGATTCGCAGTATCGACAAGCCAGTCACACTTCGGGTTCCTGCCGTTACGTACGCCCACCCAAACCTTGGGTCCGTCTCGAGTCGTAACTTCGCTATGGTGTACTCAATGGGGTGGTCCTCAAATATTTCTGAATCTGTGATTGCTTTGTCGTGAAGGCCTCGTTGGGTTTTGATTTGGTTTTTCCGAGGTTGATCGAGTGTGTTGCTATTTGTGCACCCTGCAGGTAAAACTTTCAAAGCCGTGTCCGCGGTTATGGACGACTTGGAGCAGTTTCTCGATCATAGACAAGCATAACTAAAGTATCGCTTTTAATTTGACTAAGTAACTCTAGTAAATAGTGCAACACTCATGGAATGGTTAATAAAATTGCCAACGGATGGGGGTTGTCAGCTTCCTCGTTGGTAGCGAGGAGGAGGATGGATCTGTGGATATTACTTATAATCGTTGTCATTAATTCACGGACATCCGCCTATCTTTGGTTAGGCGGATGGTTAGCAGTATCTATAGAACTGTTAGGGTTTATCTTTTGCTGCAATTGCGTCACCCAAAGTTGTGTCCCTTTAGAGGCATAAAGACTTGCCGAAAATTCCTAGGGTCTCACACGATAAATTATTTGATTCAGATGAACAGGTGCACTCGCAAGATGGATACTGGGTGGAGGAGGCTGATGATGTGGGCAACGATTGTTCGGTGTAGAGATTCCGGGAACGGGGATCCGTGAGATCTGTGGGCGGGATGTGGTTATTTTCGGGGCATCTTATGCCGATTTGCTTCTTATCCGTACTCGGATCTTGTTTGCCGCTTCCGCCTGATACTCTGACGTGTGATGTATGAGGATATATCCTAACTATTATATCTATCTAGGACATTTGAATCTTGCCATATGGCGTTGCTATATTTCCTTTCTTTTTAGATGGAATGGCTCTGATGTACTATTGTATGGTGGCTTGCATACATACTCATTTGTGTATGTAGTTGATCCCTTCGCCGATTACGCCTGCATTTGTCCCGATGATTGGAAATGGATGGGACGGCCGAAAGGTTCACCTGTGAGTGGCATTTGGGCCCCACTGCACTATTTCAACCATTTCCGCTCATCCGGGCTTGTATCTAGGAGCGTAATTCACGAGGTAGTTACAATTGGTATCGAGCCATCCCGCCTTCGTGGTCTCACCAAATGGTCGTTGTCAGTCTAGCAAATATTTTGGTAGTTATGTATACTAGGGAAAAACAAAACGTGAGAGTAGGACTGCTTCCACTTTTCTTCTTAACCACACACCCACCCTTTTCTGGTAAGGAAGTGTAACGTTTTCAATCCTCTTCTTAAAAGTTCAAACTAGGATTCACGTGTTCTGGGTTTCCGTAGTACCATAGGTTGTGTGTGTGTGTAATTCCTTGTCTATCTGTTGCATCCAAGTTGTTATCACAATCGGCCTTTTGGTTATCAACTGTTGGTACATTCCATACCAACAGGCTTTTGCAAACCGACGCGATCTATCTGATTCGTTGTATACCGCCGCGATCTGTCTTACTCTTTGTTATCCGACGTTATCTTGTTTGGGGTGTTCGTTTCCGTAGTTACTAATCTTTAGGTTCATCGTGAGAAGAAGGGGTTAGGATATGTGTTCTACTTATTCATGTGCGGAGTAATGATTTGAGTGCGGGATGGAGTCGCGACCATACCACTACTCTTATCATTCGCTTTTGTATATTGAATTGGTAGAGTCACTAATCTTGATTCGTTAAGTGATTTTGCGCATCTATTGGTATTTTAATGCCGAAATTTGTGGAAAATTTTTCTTTGATATATCTGTGTACCACACTCCTTTTCACCGTAATGCGATATGCTTAATATCTTCTAGGTGCTTTGAACTTTGTTGATATTTTAATATCATCTTAGTAAATTGTATCCTTTAATCTTGGTTAATTCCATCTTGGTACTATTTTGGATTATTATTATTCTCCATTATAGTACTGACTTGTGTTTTATATCAATCACAGGATGGCTCCACCACGCCGCTCGATGAGGACATACCACCTGAACTGAGCTCCGTGTTGTCAAACATCGCCAATGCCTTGGCAGCAATGTAGCAGAACCAGCAGCGTTTTGAGGAAAGTGTTCGGAGGAATGAGTTTGCTCCGCTACCTCCACCTCCCAAGCGAGGAGACATCAAAAGCTTCCTGAAGTTCAACCCTCGCCAATTTGATGTTTCTGATCAACCACTTGATGTTGATGATTGGTTGCGTGAGATGTCAAGGCTACTCGAGACTGCTGATGTTCCTGAGCAAGAATGGGTAAAGTGTGCTACTCACCTTCTGAAGGGGGATGCAGCTCTCTGGTGGGAGAATTACCTGAAGGCAAACTGCACTGGTTTTCAGCCTACTTGGGAACGGTTCACTGGAGCGTTCAAAGAGCAGTATCTGTCAGAAATTGTCATGGAAAGGATGAAGGAAGTGTTTCTCAACCTCAAGCAGGGAAATGATAATGTCAACACCTACATCAGGAACTTCATGAACCTTTCTCGTTATGGTGGCGATGAGATATCTGATGACAAGAAGAAGCAAAAGAGGTTCCGGCAAGGGCTCAATGCATCGATCAAATATGCAATCACACATGCAAGGCTGGCATCTTTTCTGGAACTTTAGCATACAACTCTGCAGGAGGAAGCAAGTAGGCAAGTGTTTGAGGAGTCAAAGAAACACAACCGTGATGCACCAAGCTCTTCAGCTATGTCAGATCCTTCTAAGCGGCGTGTCTGGGTTCCTAACACCCCACCGTCGCTCCCGGCTCCACCAAGACCTGCAAGCTACGCGGCAAGGCCACCAAACTTCATCACTGCTCCTGTGGGCTACAACCACCACTACCTGAGCGCTGGCGGAGTCCTCGCTACGTTGCTCCACGTCCACCGGTGCTTGTTTCACGTGTGGAGACTCGGACATCTAAACTGAACTGTCTGCTGAAAACAAAGCTCTTCCTCCACCCCTCTAAGATCTGCGGCAAGCTCTCCTTGATTCGTGCACCACCACCTCGGGCTCAACATCAACACCAAGCCCGGGTCTACTGTTGCTCGTGCCAACTGTGTCAACGCCGCTCAAGCTGAGCATGCACTGGAGTTGTGATGGGTATGCTTTCCGTTAACTCACCGCACGAGTTTTGTTTGATTCGTGCATCGCATTCTTTTGTTTCTCACAAGTTTGCAAATGAGAATGAGTTAGTCTTGGTTCCTCTCCTTAAGCGGTTAATGGTCCTTTCTCCTGGAGCAAACATGAGGGCTGTTCATATCAGCCATGGCAATCAAATTGAGATTGGTGGCTCTTCGTTCTCGGCTTCCTTAATTGTTCTGGGCAATTCTGACATTGATGTCATCTTGGGCATGGATTGGTTGACAGCAAATGCAGCTGTGATTGATTGTGCTGAACGCTCGGTTTCTCTGAAGATTCCTGAAGGCCATATAGTCTTTTCTCCAAGTCTGACTCCTGCTATCCAGCTTTTCTATTTGGCGGCTCTCAATGATGATGATATGGAAGCTATTCAGAGTGTACCGGTGGTCTGTGAGTTCCCAGATGTCTTTCCTGAAGAGTTGCCGGGTATGCCTCCAGATCGTGAGGTTGAGTTTGTAATTGAGCTTGAACCTGGAACGGCTCCTATCTCCAAGCGGCCTTATAAAATGGGTCCTGCTGAGTTGGCTGAACTCAAAAGACAGCTTGATGAATAAGAGAAGTTGGGTTTCATTCAACACAGTACTTCTTCTTGGGGTAGCCCAACAATCTTTGTGAAGAAGCATGACAGGACTGATAGACTTTGTGTTGACTATCGGGCTCTCAATGCTAAAACCATCAAGAATAAATATCCCCTTCCGCGGATTAATGATCTCTTCGATCAGCTAGCTGGAGCTGTGGTGTTCTCTAAGCTTGACTTGAGAAGTGGTTATCACCAAATCAAGATTCGCAAGGAAGATGTTCCTAAAACAGCTTTCACCACCCGCTATGGACTGTATGAGTACACGGTCATGTCTTTCGGTCTCACCAACGCACCTGCTACCTTTTCGAGGCTTATGAACTCGGTTTTCATGGAGTACCTTGATAAGTTCGTTGTGGTCTATCTGGATGAAATCCTAGTCTATTCTAAGTCAAAGGAAGAGCATGAAGAACACCTTCGGTGTGTCCTAAACAAGCTTCGTGAGAACCGCTTGTATGCAAAGTTCTCAAAGTGTGAGTTTTGGCTGCCTCAAGTAACCTATCTTGGTCATGTCATCTCTGCCAAGGGCATTGCAGTCAACCCGGAAACTGTGAAGACAATTGTTGAATGGCTTCCTCCTGTTAATGTCAAAGAAGTGCGGAGTTTCCTCGGTTTGGCTGATTAGTTAAACCGCTTGCTCGTAACTTTTCAAGATAGCGAAGCCTCTTACCGATCTCCTCAAGAAAGGCAAGAAATACCTTTGGACTCCTGCATGTCAAGCAAGCTTTGAGACACTCAAAGAGAAGCTCACTTCCACACCAGTCTTGGTTCCTCCGGACACATCTAAGCCTTTCCAGATATTCTGTGACGCCTCTTTGCAAGGATTGGGTGCGGTCCTTATGCAAGAAAAACAAGTGGTTGCTTATGCCTCTCGACAGTTGAAGACGCATGAGATCAACTATCCTACACATGACCTCAAGCTCGCAGCAGTTGTCTTTGCTTTGAAGCTATGGAGGCACTACTTGCTTGGCAACCGTTGTGAGATCTTTTCTGACCACAAGAGTTTGAAGTATATCTTCACTCAGCCTGATCTCAACCTTCGGCAGAGGAGATGGATTGAAGCAATCAATGATTTTGATTTGACCATCAACTACACTCCGGGCAAAGCTAATGTCATGGCCGATGCTCTCAGCCGCAAAGCTTATGTCAACAACCTCATGATGGAAGAACAACAGCCTCTCTTGTGCGAGGAATTCCGTCAGCTCAACCTGGAAGTTGTGGAACAAGGGCATCTCCTGAACCTTCTGGCTACTCCTCTCTTGGAAGAAAAGATTCGCTCTCGTCAGCTTGGTGATCCACACACCAAAAAGATCATCTCCAAACTTCAGCTTCCGAAGTATGAGTCCTTCCACGTCGATGATCAAGGCACGCTTTTCTTTGAACACCGGATGTTTGTTCCGAACTACCCGGGTTTGAGAGAGCAAGTTCTCAAGGAGGCGCATGATTCTGTTCTTTCTATCCATCCTGGCAGCACAAAGATATACATGGACTTGAAAAAACAGTATTGGTGGTCGGGATTGAAACGATATTGTGCCAAGTATGTCTCGGAGTGTGATGTCTGCCGCAGAGTGAAAGCATCCATCGAAACCTTCGGTCTTCTACAGCCATTGAAACCCCCGGAATGGAAATGGGAGAAAGTAGAGATGGACTTCATCACTGGTTTTCCTAGGTCGCAGAAGGGCAACAATGCAATCTTTGTTGTCATCGACAGGCTTTCTAAAGTGGCTCACTTCTTCCCAGTCAAGGAAACAATTTCGAATTCAGTTGGTGAGCTCTATATCAGCAATTGTCTCTCTGTATGGGGTTCCGCTTGAGATCAGTTCAAACGGGGAGCATCTTCACTTCCAAGTTCGGGAAAGTTTCCAAAATGCTTTGGGAACAAAGTTGAACTTCAAAGACAACTTACCACCCTCAACGCAAGGACAAGTTGAAAGGATCAATCGATTACGGAGGATATGCTTCGTGCTTGCGTCATCTCTTTTGGCATGAAGTGGGAAGAATGTATTCCTTATGCTGAATTCTCTTACAACAACAGCTTCCAGAAGAGTCTAAAGATGGCACCATTTGAGGCTCTCTATGGCAGAAGTGCGAACTCCGATTGGTTGGTCGGTGTGGAGAAAGAATATGGTTTGGCCCTGACATTGTAACTCAAGCGGAGGAGAAGGTGCATATCATCCTTGAGAATCTGAAGATTGCTCAAAGTCGCCAGAAAAGCAATTATGACAGGAAGCACACGGACATTGTGTATGCCCCTGGTGATCTCGTTTACCTTCGTGTCACTCCCATGAGAGGCACACACTGTTTTGGTATCAAAGGAAAGCTGGCTCCTAGATACATCGGTCCTTTCAAAATCCGTGGTAGAAGAGGAGAAGTTGCTTATGCTCTTGAGCTCCCGGAAAAACTCAAGGTCCATGATGTTTTCCACATCTCTCAACTCAAGAAGTGCTTCAAGGATCCCGGCAGGACCGTGGATCATGAGCTAATCGATCTCCAAGAAGACCTGTCTTATCAAGAACACCCCACAAAAATCCTTGAGATCGCAGAAAGAAGGACTCGCAACAAGTCCATCAAGTTCTGCAAGGTGCAGTGGTCGCACCATTCCGTTGATGAAGCCACTTGGGAGCGTGAAGATGAACTCCGTGCCAACTATCCTACCCTTTTTGAGTCTTCTTCTTCTTCCTAGAATCTCGGGGCGAGATTCCTGTTTAGTGGGGGAGAGTTGTAGCATCCCAATTGTCTAACAACTGTAATGCTACTTGGTCTAGTAATATAATGGCTACTTCCCACACATAATTGTTGCATCATCATCATATCATGCTCATGTCATCATGCCACCTTGCATTTGAGCATCATACAAAACCCTGTTTGTGTTGGTTCTTCTCTCATATGCATTATAAATTGTATTTGCCTCTTGATATTGTATTTGGTTCTTGATATATTGTTAAATGCCCAAGTTGAGTTGGGGGCGTATCTTTTATTTAACTCCACCACCTTTTCTGTCACCACCTTATAATTCCACCATCCAATTAATATGAGCTTTGCATTTTATTTGAGTTTACCTCTAGCTCATGTGGGTTGGGATGGATCCAAATTCTTTTCCACATGCTCTCATCTTGGCATAATTATGTTTTCACATTATTGATATATGAGAGCCACATGGCCACCTTTGCATGCCCTGTGAGTGGGACCCTTTCTCCTAGCTTCCATATGGATTATTATGGAATTATGTTCATGTTGGGATATTTTTGGGACTATTAAACATCTAGTTGAATAAACACACTAGCAAGCCCCAATTTTAATCAAATATGCTCATCTCCATCTAGTCCACTTGGGGCTTCCTTTTAAATTCTTTTGCTTGGGCCTTACTCCACATTTTGGAATGCATAAGCACAATGCCATGTAAATAATCTTGTTATCATAAAATAAGCATGGTATTAATTAATTATGCATGGCCCATGCAAGTACCACCTTTTGCTTGCCATTTGGTTTTTATTGGATTTGTGAGAGGATCATCCTCTTTCCATCTCTCCCTCCTTTTTGGCTTGTTCTTGTTTGTTTTGCTTAAACCTTATCGAAACAAGCCCTAAACCACCTCCCTCTCTCTCTACACCCTCCTCTCTACTCCAAAACCCTAAACCTAATCACCTAACCTTAACACCATCTACCATACCACCCCTAATCTAAACTAAAAACCCTAACCCAACCACCCCATCTAGCCCTAGCTCGACCCCACCTGATCTACCCCTCTCTCTCGGCCTCTCCTTTCTCTGCCATGCATGCCCCACGCCATCCACCCTCTCCCTGGCCCCACACTCCATCTACTCTCTTCTCTCTCCACCCAAACCTATCTAAACCCTAGCCGATCCTACCCCCTCTCCTTTCTTGCTCTCTCTCTGCCTGACCTGCCCCACCCGAGCTCCCTCCTCCCTGGCCCACCTTGCAGCCCCCATCCTCCATGCCTAGCTACCCCCTGCCCTGCCCGATCACGTGAGGTGGTGAAAAGGTGACCGACGCCACCTTCCCCTCCCCCACGCCATCCACCCTCTCCCCCGTACTTATCTACTGCCTCACCCCCCTCTCTGCCTCGCCAGATCCACCCTGTGGCCCTGCCTCGCTCCTCTCTCTTTCTCCACCGCCACCCATCCTTGTGACGCTGCCACCACCGGCTCCCTCTCGTCACGTCGATCCAGAGGCGGGCGAGTTAGGCTGTCGAGGAAGACCCCGAGCCTCCTGCCGCCTGTCCCTCGCCAACGGAGGAGGAGAACGCCAAGGCCGAGGAGCACCGACGAGCCGAAAAACCCTAGCTCCCGGCGCCGCCTGCGCCGATCCCCTGCACCCGATCCACCGCCATGGCACACTCCTGGTGAGCATCCGACCTCCCAGACACCCTCTCCGACGCGACGTGCCTGGACGCCGGACGTTCCATCGAACGCTGCAGGCGCCGGTGACGCGTTCGTTTCGAGACTGTGTCGGCGCCTAGGTAGATCTAGCCGCGCCGCTTCTCGCCAAACCCCCTACCTCACTGCTCGCGCGCAAGATGCTGTGTCCTGCGTTCGACACCCACCTCGTCGTGCACTGTCTGTTTCTCTGCACGCGCGGAAGAAGCACAGTACCCGAGCACCTTTTGTAGATCCCCCGCTTTTTTTTACAACCCGTGACCCTTCCCTGGTCCCTTTGTCACCATGGTGGCACTTTTGTGAAAAGGCTCCCGGAGTTCTTACTCCTCAACCGCGGTCCCATACCCTCCCCTCCTTCGCTGCTTCCCATTGCACGTGGGCCCGCGAGCCACTGACCCCACTCGTCGGCCTCGGTGGCTGGCAGCAGCCGCGGTAGAGAAGGTTTCTCTGTGCGCGTGTGGACCTGAGCCAGATCTGGCCCCACCCGTCATTGGGCGTGGCTGGGTCTGTCTGGGTGTCAATAGGATTTCTGCATTTCTGTTCAAATTCAAACTATTCAATTAGTTTTAAAATTCAAATTTCTTTTCTGTTTTAAATAACTTTGAAAATACAAATCCAAATAATATATATAATATATGTTTTTGAATCAGAAAAATGTGAGGATTCCAAATATGCCATCCAAAATATAATTTGAACACTTTAATTTGGAGTTGGTTTAAATTACAATAAAATGCCATTTGCCTTAAATAATTAATAACTTTTGTTTTATAACTCCGAATTTAACAAATGATATGTCTAAAATGATCAGCTCGACGAGACCTTTCTGTTTATGCATTCCATGTTCTGAATTGCAGCATGCATCATATAAATATAATGTAAACAGCAACTAATATGAGGATAAAATGTGGCCAAAACTCAATAAAATGTTTATTTCTTGTATTCTACACCTCACCCATGCCATGCTACATTATTGCCATGCAACTTGTGCATCATTCATCATGGCATGATTGTTTGCTTGTCGCATTTTATTCATATGCTTGTGCACTGTATTTATGTTGGCCCTTGTTTGTTTGGTTCTTCTTCGAATAGACACTGAGCAGGGGATATATCAAGAGAACCAGGAGCACTACCCAGATCCTTCTCTCGCTTCAACTGAGATGCCAGGCAAGCACTGCCACATGCTTACATACATTTAGTACCTATTGCCTCTATCTTATTCTTGCATCATTGAGTCACGATTGCATTAAATTGAATCCCAAGTATTGCATAGCCTTTACTATTAAACCCCACCGAAGCTTGTTCCTCCATCCCATGAGCCATTACTACAGGAGTTGTTTGAGCCATGCGAGTCGTAGAACAGCATGTGTAGGGTATGTGAGTGTCTGTTGGATAACGAGGTACCTAAACAACTTAACTTGAGTAGTAATGAGATAACTAATGAAAGTGGCACCGGTGAGAAATATCTGTTATTTGGTTTTTCCTGCTCACTTGTGTCCCGTAGGACCCCGAGTACTTGATTCCTGTTCCTTGATTATTCGCGCTATCCACATCCGGGAGGCTTATGGGACCCCCCTGAGCCAGAGCTTGATTCAGTCTTATTTCTTGGGGCCACAAACTAGTTTGAGGTTTTGTTTACTATCATGTACTTATGCCATACTTTACTGCTTTATTTACGATTGTGCGAGGAGCACCTGTACTGTTTAGGATCGGGACACGATTTCGCGGTATCGACAAGCCCATTCACACTTTCGGGTTCCCAGTCGTTTACAGCCGTCCACCCAAACCTTGGGTCCGTCTCGGAGTCAGCTAACTTCGTTGTGGGTGTACTCAATGGGGTGGTCCCCTGAAATATTTCTGAATCCTGTGATTGCTTTGTCGTGAAGGCCTTGTTGGGTTTTGATTTGGTTTTTCCGAGGTTGATCAAGTGTGTGTTGCTATTTGTGCACCCCTGCAGGGTAAAACTTTCTGAAAGCCGTGTCCACGGTTATGGACGACTTGGAGCACAGTTTCTCGATCATAGACAAGCATAACTAAAGTATCATTTTTAATTTGACTAAGTAACTGACTAGTAAATAGTGCAACACTCATGAAATGGTTAATAAAATTGCCAACGGATGGGGGGTTGTTCGTCCGCTTCCTCGTTGGTAAGCGAGGAGGAGGATGGATCTGTGGATATTACTGTTATAACTGTTGTCATTAATTCACGGACATCCGTCTATCTTTGGTTAGGCGGATGGTTAGCGAGTATCTATAGAACTGTTAGGGTTTATCTTTTGCTGCAATTGCGTCACCCCAGGTTGTGTCCCCTTTAGAGGCATAAAGACTTGCTGAGTACCCCTAGGGTCTCACACGATAAATTATTTGATTAAGATGAACAGGTGCACTCGCAAGATGGATACTGGGTGGAGGAGGCTGATGATGTGGGCAACGATTGTTCGGTGTAGAGATTCCGGGAACGGGGATCCGTGAGATCTGTGGGAGGGATATGCTTATTTTCGGGGCATCTTATGCCGATTTGCTTCTTATCCGTACTCGGATCTTGTTTGCCGCTTCCGCCTGATACTCTGACGTGTGATGTATGAGGAGATATCCTAACTATTATATCTATCTAGGACATTTGAATCTTGCCGTATGGCGTTGCTATATTTCCTTTCTTTTTAGATGGAATGGCTCTGATGTACTATTGTATGGTGGCTTGCATACATACTCATTTGTGTATGTAGTTGATCCCTTCGCCTGCCGACGCCGTACTTGTCCCGATGATTGGAAATGGTTGGGACGGCCGAAAGGTCTACCTGTGAGTGGCATTTGGGCCCCACCGTACTATTTCAACCATTTCCGCTCATCCAGGCTTGTATCTAGGAGCGTAATTCACCGAGGTAGTTACAGATCTCTCCGAAAGATGCAATCGAGTCACCCGCTAGAGAACCCCTCTTGATAGTATGGCTATCTATCCTAAACCCGGTCTCTCAACTAACAACACGAGACCAACAACAGAGAAACCCTATCAAGATCATACCTTTTCCTTGAGAATTCCACTTGAGCTTGATGAAGACCTACTTGTGCTTCTTAAGATGGAACACCTTTCTTGTTTGCTCTTGCTCGCTCTTGCTTGATGAAGGCTTGCAAATTGCTCCCCCATACTCCATGGGGAAACCTCTTCTTTGGACTTGTATTCATCACTCCATGATCACGGAGGATGGGAAGCTTCAAGCATGAGATCTTCTAGAGATGGCGTGTCTTGAGCTTTCCCTTCTTCATTCCTTCTTGAGGTTGATGCAACTATTTGCACTTGTCTTGATCAACCTTCAAACATCTTCATATTTCAACTTTGAGACCAACACATGGCCCTAGCGATGCCAATGGACAAACCTAAAAGTGAAACTCAATTTACACATTAGTTCATAGAGATTTACATTAATTACCAAAACCACACATGGGGGCATACATGCCCTTTCACCAACCAACCGGCCCCACATGGCCCCACATGGCATGGCCCCACACGTCAGTATAAGGTGTTCCCAACCAACTGGCTCCACATGGTCCCACACCGTGCGGCCCCACACGCCAGCCAACGGTAAACCTGACTACAGCTGCCGTTCGAACTCTTTGATGAGTTTCGGAGAAGGATCTGGGCAAAAGTGATTAAAAGTTAAGCGACTGGGAAAAACTGAGTACAACTAACGAACCAAGGGCATAAAAATAGAAATATCTTTTTGTCTAGGTCATTTTCAGTGACGTCTTCAGGATGGTGAGGTGGTAGATACATCTTGAAGCCAGAATAAGGTCCTTCCCACCCTATCCTCGCTCCAGTGGTGCGCCTAGTACTGGTGGAGGGCTCGTGAAGTCATTTGTCCTGCGGATCTCCTGGGATCTAGTCGTTTTCGTGTTTGTTGCTACTTTGGTCCGCTAGTCCTAGGGCCTTAGAGAATCTCCATCCGTTGGTGCCTCTAGGAGATTTGCCAGGGAAAATATGTGCCCTTTGGGGGTGTCGGAAGAAATTCTGTGCATGGGGACTCTGGATCCCAACCGCGCCCCCAAGAACAACACCCAAAAAATTTAAAAGCGTGCAAATTCAAACCAAACATAAGCAAATACATACATATTTAGGCGAGTTCATACAATATTTAACAAAAATAAACTAGTTCATGTCGAGGCGGCGGTAGAACGACATGTAGTCGTCGCCGTCGTCATTGTCGCCATCGCTTGGCATCTTGTACTTAGGTGGGTGGATGCAACCTTGACCAAGATCATCGCCGCGCACTGCCACAGGTGGCTCGGCTCGGCCTCCTCATCGCTGTCCTCGTGGATGATGATGCCGTAGTTGAGGCGGGCCTGACGGCACGAGGAGCGTTCTAGGAGCCGGAGTTGGAGCTCCGCCTCCTCGCGCCGCCTCAGCCTTGAACCAGGTGAGCGCAAAATCGAGGGAGCCTATGAAACATCGTTGAAGGAGGCCCGCTCAACCATATTCGGGCCGAGGCAGTCCTCCGAGTTGTTTGGTGCCTCCACCTTTTGCACGCTTCAGACATAGTCGCACGTCGGCGACCATTCTGGTAGCAGCTTCGGCTTCCTCGTCGAAGAGCCGTCGCCGGCGGTCTCCCTCTCGGTCCTGACGAGACGGAGGCTGCTGCACAATGGAAACAATGTGTGGTGCTCGTTGATGACGATGTCGCTGGAGCGCGATCGCATGCATTGCACCGCACGCGACACTTCCTCAGGCTTGTCGTTAACGGGAGCGAGCTGCGCGGTAAAGCGCGTAGAGGGTGTCGCCAGTGCAGACCCTGACGATCACGACGCCGATGCAATGTGGAGGACGATGTTGATACCATCCTTAGTGGGATCCAAGAGCCCCCTCGGCGGCAGGAGATGGATGGTAGCGGTGACAGATACGTGAGGTGCGGGTTGTTGCCTCCCTCGATGTGCTCGAGGATGGCGGCGAGCGTGTTCCCCTGTGCACCCCACCATAGCCTGCGGCCCGTGGAGTTTTTGCCCGGCAGCGGCAATCTTCCCCATTCATACGCCGCCAGCTCACGGTTGCGGTGCTCGGTGAAGTACTCCGTCCAAACGGCATCGTTGTTGGGGTCCCATCTCGGGTCGGCCCTCTGCTCGTCGGTGAGCTTGCCCCAAAATATTTGCTAGATCTCAATGATGCGCTCATGCTCGACGGGCACCGGCAGCACTAGAACGCTACCAGCGCTGAGCTTCCACTCCGACGAGCAGCGAAAGTCCGGCGAAGCCGACCCGCCTGGTGGAGGAGGCGAGCTTCGCACTCATGAAGGCACTAGCGGCCAAAGTCGTTGGTTGTCATGTTGTCAGCGGGGTAGCGCTCGACCATGGTGTGCTCGACAACGGTGTGGTCAGGTTTTTTGGGAGGAAAGAGGGGTGCTTGGGTGTGTTCATGACGGTAGCAGAGGCGGGGTAAATATGGCGGGAGGAAATGGCAGGAGGAGTGTAGAAGGCACGGGAAGAAGGCGAGCGTTGGCGCGCAATTACACCGTTGCATGGGCACCGATGCGGCGCGTCGTCCTCCACTCGTCAAAATGCTGATCGGCAGCAAGCACTAACACGCCGGAGGAAGCGGACGACAACATGCGTCCTTTTGCTCCTAGGCGGGGCCACCAAGATTCCCGCTACTTTTTCTTCCGTCGGCGCCTGCGAGATGAATATTTGGCCCAATCCGGCAGAAATTGAGTTCTTGTGGGCGACTGGGAGAAAAATCTTCCGCTGATGGAAAAAAGGGGTCCTAGGGGGTGCTAGGGGAGGACGGCCTGAGATGCTCTTAACACGATGAATTCTTGTATGTCTGTTACAACAAGCACTACTACGACAGCTTTACCCATCTCCAGTGATGGAGGAACGAGGACAGCGACGCGCCCTCGATTCGCGCTAGTGTCTGCAGCTAGTGTCTGCAGTAGTCGCTACGTGATCCAGTAGCCCATTTGTAATTTTTATTACTTTAGTACTCTTTATAGTGTCGTTGATGATTGTTGTTGATGATTATTAATTGATGGATGAATTTTTTTTAAAAAAATAAAGGACCCTAATATTATTTTTATTATAAAGATGCTTTATACTTCTCGTAAACTTTTATACCATTATAGATTCGGATCTTCAAGGAAAAAAGTTGTGTACTTGCTTGCCTCGCGTGTGTAAAGAAAAACTAACTCTGGCCTTTTGCACGACACGTGCCAAACAAGATGGTGCAAATTGCCAAACAGCAAAGGGTAAAAAGTAAGTGAGAGAAGGACCAAATCAAGAAGCAATAAGTTATAACTGGTATCTTCATCAGGATACACAATTCTATGCCGGTGAAGGGTGGAATTATCCCTTCCCCGGCATTATTTGATCCCGGAATATATACTCTCCTACGCCCGCAGGAATTTCTTCCAGCGAACCTCGCTAATCAGCCATCCCTAAATACGCAAATCCGAGTGAGTTGTATCGGGCCTCCTTGGTCTCTTAGTTTTTGCTTGGATCGTGCACAGATCCTTTCTCTTCGAGCTCTGATTTGCGGGCTTGATTTGTTATTTATTGGGTATTCGTTGTTGCTTGGGTTCAGATTACCCGAGAGTGTTGATCTCTTCCGTCGGTGTTCGTCGAATTTGGGGAGGATATCAGAGGTATTTTCGGGTGGTGTCGGTTCCTGATCCTGCCCTGGCGGTTTCTTCATTTTATCCTGCGCCATTCGCTTGCTCGATTGGCATAAAGTTCAGATTAATACAAGGTGAGGATAATTCCCAATTGGGGGGATTGGGAAGTTCTTGATTCTTCGAATTGGTTGGAGTTTTGAGGTGAAAGCAGTAAGGGTTAGGAGTGCATATTCTTGAATGTTTCCGATGATTGGGAATGAGCTAGGGTATAATGAAGAGATTGATCTTTGAGATGGATGATTTAGGTTGCCCGGAAATCCCATGCTAGAGGTTTCAGAGTTTCATGTTGATGAACTGTGCCGCACAAAAGCTCATAGACTGTTGGCCAAATGTACGCCGTTGGAAAGGTCTTGTATACTGTCGCCGCCCCATTCCACCCATTTGGCGGCGCGGTCGACATAGTTGTTGTGCAGCAGCAGGATGGAAGCTTCAAGAGCTCGCCGTGGTATGTGCGGTTTGGCAAGTTCCAGGGGGTTCTCAAGGCAAAGGAGAAGGTGGTCAAAATTGCTGTGAATGGCGTCGAAGCAGGCTTTAATATGTACTTGGATAGCAATGGTGAGGCTCACTTCCTCAGGGATGCAGACCCAAACATTGCAGAAGGGAACTTTGTTGTGTCTGCTTCATCTTCAGGAGATGAACTGGTGGTACCGACACAGGACACTCTAAGGAAGTCAAACAGTATTTCTTGTGATATCTCAACCATGGAAGCTAGTGCTGGGGATGGGAAGGTACTTGCAAGACAGAGCACCATACTTGAGCGGATGTTTGGACGGAAATCAATCAAGGGCAGTGCCCATGCTGTGGACAGGGTGGGCTCATTAGAGCGTGCGGAGATTGCTGCCGAACTCCTTGATACAAATTGGTCGACATCACGTGGTTCAGAAGCTCGTTCTTCTAATCATGAACCTTCCAGTAGTCATCACACAGATGCTGACAAGGCTAATCAGGCTGAAACCACAAAAATGGTATTTCCAGATTGTAGCTTTGATCATTACAAAGCTGTGGGCTCTAATTGTGACAATGTGGACAGCACCGTTGGTAATCCACATAGAGGAAGGAGGAGTTCAGGAGATGAAAAAGAGCACTGTACACAAACAACTAGTGTCAAGGAGGAGGTTGTTGCCATTTGCACCCATAAGACCGGTGACTTCACTGAGGGTATAATTTCAACTATAGACCAAGCAGGATCAGAATCTCTGCCAAATGATATGGATACAGGGAAGAGTACCAAAGATCCCATTGATACTCAAGGTGAGTTGCAGGGTAACTTTGAAGATGGTACAATAAGGGAAATGCATGTGGAGGAGGTCCTTTCCCATGGCATTTTTGAAATTCGTGCAATTGAAACAAACATTACTAATGGTAGGAGTGAGGTGGTTGCACAGTTTGTAGCTGTTGGTTCTGATGGGGTCAGCCAAAATTTTACTCAAACAAATTCACCAACTTATAGCACCACATATTTTTCAAGTGAAAGGCATGATGGTTCATTGATTGATTGTGGTCACGATGCATGTCAAGAGAAAGTGGTCAGTATCAGTAGCCCAGAGATTGTGGGGAGTTCCTATGATGTGTCTAGTATTTTTGCTGATAAAGTTCGTGATGCTAAAGGTATCTCATTAACTGATGGTCTACAGTCTGAAGAGTGTTCCAGAGTCTCCAGCGAGAAATTAGAAGAGTTGGATATTGAGGAAAGGTCACTATCATATCATGGTGATTGCAGCAATAAAGAAGGCAACTTGGATGTTCCAGAAGTTTCTGTTTTTGAGAACCTTAATTACCAAACCTTTCAAGCTAATCTTTCTGATAAGGGTATTCATGTTGATACTCTTGTCAATGACCACATGGATATTTCTGTGGACACTGTTTCAAATGATCATAGTACCTGCTCAGGTAATAATTTAGCTTGTCAGAATGTTCTGGTATGTCCTGATGCTTCTTCCAGTGGTATAGATATGTTGACTTATGTGCATGAAAATGATCCTGACGATGTAGCAAAGAATTGGACCTTGGAAACTAAAACATGCTATGGTGAACATGATGTTTCGTTCATTCTGACATCAGAAATGGAAGTTGTGAGCAGAGAGTGCCCTGCTCAAATAGATAATTTCCCTAGTAAAGTGGAAGGTGAAGTTTCACCAATTATTTTTGGTTCCAGTTTGAGTGAAGTCAACACTGAAAATGCCAAACTAGATTATGATGAGAACGGATCTAGTTCTGCAAGTGGGGTTGAAATTGGGCCTGTGCCTGAGGAGCCAAGGGACGAAGCAGAATCAGTTGTGTCACTATCAAATCTTGTTGAGAATACAACTGTTTTTCCTGATAAATTGGGAATTGAAACTTCACTTATTTCAGATTCTTCCAGTTTGAGCGAAGCCGAAGCAAAAAACACCAAACTGGAAGATAATGCGAACAGACTTAGCTCTGCAAGTGGGGTTGAAATTGGGCCTGTGCCTGAGGAGCCAAGGGACGAAGCAGAATCAGTTGTGTCGCTTCCAAAGCTTGTTGAGAATACAACAGTTTTGCCTGATAAATTGGGAATTGAAACTTCACCAATTATTTCGGATTCTTCCTATTTGAGCGAAGCCGATGCAGAAAACGCCAAACTGGAAGATAATGTGAACAGACTTAGCTCTGCAAGTGGGGTTGAAATTGGGCCTGTGCCTGATGACCCAAGAGACAGAGCAGAAACAGTTGTCTCAGTATCAAGGCTTGTTGAGAAAACAACTGTTTGGCCTAATAAATTAGAAGTTGAAACTTCACCAATTATTTCAGACTCAGCATCAGATTCTTCCAGTTTGAGCAAAGCCGATGCAGAAAACACCAAACTGGAAGATAATGCGAATAGACTTAGCTCTGCAAGTGGGGTTGAAATTGGGCCTGTGCCTGAGGAGCCAAGGGACGAAGCAGAATCAGTTGTGTCGCTATCAAAGCTTGTTGAGAATACAACTATTTTGCCTGATAAATTGGGAATTGAAACTTCACCAATTATTTCGGATTCTTCCTATTTGAGCGAAGCCGATGCAGAAAACACCAAACTGGAAGATAATGTGAACAGACCTAGTTCTGCATGTGGAGTTGAAATCAGGCCTGTGCCTGATGACCCAAGAGACAGAGCAGAAACAGTTGTCTCAGTATCAAGGCTTGTTGAGAAAACAACTGTTTGGCCTAATAAATTAGAAGTTGAAATTTCACCAATTATGTCAGATTCTTCCTGTTTGAGTGAAGCCGATGCAGATAACACCAAACTGGAAGATAATGTGAACAGGCCTAGTTCTGCATGTGGAGTTGAAATTGGGCCTGTGTCTGATGACCCAAGGGATGAAGCAGAATCAGTTGTGTCGCTATCAAAGCTTGTTGAGAATACAACTGTTTTGCCTGATAAATTGGGAATTGAAACTTCAGCAATTATTTCGGATTCTTCCAATTTGAGCGAAGGCGAAGCAGAAAACACCAAACTGGAAGATAATGTGAACAGACCTAGTTATGCATGTGGAGTTGAAATCAGGCCTGTGCCTGATGACCCAAGGGACAGAGCAGAAACAGTTGTCTCAGTATCAAAGCTTGTTGAGAAAACAACTGTTTGCTCTAATAAATTAGAAACTGAAATTTCTCCAATTGTTTCTGAATTATCCAGTTTGAGCAAAGTCGAACCAAAACACACCAAACTGGAAGATAATGTGAACAGACCTGGTTCCGCAAGTAGAGTTGAAGTTGGGCCTGTGCCTGATGACCCAAGGGACAGAGCAGAAACAGTTGTCTCGGTATCAAAGCTTGTTGAGAAAACAACTGTTTGCTCTAATAAATTAGAAACTGAAATTTCTCCAATTGTTTCTGAATTATCCAGTTTGAGCAAAGTCGAAGCAAAACATACCAAACTGGAAGATAATGTGAACAGACCTGGTTCCGCAAGTGGAGTTGAAGTTTGGCCTGTGCCTGATGACCCAAGGGACAAATCAGAAGCAATTGTGTCGTCCTGTGAGTTTTTAGACGAAATTCAGTTTCAATTTAGTGACACTAGAAGTTTTGCTGATGGAAAGACTCTGGATGATGTAGTAGCTAATAAAGCATCAGGTGGAGTTGTACATGATGAAGCTGATGGTAATGCAGATGAAGAGGAAGGGGATGACGTTGATATTGAAATTAAACCAGAAAACCGTTCTGATTTTTCAAGGCCTGAGACTAGCACTATTTCTATTCCTGGAAGTGAGTTGCATCTAGGTGATAATAATCTAGAGGCTAAATCTCTACCGAATCTCCGTTCTCACATACAAGATCTTGAAAGATCTGATAGTTTTCAAGCAAGTTGTTCGCTGTACAATAGTGAGAGTAGTGTGGTTGATCCAGTCAAGAGTAAGGTTTGTAGCTTTCCAGAGCAGGAACTAGAAGGCACTGGTGAGTCAAAACAAGATATTTGCGCGTCTGAGCTTATCAACAATCCAGTGCCTGACGACAAGAAACCTGATGACCTGAAAGTTGATTCATTCAGTCCTTTTGTAGGTGAGTTTACCAATATAAACTACTACTTCTGTGCACTATAAGGCTTTTACAATATTGATTCTGCAGATTAAATGATGCTTATTTCTGAAATCTAATTAATAGTTCTGTTCGTGCGGTATGTGTAGTGAATTTTGTAGACATACCTCCCATACATCAAATTTAGTTATTCGTTTTCTAGTTTTTTCTACTTCTATTGGTTACCTGCAGTATTGTCTGTGTCAATGTAATAATCTCTAGCTGTGTCATTTTTGTAGAATTATCCCTATGCAGGCACTTGTTATCTGAAGGCATGGGAGCAGATGCTGCATGCAGAGCCTTTGATGCTGAGAAGATAACCTTGGAGAAGTTCCGTGCCATGAAGCAGTCACTGATAAGCGACAACAAGCTAGTTGTTAGGATTGCTGGCCGTTACTTTCCCTGGGATGTAGCTTCACCTGTCGTACTGGGGATGGTTTCTTTTAGCGAGGAACAAGTCTTTGAACACCAAGGTATGATAAAGGTGGAGCGAGTTGAGCCCAGCGCAACGCAAGTTAGCAGCTGGAGAATCTGGCCATTTAGTTTCAGGAGAACAAGCACTATGAATGCTATCCAGCCAGTTTGTGAGACAGTTTCTGAAAGCACTGTGGAGAATACCTTATCCAATCCTGTTAAAGACTTGGGCGGAGAAAGAAATATACCCAGGGCGAAGAGGATCGACAATACTGTATCCGTTGTACAGAGGGTTGAGAGGAAGGTGCAATCCCTCACTCCAACATCTGAGGAGCTCGCATCTCTTGATCTCAGAGAGGGCAGGAACGTGGTGACATTTACCTTCTCAACTGCTATGCTTGGGATACAGCAGGTTGGTTTCCATTCTTCCATTATTGCACTTAATTTGCTCATGCAGACTGCAGTTTCTCATCCTCCCTGCCCTTTTGAACAGGTAGATGCTAACATATATTTATGGAAATGGAATACACACATTGTCATATCAGATGTTGACGGAACTATCACCAAGTAAGTTGCGAAATCTAGTTTTTCATTTGTACTTCTATTTAAATCTAGTTGCGAAATCACTGAGAGTAGCAGTTAGCCAGTGATGTTCAGATCTGTAATGATTTAAAAATATTCCATTTGATTCGATTAACATTTAATTAGTTTTTCAGCTTTTAAATGACATGTATTTCAAGTGAAAAATGGTTGATAAGTGGAAGACTTTGGAAAAAGGAACATCCTTTTTTTGGTTGATGGAACTTAACCTATCTACTTATAAGAGGGAGCGAACAAAACGCTAATATGCCCTTGCCACTGGGTGGTCCCCCCTCTTTAAGAGCCGCACGACCCCGCTGAAAGATTCGGTCGGACATTATGTTAATTTTAGATGAGGAGCTAACACACCTGTGTTAAACCCGGTAATTTCGCTGGCCAGCTGATCGGTCAGGCAGTCCTGGAGCCAGTTGGACGGCACATGGCAGGACCACCCGGTCTAATGAGAGAAGATGTCTGACACAAAGATCAAGCGAACTTTGGCGATCTGTGTTTCAGGTGAACAAGATAGTCAATTTACTTGCAAGGGGAGCAATCAGGTGAACAAGATAGTCAATTTTCAACACCCACAGCAGTAGAAAAGAATTAAATACTGGATCGATGTTGTAAGAAAGAGCCGACGACTTGCACGGTACTAGTCAGATCGGTCCACCCACTTGAATGCAGGCCGACACATGATCTTCGCCAGACAGCACGGCCAGCGGGAGCTCGATGGCCAGCCCGTGGCTGGTAGCAACCGCGGAGAGATCCCACGAAAATAGCTGCAAAACGCAGCTTCTCTCTCTAATTAGTTTGCCCCAAGCACAAATGTAGTCATTTGTTTTCCCTACAAGTACGGGAACTTGTGAACCCCAGAATTTGTGACACGACGCAAAACAGATGACATAGACGTGCGCGAAGAGTCTAATTAACCGCTCGCTCCGTGGAAATTTCAAACCATCTACCCATTGCTTCGCAACAGATTTCGAATTTATTACCCAATCCGTAACATGTACGGCAAAATATATATAGAAGTATTTTATGGTCATGAGCAAGCTCCCTGTTATGCCACGCATGCAACTCTGATACCCACCAAATGAAGAGACGACACTAGCACCATGCAAACGTGTCACAGCCTCCAGTGACATGATTAAATATGTTCATACATTTTGTCTGATGAGTTTCGTCATCTCGCTGCGAAATGCAGATATCCTGACACGTTTTCTGGTGCATCGCCGTATAATTAGCATCTAAATCATTAGTTTACGTGAAGTTAGGAGATTTAACTAGGTTTTGCAACTTTTCTGGTACTTCAGAACAAATCTCGAGTGCATCATCCAACGGCAGTGTGTAGGGGGGTAAAGCCACCGGGTGGCAAAAAATCCACACTTGCGAACAAAATAAACGTTTTGTATACTAAGCAATTTGTAATCACTAGAATTTAGGGGCATTTCATCTATCTATGCCCTCCTATGAAAGTTTTTTTTCCTAAAATTTACAAATATATGCAACTTTTACTGTAAATACAGGTCTGATGTTCTTGGCCAGTTCATGCCAATGGTTGGTGTTGATTGGTCTCAAAATGGAGTTGCTCATTTATTTTCCGCGATAAAGGTATGCAACTGTGCAGCAAGACAGAACTATTAAATTTTGTTTCCAGATCTAGCTCAAGGCAGAGGCAGTTGATTCATTATCATCTTCTCCAACTAGAGAAGATTCTCCAAATGCCTGAAGAATCACATTGTTTTCCCTGTGGAGTTTTGCAGCAAGCTGTCCCTAAAATCTTTTCAATTGTGTTTGTTCTTATGGCATTCCACAGGAAAATGGATATCAACTGCTTTTCCTAAGTGCGCGCTCTATTTCACAGGCCCACCTGACAAGGCAGTTTCTTTTCAACCTAAAGCAGGTATGACAAGGCAGTTTCTTTTCAACCTAAAGCAGGTACTGTGCTCCCTCCGTTCCAAACTATAAAGATGTTTTAGCCTTTTTTTGGAACACATGTATCTAGACGCCTTTTAGTGTGTAGGTTCACTCATTTTGCTCTGAACCTACACACTAAAAGGCGTCTAGATACATGCATTCCAGAAAAAGGCTAAAACATCTTATAATTTGAAATGGAGGGAGTAGTTCATTAAGTTGTCTCATCCTTTGTTCATCTGCCTGTGCCCTAAGTATATACGAGTGGTGATAAATTTTGTATGCTGAATACCATATTAACTATATAAAACACAGATGTGTAAGTGCCGTTCATATGGAAATAATCTTATAAAGAGTGCCAGATGACAGTTATCTTATTCTACCCACATGTTAATATGGATTTCAGGATGGAAAAGCACTTCCTGATGGCCCTGTTGTGATATCTCCTGATGGCCTGTTTCCATCTCTGTACAGAGAAGGTGAGCACTGCCCTTTAAATTACTATAGCCCTGTTTTTTCTCGTCTGCTAATTGCCCAAAAGTGGGTAAATTGGCTATATCCACCTGTGATGATGCTCAGAGATGAGGCCAGTACGAAATTTAACAAACTGCTGACAGGCTTACATGAATCATTTGATCAACTAACTTCAACATCCAAACTTTGAGACTCCGAAATGACTGAGTGCACGCTGGACTTTTTAATTTTATTTCCATGCCAAATGAATTGGTACTGTATTAAAACCCAAAGTTCCAATCTCGGAGCAAACAAAACCAATGTTCTATGGTTGAAAGACCGAGTGTGGGATAAGATACTCACTATCCCTTCTTACCAGCACCATGATGAATACTTACTTCTTTATGTTAGATCTAATTTAGAACTCTCTGATGTTGCTTTTTGACATTGTGTTGCAGTTATTAGAAGAGCCCCTCATGAATTTAAGATCTCATGCCTAGGGGTGAGCAACTAGTAGCGCACACACAAAATCAAGAAAAAAATCTTGAATTATTATAGTACTGCTGGGAAATAGAAGTATGTATTGATAAACTGTTCCATGCAGACTATCAAAGCACTGTTCCCTCCCGACTCGCATCCTTTCTATGCTGGATTTGGGAATAGAGATACAGACGAGCTTAGCTACCTCAAGGTTGGGATTCCTATGGGCAAGATCTTCATAATAAACCCCAAGGTATTAACATTTGGAAACCGATGGTCTTTGATCCGCTCCTCACTCCAGTCCAACAAGCTTGTCTATCTGCATGGTTGCATTGGAGTCCAGGCAGTGAAGGCATTGCTTTCTCCGGAATGTCATTTCTTTAGGAAAAGCTGTGTTTATGTTTTCCTATGTGCAGGGTGAAGTTGCAGTGAATCGCCGGGTTAATACCACCAAATCATACATGTCCCTGCATGCTCTTGTCAATCGGATGTTCCCTCCTATATCATCACCACCGGAGCAGGTTTGTCATGTCTTCTAATCCATGTGCAGTGTTTGTCCATCAGTCGAAGTACCTTGACCTGATGGTGAGATCTTTGTTATTTCAGGAGGACTTCAATACCTGGAATTACTGGAAGATGCCACTGCCTGATATTTGAGACACAATTGCACTGTGTGCACAAGAGCGTGCTAGTTCTAGGGCGCAACAGCAAATGTCCATAAGAAGAAGGCAAAAGATGGCGAGGAATAGCGCACTGAGGTATGAATATTTCCCTGCTAGTTTTTTGCACGCCTCACGTTTTGGCTCATTTTCCATCCTTCTGTTTCCCCAGGTCAAAAGTTTGTTGGCTGGTGATGCGCGAATGCTCCTCCTGGTATAATCTCGGAACATCGTGTATATAGGTTACGTTAATAGGCAGCTTACAGTCTGTACTGACCAATGTGGCAGCAGAATTTCTGTGTAACTAGTTCATAATCTGTTTGTAGTCCATCAGAGCTTGTACTATCTGGAAAAGGTCTTCCCCTCCATGATCTGCAAGTGGAATGGAGGGAGGCAATCTGGGAGAGTGTTGCTGGCTTGCTGCTCTACTCTACTACATGGCTGTACCAATGCAATTTATGTAGAAAACAGCAGTTAAAATATTATTATTTATTTATTGTATTATGAGTTCCGTGCCTTTCGTGTAGTTATTTTGGTTTTCTGTGGAAAAAGAGAACTTCTGAGCACTCAGAAAAGAGTATACAACCCTGACGTTTCTCCAAAAAAAATTGAAAAAATTAGTACAATTGCTCAACTCAACTCATCTGTTCCCTAAAAAAATCAACTCATCTGAAAAAAAGCGCCAAATCATTCATCTCCGAAATTATAATTAATCAACGGGGATGTGAAATACATTCTTTGTGGAGGACTTGCGCGTAACATTCCCAATCCATCTTAAGCGACAAAACCCTAGGAGACATGGCCATTGACGACCACCAAAAAACCCTAGAGCCGTCCCCAATGGCGAGCCACCAAACCCTAGACGCGTCCCCTGCCGCCTCCTCCAAGAAGAAGAAGCACTCCAAGAAGCGCAGGGCCATCGACGTCACTGTAGACGCCTCCTTCGCCGCCGCCGCCGCCGCCCCCGCCCCCGTCGTCGGATACTTCCCCACGGGCTACGACCCCCTCGCGGCCGACCAGCCCCCAAGCGCGCGACTCTTCCGCCACGAGAAGCACCATAACCGCGTCGAGCTCGTGGTCAGCGCCTCTCGTAAAGGGCCCGATTTCGTCGGCCGGAGCTACGCCGGCGAGGCCGCGGCACCGCAGCTCTGCGGCTACGCCCTCGGCGTCCTCGACAAGGCGTCCGGCACCCTCAAGATCGTCCCCATAGCCTCCAACAAGGTGAGCGTCTCGTTCGACGGTTCCCATATTGTTCTTAGTTGTCGTGAAATGGTTATGGTCACATAACAATTTAAGCAATTCTAGTCGTTTTGTGAACCAACTCTTGTTCAGCAACCAACATGCTTTCTCAGTCAAAGGAACACGAGATGTGTTGTGTTATTAGCATTTCCCTTTGGGGCATTGGAAGTGTGCAAAACTTGGTTATGTTGTTAGCATTTCCCTTTAGTAAAAATAATGCTGCAACTGGCTGAACTCTTTGTTAAGTAATAAAGCGCATTTTATCGAAAAAACTGGCTGATGCTTTAACATCACTAGCATAGTATAGGATTTTATCACAGCAGATGTGCGAGCTCCTAGTTTCGTTGGTCAGATGGTCTCTGAACTGTTGTGAGAGAACTTTCTTTCTCAGTATGACCATTCTATTAGTGTCTTTACATTTGAAAGTAGCTGAGATTGATTTAGTTTGGATATAAGATTTAACATTTGTGATTGAATGGTAGTTACTGTTGTGCTGAGTGTTTCTATTTTCAAACAGATTCTGAGGCTAGAGCCACACTTTGAAGTGCAGCAACCGGCCCATTCGCAGCAGTCAGCTGCAGAAGCAGGTTCATCCATAGCAGACGCTGAATTTAACAGACAAGATCTTACCCAGGTTTTTGGGACCAAGAGTGATAGGGCTAAGGTATGTTTGCTCTACTATCTCGCTGTCAACTATATTTGGCTTTTTGTAAAAAAAAATATTTCATCTAGTAAGCAGACTTTGAAGTTTATAAACGTAGTAGAACATAATGTGCATGTATGAAGAGCGTATTTATGCTTTTTTGGTTGAAATCAAGGAAATATTTAATATGAACTGTCACAAAGCTAGTATGTTTTTTGCTACAATTGTTTTGCACGTCTAATAAACCTGGATTCTCCTCTCTTTTTTAGTGTAACAAGAACATATTTGCTTGTACCTGCATACTAGTGGTCTAAAGTTAAAATACGCTTATACAGACTTGTTACATGCATGAACCGCTACATTTTACATAGGTTAGTCATTTTCGTCATGTTGCAGGACTACGTTTTGTTTTCCTTTCTCCCATCTGAAGGGTGATGATTTGACATGCTTAGCCACTTCAGTTTGGGACACAGACATGGTTCAGTTCAATTGAAGTTATGTATGCATTTCGTGCAGGATAATAAGTGGCAGTCCTTGAGAGAACAGAGGGATGATCCTACTGCTTATCAAGACCTTGACCTTGGGGAGTCCAAGACCACCTCAGATGCCACTGACAGTCAGGCATCAATGACTGTTCGGAACATTCCACCTTATGATCCTGCTGCAGATACATCTGAAAAGGCATACCTTTTTGATGAGATCATCCCTAAGAATATACGGGCGCACCTTTTGGATATTGTGGGACACTTTGAATCGGGAGAATTTGCTTCCAAAGGCTATGGGCGTTTTGTCTCGAATCGTGTGAATAAGTTACATGAGCTTCAGGTACATAGTGATGATTTTCTATAAGGCTTTTTCTTGTTACTTGGTGCTGGCAAGGTTTCATTTTATTCCAACTACAGCATGCTCATAGTAGTATCCAGCTTCTTGAAACACGCAACTTCTAATTTTTTATTCTAGACTAAACAGGAACGATAAAAATCTTATCTTGTTATGTTTGTCATGTATAGTGGATGGATGCTGTTACTTGGCTCCAATCTTGTGGTCATTCAAGATAAGGATTTTCTGCAATAGATCTATCTAGGATGGATCCTTACTCCTTAAGCTGTGTATATGTGATGCGAGGGACACATTCTTGCTGTTGTTAGTTGGATGGCAAATATTACTTGACTATTGTGATGCCATGTACAGTGTTGCTACTTTCCATGTTCCTCCCTTCATATATTTACAGTGTTATGCAGCAATATTATACCCAAGTCAGTTTGGAAGGTGCTTTTCTAGAGTTGTTTCGCTTGTATGATCTAAAATCAGTAGCTTTGTCTTCTTTTGTAGGGTGAAGATCAAGAGAGGCTTGCTTGGATATTGTCGTACATCACACATCTCCTATCTTTGTTGGCCCGAAACAGCTCCATGTTCAAACACAAGAAAAAGGAAAAAGACCATTCTAGCCATGGACCAATGATCCCAGAGGCTGTGCACCGTAGGTTGATGCTGATGTTCATTGAGCCAGGGTCTTCTGCCTTGTCATCAGAGAAGCATGAGCTTTTGATCAATTACATTATAGTGCTCACACTTTTTGCTGATGACTTCAGATCTGAGCCAACAGATATATGTGCAGACTTGAAAATGACCCACAAGATGCTTAGACCCTATTATGACCAGCTGGGATGCAAGTCTGTGACAGTTTCTTTTAAACCATCTGTAATGACTCTTCAAGCCCCCCTCAAGTTCCCATCAGAAGTCACGAGGAGAAGGAAGCAACAGCGGCGTTAATCATCCTAGACAAGGTCTCCATTGGATATGGCTGTACTAGGAAAGGCTATTCCATGATATGGTAACCAGAAGTGCATTTCCACCGTAGAAGTGTGGGGGTGTCCTTGGGTCAACTTTTGCACTATATCCTAGAGAAAATGAGGAAGGCTTGTTGCTCTGTATTTTGTTCTCCATTGTCGTTTGGGAATTATTACTAGAGATGAACCATGTAACTATGTGTTTTACAATATAATTTTGGATGCTATCTTTTCGTTTAGCATCTTGCTGCAGTTTCGATCATAAGCAGGGTTGCATTCTTACATCAGTGCATTAACCAGTCATGCAGTATATATAATCTAACCTTAAACTGCCTAGATCTCGTACTCCAGTACATCACAAATCTTATGACTGAACATAGGAGCCATTTCCAGTAGAGCATTATATACTGACCGTCATCATACCATAAAAAAAACATCATCATATCATAGAAAATAAAAAACTTAAAACTGGATACTCCAGCAAATTCAAGTTACAATGATATACGCCAAACTATTTCACTTGTCCGAGCACACTCTCAATCATCCTAAGCATCATATTAGTGGGAAAACAGGAGAATCATCTGGAACAATATACCATCAAACTATTCTTGCACAATGACTACAGCAATTTAGAGAGAACAATCTCAAGACAGATTACATCATTGATCTAAAGCTTGTTCTAAACGACCATTAAAACGAGTCTTCTGCAATTCAGTTGTCATCCAGTAGCAGGAGGGGCTTCCTTTCTCAGTATACATCATGGCATCATTATTAGCCTAACACTAACAGCTTAGGATTGTTCTGCTACATCACCGCCAGCCTCGCTATCCGCTCCCGTGCTCTTGTGGCTCTCGGTGCCAGACGGTTCTGAGCTGGCCCTAGCAGCTGCTGCGTCCTGCTTGCTTCCTCGGCTGTCTGCCGGCCCAGGTGTTGCTGGCTGGAGGTCACCCGTGCGGGCGGGGTCACCTTGCATAGGCTGCATGCCATTGAGGGTGCCTTGTCTCATGACCATCTGGCCCGGGAAAGCAAGAGCCTGTGCTTGCTGCTGCTGAAGCTGCTGGTGCTGCTGCTCTTGCATCTGTTGTGGGGTTAAAGGGGTTCTTGGAGGGAACATTGGTACTTGCGACATGTAATGCCCAGTACCTGGCGTAGCACCAGGCTGCACCATCTGTACGCAGAAACGATAATTGAGCAAATGTAGCAGAAAGGCTTATGGTGGCATCTGGAGCACATGCTAACCTGGGGGCGACTTGCAGGGTTCTGTGGTGGTTGGGCATCCGCGATGGCAGCAAGATACAAGAGATTCTTTTGAAGTTGAGCTTGATACCTTAATGTCCAAAGCATAAACACTATTATTCTAAATGCATTAGTAATATTACAAATCCATATAAAACAAAGGAAGCATTTAGATCACATTATATGAATACAATGGCTGGTTCTTGTGCACCAGAAAGTACAATAGAAGCTTGTCATTTATCCCTCTCAACTGACAACCAAAACTAGCAAGGAAATACAAGGTATTTAGCCCAACAGTTAAACTAATCTACCTATCTGAAGTTTTAACATTGGAAATTGTGAAACCACTGGCAGTAGTCTGACTTCACAAACATCAAGACTGCCTCTGGGGATTTCTTGATCATAATCCTCGGAACAGTACTATTTCAGACGGAAATAGACGGTGCTAATCAGAATATTTTCATTGTATAATGTAAACCTTTAATTTCGGATTCCATCTTTTTAAGACACTCTAAACATGTTGAGGCTTAGGAATTCAAGTGGCCGATTTGATGGCATTCTGTCGCATGTCGGTCAAAACCTCACTAACATACAGAAAAGATAAAGACACAAACACATGAAGACTGAAAACTGATTTGTACTAATACAGAAAAAGAGTCAAGATGTAAACAATAAATGGCAGGAACTTTGTAAATGAAAATAATACTGATCAATACCATGCCAAAAGGGAAGGCGGTTCAGATGATCAGAATACTAAAAATAATGATACTGTTATAAAAAGACACCCTAAGACATTGTTCTCGAATCTGACTATTATATCAGGTAGATCATGTACTCCCTCCGATCCATATTACTTGTCGTTGAAATGAATGTATCTAGCACTAAAACATGTCTAGATACATTCATTTTAGTGAAAAGTAATATGAATCTGAGGGAGTACTACATTTGTGCTCCACTGCTATCTTTGTAGTGTCAACCATTTTCTGACCAAGCCCCATTTCTTGAATACAGAAGACAAGGAAATTTGGAATGTCATACACACAACTTCGATAAAAAAACTGATGGCATCATCATCTAAAAGTTCAGGTTTGCGTAATCCAATGGACACGAGTGAATGCTTTAATGCCATGAAAGCATGATCAGCGTCCATCTGTATTAAGCCCATCTGTCAAGGAAGTACTACCGCTATGCATTTTAAGGTTATATTTTACATAAAACAAGATAAAAAGGTCAATCAGGACGTTACATGTGAGGCAAATGGAACCAACAGTGAACATTTCATGTAGTAGTGGCAAGCAGTAAAACCTTAAAAGGCGAATGTAGCGAGCTACTTACTGAGCACATTCAGCCAACTTTCCTAGGTTCTGATTTTCCAGGATGGCCAAAATAAGTTGCTTGTTTTCATCCAAATACTGCAAAAAAAGAAGTCAGTGTTAGTAAATTACTAATCCATAATTAATGATTATGACCATACTATACCGCTATGCTTCTGTATAGTCTTAAATCATTGAGTTTATCTTTTCTGATTCACCCTCGTGTAACAATCATACAAGAAATTGTATTCCCAGAGGAGCCTTGCCCCACATGTTCTTCCTTTTTATCATTCCAACATAGTTGGATTCTCGAAACGGACGCTTGATTCGATTTCAGTCTTTTGTATAGAAATGTGTATAAATGGGACGCTTGATTCAATTTCAGTCTTTTGTATAGAAATGTGTATAAATGGGACGCTTGATTCAATTTCAGTCTTTTGTATAGAAATGTGTATAAATGGATACTGATCACTTCATAGTCCATACAGCGTTAAATTTAGTGCTTATGTAACACTGACGAGTCCATGATCTGGATACGCTTAGATGATATGGTATGAGGTGTAGTTGTAACTGACTCGATGGGGACCATTAAAGAAATATGTATATCTTCAATTTCATGGAAAAAAAATCTACCGACACATTGCCAATTTGCCATTGGAGTCGTTCATTTAGTAAAACAGCATCATTCATTCAGCAAAAGTGTATTTTTTTTATAAGAAAAATTCCATTCACATGCTTGTGGATGAGTGAGATCATATGGCAATGGCTGGTGTGAGGCATCATAAGGCAGCTAGCCTCCAGAGGGAAAGGCTATGAAGCCATACCGTGTGGTGGTTGGTGTGGATAATAACACACCGACTGAACAACCTGCAAGAAAGACACATTCTGTGGTATAGGGGTCATGGTCCAACAGTGGTGTTGCATGTCTGCTGGCCACACAGGTTGATCGTCAAAAGGTTTTTTTTTTACTAAATCCTATTCGCAGCTACATAAGAGTGATCATCGGTGGACGATGATTGACTGTGCGACAATGGTGAACACTATGGTGGTCTGACAAACGATGCTCCCAGGCAGATGGCTAAAGGGCAGTCTGCGGTAGCACCATAGAGCACGGCTGGTGAGCTGTGTCGTGCGGTATGGGAGACATGCCATCGAGCCGGCGGCCTTTGCCAGATAATGATATTCGAACTAGAAAGCCACCACAACTCTCCTATCACCATATATCTCAATCTCCAATCCTCTTATCAATACTATGTGAATACATCTAATTCCAATACCTTTGCCAATATACAAATATTCTTTCTATTCCTCTAATGTCCTGTTGCGTAGATAATCACTCGTACATTAATCAGAGCATTCCAAGGGAGTATCCCCTGGGATCACCTAACCGCAAGAGAAGGCACATACCTCTCCGAAAAAAATTGAGGCATGTGGTGGAATCAATCGCTGAAGGAAGCATATTCGTAACCCTAGCAGGAAGGAAGGGCGGGGCGGGGCGGATCGAACCTTTTGGATCTGCTCGGTGGTGATGCCGGTCGGCGGGGGCACCGCACCGGCCGCCCCCGGGGGCATGGACATGGCCTGCTGCATCGCCGCTGCTCTTGCTTGCTCCTTTGGTTGTCGTTCTTCTTCTTCTAGGTTGCTGGATTCGGTGGGGTGTAGCTTTCGCTCTCGCTTTACTCTTTTTCCAGTCGTTAAGCCCAGGGGGAGGGGGAGGGGGTTTGGGTTTCAGAACTCAGCCACGAGACGAGGAGATGAAAAGGAAAGGAAAGTAGGATGGAGATTTACGAATCTGCCCTTGCCGTAAGAAAGGTGCCAAGCCCTCTCGAGGAGGAAAAGGATTTTTTTTGGCCTTCAATTCGTCCCGTAAATTCAGGTCAAGGTATGGGCAAATCTGCCCTTTACGATAATGCAGGTGAAGGGATGGACAAATCTGTCTTTTCAAAAAGGAATTCTGATCTTTTTAGGCGTACTTGTATTTCTGATGCTGGTGCCGTGCGAGTGCGACTGGCCGCGGCGTGCTAGGCTGCAACGAGCAACAGAAGGCGTGCAGAAGGCGTGGAGGTTGAGGCACGTTTTCTTTGCCTTTCCCCTCCTTTTATTTCTTTTCTGATTTTCTACTCAAAAAATTCTCTCGAAATTTTACACTTAAGGCACTCGGCTTACTTATTACGAGTTTAACCGGGACATCTGGTATTGAAATGCTCATTTTCAATCGGATTACACCGTGACGCCGTATGACACTTTGAGAACACAATCTCGCTCGGGTGGCTATCTGTGTCAGTGAGCAGACAACCCGTCTTTAGGACATCTCTAACCGATGTACTCCTTTTTTATATATTTATCAAAATTTAGATGAATCTATATACTAAATAGTGTCTAAATTTACGGCCGTACTATGCGTTCCCCGAGAGATAATTTTCCAAAATCCGTCGGGTCCTCTGCTGACACGTGTCCCTAAAAAGTCTCTCAATCCCTCTTTTGCGACAAACATACCCACTTTTGCTATAAATAGTCTTGTTTTTGCTACGTGTAGCAGAAAAAGGTTCGGTTCAAAAAATAAAAAAACTGACTGGACCTCGTCGAAGATTTCACCGAAGACATCGCCGGCGATCGTGTGTAGCAAAAAAATTGTGCTAATTAGCAAACCCTACCTCACGGAAGACTCGCCGGAGACTTTCACCAGAGACCTCGCCGGAGATTTTCGCCGGAGAGTGTGTAGCAAAAACTTTACTCTATTATAGTAAAATCACAAAAGGTATGTAGCATAAAAATTAGTAATTGTAGCAAAAAACAACTTCGTCGGAAACATCTCCGGAGACCTTGTAGCAAAACTCGTGTCCGTTTATAGCACCTCCGCCTGCCGTAAGTAGCAAAACCCATGGCTGTTTGTAGCACCGCCGTCCGATCACAGTAGCACCACCGCTAGCCACATGTAGCAAGCATCAACACTGCAAATAGCAACAGCGGATGACGTACGTAGCAACGTCGTCGCCGGGGCCATGGCCACTCCATCTACACGAGCACTTCCATGCCGAAAAAGTCCATCTCCGTGAAGACGCCGGTGGATTCGCGGGATGTTGAGCTTCGCGTCGCCGGATGGAGGCGTACCTCCATGGCGCAAGGGGCTTCCCAGCGAGGGTGTGCAGGGAGTCGTTGTGGAGATCGTCGGCCTCCATGGCGCACGGGGCTTCCCGGCGAGGGTGCTCGAGCTTTGACATTGAACGGGGGGAGCAGAGTGAGGCGTCCCTCCTCGATCTCACCGCCCGGCGTGGAGGCGAGGGCAGGCGACGCGTCATGAGGCTCTGTGGCGGCACTGCAAGGACGGCGGCAGCGCGTAAGCTTCATGGCTGTGTTTAGAAGAGGAATTGGGGATAAGGAAAACGATGGGAGACGTCCTTGGTCTGTACACGGGCCCACCACGATGCCCAGGTCCACCACGACCTGGTATGTACGAGCAGGGCAGTGGGCAGCGACCCGGGGGATAGAATCACCTGATCCCCGGGGAATACTATCATTTCCCCTAAATTTATTTAAATTTAAGTAAATCTGAGACATCTATTTTGAGACGGAGGGAGTACAAAAATGGGTTAGAGGAGGAATAAAAAAAAATTACTCATACGCCGGAGGCAGCTCTGCTGCTCCGCCAGAACCTTGGACCTGTCGGTGCCACCAATGCCGGTCTACCACGGCGTGCAGCAGCGATCTTGGGGGTCGTGGGTGGCGGAGATCACCGACCACAACACCAAGAAGAAGGTGTGGGTCGGGTCCTTCTAGTCGGCGGAGCGGGCGGGGCAGGCGTACGACATCGAGAATGTGCGCCTCCACGGTAGCGAGTGCGGTGAGCTCAATTTCCCCCTCGAGGTGGAAGGGCCGGTGCTAGACATGGTGGCGGAGGGGCTTCGCTTCATCTTCTACCGCGAGCGGTCGGAGGACAGGGAGGCCCGCGAGCACCTCGAGGTAGAACGCCGCGACACGGCGATGGCGGCCACGCTCGCCGGCCACAACCCGAAGCTCGTCGAGGAGGAGCGAAAGCTGCTGGAGGTGTACACCGAGGCTAAGCGAAAGGGCGACGCCACAGCGGGGAAGAAGGTGAAGGACGAGGAGGATGCGGGGCCGTCGGCAGCTCCAGCGCCGGTCACAGTGAAGGAGGAGGAAGACTGGGAGGACGACTAGTAGGACGCGCCGATGTCGACGACGCCGGCGGTGATCGAGCTCGACTCCGATTCCTCCTACTACTACTGGGGTGAGGACTAGGGTTAGGAGGTGGTCGAATTCGGTCAAATTTTGTCAAATTCGACCGACTTTTGGTTGTAGTATGTATATATTGTGGTAAATATATGTGTTAGTTTGAAATTCGGTTTGAATTCGGTTGAGTTTGATCGAATTTGGAGGTGTTCATTTGATTTACTCCGCTAACTATAGGAGATCGATTAGGAGCGGCTATCGGTTAGAGGAGTATTTTTACTCCTCTAACCGATTTTGGGCAGTTTACTCCTCTAACCGATTGGGGATCAGATCGATTAGAGATGGCTATAACCTTCAAGCGAACAAATGGTTCAAACAATGTTAATTGGACCATGGCTTCGGTTATAGTATGCACTTGATTGTAGAGCGTGAAATTTGCAGCTACGGCGGCAGATGGTCGGGTCGGCGGGGATGATGGTGGGGATGGCGGTGGTGCCTGGAATTGGCCGACTGTCACAAATGGGGTTGGTGGCTGCACGCGCGGGCCAACGCTCAACTTCTGCTTCGTTCCTCCAGTTGTCGATGCAGATGACGGCCGCTTGTTGCCGCTATCCTTGGCCCTCGACTTCATGGTGGCGGCTGGTGCGAACACTGTGTTCCCCGCCGCTCATAGAGGCCGAGGCGCGGAGAACATGTTTCGACAGAACTAGGGTTTAGCACGGCGGCTGTGGAAGCGACAGTGAATACAAGACACAACAGAGTCACGACATAGCCTACGGGGGAGGCGTTGTAGAAGGGAGGAGTGGGCGGAGTGTCGGAAATGCCGTCCATGGCCCCAATCCGGTAGGCAGGAGGCAAAGCGGGAGCGACGCGCGGGCGGGAAATTTCACCTCAATAGTTAGCGTGCGTGTGCAAGCCGATGTTTTTTGGCGTGTCTGTCGTCGTGCTACAAATATGTAGCGTGAGGCGGATTTTTTGGGCATGCCCAAAAAATTATGAGGTTCATGTTTGTTGGAGCCGTGTTTTGCCACTCCGGCGGCATGGTAAAAGCTTTATTGGGCACCAACACCTTTTTTTGCAGCCGTTGGAGATTCTCTTACTCAACCTCGATTTGTTGTTGTCTCACTCTAAACTCTGTGTTAGAGCATCTCCTCTCTCCCTCCCTCCCTCATACGGGGTCCGGCGTTTTGCCTTATAGGGGCACCAACGCAGGTACCTCCTATCGGGGGTCACCGCCTCCCAGCCACCGCCCCTCCCCCTAAATCGCAATTGCTAATTTAAATATTTAAAAGGTCGCCGGAAATTAAACATAGTTTTTCCGCCATCATGCACATCATAGTTCAGGCGATGCAATTGACTCAATTCATTGGAATACAAGTCTATCGGTCAATACCAAAGTGTCACTCAATCCTAGGATGTATGAGACGAACTCAAAAGAGTGAGGCGAGACAAGAAAAGAAGGGACCCCACGGAGTGCCACCCATGG
Organism: Avena longiglumis; assembly: GCA_030063025.1. Classification (NCBI taxonomy): domain Eukaryota; kingdom Viridiplantae; phylum Streptophyta; class Magnoliopsida; order Poales; family Poaceae; genus Avena; species Avena longiglumis. Next base: position 415,959,691 of record CP125979.1, on the reverse strand, counting down.
AGTGCAACACACGGAATAGATCATCGACCGCGGTAGGAGGCACCTTCGGGGTTGTCGGCAGCGGGACGATGTTGCTGGCCTGGGTGCCGATCGAGGTCGGGGTTGCAGTCTCATCCGCCGGTGTCGGGGTGCTGTACTGGTTGGCGGCCACTCGGCTATTGGAGAGGATCAAGGCACGCTGGTTAACACGCCATGCCTTCACCTCGTGGTCCATGTCCTTCGTGTCGAGCATGAAGATCGCCAAGTCCTCCCTCCTCTTCTTTGCCACCACATTGGCCTTGATGAGGCCGAGCTTGATGTCCCGCCGCTCGATGACCGACGCCCACCTTGTCGCGTTGATCTCCTCCAACCTGGTTTCCCGTTCATCCCTCACGGCGGCATGCGCGACGGCGCCGATCATGCAGGCCAAGATGGACGAGTGTAGTTTATCGATGGTCGGCGTCGTGCCCCTGATGGCCTTGGACATCTTGTGGCCAATGGGTCGACCCTCCAATGTCGTCGATGGCACCACTCCTGGGTCATAGGCAGTGGCCTTGGCCTTGGTGAGAGCGGTCCTCGTCTCCTCCCACTTGTTGCACCCCTCGATTCGTGTGAAGATGTGGATGTTGAACTTGTTGTCATAGTTTTCCCCGCGGTAGGCGACGATCATGGCACGCATCTACGAACAATACCAACAATCGAACACAAATTTCGAATGGGTGGGAGCGGGCAGCAATCTGGGTTTCTTACCTGATCGTCGTAGTTGGTGCCACTGACATGGACGCGGTGCACCTCCTCGGCAACCCCATGGCACTTGTTATGGGCGTGCTAGATCATGACTCAGCGGTGAGACATGCCGGAGTCGTTGCGGTCGTGGCACAAGGACTTTAAGTAGGGATCTAAGAGCCTCCCTCATCGTACGCCGCCTTCACCCTATTCCGGTAGCAGTACGAGTTCTAGTAGGCGTCGGTGAAGGTGTCTAAGCTGACGGTCTTCCAAGCCTCGACGAGGCACTCATCCTCCCTCGAGCTCCACTTGGGGTCGTGGCCGCCGCCTCCTGTATTCTTTTTCTCCCCCTTGTAACACCCTCGAGACTAGGGCTAGACAAATCCTAGACCTCTGTCTGACATAAGCCTAACCTAGAACTCCAGGATATCCAGTGATAAAATCGGTAACACAACGGTGACCCTACGACAAAAAAATTATTATAGCAATCTCATAACTAAGCAAAGAGCCAAAATATTACAAGTATAGGTCACTAACCACAAACGTCAAACAACAAGGCAAATCATGGCGACGGCGAGCTGTTTGGCGTCGGGGACGAAGATGACAACATGCGAAGGGGTACTAGGCCACGCTTGAGCTAGATATGGGCTGCTAGCTGCTGCGCGTGCGAGAGAGAGGGAGCGAAGCGAGGAAGGTTTGGGCTGGCCTAGGAGGTTTCTGGCTTTGTTTTTATTTCCACAAATATTTTTCTTTTTCTAAAATCATTTTTCTCTTTGTATTTCATCTTGAAACCTATTTTGAATAATTTAAAAATACCAGAGGCTTTTATAAAATATATAAAATATTGTGGGGCCCTTTTAGTCCATTTGGGCTCCATATTTTTGGTGATTCAAAATACAAAACCATTTTGGAAGGTTTCAAAGAGGGAGGGGAAAACTAGGGTTTTAAGGTTTTGCATGATTTCTTGTTGCATGCATCTCTGTAAGATGATGCTCATGATGCACAATAAACCTTAATTAATATTATTTAAAATTGGGGTGTTACAGGTCTATCCCCCTTACGAGAATCTCGACCCGAGATTCCTAAGGTAGGAAGAGGGACAAAGAGAGGGAGAAACAGGGTTATACTAAGGATAAGAGGGAAACACACTAAAAACACAGAATATCTCATGGTCAACTCATAAATGGAGTGTTCAGAAACAACTGTGAGATGACAAACATGAAACACACCAAGGTAGCGGAGGAAACAAGATAAGAAGGTTACAATTGGTAGATAGATGGTCTTCATAAGGATTGAGACCATGGAACTCACGGAAGAGTTTAAACTTCTGGATAGGGAAGGGTTCCAATAGAAATAACATTACCACAGACTTCGTTAGGGAACCTTTACTAGACGGCTTAAGTAGAGATTTAAGGTTGCAGAGATATGGGTCAACAAAACCAAGTTGTTGAACTACTTTTGAAACAGAAGGGTCACTCTTTCATTCAATGGAAGGCCAAGACAGAAAGGTGCTTTATGGCGAGGACTCGTAAGAGTCACAAGGAACATGTAGCAAGAGGAATTTCTAATTACCAAAATCATAGTCTCTCTATGAACATGGTTGAGAAATGAAGGAAACTCTTTATTCATCCAGGTCTATCAAGATCTCTGCCAAGATCATGATATCACTGTTACAACATCAAGATGAATAGGTAAGAAGATTCCTGATGACACGAGAAAAATAAATTTCATTCTCAGACTTCAACTACTTGGAACAACAAAACGCTTGCCAACATAAAGGGGTCGAAAGAATCGACCGAGAGACATTTAGCAACTCTACTTTAAATGTTCTCCTTGATGTTCGAGAAACCAGACATCAAGTAAAAGTCAGACTTCAGATACAAAGGAAACCATAATCATAACTTCTAGAATAAATCATAGAAGAAGCCTCATGAAGAGTGGTTGTTGAATCAAGAAATATGACAAAAGATCTTTCCGGCTAAGTGTGTCAACCATTACATCCATCTTGCCAAATTTACAAAGAGACCTATGTCAAAACCTTGAGGAACACTAATCATCGGTGTTGCTTAAGATTCATCTCTGATTATGTGTAATGATACTTCAGACTCAGCAAGTCCAAATAGAGAGTTTGCAACATTTACCACAAAGGTAAAGTTACTAGATTCTCAATATATGGACTACAGTGTCGAGCTCCAAAAGAATGAGCTAGATTGCTAGACCCATGTGTTAGCAACTTGTCAAGAGACAACAGCACACACATAAAGTACTAACAATAAAACACACATGTGTCCTTAATAAAAGGAAGATAACTCTTCTCGAATCCGTAGTGACATCTTTCAACATTTGCACGTGAATCAGAGGAGGTTACTTCTAACATCCAGAACACATTCTTCGAGGTCAACCAAAGACGATTCTCAAAACGTTTCCAACATTAATGCCAACCGTTCCACATGAGTATGTTATGGCATATACACATGTGTCCTTAAGAAAAGGAAGATAACACTTCTCGAATCCACGGTGACATCTTTCAACATTTGCACGTGAATCAGATGAGGTTACTTCTAACATCTAGAACACATTCTTCGAGGTGACCCGAAGACGATTATCAGAAAGTTTCCAACATTAATGCCAACTATTCCACATGAGTATGTTATAGAATAGAGCAGATCAAGATGTCATTGGTGGGATCAACAACAAACTTATTGAGACACTCCATTAAGATGGACTCATACATCGTATGAACAAGGCAAACTATTGGTCAAACCATAGGACATGAAGATGTACTCAAGTGAAACATCACAAGAAGAAACATCATCAAAATAGTCCTTGGAACTGAGTTTGATTTGATGATAACTCAAATCAAATAAAATCAAATCAAAGGTGGGGGAATATAACATATCCACAAGGGAGATACTATATTTCTTCAACACGAACAAAACTAGACATCCTTTAAGAATGAACTGAGTCGGATGGAACTTTTGTCTTACAACTCTCCAAGTTGTTGTTTAAGCTCGACCAACTAGTTCAGGGGCATCCGGTACGGATCCTTGGAGAAAGGAGCAGTTCAGAGAACTTGCTTTCTCAAGAACTTGACAAGCGGTCATGAGGCAACATGGCGATACTTCTAGTAGACATATAGAATATCACGAACCACCGATATGTCACTTAATTCCAGAGGAAACTTGCTTTACAAGGCTAGAAGACACAGTCTCAAAGATTTGGCATGAGCCTAACTCTTTGACCGAAGAGAGTGCACCAGAATAGCGGACTTGGTATGACAATCATCCTTTGCTTAGTGACAGTATTAACCATCACGCTAGGAATTATTCAAATGTCCTTGAGGTTCAAAGCAATAAGAATTGCTAAGAATCTTGGATAGCCACATCATACGCACACGCATCATTCACGAGCGTGAAAGCTCGAGGAAGGGTGGGTAAAGATGTGTAAAAGCATCACTTCATTAAGAGGGTCATGAATCTAAGTATGACCTCTTAGTATGAAAGAGGGTGATACTTTAAGGTGGAACAGATAGAAGATAATCAATGTCTCTTAATCTGTAGATTACAACACTTTGACCTGGTCCTAGATATGATGAGGTACTTGAGTTTGTTTCTCCTGACATCCCAAAATGGTTTGTCTTGACGAACCACAAGAGTATCTTGCATCAGAAGATGCCAATGCAAGTTTACTTCTTGGCTACCAACTGATAGACAAAGGTCGGAAACAACAAGGGAGAAAGAACATGCTCGGGATGGAATCCGTAGATGTGGATGCATAGATTAACAACCTTCCGAAAACCAATACAGGAAGGAAAAGTGTGGCAGAGTCACGAATGTAGATGCAAGAATCACAAGGAGCACTTGCCATGATCTATTTGGTTCCATTACAGAACATCTTCCATAGCATGTGGTAGGGGAAGTTCTTAGTTGTCACAATTCAAACGCAACAATAACCACAAGCTTGAAGGCTAGAATTGTGGTACTAGCCATCCTGAGGTAATGTGTGAACATTAACGACGGGGTCAAAGGAATGTATCTTGGATTAAAGGTCAGCTTCATGTACAAGATTCACAACACCAGAATCCAGCACAATCAGGGATCTTCGGTTCAAGTCCAAGGGTTAAAACCTGGGAAAGGAGTAATTACTACTTGAGTGATACGGCGTACACTGCAAGATAATAATCATGAGTTAGATTCCAAGAGAAGAAATGACTTCTGAAGTACCCAAACAAACAAAAGGAGGCACATGAGGAAAAATGGAACCTCGAAGCCTAGAATAGAACACTATGGTAACATTATATTGTAGGCACCATAAGACAGAGAGGTTATGATGTAAAGGAATCTCTCAGATGAATAGGAGCAAAGAGAACAAGGAATCACAACACACACAACTCTAGAGAACTCAACACTAGGTCAACTGGCTTAGAAACGACATGCCTAAAAGGCACCTAAGCTTTGAAAGACTAGAAGAAGGTAGAAGAAATTTCCGAAATCAACACGAGATAAGATGATCCAGAGTTAGAGCGATACCAGATAAGGAGCAAAAGAAGCATACTAGAATTTTAGCAAATACTTTTCAACTTTAAAGTAGTTTTCACAAGCACTAGACTCAACATCGACAAATAGCAAGTTTTCCTATGGTCGGTACTGCTCTGATACTAAAAATTTGTAACACCCCGAGACCAGGGCTAGACAAATCCTAGACCCCTGTCTCACATAAGCCTAACCTAGATTTCGAGGATATCTAGTGAGAGAATCGGTAACACAACAGTGACCCTACGACACAAAAATTATTACAGCAATCTCATAACTGAGCAAAGAGCCAAAATATTACAAGTAGAGGTCACTGACCACAAACATCAAACAACGGAAGGAAAATTATGATATTAAGTGTAGGAAACTTAACAAATGGCCTAAGAGGACTGAAGCATAACGATGATGTCCCAGCCCATAGATTCCAGGCTGTCGGCCGGGAACCCCAAGCTCCTCGTCGGTGTCGATGTCGTATGGAACTTGTCTTCGGGTGAACACTTACTTTGCTACAAAAGTATCAACAAATCAAGGGTGAGTACAGGGTGTACTCCGCAAGGCTTATGGTTGGTGGGGTTGTTTTGCATAAAGTTGTCTTTGTTTGTAAAACAAGAGAGAGATAATAAGCTCGTCTAATCAGAATATTTTAAAAGGGGATAAGAGAGCGAAATCTCCAAAGTATTGATTATCATCTTTGATATCCACCAAATCATCATCTAAACCTCATCTAGGATCACCCCCTCGTACCCATGAGTAAGCATCCTTAAGCACACATTGATCTACCAAGTTTTACGATTAGGTTAATGTTCTCTATGATCTTAGAATATGGTCACCAAGCGTTCATAACCATGAACATGACTTTTCGTAAAGATTTAACCCCGTAGGGGTGTACAACTTTACCCACACGTACTGACCGACTCTTAACATCAATACATTAGCCCTCTTCCTTGGAAGGCCTACAGAGGGTGGTTAGACACGGCATTTACCTTGCTTTCGCCTCCCTAAGGATGGTTCCATCGTAACGGGTCAAATCCCGGAGTCGGTTCCCAGAGATGTGAGGCGAGGTTGGTTTATCAGGGGAGCTATCAACCCCAAGCAACCCGGTCCATGCTTCCCTACCTGTTATGAATGCACCTCCTTCACCTCCTCTTTCAAAAACGTTTTCAATGCATCTGCATAATGGAAAGTCCGAACTATGTGACTCATTGATGGCCTGCAAGTGCACAGGTTCGTCCGAGAATGTTTTCACAGAAGTATTAATTCTAGTTTTTATATCGATCCCAACAAGGAGATTTGGGAAGTGCTTTTAGGTGATGTTTCTGTCACACCCAAGGTGTCACAAGTCTTGAGTCAATTGACTACAATTGCTTATGATGGTGGATTGTGAGTAAAGGATAGAGTAAACTTGTGTAGGAAGTAATAAGGAGTAAATTGCATAAAAGTAAATTATGGAAATGAGTTTGCAGTTCCTACAGATGATAAGTTAGGTGCGGAGAGAAACAGTTCATGGTGATAGTGAACATGCCAAATGGATAAAGTGGAATAAGTAATTGTGATATTTTCTTACTTGTAAGTGAGTAGGCAAGTAACCAATATACCGACTAGGAGTCCTCATGGCCAATTCTTCCTAGTCCCAATGATCCGTCTGTCTGTTACCACGGCAATGGTCAGCACATCAATTAAGGTATTACGACCAGATCAAGGCTTTAATCTTGATGGTTCCTTGTTGTCCTCGAGTGATGTTAGCTCCTCATTGATATCGGTTGTGTCACTCAAGGGTCGCCGATTCGCTAGCACACAAGTTCATACCTATGATATGTTTAGATCATGTTACCTGGGCCCTTAAATTAGATAACAAGCATTAGACAAACATAGATAATCATTCTTACAGATTAATAATCACTACAACAATCACAAATGGATGGATATAAAGGAGGCACGACACATCTCACCAATTCCCTACATCTCCCACGCCTATGGGGATTTACTCGGAATGAGAGGGAGACAAATCAAAGGCATAATTATATTGCAAATGGAAATCATATCAAAGTTATCATAGCAAACCACAACAGTACTTGAATATCAAATCGAAATACAAACCAGAGGTAGATCAAAGTATCAAACCCTAATTTTACAATTACCAATCTCTTTCTCTCTCTCTAGATGAGGATGAGGGTGATGATAGAATGCGTGTCGGAGAGGTGGAGATCGTCGAGAAACAAGGGGATATTCTTATCCTCTTCTAGATCCGATCTATTTCTCTCTGATGAGTTTTGCGGCGGTTGTGTTCTCTTTTTCGTTGTCTCCCCCTCATGGAAGTTGCTTCTATTAATATAGCGGAGCTGCTGGCAGGTAGTACGGGCGCGTTCCGACCGTACCGGTGGTCGTTACGCGCACTATACGCCTCCAATAAAGAGGTTCCAATTGGGTATTTGCTTCTTTTGGTGTAATTAGCTCATAAATGCCATTATATCTTCAATAAATGTTCATTACCTGAAAACCATCACAAGAAACTAAGGATTCGCTAATTGCGACATTAACATTAGTGGAAAGTTTAATCTTCAGTGAAATCTGGCAATAAACAAGGAGAGAACCAGTGGTAAAAATTCATGAAATTTGGAGCTATCAACTTCCCCAAGCTTAGTTGTTACTCGCCCTCGAGTGATAAGGCTAAAATGAATAATAGCGAGGAATTGAATCAAGGCAAAAAGGCTTACAAGTTTGAGGTTATATCATATTCTGTTGTCTTAAATCCTGCAACCTTATTCAAGAGCATAATATATCTTAACAGTTGCACTTAAGTTTAATCCCTAGACGCAAATAACTTAATAGCTAATAATTCTTGCAAACCCAAATAATATTATCAAAAAATTGGCTGGGCTTGTAGAGAAATTTTTCTTCAGCGCCACTCTTGTTATGAAAGTAAAAAAAAATTTAAGCGAGGTCGCTTTGTGTCAATTTTAGGGGTGCAGAAGTAGATTTCAAAAGAATGATAATCTTAGAGATTTTTCATTAACACCCACTTCGATAATCGCGGCTATCAAACACCTCTTTTTTCCCTTGTTTTTTAATAACTCTAATTATTCATTTTAGGTGGTGAGGTGATTCCAAAGCTCCAGCAAAGTACATAATGATTTTCAGCTCATATCTTCTTTCTCTTTTTTTACTTCTTCCTTCGAGGATCAATGATCATTTTCTTTTTATAATATGCTTACACAATCTTTGAGAATGCTAATACTTTTGCCCACATAGCGACACATATGTCACTCATGTCATCAACTCATAGCCGAAATCTAGGGTTATACCATAGATCGTTCATAGGCCAGCGGAGTTGTTAGCATCCCAAAGGCGTGTATGGGAAACATAGAATTGTTTCTTCTCTCTATTTTTAGCAGGGTAAAACAGGTTTTAGCATCTCCCTCCCCCACCATAAAAAGTTCATTCTATCAAACAATTCTTTTTAGAAGGTGTCATCTAGTTAATGATCAGTATGTGGGGTTGAGTACTACCAAGATTAAACTCTTAAGACAAAAACATGGCACCAAAGTTGTCGCTAGACATTTTTTCTAGTTCTCAATTTTTTTGGATTTTAATCCAAATGGTTGTTTTTCAAACTGATACCAATTGTCCCAAGTCTTAACCAAAGTAGTTGCAAAAAATTTTGAGCCCAAGCCTTAAAAGATAACTAGTTACGTGTGGAGTAGGACTTAGGTGCAACCGGACAAACATGAAATGTTCATGAATAAACTTACAGGAAGAGGGAAAACAAAAATGTGATACCTCCTTTTGCTTACGATTCATCGTGTTCATATTTATAGTCAAATCAATAAAAACGAGTAATCTACAGAAAAAATCAATGAGAGCAGAGAGAAATTTGCACAAGTGAGGATAAAAGCTAGTCTAATTTTTTTTTCTTTTTCTTTTTGTCAATGCAAAACTGAAAATAAACATGCAACGAGAATGAAAATAAATCAAAAAATAAAAATGAAGAATATGAATGCAAAGGGTGGGAGGAATTCATCCTCCCCAAGCTTAGGCTCTTTGCCTATCTGAATCAATAGTTGCCACCATCTCCGGTTGGCGGCTGTTGGTATGGGAAGTTCGGGTAGTGGTTTAAAAAACCAGTCATAAACAAGGTGAAATTACTGAGTAAGATCAACTATGTTGGCATTCGCATCATGCATTGTATTTTCATTTTTGTCAATGCGATGCACCACCTGGTCAAAATCACTCCTCGGGACATAGTTAAATCCCGGCTGAAAGTACCATCTTTCGTCGACTAGAGGAGGGGTGAATAGGAGACTACCAATTTTTATCTTGTTAATCAATTTTAGGCTTCGCAAGAAGTAAAGTTCTCTAGATATGCAACTAGATGAGCAATCCTATATGCTAGAGAACATACAACAAGCAATAGAGTGGTAAAGGATAAGCGTAAAGGTAAGGAGCGAGTAAACCAGAGAGGAGACGCGGAGATGTAATTCCCATAGTTCACTTCCAGGGAAGCTACGTCTAAGTTGGAGAGGTTTCGGGGCCACACAAGGTCACCCGAGCGCCACAAAGGCCTTACCTTATTCTCCGGTGAGCACCCCCACAAAGGAGTCCTCACAATCCACTAACTGGTGACCTTGAAGGTGCCAACCGAAAACCTTTACAACAAGGTTGAGGGGGAAGCTCCATAACTCATTTGGAGGCCCTCAACGACACCACAGAGCTTCACAACATATGCCCTTAGCTTCGAGGATGTCCTACACCGTCTAGTGTTCCAAGAACCCAAGAGTAACAAGATCCACAAAGGATGGGTGGGGGGAATCAAATATTCTTTGGTGAAGTGTAGATCTAGGTCAACTCTCCCACTCCTCAAAAGATTAGGAGGTTTGGGTGGGTAGGGAGAGAGATCTAGGGTGAAGCTCTGGTATTAATGGAGGAGAGAGGAATTGAAGAGGTAAGCTGGGAGGAAGAAGAAGGACGCCTCAAATAGGCTCCCTTCGAAAGGAGCCATTTGGTTGTTCGTGACTCCACTGGAACTTCCGGTGGGAAACCGGAACTTCCGCTCAGCGAGCCTCCGACCGCTAGAAAACTATCGGTGGACGCTACAAAGTTCAACCGGAATTTCCGGTTAGCTCGACCAGAAATTTCGATGGAACTTCCAGAGCAAGTTTCGGGCCAAGTTTCATCAAATACGACGCTTCCATACAGAAGCATACAGTAAGTGAGCGGATCTTGGAGCGGAAAATTCTAGGTCACAAACCACCTACCGAAATTTCCGGCGTCCGGGCGGAAGTACCGCTCAGGCACTTAGCGGGAGCAGCAAGGAAAGTTCTTGTCGCAGGATCCGGTCAGGCTTGACCAGGTCCGTGGACCGGAACTTCCGGTGCTACTTCCGGTGGAAGTTCCATCAAACATGACACTTCTATACTGAAGTATCCAGTACGTGGGCGGAACTTCTGCCAGAAGTTGGACCGGAAATAGAGCCAGACCCAGCCCCCCAGAGACCCCTGGCCGGAACTTCCGTCCCTTGCCCCTGAACTTCCGATCAGGACAGAAACATCCCAAACGACTCAAAAGAGCACACTCGCACTGATGGATAGGATGGTTGTGGCGGTGCAAGTATGGTTTGTGCATGAAAAAGTGATTCCCCACAGCCTTCTGAGATGGAACCCCTCTTGATAGAACGGCGACGTAAAACTATAAAAAGAGAGAAAGGAAAAAACAAAGGCTGTTGTCTTCACGAGACTCCAAGAGAGGTATCCACAAACTCCACAAGCTCCATAAAAAACAAATGACCTGAAACTCAAGCACACAATTGGATCACAAGTGGGATTGTCATCATCACCAAAATACCAAGGGAAAACATAGTCCTTTCACTAGCTATGGTTGAGGCATACCTTGCTAGCTGGTGCTGAGGGAAAGGCTGATTGTGGTGGTGCTGCTAGCCATAGTCGTCCCAGGCTCCTGTGTTCCAATTCTCTTCTCCTTGCCCTTGCTATTGTTGACTAGTTGTTGCGTCCTCCCAGTTGGGATGACCTCCTGGCGGTGCAATCCTCCCTGAGAGGATCAATGCCTACTGGAACTCCTCCTTCGTGAAGACCCGGCTTTGTTTATCTGGCAAACCAAAAGCTTGTACAAAAGGAAGAAAGACTTGGTGGAGTTCACCATTAGGCTCAAAATAAACCGGTATGCATGAAGGGAGTGTTGGGGTCTATAGAACCCCATGAATCTGGTGCTAGCCATGTGAATATCATCCATATTCTTGCTGCCAACCATGGCTCTCTCCTATGGCATGACAAAACCACTTGTGTAGGCGATCTATGTGACCGGGCCTCCACAACAGATGTCCCTAGTGGAAGCTGCCCATTGGCGACGGAAGTGCTGGATTAGCAGAGCACCTAAGTTTACCTTGTGCTCCATCTCAGGGTGCATGGCCATATGAATTACGCTCATTTCGAGGCCTGCCATTTCCCCCACATCTCCTTTCCCAAAAATATAATTCACTAAGAAAGTATGAAAATAACGGATAGTGGGATTCTAGATGGTTGCGCTCTTTTTGAGCAAGAAGTTAGTGTTCCCGTGAATAGAAATATTCTCCTAGGATTGCATTGCCTCCACATGAATATTGTCATTAATTCCAAGTGCTCCCTCATAGGATAACCCGAAACAATCACAAAGTTCATAAAAGGTGAGGCTACGGAGTTTCCCATTGAGCACAAAACTTACAATGCAATTTCGCTCCTGGGCTTCGAGATCATCATGGAATGATGACAAGAACTCGAACATGGCGATCTTGAAGGTGTCAACGTTGATGTGGGAGAAAGCGACCATGCCTGCATGTTCAGTCAACCGCTTGAAGTCCTCCAAGAGCCCTTGGTGGGAGAGAAACTCGCGGTTCCCCACTTGGTGAGCACAACATCGCGTTTTCTCATCCTTTCAAAGTCTCGGCTCATGTTGGCCCTCAAGTTATTCGTCTCAGAATGCCTCTTCTTCGAGCCCGGCGGCGAAGAGGAACCCAAGGCCCCTGCCACACCACTGCCCTTGCGGAGGATTCTTCCGATGTTATGCATTGTGCTACAAAATTTGCAAAGGAAAACATGGGTATCAAGTTTCTATCACATAAACAAATGATTACAAGTAGTAGTTACCAATCCTAACGCGAGGAATAAAAAATTATCTCAAAATATGATGAACTCATCTATAAAGCCAATGTGAGGAATTCAACCATGGATTTTAGAAAATGAAGCGTAGATGGGATGAGAAACACACCGATGTGAAGATCCCCCCACTCAAAAACTCGGAATCGATGAAGAATCAAAGGTTCTAGGTGATTAGGGTTTGAGGTGGAGAGAGAAAGAACTAGGGAGAAAGAGGAAGAAGAAAGAGGAGGCTGGCTCAGCCTTTACCTAGCGACGCACGCGGTACGGGCGGGTCTCGCCTATACCGGTGGTCTCCACCGTCGGATCAACATTAGGGTTTCAAGATCAAACCTGGAGTACTTGGTACGGGCGGGTCCTCCCATACCATAGCTCGTTATAAGTACTGAGGATGTCATCAAATTTCTTGAAGTTCAGTATGGACAGGCATTACGGGTGCGTCGGCCCGTACGACTGCTCGTCATGGGTATGGCGAACAACGTCGGTTTCGTCAATGTTTTGGTATGGGTGCACGGTACGGTCGCATCGACCGTACCATCGCTCTTTACGAACATTGTAGACTGTAAAAAACTTTCTCCTTCAATTTTCTCTTGTTTCTTTAACTTATGTAGGGCAGGCCCTCTAAAATAATCAACACACAAAACAAACTTATTAGTTTAAACAAAATAAAAATAACTAAAGGATAGAATGAAGTTCAAATTTAATTTATTAAGAATGGGTTAGCTCCCATTAAGTATTTTATTCTAGGGTTTTGGTCTTCGGCCAATCTCCATGCTATCAACATTTACTTCAAGCTACTCTTCATCTCTTGTTCTTGTCGCTTGAGCACGCTTTGGGCGGTGGAACATATTTTCCACTAGGTTCCGGTTTGTTTGGGAAGTATCTAACAATCTGGTCATCATATATATTAAAGACAATCTTACCACTGGTGCAGTATACGTTGGCTCCGGCTGTGCTAAGAAAAGGTCTTCCAAGAATAATAGAAAGTTTGTCATCCTCAGGAACATCAAGTATAATAAAATCAGTGGGTATAACATGTTGGTCTATTCCGAGTAAAATGTCTTCGATCATACCAACAAGTTGTTTAGTTGTTTTATCCACCATTTGTAGAGTAATTGAAGTAGGGGAACACCCTCCTAAGTTAAATTTATTAAGTAAGGAATAAGGCATAACAATAACACCTGCTCCTAAATCACAAAGAGCGTTATATATATTGGTTTTTCCAATTGCACAGGAGATGGTTGGTATACCTGGGTCCCCAAGATTAGCAGGCAACTTATCTCCAAAGCTTGTCATTACTGCTACAGTCTTAGTTACCTTCTTTTTTCTATTAAGAATATCTCGCATAAACTTTTTATAAGTAGGAACTTGAATAACATCAGGTAAGGGAAGTTCTAAGCGAAGACTTCTCAGTGCCTCGGCAAAAGAGTCATAAATAGCTTTATCCGGTTCATATTGAACCTGATTAGGATAAGGGATTTTCTTTTTGGTTGGTATTACCTTCTCTTTTACCTTTGGCACTGGTGGAGTATCTTTCTTAGTTTTCCTTGTTGATGACTTGTTCTTATCCACATGATTTTCATGTGAAGCGACAACTTGTTCTTCTTGCACCTTTCTAAGATCGGTCTCCTCCCTTGAGTCAACTGTCTCAGCATCTGAATAATATAGTTTTTGTTTATCTCCTGCTTCTTCTTCTTGTCTTGTCTTGGAAGCTTCATGTTCTCTTTTCCGAGATTCATAATCTATGTCATCTTGAGGATCTATAAGGTCCTCTTCTTCTTCCTAACTCATCTCTTGAGTCTCTCTTGCCTTGCGGGCTTGTTCTTCTTGATACCAAGGCGGCCCTTGTGGTTCCTGCGTTTCTGTACCACGTCTAGTAACAATGCTAGTAGCAACAGTATCGAAATTTACTTTGTTCAAAATCAAATTTTGGGTTTTCAATTATTTGGTCACATTGTGTTTTAACCATACTTATATATCTATCTAAATGTTTTGTAGCATGACCCCAAGTCATCAAATACTTCGGTTAGGTCCCTTATATTCTTTTCCCGTGTCATAAGACATTTGTAATTTTTCTCACAGAACTAATTTTGTTGATATCTAAAATTTTGCATGACAAGATTTATATCATCTTCTATTACATAAGTTTTAAGAATGCCAACCTTAGTTTCTTTAACAAGTTCCGAGGCTATACATTTTTCTTGCATGGACTTTTTAACTTCGGGAACATGATCTGAGGGTATGTGAATAAGACATTTTCACAGTTCAATATCCTCAGCTGGATCGTATTGTTTGCCATTAAAGGATCTTACCTCGAAAATCTTTACACATTCTAGCAATGTTAGGTTACATATAGCTCCTCCTGCAGATAGATAAATGATCTCCTTTGCTTCATCATTAAGCCCATTATAAAAATACTATTGAATAATCAAATGTTCCTCGAAATCATGATTTGGGACTTTCATAATTATTGCATAAAATTTATTCCATGCCTGATAAAAGTTTTCTCCAACTGTTTGGGAAAACTTTGTTATGCTACGTTTAATTTGCATATTTTTGTGAATGAACAATATTTATGCATGAATTCTCGTATGAAATCTTCCCATCTTTTATAGTATGGTTGGGCAATGATTGCAACCAAGTAAAAGCATTATATTTTAGTGAACAACGAAAGAGTTTAAGGAGTACAAACTCTATTGGTAAACTTGCTGGTTTAAGAGTAGCGCAGAGGTCATAGACCCTTGTAAAGTGGTCACTAGGATCTTCCTCTTCTTTTCCTGCAAAAGAAATTTCCTTCATCATATAAATTAGTTCAGGATATATTTCAAAATACTAGCCTTCGAGTTCAGGACAAAGAATAGGTATCTTCCTTAAGTTCCTACATGGATTCCCATATTCTCCCAATGGCAGCTCAGGTGCAGCCTCACGGGTGATGGTCAAGTGTGCCATCAACGGAATCAAGCTGTTCACGTCTACGGTATTTGAGTTAGAATTTTTTCCAATAAACTCTAGATGTCTTTCAGTCAGAATACGATCAATATATGGAGGTAAATAAGTTCTTCCCGATCGAGTGGTACCTCTGTATTCAACGGAGATCATGAATGGTGTTCAACAACTGCGTTGTCAAGAAACAATACTTAGCGCTTAGCTCCCCGACAATGGTGCCAGAAAATATCTTGATGGACTGCAAGTGCATAGGTTTGTCAGAGAATGTTTTCATGGAAGTATTAATTCCAATTTTTATATCGATCCCAACAAGGAGCTTCGACAAGTGCTTTTAGGCGACGTTTCTGTCACACCCAAGGTGTCACAAGTCTTGATTGAATTGACTGCAATTGCTTATGATGGTGGATTGTGAGTAAAGGATAGAGGAAACTTGTGTAGGAATTAATAAGGATTAAATTGCATAAAAGTAAAGTTTGTAAATGAGTTTGGAGTTCCTATATATTGTAACACCCTCAGAATTGGCCCTATGCAAGTTTCAGCGATCCCCGCCAAACCCGCGTAGAAACGATTCAAAGGTGCCCACCAGGCACTTTCGTGCGGGTGGAAAACGAAGTAATATCATTACACAATAGTCCACGATGGAACCCACAGAACAGATATATACAACCATGAATCCATGAGTCAAGAATACAGATACACAATACAAAGATCCAAATCACCTTTAAAATGATACAGCGTCCGAGTACGGACAAGATGCAAATTGAGCTAAGAGCCCTGAAGAATAACCAATGGTGTGCATAACCCTGTGCCAAGCTCAAGGGTAACCCCGCTAACGACGCCGATCTCAAAACCTGCTAAAAACAAAAGGGTGCCGACAAAGGGCAAAGGAAAAAGAGAGGCCAAGATCTTGAGGCCAGTACACGGCGAGACTAGAATTCGGCGGTCCTCGCCTACATAGGTATGGTGGACTGAAGCGGCAGCGCAACATGCACTAAACAACCTATAGAGACTCGAAACAACTATCGGCTATCAGAGAGAGATAAGAAAGACCTATTCGAAACCATCCTGATTCTACCACCAAACATACCCATCCTGGTATTTCCCCCCTCGAGACCAAACGAGGAAGTCATCCGAGGAACTCACACATTTGACAGTTTTATTTATTCAGTTATCGTTGCAGCAATTACTAGTCAGGTATAGATAGTCATCCTGATATAATAAGCAGTGGGTACTTTTAGTTAACCATTCCGTTGTAGTTGCAACACTTACTAGTCAGATACAATTAGCATGAGATATCCCAAACCCAGCAGTTGTTGGTACTTTTATTTAGCCATTCCGTTGTAGTGAAGCTGATTACTAGTCATATCGGATACAAGTCAAATTATAACAAGAACTTTAGTTATAGTTGTCTATGATCGAGAACTGCTCCAAGTCGTCCATAACCGCGAACACGGCTTCGAAAAGATTTAACCTCAGGGTGTACGAAAGTTTCCACACGCACCTACACCCTTGTTGTCGATCAGTAGGTACAAGATCACAAAACATACACCCAACGGTATGTCGAGTTTTCGGACACGACGCTTCCTGCACCAAAGCAAGCACATGGGGGCCACCCCACTAAGCTACCCGTAACGAAGTCGGCCGGTCTCCGAGACGGACCCAGGGTTTGTGACGACGGCTGTAAACGACTGGGAACCCGAAAGTGTGACTAGGCTTGTCGATACCGCGAAAACGTGGCACGGGGTTCCAAAACAGTACAAGCGCTCCACGTGCAATAGTAAATAAAGCAGTAAGTCATGGCATAAGTACAGGATAGTAATAAAGCCCCAAACTACTTTATGACCCCCGGTACAGTACTTTGAAATCAGGTACTAATCGATGGGGGTGCCCACACACCCCACCTGTGGTTAGCGCGCTCGATCTCGGAACAGGTGTCAAGAACTCGGGGTTCTACGGGACACCAGTGAGCGGTTAAAAACCAAATATTGTCTATTACCTACCGGTGGTACTCCAACAACTGTGGTACTTGACGACACGCAACAGCACTTGAGCAAGCGACTACGACACGCAAGTCCAACTATCTACCAAACAATAGGTAATAGGATGTGTCCAAGGTAATATAAGGCTGCAAGGTATATCCCGGGTACGAAAACTAGAGCATCACATCACAGATAGCAATAGATCAATAGGAGGAAATAAAAACTATAAAAGTAAGATAGGTAGAAAGGGGGAGAATGCTCGCCTGAAAACATTGCCGAAGGTCATCCAAAGATCGGGGCGAAGCTCACATCAACTCAACGGCCTTATCCGCGCAGAAGCAAAACACTAGAATAAACACCGGATGCACTATTTAATACTACGGCAGAAAATCGGGCATGATGCATATATGATGTATGGCATGGCAAGGATGCGATGCAATTAGGCCACATTAAGCGGAACCGGGGTCCCGACAATTATTTAGATGGTTCAAGTTATTTAGATACCCGCAATTTAAATGTTGTCTAATCAAGGCAAAAATATAGCACCGGTTCGCTACACAAATTTAAATGGGACCAATATAAGACTAGAAAAGCCCGCATATGGCCTCCATATTTAATTATGGGTGAATCGACATAATGCCCCAAAACCACACAAATATGTATGCAAGCATGATCAATTTAATATGCAACAAATATATATTATTTATAAAATAAGGTTCGGATAGGGGTTATACATAACCTGGGGTTCGGCGAACTTGGTTCAGGGGTTCGACGGGTTCAGCTCGTCGGGATCGGTCTTCGGGTTTCGGATATCGGATCCATGAGGTAGTTCTTGGTGTTCCCTGATGAAGATCTTGTCATCGAACGGTCCTTGTCCGGAATTTCTTTCGGGTTGGGCGCCATCGCCCTCGGGTTCCGGCTTTGAGCACTAATGACACGATCTAGAACCAGTGTCGGGTCTTGATGTGGGCCGCGCCATCGGCAACACTTGGATTGCAGGTGCTATGCAGCTTCAGATGATCTTGTTGAGCCCCTCGTGGTGGCGGCACAAGCACACAGACATCAAAACAATCGAGGGGATCATCGGTGTTTCAGACTTACAAGCAAACCAGCCAAGAGCAGGTATTATTGGTCTGTTGCTATTCTACAGAGGCCTCCCAAACAGAGGATACAGAGCTGCACGCAACGACCAGACGAGTGACAAAAGCGACGTTGCCTAGACGAGGGCGGCAGAAGCACGGACGGGAGGCGCTCGCAACAAGGCTCGCACTGCGAGGACAAGACCGAGCCACGGCCAAAGGCTAGGGAGGGCGGCAACACAACGAGCCCGGGAGGAGGAGCGACGGGCTCGGGTCATCGGAGGTCGCGGCGACCAGAGGGATTGCCGCAAGATGCTGGCGAGGGAAGAGGCGAACGACGACGCGAGGCGTCACGCTGCCGGGACGGTGGCGGCGAGGCAAAGGCTAACTCAGGTCGCGGAAGACGCCTGGAAGCAGGGCTCGACGGAGGGGCACCAGGGAGGCCAGAGAGAGGAGAGGACGTCGGGGGAGGGGGCGGAGGTGATGGCGGCCGAGGCGACATGCGGTGCTCGCAGGAGAGGAAGCTCGGGCCCGGTGGTGGAAGGAAGCTGCCGGGGAGGAGGAGCGCTGGCAAGGGCACCTGGCGGCGGGTGGTAGAGGAGGAAGACGCAGTTTCTAGGAGGATGACGAGGCCGACGGGAAGCTCGCGGTGGCGGCGTTGGCCGGCCAACGGAGGAGACCGGGGGGAAACCGGGGCTTGTAGAGGATGCGGTGGCGAGGTGCGCTCGAGCAGAGGAAGAACGACTTGAGGGGGAAGCGTGGTACGCGTGCAAGGGAGCGGGCAGGTGCGTCGCAATGGGATGGGACAAGGCAGCGGGAGAGTTCGATCGCCAGGGGCGGTCTGGCACGCGGGTGCGTGCTGCCTTGCGATGTGTGTGCACTGTGTGGGCAGTTGGGGGTTGGTGTGGTGTGAGGCGGCGGCGGCGGGGTAAGGATAGGATTAGGTCTAGGTTGAGTGGCAGGTAGGGATTAGGGTTTGTCTAGGTGGGGACTAGGGTTTTATTTTCTGAGTTGTAGGTGGGATCCGGTTGGGCCTTTGGGCTTGGCCGGTTGTCTGCCACCCCAGACAAAATAGTTTTATATATTTTTTTATGTGTTATTTTAAAAGTCTTTTGCAAATACTTTTAGACAAACAATATATCTCACAGGACTGGAGATTTTATAATTTGAATAGAGGAGGAGATAATTAGAAATGAAGATAGGCTTTTAGGAAAAATAGTTTAGTGCAGAAATATGTATGATGATGTCATGATGATGTACAAAGATAAAACACAACGATTTTCTAGTAGTGATTTTACCCGGGGTGCTACACATATGATAAGTTAGGCGCGGAGAGAAACGGTTCATGGTGATAGTGAACATGCCAAATGGATAAAGTGAAGTAATTGTGATATTTTCTTATTTGTAAGTGAGTAGGCAAGTAACCCATATACCGACTAGGAGTCCTTATGGACAATTCTTCCTACTCTCAATGATCCGTTCGTCTATTACCACGACAATGGTCAGCACATCAATTAAGGTCTTACAACCAGATCAAGGCTTTAATCTTGATGGTTCCTTGTTGTCCTAGAGTGATGCTAGCTCCTCATTGATATTTGCCGTGTCACTCCGGGGTCGCCGATTTGCTATTACACAAGTTCATACCTATGATATGTTTAGATCATGTTACCTGGGCCCTTAAATTACATAGCAAGCATTAGGAAAACATAGATAATCATTCTCACAGATTAATAATCACTACAACAATCACAAATGGATGGATATAAAGGAGGCACAACACATCTCACCAATTCCCTAAATCTCCCACGCCAATGGGGATTTACTCGGACATGAGAGGGAGACAAATCAAAGGCATAATTATATTGCAAATGGAAATCAACTCAAAGTTATTGTAGCAAACCACAACAGTACTTGAAGATCAAATCGAAATACAAACCAAAGGTAGATCAAAGTATCAAACCCTAATATTACAATTGCCAATCTCTTTCTCTCTCTCTAGACGAGGATAGGGTTATGATGGAATGCGTGTTGGAGAGGTGGATATCGTCGAGGAACGAGGGGATGTTCTTCTCCTCTTCCAGAGTTGATCTCTTTCTCTCTGATGAGTTTTGCGGCTGATGTGTTCTCTTTTTCATCATCTCCCCTTCATGAAAGTTGCTTCTAATGATATAGTGGAGCTCCTGGTAGGTAGTACGGGCGAGCAATACGGGCGCGTTCCGATCATACCACTGGTCATTAGCGCACTATACGAATCCAATGAAAGAGTCTCCAATTGGGGATTTGCTTCTTTTGGTGTAATTAGCTCATAAATGCCATTAGGTCTTCAATAAACGTTCATTACCTGAAAACCATCACAAGAAACCAAGGATTCACTAATTGTGACATTAACATTAGTGGAAAGGGCAATCTTCAGTGAAATCCGGCAATAAACAATGGGAAAACCAATGGTAAAAAATCATGAAATTTGGTGCTAT
Source organism: Avena longiglumis (assembly GCA_030063025.1). Taxonomy (NCBI): domain Eukaryota; kingdom Viridiplantae; phylum Streptophyta; class Magnoliopsida; order Poales; family Poaceae; genus Avena; species Avena longiglumis. The sequence goes on along the minus strand of CP125979.1, from coordinate 415,938,834 downwards.
CACTCATGGAATCTACTAGGAAAGTTAGTCAATTGAGGGGTTCCCAAGCCCCGTGTGGTTGTACGCTCGTCTTGGTTCAAGAGGCAAGAACCCGGTTCGTAGTGGTGGAGAGCATGGGACTACAAAAACCACATCCCAGTGTGGCCTCCCATACAAGCCTTAGCATGTTTAACATCATATCACCTCTGATCTCATCTCATCAGTATATATCGATCTCCGGTCATACTAGATTCTCTACATCTGGTACATCATCTGGATGAACCAGTACTGACAGCTATGCATGGCTAAGCAGGATATGGATATAAACTCTAACAGTGCACACATGCCAAACCTAGTTATGCTAGGAGCAGTGGATCATGTAATATAAGTTCAAATGGAGTAATGCAATAGATAGGATACTCTATCTATCGATAAAATACCACATTATAATCGTATGCATCATGGCAAGAATTGAAATACTTTGAAAGCATGTGATTGTATCATGATGGGGCTATGCTTGCCTTTGCCCATTGATAACCAATAAGGAGATCTTCAGGTATATTGTACATGACTTGATTATAGCTGGTCAAGTATTCATCTTCGTTCTTCGATGTTGTTGATCTCGAGCTTCGATCTCGATATCGTATTCTACCGGGAAGAACCAAACACTGGAAAGAAAGGAAATAATCAACACATGGCATCAAGTTAAATAGAATTGAAATATCACCCTAAAGCATGCTTGGCAATTTAAATGGGGCCTGAGGGGGTATTGGGGTGAACCAGCATACCACTGCATGGTGTAGTACACTATATGAAGGGTTTCGCGGCATAGTAAATCAAAATTTTCTACGGAGCGAACAGAGGGAAAGCCAAGATCTAATCTAGGAGATGCAAACAACGAGAGAGATTGGATTAGATCTTCATACCCTTGAAGATTCGCACAACGGAACATTCGTCGGAACGTGGGTGATGTAGTCGTACTCGCTTCTCCTCCTCGCGATCCGATCCGATCTAGCACCACAAGTGGCGGTGCCTCCGTGAGATGCAAACGTGCAGCACCTCGACGTCTCCTCCTTCCTCGGACCAGCGAGTATGGTGGAGAGATAGATTGGATCTACAACACGACGGCGTGGTGTATATGGTGGAGAATTTCTGCAGGCTTCGCCTACAAGCGATCGGGAGGAGAGAGGAAGGTAGCAAGGTGCTAGGGCTTGGAGGAAGGTGTAGTAGTGGGGGAGGCGCACCACCCTCTATATATAGAGGCGGCCAGCCCTTCCCTCCTCCAAGTCTATCTCTAGTTTAAACAATTTAAACTTTCCTTATCTAGAAATCTTATCTCTAGTTTAAACGATTTAAACTCTCCCTTATCTAGAAATCCTATCTCTAGTTTAAACGAGTTTAAACTTATCTAGGATCGGCTGGGCCCTATGGGGCCTTGTGACCCTGGCCCAATGCAGCCAGGACACTCCCTCATAGGCCCATGCCCCCTCCCGGAAGGTGGGGCCACGTTGGTCCCCTTCCGAAGGTTCTAGAAGCTTCCAGACAATACCGATTAACCCGGAACAATTCCGAACTCCAAAAACTGCATTGCCTTATATGAATCTTATTCTCCGGACCATTCCGGAACCTCTCGTGATATCCCGGATCCCATCCGAGACTCTGAACAAAAATTCATAAACCAATTATCCAATCTATCCTAGCGTCAAGACACGTTAAGTGTGTGACCCTGCGGGTTCGAGAATATGCAGACATGATCTTCTATCAATAATCAACAAATGGTCTGGGCACCCATATTGACTCACACATTCATCGATGATCATATCGGATGAACCACGATGCCAATTCAATCAATCCCATATATATATTCCCTTCGCCTCGCGATATTTTACTTGCCCGAGATTCGATCGCTTGCATCGCCATACCTAGTTCAATCTCGTTCACAAAGAAGTACTTTACTCGTTCTAATCCGATATAACTTTGTGATTAACTCCTTAACCACATGCTTGCAAGCGGTGTTGATATCGATTATCGAGTGGGCCCGAGGTATATCTCTCCGACTTGGGAGGGACAAATTCCATCTCGATACATACAACCCAACAGATACTTTCCGATCACCTGAGAGACACCTTTATGATCACCCTCTCATAGGATGACGCGTTTGATGACCTCAAAGCTTTCTTCCGATACCAGGAGTTGCATTATCTCATGGTCTAAGGAATACAATATTTGACATAGGAAAAGCTTCGCAAAGACGAACACGATGACACGATCTAATTGCTCTGCTTTGTTTGGGTCTATCCACCATATCATTCTCCCAATGATATGATCTCATTATCAATTGACAACTCATGTCTATGGTTAGGAAACCTTAACCATCATTGATCAATGAGCTAGTCCATAGAGGCGTACTAGGGACATGGTGTTGTTCACAAACCACACAAGTATTAAAGTTTCCGCTTAATACAATTCTAGCATGGAATATAAACTTTATCATGAACAAGAATTATAATAATAACATCTTTATTATTGCCTCTAGGGCATAATTCCAACACTATAGTCATTGACATAACACCAATGAAACACCGTTCACTAGCATTACATCCCTCAGAGTGGTACAATAGAAGAACAACAGGTCCAAGACATGACTATAGGTTACAACTCGACTCTTTACACAAGATCCAGAGAACACTCTAGGTTAAAGAGAGAGAAAGAAACTTCTTACAAAGAAGAACCAGAAATAATCAACTCATAACTATTATGCTAACAAGATTAGCATCTAACTATTTGGCTTGTATTGCTACTATTGCAATACTCTACAGAAGTAGGTTCTATGGCTAGAGATTATCTTCCTAACTTATCAGCAACTTCATCTTCACTTTAGTTGTTGTATATATTAACTTCCTTGACTTCATTCAGGAACTTGAGATGTTGATGATGATTCCCTTGAGCATAAGTTGATGTAGACATCATCTGTATTGGCTTCAGAATCTAGCAAGGGTTAAGAAGATATGTTGAGTACGAGCGTACTCAGCAAGTTCACTAGAAAGGAGTGTTTGATGCACTATATCTATAGCCACAGACCATAGGTCGTAGGCAATGCAGGTTTTCATAAACATTTCTTCAAAGGTTACTTTTATTCTGAAAAGCTATGTCCGTCAGCCTTCACAGGTTTACCAGAACTTTTGTGGAGTTCCTTTCCTGCTGCGTTCGTAGCTCCTTCCCGAAACAGGGAGTAACAAGTTATAGTTCTTACACTCTGCAGAGGTGCGTTGCTTTTCCCATGAGAGATCTTAGCTTTGTTGCACATCCGAGTTGCAGGCTCGTTCACACTTCCTTGGTGTGAGGCCCAGTCTAAGATCCAAGCTAATCACTTCCCTCTCCACGACCCCACATGTCTGCACGACCCTTCGGCGCTGGCTCACCTCCGTTAAGCCCCCTTTCGGGCAGGCTAAAACCTTGATGAGTTCCCAAAGACTCTATGAGCTGGTGATGCCCCTGGAAAGTACCATATAGGTCCAGCTATACCTACGACAGCCACTCATAGATAATCTAGACACCAAAATCATGGGGCCTAAGGGTGTCCACCCATAGGTTGGATCCGCAAAAGGAATCACAACGTCACGTTAAGATCGTCTTACCGACATGCCGAAGGAAAAGGATATAGATGACTTCTCCATCCCATTCCAAATCTCATGGTTAACGCATGATATACGGCGCAAGAATCACTGGCGTCATTGGTTGTTAAGTCCTAGATAATATGCCGGAACTTCCATAGTAGGTTATTACCTCATGGTAAATAAACTATAATCATTTTATTATGAAAATAGTGTTTTCTGACCTTTTTTAAATGCAGGTGATGACAACACTAGATTTGCAAAATACTTTTCAGAAAATAATCAAAGGACATGAGCAAATGTGAACTTGCCTTTTGTGATTGCAAGATTATGCACTCACGGTCTTCAAGACAATATAAGATCCAATATCTGAAAACAACATCATTGGTCTGATATGGACTAATGTTCAAAGAAGCAAGATGTTGTTATGCATAGGTAATGTAATGCAATTTCGTAAACTTGAATCCTTGGAATAAACGTTGATCTAGGGTTTGGAACTGGAAATGGTTTCTTTAGAATATGTTGTACTTTTAGATAAGCTTCCCACATGTGCTTCTTATTAAGGCTTGTGATTGTGTGTGAAACAACATGTAATTATAATACATACAACAATAAGACACACAAATGTGGAATTCTACTCAAATACGACTTATATGAGAATTGTTTTATCTTCAAATCATACTTTACAAGTAATGACATTTATAAGGAACTGAAGTGTTAACAATCCTAAATATACAAGTAAAGTATAAAGTAATGTGATTATGATTAATTATCATCTGTTGACTATTATAAAAGTCCTTGAGTTTAGTTGTTAAGAGTTAGAGATATTATTACAAAATTTGTTGTTTGAAGTGGAAAAAAGGATAACCTTCGAAGAAAAGGTTCCTTTCCTAAGGTTTAAACAATCTTTATGGTTAATAGAATGTGGTCGATGTCTTTTGGTGTTTACAATCTTGTATACTAAAGTTTAACTTTAAGGACGTAGATGGACTTAAGGTGCAATTCTTATGATATTTGTACTTTGTTCACTTCATAATGTTTTCTTAAGGTTAATTAAGATTGGTAGTACTTTTATTTGAGTAGTGGTTTCCTAATATAATGATTTATCTCCTTATAAAGGTATGTTTATGGTTTGTGGATAAGTAAACAATATTATTTACTACTTATGAACTATCTTTGGATTTAATCCATTTATAAAGTTGTGAGTGAAACAATGGTAAGAAGCTTTATTAAATCAAAACATATTGCTCTTGAAGATATTATAATTTATTAAGAATTCCTTTAGAAAATAATATTCCTTTATAGTTGAATGATAATTCAATAAAAATTATATTTTAATTGTGTTGAACTATTTTGACTTTATATTATCAATATTTAAGACTAATATTATTTTTAAACCTTAAAGGAATAATTTTAGAAATATTAGAAATTTTTACTTATCCTTTTATGAATTATCAACTAAGGATTTAGATTTAAATTAAAGTTATTAGAGTATTAAATTTTTACTTACTTCAAAAGTGGAATGTTATATTTTTAATATGTAGGTATTATTTTTGTGATCATTTTGGTATATTGCATGTATTGTTGTGATTTATAAATAATAAGATATGATTTTTATAAGATTTATTACTTTATAAATACTTAATAAATAATAGATATTTAATTAAGTGAAATAATAATACATGATTATAGTTTTAAATTATAGTTCTTATTTTTTTAAGATTCTTGATATATTATTTATATTTTTACATATACTAATATTAAAATATGAATTATCAAAGTATTATTACCTATACAACCTTTATTAAATAATATTTATTTAAATAGTAAATATAATAATGTTTGATGATAAAATTAAATTATAGATTCTATTTTTCTAAACATTTTCATATATTAAACATATTTTTCTGAATTATAAAACAAAAGTTATTGAATTTCCAATATTTAATCATTTTATTTAATTTCTAGAAATTATTTATGTTTTAATTTATATTGTTTTGTATATTTACTAAACAAGAAATAACTTTTTACACTGTGCCCAGACCTACCCTAGGTCACTAACGAGTGGGGTCAAGACCACGTCAGCAGGCCACGTTGGCGTGGACTAGTCAAACAAGTGGACTAGGTCAAAGATGACATCGGCTAGTCGTCATGATGACAACAACACGGCCTCCATCGCCCACCGCCGCACGCCTGTGAGCGCGGAAGTGCTTGTTTGAACCGCTCGAACACGAGGAACATATCAGTACTCGCACCACCACCTAATGGTCACCAGAAGTACACCGGCAACGAGCCTTTGTGGCGGCGCGGTTGGGTCACTCGCGGACAGGATTCTACGGTGAGAGGGGGACGAATCGGAGAATCCTATGAGACTCTGAAGCTCACCAGGATTGCAGAGGAGTGCTTGGTGTGACCGAAGGTGGTCGAAATCGACGAGGACCACAGTGGCTGGACTTTGGGATGATGACATCGTGGTGTCGATTCCCACCGCCCCTCATCGATTCGTTTGACTAGGAGGCTCAGGAGGACAAGGCTAAGATGAGTGCTTGATCAACGGAGCATGGGAGAGCTTAGAGCAACGACAATCAATGGCAACTGGGAGCTAGGGTTTAGGTTTAGAAGAGGAAAACGAGATAGAGAGATTTAGAGGAAAAAATGGGGATGAGGACGAGCGAGGACGTCGCGGTGGCATTCTTATCCCCTCCCAGAGTGTCGGCCGCGAGCATCGCAGCGCACGGTGTCGACGGACGGCATCGACCACTATCACCGAGCAGCTTCCAGTAGACGAGGAAGACGATGATGCGATGTTTTGCAGATAACACCCTAGAAATTCTTCTGACTCCATCCGCAGTCCCTTATCAGTCCCACCAGTCAGCCAGAGAGGAGGACAAGTTGGGCTGGCTGTTGGGCCTTTGTAGAGTTAGTGGTAGATCTGCTGCCGCTACACGCGAGCGACAGATAGAGAGGTGAGGGAATGGGCCTCGGGCCAATTTCTGGACTAAGTTCGTTTCCTTTTCTTTATTCTTTCTATTTTCTATTTTTAGAATTTGTTTTCAATTTGAATTTCCACATATTTTAAATACCATAAGTTTTGTACAATATTTTAAATATTCCAAAGGTAATTAATCTAGTTGTTTGCCCTAATTATGTTGGTATTTTGAACACTCATAATTACATTAGAGATTATTTATTAAGTAGAATAAATAAGAACTAGGGTTTTAGAGTTTTTAAATTTTTGTTTAAGATCTAAAAAATTCCCTATAACATTGTTTTCACTTTATTTAGAGTAATGTAGTTTTAAATTTGTAAAGGATAGCTATATGTTTTATTTATATATATTTCATCATGTGGTAAGACATAGGGTGGTTTATAATTATTGTATCCCCACTTATTCCATGCTCATATGGAATGAGTGGCTAGAGAAATGGATCAAAGAATTGGCCTCATTAATATAGATAGAATATTTATGAGAGGTTGATGAGAAAACTCATTAATAAGTTTAGGGTTTTGAATTATAAGCATTTCCCATGAGTTTTAGATGTTTTAATATACTTATATTTTTTATTGATGTGAATAAAGATTAATGGTTAAAACATATTGTCTTTATGTTTGTAATCATGAATGATATCACCAACTAAAGTAAAATAAGGGAGTTATTCTCTAGGATGACTTAAGAGATAGAATTTATAATTATAGTTTCCAAACACATGTGATTTTAATGTTTTAAAATGGCAAAGATATGCTTGAGTGATTTGCTATAGGAAAATATTCCTATAAGCCACTGTGGAATTAGGAAGACTTATCAAACATATGAAATGGATATTCTGTTTGGTTTAAGGTTGAGTGTTTACCAGGAATTCCTATCTTCCATACTTCATAATTCTTGACTTCTAATTATCAAACTACTAATGGTAACCTTCAATCCAACAAGTAGTTACTTTTAACTCCATTCATACTCTTCCTTTATCATCCATCACTAATATTACTCCAATTGATATATATATATATATCAATTCCTACTTCACCTCAAGTGTTTAGTATTCTCTAAGTGGAATAATACTACTTCTATAATTCAATGCTTCTCTAGTATGAGCTTGGTCATACTGTCTTATCTTTACTTATCTCCGGTAACTCATACTCCAACTTCATAACATACCACTATTACTTGTCATGACTAACCTAAGATCACATATCTATACTAGGATTTAATCATGTTCTATCCACCAATTCACTTGTACATGATATAATCATTCACTCTCAATGACTTGAGCATGATCATTATAATCCTTTGATCATTTATGGCTTAGGTTTCTAGTTGGATAATCAAGGCTTTCATCAATTTAACATTACAGTTGTATCATAATTATCTTCTTAGTATCTCTACCTGACTATGAGATATTACTCATTGGCTATACCTACTTGATCCAATAGGATTACTCCTGGTAACTATCTTCAATATTCATCCTTATAATCCTCTTTGTTACCACATAATTATATCTTCCAGATAACTCTTCTATCCATTCAGGAGTGAGTTAACTCCATCAATTATCATATTGATTTGATTCTCTTCAAACACTCCCATCCTATAATTGATATCTAAAACTAGCATTACCACCTACATTTTCTTACTTCTTTCTTTATAGGAATTAAGTGAATGCTATGTCAAGGACAAGAGTTGATAGATCAAGAATTGATGGGTTAAGAATTGATAAATCAATAGTTGATCACTCAACATTGATTAACAACAAATATTATAATCTGGTTTAAAAGAGATGATAAGGATTGGTATAGAAAGAAAGATATGTGGTGAATGGTCTTGACTTGATTTCCTTCCTACTCAACAAGTGATAAGGAATTAGTGGTTAAGAACTACCATGATGCTCATGGTAGGAAATGGATAAGAATAAGATTTGGTTATTGGATTCTTGTTACTTGAGTTACATTCATAGCTTAGTATTCATGGGTTGTTGTGGTGAATACTATGATATGGTCTCTTAAGGCCCTAATATTAATTATTAAGCATTTATTGTAGTTTAGGTTTATTACATTTTATCTACCCTTAGATCAAATCATCTTTACCCAAAATAAGGTTTTAGCAAAGGTCCTATTAAAACTTATCGCAGTCAACTTGACGATCTACTTCAATTCCATCAAGTTAAGATAAGCTTCAATCACTTTGACAAGTTTTAATCAAAAGCGCGAAAATTATTCGGATTTTCTATGCATGAATGGAATGCACACATCTGGGTTCAACTTATTTCTAAGCTCTAATGTTGGGATGTTACAGACTCTCCCCCTTAAAATAAACTTCATCCTCGAAGTTCGTACACTCTCATGTTTCGGAATGAGGAATTTACTTGTGTTGGTTATGACATTTCTCAACTCCATGGTAACCTAAAATTGGGAATAGTTGTAGTATCCCATATCCAAATATTTTTCCTAGAATTCTCGTCATACTTGACAATCTCCAACTTGTTGTCTCCAATACTCCAAAGTTCCTTTTACTATCCTCCTTTAGGGATATGACCTTATTATAAACTCCTTAATTTGGGGTCTCTTCTTTAGTTACTTATCCTAATTAGGTATCCTAATCCAACTCATTTATTTGATCATCGATCTTCTTTACTATATTATATAAGGTCTAGGGAGTCTTACTACAACAGGGTTTTTAAATTTTTTAGACAATAGTTTTGGCCAAAAGACTATATTTGGTTTGTCTTTGAATGGTTTATACTGAGAGTCTTTCTGAAGATTGGTGTTGAACACATTTAATCCATTCCCATCGAAATTTCTTATTTCTCTACACACGTCCAATTGGATGTGCTCTATTACCTCTTAAGGATCATTTAAGAGTTGTTTCCTTTAGAATTAGTCTGTTAAGACTATCCTATTTTATTGACTTCAAGATTTTACCTTATCAATCTTTAGATAATCCTTTGTCATTACCTTAAGTACTTCTCCAACTTCCATTTATTAATTACCTTAAGGTCCGAGTCCTATTATATTGAAGTAACTTCAAGCTTTACTCCAGATATACCTTTATAATGATGTCTTCTTTTAACCTTATGAAAATAAAGCTTAATGTTGTCATAGGTTAGTACTTCTTCTCCAACCTTTACTCAGAGATTCTAATAACAGCACTTCCATTTAATGTTATTCTCCCCCTTAGGGTTTACTAATGGTCCCTAAACTTCCTATATAATATCCATTGGCTTATAACTAGGGTTGGTCTTTGACTAGCTTATACTTAACCTATTTAAGGTTTCATGAAAGAACTTACCGTATGTCCACACAATTGTGGATTTCCGAAATGAATCTTCCAGCATTAATTGTCTTCCTAGCTGTTTGGACATTCTTGCTTTGGTAGGTATGTTTTCGCGAAGTGTCTCGAAAGACAGTCGCTTTAATTTGCATACTAATTTATGCCTTACTTAACTTAGGCCAAGTTTTATGCTCTTTATGGAATACTAAGATGATCTGGTTAACTAAGTTAACCAAATACCAGCTGCGGACCAAATACCAGCTGCGAACCATCCTAGGATGTATGAATTACCCTACGGTTTCCGACGTACTACTGGCATTCTCTCTGAATTGTCAGAGCTTGAATACCATTTTGGTTCCAAGACTACTTGTTTGCACCTATTCAAGATACTTTCATGAGCTTGGTACTACTATTCCATCAACTTCTTAGCAACATCACCTACTTTGGTTGAAATTAATTTCATCACTTCTTGTTGCTCCATACATCTTCTACACTAATCTTCCTTCTTATTACTGGTTAGTAATGATCTGAACTCGATCCATCCTTCAAATTGTGTTGATACTCCTTATACTTGGCTTCATCCTTCTTGTAGGTCTTCATCTTGGTCTTAGGAACTTGTCACTCCCTTACACAAATTCCCTTTTCTATCTAGGTCTATAACATCAAGTAGTAACTGGATGTTGCAACATGCATTTGCACACCAAGTCAAACTTCATGTACAGATCTAGTCAATCAAGAAGATCCAAGAAAAAACCAATAAATCCAAATGTGGTACATATAACACACAATATTCTAAGCCCGTAATATATTAGTTGCGTATAATATCTCTAGAATTTAGGCTTAGTTGTGTAGTATATGACACCTCCTCATATAGGTTTATATTGTGATACTTATCAATTAGGGTCAAACTATTCTTTGTCTCGACATTTACCCAAATTGCTCAATTGCAACAGGATAATTCTAAACAAAGTGGTCTCAATTTGGTTTTGACTAAACTTTTGTCTCACTTTTGGAATGATTAGCTTTAACTAACCTTTCTTTATTTAGTAAACTAACCTCACATGATCTCTCAAAACGACTAATAAGTTTCTATTGAACACCTAAAATTGAAGATTATCACAAATTTATGACACCTATGACTTTTATCATAGTTCTACCATGCTATTTTCTTACTTATAATTCAGGATAATTTACTAATTACTTGTCATATTTACACCTATATCATGGTTTAGGAGCTAATCTCACCATGATCTTGTTATGTTCTACCTATTCGCCATAATTTAAAAGTTAATCACACCATGATGACTTTACTTCTCATTGTACTATCATTGATCTTTAACATAATTTCACTTCATAATGTAGAATTCTCAAGTGAATCCCACATGATTTACTACCCATTATAACTATACATGCTCTAATGGTCTTCATTATACTGTCTATTGTTACCAATTAACAATAAGATTTTTACTGCCTTGCTTGAATTCTATAGTTAGGCTACACCATTTGTATTACTTCAATTGACATACCAAACTTAATTCAACTCTACTGTGACCAATTGGTTTTCCTAAAAGTATCTTGGTGGTTTATATTTCCTTCTGAAGACACTAATTAGCACTTCACTGAGAGAAGATAGACAACCACTCCTAAGAAATATGACCAAAGCATCTGGTGACAAGGTTATCCTCAAGTGGATACTCATCACAAGTCACAAGAATATTTGGTTTAGATAAGATGGCTCCTATAGTCACTATCCAACCTACAGATCTTCCTAAAAGGGTTTTAATCCTAAGGTCAAAGCATAGGCTCTGATACCAGCTGCGGTGACCTAGCATACCACTGCATGATGTAGTACACTATAGTCGTTGACATAACACCAATGAAACACCGCTCACTAGCATTACATCCCTCAGAGTGGCACAACAGAAGCATAACAGGTCCAAGACATGACTATAGGTTTTAACTCGACTCTTTACACAAGATCCAGAGAACACTCTAGGTTAAATAGAGAGAAAGAAACTTCTTACAAAGAAGAACCAGAAATAATCAACTCATAACTATTATGCTAATAAGATTAGCATCTAACTATTTGGCTTGTATTTCTATTATTGCAATACTCTACAGAAGTAGGTTCTATGGCTAGAGATTATCTTCCTAACTAATCAACAAATTCATCTTCACTTTAGTTCTTGTATATATTAACTTCCTTGACTTCATTGAGGAACTTGAGATGTTGATGATGATTCCCTTGAGCATAAGTTGAAGTAGACGTCATCTGTATTGGCTTCAGAATCTAGTGAGGGTTAAGAAGATACGTTGAGTACGAGCATACTCATCAAGTTCACTAGAAAGGAGTGTTTGATGCACTATATCTATAGCCACAGACCATAGGTCATAGGCAATGCAGGTTTTCATAAACATTTCTTCAAAGGTTACTTTTATTCTAAAAAGCTATGTCCGTCAGCCTTCACAGGTTTACCAGAACTTTTGTGGAGTTCCTTTCCTGCCGCGTTCGTAGCTCCTTCCCGGAATAGGGGTAACAAGTTACAGTTCTTACACTCTGCAGAGGTGTGTTAGTTTCCCATGAGATATCTTAGCTTTGTTGCACATCTAAGCTGCAGGCTCGTTCACACTTCCTTGGTGTGAGGCCCAGTCTAAGATCCAAGCCAATCAATGCCCTCTCCGCGACCCCACATGTTTGCACGATATATCGGGGCCGGCTGAATGATGACCCACAAGTATAGGGTGTGTATCGCAATACTTTTGATAAATAGGAGTGTCGATCCCAACAAGGAGTAGAAGATGTTGACTAGTGGTATGGAGCAGGAACTCTCTGTAAATACTTAGCAAACGGATTTTTAGTGGTTTTATGATAAAGCAACAAAACAAAGTGCAAGTAATAAAGACAAAGAACAAATGCAGCAAGTGGCCCAATCCTTTCTTAGCAAAGGACAAGCCGGTGGAAATACTTATAAGGACCAAACGTTCTCGAGGACACATGGGAATTCTGTCAAGTGCTTTCGCTTCAAATAGCTGAGTACTCTTCTTTGGTGTTGTAAGTGTTGTGTGGGTGAACCCGTGCTAATGTACTGACCTTACTTTGACTAATACATACTTGTGATTAAACCCCCTGCAAGCATCCACAACTATAGGAAAGTAATTAAGATATAAACCTAACCATAGCCTTAAACTCAGAGATCCTACACTCCCTTGTGCAAAGGTGTCCTAGCGGGGGTTCAGGTTTCTGTCACTCCGGCAACCCCACAATTAGTATCCAAATACACAATGCATTCCCCTAGGACCATAAATGGTGAAGTATCGTGTATTCGACGTTCACATGACACCACTAGAAGAATAGCACCACAACTTAAATACTAAACCATTGAATAATAACTCAACACAAATCCACTACTAACAACATGACTTCTCCCATGTCCTCAAGAACTAGACGGACTACTCACAAGACATCATATGGATCAAGATCAAAGATGATATGGTGATGAATAACAATCTGAACATAAACAATAATCCAATGGTTCCACTCACAAGCATCAACTACAATAGTAATTAACATCGGGAAAACTCCCCTAAGAACTAATGCAAGATCCAACACAATTGTTACAACGGGATGGAGTGGTGATGATGGTGCTGGTGGATATGATGGTGTGGATGATGATGATGATCCCTATGAAGCCTAGCTTGATGATGGTGTTTATGGCAATGATCTCCCCTCTCCGGGATGGAATTTCCCCGGCAGAAATCTGTCTGTCGGTGAGATCTTTCTCTCTCGGTGTTTTCTGCCCCGCAAAGGCGGCGGAAATTTTTCTGTGGTCGCTCCCTTGGTATTAGGGTTCCGTGAGGAAGATATAGGCGAGAGGGTGGAGTCGGGAGCCGGCCAGGTGGGCCACACCTTCCCTAGGCGCAGGGCAAGGTGGGCCCACGCCTAGGGGGTGTGGGCCCCCTGTGGCCCGGCTACGCCTCCCCTTCTGGCTTCCTCCGTCTTTTGGGAAAATATGATTTTCCAATATTTTTTCTGGTATTTCTCTGATCTTCGTGAAATTGCATCAAAACACCTCTTTTTCCATCAGAAACCTGACTCCGGTAGTCCATCCTCCAAGAATCATCCAACATGCAAAAACAGTGGAAAAGACATAAGTAACACCTCATAATAAGACATATATCAATGAATAGAGGCAAATTATGATATAGAATGGTGATGCAAATTGGACGTATCACTCACCTCTGTTAAGCCCCCTTTCGGGCAGGCTAAAACTCTGATGACTTCCCAAAGACTCTATGATCTGGTGATGCCCCTGGCAAGTACCATATAGGCAGACACTCATAGATAATCTAGACACCAAAATCATGGGGCCTAAGGGTGCCCACCCATATCTTGGATCCGCACAAGGAATCACAATGTTACGTTAAGGTCGTCTTGCCTACATGCGGAAGGAAACGGATACAGCTGACTTCTCCGTCCCATTCCAAATCTCATGGTTAACGCGAGATATACGGTGCAAGAATCACTAGCGACATTGGTTGTTAAGTCCTAGATAATATGTCTCTTTACAACCGGAACTTTCATAGTAGGTTATTACCTCATGGTTGTTAAGATCACCATTTCTCAAAAAACCAACCAAATCAGTTCACCTTGACAAATCCAAGCAACCATATACTCTCAAGTATGTGCCCAGTACACTCACCAAGTTTCATCGAAAAATTCAAATATAAATCTCTTGCGGCCATTTCATTAAACACCTTCTAAGCAAAAATCAAATAAAACAACAAACACTATTATGAGCAGTGTTCTTGCCAAACTTATTCCCTCTCCATCCCTCACCACACCCAGTAGGTCGTCAACCTTGTCTAAGCAGCTCTAGCCCACTGTGTACATAGCCATGTCATCAATGGCCACCATGGCCGAGCACACTTGCCACCTCCACCATCGACAGCAAGCTACCAGCGTAGCCAGCCTCGCCAACCTTGTCTACCATGCTGACCATGCCTCACTTCCCCCTCTAGACCAGCCCTAGCTCGAAGACAGAGAGGAACCACCGGAAACGTCGTGCCCACGCTGCTGTCAACCATGCCGACGCGCACCGCCGTACATGCCACGTTCCCACTCAACCCGACCACCTTGATCCCTTGCCGCCCGCCAGCACGATCACCACCGTCCTAGGAGACCACCAGACATGCTTGTTTCATCGACCATGCCCTGTATCCGTCGCACGCCGCGAAGTTCGCGTCGGTACCGCACAGAGCACCGCACGTTCCCGACCAGACCCCACTGCCCCCACGCCTCGCCTTTAAGCTATCAACAATCGCTAGGAGACCGTGCACCATCCCCTAGCCTCAGCCATGCTGATAGCCGCCTGTATCGTCGCCTCCGACGACCTCTGCCCACGCCGTGCTGCCCCTCTCGCTCGCCTATAAATGAAGGCCTCCCTAGATCGATTTCTCCACACCATCTCACTCCCCACCTCTCATTGATCCTTCCCACTTCTTCCCAGAGCAAGGCGAGCTCTCTCTCGCCAGAATTTTGCCGGAGCCTGTCGCTGCTGGAGGAGAAGGGCGCCCTCGATTGCGGCCACCCCAGGAGAAGCCACTAGTACCAGGAGAACCGCCGTCGTCGACAACCTCATCTGCCCCCGTCGCCGACCCTCGCCTGAGCCCCGGTGAGCCTCCCTAGACCCCCATTGGCCGCGTTAGGGTTAGTTCCTCGTAGGAGTAGCTCGTTGTCGACGACGGCTCTCAGCCATTGGATTAGAATTAGATCGTAAGGCTCAGATTCGTGGATACCGTTTCGTTTAGTTAGTTCCGCTGACTAGTGGACCCCATCTGTCAGTAGCCCGCGTGCAGTGTGCATAGTGGGCCAGCCCAACAAGCTCTCCCGCGCAACCCAGTCATTTGAATTTAGATTTTTCCATTTAGTTTCAAACCTAGTTCAGACAATAACTTTAAAAATCAATTCAGAGAGTTTCACTAAACCAAATTGCATGAGACCAATTTTGTTAGAAAGGTATTGGAATTCTTAATCCAAACCCGTTGGATTCAAACCATTTGAAGTTATAGATCACCTATGGTAAAAATAACAAGATAGGGACTTTTCTGCATTCAAACATTTTTCAAAATTCAACCGTCAATGCTTTTGAGTTGATTGCGCCACTCAAAAATCACATTTGACAAGGCCTTTCTGAATATATAAAAATATCTAGGTTTACTGACAGTAATAATGGACAAGTAATAAAAGAATGCCCCATAGGCATTTCTAGCTAATTAATTAAAATAATAAGGTTAAACATTATTAAATTGTGAAACCACTTTAAATCACATTCCTAAGTATTAAAATATGTGGTGATGACATGTGTCAACATGATCCCATATTTTAATTGGAAAATATTAAATCTTAGGTAGTTTTTCAATGAGTAGAAATTACTTTTCTAAAATAAAATAAATAAGACTAAGTCTTTAATCCTTGTGATGATTGTGATGATGCTAGATTGATATGTTGGAAACGTATCTATAATTTTTGATGCTCCATGCTTGTTTAGAATCTACTTTGCTTTACTTGTCCACACTTTCAGGTGATTTTTACATGTTTTCTGGTACTAACCTACTAACAAGTTGCAACAGTGCCAGATGCTTGTTTTCTGCTGTTTTGGTTTCAGAAAAGTTAGTAAAGAAATATTCTCGAAATTGGACGGGACAAAGGACAAAGTCAATTACTTTCCGTGGGGAACAAGAAGTCTAGAGAAGAGCCAGAGGGGCCAGCCGGGGGGGGGCAGACCCACCCCAGGCGCGGGGGTAGGTGGGCCCGCACCTAGCTAGGGTTTGGTGGCCCTGGCCGCCTCCCGGTCTCGCCCCTTCGCCTATAAGAATCCCCCGATGCAGAAACCCTGAGTACCCGATCAGAAATCCATGAAACCGTTTGTAGCCGCCGGCACCATCGTCCCTAGATTGGGGGATCTGAAGTTCTTCCTGGCACCTTGCCAGAGGGGAGATCATCCTGGAGGCCTTCTCTCCGGTATGATGCATGAGTAGTTCCACCTTGGACTATGGGTCCATGTAGTAGCTAGATGGTTGTATCTCCTCCTTTGTGCTTTCATGTATAGATCTTGTGAGCTTCGTTCATGATCAAGATCTAATCTATTTGTAATCATGCATGTTGTGTTTGCGGGGATCCGTTGGATATTGAGATTATTATGTTGGTTTGATTAATCGTTTTATCTTTATGATTCTATCATGTATGTGTTGTTTGTGATCTTGCATGCTCTCTTTTGTTAATAGCTATCTTGGACAAGTAGTTGCTAGTGACTCCAAGAGGGGGTATTTATGCTCTATAGTGGGTTCATGCCTCTAGTTTCCAAGGGAAGTGACAGAAATCTCTTCGGTTGTAGATGTGTTGTTGCTACTAGGGATAAAACAACGGTCTCTTGTTCATGGAACATGTGGACTGTTTACCTTACACACTTTGCTTAAAGCAGTTGTTTGTTGCTTGCAACTTAATACTAGAGGGGGTTCGGATGATAACCTGAAGGTGGACTTCTAGTCATAGATGCAGTCGGATGGCGGTCTATGTATATTGTTGTATTGCCCAATCAGCCTCATAGGATCTTTCTGACTAGTAATTGCATTGGTATGCCTTGCTCAGTTCCTGTCAATTGCCCCGCTGTAATTTGTTTACCCTTCATGCCATGTTGTTTATCTAAGGAGAGCACCTCTAGTGAACAATGGACCCCGGTCCAATCTTTACCATTGATACATCTTCCACTGTTACCTGTTTACTTGCTGCAAACCACCATTACCTTCCACATCATACGTTTAATCCTTTGTTACAGCAAACCGGTGAGCTTGACAACATCACTGATTCGTTGGGGCAAAGTCTTGATTTTGTGTTGTGCAGGTCTCCGCGTTGCTTGCAACACCCGTGTGACGTTTCCTTCCTCCTACTGGTTCGATAACCTCAGTTTCTTACTGAGGGAAACTTGCTGCTGTGTTGCTTCATACCTTGCTCTTGGGGTTTCCAACGAAGAGTCCCACGACAAGTACTGGGCGCCATCAAGCTATTTTCTAGCGCCGTTGCCGGGGAGGCTAAGGACGTCTTCACTATGGGAGTCCTTCACTTCCTTTCTCTTTACTTTGTTTCTTTTGCTTGGTTTTGTTTGCCTCTTTTCAAAAAAACCCAAAAAAATAGTCTAGTTTGGTTTGCTTGCCTTATTCAAAAACACAAAAGAATTAGTTCATGCTCTAGTTGCCACCTTGCTCTAGCTCACCATGTTGCTCCCCCAGTTCGCTCTGAAAAATCTTACAATAGTTAGTGGCTCCATAATTGGGAAAGATAATATTGAAGAATTCTTTAATTATGTTAGCAAGCATGAGGAAATTGAGGATAAATCTATAGCAGAGCTTGCTTCTAATTATGAGATTGTTGCAGCCTCTTTAGTTCACATGTTGGAGGCTAGGTTTGTTATCCTTAACCCCTTAATACAATTCTTGTTCCTAAAACTAAAAGAAGAGAAAAATGTTGAAAAAAAGAAATTTATCCTTGAAACTTTATCAAAAGAATTCCATGATGTTGCTAGGGAGGCCAAAAAGGTTTATGAACGTTTCAAGGTTCAAGTCTAGATGTTGTGGTTATTTCTGATAAAACTAAGCCTAGAGAGGAATTCAATATACCCATACCCTTTAAGCTTGTTGGAATGCATGAAGCCTTTGAAAAGAATTTTGATTCAATTTCCCTTGAAAATCTTTTTGATGAAGGTAGTAGACCGAAGAGAGATGAGAAAGGATCCTCCAAAACCCATTTGGATGAGATACCTTTCATAATTGAAGATTTTACAAGTATGAATGTTAATGCTTCCTCATTTGAAAATACTTGATTCTTCTTGCTTCTTGTGCCTAACTTAAAGGCGTTGTTGAGTCTTGGAAGTTATTACTTCTGTAATAACCTCTTCTTATCCTTTTTGTTTGCTTTTTGTGCCAAGAATGACCTATAATGAGAGGGAAGTAAGATTTGGGGAGTTGATGTCCCGAAGCTGATTTCTGTCCTCCACCAAAAAAAATCGTGAGGAGGCTCTGTAACTCAGATTTAGCTCACAATTTATGAATAAATCCCCCTAGTATGTTATCTAACTTTCGTTAGTTCAACACTTTTTGATTTGAGCAACAAAAGATGTTCGAAAAAATCGTTTCTACCTGCTGGTCTGTTTTAACAGATTTCTGCCATTATTTGCATTTGCTTCTTATTGATTCCTCTTCGAGTTCTCTTCAGGTAAATTGATATTTTTGAAGGAGTTACTACATTAGCTTGTGTTTTTAGTGAAAATCCTTTTTGTTCCAAAGCTTTGCCAGAGGTCTAATATCTTTTGAATAAGCTAATGTTGCTAATGAAGATTGTGTGAAGTTTTGTATGAAGGAAAAAAATTCAGGTGTAGAGAGAGAATGATGCAATGAGATGAAGAATGGACAAAAGCTCAAGCTTGGAGATGGCACCATGGTGTCACCCCAAGAAATATCCAAGAGGTACAAGCGTCAAAGCTTGGGGATGCCCAAGACATCCCCTTCTTCATCAATAAAAAGCTCAGGTCTGTCTAGACACTTCGTGTTTATTGTTTCATGCACAGTTGTGTTGTTCTTGGAGCGTCTTAGTTTTCGTTTGCTTTGCTTAGGTTGTTTAGTTTGCTTGAATAAAGTAGTTTGGACCCCCGTTCTCGCTGTGTTGTTTTGCAAATAAGTTTGCTTGGTGTTTGAAAATGAGTAGTAAGTTCTTGCTTGAAGTGCAAGAGGAGATTGCATTGACTGTGACTTAGACTTTAGCATGACATGCTAGGTATTGTTTTAGCATTATTCTTAGTGATTATTGTTGTAGCATGTCTTGTTCCAAACAATTGGGATTGCTTAGTGTGCCTTGAAGAAATTATGCGTTGTTTTAGCATGCAAAAGCATAGTATTGTGGTATTCTCCTTTGATGTTTTGCTTGGGTTGACTTGGCACATGCTCACACCATGTTATGACTCTCACAAGTCACCATTAGCCTCTATGATCATTTAGTCCTTGACTTTTAGTACCACTCTTTGCTTTGATTAGTATGCTTTGTTGCATTGCATGATTTTTGCCATTTTTGCTCTCTTAGTTAGTTGCTCCCAGTCTTTTGCTAGCCTCCACTTATATGAGTAAGTTCTACTCATGCCTCCAACTCCCAAGAAACCAAGTTATTCCAAAGTGTCCACTATAAACTCCTATGTATGGTGTGTTACACCATTCCAAGTATATTCTTGTTTTCCACTATCTTCCAATTAAAAACTATTTTGTTATGTGAAAACTTAGTGATTAAAGCCCTCAAGAAATTGATGGCACACTTTATTCTTTGCCCCTAATAAACTTGAACCATTGTGACAACTTTGTTGTATATGCTTGCACTAATAAGTTGGAATTAGCAGAATCGTGCTATCACGGGGAACGTTTTCAACATTGCACTTGTACCTTGTTGTACTCAGTTGATATCATGTTCTTTTGTCTATGGATGTCACCAGTGTGAAATAAAGAGGGAACTTGTAAGTCCATGGAGTTTGTATTCTGTGTTAGAGAAACGCCTGGGCCGCTAGCCTAAGCCATGCCTAATCATGGTGGAAACTTGCAGCATCACCATAATGAGATATCTATAAAGCATCCTCAATAAAAAGCTATGAATATGGCAACTAAAAAGATTGCTGAGATGCTCATTGTCTGCTTGCCTTGTCATTTTGGTTATGGGAAAGCTCCTGTACCATGTGCAAGGGGTACCCCGTTGGCGGTTCTCAATGATATGCAAATACTTACAGTGACAAGAACTTACCTGGACCCAAAGTTGAGTATGCATGAGGTGTGGCCCTCGTATTCAAGGGGCATGAGATTGCCAACTTATACTTCGTCAAGCATATACTCCAGCTTTGCCACTTTAACCTTAACCACTTCAAGATGCTTATGATAGGGGCAATGAGGGCTGAAAGCTAACAAGTACCATAATTTTTGGAAGCTCTTTTTGGAACTCGTAATCCCTGATTCCTTTATAAAAAGGCCTTTCTTCCACCACTATTGAGTCTCCACCTTCTACCTTTAGGCACCATTAAGAGAGCATAGTTGTCATTATGTGTGCAATGTTCCAAAGCTTATTAATTGATGCATATTGTGTTATTACTTGCTCTTGTACTACTTGTTTCTAGTCACCCTTGTGAACTTTGTAGGTGTCCTATGCATTATATTGCTACTCTATAAGGGACAAGCTGATTGCCACTATGCTATGTTTTCTGCATGTGAAACAAACAAACATTTTTCAATGCATGTTATTCATGAACTTTCTTTGTAGCTTGCCATGTTGCATGCATAGTTACTATGTCATATTGTTAGAACTCCATCTTTCATGCACATGTTTAGAGTTCTTTGATCCCAACTTTCAATGCTTGCAAATGGTTGGATCTTTATTGTGAGGGTGCATGTCACCTCAAAAATTATTCTGTTTATCACTTACCTACTCGAGGACGAGCAGGAGTTAAGCTTGGGGATGCTGATACGTTGGAAATGTATCTATAATTTTTGATGTTCCATGCTTGTTTAGTATCTACTTTGCTTTACTTGTCCACACTTTGAGGTGCTTTTTACATGTTTTATGGTACTAACCTACTAACAAGTTGCAACAGTGTCAAATGCCTGTTTTCTGTTGTTTTTGGTTTCAGAAAAGTTAGTAAGAAATATTCTCGGAATTGGACGGGACAAAGGACAAAGTCAATTACTTTCCGTGGGGAACAAGAAGTCCAGAGGAGAGCCGGAGGGGCCATCTAGGGGCCCAGACCCACCCCAGGCGCGGGTGGGCCCTACCGCTAGGGTTTGGTGGCCCTGGCCGCCTCCCGGTCTCGCCCCTTCGCCTATAAGAAGCCCCCGATGCAGAAACCCTGAGTACCCGATCAGAAATCCACGAAACCGTCTGTAGCCGCCGCCACCATCGTCCCTAGATCGGGGGATCTGAAGTTCTTCCCGGCACCCTGCCGGAGGGGAGATCATCCCGGAGGCCTTCTCTCCGGTATGATGCGTGAGTAGTTCCACCTTGGACTATGGGTCCATGTAGTAGCTAGATGGTTGTATCTCCTGTTGGGCCACGTAGAGATAAAACAAAAACTTTTCCTCTAACGCGAAGAACCCAAGACCTAGCTGAGGTAGAAGGCCACGAGGTTTACCACTAGACGCGCGGTTGCGGATTACTGATGAAGCGCGTCAGTTGATGCAGTGCAGTCCTCACGATCCGATCGTCCTGGTCGATCGCAAGACACCTCTGGTATCCACATCGCATAGGGGAGCGCCAAGCGCTAATCGCTTACGGCGGACTGGATCACGTGGAGCTAGGGTTTCCAACACATGGAATAACCTAACCGAACAACGATTATCCTTTCTGGGTTATTGTGCTCTACTATATATAGGCAGTGAACGCGGGCTCTGCTTGCGCCACCCATCCCCTAAAGCCCATATAAAACTAGTCACCGTGAGTCCAACTCACTAACTCAGTCCTAATCTGGTTTAGGTCCAACCCAACCAGATTATATGATTTGGATCCAATCCGAACTTGCTCCCGCTCTTAAGTGTGTGACCCCGCAGGCTCATGGTTACTTGGACACGATTAGAGTCCAACTCACAATCGATCAATCGGTATCGGCTCCTAGCAGAACATGCCGATTCCCAAGTACCAAAGAGTCATGACGACTTGCCTTTTCAATGCGACTTACGTCTGAGTCCCTTTTGCCTCACGATATACCTTGTCAGACTATAGGCGAATATATGTCATCCCTTAAATAGTCCGACTCTCTTCTCGATCCGAGATAAGTGATTCACCGACTAACTCTTAGTCGATCGCCTCGATTAACACTTAACCGATTCGCATGGCCATGCTTTCCAATCATATCTCACGAGGGCCCAGAGAATATCTCTCCGAGTGGAGGGCAAAATCCCATCTTGGTTATTCACATCACGCAGCTTGATTCTCGATCGATCGAACTCGCCTTTATAAGCGCCATTCACGGATCGCTTGATGTAACCTAAGTCGGCGATCCTCAACTCGGACTATGCAACAACCTCAGTCTAAGGATTACATTGATTGAGATATACAAATGACAACTTAGTTCGTTGTACCTCAATATGGGTCAATCCGACTCGCTAAACTCTTTAGCCTAGTCTGTAAGTTGGAATAGCATCTCCATGCCCATGACAAGTGGAACCGAGTCATCAAGCCAACTTTCACATTGGTATAAGTTGTGTGTCCAAAGACAACCTCAATGACCAAGGATATTTAGTACAAACAACATGAATGCATAGTTCCACAACTGAATCACATATTCAATGATACACATCGATGTTTATACAAGGACTACTTAATAACTTTATGAATACAATGGGAAATATCATCATACATGATTGCCTCTAGGGCATATTCCCAACAGTCTCCCACTTGCACTAGAGTCAATCTTCCGACATCACATGTCTAGGCATCTAATGCCCATGGTTTCAAGTGCGCCTCATGCTTCGGCTGGGTAACGGCTTTGTCAACGGATCCGCAATATTTGCATCCGTGTGTACCTTGCATAACTTGATATCACCCCGATCCATAACTGGCGAATCAGGTGGTACCGCATGAGTATGTGCTTGTTCTTCTGGTGTTGTTTAGGTTCCTTGGCTTGTGCAATAGAACCATTGTTGTCACAATACACGTCCAACGGATTGGACGAGCCCTGAACCACACCAAGATCCATGAGGAAATTCCTCATCCAAACAGCTTCCTTTGCTGCCTCCGAGGCAAGAATATACTCACCTCTGTTGTAGACGCAGCACGCCTCTTGCTTGGAACTTTTCCAGCTCACGGACCTCCGTTTATAATAAACACGTATCCGGATTGCGAACGAGAATCATCAGAGTCGGTGAGATAACTCGCATCCGTGTAACCCGTTACACTAAGTTCATCTTCACCACCATAAACCAAGAACATATCCTTAGTCCTTCTCAAGTACTTTAGGATATTTTTAGTCTGTCGATGGATCTCTCGAGATCACCGGTATCTCGCCACAACACTTAGAGCATAGGAAACATCCGCCTAGTACAAATCATGGCGTACATGATGGATCCAACTGTAAGCATATGGAATCGCACTCATCCTACTTCGCATCAGTTGTCGAAGGACACTGAGTCTTGCTAAGTTTTACACCATGGGACATCGGTAAGAACCCCTTCTTAGACGATTCCATGTTGAACCTTTTCAACACTTTGTCCAAATAAGTACTCTGACTCAATCCGATGAGCCTCCTTGATCTATCTCTATAGATCCGGATTCCGAGGATGTATGTTGCCTCACCCAAGTCTTTCATTGAGAAACTCCTTTCCAATGCTTCCTTGGTTTCTTGCAACATCTGGACATCATTTCCAATCAGTAATATGTCATCCACATATAAGATTAGAAAATTTACTTTGTTCCCACTAAACTTCTTGTACAAACAAGAATCATGATCACTCTTGATGAAGCCAAACAATTTGACTACCTCATCAAAGCGAATATTCCAACTCCGAGATGCTTGCTTCAACCCATAAATGGATTTCAGAAGTTTGCATACCTTGTCAGCATTAGACGGATCGACAAAACCCTCGGGCTGTATCATATACACGTCCTCGGTTAAATTTCCGTTAAGGAAAGCCGTTTTGACATCCATCTGCCATATCTCATAGTCGAAATAGGCCGCTATAGCTAACATGATCCGAACTGATTTAAGCATCGCTACGGGCGAGAAAGTCTCGTCGTAATCAACTCCTTGAACTTGTCGGAACCCCTTCGCGACAAGGCGTGCTTTATAGATTGAAACATTTCCATCCATATCAGTTTTCTTCTTAAAGACCCATTTGCACTCGACGGGTCTTGCACCGTCTCGCGATCAACCAAGTTCCAAACTTGATTTTCATCCATGGACTTTTCTCGGATCTCATGGCTCCAAGCCATGACTCGAATCGATCCCACCATCGCCCGAATAATTTGCGGCTCATCACCGCCTAACAAGAACACATCACGAACACTTCGTAATCTTGCCGATCTTCGTAGGTGTGTCGCTATCGGCTCATTGCCACGATCGGCTCAACCTCCAAGGTTTTTGCCGATTCGCTATTAGCCGATTCGCTATTAGCCGATTCCTCTCGAATTTCTTCGAGTTGCACCGTGCTCCACTTACTCCCCGACCGAGAAACTCTTTCTCAAGGAAGACACCGCCCGAGCGACAAACACTTTGCCCTCTTCTCGGTTGTAGAAGTAGTAACCCAAGGTTTCCCTCGGATACCCTAAAAATACATTTATCCGACTTTGTCAGAAGCTTGTCCGATCAAGTCGCTGACAAAAGCTTCACAACCCCAAATCTTAAGAAAAGACAAACTCGGCTTTTTGCTGTCCACATCTCATGCGGTGTCTTCTACCGATTTTGATGGTACTTTGTTTAGTGTGAACGCATTGTTTCTAGACAATAACCCCAAAATGATAAAGGCAGATCTGTCTGACTCATCATTGATCGTACCATGTCCAACAAGGTCCGATTCCTTTCCAAACACCATTCCTTTGTATGGCGTTCTGGCGGAGTAAGTTGAGGAACTATTCCACAACTTTTCGATGGTCATCAAACTCATGGCTCATGTACTCGCCTCCTCGGTCAATCAAGAAACTTTATTTTCTTGCCGAGTTGATTTTGTGCTTCATTCTGGAATTCTTTGAACTTTTCAAAGGCTTCCGACTTATGTTTCATCAAGTAGATATATCCATACCTACGCAAATCATCAGTGAAGGTAATGAAGTACTCATAACCACCCCTGGCTGTCGTGCTCATTGGTCCACATACATCACTATGTACTAGTCCCAACAAGTCGGACGCCCTTTCGCAACTCTTTGCAAAAGGTGTCTTGGTCATTTTGCCGAGTAGTCAAGATTCGCATGTCTCGAACGACTCCAAGTCGAACGAAGTTAGGAGTCCATCATCATGGAGCTTCTTCATGCGTTTCCAACCTATATGACCAAGCCGACAGTGCCAAAAGTAAGTCATATTCAGATCATTTGGTTTCAACCTTTTAACATTTATGTTATAAACCGACTCACCATCGAGATTCAATATAAATAACCCGTCCAGGACGGGTGCAAAGCCGTGAAACATATTATTCAAATACAAAGAACAACCATTATTCTTGATATTCGACTCATAGCCTTGCCTCATCAAACATGAAGCAGAAATAATGTTTCGACTGAGCACTGGAACATAATAACAATTATTTAGTTCCATAATGAATCCGGAAGGTAAATGAAGTTGCATCGTGCCGACTTCCAACGCAGAAACTCTTGCTTTGTTGCCGACTCGAATATCAACCTCGCCTCTTGCTACGCTCCTAGTTCTTACCGGTCCTCGCAACGAGTTGCGTATGTGAATAACCGATCCGGTATCATATACCCAAGAACTATTAGGTGCATCGGCAAGATATATGTCTATAACATTGCAAACAAGTGTACCGAGTCGAAGTCATACCTCCACTCTTGGCTTTGTCGGCCAAGTACTTGCTGCAGTCCTCTTCCAATGGCCATCCGCCTTGCAAGAGAAGCAAGTGGATCCGGTGAAGGAGATGGCTTAGTCCCGAGGAAGCGCTTGGGACAAGGTCCCGAGCCCGCTTTCCTCCCGACTTAGCCTTCTTCTTAGTCCAAGAACTCTTCTTGAACTTAGCCTTATTCTCGCACCATCAACACTTGACTAGTGCCCTTCTTGAGATCCGCCTCCGCTTGAGCATCCCATGCAATTCAGTGAGCTTCTTATCCATACCATGCATGTGGTAGTTCGAAATGAACTGCCCATATGCACTAGGAAGAGAGTTCAGAATTATATCCGTAGCGAACTCTTCGCTTATGGGGTAGCCAAGCCTTTCCAGAGACTGCACGTAACCAACCATTTTGATCACATGCGGACTCAGTGGATCACCATCCTTAAGCTTGCAACTCAGCAAAGCCTGAGAGACTTGATACCTCTCAGTCTTCGCCTGAGCCTGGAACATACTTTTGAGGCTTAGCCTCAACATGCTCGAACTGGTTTTGCAAGTCCGGTTCCATGTGAGCAAGCATAAGACAGCTAATATCCGTGGACTCATCTTTAGCCCGACGGTAGGCATTGGTGGCTGCGACAGTCGCATTCTCATTCGGCTCATCTGGAAGTGGGTTGTCTAGGACATGGTCCTTCTTTTCTTGTTTGAGAACAATTCTCGATTCGATACCGCTTGGTAAAATTAGTGTCGTTCGGTTTATCTTTCTCAAGAATGGTTCTCAACGCAAAACCGGATATCTGAGAGTGACTGCTACTTGGTGCCATGATCTACAACAGAAAATATGCAAAACACTTAAGACATGTATTCATAAAAGAGCAAGCATATTAAACATTTTAATATTTTATGCTCCCACTAGCACCAACACCCTCCGATGGTTACTTAGTGATTCAGATCCTAAATAAGCAAGTCGGCTAGTGAGCTTTAGCATCACCGCTAGCCAAGTGATCTAGGTAGACAACTCCTTGTCAATCGCATCTCATGCGACTCTCTGTTGGACGGGTGGCATCACATGCCCGGCTCCCATCCGACCTTTCCCGAGTCCCACAACTGCTGTGATAGACCCGTCTAGCTTACCAAGTGTTTCTGCAAGAAGAGTCCGACTCGAACACACCTAGTCGAAAAGAATTGGCAGCACCTCAATTTTATGAGCCCACTACCAAAAATGTCCGACTTGTGATGGTGCAAACATCAAGGAAAACCGACTAGACCTTCTTTGAGGGATTAAAATTTCTTGACTATCTAATAGAGGTAAACTGAGACATAACAATAACACAAAATAAAGCAATTATAATGTGAAATGGTATGGCTCTCTTCATGGCGATCTCCATCTCCACAAAGATCGTAATTCGACTCGTGCCAACTCTTGTCACTTGTCGCCTTACTCCATGTCGCCGACATGTACAACGCCTTGCATGCCTTCCGGTTCTCAAACAGCTACACTAGCTTAGTAAAGTAAATTACATAGAGAATCCGACGCAGTCGTTATACAATATAATGACAAAGACCTAGGCTCCAAATGACAAAAACCGTGATTCGCAGATCACGTATGGATTACACACATACATCACATGCACATGAACCATACCATTCACAACTTCCTGCAAAAACAAGTTATGCATAGATACAATATCTACCGGCGTTGTGAAACTCGCAACGACATCTAAGGCGCTACGACAGGGCGAACACCGCTTCGAACGATCGTTCCGAACATGGATTCCGACCATCGTTCCGATTCGAACGATCGTTCCGAAAACGTAGATCTCATCTACGATCCGAACATGGATTCCGACCATCGTTCCGATTCGATCAAACTTTTTGATCTTCGATCACCGCTTCTGGATTTACGTGTCACAGTCTACCCCGATGGCGGAAGCCGACCGGTAGGGGTATGTCGTTCCACGACCTCAGCAGTATGATCACGGAAATTAGATCTACCATTCCCCGAGTACAGTTGATCCAATCAACTTCATACAAAACCGATCTATCTCATAGATCGACCACCAAAACAGGACATAGATCTCATCTATAGCCTACCGCATATCACATATGCGAGATCTCGAGCCTAAAACCAGAAGCTATCGCTCTGATACCACTGTTGGGCCACGTAGATATAAAACAAAAACTTTTCCTCTAACGCGGTGAACCCAAGACCTAGCTGAGGTAGAAGGCCACGAGGTTTACCACTAGACGCGCGGTTGCGGATTACTGATGAAGCGCGTCAGTTGATGCAGTGCAGTCCTCACGATCCGATCGTCCTGGTGCTGATCGCACAACACCTCTGCTGGTATCCACACGCATTAAAGGGAGCGCCGAATCGCTAGGTTCACATTTACGGCGGACTGTGGAGCTAGGGTTTCCAACACATGGAATAACCTAACCGAACAACGATTAACCTTTCTAGGTTATTGTGCTCCACTATATATAGGGAGTGAACGTGGGCTCTGCTCGCGCGACCCATTCACTAAAGCCCATATAAAACTAGTCACCGTGAGTCCAACTCACTAACTCAGTCCTAATCTGGTTTAGGTCCAACCCAACCAGATTATATGATTTGGATCCAATCCGAACTTGCTCCCGCTCTTAAGTGTGTGACCCCGCAGGCTCATGGTTACTTGGACACGATTAGAGTCCAACTCACAATCGATCAATCGGTATCGGCTCCTAGCAGAACATGCCGATTCCCAAGTACCAAAGAGTCATGACGACTTGCCTTTTCAATGCGACTTACGTCTGAGTCCCTTTTGCCTCACGATATACCTTGTCAGACTATAGGCGAATATATGTCATCCCTTAAATAGTCCGACTCTCTTCTCGATCCGAGATAAGTGATTCACCCGACTAACTCTTAGTCGATCGCCTCGGTTAACACTTAACCGATTCGTGCATGGCCATGCTTTCCGAATCATATCTCATGAGAGGGCCCAGAGAATATCTCCGAGTGGAGGGCAAAATCCCATCTTGGTTATTCACATCACGCTTGATTCTCGATCGACCGAACTCGCCTTTATAAGCGCCCGATTCGGATCAGCTTGATGTAACCTAAGTCGGCGATCCTCAACTCGGACTATGCAACAACCTCAGGTCTAAGGATTACATTGATTGAGATATACAAATGACAACTTAGTTCGTTGTACCTCAATATGGGTCAATCCGACTCGCTAAACTCTTTAGCCTAGTCTGTGTAAGTTGGAATAGCATCTCCATGCCCATGACAAGTGGAACCGAGTCATCAAGCCAACTTTCACATTGGTCTAAGTTGTGTGTCCAGCACAACCTCAATGACCAAGGATATTTAGTACAAACAACATGAATGCATAGTTCCACAAATGAATCACATATTCAATGATACACATCAGATGTTTATACAAGGACCACTTAATAACTTTATGAATACAATGGGAAATATCATCATACATGATTGCCTCTAGGGCATATTCCCAACATCTCCTCCTTTGTGCTTTCATGTATAGATATTGTGAGCTTCGTTCATGATCAAGATCTAATCTATTTGTAATCATGCATGTTGTGTTTGCGGGGATCCTATGGATATTGAGATTATTATGTTGGTTTGATTAATGGTTTTATATTTATGATTCTATCATGTCTGTGTTGTTTGTGATCTTGCATTCTCTCCGTTGTTAGTAGCTATCTTGGCCAAGTAGTTGCTAGTGACCCCAAGAGGGGGTATTTATGCTCGATAGTGGGTTCATGCCTCTAGTTTCCAAGGGAAGTGACAGAAATCTCTTAGGTTGTAGATGTGATGTTTCTACTAGGGAGAAAACAACGGTCTCTTGTTCATGGAACATGTGGACTGTTTACCTTACACACTTTTCTTAAAGCAGTTGTCTATTGCTTGCAACTTAATACTGGAGGGGGTTCAGATGATAACCTGAAGGTGGACTTCTAGTATAGATGCAGTTGGATGGCTGTCTATGTATATTGTTGTATTGCCCAATCAGGCTCATAGGATCTTTCTGACTAGTAATTGCATTGTTATGTCTTGCTCAGTTCCTGTCAATTGCCCCGTTGTAATTTGTTTACCCTTCATGCCATGTTGTTTATTTAAGGAGAGCACCTCTAGTGAACTATGGACCCCTGTCCAATCTTTACCATTGATACATCTTCCATTGTTACCTGTTTACTTGCTGCAAACCACGATTACCTTTCACACCATACGTTTAATCCTTTGTTACAGCAAACCGGTGAGCTTGACAACCTCACTGATTCATTGGGGCAAAGTCTTGAGTTTGTGTTGTGCAGGTCTCCGTGTTGCTTGCAACACCTATGTGACGTTTCCTTCCTCCTACTGGTTCGATAACCTCGGTTTCTTACTGAGGGAAACTTGCTGCTATGCTGCTTCATACCTTGCTCTTGGGGTTTCCAACGAGAGCGTCCCACGACAAGTACTGGGCGCCATCATAGATCATCTAGTGTAAACCCTTGTGTGCCAAATAGAAGTAGGTAAGTATTGTTTGGTGATTGTGTACTTCGTATTTATTTATAGACGCTAGTACCGACCAAGGATATGAAGAGGAAGGAGACTACTACGAACAGGAAGCAAAGGAGAACTTCAACCACTGCACTGCTCAAGGCAAGCTAACACTTGCATGATAACTATACAAACTAGATGCCTTAGGCATATGTGATTATACACCTTTGATTACACCAAATCCCAGTTTTACTTGCAAGCTTGATTATTTCATTTCTTTATCAAAGCTTTTTATTTATGTTTACTTAGTGACTTGTAAATTTTAGAAAGTTATTAGAGGTAGCATAAAGAGCATAAAACTTGGCCTAAGTTAGGTAGAACTAGATTTCATCCTAAGGCATGAGATTAGACTTAGATAAGTCACACTGGATTATCACCCCTCATTAGTGATTACCCCCAATTGTAGTGTCCAGTGCTAAGCATAACACCTGATCACTTTAGATGGGAATACTTGGTGAAAATGATTATGAAAACCTTAGAATGTTGGGTTATTCTAATGAAATGTTTTGACATGTTTTATTGAACACCAGATGATTTTGATGATGAAAATGTTGAGGCATGAGCCTTAGCCTTTTTACAAAACTGATGGTTATGTTCGGATGCGATACCATTCCAATGTTACCGTACAACCACAATACCCGAAATTGGGTAGGGCTTGAATGGAAGTTTATATATCTTAGTATGGGTTCCCTTGCGAACGAGGTTTGAGCTGAGGCTACCTCGTGATGATTTACCACCTGTGCAGTTCCCGAGATGACATATGGTCATGGTTTGGAGGCCAAACTCATAGAAGAGGTGCCTATACTAGGGTGTGTAATTGAAAGGTTAGGATTGATTATCTGCATACTGAGTATGGTGAATCAGGATTGTTCCTGACGGATGTATCGAATATTGTGGTGAAAGTGTACCACCTCTACAGAGTGTCAAACTATTCGAATAGCCGCGTCTGCGGTTATGGACAGTTGGAGTGGCCATATTGTTCCGTCGTCAGATGTTTTCAAAATGACTTGTGAAATGAATCATGACTTTGACTTGACCACAACAGGGTTGTGAACATGAAAACTAAAGTTCTCACTTAGGTGTTATAAAACCTTAAACTAGTTTTCTTTACTTCTGAACTCAGTTTGAGATAAACCTCGCTTTTTGGCAAAACAACCTAGAGCTTAGTATTCCTACTTGAACCCCTTTACCCGTTAGTGATAGTTTGCGAGTACTTAAAGAGTACTCATGGCTTTGTCACTGGCTATTGCCGTGGCCAGACTATGAGGAGGACTATCAGGATGATGGACAACAGGAAGTCTATGACAACTAGAATCATCTCCCATCGTCAGCATTGCCTGTGACCTTGAAGATGGAGATTCGCCCACGCTACCGTTATTATATTATTCCGATGCGTTGATTGTATTAAGACTGTATCATGAGATCCTTTATTTGTAAGACCTTTATTATAGTTTGTAATGGATGATGGACTATGGTACCAATCTGTTATGTCTCGCAAAAATGGTAATCCTGGGATTGCGATGTATGGCATAACAGGCATCTCGGATTAAAAATACGGGTGTTGACACCTTTGCAGAGTGAGCGGTAGATCGGCTGCTGCTACACGCGAGCGATAGATAGAGAGGTGAGGGAATGGGCCTCGGGCCAGTTTCTGGATTGAGTTCGTTTCCTTTTCTTTATTCTTTCTGTTTTCAGATTTTTTTTTCAATTTGAATTTCCACATGTTTAAAATACCATAACTTCTGTACAATATTTTAAATATTCCAAAGGTAATTAATCTAGTTGTTTTCCCTAATTATGTTGGTATTCTCAACACTCATAATTACATTAGAGATTATTTATTAAGTAGAATAAATAAGAACTAGGGTTTTAGGGTTTTTAGAATTTTGTTTAAGATCTAAAAAATTCCCTATAACATTGTTTTCACTTTATTTAGAGTAATGTAGTTTTAAATTTGTAAAGGATAGCTATAGGTTTTATTTATATATATTTCATCATGTGGTAATACAAAGGGTGGTTTATAATTATTGTATCAACACTTATTCCATTCTCATATGGAATGAGTGGCTAGAGAAATGGATCAAAGAATTGGACTCATTAATATAGATAGAATATTTATGAGAGGTTGATGAGAAAACTCATTAATAAGTTTAGGGTTTTGAATTATAAGCATTTCCCATGAGTTTTAGATGTTTAAATATACTTATATTTTTTTATTGATGTGAATAAATATTAATGGTTAAAACATATTGTCTTTATGTTTGTAATCATGAATGATATCACCAGCTAAAGTAAAATAAGGGAGTTATCCTCTAGGATGGCTTAAGAGCTAGAATTTATAATTATAGTTTCCAAACACATATGATTTTAATGTTTTAAAATGGCAAAGATATGCTTGAGTGATTTGCTATAGGAAAATATTCCTATAAGCCACTGTGGAATTAGGATGACTTATCAAACATATGAAATGGATATTCTGTTTGGTTTAAGGTTGAGTGTTTACTAGGAATTCCTATCTTCCATACTTCATAATTCTTGACTTCTAATTAAGGAATTCCTTTCCTAGATACACTACTTCTTCATATCCATCATCATGTGTTAACATGATGAGCTTTACTTTACAAGGATATTCTTACCAATACTTTCTCCTCCTAAATCCATATATAAATCCAATGAGCTTGACACTAAAGCTCTATATGATCTCCTTATAGGGATAATTATCAACTCTAGAGTGCTTCTAATGAATCAAAGTCCACTTGAATGTTTACTCTCTTACGTCACAATTACTTTGTAATCTCACTTATAATTCCGAGAAGCTTGTCACTGAAGCTTTTCATAATCTTCTCATATCTATACTTGGTTATATCAAACTACTAATGGTAACCTTCAATCCAACAAGAAGTTACTTTTAACTCCATTCATACTCTTCCTTTATCATCCATCACTAATATTACTCCAATTGGTATATTCCTACTTCACCTCAAGTGTTTATTATTCTCTAAGAGGAATAATACTACTTCTATAATTCAATGCTTCTCTAGTATGAGCTTGGGCATACTGTCTTATCTTTACTTATCTCCAGTAACTCATACTCCAACTTCACAACATACCACTGTTACTTATCATGACTAACCTAAGATCACATATCTATACTATGGTTTAATCATGTTCTATCCACCAATTCACTTGTACATGATATAATCATTCACTCTTAGTGACTTGAGCATGATCATTATAATCCTTTGATCATTTATGGCGTAGGTTTCCAGTTGGCTAATCAAGGCTTTCATCAATATAACATTACAGTTGTATCATAATTATCTTCTTAGTATCTCTACCTGACTATGAGATATTACTCATTGGCTATACCTACTTGATCCAATAGGATTACTCCTGGTAACTATCTTCAATATTCATCCTTATAATCCTCTTTGTTACCACATAATTATATCTTCTAGATAAATCTTCTATCCATTCAGGAGTGAGTTAACTCCATCAATTATCATATTGATTTGATTCTCTTCAAACACTCCCATCCTATAAATGATATCTAAAACTAGCATTACCACCTACCTTTTCTTACTTCTTTCTTTATAGGACTTAAGTGAATGCTATGTTAAGGATAAGAGTTGATAGATCAAGAATTGATGGGTTAAGAATTGATAAATCAATAGTTGACCACTCAACATGGATTAACAACAAATATTAGAATCTGGTTTAATAGAGATGATAAGGATTGATATAGAAATAAAGATATGTGGTGAATGCACACATCTGGGTTCAGCTTATTTCTAAGCTCTAATGTTGGGATGTTACAGGTATAAACCCTAATTCGAATAAACCCCGGATGCACCTATGAGGGGTTACTTTGTTCTTCTAACAAACTTGTTAATTGAAGTTGCTTAACAATGCATGATTATAGCTTTAAAAGATATATCTAATTTTTCTGAACATTTTGATATAATACATATTTTTCTGACTTATAAATAATTAGTTATTGAACTTGCAATATTAAACCTTATTCTGAAATTATTAAACCATTTAAAATGGGATATTGCGTCACGCTGACATCAACACACACCCTAATTGTTTTTACACAGGGGGCTAGGCTAGCCACTATGGCTGATAGCTGGGGCCTAAGCCACGTTAGACCCACACGGGATCCACGCGGGAGCCACGTCGGCTCGCCAGAGAGCGCACCAAACGGTAGTGCGGGACAGCGATAGGGGGCGTGCGGGGCTGCACGACTTGTCCTGCTCGAACCAGCGCAGCGTGGTGGAGCCGCTGCTTTTTGGTCACCGAAGGGGCTTCTATAGTGACCTACTGTGACGGCCAACAACGGAGCACGGCGAGCTACGGCGGCAGCGCGCTATAGAGCAAGAGGGTGGAAGTGGAAGGGTCCATAGGGACCACTGGCTCACCGTGATTTTAACGGAGGTGGCGGCGGGGCTGGAGGAGGCCGAGGCCGATGGCGATGGCAACGACGGAGCTCGTCAGAGGCGAGGGAGAACGACTCGATTCCGGCGGTAGAAGGCATCGTAGCAAACGAGCTTCAATGGAGAGGGATAGGAGGACGAGGCAGAGCTCGTGTCGGTCTTAGATGAACGAGGGGAGCGCAGCAATGGTTTGGCACCGGCATCATCTGGGCTAGGGTTCGGGTTCTTGCGCATGGGGAGGGGATATGGAGGAAGAGGGGAAGATGAGCACGGTGAGGCTCTTCGTGGCAGCGGCATAGGTACTTGTAGGCCCGTTGAGCGGTGGCGAGCATCTCAACACGCATCATGGTGACGGCGAGCGGCTGAGGCTGCACCAACGAGCCATTTGGCGTCGGGGACGAACATGACAACATGCGAAGGGGTACTGGGCCACGGCTGGGCCACGCTTGGGCCAGAGATGGACTGCTAGGTGCTGTTCTTGCGAGAGAGGGAGGGAAGCAAGGAAGGTTTGGGTCGGCCTAGGAGGTTTATGGCTCTATTTATATTTCCAGAAATATTTCCTTTTTCTGAAATCCTTTTTCTCTTTGTATTTCATCTTGAAATCTATTTTGAATACTTTCAAAATACCAGAGGATTTTATATTGTGGGGCCCTTTTAGTCCATTTGGGCTCCATATTTTTGGTGATTCAAAATACAAAACCATTTTGGAAGGTTTCAAAGAGGGAGTGGAAAAGTAGGGTTTTAAGGTTTTGCATGATTTCTTGTTGCATGCATTTTGTAAGATGATGCTCATGATGCACAACAAACCCTAATTAAGATTATCTAAAACTAGGATGTTACACCCCTCCACCTCCACCGCCTTCTTCTTTCCTTTTAGGTTGACCCCGATGGTCACCGGCACTTCCAGCACCTCATCCTTGCCCTTTGCGTACGCATAGACCTCATCCTCCCAAGGCTCGCCGCCGCCGTCTTCCTCCTTGCCTCATATGCAGTGGCTTCTTGTTGCGTGAAGGAGTGTTAGGAGCTACCGTTGATGATGTCGACCATGATGGAGACACCGTGGTGCTCGCCGAACAGGTTGTGGGCGCTTGGGATGTTGCTTGCGCCAAACAGGTTGGGGGCGCTCTGGCTATTTCCCACGATGAACTGGGTGAAGCCAGCCCTCTATGGCGCGCCACCGTTGAAAGGAGGAGGCAGCGATGGGATGGTGAGATGTCGTTGGCGAGGGATTTGGGGTCAAAACCACCGAGCAGGTCGAATTCATTATACTTCGATGAGAAATGAGTGAGGTGTGGCGCCGTGTTAGGCTGGCTGGAGGGAGACACGCTGGACGGTGATGCGGAGGAGATGCTATTCTAGCTCCCAAGGATGTGGACGCAAGCTCCGCATGTAGGCGCCGCCATCCCCGCCATTGTAGTCGCCCACTGTGCCACAAGAGAGGTCGTGCGAGCCTGCTCTGCATGTGCCTCTGCCGCCCGACGCAACTTCGAGTTCTTCTCCCTTAGCCGACGACTGGCATTCTCCACCTGCCTATCCTAGATGTCAAACGCCCACTCCATGTTGGTTATCCCCTCCGACCGCTGCTTATCGGCCTTCCCTTTCTTCACGGGCGCTGACGCGCAAGGAGCTTGGTACCTCCTCGACGGCATGGTGGCACCGACGGGTGGATCATAAGAGAGGAGAGGTAGGGTGTGGACATGGAGGGAGTGGGCGACGAGGAGGGAGAGAAATAGCAGGACTAGGTGGCTAGGAAGGAAAAGAGAGAGAAACGAGTGGGAAAAGGGAGGGAACATTTTTGTGTCCCACCGACAGGGCTGACCCGCCAACTTTTTCAAGTTGTGTCGGTGCCCCCCGATTGACCCCCCTCAGGTTGGGTTCGGCCTAGGGGCACCGGATGTTTAGTTGCGCCGCGCCGCCGACATTTCGATTTTTGGGGAGGGCTGGGCGGGTTTTTGGCATCGACACCCTCATTTCACCCTTAGGGGGCCTTTTTTGGTGTGTGCGTGTGGAGGGGGGGGGGGTGTAACACCCCAAAAATATTAAACAAGATTATCAAGTTCTAATCACCCAAGTTTAGGGTTAACAAAAACTTTTATTACTAAAATTAATATGAATGCATGTGTGTGTGTGATTAATGCATGAATGAGTGCAATTACCATGTTTTATTGCTATGAATGCTAAGGATTGGTTTAAAGATGAAAAAATATTATCTAGATCATTTCCAAGCAGAATCAAATGAAGAGAAAATCAAATATAAGAAATATGAGCAAATGGTCATTTTGGCCAAACTTGTTCACTAGACCACTTTGGGTGTTCCTAGTCAAAGATTTCTAACAGAAACAAATCCAATTATTTTTACCCCTTGCTAGACCAAGTGATAATGAACCCAAGCCCACTTTACAAACCAATAGAAACAAATTCCAAATCTATTTAAAGGACAAATCAAAATTGAATCAAGTGTAGGAACTAAGATGGCCATTTCTCAAAAACCAACCAAATCAATTCACCTTGCCAAACCCAAGCAACCAGAGACTACCAAGCATATGACGAGAGCACTCACCAAAATTCATCCAAAAATTCAAATATTGAATTCATGTGGCCAGTTTATCAAACACCTGGTGAGCATAGATCAAACTTGCCTAACTTCTACTGTTCTTGATCAATGCCTTGTCCACTAATTGTCGCCACTACTAGCCCTTGTCACCCCCAGTGCCCAGCATCGCATTGAAGCAGCTCACCCCTCCATTGCTTGCACCAGTGCCGCGCCACCCGAGCCTCCATTGCTGGACGACCATGGACAACTCGCAGGAGGAAGCGTCGTGCCTGTTCACGATGTCTAGGAGAAAGGCCACCGTCCACCGCCACTCTCTGTCCACCCCTCGAGCTCAGCCAAGCCATGGACCACCAAGAAACGCCGCGCCCATTTTCTCTACAACCATGCCGAGAGCACGCTAGAGCGCCGCGGCCAACACGCGCGTACACGCCACGCCTCGCCCTCACCGCGCGTAACTGCACTCGCCATGACCCTAGCTACCTCCCAGACACGACCGTTCGCCGCCGCGCGACACGAAGCCCCTGTACGCCTGTCTCGAACACCGCCGTTCCTGCTCAGAGCACGGACCACGCCTGACCATCCTCGACCGCCCCGTGTCGCTCCTTGAAGCCAGTGATGATCGCCAGGAGACACCGCACCGTCCTACGCCCCCAGCCATGCTGTTAGCCCTCTGTATCATCGTCACCGATGAGCCTAGCCCATGCCGCTCTGCCCCTCTCGCCGGTGTATAAATAGAGGCCACCCTCGCCTTAATTCTTCACACCACCTCACTCCCCTCTCTCTCAGAACCACCCACGACCCTTCCCCAGAGCAAGGCGATCTCTAGCCCGCCAGAATTTCACCGGAGTCCGCCGCTGCAGAGGAGGAGAGGAGCCATTGATTGGAGACACCCCAAGAGCCGTCGTGACCACTATTCAAACCCCCGTCATCGACAACGTCATTCGCCCCCATCACCGACCCTAGCTGGAGCCCAGGTGAGCCACCGCGTACCCCCACCGTCGCCGTTAGGGTTCGGTTTCGTCGGAGCTATTCGACGGAGACGACGAACCACAGTCGTAGATCTTGTTCTAATCGTAGGGATTAGATTGAAACGTACCGATTCGTTTGGATAGAGCCACTGATGCCTAGACCCCCCTGTCAGCAGCCCGCTGCGCGCGGGCTGTGCAGCTAGGCCGACCCATTTCCTTTCTCGCGCGTAGCCTAGTAATTCAAATATTTATTTTCCATTTTATCCAAACCCTAGTTCTGTCAGTAGATTCAAAAATCAATCCAAGAAGATGTACTGAACCAAACTGCATGATTCCAATTTTGTTAGAAAGGTATTCAAATTACCAATCCAAGCCCGTTGGATTCAAACCATTTGAAATTATAGATCACCTATAGTAAAAATAACAAGACAGAGACTTTTCCACATTCAAACATTTTTCAAAAATAAACCATAAATGATTTTGAGTTTATTCCAACTCTCAAAAATCACATTTGACAAGATCTAACTGAATATGTAAAAATATTTAGGTTCACATGCAGTGATATTGGACTAGTACTAAAAGAATGCTATATAGGCATTTCTAGTCACTTTAATTATATAAAATAGTAATTTTGAACTTTATAAAATACGACCACCACTTTAAATCACATTCCCAAGTATTAGAATATGTGGTGATGACATGTGTCAACATGATCCCATATTTTAATTGGAGAATAGTAAATCTTAAGTAATTTTCAATGAGTAGAAATTACTTTTCCAAAATAAAATAAATAAGACTAGGTCTTTATTTCATGTGATGATTGTGATGATGCTAGATAATCTAGTGTGAACCTTTGTGTGCCAAATAGAGGTACTTAAGTATTATTTGGTGATTGTGTACCTCGTATTTATTTATAGACGCTAGTACCGACCAAGGCTACGAGGAGGAGGAGTACTACGAAGAAGAAAACTTCAACCACTGCACCAATCAAGGCAAGCTACACTATGCAAGCTAATACTTGCAAGCCCCACAGTACAAGTTAACTATGCAAGCTAGATAACCTATGCAAGATTCATTAGGCATACTTTGGTTATGCAACCTTGATTACACCAATCCCAGTTTTACTTGCAAGTTTTATTCTTTTATTTTACCAAAGTTATTTATTACTTTTAGTTAGTGCTTTGTGAGTTTTGGAAAGATAGTATAGATAGCATAAAGAGCATAAAACTAGGCCTAAGTAGATAGAACTAGATGTCATACTAAGGCATGATACTAGATTTGGATAGTCACCCTTGATTAGCACCCCTCATTAGTGAATACCCTCAACTTTAGTGGCTAGTTCTAAGCATAAAAGTGGATCACTTTAGATGGAAATACTTGGTGAAAATGATTATGAAAACCTTGGAGTCAAGATTCATTTTATTGAAATGTTTTGACATGTGTTATGGACACAAGATGATTTGATGATGAAAATATTGAGGCATGAGCCTTAGCCCTTTACAAAAGCTGATGGTTGGGTTCAGATGCGATACCATTCCAATTTTACCGTACAACCATAATACCTGAAATTTAGGTAGGGCTTGACTGGAAGTTTATATGTCTTAGTATGGGTTCCCTTGCGGAAGAGGTTTGAGCTGAGGCTACCTCGTGATGAATGTCCACCTATGCAGTTTCCAAGATGGCATATGGTCATGGTTGGGAGGCCAAACTCATAGGGGAGGTGCCTATACTAGGATGTGTAATTGAAAGATTAGGATTGATTATCCACATACTAAGTATAATGATTCAGGGTTATCCCTGACGGATGTATCGAATGTTGTGGTGAAAGTGTACCGCCTCTACAGAGTGTCAAACTATTCGAATAGCCGCGTTCGTGGTCATAGACAGTTGGAGTGGTCATACTGTTCCATCGTCAGATGTTTTAAAAATGACTTGTGAAATGAACTATTACTTTGACTTGACCATAACAGGGATGTGAACATGAAAGCTAAGTTCCCACTTAGATGTTATAGAACTTTAAACTAGTTCTCTTTACTTCTAAACTCAGTTAGAGATAACCATGACTTTTTGCAAATAAACCTAGAGCTTAGGATTCCTACTCGAACTACTTTACTTGTTAGTGATAGTTTGCGAGTACTTAAAGAGTACTCATGGCTTTGTTCCTGGCTATTCCTATGGCCAGACTATGAGGAGGACTATCAGGATGATGGACAACAGGAAGTCTATGACAACTTGGATCATCTCCCATCGTCAGCATTGCCTGTGACCCTCAAGATGGAGCTTCTACCATGCCACCCTTTTTATTATTCCGCTGCGTTGATTGTATTAAGACTGGATCATGAGATCCTTTATTTGTAAGACCTTTATTATGGCTTGTAATGGATGATGAACTATGGTACCAATCTATTATGTCTCGCCAAAAAGGTAATCCTAAGATTGCGATGTATGACATAACAGATATTTAGGATTAAAAATCCGGGTGTTGACGGGGGAGTGGAGATGCTCTTTGAGCATCTCTAGAATATACCGTATATCGGATGACCCGCAAAAATTTGCCCGATATGCAGTATTGAGGCCAAAAAATAGCCTTTCCAGATACCGTTAAGGACGAAAACTATAATTTTTTTGCGTTATTCCGCATCGTCGTCCATCCGTGCCGCATATATTCGGTGCACAGGGATGGATGCGGGATACCACATCCGTTTTTCCCTTCCTCCCCCGTCCAGAAACCCTCGCCAGATCCGACGTCGAAAAACAAATCGCGTCCGCCCACCTCCGTGTGGACCCCATCTTGCCATGGCCGACCAATCGAGCCGCGATTTGGGCGGTCGTGGCCGTGGCAGGAGCTCCGGTTTGCGAGCTCGCCCGCCGCTGCCGTCGGAGGAGGACGTACACCAACGCCACTCCGAGCAGGGATGCGGTCGCGGCGCCCTAGGGCGCATCCGTGTGACCTCGCCTACAAGTGCGGGGCTGCCGTTCGACCCTGCCGTGGACAATGCCAAGGAGCTCTTGGTGAACAAAATCTGCGCGACCCTACCGGTCGTCCACGAGCCCGCTCCGGCCGACGATAACAACTCAGACGACTAGCATGAGGAGCTTTTGGTGAATGAGGCGATGGTGAATGAGGCGAAGTTCAACTCCATCTGCACCGCGCTCGTGGACATCATGAAGCGCCGGAAGCGCCGCCGCCTCGCGCGTAGAGCGGAGAAGCGTGTGATCTTCGTCATGCCATCCGTCTCTCCACCTGCGAGAACCAGGCGCGGCTCGCGGGCCTCATCGTCGACTACACTGACGACGCCACCACCGAAGACGAGTAAATGCGCGCTGCCGTCGCTGTAAATGCTTCGGTGAGTAGGTACCACCGGTGGAGCTTCGTAGATGCTAGGTCTGGTCTGAATACTGGACGCAATATCATTTTTTGCTAAACATATATCGACCTCGATGTTAAAAAAAACTCATATATATATATATATATATATATAATCTGACGTCAATGTGTGAAAAATACGGTTTAGATGTAGTGTATCTGTCGGAGCGTTTATACGCGGTATCTGCGGATGCTCTAACATTCGTCGACCACCTTTCCCGCTGCCTGCGCTCCCAATCGTCCGCCGCCGTTACCGTCCCCGCTGCCGCGGTCAACGCCCTCGCCTCCTCCATCACTCGACCGCCCCCTCGCCGCCTTCGTCACTCGACCGCCGCCCCTCCCTTTTCCGAGCGCCGCCCCTTCCCCTTCGAGGTGCCGCCCCGACCGCAGCCTCCCTCTACCAACCATCGCCCTCCCCATCTCCGGTGACTTCCCTAGCTCTGTCTCAAGCATTTTTCACAACTGTAGTTTATTTGGGTGCCATTTTCTCTATTGTGCTCGTCGTGTCCTATATTACCTGAAATTGCTTGTTCAAAATTTTAGAGCCCAGGTACTATCTTTGAAGAAAACATTAGTAGAATCTTCATTTCTTTTCATTGGGCACTAGCAGGATATATACTTGAACATTATTTTTGTCTTCTGTTGGAACAATTGGTGCTCAGGGCATTAGCAGGGTATGTACATAATTTTTGTCTTCTGTTGGAACAACTGGTGCTCAGGTCGTTATCTTTATTTTTCTCTCTTGTCAATTTGGCATTGGACTGGATTCAGCTCACTCTGTGTAATGCTTATATGGAAAAAATTAGGTTATAGAAGTTAGCATTGTTTGCTTCTCTTCATATTTATAGGGTAGTGCATATTGTGCTGCGACTTTTATGGAAGTATAGATTATAGTCATCTGGGAAAAGGGGAATACTATTCCTGAGATCTAATTTTAACCACAAG
Organism: Avena longiglumis; assembly: GCA_030063025.1. Classification (NCBI taxonomy): domain Eukaryota; kingdom Viridiplantae; phylum Streptophyta; class Magnoliopsida; order Poales; family Poaceae; genus Avena; species Avena longiglumis. The sequence goes on along the minus strand of CP125979.1, from coordinate 415,895,600 downwards.
TTTTTTTCCATGTTGTATTAGAACAGATTAGAGTATTCGCTGTGTTGAGTGATTCTAATTTTATATCTTATTCAGTTTTGTTGGTCTTGGTTGTGTCAGCAACGTCGAAGATCTTCTAGTGGACTTCAAGAGTTTGTTCGCTAGCTGGTGACTGCACATTATCACAATTTCAGCAAGCTTTTGGTACATCAACTTTCAGCTTGAGATTTTTTGTCTTATGTATACTTCTGTGTTGTTCGAATTGATATATCATATTGCGGCTGCTAAATAGCTCATTTTGAGTATTATGTTTGGAGCCATACATAAATAATCAAGTAATTGATATACATATAATACCATTTTGAACACAGAATTTGGTAAATGGCAGATCGTGTATGGATGTATAGTGGTTGGCAGCTTGGTCAAATTCCTTCTAAACTATGGCTTGAAGAACGTAAACGATTCATATACCATGCATTCTCTTTACCGGCGTTGTTGAAGGTGGTAAAATCAAGTGTCCACGTGCCAAGTGTTGTAATTATGTTAGGCGCAGCAGGGATTATGTAGAGGAACACTTGTATAAACATGTATATAGAGAAAACTATGGAACAATCGATAGAACATGGTGAAAAGTACCCCTGCTACAGATCTCGAGGGATGTAATGAAACTGACTGGATGGATCATATGTTAGTTGACCTAGGTGTCGTCCTCCACCAATTGAGGAAGATTGACCTCCTCTGCTAAGACTTTCTATAGGATGGTCAGCAGTGCCGATGAATTTGTCCTTAAGAACACAAGACACCGCGTCTTTCTGCAGTAGCTCGTTTGCTAGCTATGAAATCCCAGTATAACATGTCGATTGCACATTATCAGCCTCTTTGCATATAAATCAAGGTAAAGGCTGCCTAGAAATTCCCTTCCCCAGACCCCACAATGTGTGGGATCTTTCAGCACTGGGTACGCCCATAAAATCCGGGAAATTAAACAATTATCATACTGGAAGTTGTGAATGCATGTACACCTTTAGACTTTGGATAAATAATGTGTGTTATATTTAGGGGATTAGATGGTCTTATTGGCGTCTTAGACATAGTTATTTCTCAATCACCAGCCTGTCAGATTATTAGTTTGATTAACTTGTCTCGCCTTACCATTCCAGTGTCTACTCTCAAACTGTACATTTGACCCTACCTGGAGATGTAAAAGGTAAATTTGACCCTACCTAGAGATAGATAAAATTTGATCCGTTAATTGTGTTATTTGAGGATTTCAGTGTGCTGCCTCATGCAGTGCGACCAAACTGAACCTTGTAAACTAAAGTCTTACTTGATTACTGTGTTGATGATAAGTTGATAAGAGAGTCCCTGATGCTTGAATTACGGGACAACATAAAATAGTTTGTGCTTCTTTCAAATGAGTTTTTTTTCCTAATTCTCTCCAACTTCATTTTAGAGTGTGCACTGTGGATCATATTTTCCTATACCAGCATGCATCCCCTGAATTATTGTAATTTAAATGCAGTTGGGCTGTCAAAGCAAAGCAGATGGGTACATCAGAACCAGTACATGAAAGCTTGATGCTGGAACCTAGTAAGCCTCGGGTCCTCCTTGCTGCTTCAGGAAGCGTAGCTGCTATAAAATTTGAGAGCCTTTGCCGTATCTTCTCTGAGTGGGCGGAAGTCCGGGCTGTGGCCACCAAGTCATCATTGCACTTTGTTGATAGATCATCTCTGCCTAGTGACGTCGTTCTTTACACCGACGATGACGAATGGTCTAGCTGGAAGAAGATAGGGGATGAGATTCTACACATAGAACTGCGGAAGTGGGCAGATATTATGGTGATTGCTCCCTTATCAGCAAATACTCTAGCCAAGGTCAGTTTTCTCTCCTGCACGACCCATTAGATTTGACGTGGAATCCCTGAATGGCTGAATCGGTTAAGAGAACAGCAGCAAGTTGCTTTAATTGCATCACAATCTCCTGACGTTTTATTAGCTTCTCAGATTGCCGGTGGGCTATGTGACAACCTCCTGACGTGCATCGTGAGAGCGTGGGACTACAAGAAACCTCTCTTTGCCGCACCGGCCATGAACACCTTCATGTGGAGCAACCCGTTCACAGGGCGCCATATCGAGATCATCAACCAACTTGGGATATCGTTGGTCCCACCCATTACGAAGAGGCTGGCCTGTGGGGATTATGGAAACGGTGCAATGGCTGAACCTTCGCAGATCCATACGACCGTGAGGCTGGCGTGCAAGACACTGAACATTTGGCACTGGCAGGTCCAGCCGTGATTCCTTCTAGCAGCAACCCTATGGAGCTGATGAACACAAAGTGCTAAGCTTATGACACTTCAGTTTTCCGTGGGCGCACACATGTGGGTGGAAGGAGAAGAGCGTAGAGTATCAGGTCTTTACTAGCGATGTCTGTATCGACAAACATTTAGTACTACCTATGGATCAGCGTATCCGCGAGATGTTAGGTTATAAATATTGGGGAAATTGTTGTTACAGCCAGAAATGTTCTAGATTTTTATACGTTTTCTGTGGCGGTCTTAGTGCATACAATGAGCATTTGGAAACTTCTACAATATCGGCGTCACGGTGTAATCCGATTGAAAATGGGCATTTCAAACGAGATGACTAATCTTATAAGGACGCAGAGTGTCTTCAAGTTTGTACGTGATTTCTTCTTTCTCCCGTGGTGCTACGTTTTTGGAGTAAATTTTGATAAAAGGAGGGGAAAGGCGAAGAAAACGTGCCTCAACTTACACTCCCCTCCTTCTCCCACGTACGTGCTCTCCTCCCAAGTGGTTTCTGTAGCACTCTTTTCGTTTTTCCATCTCAAAAAGACAGATTTCCCCATACCTTCACATGCATTTTCACCCCCGAAATGAATTCTCCATGAACACGTGCACTCTCAAATCAAGGGCAAATTAGAGCTCATATCTTGCTGTTTGGAGAGATGGAGGAAAGCGGATCTGCGAATGGGATCATGCTGATGTGCGAGGAATAAGTAATAGTGGATGTACAATTTCATCATCTAACAACTCTTGGGTTCCTCTTACATAGTTCCATTCATGTACTCCCTCCGTCCAGAAATAATTACTTGAGTTTGTCTAGATTCACATGTATCTACACACTAAAACGTGTCTGGCTACGTGTAAATCTAGACAAATCTAATTCATTTATTTTCGGACAGGAGTATAAGCTAACCTTTGCATCACTTGGTAAGGGTGAGTTTTTCACCATACCCACATGATGCCGCGATTTGGCAGCTGCTACCACATGAACGCGATGGACCCTCTCGGCCCCGATAGTCACTGCTGCAGGCTAGCCCAACCCTATGACACCGCCCCTCAGCTGCCCGGTCTTCGCGCCGCCCCGGCCAGTCGTCGGTGTCGGGAACTCGAGCTAGGGCGTCACATCAACGGGGAAGCAACCGACCAAAGGGAGGAAAACCACTCCGGTTACCGGTGGAAATAGGCAGACGACGACGACAGCCATGGGCAAAAGGCCGAAGAGGCCGAAGGTGACTGCCGATCGTGTACCGAAGCCCTAAAACATCCAGGATGCCCCCTCACCGACCAGTCCGATCTCCCGCGGAAGATAAAACGCCCGCACTGTTTGTGCCGACGGCCGCCTTCAACGTGTTCGATGATATGTCAGAAGTTTTTTTTCCTATTTTAATTTTAGCTCAATGTTCTAGTTGTTCAATACAATTGAGTGTGTTTGCTATCCCTTCTTGATGTATCAATGTTTCACAAGAGTTTGTCTCTCAAGAAACCCCATCACGAGAATATGAAACAAATTATGATGAGGACAGTCTTGATTTTGGATGATGAGGGTTTCTTGGAAGAAAATATGACGGGAGGAACGACAAACTATACAATGGCGGAGGACAAGTTGATTATTTTGGCATGGAAGAAGGTGGGGCTTGATCTAGCCATCGGCACCGAGCAATCAAAGGACATGTGGCAATGATCAAACAAAGGCTTCTATTCGCCATCGATGGGGCACAATATTCACGGATTGCCAAAAGTGGCGAGGGGTGCTTGGCACATGTGGAACGATTGAACTTAAGTGGCACAAATGAGAAAGACCGGGTGACTGTTTGCATCCTATCTCTATATGTGGCTATTCTTTTTCATTGTCTTGTATGTGGCTAATTAGCTTTCTCCATTGTTACATGTAGAACTGCACAAAATTTCTTTCAAAGAAAAAGTGAAGAAGAGAGGCAAGTGGGACAGGATTGCATCATTGTTGGATAGAGCTTAAAAATGATGAAAAGTGGAAGAACCGTGAGATACATGAGGTTCCTAAAAGGAACTCCAAGAGCCCAAGGTGGCCACGGAACGCAAGGCGGCGGCTAAGGAGAGAAGGGCGGCGGCCGAGGAGCTCAAGGTGGCTATGACAGACATGAAGACGGCCATAAAGTAGAGAAAGGTGACTATGGAAGAAAATCTCCAAGCAATGGAGAATAAGCAAAAGCTCATGTTCATGGACATGAGTGCCATGAATGAGAAGCAAAAGGCACATGTTTGTCGCAATCAAATGTTGGCAACGGAACAAATGATGGGAGGATTTGTGGAGGGTTCATGGTTGCAATGGGTGGCATGTAAGGTGGCATTTGGAAAATGCATAGGCATTTCTTGTGTTGAACTATGCTATGCTATGAATTTGAAGTTTAATTTTATGTGTGTGTGATGATCTTGCAAAGTTTAAAATTCATTTTTTATATGTTTATGGCGATCTTGCATCACTAAAATTGAGGAGTGTTGTGTTGCTGCCGTGTCCTATTTTACATCGTCTTGTGCGCAGGTGAAGGGAGTTCAGTGGAGAAGTTCTAGACATCCCCTTGCTTGGTTATCTAGAGGCCTTGTCAAGCTGCATTTTCACCTATTCAAAGCTAGGGTCACCAAATCACGTCACTAAAAATAGCTTATCACTGATGCTTGACGAATAAGCCAATTGCAACTATGCATGCAGAGCGCTGAGCATCAAGCAAGTTTACGAATTTGCTAGTACATTGTCTTAGTGCTACTGGAAACAAACAAACGAAAATGTCTGGTCCGGGAGATCAGAATCAGATGCGGCCATGCAGGCACTATCAAAGATAGCCATGACAGCAACAGGAAGAAAACCCACATCAACAGAGTTCATACGTCCATTGTGCCAATGCTTCATCAGAATAGTAACATATCGTTTCACAAAGCGGCAATGCTTCACAACCGCGCGATGACCGCTTCAACCTCTGCAGGGGTGTAGAGGTGGTAGTTGGGAGACACCTTTGCGATGTCGACATTGTTAGGGGTCACCTGTTTCGAACAAAGTTAGAGCTCAGGCATCTGTTGAGTTGAGCCGAGAAATGAGGAATACGAAGCGGGTCAGGATACTGTACCTTTTCTTCCATAACCTGCTTGAGGATAGAAAGGGCTATGGTCTCTGCCTCAGCAATGGTCAGTTCCTGCATAGAGATGTCAAATTCTCATTATTCTTTTGAAGCAAGCACGCATTGTTTTGATAACTGAAAGCAAGCCTGCTGAATAGCTAAACCATATTTTGCTATGTATTTCTATATGGACAGCAAAGTTAGGATTTCTAAAACTATTTCATTGGTGTGACGCCCTACACCATGTAACTGGCTTTGATGCCATAGGTCACATGGCGATGGGTCTGTAAGACTGCTACTTCAGATTTAGATCCAGAGTCTTGCCATATGCATATTTTCTTCAAGACAATCGGAAGCCTTTTCTGTTTTTGGTGCTTGAACTATGCAGCTAACTTATGGTATATCCCCTATTCAGTTTAGTGTAAAGTACCTTGTTGTACTGCTCTTGTAGTGAGCTATCAGCTCCTTCAGAGCCTGATCCAATTGCCTTGGCGTTGCATTGCCAGAAGGTCCCAGATGGGTCTGTGTAGTACCTGCAATACACAGGAATTGATCCATGAGTTATTAAGAAGCAAAGTTCCAGTTGGCTTTGTAAACTGATCATCGCAAGTAGTTATGTGTGCTCATCTAACAACAAAGACAGATAGAAAAGCCATGCAAAGGACATGTTACAAGTGCACCACCTTGACAACGAATGCACTACTCAACAACCTCAGCTAAAGATGAAAGACATAATACTGACATATCAAGACGCGAGGATTTGGGGGGCAATCCATGAACATATATGGATGGATAATGTTACGAATAAGACTCCAAATCAACTTTTTGGACAACACACTTGTTTTCATATCAACTCTTGATTATAATAAGTAAATACCATGTCAACATAGAGAATTTCGAAAAGCAATGCAACTAGCTATACTAGAAAGTATATGATGATCCTTACCATATCAACTTAGATTGAGTAAACAGGGGAAAAAATTACAAAGATGTCCATTAGACCAACTTGGTGAAGATCATTTTTCATATGATCTCCGTGAACTGTACCAACTTAAAAAATATATCTGTTGTAGTTCATGGAACTGGAAATAAATGGCACTATGGTCCTGTATGTATCACCATTCACCACAGCAGAAATATTCTGGCAGAGGTCAGGGATGGCAATTAACATGACAATCTAGAAAAAGGCAATGAAGAAAAAAGCACATGCACAGCATGGTATCACAAGTCCATAACTGTTTTACACAAAAAAAGGTAGACTGCAAAATGTTCACTATTCAAATAAGCGTCACTGACAACCCAACTAGCTCAGTTAAAGTGATCAATACTTACAAGCTGGGTCCATTTTCATCATGACCAGCAATAAGGAGAGAGACTCCAAATGGTCGTGACTGCATAAATAAACAACAAGTACATCAGAACCATCTTCTACGATATTGGTAGATAGGTAGAATACAAGAAAATGTCATAAAAATAAATACAACAAAGTAATTTCTAGTCAAGATTAACGAAATTGCTTTGAGTACTGTGGGTGTTTTCACAACTACAAACCTTAACAAAGTAACTCAAAAACCTTAAAAGATAATAATCAACAATGAAAATCAAACGAAATTCTTCTTTTCATAAATATACATAGCCATCTCTACTCAAATTGGCTATAGGTTAACTGCAACAGATACAACTTCTATTAGATGTTCAATTTCCTCCATAGTTAAACCACCTTAAAGGAAGCATGCAATAATCAAAGTGTGCGGAGCAGCCAAAAAGACAGCATTTCCTTTAGGAAAAGGTAATTGTGTTTCCCATTTTCTTCAAGGTGTGCAAGACAATGTGTCATTGCATTAACAAAAATGAGAGCAAATGAGTCTTACCATTGACTCTTCTTCACCTTCGCCAAAGCGCAAAGCCAAGTCACAGATAGCTTGCGTGGTAGATTCTACTGTCATTGGCTCCCCATATGAGAACCTATGATTCTGTTTGTGAAGATACAAAGTTAAGTTAACAGACAAAGGGTATGGATTGCATATATAATAACCGAAGTGTGTACCTGGGTCTCAACACGAGCATGCTCAACCAGTGTTCTAGCATCAGCAATTAGGCCACTCATAGCACAGCCTACATGCTCATCAATTTCCATGATTTTCTCCACACTGCTTGGTTCCTGTATAATAATAGCAAAGATAAACTGAGGGTCAGTTTGTGCATGGCACAACCTGTAACATTTTTTTCACAGGAAAACAACCTATAACATAGAAAAAAGGCTGTATTGTGCCGACTACAATCACAAGGAATAGAAGGTAACATCAAGTTCAGTCAGTATCAGGCAGTTAGCTTTTATTACTACACATGGGTATCACGTAGCTTCATAGCAATAAACACAAGTGAGTTATGGGGAAAAGATTGCACTGTTAAATATTTTTGCATGCCATTCAATTATCCAAACAAGAAACAAAACTACTTCTCTGACAAAGGGGGACAGCATGTAATGCAGCGCACACAATTCATATAACTATCATATGTCCAGTGAGCCTTGACATAGATATGAAGATAAAAGAATAGACTGTTTTATTGGTTGACAAAACGAAAAGCTATGTACTTCTACAGTTCTGCATTAGTATATTATTTGTCCAGTCTGATAAGTATCCGTGAATCAACTTGATTCCGGAACTTGTCACTATTTGGCAGTATAAATAAATTTGGGTAACCCACACACTATGACATGCAGATAGTATTGACTGCATTACCCTAAACAACAGTATCCACATCTTGTTGACAGTTAAAACTTCAGCCAAAAAAATATTGTGAAAATAAAAGCATAAAACTATGAAGAGTAGCACCGTTAACATTCATGTCTCAAGGATCATCAACAGTATCCCACTGAACCCATCTAATATAGTGAACATGCCCAAGGATACATTTCTCTTGCAACCATAAGAACCCATACACTACATGTCATCAAGACGAAAGGAAATTCATGGTGGATAAGTTCAATCAGCAATGTTTGTAACAAAATACTCAAATGCACAGCTATGTGCTATCGAGCATATAATTGAACAATAATCTGACCGGCAAAAACATTAGCAAGTGAAGATGCAATTACCAGTAGCGGGGAGGTCACACGTTTCTCAACAGCCAGGACAACACCATCCTTAGTCTTCAATCCGATAGCTGTCGAGCCCAACTGCAATCCATAACATGGGGATCAGCATCATAAGCGCTACTTACATACAGCGACGTTGCACACAAATCTCAGCTAAAGCTGGCAACACGGATCCTCCAGAATCCAGAGATCCACAGTCCCATCTAAAATTACCCAACCCACTGGCTCAGATTTACGAGCAAAACACTCCCCGGCTCCCAAACCACTACAAATATAGCCCCCAACGGAACGCCATCTAGCCGCAGTGTCTCCATAGTTCGGACATATGATCCCCCCAGGAGAAAAGAATGAATCTCACCTTGATGGCCTCAATGGCGTACTCGACCTGGAACAGCCGCCCCTCCGGGGAAAAGGTGTTCACCCCGCGGTCGTACTCAGTCCTGCAGACACCGAGAAAACCCCACGAAGATCAGAAACCCGCCGTCGCCGCCCAGCACCGCGCCAGATCGAATCGATGCAAAGAAGCAAAATATAAAAACAAATCGAAACTCCAGGAGGAGGAAATCGAAACTACCTCGTGAGAAACATCTCGTCGTCGTCGGCGGCGGATGCGGATTCGAAGCAGGATCTTCTTTCTCTCTCGCTATTTCTTCGCTTGAAATCGCGGAAGGGCTTTGTTTCTACTCCTGCCGATGTGTTCTTCTTGGGGACGAAGTAGAGACGAGACGGCGGCGAGTGCTGGGAACCGGACCCACCTGGCAGTCTCCGACTTTGGGCTTACCCGGACAGGCCTATCCGGGCCTGAACTAGTTCGGGCCCGTTCAGGCTCACCAAGTGGCCCATTGTAGGCCGTGAGAAGTTCCAATAAAGCCTCTCCCACCGTCTCCGCCTTGGCGCCCTCCCCATTCCTTCCGAAGCAAGCCTCCCTCTCTCTCCTCCTCTCTCTCTCTCTTCTCTCGCCTCTCGCTGCGAGTAGGATCCATGGCGGCGACGGCGGCGCAGCAGAAGACGGCGGCGGTGGAGCAGGAGGAGGTGGAGCACGGCCCCTTCCCCATAGAGCAGCTGCAGGTACTGCCCCGCCCACCTTACCGAAACCCTAGCCGAATCTTGGTCGGTTACTTCTCCCCCAGATGCCGTCCTCAAGGTCGAGACTTATTGGGGTTTCCTGTCCGCGTGGAGGAGAATTAGTGCGGGTTTCTCTCGATTTGAGGTCGCTGCTAGGTTCTTGTGGTGCACAGTCCTTGGATTCTTGGGGGAAGAGCCGCAGGTTCTTGATTCGGTTCTTGCCCGCCCCCAAATGGTGACACCGTCTCGCATTTCTTGAGTTTCCGGTCCTCTTGCGAGCGAATTGAAGTGGTTTTTGTTCCAAGTTTTGGTGCTGCGATTAGGATCTGTAGGTGTTTCTGCAGATTCTTGGTCACAGAAACCTAGGTTATTGATTCGTTCCTGGGGTTTTCTCCCTAAATGGCATCTAGTAAGAACGTTTCTTCGGGTTACCTGTCCGTGTGCAGGAGCATTTGTATGGGTTTCAGGTACTCCCGCGGGCGAATTGATATGGTTTCTGTTCCGAGTTTTGGTGTTCTAGGTGTTCCTACAGATTCTTGGTCACAAAACCCAGGTTCTTGATTCGGTTTTCTCCCCAAATGGCTTCAAGTAAAAACATCCCTTGGAATTTCCGCTGCACTTGCAGTTGAGATGACATGGTGCTTTGACTACCGTCTATGTTTACTGCGATTATTGCGTATTCTTGGTCACGGAACGCTAAGTTCTTGGTTCTTTACAGTTGAGGTAGATGATTCTTGCCTTCGTACTTTTGGGTGCATTTGTTCTTAAAGATACATTTTGTATTCAACGTCTAATACATGTCAACCTCTATTTAGAGGCTGTTGTCTCGAATTTGGCATCACCAGTACGATCTCCAGTGGATTATTGGGTTCTTGCATCTACAAATCGCTTGGAAAATGTAGCAACAAGCCACAGTCCGCTGTCTTTTTTCGCAAAATTGCTCTTGGTAGGAGTCGCGAATTTTGCACACGTGAATGTACCAAAGACTAAAATATTGCATATGCTCTTGGCTTGTCATATTCCTATATGAGTAGTAGTTCCAAATAAGTACCTTGCTATCTGAATGCAGTATCTTGTTAACTGAAAAATGTAGCAACCATTCACCAAACGGATTGTACCCCATAGTTTAATACTATAATTTATTCAAGAAGCTGTACTGGGAATAGCTTTTCGTGATGTTCTGTTCGTCGAAGTAGAGTATGTCGGTATGTGGATTAGCCAAGGCTGTTTATTACTTATAAGGTGGTTTAGGTGCTTTGAGATGACATGGTGACTGTTTTCAACTTTATTGCAGTTGTTTTACCTATTCTTGGTCACAGAACGCTAAGTTCTTGATTCTTTACAGTTGAGGTGGAGGATTTCTTGCTTTGGCCCTTTTGGGCCATTTGGTCATTGCTTAATATTAAATGTCAACCTCTATTTAGATGCTGTTGTCTCGATTTTGCATCATGTTTACAATCTCCAGTATATTGTTGGACTCTTGCATCTAAAAAGTTAGCTGCAAGTCAACATCCATTGTCTTCCTTGCAAAATTGCTCTTTCTAGGAGTTGTTTCAGATTACTATCTTATTGCACACATGAATGTACCAAAGGCTAAAATATTTCATATGTACTTGACTTGTCGTATCCTATATGAGCAGTAGTTCAAAATGAGTACCTTGTTTTCGCTGTATCTTGTTAACTGAAAAAAATATGGCAACCATTCACCAAAAGAAATGCATGGTATAGCTTTACTAGGTATAGCTTTACTTGTCATATCCTATATGAGCAGGATACTATAATTTCTTCAAGAAGCTGTACTAGGTATAGCTTTTTGTGATACTCTGTTTGTCAAAGCTTTTTCTGATGTTCTTTTTGTCAAAGTACCTTTGTTTGGAAAATGTAGCAACAAGTCACAATCCGCTGTCCTCGTTGCAAAATTGCTATTAGAATGTGTTGTTGCAAATTATTATATTACTGCACATATGAATGTACCAAAGACTAAAATATTTCATATGCGCCTGGCTTGTCATCCTCCTATATGAACAGTACATCGGTATGAGTACCTTGGCCTTGTTATCTGAATATTGTATCCTGTTAACTGAAAAATGTAGCAATTATTGACCAAACGGTATGCATTGCCTAATAGTACAATTTCTTCAAGAAGCTGTAGTAGGAATAGCTTTTTGTGATATTCTGTTTGTCAAAGTGACTTATGAGGATGAGCCTAGGCTGTTACAACTTAGATGGTTTAGGTGTTTTTGATCCTCACATCTTCATTGTTATCTAAAAAGCTATTTTAGCTGTTACTAGTGCCCGTTTCTTTTTTTTGAATGGTTAGTGCCTGTTTCTTGTCAACAAATGTTTTCGTTAACACTGTCCTTTTGTTGTCAAGGCATCTGGAATAGCTGCATTAGATGTCAAAAAGCTCAAAGATGCTGGTCTCCATACAGTGGAATCTGTGGCTTACACTCCAAGGAAAGATCTTTTGCAAATCAAAGGAATCAGTGAGGCTAAAGTTGACAAGATAATTGAAGCAGGCAAGTAATTGTGAGGCCAAAGTTGTATTTTGCATGGAATTTCTATTGCACACTGTAAAATCCTATTTGTCTACAAAATTTTGCAGCATCGAAGATTGTTCCACTGGGATTTACAAGTGCCAGTCAACTACATGCACAGAGGCTAGAGATCATTCAAGTTACAACTGGATCAAGAGAGCTTGATAAGATCTTGGAGGGTAATGTGTTGTCATCTTTCATGCTTTTTCCTGTTTCCGCAGAATTTGATTAGTGACTTGTGATCATTGATTATTTGTTCTGACTATATTCAACAGGGGGAATAGAAACAGGATCTATCACAGAGTTATATGGTGAGTTCCGCTCAGGAAAGACTCAGTTGTGCCACACCCTATGTGTTACTTGTCAGGTGAGATCTTATTTATCGACATTTTTTGCATTGACACCTGAGTCTTGTCATTAATCTCATGATATGTTTATGTGATATATTTCAGCTTCCATTGGACCAAGGTGGTGGTGAAGGAAAGGCTCTTTACATTGACGCAGAGGGGACATTCAGACCACAGAGGCTCCTCCAGATAGCAGACAGGTGACACCTTGATTTCAGTGGTTACTTTGTGTTAACATGAATTTGATTACTAAACAAGTGAATACTGAATTCTAGGTTTGGACTAAATGGTGCTGATGTATTAGAGAATGTGGCTTATGCAAGAGCTTATAATACTGATCATCAGTCCAGACTTTTGCTGGAGGCAGCTTCCATGATGATAGAGACTAGGCAAGATCATTTCTTTCCTTCTGAGTGTATCTATGAACTTCAGTCTGATTTTCTATAGTTAGCTAGATGGCCAGCAGCAACTTATTGGTATCATATTGTCACTAATTTTCCTTATGAGTCTAAGTGGTTGTATATTGCTGGCATAACTTAGCCCCTTTGCCTTTGGTTGATACTTCCATTCTATATAACATGTTTTTATGAGACCAAAATATGCATGTGACCATTGCAATGTATTCAGTTGAGATCACGTGCTATCATGTAAATGTAATGTTAACATCGGATGTTCTGAGTTTTGTGATATGCATTGGTTGAAAAGACCCTAATGTCCCTGGACATAAGCTAAAATTTCTATTGTTGCCTTCTATTTTTTTTAAATGTTACCTGTATTTAGTTCTGCTTACACAGCATGTTTATTTGCTGCATATTCTTGCAGCTAATTAGCCTGTGTCTATTGTATACTGAATTTGAATGTATGTTTCTTATGCAGACTAGTAATAATTAGTAACTGATTTCTGATTATGGAAATCCACGTATGCAGGTTTGCTCTCATGATTGTAGACAGTGCCACAGCTCTGTACAGAACTGATTTCTCAGGCAGAGGGGAACTATCAGCGAGGCAAATGCATATGGCTAAGTTCCTGAGGAGCCTTCAGAAGTTAGCAGATGAGGTCAGGAAGTTAATCTCTTATTATCATCATATCCTGAAGCTTAAAGTCTTTGCTTATATCTCAGCATTCATTGAAATAAAGTGGTGTTTACACTGCTGCTAAAGTTCTTATCGACTGCGTTTCTTTATAAATGACCACTCTGTTTATTTACATCAGTAGATTAAACAAGCTATGCGAATGTGTTTTGGTTTGCTAAAATTGATTTAATATCTTGCTGCTTCAGTTTGGAGTTGCTGTGGTTATCACCAATCAAGTAGTGGCACAAGTGGATGGCTCTGCGATGTTTGCTGGGCCACAGGTCAAGCCTATCGGCGGGAACATCATGGCACATGCTTCCACAACAAGGTTCATTTTGAAGTTATATAGTCTGATAATTCTATTGCAACCTTGTGGCTCCTAGTGTCTGATCAGTTTTATTTCTAACATGTGAATACCGTGTCGTTTCAGGCTTGCTCTTCGCAAGGGAAGAGGAGAGGAGCGAATCTGTAAAGTAATAAGCTCCCCCTGCCTGGCTGAAGCTGAAGCAAGGTTTCAGTTGTCATCGGAAGGCGTCGGGGATGTGAAGGACTGAAATGGTGTCTGGCTAGAGCATTTTCTGATCTGTTGCTGGGCCTGCTGATTGCTTGGTTTGTTTCCATAGATTGGGGGATGCTAATCTGTGAGGTTGTATAGAGTGCAGCTGTTGTACAGAAGAAGGCTGTCTCGCGCATTGCATGTAATGTAAGACATGCTACAATCGAAACAATGAATCAATTCTATAGTTGATTGGCTGAACTAGCAGTGTTGTGCCCACTTTGTCTTGGCAAGTTTTTAGATACCGAGCACAGCACGAGAATAACAACCAGGTCAGAGCATGAGTTTGAGTTCATGTTCAACCAAATCACGATGAGTTCTGGCTCACCATCAGCGGATTACTACTCCTATTTATTCAGAACCAAGCTAACACATTCAGGTTGGTCTTCTTTTGCTCTGAAGACTAGCAATCGTTTCATCAGCAAATAAGAGACGTGAAACAGCATGTGCACGACTACACCCTTTAATTGGAGATATAATATTATCAACAAATTCCTTTATTCAGAAGAGCTAAAAGTCTGCAAGGGACAAAAATGAATAAAAAGAGAAATAAAGGGCCACCTTACTGAAGACCTTAGCCTGTGGCTTGGCCCTTGGCTAGTGCGGGTGAGGAGGCGGTTGGACGATGAGAGCCAGGCTCCGATGCGGTCAGACCGACGATGGCGGCATCCATGGGCATCGTTACATTGTTGGAGGTGTCGTTGCTGAGATGTCTTCGGTTTTATGATGATGTACGTAGGTACGAGGCGAGCGTTGATCCTGACATGGTCACCCTCTTCATCAAGATTGTAGATTTGCAACAATGGTCGTTAGTGAGATGGCTTTCCTTTGCATTTCTTTTATAAGACTATGTTGAATAATAAATAGATAGGAGCATTTAGGGAGCAGTCGATTGAGGATATCTAAAGTCTTTAGTCGACGGTATATCTAGCTTCGTTGCTCATACGTCTTCTTGTATTTGTGTGTTTTCTGGGCTTGAAATAATTTTTTGCATGCAAACAAAAGTAACGGAGCTCTAGTAGTTGCTACATGCCTATTAGATGTAGTACGATATGTTTTTGTTTGTGAAGTCGTGCTAGTTGCTGCTAGCTTAAATATCTCTATCTTATCTTCTGTATTCTTGTTTGCACTAGCTAATAAAAATACAGAAACAAATAACATCTTTACCAACTCACTTAACTTGAAAATGTTTTTTACAAGCCAAAGAACAAAGAAAAAAATATAGAAACCAATAAAAATATGGTGATTGCACATTTCTTGAGTAAACTGCAGCTGGTATCGAAACTTGGCTAGAGTCCAAATTTCTTGAGAAAAAGTGTGACCTAGAACAAAAAAAGGGTCGGCGTTACACATTTCTTAAGAAAAGTGCAACTCATATCGAAAACCGGTTAACCGGTTCGAGTTACATATTTTTAAAGAGAAGTGCAACTCGTCTTAAAAACCGACTATAGTTGCACGTTTCTTGAAAACAAAAGTGCAACTCATCTAAAAAACTGGATATAGTTGCACATTTCTTGGAAAAAATGTAACTCATATTGCAGAAGGGTTGCTAATTACACTTTGCTTTGCTTTTTTTACGAAAAAGTGCAACTCTTTTTGAAAATTACTTGCAAACTGCATGTTTCTTGAATAAAGTGCAACTCATATCGACACATTTTCTTGAGAAAAGTGCAACTTGTATCAGAAATCAGTTGGAGTTACACATATGCAACTCGTATCGAAAGACTGTTGGAGTTGCATATATCATGAGAAAAATATACCTGTATCAATACCGGATTACTACTCGGTAGCTAATTGCATGTTTCTCGAGAAAAGTGTAACTCATATCGAAAATCGGTTAGAGTTGCACATTTCTTGAGAATGTGCAAGTCATATAAAAAACACATAAATATCATGTTGCGATATTTGAAAAGAACACTTGTCCACGCATGTTTCAAAATTATTTAAGAGGAAAATACTCATGTTTCAAAACATTTATAGATAAAAATACTCATGTAGAAATTGACATGTTAGTATGTTACATATTTTGGATAGGGCAGATCAGACAAAACATTTACGCTATGTTTGGATGCACTGAATTGAGGTTTGGAATTGAATTGAGTCGAAATTCCAAATCTAAGATGGAAAGGAAATGGCTATCAATTCAATTCTGTTGTTTGGATGTGCTTTTCATTTGTTATTGGAATTAGAGGATAGCCTCCAATTCCAATTCATGTTTGGATGTACAAACTGTGGAATTGGATGATTTGTTGACTTTATAAATAATAAAAAGTTTGTGGGTCACAAGTTAAATTACAGATTAGACTATAGTATTTTACATCTACATCAGACTATTTATGCATCAACGATGATACCAGAGATGCTCAGACGCACATCCTCACTCGACCGGAGAGAGCTCTAGAGACGGCGGCGTGGCCGCCACTGTTCCTGAAATAACCGGTCTATGGATCATGTGCGGGCTACGGCACCACGACGTGTTTGTCTTAATTCGGCACCGCCCTACCTAGCGTCATAGCAGTAAGATGGAGGCAGATACCGTGGCCAGAGTTTGACATGGAAGTGACAACATATGGGAAGAGATACATCGGATTATAAATTGTATAAGCTTTCTTGCAAGTTCCAACGTCAATCTGAAGTAAACACTAGACAACAAACAACCAACTACAAGGAATAGAGACAAGTTGAACGAGCTGCCCATGCCGCCGCTGTTGTAGCTGAAAGCGCCCTGGTGTTGCTGTTGCGCGTCATCCTGGCGTTGTACTCGCGGACGCGCAGCTTTGGCCACGACTTTGGGAACACGACGTCCAAGCTCGTAGGGAAGTCGTCGACGAGAGAGTTGAGCCGAACCGTGGTCGAGGTGTCTTAGGCATGCCGAAGTGGTATAACTCGAACTCCCAATCGTGGATTCTGTCCGGAATTAGAAATTGCGGTCGCTAAGCGCGATGAGAGCTCCGACCAGAGGAAATAGGGCAGGACGGGAAGAGGGCAAGAATAGGGCCATGAAAAGGAAGATCGTGAGGTCGGCCATGTAAGGACGAGCGGGAGAGGTGTTACCTGAGCGCCGTCCCCGGGGAGCAGGCCGGCCAGGGAAAATAGGGCAAGGATGGGCGGGAAGAGGGCAAGAAGAGGGAGGCCATGGAAGAGGGAGGCTAGGTGGAGGTCGGCCATGGGACGGGCGGGCGGGAAGGAGCCTCACCTGAGCGCCGCCGCCAGGAAGTGTGCACATGCGAGGCTTCCAGGTCGCCAGGCTAAGGTCGTACGTACCGCTTGGCCGATTCTAGGACGTTTCCGACCTCCAGAGGTCCGAATCTACTGGTGTCTATTTTGCACGCGGGGCGTGCGGTCTGGAATTGGACTTTATTTCCGTGTGCTGATTCGTTACCTAACCAAACAGCCGAATTTGACTTCCAAATTCCAATTCCCTAATTCCAAGCCTATTTCCGTGCATCCAAACAGAGTATTACATGCAATTATAGAGTTTGAGAAAAGTACAAATATTTAACAGAAGAGAAAAGACCCAGTCCACATAAACAATACGCAAGGCCAGTCAAATACACAAGACAAAAAAAAGACCAAAATATATGGCTTACACGGACTGCTCACGAGCCACGGCCCACTCGGGGTCCACCAGAAGACAGCGACTACAGAAGGAGAAGCAGGATAATCGTCTGCCGTATAGGGCAAGTGGGCTCTTGGCGGACTATGACCAGGGCGTTCCAGCTCCACGACATCATCTTCTTCGAGGGAAAGCTCCATGCGCTCGACGCACAAGCTCGCGTCCACGTCTTCAAAGACGACGAAATCCAACGTGATAAGCCGTGGAGGCCACGCCAAGGCCGGCAAATGGATTTGGGCAATGCCACGCTGCACCTGGTTGTCCTCCGTGGGAGGCTATACATGGTCGGTAGATAGGGTGGCAAGCGGCACCCACATAACAACCCGCAAAATAAAATATAAGTAAAAAGGGGTCCTAAAAGTTAGTAAAATTAGAGAAGGATTAGTGAAAAAGTTGTGCCGCAACCCATCCCGTTTGACGCCCTATTGGTAGAGCCTTCGAGACATAGGACATCTCTGTTTCACCGGTGAAGGCTACTTGTTTTAGTCTTATCTCGCCTATGGGAGCAGTCCACACCCAGTTTATAAGGGAGGGATTCTTTTCTCCTTTTAGTCCGGGTTTTTGGAATGGAGTGGGCTTTCTTCTTATTGTTGGGCCGTAAGCACATGAACGTCCAGAATATAGGTTGAGTGCAAGTGAACGCTAACATCTGATATTAAAGCCAGCATCGCCATGTCTTTCTGAGGGGCTTCTCGGAAGATGGGATGTTAGGATCCCTCTGTTGATCGGTAAAGGCTGCTTGGTTTAGTTCCACCTCATCTATGAGAGGAGACCACACCCAGCTTAAGGGAGAGATTCCTTCCTCCCTTTAGTCCGGATTTTTTGGATGGAGTGGGCTCTCTTTTTATTGTTGGGTTGTAGGCGCATAAACGTTCAGAACGTAGGAACGTAGGCTAGATGCTGGGCTGGTCAAGTGGAAGCTAACAATAAACCGCGTGCCTGGCTGTACACACTTCACCTCCAATGTCGGGGTGTTCGTGCTCGGCCCCGGCTCGCCTCGGCGGCTAGCCGGCCAAGCGGCCGCAGCCGGTCAAGGACTTGGATGGGCACGCAATCTTCGTCGGCGACGCGTGCTACGGCGCTTTCCCCGCTGGTGCATCCTTGTCAGGTGGCTGTAAGACCATAGAGAACCAAATATGCTTCATGGACGACGAGACGAATTTGTCGTCGCTGGCCGCCTACTGTCTCCGGCCTTTTCGGCAGCTGCAAGCCTATGATGTTCGCAACGGCTGCCTCCGTACGTACCGGCCACCAGAACCATCACCAGGGACCTGGCGATGCGTGACTGCACATCGCTTCCCTCACATCGCGGCCATGGGACCGCCGGTGCGGAGGGCGCTGTCAGCGGCGGAGGAGGTGTTGTGGGACGTTACCAACTGCCTGGGAGCAACCCACCAGCCCTTGTACTCCACAACCCAGGAGCACGGCGATGTAGGATGGTCACTAGTGACTCTGCTTATCTCCATCCCTAAGACAGCAGCAATACGCAAAAACGACTCCTGGAGATTCACGCAGCTTCGACCATCGGCCAGGGAGGCAAGGCAGGCAGCAGCGCACAACGCCGCCACGTTCCTCCGAAGTCGGTTCCACTACGTCTTGGACAACAGCCCGTGGAACTCCGTCCCTTACCACGGTAGCCACGTCGATGAGCACGAGGAGGACGAAGAAGAAGAGGCCCACTCGGACTTACACAACAACGATCTTTTTGGGTATAGACGTTGGTACAGTGGCTAGTTTTAATCATGGCAGCTCTAGCGGCTACCTAAAACGCCCGTAAACAACTATGTTCAGTTCACGAAAAACGTGATTTCATGGTCCGCGAGAGCCGACGTAGTGCAGCTACAGTAAACGCAAACTGCAAAAAAACGGTAGTTGCACTGTGCCGGTGGACTGAAAACTGGAACTGTATAAACTTAACCGAATGTTCGACAGGTTTTACAACAAATGTGACAATTTGGTGGCAATGTTAGCAAACATGTTCGCATCAAATCACATCCAAAATAGGATTAACACAGCAAATGCAAGGCATGCTCAAGCCGCACCACCTTCTTCCGAAGCACGTCCATCAAATGTAGCATCGCCACTTGCTGAAGCACCTCCACCCAATGTACCATCGCCACTCTCTGAATCACCTCCACCGAATGTAGCTTGGGCCTCCGCCATGGACTGCCTCCGCCTTGCAATGATCTCCATCCTTCTCAAGTCCCACCACTCCCTAATGTATGGATCCATCAAGCTTGGATCCATCATCATTGTTCTATTCTCCCCGGCAAGAAGTGTTGGGCCATGTCCCTCCACATGGAGGTGTGTTGGCAGCCCAACATCAGTCCGTGAAATTCCAACACGTTTCAACCGTTGATCGACATTAGTATCCAACGATTGGGTTGCTCCTTGGAAGATGAGTAGAAAAGAAAACCCTAGCCACCCTTGGTTGCTGTGTCTCACTCAGATAGTTAGTTGAGCAAGAGAGAGGGTGAGAGAACACACAACAACACCACAACCTAGTGAGAAGAGAGGAAGAAGGAGAGGTGATTTTTGTCCATATTTCTGAGATCTGACCGGTCTGTCTTCAAGCTGGTGTTTGGAGGCTCAAACGTGCTTGGATTGGCTCCAAACTTGGTGATCTTGTTCCTTTCTTTGAGTAATTTGATCCGGTTAGCTGGTTTGAGACTTTGGTCAGTGTAGCTTCAGATTTGGAAGTGGTTTAGTCAGTTCGGAATGCTGCAGTTTCAGCACAGAGCAGTTTTGGTAGACGGACAGGTTGGGCAGGCAAAGGGTGTCCAATTGGCTGAAATTTGGCATGTATGTTGGGTACTCATATGTCAGCTTGTCTACCAAGTTTGGTGCTGATTGGATCTGCGATTTAAGAGCTGTTTGCTAATTACTGAAGAGGAAAGAAACTAAGATACTCTGCTTTGCTGTAATCTTTCTCTCAAATGGTTGTTGTTGTTGTTGTTGTTGTTGTTGTTGTTGTTGTTGTTGTTGTTGTTGTTGTTGTTGTTGTCGTCGTCGTCGTCGTCGTCGTCGTCGTCGTCGTCGTCGTCGTCGTAGTCGTCGTCGTCGTCGTTGTTGTTGTTGTTGTTGCCGATTGACAATGTGATGAGTGTGTTGTACATATCTAGATGTTCTAGAGAAGACTTTGTACCTGTCATGGTATTGCCGACACGTATGCCATAGGGGTATCCCAACGGTGAGTTTTGAGACGTGGGGTAAGACGGAGAGCGTCCGGACGGCCTGACATAGTTTACCCAGGTTCAGATCTCACGTCGGTGGTGAGATCCTACTCCTGCTATAAATCACTATAATACGCCGAGTTACAGGATTGTGAGATTTGCTGTGTGCGAGTAGTGCTATGCATTTGTCTATTGTTTACGTTGCCCTAAAGGCCCCCATAGGTAGGCTTATAAGTACACCAAGACCTAGGGTTATAAGGAGAGTCCCAGGTGGATACGATTACAAAGTCCTAGACTAACACTAACTAGTCTTCATGTCCTCCAAGGAGTCGACTTCCATCTACGGCAGTAGCACGCCGCCTTCCATCTCCAGGCTGGACCTCCATCTTGTCTATCAACAACTGGGCCGCCCGATTATGCCATAGGCCTAACCACCAATTTTGGGCCACCCGGGCTTGCCAGTATGAGATTATGCTGTAGGTATACCTATTTGGTATATCCACAACAGTATCCAGGTTGCTCATAGTGAAGCTTGCGTGGAGTGGTTAGTCTGCACCCGTGGTTTTTTTCCTTCTCACCTTGAGAAGGTTTTTCCAGGTAAATCTTGTGTCACCTGTGCATGTGCTCATTGTTTTATTTCTGCTACATATCTGTTGATTTAAACTATCCTCGGGATTCACCACGAGCAGTGTGGGTTGTATATCTTCCCCCAACAAAGTGGTATCAGAGCTGAGGTTCAATTTTTATTCAGTTTCAAAGCAAGGTTTTGTTTTGGGCTGAGTGCATTTGCTTATGGTGAAGGATGGAAGTGAATACCAATAGAATTATTTCTTTGAATGGTACACATTATCACGCATGGAATAGTAAGATGAAGGACTTGTTATATGTGAAGGATTACCGGAAGCCAGTATTCTCCACTGAGATGCCCAGTGATATGCAAGAAGATCATTGGGAGGTACTTCATCTCCAAGCTTGTGGGTTCATTTGACAATGGGTGGATGATAATGTTTTGAGCCATATCATTGATGAGTCACATGCACATACCTTATGGAATAAATTTAAGGAGTTGTATGCCCGCAAAGAAGATACCAACAAGATGTTACTAATCAAGAAATTGATGCGTTTGAGGTACAAGGAGGGCACTCCAATTGCAGATCATATGAATGAATTTTAGGGCATTATAAATCAGCTATCTTTAATGGAAATAACATTTGAAGATGAAGTGAGAGCCTTGCTGCTACTTGGCTCATTACCGGACACTTGGGAGACCTTTAAGGTCACCGTGTGCAATTCATCACCTAATGGAGTAGTCACTTGGAACCTTGTGAAGACCAAGGTACTAAATGAAGAGTCCAGGAAAATTGCTGATAAGGACGGTTCTTCCTCACATTCTGAAATGTTAGTGACCATGTCATGGGGGAGAAGTAAGAGCAAAGGTCCGAGTAAGGGACGAGAAAGAAGTAGAAGCAAATCAAGAGGCAAAGACAAGTATGCTGGTATTATATGTCATAACTACCATGATAAGGGCCACATCAAGTGGCATTGTGAACAATGGAAGAAAGACAAAAGAAAAAGAAGAAAGTTTAGAAACAAACCGACAGTGACAGTGACAGTGAGGAAGGCCAGATTGCTACGGTTGAGGAGATCATGTTTCTCATGCATGAAGAACATGATGGCAGCAATGTTTCCACCATTGAGGAGAGGATCACTATAGTTTCTGATGATACCATCAGCCTTGCAGATGATGATGAGATGACTTGGATTCCAGACAACGGTGCTACCATACATGCTACATCTCTAGAGAGCTCTTCACCAACTACACAACAGGTGATTTTGGTGTTGTGAAGATGGGTAATAATGAAAGAGCAAAATCATTGGAAGAGGAGATGTGCACTTGGAGACTGAAAATGGTACGACACTAGTCCTCAAGTCGGTGAGGCATGTTGAGGCCCTTCGGCTCAACATTATCTCGGTTGGATTACTTGATGGAGATGGGTACTTGAGCAGATTTGGAAATGCACGGTACAAGCTCAGCAAAGGGAACCTTATTGTTGCAAAAGGTAACATGGTTTCAGTTTTGTATCATGTTCATGATAAGATTTCTGCTTCTTGTGTCAATGCATTGCAGAAACAGGATGCTTGTTCTCTATGGCACAAGAGACTTGGGCACATGAGTGAGAAGGGGATGACGGTGCTAGTGAAGAAAAATTTGTTGAAAGGTGTGAAATGTGTTCACATCAAGAAATGTTCAGATTGTCTAGGGAAGCAACACAGAGTTGTGTTCAAGATTCAACCTCCTTATAAGAAGCCTGAGGTGCTGGACTTGATACATTACGATGTTTGCAAAATGTCGGTGAGGCAATGGGTGGAGCAAAGTACTTTGTCACATTTATTGATGACTTTTCCAGGAAGGTTTGGGTCTATGTTTTGAAGAACAAACATCAAGTACTAAGTGTATTCAAGCAATTCCAAGTCTCAGTTGAGAGAGAAACTAAGAAGAAGATCAAGTGCATTCTCACTGATAATGGGGGAGAGTATATTGGCCATTTGATGCCTATTGCAAGGAGCAAGGAATTATGCACCAATTTACTCCTCCGAAGACACCACAACTAAATGGTCTTGCTAAGAGGATGAACAGAACAATTGTTGAGAGAGTTAGATGCTTGCTATCGAGTGCAAATCTGCCTAAACATTATTGGGGTGAGGCTTTGTCGATTGTAGTTTATCTTATTAATCTCTCACCAAGTTATCCATTACAGGGAGATGTTCCAAACAGGGTCTTCTATGACATGGACGTCTCATATGAGCACCTGAAGGTTTTTGGGTGAAAGGCCTTTGTCCATATCCCTCAAGATGAAAGGTCAAAGCTTGATTCAAATACATGATAGTGTATATTTCTTGGTTATGGAGGCGATCAGTTCGGCTATAAGTTGTATGATCCAATAGCAAGAAATGTTGTGAGAAACCATGATGTTATGTTTGTTGAAGACCAAACAATTGAGGATATTGTGAAGACAAAGGTGCAGGTTTCAGAGCAAGTTCCGGTATATGTTTTTCCTCAAAATCAGTAACAAGATAGATTTGATTCTGACCCAGTTCCTACAGATTCAGCTCAACAAGAAGCTGAAAATGATGATGCAAAAGATGTGCAAGATGATGCACATGGTGGTACAGGTGAGGATGCTCCCCAGTAGCAAGAGTATGATGCTAAAGAAGATGATCATGATCAGTAAGCACCTAAACCAGATAGTCCACCAGCTACTCCACTCAGACGGTCCAGCAAAGGACGTGTTCCTTCCACTAGGTATGATTCAGACCAATATGTGGTGTCATTGTCTGATGGTTCAGAACCCGAGTTCTTTAAAGATGCAATGAAAGATGGGAACAAGAAGGAGTGGAATAAGGATATGCAAGAAGAGATGGATTCCTTGCATAAGAATCATACTTATGAGTTGGTGAAGTTGCCCAAGGGCAAGAAAGTTCTAAAGAACAAGTGGGTCTAGAGAATCAAGCAAGAAGAGCACACGTCACATCCAAGGTATAAGGCTAGGCTAGTTGTAAAAGGATTCAGCCAGAGAAAAGGTATTGACTTTGATGCAATATTTTCTCCGATGGTGAAGATAACATCAATCTGAATGATCCTTGGCATGGCAGCAAGTATCAACTTGGAGGTTGAGAAAATGGATGTGAAGACAGCTTTCCTTCATGGAGAGTTGGAGGAAGAAATCTACATGAAGCAGCCCGAGGGGTTTATTGTTAAAGGCAAAGAAGACTATGTGTGTAAATTGAAGAGAAGTCTCTATGGCTTGAAACAAGCACCGAGACAATGGTACATGAAGTTTGAATCTGTCATTGGGGAGCAAGGCTACAAGAGATCTAGCTCAGACCATTGCGTTTTTATTCAGAGGTTCTCAGGTGATGATTTTATCGTGTTATTGCTCTATGTCGATGCTATCTTGATTGTTGGCAAGAATGTATCTAGGATTTCTATGCTAAAGAAAGAGTTGAGCAAAAGTTTTGCCATGGAAGATTTGGGTCAAACAAAGTGTATTCTCGGCATGAGAATTGAGAGAGACAGAAAATCCAACAAGTTGTACTTGTCTTAAGAGAAATATATTGAGAAGGTACTTTGCAAGTTCAAGATGGACAAGGCAAGGGAAATGAGCTGTCCACTCGAAGCTCATTTCAAGTAGAATAAAAAGCAATGTCCCTCCACTAAAGAGATGGAAAAGGAAATGCAGAAAGTTCCTTATGCTTCAGCTGTTGGGAGTTTGATGTATGATATGGTGTGCACACAGCCTAACATTGCTCAAGCGGTTAGTACTGTGAGCAGATCCATGTTCAATCCAGGAAGACCACATTGGGAAGCCATGAAGTGGATTTTCAGGTATCTCCGAGGCAGCACTAATATGAAGCTCTGCTTTGGTGGTAGTGAGCCCAAGCTGATTGCATATTCTGATTCAGACTTGGCTGGAGTTGTTGATGGAAGGAAGTCTAATTCAGGTTATTTGATTACCCATTCATGGGAGCAGTGGCATGGCAAAGCAGGTTGGAAAAGTGTGTGGAGATGAACACAACTGAGGCCGAGTTCATCGCATTAACTGAGGCAAGCAAGGTGCTATTGTGGCTGAAACGATTGGCTTGTGAGCTTGGTTTTGAGCAAGACAAGTATGTACTATTTTGTGATAACCAAAGTGCCATTCACCTGAGTAAAAATACAAAATTTCATTCAAGGTCGAAGCATATTGATGTTCGCTATAATTGGATTCGAGATGTGATGAATTCCAAGCAAATGCAAATTGAGAAGGTGCACACATATGACAATGGGACTGATATGTTGACCAAGGTGGTGACAAGAGAAAAGATCGAGGTATGTCGTCAGCTCGCCGGCATGACTGCCAGTTGGCAGTGAGACCCTCCATGATGTTGGGAGGGGAGTTTGTTGGGCCATGTCCCTCCACATGGAGGTGTGTTGGCACCCCAACATCAACCCGTGAAATTCCAACACGTTTCAACCATTGATCAACGTTCTTATCCAACGGCTGAGGTTCTCCTTGGGAGAGGAGTAGCAAATAAAATCCTAGCCACCCTTGGTGGCTGTGTCTCAATCAGAGAGTGAGATGAGCAAGAGACAAGATGAGATAACACACAAGAACACCACAACCTAGTGAGAAGAGAGGAAGAAGAAGGAGAGGTGATTTCTGTCTAGATTTGTGAGATCTGACAGGTTTGCCTTCAAGCTAGTGTTTGGAGGCTCAAACGTGCTTGGATTGGCTCCAAACTTGGTAATATTGTTCCTTTCTTTGAGTACTTCGATTTGGTTAGATGGTTTGATATTTGGGTCAGTGTAGCTTCAGATTTGGAAGCGGTTTGGTCAGTTCAAACTGTTGTAATTTCAGTACAGAGAAGTTTTGGTAGACGAACATTTTGGGCAGGCAAACAGTGTCCGATTAGCCTAAAATTTGGCATGTATGTTGGATACTCGTATTTCAGCAGTAGGGGTTCGTAGCATGAGAAACAAAAAATTTCTATCGCATGAACACACACAAGCCAAGATCTATCTACTAGATTGTAGCAACGAGTCGATAGAGTAGTAACCCTCGAAGATCCAAAGCGGTTAACGAGAGAAGATTCTTGTGGGTGATGTAGTCGTTCACTTGCCGATCTCAAGGTCGCGTAGACGATCCTTCCGGCGCCGCATTCTGGCAGCACTCCTGTAGTCAGTCACACATACGGTACTCGATGAAGACCTTCCTCTCCCTTGTTCCTGTAGGCAGCGAAGGTTGTAGCTCCCTCCTCGCGATTCCGGCAGCACGACGACATGGTGTCGGAAGTAGAGGGGATATCCCGCAGGGCTTCACCTAAGCTGGAGCGGGTATGGTGGAGTAGATAGAGCCCCGGTGATCTAAGATTTAGAGGGTCGAGGTTTAGAGGTAGCTAGCAACTAGGGTTTAGCTAGTCGGTAGTGATTTAGAAGAGATATAGATTGGCCGCAACTAGAGAGGGGGGCGGCGGACAACCTAGGGTTTCTTGTGAGGGATAGGGGGTGCCCTACCCCTCCTTTTATAGGCGAGGAGGCGCCAATGGGGAGGGAGTCCTCCCCCAACTCCACTTCATGTGGCCGGTGCAAGGGAGAGGGAGGATTCCTCCCTTAGGTAGGTTTCCTTCTCTCCCTCCACTTGGAAATCAATGTTCCAGTTTGACTTTTTCAAACTGGCTTTTTGACTTTCAAACTAGAGTTTGATTTCTCTCTTCCGAGTGTCCAGCCAAGTGACCTAGGACATGATGCAACCATTCCACTTTGTCATGATACATCCATGTAACCTTCCCCTTCCTGTTCGGTGGACCTTCTAGACCTTCCAGAACATTCCGGCGAAAACACCCAAACCATTCCCGAACTTCGGAATTGGACATTCCTTATATGAATCTTAATCTTCGGACCATTCCATATCTACTCGTGATATCCCGGATCCCATCCAAGACTCTGAACTACATTCGGTCTCTTTACTCACTTTCCATATCTGCTAAACAACATCAAATCCTTAAGTGTGTCTCCCTATGGTTCGTGAATTATGTAGACATGACCGAGACTCTTCTCCGATCAATAACCAATAGAGGAATCTGTAAATTCATATGGCTCCCACTTATTTCTACGATTACTTTGTGATTGAATGAAACATTTACATATGATACCAATTTCCCTTTGTCTCGTGATACTTTACTAATCCGAGGTTTGATCGTCGGTATCTCTACATACCTTGTTCAACCTCATTACTGATAAGTACTCTTTACTCGTTCCTATGATATGTGATCCCTTGTGAGCCAGTCACATGCTTGCAAGCTAATTGGATGACATTCCACCAAGAGGACCCAAAGTATATCTATCCGTCATATGGATGAAAAAATCCCACTCTTGATCCATGTGCCTCAACGCATACTTTCCGAACACTCAATGCCACCTTTATAACCATCCAGTTATGAAGTGGTGTTTGATGTCATCAAAGCATCCATACAGTGATGGTGATTAACATGATCTCATGGTCCAAGAATTTAGGTTACTATGTATTTGAAAGCTTATATCAAGTGAACTATTTAAATGACTTGATCTTATGCTACGCTTAACTATAGTAGTATGTGATGACTCCTTGGTGGCGCTAGAGAACTTTGTGCTTGATGTGGAGTCTGTTGGGAACCCCAAGAGCAAGGTGTGAAGCAGCACAACAACAAGTTTTCCCTAAGTAGAGACCGAGGTTATCGAACCAGAAGGAGGAAGGAAACATCACAGAGGTGTTGCAAGCAACATGGAGACCTGGACAACACAAACTCAAGACTTTGCCCCAACGAATCAGTGAGGTTGTTAAGCTCACCGGTTTGTTGTAACAAAGGATTAAACGTATGGTGTGGAAGGTAATGGTTTGCAGCAAGTAAACAAGTAATAGTGGAAGATGTATCAATTGTAAAGATTGGACCGGGGTCCATAGTTCACTAGAGGTTCTCTCCTTAGATAAACAACATGGCATGAAGGGTAAACAAATTACAGCAGGGCAATTGACAGGAACTGAGCAAGTAACAATGCAATTACTAGTCAGAAAGATCCAATGAGATTCGATTGGGCAATACAACAAGATACATAGACCGCCATCCAACTGCATCTATGACTAGAAGTCCACCTTCAGGTTATCATCTGAACCCCTTCCAGTATTAAGTTGTAAGCAATAGACAACTGCTTTAAGCAAAGTGTGTAAGGTAAACAGTCCACATGTTCCATGAACAAGAGACCCTTGTTTTCTCCCTAGTAGCAACAACACATCTACAACCGAAGAGATTATTGTCACTTCCCTTGGAAACTAGAGGCATGAACCCACTATCGAGCATAAATACCCCCTCTTGGAGTCACTAGCAACTACTTGGCCAAGATAGATACTAACAACAGAGAGCATGCAAGATCACAAACAACACAAACATGATAGAATCATAAAGAAAAAACCATTAATCAAACCAACATAATAATCTCAATATCCATCGGATCCCCGCGAACACAACAAGCATGATTACAAATAGATTAGATCTTGATCATGAACGGAGCTCACAAGATCTATACATGAAATCACAAAGGAGGAGATACAACCATCTAGCTAATACATGGACCCATAGTCCAAGTTGGAACTACTCACACATCATACTGGAGAGAAGGCCTCCAGGATGATCTCCCCTTTGACAGGGTGCCGAGAAGAACTTTAGATCCTCCCGATCTAGGGACGATGGTGGCGGAGGCTACAGACAGTTTCATGGAGATTTGATCGGGTGCTTAGGGTTTCTGCATCGGGGGCTTCTTATAGGTGAAGGGGGAGGCCGAGGAGGCAACCAGGGGGTCAAACCCTACCCAGGCGCGGGACCACCCTTGGCCGCGCCTGGGGGGTTGGCCGCCCTGGCACACTTCCTCATCTCCCCTCTGGACTTCTTGTTCCCCACGGAAAGTAATTGACTTTGGAGTTTGTCCCGTCCAATTTCGAGAATATTTCTTTAATAACTTTCTGAAACCAAAAACAACAGAAAACAGACATCTGGCACTGTGGCAACTTGTTAATAGGTTAGTACCAGAAAACATGTAAAAAGCAACTCAAAGTATAGACAAGCAAAGCAAAGTAGATACTAAACAAGCATGGAGCATCAAAAATTATAGATACGTTTCCGACGTATCAATATGTCCATCACATCAGTCTCCTAATGATATGATCTTGTTGTTAATAACATCTCAGTGTTCATGATCAGGAAACCATGATCATATATTAACCAACAAGATAGTTTAACAAGAGGCTTTACTAGGGACTTTTATGTTTACAAATCACACAAGTATTAATGTTTCCTGTTAATACAATTATAGCATGGTATGTAAACATTTATCATAAATATGAAGATATGATAATAACCACTTTATTATTGCCTCATGGTCATATCTCCAACAGTCCCCCACTTGCACTAGAGTCAATAATCTAGTTTCAAACCTTTGTGTATTCAACATCTATGTCTTTCTGGTGTTGTATTTAAATGATTGCTAGTGGTCAACTAATCTCCGGATCCGACACTTTCAGGTCAGTGTGTAATTGCATGTCTTTGCGTCTCTACGCATCGCTCATTCTCTAATGAGATGGCTTTGTATAAATTTGGTCATTTGGTGAGACCTTTAGTTCCTTGGGGTTAAAACACGTTGATAATATTGTCGTACAATATATCTTCATATTACTATCTCGCTATGAACCACACCTAGTTTGATAACAAACTACTTTACACAAATGCCCTCTTATGCTGCTATAATAGCAGCCATATACTTAGACTTTTGTTGTAGTATCTGTCACAATGTCTTAACTTTGGAACTCATCCAAATTCATTATGGAACTTACTTTCCATTATACTGTGCCACCTCAGTTTAGATTGAGATAAACTTAATTTGTACTTTGTGATAAAACTAGTATCAATGTAGTACTTTTACAATGAACTAACCATCTATTTGTCACCTCTACAAAAATAATATATTCTTAGTTCTTCCAAAAGATCATTAGAATATCCTTTTATGAATCATTCCGGTATATTCACATAACATTTAGAGCATAGGACATATCTGGATTTGTACATATCAAAGTATGATTGATAAAAATACTCTTTGTGATTTCATACATCAAGTATCAATCTATACTTGAATCTTTGTTTCACTTACCAAGTGTCGATACACTTGAATTTCGATTCAATCCTTTCTGTGTGACAAGAACCTTTCTTGTAGTTTCTATATTGTACTCATTCAATATCTCATCTATGTACTTTTAGCACAACCATATTATCGTGTCAATCTATCCATATAGACATTGATGCCAAATATTCGGGTTTTGCCTAGTTTTTCATCAAGATGAAATTCTTAACCTATGTCAATGGAAGATACATCATTTCTAATCAACAATATGTCTTCCATATAATTTATTAGAAATATGTCTTAACGCTCCCACTTAATTTCTTGCAAATACAAGAATCTTCATCGTCTCTGATGAAATTAAACCCTTTAACAATTTCATCACGGTGAAGATTCCAACTACTCAATGCTTACTTCAACATTGAGGTTTGCATACGCTTTTAGCATATTTTTAATTAACAAAAACCCTTTGTACCGTGTCATGTACACGTCCTAGGTAACCATTCTATTAGAAGAACTTGTTTTTGTTTATTCAGTTACCACATAAAAAAATTATATGTAGTGATTGCTACATTAATCCGTCTAGACTAAATATCGCTATGAAAGATCAAATCTTATCATAGTCAACTGTTTGAACATCTTCGTGAACTCTTTCCCGACATGTCGACTATTTCATAGATGTGAAACATCCATGTCTATTTCTTTATAAATCCAAATACGACTGTAAGGTGTTACACCTTTCCATAGGGTCTTCCAAGTTCAAAACTCGATTTATCGTATATGGAACTACCACGGATTTTATGGCTTCAAGCCATTTGACGGAGTCAGGGCCCATCATCGCTTCTTTGCATATAGTCAGTTCATCATTGTCAAACAATAATGATTTACTCTCAAATACTAGTACTTGATCATTTACCCGACCTACTTGGTTCAATAGGAACTTAGACCTTCGTGACCACAACCTTTGAGGCACGTGAGCCATGAGCATTGTTGCTGCCTCCAGAACACTTTTCGGCGCTGGGCAACTTTGCACATATATATAAGGTTCTTTTAACCTTATAAAAGTTCTATTGTCCTCCCACTTATTTTTTCATGAAAAATTCCTTCTTAAGAAACTTAACGTTCTAGCGACAAACACTTTTGTCTTTGGTGTTTATGGAGGAATACTCAATGGTTATTGGAAATAACATACAAATACATGTTCATCCGACTTTGGTTGCAAACGTCTTTCTTATGCATACCAATGTTTAAGAAAGGACAACTTGGGTTTTATCTCAAACCATAACTTTATATGGTGTCATTTCAACGATCATGATGGAGCTCTTTTCAGTGAAAAAGCGGTAGTCTCTAAAGCTTATAATCTTTAAAATATAATGGCAGTTTTATAAATGACACCTTTGATCTTACCATGTCAAACAAGGTTTTATTACATATCTCGATTATTCCATACTCATTTGGTGTTTCGGGAAACGAAAATCCATGGAACGATTCCTCAAATCTTAGGTGTTATGCTAAACTTGTAACTGAAATATCTTCCTTTATGATCCTATCATAAATTCTTTATTTTCTTGTTACATTGATTTTGCACTTCATCTTGAAAGTTTTCGAACTTTTCAAATGTTTCACACTTCATACTTATTAAGTAAATATTCATATATTCACTCAAATTTTCGGAGAAAGCATATGAAGTTGAAATCCATGGCTCTCGACTACACATAATGGGCTTCATAAATCTATATGTACAAGTTCCAATAAGCTAGTCATTCGTTCACTTTTGGCCTATGAACGGAGTTTTAATTATCTCTAGGAAAGTTTCACAAGCGTCATTTGATCGAAATCAAAAGACTCCAAAATTCCACCCACATGGAGTTTCTTCATGTTTTCTTTCCAATATAATTTAAACGGCGATGTCACTTCCTTTGTGATCTTTCAATCAATTGTCTTTTGACTTTTTAGCACTTGTTTTATGGATGTGATTTATCCAACGAGATTTTTAAATCATCCATCTTTTATGGATTATGACAATTATTTGAACAACCCTTTTATTCTCATAATACCTGATAAAAAAATCTTGAAGACAAGATTTGATGTCAACGAGGAACACATCAACACTTTATTTGTTCTCGATTAACATCATCACATATTATCTTGCTAGTTACTTAGGCCATTGCAGTTCATGAATTGTGTTGTTTCGTATGACGATTCATACCAACAAATTCAGTATTCATTACTTAAGAACCACATTGTTTAACAAGCAAAGAATATAGTCATAACATGTATATCTTCTATATACCTAAGCTAAACAATTCTAGTCTTTTCTCTTCTGCCAAATATTTCTTTAGATTTATCTTTCAGCATCTCTTTATCCTTTCAAAAGAATCTATCAAAATCAACAGTGACGCCATACTCATGACACATAGTCCAAAGCGTGTATAGTTAAATACCAATGTCTTTGGACTTGCACTTTGAAGTAGATCACCATCATCATATGTTCGATTTTCTTTCAAATTCCATTCTTTAATAATCTTTTAGTGTAGTAAAATTTTTACCAACATCAAATATTCATCCTTATCATGGAACTATTCATGATCAAGCTACTTTAGCTTATAACGGTGAATCACGAGTATACTGTTGCTCTCCAAAACCTTTTGGAGGATTAGAGCGACTAGCGTCTGCAAATTCTCATCAAAATATGAGAACACAAACTTTGCCATATTATACTCTATCATGTTGCAACCAAATCATCATTTCAGATATCACAATATCTTCCACACATGATGGTTTCTGAAATAATTCTTTCATCTCCTAGATAACCTTGATATTAAAACAGATCTTTTGAATATCAAGAATCAAAGAGACAAACATGATACTTATATACTAACACTGGAATTGTTACTCTTGATTTAATACCAATTATTAAACTTCACGAAGTAACCCAAACTTACCGAAAGTTTGCAATAGGTCTTTTAAACTTTAGATTAACACTTCAAAACAATATGATACCATTTCGTAAAGTAACTAACCAGAATTCTATAGTTCTATTATCTCAATTATAACTAAGCGTAAGGTGGTAAACGAATGCCAATGACTACAACAACTATGCAAATTCACTTTGATTTAATTAATGATAAATAGTGTTTAACTTTTAATCATATTGATGTTGAACTCCCACTCAAAACAATATCCCTTACATTGTTTTAGTGATCACATGAACCAAATCCACTACACCAAGTCCGATCATCACATGGCATGATGTAGTTTCAAAGACGAACAATCATCATGTTCATCATATCATCTATATGATTCATGATTTACCTTTCGGTATTCCGTGTTCCGAGACCATGTCTATACATGCTAGGCTCATCAAGATTAACCTTAGTTTCCACATGAGCAAATCTGGCTTGCTCCCGTTGTATACACTTGCAGAATCTAACACACCCGATCATCACGTGGTGCTTCGAAACAACGAGTCTTGGCAACGGTGCCTACTAACGACGAACACTTTATAACTTGATATTTTATGAGAGGGATCATCTTATAATGCTACCGTCGCGATCTAAGCAATACAAGATGCATAAAAGGATTAACATCACATGCAATTCAAAATATGTGATATGATATGGCCTTTCTTCTTGTGCTTCCGATCTCCACCTTCAAGCACGAACATGATCTCCATCATCACCGACGTGGCATCAAGGTCAATGGCACCACTCCATGGTTGTCGTCCACCAGCATCAACTACTTTGAAGAATAGACACACATGTATTAATGAAATTAAAAGACAACCATAAGGCTCCTGCCGGTTGTCGACTTACAATAAGGACCATTGCATACATCAGATATAATCACAATCATGGCCATATGACAACACAACACAGCCCTGCAAAATAAAGTTAGACGCCTCTAATTTTCTTTGCATATTTTATGTGGTTTGGGGATTTCAGTAAGTACCATTCTAACTTACGAACAAGAACCACAACGTTGATGCATGAACTATCAAGTGCCCGTTATAAATTTAATCTTCACTATGATGGGATAAACAGACACCCGCAAAGCCACTTATGTAATACAAGTTGCATGTCGAGCATGGAGCAAGTCTCATGAACGATTTCATGAAAGGTTAGCCCAAGCCACTTCATCCCACCATCCCGCAAGATGCAAAGTACACAAGAATAAATTGATAATAAAAGCACCACTGCCCACAATGACCATTGTGTTCTACTCGTGCAACAGATCTACTCATAGACACGGCTCTGATACCACTGTAGGGGTTCGTATCATGGAAAACAAAATTTTTCTATCGCATGAACACACACAAGCCAAGATCTATCTACTAGATTGTAGCAACGAGTGGATAGAGTACTAACCCTCGAAGATCCAAAGCAGTTAACGAGAGCAGATTCTCGTGGGTGATGTAGTTGTTCACTTGCCGATATCAAGATCGCGTAGACGATCCTTCCGGCGCCGCGTTCCGGAAGCGCTCCCGCAGTCGGTCACACGTACGGTACTCGATAAAGACCTTCCTCTCCCTTGTTCCAGTAGGCAGCGAAGGTTGTAGCTCTCTCCTCACGATTCCAGCAGCACGACGGCGTGGTGTCAGAAGTAGAGGGAAGATCTCGTAGGGCTTCGCCTAAGCTACATCGGGTATGGTGTAGTAGAGATTTAGCTAGTCGGTAGCGGTTTAGAGGAGATCTAGATTGGCCGCAACTAGAGAGGGGGCGGCGGCCAAACTAGGGTTTCTTGTGAGGGGTAGGGGGCGCCCTACCCCTCCTTTTATAGGCAGGGAGGCGCCAAGGGGGAGGAAGTCCTCCCCAAACTCCACTTCATGTGGCCGGCGCAAGGGAGAGGGAGGATTCCTCCCTTAGGTAGGTTTTCTTCTCTCCCTCCACTTGGAAATCAATGTTCCATTTTGACTTTTTCAAACTGCCTTTTTGACTTTCAAACTAGAGTTTTATTTCTCTCTTCCAAGTGTCCAACCAAGTGACCTAGGATATGATGCAACCATTACACTTTGTCATGACACATCCATGTACCCTTCCCCTTCCTGTTCGGTGGACCTTCTAGACCCTTCCAAAACATTCCGACGAAAACACCGAAACCATTCCCGATCTTCGGAATCGGCCTTTCCTTATATGAATCTTATTCTCCGGACCATTCCAGATCTCCTTATGATATCTCGGATCCCATCTAAGACTCTGAACTACATTCGGTCTCTTTACTCACTTTCCATATCTACTAAATAACATCGAATCCTTAAGTGTGTCTCCCTACGGTTCGTGAATTATGCAAACATGGCCAAGACTCTTCTCCGATCAATAACCAATAGAGGAATCTGTAAATTCATATGGCTCCCACATATTTCTAAAATTACTTCATGATCGAATGAACCATTTACATACGATACCAATTTCCCTTTGTCTCACGATACTTTACTTATCCGAGGTTTGATCGTCGGTATCTCTGCATACCTAGTTCAATATCGTTACTGATAACTACTCTTTACTCGTTCCTGTGATATGTGATCCCTTGTGATCCAGTCACATGCTTTCAAGCTAATTGGATGACATTCCACCAAGAGGGCCCAGAGTATATCTATCCGTCATATGGATGGACAAATCCCACTCTTGATCCATGTGCCTTAACACATGCTTTCCGAACACTCAATGCCACCTTTATAACCACCCAGTTACGAAGTGGTGTTTGATGTCATCAAAGAATCCATATACAGTGATGGTGATTAACATGATATCATGGTCGAAGAATTTAGGTTACTATGTATTTGAAAGCTTATAGCAAGTGAACTATTTAAATGACTTGATCTTATGCTACGCTTAACTATAGGAGTATGTCCATCACATCATTTTCCTAATGATATGATCTTTTTGTTAATAACATCTCAATTTTCATGATTAGGAAACCATGATCATATATTAACCAACAAGCTAGTACAAGAGGTTTTACTAGGGAATCTTTTATGTTTACAAATCACACAAGTATTATTGTTTCCTATTAATACAATTATAGCATGGTATGTAAACATTTATGATAAATATGAAGATATGATAATAACCACTTTATTATTGCCTCTTGGTCATATCTCCAACATCAGCTTGTTTACCAAGTTTGGTGCTGATTGAATCTGCGGTTTAAGAGCAATTTGCTGATTACCGAAGATGACAGAAATTGAGATACTCTGATTTGCTGTAATCTTTCTCTTAAGTGGTTGTTGTTGTTGTTGCCGGTAGGCAACATGCTGAGTGTGTTGTATACCTCTAAATGCTCTAGAGAATACTCTGTACCCAGGTTGCTCATAGTGAAGCTCGTGTGGACCGATTGATCTGCACCCGTGGTTTTTTTTCCTTCTCACCTTGAGAAGGTTTTTCCACGTAAATCCTTGTGTCACATGTGCATGTGTTCATTATTTTATTTCCACTGTATATCTGTTGATTGAAACTATCCTTGGGGTTCACCGCAAAAAGTGAGGGTTGTGTATCTTCCCCCAACAAGAAGCTCGGCATTTGCTTTCTTCTCCTCGAGAGCAATATTTCTCTCCTCCAATTCACAGATTCCTTTCCACCTTAGTAGCTTCATCTCATTCTTATTCTCCCTCATTATCATTTTTGCCTCCAAGGTTTTGATTGTGGCTAATTCCTTTAACTTCACCATCTCATCAATTTTGGATGCCATGTTGGCATGCTATTTCTCAATCTTGATCCAATCTTTTGCCTTTCTGTTTCTATCTGGCCTCCCTTGTTCCTTCCTCCTTCCTCATCACTATCATCCAAATTAATCAAAGCTCCCTTTGTGGTTTTGATTCTTCCTCCCTCAACTTCCACTTATCCATGTGCTCAAGCAACTTCCAATAATGTTGTAGACTGAATTCTTTCCCTTTGGAGCCGGCCATTTGCTTGTACCTCTCCATTGCAATAGAGTCAATTTCATCTATGGTTCTACCACTTGGTAAAGTTTGTGCCCAGACTTGATCCAATGCTCCACTCCAACGGATACAACATGCCTTGATCACGTCCCACCATCCTTGTAGTGAATGATAGGTGCACTCGATCGGGTTTGCAATGGGAGGCAAGAGCTTGAAAAATATGTCTTCAATCCTTATCCAATAGCACTTCTCGGTTTGATCCATGCCGGCGACTGCATCGAGTGACACTTGTGACCATGCCTTGCACAAGATCGTGTCTTCCATCATAGTGTAGTTGACGACCCTTATCTTTCTTGCCTTGGCCTCATCATAATCCCCTTGATCGACCTCTTCCAACTCCTCCTCATCTTCCTCATCTTCACCATCCAACGCCACTTCCTCCTCCTCGTCATCACCCAAATCATACGCAGGGAGCGGAGGCTGCGTGATTAACACCTCCGTCACATTCAAAAGTTACA
The DNA here is from genome assembly GCA_030063025.1 of Avena longiglumis. NCBI lineage: Eukaryota > Viridiplantae > Streptophyta > Magnoliopsida > Poales > Poaceae > Avena > Avena longiglumis. The sequence continues at coordinate 415,857,682 of CP125979.1, read as the reverse complement.
ACAAAGGAAGTGGGGGATTATTAATACCTTGGAGGCATTTCTTTGAACGCGTTGTCCGTGCCAACATTCGAAAGCTATGGAGCAGCGATTCCGACGGCTGGCGGGGTAGTTTAAGGATTGGCGGTGGCGCGCTTCATGGGATGCTTCGTGTCGCCTTGTGCCACCTTCTTCGGCCCGGTTCCGGCCTTCTTACACAGTGCGTCCACCTCCAAGGTGACGACGGCCCTGGCGGAA